>OY756250.1:14698159-17380310 GCA_963576845.1 Megachile leachella | reverse complement strand
ATTCGGGAACATGATGGGTATAAGTCTGTCGGTCGTTTGTCGAAACTATGCTCGATATCAACAGACTGGCAGCTACGACCGACGTCCAGGTCAAGGTCGGGCACGTATCACTGCCTCAAGAGATGACAGAGCAATAGTAAGACACGCAAGAGTTGAGCCCTTTGCCCATGCCGATGCTATTGCGCTGCGATTTCGAAACCGCCACCATCAACAATCTCAGCGCACCATTTCAGGTCAAACTGTTCGAAATCGTTTGAGGCAGATTGAATTACGAGCGAGACAACCTACTCGCGTACCAATGCTTACGGCTAGACATCGTCGCAATCGATTAACGTTCGCACGTCAGCACGTTAATTGGCAGACACGCCAATGGAACAATGTATTGTTCACAGACGAATCGAGATTTTGCCTCCACGGAAACAATCGACGTTTGGCGTTATTGCGGAGAGCGAAATCATTAGATGAACACTGTTTCTGTAGCAGCGTATAATGATGGTTCGGTAATGGTTTGGGCAGGTATTTCGCGGTTTAACCGGACTCAATTGGTAATCATACGTAGTAGATTGAATGAAAGCCGGTATATCAATGAAATTTTAAATCCACATGTCTTACCTATTCGTCAACACACTGGAAACCGATTCAGATTAGTTCAAGACGCAATTTACCTGTACTGGAAAATGCACTTCTTCGAATTTGGAACCAAACTCTCCAAGCCATGATACGGCGATGCATTAACGATACGTGAACGTTTGCAAGATGTAATTAACAACCGTGGTGGTAATACTCGATAATAAATTTACAAGTCCTCGAATTTTTATTAAAAAAACAAAATTACACTCACCTGCGCAGACATTGCAGTAGGCGCATATACCTGCGCGCGCTCACTTTCATATACCTGCATATACACAGCACTATTGTCTTGTCTAGTCCAGCACTAGCTAATTATAACATCGTGGTTGGATCCAATCCCCTCTCTCTTTCTCTCGATTCACGCAAAATATTAACACACACGCATACATCTGTTTTCAGTGCGATTTTGTTGTACTTCTTCGAGGAGGTTTTTTTTTACTTGGCCAAGCCAGGTTTTCCCTCCTCTGGGGCGATAAATTCTTTCTCATCTATCCCATTGAGAACTAAGATGGAGCGAAGAAAAAATTGAATTGCCGAATCTCGGCGCTTTGACGAGGTTTTGACGAAACAGCATCGTACGTTTCATCCTGAATGCCAGGAAATGAAATTTAATAAAAAAAGTAAATTACATTTTAGCCCACAGAGATGTGATCATATGAGGTTCTTTTCCAAGCCAAGATAAATCTTGGTATAAATAAACATGTGAAGTAAAAAAACTCATCTTCTACTGATATTAGTCCGGTTGAAGTTCCATTGTTGCCTGTAAGTACCTCCAAAAAAGAATACGCCCTAAGGACCGTTGGAGATATTCAGCAAGTCAACAACGTTAAACAATGGGATATTAATACTCTGAAAACATACTCTAAAACAAATAACATTGCGGGAAATTCTGCGGAGGCAATAAAAGTAAACCAAGATGCCTCAACTAGTACAGACCAAACTTCAAAAAATAATCACTCTATAAACGCCGGACTATGTCCGGAGGTTTTACAGTGTTCAATCTATATACACAAAAATGTCCTTTACGATTTACAAATATAAAACTTTTTTATTTTTGACTTTTTCGTTATCAAACTTTTACCAATTGATTCTTGACATTTTTTCGATTAAAATGAGACCAAAATATAGTTGGACTATATTTATTGCTTTAATTAACGATAAAAGTTTCTAACGCAGATGAAGATAGCGAGTGAAGAAGAAAGAGACACTGCGATCGTGGCAGTCGGCAAAAATCAAAAGTCTGTTCGATTGTTTGCAATACTTGGGCATTGCTAATTTTTGTATTTTTCATCCATTTTTTTTACATAACTTTCTCCATCATATTCGTGACATTTTCCTGACAAAAATGAGACCAAACACGACGTAATTTGAGTTATATTTACTTGCAACATTTTATTAGAGTAAAGTCATCGATGTACGCGTAACACTTGAAATTACAAATAAATATGTCCCGAAGTATATCGTGTTTGGTTTCATTTTAATGAGAAAAATATTACAAACATGATGGAAAAAATTTCAAAAAAAAAGAATCAAAAATAAAAGTTTTATTCTTGCATTAGGAGTGTCCTTCTAGTAGGTGACTGGTTGTTTACGTTCGGTCTCCTTTGCTCGAAATGTAGTAACTTTACGACATACGTAAACGGCGACCGTGTTATTTTTCTCTTCTGTCCTTTTCTACGTTCTGCAAAATATCAGTCAATGTAGGATCTGCACGATATGCGCAAAACCTCAGACCCGAAAGATTTGCGTATATAGAATATTCACTGTATTTAGTCTCTTTGGCGGTTCAGTCGGTATGCCGGTTACGGGGTACGCACTAACTTACAAACTAACGCGACTTATCAACTAATGCGGAACGAACGCGAGACGCGAAACATGAGACGAGAGACGCAGAACGCGGGCGTAAACGTAGCTTACTTTCTAACGCGGCTTACTTACTAGACGCTATTTACAATTCTTTCACTGTTAAGGAGGAAAATCGGGCACAGGAGTGGACCGGTTGCCGCTGGTTAGTTCGGACGGTTCCGTTTCGCAATCCGCCCTTCCCTGGCAGGAGATCGTGGATCCGAGAACACGAACTTCGTGTTCCTTGGCGGTCAGATGCTCCCGTCTCGAGACTGAGCCGAGATGTAGAGCGAGGAAAACGGACTTTGGTTTACAACTAGTGGGTGGTCGAAGTACGCCCTTCCACTGGTTGCCTTTCGCGAAGGAAAACAAAGGGAAACCAAAAATAGTAGTGAGAGCAGGCACGGTATCGGTCGGTATGCTTTAAAATGTTGCTTGCCTGGTGCTCTCCGGTTCAACGACCCGCAGTCCGGTCATATATATGCCGCGGGCGCCGATTATTCTGCGAGAATATATATTCTTTTTGTTTTTGTTTTTTTTGGCGTTTTTATTCATTTTTTTTTCTTTTTTTTTTCTATAACGGTTTTTCTTATATCCTAGGTTACATACTCGCGGGCTATTTACATTCTTACTAACTATCTTACAAACTACGGACGAGAACGATTTGTCCGTTCCACGGGGTTGTACTGCGGTGTGTACGGCGGTGTTTTCTTCTCGCGGAACGTTCGGGTGACTGCCGGAGCTGTGGCCTGTCGGAGGGGATGCAACTCGAGATGCATTTCGAGAATTTGTCCTGTATCACCCTTAGCGTTGTATGACCCTTTGAGGAGCGACGAAGGGGCCTACTAGGTTGATGGAAACCACACTCCAGGGCTTTTCTGCTGGGAGGGTGAACATTCTTCCCGCCGGAGGTTTCTGTAGGACCTTGTGTTCTTGACAGTTTTGGCACTGACGGACGTATCGAGCTGCATCCCGGAACATCTATGGCCAGTGATACCGCTGAGCTAAGCGGGCGCTAGCCTTGCTGATACTTAGGTGTTCCGCCCGTCGTGGTTCGTCCGCAGAACAGCTTCCCGGTCCGTTTTGACTACACACAGCTTCCAAAATTGGTACGGATGAAGACCCGTGTGATCCGGGAAGTAGCGGTAAATTTGTTCGTCCTGAAGACGGTACTCCAGGTACTGGTCTGGCTGGTCTCGGACAGCTTGGGCAGTCTTGGAGTATCATCGGCTGTGTCTGCTTCCTCGGTGAGTTCTTTGGGCTGGCGAGACAGGGCGCCGGCTGCTAGGTTGCTTTCCCCACGTCGGTACTGGATGTTGAAATCGTAGTGTTGAAACTTCAAACTCCAACGGACAAGTGTCCGGACGGATTGTTGATGGCCTGTATCTATTTCAGGGTCTGGTCGGTGAGAACTGTGAATTGGTATCCCTCCAGGCACGGTCGCATCTTTCGAATGCTCCACACCACGACCAGGCATTCGCGCTCGGTGGCGGAGTAGTTTCGCTCGGCTTTCTTAAGGCTCCGGCTGACGTACGCGATAACCCGTTCCTCTCCGTCGTGTTCTTGCGTGAGGACAGCCCCTAGGCCGTGGCCGCTGGCGTCGGTTTGGAAGACGAACGGTCACTCGAAGTCCGAACATGCCAACATGGAAGCGGTGGCTAGCTGGTGTTGGAGCTTCTTGGAAAGCGGCTTCAGAGACGGTTCAGCGGGGCGGTCAAGTCTGAAAACCCCGGGATGAATTACCTGTACCACGATACTACTCCTAGAAATCGGCGCAGTTTCTTGACGTTGGTCGGAGCAGGGATCTCCCAGATGGACTGCACCTTTCCCGAATCGGTGTGTATCTCTTGGCCGGTGACTACGTGGCCTAGATAAACCAGCTCGGTTTTCCCAGAGTGGCACTTCTCTGGGTTGAGGCGGAGGCCGACATCTCGAAGTCGTTGAAAAACTTCCCGCAGGTTGGCCACGTGCTCCTCAAAGGTCCTCCCGAGGACGATGATATCGTCAAGGTATGCAAAACTGTGTGGGGCCAAGCGAGGTCCAATGACTGGGTTCCATAACCGCTGGAAAGTGGCCAGAGCGAAGTGTAGTTCAAACGACATCACCATGAACTCGTAGAGCCCACGTCCTAGTACCGTGAAGGCGGTGAGTGGCCGGCTCGCAGGCTCCAGGGAGACTTGCCAGTATCCGTCCGCGAGATCGATGGTGGAGATGTAGCAGGCTTCCCGCAGTTTCTCGAACGTAGCCTGTTTCTCGAACCTACCTGGTAGCGGGTAGGCGTCTTTCTTCGTCCGTTAATTGACCTGCCTGAAGTCAATGTAAAAGCGATATTTTGCCATTGCTCTTCCGGATCAGGACCACTGGGGAACTCCACGGGTTTTGTGACGGCTGGATAACTCCGGTTTCCAGCAGACGGTCGACCTCGGCGTCGATGATGGCCTGCATGGCCGGGTTCCTCGGTATATAGCGGTACTTAACGGGTTCCGCTCCTTCCTTTAGTCGTATTCGGTGTTAGATCAACGTAGTGATGGGTGGCAGGTGCTGAGATTTGGGCAGTTCCTCGTCCAGCAGTCTTTGCATGATTCTGGCTTGCTCCGGAATGCACCCCGTTGGTCCGGCTACTTCCAATGCTTCCTTGATGGAGGTCCATCGCCGAGATCCGATCTGAAGGGTGGCGCCTAGCTTCTCCATCAGATCTACGCCCAGTAACATCACATGGGTCATGGCGGGTAATACGGAGTAGCAGTGACTGACCTTTCTGCCGTCCATGCTGGCGGTAAAGGTGGCTTCCCCGGCGATGGCTGCCTGGTTCTCGTCAACAACCCGGACTTCATGGGGCTCCTAGTAGCAGTGAGCCCCGAACTATTGGCAGTAGGCCGCTAAGTCGCTCCTGACGTAGGACCGGAAGGCCCCAGTATCCATCAAAGCCTGGACGGTGTGTCCATGGGCCTCAAAAGAGAGGAAGATCCGTGGGCCGACCAGCTCATCGTTTCCCGGTCTGCCTCGGCAGAGGCAGTTCCTGGTCTGCCTGCCTTCGGTTCCGCAATGGCTACAAAAAGCGGCCCTGGGCGTCGGCACTCATGTCGTCGTTCCGGTCAGAGCGGTCTCGGCGTCACACTCCAGTCTTTCGTAACGGTGAACCATACGGAGTATGTCTTTTCGGGTCTGGAAGTCGGTTGGGCGAATGTATCGTCGGTACTTGTGATGGAGGTTCCGGGCCAGCTGCTCCTCCTCTGAGAAGCCCCCATGTCGGTGTATTATCGTCCTTGTTCGGGCGCCAATATAAACGTCGAACTATGTCCGGAGGTTTTATTTAATCTCTTTGCCGGTTCAGTCGGTATGCCGGTTTCCGTCACGGTGTACACAATAACTTACAAAATAACGCGACTTATCAACTAACGCGGAACATGAGATGCGAGTCGCGGAACGCGGGCGCAAACGCGGCTTTCTTACTAGACGCTATTTACAATTTGCTCGCTGGAAAGGAGGAAAATCGGGAGGAGGAGTGGACTAGGAAGTGGACGAGGAAAACACGAGTCTGGTTTACAACCATTGGGTGGTCGAAGTACGCCCTGCCACTGGTTGCCTTTCGCGAAGGAAAACAAAGGGAAACCAAAAATAGTGGTGAGAACAGGCACGGTAGCGGTCGATACGCTTTACAATACGCTGTCGCTTGCCTAGTGCTTTCCGGTTTACCGGCCCGCGGGTGCCTATTCTTGCGCGAGAATCGATCCCCATTCAATAGCGATCGAAGGAGATCGATGCGAGGATCAAATTCGATACTCTACGTCTGGAAGCGAATGGAGTCGGTTCTCTAAATATCTTTTCTGCGAAACACGATACACGATCGCGAGGTCAAACCAACCTAATAAATTCGTCAGGCTGACAATTTATTCATGACGCGTAAACGCCTTAAACCGAGGAGTCGATCGTTCAAGTCCAACGGTGGCACAGTCAGAATTTGATTTTGTGACAATTATTCGGTCATGTACAGCATAGTGATCAAAGCATAAACATAAATTTGTATTAACCCTTTGCACTCCTCTGTCGAGTGTGGCTCGACATTACATTTCTCTTGGATCTTACAAATAATTCAGATAAATAGATTGGTTAAACATATATATTTTTATTTATTTACTATTTATAATAAATGAAAAATGTATTTGTCACATACTTTACACTATTTTAACAAATTTTACTGAGGACCCCTATCTTGATCAATTTTTTGTAAATTAAGGAGTCGGTAGGTAAAAGAAATTGAGGAGTGCAAAGGATTAAAGCGAATAATCGAATACGGTAATTGTTACGCGGAAGCATTTAAAATCCGCGCGGCTGTGCTAGCCGCTCCTAAGCTTCTTCGCATGTACGCCTAAAAAATATATATTAGCGACACTTCCTGGGTGATGCAACGCCAACGCCTTAGAGAGGGGGAAAAGGGACCCAGACTTAGCTACGTGAGATGCATGCGAGTCAGTGTTTTTTCGTACGTTACGCCCCAGTGGTTCGCCTTTCTTATATAAGTTCAATTCAGTGTAGTTTCAATATAACAAATTAACGTCTTTCATTTATCAGGTATGTAAGGTATCATACCCCTAAAATGCTTCCACGACAAATTTATAGGTCGCAAGACCAAAAAACGCGGTCGTAAGACCCGCCAAGAGGGTACGTCTATCGTACTCTCTCAAACCACACCCACGCGGTCATACTTCTGACCCGTAGAGAGGTACGTCCATTGTACTCTCTCTGACCATACAAAGACGGCCGCAAGGCCCCTAGAAGGGTACGTCAATCGTACTCTCTCTGACTACTTACGCGGTCATACTAATGACCCGTTTAGGGCTTGCCCCTGCGCAATCGCCCTGGCTACACTCACACATTTCACACCACACACGAACAAGTTAAATACATGATTTTTTCACGAGGTTTTTTGGCCGCAAGGTCTTTTTCTTCGGGGTCTACACCCAAAATGATTGTTGTTTTTATTTTAACGAAACCTGTCATTTTTTCCATGAACAACGGAACTCAGACAAGAGGTTTGAGTTTCGACGACTCAACAGTAATTTCTAAATTCATTGGCTAAAGAGGTGGTAAGTAACGGTTGATTGGAAGTCAATTCTCTTTAATAACTTTCGAAGATATTCCCACAGTTGTGAATAGCGACTGAGATCATTTAAATTGTACATTTTGGCATGGTACAGCTCTCAAAGCTCATACAGGTAATTGAAATGTCGCCCAGTCCACATATTGTGCCTGCCGGCATCTTTTGGTTGTTCTCAATTAGCGTATGAATCTCATAGTACAAGCACCGTTTGACCTTTCCCGAATTGCTCGAGGTTAATCCATATGTTACTGCGCTGTTCGCATCGCGAATTACACGATCGGATCAGTACTGTTGGAATCAGGTGCCTGACATCAGAGCAAGTCTTGAGCCCCAAAACATCCTCTTGACAAACTCTTAGGTGTCTCCATCTGATCCTGACTTCGAGCGTACCTCCACCGGAACATCTCCGATTTATCGGTCGAGTGTAAAAGGTGCTGCGACAATCCACAATCGTGCTTTCTACCGAGACATTGACTCCAACCACCAATATCATTATATAAATATATTAATATATACAAATACATATATAACCAATTGATATTTTACTGAAAGCATTTAATTTCCTTTCGGATTACTGAACGTCGACTCCTTGAAATTCATTAAGTTGAATGAAAATCCAGAAGTGAGCGTCAAAGTAGTTCTAAAGGAGACAACTCCGTAACGAACAGAGCATACAAAATTGTCTGCAAAATCCGTAAATATAATATTTCATACGTGCGATTTAATGTGATAAATAGATTAAAATTTGTCATTATTAGATATTTATGTAAGCATGTTAGTTCACAGAATATATTGTCTTATATTCGTTATAAACAAAAAAGATTTCTAACTTTCTTTAATGAGAACACCCCGCTGTCCAGTACTCTGTACGGCAGCTTCTGTAATAGTCCGAATAAAAATAAACGTTTAAAACAACATCCAGCTGTGTTCTTCCTGATTTGACGACATAAATTGGTGGCAGCAGTGGGATACTGTCTGTGGACTTCAACCAACGAAAAATTTTCTAGCCAAACTACATATCCTCCGAAGAGGAATCGTTGGGGTATCCTAAAAAGAACTTGAAGAATCTCGAGGAACCCACAAGCTGGACCACAAGTGGACTCACTGGGGATAAAACAGAACCAACGTAAGTCTTTCATCTGATACACTGTCCGACCTCTTCTCTATTTTACATTCGGACTTTCTATTTAATCATGACTTCTCTCTCACTTGCAACGAATTCAGAGTCGGAAATATTGGGAGTACAAATTAGTTCGGTCCATTTTCAAGTGGTGCCTCCGTCTATTATGAATGTTCTATGGTAACAGCTAATTTCAATTGTTTCAAAGAGGTTAGACATTTGTGAATAATATTCAGTTTATATTGCTTTGAGTTTCATACAGAAATCTTATTCTTTATTGTGTTGAATACGAGGGCTGTATGATAAGTACCCGTGTTTGCCGACGTATGATGCCATTGACAAAAAATTTGTTTACCAACATGTAGCGCCATCATTGCAACGATGACTGTCAAAACTTGAAACAAATTTATCGCGTAGTTTTGTTTTGACAGCCATTGAAAGTATGTCTTCATTTGCAATCATGGAAAAAGAGCAATATCGGTCAGTGATTCGCTTGCTTTTTTTGGATGGGAAGACGTGTGAGGAGATTAAAATTAAGTTGCATGCCGTTTATAAGGACCATGCACCTTCGATGACTACCATTAGATACTGGTTCAACGAATTTAAGCGTGGTCGAACATCAGTTTTTGATGAAGAGCGCCCAGGCCGTCCGATTGAGGTTACGACGGAGGACATGGTAAAAAAAATTCATGGTATCGTGTTAGCAGATCGTCGGGTGAAGGTCAGAGAGATTGCTGACATTGTGCACATCTCAATTGAACGTGTACAAAATATCCTCCACGAAAAATTGGGCATGAGAAAGCTATCGGCGAGATGGGTGCCGCGTTTGCTGACAGCGGAGCAAAAGCAAAATCGCATGACAAATTCGGAGCACTGTTTGGCCATGTTTAAGCGCAATCCGAAAGAGTTTCTACGGCGTTTTGTGACTGTTGACGAAACATGGATTCATCATTACACACCAGAAATGAAACAACAATCAAAACAGTGGATTTCACCTGGCGAAACTGCTCCAAAGAAAGCGAGAACGGTTCCATCGGCTGGAAAAGCCATGGCCACCGTTTTTTGGGATTCACGAGGCATCATCTTCACCGACTACTTGGAGAAAGGAAGGACAATAACGGGACAGTACTATGGCGATTTATTAGAAAGATTCAATGCTGAATTGACCAAAAAACGGCCCCACTTGTCGAAAAAAAAAGTCCTTTTCCATCACGATAACGCACCTGCTCACTCGTCCGCAATTGCCACAGCAAAACTGGTGAAATTACGTTACGAATTGCTGCCTCACCCACCCTATTCCCCAGATTTGGCTCCCTGCGATTTCTTCTTGTTTCCAAACATGAAAAAATGGCTTGGTGGAAAGCGATTTTCATCAGATGAAGAAATCATTGCCGAAACAGAGGCTTATTTTGCGGAATTCGACAAAACATATTTTTTGAATGGCTTGAAAAAGTTAGAAGATCGCTGGACTAAATGTATCGAGCTAAAAGGAGACTATGTTGAGAAATAAATAAAAAAAATTTTCATTTTAATGCGTTTTCTTGTCTCAGTCCGATTAAAATCCATGCGAATGATTCAAAAGCAGGGCAGTTGGGTGCCTCATAAACTGAAGTCGAGAGACGTTGAAAGGCGATTTGTCATCTGCGAGCAACTAATGCGAAGGCAACAAACGAAGGGATTTTTACATCGGATTGTTACTGGAGACGAAAAATGGATATTCTATGACAACCCTAAGAAAAAAAAGTACTATGCTATGCCTGGCCAATCGCTATTATCGACACCGAAGACAAATATTCATGGTTCGAAAGTCATGCTCAGTATCTGGTGGGACGAGAGAAACGGCCAGAATACGAGCAAAGGCATGACAAAGTCATTCGACTGCACGACAACGCTCGGCCTCACGTTGCAAAAATCGTAAAAAACTATTTAGAAACCCTGAAGTGGGATATTTTACCGCATTTGCCAGATTATTGGTTGTTCCGACGGATGCAACACGAGTTAGCAGGTCACAGATTCACTTCCTTCACAGAAATCGAAAATTGGCTCCAAACATGGATCTCCTCAAAAGATGTGACATTTTTTCGAAATGGAGCGCGGTTTATCGATCACGAATTGCAAAGCGCTTTACGACACGAGATCGCGAGTCGAACTCAAGAAGAACATGGAAGGGTTGCAGATTTCATTACCTGTATGCGCGCATTGTTAAATATGTTAAATTACGACCACCGTGGTCTCTAGTAGACCAATTAACGTGTACGCATGAACATTTGGTTCCGCGATTGCAACAAGCCGTTTCCTGGAGAGAAATTACCGATTTCGCGAGTTTGACGCAAGCGGCCAGGTTAGCAGAGCAGAATCAAAGCGCCATGAGAGTGTATCGACTTCCCCCAGCCCCAGAGCGATATCTGTATCCCGCACTAGTGTGTCCGAGCTCGCGCACCGCAACGCGTTATCATCCAGTATATGACTAAGTTCCCACCGAGGGTTCAAATCGGGTTAGAGTCGGGTTAAGGTGAGTGCTCTTACGGTGAAAACACCAAAGTTTTAATTGAACTCTACGCTATAAAATTTTAGGGTAGCGTTCAATTGGTGTTGTATTAATTGGTGTAAACAAGTTTCTCAGTACTGCATTACTTTTTTACAATGAATTATATTGAAGAAAAAAAAAAAGCCAGCCACGTGGAGTATGGAAGAAACCGAGTGTTTTTTAAGAATTGTAAAAGATTTACAATATTAATGGATGGAAAAAAATTCCGTACAGCAGAAATATTTAAAAAAGTCGAAGCAACATTTAAAACCGAAGGATACAATAGAACACACATTCAACTGTGAGAAAAATTTAAAGCAATGAAAAGTACAGTACCGGGCAAATGAATTTTGACAAACATGTTTTTATTTCCCTACACTATGACATTGTTAGTAGGAGAAGCCCACTCGGTGTTTTGTTTTCAGTTACTTAGTTGAAAGCTAGTTCAAGAACAAGTTAGACGTAGATATTTACTCTGTGTTTGGTATAGGGTGGGTTTTATACGAATTTGTTTGGACAAATGGATTCGGACATTTTATTTATGCGTATAATTTATACTTTAATATTGATATTGTCACGCGGGAAAGTGAGGAATTGACGTTTTAAAAAAAACTTTTATTCTACTCCCTAAACACTATACAATAATAAACTCGCACGATTAAATGTAACACTTGTCGAAGTCGCACAATAGTAATATGAGCTTATCTCTTCTGCGTGTCTCTTCGGTGTCTAAGGCGTCACAAGGCTTTCTTTCGGCTCTTTCTCTAACTATATTCTTCTGAGTCTGACTAAGCTCTACTGTGTCCGCGCGCGCTGGCTACCTCACCTTTTATATTCTACCTATATCTAATTGGGTTTATCTTGTTTATAACCTTCGAGCTTATCTTATTTACGCCGTTTGACCGGTGAGATTCCTCCCGGGGTGAAAGAAAATGCGTCCTCGCATTTTAATTTATATTTTGATGACGTCTTAATTTATTCGAATACAACATTTCTTCCTGAATCTATTAGGCCTTGTTCAAACTCTAATGATAATTCTAATACGCTTTCTAATTTATTCATTAAATCGGGATCATTTTTCCATTCTACAAACGGTCTATATAAATACTTTTTCGTTTTTTCCTCGTGTTCTACATCATTACTATAACAGGCTACTATGTATCTCGGAATATGTAATGATCTGGTTTTTAATAAATAGAAAAATCTAGAAAAGAATTGCGAACATGTATTACATTCAGAAGCGCGCCTATATTTATGAAGGTTTTTTCCGCAAATTAAACATGGTTCTTTTTCCGCTAGTTGCTTAATAGATAAAATATGTCTTTCGATTCCGTATTTCTCTTGATTCCATGAACTTCTGATTTCTTCGATGGTTACTGGGTTGAACGGTGGTTGACATGTTTTGCAATAATACTGTTCTTGTATGTCGTCTTGAAGTGTGGTGTATACTAGGTTGTTATCTTCTGTTCCTCTTGTGCAAATGAAATTTCCTATAGTATCAATGAATATTTGTAGTATTCGTGTTTCTTCTTCTAGTAGGTCTTCTTCTAACAAATATTGGATTGTGTATCCCATCCTGTAACATATGTTTTTAATGTACTTCGTTAGCTGGTAATCTGTAAAATATCTTTCTTGAAAGTCTAGATCTCGTAGAAGGTTCTCTTTCTTCATATTGAGGTGGTTCTTCTTCTTCATGCATTAAATCTGTCATTCTAATTGGTCTTGTAGGTGTTCTATCTATTGTTTGTGCGTACGTTCCGAATGAACAGTGATCATAGATTGTAACGCATGGTGTTAAGATTTTCTTCATTAAATTCCATATGGGTCGTAGACAATTTATTTTATATAGGATGTATAATGTGGCTCCAACTAGGCTGACGTATCCTAATATCGTGATATAATATTTGAATTGTTCCATCGTGGTCATGGTTCTTCTTTTTAACGATAATATTTCAATTTGTTGGTTTATTTCGTCTATTGTCGTTCCTATCAATTGAAGATCTTGAGCGGTTATTTGGGTTTTCTTTAGATATATTATATTAAGATCTTGTATATCGATTTGTCTATCTGTTAATATTTGTTTCCAATGATCTAAGTGTTCTGTAGTTTCGATAGGTATATTTAATGTAGTGTTTCCCTTTTTTCCTCCTGCTTTTATAATTGTTTCTGCTGTTGTTCCGGCGCATCCTTGCGGCAAATGTATTATGTTTCTATCTTGTATTGTTATTATGTGCGGTTCTCGATTTTCGCAGATAACATGTACTTGTTCTTTCTTTGGAGTAATAGCTATCCAGTCTTGATTTGTTAACAGTTGAATAAATAATGTTCCTTGCAATTTTATGTATTTTTGTGAGCATTGTTGATTTTTCTTTAGGAGTAATTCGATTAGACAAGCATTTGAAGATGTCGTGAGATAATTTGGGTGTTTTCTTTGTATCACATATTGATTTCCAACATTTTTAAATTGTGCTTTTTCTTCATCGTTAATAGGTATGAATTCTGTTTGTGGTTTGTTTAAGAGTATATATTCGAATTCTACGTTGTATACAGAATATCCTTGAATGTATGAATAAATTGGTAGTGCAATTGGTCTATATAATGTGTATATATCCTCTTCCAATATCGGAATTCTAAGATTATAGATTAATTTTTCATTTGTTAATGTTATTGATATTTCGCTCGTATCTAGTAATATTCCGTAATATTCTTCTTTTAGTGGTACAGGGAATTTTTCTAGCTTTGTCGTATTTTTCATGACTTCAAACAATTCTGAGGGAGGTAGTATTGTTGGATGTACTATTCCGTGTTTGCCATCGACGATTGCTTCTTGGAGTTTTTGCATTGTTGTTGAAACGTCGTGATAAAGAAATATATAATCAGCTAAAGTCTCATCTATTTCCAAATTGAATACTTCTTCTTTCGTAGCATTTTGTAGCAATTCAAAATTGATATTTAGGTTGTCCGTTTGTTGTTGAATATATTTGTAGGTTCCGAGATTATCTTGTATTTTGTGGAGCAATATTGTTGTTTGGTTTTTTATCAAGTGGGCTATTTTGATATTATCTTCTCTTAACTTATCCAATTCATTATTATAATATTCTGCATCTGAGGCTGTCATAGTTCCAAATAATATTTTCATTCCTTCGCCAACTGCGTTTAGTAGTCCTCTTTTCTGTACATGACCCATAAATTTCTTCAAAGATATTAATTCTTGATTCAATCGTTTATTTCGTTCTTGTTGAAGTATTATTCTTTGCTTACTGAAGCACGGGTTAATTTCATTACATCGTTTAGCTAGTTGATTTGTATGCAATATTAATAATTTTATTTCGTCTTGTAAATGTCCATACTCGATTCCAACTGTAACTTTCCACGTGTCATGATATAATTGGGCTTCTTTTATATGTTCTAGATAAATTGATTTCTTTGTGTCGATTGGCGTTATAATTATTTCTTCTTTTTCAATCGGTTTCGTCGGCACTTTGTGTATCAACATGCTCAGTATCAGTAGGTTCAATAATCGATTCATTTTCGTCCTGTTCTCTTGCAGTTTCTTGATTTTCCTCTTCTGTTTCTGTAACATAGAAAAGTTTGAGGTCGGATAGATGATATGTTACATCTCGATTTCCTTTTCGAATGGTTGCTGCTTGATTATCTATTATTCCAATGATTTCATATGGGCCTTCCCATGGTGAATCAAGTCTCTTATCTTGTGGTTGTCTTCTTCGAACCATTACGTGTTGTCCTATTCTGTATTCTCTTTCTATTCTGGCAGTTGGTAATCTTTGTTGTGTCTTTTCTTGTTGCTCTCTTATTCTTTCCTTTGCAATTTCTTGGGTTCTTCGTCTCTTATTGCTTAGGGCTTCATATGCCATTTTATGTCCAAATTCCATCTCGTGTGTTTCCATTGGAATATAAGGCTTCCAGCCGAACATGAATTCTGAAGGTGATACTCCGGTGACTTCGTTATGAGTATTATTAAATGACATAGTAGCGTCAGGCAAAAGTTTAACCCATTCGTTCTTCTCTTCTATAAAGCTTCTTAAATAGTTAAATACTTCCTTATGAGTTCTTTCATTTTTTCCATTAGACTGTGGGTGATATACCGCGATCGTTGTGTGCTTAATTCTGAGTTTTTCTTCAACGAATTCTTGGAATTCTCCTCTAAATTCTAGGCCATTATCTGTCAATATTTCTTTAGGTATTCCAAATACTTGGCAATAATATATCCAGAAATTTTCTACGATTTCTTTGGGTGTCTTAGTTTTTAATGGAGCTAATTATACGTATCTCGTTAAGTAATCTTGTATGACTAATATGTATCGATATTTTCTATCTGATGGTAATGGTCCAATAGTGTCCAATGATACTTTATCATTAGGTTTTGATGGTATATCGGGCTTCCCTGGGGGCGGTCTGTTAGCCGTATATTTTAGTCTTTCTCGTTGGCATGTTTCGCATTTCTTTATAAAATTCCCTACATCTTTCGTTATTCCTGACCAATTATACATGGTCCTTAATCGTTGGAGCGTCCTCTCGACTCCTTGGTGTCCTCCTATAGTACTTTCATGTACGCTTTTTATTAATCTTTCTTTTTCTTCTTGTGTTTCTGGATCTTTTGCTGTATTACATTTTACGATTAGGCGCTTCTCCGGCGTCTTTTCTTTGTGTACGAATTCTATCATTCGTAAAATCGTTTCTTTCACATATGGGTCTACGATTCGTACTTCTATTTCGTTTACTTCTGGTACCTTGGTTCTCAGCCCAGCGTACCATATTTCTTCTTCTGCATTTGGATCAATGCATAAACCTCTATTTGTTCTGCTGGTCGTGACAACGAGTCCTCTCCGGGATACTCGCCCTGTGTCGTATTCCAGCGTTTCTTCTTTTTCAAACGTTCCTTCGTTATCTTTGAAATCTTTATATGTTGGAGCAGCTTCTTCCTGAAGGTCGCTCAACACGTTTTCTATTGTTTCGTTCATCTCATCTTCATCAACCATGTTTACGATTATTCAGGAATGCGGGATAATGCGTCCGCATTAGAATTACGTTTGCCCTTCTTATAGATTATCTCGTAGTCGTATTCTTCCAATTTTAATCTCCATCTCATAAGTCTAGAGGTAGGATCCTTGACGTTCATAACCCAAGTTAGGGGTTTGTGATCAGTAATTATTTTGAATCTTCGCCCGTATAGATATTGATGAAAATGTTTAATTCCCCATACAATGGCTAATAATTCCTTTTCCGTCGTCGAATAATTTCTTTCCGCTTTATTGAGGGTTCTTGATGCATATGCTATAGGTCTGTCTTGTCCGATAATTCCTTGTGAAAGCACGGCCCCTATTGCTTCGTTACTCGCATCTGTAGTTAATATGAATGTTTTATTCCAATCAGGATAGATAAGAATTGGTTCTTCGCAAAGTGCGTTTCGCAATGTATCAAATGCGTTTTGTTCTTCGTTTTCCCATTTCCATTTAATTTTATCTTTCAGCAGTGTGGTTAATGGTGACGCCTTTTTAGAAAAATCCTTTATAAACTTTCTATAATATCCGGCTAAACCTAGAAATTGTTTGATTTCTTTTGGATTTTTAGGTATTGGGTAAGTTTTTATCTTTTCAATTCTTTCTGGATTTGGTTTTATTCCTTCGGCAGATATTATGTGTCCCAAGTATGATAGATCCGGTTTAAGATACTCGCATTTGTCCGGTTGTAATTTCAATCCGCATTTTGATAATCGTTCAAGCAAAATTTGTAGATTCTTATTGTGTTCTTCGAGAGTAGTTCCGAATACTATTATATTATCCATATAAATAAAGCATGTGTTTCCAATTAGTCCTCTTAGGCCATTATTCATCATTCTTTGAAAAGTGGCTGGTGCATTTTTTAATCCGAATGGCATTCTATTATATTCGTAATGTCCGTCTGTAGTTGAAAATGCAGTTTTTGGTTTATCCTTTTCTCGCATGCCTATCTGATGGAATCCAGAGGCTAAGTCAAATGCAGAAAAATATCTTGCGTTACCTAATTTATCAAGTATTTCGTCGATTAATGGAAGTGGATATGAATCTTGTTTCGTTCGTTCATTTAGTTTTCTGTAATCTATTACCAATCTCCACTTCTTTTTCCCTGATGCATCTGGTTTTTTCGGTACAATCCAAAGTGGTGAATTAAAGGGAGAATTACTTTCTCTGATTATTCCTTCTTCTAACATTTTCTTTACTTGATGTGCTATTTCTTCTTGATGAATCGGCGGGAATCTATATTGTCTCGTGTGGATCGGAGTAGGATCTGTTAATTCTATAGAGTGCTCTGTTAAATTGGTTAACGGTATAGGATCTCCTGGCAATACAAAAATATCGTGGTACCTTTTTATTATTTCCCATATTTGTTCTTTTCCTTCTTTAATATGTTCCAAACGTGTGTTTTGTTTTAGAAATTTTTCGCGTTCTTTGGTTAGCGATCTAGGGTTCTTGGGAAAATCTGATACTTGAATTTTCTGACCTGGCATTTCTGTTGTTTTTATCGTTTTTACTTCTGTTTCGCTCAAATTGTTTACGGGTATTCGGGTTATTCCGTCCTTTACAGTAACTAACATGTCTATATCTTCCAGAGTTATTTTTGCTTCACCGTTTCGAATATTTGTTACTTTAATTTGCTGTAATTTACTAGTTTTCGGCGGTATGGTTATTTCCTCTGTATTGTTGGTTTTTCGCGTGAATGTTTTATTTCCAAGTTGTAATTGTCCTTGACAAATATCCCATGTACAATGTAGTGTTCTTAACGAATCTATTCCAAGTAATCCGTCTTCTTGCATTATCTCATCTTTTACTACCAAAAATTTTAGATTTTTACCTAACAATTTTGTTTCGAATTCGCCTGCTGTTTTAAATGTGTGTCGGGATAACGTTCTTATTTCTCGTGTATTTTGCCTCATTATTTTCTCTTTATCGATAATCATTGATTCTCTTATTAATGAAACCGCAGCGCCTGAATCTACCAAAAATCTACCAGTTTTAACATTTTCGGGTTGAAGAGTGACGTATGTTAATCGATTGCCGATAGCCGTATTAATTTTAGTAATTGTTCGTTGGGTATTTACTGGAGGTCTTCGATCTGAGAGTCTTTTACTTCTAAGTCTTGTTCTTGGTCGTTCGATATAGCGTGTGCTGGTGGGGTTTCTGGGAATTCCTGACGTATACGAAAATTTTGCAATCTTTTCGTTCTACACTCGTTTTCGTTGTGCCCTATTCTTTTGCAGTAATTACATTGTTTTATCTGACCTTGCATTGATGGTCCGAATGGGTTTGGACGAATTTGGAGATTTTGTTGGAGTCTTTGCGTGTTAAAATTTCGAAAATTTTGTTGAGGTTTTTGTGTATTAAATCGTGCACGGTTTTGAAATCTTATCGGGTTTGGTTTAAAGAAATCGTGTCTTTGTTGCATTAGTTCTGACATTCGAGCAGCATTTATCGCTTCCTGAATTGTTCGAGGATTAGATGTTTTCACTTCTAATCGAGTTTCTCTTTCTAGGCCGTTTATAAAATCTATTATTCCTTTGCGTTTTTCTTCTTCTAGCAGTAATTCACGTTGTTCCGCGGGAAGGGGTCTGCTTAACGTAGCATTCAAAGCGGCGTCGTGTATTCTTATGAATCGCGATATATAAGAATTTACAGGTTCTTTAAAATTCTGTCGGCATTGAATTCTTTGCAATTGCAGCAATGTGGAATCGATTGGAGAGCCGTAATTTTGTCTTAGTTGGATTTTTAAGTCTTCAAATGTTCTTATCATTTCTGCACGTATAACAGTTCTAGCTTTTCCGACAATCTTCTGAGCTAATATACTTCCAAGTAATAATTGAGATCTTTCTTTCTGTACATTGTATTTAACTGTTTCGACTTGACAAATAAACGTCTCGACCGGCAATGTTTCGCCATCAAATTCAGACACCGTTCCTAGTAGTTCATTTAATGTATATGGAGAAGGTTCAGAGTCATCGTCATTTGTTACTATCGAGTTGGAGGATCCAGCAAGGGGGTTCTCTCTCCGTAGACTATCACCCCTAGTTTCTAGTCTCTCCAGTCGACTCGTAATCTCAGAAAGCATTTTGGTAATAGTTTCGATTTCTGCCATCTTACCTTGACTTATCTTCTCGATGCTTTCGTCGTTGGTACCTCTCAAAATATTCGCCCCTTTTTCTTTTCTCTTCTTTCCCGTGAGGGTTCGGGATCCGCTGGCCGTCTCCGCAGCTACGTCGACTCAGCAACGATTTTCAGCAGATCCCATCGCTGCCACCAATTTTATGTCACGCGGGAAAGTGAGGAATTGACGTTTAAAAAAAAACTTTTATTCTACTCCCTAAACACTATACAATAATAAACTCGCACGATTAAATGTAACACTTGTCAAAGTCGCACAATAGTAATATGAGCTTATCTCTTCTGCGTGTCTCTTCGGTGTCTAAGGCGTCACAAGGCTTTCTTTCGGCTCTTTCTCTAACTATATTCTTCTGAGTCTGACTAAGCTCTACTGTGTCCGCGCGCGCTGGCTACCTCACCTTTTATATTCTACCTATATCTAATTGGGTTTATCTTGTTTATAACCTTCGAGCTTATCTTATTTACGCCGTTTGACCGGTGAGAATATATTTGTTAAATTCTTTTTTTAGTGCTTTTATTCTATTCTAACGAAGATCGTGCGAGGACAAAGTTTACCAAAATATGTGAAAGAACAGATTTTAAACGCTTTACAAGGTAGTGAATCGATATCTAACGTTTCTCGACGCTTTAACATCGCAAAACAAACTATGTACTGCATTCAAAAGCGATTTCAAGAACGAGGACACTTAGAAAATAAATGCAAATCTGGTCGTCCGAAAAAGACCTCAATTAGACAAAACCGGCAAATACGACGTCTATCAGTACAGATTCAAAAGTTTAATGGAAACTGACGACTGTGACATTAGTGTGCGTACAGTACGACGTCGTCTAGTGTCTTTCGGATTACATGGACAACATGGAGTCAAGAAACCACTAATTTCGAAGAAGAATAGGATGGCCTGACTTAAATTTGCTCAGGAGCACCTTCATTGGTCAGTTGAAGATTGGTCCAATATGCTCTTCAGCGATGAAAGCAAATTTAAATTATTTGGATCCGATGGAATTTAGTGGATCTGTCGACCAAAAGGTCAAAGATTCAACGTACGTTACCAAATTCCCACATTAAAGCATGGAGGAGGGAGTATTATGGTTTGGGGATGCTTTTGCAGTCACGGCATTGGTCCATTGCGACAAATTAAAGGTGTAATGATAAAGGAAGGATAATATATTTTTCACATGATGAGACCTGTGATGAGGCATCATTAACTTCAATTCGAGGTGAACAGCCTGACAGTGGAGTTGACGGTGCGGTGACACAACCCCGTGGAATCATTCCGAGATGCCGCGAATAATAAATACAGCGTTGGTGCGCCAGCGCATATCTTGCCGGGCCTAGGGCTGAGTGCTCGCGCGGAGCACTCAGGATTGGAGTATCCACAGTACGGGGCGATCTGGGCTGTCACCTCGCTCGATAGGGGGGTGGCGACCCGCAGGGTTGCGCGTCAGTACCCAGTCGTAAGACTGGGTTACTGAGGCAACACGGCCTCCATGGCGGTGGGAATGGGATACGCCACATTTAACACCTTCAACCCGGAGGATGTGGCCCAGATCAGAGTCAGGCTTGACAGCGGAGAGCTTGACCGAATTAATAGGGCGAGGTACTTGAGAAAGGCCACCGAGCAGTGGAAGCGGGCTGCGGGCCAGCAGGACCGCATAGCCTTCCATGCGGCAGACGCGGCTGCGGCGCGCTACTGGCCGCAGCTTATAAATAAGGCGAGCGCGAAGCCGGGCAGCACTATGACCTGGCTTGCTCGCAATACAGGGTTTGTTCGAAAAGTAATAGGACTGATTTTCTTCCGTCGCGACTGTAATTCGGAACGTGCTTGCACCGACTGGATCCGGTAGAGGGCGTTCCTAGCTAACGAACGAGCGGTCGGGGAGATTTCTCCGAGCATCTGGAGAGTCAGGACAGGCTTTTTCGCGCGACGTGTTTCTGTGAGTGGTGCAAGCCAAAAATGCAGCGTTTGTTAGAGCAGAGGTACGCGATTAAATTCAGTGTAAAACTCTGTAAATCTGCGACAGAGACGCTTGATATGATCAAGCAGGCTTACCCAGATGATGCTTTAGCAAGAAGTGGTGTGTTTCGGTGGCACAAGGCCTTTTCGGAGGGCCGGGAAGAGGTCGCCGATGAAGACCGTGCTGGAAGACCTTCGACTTCGACAAACACCGACAATGTGACTCGTGTGCGCAAAGTTTTGAACTCAGACCGTCGATTAAGCATTCGCTTAATTGCACAGATGTTAAATTTACCAAAATCTGTGGTTCATGACATTGTGACGGAGCATTTGAACATGCGCAAGGTGTGCGCGAAGATGGTCCCAAAAGTGTTCACTGACGACCAGAAATTGCGGCGAGTGGAAGTGTGCCAAGAAAATTTGAACATGTGTGAAAGTGACCCCCAATTTTTGAATAACGTAATCACAGGTGACGAGTCATAGATCTTTGAGTATGATCCCGAGACAAAAAGGCAATCTTCCGAGTGGCACACGCCGGCGTCTCCTCGCCCAAAAAAGGGAACAATGAGCAAATCCAAAGTGAAAACGATGCTCATTGTCTTTTTTGACATGAAAGGCATCGTCCACCATGAATTTGTTCCCCCTGGACAAACCGTCAACGCCAAGTTTTACGTGGAAGTGCTCAAGAGACTCAAACGAGGGGTCAATCGGGTCCGACAAGACATCGCAGCCGACTGGAAGCTGCACCACTACAACGCCCCGGCTCACACCGCCTTTCTTGTGAACAGCTACCTGACCAAGGCCAGCATCCCAACGCTTCCGCAGCCGCCCTACAGCCCAGATGTGCCCCCCCCCCCGACTTCTTTTTGTTTCCTCGCCTGAAAAGGCCGATGAAAGGCAAGCATTTTGAAAGGCAAGACGACAGAGGGGATCCAAGCAGCTTGCACGGCGGCTCTCAACGCTACATCGACGCAGAAGAAGCCTATTTTTAAATTGGTTTTAAAATTCTTTAAAGAAATTTAAAAATTGCTAAAGTTTTTAAAGAATTGTAACGATTGGCTCAATAAATTTTTCTAAATCGACTCAGTCCTATTACTTTCCGGACAAACCCTGTATGATTACCGATACTGTGGGTCATTCGTGGGATGTAAATTGGCATGCCTACCGGGGAGGGGGGACCCACTGTGGTCTGCGGACAGCCAGCTCGTGGTGGAGGACAGTGATCAACACGGAGTGGAGCGGCATTTGTATTTCGGCGTCGGGGAGGAAGGAGAATCCCCACTATTTATTCGACAACACGCTGCAGCGGTGGACTTACAATACATTCACCCAGTTTGGGGCTGGGGAGGATGACCCGCAGCTCGAGTCCACACTCATGCGGCTCGATATGGAAAACCACGACTGGGGGATTAGCTACCAGTCTCATCCCCGGTTCGAGGAGGTGAAGGGTGTGGGTTGGGTCGTGGATGTCTCCATGGTCGGGATCCTGGCTAATGAGATGGGATAGACTGACCCAGGGGGTTCGCCGCCGCCACGGTCCCTATGGGGATGGGCGTCCAGGCTAGGGTCAAGGATTACGGGCGGGAGCTGCTGAAAACAGTAGTGCTGCCCAAATCATCTGACAAAAAGCACGTGGCCCGTGCCAACCGTTGACCGATTTTCTATTTCCTTAAAATCCAAAAATTAGTGTCAGCACTATATTAATATTCTGGAAAAATGTTACAGAATATTTAAATTAAAAATTTAAAGTATTAATATAAATTTATAATTATATAATATATCTTATATAATTATTTCAGAAAACAGTTACATTAAATGATGTTGAAATACCTTTTATGATAATGGGAGACCCAAATATAAAAAGGGTATACCAAATATAAACGTCTAACGCCGGAAGAAGAATCATTCAATGTTTATTTAAGTACTGGGCGTGTGGACATAGAAATAGCATTTGGACACTTAAAAGCTCGGTGGTGTCGTATTTTAAAGAGGATTGATATCCACTATACTTTTGCACCCCAAGTCATAGTCGCTTGCTGTGTGCTTCATAATATTGTGGAGTTTCATAAGCAAGAATTCAGATATACATGGATGAAAAAGATTCATGAATCTAATGTATTTTATCCACAACCACAAGAAACAAGATCTCGTGAATATGATGATTTGGATGCATCAAGCATTAGAAACGTACTCATAAATCATTTATCTCAATTTCCCTTACGAAGATCATTTTGTTCATTACAAAACTAGTTCTCTGTAGAATTTCATTCAACAGGGACATGACTTTATTTACATATCAATAGGAATTATTAATAGGAATATAGTAAATGGTAGTACCTGACCTGCAATAATCATAACAGATAAATATTATAATAATAAGTGAGCGCAAAAGACTTTTTTATTTATTGTACTTATTTTACAATATACTGATTGTAATACTAATAGTTTTTATAACAAAAGGACTGACTTACAGCATGAAAGACTGATAAAATAAAGAACATTTCACAGCATGAATATATATCTATAAAATATATCTATTTTAGAATATATCTTATCACAATTCTTTATATCTTTAGAATATCACATCTCTATTATTATTCATTTTCTAACAGAGTATATTTTTGAAAGTTATTCATATTGTTGGATTAGCGTTTCGAAGTTCGCGCTTTCGATTATGCGAACCTAGCGGCAAGGCGTTTTTGTAAAATCGTCCTTCTTCCGGCAACTACCGATTTGGGCGGACGCACGTGATAGCCATGTTATATATATATTTTACTTTGATACATATTATACCATTTCGTTAAGTTTAATTATAATAAATGTCGTTCATTAATAGTTATATACACTAAATAACTGAGTGTGTTCCATTGGTTTCCCTTTAACACATATAAAATAGAAAAACGAAATGTATCATATCAAAGTAACATAAAATAAAAATAAGTATTTAAAAAAATGTTAATCTTTGGCAGCAATTATATTTTGCACTCTCTCTCTCTCTTGCACTGCTGAGTATTTCAGTCCCTCTCAACAGTATCTAAATATTCGACGTCTTCATATTCAACGTCTTCATTTTCTCTAAACACAATTCTGGATATCGTTGTTTCGGCTTGATGTGATTTTAAACGAGTTTGCCTTTCATGCGAAGTACAGGAATGATCTGTATTAATATTATTGTGATGCGAAAATGTTAGTAGTGTAGGATATGACTGTTTCAAGTTTTCTGTGAACATTGGTCTCACTGCTAGCATAGTTGAAACCCCAGAAAATTGCTGAAATGTTGCATAATTTTGAGGAAAGGGTGAACTCAAATTTCGTAAAACCTTTTTCGTTTTACTTTCATTAACCATTTCGCCGTACATATCAGAAGCGGGATATACCCAGTGCGGGTTTTCTGGATATATTAAGGGCCTTTTTGTGGAATACGCGAATATAAAGACGTTTTAGTTGTTAATAGTAGTGTATAAGTTTTAGTAATAGTTTAGTGTTGTAAGACTTAATTAGAAACAGTTATTTTAATGTGATAAAGACTTGTGGTTAAAGACAGTGACTTTTCTTTTTTTTTTGATAAGTATAATGGCCAACCGTATTTCGATGGAGCGTGAGTGCAATACTGAAGAAAGAGGGCAACGCGGTTTGGAATCGCGGTTGCAGCGGTTAGAACTAATGATGGAGGAGATGCTATTAAGAGCAACTTCGCGTGCAGTAGACCGTCGACGGGCGTCAAGGTACGCGAGATGATCGATTGGGTCGTGTCGAGAGGATTTTAGAGACCCTGAGTGTGCATAGCACCAATTCACGCGCGAAATCGCCGAATTACGCGCGGCCGGGTGACGAGCAACTTATCCCGGTATTTGACCCTGCGAAGGAAGATATCTCGGTGGAAAATTGGGTACCGAGCTGGCGTCTCGGTTCGCATGGGATGATCGGTGTGTTATGAGGATCATTGCAACACGACTACGTGGCCACGCGCGTCAATGGTACGATACACATATGCGTGCGGTGACCACGTGGGCGGAAACAAAAGAATTGCTCATTGCGCAATTTCGAAAGGTCATGCCGTTTTCACGAGTGCTGCGAAAGGCCGATTTGTATGAGGCGAAGCCAGGGCAATCGTTGGGAGACTATTGCTTTCAGAAGCTAAATTTAATTCGAAAACTGAATATCACGTTGACTGACAGTCAAATGATTGACATGGTCATCTATGGTATACCGGACGAAACAATTGCACGAACCATGCATTCGGCAAAGTTTTTTTTTTTTTCCAAGATGGCGATGAGATGTCGAGGTGGGGCAACCACGGAACCCGAGGTGGTAGTTCTCCTTAAGCACAATAGGCGGCAACCTCCTCAAGAATCGTTCCTGTCAACCTCAGCTGACTTACCGACAGACATGAAAATAAAATGTCGTTAGCGACATAAGATTTGATGCGTAGAAAAATGGCCTGAGATGGTATGTGGAAAATTTGCAAAAAACCACAAGACAATGAAAAAAGAAGCAGGCAGAAAGAGATGAACAGTCACGGCCAGGGGGAGGGGCCGGTTATGAACGAGCAAGAGCAAGACAAACAGCCCGTAAGAAAGGATGCGAATTCAAAAGGAAAAAACATTCCAGCGAAGAAAACAGACAAGAAAAATCACGAGAAGAAAGCAAGAATGCAGTAAAAATAATGGTCTTAACTTTGAAGTTCCGGAAAATCTCCTTATTCGCGATTTAAAAAATTTTAATATTCACACCATCCCATACAGAATCAAACATAAATTCCCGCTTATTAACAAATTCAGTCAACTGGCCAACCATGCTTGACTGAACCATGCATTCAGCAAAGTATTCTGATTGCAACGATTTATATGCGTCGATGTGCGCGATGAGCGAGATGCCTGGGAAAAAAGAAGAAAGAAGGAAATATGACAAGAGACGACCGGTTTCAACCGTCGACGTCGGGGACATTGAAGGCGGAAAAGAAGAATTTGGCCTGTTTCAATTGCGGCAAGACAGGACATGTGGCGGCTGAATGTCGAAAACCGAAGAAGGCGTGCGACATTTGTAAGAAATTGGGCCATACCCGTGAAAATTGCTATCGGAAGGAGAAGGAGAATAGAACGAACGAGCCCAAGGTGTAAGAACGTCTTGGAGGAGCACGGAAGCCACGTCGACGAAGGCGAGGTTCTCCATGTTGCCGACGATCAGGCAAGATAACGAGAGGTTACTGGTGATGAGCGGTATTGGACCGGGACGTCCGACGAGCAGCAGGTGCAGCATCCCTGGCGAATTCAGGATGGAGGACACAAAGTGTATCAAAAGAAATTCTGATCATGGATCGAGGGTATCCTAGGCATAGACCAAAAACGGTGCGATATGCATGTCAGATCAACATCACCTCAGACGGACACAAAGTGTGTCCCAAGGAGAGGGATGGAGGTCTGTAAGAGGTACTCAGCATACCTAGGACTGTAAAGTGATACAACGGTATCAGTAGTCGATCGTAAACAATACAACGGTATTGTGTTGTGCCGGCAAGAGTTGATTTTGTTACGTTCCATCTCCTCCCCACTACCCATATATTTTTTTTTTCGCGTCACAAAATCACACGTACCTACTTATGCAACACAATATGTAACGCATGATCAACGAACCAAAGACGCTGCTCAAGCGTTTAGGCAATTAGATATACGACCAATTATACGTGCCCGATAAGCTCGCTCCAGCCGCTATACGATATTTTACCAACCGTCGCCCAACGGTTGCATGGATGCTTAATCCGCAACGATATTTAGTTGCATACGGTGTCAACAAAAAAACGTCGGGCACCTGGTCCCACGCAGCGTCAGCGTCTGGACCGGCTTATCGCGCATCCCGAAGCGATAAACGCGCATTAATATTGTAACGAGGCATATTTTCTCTTGGTTTGTTCAATGTTTGGTTATGCCTCGTTACGAGGATCCCCCCAAATTACCAGCCCCACTCCTCCGCCCGAGCGGACCCCCTTGCCGCAGGAGCAGAAATGAAGGAGTGAATGTGTTCCGTTTTTTTTTCTTCTTTTCTCTTTTGTATTTTTTTATATTAGTATTCGTGCGCCACCCTTTGAGTATCGATCTGTCAGTATCGAGTATCACTGATAATGGCTATACAGTAACTTTTAATAAACATTTAGCGACGGTTAGACGTAAAAATGGCACGATTGCGTTAACTGCACAAAAGGAAAATGGGTTATATATAGTAAAACCTACTAAGGCATGCCAAGCAATGTTTCAAAGGAAACAGATGATAGACTCGACAGATGGCACCAGAGATTAGGCCATTTAAATATGAATGATGTCAGAAAATTAGTTGAAAAGGATATGGTGCAAGGGATGAACATAAGCAAACGAGAGATGAATAATATAATTAAATGCAAGGTGTGTGATCTAAGCAAAATTACTCAATTGCCATGTAAGGAATCGAACAATATTGAAAAAGACGTGCTGGATCTGGTACACACAGATATCTGTGGGCCCCTGAGCACACCATCTTCAGGGGGAGCCAGATATTAGGTTGGCAACTAAGTGATTGCCGATTTTGACGATAGATGGACTTTACACTTTCTTTTGTTTTGTTAACATGGTCAAAGCATCTAACCTATATTTTTTTCTTATTGTTTGGACTTCTATCTTTAATTTAGTAAAAAAATTATATCGATTAGTGCTTTAGTTTTGTTTTTATCCCAATTTAAAAATGGAAGAACAGGACGTGCACTTCAGACATATTTTATTGTATTACTTCCGAAAAAGCAAGAACGCATTGTAAGCACGAAAGAAGTTATGTGCAGTGTATAGAAATGAAGCCTTGAAAGAAAGGCAGTGTCGAAATTGGTTTGCCAAATTTCGTTCTGGTGATTTTTCACTCAAAGATAATAAACGCTCTGGTCGTCCAGTTGAAGTTGATGACGCCCTAATCAAAGCAATAATCGATTCGGATCGTCACAGTACTACACGTAAGATTGCAGGAAAGCTTCATGTATCACATACATGTATTGAAAATCACTTAAAACAACTTGGCTATGTTCAAAAACTCGATACATGGGTTCCTCACGAACTGAAAGAAACGCATTTAACGCAACGCATTAACAGCTGCGATTTGCTAAAGAAACGTAATGAAAATGATCCATTTTTAAAACGACTGATAACTGGCGATGAAAAATGGGTTGTTTACAACAATATCAAGCGGAAAAGATCGTGGAGCAGGCTAGGTGAACCAAGTGAAACCACATCAAAAGCTGATATTCATCAAAAGAAGGTTTTGTTATCCGTTTGGTGGGATTACAAAGGAATTGTCTACTTTGAACTTTTACCACCCAACCTAACGATCAATTCTGATGTCTACATTGAACAACTAACGAAATTAAACAATGCAGTTAAAGAAAAGCGGCCCAAATTGACAAATCGAAAAAATGTTGTATTCCATCATGACAATGCAAGGCCACACACATCTTTGGCCACTCGCCAAAAATTATTAGAGCTTGGTTGGGATGTTTTGCCACATCCACCATACAGTCCTGACCTTGCACCATCTGATTACTTTTTGTTTCGATCTTTACAAAACTCCCTAAATGGTAAAAAATTCAATAATGATGATGATGTCAAATCGTACCTGATTCAGTTTTTTGCTAATAAAAACCAGAAGTTTTATGAACGTGGGATTATGATGCTGCCTGAAAGATGGCAAAAGGTCATTGATCAAAATGGGCAATACATTACAGAATAAAGTTATTTAGTTCCATGAAAAAATTGTCTTTGATTTTCTAATAAAAATCCGCAATTACTTAGTTGCCAATCCAATAAATTAATATTGTAGAGTACGATTAAAATAAGGTGTTTATTCAAATAGTGTACAAAGGTAAAGTGCGCGTGTTTCCACGTGCACAGGTGGATTCAACACGTTAAGTATCCGAAAGTCTGTCGAAGGAAGTTTTTTAAAAAAAGGGAAAGACTAAAGGAAAGGATGTTTCTCTAAAAAGTGCCGTGCACCGTGGGTGACGTCTTCTTTTTAGAGGAATCCAGGGAATGAGGTGCCGTGAATCACGTCTTCCTCGCTTGTTTGGTTTCAGGAAAAAAATGCCTAAACTAAGAGAGTGCCGATCTGCTTGTTGAGTCGTCTTCTCTCTTAGGAAGGCTGGGTATTTCTGATTTTCTTGTGGAAAATGCTGGTCTTTTATACAAAAACTGTAGGCTAGGCCCGCCCAATCAGCGTAGCCTAACTCCGAGCGCAAAGGTTTTATGACATGGCCTGCGTTTCGCTTCATACATCGTCTCGGTCGCGTGTACTTTCTCAGTACTTTACTTATAGTATTTCTACATGCTACAACTAATATTATTTCTACATGCTACAATATTGAATTGCATGGATATATAAAATCTTTATTCTTATTTACTTTCACATTTTTTCTACCTCAAAAAATATAGAATATACTAATATTTCCTTATGATTGCAACTTTTCAAACACTTTCTTCAGCGCTTTTTACAAATACAAAACCAATCTCTCTTCAGGATACCAAAATCAGTTCTTTTTAGAACTAATAACATCAGCTCTTTTCAGAGCTACCGTATCTTTCTAAACAAGGAACAATTTCGAAGGAACAACTACTCCTATTTCAATAAAGCGTTAGCATTCCTCGATGAGGTTTCCCAGTACTTTTTATTTGACAGGCTGTTTTCCCCTACTTATGAAGCGACTAACAAAGCACAGAGTAAGGTAATTGAAAAGTATTACAAAAAAATTATATCAAAATAGAACGTAGACATCGCTATAGGGGGGCAGCGAGTCGAGATGCGCGTATAATTTACAGTTTAATAATATCTGTTATAACGGCGAATTTAAAAATTCCAATTTATCCGTATTTTTCGCCAAGATATATAGTTTATTTGTATCAATCTTTATCAAACTCGATCAACATTTTACCAAAAAGAATTACAAAAATGTACTATTTTTCAATATATTTTTTGAACAAATAAATTTTTCAAAAATCCACTTACGCCATATTATTGGCCGTTGAAAGTAGAAAAATTTGCATTTTGAATTTTTTGTCTAGGCCTAATAGTTCCTGAGATATTCGAGAAAATATGTTTCGCAGCCCCAACTTTGGGGGCTATTTTCACCCCTTCAACATGGACGATGGCCGATAAAAAAAAATACGTGTCAAATATTTTTTGCGTTCTATATCATACTCAAAGGGCATCAAAATCGACGATTGGCGATTGGGTAATGTCCCTTGTAAGTCCAATTGCAAGCCCGCAGAAAGGCGCCAAAAGAAAATCACAGAATGAGTGGTCCGGAATTGAAAAACTGTTCGAAAAATGTCTAAAAAGTGGTGAGTCGCATAAAGTCGACATTGCAGCCATCGACATGTGCGAATTAAGGGAGGATGAGGCAGTGAATATGAATACAAATCAAAGAGAAATGATGCAGAGCATTTTAGTACAAAACGAGGATCTTTTCCGAACAGAGGGACCACCGACGGCCGAGGCAGTCCACAGAATAAATACAGGGGACCATCCACCCATCGCAATGCCACCCTACCGCCTACCACCAGCAAAGAGAGAAATGCTGCGAGAAGAACTGCGAAAGATAATAGACTGCGATGTCATCGAGGAGTGTGAGTCACCTTGGGCTGCACTCGTGGTACTAGTACAAAAGAAGACCGGAGAGATCAGAGTATGCATGGACTATCGACGGCGATCAGTAATAGAATAAAAAAGATTTACGAGTTAGAACGTTCCTTATTTATCAACAGGGTTAACTGGATGTTCCTGGCGACGTTACAAAACAGTCAAAAAAGAGTACTACCTGGCCGTAATCAAGCGATTGAGAGATGCTGTGCGTAGAAAACAATCGGAATTATGGAAAAACAACTCCTGGATTTTGCACCACGATAACGCTCCCTCTCACAAAACACGCAATGGGGCCGACTATTTGACCAAACACGCATTAAATACTATACAGCAAGCGCCATACTTTCCAGATATGGCATCCTGCGATTTTTTTTATTCTCTAGATTTAAATTACCGCTTCGTGGAAAAACATTTTCGAACATAGATGAAATAAAACAGAATGCGACGAAGGAATTGAAAGCTATTCCTGACTATGAACAGTGTATGGATGAATACATTAAGCGTTGGCATATGTGCATCGCTTCAAATGGATACTATTTAATTTGAAGGCGATAAAATAAATATACCCAAAAATTAACAAAAAAACTATTTTATTTATCAATTTGTGAGTGATTTCGAGAAGGTTCTAAAGAATGTTAGAGCTTAAGATAGAGAGAGAAAAAATGTCTGTATGAGAGAAAAAGCATAAAAACAGACGAATGCTAGAGATGCGTGAGAGAGAATATAGCGTGTGTTGCCAGGCGAAAGTCGCGGGAGAAAGTAGTACGTATGAGAGAGCGTGAGTGAGCGAAAGCATAAAGAGATTAAATATATTAATTGTTTCAACGCACAGTGAGAGTATAATTATTCCTTCAATACAACCCCCTAACACAATTCCCGAAACTTTTTGATCATAGTGTATTTCTGAATACACTACATCCCAATTTCGAGAAGCAGGTGAAAAGTCAGTTGATATTCAGATATGGGCTTTAAAAGCTCGCGACGATTTTTCGCTTTCCACTAATTTCTTCGCAGCATCATCAAAATAGCCTAACACTTAAAAAAAAAATTACAAGACTGTGCCACGAGAAATTAATAAATTTTTAACCCAAAAGTCTGTGCTTGATAAAGCTAAACTTGAAGAGCAGACTACCGAGTTCCTTGAAGATGTAAATAAAATTATCGCAGAAGTAGGGGACTGTAATACATACAATACCGATCAATCAGGATTCAATTTGGAAATGAACACCGAACAAACCCTATCTTTTAAAGGAGAATCAAAAATTTAAGCATTGGCCCAATCATTAAATTTCTTCACACATAGTTACACAATCCAACCACTGATTTCTGCAAGTGACTCTTTATTATCTCCCCTATTAATTGTATTACAAGAGAAAGGTATTCGGCCCGCGAGTAAAAAACAATTTGTTCAATCCTGAAAATATTTACGTACTGGCCTCGAAATCAGGAAAACTTACTTCAGAATTAGTGCAAGAATGGTTTTCCTGGCATCCACTAACGAGAAAAGTATTTTACTGTTGTAAACTGTTGTAAAGTATTTTACTGTTGACAATGTCCTGTTACATAATTATCTCGTAAATTTACATCATAGAAATAATGTCATTAAGCTGCAATCACTTATACACAATCAGTTTTCGTCCTCACGTTTTCAAAACCTTATCAAATACGCATGGTACAAAAATGGGTATACAAAAAGTTAAACCGTTCCAATTTGATAGCCCCGTCGAGTTTTGTTTCAAAAATTGTGAAATTTCTTGCGCAATCTGCAATATGTATGCAGTAATCAGATGTGCGTGGTGGTGCCTCCTGTGAGGTCTATGTGTGTGTGTGTCTTGAAGACAGAATATAGCGCGACGTAGCGGCAACGCAGCGTCCGAGCCGTTAAAAAAAAAAAAAAAAACAAATGACGGTCTCGCACCGTCGCACGTGCGAGTCGAGGCGGCTAGAGACGCATTCTCTCGCAGACCACTGTACGAGCACGTGCTAGTTCTGTGTGAATTCGATTTTCCAAACGACTTTCATAAAAGTGAGGGTGTCCACACAATCATCATTGATCCAGTCTTGAGGAAGGATCATTCAAGGAACACCTCGTTTCCGCCAAAGGAGAACTTCCCCGACCCACTGCTGCCGATCAAGGAAGAAGTGGCCCGATACATAAAAGATAAGTACTTCAAAAGCATGTAATTGGCGAGTAGAATTTGAACATCTCATAAGCAACACATCGTCGATTATAAGTGCTATTGTAGAATTAATAAGAGGGTGTCAGTTATTCGTTTGCTCTGCGTCGACAGTTAATATTTCTCGTCCCTTAGAAATACTATTTAAGTTATCACGATTAACACGCATTTCTTCAAGTTGAATTTCTTGTTTATTTCGTTTAGATTTACGATAGATAAGCTGTAGTAGAGCAGATCGGGTTCAAACGTAAAGAAAATCAGTGATTTGCTTAGCATAAGAATACTTTATTTCATAATACGTAATGGTCATGCCAATCGTGCGACATTGATTGCCGAACAACGAATTAACCCCCTATTCGACTGTTCAACGTTGCCGAACGACGACGCCGTTTCCCCGAATTCCTTTGTTCACCGGTCGGTGGAATATTCCCCGACGCATACACAATATCATAAAACTTAGTTTAAGGTGTTTTTCTTCCATTTTTGCATTAAGTTACACGTTTATATATATCTATAATTAGAGTGTTTTGAACCTGTCCCGTTTCACGAGTGTAGTATAAATCTCGGGCGGTACAGTTTGTTTCATTCGGTACATTGAGTATACAGTTGATCACGAGCCGAGTCAAATTCATCGCCCAAAAGCGTACAACGCTTAAAGCAAGGCTAACGTCGTGGCAAAATGCGCACACACAAGGTCGATTCGATAAAGTCGGTCTTAAATTGCGATTTGATCGACTTACGGAATTATTTCGATCCTACGAGGAGCTGCATGACGAATGTATCTCTTGATTCGAGTAAGGCACAAATTCCGGAACGCAATAAAAGCTGACTATCGATCATCTCGCTTTCGACCGTCTCGTGTACACCGCGGTCACAGTTGATAATGAGCGCTATTGTCAGAGTACGAAATTCAAAGAACGAATTTGTAAGAGCTCGTGCACTTTTAGATACTTGCGCGACGGCGCACTTTGTAACAGAAGAATTCGCAAAGAGTTTAAATGTGCCTACGCGATCATGCTGCATTCCGATCGGCGCGATTAGCGGGATGACCGCAATTTCCAAAAAAACGCTCGACATCTCTTTTCGGTCTCTACACAACGATTTTGAAAAAACATTAACATTTCTGACAGTGACTAAAATTGCGGACAGGATACCGGATGAAATTTTTCCTCGCGAATCGCTCAACATTCCTTCGCATATCCGTTTAGCTGATCCAGAATTCCATCTGCCAAGAACCGCCGATATGTTAATAGGGGCCGGTGCCACAACGTCTTTACTATCGATCGGTCAAATAAATGTATCGAAAGATGATTGCGAAATTTTGATGCAAAAGACACAACTCGGTTGGGTTGTAGTGGGCGGTGCGAAGGGAATTCTTGGAACAGGAAGGGTGACGTGCAATTTAAGCGAATTAACCGAACAAATCGCGAAATTCTGGGCGATAGAAGACAATATTAGTACGAAAGAGTCGAAACTAGCGGAGGAGTCCATATGTGAAGCCTTTTATGCTCAAACCACGACGCGTGAGCCATCAGGGCGATACGTAGTTCGATTGCCGTTCCGCGATCGCGATCAAAACTTTGACGGTTCACGGTCACGCGCGCTTCGTCGATTTCACGCGTTGGAAAGAAAATTAAAATCTAACCCGGTGCTTGATTTAGATTATAAAAAGGTCATGAATGAATATATAGAGTTAAATCACATGTCGTTAATCACAGACGAAAAAGACGACGGATATTATTTACCCCATCATGCCGTTATTAAAAACACAAGTACCACAACGAAGCTACGGGTTGTTTTCGATGCGTCTGCTAAATCAGACAAGGGCTTCTCGGTGAACGATAAGTTAATCGTCGGCCCAACGATTCAGGAGAAGTTGTTCGAACATCTTTTGAAATTTCGCATGCATGCCTTCGTGCTTACGGCAGATATAGAAAAAATGTACAGACAGATACTAATCCATCCAAGCGATCGCAAATTTCAACGGGTTTTTTGGTATAACGAGGGTGAAATTGCCGTTTTTCAATTAACACGTTCCCTGCCAAGCCGTTTTTGCCTAACTTGTCGTACAGGCCATTTGAAGTTTTGTCTATAGATTGGTATATTATCTCATAATATTCCATTATACCATAATCCATAAGTATTTTGAATGTTTCGTGTGGTTGCCGCATCGTGTACCATAAATGGTACACGTGGCGCTGCAGTCAATTCGACTCTAAAGATCGAAACTTTTTGAAAAGTAAAAAGAACTTGCTGCATTCGAATTTGTTTAGAACAAAGTAAAAAACGAGAGAAATAAAGTATAACAAAAGAGAGTGTAAGTAAGTATACAGCATTTTGTGATTTTGTTTGTTTCTGTTCGAAAATAAGTTTCTATTCGTAACTTTCGTGAGTTTATATTCTTGAATCTTTTATAATAATTTTTGTATTGATAAAGTGACCCAACTTTGCCCGAACGAACCCTTTTTATGCAGCCCTTGCTTTAAAAAATTCAAACATTCTATGTAATGACTAGTTATTGTATATAAAAAATTTAACATAAATAAATAACATGTATATAACAAATTTATCTGCTCTGTTCTATGTTGCATTTTTTACAGTGCTTCATCCTTTTGGTGGAAATATATTTTTTAGAAACAAATTTGTCATAAAATGTGCGTTTTTAGTGCTTTAAATTAATATGTCTGCGTGTACCATTTATGGTACACGTGGCCTGATGATCAAGTTTAGCGTGTACCATAAATGGTACACGTGGCATGGAACGTGTTAAACACCGTAACGTTTGGCGTCTCGTCTGCCCCCTTTCTCGCGATCAGGACCATAAACCAGCTTGCAGACGATGAAAGCACGGATTTCCCTCTTGCGTCTCAAATTTTGAAGCGTGATCTTTACGTGGATGATCTATTAACCGGAGCAAATTCCCTACCGGAAATATTGAGAATTCGCGACGAAATAATTGCACTTTTAAAACGTGGTCATTTCAACATCAGGCAATGGGCTTCAAATCATAATCACGCGCTTGATAACATACATGAGAAAATACTCGGTTCGGATCACGCCGTCGAGAAAAATCCTGTGTTGAAAACCCTTGGGACCGTGTGGAATTCGCGACTCGATAAAATCTGTTATACGGTTAAACCAATCGAAAGGACGTCCAAGATCACGAAACGAACAATTCTTTCAGAAATAGCTAAGATTTTTGACCCTCTCGGATTACTGGGACCGATATTACTTACCGCAAAAACAATCATGCAAATGTGCTGGAAGACTAAAATCGATTGGGACGAATCCGTTCCTAATGCATTGCACACGGTTTGGACTTCTTTCAGTGATCAACTTCCGTTAATTCGCGAATTGTCCATCGATCGGCGTCTCCTTCTTGATGACCCGGTAAATATTCAATTGCACGGCTTCTGCGATGCAAGTAAAGTCGGGTACGGTGCGTGCCTATATTTGCGCTCCTACAATAGTGACAAACGCGTGTTGATTCGCCTAGCATGCGCGAAATCGAGAGTGGCTCCGCTGAAATCGACAACAATTCCCAGGCTAGAATTATGCTCCGCTTTGACTCTCGCTCGACTTTACCAAGAATCGCGGTCGGCCTTTAATTTCAATAGCGATAAAATCATATTTTGGTCAGACTCTACGATCGTGTTGTATTGGCTTAAAAAATTGCCGCAAGCTTTAAAAACTTTTGAAGCCAACCGCGTTGCTGAAATTCAGGGTATCGGTCGCGACATAGAATGGCGTCACATAAGCACCGAGCAAAATCCGGCCGATGCTTTATCACGAGGCCAATTGCCTTCCGAATTCATGAAAAATAAATTGTGGTTCGGAGGTCCACCGTGGCTTCGGCAGCCTGAGCATCTTTGGCCTTTAAACGCATGCACGCCAGTCGCCGAACTACCTGGTTTAAAGAAAAACGTGTGTTTAGCGTCAAGCGTTAGGACAGATATCTTTTCAAATTTTTCATCATACGCGAGATTGGTACGAGTCATTGCTTATTGCCGCCGAATGCGCCGCGCAAATCCGTATAAAGGCGATTTGTGCGTGCAGGAGGTCGCGGAAGCAGAGCGACAGATTATAAAAACAATACAATTCGAACAATTTCACAACGAAATTAACCAATTAAAAGGGATAGATGACACAAAAAATTCTCGATTAGCCAATCTAAATCCATTTATCGACGAAAACGGCTTGTTGCGTGTCGGTGGACGTTTGAAAAACGCAGAGATTAGTTTTGCACAAAAGCACCCGATATTGATGCCATCTCGCCATCATGTTACTGATCTTATCATTCGCGAAACCCATGAGAGGACTTTTCATGTGGGAATTCAAAATACGCTATATACGTTGCGACAGCGTTTCTGGTTATTAGATGGAAGAAATCAGGTACGAAAAGTCGTCAGGCGGTGTTTGCGTTGCTTTCGTTTTCGGCCTACCGCGAATCAGCCTAAAATGGCAGATTTGCCAAAATCGCGAGTTGAGGGAGTCGCAGTCTTCACGAACGTGGGAATCGATTTTTGCGGTCCATTTTTTATTAAAGAAAAGAAGAAACGAAACAAAGTACGCCTCAAAGCGTACGGTTGTATTTTCATATGCATGTCTATCAAGGCTATCCATATTGAGATCGTATCCGATTTGTCAACCGAAAGTTTCCTAGGCGCGTTAAGACGGTTCATAGGCCGCAGAGGCGTTCCATCTAATATTTATTCAGACAACGGTACGAATTTTGTAGGTGCCAACAATCAATTACGCGAGGCCTACGCATTGCTACAATCTGACGGATTTAAAGAACAAATCAATCATTACTCAATGAGCAAACGAATAACTTGGCATTTCAACCCGCCTTTATCACCTCATTTCGGGGGCGTATGGGAAGCGGCTGTAAAGTCGTTTAAACATCATCTCAAACGCGTCGTCGGAGATCTGATGTGCACCTACGAAGAGCTCACCACGTTCGCTATTGAGATCGAAGCCATATTAAATTCTAGGCCTTTGTGCCCGATTTCGTCGGATCCCAATGATCCAATTGCTCTGACACCTGCGCATATTTTGATTGGTCGTCCTTTCACCATGTTACCCGAAAACGATTATTCAACTGTTCCAGAAAATCGTCTATCTACCTGGCGCCTTATCACCAGGACTCGTCAAAACTTTTGGAGACGATGGTACCTTGAGTATTTGAATGAGCTTCAGAAGCGCCAAAAATGGCTAAAACCGGACGTCAATTTAAAACCTAATGATATGGTCATCATCATGGATAAAAATCAGCCTTGTATGCGGTGGCAGTTGGGTCGGATCATGGACGTTCATCCTGGAAACGACGGTGCAGTCCGAGTTGCTACTGTGCGAACAGCCTCTGGCACGTTTCAACGAAATGCGACACTGTTGTGTCCCTTACCGAATACTACATGAGCGCGATTGAGTCGCCTCTTAAACATATCATGTAATTACACATTACACGCTACACACTACACGTCGCTAAATTAACGATTCATTGCTCGCATTACTCGCAACGGGGGGAGGATGTCGGAGAGTAAAATCGAAATCGTCGAAAAACAATATCGAAACGCTCGGAGGAAAGGGACGCGACGTCCTCGCCTCAGTAACGAAAAAAAAGACAGTGGTGACGGGTCTACGGTCGTGATCGGTCGAACAACCGCGACGCGTACCGGGTGAAAAAGTTCTACCTAATTTTTTTTTCTCGCGACGACGACGATCCGCGGTTCGCGTTACTACTACGCGCGGAGCCCTGCCGATCACGAACACACAATCAACATCGTTTACGACGATGTCTGGACGTCTCCCCGAGCTGGAGACTCCAACGGAACCTGGTTTCCGCACGATCGCGATTCAAAATCGCCAAAGGGAACCGTTTCCCAAAAACCCGGTGTCACGCGATGAACCGATCGCTGACGGGCGCCCAACCTTTGTGCACATATTACACCATATTACGCGACACACTCACACATACCTCAAACCACAAAACTTAAAGTATGTAATCTTAAATTCAAGGGTTTTTTATGCCTTCGGGCTTTTTCCCTTCATCAATTAAAATCAAGGGTTTTTATGCCTTCGGGCTTTTTTCCCTTGCTCAATAATTCAAATAAACCATCAGTTCAACTACCACAATCCAGAGTTTTCATTTAATTAACCGCATCCTTACTCTGTCGTGCAATCCTTCAAAAATTAATGACGTAGGAATTCATTCTCTAATCGAATAAAATTGGAATTCTTCATGTTGAAGAGTTTCGACCGTACACGTGGTGTACAAAATCTTTGTGAATAATACACTTTTTTGAGGAATACCATGTATGCAAAACTTTTGAAAATTGATTTAATAGTTCAATTAGTCACTTATAAAATAAAAGTAGTTAGTCTCGAATTATCCTTTGTGTAGGTACTGTTTTCGTGAACGTTCCATCGGCTTTTTCAAAAACTTGTATTTATTGTATCGTCTTTTGTAAAATATATCGTCTTTATTCATACTCTGGTATGTGTAGAATTATTTATTCAAACAAAAAAAATAAAATTTTAAAAAAAAAAACAAAAAGAATTAATAAAATATGTGATCAATGTTTCCATATTTTTTGAAGATTTTCAAAAAATATCAGATTTTTAAAAATTTCATTTTTAAGCTATATTGTTCAAACAATTTTGTTATAAACAATACATCTTTTTTACGCGCTAAATTCATCTCACATAACTAACAATGGATGTCAGAAATTGGATTTTGAAAGTCGCATGTCGAGTACAGTCTATTCAATCTATTCCGCCGAAAGATACTTTCATACCAAAAATCGTCAAAACTGCTTCACTGATCTCAAAGATATCGTCATTTGTTCATTTCACCCTCACACTTTGGGAGTTTGTTTCATACCCTGAATATCTTTTACCGCAGATAAAAAAAATACGTGTCCCCTAATTTTTCATGTAATATAACATATCCAAACTTTAAAAAAATCGGAGAGTGACACTTCGGTAGGTTTACTTGTGAGTATAATCGTGTATAAACACGTTTGCGGCGTAACAGTATAATTGCTAACAGAAAATCGCTATATCAAAGTCATGTCAAATAACGAATAAAAGCAATAAGAAATTCGGTTATGCCTTATTTACAGAGAGGGGACAAACCAATTATTTGTTATTAATTAAAATCAAGTAAATCAAGTTTGTTTAAAACTTTCATTTGTTATTCGAAAGGAAAAAGAAATTTTCCTACAAACATGCAAAAAAATGCGCACATTTTGAATGAAAAATAACTTTCTACTCATCAGAAAAAATTAAAATCTAATAATTAATAAACGCATTAACACCTGTCTATCTTAAGTTCACAAAAAATGTAAAAATAATTCAAATTACACTTACCTACTGTTTAAAAAATAATCCTACCTCCGGTGAAAATGTGTCCTCGTGACTGGATTGTTTCATTGGTCTTGACCTACCATAAAAAAATACCCACTGTATAACAGCTGATGTCACAGCCAGGAGAGTGAACTTTGCTTCGCTAACACTTTTCATTACCACTTTTCACTACAATATTTTTTCGTTACTTTTACGTAACTTCCTACTATAATAACAATGGATAAACAAGCGAAAACGCGTAAAAGATTATTATCCAAAAATAACTTGAACAACTGTTTCATTTTCTTTAACACGATCGGCGTGATTCCGTCAATTCCTCTTTGTCTTTCTCTCTTTCCAGTGCCAAACATTGTCTCTCAAGGGACTGTTACAAGAAGGCATAGAAACTTGCGTATGTTTTTCCTTCAAGGACATTAATCACGTTACGATCAGTAGTTTAGGATACAGCGTCCTGTACTGAATTTTCCTTGCTGATGGCATTTTGTGAAAAAGTAATATTTCGCCATGAAATTCCATAAAATTCGCCATGAATGTTAATTTATGTCGATACAGAGCCCGAGCTTAATATTTTATCTTTAAAATTTCACGAACAGGAAACTAAATAGAAGAAAATTTGTCACGTACTATTTTAGCAAAATTGGGCTCTATACCGAAATAGATTCGAATTCTGAAAATAGTCTGCGCAAACAATCATGAAGAAATACTACTTTTTCTCAAAATTCCACTGGCGACAAAAAATGGTGTTTTCTATATTTTTGACAATTAGATATTTACTCTTCTTGTCACTCGTAAATAGAAACAATATAAGTCAGGCAAAGGTTGTTCAGGTTTTCTTACCACTAGATTTGAGACTAAATAAGATAATTCACTCTTACTGATTTTAAGATCTACACAACTAGCGGTACGGACATAGAAATGTTTGAGACAACCAAATTGACACCTTGGATTACGGCATTTATTTTTATGGACTGGTTATAACCGAATATGGTAGTCAAATGTGCCCTCAATTTTGAAGTGATTTGGTTTTCCCATGTTATGCTCTTCATTTTTTTAATCGCTTGTAAGTGTTTTTGAATAGTTGTTATACATTTCTATATTCACAGGGTACTAAGCACCTACATTTAATAATATTCATATAGAATAATATTTAACATACTAATATATATAATTCTATTGCTTTTTACTCTACGAATTGTATTAAAAAACATTTTGAATCAAATACTAATATTATTACAAAAGTAAAAAAAAAAAATGAAAAGCAACATGGAAAAAAACGAAGTCCAGCGGAGCACGAACCTGCGACTAAAACATGTGTATGTACATATTACGAAGTAGGACTCTTAACCTCTTTGCCAATATTTTAGTTAAAGTAATGCCTTACATTCCAAAATACAACCAATTACGTAGTAAAATTAATTAATAAATGAGTTTTATTTCCTTAACTAACGTATCATTTCTATCAATTATAAATGTAAATCTATTTAAGATTACTTAATGAATATAGTAAGAAAAGAAAACATGCAAATTCGGAGAGGAATGTAGTTTTTTAACGGAATATATCGGTTTTTGATTTATTTTAAGTACGGCGCACCTAACCGAAAAATTTCAAAAATGAGAGAATTTAGTTGTACCAATATCTAACTACCACATTAATGCAAAAGTAGTGCTCCGTAATCTTCAATAAAAAATAACATTCATTTTGATTTTTGATTTTTCACAACCAGAATTTGTGATCAAAAAATTAAAAAAAATTTTGTAATATATGCTATGTAGACCTTAATGTTTCAGAATTTTTATGCGAAATTAAATAGAAAAAATAGGCCAAAAACTGGAATTTTGTTTTTTTCCTTTTACTATCTCTACAAATGAGATAGGAGGTTGAAACTTGGTATGAAATGTTTTTTTTTGAATATGCTATTAACTCACGTAAAGAGTGTTTCATTTGGCACAAGGGCATATTCGTCTACGTAATTTAACTCAACTTTTTATTATACCGAAGATTGTACCAAAGATTGTACCAACATAATATTTATGCTAGACACATGCAATGTAAAATTCATGAACTAATGAAACTAAATTCTCTTACACACTTTGTAATTCCAATTCATATCAACGTCCTTTAAAATAATACATTAAGATCACATGACCAATATCACAACAAAACGTACCAAAGCATAAAACACCACATTGTCACTAAAGTATAATATTATATGGTAATAAACTCGTAGGATCCTTTTGCAAAAAAGTGTAAGCAGTACAAACAAAAATTAGTCATTTTCTTACTCAAAGGATTTGTTGTCACTTTTGTAGATCTTCATGACCAAAAAAAACAGTGATTGAAGCTTATGTGGCAACTTTAGAAGACTTAATAGCCTCACATTACCATACAAGCATTCAATACTCCACATCCAAGACTTCATTTATAGACTAGACAAAATGACAATATTCAATCCCTGAATCTAGAAAAAGTATATCACTACATTCTGGTTGCATTAAAAGACTGGCAAGAAGCAACCACAATAAATGCATTTGGTATTTTCAACTATAATGTAATAACTTTTGGCCTAAGAAATGCTGCACAGTCTTTTTAAAGATTTATTGAAATAAGAAATGCTGCACAAAAACAAACCTCTCAAACTAAATATGTAGAGGGTGCTAAAAAAAGGATAAATGGTCTATCAAATGGATAACTGATGTGGAAAATTGATAAATGCACCTTTGCTGGCATATCCCAAAATTAATATACCACTACTTTTAATTACAGATACTTCTGACTTAGCAAGTGGAGCTGTGCTCCATCAAAAAGTTAATGGAACGTGGAAAGCACTCAATTCTCATTCAAGGAACAATAGTATAGCGCCTACAGCAAGAAGTTTACTAACATTTTTAAGGCAATAAAACATTTTATCAAAGGATGCTACTTTACTATTTAGATAGACTACAAACTACTTATATACAATTTCCTTTAAAGATCTGACTGACTGACTGACTGCACTGAGACAACTATGACGAATTCACTATGTTGGACAGTTTACTGCAGAATACATATTCCAGAATCTTCCAATAAAGTTGCTGATACTTTGTCGTAATTGGATATGATCAACATATCAATTGTGTTGAACACCCAGCAATCAGCCGATGAACAGAAAACTGAATTGATTTAATTACTGCAGGGTAATAATATATTGCTAATACATTACTACACCTAAAACAGTTAGGACTAGACGATATAGAAAAATTTATTTATTGTGAAGTGTTGGATGAACAACATTAACCATATGTGCCAGCAATGTACTAGGACCTGCATACCTTGACAACACAGCAAAATCACCAAGCACGTAGTAAATCCTAAACACTGTGTGCTTGTTTCAAAAGAGAGATTTAAACATATGTACATTGACATTATTAAGTGCTTTATCATTGATAGATAGCTCCAAGTATTGCTTGACATTGATCGATAACTTCTGTAGGTGGCCTAAGACAGTCCCAATTCAGAATATATCAGCTAATACAGTGACTGCAAATTTCTGTGCATTTTGGATAACAAGATTGGAAGCCCTAACCACAATAACTATGCTCATATTCTGAATGAGCAAGTTCAAATCTCTTACTAATTTAATAGAATATAAATATATACATACCACAGAATATCATTCAAATTGTGTATTAAAAAGATAACACAGATGACATCAATAATGTACCATAAAAAAAGCAATTGAGTTACAATTCCTCCAACCGTGTTACTCGAATTGAGATGCACTTTTAAAAAGGATGTTAGCTCAATAGCAGTGTATATTGAATACATTTTAAGTGACATCCATCAGTGTTTCCGACCCACCGACTAAAACTTGTGTTTATTGGAATTCATAAACTGACTAACCTGCCAAAGATAGATACAGGAGTAACGTTATCTACTTTACCGAGACATGTTTGGCGGGAACACAAACTAGAAACGGAACTAGAGACTGTGGCGACACCTACTTCCGTTCAACCGTCATGCCAAAGGGTACATTTTTCTCCCGCCTAATTTTATATTTTTCCTTGGAAGGGATTTTCCCTCGGGAAGGGAAACTCACTGCCCTGGAAAGCATACTGGCGAGTAGTAGTATCTCAGCGAAAAAGTTTGTATCTTAATCGCGAATTATTTTTGTATTTTTTGTGCAATAGTGATTTTAGTAAGAGCATTATATTATTAACACTATTAACATTTACACAATTTAAAATAAACCTTTTTAAGCTCTTTACATCAATAAATCGAGTGTTCATTTTATGTCGAGTACCCGTAGTCGATAAGGTAGGAGTCCTGCTCTTATCAAGGCCCCCACAATATGACACTCCCCGTCGGCATCTTTCGTCTCTCGAAAACGTTGTCCTCTTTGTTGTACTTTTTCACGATGTGTTTAGGGAGTTTTCAGCGTAATTCGATTCTCAAGAAGTGTTATGGGCGCTTGGATCATTCTGCGTTTTGAAAAATAAACAAACTAATTATTATTTAAAAATAAATTTAATAAATGTGAACAATTAAATTAAACTTTATAACTTCTTTAATTGAGTTTAGACAAATTTAACTTTTAAATGAATTAAACTGCACTGGATTTTACAAACTGAATGTTAATATTTACGACTCTATTAAATGAAGAATATGTACGTGTTCATTTGTTTTCTTCAATAAAATTAACATTTATTCCTAAAAGAACTGGTGATTGGTTCCTTTATTATTCTTCACTTGTTAAATGAGTATTTTACAAGTTATCATTGCAAGTTACATTCATTTATGAGTTTATCTAATATACTTTGTGTTCCTTAGACAAAGCTCGTATAAGAATTGTCTTTTTATATTTTAATAATCAATTAATTATTAACTTCGCAAAAACAACTAATTATATTGGAATTGATTTTGAATTTAATTTTAATACATGTTTTTGAATTAAGGTTTGATTACAGAATGGATAGTAAACGATTTTGTTTTTAAAATAAAATTGAATACGATGAAACGACGATAGCTTTAAACATTTAACATTTGTTCACAAATACAAATCAAGAACTCTTCTTGATCGACGGCTCTGATAATAAAACTCTTCTTGATCGACGATTCTGATGATTACCACAAATATTTCGCTTCTTTTGAGTTTATTTTGCAGAATTTAGTTGGTAAAATTTGGTAGTATACAACAGTTTAAAATGATTGTATGTATAAACGAGTGGAAGATTTAAATATAATTTCGCATGAACCTTATTGGAAATGGGTGTAAAAATTAATTAACTAATATTTATAACTATTTAATAACTTTAACACAATTCAACACTGAATGAATTTATTTTAAACATGAAACAAAAACCAGAAAGGAGCTTTTAAATAAAACACAAGATCTTTTAAATACGTGTTCAATATCGTAATCACCAAGAGAAAAAAATTATGAATAAATTTATAGATGTTATTTTATTTTAACATTTGAGGATCTAATTGAAACGAGCGGTATCATATAAATAGTAGATAAATATACAAACTTAATTACCGACTCATTGGTAAATTACCGACATATTTGTATATTTATTTTTGCTATTTTCAACAAATCTATAAGAATTTGGAATATATTTATAATAAATTTTCGGTATAGTACTAATATTATCTTTTGAAGTATTTGCATTAATTTGATGATGTTGAAAAGTTGGAAAAGGAAAGAATATACAAAAATTATTGCTCTACAAAATTTGAAGAATATATATTACGGAAATGATTTGCTACGCAGTATTTCGCGGCGCGACTAGCTTGGCGTTACCCACGACCCCGCCACGTCCGCGAATGCCGTAACAGCCCTTTCCGACCTTGCACGCGACTACGACCGTCGCAGACCTACCTGAACTTAGCACTCGACTTTCAAAAATTTTATTTTTTTCAATTGTATCGTATTCAGCTTCGTTTATACCCGTTTGTACCCCCTTTCGTTTCGTTTATACCCTAAGGGATGAAAAGTTACTGTAAATCGAGTAATATGTTAATAAAAATATCATGTAATATATGTTTTGAATTCGTCTCGATGTCCTCTAAAGCTATGAATAAAAAAAAATGTATGTTCCTATTTAAAAAACCCGAGGTGACCTTGACTTTATTAAAAGAACAAACTGTTTTCAACATTTGCTTTACTAACATTTATTGTGTACTTCACACCCTGCAAATATTGTTCTTGAATATTGTTCGAAAAAACATTTTTTCGTAAGGTGGCTGTGTTGGGTTCTGGTACGCAACACTTTATTATGAAGACTGAACGTACAACTAGAATGCGGTTCGCTCGGTACCAAACTATTTCTAATTCTAACTTATTCTATAACTTGTCAGTGTAAGATATATCTATAAGGAATGGGTATTGATAGGTGTTAATAACTCGTGGGCAAAATTTTCGTATTTTGCTATGTATCACATAATGAACCACTATGCTACATATGTTGTGATGTAGCAATTATTTCATGTGCATGGTGCATCGAAAACCGTTTGAATCATTTCTTCGAACAATGCCGCCATTCCCGTGATTATGGTCCCTAGTTTATACAAACTATTCGTTACCTAATAAAATTAACATATAGAATACCTGTGTACTTTAACCATAAATATTAATTATAACACAAATGTAATTGTTTCTCATTTATGCTTCTAAATAATGTTGACTGGTAGTGTAATATCGTTCGACTTCATCCAATTTAGTATAATGTGAGCGTCAGTGGGCGCGCGCGCGTACCTTTATGATAAAAATTAGAGAAATTATAGGAGGCAATATGGTATATATATATACGAATGGATTTGTAATAAAATTCTCTACACTTTTTGTCATTATACAAATTTGAATAAATTGTAAAATAAGGTTATGAAATATTTTTTTGTTATAAACAAATTGTATTTTGCAAAATTCGTTAACATCCTGTTATTGTACGCAAAAAACCATACAACTTTCCTATTAGACGTTTTAATGTATCTCGTATGATTTTCGAGATAGCCAAAAGGGGTCGAAACTTTAAGGGCTCGTTTCACCCCTTAAACCTGCGTCTCAGCCGATAAAAAAAAATACGTGTCCCTTATTTTTGCCTGCTTAACAAACCTACGAAGTTTCATCAAAATCGGAGGGGGACACTTGCGTGCCTTTCCTTGTAAGTGTATCAATGAAACGAAAATGAAGATGAATATTCAGAGCAATTTTGTCGCGCGATTTGTTCGTTCATGACCAGTGTCAATCGTCACGGTTGCACCCGTCGCTCTCACATCCGAGCGCGCGCTATTCTTGCCCTCTGATTGGTCAGTGTTTTTCATTAATAATTCAAAAACTAAGCTTTAACCAGCATTTTGGTAAAGGAAAAAGTTGTTCAGAATCACCCCAACTACCACCCCTTAAATTTGTACCCACCAGTAGTTGAACACCCTGTATATAAGATATTCACTGGCATACAAGCGCATACACGTCGCACTCTATCGAACATAGTAATAAATAATTAAATTAATAGATCATTTCGTAGAGTTCTCATAGCATTTATTCGGTAGTAGTACGATAACTAGGTACTAGCATACAATTACGCGTACGTTATTTATACAAATATAATAGATAGATATGCACAAGAAGATATTAGTTATTAGTTTTTCCGTAAATTCGACTTACCGTTTTTCTCGGCGAGTGGCAAAAGAGCGAGCGGTCGACGTTTTTCGAAATCTTTTCGAGATTCTTTAACGGCAAGCGGTCAACGAGCGAACGACTCCAGATTTTCTTCTCGGTGAACGACAATAGCGAGCGACCGACTTTTTTCTCGAACGATCCCCGTTTTTCCTCTCAGTGAGCGACAAAAGAGCGAGCGGTCGGCGTTTTCTCGAAATTTTTGCCGACTTCCCTTAACGTTAAGCGGTTAGGGAGTGAGCGATCCCAGATTTTCCTTCTTGGTGAGCGGTAAATGAGAAAACGAACGGTATTTTGAACAAATCTTTATTTTCTTTTTCGGTGAACGGTAGCGAACGAATGAGTCGCATTTTCATGACAGTGTCACGGGAAAATTTCCGTGGGTGAAATAAAGTAATGCTAGTACAACCGTGTCTACGGTTTCTGAATTTAAACTTTTCAATCTTTAGAGAAATAATCGAGAGTTCAGAGCTTCGGCGTTGAAAGTTTAGGAAGAACTGCTTTACTGTGTCCAAGGCGGGGATTATATGTATATGTTACGGTGAAAGACTGAAATTAGCGAATGTCGACGTTCACCGGTGAATGTCGACATTTACCAGATTTCGGTGTTTCACCGTAACATATATATTGTATAGTGGATGAGTAAGGTGTTTTCAGGGCTATTGGTTCATCGTTGGTGAGTCAGTTTTGGGGGTTATGGAATTATTAGTTTAGGTTTAGGTGAATCAGTTTAGGTTGATATGCTATCTGGCGTGACAACGGAAAGTAACGCGACGGTATGCCCGAAGTCGGCGGCAGGCGGTGCTGGGAGGCGTTACAGGATGAAGAAGGAGACCGAAGCGCTTGCGCAACGCTCTCCCTCAGATACCTGACGCGTTCTTGGGCCAAAATCCACTGATCAAGGGCCATTATTCTTCTACACAATGCGGAGCACATTTCGCGAAAAGGGGTAGGGAGTAGTCTTTTCTCCACAGCTGCGAGCGCTAGCCTAGCGCAGGTGGAACATAGCCCCAATGAAGCCTGTCGGACTACCGTCACTACCCACCCACACTACGTGGGCTATCTTCTCAGATGTCCAGAAAGGATTTCTGTCTTCCTCGATAAAAAAGAAAAAAAAAGTATAACCTCGGAGTTTGACATTTCAAATTGCAACGACTAATCCGGAGTTCAACAAACGATAACAAAAAAAAAAAAAAAAAAATGAATAATAGGGACAGTCTTGACTACGACGGGTGCCGACTCCTGATACGAAACAAAACAAGGTGTTAGTTTAAAGCGACTCGGTACACCGATAAATTCGAACAGGCACGTAAATAATAGCAGATCATTTTGTACTTTAAACCTACCAACGATCGCAGCAACGATAATAGAAATCTACGTGTATACAACGGGTACGAGTTAGAATGTCAAAGCGACAAAAACGGTTTCATACTAACAGCTCGCGAAATCCTTCATGGACGACTAGGAAGGTGACTGGGGTGACGGTAACCCGGCAGGTTTCATCGGCGTTAGCTATGTTCCACCTGCTCTAGGCCGTTGTTCGCAATTGTGGAAGAGAGACTACACCCCCACACCTCTTCGCGTTTCGTGCTCCCCATTGTGTACAGGATGCTCTTTTTCGGCGGTTTCTGGCCCTAGAGGATAAAGTCAAGTTCCTCGAGGAGACTGTTGCGCAAGCGCCCCGATCTCCAGCTTTATCCTGCAACGCCCCCCGGCGCCGCCTTCCACCTAATTCAATCATACGAGACCGCGACCTCTTTCCACCACTTCGCACCTTATCGTATTCGCTGCCGTGAGATTTGTTTATTTATTGCCCGCGTGTCTTCTACCGCTATTTAAGTTTCCCCCGATCGTCATTTTCGGGTAACAAAAAGCATCAGTGAGCGATCCTATTATCCCTATCCTCTACCCCACGTTATTTCGTACTCGCTTGTCTTCAATTACCAGCATTTCCGGTTTTATGTTGTCCCTAGTTTATATATATTTCAATACACAGAGTGTTACCTGTAACGCTACTCACGATTTTTCTCCCACTTGCAGCCACCTTATGAAAAAAAGTTTACAACAATATTTGCAGGGTTGAAAACAATTTGCAGAACAATATTTGCACAACAATATTAGAAGTGCACAATAAAATATTAGTAATGCAAATTTTGGAAATAGTTTGTTCTCTTGGCAAAGTTAAGGGTCACCTTGGATTTTTTAAATAGGAACATACAGGTAACCCTCCTATAACACGGTATCTTATAACACGGTTTCGCTATAACACGATTCGTAAATTGCGGGAACCCTCCTACAACACGGCATCCTATAACACGGTTTCGCTATAACGTGATGAGAAAACTGCAAATCCTTTGTACATACAACACTCTATGTACTTATACAGCCGCAGCGAGGCTTGCTGTCCCAAAGATACAACGTTGCGAAAATGTATGTAGGTCCTTAATCGTACGTGTAGCCTGTGGGAGATGGACGGTACGTTAATAATGCTGGAAAAAGTTATTTTAAAATGTATAAGAATGCATTCTCGTTACAAATTACGCGTAAGATTGGATTACGTTCACTCCCACGGAGCACCAAAAACACAGCGAAACTCGCAGCGCAAAAGTGCTTCATCGCGGTTTTCGAGACAAATGAACGCCGCGTAGCAGTCAAACGGTTAAGATGCGTGTATGTTTTCTTCGAGGAGTCAGTCAGTCAGTTTTTCGTGTGGTTTTCGTACGTTATTTACTTTTATCTCCGAGGCCTGAAAACAAAAGTGTCTCACGCTGCTAGTCGGTAGTCTACGTCGAGCCACGGTGTGTTAAAGAACAATTTTTTCATCTTTAAGACATCAAGCTTCAGCCCCAAGCAATGTCAGATAAAAATAAAACAACGTTCAAGAGGAAATTTATTTCTTTAGAAGTAAAGATACAAATCTTGGATCGTTTATGGAAAGGAGAAAAAGCATCCCACATTGGGAAAAGCCTTAATTTGAATGAAGCAACAATCAGATCCATCAAGAAGAATGAAAAAGAAATCAGAAGTGCAGTTGCCGCAGGATCTTCGACATCCGCAAAACGTTCGGCTCGCCCCAGAGCGCCAATAATTGAGAAAATGGAAAAGGCCCTCAGCATTTGGATTGATGATTGCTGTCAAAAAAAAATTCCATTAGATGGCAATATCATAAAACAAAAAGGACTAAAAATTTACAACCATCTTAAAAAACAAGGAGAATCCTCTGTCAACCCAGATTTTGTGGCGAGTAAAGGTTGGTTTGAAAAATTTAAAAAGCGTTTTGCAATTTATAGCATAAGAATCCAAGGAGAGTCTGCGTCGGCTGATCATGAAGCTGCTAGGTCGTATCCAGAAAAAATTCAAAACATTATAGCCGAGCAAGGATACACAGCGGATCAGGTTTTCAATGCCGACGAAACTGGGCTTTGGTGGAAGAAAATGCCCAGTAAAACCTTTATATCGAAAAAAGAAAAAACTGCACCCGGATTCAAGGTGTCCAAAGATCGTCTAACGCTCCTTTTGTGCAGTAATGCATCGGGGGACTTCATGACAAAACCCTTGCTAGTTTATAGATCTTTGAATCCTCGTGCACTGAAAAACGTAAATAAAAACACCTTGCCGGTATACTGGACAGCAAATTCAAGAGCTTGGGTAACAGGAAATTTATTTAAAGATTGGTTTTCAAATTGTTTTGTGCCAAGCATTGAGCGTTATTTAAGGCAGAAAAATTTGAGCTTCAAGGCGCTATTACTGTTAGATAATGCTCCATGCCACCCACAAGATTTGACACATCCCAACGTCAAAATAGTGTTCTTACCACCTAATACAACTTCGTTGCTCCAACCATTGGATCAAGGTATTATTTATACCTTTAAAACATATTATATAAGAAGATCCTTACAGTGGATTTTAAACGTAACCGATTCGAAATCAATTAGCGTAATGGAAGCTTGGAAGAAATTTTCAATCAAGCACTGTATCGAAATTATATCTTTGTCGCTGAAAGAAATAAAAACATCAACCTTAAATGCGTGTTGGAAGAAGATATGGCCCTCTGCAGTTGAAACAGAAAACATGCATGAAACATCAGAAAATGAAATTGACGCCATATTAGAAGTCGCTAAATCAATCGGAGGCGAAGGTTTTGTGGATATGGCTACCAAAGACATTCAAGATTTATTAGTGGAAGAAGAAGTTAACGAAGCGGATTTGATGGAAATGGCGTCCCTGGATGCAAATCAAATCGATTTTGAGGACGCTAGCTCTGATGAAGATTGTGCAGTTAAAAATTTAACATTAAAAAAATTACAAGAAGGCCTATGCTTAGCGGAAAATCTCGAGTCATTTTTCTTGAATGAAGATCCTTCCACGGAAAGAAGTCGAAAATTCAAAAGGGAGCTGCAAAACTGTTTAGCTCCATACCGCGAAATTTACAATAACCTAGTAAGAGCCAGCAAGCAAAGTTCGATTACAGATTTTTTTAAGAGGGAAGAACATACAAAAACTTTAAACAGCGAAAAAAGTTCTGAAAGTGAAGACGATATCGTTCCACCAGAAAAACGTTCTCGGTTGATTATACTGAGCAGTGAGGACGAATAAATTCATTAAATTATGGTTGCGTTAGATTAAAATATATTTTTTTTTTACTTTGTGTTGTACATACATTTATATTTTTAATAAAAATTAAGTTGTTTATGTCAAATTAAAAAAAATATTTGTTTTTAATAAGTTTTTGGAACCTAACCCCCCTTTTTGTACTAGCTCTGGGTCTCATACAACACGGTTTCACACAACACGGCATTTTCTAGGAACCTAACTACCGTGTTATAGGAGGGTTACCTGTACATTTTTTTTTATTCGTAGCTTAAGAGGACATCGAGATGAATTCAAAACATATATTACATGATATTTTTATTAACATATTACTCGATTTACAGAAATGAATATATGAGGGTACTTAACTTTTGACTTTGGTAGTGTACCCATTATTTGATTCCAAAAAGATTACTGAATAGAAACACGCGACTGGAATGTAAGAAAAATACATTTTATTTAATTACATGTTCAAAATGTATGCCGCCTTCCATTGCGTAATATTTCGGTCTTTTATTTTCACATTTCCACTTCTGTAAATCAAGTGATATATGTTACTAAAAATATCATGTAATATATGTTTTGAATTCGTCTCGATGTCCTCTAAAGCTATGAATAAAAAAAAATATATGTTTCTATTTAAAAAATCCAAGGTGACTTTGACTTTGTCAAGAGAACAAACTGTTTTAAAAATTTGCTTTACTAATATCTATTGTACACTTCGTACCCTGCAAATGTTGTTCTAAATTTTTTTTCGTAAAGTGGCTGCAAGTACGAGAAAAATCGCGAGTAGCGTTATAGGTTACACCCTCTATATTATAGCATGAATTTATCAACTAACTAACGGAGCATACTATTTTCAGTATGTATGTAATTTATATTGATTAACTCTACTCTGGCCCCACGTTGGGCGCTAATTCTGTGATCGATCCGTGAGGGGACAGAAGGAAAATTCCCTGAGGTGGAGAGCGACCAGGGTTCTCCACGTTCTGAAATACACACCCACGGACGATTTCTTTAGAGGGGCGCCAATGCAAACGCACGCGTCCGGGGGAATCGCCCTTCCGGCTGCTCTTCCAGGAGCGGTACTCAAGGGGAGTAAGAAAAGTAATGGAGAATCTGCGAGTATCTAGAATCCATCTAACTTCATTTCGGGCAGAAGCGAGGGGCCCTTCGAAGATAACGTAAACGAGCCCCTCGCGATTCAAAATTCGGTACGACGCCGGGTCACAATCGCTAAACGCGGAGGTTTTCGCGACACGAGGGGGGGGCTCACGGTACAGGCGACTGTTACAAACGAGAAAAAAAAAAACGTGGTACGCTTTGGGAACATACCTTCTCGGGGGTCGTGGACAGTAAAGGGGACGCTGGACCTAAATATTATAGGAATTTCAGAGACAGAAATGATTTTTGCACCGTTTTGACTCGGTTTTTGTGCTAGAAGTAAACCTCTTTTATTATTTAATACAATAAAAACTTTAACATTAACGATAACAAACAAAACTTAACTGTACGACTATTTAGAGAACACAGAACTTTTTTAAATATTAAACGACTTTACGACTTTTTCCGACTTTACCCTAATACGTCTTCCTTCTGACTACGTTTCCAATCAACAACACTCTTTTATCCCGATTGGCTTTTCAAACAAACCTGATCGAGCCCGCTCGCTTCGAAACGCTTCGAAACGTCGGTAAAAGTCGGTAACTCACAAATGACAAAATACATACATTCTAATAACACTCATTATCGACACATCCGGTCACTAACAACATCATTCTCTCACTGTATGCGTCACTCTCTCATTCCCACAATATATAATACAGCAGGAAGAAAAAGATAACCCGAACTGGGGTCAGCGGTCCAGAATCGCGGAAAATGGATGACGCAAATCGGTACGAAAATAATCCCCGAATACTAGGGTCCTCGTCGCCGGGGCTGGTGGTCCCTATCGCCAGGAACCACCCACACGCATACACGTTCGAAAAACACACAGAAGACAAAGGGGGTCCTCTACCTTGTTCTTTCTTCGGGTGGACGTGAATTGTTCCTTTCATTAGCGGGTACACCGGGTGGCTCGGGCACACACACTCTCACACCAAAGAAAAGAGAAAAAGAACGAAAAGAAGATACGGAGGAATTATAAAACGCAAGCAAAAAAAATAAAGGAAAATACAAAAGCGGTAGCTTGATGTGCGGTTCGCAGGCTTGCGCTGGATTCGGGTCCTCGGTGCGCGGAGTTCCCCCTCCCCGAAGATTTCGGCGCCAGGGATAGGCCACATCAATTTCATTTTGGCCAGGCCTCGGGACCCCTTCAAGTGGCTCGTCTCCAGGCCTGGCGTCCCTCGATGTTGGCTGCCGGCCGCTCCCGTGGAATAGATAGTAATAAATACTCTGTACAGAATAAAGTCGTATTTTCGAAGGTGCATGAGTGAGACAGACGCTGGATCTATGCAAGCAACATGGCCGTAAGCCGTGAAATATAATTCAACGATTATCCGATAGTAGCGCTCGTAGTATTTTTCACCTATTTTGGCCGTTTTGGCCAAGTTACCGACAATGTTGATAAAAATATAAATTGGTCGGTAATTACTACATAGTTTTTTATACTGGAGCATACCATTGCGCATGGCGTCGCGCATGTCACATAATTCAATAGCAGTCTTCTACGTATTGCTAAACATGCAAAATATATGGTACGAAGAATAAAAATAAAAAAATTGCTGTGTGTTTATTCAATTCCTACCATGGCCAGTGAAATAACTGTTCGTTTGTTCATTTGTTTGTGCGGGCGTGCGTGCGCGTGTGCGTGTGTGCGTGCGCGCGCGCAAGAAAGAGAGATTTTTTTAAATTAAATCACAATTTTCATTGACTTTATACCATTTATTTATTATTTAACAATTTATTTTTTATTCAATTATCACAATTGAATTGTGTAATTATTGGTGAACCTGACAGTCCGTTTTCCGCGGACGGCTCCTCCACGCCCGCGATTTTTCTGATTTCTTTTCACTATTTTGGCTTTGCCATTCCTTGTATTTTGGTTATGCGATTCGTTATGGCCGCCGCGTGGGCACCGCGCCCCCCGCGCTAGCGTCCGCCGTAAATTAATCTCTTCAACAGCTTCTTTATCTGAAATCGTACAATAATAATTACATATCACATTTTCAAAAAAGGATCACCGAAAATCTAGTACCGACAGTAATTTATTTTTGTTAAATAAATTAATTAAAATTATAGATAAAAATGTACCTCAAATTATGGATCACTGTCAGCCATTAGATTTAAAAAAAAAGCATATTGATATAATATAATTTCGGAGAATATACTTTTCATAATACGACAGAATCGCCATGCATCAGAGTGAGAAAACAATATAATGTACCGGATTCGTAACAAGCAACTGGCCAGATCCGAGCGAGTGGCTTATTACGAATCAGTATAGAATTAGACGAATGAACGACAGAATCGCTATGCATCAGAGTGAGAAAAAATATATATGTTCTGTCCTCTTTCCACTAAACTGTTCGGTCGTCCGTGAAAATTTATGACTTCTTCGGTTTCACGGACCTCTCACTCAGCGGCCGACTTCAAACAAAGAAGAGGGGATAGAAATTTGCTTGTTACGAATCACAAAACTGTTGCTTGTTACGAATCAATACTGTATAAATTTTTCAAATAATTGCGACAATATATACTGTTCCGAACGCATTGAATTCTGCCGTTTTCTATTGCTTTCCAACCGCTTGTCAACTGTTTCGTTTCTTCACGAAATCGTTGAGCAATCCACGTGGGCACACACTTCCAGGCAGAATTCGATATGTTCATAATAATATTCCACGAACACGTAATTTGTTGTAAATAAATAAAGTGAAAGAAATAAATATCAAACGCCTGACTTACGTTGTCTGTGGGCGGCCCCTTGCTTTCTTTTGGTCTCGGGTCCTGGGTTTTGGTTTTTTGCGGGCAGCTCTTGTTTTACAGCGCTTTCCTCCATACTTTCCATCTGCATATAAAACGATTGATTAATTTTTTTTCTTTCAATAATATTATTTTCTTATATTCATAATGTTATACATACCTCGTTCGGTGTTTACGTGGCCATGGTTCAGCTTGTAGTGGCGAGCAGACAATTATCGCGACCGATGGCAAGTCCCGATCATCCACAGACATTCTCCATATAAGTATTGAGAAATAAACAAATGCCTTCTCACCAAGCATTTTTCGACCGGAAAAAAAATATATTGCAGTATATATCACAAAAGGAATTAAGAAAACATTGCCCCTTTCGAGAAGAAGATATTCACAAAGAAGAGCGTGGCGCAAAATAAGACAATACTTATTAGCCGCTGAGAAGAAAAAATTGGAAAGTGTTGACGGCGTAACTAACAAGAGGAAAGATATTGGTGTAAAATTTATAAATCAGCCGTCAACATCCGATGGGATTTATTGTCCATCGGAAGAAATTGCGGAAAATACCAGATCTGCGAATAATTCAGACCTGGAAGAAAATTTAATAATAGAAAAAGTAAAAACGACCGAGCCAGAAGAAAATGTCATCTATTTACAAAGGCTCGAGCATTGTGAATATGCACCGTATGTTTGAAGAATTGAAAAAAATGAGCAACCATGCCGAGAACAGGGAAGACTGTGGAATAAAATATCTGGAAATAACCGGTATAAAACGGTCGGGCCTGAGGACAACCCTCAGCGTAGTGTACACTATGTGCCACTATAAGGTAAAATATACAGTCAACCTGATGAAGTTCAAGAAATGAATATAAATCAAAGTGCCGTGGCTGGTACGATATTTACTGGTGGCAGCTACGCCCAATTGGAAGAATTTCTTGCTGCAAGAACATACAATATGTATGTCGAAGAGGCAATATGTAAAGCATCACGATGAAATCGTGAATTCGTTAATTGCCGCAGCAGAAAAAGAAATGATAGCAGCGGCTGAAGAAGAAAAGCAATTAGTTATTGAAAGAGGAGATATTCTTCCCGGTTCTGGAATTCCGCATATTCCCGTCGTTGCCGACGGAAGCTGGATGAAAAGGTCATACCGCACCGGAACATATAACTCTGCGTTGGGAGTTAGCGCAATAATTTGATACCGCACTAGAAAAATTTTATTCATCGGAGTGCGGAACAAAACATGCAAAAATTGTGATTTTGCAACAAGAAGAAAGGAACAACCCCGAAAACATTTGTGTTTCAAAAACTGGACGAGAAATCAAGCGTCCACCGCTATGGAAGGCGATGCCCATAGTGGAAGGTTTCAAAAACCAGTGTGCAAAAGCGGGGGATTGATTTATTCAACACTAATCACTGACGGAGACAGCAGCGTATATAAAAAAATTATCGACGCAGATCCGTATAAAACAGAAATTCGTGTGAAAAAAATTGAATGTAGTAACCATTTATTACGGAATTTCTGCCGAAAAATGAGAGAAATTACAAACCAAAACAACAGCAGGAGGTATCAGAAAATCTGTTGAAAATAGCATTCGGAGGATACTTCTTCGCAGAGTAGTTTTGGCTCGCGTATAACGTATTTATTCGTAAAATCATATTTATCGTCATTCTCCTAACCAAAAACACAGGAAATAGCGTGTGGAAATGCACACGGTACACCTTCTTCTGAAATAATGAAAATAAAATGTAAACTTAAAATACATCGTTTACAAATATGTAACAATAATGATTATCAATTATACCTTTAAGTATCTTCAGAAGAAGAAAGAAATTTCTTCCAAAAGAGTTGGAAAAATTTTGTATGAGAAGCCATCCACAAACTGTTTGGCAGAATGTACGGCCCAACAACAAAATCTCCGTAAATGCCACAATACGTTGACTGATCAGTGGTACTTGTGCAGCGCGTGAGCGAATCGCAATCGGATTCTGTACGACCCACATATGCGAATTGTAGACATTAAAGCACCCTTCCTCTTGTAAAGAGGGCTTCGTCTGTCCACAAAACGCACGAGAGGAACGACAGATTCCGCTCGATTTCCCCCAAAATCAACCTTGCGAACTTCCACTCGGCGAGTAAAATCTTGTGGATTCAAATGTTGCATCTGTACATCCTTGTATGGGTGAATGTCGCTTTTCTGGAGAGTACGGTGTCCCGCGGAGTGATTCGTGCTGAAAGAAAAAACAGAAATCTATTAATAACTACTTTTACATATTAATAAAATGTTTCAATATGTTTCACATTACGTGCCCCAGCAAAAAAAATAGTTCAGCAAAACACGCGCCGCTGTCAGTGGTATTCAATGTTGTAGTACTATGCATCACGCCATTCAATTATTTCGTTACTCCAAAACAATAGGCAGGGCGACTGCCGCGCTGCGCTAACATTGAGTACCACTGACAGCGGCGCGTGTTTTGCTGAACTATTTTTTTTATAAAAGGAAAGCAAAAGTGATTTTGTAACTTCGCTTGATGCTTTCTTCTGCAGAAATGTCTACTCTATCATGTGGGATGGTTAGATTTTCGCCTAGACCCATAGTTTTTTAAATAAATTGAAAAATGTCAGGAAAAATTGGTGCGTTTTTGGTGTCTTTCTTACTTTGATCATCATTTAAACATATTTAAATATTTACAATGCAATAACAATTCATATAGTTTTATTCAGGAAAATTCACAGATTCTCCTCGTGTAAAAAGTCACTGAATAGCTGCTACAGTAAAAGCACAAAAAATTTCCAAAGTTGAAAATTTGCAATTTTTTTTTTAAATGAATTTTCTCAATAACTGTACGTCCTAGAGAAAAACGGATTTCAGATTCGTATTCAGCTCGCAAAAATCTATAAGAATTTCATAGTAGCCGTTACGAAATCAGTTGGCTGTTGTACAGTGTAATCGTTAACAAATACATACAGGGTGTCCGTGCCAAAGTGTTACAGCTTGATATCTCATGAACTGTTAATGTCATGAAAGTGCTTATATGGAAATTGCAGGGCAAAAGAGGCCCTATGTTTTGGCGGAAGCAAAATTTTTTTATTGTTACTAATGTAAAAGATATGATAGTGTGGGATAAATAATTGCTGATGCCGGTTAACGGGAATAATAAACAGTTGGATATATATATTTAAGAAAAGATACAAAAGAATAAATTTTACGCGTGACCGCTTCTCGCAGGTCGAAAGCTCAATATGTGTCGACCGCACCTCGCAGGTCGAGATTTTACACCGCACTGCCGCGATCGCGGTTTTTCGCGTCCAAACAGGCACACGCCAGCTTTTGTTTTTTGCCTAACGGTCGCAGTAATATTCCGTCGCAGTAATATTTGATTGCGCAATTTTACGATACTACAATAGTGAAGTTTCGTTTTTTAAATGGAACTATATATTTTTCTTTTGATCAGACGATAGTGCTTTTCAAGACGAATTCATCAAGGTTTAATGTACCTACCCGATTTTTAGTAGTTTTCGAGATAGAACCGTTAAAAATTTAGTGATTTTCAGCAGTGACGTCTCGGTTTGAGTAGTAAGTCATAAAATGGATCTTATTGTTGCAGTAAGTGCCGCAATACATCGACTCGCAACACGATCTGTCTTCTGAGTGGCTTTAATTATATCTGTCTCGCACGCGCTTGCCTTGCTCTTATTATATTTTTATTCTATGGTTACCTCTAAACTGCGTTATTGTTTCGGGTTTATCTTATTTACATCTTTTGTGACCGCGCATTATCTTATCTACATCGTTTGAGCGGTGAGAAAATAAATATAATATTACTTTTATATCACTGAATTATTAGTTTACTATATAAAGAAGTGAAAAGTCACTAGGCGCGCTTAGTATTTTAGAACAGAGAGACAGGGGGGAAGACGAAAGGTGGGGACTTCCGCAATTTTTATACGTCAAAATTCACACGCCATGCGTTGACAAATCTCAATAATTAGAAACTATTATAGTATTATTATAAACGTTAAATGTGCACGTCAAACTAAGAAATAATCTCCGGGGCGAGAACAAAGGCTTATTTATAGGTTTCAAAAAGTAAAACAGTGGGTTGTGATTAGAAAGGAAAATCAAGAGGAAGTGACAATGAAATGTCCGATTCAAATTATGATGAAAGTTATTTAATTAGAGTTATTAACGAATGGGAGATCACGGGATGGGTAATGCATCTTAACTTCATTATACTGCAAGTTATAAGAGTTCACGTTAATATCGATGCTAATCACATGGCTATTTCCAAAATTACACAGGATAAACGCAGAAAGTCAAATAAGTACATGGTGTTTGGATACAGGTGGAAATAATTTGAGGACGCTGTAGCTGGGATGGCACTGAACATATCTTTGTTTTATGAAACTGTTCGTTAAAGCTTAATTTTTGAATTATTAATGAAAGACACTAAGCAGTCAAGGCATGCGTAGCGTACGAGGTCTCAGCCACAGTAGGTGTTGGCTATGCGCCGATATTGACCGTGATCATTCACAAATAAATCAACGTCACATCGGTAACGTAATACGCATCAGCCACTATGTAGTCATCAAATTTTCCATTACTAACCCCTTGCACTAACGTCATATTTGTCAGGTGTGTCAGTTAGAACTGACTAATTACAACTACAATACGAAAAAATTTGAAATGTTATGTCAATATGTTGTGCAATCGTTGACTATGCAAATTATAATTGAGTCAGACCCATCAAAGTAGTGCAAGTGGTTAATAAGTCTAAATTTACTGACGAAACTATGAACCAAAAGAAAGTAAAGATAAAGACTGGAAATTTTATATTTAAAACTATTAAAGAACAAATCTTTCGTGTTTAACGATACAAACTGAAAGAGTATTATTGTAAGCTTATCTTATAAACGTATTTACGATGAAGGTATTGTACGAGATTGTATTCAAATTTCACCGACTTTGATAAATTAACTAGGGGGCGGTGCCCCCTGGCCGCTTCGCGCCTATTTCATGTACATGCGTTACCGCAATGTTTTTAAGTTTAAATTTTCATACTCTATAATATAAAATCATAACGTAACGGTGTCACGCGTAACGCTGTCAAAGTTAGGTTAGGTTAAGTTCACGAAGAGAGCTCCAAACGGCGCAAAACTGAAATTTTCCTTTATTACAAGTATGACATTAGGTGTGAAGCGGTGAAAAGGGTCGCGGTCACTACCGTATGTTCTGGTTCGGTGAAAGGCGGTGCCGGGAGGCGTTACAGGATGAAGGCGGAGATCGGTCTCCCCGAGATACCTGACGCGCTCTTTGGCCCAACTGACATCGAACAAGGGCATCCCCTTGCACAATGTGGAACACATTACGCGAAGGGAGGGGGTGGGGGGGATAGTCTCTTCTTCGCAGTCGCGAGCGCTAGCCTATTCCCTGCCGATTCTTGTATAGAACTATGTGTAACCAACATGGACAAAGGATCATACACAAAAACTGATGACACTCATTTTGTACCAATGGCAGATATGCACTGACAAGGAAAGGCGCGCAAGTGTCCTCTTCCGATTTTGATGAAACTTCGTAGGTTTGTTAAGCAGGCAAAAATAAGGGATACGTATTTTTTTTATCGGTTGAGACGCAGGTTTAAGGGGTGAAACGAGCCCTTAAAGTTTCGACCCTTTTTGGCTATCTCGAAAACCATACGAGATACATTAAAACTTCTAATAGGAAAGTTATATGGTTTTTTGCGTACAATAACAGGGTGTTAATGAATTTTACAAAATACAATTCGTTTATAACAAAAAAATTTTTCATAACCTTAGTTTACAATTTATTCAAATTTGTATAATGACAAAAAGTGTAGAAAATTTTATTACAAATCCGTTGGTATATATATATATATATATATATACGATATTGCCTCCTACAATTCCTCTCATTTTTATCACGTAGTGTCCGCTGGGCTAGAGGCGCTGTATGCCCTTCGGTAGTACTTCGGTGCTACCCAAGGATGAGGGGCCTCTATGCTAACGGGAGAACGGCGGGTCCCCCAGTGGGGGGGGCTTATGCTCACACCGTAAGCCTGTGGTCATGTTTGGCAGGAACGGGGGGCTTTTGCCTTAACCGGCTGGTCCGCGAGGATTAAACTTCTATAAAAAAATCCGCTATGTGGTTCGCGGGGCGGAATACGACCACGGTATCCCTTGCCAACGGTACGAGTCCGTGAAAAGGGGAGCTCCCGTCATTTCCCAAGTAGGCTCGACGAAGTGTCCAGGCGATGCCGGCCCGGGTCTTTGGACCCTGGTAGGGCCTCCCAAGCCGGTAAGGCTCACACTGAGGACTGAATACGGGGGCGGCGGGAACGAGCACGTACATCTGAAATCAAGGTGTACAGGCAACCGTGCCGAGGATTGCGTGGCTGCCCGGACGTAAAACAGGACATTCTCGAACGGTTCCCTCGGGCGTACCTGTCGGGTGCCCCCTAACCACCGCCAAGAAGGCAGAGGCAGCGGGGAGAGTACGAATTGGCTGGACATCTGTCCAGGTCGAAGTGCTCGGAACCCAGCCGTTGCACTGCTACCACTGCCTCCAGGGGGGGCACACGGCCCAGCAGCGCAACGAGAAGGAGGACCGAACAGGAAGGTGTTACGCGTGCGGAGAGATGAAGCACAAAGCTGCAAATTGCAGCAATAAGCTCAAGTGCCCCCTCTGCAGTGATTTGGGGAGACCTAATACACACAGCCTAGGATTGACGGGGTGCGCACCCCAATCAAAGAAGAGGAGAGCGACTGCGGCACCCAAGGAAGCAGCAGCGGAAAAACCTGCAAAGGAAACAGAGCAAGTGACTAACCAACAAATGGAAAATGAAGCCACAGAGGACGCTGCTGACCAGCCAACAATGTTGACAGAGCAGAGCGCCATGGAGGTGGCGGAAGAGACGGAACAGTAATGGGGCCGCTGAGTCCCCATTATTCAATTCAATGCGAACCACTCGGCAGGGGCACAGAACCTGTTGCTCCATACCCTCGCCGAGCGGGACTGCTCGTTGGGGACGATATCTGAGCCCTACCGCGTCCCGGACCAACCAAATTGGTTTGCGGACGGGGAAGACCACAACGCGTCCGTTTGTATAGTGTTGCGGGGAAAGTCTGGCTTCCCCCCGTGCAACGCGATTGCAGGGGGAAGAGGAGCCGTCGCGGTTCGTTGGGGAGATGTAGTGGTGGTGGGCGTCTACGCACCACCTCGCTGGCCTCTCGCAGAGTATGAAGAGTTGCTCGACCGGGTGAGGCAGTTAAGATTCGCTCGACCGCATGCGTGCGCGCGTGCGTGTGTGCGTGCGTGCGTGCGTGCGTGTGTGTGTGTGTCATCCGCAGCATCATCAGAAACTCATAAAATTCCTTGAACTTATTCGGACTGTCTACCATTCTACTCAGAGCATTTGGATCCAAAAGTGTCAATTTGTTACCTTTTTTAACTAACGTGTTAAGGTTTTCAAGTAGCCCCAGAAATGAAAGTGCTACTCCTTACTCCCAGCGTTACATCTTCTAAAAGTAAGAATAATTACCGATATTGTATTATATTATGTTATTATATTTCAAGTATCATATATTCTGTTGATCTGTTTAGCAGAACAGCGACACTAATAATTAACTAAATAACAAGACCAAATAATTAACAAAAATTGACACTATCCTGAATTAACGTATTAATTGCTAACAACGCATGCAGGTTATTGTCATACCATACATGACTATTATGGAAATGAAAAATTTATCCGCAAATAAAATGCGAGAAGAAAGAATTTGTACTTGTTGATAATGGTATATGGATGCATGTTATTACTGTTCAAAATTTGCCACACGACTCTTCAGCAATGCGGTACATTATATTTTTCTTGCTAGAATAAATTTTGCTATACTCGCCCTCTGAATTGTGTAGGTTTTGTCATGTCAGTTATTGGTATGCTCTGCTGTAAACATAAGAATGTTTTAGGATCTAGCAGGCGTTTATTGGGAAAGCGTTCTGTATAAATTTGACCGCGAGAACGGTGTTTTCTTTTCGTTTCCCCATAACGCAAATAAATTTCTGTTAACTTTTCATTTTTATGTTCCATATGTCAATATGTTTTACTTCTCTTCTTTTACACATACTCCTCCCTTACACCACACATAAATGTTATAAGCATACTATACACGTATACAAAAAAAATGAAAAAAGAAAAAAGGACACATATAGAATTATATTATAAAAATGAATAAATAAAACAAACAGAGACGGTACTAAATATAAAATAGAATAGCGGATTAAATAGTATCTAAAACTGAAAACCACTGTTGTTTAAACCCCTTTGAAGTCATAGCTGTACTACACAGGTGTTGATATCAACCTATTAACAGTGTAATATGTTGTGTCGTATTTGAAAATGAATAAAGATTTATTAACATAAAAAAGTCAGTGAAATTTTAATAAAATCTCATAGAATACTTTCATCGTAAATTCATTTATAAGATGAGCATACAATATCGTTTATATCGTTAAGAATTTATTTTTCAAAAAATATTTATAGCTAATTAATGAAGTTTTAAATGTAAAATGTTTGCTCTGACGTTTACTTTTTTTAGACCCATAGAATCAGCTTCATTGATAAATTTAGCATATTGGCCGACACGTTATGAAAGTAGCGCTGATTTGTTTCTCCACAACGACCGATATTGACGCATGGCCAACACTAGCGTGGCTGAACTCGCGTGCTATGCATATTCTGACTGATCGGTGTTCTTCATTAATAATTAAAATACTAAGCTTTAACCAACATTTTGGTAAAGCAAAAACTTGTTCAATTTCAACCTAACTGAAGTGTTTCACTGGGGTGTTTTACCCTATGCAATTACACCTACCGGTACTCGAATTTATCTTTTGAAATAAAGTGCAAATTACACTACTGATAGTTACGTGATCCTTTACAGCTAGTAGTACTGGACATAGTCGATGACTTACTTATTACTGACTACAAATTTATGACAGCTTGCGTCAGTGTCGATCATTGCCAATATCCATCGATCATCTACTTTTCTGCTGCAGTTGTATTTTCTCTTGCCACATTTTCTGTCGTCGATTTTCAGAACCATCTAAAATATGACTTGATTTGGGAAAATTTTTAGTTTGACTGTATATGTAACCTAACTTATATTGTTTGTATTTTTCTATGCTTACATAAACGATGTATTTTGCACAATGCTTGGAGAACGAGACGTCGAGACCCCTAATAGAATTCGATAATAATCAATATCATTGTGTTTCGTTTACATTCTGGAAAGCTATCAGATTATGTAGCCTAAAAAATCATGATAATTTATTGGCTCAATTGATTCGATTTAGGGAAAAAAGCCTTGCGGTATAAAAAACCCCTTGCAAAATACACATTTGTTCGTGATTGAACGGTGAAAATGTGAATGATTATGTATAGGTTGTGTATGTTGTAGAGTATGGTTGTTAGTTGATTTGAAGAACAACAGGGTCTTGCTCAATGTTGTTAAGATTTGTGCTATAATCCACATTGCATGGAATTGTTCATGATGATCTATTCCAGGAGTGTAGGGTCCTACTCGAATAGTGTTACGACTATGATCTTTACCATCCTTACAGTGGGCCTATTTTAGGAGTACAGGTGCCCCTCAAATAGTGTGTCATTGCTCTGATTCCATTCTACAATGGCCTATTCAAGGAGTGCAGACTCTCGCTCAAATAGTGCTATGATTGATCTCAAGAACCATCCTGCAAGGGTTATTCTATGTTACTCTACGCGGAACTTCTTGACTCTTAATCCGACCCGCTGTTACGTGCGGGAAACGCGCGCATATACGCGAAGTTGTATGCCCTAACAAATTTAATTGTCAACGGGACTTAATGTTTTGTGGATCCGGAGATACGCTAGTCCCATACGGATCCTTTCAAAAGATTGCAAGATTTACAGGATATGACGGAGGCAATAAAAGAGATGTAATTCAAAATAATTAAAATATACAAAAGATTATATTTTGTAAAATATGAAATAATTAGAATGATAACGTATGCAATAGAATATGAATTACAAAAGTTTAATTTTGAATATAACAGAAATATTGTAAATACTCGAGACGCGCAATTAAAAGATTTGAAGGACAAACAATTTCTTTAATACAAAATAAAAATATAATCCAGTTAGAGAAATCCTAAAGTTAAATAATTAACTACTGGAGTTACTTGCCGAAAAATTCATAAAATAGCTGGAAGAATAAAGGAAACAACTGACCGAAGTACCTGTATTTGAATAAATTTAGAAATAATCAACCCTTTGTAAGATGTGAAATATCAGGTGAGCCTGGTTACCACACATGAAAGAACTGCACCAATGAAAATTTTGAAACTGGCCTATTGTGAAATTCAACTAAACTATACAAATAAAATTGTACTTTAAAATTAAAAAGAATAAAATTGAATATAACTGAATGGAAAAATAGAATGATTAACTGAATTGAAAATTTAACTATAACGCGAAAAGCTTTACGTGAAGATAGAGGCTTTATCTGAATATTGCACTTTCACAAATTCAAGAACAAAACGCACCTCGACACGTACCTCGCGATTATACACCGAAGAGTGTCGCAACTTGGACCTCTCCGAGAGGAGGTAGGCCTAGTCCGAAATTGTTTATGTTGCATTGAGATGCGTCTAACGAATTAGGCTGCGAGGCCAATGCGTAAGAAACCGTGCTTCGCTAATTAGGTAGTGGTGGGTGCATGTGTGTTCTTCCCTTGTCCAACTCTTATCTTTCTCTCTTTCCATATAGTTCTTTTCTTTACTCTTGAGTTATGGATTGTTAATTAGCTATTGAATAATTTTTACATACATAACCGGTACAGTATAAAATGTTAATCTGCATACATTATAAAAATTTATAATCAAACATTATCTATTTCGACTGTACAATTATTAAAGTTAATTGTGCCTGGTACTGTAACTATTGTAGGACTGATTGACGTATAAGTACTTGCAATAACGGTAAAAAAAATACTATAGACAATTTATATAAAATTGTAATGTTTCGAAGACAATTTCTATTGCAATTCTATATTGCGTCACGGATGCTTGAGGAACATTCCAGAACGCTCGGCGTTATTGGACCACATGAGTGAGAATTTCATTTATGTTTGGCGGTTCAGAGAAGTAAAGTAATCCAAAATTTTCGACCGTGGAACCACGTTGATTTCAAGAAACGAATGCGGGATATTAACAATCTTACAAGGGGACATCACGGTCGTTTTTGGCCCGCGTATTCAAAAATTAGTTAATGAATATTCATCGAAATTTCAGAATGTGATCGTTCAAAATCTGGAAAATTAACTACTTCCATATATCAAGATTCCTTAAATAATTGTTTAAAGCCATATATGCAAAATGAAAAATTTCTTTTATTAACAGACTCTTGGGGGGGACAAACTAATCCGTCAATGTATGATGAAATATTTTGTTACGAGCCGGAGGGGTCACAGCCGCGTGGCTGGGGGCTGTATTTTGGTCAAGGTAATGTTACTAAGCTAACTCAGGTTTGTTAATCAACCTGAGCGCCAAAGGAAAGTAGACGCGGGGACGAACCGACGTATGGCTAACGCCGGGAGCCCCAGAAGGTTGGCTATGGTGAACGAACCGACGTATGGCTAACGCCGGGTGTCACAGGAAAGGTCAAGACGCGAGGACGAACCGATGTATGGCTAACGCCGGGTGTGACAGGAAACGTCAAGACGCGAGGACGAACCGACGTATGGCTAACGCCGGGTGTCACGGGAAATGTTAGTATTTTGTGCTCGTAACAAAGATATGCCAGTATACCTCGAGCGGCTAAGATATACCGACTGGTGGGTTTATTAGGACTTTGATTATAATTGACAAAGGCAAAGATTAAGTTTAAAAATAAATGTTGACAATATATTCTTTTCCCAAAACCGGAATTACAAATGATTATGTGTATTTGTCGGTTAAGGTGATTGTTACAAGAAATGCTCTTGACTCGACTTTCCTTGAGTTTAAAATGTTTCGATTCCGACAAAGCGAGAATCTAATCCTGCCTAGTTTTAACGAAAAACAAGCGAAACGGGGACCCGAAAGTACTTTAAAAAATGCCTAACAGTAAAACTATACGTACTGTACGGTAATCAAGAGTTGCTCGAAGGGGACTCTAACCCGATCTTACTCAAAAATGATTTAGTTGTACTTCAACGTGAAATGGCTCTAACTAAACTCTGACAGAGGTTCCTCATTAGTCCACGTTCGAGAATTAACTGGGTCCACGGACAGAGGTTCCGTGTTAATCGACGTTTAAAAGTCTACTGGGTCCGCAGTGTCTTCTCCACAACCCCTTATATACCCAAAACATGGGTAAAAACGGGTAGTGGCGGAGGCAGAGCGAATGAACCAGCGCGACGGTTTCGTCCAACGAATTTCGTTGCGTTGGTCCGAAGACGTTAGAAGAATCTCAAGCGGAGCCTAATAAGGAAACCTCGGTAGCTGGGAAAACTAGGCAAGACTAAACTCTCGCTTCGCGGTGGTCTTTGACTATTCTCGAATATTCATCCCCAAGGAGCAAAAATCGTCGGCGTACGTAACAATTTCAAGATGACGAGGGTATGACAACATGCACTATAAAAGTCATACCGCCAAAATGTACCCCTCTTGTCCAACCATGTGACGTCTATTTCTATAGGCAGGTGAAAAATTTAATAAAACGATTGCAGAATTGTTCACATTTAGTGCAACAAAAACGGGAAATAAATACAAGGGAAGACTATATCAAAATTCATTCAATTGTACATTACCAGTTATGTGGTGATGTAGTGCATCAGCAATATTTAAAAACATGTTACAAAATGCGTGGTTTGCGTCAAAAAATTGCGACAATAGAATAGAGAAGTATTTATAAATACTTTAATCTCTTTATAAGTAAATAGAGAAGTATTTGTAAATGTCAACGAAGTTTGTTTCCCAAAACACGTTCTTAAAAAAACGTGTGCTTGTACAAACGCTTCGTTCATAATCTGTGCAAAGTGCCGTATGAATTATTGTTTTTAATGTCTTTATGATGAATATCATCCTGTCATACTAACGAATAATTAATAAATGGAATATGTAATGATACAGCACATACAACATTTAATGCTATTTTTATGCCCAATCTTTTCTTCAATTCCCACAAATAAAAGAATATGTATTTTCTATTTAAAAAATAAAAGTAACTGTTTATTAGTGCTGATTTTATAAACGCAATGCTTAAAATTAAAGTAAGTATAAATTCAAAGAACAAAAAAGAAAGTAACGTTTAAAACGGAGTTTCGATCCATCAATCCACGGATCACCAGACTTTGACGTTACGTTTCGAGCCATTCTATTGCTCGATCATTCGTTAACGCGAACTCTTTATGAAGGAGTAAGACAACTTTCCAATGTGATTTTCTCGGAAAATCTTGAGAAGCGCGCGCTACTGCTTTGTTTAATTAAGTTTAGATACGTGATCTTTAAACAGTGCAAGTTTCAAGAAAATCTGTTTCCCATCGACCATGATGTCCCCTTGTCAGCTTCGACCAGTGGAGTCGGATTGAGAAGTGGACATCATGGTCTCTCAGAGTCGAGCTAACAGAAAGGACAGAACAAGAGAGAGTTTACTCTAGCTGAGGTGGGTTCAAGCTCCAACAGCTACATGAAAGTGACCCACTGTTTTTCGAGGATGTAAAGGGCATCTTGGACCCTTGCAGTGGCTTTGGGGGATTTGCGGAGTATTACTCCTCCACTATGGCTCAAAAGGCCCCGAAAGTATATATCATGTCTTCGTTATTCGAGAAAGGACATAGAGTGCCGGTCGGAGAACTGAGACAAACCAGCGGAAGTAACGTCAACGTCGTCATGTTGACGACACCATTGTCTGAGGACCGTGGGAACATCAAGGAATCTAGGTGCATAGCATGCTTGATAGAGCAAAGCAATGCATTAGGAATGCATTGTATTAGATGCGGGAAAATATTCTGCTGATGGAAACAAGAATAGAAACTTTTGGCATATTTTGGCAATAAGAAACGGTCTAGCTTCTTGTCAGCAGTACTTGCTTTGGTCAAAGCTATTAAGTTAGGTACGACCTCCCTCTCTTCTCCAGAGTGGTACATGCTGTGCCAAGGAAAAGGAGATGCCACCACAGATACATTGCGCGCTAGCTACCTGGTTCGTACGGTTTGCGAAGAACAACGAAACCATTATTTGCTGCATTAGCATATACCCAGCTCCTCCACCAGCAATATATACACATAATAAACCGTTTTTTTAACCAGATCTTCCTACCTATTTGAACGCGCTGATAAGTGTGGCTACAAAAATCGATTTTGTGAAACTTGTCACAAAGCTTTGCTCTACCTTTATCGCCACTGCGAATCTTCTTGCCTTGTAGAGACAGAACCTCCTCAAGGTTATTAACGATAGCTTTTGCCCATTCTGCCGTCGTGATGATGAACGTCCCATCGCCATCACTGTTTTGGCAGAAGCAGAAAAAAACGGGCAAATTCCGCTTGGAGCGAATCAAAAGAAGCAGGCCAATTCTGCTTTGAGCGAATCCAAAAAAAAACGGGCCAATTCTGTTTTGAGCGAATCAAACGAATCGGGCCAATTCTGCTTTGAGCGAATGAAAAGAAACGGGCCAATTCTGCTTTGGGCGAATCAAAAGAAACGGGCAAATCCTGCTTTGAGCGAATCAAAAGAAACGGGCCAATTCTGCTTTCAGTGAATTAAAAAAAAAACCGTCCAATTCTGCTTTTAGCGAATCAAATCAAACGAGCCAATTGTGGTTTGAGGTAATCACTTTTTTAGAAGTCTCATATATACAACTATGGGCAGACGGACAAAAGATGCATCCCGAATGTAAAAGAATTGGGCGAAAGAATCGCACGAAGTTAAACAATTACGTCTGTTCGGGAAACGTGGAAGAAATGCAGAGGCACGGCGTCAAGAAACTATTAATGAACGCCGTTCGAGATTATCTGCAATCCGGAAATACACACATTCGAAAGTGTCACGCGAAACAACAGGTGAAAAGAAAAGGCGGATCAGTAGAATTTCTAACCGTTTGAAGAACGAATCTGTCGAGGAACGATCACATCGGATCGGATCAATGCACCGGCGATTAGCAAACGAATCGGCCAAGGAATGATCACGTCGTGTCGGATTGATTCACCGGGGATTAGATAACGAATCTACGAAATAACGTTCACAACGTTTAATGGTCACAAGAAATTACATGCGGGAAGTGCTACTAACAGAACGTACCGAATCAAGAAATACACGTTTGAAAGATATGCGTGAACATGCTAGAAACCGAAGAAAAGAACTTCTTCTTCAGGCAAACAGTTTTAAATCGGCTATTAATCTATTTGCTGTTGTACCGTGTGCGGTGTGCTGCAAAACTTTATATCCATAGCAACGTTACGTTTCGTACACGCAGCCTCTGTCTCATTTAATTCCTGCAAATCTGATAGAATTAGAGAAGATAACAACATGCTCTAGCTGCCTACATCATCTTAAAAAGCACAAAATTCCACTGCAGGCATTCTGGAATAAAATGGAAGTAATGCACGTGCCTCAGGAGATATCAGATTTATCGAAAGTTCCTTAAAATCATTAAAATTCAAAATCGCTTTAGTCAGAATTGGTGCAAAGGTCAGGTAGTCCTATTTGCCCGTGATGTATTCAAAGATGCCGAACAACTTTCAGTTAGGTTAAACCAGACCGGTATAGTGATTGTAGTAGAAAGCCTAAAAAATTTGGAACGACAGTGTTTCACAGTCACAGGATATATTCAAAGTCACGTTTTCTTTTTCACTGTTTTTAGAAATTTCTTTGATTTACGATTTTGTTTTTCACGAAGGCAGCTAGCAATTTGTACATGGGTTTAACATTTGGCTTGCACGTTGCTAGCGCGTTCATGGCATGCAAGTTCCAGAGCTGTTTTTGAGAGTCTTTTTGTATTTTTTAATTTATGATGTTTTTGTCCAAGTTCTTCCGACGGTCTCAATAGCTAATTGCCAATGCCATAAACGTGAATTTCCGAAGGGGTCCGAGGACAGGGCCTAGGAAACATAAACCAGGTTCCCTTGTTGACAACCCGACGGAAATTCTGTCTTACGTCCACTTTCTCTTTCCACCTCCACAAGGCCCATCGTACTCCGCACGGATCGCGCTAAGGGCGCACGGGGTAGGATGGTGTCCTTTTTTAAAGGATATTATTGGCAAATAGAACAACCAATAAGGAAAGTCTCCCCATTTTCTCGAGTTTTCTCAGCTTTCCTTCTTCGGGAAAAATCTTTAAGAGTCATTCTTGTTAAAACGATCTTACGGTGAAGATCTCCCGGGAAATCGATTACTTAACAACATTTTACATTTACAGACTTTACAATTTTCTAATAACTTTTGTTACTTTCACGGACTCAATACATTACCATACAAACTTTTTTTTGTTCTTTAGTTTAAGTGTTTTTTTTAAGTTATTAAATTGTTATTGAAAAAAGTTAACCGTATTTTCATTATTTTAAACAATTAATCAACTCTATCGTTGTAGAAAACCATAGAGTCACGCGTTCGATAATTTTCGGAAACTTTTCATCGTGCGCGAACATTTTTGGTCCTTCGAGCCGGATGCAACAGTGAAGTTTACACTTTAAAATTGTGCATCAGTGTAAAGTGCTTAATTTCTGTGCAAAACTCCAAATATTACATTGAGTGAATCAACTCCCATTGAAGAACATTGGATATACAAACAAATCTGCCACATCATCGGTAGCCACACCTCGAAGTTCACCATTCATCTCAGCTCCACATTACATCCAGGGGACTTCGAAGCTGCCATCGAGATAGACACTGGTCTAGCATCCGTTGGTGACCTACCACTACGTAACATACCTGACCAAGCAGCCTCTGAACAGGACGTCACAGCCGACCTCAACCGTCATCAATTATCGCATCGTAAGGTAGGCTCGTCGATTTTCTTTCACCAATTCCTTCATTTATACTTATCCTATTTCCAAAATGCCTAAAGAAGCGTCCGCCGCTCAATCCGCCTCTCAGGGTATTAACATTAGCACCTTGCGTCGTAAACGTGGGAACATAGCAAAGCACATTACAGTGCTTGAAAGGGTCATCGAAGATACCCGTGCGTCGGAACGGCGTGACCTGGGGCTCTTACGCGCTCACGTAAATAGCATGCACGAAATTTGGGAGAGGTTCGATTCCGTACAATTAGAACTCGAAGAACTCGATGAAACTGAAACATCTCGTCGGTTCGAAATACATAATAAATACATAGCAGCCGTCGCGCAAGCTAACGCGTTATTGGAAGGAGAATTACCAAGTACAGTTCCGCGTCGAAACACAACAGAGTCCGTCCACACCGTAACCGCTCCAATGTCAATTAAATTACCAGAGATGAGATTGCCCACGTTTGATGGTACCATCGAAAACTGGACATCATATTTTGACAGCTTTTCATCTATAATCGATCAAAACCCTGATTTGTCACCGGTTCAGAAACTCCAATATTTAAGATCCACGTTAACCGGAAGGGCTGCCGCGTTAATTCAATGTTTAAGCACAACGGACGCAAATTACATTGACGCAATCGAATTGCTGCGTGAAAAATATGACTGCCGTCGGAAAATCTTGTTGAAACATTGCGACGCGATCTTGTCTTTTCCTCGCCTGACTCGTGATTCGCCGGAATCTTTAGGTGAGTTAGTAGACACCATCCGTCAAAATTTACGTTCACTCAAAAATCTACGCGTCGACTTAACATCGTGGGACAGCATTCTCGTCGCTATCATATTATCTAAAATTAGTGCCGACACTGCATGGCACTGGGAGTTATCCCTGAAGGATAAGGAACTGCCCTCATATACACATTTGATAGATTTCATAGAAAAGCGAGCAAGCTGCGCGTTGACAAGCCAATATAAGCCCGTCGCAACAAATCAAAATCCCCGTATGGCACCCACGAAGCCAGCAACAAACAGGTACCCTGCTAGATCTTACGCATTTGTAACAACAAAATTGGAAGGTCTGCAAACGCCACATGAACGTTTCAACTCGGTTAATGCACCATCAACATCGAATGTCACGAGCTCTACCACTACATCAATACCCGCGAATTGTCCAATGTGCAACGGACCTCACGGAATCTGGCGTTGTGAGAAATTTCACTCTTCCATGATAGATGCCAGGTTGGCCACGGTACGGAAGGCAGCATTGTGCCCTAATTGTTTAAGAAGTGAACACGACCCGGAAATCTGTAAGAAAGGATCATGTCGAATATGTAGGCAACCCCACCATACCCTAATCCATCAGCCGAGACGTTCCCTAGACCAGGAAGACCACGTATCACCAACTGCACTTGACCACACCATTTCGTCGGTCGAACAGGTAGAAAAACAATGACGGCAGCTACCTGAGAGCACAACGGGGAAGAACCGTACACATTCCTTCGTAGTTGACACCGTAAATAATGACCTACTTGTAACAGCGCAAATATATTTACTAAATGATCATCAACAACCGATTAAATGTCGAGCATTAATCGACACTGGCTCCACAACAAATTTCATAACTGAAGGCTTCGCAAAGCAACTTAATCTTCCGAAAAAAGAATGTTATACCCCCATAAACGCTCTCAACTCAATGACCACCGTCGCGAAACATACCCTCACGGCCACCTTGCAATCAAGGGTTAGCCCTTTTCAACGGACTCTGACATTTTTATCCATCCCCAACATAGCCGATCGGGTACCTGACCAAACTGTTGACATCACAAATGTCAACATACCCAACAACATCAAATTGGCGGACCCCAATTTTAATCGACCAGGACCGATTCACGTCTTACTCGGTTCTGGTGCTGCACTGTCCTTACTCAGCGTAGGACAAATAAACCTCACTCCTCCCAACGGCCCCGATTTATACGTGCAAAAAACGAAGGTCGGATGGGTGATAGGTGGAAGTCCATTAACTTCATCACGAGGACCATGCGCTAATTACCATTCCAACAGCCAGCTGCAATTCAGTCTGGCACGGTTTTGGGAGATCGAAGAAGGACCACAGATCCACGATCTTTCAGAAGAGGATAAACAATGCGAAGCTCATTTTCAGCGGAACATTTCCCGGAGACCCGATGGTCGATATGTCGTAGCATTACCTTTCAACGACAAGCAATCGAAATTGGGGGAATCGCGAACGCAAGCAATGAAAAGGTTAGAAGCTCTCGAACGGAAGCTGCAGCGTAACACAGCTCTCAAGATGGAGTATCACACAGTCATGCAAGAGTACATCACCCTCGGACACATGAACAAAATTCCCGCGTATCGAGTTAGCCCTGGTGGCTATTATCTCCCACACCATGGAGTATTAAAAACCACTAGCGAGACAACGAAACTGCGAGTGGTTTTTGACGGTTCGGCCGCTACCAGTTCCGGACTCTCGCTTAATGACACCTTGTACATCGGGCCCAAATTACAGGACGACTTACTATACATTCTTCTGCGTTTTCGGATTCACCGGTACGTTATCACCGGTGACATCGAGAAGATGTATCGACAGTTCATAGTCCGCGAAGAAGATAGGAAGTATCAGCGAATCCTCTGGCGCGACGTCGACGGCGAAATTCAAACGTATGAATTACAACGCGTCACGTTCGGTCTATCCGCTGCACCTTACTTGGCGATACGTTGCCTCATTCAGCTGGCCCAAGATGAAGGGCATAAATTTCCCACTGCTGCAAAGGTCCTACTTCGGGACTTCTACGTAGACGATTTGCTGACCGGAGCATCTACGGTAGAAGAGGCCATAGCAGTGAGGGAAGATATCACGAAACTCCTCTACCTTGCAGGATTAAACATACGTCAGTGGGCCGCCAACCACGAAACATTGATACAAGGGTTGCCGGAAGAGGCGATCAACAAGAAACTGCATTTAGGCGAGTCAACCACATTAAAAACATTAGGCGTAATGTGGGACTCGTCAAATGATTCAATTTCATACCAAGTAAAAGTTGATTTCGGCAATCCACGTATTACGAAGAGGCACATTACATCAGAAGTCGCCAAAATATATGACCCGTTAGGTCTCCTGGGTCCGGTCATCATAATCGCAAAAATGCTGCTGCAACGCATATGGTCCATTAAAGTGGACTGGGATGAATCCTTGCCGATGGACATCCATACCGAATGGCAACAATACTACCGACAACTATCTTTATTAAACAACATAATCTTCCATAGAAGAGTTTTAGCCAATTCTCCATCGAGAATTGAGCTACACGGTTTTTGCGATGCCAGCGAGAAGGCATACGGAGCTTGCCTCTACATTAGGTCAATGGACGAAAGCGGAAGAATACAAACGGAATTATTATCAGCAAAATCAAAGGTTGCACCGTTGAAAACACAGACATTACCACGTCTAGAACTGTGTGGGGCCTTGCTGTTGACGGCGTTAATAGTCACAGCAAAAAGGGCCTTACATGTGGAAATCAACCGTACCATCTTCTGGACCGATTCAACCATCGTACTCCATTGGTTAAAGACATCTCCGCATACCCTTAAAACCTTTGTAGCGAATCGCGTGGCAGAAATACAAACCAAAACAAACATCGCAGAATGGCGACATGTACCAACGTATGACAACCCAGCTGATCTAATCTCGCGAGGCCAACTTCCCGAAGAATTCTTGCAGCCATCTATCTGGCAACATGGACCAGAATGGCTTCGGAGTGGGGAGTCTGCATGGCCAACCCAAAACCTACCAGATCATGAAGAACTCCCTGAACAAAAGACAGCAATTTGTCTAACTACAATAATAACGGACATTAACATCCTCAACAGATTCTCATCGTGGGAAACGATGAAGAGGGTTATCGCTCGTTGTTTGCGATGGCGGAAAAGTAACACAAAAACCGGACAGTTAAGTGCGGCAGAATTAATGGAAGCACATAACAGAATCATAAAAATCCTTCAACAGACACATTTCACCAAAGAATTACAAGATCTCAAAAACAATAGTTTCAATGTTGGAGGGAAGCTGCAACGCCTAGCCCCATTTATCGATAAGGACGGACTATTAAGAGTCGGGGGTAGACTCAAACACTCGTTAATGCCATTTCCTCAACGTCACCCCATTATTCTACCAAAGTCGCACGTAACCCGTCTAATCATTACGTCAGAACACCGAGCACATCTGCATACCGGGATTCAAAACACATTGTACGCAGTTAGGCGCCGTTATTGGCCTATCGACGGACGCAATCAAGTATGGAAGACTATTCGAAATTGCATCACCTGTTTAAAAAATCATCCGCCACCTGTCGAGTACGTAATGGGTGACTTACCTGCCGCAAGGGTCACCGAAGTTAGGCCATTCACGAAGGTCGGGGTAGATTATTGCGGCCCTTTTTTCATTAAAGAACGTAAGCACCGCAACCGCACGCAGGTAAAAGTGTACGTCGCCGTGTTCGTTTGTTTAGCCGTAAAAGCCGTCCATTTAGAATTAGTCAGCGATTTAACAAGTGAAGCATTCATCGCCGCGCTTAAAAGATTTATTGCTCGTCGAGGATTTTGTACAGCTCTTTATTCAGACAACGGTACAAACTTTATCGGGGCCAACAATAAGCTGCGCGAGTTACGCGAACTCTTAAAATCTGAAGACCATAACACAAAGGTCAAAACTTTTCTTGCCAATCGTTCAATAGACTGGAAATTCATCCCTCCGCGCACACCTCATTTTGGCGGCCTGTGGGAGGCAGCCGTCAAGGCTTTCAAACACCATTTGATCAGAGTCACGGGCACGACGTTATTCACATACGAAGACTTCAATACCCTTATCATTGAAATAGAGGCAATCTTAAATTCCCGTCCGTTAACCCCCATCTCTTCCGATCCCAACGACCTTCTCGTCTTAACTCCCGGTCATTTCCTCATTGGTGAATCGCTCACGAGTCTACGCGATCAGGATTTCGTAGACACTCCAACTAATCGGTTGTCAAGTTGGCAACATCTGCAAAAAATTAAACAGCATTTCTGGAATCGTTGGCACCGGGAATATTTAAACGAATTAACTATGCGAACTAAGTGGTTCAAGGGTCAACACAACATTAAGGAAGGCACCATAGTGCTCATCAGGGAGGATCATACACCTCCAATGCAGTGGCCCCTCGGCAGAGTCCTGAAAATCCACCCCGGCTCCGACAACATTATTCGGACTGTTACCATTAAAACAGCCACGAATGTGCTTGATCGGAGTGTGAAGCGACTTGTCCCCTTGCCGTTCCAACCCAAAGATGACGACCACATCCCACAGCGACCAGCATCCATGGACGAATCTGTCGGAACCTCTTTATCTAATAATGTAGACGTTAAGAACACATTACCTGTAAACAATCACACGTAACTGCACACACTTTGTCATTACATTTACAACATACACATGTTTGATCACAAGGCACATCACCTAGATTTAAGAACACTTTGTACACATTACACTTAGTTGATCGGCAACCTCTCAACGGGGGGAGGATGTTTCACAGTCACAGGATATATTCAAAGTCACGTTTTCTTTTTCACTGTTTTTAGAAATTTCTTTGATTTACGATTTTGTTTTTCACGAAGGCAGCTAGCAATTTGTACATGGGTTTAACATTTGGCTTGCACGTTGCTAGCGCGTTCATGGCATGCAAGTTCCAGAGCTGTTTTTGAGAGTCTTTTTGTATTTTTTAATTTATGATGTTTTTGTCCAAGTTCTTCCGACGGTCTCAATAGCTAATTGCCAATGCCATAAACGTGAATTTCCGAAGGGGTCCGAGGACAGGGCCTAGGAAACATAAACCAGGTTCCCTTGTTGACAACCCGACGGAAATTCTGTCTTACGTCCACTTTCTCTTTCCACCTCCACAAGGCCCATCGTACTCCGCACGGATCGCGCTAAGGGCGCACGGGGTAGGATGGTGTCCTTTTTTAAAGGATATTATTGGCAAATAGAACAACCAATAAGGAAAGTCTCCCCATTTTCTCGAGTTTTCTCAGCTTTCCTTCTTCGGGAAAAATCTTTAAGAGTCATTCTTGTTAAAACGATCTTACGGTGAAGATCTCCCGGGAAATCGATTACTTAACAACATTTTACATTTACAGACTTTACAATTTTCTAATAACTTTTGTTACTTTCACGGACTCAATACATTACCATACAAACTTTTTTTTGTTCTTTAGTTTAAGTGTTTTTTTTAAGTTATTAAATTGTTATTGAAAAAAGTTAACCGTATTTTCATTATTTTAAACAATTAATCAACTCTATCGTTGTAGAAAACCATAGAGTCACGCGTTCGATAATTTTCGGAAACTTTTCATCGTGCGCGAACAGACAGCGACAATTTGAAATAGACGTTGCTAAACTTCGAAGAGCTTTAGAATGGCTGCTACAAAATAATGTTTTATATAAAGATGTGCGACCATGTTTTTCTAATATTATCAATAACATTTCGGAAATAGCTCATGTCACTGAAGAACTTCCTGTTGTGACAAAGAAAATTGAAGTTGCACAAGGCAGTAGTGAATCAAACAGTAAATTTGTGCACGTAGGCCATAATGGAGCTCTTTTACGAGACACGTGCCATCAAGCTAGCGATCTCTTCAGCATCGAATTTCGTGGTAAGCAATGCGCAGGCATAGCTGCAGTTGCTTGTGTTGCGTTTAATTTGCTCGATTCTAGTACGTGGTGTACTAGCGATGTTGATTATGTACTTTTAGTAGGAGATAAATATTGCCGTGATTGCATTGAAGTGCGAAATAACCCTGACCCCGGAGAAGTCAATGTAGACTACTTAGCTGTAACAGAATTATTGCCACACTTATTGTTTAATAATACCAGAGTCGGTATTGACATTGGCTATGAAATGGCTGTAAATGGTCATATTGACATTGATATCGGTGATGAAGGATTCCCAAATTTAAAGAACGGTTTAATTATGTTTTTCCAACAGTATACACACGGAATTCTTACCGCGAATTTTATATCGGTCGCTGTATCATGCAGCAACCAGTTGGAAAGTCCCTGCTATTGGTTGTTTGATTCCCATGAAAGAGGTCCGAAAGGATATAAAGCACTATCACGGAGCCTTTCATACTGTATGAAATTTGCGAATATTGATGATTTACACATAATCTTGCGTCGTAATTTATATGCTAAAGGAGGCAATAGCAATGTGCTAAATAACAAAGATCGTAATAATCGTTGTTATCGTTTAGGATTTCCCAAGCCGATAAGTACACCGTTTTTGTGTACTTAAGAGAACCGTAAATGAAGTTATGGTAAATAATTACAATCCAACTCTTTTAAAGCTTTGGGCAGCAAACATGGATGTTCAAACATGCGCAAATGTTACAGCAGTTGCATATTGTATTGCTAAATACGCAAATAAGTGCGAGCCGCAGGATACAGGAGACGTTATTAAAGAAGCCGTTTCCCGTACGAAACGCCGCGGCGGTACCGTCTGGAATCAATTATTTTCGGTATCTGTGGCAATTCTATCCCAACGTATGGTCAGTGTTGCAGAATGTGCAGATTGATTATGCCATCTGCCTCTTAAAACGAGCTTTCGAAAAGCTGTATTTATAAACAGCTGTCGGCCTGAGCAGAGATACAGAATTTTGTGTTTCGAAGGATATGAAACATCATTTTTCAATAACATATTCGATCGTTACGCAAAGAGATCGAACAGTCTAGAGAATTTGAGCTTAGCTGAATTTGCTGTCCGATATGAAACAGTTTCAAGTGAAATGTGGACAGAAGAGGATGGAGACGCAGAACTTAGAAATGACGATGAAGAAACATCGAGGTCAAGGTTTATAAAATTGAAGGACCATACTCGAATGCGAATAAGAAATAAACCAGCTGTACTTCGCCACCGATATTATACCTTGAACAGCGATAGAGAAGGATATTTCTATAACTTGATAGTGTGGCACATTCCATTTCGTGATGAAAGTACACTTATGTCCGAAAACGAATCTGCGGAACAATGTTTTCTTCGACGGCGACACGAATTGAAACCTATGTTGGGAAATGCAACCGTTGAACAATTTACTCACGCAGAACAAATTATTGAAGCGGCGCTGGCCCAGGCTGTTGCTTTTAATGTTGTACGCGAAGGGGTAATTAATAATGAACAGTTAAGAGAACCAATCAGCATTCATGCCGACGAAACAGTATACAGTAAAACCTCTTTTTGTGCGATACTATTTTATGCGATTTTATTTTTATGCGATTTGTTTTGTGCGATTTTATTTTTGTGCGTTTTTTTTCGTGCGATAGTTTTTTATGCGGTATATGAATCGGTATATTATTATCAGAAATTCACACAACATCAGCGGAGAAGGTTTGATACTTTCGGCGAAAACGATCTAGACGAAATGATTGAGGACGAAACTGTCAATGATAGTGGCATTATCAATAATTTGATAGATTATGAAGACGAACAAGAACGACCGAAATACATGACAGCAGATAAAATACAGGGTGCGGCAGAGATACCTACCATATTTAAAAATGATACAGCGCCACCTATCGGTAAGTTAGCGAAACAACCCAATGCTCATTTGAAAGAGGACGGATGCCTATTTTATTCATTAGCAAAATTGATCGCCATGGCCGACTGGTCTGTCGAGCAGCACGCATATGCGGTTGAGTCGTATTTTCGCCATAACGATTCCTACATTCTAACGGTTCGCGACTTTCGAAAACGTTTTTCTTTAACCGGTAAAAAGGAGATTTTCACGCCAAAAACATTGAAGCTATGGGTCAAAAATTTCCGAGAGAATGGCTCTGTGTGTAAAAAAAAACCTCCTGGTTTGCCAAAAAGTGTAAGAACCTCGCCTTTGATCGCGCGCGTCCGAGAAGCAATTCAAAAAAGTCCAAGCCGCTCCGCCCGAATGCACGCAAAAAATCTGAATGTGTCTGACCGAACGGTAAGACGAATACTCCACGAGGATTTAAATTATCATCCGTATAAAATTCTGTATACGCAACAACTCCTCCCCGCCGATCATGCCGCGAGAATCGCGTTCAGCGAAACGATGTTACAGAAACTCGAGTCGAATGCAATTCCACTGAACGCGATCATGAGTACAGACGAAGCGCATTTTCACCTAAACGGCGACGTTAACAAACAAAATCTTCGTTACTGGAGCGACAAGAATCCGCGCATCATTCATGAAAAGCCCCTTCATTCGCCTAAAGCCACCGCATGGATAGGAGTAGCGGCGTGGGGTGTAATCGGTCCCTACTTCTTCGACGGAACCGTCAACGGCGACCGTTACAAACAGCTGTTGCAAGACTTCATTCGCCCCGAACTCGCGTGGAGGAGGAAATTATCGCGTACCTGGTTCCAGCAGGACGGAGCGACTTGTCATACGGCCAGAGAAACGATGACTTTGTTAAGACGAATGTTTGGTAACCGCTTAATTTCGAGAGGCGCCGAAGTTGTCTGGCCGTCGCGCTCGCCCGATCTTTCTGTCTGCGATTTTTTTTTATGGGCATATCTGAAGTCAAAAGTATACGAAACCAAACCTCAAGACCTGAAGGCCCTCAAGACTGAGATTCGACGTCATTCGGCGGCTATTCCGACGACCATGTTGGAAAAAGTTTACGATAATTTCGTTTTACGGCTGCAGAATTGTATCGAAAATCGCGGTCATCATTTAAGGGATGTAATTTTTAAAACTACACGACTATCTGAATAAATGAATATACCAAAAAAATGTGCTTTCTTTCTCTTTTTAACGAGCATAAGGTCGTTTCGCTATCTATCCGATAGGTGGCGCCGTATCGATTTAAAATATGGTACGTTTCTCTGCCGCACCCTGTATATGCAGGTATTCCAAATTTCTAAAAAATTGGAAACGCATTTTTTTAAAATAGACACTAATGCCGAAAGAAGCTTGAAATTCCAAAAAGAGCCAAGATCAAGCATGTCTCCCTATCGTGACATTTACAAGCAACTGACCAATCGACCGTCGTCACAAAAACTGATCACTGACTTCACGGTGCCAAAAAATAAATCAATTGAAATCGTATTTTCAAGCGATGAAAACGATTTTCAACCAATTCATCACAAGGAGATGCGCGTTTTGGATTACGACGAGTAGCAATGAATTATTTAATATGCATTTTGAAAGCTTCTCCATGTATACAATAAACAATTAAATGTTTTAAAAATATTTTCAGGTTTAATTTAATTATTTAATTTGTTTGAAAGCATCTTCTCATCTGTTTCGTAAATAATTAATGTATTTTCTAAGCGCGACTTTTTTTATGCGGTCCCTGTCCGCCGCATAAAAAAAAAATTTGGGTGGTATATCGTACAAAGTTGTTTATTATATGTAAGTATTAATAAAATTTCAGAATATTTTTTTGTACGATTTCTTTTATACGGTCCCTATCCACCGCACAAAAAGAGATTTCACTGTATTGAAATGTTAAAAATGTCCACTTTCTTTCCATCTCAATTCGTTTACGGAAGTTCCTCACCTGCACAGTTATTGCAAAATATATTATCACGATCGCACAACACGTATTGCCGACAATATTAAATTCACTTTAATTTTTTTTGTACCGAAAAATTTATCTTTGCAATACGAATTATTTTTAACGAATATCCATGCATGCGTATTTCGACCGAACGTTTTACAACAATATCTCAGAATCGACGAAGATCAACAGAAGAAGCGCGAAAGAGCTCGCTCGTTAAAAAATGCAATATGTTCAGCGTTGGGGGGGGATATAGCGGCGTGGCAATACGAATGCAAGTACAAAACATTTTTAGTTTCTATGTTTCCGTTATCAACCTTTAACCAGTAAATTTTTTTACATTTTTCTGATTAAAATAAGACCAAACGCGGCGTAATTCGAGTTATATTTACTTGCAATAACTTATTCCAGTGTTACGAGCCGGAGGGGTCACAGCCGCGTGGCTGGGGGCTGTATTTTTGGTCAAGGTAGGGTTACTAGGCTAACTCAGGTTTGTTAATCAACCTGAGCGCCAAAGGAAATAGACACGGGGACGAACCGACGTATGGCTAACGCCGGGAGCCCCAGGAGGTTGGCTATGGTGAACGAACCGACGCATGGCTAACGCCGGGTGTCACAGGAATTGTTAGTATTTTGTGCTCGTAACAAAGATATGCCAGTATACCTCGAGCGGCTAAGATATACCGACTGGTGGGTTTGTTAGGACTCTAGGTTACAATTGATTAGAGGCAAAGATTAAGTTTAAAATAAAGAGTTGACAATATATTCTGTTTCCCAAAACCGGAATTACAAATGTTTATGTGTATTTGTCGGTTAAGGTGGTTGTTACAAGAAATGCTCTTGACTCGAATTAACTTGAGTTTAAAATGTTTCGACTCCGACAAAGCGAGAATCTAATCCTGCCTAGTTTTAACGGAAAACAAGCGAAACGGGGACCCGAAAATACTTTAGAGAAAATGCCTAACAGTAAAACTATACGTACTGTATGGTTATCAAGAGTTGCTCGAAGGGGACTCTAACCCGATCTTGCTCTAACTAACTCGGACAAAAGGTTCCGTGTTACTCAATAGTTACAAGTTAACTAGGTCCACGGACAGAGGTTCCGTGTTACTCAATGGTTAAAAATCAACTGGGTCCACGGACAGAGGTTCCGTGTTAGTCAACGTTTAGAAATATACTGGGTCCACGGACAGAGGTTCCGTATCAGTCGACGTTTAAAAATTGACTGGGTCCACAGTGTCTTCTCCACAACCCCTTATATACCCAAAACATGGGTATGAACGGATAGTGGCGGAGGCAGAGGGAATGAACTAGCGCGACGGTTTCGTCCAACGAATTTCGTCGCGTTGGTCCGAAGACGTTAGAAAAATCTCGAGCGAAGCCTAATAAGGAAACCTCGGTAGCCGGGAAAACTAGGCAAGGCTAAACTCTCGCTTCGCGGTGGTCTTTGACTATTCTCGAATATTCATCTCCAAGGAGCAAAAATCATTGGCGTACGTAACACCAGTAAGGTTCTCAATGTAATCGTAACATTTTGAAATATGACCGGAACTGCATCGTGTTTAGTATCATTTTAATCAGGAAAATGTTACGGATGTATTAATCAAAGTTACATAAAGATATAATGAAAAAATCAAAAAGTTTTACTCTTGTATTTAGGATTGCCTTACCGTGTTACTGTTTACGTTCGGTCGCCCGACGACTCCGTCGTTATGCAAACACGTGTTAAAGCTACGATTTCAAGGACATTTAAAGATCAGCGATTGTCATTTGATTACTGTTTTTTCCTTCTAAAACTCTGTAAAAATCGCCAGTTGACTGTCGACGACCGAGCCGAATTAAACAAAATTCTTTGCGGTAACAATTCACATATTTTATTGTATTTAATCTATTTTATTTAATTTTATTCTTCATTAATTTCATTTTATTTATTTAATTTTTTCTTTTATTTCTCGTGTTACGCGATCGCGTACGCGTAAAAAGTCAATTTTTTTTTTAATTTCTTGTATTGGGTATATGATTTATTTCGTTTTTTTTGTGTGCCTGTGATTTTTTGTGTGGTGCGTGAGTGTGCCAGTGCAGGAAGAGAAATAAGAAAGAAGAAAAAAAAAAAGAAGAAAGAAAAAAGAAAAGGGAAGCAGAAAATGGAATTCACAAATGAAGAATTAGCTGAAATTCATTTGTGCTATGGGGAAGCAAGAAGAAACTTCGTTCGCGCCCGCGAAATTTATGCACAGCACTTCCCCAACAGACATCTGCCAAATCGGAAAACGTTTTTCCGAGTGCGTCAAAGATTACGAACGACTGGCATGACGAAGCCCACACGAAGCGGAGGACGGTTACAACAAAATTTGGATTTAGAAGAAAGGGTAATGCGCCGTATTGCCGAAGAACCAACCACTAGCACACGACGGATTGCAGCCGAAGAGGGTGTCAGCAACAGTACCGTATGGCAAATTTTGAAAGATAACGAGCTGCACCCATACCACTACCAACGAGTGCAGGCATTAGAAGAGGGTGACTATGAAAGAAGAAGAAACTTCTGTTCGTAGATGGAAGAGAAAATACGGACTGATGAATCCTTCCTATCCCGAATATTATTTACAGATGAGGCAATCTTCAACAGATATGGAATATTTAATTTTCATAATAGCCATGTCTGCAATGAGGAGAATCCGCACGCGAAGTTAGCCATTACGCAACGTCAGTTCTCATTGAATATTTGGGCAGGTATTTTCGATAACGACCTGATTGGTCCTATTGTCCTGCCCAACAGATTGACAGGTGAAGGATACCTGAACTTTTTAAAAAGGACATTGCCTGCACTGCTAGAAGACGTACCGTTGGAAAGAAGGAATAACATGTGGTACATGCAAGATGGCGCACTTCCGCACTCGACAATTATTGTATGAGAACATTTATCAACATATTTCCAGAACAGATGGATCGGAAGAGGAGCAGCTATACCATGGCCTGCACGGTCCCCAGATTTAAACCCAATGGATTTTTATTTCTGGGGACACATGAAAACCTTAACATGTTCAACCCCCGTAAATATAATTGAAGAATTTGAACAGTCTACCCAGTTTTCAGCGGGAATTGTGAAAAATGTCATAACGGACTTCGAAAAAGTGCGACAAAGCCTATTACGAAGAATTCAATTACGCTTAGAAGAGAATGGCGGACATTTCGAACATTTGCTGTGAATGTGTTTTCTGTGGACACTGCGGCCGGGACAATCGTGGTGCGTCTGTGTATGTTCATGGGGGCTGAAAATTTCATTTAGTTTTTGAAAAAATAAATTGGTATGGTGTGAACTTTTTGGACACTGCGGACGAGACAATCGTGGTGCGTGTGTGTCTAAAATTCCCACGTTATTTAAAAAACTAAATTGGCGTGGCGCGCACTTTGTAGACACTGGGGACGGGACAATCGTGGTGCGTGTGTTTGTTTAGTGCGGATTCCTCATCCGTAAATATTTTTATTATGCGCAAAACACTGACAGTCACCTTTTGTACTTGACAATCCCATAGAGCGGGTATCGATATGCTCCTGTGGATTTTAGCGGGCAAGCGGATGTCTTGTCATACGACGATGTGTTTAAGACTTAATGAAGAATTCTCGCATCGTACATTAATTTCTAAGGTAAGCGTCCGAGTAGTTTTTAATTTTATATCGTTAAACAAAAAGCCACTTTTTATTTTTAATTATTTAAAAAATCTGCTCTTGATATTCATCTTCATTTTCGTTTGATCGATACAATTAGTTTCGTTGATGAATGTATACTTAATAAATTTTGTAATTACTTACTGGCTGAAGCATTATCGACAGTGGTAACTACGTTATCGATATCGCGCGATTTGTTTGTTCACGACCAGGGTCAATCGTCACGCTTCCATCTATCGCTCTCGCGTTTGGGCGCATGCTATATTCACGCTCTGATTGGTCAGTATTTTTCATTAATAATGAAAAGGCCAATTTTACAATTTTGTCCAAAACAATTTTATGCACTGAACACTAACATTTCTTATAGAAGAATATTTTTCACGTCCTATTTTTCCAAAATCAGCCCTAAGACCGACTACAACTCCCTCCCAACTACAAGCATGTGACAAAAACAAAAGATGCATTGGTATAGCAACATATGTAAATAAATTAATTAAATCTTTACGAAATCACCTTTCGCGATGTACTCTAACGCGAAATATTACGCGATGTTTTTTACGTACGCGCAGTGTAGCGCGAATGCGGATGAAGCTGCCCGGCGGTTTGCGGAGGAACATCCCAATCAAAATTTACCGTCGACTAATACGTTTAGACGATTAGCCGCACGGTTATACACGAGTGGCTCATTCCAGTTGCACGAGAAGGTGCAGGTCGCTCGCGTCTGATCTCCACGGCACGGGCGGATGAAGTGCTCGAACAATTTAACTGGGATGGAACTCGTAGCATACAAGACACTAGTCACCGATTGGAGTAAGTCATAGTTTGATCATTCTAAATATTTATACAACTAATGTTAACATGCCATTTATCTTTATTTTTTTAATTAATTACCATCATAATTTATTTCTTTTAATGTATTTTCGTGTTTTATTTTAAGATCATTAGGGCTTCGGTTCACCGTATCCAGCAAGAAAATTGTTACACCCACACAAATATCTGCAAGTGCAGCATTTGAACCTAGGAGATTATATTCAACAGGTTCAATACGCTAGATGGCTTTTGGGATCGAGCGGAATTCATCCTTCTGCAAATATGTTTTGTGGACGGATGTACCACTTTTCACAAGAAAAGGATGTTTTTAATGCTCACAATTCGCATTTGAGGAACAATGAGAATCCGCATACGATCTATCACGGGAAGTGCAAGAGCATTTATCCGTGAATTTGTAGACTGGCATTTGCGGGGATTTTGTTGGTGGGCCGTACATTCTGCTAAACAGATAAAACGGACCAAGACATAAAATGTTTTTGGAGCATGTTCTGCCGACCCTTCTGGAAGAAATTCTTTTAGAGATTCAACAGAACATGTTTTTCCAACATGATCGTGCACCTGCTCATTATGCCGCTGATGTCAGATCATACTTGGACGAAGTCTTCCAAGACAGGTGGATTGCCCGCGGAGGTGCAATTGCGAAGCGCCCCCAGACCGCCCGACTTAAATCCACTGGATTTCTTCTTCTGGGGATATTTAAAGATATAACTGCTAATCCTTATTGTTTAATATTTGTAAAAGATGTATTTTAACCCTTAACGAACGAATGCCGCCATACTCGCGACATTGTAAATATTCTAAAAAAATCGAATGCCGCCATACACGCGGCATGACGTGATATTATAGGAAACTGTAGGTTTGGCTTTATTATACATGCAACAATGAAGGGCAATCGGCAATTGTTTTTGTCACACTCTGGTGCGCATTCCTCTCATTCCTCTCCGAGCATCGAGCGAAAATACATCATTTTATTTACGATTAATGAAGTTTGTTATCGTCATTTTCGGAGCACTATCTGTTAGAAGAGAAACGAAGTCGTGCGTACATGCGCGCTATTTTTACATTACATATACGCATCTATTTGTTTATTTCAATTCCTATTATTTTTCTGAAATTTTCACTTTAGTGATCTTTTGTATGGACATATCTGTTCATATACTACCTATTATTCCGGTAAGTTTTTATAAAATCCAATAAAGCGATATTAATTAAGCACCTTCTCTCGCTCTGGAAATGAAGCACTTAATTTCTTAAACATCCGTCGACCTACTGGTCATAGTTTTAGAAAAATGCGCTCGTTCGTTAAGGGTTAAGTTTACACGTTATTTTCATTATTTTAGGACGAGGTGTAACGTGTGGAGGTTTCTTCACCAGAAGAGGCGATAGCCCGAATACACGGCGCGGTGGCCTGTATTACACCGCACATGCTTCGCCGTGTACAAGCCAACATCAAAAAACGAATGCGGGCGTGTGTTAGTGAGTGGGACACACTTCGAGCCTACTCTGTGAGCAAGTCCGGCAGTGATCGGCCCCTTTCGGGGCCACTCATTTTTTAATGCAAGGAATAAAATGGTTCAATACATCAAATTTTAATAATAATAATAATAATAATAATCGGCCCTTTTCAGGGCCAAATCATAGGAAAGTAATCATAATAATCGGTCCCTTTCGCAGCCAAATAAGAACGAACCATAACAATCTGCTGCTTTCGAAGCCATACATCGATCAATATCGTGTCGTTGATATTCAATTGTGTAGTATTTTTCCAGAAATTTTCGTTATAAAAATGGCACGGCTCGTCGCCGCGTCAAAAACGTTTAACTGTTTTAAAAAAACGCCTGCATATTCTGTTCGGCAGTTATGTTTCGCGCTTCTGAAGAGAGAGAGCACGAAAAGTAGTGCCGCTTCTTCTTCTTCGTTTGAACAGACCGTGTCATAATATTTTTGTTAACATATTCGTGACGTTTCTCGATTAGAATAAGACTAAACACGATATAATTTGGATAATATTTATTATTTAATAAAAAAACGAGTTGTTTCGATAGATCGACTATGGAAATGTGAATGAATCCTCGTTTGCAACGACGAGCGCGTATCCCCTAACAAATCAACTCGAAAACAGTGATCGAATTCTCACTTGGCAATGTATCCTAATCATTCTTCTTCAAATGAACTTAGTAAATTTAATCATTGTAGAGCAAAAAAATTTTCATATTGTTCGCGTCTGAATAATGGTGATAACTTCAACAGAAAGAGGGGACGACAATATTTGCAAAGAATGGGCTGTATATTATTTTTTGGAAGCGTGAGTCATCGAAGGACTGTCCCTTTTAACGCGGGACGTACCTCAACTGGGACACGCCGAATTTAATTTTATGTGTTATAGAACTCAACAACACATTTAGCACGTATTTTTTTATTGGTGAATGTCCAGTTTGAAATGGTAAAAATAATCCTTAAAGTTGGGGTTGAAAAATCTCTTTTTCCAAATACCTTAGGAACTATTAAGCCTAGATAAAACATTCGAATTTGAAATTTTTCGGTTTTCGGAGGCAATAATATGGCGTAAGTGAATTTTTTTTTAATTTATTTGTTTAAAAAATATTGTGCAAATTAAAAAACAACTTGAGAATTTGTTTAATAAAGCGTCGAACTATTTTAATCAAATTTCGTATATGTAAACTGTGGGTCCAAAGAAAAAAATACGGATAAATTGAAATTTTTAATTTCTCATGCAAAAAATATTACTAAGGTTCGACTTATGCGTATATTTCATATCTTCCGTTCAGTGCACGAGTGGTTTCTCTGCATGTGATATTCTGGAAATTGTATTTTATTACACTTTTTATGCTAATTTATTTAAAAAGAGAATTTGGGGGTCTATAGGTTCCGCTAGAAAAGTCAGATATTCTGTTTGTTCCGCGTTATGGATATGAACTGGTCGCAATATTCGACGTACGGGAGATCTGCACGCGTAAGTTGTGAGCGTATAATCCGGGTCGCTAAAACATTCTTAACAGATATATTTCTGCTTATATTTGTAGTGGAAAAATATTGTTAATGACTCTTTTTATAATATTTTATGGATGTACATATTTTAATAAATATAGTGTTAATATTTGATTAAGTTTTTACTGCGGGACAATGACTGGACATTTTTACTCACACACTCTTTTCCATAGTATTCCCCGATTCTCACTTGCTTTTCAATCATACCAACCCAAACGTTGTATCAATCATACCAACTTCACTCACTTAGCACTCTGTCCAACTTCACTCGTGTAACACTCCCACCAACTTAAGGGTCAAAAAAATTACTAGATTCAACTGTGTGAAGTTCGCCAAATGTTCTCTGTCTATTTCTGTGTTTCTGGTATTTACCGTCCTTGTCTAACCTAAAATGCTACGACAAAACATGCATTACAATAACCAAAACGACTCTGTAAAGAAGTAATATTTCGACATGATTTCTTTTGCATACTACTCTCAGAAGTTTAATCTAGGTCGGTCCGGGAGCCGATTTTGGAAAAATGAGACGTGAAAAATTTTCTTCTATAAGAAATGTTAGTTTTCAGTGCATAAAATTTTGTTGGACAAAATTGCAAAATCGGCTCCCGGACCGACCTAGATTAAACTTCTGAGAGTAGTATGCAAAAGAAATCATGTCGAAATATTACGTCTTTACAGAGTCGCTTTGGTTCTTGTAATTCGGTACATCCGAACCGTTTGAAAAACAACATGGCCGCTGGGATATCGCGCTGCTTCGTGCTGACTGGGTTCAGGCCTGGCCATACGTGCATACATATGGTACCCCAGAGGGTACCGGTAAAAGGGCCTACCGTCAAAAAACGTTTCGCATCAAAACTAATGATTCATGAGGGAATCATGATATTCCCTTTTCAAGTGTATCATGTGCAAACATAAAATATTAATTCCACAAATAATATATAATAAATTAGTTATGTTTTATGTTTTTTTAACAATTTTCCCGATCTTTTCAATGATATATAATTATTTCTTTTGAAACATCTTGATCTTTGCCGCCTGTCATGATCGCAGCGTCTCTTTCTTTCTCACTCGCTACCCTCCTCTGCGCCAGAAACTTTTATCGTCAATTAAACCAGTAAATATAGTCAAAATTATATCGTGTTTGGTCTTATTTTAATCGGAAGAATGTCAAGAATCAGTTGGTAAAAGTTTGATAACGAAAAAGTCAAAAATAAAAAAGTTTTATTCTTGCATTAGGAATGTCCTTCTGGTAGGTCGCTGTTTGTTTACGTTCAGTCTCCTTCGCTCGAAATGTAATACCTTTACGATATCTGCGACCGGCACCCGTATTATTTTTCTCTTCTGTCCTTTTCTACGTTCGGCGCACGTGTTCGAAATTGGATACTCAACAGATGTGCAGATACCGAGTATTTGCAGTATAAAACGTCTTTATTTTTCACTTGTTTCTATTGTTTACTTTCGCTCATTGCTTTCGATCGTGAGCTGCTTTTGTTCGTGGCAACATCACTTTGTTACAGGCGAGGCTATGCGAAACATCGCTGAGCCTTCGTTAAATTCACGCACATTAATATATTGCTTATTTCTTTTTATTTATTTTTTTTTTATGTTTTTTCTTTATTATTTTTTTTAATTTTTATTTATTTATATATTTCTTTTTTTAAATTTTTTTCCCTTGAGTCCATATATATTCGAACTTTTTATTACGTAAGTGTAGTGTAAAGTGACGATGGACAAGAAAAAATACGGAAACAAGAAGAGTGCACGAGCGAATCGAAGGGCTTCGCTGCGGAATAGAATTCGGGCGCTACATCGGGCAGACACCGCATCAGAAGCAAGTACAACACAATTACAAATTGCACCAGGTGCATCAAGTAATGATTGCAATGTGTCTGAATTCTTCGGCGACAAATGTAGTGATATGTATTTAATAAATAACAGTCGTAATAATAATAATAATAATGACAGTAATGTAGTAGAAATCAGCGCCATTGAAGATTTGTCAGAAAACATTTGTCCGGAAGAAACAGACGTTAGAAATAACGATGTGTTGACACTGCAATCAGCACATGATGCATCTGCTGAAGAATATTTAAATGCATGCAAAATGCAAAACGACATCGACGAAGAAATCGAAAATGTCGTTTTGCATGTAGATAGTAACGTAGATGTAGGTCGTTTGTGTTCTGCCGAGATTAGTGGACGAAGCATCGTCAACTTTGGGCATGTTTTTTCCGAATTGCAAAGATTATCAGCCCATTGGCAGAATTCATGCCAGTTCACTGATCTCGTCATAACACAAACGAAGCGTTCCGGTCTCAAAACCAAATATTTCGTTGAGCGTCGAATGTGTCACTTCAAAGGTGACTTTTGGAGTGAACCGACATCTGACGAAATATTGGATGTCAATCAAGGTGCCGTAATGGATAGCATATTGACGGGGACCGGATACGCTCAATTAGAAGAATCGTTAGCTGCAGTAGATATAAAATGCATGAATAAAAATACGTTTGCCCAATGTCACAACGAAATGACCGAAGCTTTAGCCGCCGCTGCAGAGAAAGAAATGCAGGGGGCTGCTAAAGTGGAAAGACAATTGGCAATTGCAAGAGGTGATGTCACTGACGGTATTCCGTATATACCTGTGATAACAGACGGTTCCTGGATGAAAAGATCGTACCGCAGTGGCGGTTACGATTCTCCATCCGGGGCGGCTATTATCATGGGGTATCACACAAGAAAAGTTTTATTTGTCAGCGTGCGAAACAAATATTGTTGTATTTGCGCACGCGCTAGTAAATTAAATATTCCGGTCCGCGAACACGAATGCTACAAAAACTGGGGAACTAATCAGAGTTCCACCAGTATGGAAAGCGACATCATCCTCGAAGGCTTTCGTTGCAGCTTACAAATGTACGGGTTAATATATCACAAATATATTGACGATGGCGACAGCAACGTTCTTAAAAAATTAAGAGATTTCCCACCTTACGCAAATGTTGTTGTGGAGAAGATTGAGTGCATCAATCATCTTCTCCGCAACCTTTGTAGAAAAATTGAGGAAATTAGTAAGACTGGTGGTCGAAGTCTCTTAAAATTAAGAAAAGTTGTTGCGCAAAGTAGTAGAGCTTTCCGTTTACACATTACAAAAGCTGCAACGTTTCGCCGTAACAGCGATGCAACTTGGGAACATAAAATTGCTGGTTTAATAAAAGATTTGACTAATATTCCTAGCCACATTTTTGGGGAACATAAAGATTGCTCCTCCCTTCCATACTTTTCAGATGAAAAAATAAAAGAAGGCGAGGAAAATCTTGCTCCCCAATTACAAATGGCAGGATTATATGCAAAAATAGAATATTCAATGAAACGCATTGTTGATAACGCAGAAAGTGTGTTATATAATTATACCAGCAATTATGTAGAAAGTTGCAATGCTGTTATTGCTAAAATGATCGGTGGCAAACGTATTAATTTTGCAAAAAGAGGTTCTTACCAAGCCCGTGTGAAAGCATCAGTACTCCAATTTAACACTTCGAAAGCGTTGAGTACTGCTTGCTGCACGATTGGTAAAGTGCCTCCAATACGAACAGTAGACCTTGAAAAAAGGAAAATAATACAGCGCGCACAATATGCGCAACGTGTTAAAGCAGCGTTAGAATTGGGTGTACCTGTTCGTAGATCGAAATATGCGGCCAAAGCGTTCAGAGCCGATAAAGGTTATGGGCCAAACGCGGAACGGCCGGATATTAATGACAACATCTACGAACAGTTAAAATCCAATTTTTACGACATGCTATTCAATCAACAGCGTAATAGAGACGTGTTAGAATATGTAACGCGGGGCCAGCATGCAAACCCGCAGTGGCATCATACACGTCGAACGCTGTTGACTGCATCGAATTTTTCTAAAGTTTGTTGCAGAAAAGATTCTACGTCGTGCAAAAATCTGATAAGAAATATTCTTTACCCTCCTAAATTAACGAATCCTGCAATTAAGTGGGGTAAAGAAAAAGAGATTGTAGCACGACGAGAATTGGAAGAGATGTTGGGAATCAAAATCAATGAGTGCGGATTATTCATTGATTCTGAATTCCCATATTTTGGTGCGTCTCCCGATGGCCTTGTTGCAGAGGATACAATCGTCGAAATTAAATGCCCTTATGTAGCGCGACAAATGTCTCCAACCGATGCAATAATAAATAAGGTCGGAGACATTTATCGAATTTTTAATAAAAAAGATGCTACCCGCGTAAATGAAAAACACGGGTATTATTATCAAATTCAAGGGCAACTGCACATTACGCAGCGACAATATTGTATCTTTGCAGTATGGACGCCTTTCGGAATGAAGCACACAATTGTTGAGCGTGATGACACATTTTGGGAAATGAAAATGTTGAGACCGCTCAAACGATCCTATGAGGAATGCTTGGTTCCCGAACTACTTGATAGCAGAGCGGCAAGAAACATGCCAATTCGGGAGCCGCAATTCGTTCAGAATGTACAGCGAGCGACTAAAAAAAGAAAATTGAACGAATAAGCGCTATAATTTCCATTTGAATTATATTGCGCTGGTTCGATAAATTTTCGAGTCGCTTGGGAAGAGGTGGTGGGCACATTCTGATTATTACTGCTTTTTTATACTGCATGCTTAATTTTTAGTAATAGATGTTATTTCTTAATTTTTGTAGTAATAAAACATATAACATTTTGAATTTTGTAATTTTAAAACGCTCTTGAAAATAATATTTTACTAATTTTTTTACTGCTTTTTTTATACTGCATGCTTAATTTTTAGTAATAGATGTTATTCCTTAATTTTTGTAGTAATAAAACATATAATATTTTGAATTTTGTAAATTTCAAACGCTCTTTAAAATAATATTGCACTAATGCATCTATGCAGTCTGCGTAGTAGATTTTATTTTTACAGGTATTGAAAGAAGTATACGGTGACAATCAAGACATCTAAGAGGGTCATTGTCAGAGGTGCTTTGAAAAGAAGGAAAAAAGAAAGTGAACGAGGAAAGAGCGAGAAAATGAGAGAGAAGAATGCGAATGTGCAGACGAGGAAAACGCGCTGGGCAGATTAGATTTGAAGCGTCGAGAAGAATAAGGCAAAAATTATCGATTATTGTAAAATCTGTTTGTATTGTATTAAATTCAAAATTCTTTCTATATTACAAAGTATAACATAATTATTACAATTTGTAATTAATTTTAGAAATTGTATAATCATCTGCGGTAATATATTGTGTAACTCGTTGCAATAAAATATAGCGCGTACTTGATACCGAATTAGAGTGTGACTTTATAAATTTATATTAGATGCAACAAAATGTATTGTGAGCGTTTCTTTTTGTGACTTCGTATTTCCTTGTAAAATATAAATGTAGATACTGAAACATAAAAGACAGGTCGTTACAAAACTGTAAAGAAAAAAATGTTCAGTTGGACACGTTTGCTCCAACAATATACTTTCACCTTGTTAAAGTTTTTCTTGAAAAGACCAGGCCATGTGGTAAAACATTGTCATCCGACTGATCCTTGACTAGAATTGTCATTTAGCGAAATAAACAGAGTTAAACGTGTATACGGATTTTATTTCTTATACCTAACCTTTGAATATTTTTCAGGAATAGCAGTAATCACATAAATTATTTTTGTATATAACATTTTTTTATCATTCAATCTATATCTACGTTAAAAAATATCTAGAGTCATTGCAATTATTACAAACAGTACATTTTATTTAAAAAGTCTTCTTATTATGCATATGCTTTATTTATAAATTTTTTTCTCTTCTATCTATTTTTCTATACATAACTAATTATTTCATCTCGTAGTAGCAATCGATTCTTCTCTTATATCTCCGTTATTTCTTTCGAGGAACGCGCAACGGTAACGCGCTAAATATATAAACATCTTATATTGCATGCGATACGGTATCTTCTTCGAACCAGTTTAGTATACATGATTTCAGACTAAATAACAAACAAATTATTCATAAATACTGCGCCGAACGTCCATCGCAGCCAAATTTATAATCAATTGTGCGTAAAAGAATGATTAATTTTCTGATAAAACAAACTAACAACTATTAACGATTATTAACAATATATTTCTTTATTTCCCTAAAATTACAACAAAAAATTACATGTGCATACGTCCGGATATAAAAAAATTTAAAAAATTGATGCCGGGGGCGCCCGCCAGTCTTGCTACGGCACCATTGTTTCGCCTAGCATGCCAGAAAACGAATTTTGCCTCGCTGCGTGAAAAGAAAGATACGTTGGAGAGACAAGGATCTATCTGTCCTTCTCTTCATCTACAGCTTTCCCAGTTCGCCACTAGAGGCCCTCGTTCTTGGAATTCTCAAAAATTATGACGTGACGCTTAATAAAATTCTAAAAATTAACCTGACAATATATATCGTCTTCATGAAATAAAGTTCTTCGAAAAATACAATCCTCAAGGAGTCTTCCTAAAGACTCGAAATGCTGTAATTAGTGATAGAATAAATTCCAATATTATTAATAAATATTGGATTAAGTTATTTTACAATTAAATTACGAGGCAAAACCGTTCGAAAAAGTTGATAAAAAGCCAGTATTCTAGGATACAAACACAATTTAAAAGTCTAATTTCATTAGTTCTATTACAGTCTAAGTTTTCCGCATCGAGAATGACGGACAATTGATTCCTCGTTTTCAACCGACTTCGAAAAAGGAGGAGGTTACTCAATTCGATCAGTATATATATATATTTTTTTTTTTTTTTTTTTTTTCCTATGTGTGACCGCCGATTACGCCTAGCTGGATGGACTAATCGGAATGAAACCTTTTGCACCTGGTGGGTTCTGACTCCCCATTGGTACCATTATAAAAAAATTTTTCATTTTTCAATTGCAAAGTGTTGTTATTGCAAAAAAACCGGCAACTTTTGAAAAAAACTTTTCTCGATTTTAGTGCGCTTTTAATATCTTATCACGGACATGATTCTGAACAATTTTGTTCATATACAAATTTCACGAAAAGCTTTAGTTTACAAGATATTAGCGAAAAATTGTTATTAACTTTCGAAATCAACTTTGGACGATTTTAATGTTCTTTTAATATGTTGTCAGGGACATTGTTCTGGACAACCTTTTTCTCATGCATAATTGACGGAAAGCTTTACTTCTCGATATATTAGCGAAAAAATTTTTATTAACTTTAAAAAGCAACTTTGGACGATAAAAATGTCCTTTTAATATGTTGTCAGGGACATTGTTCTGGACAACCTTTTCCTTATGCATAATTGACGAAAAGCTTTAATTTTCGAGATATTAACGAAAAAATTGTTATTAACTTTTGAAATAAACTTGGCACGATTTTAATGTCCTTTAAATATGTTATCAGGGGAATGGTTCTGAACAACTCTTTCCTTATCCGCAATTAACGGGAAGCAATAGTTGCCGAGTTATTAGCGAAACACTGTTGTTACTAATATATTAAAATAACGAAACAATAAAAAAAAAAATAGAAAAAAAACCGGAAGAACTGTCTCACATATATCCTACACAATTCTCAGCATTCCACTAAAAAGCGTGAAATAAAATAATTTTTAGAAAAAAAATACACCGACTTCGAAATGCACTAAAAAGTATAAAATAATTTCTATTTCCTAATGAAGTAATTTCAATCTCATTCAATCACACAATTACGTAACAGATACGAATGAAACCTATTTACTCATTAGGTAGTATATTAAATACATTTCAACCTTTTCGGAGGCGGCGCAAAATTAAAAATACCATAGTAAACGTTGCTCCCAATAGCTAGTTGATTGTGGTATCTAAGAACCTATAAACGGAGCCCACGACGAGGGAATTAGCAAATTTGCGCCGCCTCCGAAAAGGTTGAAATGTATTTAATATACTACCTAATGAGTAAATAGGTTTCATTCGTATCTGTTACGTAATTGTATGATTGAATGAAATAGAAATTACTTCATTAGGAAATAATAAAAATTATTTTATACTTTTTAGTGCATTTCGAAGTCGGTGTATTTTTTTTCTAAAAATTATTTCATTTAAGCTTCGGATTTACCGTCGGGACTGCAAACCCTCGGCTATCGATTTCGGCAGGCTGTCAAACATGCGGCCCTTACCGCAACAATAAGACCGTTTTTATGACTTACAAGGGACATCACCCACTTGATACGCGCCGATGTTGATGAAATTTTTATGTTATAGAACTCGAAAAAATATTTGACACGTATTTTATTTTATATCGGCAAATATTCACTCTGAAGTGGTGAAAATAACCCTTAAAGTTGGGGTTGAAAAAACTATTTTCGCAAATATCTCGGGAATTATGAGGCCTAGACAAAAATTTTCACCACTTCAGAGTGGATGTTTCGATAAAAAAAAATACGTGTCAACTATTTTTTTGAGTTCTATAACATATAAAAATTTCATCAACATCGGCGTGTATCAATTGGGTGATGTCCCTTGTTAGTACTCAAATCTTGACATCTCTGCTGAAAATCAGTAGATTTCTAAGCATTGTATCTCGAAAACTAACAAAAATCAGGTAAATACATTAAAACTTAATGAATTCGTTTTAGAAAGCACTATTGCTTGCTCGAAAAAAAATATATACAGTATTGCCTCGAAACAAGCAACACGCTCGGGACTGGCCAGTTGCTTATTTCGAGGGTGGTATGCTATTCGGCTTGCCTTTGTTCCCGAGCGCGACGACGGTAGTGGTAAACTATAAAGTAATCGGTCGAGGAGCGATGTTATTCTTTAGACAAGGACAGAGCATAACATGCTTTCTCTTTTTAATACTACTACAAGTTCGTGAATGGAATACATACATAATACATATTGCCTCGAAACAGACAACAGTTCGAGCTTCGAAATTAGCAACTGGCCGATCCCGAGCGAGTTGCTTATTACGGATCAATGTAGAGTCAGATGAATGGAACACACTCCAATTCCTAACTTGTCACACTTCACCTTATTTTTTTACAATTATGTGAATATTAACACACACCTATACATGTATGCGTTGTGTTATTATCGCTATTGTAGTTTGTTAAAATAAAATAGTTTAAAAAATGTTCATGTGTAGATATGATAGGTCATCGCCGTTACTGCGACAATAAAGCAATTTGGAAATAATTACGGTTGAACGAGTAGCTAGATTTATTACTATTTCAATGTACATAGTTCATATTGTACATATATGTAGTGTATTACACTTAAATAATTTTTTTCTTCAACTTTTTTTTATTTTTTTAATAAATTAATTAAAATTATAGATAAAAATGTACCCGAAATTGTTGATCATTGTCAGCCATTAGATTTAAAAAAAAAAGCATATTGATATAATATAATTTCGGAGAATATACTTTTCGTAATACGACAGAATCGCCACACATCAGAGTGAGAAAACAATATATATGTTCTGTCCTCTTTCCACTATACTGTTCAGTCGACCATGAAAATTTATGCCTTCTTCGGTTTCGCGGACCTCTCACTTCTTCTCGGATCTCTCACTCGGCGGCGGACTTCAATCAAAAAAGTGGGGATAAAAATTTGCTAATTTCGAGGCTCGAAACTGTTGCTTGTTTCGAGGCAATACTGTAGCTTGATTTGAAAAGCGAAACTTCATCATCGTATCTTTTACATTAATAACATCAAACAAATTTTGTTTACGCCAAAACATACAGCACCTTTTACCCTATAATTTCCATGTAAACATTTTTTCGTGACACCAATAGTTCGAAAAATCTCGAAACATCGACACCGGGTTTTAGCTGTCTCTCTTCTATGCGCAAAACTAGTTTAGCCTAAAATCTGGTGTGGCCAGTAACATACAGTTACTCGATTTAATATTCGGACACCATGGTATTTGCGAAATTAAAGCTTTATGTTTTCATTTGCAGTGTTATTATCAAATTTTCTGATCCGTAATCAATTACAGCACATATTCTAGTTTACGAATATGTAAAATTAAATACTTTATTTTTGATCGTTTTCCACATAATAAATTTTAAATAAAATTAGACCCGATATTGATGTCGAAAAAATATTCGGACACTTAATATTATATAAAGTTTTTTCTTATTTACAGTACATGTAACAACAAAGTGATATTTTTAATGTTAATTTCATATTTTTTGGGACATTTTCTTTGTCTGATGACGTGTTGCAGAGGTGTTGGCATGCTTTAAATTATTTTATTTAAATAATTTTAAGTAACACGCTTCTACTCTTCCACCAATCGTATTTTTAATTCGTCTTTTGTTTTTATGGGGTGGTTTTAACATTATGATCTATAAAGTCCCATAGATTTTCGGTTGGATTTAATTCCCGTAACTGTGGTGTAGGATGGAGTATTTTCGGACAAGCATATAATAAATATTCCCGAACTATTCTCTATAGTGTGGTGAACTTCTCGAACGATCGACCTCGCGATGTTTATATACATGTCGATTCCCGCAACCAGTCAATCTGTCAGTTGTCTATCGGAGTTCATTCGCACATTTCTATCGACGTCACTCATCTTCGCTCTATCGTAATCTAATCGGCTATTAGTTTAATAAAAACGAATACCAAAAATCAATTTTGTGGTGACTTACACCCGTTCCGAACCTTTCTCTCCACCTTTAGTGCAGTACGAACGCATCGGTCGCGATCTGGTTCTATTTTAGCATAATTGGATTTAATCGGAAAAATTAAGACTTTTCGGCAATCGATCCGCACACTAGTTGATGAAATATCGCGCTCTCACACTTAAGCGTGGACAACCTGTGGATTTGTTGGAATACCTCGACCGGTATCGTCAAGAATTAAGTATAAAACTCAACAAAACAATAAATTCTTGTCAAAACCGGGTTCTACAAATGGCTCAGTGTACTTGTCGGTTAAGGTGATTCTATACATAAATTACAATGTACTTTAAATAGAAGTTAAAGAATTTAATAAAGTTTTGACACCGACAAAGCGAGAATCTAGTCTTTCTCAATTTTAACGGTAAACGAGAAAACGGGAACCCTAGAGTAAGTCAGTAAAAATGTCTAGCAGCAACTTCATGTACTATATGGGTAAGCGTTTTTCGACTGGGCTTTCTATTCCCATCTCGATAAAAAAAGAGACTGCTCTAATTTTGACGTGATAACTGATTTCGGACAGAAGTTCCTCGTTAATCTGCGTTCAAGAATAAACATTTTTTTGTATTTTTTTTGTATTTTTCTCTGAATTTTTATTAACGCGTTTTGAAACATACATGCTGTTCAATGTAGTGTGACATTCATTATATGTGTGAAGTGAAGTACTCTGCAAACTCGTGATACGGTTTGTAGAAATAATAGTTAGAATGCCACGAAAAGCAAACGTGGAGCACAGTGAAATCTTCGAAACTGTGAAAGAATTAAATTTCTTTACTAATGACAGCAAATTGCATTCCTTATCGGACAATGTGTGGGATGCTGCATGTAGCCGCCTAAATGGTGCTATAACAAAAAAAAAAAAAGTATTTGTGCATATCGCAAAACAGATCCGGAATACTGGATAAGTTGAAAACTCTGTGTAATGTGAACACTGACATCAGTATCAATTCACATCATGCTGCAAGTGAAAGTGACGTTTCAAATACATCGAAATAGTCCACTGGCAATTTGGGTAATGTTATGTCTGAATTACGCACCACCATCAAAATTAATATAGAAGAATGGACAAAAATTGCACCGAAGAAGACTACGTACAAAAATCGCGAGTGTTTCGTTTTAGGAGACGGTTAGGCAGACGTCATAAGCCGGCAAATATGATTAAAATTAAAACTTCCTTGTTGCTTTGCATTTAAATATGCTAAATATAACAAAAGCGACAATGGATTATTTTTAAAAGTAAAAGGCAGATGTACTGAGTGTCAGAACGATGTAAACTTTGTGACGTGGTATTTTATACCCGTCACAAGGAACCCCTCGGAGGGGGGCCAAAACGGGTCATCTCATGGGCAACAACCGTCTAGAGAGAGAACGAAGCACGCGAATTATTATAAATGTAATCTGCCGCCGCAATGTTTTGTATGAACCACCGGGGGACAGATCAACAACATCGAGGGAACGTCGTACGTCGTTGGAATACGCCAGAGCCCTGCCGCTACCCCGCACAGATCCTCCGCTAGGCCAGGAGAGGGTGCGGAGCCGGAGGAAAGGATCAGCGAGCGAGCGACGTACGGCGAAGGAAAACGACGTTACCCTGCCGCTTCCCCGCAGCGGCCCTACGAACCAGGAAGAGGAACCGCGAAGCCGGAGGAGACTTGACCGAAGTAGACTTCGTGGGGAATTCGGGGGTTCCGGCCGGGGGTGGGGGAGACCACGAGGTGTCGCACGATCTCACACAAGGGCTCGTTACCGATTATCCTATTATTCCGTTACTGGCACTTGCCGCGTGCGCGCATTTACGAGTTGAGTAGCTTACGAAAATAAAAGGAAAACCGAGGACTATTGCCGTTCCGTGAGGAAGTAGCGAGCTCGTGCGTGGACACCTTGGTAAGTCTCCTCCGCCTACTTATCGTGTAAAAGGGGTCGTGAGATCGGGAATACCGCCAAGTGGGTTGTGGACCACCGGGCTTGATGTTCACGGGTGGGTTCTGAAAAGTGTGACCGGGGTGGTTTTTGTTCGTAGGGAATTAGTTTAAGTTAGAAGGTTCAAAACCGGGGGCCCCTGTCCGGGCGTTCGCGGATCCTAGCGTCCGGAATTTATCGTTTCGGCGAGATCGCTTCACGATCTCTCGAATCGCCACCCGGCTGGATCATTGAACTTGTCTCGAGGAATATCATAGCGTCAGCCGCGATTAAAGTATCGCCTCGAGTAGACTTTTGCCGATATCGGGCCCTCCCACGTCTCGATCTCACGAACCCTTGGTGCGGGGGTAGATCGTAAGTGCATGTTAACGTACCGTGTATTTCGTGTGTCGCGCGATTCTTCGTCTTTTTCTCTCCCTAGACGGTCGCCGGTACGGAATCATTTCGGAATCGTCGCGTAGAATCGAATAAAGCGTATCGCGGATAATTAAATATATTAGTTTTGTTGCGTGTAGCATGATTGCGTCGCGTTACCGTTAGATAATAGCGTTGCGTTGCGTTACGATTAGATTTTGAATTTATTTCGCGTTACTGTTAGACAATAGAATCGCGTTGCGTTTAGATACTAGAGTTACGTCGCGTTTCAGTTAAGTAGTACAGCTGCGTCGCGTTGCGGTTAGATAAAGAAAATCGCGCCGCGTTTCGTTAATTTTAAGCTAGATTTAGTTAATTGCGTCGCGGTCCGGTTAATTTCTTATATATAACGCTGAGTCGAGTTCTCTCCCTCTGTAAAATCCCCTCGTGTTTCGTCTCTTTTGCCTCCGTGTTATTTTACCCACAAAGAACCCCGCCACTCTGCCCGATTGTACGGTTGCTGAGCTGTCGAGTCGTTCCGTCACCGATTCGAGTCTCCGCGTTTTTCCGGGACAGATCTTCGCGAATCTCTTCGTTTTCCACCGCAGAATCCCGATTCGCGCCTAAGTTCGTTATCGTGACGTTGAGAAGCGTCTGGCGCCCAATCAAAGAAAATTCAAACGATAGCGGACAGATCGAATCGGGCGCCGAAGTGCTACCCGCTCGCGGATCCGCGGAGGCGCCGTCCTCGTCGCGAACCCGATAGATTATTGGGGGGGGGGTACGAGCTAGCCGCGAAATCCCGCGTAGCAACTTATACAGACATCGTGAACAGACAAATCGCGCGACATCGGTAACACAGTTACCGCCGTCCATAATGCCAGCCGTCCATAATGCGTCAGCCGGTAAGTAGTTACAAAATTTACTAAGTATACATTTATTAACGGAACTAAGTACGTGTATCAATGAAACGAAATGAAGATGAATATTCAGAGCAATTTTGTCGCGCGATTTGTTTGTTCATGACCAGTGTCAATCGTCACGCTTGCACCCGTCGCTCTCGCATCCGAGCGCACGCTATTCTCGCCCTCCGATTGGTCAGTGTTTTTCATTAATAATTCAAAAACTAAGCTTTAACCAGCATTTTGGTAAAGGAAAAAGTTGTTCAGAATCACCCCAGCTACCATCCCTTAAGAGGGTTCCCACCTGTAGCCGAACACCCTGTATAAAGAACGAGGCATTATACTCAGTAGCATATTTCAATCAGAAGGGAATTATATAGATTGTGCTTGTAATATTAGTAATTTAATAGGCATTTAATACAAAAAGAGAGTTCATATGCGATTATACACGAATGCTCAACCTGTAAATAGTTAAAGGAAAAGTCGGAAGTCCTTGTAGACATAAATGTACGACCGTTTTATGAGAACGGTGTACAGGTTTTAAAAAATTCATTTCAGAATATAATATCATTTAAAGAGTCAACTCTATGCACCAAATGCAAAAATTACACCGCTGGCACTAAAATTATACCAGGACAACGAATTATTTTTAACATCGAACCACTACAGCATAGTCATTTCGCCTTAACAGAAAATATCTGTAACTGGGAAGGTACTTTTACATTATCACAAGTACTGGATGAAATAATAGTAGAAAATATAAAATTCAAGTTAGTGCCAGCGATCGAATCTACAGGAAGCACGAATCCCCAAAATGTAAGCCGTTACATTTCTAATTGTAAAAGAATAACAGGAACCTGGGAAATATACAATGACCTGTCACAGTAAAAATAATTGCTTTAACTACATCTGGACAATTACAGACTATTATTACAGAAACGAAAGCTCTCCCTATTAATTTACATTAAATCTGATAATTATGAATGTAAATATTACTACAGATAAAGAGTACTATTAATATTACTAATAACATATATTTATATTACTACAAATAAATTGTCCAGTGTCAGGACAAGATCTTTAGGATTAAATCTAACGTAACTATAAGTGTATCCTTGGTCAAGAGTAAGTACTAATATATTTTGCTAGGTACGAACAGGGTCATTTAGTCGTATACGAAGTCTTGTCGTATTGTTTTGAGACCGGTGGTATAAAAAAACCGATCATAATAGCGGAGCACACGACTCATCTACCTGGAACGGGGGTACCCCGCGACCTTTTCCAGCTTGTAGGTACGTCAATTTTTGAGGCTCCATCGTTCTGAAGGGCTCATTTTAAAGGGGAAACTTCAAAGAATATGACCATATTTTTTATAAATTTTACCCCTTTATGCCCCTCATTGAGAAAAACGCAAAAAAAGAATTTGTTTAAATTTTCCGACATTTTATAACAAATTGACGGAATTAGAAAAAATATTTCAAAATAGCCCAATTCTTCATGAATAAAACAAAAAAAAATTTAGCTAAATCGGTTGAGTAGTTTCTGAGAAAAAAATTCCTAAGTGGACCCTATTTTCGCCAAAATGAGCAAAAATTGCAATTTTTGTAGGCTTGTCATTCATTAAGTAATTCGAAACCGGCAAAATGATGACTTAAACCCCCCTTAATTTCACATGGACTACAACATATTTCGATTAGAGCAAAATCGGAGATGGTGACTTCCAAAAGTGATCGATTTGGCGTGGAATGACCCATATGCTAAATTGCTTGTGAGAAAAATCGAGCGAAATCCATCCTTCTGCAGATATGTCTTGTGAACAAGATGAAGCACTTTTTACTAGGAAGGGATGCTTTTAACCCTTTCGCTTCGAACGCCGCTTACAAGCGGCGCGCACAGAATTACCTGTGGGTACGAGCGCCGCTAATAAGCGGCGCGCATAATGTGTCTTATGGGTACGAGCGCCGCTTACAGGCGGCGGCCACGCGACGACTTCTGGGTCGTCACCCCATACATTCGGCATTCAAACGATTCATAAACAAGGGCAATCTGCAGTCGATAATGGAGGTTTTTTTCGTTATCAACACACCATTTTCGATGATTTTATTGACATCTAGAAAAACGTATATAGAGCAACAACGCATATTGTGCGTATTCGTGGCGCGCGTGCCCGTACAGAGACAGTACTTCGGCGGACTGGACATCCGAAGCGAAAGGGTTAATGCTTACAATTCGCATTTGTAGGACGATGAAAATCCACTTACCATCCGTCCACGGGAAGTGCAAGAGCACTTATCCATGAATCTGTTGATTGATATTTGCGGGGATTTTATTGTGGGGCCATACATTCTGCCGGACAGATTGGACGGATCAACACATAGAATGTTTTTGGAGCATATTCTGCCGACCCTCCTGGAAGAAATTTCTTTAGAGATTCGGCAGAATATGTTTTTCCAACATTATGTTGCTCCAGTCCATTATGCCGCAAGTGTTCAGGCTTTCCTAGATCACACCTTTTAGGACAGGTGGATCGGGCGTGTCGGCCCTGTCGCGTGGCCCCCCAGATCACCAGACATGAACCCGCTCAATTTTTTCTTCTGGAGATTCTTAAAGGTAAGATACAAAATTTTCTTAAGAAAAGAATTAATTTCATAGTATTGTAGTATCGTAAAATTGCGCAATCGAATATTACTGCGACCGTTAGGCAAAAAACAAAAGCCGGCGTGTGCCTGTTCGGACGCGAAAAACCGCGATCGAGGCAGTGTGGTGTAAAATCTCGATCTGCGAGGTGCGGTCGACACGTATTGAGTTTTCGATCTGCGAGAAGCGGTCACGCGTAAAATTTTGTACCCTTTATTCTTTTGTATCTTTCTTAAATATATATATCCAACTGTTTGTTATTCCCGTTAACCGGCATCAGCAATTATTATCCCACAGTATTTTAAGTAAAAGTAAATGTCATATAAATTTTCCAGAATGAGGTGTATCGAGAACAGATTACCTCTCGGGATGAACTGGTGGATCGGATCCGCAGGGCAGTTGCAGCCATAACTTCCGCTACACTGCGTCGGGTACGTAATAACATTTTGATACGGGCTCGAGCGGCCATTGGAGCCAATGGCGGGCATATTGAGCTCTATTTATAACAATCGGCCCCTTTCGGGGCCAACTATTGTACAGGGTGTTCGGCTACAGGTGGGAACCCTCTTAAGGGGTGGTAGCGGGGGTGATTCTGAACAACTTTTTCCTTTACCAAAATGCTGGTTAAAGCTTAGTTTTTGAATTATTAATGAAAAACACTGACCAATCAGAGGGCGAGAATAGCGCGCGCTCGGATGCGAGAGCGACGGGTGCAAGCGTGACGATTGACACTGGTCATGAACAAACATATCGCGCGACAAAATTGCTCTGAATATTCATTTTCATTTTCGTTTCATCGATACATTTAGTTCCGTTAATAAATGTATACTTAGTAAATTTTGTAACTACTTACCGGCTGACGCATTATCGGTAGTAACTACGTTACCGATGTCGCGCGATTTGTTTGTTCACGACCAGTGTCAATCGTCACGCTTGCACCTGTCGCTCTCGCACCCGAGCGCGCGCTATTCTCGCCCTCTGATTGGTCAGTGTTTTTCATTAATAATTCAAAAACTAAGCTTTAACCAGCATTTTGGTAAAGGAAAAAGTTGTTCAGAATCACCCCAGCTACCACCCCTTAAGAGGGTTCCCACCTGTAGCCGAACACCCTGTATATATCCATTGTATATATTGTTGTACATTTCTTCTAATGAAGGGAATAATTCCCCCGGTGGGGATTTTAGTGGGTAGTATGCGTTTCTCGCATGAGTCCCACACTGCGTACGTAAACGCATTTCCCCCACCTTTAAAAAAAAAAAGAAAAAACTGTTTTGAAAATGATAATAATTGTAAAAATCTGCGCCTTCTCGACTATAAAATAAAATAAATATTTTTATTGCAAAATATATTATGTTTTATTACATTTAATCCTGTAATGTAATAATTAAGCATTCCAAAATTATTTAGCAAAAAAATTAAATACTGTCCGGGTAATTGACTTGGTAAGTTTTTGCGTGTGTTTAATTTCAAAAATATACAAATAACTTAAATAAAACATACCCATTACTCCAGATAAAAATTATCATCGATGAAAAATATTTATGTCAACTGGTAGATTCACCGTAGCATTAACAGCTGATGTAGCAGGGCCAATGAACTTTCTGGGCGGGTGGTGCACGCTGTGAACTACGGCATGATACCAGGATCGGTAAAGGGTACAAGGTGGATAGCTTCTTCTTTGTTGGAAGCAGGCGAACTACTCATTGTCAGTGGTGTGACTGTCCTAGACCAGGTTACCAAGAAGAGTGAGCCCATGTTTCTTCCCCAGTTGTGTTCTTAGAGAGTTAATCAAGCCCTACCGGGGCGAATTCCGAATAGATATCCAGTATTTCTACGCCACCCCGAAGGACACCCGTCCTACCCGAAAATAGTATTCAGTTTATTTCTCTCTTTTCTGTTATCCTTCTCCATTCTCCTGTCTTTCGTTATTTAGTTTAATTATATTGTACCTACTGCTATGAAAGATACCAGCCGAAATAAAATGTATCGTAGTTCTTAATCGAAAATTTCGCTTTCTTGCTATCAAAACAATACAGTTCAAATTATTTATGAATTGTTGTGCGCGTGTTTTCATTCGGTCTATTTATGTGTCGGACTCGCAGTGACTAATTAGTGTAAAGTAACACGAGAAAATAATAATGAAAGTTAATAATAAAAGATGACAGTAATAGCGATAGTAAAGTAAATTGAGAGTTTCTGTGTGGTGATTTAATCATACTAACAGTAAGGATCAATGGACGTTCATTGTGTAATTCATCAAGATGCATTATGCGCGAAAGTTGCGAAATTATCCGTAGCAATGCTAATAAGGACAAAAATCATTAATATTATTAAAGACGGTAAAAAGTATCTGAATTACAGCATATTCAGGCAACGGTACTCATTGTCAAATGTGACTCTATATTTTGAAGTTCGGTAGCCGACCTATATGACTATCTGAGAAAGGACGACGTAAGAACCATCAGCCGCTTTTAGATTACCCTAGGGACTCCGGCAAAATAGTCCGGCGACTAACATTTACTTTTTACTTCAACGCCTGCCTGGAGAAGAAAAAGGTGAAAAACTGACAGGAGAGTACGGCGAAACCTTCCCGAACATCTGCCTAAAGAATATGGGGAAAGTACGGGAGCTTGTTTCTAGACATTCGTCCGACATGGAGCGTTCGAAGAACACTCCTGTCCGACACATGTCGGTCAAAAAAAGACAGAACATCTCCTAGACGCTCTCGATAAAATACAGGAAAATACTAGAGGATGCCTGGTTGGCCGTTTAATATGGAGAACTGGGAGATAATACTTGCACACCAATCGAATGGGAGAGAACAGAATTATTCCTGGACGTCTGGTTAAATTGAGAGCAATAGAGAAACGTCCTAAGTAGTCATATTCGCGTTACGAAAAGAAATAAAGAAAATTTGTAACCCCATTTTCCTGCACGATCTGTTTAACCTTGGAATAAATTTCAATTTATTCCTACGTCAACCTATTCCTTGTAATCATTAACCATGGCTACAAAGATTAATATATTTATAGTCTGCCGCAACAATGAATTCTACAAAAGTGTGATTCTGTTTCTAACCTTATCTAGATACGCTTTTACAAAATTAACAAGATTCGGTATTCCAACTTGGTTTTCTAACGTTGTTTAGTTGACTACGCAAGATAACGCTAAATGCGCTCGTGACAGAACAATATTCTTGAACTGACGAGAATTCTAAAATTTGTTGGAAGCTAATAAGTTTTCCTCGGAACATTTACTCTTTCTTAATTTGACTCGACAACTAATTGTCCATGGTTCTTTTAGTCAGAGCATATATTAACACCCAAAACTGGGTTAACTGGGAGCCTATTGTTCACTGATTACTAGAACGACCCAACGATACCAGAATTATAAAATCATAATTGCGATTATTGCGGTCCACCCAAAATACACAGGCCTCAGAAATTAAGCTGCTCAAATGGAAAACCTGGTAATTGCTGGCTACTAAACTACCCAGAGCGAACTCCAAAAATCTGATGACGCGTTAGTAATCAGATAAAAATAATAATATATATCAGTAGCTGAAAAGCTCCCATTTTAATGTGTTAGTCTTTTGTGGCGCTTGAGCTGAGAAAATGAAAAAAAAAAAAACATTATTCCACAAATTATAATGTTGAGACGTAAAGCGAGCCTGACGATATAAGATGTGAAGCTGGTCTTGACCACGAACTGGAGCAGTCTGCGGAAGTCGTCAAATGGCAGAAGTGCGATCGAATGGTCAAGACTTCTGGCAAATGGTAGCTGCAACCCGGTATGTTTGAAAAACAGAACAACACCAGAACTCAAAAAGAACTGGCGTGTTAACTTCTTGCACAATTTAATAAACTTTGTGCAGTTTGAAATGTAAAGTTAATGTGAAGTTTAAAATAAATGAAGTCTAAAATAAATTATAGCTGTACGAAAGGGGACTTCTCGGCGCAATAATATATTCTGTAAAACTCCTAATCCATGTGATTACGTTGCAAGGCGTTTTTGACGGAACATTTCTGTAACATTTCTCGAACATTCGAATATTTCTGGAAAAGTATTACACAAATGAATATCGCCGATCTGTACGATCGTTACAGAAACATCCTACAAATGCTATGTTATACCAACATTTTCGAGATCTGCCGGACAGTAAACAACGAAAAATGTCTGCCATCCGCACAAATGCGGAATATTTCAACATGATTTTCTTATACGGCCAATACAACGGCGACGTGGTGCTTGCCGCCGAACGCTACGCGGAGCAGTATCGTAGTGTGAATCCTCCCACTGCGAACTGTCTTCGCAGATTAGCGAACAGATTGTATTTGACCGGCTAGTTTCATCCTGTACGAGTTCATGCAGGACGTTCGGTATCGGCTTCCTACGGTACGAACGGACGAGGCGCTCGAACAATTTGAAGAAGACGGTACACTAAGCATTCGTGACGTCTGCCGTCGATTGGGGTCAGTAATGTGAAAAAAATTGAAACATTTTATTAAGATATAAAAACATTTATTAACAGATGTCTGTTTCTCCTTTCAGCATGAGTCGCTCCACGGTACACCGTACTCTTCAAGAACATGACATGTACCCGTACAAGTATGTACGAGTACAAGATTTGAAGCCTGAAGATTTTCCTCGCTGAGTAGAGTTTGCAAGGTAGATTTTGGAGAAAATCGAGCAGAATCCGAAGGGTGCTTTAATGCCTACAATTCGCATATCTGGGACGTACAGAATCCGATTGAGATTCGCTCACACGCTGCGCAAGTACACTGGTCAGTCATATTGTGGCATTTGCGGGGATTTTGTTATTGCACCGTACACCCTGTCAATCAGATTGGACGGCCCTTCGTACAAAATTTTTATGAAATATATTGTTCCGACTCTATTGGAAAAGTTTTGGAAGAATTTGAACAATTAAAATTTGGAAAAATATGTTCCTCCAACATAATGGTGCTCTTATCCACTACGACGTGAGCGTCAGAGTATATTTAGATGAAGCGTTTCAAGATAGGTGGATAGGTCAGAGACGTAGTTCCGCAGGCCTCAAAAGTTCTCCAGAATTGAATCCGCTGGATTTCTTTTTGTGGAGACATTGGAAGGCAAGAAAACTGTTAACCACTACTATTACATATATCTGCACAATTAACAATTTAAAAATTAAGAATTTACATTTTATTTTAATACAGAATGGGTGTATCGTGAGGAGGTAACCACACCGATTATGATAGCCCGCATACACGGCACGGATGCAAACATCGTGTGCGCATGACAAATTTCTTTTTCATTTCCTTTGTATGCATGTGTAGTGTGTGATTATTCTTTACGTGCCTCTATGATATTTTTTATGGTGTGTACGAGTGTATTGGGAAGGACGAGAGAAGGAAGAAGAAAGAAAAGAGGAGAAAGAAAAAATACATACAACACACAAATGAAGAATTAATAGAAATTCACTTGTGCTACCGGGAAGCGAAAAGAAGTACTGTTCACGCGCGCTACATTTATGCAGAATGCTTTCCCAATAAACACCTGCTTGATCAAAAAGTGTTTCTACGTGTGCATCATAGGTTAAGGATCACCCACATGACAAAACCACACTATGCGCAGGACAAATACAACAAAATCGCGATTTGGAAGAAAGAATAATGCGCCGTATTGCCGACGAACCAACTACCAGTACTCGACAAATTGCAGCCGAAAAGGGTGTCAGCAACAGTACCGTATGGCAAATTTTAAATGACAACGAGATGCCTTCATACCACTATCAACGAGTGTTGGCGTTAAAAAATAGTGACTATGAATGAAGATGAAACTTTTGCTCGTGGATGGAAGAGAAAATACGAACTGATGTATCCTTCCTTTCACGAATTTTATTCACGGATGAGGCGAGCTTTAACGGACATCGAATATTTAATTTTCACAGTAGTCATGTCTCGAATGAGGACAACCCGCACGAGATGTTAGTATTTAATACTTTCGAATTTTCGTCTCGAGACAGACGGAACCTTGCATCGTTTGATTTTAGTAGTGGATTCAAAAAGTGATGACAAATCCTTCGACCCTAGGCCTGAGGTTAAGCCTCAAGCCACGAAGAAGAAGCCCCCTGGCCGTGCCTCACGACAGAGGACAACTGATGCTTTCCGCGAGACAGTTGGCATTAAACAGCAACAAAAAGAAATCGCAAGATACAGTATTGATTCATAATAAGCAACTCGCTCGCGTCTGGCGAGTTGCTTGTTACGAATCAGATATATTTTCCGCTTGTCTTTGTTCCCGAGCGCGACGACGGTAGCGGTAAACTTTAAAGTAATCGGCCGAGGAGCGATGTTATTCTTTAGAGAAGGACAGAACATAGCATGCTTTCTCTTTTTAATAGTAGTAAAATTTCGTGAATGGAATAATATACCGGATTCGTAACCAGCAACTGCCCAAACCCGAGCGAGTGCCTTATTACGAGTGGCTTATTACGAATCGATGTAGAATCAGATGAATCGAACACGCTGCAATTCGTAATTTGTCACACTTCACTTTATTTTTTGACAATTATGTAAATATTAACATATACCTACATATGTATGTATTGTGTTGTTATTGTAATTGTAGTTTATTGAAATAAAATAGTTCAAGAAATATTGATGTCCAAAAATGGTAGGTCATCGCCGTTTCTGTGACAATAAAACAATTTGGAAAAATTACAGTTGAATGAGTAGCTAGTTTTATTACCATTTCAGTGTACGTAGTTCATATAGTATTATATATTGTATATAGTGTATTACACTTAAATAATTTTTTCTTCAACTTTTTTTTATTTTTGTTAAATAACTTAATTAAAATTATAGATAAAAATGTACCTCAAATTATGGATCACTGTCAGCCATTAGATTTAAAAAAAAAGCATATTGATATAATATAATTTCGGAGAATATACTTTTCATAATACGACAGAATCGCTATGCATCAGAGTGAGAAAAAAATATATATGTTCTGTCCTCTTTCCACTACACTGTTCGGTCGTCCGTGAAAATTTATGACTTCTTCGGTTTCACGGACCTCTCACTCTTTCTCGGATCTCTCACTCAGCGGCCGACTTCAAACAAAGAAGAGGGGATAGAAATTTGCTTGTTACGAATCACAAAACTGTTGCTTGTTACGAATCAATACTGTATTTGAAAATTAATTAAAACGCAACGTCAATTTTCACTAAATATTTGAACAGGCATTTTGGGAAACGACCTGATTGGTCCTATTGTTTTGCCCAACAGATTGACAGGTGAAGGATATCTGGAATTTTTAAGAAATAGATTACCCGCACTACTAGAAGATGTCCCGTTAGAAATAAGAAATAACATGTGGTACATGCAAGACGACGCACGTCTGCGCTCGACAATTAGTGAACGTGAACGCGTCAATTTTGATCAAACATTTAAACAGGCAATATGGGATTTTATGTTAGTGCCAAAAGTGAATATGGAAAGTGAAAAGTACAAAAATAAGAAATATGTACACACAAATAAAAAAGCAGCAATGTGGAGAAGAATTTGGCTGCTGCATCAAAAATTAAGAGCGGACATCGCATCTTATTCGGAAGCAGATACGTCACACTATAATAATGACATAGAAATTGTATCAGGTTGTTATAGACGAAGCTATCGAAAACATGTCGAGCGCAGCCTTTAACAAATTTCTTACTTCTGAGCTTTGTGTGCTTCATTTCAGCACATTCCGTTTAATTTTTTTTTTTCTTTTTCATTTATTTCAAATATTTTAAAATATTTTTTTATATATGTGCAAATCAGTGCAAACGGTGCACAGTAAAAATGGAAAGTACAAATTATAGAAATAAAAAGAGTGTACAGATAAGTCAAAGGGCATCACAATGAAAAAATGTGGTCGCTGCATTGAGCGGACACCGCATCTCAACCACAAGTAAGTGTATCGCAATCACAAATTGTATCAGGTGCATCAAACAATGATTGCAACGTGGCGTGTGAGTTCTCCGACGACAAATGTATCAGTAATATAAATTTAAAATATAATAATAATAATAATGTAGTAGAAATCGGCGAAATTGAAAATTCACCAAAAGACATTTGTCCGGACGAAACAGACGTTACAAATAACGATATATTGACATTGCAATCAGCACCTGATACATGTAGTGAAGAATACGTAGATGCATGTAGACAGTAAAATTGATGTAGGTCGTTTGTGTTCTGCAGAGATTAGTGGACGAACCATCGTAAACTTTGGGCACGTTTTTTCGGAATTGCAAAGATTGTCAGCCCATTGGCAGAATTCATGCCAGTTCACTGATCTCGTCATAACAAAAACGATGCGTTCCGGTCTCAAAACCAAATATTTTGTTGAGCGTCGAATGTGTCACTTCAAAGGTGATTTTTGGAGTGAAACGACATCTGACGAAATATTGGATGTCAATCGAGGTGCCGTAATGCGTACCATATTGACAGGGACTGGATATACGCAATTAAAAGAATCGTTAGTTGCAATAGATGTAACATGTATGAGTGGACATACGTTTGTGAAATACCAAGATGTCCAAAGCTTTAGTCGCCACTGCAGACAAAGAAATGCAGGAGGCTGCTAAAATGGAAGTGCAATTAGCAGTTGCAAGAGGTGATGTCACTGACGTTATTCTATATATACCTGTGATAACGGACGATTCCTGGATGGCAAGATCCTACTGCAGTGGCGATTACGATTCTCCATCCGCGACTATTATCATGGGTTATCATACAAGAAAAGTTTTAATTGTGAGAGCGCGAAACAAATATTGTTAGATTTGCGCACGCGCTAGTAAATTAAATGGTACGGTCCGCGAACACAAATGTTACAAAAACTAGGGAACTAGTCAGAGTTCCAGCAGTATGGAAAGTGACATCATCCTCGAAGGCTTTCGTTGCAGCTTAGAAATGTACGGGTTATATATTACAAATATATTGGCGATGGCAACACCAATGTTCTTAAAAAATTAAGAGATTTCCCACCTTATCCAAATGTTGTGGAGAAGATTGAATGCATCAAATCATCTTCTCCGCAACCTTTGTAAAAAAATAGAGTAAATTAAGAAGAGTGGTGGTCGAAGTCTCTTAAAATTAAGAAAACTTGTTGCGCAAAGTAGTAGAACCTTTCGTATATACATTACAGAAGCTGCAACGTTTCGCCGTAATAGCGGTGCAATTGGGGAAAGTAAAATTGCTGGTTTGATCAAAGATTTGAGTAACATTCCTAGCCACATTTTTGGGGAATATAAAGATTGTTCCTCCCTTCCATGCTTTTCCAATGAAGAAATAAAAGAAGGCGAGGAAAATCTTGTTCCCCAATTACAAATGGCAGGATTATATGCAAAAATAGAATATGTGATGAAACGTATCGTTGATAACACCGAAAGCGTTTTATATAATTATACCGGCAATTATATAGGAAGTTGCAATGCTGATATTGCTAAAATGATCGGACGCTAAAGTATAATTTTTCTAAAAAAAGTTCTTACTAAGCACTTGTGAGAGCATCAGTACTCCAATACTTCGAAAGTGTTGAGTACTGCTTCCTGCACGATTGGTAACGTGCTTCCAATTCTAGCAATAGAAGCTCGAAAAAAGAAAAATGAGACAACTGATTGAAAATGAGACATGAGACAAATGAGCGCACAAAATATGCGCGGTGTCTTGAAAAAGCGGAAGAATTGTGTCTGCCTGTTCGTAGATCAAAATATGCGGCCATTTTGGGAAACGAACTGATTGGTTCCGTTGTCGTAATCAACAGATTAACAACAATTGAAGGGTACCTGGAATTTTTAATATATACAGTGTGTTCGCGGCTAAGTGTGACAGCTTGATATCTCCTGAACTATTGATGTTACAAAAAAGTGCTTATATGGAAATTGTAGGGTAAAAGAGGCCCGATGTTTTCGCCGAAGCGAAATTTTTTTATTGTTTTTAATGTAAAAGATATGATGGTGAAGTTTCGATTTATACGTGGAATTTCAATTCTTTTTCCGATCAGGCGATAGTGCTTTTCAAGACGAATTCATCAAGGTTTTATGTACCTACCCGATTTTTAGTAGTTTTCGAGATATAACGCTTAGAAATTTACTGATTTTCAGCAGTGACGTCTCGGTTTGACGAGTAAGTCATAAAAACGATCTTATGGTTACAGTAAGTGCCGTAGGTTAGACCCTGCCTGCCGAAACAGATAGGCGGGGTCTATGGTCAAAAATGGCAGTTCCGAAGAGTAAGAAACGTGAAAAAAATGATCCATTACAGTTTAAAATTTGCGTATCGAATATTATATTAATAGTTTGGGAGTTTGGGACATCTTAGACTGTAATAGATAATTCTTTTCACGTTTCTTACTTAAAAAACAAAAATCACGTCGACACACTTCACTCTAAAGCATTCACATTTTCTACTTTCGGCTTCAAATTTACGTCACATTCCGCTTAATATCATAATATATTTTCACATTTTCCTGGCACGTTTTACGTGTTTCAAATAATAAATCCGCTATCACCAGTAATAGTAATAATTATTTTCTTTGAACTTTAGCACGTATATTATTGATATTAATAACTTAAAAAATTATAAATATTTAATCAACATTATTAGTACATTCAAACATTAACCATTAGGAAATAGAAAGTAAGTAATAAAATACACATCTGTACGATCTTTTATACAAAAAGTGAAGTTACCAACGTTATTTTGCGAATCGAGATTAACAAAAACAGAACAAAAAAACGCAAAAACTGCGTATTGTATGAAATGTCAGTTCGCTGTTAGTTTCGGTCAAATTCAAGATGGTTTAAATAAATTCATGGTTAAGATAAAATTCTATTTGGATCTTACTTATCAGCAACCATTGTTAATCTTCTAAATAATTATATTTAAAAATATGATGGAATATTGTATCTCAACAGTCAAATTCCTGTGAATGATTAGTAACTACCAGGTACCTTATTCGCTAATACCAACAAATTTTACTACTCGATCGATACCCATAATTTTTATAATTTAAATTTAAAATTTCAATTTGTTCCGACTGACATTTATACAGTGATATAAATCCCGGTTACTCTAATCCCTAAATGTAACTTTAAATAAACTTGAATGTAGTTTTAATAAACTGATGTTTCCTTGGACATTTTTAAGGAGAAATTAGTAAAATAATATAAGATAATCCGAATATTCAAATACTGTACGACTTATGAATATTTTTATGTTAATAATTATCTGAATATATGGTTGATAAATTTTTTGAAATAAATATTCTTTTACCGATTTTCTCATATACTGCCCCTGTATTTTCGTTATTACTTAACTTACAAGAATTTATTATTTCTCTATTCATATGGAGAATTAAAACTGATTGACAGAAAAAAAGGTTCTTACCTTTTGCCTTGCAAATTTTTAACTGCATATGTGTGTAAGGTAAATGTCATAGTGGTCAAATTTTTAAAACAGTAATTAAGATAATTAGTTTCTTTGTTGAGACAATATAAGATTATAGCTAAGGACATATAAATAAATTAAAACCTATAATTAAACATTCGTGGCATGACCTAATCATCAAACCAAACATTAAATATCTAAAAATTATTTTTATTACATTGCTGTAAATAAGAATATTTGTTGTTTTTATTATTTAATAAATGAAATCAAGACGGTAATATTTTTTGCGATTAAAATATCTAATTCCTAATAAATTTATTTAATTTATTATCTTCGGTTTTTTTCAGTTACGTCAATTTTAAAATCAAAAACTTTTTTTCAGTCATTATAAACGAAGCTAGTGTTTTGAAAGTTTCTACATATGCATAAATAGCCCTTTGTATGTTATCTTTCATCTTTCATACATTTTTTGCATAATGAATCATTTTATGTAATTTTACAATACCAGAAAAATAATTGAATGTCTATTACAAATTTTTAGATATTATAATATTTTAAATTTTGAATATTAGTACAGTTATTATTAAAATAATTGCACAGAAAATAAGAGGCAATTAATTCCATAGATCTAATACTTAATATATCTAAATCAACTACACTGTCAATAATTTTTAAAATAAAAATTATAAAAGGACTTCAAAAACTAAATCTCGCCAAAAATACTTTTTTGGCTGCTCGAACGTTATGCAACCTGCTTAAAGCTATTAAATATTGAAATATTATAATAAAAACTATATTTCCGTAACTGTGTAACGTGTAACTATATTTGTGCATAGTGAATACATTCTCCTACTAAATTTGGATCAGTTTAAACGTTCAAGACAAAGAGCAATATGAATCGTGTATTTTCAAAGCGGTTTAAGTTAATTTTTCCTAAAAAATGACATCACATAAATACTTAATAGTTTATGCTTCAAAGAATGACAATGCTTCATTCAATTTAAAATTAGGCGTTCGAAAAAATTGCGTAGTTATTGATTATGAAAGTAGTGATAGGATCAATGTGGTTACATTTGTCTTATCTCACATCACTAGATTAATCAGATGTTATAAAACAATGTAAATGCAGTAATGCATATATTTTACAAGAAATGAAACCACAGAATTTGTTTTTAGAAAGAAATCTACGAAACTCGATTCAAAAATGACTGAGAAAATATGCTAGAGAAGAAAAAAGGTAAACTCGCTGGAGATATTTTGGTTGTCTTGATATATTGGTTGAAATCATCGATAGAGGATAGAGAATTTGTAAAACATTTGATTTGCTACCAACATTTTACAGAAAACTGTCAAAAGGGTATAGCCGGATAAGGTAGTCAAATGTGCCCTTGAGTCAAATCAGAAACCCAATGCGGCAATCGATAGCATATCCAAACGAAACATCTCACACCAAGTTTCAACCCCTTATCTCATTCGTGGGGGTAGTAAAAAGGAAAAGACGAATTTCCGGTTTTTGGCCCATTTTGGCTATTCAATTTCGTACAAAAATTCTGGAAAAATTCTGAGACATTGAGGTCCTCGTTGCGCATATTATTGAATTATTTCAAATTTTTTGCTCGCAAATCGTAGTTGTAAAAAATCAAAAACCAAAACAAAAATCCGTACTTTATCCGGCTATACCCTTCGAAAGAATCACGTTGGTGCCTCCGTATAATGATGCCATTCTTATTACATCCCAAAAATAGGATATGCAGCAGTTGTTCAGTTTATATACCGCAAATGTATTATGAATATTTCCGAATACTACCTCATTAGGAGTATCAATAAATAATAACAGTGTCTTATGCTAAACTTAAAAACATATAAATATATTTGAGCGTTTAAAATGTAATATACTATTCCTATTCTACGTCTTGTTATTATTTATAAATAATAACTGGATTAATACGTAATATATTTTAAGCGATATTTAATTTTTTAGAATTGAAGTTCAATGATCTGTACAATTAATTAATTATTAAAATGGTGTAAAATCCATTTGCAAACTGTAACTATATATTATTTTAGTTAAATTCGCCTAGAAGAAATTTATATAATCAAACTGCAAATTTATAAACTAATAGAAACATTGTCAAACTTGATGTAATTAATCTATATTTTTTTAGTTGACTAATATGCTAATCTTTAATTTAAATATGTTAACTTTTAATTAAAAAGCAAAAGATAATGTACTTGCACCAGTTTTAAAATATTCGGTCTGTATTATCCACAAAGATCCCGCCGAACTGTTAATTACCGTAATTTGTTTGAACACTAGAACGTTTATCTTACATTCATTTTCCAATTTGTGCGCAAAGTAACACAGTTTTCATCTTTTATATAGCACCGGAGCAAGCAATGCAAGCTAATAAATCAACATGGTACACGGGTCGAAACCGCAGCTAATGAATCGTGTTGTTGATGCCGTAGTTCATCTGTGCGAAAGGAAAGGATCTACTGCTCGAGATGTCCTTGATTATCTTCAGCGAACTTCAAAATTCAAACCACGAAATTTGACGATGCAGGTGAACAGGAAAACTTGAGTATTTAAAGAAAGTTGACACTCTGTATTTACACAAATATCGAGACCATAGAAGAATATGCGATGTACAGGATAAACAATTCGATTGAGACAGGTGCTAATATAAACAAATAAAATGGCCACACACAAACAAGTATGATTCTAGGATCTTAAATTGACTGTGTCCCCTATTTTTCTGTATAAAGAATTTGTCTTGCCTAATGTCACATCTTATACGCCTACTCTTTGTTTTCAATGTGCATCATTTTTTTTTTCAACTAAATTTCTCGTATGATTCAAGTGTCATTTTCGTATTATTCATTGTATATAAGCATACATCGTAAATTCAAGAATGTCCAGAAAATATGGTCGATACAGAGGCATCTATCTTTTAAGAACGATTTCTTTTCGTATGGGTCATTCCACGCCAAATTCGCACCATCTCCGATCTCGCTGTAATCGAAATGTGTTGTAGTCCATGTGAAAATAAGGGGGGTTTAAGTCATCATTTCGCCGGTTTCGCATTCATTAATGAATAACAAGTCTTCAAAGTTTGCAATGTTTGCTCATATTGGGGAAAATAGGGTTCACTTAGAAATTGTTTTCTCAGAAACTACTGAAGCGATTTAACTAAATTTTCTTTTGTTTTATTCATAAAGGATTAGGCTATTGCAAAATATATTTTTAACTTTATCAATTTGCTATAAAATGTTGGAAAATGTAAACAAACTAAATATTAAGTTTCCAAAAATGTATTAAAATGGACATGTGTTACCAGAACAGAAATGAAATGATTTATTGGAATTATGGTTACAACAGGACCACTAACAGACAGTAACATTTAAGACTGTTTAAAAGATTCATAAAAGATCTTGGACAAAAAATTTATATATTTCAAAAAATAATAACTCGCGTAGGACTTAAAAATTGATGTTGCGAAATAGATTATGGGATGTGAACTCGCAGGGAGAAATAACACTTATTTTCCACCTTTTACTACGTTTATTTCGCGAGTAGGTTCGCGACCTTACTCCTCGACTTACAATGACTAACTGCCTTTTTCATTCACCCCCACACACCCTGATTCATTCTCACACAGAATCATTCTTTCCTCGTCCAAACCGAATCGCTCTCACTCTAAACCAATCATTCAACGATACACGCGTATTTCACAGGCATTCTTCGAACTCGGACACCCAACGCGACACTCGACCCGATGATCTAAACATCCTCTCGCGCAGCATTCGCTCGGACTCAGACAAACAACTCGCTATCACATCTCATTCACACCGGAGATCTAAAAACTAGACTAAATACAATAAATTGGGCAGGGACGTGGCGGCCGCTAAATCGACGCCACATCACCCCCCTGCCAGTGATTGACAAAATCACGATCTCAATTCATTTGATGCTTCGAGATAACTTAGCAGATATTTCGCCACGGGGTTGACGTCCCGAACTAGTTTCAACAATTTCGACTGCGGATAATCAACGCCTGCTTCAAAATCCTGCACTGCCTTAGCTGCTATCTGGTACGCATTAGCCAATTCTATGAGAGCGTAGTTGAATCCCGATTCAATACGCAACCTGGATTTTAAATCAAAACGCGGTACCACTTCTTCGTCACCGAAACTCTTAAACAGAAAACCCATCGTCTTTGATCTTACTCTATACGCAACCGCCGTATCAATGCTGACAAGAAGGTTGCGTCTCTCTTGCTCGACTTCGCTGTTCCTGAAATTTGTATACCAACCAACTCTCAAATAATCATTTAATCGAACGAAAAACTTGATCATACCGCATATCGCAATCTCAAAAAATGATACGTAGGCTTGTCCTGCATTTTTGAATTGTCTGAGAAAGTTATCATCGGCCCGTTTGCAGAACTTCAGGTCTAAGCCATTCGGCAGGTTATACGGCCCAATAGTGTCACGAACTAATGCGGACTTAATTCCTAAAGGCGTGATTCCTTCGGTAATACTTAACATTAAAATTAATGAATTAACAGGATTCCATATACAATTAGATTCAAAGTCAGGTTCTGCTTTCACTAAACTGGCTAGTCAGTCGGTGAATAGGCCTAGCTATTTCACGGACTTGATCGGACTTTCATATTCTGACTCGATGGCGGTGGAAATATCTGCGTATGTATCATCGTTTCTAACTCCTGGAGAAGTAATGCTCGATATTGATTTTTCGGATGTTGGGGCTGACGATCTGGAGTATTCGGGATTGTTGGCGTTGATGGTGCGTATCATGACAATGACGGACGTCACGTCGACGTTCAATAACGTGAGTTTGGAAACAATACGGGAAACGGACGCGTTGATTGTTAGGTGGGCTTACTTCCACAGAGTTATAGAACGAATTCCCGGGGCGACAGATGAGTTCCCCTTAAATAATTATAGGATGAGCGGCATGCCCAATAGCCCGGTGTTGCGGCTCCTACAGTATAGAGGAGGCCGCTGCGGGATAAATCCGCAAGTTAGGAACTATCGCGTGGACGAAATGGCGTCCTACTACGAAGGTATAGGAAGAAGGATGAATTATGCCGTGAACGAAGATGACTATACAAAATTTCTGAATGACGACGGGGGAAGCCCATACGGTTGGTATTTGTATGAAGGGGTAAAAAAACTGTTGTGCTACTGTAAGGTGATCAGACGCTGCTTTGTTAGGCACTGTGAACGCCCGCGATCATGGAGGCTTCAACTTCCGAAGAACTTGGTAAGGTTAGCGCGGAGGCTGAGAACGACTCAGCTGCGCGAGAGCAGGTTCTTGAAAAGGGACCCACCATTAATGTGACTGTTGGTACAATCATTGACCTTATCGGCCAGTTGAGACTGGTATCTAGACAAAAGTTGAGTCTTTCGACGCCACAAGATTATGTATCATGATTGTAATGTTACAATTATTTATACAATATAAATTTTATATTTTGTTGCAATGTATTATGTTTTAACAATAATACACGTAATTAAAAATAAAAAAAATAGAATACTTGCACATAAACCGTACATTATATTACATTATATTATAAATATTATACAAGACAATACAATTATATCTAATATTTCAACACTTCTGCGTTCTTACCTTGAACTCTGCAAAATTACATGTGCCGATTCAAGTGAAAGTTCTCGTTAAAGTTCACTAGTCGAGAGAAAGTTCATTAACATTAATTTGAAACATAAAATACTAAACATACATATTTATGTTTTCTATTCCAGATGATGGGTTATTCATATATTTAAGTATCAACAGTAACGTGAAACTATTTAAATTTGCACAATTTCCAGATAAAATATCTTTAGTATACAAATTTCGATGTCAATTGTACATATAATGAATATGATCTCTACATTCGATGGGAACAGTTTTAAAGGAATAAAAAGGCAATTTACCATCTTTTTCTTTTAAAATACTGTGTAACAATTGCGTACACGTAATGTAATCGTCAAAATTTCAAACAGATCGCGCACAAAAAAGGCTATACTCATTTCCATTTATTCTTGAAAAATTATACGACTTAACGGATAATAAATATTCCTTATCAAATCATCTGCCTAGGACATGACAAATTTTGTATTGAAATTTTCACGGAGCTACAATTTTTAAACGGAAAAATTAAGAAAACCAAATTATCTTTTAATATGTTATTTAAACAAATATGAATTTTATAATTCTATTCACTTATTTGAGTTACACGTAAAAAAGTATGCAATTTACACTGCCGCTCTCTGTTGAGGTTCGGTCATTATCAAAATAGGAATTCAGGAAATGCCAATCTCATTCTTCAAAATTCGAAACGATATACGACACAAAATAAAATTTCCCTTCTCCTTTTCTTACGAAACTACTCTTTTTAGGTTCATCGAGCTCTGAAGCATGCAATAAATGCCGGACTCCTGCGACATCGAAGTGGTCGTTACAAAGCAATATTTACAATAAATTCAGTCCAAAATAACGAACGCGAAAATGAAAATAGCGATAAAAAATCAGTCGAAGAAACTTGCAAATCCGTTGGACAGCTATCATTTGAAAGAGTAAATTCCGATGATAAACAGAACAGGTTTGCATTAGTGATTAAATTCAGCGAAATTCCCTGAAAGTTGTTTAAGATTATAAATGTAACTTGACTATTATTGCCGTTCAGTATCGACAATAGTAGTCAAATTCATTTCTCATTAAATTGTATACTCTACTCAAAAAGTAAATACTGAACTCCCTACCCTGCAATTTTCATGATAGTTCAATAATAGTTTACTCGTTTAAAGTAACCTGCAATAACAGCTTGATTTAATATTTCAGCTATATTACAATTGCTGTCTTACTGCTCATCCTTATATCTTTTTCATATATTTGTACTTGCGTTGCTTCCTTTTAATCAGTTAAGTGTGTTTGACGACTATATCTTATTACAATTTTGATATTTAAATTGTAATTTTGGCGAAAACTAAATTATATTCGTAAATTGTAAATGTTTAGTTGTCAACACGAAATAAAATAAACAAATAAAAACTGTAAATGATTTGAGATTCATTAATTCTTGAGAGGTGTCCCATCACTGCGTGATTATCGCGACACACACTGCTGCGTGCTTTATAAAAGATCGCCACAGTTAACTGGTTAAAAGGAGCATAGAATACGATTGAAGTTGCCAATTAAGTGATGTCCCATGAATTTTTATGTTGACCTTCCCTTATATTTCAAATAGGGCAAATACCTATTTCTGCAGTTGCAGTCTTCAAAATTTTGATTAAAGTGACGTGATTTGTATCACAACAAAATCTAATGCGCGGTAAGAGGGTTTTTCAACAATCCCTAATTCTTAAGCAACGTATTATATTACGTTGCAATTTTCATTAAATTTACATTCATCTATAAATTAACTTCATCATAAATGTAATATTCAGGTACTCTCATGTCGTTAAATATTGTAAATTAAGAATATTATCGAAGGATTTAATAATCTCTTTTATTACATTGTAATCTGTAAACTAATATAGTATAAGTGTTATTTTATTGTAGTGATTTTAGTGTCATCGCGCATGTCTAATTTTTTATTTTCGAGATAGACCATTTCATATATAGAACGTCTGCGCCAGTGTGACAGCGTGATATCTCATGAACTATTGATGTCACGAAAAAGTGCTTACATGGAAATTGCAGGGCAAAAGAGGCTCTATGTTTTGGCGGAAGTAAAATTTTTTTATTGCTATTAATGTAAAAGATATGATAGTAAAATTTCGTTTTTTAAATGGAACTATATGTTTTGTTTACGATCAGGCGATAGTGCTTTTCAAGACGAATTTATCAAGGTTTATGTGCCTACCCGATTTTTATTAGTTTTCGAGATATAACGCTTAGAAATTTACTGATTTTCAGCAGTGACGTCTCGGTTTGATGAGTAAGTCATAAAATCTGTCTTATTGTTGCGGTAAGTGTCGCGGGTTTGACTTTGTTCCTGGCGAAATTGATAGCCGAGGGTCTACGGTCCCAACGGTAAGTCCGGAGAGTTCGAAGCGGAAAGAATTGTCCATTACGATCTAAAGTTTTTCCGCATCGAGGATGATGGATAATTCTTTCAGTTTCGAACTCTCCGGACTTACCGTTGGGGCCGTAGACCCTCGGCTATCAGTTTTGACAAGCAGTGTCAAACCCGTAACACTTACCACAACAATAAGACTGATTCTATGACACAAAAGCTGTCTGGTCAGATAGAAAATAGCACGTCAGGTGTCATATGACTTGACTCAATAAACCACTTTTCTTTAAATGTATAGCGGGAACCGTGAAAAGGAGCGCCATACAGGCAAACGGAAGCAAGAAAGACTAAATAAATCCGAGAAACGTCAAAATTCACTTAAACACGTTAGAAAAATAGAAAAGCTGAAATATAAAGAAACAGATGGAAAGGATCAGTTATCACGATATGACAGTCCCGATAGAAGGGTGAAAAAGGATTTCGGTAACAAGTCTAAATCTTCGTCTATTCGTAAAAGTAGCAAAACCAGACGGAGAGATCGAAAGAACTACTCTGATCCATCTAATAGTAACAACTGTAAGGACAAAATGGCTAGAGGTAAGAAATCGTAAGGGTGCAAATACGGTTTGTAACATACCATACGACACATCCGAAACCTGGAGATAGAGTGCATTATTCATAACTTTGAAAGGGTATACATAAACTTTCAAGAGAGTGTTAGTATACCTTTTAAAACCTAAAAGAGACGGATTCACAGATGCAAAAGCCTAAGTGTGAGTGCAAGATATAAATTTGTATTGGACTTAAATTTAAATCGAAATAAAAAGATATTCTTTCCTTCTGTGAAATTTGTGTTGTCAGAAACAGACGTTTTCGAATCTGTGCAACAAATGTTCCATGGCAGAAAGGTTTCATTGACAAAATATTCTAAATGAAAGCCTAGATCAATAATTATGGAACCTGTTGAAAGATCTTAGTAAGAATACACTCTCTAAAGTAATTTGTCGCGATCTTTCCCAATGCTTTGCTATTCTATTTGTAACTCTTCGTGGTTCATCCTACATACAGACTTTTTCCCAGAAAAAACATGAAAATTTATAATCACATTGATTAGTTATGTAAATGAACATCTGGATAAGTTGGAAATTTTAGTTGCACTTTAAGGTTCTATTGATATTTTTGGAAAATTCAGTAAGACGGATCGCTGGCGATGACTTCCACCATAAAATTTTTTGCTTTTTTCGTATTTTTAACTTATTAGTGAATGTCCTATTATACTTGAAAGTGAGTGTCCTATTATACTTAAAAGGCGATAGTTGCACTTCAATACGAAACATGAAACAATTGTAATAATACACTACCTCAAAATCGACCCTAAACGCATTTTAGTTTATAATATCACTACATTTTGTCGCATAGAAATTATTGTACGCAAACTGCCGTCGATATTTTTAGTCCTGAAATGGTCCTGAAGAGGATCATGATAGAAATGTCCTTTAAAAGATTTAATGATCTCGAAAGTTTGAAGGCAATTATTTCACATGTACAAAGTAAGCTGCTTGCAATAAGAAAAGTGAACATTACACAGATTTACCAATGTTCTGTGAATAAAACCACCAGGAAGAACACCTCCTGCAAGACACGAAAAGCGTTCACTCCGACTTGCGATTTTCGTTGCTGAAGGAATGTCGAACAGATATAAAGAAGAGATATATGAATTTAATAACCTTCTCCTCGAAATCGGTTAGAGTTGCCCGAACTCACAACTGAGACGCCGAACAAAACCTCAACGTTCTGATAATGCGAAATTTTGTAACCTAAACATAACAGATTGTTAAATGATTGTAAATGATTGGAAAAAGAAAGTAGATAGAATTATTGAAAAAAATTAGGGCTATTTGTAAACATGCAGTAGAATACTAGTTGCTGTTGTTGACTGTTTCTTTTTTCTTCAAAAAATTGAAGACATGAAATTAAAAAAGAATTATTATTAAATATCGTACGTAAATTAATCTTTACGTTAATTGTAATTCTCATTTGTTTCAATAGCATAAACGTTTGAAGTTAACGCCCTCGCCTTCTTTGCATACGAAAACAAAAATCTATTAATGAGAACAAAATATTTATAACTAGAACAAATTGTAATATGAAAACTTCAATACAGTCTATGTTAGCACGGCAAAAATTTTCTAAATCTATGTGCAGTTGACTGAAGGTTAACTGGACGGCTTAGGCAATTAAATTCTCTAGGAATAATCATTCATTGGAGAAAATAAAAGTGTAAACAAAAATATAAATATCTAATCATTCCGTTAAAACGAGAGAAGGTGTTTGCTTTAATTCGTTACATCATATTTCTATGCACTCAATTTTATAAAATCAATCAACGTGGTTGATCAACATAACGTGATATCATGCTAATAGCATGTAAAAATTAATAAAGTACAAATTTTTCAGTAAAACGAAAAAATCGATTTCTCAACGTCGTAATTCACAAAGGAATAAGTCGCAACATCTACACTCGAAATACTCTCGTAATAACGATATCGATAAAAGTAACAGAACGATTTATAATAATTACAGAATCATTTATGGAAACAGCATAACCGATTAAGATGTAGAAAAAGATGAAAAACCTGAGAACAATGAAAACAGCAGTACTTCATATTTTTCGTGACATACTATGTGACCAGATAATTTGTTTATGTTCCAACTAGGTCATATATTTCATTGTACGTCCATGTAGTTTATATTATACGGTTCTATCTATAATGTACCTAAAAACAAATTTTGTAATATTCCGTTTGCAATTACGTAGCGATTTAAAAATGGATGCAACTGCGGATCAACACACAACAACATAAATTAGTTTAAAACAAATATTACATGATAATTATGCAAAATACGTACTTCTCTAAATTTTTATACTTTTTCGTAAGTTTTTCAGATAAATAGCTTTAGTCTGTATCCGACAACGACAATCAATTTAGAAGATGTTAGGTTAGATTAAGCGAACTTTCTTTAAAGAAATAGCTTTGTTCTAAGCTGACAACGACAATCCGTCGTTGAAGGTTAGGTTATGTTTGCTGAGGTTAACCTTTGATAATAAAAACAAGGACTTTTCACATGAATATAAACATGAGAAAATTTACAGTATCAGAACATGGCGAATAGTACGAAGAGTAAGAGTGAACAAATAGGAGTTACTAATTCATGATGACATTCATAATGGTGATGATCTGACTTTAAACATCTTTCTTTAAATTTTTGTCTCCATGTCAAGAATACGATCGTTTTGCAGATAAAGTCTTCTACGTGATAATATGAAGCAACCATGCAAGACAAGAATCCTCCAACAGCAGTATTTTAACTGGACTCAACAAGATGATATAAACCAGTAAATTTGTGTTTAATATTATCACTAAAACAGGGCTGAAATGACATTTGTGTTGTAGCGGCAACGTGCATTTCAGTGTAATGGGTTTGTGCCAATTTCGAGTAATATAACTGATTAACAAAAATAAATGTTATTTTGTGGCCGCAGTATTTTTTTGCGAAGCTTCAATTCCAATTCCTCGTCCGTGTTCAAAGTTCCTCGGTTCGTTATCTGACTAAACAAGGGGTAAGTACCAAATCTTCCGTATGGTTTAGTATGTGATTTCTTCTGTAAGAGAGTCAATTCCACTGCACAAATGGAACAAATGGAATAGACTAACTATAATTTCGAAATATGTTTCAAAATACGAGAGATGAACTGGTAACGGACTGAGTGAACGTTTGAGTTAGCCTTTGGGACATATTCCGCTTTTCATTTTTCTTTTCTTATCTTCTTAAGAAGTCACAGCCGTGCCATTTAATAGTCACTATGAATACGCTGATGGAAAACTTCTCTTGAGAGTTAATTTAAGTCGGTCTTTAGCAGGTTTGTTAATCTGAGTTCTGTTTATCTTATATATACATAAATATATAACCTGTAAATGCGCGTATGCTTTTGCTCATTTCTCACCACGCACTTTTGGTTTTTTCAATTACATTGTTTAATGTAATTAAATTAATTAAATTAAGTTAAATGTAACCTTACTTAACCAGATTTTAATTTTATGTATTTTTATTTGCAACACTAGCCTATTTTAACAAACTATATCTGTCCAATATTTTGCAGCTCTGCTGTCCCTTCCTTTTACGTTCTTCACATGAAATGGAAATGCACCATTTTGTTCTTATTCCTCCCATCTGATCAGACGCCGTATCAGCGCCCTGAAGTTATTTCTTTATGAAATTGTCTTTCACCGTTGTCTCGAATTGCTGTCCACGCACCATTTTCATTGTTTATAACGCCTCCAAGATCCTCTTCTGTCTTATTCTGCCAATTGTCAACGAGGACAGCGATATCTTTAAACTCTGTTTCGCCGATACTCTGAATAATCCTGGACTGCTGCTCCGCTCTCTCTTTGTTGCACAATAACTCTTGTACGAAAGTTCTTTTCCTTCGGGTATTGTAGATTAACAGTGTCATAATTCCTTTTTCTATCTTTACGGCTAGGGCTGTGATCTGATATTTTTCCTCTTTCTTTACTTCCTTTCATCATCTGTCTTTTTCTCGTTCATCTGCAGTCTTCTTCCCGTTGCAGGAAGCTGTTTTCCTTTCAATTTCTCCGTTTTGAATGGTCCAGGAGACTTCATTTCGCAATCATTTCGACGTCCTGCTAACGTAATCATTTTTACGCACTGTCTCACTGCTGCGGTAGACATTTTTTATTCACGTCCATGTACAGAGACCAAAACCCTTCTTTCTTCGCTCCTCAGTTTCCTCCATCATCAACGCTCGCACCGCAAGGTTATTAATTTAACTAACAACACCTGTGTCATTCATGCTCCAATTTCCGCCTTCCTTTTCTTATTGACTTTCCCTACAATATCTCCAGTGGCTTCGCCTTTCTGTCGCTGTTCCATCACTGGCAATTATTCATTAACTAGTCAAGCTACTTCTCATAGTCTTCGTCCACCTCTTCTTATGCGCCACTTCCCTTTGTCACGTCAGTGATAGCGCATCCTCCAAGATTGAATTTCTGCTTCCGCTTGAGGTTCAACTCCTTTCTTTTCTCTCCAGGATTTTCTCGTATCCTTTGCAGACCTCGGGTCTTCGTCACGCAGGAAGCACTCATTTTTATTTCTTTCTCGAGCAGCATCCTATCTACGTTTTCTTTCAACTTCTTCAGCATACGAGTACATGTGGCTGCATCCATTCGATATTACTTCAATCTACGTATGACCATCTGATTGCTGATGATCAACTGTTACTTTGTTGCTAACAAAACACACAACTATGAATGCATAATCAAATTCTTAAAACTCTTTCTGCAGATTTTTAAATCAGTCCACAATTTCATTAATTCGATTCCACACTACTTTTCAATTTCCTCTCTCGATGAGGAATTACGATCCTAACCCACCCTAACCTCTCCTAATTGTTGCAGTCACATATGATTACAAATAAATTTACAAAAAAAATATAAAAATTTCGAAAACCTATTCTGCATAATTACCAGTTAATTTCTATTTGTCTAAAAATAACAATGAACATATTTTTCGAAGATACGCTTTTTCGATGAAAAGTCGAGAACACGTTATTCTTAAGAGTACTGTTGAGTTGTCCGAAATGTTCATGCACGGGAACCTAAAGGAGTCACAGGCGGTCTAAATATATTAAAATAATTAAAACCGTATAATACGTACATGTTCTCAAAGGTGACTCTCCTCACATCATTAGAGAAAAGTTTGGTTAACATCCATTAATGTTTATTCCTTTTATACATTGTTAAAGATTAAAGAAGACAAAGTGTATAAGCTATTCCTTTACCCAGAAGGCAAACAGACCACACAAACAGTAAACGAGATTTCTGCTGTTTATAGTGACGGTGTTGTAGCTTCAATGGTTGTCTAGGTTCAGAGCTGGTGATTTCAATAAAAAATTACGTTTATCTAAAAAAAAAAATGAAATTTCTACTTTCAGATAAAGTCAAAAGTATCTACAATTGTAAAACAGAAGGCTTCACATGAACAAAAATTTGAAAATGATCAGATGATCCAATAATTATGTTAAGAGATATGAAAAATTATCAGAAGGTATCTTGGATAAAATATCGGCTATATAGGTGGTGTCTTGCATGTGGTGTAATTTCCGGCAAGGAACTGTGACTAAAATAATTCTGAACAACATTTTCCTTTATGAAAATGTGACTTGGAACGTGATTGTCGGCGAACAGACCTTATGTTAGCATTTAGTGAAATAACGACTGAAGCAAATGAGGATATTAATAACGTTCACTGTTCCCTTTTTTCTACGGTAGGGTGTAGTAATTCAACGTGATGTAACGAAATCGTTGTAATGTCAGCGTCAACGTACTTGCAACGTCCCAGGAAGAATTTTTTAATTTTCATCATAGCAGATTTGTGTTCTGTTCATATTACCCACTAATAGTTTAGTTACAGACAGCATTAGACGATTACCAACAGTAAATTATACACCAATCATATTATGTATTAATTTCGATAATTTGTAACCGCTAGATATACATTTTTGATTTGTACTAACTATTTTATGTTTTGATTTAAACAGGATAATATGTTTCAAAGTTAATCAAATGTTAAGTTAGAACAGTTAAAACAAAATTTATGTATTATTTTATAATTATTATATTAAATGTATAGTCTTATATGGAAAATTCCGCAATGCTAAGTGCCTACGTGCCGCGATGCTCAACCCGAATTTCCTGGTATCCTCGTGTTATCTTAGAGAAGGATAGGAATACATTTTACGATTGCAATATTATTGGTTATTAAAATTATTAGTTAAACAAATCAGTCAATAGACAGGGTGTTACCTGTAACGCTACTTATTTATCTTAAAAAGGAAATGAAAAAGAATAACTTTCGTACAGGGGGTATACAGTCAACCCTCCTATAACGCGGTACTCTCTGAACTGAACGCGGTTTCCGTATAACGCGGAGCTGAAATTGCGACAGCCCTCCTGTAACGCGGTACTCTTACAGCGCGGTTTCCGTTCAACAACGTCCCATCAGTCTCAGACCTCTTTGAGAGCTCTTTGAATGACTGATTCTTTCTAAAATTTCGTTTGCACCGTCCATTCGTTTAGCTTTTTGCTGCTTAACAGTTTGAGTGCCACGTGTCTTTACTGTTTTCCCGTCCAAAAATGGCAAGCAGCGCGATAGCGCTTGTTTTATTCTCCCTCCAAGAATGCCAAGGAGCGCTTTTGCACTGTTTTCTGCTTTACGGTAGCTGCATTGTTAATGTAGCTGTGATCGGCTTTGCAGCCTAAAGCACTGACACTGTTCAAGCGACAGCGAAGAAGTGTAAAATCGCTCTGTGACACTCAAACGGTTAATTTGTGGTTTATAATTGGACAACATTACACAATACTGTAAGTAATATTTTTCATTTGTTCTAATATAATAGTAATAAAGTAATTATTAACCCTAGATTTGCATGATGTCAAACACACAAGAGATAAGAAAAGGATTAAAAAGAAAGTTTATATCTCTTGAAGATAAAATTCAAATTTTAAATCGTTTAGATGGTGGGGAAAAAATATCGTCTGTTGCAAAATCAACAAATTTGAATGAATCTACAATTCGAACCTTAAAGAAAAATGCAAATAATATAAGGAAAACCGTGGCAAATGGCTGTCCGTTAGGTGCGAAACGTGTCACTCGCACACGAAATTCTAATATGGTTAAAATGAAACGGGCGTTGATGATCTGGTTGGACGACTGTATAGCCAAAAAGATTCCTATCAGTGGAAATCTTATCAAGCAGAAAGCACTTAAACTCTATGAACATTTAAGGAATATTGGAAATTCTGATGCAGGGCTAGAAAATCATTCGTTTGTCGCGAGTAAAGGATGGTTTGATAAACTAAAAAAAAGGTACTCATTGCACAATATTAAGTTTCAAGGAGAACAGGCCTCAGCAGATGCTGAGGCTGCCGAAAATTATAAGCTGGAACTAGCTAGAATTATCAATGAAGGAGGTTATTCACCTGATCAGATTTTTAACGCAGATGAGACTGCATTATATTGGAAAAAACTACCATCTAGAACCTTCATTTCGAAAAATCAAAGGCGTGCTCAGGGGTTTAAACTTTCAAAAGAACGTATCACTCTTCATGTGTGCAGTAATCTATCAGGGAGCCTGATGATAAAACCAATGATAATAAATCGTTCTTCAACTCCCCGTGTACTGAAAAACATTAACAAGACCCAATTGCCTGTATTCTGGCGATCTAATAAGAAAGCTTGGATGACTAAAGATTTATTTAAGGATTGGTTTCATAATTGTTTTATCCCGGCAGTGGAAATCTATACGATGGAAAAAAATTTGTATTTCAAAGTTTTATTGGTTCTTGATAACGCTGGTTGCCACAACATAGAACTGGAACATCCAAATGTGAAAATTGTCTTTCTTCCTCCTAACTGCACGTCATTAATACAACCTTTGGACCAAGGAGTCATTCAAACTTTAAAAATGTATTACACACGCCAACTTTTCCAAACCATTTTCGACAGATTAGAAAATAGTGAAAACAGAACTCTTACTCAAGTGTGGAAGGAATTTTCTATTTTAGATTGTATTAAAACCGTGGCATCGGCTTGCGCGGAAATTAAACCATCAACGCTTAATGCGTGTTGGAAACTTCTTTTACCTCACATGGTTCAAGCAATACAAGATGATTCTACAATATCACTCCCAATTACAGAAATGGTTAACATTGCTTCTCGTTTAAACGATGAAGAATTTGCGGTAAACCATCAGGATGTAAGAGAACTAGTACTCAGGGAAGAAACTTTAGATGAAGAAGAACTGTTGGAATTAATTGATGCATCTTCCTCAAATGCATCGGTAAACGAAAATATGGAAAATGAATGGATGCCAGATCTCGATTTACAAGACGTGAAAAAAGGGCTAAATTTGGCTAAAGAATTAGAACTGCAGTTCATTCAAACTGACCATTCAACGGTGCGCAGCGCAAAGTTTAAAAGAGAGTTAAGAAATTGCTTAGCTCCCTATAGAGAGGTTTTAGTAGAATTAGAAAAAAAAGCTACAATCGAAAACCAATGTGAAGAGCCAAGTGAGGAAGACATTTTTCTCATTAAAAGAAGACGAGTTAGGCGACTCATATTTGACAGCGAGGATGAGTGCTAAAAGATGACGTAATCTTACAAAAGTCTTTCTTGTTTTTGTTGGAAAACAGTTTTTTATTTAGCTATTGTTTCATTTTGTTATCATTTCCTTATATGAACTCTTCAATTGAATAAAAATAATTTATAATTTATCTTGTTTTTTGTATTATTGGTCTCCATATAACGCGGTACGAATGATGTGATTTGTACTAAATCCGAGTTTCTTATAGCGCGGTTTCCATATAACGCGGTACGCACTCACCGCGTTATAGGAGGGTTGACTGTACAGTGGAAAACAAATTTTTTCACTAATTGTTGTCAGCCAACGGCCATACTAGTCAGGATATACCGGTTCTCGTCGGGTTCTCGTCTGGTCGTTCGCATGCGTGGAGCGAAACCTATGTGCAATCAAGTGATTTTTTGTTTTTTTTCTAATATAAGTTATTACAAAAGACGTTGAATTATTGATAGTAAAGAGCATTGCAACGGCTAACATTAGCAGCAATATAAAAGTGGGAAAACTTATTGCTTTTTTTCCTAACAAACAAGCGTTACGCGATTCTAACCTCTATTGAGGTTATGTTGTCGTGCGGCGAGCACAGGCCGCGTGAATCGCCAGTAATAAATGGGAGATGTAAGTGATAGTGTGGTGAAATCAGCGAGTCAATCAACCGCAGATAAGGAAAATGAAAATGTCTATCACAAAAACAAAGCCAATCAAGATGGAGCATCGATGAAAGGGGAAAAACGTGTACGTGAGGCTACATTACCAAATATACTAATCAAGGCAAAGAGTGGAAATATTGAGGTAAACTCAATTATGGATAGGAAAAAGCCAAAGCTCAACCCAACGCCCAATTTAAAGGCAAAGAAGAGAAACCAAGTGGCTGCGACTCAACCAGAGCATTCCATCAGCTGCACAACAACATCTCAACCGGAGGTAATTCCTGTCAAAAATACTGCAACAGAACATAATAATATCTCAGTTCTGCTAGAAACTATTCAGCAGCTAAAACAGGAAATAGAATATCTAAAAGCTGAAAAGCAAAACTCAGCAAATAATAATACTAATAAACCAAAGAATAAATCAACTGAGAATAATGGACAATTACAAAATAGGAACAATATACAAACACAAAACAGGTACGAATTATTAAGCGATTTAGATTCTTGCAGCAACATAACTGGTCAGCAGGGGCGCAGCAAAGAAAACTTAACAGCAGATGAAATGGAAACACAAATTGAAGCGGAAGGGACATCAACCATGGGCACCTTCGCCTCTACTAACAAGGCTGGAATACTTTCCAACATTAACCAAGTCAACAAATCCACAAAAGCACCCCCCATCATAATTCATGATGAATCTACTCAAAATACTGTGTCAATAGTGAAAGCATGCAATGGAAATAACTTCTATATCAAAAGAATCTCCAACTCAAAACATGTGTTAATTGTACAGGACATAACCTCGTATAGCAAAGTCAAGGATAGCCTAACAGCAAGAAATGTGAAATTTTTTACGTTTACACCAAAAGCATTGAAACCACAGTTTTATTTGCTAAAAGGTATTGATCCTGAATCGGACTATGGGATGTGAACTCGCAGGGAGAAATAACACTTATTTTCCACCTTTTACTACGTTTATTTCGCGAGTAGGTTCGCGACCTTACTCCTCGACTTACAATGACTAACTGCCTTTTTCATTCACCCCCACACACCCTGATTCATTCTCACACAGAATCATTCTTTCCTCGTCCAAACCGAATCGCTCTCACTCTAAACCAATCATTCAACGATACACGCGTATTTCACAGGCATTCTTCGAACTCGGACACCCAACGCGACACTCGACCCGATGATCTAAACATCCTCTCGCGCAGCATTCGCTCGGACTCAGACAAACAACTCGCTATCACATCTCATTCACACCGGAGATCTAAAAACTAGACTAAATACAATAAATTGGGCAGGGACGTGGCGGCCGCTAAATCGACGCCACATCACCCCCCTGCCAGTGATTGACAAAATCACGATCTCAATTCATTTGATGCTTCGAGATAACTTAGCAGATATTTCGCCACGGGGTTGACGTCCCGAACTAGTTTCAACAATTTCGACTGCGGATAATCAACGCCTGCTTCAAAATCCTGCACTGCCTTAGCTGCTATCTGGTACGCATTAGCCAATTCTATGAGAGCGTAGTTGAATCCCGATTCAATACGCAACCTGGATTTTAAATCAAAACGCGGTACCACTTCTTCGTCACCGAAACTCTTAAACAGAAAACCCATCGTCTTTGATCTTACTCTATACGCAACCGCCGTATCAATGCTGACAAGAAGGTTGCGTCTCTCTTGCTCGACTTCGCTGTTCCTGAAATTTGTATACCAACCAACTCTCAAATAATCATTTAATCGAACGAAAAACTTGATCATACCGCATATCGCAATCTCAAAAAATGATACGTAGGCTTGTCCTGCATTTTTGAATTGTCTGAGAAAGTTATCATCGGCCCGTTTGCAGAACTTCAGGTCTAAGCCATTCGGCAGGTTATACGGCCCAATAGTGTCACGAACTAATGCGGACTTAATTCCTAAAGGCGTGATTCCTTCGGTAATACTTAACATTAAAATTAATGAATTAACAGGATTCCATATACAATTAGATTCAAAGTCAGGTTCTGCTTTCACTAAACTGGCTAGTCAGTCGGTGAATAGGCCTAGCTATTTCACGGACTTGATCGGACTTTCATATTCTGACTCGATGGCGGTGGAAATATCTGCGTATGTATCATCGTTTCTAACTCCTGGAGAAGTAATGCTCGATATTGATTTTTCGGATGTTGGGGCTGACGATCTGGAGTATTCGGGATTGTTGGCGTTGATGGTGCGTATCATGACAATGACGGACGTCACGTCGACGTTCAATAACGTGAGTTTGGAAACAATACGGGAAACGGACGCGTTGATTGTTAGGTGGGCTTACTTCCACAGAGTTATAGAACGAATTCCCGGGGCGACAGATGAGTTCCCCTTAAATAATTATAGGATGAGCGGCATGCCCAATAGCCCGGTGTTGCGGCTCCTACAGTATAGAGGAAGCCGCTGCGGGATAAATCCGCAAGTTAGGAACTATCGCGTGGACGAAATGGCGTCCTACTACGAAGGTATAGGAAGAAGGATGAATTATGCCGTGAACGAAGATGACTATACAAAATTTCTGAATGACGACGGGGGAAGCCCATACGGTTGGTATTTGTATGAAGGGGTAAAAAAACTGTTGTGCTACTGTAAGGTGATCAGACGCTGCTTTGTTAGGCACTGTGAACGCCTGCGATCATGGAGGCTTCAACTTCCGAAGAACTTGGTAAGGTTAGCGCGGAGGCTGAGAACGACTCAGCTGCGCGAGAGCAGGTTCTTGAAAAGGGATCCACCATTAATGTGACTGTTGGTACAATCATTGACCTTATCGGCCAGTTGAGACTGGTATCTAGACAAAAGTTGAGTCTTTCGACGCCACAGGACAAAGTCTCATTACTACAGGAAATCAATGAAGCAGCTCCAACTAAAATTAAAGCAGAGAAATTGTCATTATTCGAAACACCAAAATCTAAAAAAGAAAACCGAAGAATGCCAATCTTCTTAATACAATTTTCTCCAAATTCAGACACTACATTCTTGAAAAACATAAAATACATATGTTACCAAAAAATTCAATGGGAAGAACTGAGCAAAAAAGAACCTCCGCAATGCAAGAACTGCCAGAGAATTGGTCACTCAGCTATTAACTGCTTCTTAAGTTTCAGATGTGTCAAATGCAATAATACACACAAGAGAGGTGAGTGTAAATTGGGTGAAAACCTACACAAAGAAGCAGTGTTCTGCATTAATTGCAAACAGTTTGGGCACCCTGCCTCTTATAGAGGATGCCCAATTCTTAAATCAAGAAGGCAGGAAATAAAGAACAAGATCAAACCCAGCAATATCACAAATATGGCAAAAAGCCGAACACCAGCGACAACAGTCAGAGTCAAAACTCAAACTCCACAATTATACAGTCAAGCGTTAAAATCTAAAACTGAAACATCACTTGTGGCAAGTACAAACAATCAGCAAGTAAAAACTCAATCGCAAACAGTTTATCCCACAGCTACAAACTCATACAACCAGCGTGAGCAATTTGACCCACAACAATTAACAAATGCCATCAACGACTTGAATGCGCAATTGCCATTAATTATACAACAAGTAAATGACAATACGGAGAAAATTGACATGCTGCTTCAGATGTTCATGGGTGGAATAGGTCACGATAACTTCAAAACAAACGGCCGTCGCAATGGATCCTGAGCAGTCAAATCGAGCAGCACAGGTACATACTGCATTCAGAGCACTGCAAAATTTTAAAATTATTTCCATAAATGTAAATTCAATTATAAATTTACATAGAAGGGCATTCCTAACCTCTTTCTTGGAGAAGCATAATCCGCACATCCTATGTCTGAACGAAACAAAACTGAATTCAAACCATAACCTGCAATTCAAAAATTATGCGATAGTCAGAAACGACAGAACTAATGCAACACAAGCAGGAGGAACTGCAATTTTAGTACGAAATGATGTACCATTCACAAGATTAGACTTAAACCTTATCAACCAAGGAATGATTGAAACCTCAGCAGTATCACTTAAATTAACAAACGATAAAAAGCTCCATATTATAGCAGCTTACAGTGCGAACAAAGACGCATTCCAATTTATCAAAGAATTTGAGAAAATATTTATCACCCTCAAATTGCACAAACCGAGTAACTATTATGCAATATGTGGTGACTTAAATGCGAAACACAGCTTATGGCTGAATGACACGAATAATGCAAAAGGGAATCAATTGGCAAAATGGCTAACCGATAATGACCTCACATATAGAACCAAGCTACTATTCCCAAAAGAAGCTACGTTTCCACGAGCCAACTCCACGCTTGATATCGCCTGCACGGATGCAAGGTTCTTTACTGGCGATTTTGTCAATTCCTACTTCCTGAAAACGTTACCGTACGACAGCGACCACTGGGCAATTCAACTCATCTTAAACCACGATGACATTATGTTCGACAACGCATCACTTCAGCAGCAGGAACGTCTACTTCTTCGCAAAACAAATTGGAAACGCTTTGCGAAAAATCTTTGCTCCTCCAAGATCTGCCAGTTAAGTAACACGGAAAGTCTGTCAATCAAAACCATCGATGAAACAATAGACGAACTAGAACATGTAATTTTCGATACATTGCAAAAGCATACCCCGAAATATAAGCAAGTTAATTCAGTTGAAGTATATCAAAATAACAAGATCATTAAACTACAGAAACTAAAAAGTACGCTACTATCCAGACTCTTCAAAATTCATAGAAGCAGCTCCACACGTGAGGTAGGGTTAATCAAATTCCTAAGTAAAGCCATCAAAATCGTCAACAACGAACTGAAAAGCGGCTACACGACAGCGGCATCAACATTCTGGAATAATCAGTTAAAAAATCTCGATACAAGACATCCAAATAAAATCTATCAAACTATCAACAAAGTATTTCGCCCAAAAGCGAATAACTTGTCGCCAGATTTTCACGTCAAGGCTCAAGACTATCATCTTCTTCAAGAAGCTGGCGTCGAGACCAGCACAACAAAACTCGCAGACGGCAATTTCAAATGCTCCAACCCACAGGATAAACTCGCACTTTTGGGAACACACTTCAAGAGAATACACACAAAAAACTTCCCCACAGACCAACCACCATCACAGTTCGAAAACTTCATCAATAGCAAAGTGAACGAAATCACAAACAACTTCAGCACACAACCCATAACACAATTCAGCGGTGATAACAAGGCAGACTTTCCCTCCGAGCCCGACAGCTATTTCACCAACACAGTCGAAATTGAAATGGCACTGAAAAAATTAAAAAACAAAAAGTCATCTAGCTTTGACAAGATCTCTAACGCTGTACTAAAAAAGTTGCCTGACAAGATAATCCGCATGCTGGCCATTCTATTCAACAACTGCCTCAATAACCACTACTTCCCTGATAAATGGAAAACTGCAAAAGTGGTCGCAATTCCAAAGAAAGATAAGGATCCGACCATAATGGAAAATTATCGCCCAATAAGCCTTTTGCCAAATATAGGCAAGTTATTTGAAATCATAATAAATAATAGAATTAATAGTTTTGTTTCAGCCAACAAGTTACTACCGGACCAACAATTCGGCTTCAGATTAGGTCATTCAACGGTGCATGCTATTAATAAATTAGCAACAGACATATGCTGGAGTCTCAACGATAACAAACCAGTAGGTGCATGTCTTATCGACATAGAAAAGGCTTTTGACACAGTATGGACAAAAGGTTTAATTTATAAACTGAACAAGAAAAAATTCCCGCCACATTTACTGCAAACAATAGTTAACATGATCACTGACCGTAAATTCAAAGTACAGATCAACAGCCAAGTATCACAGGTGACCTTCACCATTCCAAACGGGTTGCAACAAGGGGCCGTAAACTCACCAATTTTATTCAACCTGTTTTATTCTGACTGCTTAAACTTGTTTGGAGCCAACACCAGCGATGGATGCCAGGAGCTAGCTTTTGCAGATGACCAGCTCGTCTACTACAGCCATAAACATATACCAACCATCCAATCACAAGTGCAAGATACTTTTAATAAAATAGTCAACTATTGCACAGCATGGAAACTAAAAATTAACACAAGTAAATGTGAAACTATACTTTTTAGACCAGCGTCTTATAAGTTAGGCAGGACTGCAAGAAAAGGCGTGAAGGAATTTCAACTACACGACCCAACCAACCATGACGTAAAAATTCCTCACAAAAGATACGTAAGATATCTTGGTGTAACACTAACTGACAGATATAACTTTAATAAACATGCACTTACAATCCTTGATAAAGCAGAAAAAGCCTCCAAGAAATTATCAAGACTTTTCTACTCCAAATATATTAACACAGATGTTAAAATTCTAGCATATAAAATTTTCATAAGATCCATTATGTCGTATGCCTGCCCAATTTGGTTCCATATCCCACCGTACATTATGGAAAAAATAAGAGTATTCGAAAGGAAAATATTTAGAGCAGCGACGAACCTTACAAAGACCATCCACCAGCCATCGGGACAAATAAAACGAGTCAGCAACAGGGTTGTCTACAATAAAGCAAATTGCTCCCGATTCGACGTCTTCATATTAAAAAGTATAAGGATGCACTTCCTTAAAGCTATCAACAGCAAATCGAACAACAACCGCATATGTGGAGTCGCATGGCAGCCGGAATCTTACTTTGACAAAACAAAATCGTCGGGACTGATTCCACCAGAAGCATTCATGTACTTGGATAAAACTGGATATATCCAAGATGCAAGAAATAGGCCTATCTTGTACCACACAAAGAGACCGAGAGGTTGCAATGCACTAGTCTACGATCCCGTAGAGGTAGCGACAAATAAGGAGCTACTAATATTCAACACAGAACTTCCGGACAAAGATCTCGCACCAGAATCATCCGAATACAGAAAAAAGTTACCTTGGAATCTCTGACAATGTGCACCTCAGCAGTAGGGAAGAGTCCATCTTATATCATAATGCAACCACAATTACCTTAAACATAAGACTGATAAAACAGTATTCGAGTTAGCAATACATTTAAGCTTTGTATATATGTGAATTAGCAGATCTCACTTAGCTTCGCAGCTTATTTAGCCAAATCCTTTACAGTCAGTATTATGACACAGTCTAATCTTTTTTTTTTAGGAACACATCCTCTGTGTAATTATAGTTTTAATTTTAGTTATATTCCTAGTCTTCCGTAGCTTAAGTTAGTTATAGGGTTTTTTTTTCTCCTCCTCTCTGTTCCTTTCCTTTCTTTTCTTATCTGTACATATAGGCGTAAGTTTGAAATTATTAATACAGGCTAATGTAATTCAGTTTTGGTTATAGTCTTTTTTGTAATGTCTCTTTTTCTGAATTAATACACAAGTTAAAATAGTTAAGATATAAAACCTAAGTAAAATAGAAGTGTACAAAATGGTAAAAACCAAAGAATTATTATATAAGATAAAGATCTAGAGAAGCTCAGTGCAATGTGCCATTAGATCTAGTTGCTCAACAATAGTTATATCTGTTGTTTATTTCAGAGTATATTGTAATTTTATGTACTTCAAAGACTGATTTAAATAAACAATGTTAAAAAAAAAAAAAAAAAAAAAAATACCGGTTCTCGTCCGATCACCGAAGTCAAGCTGAGTTGGGCGCGGATAGTACTTGGATGGGTGACCGCTTGGGAACTCCGCGTGCTGTTGGCTTTTCTCTTTTTTGTTTTACTATTGTATTCAATACAAAGTTCAACGACTGTAACTTAAGCAGAATAAAAATTTTTTAAATGAATGCAATTATTTGAACTTTTTATTCCAGAACGGACAAAAAAAAAACAAAAACAAAAAAAAGCCAACAGCACGCGGAGTTCCCAAGCGGTCACCCATCCAAGTACTATCCGCGCCCAACTCAGCTTGACTTCGGTGATCGGACGAGAACCGGTATATCCTGACTAGTATGGCCGTTGGCTGGTACTAATTGATACTAATTTTGTTTATCTAGGACTTTGTTGCAGTTTACGTTGTGTAATGTTTTCTACAAAGCTGTGTAGATCTGAGAATTGTTCCCTATCCATTTATAAAGGCAAGCCTAATAAAAAAGTTTTACCACTAAGTACAAAACATAAAAATATAACAATTGAAAAAAATAAAAAACTTGTTCCAGAAACAGTAACCTATTATAATAGCACCAAGTATGGCGTTGATGTACTTGATCAAATGACCCGAAAGTATAGCGTTAAAAGCAACTTCACGCAGATGGCCTCTATAAGTTTTCTACAACATTTTAGATTTAGCAGCTATCACTGCTTGAATTCTGTATAAAGAAACGACTCAAGTAAATTTTTTACGAGAAGATTTTATTTTCTAATTGGCTGAAGAGCTAATTGTAAGAAGTAAAAGCAGATGTAGAAACCATTGTGCTAAATGTAATAGAAATGTTAGCGGAAAATGTATTTGAAAAACAGAGTTTACATGTAAAAATGTTTTCCACGAATTTTTTGATAATAAACATTCTATTCAAATTTATTTGGAACTATTTTCTTTGCAAGAAACCTGAATTTTCTTGTACGAATCAAATTGGCTCACTTCAGTAAAAATAGGTAAATAACACTGTCCAACAGCCAATTAGCGTTTCTAATTTAGACTAGTGATTCTTATTAGGGTTTTTCGCGCTGATTGTGAATCTGCAACCCGTTTTTCTCCAGCACGTACAGTTTTTGAGAAATTTGAGTTTGAAAAGAAAGCACATTTTAAAAATTTGAACCAATTTTGTGAGGTAACTGTAAAAGATACTAAGATTCTGTTTACATCAAAAGATTCTATAGACTTTCCCGAATACAACGATATCTGCGTTTTATGCATTCTGAATGCTTAAACATGTTTAAATGGCCATTGAACGCCGAGAGACACGGATTTTGCACCAATTTTTACGTATATTTTTCAATTTATCTTAAAAAGTAAGGGTCTAGTGGAAAATTGAACTATACCAATAGAGCGATAGAGCAGATTTTCATCTTTAAAATGCACCCATAGAAAGTTGCAACGTCGTTTTTTTTTACAATGCTAGAAAGCAAAATAGCAACGTTCGAGACGCAGCAAGGACAGCGGTGCTCCGCGCCAGAGCGTCATCGTATTAATATGGAACGATCGTACTACTTTCTGCAGTACCCGTGGATAATGTACAAACAGTTGACATACGTTGTTCGCAAACAATTTACAGCAGTGCTAGGAATTAGTTGCCCTTTTCGGGCCGATTTCTGAGTCGGCGCCTACCGTGCCCCTACTACCGCACTCGCCTGCCGTGCGCCAGGGACGTCGTACGATAGATTTGTCGGAATAAATCGGTGATTAGAAATTTTCCCGACAAATATATCGTGCGACGTCCCTGGCGCACAGCGTCACGTGGGCAGTCGAACGCGGTAGTAGGGGTACGGTAAGCGTCGAGTCCGAAATCGGCCCGAAAAGGGCAACTAATTCCTAGCACTGATTTACAGGCAACGTAAAATAAAATACAAGTCCGAGATGTTCGGAGATAAATTTTTCCTGGTTTGTTATTTCTTGAAACGAAAAACAAAAGCGTTTAAAAACACTAATATACGATGATTCTTCACAAGACACTAAACTTCTTTACACTCTTCTTCATAAGACACTTCACGTGTGTTCAGAGTCTTATATGCATCGAATTAGACATTTTCGGAGTAATCAGAAGATTAGAAGTGATGTGTTGAGTTTCAGAGTTAATCACTAATTAAGTGTTTCAAGGATTGTCGAGATCCCGTGAACGTTTGGAATACTACTGGCTTATTGAGAAAATAAGGCTGATCAAGGCAGGGTTGACAGAGATGGTAACACGAGTAGAAAAATCTCCGCTTTCCGACTTCCACGAGGCCAAACTCATGAACGGCTTTATTTTAACTGTTTCAAGCTTATCAAGAGGTTAAAGACTTTCAAGATTTCCATATTTCCAAAATTTTCTGACCTTTCAGAGCACTTCAAAATACTTGAGAACTTTCAAGGTTTTTAAGCTTTAAGTAGAATTTGAAGCTGAAGTAATTGAATTCTGTTCACCAAAGCAATGAGCTACCGCTTCATCGTAACATTTTTTCTCACATAAATTTTGATCAAAGTAAATCGCACGCTGCAATAAAATTACCCAAAAGATACGTCAAATTGAAATAAATTTAACTGAATTTTGATTTACAAGATTCAACATTAACAGTATAAACAGATATACTATTAACAAAATTGAGAAATTAAAAATTTCAGGACAATTATTGCTAACATTTCTTTAATATTTATTCAATTAGCAAATTAATAACTAATTATTCTATATTTCATACTCTTTCTGTACATTTTTACCACAATTTCGATCAAAAGAATGTTTAACACTAAATTGCCGAAGGAAGTCATTTTGACTGCTTTCCAATTTAAATCAGAAAAACAATTGTGTATATAAAGACACAGCTTGTGACGTGGTATTTTATACCCGTCACAAGGAGCCTCCTCGGGAGATCGTAGGCAGGAACCGTCTAGAGAGAGAACGAAGCGCGTATAATATCGTACGAACGAAATCTGTCGCCGTATTATTTTATATGTACCGCCGGAGAATGACGTCATTTGGTGACAGCGGTGGGATATCCTAACCGTTACGGTAGGATTCACGAAACAGGCGCTCCCTAAAACCATTAATTCAGGTATCACTCGAATCCTTTTCCTAATAGCCCATACCGTTAGGGTCATTTTTATTGCACCGCGATGTCCAAGACGCCCCGCGAGCCGCGCAAGACAATGGAGATGGATCTGCGCTCAGGAAAATCCAGCGGTCCTACCGAACAAGACCTGCTCGACCTACAGAAACAATTAGCGGACAAGGAAAGGAGACTTCGTGACCAAGCACAAGCTTTGGAGTTGGAAAAGGAGAAAATGGCTCAAAACGACGGCGAATCATCCGCAGCAGCTCTGAGGGAACTTGAAATTGTTCGCCGAGAATTTGAACAATTTAGATCTGCAACCAGTGCTAGCTCCGCAGCTCCGACGATTCAAGGAAACACCTCGCAGCCACGAGAATCTACAACGACGCAGAGGGAATTTGAATCAATTGGTCTAATTCTAAAGGAAGCTGTCGACTCTGTACCAGCATTCGACGGGAAAGAAACAGGAGTTTTTGAGTACGCCGAAGCAGTGCGTCGTGCTCAACGATTAGTGCCAGTGTCCGCGCATTTCACATTAACGCGACTTCTTATAAATAAATTGCGTGGTCGAGCCCTCACCGCGGTGGAAGATCAGTTAATCGATATGTTGCAGTGAAACACCGAAACCGGAAAATGTCGACTTTCACCGGTGAATGTCAGCATTCACATAATCGCTTGGTGTGCATCCGAAATATTTTCTAAATATCCTTATTTCTGACTTACACCGGTAAAATGTCGACATACACGTAACCTAATCTATATGTGATTGTTGACATACACCGGTGAAGGTCCGAATGTACAAGAATGTAATAAAATATTCGATCTTTCACTGACGTGTTTGGTATATATTGACATTCACCGGTGAAAGTCGACATTTTCCGGTTTCGGTGTTTCACTGCAACAGATACACCGAATGAACTTTGTGACCGGTTGAAACGTGTGTTCGGTCCGAATCGAACAATCGATCACTATCGAGGACAGTTAACTGCGATATTTCAAGGCGAGAACGAACATGTTCTAGATTACGCGCAACGTGTACGAGTGATCAGATCCGCGATACTAGACTTCTGTGCCACTATCGAGCAGGAAAGAGAAACTGACGTTTTTGTGCGGGAATGTTTCTATAGAGGACTTCATCCGTCAATCCGTTCTGAGGTGAAGGCGTGTCGGTACTACGCGTTTAACCAGTTAATAGATGAAGCATCTGACGCATACAAATTAATAGAACGCGATCGTGAGAGATACGGAAAACCGCCACCGTTAGTGCAAAGACGAGTGCAGTTCGAACCCGAGGTGCGAGACAATAGAAGTTACTCTCCAGGACGAACACTTGCATGGAAAAATCTAGCACCTGAATATCAAAGGAGTGGAAGTCGTCCAAACTCCAGGGAACCCCCACCAAATAGATATAGTCATCCTGGAAATTTACAGCGTCAAACCAGCTTCGAAAGAGAGAGAGAGCAGCATCCCCATCGAATCCCTAAATTTTGCAATTATTGCAAAACACCGGGACATGACATTCACGAGTGCAGACGAAGGGAATACAACAATCGCCGTGCGGGAAACGCCGAGCCCCTTCAACCAGCAGCGGACCGACGGTTGGAGGCGGCGAGACGTCAGTAGGTCCAAATAAAGAGATAAGAAGAATCGCACAAGCATACGTGTATCCAGGACCCTTAGTGCCTTTAGTGTTAATCAGTGCACCAAAATTAGTTCGTGAAACTCAGTTCATGATAGACACCGGTGCGGAGATAAATCTATTGAAAATTTCAGTGTTGAAAGTCGGCACGCAAATAAACTTATCCGAAACATTCCAAGTGCGCGGAGTGGCAGCCGGTATTCTACAGACATTAGGAACTGTAACGTTAAAAATATTTGACACTGATATAAAATTTTCTGTTGTTCCGACGCACGTGGACATGCCCGCGGACGGAATCCTGGGGACGGATTTCTGTTTCAGGGGCGTTCGCATCTCTTACACAGATCGCACCATTTTCTTTGGCGGTAGGAGGATCCCGTTCTGCAACGTCGAAAGGTTCGGCGCGATACCGGAGAAAATGGAGGAAACTGCCACACCCCCGAGCGAGACTAGCCAACCGCTGCCCGAGACGGATCAGCCAATGGGAGAAGGCCGTCCCACAATCATGGCGCAACATCTTTGACATCTATACAAACGCCCATGCACGCATCCAGCCAGCTTCCGAGAATCCACGAGAAACTCCTGATCAAGGTACGAGTTTGAACGAGCCGAAAACCAAAGAAGCAGCCAGGTTCGTGTCAGCCGTTTACAAACCCCCAGTCCCCGCACAACCCGACAAAAACCCCGACAACGAGGAAGATTGCCCCACTGCCATTCTAATTAATCTCGAAGAAGAAAGCCCACCCCCGACCCCTGTGAAAGAAGAGCCCTATAGCGAGTATTACGAACTTTTAAAAGACATTTCTTTTGAAGTCCCAGCCCCCTCAACCCCCGCAGAGACACTAGAAGCGGAATTCCTTAGGTTAGGTAATATTGAAGTAAGCGAAGAAGAATCAGATTTTTCAAATGTATCAGAATTTTCTAGCATAAGCAAGAATAGCGTAGGTTACGAGGATGTAGATTTAGAATTTAATGAAAGCGATATAGATTCTGACGAAGATGTTGAATTCGAATTTTATAGGAGTAATAGCGTAATATCCAGCTACGGCGGTAGCGACATTGACGAGTGTTATGCTAGTGATAGTGAATTCTTACTCGGGGAACCTCCCGAAACTTATAATACATTCGATTTCTCCAGTTACGGAAAATATTAAATCAGTTTTTGAATTCTGCCGCGGAAGAAAATAATATTCTCGGAGCAACCGCGATTCCGACAATAACCAACAGTTCGAATCTTAAAAGTATTAACTTCATCTCGGTTCGTGGAATTTCGATTACCGCTCGACCAAGTGTTAAACCACGCGCCGCGAAACCTGACACTCCGATATCGCGTGAAACATCAACATCCGCCGCCAGCGTCGCACCGAACAGTAAACAGAATACGTCACGCGCACCGACCGAGTCTTCAAAGAGTTGGAATCTTCGTCCTATTATCATCGAAAATTCACTGCCGCCACTTGAGAACATAAATCCATCTGACCCGCGTTACGAATTTTACCGTCAAAAACACCTACAAAACATCCATTCTCAATAAATCATCGGGAGTCCCGGCTATACGTGGACGTAAGCGCCTCGTGGCCGAAAGCCTGCAACAAATAAATCTAATCCTGTAAAAGAAAAATTTTTCCCACATTTCCATCACGCTCAGGACGTGACAAAATTTGGTACGAGATTATTTATGTAAAAGAGCGCGAAATCGAGATTACCATACCGCGGGTTGTCGACCTCCTGGCTTGCCATTCACGGGCAGGTTCTGCAAAGTGTGACCGGAGTGGCTTATTGTCGTAAGGAAATTAGCTTAAGTTAGAAGGGTAAAACCCGGGGGCCCCTCCTGTCCGGGACGGTCAAGGATCCCGACGTCCGGACTTTTCGCGTGGCCGAGAGATCGCTTCTCGATCTCTCGGATTGCCATTCGGCTGGATCACCGAACCTGTACCGGGGAATGGTACAGCGTAAGCCACAATCAACGTATCGTCTCGAGTAGGCCTTTGCCAATATTGTGCCCTCCCACGTCTCGATTTCGCGAGCTCTTAATACGGACGTAGAACGTAAGTGCATGTTTTATCGTATCGGATATTTCGTGTTTGTCGCGCCATTTCCCGTTTTCTCTCTCTCTAGACGGTCGCCAATACAGAATCGATTTACGTAAAAGATTAAGTCGCGTCGCGTGTAAAATTAAGTGCGTTTAATTCCGTTGCGTTTCGAGCAATTGCGTTTCCGTTGCGTTTCGCCGAATTCGTCGCGTTTCGTCGAGTACGCCGCGTTTCGTTGCGATAGGATAATTTCGTCGCGTTGAAAGAATTCCGTCGCGTGGAATAATTTCGCCGCGTGGAATAATTTCGCCGCGTTAGTATAGTTTCGTCGCGTTAGGATAATTTCGCCGCGTTAGGATAATTTCGCCGCGTTATTATAAGAATCCGCGTTGCGTTAAAGTTTCGTTGCGTCGCGTATCGATTCGGGTATCGAGGATAATTCGAAGATTGTATTCTGCTTAGGAACTGGCAATTATAGTTCCGTGATTAAAATCTCGCGGAGAGTTTTTCAGCCTTTCGCCGAGTGTAATTGTAATCGAATTAACGTACGATACCGGATCACCCGGTACATCGAAGTCAACTAGATTTAGAATAAAGACCGCTGTTTTAACTAATACTGCTCAATCAAGGTTTCTCGCAAATTTCCCCGAATCACGTTTTCTCGTACGCCTCCGCGTCTAGCTCCTTTGCCCTTTAAGAATCCCGATGCTCTACCATTTCGTTCGGTCACTGAGCTACCGAGTCGTTCCGCTGCCGATTCGAATCTTCCGCGTTTTCCCGGAATCGCCATAAACGATTTCCCTATTTTTCCGTTCAGAAACTCATCTCGCGTCTAAGTTCCCTATCGCGACACGGAAACGCGTCTGGCGCCCAAATAACAAATAAAATAAAGCGATATTGAAGGGGTTCGGATCGGGCGCCGAAGTGTTATTCGCTCGCGGATCCGCGGAGGCGCCGCGACGGTCAAAGTCGCGGGCAAGGCCAGGGAGGGTCAGTCGAGTATTCGCGGGCGAAACAGGGTCGCGGGCAAACACGCGAGCTAGCCGCGATATCACGGGTAGCAAGCTTCTTAGAATTTGGGACTTTTTGTACAACATATAAAGGCGTTTATTAATCATAGTAGTTGCCTCCCCCCTCTTTCATTTTCGGTATATATATGTATTATACCTGTATTGCCGAAAAGCAGTCATTTTGACTGCTTGGGAAATTTTAAATAATCAAATGACTTTTATTATTCGGTTGAGTAAATTTCTTATATGACCGGATCGGCTCCGAATTCGCATAACAGTTTATATATTTTTTTATTACCGTCACTCGTACGTGACTTGTTATTCGAATCTTTATGCCAAGCCTGCCCACGCATCTCATTCCCCTTGAACGCGCGATATCGTAGTTCAGGACGAAAGAAAGATCATTGATGTAGGATTATTTACTGTAATCGATACACTTTGATAGAGTGGGAGGACTGTAAATAATATAAGAAATATTAAAAATTAATTTTAAACAAATTTCTTTACAGATTAGTTATTCTTTCACAATGCAGTCATTTTGACTGCATTGGGGCAATGTAGATATATACAAAGTTTCCGTCTTTCTAGTATTTAATTTTTGTTAACAGATGTACGCAATTAAAAATATACTTTTCCTAAAAATTGTAACTCGAAATTTAAAAATGTGAATTTAAAATTATGCAATACCGAAACAACTTGCAAGATTTACAAGTCTTCTCGATGTCTCTGTCATCGTGGACTGTTATCACTGGAAAATATTCGTTCACCTATACACGCAGTATACTTGTAAGTGAAAGTGGGAGAATATGTAAATAACATTTTGCACGTCAGCAGTTGTAATTAATAATTATCATATTATTACCTAAAAACAGGATTATTTTTTAGAAAAATATCTCGATTGAATTAATTTTTTGTAGAACTATATACCAAAAATTATTTTAAAAATAATGTAATAGATTTAGATTTGCAAATAAATCGTCATAAGAAACATTGTTGAAGTAACTGATTGAAAAATGTACACGATATCATGAAATCAACGAGCACCTTGACTGTTTATAGTCCTATACGTCCGAATAATAAATACGTTGTATTTTTCGCGCTAGATTTTTTCTGACTACTTGAACGCATTTTACTTTCAGCTCAGTTTTAAAAAAATACAGATGTTTGTTTGAACCTTTAAATTAGAAATATCAGGTAGTATATGTTTTTTACCAATTTTAAATACACCTTAAAATTTAGTGAATTTCCATTATTTTTCTTTGCTTAGAATTTGGCAACGTGCAATATAAGAAGGATTAGTAGTTCAATTATTGTTGTTTCTACACTTAATAAAATATTTGTCAAAAATAGCAAAATTGATGGAGGAATAAAACAGACATAAAAGAAAAGAGGACTATTGGGATACGACAAGCAGGTAATACTGTAATAAAACACACAATTGAACATTAGAAGTTAAAAATGAATAAGTATTCTCTTTCATGCTTACATTAGGACTATACTCAACAACGCAGTTCCCCGAATTTCTAATTAGGTAAGATATTTACTCTTTTGCCTCTAAATAAGATATATAAGAAATAACGTGGGTTTCATTTTTATATATTCCAACAAGGACAAAGGAAAGCACTAAAATAAATGTAATAAAATCAATGCAGAAATATCAGTGAATATTAGAACTAGCAAGACATTCTATAAACGCTAAAATTAAAAATTGTGGAATTATATGCAACATCACAAAATAAGAAGCATTAGAAAGATATCGCACAATGCAACTAGTGTTTACTTCCTTTAACAACATATGTTTGTCCCGTATCGAGAAGTCTTATATCCTTTTTACGAAAATTATTAATTAATTAAGATTTTGTCAACATAATTATATCGGTTATTTTTGTGTATTTTAAATAAAATTAAATATTTTCTTTCACACAACGACTTTTTGCTGCGAACTGCCAGTATTCAATTACTATTATTACTCACTGTACATACGCATTTACACTACATTCGCGTCAAAGAGACCATCAAGACAGTTGGAAAAGAATTCAAAATAAAAGAATGCATAATAATTTAGTTCAAGGAGTAGATATCAGTAGAAAAACAACCAACAATTGTTACATTAATATAATAATTCTTAACTACATGAAATAAACTTTTTACTGTAACTTCAAAATTATTTATAGATGCTTCTTTCTTTATTACTTTACATAGGGCTGCAAATTTGCGGGTTCGAATATTAAAATGTCATGGATAATCGGTTTTAAAATTCGAGTATTTCAAATACTTTAAATAATCGAATACGTGATTATATGTATTTATTGTGCTTGAAACAGCAGATACATTAAAAAATCAGCGTATCAGTACAATATTCAAATTCACAATGACGGTTCAATATAATTGTTCACTTAATTAACATACGTTCAAAAAAACTAAACACTTCAAATCAAGACGTCGATTAAAACTAAAATAAATGTATGAATGAAAAACTAGAATTAACGCTGTTATTTAAAATTATCCCTCAAGAAAATGCCATAGTTTTGTTATTCATTATATGTGTTGAATTATAATTTTAATTAATGAGCAAAAATAAGTATATGTATTGAGAGTCACTAAGTCTGCAATAAAGAAAATCCTTAACTCTGTCACCACAGTCAATGGGTACTAAGCTGTGTTTATGCCTAAGAGCAATTCAGCGAATACGTTGCAGACCTAGGCTATTATTTTTTCTCAAGTGGACGCCAGGTTTAGAAAATTTGTTTTCTAACAATAAGTTTTCTTTTCACTTTTAGTTCAATCCTTCAATTGTAAAGAGGTCCTTCTAAATCGCTTAAATAAATTCGTTCACTTTGAAGTTACTCTATTTTTATTTTATTTAAATAAGTAGTCACCCAATATTCCTGCAATACGAAGTGAAAGAATACTATCTAATTACCTTTATTATTACTCCTATTGTTATTAGAAAAGGAAACATTTATTTCAGCGCAAACACGAAATAAGTCGCGCGTCACCATCAAAGGGTCATAGCCTAACTTAAAGAAGAAAAAAAAGAAGAGAATCAAAGAAAAGATCTGACAAATAAACAATTGAAAAAAACATCGACGTGTTGATCCTAATTTTGTTGAAATCTTATTCTCTCTTTATGTTAAATGTAACCATTACCTAACAGCAAAAACAAAAGAAGGCATCGAGACGTCAAATACATGTATTAGAAATGGGTTTCTCGAAATGTTAAAAAATAAAAATTCCTCGAAACACAAGGAAGATTCAAGTTTTCAAACTCTGAACTCCTTTCATGATTTAAAATACTTGACCTAAGGAAAACGAACAAAAACAATGAATAAAGAATTGTATTTGTAAATTTGCAAAATTTTGTTCACATTAGTTCTTAAAATAAAATACTTCTATTGCAAAATAAAATCACCAGTTTCAACTTTCAAAATTTTTTATGATTTTCGGAATTATATTTAAAAATTCGTTTTTAACCCGTCTGTAACAAATACATACGTGCAAGAAAAATTACTACATGTGAATATTCGTATGTCTGACTATCCAGATACCCCAAGATTCCAACATCAAAGAAGTATTTACTTATTAAAACAACATAGAATCATTCATTACATACTAATTCAGTTCATAAAGTTTATAAGGAGTAATTTTTCTTCTACGAAAAATAATCGACCTACGCAGTTTTGGTTCTTCCATTTCCTACATCACTTGTTCTTAAAGTGAACCATGCCATTCAAAAAACACCAATTGTAATTACACTTCTTACAATTGTAAAATAAATTAAAAGAAAGAAATTCGCAGTAATAATAATTTCTATACCATGCAACTCTCAAAAAGGAGGAAGTAATTAATGTTAAGAATTAGCACAATTTATATTTAATTGTTTAAAAATAGTAATTATATCCAGAATAAAAATTAAATATTAATGTCACTTTGCTTCAGTTTTCATTTTTTAAAAATAATGAAATACAACAAAATTAATTTTCGATTTCATAAAAATTTTAAGCAAATACAAACATTTCGTGTATTTAATCTATTCCATTAAAATTTTAGGACACTCATTTCTTAATCCGTTTAAATAAAAAAAAATTAAGATAAATGAAAAAAAGAACAAATAAAAAATTATATGCGTCTCAATCTCAGCTTTCGGTTTAAAAAATTTAGTGATCTCCCACGGAACTGCAATATACTATGATTTAAAATTATTACTTTCGATGTACGAGGTCAGTGTTCTTTTTTTAGTACAAAGGCACTGAAACGGTTAATCGAGCGTAAAACGTGTTTATGAAGTTTAATAAACAAGAATACATTAACGTAGTACTATGATGGAAAAAAAAATAAATGCAGTTCTCTCTTATTGCAACATTCAAGCATATTCGATTAACAATGGCGGCAACTTCAAGAATGAGATTACATTAATTACTATGGTGTTGAAAAATTAGTGTATGTACAAGGAATTATTAACAAAATATGGTCTATTGAGATGTACTGAGAATTAATTTTTAAAATGTTAAATGAAAAATAAAGTATATTTTAGTACCATCTAACTGTAACCACAAATATAAATCAGAAGTTATTAAAGAATTATTATTATATAATTATCCACTAGTTCTGCATTGTACACACAACTTCATTGTCAGTTACCCGAATCCGATGGTGTGAAGGTAAATTCCATAATAAAATGAAATAATATACAATTTCCAATAAAATACATAAAAAAAAAAATATATGGAACCATAGAAAAATGGAATGATATTGATATAACATATTTTTATAAATTTATATAATTAATGCCAGAAAGATCCACAAATCTAACAAAACAAAAAAAAATGCTCGATGAAATGATAATTCGTGATATTTGCAATTAAGTTATTAACTTTTATGGCATAAAAATTATTGCAAATTTATGTATTGTATTATATGTACTCATAATTTGAAACAAAATATGTGAAAACTATTAAAAATTTTATTTTTCAAATTCCTCAGAACGTCTGCGTATACCAATATTTTTGTAACTCACTGGACACACATGCACATAAACGCGATGAAAATTAAGTTAATAAAATAAAAGAATTAAATACATTAACTTACATGAGATTCCAGGCCGTTTGAAGAGCCACCTCTTTTGGGAAAGTAAATTAATAAAGAAATAAAGCAATCAACCACTCACTTAAACTGCCGGCAATACACTGTGCCGTTGCCGAGCGCAACAGCGTCTTTTATTTGTTCTCACCAATACACCACCTCCGATACTTCGTTGCTAATAGTTACGGCGACCGTTGGCGAAACCGAAAAATCGTCAACGGTTTCGACAACATGGCGGAGCATAAACGTTATATCGTCTACGCGTGCTACAGACTTTGCTAGGCAACTCCTTGAGATATTTACGAGTTTGATCTACATGATATAAACAAAAAAAATTATCTCCAACACTGGGGGAGGGGGGGATTGTTTGAAATGTTATAAACTTTGTTCGCCGAGAAATGTAACACTAGCCGAGCTGAAGTGAATTCGCGAAGCAACATCAACACGCAAGAATAAAACTTTTATATTTTCTATTTTTTTTTTGTTATGAATTTTTTATCAATAGATTTTTTATATTTTTTCGATTAAAATGACATCAAATACAATACAATTTTGACTATACTTATTAGTGTAATGAACAAAAATAAATTTTGAATGCAAAGAAGAGTAGAGAGTCAAACCCTCTTTACAATAGCCTGTTTATAATACTAACTCGTTGCGAACTTTATTTTCATTTAAAACATTTTTTATACAACTTTCTCCGACATTATTTTCGTGTTATTTTTTCATTAAAATGACAGCAAATGTGACGTAATTTGGATACATTTACTTGTAATAACTTATTAGATTAAAATTCTCGATACAAAAAAATGCTTGGAATTACAAGAGAAAGTTTTGTCCTCGCTATTTCTTTTACTCGTTGCATTTTTCTGCATTCGGTAAACTTCAATGAATGTAAAAAGAACAGAATATAAGTGACAATTCGATTACGAAAGATTTTCTGAAACGCCACGTATCAATTGGCCCGACATATAATATGATCATTCAGAACCGAATCACGCCACGTGTCAATCGATCAGTTTAACATTTTTCTATAGAAACAAATGTAAAGACCCTCTAATCCCGAAATTACAATCATCCAAATTGGACCTATTTGAAAATGAGAAGCAGAAATTTGATTAAATATTTTAGACAACATTTCCAATTTGGATACCTCACAGTAAAAGTATCTGTCTCTATTTCAGTAAATTAAATTTGAACTCATAAACCCCTCTTTTTTAACGCTAATATTTTATGAAAAATTCAATTTTAAAGGAATCACAAATCTTGTTATCTCGAAGTTCAATGTTTCATGTAATTACGGTAGCAGTTATTATGGTTCCTATTAATACAAAATTATTCATATTTAATTTAAATATATCAGTCGCACAGTACTGTAACTTTCATTTCAATAAGATAGAGAATTTAAAAAATTTACATTTTTCCAATTAAGTTCTGCAATTAATATATAATTCACATCACACAGTGTATTGCAGCTGAACTCTTGAAACGAAGCTCGAAACAAAATGAAAAACGCCGTCATACTTTGAAGTATACGGATCGACTTTGATGAGACCGTGTTACTTCGGTGCTACCTCGAAATTATTTGAAGTTTAATCGAAGCCCTGTAATACAAGTTTACCCATTCTTCAATTTAGGTGGCACCTTTTTTTACGCGAGTCCTTCTTTTACGAGGTAAATTATAATATTATCTACACAGCAGCCTTTATGTGCAATATTAATTTATGTGGCCCGAAAATATATTTTCTTGAAAGTTTTAGAAGTTGAAATGTTTAAAGCAATGAAGATTATTCATTTGTATCAATTATCAAAAATTTATTATTTCAAATTATAGTAGCGATAGTAACATCGAATAAACTGTATTTTTTTTAAACGTCATCATTTCTTTTGTGAAGTAATTTGAAATAAACATGTATTGCTAAAACTTATATTCTCATTTTGTACTGACAGACATTGACAGATACGTGTCAAATATTTTCTTGAGAACTATCTTTCACATAAATTTCATTAAAATCGATGTGTACCGGTTCAATATGTTGCCTTGTCAGTTAAGCTGAAACAGATTTCCTTTGTTTGATTGATACAGATGCAGTTTTATCAAGACTTCAAAAAAAAAACTTTGTAATTAAATTTAACTTATAACGCGTATTATTATATTTTAAAAACGAAGTAGAAGAAATCGATGAAATAAAGTACTAATTTTTAAAATAACAATGAATTAACAATAATAATATATGTTTATAGATTTATTAAATAGTTGGACCAAACCATTTCTGTTTAAACAACCAAAATTTAAACTGCAATTTAAGTTGAATATTATGTAGACAAACAATAAAATAAATAATGACAACCACGAAAATGTTGAAACTCACTTCAATATATTTTAAAATATCTGATCTTTACGAAAGTTGCTATATGTTTATAATTCCTGTGACAATATACTTGAACTAGGTAAAAATTTGAAAATTTGAAATGATAGCAAACGAATTTTCCTATTTACGATCCAATTCGATTATAAATCGATACCGATAATTTTTTAAGGCATTCAAAGATTCAGAATGAAGATTATCATTAAAGAGATTTTTTCATTTATTGCCAGATTCGGTGAATAATAAATATTTAACAATATTCGACTGACGAGTTACGAATTTTCGATCAAATCTTCTCTTATCACGACAGAAAAAGTTTTCTTAACTCAAATCAATATACACAGAGCATCCAAGCTTTTTATTACCAAACTTTACTGACAAATTTTATTCGCAATGAGCGCTAAGAGACAAGAACGTTATATTAACATGGAGTTTTAAACATTTTTAAAAAGATATAACAGAAGTACAAAAGGATTTCGTAATGTCTTGTTCTTCGATATATTGTGTCCCGATTTTGGACGTAAAACTTGTTAGCATGTTTCATAAGTAAAAATGATAAAGAAATATTATATAAATATAAACTTTTAAATATTTTATTAGAAGATTATGAAGAACATGCGAAACAGTAATCATTCGATGTGCGCAAATCTTTCGAGCCTGAAGTTACATTGTCGGATGTTTTGCCACACGTGGAAAAGAACAGCGAGCGAAGGAACTGTTTTGTCAAACGTAATAAAACAGTAACACATCGGTGGGACAATTCTAACGCAAAAATAAATCTTTTCTATTCTTGATTTTTTTTTATGAAACATTTTTCAAAATGTTTGTAACATTTTCCTGAGTAAAATGAGACTAAACACGACGTAATTCGGAACATATTTATTTGTAATTTCAAACGCTACACACACATCGAGGTAAATTATTGCAAATAAATATGACTTGAATTACATCGTGTTTGGTTTTATTTTAATCAGGAAAATGTCACGAATATGACAGAGAAAGTTGTGTAAAAAATGGATTTAAAAAAAAATTAACAACACATTAGTATTGTAAACAATTGAACAAACTTTTAAGTTTCATCGAATGCCACGATCGCAGTTTCATTTTTTTTTTTTACTTGATACAGTATTCTTTCCGTAAATGTTAAAAAGATCTCTAAAAAGAGAATGTTAAAATTCTATCGCCACTACTGGGGGATCCCCCTCGAAACACGATCAGTCGCCGAAACGACGAGGATCTGTGAAACACATCCTAATGCAAGCTAAGAAAAAGATTGCAACTTTCTTATTTTTTACTATTTTTTCATGAAACTTTTACTGTTGTATTTGTCTAGTTTTCCTGATTAAAATGACACCAAACATGATACAATTACGTTAACAATTGCGTGTGTAACGAGTGATTAAAGTTTTTAACATAAAAGAGGACAGCGAATGAAAAAGAATGAAAGGCAGAAGGTTGAAACGTTCGGCACACATGAAAGACTCGTGCGCGTTCTGTTTTTCAACTTCAAAAATCGAAATACTTTATTTTTGAGTTTTCGTCAATGAAACTTTGATTTTCGTACTCGTCTCGTTTTCCTGATTAAAATGGTACCAAATACGGTATAATTGAAATCATAATTACTTGTATAGCAAACTGTTAGGAGGAATTCGTCTCTAACGTAAATGTTACTTCTCAAACTTTTATGGCTTGTTACAGTAATTACGATCGCAATCATATCGTGTTTGGTGTCATTTTAATCAGAAAAACGAGACAAATACGATGGTAAAAGTTCCATTAACGAAAAACCAAAAATAAAGGATTTTGATTTTTGAATTTAAAAGACAGAACACGAAGTCGGTGTATTTTTTTTCTAAAAATTATCTTATTTCATGCTTTTTAGTGGAATGCTGAGAATTGTGTAGGATATTGTGAGAAAGTTCTTCCGGTTTTTTTTTCTATTTTTTTTTTAAGTTTCGTTATTTTGATATATTAGTAACAACAGTGTTTCGCTAAAAACTCGACAACTATTGCTTCCCGTTAATTGCGGATAAGGAAAAAGGTTGTTCAGAACCATGCCCCTGATAACAGATTTAAAGGACATTAAAATCGTTCCAAGTTTATTTCAAAAGTTTATAACAATTTTTTCGTTAATATCTCGAAAACTTAAGCTTTCCGACAATTATGCATAAGGAAAAGGTTGTCCAGAACAATGCCCCTGACAACATATTAAAAGGACATTAAAATCGTTCAAAGTTGATTTTGAAAGTTATTAACAATTTTTTGCTAATATCTTGTAAACTAAAGTTTTTTATGAAATTTGTATATGAATAAAATTGTTCAGAATCATGTCCGTGATATGATATTTAAAGCGCACGAAAATCGAGAAAAGTTTTTTTCAAAAGTTGCCGGTTTTTTTGCAATAACAATAGTTTGCAATTGAAATATTAAAGTTTTTTTTATAATGGTACCAATGGGGAGTCAGAACCTACAAGATGCCAAAGGTTTCATTCCGATCGGTCCATCCAGCTAGGCGTAATCGACGGACATACATAAAAAAAAAAAATACTGATCGAATTGAGTAACCTCCTTCTTTTTCGAAGTCGGTTAAAAATACTGTATATCCTTCTCTGCGTTCTTGCTTATCGTGAATTTAACCAGTAAAAATAGTTCCAGTTTATTGTGTTTGGCTTCATTTTAATCGGAAAAATAGAAAAACCCTATTAATAAAAGTTTCATAACAGAAAAATAGAAAATATGAAAGTTTCATATTTGCATCGATATTGTTTCACGGATATGCGCGCACTCAATGTTACCTTTCTCAGTACGCGACAAATCTTTGCTTATATTGTGAAGAGCATTTTTGCTTATATAGTATTATTACTGTAATACAAATTCGGCATTAAATGTATCAGCTTTGCTTGTTTAATTTTGATCAATTTTTATGTTCGGTCCTGCGGTGTCAATATTAGCAGCGCCAATATTTTTTAAAAACGGCACGAGGTAAAAAAAAAAACTTTTGTGACACAAATTAGTATAAAATAAGTACTAAATATGTTATGATTCTTAATATTTCTGCACTGGTTCAGATTGTTCCTATTATTATATCTATTGTTTGACAAAGCTTTTCCAGCTTTGACACATCATTGTAAAATATCAACTTCTGTTAATATTATTTCTTTTGGGCTCTTCTTATTATGTATTGTATATATGAAAGACCTATAGAATCGCATCTTGACCACTCACTTACGTACACAAATGTATAGGGCAAACCGTGTCAGATACCGTTTTTTATCAGTGCATTAAACTTTTATAAAATGGATCAAAGAGCCCCAAGAAAAATTGCCAAATCGTCGTCCCTTCCTTTCACCTTCAGCAACTGAAAAGCAAGTTGCTCATACTATATCAATACTCGTATACTTTACTCATGCAGGTTTGTCGTTATGCTGTCAATACTTCATATTCTACCCTTTCGTATTACAGTCTTACTATACCCTATCATTTATATCCATTTGTGAATTTATAATAAGAGTAAAAGAGGTGCATCGTTCGGTGTTTAATCGATACATTTTCAAAGTTCCAAATGTGACAATTTAGGAATAGATAACTAATAAATTTTTTCAGAAATTTGAAAATTGGAAAACTTCAATTTCGAAATTTGACAAGTTCAGAATTTGAGAATTATTATTATTATTCGAAAATCTGTAAGATTGAGAATTTCCGTAACTCGAGTTTTGGTAATTTGAGAAATATGGAAATTTAAAGAATGGAAATATAGAAATTAGAAGATTTCAGAAATTTAGGAATTACAACATTTGAAAATTTACTATTACTTCAATCACTTTTGCTTTTTCGCCTTAACGATTCTATCAGTGGTTTCATCTCTATTTACTGCCATGACTACTTTACGACTTATGAATTTCACTTATATTTTACATCTTTTTCAGCACTTTTAATTAAACACACAGTTGGCTCTTAAATGTTGTAATAAAGAGAAATTAACTTGTAACTGATGCCACGAGTTTTTGCTGATATTGTGTGAAAGCATCTATAAAACGTTCTCCTGAATAACATAGATAGTTAGAATTACCCTCTCTCTCTAGAAATAACTGATATTATACGTTTTTATAGTATATTTAATTGTGGTAATAAGAAGAGACGTACTGAAGATGACTTCTTTCCTTTGGCTTTCCTTGCCAAGCAAAAAATCCCTCCTCATGAGTTTACACATCCTATGAAATGAGAAATGTCATCCGGATATGATGAGAATACTGAAGAATAGTTGATAGTACAAGTATGGGTATACTTGTAATTCATTTAGTTGCGTTTTATTTTTTATACGATAGTCTGTTTGAAAATGAAATCGTTTACAACGATTTTTGTATATTAGTGATGATATATCTATATATTTGTATATTAGAAATTGAGTTGTGGAAATTATTAAAACAATTTCTCTTATAATGTTACGTGAATACTCTGAACAATTAATAACCAAGAACTCTTTATTCTAAAAGTAATGAAAATTATGTCAAATATAACAAAATAATTGCCATGATAAAAACAACTGCGATTTTATTATTTACAATGTGCAAATACGTATACTTAAAACGGTAAGACTATAACAAAATCCACATGTCTCAAGAGCTATAATAACTAAGTGCAATATAATTTAAATATATGTAAGTCACAATTTGTACATATCAAATAGCTGCATTTTTTCCACTAGTTAAGTGATCGTAATATTCGCTAGTATATTTGTAAAACTTATTAGGTAAATCAACTTCTAGTTATTACACGCATGATTTAAACGAAAACAAGGATTTTAAATTTACCATTGTAAAATTACTTTAAACAATTGTTTGGAACACAGATTCTACAAACAATTTTCTATTGAAAACTCAATTACTTTCGCGTCATTCAAACAGCATAAAATAGTAGGTTTATATGGTAATAAATAAACGGAAAATCAGTACTGATGCAAATATTGGACATGTACAACTGCAAAGTTGGTGAAAGATTAGTAAGATATTCGGTTCATATATTGAAATCATCATATGCTACTTGGATTTGTCCGATAAAAGTTTACTAATTTATTGAGTTAATCAAAAAATTTGTTGCCTTCTAAGGAGAAAATAGACACATTTTCTTTGTTTTCTAAGAGTATAAGCAAACTTATTAATACTAAAGATTTGTATTTAATCATCACTAGACATCTCTAACTGTGCTTGCTTTTCTTGAGCATGGATTATTAGAAATATAACATGGATAAATAGAAATATTTTTTATACGAAATTTTCAAAATCGCAATTGACATTTGCAATCATTTACTGCCATTTCGCTATTTACTAAATATGCCTGTCTTTTTCGAATTTCAATAACGTTTCATTCTTTATGAAAATAATAGAATATTACTAAAATCAATCTTTTATTGTTACGTTCCGAACAGGAATGTTTTTCAAAATTTCCTTTACAGTTCTCACCGACCGGATGTGTATCGATAATGCATATTGCATTCTGGGAACACCCTAATCGAACGCAGTAACGGTCGTTTGTGTTATTAGATAGACTATCTTTTGGCGACTAAACTCAGATTGTTAATATAATACATTCCTTCCTTGAAATCAACGTGGTCCCACGGTCTAACTCTTAGATCGCTTTACTTCTACGAACCGCCGAATATAAACGAAAGTCACACTCGTGTGGTCCGATAACACCCAGCGTTCTGGAATATTCCTCAAGGGCCCGCGACGCAATATAGATTTTTTAATAGAAATTGTTTTATAATACTACAATATTATATAGATTGTCCATAGTATTTCATTGTACCGTTATTGCGAGTAGTTATGCGTCAATCAGTCCTACAATAGTTATAATAGTTACAATACCGAGCGCGATCAAATTTTAATAATTGTAAAGATGAAATAGTTAACGTTTAATTCTAAATTTTTATAATGTATTCAAATTCACATTTTATACTGTACTGGTTATCCATGTAAAAATTACTCAATAGTTAATTAATAATCTACAGCTGAAGAGTAAAGGAAAGAACTATATAGAAAGAGAGAGAGATAAGAGCTGGACAAGGGAGGAACGCACATGCACCCACCACCATCTAATTAACGAATCACGGTCTCTTAGGCACTAGCCTCGCAGCCTAATTCGTTAGGCGCATATCAATGCAACATAAACAATTTCGGACTAGGCCCGCTCTGGTCTTCTCCGAGAGGTCCAAGTTGCGACACTCTTCGACGTATAATCGCGAGGTGCGTGTCAGGGGGTCCGTGAAGTGGCGTAGAGACGAGTTTGTTTGAAATTGTTAAAGTGCAATATTCGGGCAAAGACTCTAGCTTCACGTTAAGCCTTCGTTTAATTTTTATTTAAATCATAGTTAAACTTTTATTAATAATCCAAATCAGTTTTCAATTCAATTAGTTACTCTGTTAATATTCAATTTAATTATATTCAATTCTATTCTTTAATTTTAACTTCAATTTTATTTTATTAGTTATTTGAATATCTTGGCAGTAGATTAGTTCCAAAGTTCTAACTGGTGCAATTCATTCATCCGTGTGCATTCTTCCCAGGAACCAGACGCAGCTCATATCACGTCCTACAAAGGGTTGATAATTTTCCAATTTTATTTGAACACAAGTATTTTGGTGAGTTGTTTCCTTTATTCTTCCAGCTATTTTATGAATATTCCGGCAAGTAAATCCAGTAGTTAATCATTTAACTCTGGGATCTCCCTAACTGGATTGCATTATTATTTTATATTCAACGAATTGCTTATTCTTCAAACCTTGTGGATTGCGCATTTCCGTTCTTTACAATAATTCTGTACTCTTCAAAATTTAACTTTTTGTAATTCAATTTATATTACATACGTTACCATTTTATCTGTTTGATATTTCATGGAATATAATCTTTTATATATTTCAGTTATTTTGAATTACATTTCTTTTATTTGCCTCCGTCTCATCCTATAATCATTGCGATCTTGTGAAAGGGCCCGTATGGGACTAGCGTATCTCCGGACTCACAAAACATTAAGTCCCGTTAACAATTAATATCGTTAGGGCAAATATTATCTTCGAGGCTTTATACGCGCGCTTCTCGCACGTAACATTATGTATTAAACTTTTATATATTAAAACTGTATTTTTAGTAAGATATTTTAAAGCTGCAAAATTTTATGTACATTTATTCAAAAAAGGGAGTGCTAACATATAAATTAATAAATATAAGGTACTGATAAAAACGACAGAATTTTTTGGTCAACCTAATAATAATAATAATATTAATATGAATAATACTGTCAAAATCAGTGTTTGTATCTTTCATCTCTTACTATTTATAATAGTAAATTATAAATACTGTTCTAATTCGGTATCACTAACTTGTTTGCAATGAACAATAAGTACACACGAACAAATTTGCATTAACTGTTTCACCATTCTTTTAGTTGGAATAGTAAAAAAATTAAGGCACATTAAACAAAATGATTAGAAACAGAGAAATTAAAAAAAAAAATTTTAGACATAATCAGAACCACGTTATTCCAAATCAAGCTGTTAGAAATAGTATTGCACAAACAAGTTGTTTTAAAAATTAGTTTTTATAACTTTATAAAATGTACAAAATTGATTGAGATTCGAATATTTTCTGTATCCACTGAAAATTGATTTCGAACAAGAAAAAAATTAAAGAATTTTGTTATTCCGTAAGTTTTGAATTAGTCTTTTTTACACATATTATGTCCATTTCCGTTTGAATAAATTCTACAATTTTCCGACTCTCCAATAAAGTTTTATTTGATAAGGTAATTCTTAAAGATCAAAACGAAGAATTTTCTAGTTCGTATAAATGAAGAATCTTCGAAACATATTTAAAGTTTAAAAATAAGATTTTGTCAATGTGAAAGTAGTTTAATTTTTTCTGCTTTTCGAAGACAGTTCGGTATTCGGAAAAATATGGATAAGGTATGAAGGACGTTTCTTATAAAATTCTACAATTCCTGTTTGACACATTTTTTGTTCAATTAATAATTTAACGGGTATTTTAACAAAATCAGCTTCGTATATTTTTTGAAGATTCAATTGAGCTAAAACTTTGCACAACTTTCTTCCATTTTAAGCATAGTTAAAAGTTAGGAATTAATTTTCACGAGGGACAAGTAAAAACCACATTAATGATACACACGAAATAAGGAAGCATTTAAAATACGCATCAAATAGTGACAAAATAAAATAAAACTGCAAATACATTTAAACTAGTGTTAGTTTTACGGCGAAAGAAGTAGCAACATATTTTTAAGACTCACCAATTCGGTACGATCTAACATCATTCGGAGTTGTGCAGCATCATGAAATACACACCGAAAAAATTTATTGGTCGCATAGGCACGAGAATAAGTAACATTTATTATTATGGATAATTGTCGTTAAATATTTCTATTGACACACTATAAACTTGTATTTACTTGTACAAATCATCGTTCACTACCGTTAACGCGCACTCCTCGTAAACACGAAAAGCAAGTGGCGAAGCCAGGACGCGTACTAACTGTTATAGGACAACTGACGAAGAGTCGCAGCTCACGCTAGTCTCCCCACTCTTTTCCTCTTTCTTCCGCGTGTTCTCGGCTCCTCGCCAATGTTAGTACACCCCGGAACAAAGGGTTAAAATTAATTTTATATTTCCCTGTACATTAAAATCTCAATATGAACGGAAATGAACTACGTGATATTAGCGAAAAAATTGTCCCCACCACTAGGGTGTTAAGATCTTCCAGATTTTGGTTGGGATACATCCTTGAGACAGTACCAATACAAGCGTAAATATTTTAATTTTCATTTATTTACTATGAAATCTTTGCCTACAGATTTTTGACATTCTTCTAATTAAAATGAAAGAAAACAGAATTTATTTTCGACCCAATCATATTGCGTTTTCTTGGTAAATGAGCTTCGTTGCGTCGCAAGGGATCTTCTTTTCGAATGTAGAGATTTTTTTGCGTTTATATTGCATAAATCGTTTTGGAAGAGCACCAAAAAAAAAATATTTTGTCTACTTCTTTATTTCGGTGTCTTCTCAAATGAGTGGATTACAAATGTAACCTTGATCCGCGTGCTCGAGGGGCTCTACGCTTTATCGATACATCGCTTTCTGCAAATCATTTCAGTGCACTCACTTGTATGATCATTTTTAATGGACGATAAACTTCAAATTGATACAGATACGTTATGAAATTATGTTAGCTATTAGAAATTTGGAAATTGTTCGTTCTAACTAATAAAATATTTTGTATTCAAAATATTAGTAAAGTATGCAATTTAGATATTTCCGTTGAACTGTAATTTTATAATCGACATAACCTGAATGCTATTGGATGAAACTTTTATGTCATCAAATATTGTCAAATTTTTTATATTTCAAAAAGTTTTCGTAAAATTACAGAATATTGTACCCATACAGGGTATCCACGCCTAAGTGGATAGGGCGATATTTCATGAACTATTGATGTCATGAAAAAGTGTGTATATAAAAATTGCAGGGTTAAAAGAGCTCTATGTTTTGGCGTAAACAAAATTTGTTTAATGTTATTAATATAAAAGATATGATGGCGGAGTTTCGTTGTTTTTTTTTTTTATTTACATGGAACTATATATTTTTTTCGATCAGAGCGTAATGCTTTTCAAGACGAATGCACTAAGGTTTAATGTATTTACCTGACTTCTATTAGTTTCGAGATATAAATCTTAGAAATTTTTAAATTTTCAGCAGAGATGTCTCGATTTAAGTAATAAGTCATAAAAACGATCTTATTAACGCGGTAAGTGCCACATGTTTGAATCTGAATGTCGATACCGATAGCCGCGGGTCTACGGTTGGAACGGTAAATCCGAAAAGTAAAAATCGTGGAAAGAAGTGTCCATTACGGCCTAAGTTTTCCGAATAAGGTAAACATCTGCGCCGTCAAACACTTAAAGAAGCAGTTAAGATAATTATAATGTCTTATATATTTACACAGTGTAAAGTTGTAATTAAATATGCTTACTGAGTTGTGCTTGGATTGTCGAGTGAGTCAGACGTCTTTGTAAAGTACGTTCGGCAGCGTTCTAGTACTTTTTTGCGAATTCTTGACGGGTGTGCGTGTGCTATTGTTAGTTAATAATACATAAGAATAGAAGTTATGGCTCCTGGTGACCAGGAGCTGTGGAGGAAGTTCAGAAGGAAGTGATCGCTTCTGACTACAGGAGTGATAAATTAAAGAATACCGTGAAGCCAACGGTTACAGTAACTGATAATGTTTCCCCATCATATGCCGCCGTTACTCAGACTGTTTTATTTCCCACGAAAGAACAAGCAATAGTTATGGACGCGATTGAAGGCATCACCATCAAAGAGTATACCATAGCTGTAGCTAAAGCAATCTCTCCTGTTAATATTAGATTTGCATCAAGGATTTCCAACGGCAGAATTTGTATGTATCTCGCCAACTAGCAGCTAGTAGAAAAAATCACAGACAGCAGTATAAACATGAACGTCGGTACTCAAGTGCTTCGAATTCGACCGCTGATTTCCACGACTGAGCGAATAATGTTATCTAATGTGTGCCCTATATTTCCCCACGTTATAATTGAAAAGAAGATTTTAGATGATACTCGTGGATCTGACCATTGTCTTATTGATATAAAAATTAATGTCGAAAAAGCTAAGCATATTTACAGAAAAACAGCAAACAGATTGTCCTCAAAAAAAACGGATTGGAACAAATATCAAGAAAGCTTATCAGGAAGCTTCTTTCTGTTTTTGTCACCCGAGTTTAATGGATTAGATTGTGTAGAAAAATATGATTTTTTTATTAGTCACGTAAAAAAAAGTCTCAGAAAGAATACACCGCCGAAGAGGGCGGTTGACGATAATAAACATCATAATCCTGTTCCGTGGTGGGATGCGGACTGTGATCGAATCAAAAGACTGAGAAAAGCAGCCTATAAGAAATGGCAGCATACACTCCAAATGAGTGATCTTATAAATTATAAAAAACATGTTGATATGGCAAAAAATGAGTTTAAGCAAAAGAAAAGGGCTTGCTTTCGTAGTTTTATAGAAAATTTTGATGTTAAAAAAGGTAATACTTATTTTTGGGATACTAGAATGATTAATCGACGCCAGGAGCCGATGGCATTGATTACATGTCTCTTAAATGTCTGCCCACCTTTAAGTTTGTCCTATTGGACAAGGGGGTGAAAATTTTCTTTAATATCTCGAAAACTAGAGGGTGTAGAAAGGTGAATTTTTTTTTTAAATTGTGTAGTTTTTAGTCAGGAATTTAATTAGTGACACCAATTTCAGGAGACATTATTTATTTAAATAATATATTAAAAAATTGGATTTTTTTTCAATTTTTCACCGTAAATGCAGTTCGATTTTTTTGCAGCTTTGTATACTAAAAATATGGATCAAAATAGGGAATACGTGTTTTTGGAATTTTTTGTTTATTACAATTTAGCAATAATTATTACATATACAATTTTCTCTTACCTTTTACAGAAAAATGAGTTGAGACTTGTTTTCGAAGAGAGTGAGCCCTTTTTATATAATAATTTGTCACGTTTTTAACAATTAGACAATATCAGATGTTTATTGTTCCATCGATAGTCAGGGAAGGTCCAGCGAGCAGGTATAAATCCGCCGCGGTACCAGTCGTCGCTATACGGAACATAGGTTTCTATGGCAAATGAAACTTTTAGCCGAACGTATAAGTTTATTTATTTGACTTTTAATGATGAATTTCTTACTTAATTTATAAAATAACTAAGAATAGAACTACGCGCTCCCTTATAATAGAAAACTTTCTTAACATCACAGATATCGCTTCTAATTTAATGACCCATGAAAAGCTTCCTATTTTTAATGTCGACTATAATGTATTATTCAAAATTCCGCCATGCAATGTACATCTGAGGCATACGTTGCGTGAGTCCCCACACCCTGATAATCAATTGTCACGTTTTTTAGAAGACAATTTTCCAAATTCCATTATAATTTACACAAATGGGAGCAAAATAGAGAATTCCCAATCGATAGGTGCTGGAATCTACTGCCCACAACTTAATATTTCGCAAAAAATTAACCTAAATTCAAGAGCGTCAGTCTTCACAGCAGAATGCTGTGCCATTAATCAAGCGTTAAATTTAATCTCATTCTAGGGTAAATTTTCTTATTACTTCCGATTCTTTTAGCGCAATTAAACCACTGCAAAAACCAGTTTTTCATTATAACAAAAATATTCATCTTATTGAAATTAAAATTAAATATACCACCTTTGTTTGTAATAGTAATAATCAAAATTTTATCAAGTTTATTTAGATTCCAGCACATATCGGAATTAGCGGTAACAAAAGGGCGGACTCCCTCGAAAAAGAAGCGGCGGGTGAAATACCTTTCCCAGATAACAAAGTTCCACTTACTGATTTACTCTGTGGCTTTAAAATTCAAGCAAAGGTACCCACTAATAATTATATTAAAGAGCAAGGTTTTTTTAAAGGTATCAACTTTTTTCGTTATTTTCACAAAGACAGAGGTAAGCTATGGTTTACCGGGCGTGAGCTTACTACAAATTTTATTACTTTTGTTAATAGATGCCGTTCCGACCATTATAATTTAAACGCCTCATTAGATAGAGTTAATTTTATTTTCTTCAGTGAGTGTAGGTGTGGAGCGGAATTTGAAAATCTTGACCACGTCATCTGGCAATGCCCAAATTACGAGTATAAGTGCAAACTGTTGCGAAGTCTACTTCTCAAGCGTGGGTTCCGCTTTCCTCTTAGTATTCGCTCTTTTCTGTTTGGTCCCGATATTACTGGTTTACGCATTATTTTTAATTTTCTGAAACAGTGTTCTTTAAGAATTTAACCATAGTTTAAGAATTTATCTGTTAACATTGTAGTATTAATGAATCATTGTATTTTTCTTTTCTTATTTTTTAATTTGTATTTACCTACGTATAATTTACATACGAATGAATGTATTGATCATTAACCACTGTATTGATCCATTGTACTACATGTACTATTATACCTACTGTAAAATAATTGCAATGCATTTTATAACTACCATACAAATCTCACACGATTTAAGGCAATAATAATAAATATAAATATAATATAAATAATGTGCTTATTCGACTGGCAGAATTTCTATTTTTATATAAAATAATAAGAACCTACGTAAACAATAAATATGGCGTGCACTGATTATAAATTATTACTCTTCCAAATATTTAATGTGTGTTTTATTTAATTATTTTTACTGTTTAATAATTAAAACCAAGATGGTAATGCTAACAACATTTCATCTGCAACTATTTATAAGATAACAATATGATTGAAGGTATAATATAAAGTTTTTGTTTAAGTTGATATTGTGACGAGTTTAGGAACAAGCAGAATTATTTATTTGTATACTTGTTATCGACATAAATGTATAGCATACAAAACATGCTGAATTTAATACAATAAATGTAATAATTCGGTTCCACACGAAATTGTACCAATGTTTTAACACGCGTTTATTGACTGGTCAGTATAATATTATCGCGTATAAGTAGAAAAACAAGAATAAGAAATAAGATTAAACTATGTGTAGTATTAATTGTCCTGAGTTGCACAATTCTCGTAACTCGAAATAATATGAACTCAGAGTTTATGATCATTCAGTCAGAACATTCTCAAGCTGTACGAAATGGTTAATTGTTCAACAACAGAAAGGTCTCTCATGGGTTTGTGAAAACTTCTTTACAACAAGCTAAAACGCTTTAGAAAGGAAACAGTCCTTTTAAAGAAAGTGAAACACCAGTTCCAAACTACGCATCATTCGCCTAACATTGAATAGATATTTTATGATTTCTCAAGAAGGTCTCAACAACTCGGATTTCTAAACTATTGTTAACAGTCTTGCTAACAAACCAGAACGCACGCTATTCATCTAAAATTAGTATATTCTTTCTTAAAGAAGTTTATTTCCCGTAGCCTAAATTGTACACCCCCTGCGGTGTATAGTGTCTACAAAGTCCATGTCAACCTGGCTGGCAGATGCGCTCATGCTCAATCATTCAACAGCCTTGCAGTATGCCCCAATACCGAAATGGATGCAATGTCATCTGTATCCATCATTAATACTTACAACCATAGAGTGAGAGAGAAATCGCTATTTTTAGTAAATTACGGACTGATTCTGATAGGTGTCCTCTGCGGTAGACACTTTCACGGCTCTACTACTTTTCCAATGCTCGCAGGTCTTCCTTTTTGAACAATTCATTCAATCTTGATACGGATCTCTCCGATGAGTATCTCTGAATATCAATTAACTTAATAAACCACTATTTTAATAATCCATCGAGATTTGTGTGATAACCATTTATCACTCGACGATCATCGTCATTAAGGCGCAAGAAAACATTTTGTATTTGTGGGGCGAAATATTGCAATCTTCGTCAACCTGATCGGCCATCGTGACGATTCTTCCATGGCCCAATGATCATAAATATTTATTAATTATAATTTTATCAAATGTACTCTCTTGATTACGTGAGTTATTATAAATCAAATTCAAAAACATTGAATCTTGGAATATTCGATAATGATAATTTTAGTTTCGCATGATATAAATACTGAATTATAGAAATTTATCATTATACTCGTGTAGATCTAATACATTCACTATTACAATATGATTAATATAAACGTTAAAAATAGGCAAAATTATTATTATTATTATCCAAATTCTCATTCAATTGTTATTATATATCATCCATTATATATGTATGTTACATGTGCATACGCATTACTTCTATTTATAATAGTATACACTACACAATGTGTTTATATATTATATGTATATTCGTGTATACGTATATATGTTACAGTGAAACACCGAAACTGGAGAATGTCGACTTACACCGGGGAATGTCAACACATACCAAAAACGCCGGTGAAAGATCGAATATTTGATTAAGTTCTTGTACATTCGGACCCTTACCGGTGCATGTCAACAATCACAGTTAGATTAGGTTAGGCGTATGTCGACATTTACCGGTGTAAGTCAGAAATAAGGATATTTAGAAAATATTTCGGATGTACACCAAGCAACTATGTAAATGTTGACATTCACCGGTGAAAGTCGACATTTTCCAGATTTCGGTGTTTCACTGTAACATATACACCATGATATATTCTATATAATTTTAGTACACTTGTGTACATAAATATATGTGTGTACATTCAGATACAATGAATAATATATTTTTCACTTTTATAGATATCTGAAATGTAATATAATCAATTGAAAATGCAATTCACTTGTAAGATGAAATGCGGAAGGTATTCTAAATTTTACAAAATTATTAACTGTATATGTGAAAAATTTACTGATACCAGCTAAATGCTTTCGTGCCCAGCGTACGAAAATTTTCCAAGGAACTACAATTTGTATAAAAAAAAGAACCAGCTTATGACCGAAACATGTCAGTATGATAGTTACAAGTTCTAATATAAATAAATATTTTTAACGAAATTACTGACTGTCCCTTTCTCTCATACCTTTTAGCGAGTTTAAAAACTATTTTAAATATTGCTCGATAAATATAGACGAACTAGTACAACAATTTTGTGTAACGGAATTTATTAGGAGCTGTCTCAAAGTTTGGTAGTCTAATCGTTGTTCAGGTACATAACATATTTAAATACAAAAAAATACAAGCTGTAATGTTTGGACTAAATACCGGTCAGGTCAGTCGTAGTAAAATTTCATAAAGCAGCCTGTTACCATCAACGAATTTTTAAGAGTTGTCGAAGACAATTAGTCATCACTATTGTGCATTCGAACGATTTATGACAGGGGTGCAGGTTGTGAGATCTACAGAAGAGGTTGATTGTGAGCAGGCAATTGAAGAGGTCAACGATGGCCAATGACTTGAAGTCACATGGCAATCGGATGTCGCAGAACTGTTTGCTGCTGAAACGCGAGGCATGGGCAAATGCAAACATCTGGTCGCCGTGTAGGACAAATGAATAGAAATATTATTTCTGAAGGAATTGAGTACAGAGTGAGGAAACCACTTCTGGTGAGAAAACTTTTGAGTACTTACTTTACAAAACTCCGTACTAACAATTTGGACAAATTTTTAGCTAGTTAATATTTTTATATATGTTTAAAGATCGACCATTTAGATAAAAATTAAAAAATTTCGATTTAACCATTAATTCGAAAAGTAAAATAAAATAGAATCGTGTCATTCTTTTATTTGAATTCCATTCTTCATATTGTAGCAATTAGATTTTAAAGAGGACCGCCGAATCGGTGGTTGCCGTCGGGTTCTGGTTCGCGAAGCGATTTCCGATCGCGCCCGACGCGACGTTACGAACTCTCAGTTCGCGAGCGATGCCGAATAGCATGAATCGAACCGAATTATAAAATCTAATAAAGTTTATATTTACAATCTTGAGTTATATTTTTAATAATACTACACAATCTTTCTCATCTTTCACCTGTCGCTCTATCCCATTTGTTTTTACTCATTCAAACATTCACTCGCTACGAAAGAAGACAATTATTTAAAAAATTATATAGGATTCAATGCAGAATATGATGTATATATTCTATAAGACTGTTAATCACAATAACGCATTCCTAGGCAAATATAATTTACTTTTAATTCGAGTTAGATTATGACTTTTCAATTAAAAAAATATACTTTTTAATGAAATTTAATAAATATATTACCTAACAACATATTGCGACCTAGCGATATTTTGGAATTTTTAATGGACGTGATTCAAATACAATATGTGTTTTATTGAGTAATAAAGTTCGTCTAGTTTCATTATTAGAGTAATCTATACACCGCTCAAAAACTGCAAAAATTTAATAGCATGTATCTTTTGACCAATAGATTCCCATATTGAGAATCAGTATGCTGCATGAAAAAAATGGGCCGCAAGATAAGGAATAATAGCCATTTCTTTCTAAAGAAATTATAAGGGATGATAAATGAATTTCTGTTTCACTTACTTTCAGTTTATTGAAAATAATCGTTTTCTTCACCCTCGGCACCATTCTTCAAGCAGCACTTACGTTTACGACATAGGGCGACGAAAATGGTTCTTTACCTGCTTTGTATTTTTAATCCTATAGTTAAAAGGATTTAATAATTAGACGACTGGTACATTTATAGCATATAATGAGGAATACGATGTTTTATCTTTTTCACATCATAAACTTGCAATTTATAAATTGTAACCCTATAATTTACTAAAATATATAGTTTTAATACACTTGTATGTATTGTGATAGTTTATATATACCACACAGCAAATGTCAAAATTATTAATATTAGTTAATTTTGATTTTATACGTAGCCGTTATATGGTCAAAAATAGCAGAAATGCGATAGTCACTTGCGAACGAATACACAGCCGCGGATGTTTACGCGTACGTCGAAGTAAAATTCAAGTTCATCGCAGCTTTCAACCCCTATATTCCCACCCCGTTAAAAGACATTTGGAATCACTGTATTTGTAATCCTCATTTTCCAAATTATTATCCTACTATATGTATGTATACTAAATCGAAGCCCAGATTGAATGTAACTGCAATTGTAGACTATTACGGTATACATATACCTATAAAAAGTTAACTTGAGTCATAACAGCAAAAAGAATAATTGTACTGTTAGAAATTTAGAGTTTAGGTAGATGCGACGGACGAGGGTAGGCCATGTGCGCTTCGTCAGAGAGCTGTTCGGGTCGCAAGGGAAAGTTTATGAGCTTAGTATACGATGTATAGTTTTTAAGGGCCATTGTGACGTTGGTGTCCTCACGGCCAGAGTTTTGCCGAAGAGGCATTGTTGTGCAGACTGTGACCGTGGCAACACGTCACAGTAATAAACAAGGCATTTTTACAAGTTCATCGTGTATAATATTTTATTTTGAAACTATCCCGTTCGTGTTATTCCTGTTTTCCTTACAGTACGAAAAAAAAATATATATAACTTCTTTTCATAGAGTTTCTTAAGAACTTTATTTGTTGTTTAGTACTTTCTTCTTTGAAATCAATGTTTTTGGATATAAATTAAAAAATTTTCATAGATTAAAGGAGGTGGGAGGCAAACAAAGCCTTTTCGCCAAAAATTCTCTTAGAGATTTTATTCTTTAATCATGTAGAAACTTTGGTAAAAAGTTTTTTGGAAATGCGCCCCAAACCTTTATGAATACAAGAAAAAAATATAGCTGTATCTGACGAGAAGTTTCTGAAATAAAAGGTTTGTAAAGACAAAACGTAATGGACAAAACGACGACTTGTCATTTTTTAACAAATTTGAAATTGGGAAAATGATGACTTTAAACCTCCCTAATTTCACACTATAAGCGTTAATCAAGATTATTTGTATCAGTTGATTGTATCAAAGCAATAAAATGGAATTTAAAAACAAATAAAATACATTTACAAAAATAGTAAACTATAAAAAAACTGAGGTTTCGCATAGGCGGAGATTAACAAATGAATATTTCATATCTACATTAAGAATAACATTATTGCAAAATTATACCTGACATTGATAAAATGATTTTTGCCAAAATCGTCTAATTTTTTAGTAAAAAATATTAATTTTGTTGTATTGGAGGGAAAAGGGGAAAGGAAAAATTGGGGAGGAAAGGAGAAAATTTGGGAAAGGAAAAAGTAAGGAAATAACTCGGACTCGCCGTGAATGATTCGCTCGTATATTTTTCGCGTACGCTCCACCCGATACACTCGCTCTCGCTGGTCTATAATGAATCTAGCTCTCTTGATTCCGGCCGTTTCACGTCCTTTGTTTCTTGCGCTCTCTCTCTCTCCCTCCCTCTCTCTCTCTCTAGCACTCGTCACCCATTCGCTCCTATCAACCGCGCGCATTTACAAAACTACAACAGTTTGTTCAACATTTCCTCCATTTTAAAATTTTGTTGCAACACTTGGTAATAATTGATAACATTTGATACTTTTCTCTACTCAAACTTATACATTGTGTGACTGATACGATTCTGTAAATTGGTTAAGTTCATCACTAAAATTGTCTGTTCCACTTCTTTAACCGTTTGAGTCCCAGGGGGTATTGAAAAAACACTGTCGAAGAATCCCAAACAGCGCAACCGCGCTTTCTATAAACGAGTATGAAAAGACCCAAGCAGCGCGATAGCGCTTGTTTTATTTTATGTCGAGAAGCACCAAATTTTTATTTTGTAATGTATTATTGCATTATTATAGTATTATTCTACCTATTGTAAAATGTACTATTTACATTAAAAGGAGCTGTGTGACATACAGTTACTCCCACTCATATTCGTACAGCATACACGCGTTCAGTACAAATGAGAAAACACCACTTTATCTAGGGATACTTTTTATTTTTCTTTATTAAAATTAATTATTACACTGTTCTACATCTATTTACAGAGCGGTTTTACTTTTCATCGTTTAGAAATACAAAAAAATAGAAAAAGAATGTAATTATCCATAAAAACCATCTCTCAGCCATATTCGTACAGCCAACATACAAACAAGAATATATGTCCTAGGAAATGTTTATACTTTATCGGGAATTCCCCGTTTATTCTACACCAAACAAAAGACAATTAGCAATTAGTATTTTGTTTCAACAGAAACAATCTGTTCATTAACACGCAAAATGGGTCGAAAAGGTAAAGAAACGTCAATTGAATTGCGAAAATTGATTATAAGTCATCATGAAGATGGAAAAAGTTTGCAAGAAATTAGTAATATTGTAAAAAGAAGTCGGTCTATTATCCGATATATTATAAAAAGGTATAAAACTGAAAATAGAGTAGAAAATAAACTTCGAAATCTCAACAGAAAATTACTAACTGATCGTGACGAACGAAAAATTTTAAAAGAAATCAAGATAAACCCTAAAATTAGTGCTCCAAAAGTTGCGTCGAAGTTAGAAAATCAAATAGGTAAAAAAGTTAGTAATGAAACCGTTCGCCGCGTTTTGAGGAAATATGGATATAATGGAAGAGTTGCCAGGAAGAAGCCGTACATTAGTGAACCAAATAGACGAAAACGTTTGCAATTTGCAAAAGAATATGTAAAATGGACATATGAATCGTGGAAGCGTGTTATATTTTGCGATGAAAGTAAATTTAATGTCTTTCAATCTGATGGTCGACAAATTGTATGGCGAAAACCAAATACCAGCCTTGAAATCTTCAACCTACAGTGAAATATGGCGGTGGACACGTCATGGTTTGGGGGTGTTTTTCTGCCACTGGAGTTGGAAATTTGCAGATTATTGATGGAATCATGGATAAACATAAATACATAAATATTTTAAAAGAAAATTTACACGTCAGTCGCTTGGGAATTGCCAATGATTTCATTTTCTATCAGGATAATGATCCAAAACATAAAGCTTGCATAACACGAGAATGGCTGCTGTATAACTGCCCGAAAGTAATGGAAACGCCCCCACAAAGCCCAGACATCAATCCCATAGAAAATTTATGGGCAGAACTAAAAATTAGATTGCGTAAATATGAAATAAGTAACGTGGACCAACTCAAAAAGACATTGCACCTAGAATGGAAGAATATCAGTACTGATATTACGAAAAAATTGGTTCAATCTATGCCAAATAGATTATTTGAAGTAATTAGACATAAAGGTTACCAAACAAAGTATTGATTCATCTAATTTTAATAACAGAAATACGTTTTTCCCTTGTGTACGAATATGGCTGAGAGATGGTTTTTATGGATAATTACATTCTTTTTCTATTTTTTTGTATTTCTAAACGATGAAAAGTAAAACCGCTCTGTAAATAGATGTAGAACAGTGTAATAATTAATTTTAATAAAGAAAAATAAAAAGTATCCTTAGATAAAGTGGTGTTTTCTCATTTGTACTGAACGCGTGTATGCTGTACGAATATGAGTGGGAGTAACTGTATATATTTCTAATTGTGTTATATATTCCATGGAAAATATTATTTATTCTAATCGTATTAACTGAAATTATTAAGAAATAAAAATAAATAATAATAAACTATTAATAAATAATTTACTATTTCATTTGCGGACCTCATCCCCTTTCGGTCGCAATATTCTTTTCGAATTAATTGTCTACAATGTTAATGCGTTGCTAATTTTTTTATTTTTAATTAATGTTTCATACAACTTTTATTATCATATTTATGACATTTTCCTGATTAAAATAAGACTAAACATGACGTCACTCAGCTTATATTTATTAGAAATAACTTATTCGAGTAAAGTTCTTGATATAAACGTAACGTTTGAAATTAAGCAAAAAGAGTTTTAGAAATGAATTTACTAACAATCTTTGTAAGCTAATGTACATTGCAAGTTTTTTAATGCTCCCTTCAAGAATATAGCATGCCCCCTGTATCATGAGTAGTTGTACAAGAATGACATTTTGTAAAAACACCGAAATCACTTAAATGAATAGTTGAATTAATAAAACTCTTTTTTTCTTTCATATTTTGCAGTTATCTCGTGAGACATGTTATCTATAACCTAATGACTCTTATGCTTTTATTATGTTCAAATCGATAACCAAACAAATAATTCACACTTATGTCATTTCAGGATTAAATCTAACATAACTATAAGTATATCATTGGCCAAGAGTGAATACTAATATACATTACTCGGTATGAACAGGGTCATTTAGTCGTATACAAAGTCTTGTCGTACCTACCTGAAACGGGGGTACCCCGCGTCCTTTTCCAGCTTGTTGAGGCTTCAATTTTTGAGGCTCCATCGTACTGAAGGGATCATTTTAAAAGGGAAGCTTCAAAGAATATGACCATATTTTTTATAAATTTTAACCCTTTACGCCCCTTATTGAGAAGAACGCAAAAAAAAGAATTTGTTTAAATTTTCCGACATTTTATAATAAATTGACGGAATTAGAAAAAATATTTCAAAATAGCCCAATCCTTCGTGAATAAAACAAAAAAAATTTAGCTAAATCGGTTGAATAGTTTCTAAGAAAAAAATTCTTAAGTGGACCCTATTTTCGCCAAAATGGGCAAAAATTGCAATCTTTGAAAGCTTGCCATTCATTAACGAATTCGAAACCGGCGAAATGATGACTTAAACCCCCTTTAATTTCACATAGACTACAACATATTTCGATTAGAGCAAAATCGGAGAAGGCGACTTCCAAAAGTGATCGATTTGGCGTGGAATGACCCTTTTTTGCATTTTAACTCTGAATTACAGAACAACTAAAAAGGTAGATGGTGCTATAGTTATGCAATGCAGTATATGTTCGGTGAAACGTCAATCAATGTAGGATCTATACGATGTAGGAAACAGTTCACACGTAGACAAGTTTTGTTGAATTTTCAATTTAATTAAATTAGTAAGAATGAATGTATGTATTGAAAAGTCGATAATCGAATTCCTGCGTCGATCAATTACTTCTGAGATACCGCTCGATTTTGATCAGACTTTCGTGTGTTACAAAAAAAATAAAATCTATACATTTCTTCGTTATTGCTTTTCCGGTTCAAAATTTTTCACACGTATCAATATATTAATATATTCATAAATATATTCATATTATTCATATATTCATATAATATATTCATATTAATATATTCATAAATCAGGTTTAATTAAAATATTTTAAAGAGATCCTTCCAAATTGTTTTTTTTAAATAATAAATTCATTTAGTTCTTTTAAAAGTTATTGTGTTTCAGTTTCATTTTAAATATTATTACCTCTCCATATTCCGTCAAGTATAACTTTTTAGTTTTGTTGAAAAACCTGTGAATCGTATATTAATATTATTACAAACGAAAAAAAATTGAAAACGTGAAGTGGACAAAATAACCTGCATCGGGATTCGAACCTGTGACCAAAAAGCATGTACAGAATACGAGTCAGGACTCCTAATTTTTTTTTTAAACCATTTTTATTCAGAACATCATATAAAAGTGGAATTTATTTTCCTTCTATTCGCATATGGTCTCGTGTCAATTGAATGGTAAACGAATCCACCCGGGGTATCCCTGCTGCATCGTACAACTTTTCACACTAACATGATGTTTGCAATTCTTCTATATTCTAAAACCGAACACATCTAATGGTTGTATAAATCCGGTACTATCTTTAGGAATCTGCAATATTTTTATACTGTTCGGCCGCGAACTGAGACCTTTGCCGCGACTAAGCGATTTATTGCAGGGCCCAAGTGGTTCGGCGCGTAGGCCACCGTCAATAATTTTTGTTAACCTTTGGATTTTGTTAATAAGTTGAATGTTTATAAGATGCTTTCAATGATTAAATAAAGTATTAGAATGGTCGCAGAGTTTGAGCTGTGCTGATATTCGTTGAGATTTGCTTGATAGTATATAATAATTGAATATGTTGACGCCATGCAAATTGAATTTGAAAATTCCAATAAAAACTGAAATGGTATTAGACTGAAATTCTATGAAATGCAATTGAAATAGAACATTTGTTTGTAAAATGCTGAGATCCTAGATATGAGAACTTTGTTATAACAACTGTCAACGTACAATTATCAGTCAACGTTTAGGAATACGAAAACTGTTGATTTTGCTGAATAGATATTTTGAACAATCATAACAGGTTTATCAGTTATTATATAGATAATGAAGACATTCATTTTATATTCTCTTGAAATGTCAACATATCCTAATTAAGTGAAACTTTAAAGAAATGCATTTGTCCATGCATTTGTAATGAAATAGGAAAAACTAGTAATAAGAAATTAAAACTTGTGTGAATTCGAAGCTAATCTTTCATAGAATAGTAACTATGACGTCATTGATAGTTGATATGACAGAAATTCATTTATACAAAATTTTAGAATATAATTTTTCAAATAATTTAGGTATAAAATGTATATTATAATGTTCATTGTTTATTAAAGAGGTGTGTTGGATTCCGTGTATCGCGAATCGAGTACAACACTTTTAGAGGTTTCTAGTACTTTATTATAAGACGGAGCGTTCAACAACGAAGTACAGACTGGCAAAGAATAATCTGACGTATTGGAAGGAGTTCTTGTATATATAGGGATGAGGATGCATGATTAGGGTTTGGGGGTACGGATGACGTGTAAAAGAGCAAAGGACAGGATGAGTAACGGGTACAGGAGGCTAGTTGGAATAGAGTTTACTATGACTAAGTTGTTTACGCCGCGCTGATTCTTAGTTTATATAGATAAATATGAGTCGGCATACGACAGGTGACTTGAGATGAGTCTTTACAATTGGAAACACGGCAACCTCTTGTTAGAGATGAGATAGTATCAATGAGTTATACTTTGAGATGAAATTTTTCGTTTTGCAGGCTGATGAAATTGATGAAAGGTCATAATTTGTGATAGAAACCCGCAATTAGGACAAATGATGTTCAGATCCATAGATTAATTGCTGGTCATCTGATTGCTCAATCATATATGAGCATTGTTTTTTCATATTTTTTTAATATGCAATTTGTACGATTCTGAATAAATGTAAAAAGATGAATGTGAGATAACATCTTTCGTGATGCTTTTCGGGGACATGTGGATTCTGAATTCATATTCAATAAAATAATGGACATTACCATCATGTTCAGTTCCAAAAAGTTAAAGTGTAACTTTGTTACTGTGCAAGAATATTGGTTCACGAAATTACGAGAGATTGAGAATTTCCGCAGATTCTTTCTTGAATTATAAAAACCTGATTAATATGTCAAAATGTTTTAAAATGATATGATATATATCGCCAAAATTCTAAAAGAAGAGTATGAATGTTCTGTCGTGATTTGTGCCAAGAGTATTTAATTCGAATCTATGCGCCAACTATACAGTTAAAAAGAATTAATTGTAGAGATTATAACCTTTAAACTGAAGACAAGTCTTATTGCGATCAATCGTTGAAGGAAACAAATGGATGATAAGCCAATTTTACGGAAAAACGTGTAGAAATGCATTTGCTATGGTTTTATGACCATTAGGGTAGGTAAATGCGAAACAGGTTGTGTGCTAGAGCAGCGGATCGAAGGGCCCGTCGGACACTTTTTTCAAGTAATAACATAACTTTGATTACAGCGGTGCTATAGTCATCCTGAATTGTGAAATTACGCATTTGTTTAGATTTATGGAACAATTACAATTGACTTTTGTTGAAAAGAATACCCTCAAAAATTATGATTTTTGAGCCTCAATGATTTTTGAGGCTCAATTACGTCTAAACAATTTTTATTTACCCTCTTAAATCATGATTTTTGAGGCTCAATTACATCTAAACAATTTTTATTTACCCTCTTCCTCAATCGAATTCATCCATTCTTTTGAAACACAAAATTTCTCCATGTTGGAAAGATTTCGACGATACATATACTTCGATTTCTGCATTACCCTGAATACTATAACAAAATTAGCAGTTTTCAGAATTATCAAATCATTTAAATAAGAAACATTTTGGTTCAAAATATTAAAAGATAAATAGCTAAACTTCGGCTAAAAGTTCCATTGCCTATAGAAACCTACGTTTCGTACAACGACGGCTGGTACCGCAACGGATTTATACAATACCTGCCCGCTGGACCTTCTCTACCTACCGACAATAAACATATAATATTGTCCAATTGTTGAAAACGTGGCAAATGATGGTACGAAATTGGCTTACACTGTACGAAAACAAACCTGAACACTTTTCTTCGTGAAAAGGGGACGAAAATTATGTATGTAATAATTATTTCTAAATTGCAATAAACAAAAAATTCCAGAAACACGTATCCCCCATTTCGATCCATATTTTACGTATACAAATCTACATAAAAATCGAACGGCATTTGGAATACAAAATTTAGAAAAGAGTCCAATTTTTTAATATATGAATTTTTAAAAAAATTCACCCTCCTACACCTTTTAGTTTCCGAGATATTAAAGAAAATGTATTTTCAATTTCCAACTTTGAATGCTATTTTCACCTCCTCAACATGCATGTTACCAGGTATAAAAAATAAAAAATAATAGTGCGTGGTAATCTTTTTATTACACACTCGATAATACAAATTAGATACAATTTCGTACAACACTCGATTTCTCGCACACGGCAGTAGGCAGAAGAAGGATCTCGCACTCATTTCGGTTATTTATCTGTGTCTCCTAATTATCCTACCGTTTCGCACCTTTGTTTCTCTCTCTCACTCTTTTTCTCACTCGCTCTTACTATTCGCGCGCTTTTACAAAACCTATAACACACTTATGTAAATTTTATTACATTCTTGTTTTTTATCAAACATATACGACATACAAATTTCAGAATTACTTCATCAGTTATGGAATATATTTTTGGCTTCTTATAATTACGTGACGAAGCACAATATAATTTAGAAAAAGGAAACAGCAAACAAAGCAATATACATACAACTATTGGAAATAGGTAGAGAAATAGCACACAAATATTGTTACTTATGTTCAAGACTTTTTTTTCGAAGTACAAAAGGATACTTATGCTCTCTAAAAACTGTAAAATAAAAAGTAATTTTGTCTTCAAGTGGTCGTGCACACCACAAAAGTGTGACGTGCACACCTGGGCGAGTTTATAGCCTACGCGTATAAAACTGACCACTCTAAAGATTCACCGGCTTTTTGTGTCCCGATCGTTATTCCATATACTAAAATACTTGTAAGAGTCAGCGACTAAATTCGAATGTATTTCCAAAAGAAATCAGAACTACGAACAATGCCAAGCACGTTTTATCTTATCCATCGTTTTTTACCTTATCCAGGAAGGTTACTTGATTCGAAGTGAAAGCTGAAGTATCCCGAATTTATGGCGAGCCTACCATCGCATCGCATCGTCGGACCTCGTTATTGTGATGGTTGCTGTATCGTGGCCACGTGCGTCCAACGTGGGGCATATATCTGGCAAAAATTTGTTATGAATCAGGTACTGCGACAACGGAGACCGCGTAGAAAAAACAGAGGGATCGATGTAGCGGTAAACTATTGTAAAGTGCTTGGCTGAGCAGCGATGTTATTCTTTACACACACACACACACACACACACAATAACTACAATACTTTCTCTTTTGGATATTAGTAAAATTGTATGAATATGGAGAATAAGATAAGTGGAATACGCTCCAATTGCTAATTTTTCACAATCCACCTTAGTTTTTTACAGTTAGATTAATATTAATATATACCTAAATATATGTATGTATTGTATTATTAATGCTATTGTAGTTTGTAGAAATAAAATAGGTAAGTCATCGCCGTTACTGCGGCAATAAAGTAATTGGAAAAACGTTACGGTTGCACGTGCATCGAATTTTATTACCATCACATGACATAAAAGTGGACCGCTTGTAGATTGTAACCATCGAAGACTGCTATAATTCGAATAAGTTAAGTTTTAAGACAAAAAGTATAGATTATTTAAAAAATTTTTATAAAAAAATTAACCTCATATTATTCATTACTGTCAGCCATTAAATGTAGCAAAAATGCATATTGATATAATTTCAGCGAATATACTTTTCATAGTACGACAGAATTGCTATGTGTCAGAACATGATGCGATTGCAAATATTTCGATATTTTGTATTCGTCATGAAATGAATAATGTAATTTGACTGGTATATATAAATGCATATACATCAATCTTTTTACTCTTTGTACTAAGGTAAGTTGCCCAATAGCTGACAGTTTAAGAGAAAGAATTCAAACAATTTAAATAAAAAAATGTTTGAAATCAATAAAAGCAGTCGCTAATATTTTATCAAGATTGATTGATCCTTTATCTTTAAATTGACGTAACCAAAAACTATTTTAATTTTGTTAATGTTAGGAAAATTAAATAAGCAGGGTTATGGTAATGACACCAATAACTGACATGGCCGAAATGTAGTGTATCCAATATGTGACATCTAGATCCTCCGATAGCTGACACTTTTATAAATGTAAGCAGAGATTATTCAGTTAAATAAGAAAATTTATTTCCACAATAAAATAACAGAATATAACGTTAATTTATTCAAACTACATCTAAATTTGAACTTAAAGTTCCTCAGATGATGTAGAAGAATTACTTTCTGTAACAAGGCGTTTCTATTTCTGTACTTCTATTTTCTCTTTCTTATTCGGTTTTTCTGCTGCCTTTATTTCTCTTTTTTTTTTCCTTCTTCTTTCTCTGTTTCTTTTCTTTCTTTCTCGGCATTTTTTTTATAATAATAATCCTTCTAGTATCCCGATGTCACGACCGATGGAATTTTTTCCTTCGATCTCTTTCTTTTCTGTTCGTTAGATGGTACCGGCCAAAATAAACAATTCTTAAAAGGGCTTGGCATATCGTTTGGTACATTAGTTTGATTTATTGTTGCAGACTGTACTTCTTATTGATATCAAATTCATTGTTAGATGTACTGCTAGTACTATCTTGGTTTTCAGAATGTATACTTGTTAGTTTTAATAAATTAACGTCGGAAGAAGTGTTACTCTAAACTTCAAACAAAGACGTGTTTTCCATTCAGGTGGCCAAACACCTCCACATGATTTAAATTCAATCAAAATCTGCAGTGCAATTTTGGATTCTAAACAAATCAATTGTTGCTTCAGTTAAATATTTTTTTGACGTATCTTTGGATGAGGGGAGATTTGAATTAATTTCTTTATTAGATTTAAAACTTTTTTAAAGTCAATATTTGAAGCATTGAACGGAACAATACCACAAGCTCTAAAACCGTTTACAGTAGTTTCTGGCTTGACATATTTTAAAAGTACTTCTTCTAATAATGGAGCAAAGTTTTCTCTTCCAATTGCTTGCCCATCGTGCTCAAATTTCCATTTCTGCACAGAATATTTCCAACCATTTTTCAATGGATGAAACACTGATACATTCATTGGTTGTAAGTTACATTGTAAGTTGTGTGTTACATTCGGGCAAAAGGGCAATAATAATTTTTTTTTTGCTGTACAAAACTCACTTAGGGATAAAGTAAGGTAACTAACATGACCATCCACAAATATAAAATGACTAGCAAAGGAATATTTTTCTTCAATAGCCATTTGTAATATAATATTGTGGGATAATAATTGCTGATGCCGGTCAACGGGAATAACAAACAGTTGGATATATTTTTAAAAAAAGAAACAAAAGAATAAAGGCACAAAATTTTACGCGTGACCGCTTCTCGCAGGTCGAAAACTCAAAAACGTGTCGACCGCACCTCGCAGATCGAGATTTTACACCACACTGCCTCGACCGCGGTTTTTCGCGTCCGAACAGGCACACGCCGGCTTTTGTTTTTTTTCTAACGGTCGCAGTAATATTCCGTCGCAGTAATATTCGATTGCGCAATTTCACGATACTACAATATATTCATAAAAACTTTGTCCAGTCATCACTTCCTCCCACACCTCACTCATTGGGCATCAAACTTATTATATGCGACGAGATTCTTACATAGGAAAAGATGAGCATTGGTGATGCAAGCTGACCAGTTGCATTGGCAGTTATAAGTGTCGTCAGGCACTTCATTGCGTCGTTATTAATAATGTTGTATATGGATTTTCCTCCTCTAACTATAACTTTCTTTACTTTTAGGTTAAATAAAATAATTTTAAGAAAAAAATACGCCCACTTCGAAATACCGAGGCAGGTGGACTCTATCTTTATAGTATATGCGGCGATGGAGTCTTTCCGCCGCATACTCTATGAATCTAGATAGAAAGAAAAATAGCTGTACAAGCTTTGCCTATGTTCGGCTGTCAGAGGTGGACATGTTCAAGAAAATCTTTTAATTTTGCGCCGCCTCCGAAAAGGTTGAAATGTATTTAATATACTACCTAACGAGTAAATATGTTTCATTCATATATGTTACGTAATTGTATGATTGAATGAAATAGAAATTACTTCATTAGGAAATAGAAATTATTTTATACTTTTTAGTGCATTTCGAAGTCGGCGTATTTTTTTTTTTAAATTATTTTATATGTTTGTAAATTCATCAAAGGAAAAAATAATGTAAAATTCAACTAATTTATTTTTGCATATACATGGCAAGCCTTTTTTAACCTGCTGATATTTTCTCGACAAACCTGTGAATTCTTCAAAACTGTACATACATGGTAGTTCATGTTCATACAATGTATTTGACATCATTGTCTTAAATTATCGCCTTCATTCATTTGACTTCTCGTTTTTATTTTGCCTGGATGAAAAAACTCACTACTTTCCTATGGTTTTGACAGTGCAATATCTTATTGGTATAAAAAATTAGAAAACGAATAGGCATCTATTGTAGTATGAAGTCGATTGTTATATACTAATAGTAATTTCTGTTGAATTTCCATATTAAAGTGGCAAAAATAAATCTATTAAGTGAATAACGTTTACTAATGTCGGTAATAAAACGTCGATAAATATGAATGTTAGATTATCGATTATTTACTTGATGTCACTCGATTCAATTTTAGATTCGCAAATGTTAAATAAAATAATTCTAATATCCTCTTTCGTTCTTGTTTCCTTCGTGAATTTTCTGCATTGCACACGGATATAATATATCAAGTTATTTAAGTGGTTCTTCCTAAGTCTTTTTAATTTTAAATATACATATAAAGTTTTTTTAAAAGTTATAAGTGTTCATTTCTTTTATTCAGTTTCTATATTATTAATTTTATATATTTAACAGGATAGGTTAAAATTTTCTGCAACTATAAATTGCAATATCCAGGAACAAATAAAACCTGGTTTTTGTTTGCTCAATCGACCATAATAGCGAACTGCTGTTAAAACTGGACGTGACCGTCATCTACAACATTTTATTGCGATGTTAATCGAGATATACACTAAAAGTGGTTTTTAGCTATTTCGTATAGGAAACTTCAAAGAACACTACGCATGAAACCTTGTAAAACTGTATCTTTTAACTGTTCGGTCTTTTTAACATATTGGTTTTTTACGTTACTGAACGGAAATCAATAACAATGTGTCAGAAATTGTATTATATTTTGAAAATCGCACGTCACAGATACAGTGTATTTACGTAGGTTTTCAAGTTTTCGTCCGCCATAATGGATCCGTTATATTGAATTTTTATTTCAGATTTCCATTCAGTAACGTAAAAAACCGATACAAGGTTTCATGCGTAGTGCCGAACGAGCGCGGTAATTTAGCAGTTGTTTACGTCCCAAATATTTATGTAAAAAAAATAATACCTGTTCCCTAATTAACTTTCCTCTTGAAGTTTTAATAGATTTTATTTCGGTCAGATCAAAACTGATTTTTTCGCAGCAAGAAATTGGTCACTTTAGGAGTAGTCCACCCCCTAATTTTCACTCCCCTTTTAACATACCTAGGCTAATTTTTGTCTTCTATCGAAAGATATTTTCATACCAAATATCGTCAAAATTGCTTCACTGATCTCAAAAATATCGCAATTTTTCCATTTTACCCTCACACTTTGGGGGGTTGTTTCATACCCTAAATATGTTTTACCGCAGATAAAAAAAAAAATACGTGTCCCCTAATTTTCCATGTACTATAACATATCCAAATTTCAGAAAAATCGGAAAGTAACACTTCCGTAGATTTATTTGTCAGACATAAAAATATATTTGCGAATATGTGGAAAGTAAGAAAAAATGTTTGAAACAGTGGCCTTGACAATACATTACACAGTCATCGAAATTAGTAAAAAATCGCTGAAGTAAATACAGTGTCGTGAAAATGGTGATTGAATATTCGCAACAAATACAATGTTTGCAAGGTATTTTGCGTGGCAAACAAGAGTAAGTAATGTATCGGAGGCTAAACTAGTAATTTGTTTATGTGTTACCCCTTGAAACTCAGTAGAAGAAGTTAATTTCCTACTTCGAAATCACTTCAAATTTTTGGCAGAAAAAAACATACAAAATTCTACATTTGTTACACGAAACTCTTTTTCTGGGCCGCACTGACCATGTGGCCGAACAGGCCATTACAGAATATAGCTGCCAGCGCTTATTGTAAGGTAAGTCTATTCTAAACAAGTGTAAAAAGTGTAAAATAATTTAGGCAACTTACAGACTTTAGAATAGGCTTAATTGCCTGTACCCAAACATCTGTAAGTGGTCAGTACTATTTCGTACCAAAGGTGCGAGCCACGTGCCACTACATACCGTAACAAGCCAGGTTCCACACCCAGTACCCATGGTACTTTATATTTAATTTTATATATGTATCTTAATCTACCGCCCTTTAAATAAAAAACATCGATATGTTTTGCATAAATCCGTTAAACTATGTGTTCTATTCATTTAGATGTACCTTTTCAATCTTATCGCGCATTGTTTTCATTCTGTCAGTACTGTTATGCAGTTAATAATAAATACATGTCAATCAAAAATTCATGTAAAATAAAATGATACCATTTATTCTAAAAATTTGAAACGTATTTTAATTATGCATTCTGTAACGGATTTTTAAAATTAACTGTGGCAGTTAATTGGTTAGTAAAACACAATATTTACAAAATAATGTATAGCTATTAAAAAATAGGGGGATTATTTATTTCAATAAAACAGAAACTGACAAGGGACATCACCAAGGTGTTACATGCGGATTTTACTGAAATTGACATATGTGGTAGCTTTTCGGAAATCATTTGATACGTATTTTGTATATCGATTAATATTTATGTTGAGGGATTGAAAATAGCCTTCAAAGTTGGAGGTCAGAAATACATTTTCCTAAGTTTCGGAAACCAGAGAGTGTGAGCAGGTGCTTTTTTTTAAATTGCATATTTTTGAATAAGGAATTTAATCGATTACGAAAATTTTGGGAATAAATATTTTTGTAAATAATATTAAAAAATTAAATTTTTCATTTAATTGTTTTATTCTAAATGCAGTTTGATTGTTAAACCAGATTAACGACGTGCAATATGCATCAAAATAGGTGATACGTGTTTTTGGAATCTTTTGTTTATTGTAATTATGCAATGATAGTATGCTTTGCTCCCACTTTTTACGAAGGCAATTGTTGAGATTTGTTTTCGAAGTGGGTACATTTTGTTTGTTAGAAATTAAATAAAAAATTTAATTTTTTAATAAGTTATTTAGAAAAATAATTTCAATCCGAAATTTTCGTAATCGAATAAATTCCTTACACAAAAATACTTAATTTAAAAAATAGCATCTCTTTACACTTTTTGGCTTCCGAGACATCTAAGAAAATGAGTTTTCAACCCCCAACTTTGAGGGCTATTTTCACACCCTCAACATAAATGTAGATATACGAATATATGTGTCCAATAATTTTTAAAAAGCAACCACATACATAACTTTCATTAAAATCCGCGTATAACACTTTGATGATATCCCGTGTGAATATCTTTAAAAACAAATGAATTTATTGATGCGACTCGAAAAGACTTTCCTAAAACGCATAATAAAACTGTCGCTTACTTCCTTAGGAAAAAAAACAGTCTGGGTCTGCAACGTATTCACCCAATTGGCCCTTAGGTATAATCACAGTATGGGCTCCATTGACTCTGCAGACAAAAAGATAGGCTTTTCTTTATTGTAGATCCAATGACTCTCAACACATAGATTTATTTTTACTCATCAATTAAGATGAGAATTCAACAATAGCTAAATCTTATGTAGAAAAATTAAGTAACTGAAAGTAATAAGAGGGTAGAATCATTTCGACGGTTCGTACTCATATAATATTATTTCAAGAAAAAGCTGAATGGAATTTTATTTAGAACATAATTCTGTAGAATTTTATTTCTAAGTGTGTGCTTTATAATTATAGTTGAAAAATGTGTATTACATGATTGCATTTAAAATTGGGAGCCCATGTAATCTTAACTATAGGAATGCCATATAATAATAATGTGGCACCGAATTATATGTAATTCAATCTTAGAAAAGCGTTCCATACGTTTCTACGGTAATAGTAAGTTTAATATAATTCTACTTCATGAGAGAATTGAATAAAATTCTATTCAGACTTAGAGAACCTAGAACTTAAAAAAAAAATATGTACATAATATTTACTCGTGCTTTCCCAAAGAGACAGCAATCAATATTGTCAAATCTCAATTTTTCGTGAAGTCTTAACTTTAATTCAAATTTAAATTTTATTTCTTTATGAGAGAATAAGGGAAAATGTGAAATACAAGTTTTTGAATTCCGGTTAATTGTCGGGAAAATCACATTTTAAGAACCGCTCCATTCCTTTCATGTTACGCTAACGTTATGTTCCGTGGAGCGTTTTAAACGTGTATTGTGATTGTAAACGATGTAAACAGTACGTGAATGCTATTGACTTCAAAGAAAAACACAAGAAAAATTTCCAATCAGATGAGTTTTTATGCTTCAGGGTCCACGCTTATCGCTACACGTACCACTACGAGACAATTGCACATCACCTCTGGCGTAACTGTTGTTGGAAATACACTAGCCAAAAGAGCATCGTGTAACGGTTACACGTGGAAACACCCACAGCCGAGACAAAGAAACTTGCGGTGACCGTACACTACAAGTTGTACTTTTCTTTTTGCAAAATAGCTGAAATTATTGTCCCATTGTCGGATGCATAGCTATGATAAATAAATATAATAATGATTAAACATATAGAACTAATTTCATTATTTCTTATTTATGAGTGGATGATAACTCTACAATAATTCAAATTTTTCTATTCATTACTAGATTAGCCTTCATCTAACAACTTTCTACTGTACTGATGCTATACCGACGCAGTGTCGATACATTTATTCATGACGTCAATCAGCTGTCACACTTCAAACTGTCGTTCTTACTGTCATTGGCGACAGTTTTTAGTTAACTCGAAAATAAAGCTCCAAACATCATTTTAGTAAAGGAAAAAGTTGTTCAGAATCGTCCAGTCTGTCGATCCCTTTTCGGTTCTCATACTAGGTTCTCATACTAGGTATGGGATACCTACCTTATGGGATAAGGGGCGTTCTGCACTATACCAGTAAGAGGTGCTAACAGCCTTGCCAGTAGGTAGCCGAATTTTTGTGTTTGAAGCTTCGTAGCGAGAAACAGAGGGCACAACCAATTTTTTTTGTATCGAAATACACTTCAGATCCAATGCGGACTTAAATGTGTTTATCTTTATTAAATACAAATATAAATTCTTTTGACAGAATAACAGAAGTTATAAAACTATAAAATATTGCATATAGGAACTTTTTGTTACATTCAGGTAGTTCTCATCTAATCTGACTTAACCCTATCTATGTACATACTAATATTAATCATTGTTCTACTTAACTATCCCATTATAGAATTGGAATGGAATTATAGAATCCATCAGTAATTTTCAAAACTGTAATATTTGGTTTAATTAAAAAATTTCTTATCTTGTATGGTAAAAAAAGCTTGCAGGACTTGATCTTGCTCTGTTGATCCAAACTGTTAAGTGTTTTGAAAGATTTTTGTTATGGAACCAAGACTTGGAATTGTTCACTGAATAGTAGTTGTTAAAATATACCCCTCCTTTCTGTCTGGCTTGATCAGCAGCTCATTTTGTGCTCTTTCCATAATCTTTTGTTTTAACAATGGGCAAGTGTCTGTGCAAGGGACACTAAAAATCTATTTAATTTCGGATTGTAGGGCACAACCAATTCAAATGCCCAAATAAAAAAAATCAGGGAGTGCATGTGCATAGTGTAGAAGTGTGGTAGTCGAAAAGAATAGTTTAAATCTACATATTCACCAATAATTTATTTGTAATAAATATTTTGTCACATTTCTGTACTATATTTATCCTTCATTTCTTGTGGTATACAGGTTTTCGGTATATTAGTAATATACAGAAAATTTATTATAAATATATTCCAAATTCTTAGAGATTCGTGCGAAATTAGATTTAAATCTTCCACTCGTTTGTACTATCATTTTAAAGTGTTGTATGCTGCCGAATTTTACAAACTAAATACTGCAAAATAAACTCAAAAGAAGCGAAATGTTTGTGGTGATCATCAGAGTCGTCGGTCAAGAAGAGTTCTATTATCAAAGCCATCGATCAAGAAGAGTTCTATGTGTATTAGTGAACAAATGATAAATGTTTAAAACTATCGTCGTTTGATGGTATCCAATTTTATTTTTGAAACAAAATCGTTTACTATCCATTCCGTAATCAAACCTTAATTCAAGAACATACAGGGTGTTCGGCTACTGGTGGGAATAATTTTAGGGCGTGGTACCTGGGGTGATTCTAAACAACTTTTTCCTTTACCAAAATGCTGGTTAAAGCTTAATTTTTGAATTATTAATGAAAAACACTGACCAATGAGAGTGCGCATAGACCGGCTGCGCGACAGCGTAAGCGACTGTTTCGAATATGACGACCGGGCGTCGTCGTGAACAAATTTATCGACACCGTCGGTAAAACGTCGGTATATCGTCGGTATAACAGGAAGCTATTAGGTGAATGTTGCACCGAATAATGAATTAAAAAGTTAAGAATAATATTAAGTTCGTCGTAATTCGTTAATGAGAAATAAACCAATTAGTTGTTGTTTACCCGGACCAAATATATTGTATTTAATTTATCTCTTCGAAAAGGAAAAAGAATAAATTCGCGAAAATTAATTTTGTTGACTATTCTAATGAAGCAAACAAATAAATCCACGTTCCAAAACGAATGAGTACTTTCCCTATGAAATAAGATAGAGCTGGAATGGAATATCTAATGCAGTACCTCATTCAAGTGAAATAAATCAATTGCTGCGTACGTATAATTTAAAAAATGAAGAAACTAGTTTCGATAAAAAATATTTTTATCACCGGGTAGATCCACCGATCAGAGCATCAACAGCTGATGTCCTGGCAGGGACAATGAACTCCCAAATATTTCACTGTCTCTTTCTAATAATTGCACAACATAAGTATGACCGATAAACGGACCGAATGAAAACGCGTGAACGATTATTCATAGGTATGTATGTTTAACCATACGCTATATTCTCATTATAAGGTATCCGAATTGAGGAATCGAAATTGTATTATATTTTGTTAGAAGACATTGTTAGACTGACCATGGATCGCGGTTTCGTTCTCGATCGCGGGGCATACGTCGCAAACGGTTGCCATGCAACGATGAGCTGTTGAACGACTGCGGCGTCGATCGACAGCCATCGTTTATTGTCGAAAGATACGTGTTAAAATAAAATCTATCGTTGTTATTAATCGAAAATTGTGTTTTCTTGATTTGAAGATAGTATAGTTTAAATTATTTGTGAATATTCGTTAACGTGTTTTCATGTACGTGTCGGATTGACAGTGAAAATTAGTGGAAATTAGTGAAAAATGACAGAGAAAAGTGATAATGAAAACTAATAATAAAAGATAACAGTGATAGGTGACAGTGAGGTTTCTTGAGAGCTTTTTGAGAGTGTTTGCATGGTGATTTATACCATCATTTATACCATTATATATTTATACCATCAGTAAGAATCGGTGGATCGACCCGGTGACAGAGATGCATTTTCATCGTGATTATTTACAGTTCAATCGGTGAATTGTTTTGAAATTTTTTAATTATTCAAATTCAAATGTTTATTTGTTGAATGGAAAGGTTATTTAATTTTTTACAATTGAGAATTTGTTCTTTTTCATTATCACAATATCTAACGAAAATAATTTTCCATATTTGATCTATCATTTCTTTGCGATAACGAATAAACGTATTCGATTTATTCTGATTACGTGAGTAGGGACTAAGTTTGTTATTTCTTATTCATGAATGAATGATAATTCAACAATAATCCAGACTTTTTTATTCATTATTCGATGTAACTTTCACCTAATAGCTTCCTGTTATACCGACGATATACCGACGTTTTATCGACGGTGTCGATACATTTGTTCACGACGACGATCGGTCGTCTTATTCGAAGCTGTCGCTCACGCTGTCGCGCGGCTGGTCTATGCGCGCTCTCATTGGTCAGTGTTTTTCATTAATAATTCAAAAACTAAGCTTTAACCAGCATTTCGGTAAAGAAAAAAGTTGTTCAGAATCACCCCAGCTACCACTCCCAAAAATTATTGCCACCAGTAGCCGAACACCCTGTATACGCGATTGAGAAAGTAGTTCCACGAACGGACTGCGCGACGTGGTCACGAAGATCGTCGGGGACACCCAAACAGTACCGAGTGAAAATCGCGCGATAATTCGATCGGCAATTGTTTTGTACCGCGTCTTCCCGCTCGGCATGCGTTGGTGTCATCTGCGTTTTACACACGTCTCGTTCACACCGTTATTGAATAAAGTTAATTGTTATTAAAAATATTACAAAAGTATTCGTTGGTCTCCCTGCTCAAACACAATAATTTTATTGGAGAAAACAAATTAACACGTATTATTCATTTAATACAGTCGCAAATATTAAAATTCAATTGGAAAAATCCAGTGTAGTTTAATTAATTTAAAAGTTGATTTTGTCTAAATTCAATTGAAGAAGTAATAAAGTTTAATTTAATTGTTCACGTTTATTAAATTTATTTTTAAATATTAATTAGTTTGTTTATTTTTTTTTGTTTAATTTAATTAAAATGCAGAATGATCCAAGCGCCCATAGCACTTCTGGAGAGTCGAACTACGCTGAAAACTCCCTAAATACATCGTGCAGAAGTACAAGGAGGACAACGTTTTCGAGAGACGAAAGATGCTGACAGCGAGTGTCCCCTCTGGTTCAGACTCTAGTCTGTGTTCCCGCCAAACTTGTCCCGGCAAAATAGACAGCTTACTCATGTATCTATGTTTGGCAGGTTAGTCAATTTATGAATTCCTATAAATACAAGTTTTAACGGTTGTGTTGAAAACACTGATGGATGTCACTTAAAATATATTCAATATACACTGCTATTAAGCAAACATGCTTTTTAAAAATGCATTTCAATTCGAGTAACACAGTTGGGAGAATTGTAACCCAATTGCTTTTTTATACTACGTTATTGACACTATCTGTGTTATCTTTCTACTATACCGTTTGAATGGTATGTTGTAGTATGTTACGTTTATATTATATTATATTATATTATATTGTATTCTATAGAATACGTTTATATTCTATTAAATTGGTAAGAGTTTTGAACCTGCTCCTTCAGATTATTAACATTGTTATTGTGGTTAGGGCTTCCAATCTTGTTATCCACAAGGCACAGAAATTTGCAGCCACTGTGTTAGCTGATATATTCTGAATTAGGACTGTTTCAGGTCACCTACAGAAGTTATCAATCAATGTCAATGTACATATTTTTTAAATCTCTTTTTTGAAACAACCACACAGTGGTTAGGATTTACTATGTGCTTGGTGATTTTGCTGTGTTGTCAAGGAATGCAGGTCCTAGTATATTGTAAGATATTCTTATTTATTTTGAGCCAGGCAAGTTTGTCGTTACTTAAATTGTTATTGTTAGTTGTAAAAGGTAATGCATATTGTGGAAAATTTGTTTTGTCAATGTTGCTGGCACATATGGTTAATGTTGTTCATCCAAGATTTCACAAAAAATAGTTTCTTCTATATCGTCTAGTCTTACTGTTTTAGGTGTAGTAATATATTACCCTGCAATAATTGAATCAATTCTGAGTCAGTTTTTTGTCCATTGGCTGGTTGCTGTGTGTTCAACCTAATTGATATGTTGATTATGTCTAAATACAACAAAGCATCAGCAACTTCATTGGAAAATTCTGGAATATGCATAATGTTTGTAGTAAACTGTCCTAAATAGTGAATTTGTCGTAGTTGTCTCAATGCAGCTTTGTCAGATCTTTGAAGGAAATTTTGTATAAGTGGTTTGTAGTCTGTCTAAATAGTAAAGTAGCATCCTTTGATAAAATGTTTGAAATGTTTTATTGCCTTAAAAATGTTAATAAACTTCCTGTTGTAGATGCTATACTATTGTTCCTTGAATGAGAATTGAGGGTTTACATGTTCCATTAATTTTTTGATGGAGACAGCTCCACTTGTTAACCCAGAAACATCTGTAATGAAAAGTAGTGGTATATTAATTTTGGGATGTGCCAGCAAAGGTGCATTCGCCAATTTTTTGCATCAGTTATCCATTTGGTAGACTGTTTATCCCATTTTTTAGCACCCTCTAAATATTTAATTAAAGTGGTTTGTTTCTGTACAGCATTTCTTATTGTCAATAAATCTTTAAAAAGGCTGTGTAGCATTTTTTAAGCCAAAAGTTATTACATTATATTTGAAAATACCAAATGCATTTATTGTGCTTGCTTTTTGCCAGTCTTTTAATGCAACCAGAATGTAGTGATATACTTTTTCTAGATTCAGGGATTGAATATTGTCATTTTGTCTAGTCTATAAATGAAGTTTTGAATGTGGAGTATTGAATGCTTATATGGTAATGTGAAACTATTAAGTCTTCTAAAGTTGCCACATAAGCTTCAATCACTGCTTTTTTTGGTCATGAAGATCTACAAAAGTGACAACAAATCCTTTAAGCAAGAAAATAGTTCATTTTTGTTTGTACTGCTTATACTTTTTTTGAAAAGGATCCTACGAGTTTATTACCATATAATACTATACTTTAGTGACAATGTGGTGTTTTATGCTTTGGTACATTTTATTGTGATATTGGTCATGTAATCCTAATGTATTGTTTTAAAGGACTTTGATACGAATTGGAATTGCAAAGCGTGTAAGAGAATTTAGTTGCATTAGTTTATGAATTTTTCATTGCATGTGTCTAGCATAAATATTATGTTGGTACAATCTTTGGTATAACAAAAAGTTGAGTTAAATTAGGTAGTCAAATATGCCCTTGTGCCAAATGAAATACTCTTTACGTGAGTTAATAGCATATCCAAAAAAAAACATCTCACACAAAGTTTCAACCTCCTATCTTATTTGTGGAGATAGTAAAAGGAAAAAAAAAACAAAATTCCAGTTTTTGGCCTATTTTTCCTATTTAATTTCGCATAAAAATTTTGAAACATTAAGATCTGCATAGCATATATTACAGAATTTTTTCAAATTTTTTGATCACAAATTCTGGTTGTGAAAAATCAAAAATCAAAAAGAATGCTATTTTTTTTATTGAAGATTACTTTTGCATTAATATGGTAATTAGATATTGGTACAACTAATATTCTCTCATTTTTTGAAATTTTTTAGTTAGGTGCGCCGTACTTAAAATAAATCAAAAATCGATATATTCCGTTAAAAAACTACGTTCCTCTCCGAATTGCATGTTTTCTTTTCTTTCTATATTCATTAAGTAATCTTAAATAGATTTACATTCATAATCGATGGAAATGATACATTAGTTAAGGAAATAAAACTCATTTATTAATTAATTTAACTACGTAATTGGTTGTATTCTGGAATGTAAGGCGTTACTTTGACTAAAATATTGGCAAAGAGGTTAAGAGTCCTACTTCGTAATATGTATGTTACGGTGAAACACCGAAATCTGGTAAATGTCGACATTCACATAGTCGCCTGGTGTATGTCCGAAATATTTGCTCAATACCCTTATTTCGGACTTACACCGATGAATGTCGCCATTCACCATGCACTAATGGTGAATGTTGAACATGTCGTAGATTTAACCTAACCACTTCAGAAAGTATTTTAGAGTACTTTCTTTGAGAAAAATAAAAACAATTGTAATGGAATATATTAAATATTAAACAATTAAAATAAACGCTTATAACTTTTAAACTCTTTATATTTGTAATTATAAAAGATGGGAAGAAATATCAGATCAACACGACACACGATAACAGAATGTAATATAGAAATTTCATGAAGAAAACAAACACATAAAGCAATATTACAATTATTTTATTTTAATATTTGAGAATCTAAAATTGAATCGAGTGGCATCGAGTTAATAGTCGATAATTTAATATTCATATTTATCGACATCTAATTACCGACGTTTTATAAGTTATCGATTCAGATTTATTTTTGCCATTCAATTATGAAAATTCAACAAATTGTCTTCTCGCTTACCCGCAATTAATGCATTTAATTTTTCAGTATTAGTTATGGTATCGGAAAAAAAATTAAGAAAACGTTACTCGCATCATCAAAGCATACATTAAACTGAAATCTAACTGAGTTCCAGCAGACCAAAGCATTTGGCGGGAGAGAGCCAGTCGTTTCTTTGTCGGCTCCTCTCGTTCGGACCTTCACCAGAGCATATCTGTGATTGTCGACATACACCGGTGAAGGTCCGAATGTACAAGAATGTAGTAAAATATTCGGTGTTTCACCGACGTATTTGGTGTATGTCGACATTCGCCAATTTCAGTCTTTCACCGTAACATGCACACATGTTTTAGTCGCAGGTTCGTGCTCCGCTGGACTTCGTTTTTTTCCATGTTGCTTTTCATTTTTTTTTTTTACTTTTGTAATAATATTAGTATTTGATTCAAAGTGTTTTTTAATACAATTCGTAGAGTAAAAAGCAATAGAATTATAAATACTAGTATGTTAAATATTATTCTATATGAATATTATTAAATGTAGGTTCTTAGTACAGGTAACCCTCCTCTAACACGGTATCTTATAACACGGTTTTGCTATAACACGATTCGTAAATTGCGGGAACCCTCCTACAACATGGCATCCTATAACACGGTTTCGCTATAACGTAATGAGAAAACTGCAAATCCTTTGTACATACAACACTGTATGTACTTATACAGCCGCGGCGAGGCTTGCTGTCTTAAAGATACAACGTTCTCGGTTGATTATACTGAGCAGTAAGGACGAAAAAAATTCATTAAATTATGGTTGCGTTAGATTAAAATATTTTTTTTTTACTTTGTGTTGTACATACATTTATATTTTTAATAAAAATTAAGTTGTTTATGTCGAATTAAAAAAAATATTTGTTCTTAATAAGTTTTTGGAACCTAACCCCCCTTTTTGCACTAGCTCTGGGTCTCATGCAACACGGTTTCACACAACACGGCATTTTCTAGGAACCTAACTACCGTGTTATAGGAGGGTTACCTGTACCCTGTGAATATAGAAATATATAACAATTATTCAAAAACACTTACAAGCGATTAAAAAAATGAAGAGCATAACATGGGAAAACCAAATCACTTCAAAATTGAGGGCACATTTGACTACCATATCCGGTTAGAACCATTCCATAAAAATAAATGCCGTAATCCCAGGTGTCAATTTGGTTGTCTCAAACATTTCTATGTCCGTACTGCTAGTTGTGTAGATCTTAAAATCAGTAAGAGTGAATTATCTTATTTAGTCTCAAATCTAGTGGTAAGAAAACCTGAACAACCTTTTTCTGATTTATGTTGTTTCTACTTAGAGGTGACAAAAAGAGTAAATATCTAGTTGTCAAAAATATAGGAAACACCATTTTCCGTCACCAGTGGAAGCTTGAGAAACGGTAATATGTCCTCATGATTTTCTTCCCAGACTATTTTCAAAACTCGGATCTATTTCGGTATAGATTTTGCTAAGATAGTACGTGACAAATTGTCTTCTATTTTAAACTTTAGCTCTCTGTTCGTGAAATTTTAAGAATAAAATAATAAGCTCGTGCTCTGTATCGACATAAATTAATGTTCATGGCGAATTTCATGCAATTTCAAAGAAATCATCGCGAAATATTACTTTTTCGCAAAATGCCATCAGCAATGAAAATTCAGTACAGGACGCTGTATCCTGAACTACTGATCGCAATGCGATTAACGTGAAGGAAAAACATATGCAAGTTTCTACGCCTTCTTGTAACAGTCCCTTGAGAAACAATGTTTGGCACTGGGAAGAGAGAAAGAGAAAAAGAAATCAAGGGAATCACACCGATTGTGTTACGATCACTAGTTTAGGGTAAAACATTCAAAGCACAACATTAAAGAGTGAAAGAATCATTCAAGTTATTTTTGGATAATAATCTTTTACGCGTTTTCGCTTGTTTATCCATCGTTATTACAGTAGGAAGTTACGTAAAAGTGACAAAAAAATATTGTAGTGAAAAGTGCTAATGAAATGTGTTAGCGAAGCAAAGTTCACTCATCCGATTGTGACATTAGCTATTACACAGTGAGTACCTGTTTTACGGTAGGTCAAGACCAGCGAAACAATCCAGTCACGAGAACACATTTTCACCCGAGGCAGAATTTTTTAAACAGTAGGTAAGTCTAATTCAAATCATTCTTACATTTTTTGTGAACTTAAGGTAAACAGGTGTTAATACATTTATTAATTATTAGATTTTAATCATTTCTGATGAGTAGAAAAGTTATTTTTCATTCAAAATGTGCGCATTTTTTTGCATGTTTGCAGGCAAATTTCTTTTTCCTTTCGAATAACAAATGCAAATATTCAACAAATTTGATTTACTTGATTTAAATTAATAACAAATAATTGGTTTATCCCCTCTGTCTAAATAAAGCATAACCGAATTTCTTATTTCTTTTATTCGTTATTTGGTATGACTTGTATGATGTAGGGATTTTCTGTTAGCAATTACACTGTTACGGCACAAACGTGTTTGTACACGATTATACTCAGTTAGGCTAGAAGCTATTGCCTTAGCTTCTGGGCGTGTGCAATTAACTGGATGAAGCCGCAGTCAACAATTTGTTAAAGGAAAAATTGTTTCACTGTCACCTCAGCCACTACTCTGTGAAATTATGTCTACCAGTAGTCGAACACCCTTATAATATTTCGGAGCAGTGATGAGATACTGGCCGGGTGTTTTCGCGCATGTGCGGCGATTTTAGTCTCAGTAAAGTGCAAATTTCAATAAAATGAGGTACCTTAATCACCGCCATTATTTTAAAAAAATTTTTATAATTTGGTTGTGAAATATGAATGTATAGATTGGATAAGATTAGATTATATACATATTTCCGTACTTGAGGCGCAGATGGAAAGGAAGGGTACTAAAATATCTGTAAACAAAATATATAATATAAAAATAAAATATTTTATTGGACAACAAAAGAATACCTACATTTGTTGCTAGGATAAAGAAAACTGCGAAAATCTTATCAGTAGTCATAAAACAAAAATTACATTCATAATATTCAACATTAATAAAACTAAAAAACAATCTATAATAGAATATATAAAATAACATAACTATATAAATAAATAAATAATATAAATTGGTTTCTTTTTCTTATTTTTAACATCAATTACAATTGAAAATATATGTTCGGCTTCGGCGTTTGAGCGGGGTAAAGAAAGAATTATCTTAACTAGTGATTTTAATTTTGGAAACATCTTTTCCCCATCGAAATTTGTAAAATCTAGAATATGTTTTCACATTTCACCTAAACTTAAAGCAGTTAATTCTTTTTTATCATCGTTATTAAAAGAAGAAGGTAAAATTCGCCATTCAAAAGCTAATTCTGTTAAATTAATAAAATTACTTACGCGTTTGGCGATAAAAGTTACGTCTTTCATTTTTTGTCTACCTTCATCATATAACGCAATTTTCGGATCTAGAAAATTTAATTGTTTAAAAAACGATCTTGTAAAGGTAGACATACAGGCATCTCTCGAACTGCTGTAATATAAAAATTCCAACAATTTATTCGAATTTATTGAGCAGATTCTACTTCTAGAGATTCTAAACAATTCTCATATTCCGGACCTGTATAAATATTTTATAATCATCTTGTATAATCATCACACGAAATGTTGTTAGAGAATGTTTCATTCTCTGGTGACATTTCATTGGCATTCTCTATCGAAACATTCTCAACTGCGAAGGAAAATTTAATTTCGTCACAGGTAGCCTTTCCAGATAGTAAAATTGTTTTACCACGTAGATATTGAACGTGTCGTAAAACAAATTTGTCTGCTCGCATAGGCAGTTGGCCATCAAATATTCGACATTTTAAATTTGCAAATTTGGTTTCTACAAAGGATGCGAAATAGCAGTATTTTTGCCAATGGCAAAAATGGGTTTCATGATGGCAGTCCATAATGGTAAATGTTTTAATAATACTTTTATATTACTTATAACTTCCGGCAAATAGAATGCGTTTACCGTGCTGCTTTCTTGTGATTTAGATGCAGTGTTGTTTGCTTCGTTTACAATTGACTCGGTCCAATTTGTCCAGCTGGTAAATAAATCATCTCCTTCCATTTGTAATTCCATTGCATCTTCATCATTATATAGGTCCTCTACTTCAGTGTGTTCTTTTATTGTTGTATTTAGATGTCTTAGGTGGATTTCGAAATTTAAATACGAGTTATCTTCTTTTTGTCCTGTTTCTGGACTCTGAAACAAATTTTGAACAAATTTTGTACTTCTACAAAATATGTCATTTGATAAGCGTGAACTAGATTTCTTAAGAAGAACTGTCTGACTTTCGGAGGCTTTCCTCTGAGACAATTCCATCTTGCTATCATGGGTATTATATGACTGACATCCAAACTAATATAGCAAGAAGGCTTAGATCCTGATATTTTTAAAATCAGTATGTTGTAGCATTTTTGCATATAATCTGCGAGATCGGTTAATCTCGCAAAAGCCTGAGAAAGCGCTATTAAAAGAGCTTCACTAAAATCACAAACTGCAATTCGTGTCGAGGCACTATTGCGTAATATTTCTAAAAGGAAGCAGCGTCGTGTTTAGAACTTATCATTTGAAAATTGGGCTGCTTTCCATCTCATTTGCACATACATTGATATAAAAATATGTGTGAAGATTTCTGTTCTTCAGGAAATCTTATTTTTTTCACAATGCTCCCAGTTGCGTCAGTAGCAAAGTAAGATTGTGATTGTTTATTGCATATTTTGTACATTGTCGTTCTTTTGCCCAGTACATACAATAGAACATATCTAACTCTATGGATTGAATAACTCCCAAAAGACTAGTGTATTTGGCAAGTCTTAGATTTAACAATGGATCATTGCTTTTAATATTTAATTGTTTGTACCATTCTTCCTGCTTTGCTTTACGTAAAATGGAGCCATCATAAAGCATGGGTGGTACTTGATCACCAAACTGCATCAATCGTTTGATTTCTTCAATTTTCTACAGAGTGGCATCTTTTCTGTCATCAATAAGTTTACTAGTAACTTTGCGTCTGTGGTCACCTTTCAATTGCCGCTTCTTTCAGGCTGATAGTTTTGTAAATAATATTTAAATGTTACATCTCTCTTTTTGGCCGGTTTACTGTATAAAAAACCTGTCAGTTTCGCTTTGCATTCCTTACATTTTGTTGAAAAACACGCATAACATTTTGCATCCTTTGCAGCATAAACTTTAGCGCGTTTGAATAAGAAAGCGCAAACGATTTTAGTTTGCTTCCATATCTCTTCGGCAAAAATGTAGGACCATTGACCTGATTTACCTCTTTAGGTACGTCCTATCGCTGTATAGGTCGTGTGATTTCTATATACTGTTTTAAAAGATCTTGGTATAGATTAGAATTACAGAGTGTAGTAAGTGACGGTTGGAAAATTGTAATTATCTATCCTATTGTATGTAATTTTGTCAGTCCATCAATCAGTTTTTTGTTGCGTACGTCAACCAGAAGACTGCACCTTTTCAGAAAATCCGCTCCTAAAATTGGCTGCTGTATTTTGGCTACAATGAACTCCCAGAAAAATGGACGCCGCAATTCCAGATTTAGCGTTAGCTTTGATGTTCCAAGAGTTTCAATGATCATGCCATTTGCCGCATAAAGCTGTCTAAGCGGCAACGCGATGTCCGTCCCAGTATCAACTAAAAAATTGAAACGAGTATTAACGTCCTTAACAACTAAACGGCAGTTTTCTGCGCGGCCATCCGACGTCGTCTGAATCCGTGGCTGCGCTCCCAGTTTTCCTGGATTGTTTTAGAGTTGGAGCCATTATTGCTGTGCCCAGGAAGTGGCCCCGTTCAGGAGCATGGCTGCACGCATTTGTGGGATCTCTCAGCAAAACGATGATGGTAATAACATAAGCCACCTCTCTCTTCACGGGATAGAAATTTACTGAATCGAGAAATTTAGTGACATTTTGATATAATTCCTATATCATTAAAGATATCGAATTAAAATTTGGAGTGAAGAATATTCATAAAAGATCGATTTTAACGATATATAATATAATATATTTTGTTTATTTACTAATATTGTTTTTGTTAATTTTAAAATTTATTTACAAATTTAGTATGTTTTTTTTTTTCAATTAAATACGTTTAACTTAGTTGATACTATTCTTTTATTGGATGATAGAGTTGATTTAAATTAAAACTCACTATATTTATAATGAAAAAAAATGTGGACCTGTGAACCACGTTTTATGGGAGAGCGAAGTCTCTTCCCTATTACAATTCGGCACAGTCCAGCGTGCACACGTTCGAAATAGAAATAAAATATTGTTTTCATTTGTTGTTACCGTTTACACAATTTTATTGTTTTCTATTTTCCTGCATTCGTTTCCTATTAAGAGAACAAGTCTAGAATTATGTAACGCATGAATTTTTTAATCTATAAAAGTAAATTATTTATTCTTACTATTTCAGTTAACAGTTTTTACTTAATTATTAATTCTTCAGCTTCTGAGTTTTAGGTTTTTTATTGTGACATTTAATGCGCAAAGATGATATATATGGATCTGAAGTTAATAATAATTTGTGAAATATATCTTCGTTGGTAGCAATCCGTGAAATTTTTCGACTATTTTTGCTTCTGTAATTTTTAAAGTCTTTATGTCTACTCTCTAGAGCCTCCTCAGACAATTGACCAATTGGTAATAATGCATGCTGGATGATTTCTTTCCCGTGAATTAACATTTTATGTACAGAAACTGACATAGGATACCAGCCATAATGACTTACAAAATATTTCGCTGTATCGTAAGCATATTCTTCAATCTTCTGTAAGTTTATTTTGTAAGGTGATGAAATGACTTGTAGAATGACATGAAATTTTTTAATTAATGTTTCATCTGATCCTTTTATATTGGCCGAGAGTGCTGGATTTGCAAAAAATGTTCTTGCGGTATTTCCATCGTGTGATGAGCCCCACCCTTGTTTTACTACATCGACTAATAATCCTATTTTTTTTCGAAATTGTCGTTGAATTTGTTTTTTTCTTTCTTCTCGAATTTTTTTTAAATCTAGTGAATGTACAGCCCATTGTTGAAAGAGTAAATTATATGCAATCTGTAAAAGGTATTCGAAACATCTTATCCATGCATGGAGAGTAGGCAGGCCAAATGAGTAATTGGTAACATTACGTTCTTTTGATTTTATCAAATCTAAATTATTCATTTCGGTTGGTTTAGCGTTACAAATATAACACCGCATTGCGGATTTTGTATGTGTAAGGGCATTGCAAATTTTATTGTCGACCATAGTAAGAAGCATTATATATTTTACTTGTATATTATTTATTTTAACTAGCTTTAAATTTTCGATTTCATTATTTATTGCGCTTATTGTTTCATCAAAAGATTGATGTGTTTCTTTCATAAATTCAAATTTAATTGGTCGACAGAACCATGTTGAGGATGGCCGCGGATTCTTCCAAACAATTTGTCTCGTAATTTTATTTTGTACTTCTAACGGTACTAAACTGCAGGAAAAAATGCTCCCCTCATTCATATTAAAATCTACTATAGTTTGTTTATATTTTACTTGTCTTGAGGAACCGTCACATCCCCCACTTGTTAGTTAATAATAACTCTGTATTATCTTCAAAATTATTAAAATTTTTTAATATTCGTTCAATGGTATGATTTAATAATGCTTGCAATTCAACTTCTGCAGAGCTTTCTGTAACTGCAATAAATTTTTTAGGCGGATAACATTTTTGTTTTTCTTGCAAGAATGTGTAATATGACGGATATGGATTGTTTTTACATTCTATTGCTTCATTTCTGATTGTAATATATTGGAATTTCGATAAATCTGCAGCAATGAACTATGAACGCATGGTGCCTTTTCTGCTGACATCTTTCTTTTTTTTAACACTTTACCGATCGGTAGCGGTAAAGCTTTTCTTATGCTCTGGTAAAATTGTACGTTTTGTGTTATTATAGGATAACCAAATTTAATAAAATCTTTTATTTTAATGATATTAGTGCTAAACAATATTTATTTTATCTATTAAAATCGTTTTCAGTTTAATATTTACATAAAATGTACTATAATCCATATAACAATATTTTTCAAATAAGAAGTTGTTTAATATTTTTTTAAAGTATGATACCGCTCGAAACAGTCACCTTTGTGTAGTGGCACATTGCAAAATTTACAGATGAAACCTGTTCTGCTTTTTTTTTTTTTAATTGAACAAACTCTGCATTGTCTTAGGGGTTTTTTACATCGACCGTTGGTCACTATTGTGGTATAATAATTGCTGATGCCGGTTAACGGGAATAATAAACAGTTGGATATATATATTTAAGAAAGATACAAAAGAAAGGTACAAAATTTTACGCGTGACCGCCTCTCGCAGGTCGAAAACTCAATACGTGTCGACCGCACCTCGCAGATCGAGATTTTACACCGCACTGACGCGATCGCGGTTTTTCGCGTCCAAACAGGCACACGCCGGCTTTTGTTTTTTGCCTAACGGTCGCAGTAATATTCCGTCGCAGTAATATTCGATTGCGCAATTTTACGATACTACACTATATTTACCAGTTTATGCTTTCCGAAATTTGTCAGTCTACGGGGATGAGCAAATCGGGATGTGCTTCTTGTGGATTCGGAATTAGGTAGATCTTTATCTTGTTCTTTAGTTTCGCAATCTTCTATCCATGAAAGTGCTGCTTTGTGCAGGAAATTTTTATATGTATTTTTCTTTTCGATTAGAGATGTATATGTTGCAGTGAAACACCGAAACCGGAAAATGTCGACTTTCACCGGTGAATGTCAGCATTCACATAATCGCTTGGTGTGCATCCGAAATATTTTCTAAATATCCTTATTTCTGACTTACACCGGTAAAATGTCGACATACACGTAACCTAATCTATATGTGATTGTTGACATACACCGGTGAAGGTCCGAATGTACAAGAATGTAATAAAATATTCGATCTTTCACTGACGTGTTTGGTATATATTGACATTCACCGGTGAAAGTCGACATTTTCCGGTTTCGGTGTTTCACTGCAACATATATACTTTAAAAAGTATATATGTTACGGTGAAACACCGAAATCTGGTAAATGTCATCATTCACCAGTGAATGTCGACATTCACATAATCGCTTGATGTATGTATGTCGGAAATATTTGCTCAATACCCTTATTTCGGACTTACACCGGTAAATGTCGACATTCACCACGCACTAATGGTGAATGTTGAACATGTCGTAGATTTAATCTAACCACTTCAGAAAGTATTTTAGAGTATTTTCTTTGAGAAAAATAAAAACAATTGTAATGGAATATACTAAGTATTAAACAATTAAAATAAACACTTATAACTTTTAAACTCTTTATAATTACTTTACTCTTTGTAATTATAAAAGATGGGAAGAAATATCAGATCAACACGACACACGATAACAGAATGTAATATAGAAATTTCATGAAGAAAACAAACACATAAAGCAATACTACAATTATTTTATTTTAATATTTGAGAATCTAAAATTGAATCGAGTGGCATCGAGTTAATAGTCGATAATTTAATGTTCATATTTATCGACATCTAATTACCGGCGTTTTATAAGTTATCGATTCAGATTTATTTTTGCCACCAATTATGAAAATTCAACAAATTGTCTTCTCGCTTACCCGCAATTAATGCATTTAATTTTTCAAGAAAAAGTTCACGATTTATTGCAGTTTCCATTCAGTATTAGTTATGGTATCCGAAAAAAAAATTAAGAAAACGTTACTAGCATCATCAAAGCTTGCATTAAACTAAAATCTAACTGACAAGGAAACATATCGAACCGCGACACACCGATTTTAATGAAACTTATGTGAAAGATAGTTCTCAAAAAAATATTTGACACGTATTTTTTTTTATCGGCAATCGTGCATATTGAAGGGGTGAAAATAGCCCTCGAAGTTGGGGGTCGAAACCATATTTTTGGGAATATCTCCGGAACTAAAAAAGATAATTGAATTCTTTTTTTTGTAAATTGTTCGTCTTTGAATAGGAAATTTTTGTGCGAAAAAAAATTTCAAGAAACTTTATTTGTTTAAATAATATTTAAAAAATTTATCATTTTTGTTTAAATTTTTGCACTAAATGTTGATCTATTTTTTTGCAACTTCGTGTACGTAAACTATGGACAAAAATAGAGGATACGTGTTTTTGGAATTTGTTGTTTGTTGCAATGTTTATTAGATATATAATTTAACATCACCTCCTGTGAAGAGGGGCAATCATCATTTTTCTTAAAAATATCATTATTTTTACAATCTTTTACATTATTTTAGCGATTTTATACCTCTTCATATGCCGCTAATTGATTTCTGAACAATTATTGTAAGCGTCACAGGTATGAGTGTGACGCGGTTATGATCAACGCCGCGCCGTAAGGAACATAGGCTCCTATGTCCACTTCTGCTTTTATACCTTTACAGGCGTAAAGTCTTCAATCTAAATAAAATATTTAGAACTTTTGAAAACATTGTGATTTTTTAAGAAACTAAGAAAATGGAATTAAATTAAATTAATTTTTACAATATTGGCCATAAAAGCCTATGTTCCTCACAGCGTTGATCATAACCGCGTCACACTCATACCTGTGACGCTTACAATAATTGTTCAGAAATCAATTAGCGGCATATGAAGAGGTATAAAATCGCTAAAATAATGTAAAAGATTGTAAAAATAATGATATTTTTAAGAAAAATGATGATTGCCCCTCTTCACAGGAGGTGATGTTAAATTATATATCTAATAAACATTGCAACAAACAACAAATTCCAAAAACACGTATCCTCTATTTTTGTCCATAGTTTACGTACACGAAGTTGCAAAAAAATAGATCAACATTTAGTGCAAAAATTTAAACAAAAATGATAAATTTTTTAAATATTATTTAAACAAATAAAGTTTCTTGAAATTTTTTTCGCACAAAAATTTCCTATCCAAAGACGAACAATTTACAAAAAAAAGAATTCAATTATCTTTTTTAGTTCCGGAGATATTCCCAAAAATATGGTTTCGACCCCCAACTTCGAGGGCTATTTTCACCCCTTCAATATGCACGATTGCCGATAAAAAAAAATACGTGTCAAATATTTTTTTGAGAACTATCTTTCACATAAGTTTCATTAAAATCGGTGTGTCGCGGTTCGATATGTTTCCTTGTGAGTTCCAGCAGATCAAAGGATTTGGCGGGAGAGAGCCAGTCGTTTCTTTGTCGGCTCCTCTCGTTCGGACCTTCACCAGAGCATATCTGTGATTGTCGATATACACCGGTGAAGGTCCGAATGTACAAGAATGTAGTAAAATATTCGGTCTTTTACCGATGTATTTGCTATATGTCGACATTCACCGGTGAACGTCGACATTCGCCAATTTCAGTCTTTCACCGTAACATATACATTAAAAAGTGTGCAATTGATAAAAAACATTACGACATGTTTCGTCCATTTTTTTGTCTTCCTAAAAATGGAGTAATAGGACAGATATTGATCTGCGCCCTTCATATATTTATTGTAACATATTCTTGAAATAGGCTTTTGTATGGGACAATCTGATGTCCTATTTCTGCTTCCAGATTCCGCCATTTGTGCAGAATGTATTGTCGAGATTATATTGACGTTCTTCTTGCCATTATTCCACACTTGTAATAGAATATGGCCATCTCTACGAAAGTCATGCTGGCCTCTTAAAAGTTTATTTTATTTTTTAAAAGAATTTTAGCCATTTTGACACTGTTGTAATAATTGTCTTCATTGTATATGGTGCCATATGTTCTTACATGGTTCAATGAGTGCTAATACAGTGTTTTCTAGTTTTTTCCCATCAGCAGCATACACGCAAAAGTTAAACACGTATCCTGTACGAGCTTCAGACAGCACTCTAACCAGTATCCCATATTTTGTAATTTTTGCAGGATTATATGTTTTGATTGAAAATCTACCTCTCTATGGAATTATACACTCATCGAGAGACAATTGTTGATCTGATTTAAATAATCGACGACAGGTTGGACTTTTGCAAGCCTATGCGAATTGGGAGAAACGTTGTCCTTGTTATAAAAATGCCAGCATTGCATTATTTGTAAAAATCTGTTTCTGCTCATTACTTTCGAGAAGAATGGCGTTTCTATAGATGGATCCGTGGACCAACAGTCGTAGAGAACGTTCTTCTTTACTTGTCCCATTAGAACTATCAGGCCCAAAAATGTCTTCATTTCAGATACTGTGATGTCTGTCCATTTTCTCGTTTTTGATATAATTCTATATTTTTCTATGACTTGATAATGATATCTATTGGATTCTCTCGCCAAGTGCTCAATCAGATCATTTCCAACGAATAAATTTACAATATCCATTACACTTTCAGCGGAACTTGGCATACTTTTTACACCGGGGTTGCCTTCGAAAGGTTCCAAAATTATCGTCTTGTCGTTCGTTGACCATGTACCACTGCTGTCTTCAACGTTATTATTTATGTCCTCGACTTCTGAATCACTGTATATTAGTGGTACAAAACGTCGCTTTCGAATCGTTATACTACTGCTATCACTTTCGTCGTTAGTACTACTTGCTGAACTGCAGTGAAGACAATCTGACAGATCGTCGTAATAAAACTCACCAACACTATCCTTTTCATTCATCTTTAAGGGCTAAATTTTAGAGAAAAGCAACGATTATCTGAATACAGAATTCGAAATGCTTGCTGCTTGCTACTTGTCAGTGTAACCTAACCGAATCTAACGGAAAAAACAAACGTCGATTAATCGACGACCGGTCGGTAAGTGCTGTGGAATAAAAGTCGAATAATCGACGGCCGATCGGTAAACTGTTAATATACAACCACTTAAGACATCCTTCATTTTTTTGTAGTTGCAATCAGTACTTTCGATATGTTTCAGCAACCGATATTTCTCATGCATTTTATTTTTTCTAAAGCTCATTTTTGTAGCATTCAACAATTCTTGTAACGTAAAGATAGTTACGAGCGATTTGGCTCTTCTTATCTTCTCTCTCTTGCTGCAATCAGATAATGCCTTCCTTCCTTTATAGATTTCGACAGTACTTAATTTTCTTGCAGGAGTGCTGGTTGATGTAGATGGCATGTTTATTGTAGGTGGATACACGAAGACTGGTTGTAACTATTTTTCATTGCGTTTCAAAAATTTGTTTTCTATCGAGATTCTATCAGTTTTCGTTTTAAATTAGAAACAAACTTCTTTAAACTTATTTTCAATAATTTTGAAGTTTCGGGTGATATCTTAATTTTTTTACATATTCCATCATGTAAAAATGGATACTCACCCAAATCTGTGGACGAATTTCTCCATATAATAAACAAATCCAAATTTGTACGAAAAGCGTCCATTCTTATTAAATAACAAATACCTAAATAGCAAAGGAAGAAGTTTTCAATACAAAAAACACCACATGTGACAAATGTCCAAGTATTTAAGTATTTACCACATATACGTGAAACATATAATAGAAATTAGAACACAATAATTAATGATAACTCCAATGAACGATAATTTAATTATAGTAAATAATGTAAAAGAAATAATGGAAAATAGTAAAAGAAATAATGTAAATAATGTAAAAACATATACCGAGATAAACACTAAATAAAATCTATGCAAGTCTATAACACTTAGAATATAACGTTCCAAAAATTTTATTGTTCACTTCGATACGTCTGTGCATTAACTGAATGCAGGCTGAAAAAGAAGAAGGTTGTTGAACAATTTAACAGCCTAAACATTTAAAGCACTTCCATTTGATGTCTTTTGTATCATGTTTTGAAGAATGGAACTATAAACGCAATCATCGAGAGTGAATGGATCCTATACGTACAGCGGTGCAAATGCCGATGTTCTTCCTGGGACTCTGACGTAACTAAAATATCTTCGATATACGCGTAACAAAAATGGAGGTCGTGTAAAACCTCGTCAATAAAGCGTTGGAATGTTTGCGTACCATTCCTCAACCCGAACGACATAAAATTAAATTCAAACAGACCGAAAGGGGTGGTGATAGCGGTTTTATCTACAGTAAGGAGCATAACTGAATCAATAACCACTAGTGTTATATAAATCTTTATTTATTGCTAAGAATGTAGAAGAATATTAAAAAATGAACATTACAGTAAGTTTTATTACAGTTAGAAGTAACATCAGAAATTTTTTCAATAATTAATCTCTCCTCGTTGAGCACTAACAAACAAAATGGATTGACTCGGTTTTGCATCACGTTCAATATTTGGCAATATTTAATATATTATTTATTTTTAATATTTCGTCCACAATCCTTTTGTTTGCAAAACTGCACTAATTCGCTTTGGCATACTTTCTATTAATTTTTTGCAATAATCCGGAGATATTTTTTCCCACTGTTCTTGAATTCTATTGTACAAATCTGTGATTAAAGTTGGTTGGGAGTCATATGAATCCCGAAGTCGTCTTTTTAGTAAACCCCATGGTCTCGGTCATGCATGAAAATTACATTTTCACCTTTAAAAGGCATATTTTCAACAGCATCTATGAGATGATCTTGTAAAATATCCTTGTACATATACTGATTCATGATGCCATTAATTCGGTGCAGTAATCTAACGCCAATAGCTGATCCCAAAACATTAGGGATCCGCCTCCATATTTTACTGTTTGCTTTACATGTCGTGGTTTGAGCCTTTCATTTTTACGAATCCAGCACCATGACATGCCATCTGAACAAATTCTATTAATTTTGGTCTCGTCTGACCAAATAACCCGTTCCCATTCAGTAGTTGTCCAGTTTTTATATTTTTTTAGCAAATTCCAAACGAAGTTTTATATTTTTCTTCGATAACATCGGCTTCTTTGTGCTGTCCACTTGCTTACTTGTATATCCGTATCTTCTTTTAAAAATTTTGCGGCCATGGTTGCACTTGAAGCTTCACCAGATGTGACAAACCGTATAATTCTTCGTTCGTCCTGCGGTGATAATTTTTTTGGTCTTCCTCCAACATTTAATAACATACTTTTACAGTATTTTTTTCTTAGTCTCTGCACTGTCGACTGACTAACACTACAATTTTTCGCCATCTGACGTGTTGACAAGCCGTCATTCAAAAAAGAAATTACTTTTTTTAAACAATTTAAAGCAATTTTCTTCATATTTGCGGTAATTCACTTGCGTACTTTTCTGTTCAACTGATTGCTAGAAACTGAGTGCTGAGACGTAAACTAATATTTTTTGAATATACCAAACTGCTGGATGCACACATACTGCTGAAACATTCCACATAAACATTACTTTTACGCACTGAGTCAGTCAATTGTTTTTGCCAGTGCTAAACGAGGAGACATTAATTGTTGAAAAAAATTTCTGATGTTACTTCTAATTGTAATAAAACTTACTATAATGTCATTTTTTAATATCCTTCTACCTTCTTAGCAATAAATAAAGATTTATATAAAACTAGTGATTATTGGTTCAGTTATGCACCTTATGTATATCTTCCGGCGCTACCGGAATCTGATTGTACGCGTGAACTAAGCCTATTGTTGAAGATACCTTTTTACCACACAATTATTACGCAAAGTCTTCGATGTGACGCACTGGGTATCGATCGGGGATCGTTCGCGCGTTCAACGCGCTATAGTCGCCACAAGGTCTCCGGGCTTCGTTGTCGTTCTTCTGAACCATATGAAGTGGCGAGGACCATAAGCTCTTAGATGGACGCGCAATTCCCATCTTCAACAGGGTGTCGAACTCGTCCTTGGCCGCCTTGAGCCGATCCGGTGCAAGCCTCCGTGGCTTACTTGGAACGGGTGATCCAGGGGTCATTTTGATGTAATGCATCATTTGGTGCCTCGTCGTAATAGGTGTTCCGTTGGGTTGCGTCAATTCCGGCATCTGAGACAGGAGCTGATGATGCGCGGACTCTCCTACCATTGTCTTCACCGACGGCATATCATCGTCCGCCGGGCTCCCGCGGATAGTTAACGTGGTCGTCCGACTGACAAGGTCGAAGTGTTCCAAAAAATCCACCCCGACTATGAGCTTCGAAACATCCGCAACCACAAAACGCCAGGTGAAATCCCGTCGGAGACCGATGTTTAAATTCAACGATACCGAACCATATGTGTTGATAACACTCCTATTTGCCGCCGTCAACTGATAATCTGACTTATCCCGTGGTCCACGCAGCAATTGACGTGGAAAAACACACAAGTCAGCACCAGTGTCAACAAGAAACTGCATGTTGGACACCTTATCTGTTATGAATAGACGGCGGGATGCTAGATTATGGTCGTTGGCCGTCATCAACGACTCCCTTGCTCGTTTCACTGACCCGGAGTCCAATTGCAGGGCGATACACACCTATGTACATTCGACCCATATCGTCAGTGGTACCAACATTTTCCCTGATAGTCTGGCTGTTCTCCGCGATCCCGCGAGCGCGATGCAGTTCGTCCACGGTATCGTGAATTAGGACGACGACGTTGAATCCATCTACCGCGACGAAAAGCTGACCACTCATTATACAGGGAATCGCGCACTGTGGAGTAATGGCGGTTCTCTTTAGATTTCGGGAAATCGCCGTCACTCGCCGAACGTTGTCCGCATTTCTCAACATCTCTGCTACCGGGTCCGGGCATGGTAGGCTCTTTGCCTTCTTCATGAGGTCGAACAGCTCCGACAGGGGCCGAGATGATCTAGACGGCTGTGGGACCTCCGTACTAGAGTCCAGTGCCTGCCGTTCCCGCAGGAGCTCCAACTCCGTGCGAAGCGCCTTGTTTTGACGCTCTTTCGCTGCCGCCAGGTCGACGTACTCGCCGGTGTTTGGCGAGCGTCCTCTCCGTTCTACACGTGGTGAAACACTTCTGTCCGACCACGCTAAATCTATCAACGCCTCTGAAATATCGCTGTCGCTGTCTTCATCCGCGACACAGGCGCTTCTCGACGATGGTCGGCTTGGGTGTTTTTTAAGGGCAGGTTGCCGAACGGATTTTGCACATCATATGGCTCTGAAAAGAGTCGTTTTTTTTGTATGTGTTTATATATGAATATCTCTCTCTGTGTGCGTGTGTGTGTGTATTTATGTTCGAATTTTAAGGGCAGGATCCAATGTTTGTTTACCTCCGAATCGATCGAAGAGACAATGTTTACTAGCGGAGAATAGTGTAACGTCCCTGATACTAGTATCAGGTATTTACAGCACTTATGAAGCGAAGAGCGGTTTTTGCCTACTAAGCGACTCGTTTTACTATAATTAATACTAAAAGAATGTGGGATCGTGGTGGCGTGTGGTTAAAGAGTGAAATCTACAGGTTAATACCTTTCATTAATTAGGTTTATTCAAGTAATTACGAGGAAAAGAATTATAATTAGCAATTTCTTTAGTAAATATGAAAATGTATATGTATATAACTGAATTCTAAACGTAAAAATAGAGTATAATAGACTTGTAATTGTCGCAAATCGCGGAACGGTAGCTAACTACTTCAATTATGTGGTTTTATAATGATATACATAACGCAAAAGTACAACGCAATTTATAATGGATCTAGATCCTAACAAAACTGACAGAACAATATTTGGTTATTAAATTTACTCTAAAATTCGTGTTGGACGTGGAACAGTTACTCTTTGGTTGACTCTAAACTAATTAGATCATGGCCCTTTTTGTGAGAGCACAAATCGACACCCAAAACCTGATCGCTTAATTGGGGAGCCTGCGTTAGCTGGCTACTAGAACTACCCAACGATGCAAGAATCAAATGACGACGTGTGACCAACAGGGTTGCAAATAAAAATGACTCGACTTTAATTATTTATTGAAGTTATTGAAACGCCACCCAAAAGACACGGGCTTCAGAGACCAAGCCGCTCAATGATGGGGAACCTGCGTTAGCTGGCTACTAGAACTACCCAACGATCGAGTATCCAAATGGCTGATACCCGCTGTCCAGTCAAAACTAAGAATCTTGTGGGCTCTTACCAGTTAAAACTGCTCCAGTTGTCGCTTCCTAAGAGGTCCGGCACGTAGTACTGCAAAGATTGTTCTGCCCTCGCAGCCGCTGCTGCACGCCCTTTTATACCCCGAGAATCGTGGGTTTTTCCCGCTCAAAAAGTAGTTATTCATTTATTACGCTTTATTTAGTAGCAAATATATATTAGTTTGATTCAGAAAAATACGCTTTGATTTACTATTAATTAGTTTTTCACAAGTTTTCCCGTTAAATCGCATTTTTAATAATTTTTATATACGCAAATTATAAGTGTTTTGATAGAAGAAATAAATAACCGCGAATAATACATAAAATAATAATTAAAAATATAACGCAATTTATAATGAGTGAATAATTAATAATATATATAATATAAACATTTAAATAATAATTTATTTTAATTCTGTTTCGAAGTATATCTTCTGTCTCTTTCTAACTAACGCGCGCGCCATCGATCGGTGATCTATTCTAAACAATGTTGCACGCGTAAGCTACCCCACCCCATTACCACGCGAATTTTTATGGTACGGTCGGTAATTTGCGGTCGGTAATAACATAGAAAAATTTATTATCTAGAAAGTACTGTCTTTCATTATCGGCCGGAACTGGTCTTCCCCGGGGACGTTACACCTCCCTCCTTGGGCGAGTCTCTTGTCCTCAAGAGACACTTGCTGCATCGTTGAATCGCACATTTGCAGCATCCGCAATTATCCGGATCGTTCCTCGGGGATGTTGCTCCTTCCCCAAACAGCCAAAGGATTTTCCATGCTCTCCGCCTGGGGTCCTTTTTGTCGATTTTCTTATATAAATTCCACGGTGGGCCTGGTACCTCTATTGGTGTGAGGGTCCATGTAGTTTGTTTTTTCATGTTTTGATCATTGGAGGTTTCCTGCGTCTTTTGTTTGTTGAAATAATGAATCTTTGTTTGTTTATGTATCAATATATATATATCTCCCTTTATACCTGCTCGTTTAATTTCCGCATCTTATTTTTGAATTTCCGCACAAATACTTTTCTTCCGCTTCTGCGCGCCATCTTGCTTTTGCTAATATGGCGGTTCATTGCTACTTTTCGTAATATTTTCAAGGTGGGGGGGGGGGGGGGGGGGGCATGTGTATCGATGTATTAAGACTTCTCCTTTAAGGTTAATTGTATATGTAGATATATTTAAGAAAAATTTGATATATTATATAGCGCTATACATTATTTTTACTTCTCCTTTTTTTTTTTTTTTTTTTTTTTATTATTATTATTTTACAGTGACGGAAAGTTTTCCATTTTCGTATGCCATTGAGGTGAGTTCAACAATGTTCCAGTCGTCGGTAGCCAACAATAGCAATCCGTCTTTAAACATCTGCTTTTCGTCTTCCGTTGCCTCCGCTATGCTGTTTCGGCAGTGCGTACAGGCTACCGCTGGCCTGAGTGCGCTGAGCGGCTTATTGCAAGCCAGGCAGTGCGTCATATGCATTGCCGTCTCTTTCGATACATAATGGTGGCTGCCTATGTGTTATTATTGTTATTTATTAGTTACATAATTTTATTAAAAGGATAAGGATCTACATAGTATTTTTAATTCCTTGCCTACGTGCCACCACCGGTGTTTTTTCTCCGTCCCGATGCGAAAAGCACATACTCCACATATTCGCTTTAGCACTCTATTGCTCTTACAAGAAAAGACTATCTCCTTATCCTTCACACATATGGCGTTAGTGATTTGCCAGCTTGCCATCTTTATTATTATTTTTCTTTTTCTTCTTTTTCTTCTTCTTCTTCTTCTTCTTCTTCTTTTTCTTCTACCCTTTTCCCTTCTTTTGCTCGTCTTCTACTATGTTTCTTTATGTTTGTTTGCACGTGGTGCCCTCGTTTCGTTTATAATTTTTTTGTAAAGGTGGTAGCAACTTTGTTGCGCGTGTGCAATCCTGCGTCTTTAAGGCTGATTTTTCCCTATTATTGATTCTTGATCCTTTAATGGCATGTGCGCCCTCTTGATACGGTCTTTGTGAACTATTCTTTTCCGGGTTTTCCCCCTAATTTGTATTTCTACATTGTTGTCCCCAACGTTTCTAGATACTATGTGCGGCCCGGTGTATTCTTTCTGTAGTTTATTTTTTCGTGGCGGATTAAGTAGGAAGACATTTTCGCCGGTCTGGTAGTATGCTGGTCGTATTTTTTTATCATAATAGAATTTTTGCCTATGTTTCGATTGCTGTAAGTTATTTCTTGCTGTTTTCCGTAGATTGTGCAGAGTTGTGATTAGATTGTCAACGAAATCCGGGAAGGTGTTAATGTTCTCGTCGACGATGAATTTTGACGGCTGTCTCGCTTTTCTACCAAATATTAGCTCGTGTGGGGTAAATTTCGTTCCTTCATGTATGCTAGTGTTGTAAGAGAAGAGAGCTTGAGGTAACCAATCGTCCCATTCTTTCTGTTCAGTAATATAATGCTTGAGGTATTCGATTAATACATGATGACTTCTTTCTAGTGCGCCGTTGGATTGAGGATGAAAAGACGAAGTTCGATACGTTTTAATTTGAAAAATTCTCGCTAATTTCTTCATTAATGAACTAGTGAAACACGTGCCTTGATCTGTTAATATTGCCTTTGGACATCCGAATTTGCAGATAAAGTGATCTGTGAAAGCTTTTGCTACTTCTTCTGTGGTGAATGAAACAAGAGGTGCTGCGACAGAATATTTTGTTAAGTTATCTTGTACTGTTAATATGTAATTACACCTAAGTCTGTTTTTACACGGTAGATTGGTTCCAGAAGAAGCCGTGTAAAAAAAAAACCGTGTAAAAAAAGACATTGATCTTATACAAAAATGGGTGATTTGTTCCTAATCTCTAAAACCTATTAAAATTAGTGAAAAACAAGAATTTTTAAGAACAAGAATTCATGTTTATTTTATTAAATCAAATATATAATGCTTATTTTCACAAGCATAGTAATTAATGATAAAAAAGATATGCACTCTAATCTTAAAAGTAATATAAATTAAATGTATGGCAAGTTCAGGAACTAAAAAACTATGTTGTGAACGAAAAGAATAGGTTATTCAATTTTTAAGGTAAAAAATAAAATAAAATAGAATAAGTGATAATCATAAATACAACAACATAAATTTAATTGCTGTCGTCATCAGTTATTCGCATTCGCTTGCTTCGAACGCGTATACATTCACTATCATCGCTGGAATAATTTTGAACTGGACTTTCTCTTGCTCGTTCGGCATCTACATTTTGAAAAATGAACTCTGTTATGAGCCGTTGTTCGCCAATTCTTGCTACCTCTTTGTATAATTCCTTGTAACGAGCCATACAAGAATTCAGCTCACGTTGGAATTGTGCAGCTCTTTCGACATTGGGATCATTTTTGACGAAATGGTGTCCTAATTTATTTGCAAGTTGAAGCCCTTCTTGAATTAAATTTTCAGTTAATTTTACAGGTTCTTCACTATCACTGCTTTCTATAACATCAGCATTCTGTGAGGCAAAATGTAATATTTCGTCTTCGCTAAGAACTTTATCAATCATCAGTTCATCAATGTCATCAGATACCAAGTCATCAAAACCCTCCCCACCAACTGCGTGTGCTAAAGCAATTATATTGGGATATTCGTTTGTATTTTTCTCCACAGGATTTTTACTTTTTACACATTCTGGCCAAATTGCTCTCCAACATCCGTTTAAGGTTGATGGTCGTAAATCTGACAATGCTAAAGCAGCATGTGTAACGCAATCTTTGATAGAAAACTTTTTCCAGGCATCAATTACTGTTAGAGTTTTATCCCTATCCAAAGTGTCCAAAATGTACTGGAATGTTCGTTTGATATAATAAGTTTTGAATGTTGCGATAATTCCTTGGTCCAGTGGTTGGATTAGGGATGTGGTATTTGGTGGCAGGAACAAAACTTGTACATTTTCGTGTTCCAACTGAGGATGCCCGGGTGCATTGTCTACCAACAGAAGAACTTTAAATTCTAAGCCCTTTTCATTCAAATATTTTCTAGTTTCTGGCACAAAATATTTAATGAACCATTCTGTGAAAACTGTAGTCGTCACCCATGCTTTTTTATTGGCCATCCAATTAACCGGCAATGTATCAAAATCGACACCTTTCATTGCTCGAGGCTTTAATGCACGATTGATAAGCAGGGGCTTTAACATCCGATCTCCAGAAGCGTTACTGCACAATAAAAATGTGACTCGATCTTTTTCAACTTTAAAACCCCCAGCACTTTTTTGCGATTTGGCCACATATGTTCTTCTCGGCATTTTTTTCCAAAAAAGACCGGTTTCGTCAGCGTTAAAAACCTGATCTGGACTGTATCCACCATCCGCTATTATTTTTTTAAGTTTTAGTTGGTATTCTTCGGCGGCTTTCTGATCTCCAGAAGCAATCTCGCCCTTGATTTTTATGTTATGAAGCGCATGCCTATGGAGAAATCCCCTCATCCAACCTGTGCTTGCAGAAAATACGTAGCTCTTCTCAGCAGTTGTTTGTGTGGATGTAGACGGTTGTTCGTCTTTTATCATTTTATAGAACCTTAATGCTTGCTGTTTGATATTGTTTCCGTCTACGGGAATTCTTTTTTGGGCATTTTCCTCCAGCCATATTATGAGTGCTTTTTCCATTTTTTCTTTAACAGCATCTCTAGTGTATGATGAAGACTTAACAGATAGGTTCGTTCCAGAAATCACCGATTGCCTAATTGCAATTTCATTTTTCTTTATAGTTCTTATTGTGGCTTCATTTAAACCGAACGTTTTACCAAGAGCAGTTGAGCCTTCTCCATTTCGAAGGCGATCTAAAATTTTAATCTTGGTTTCCAAAGAAATTGCCTTCCGTTTTAGTTTTATATCTGACATTTCCTTTTAGGGATACATAAAATATTTAACAAAATTAAAAAACATAAATAACTGAATACAGTAAAGACTGGATAACTGCAACGAACGATGGACTGGATAACTGCAACGTTACTATCCCCATCACTTAGGGGGTTCCCCCTTGAATTTTGACACTTGACGAGCGGCAGCGTATGTAATGTAATCCGAACCGGTGTATCGGTGAGACAATACTAATCTAACAGTAAAACTTTTTTATTTTTTAATTTTGTTAAATATTATTTTTACCAATGTTATTGTGAGATTCTCCTGATCAAAATAAGACCAAACACGGCATAATTTGAACAACATTTGTTTATGTAGTGATATTGTTTGTTTTTTGTAGTGTATTGAGATGCGATTTTGTATCTAACCAAAAGACCATTACTCCTCAGACATTTCTAAAAATTTAATTTTAAATAGCCTCTCTCGTTCGCTCTCTGTCCTTTCCTACGTTTAGCGGTCGACGCGAGTCAAATGTAAACAAAGAATCGACACCAGGACTCGATAACTGCAACGCTTGGGTCCCGATTTCGTTGCAGTTATCCAGTCTTTACTGTAAATACAAAATATTTTTTGGCTTACCTTTTATCTTAATGCGTTAAAATTAAATTTAATGGAAAATCAAATTTGCCTGCAAAAAATTTCTTTACCAAACACGTCTTATTGCATTGACAGTTCACAAAATATTAACACGTTTCAATTGCTCTGACCAGTAAATTTTATTGTATGCACATAAAGGGAATTCCCCTAAATTAGTGCTATTCACATTTGCTTTGACCAATAAAAATTGTTTGTACGCGCTAAAGGGGAATTCACTTAAATCTTTAAGCTAGTGTTCGCAAACTATCGATACTATCGATGGTTTCAGACTTTTTTCTTTCATAAATACTTTTTTGTGATATGAACATACTTCGCAAAAATTAAATTTGACAAAAAAAATTTAAGTACATAAAATTTCAAATCGTGCTAAATGGAATAAAATCGTGTAAAAAAATTAAAAATATTCAATTTTCAAACCGTGTTATATCAAAACCGTGTACAAAAAGACCGTGTAAAAACAGACTTAGGTGTATATCCTTTTTTGGTGAGTGGAAGTGGTCCTAATATATCCAGAGATATCTTATCAAATGCCTCGATGGGGGTATCAGTGATAACCATTGGTTCCTTATTCTTCATACGTACAAGCTTGTTTCGTTGGCAGTCAATGCAGGTTCTAACGTAATCTACTACATCCTTTTTCATGTTTTTCCAATAATAATTATGTCTAATGCGTTGGTAAGTTTTCTTGATACCTTTGTGACCTCCCAGTGGGGTTTCATGATTTTCTCTAATAATTTCTAATCTATCTTTTTGCAGAGGTATTTGTATCTTCCCTGTACACAATGTAATTTTTATGTTTGTATTATTGAAGACAATGCATAAGATCTTTTTGATGTGTTTCCTGTCTGGCATGCTAATTTCCTGTATCTTCTGTTCTTGAAGTAAAAGGGAGAGAGTTTTTAAAGCTTGAGGTAATTCTTCTTTAATTGGTGCTATTATTCCTAGTACTAATTGTTTCTTTAATCTAATTTCTATTATTTCCTTAGCATTGAATTTAGGTATTATAAGTTTCTTTCTTTTTATAAATTCTTCTGACTGCGGGTCAGAAGGATTTCCTTCCTTGTCCAAAAATATTACAATTGTTCCCTTTCTTATCCACAGATGATCTTTTGTTTCTTCTATGTATGTATGAACTGGTTCTTCTGATATTACTTTTGGTTGTCCTGATTTCCTAATGGTGAGTTGTCCATCTTCTTCTTTTACTATTTTAATGGGAGTTATGGGAGCAGTTTCTGTGAAGTTTGAATCTGATTCTTCTTTTAAATTTTTAGGTCTTGCGGATTCTTCCTTAGGAGTTTCAGAAGAGGAGTCGATTTTTGGTGGATCTTTGAAAATATATTTGGACAGAATTGTTGCTTCGTCTAATTCTTCTATCTCATCAGCAATTACTATGGGATCATTTCTCCTCAAAACTAATGGCGGTGGAGTCTTCTCCTTGAACTCTGAGGGTGGTTGATGGATTTCAACTTGTACTTCTCTTTCATTTTTCTTATGTTTTTTCTTGATTGTTCGTTTTTCTTGTGATGTGCTCGAACTTAAGGGCCTTTTCCTCTTGATCTTGTCTGCCAATTCGTCTTCCGAGTCGTCTGTGTCATAGTAATTAGATTCGTCTGAGCTAATATCTTTTGATGAATACTGTTTTTGTTTTTTCTTCTGTGGTAATGAGTCGGTAGTTGTTAATTCTCGTGGTCGTGTAGGATACTGGTGCCATTCTTTCTTCTTTTTAATTTCTCTTGAACTGGTAGTTGTTGATTCCCGTGGTCGCGTTTTATACTGATGCCATTCTTTCTTTCTTTTAATTTCTCTTGGACTCGATGTAGTGGAACTTCTTGGTCGTTTAACATGTTGATGCCAATATTTCGGCCTTTTTACTTCCCTGCTTTCGGATGTGTTTGTTGAGTGTGATCTTTTTGCATTGATTGGTAGCGTATCGATGTTTTGAGTTGGGTTGCGAGATAATGCGTCTGTGTTAGAATTTAATTTTCCTGCTTTGTATTTTACTTCGTAATCATATTCGCTTAGTTTTAGTTTCCAGCGTAACAGTCTAGACGTAGGATCTGCGACTTTGTTAATCCAAGTTAATGGTTTATGGTCTGTTATTAAAGAAAATTTTCTACCATAGACATATGGACGAAAGTGATTTACGGCGTAGACAATCGCTAAAAGCTCTCTTTCAGTTGCTGAGTATCTTGTTTCGGCTTCGTTCAGGACTCTCGAAGCGTATGAGATTGGCTGGTCATCGTATTTGCTATATATTCCAATATAGGCGCGATACGGAACGGCCCCTCTGATGCGGAGCACCACTGGCCTCGTCTCGTGTCACGCGTTGCTATTTTGCTTTCTGGCATCGTAAAAAAAACGACGTTGCAACTTTCTAGGGGTGCATTTTAAAGGTGAAAATCTGCTCTATCGCGTGGTATAGTTCAATTTTCCGCTAGACCCTTACTTTTTAAGATAAATTGCAAAATATACGTAAAAATTGGTGCAAAATCCGTGTCTTTCGGCGTTCAATGGCCATTTAAACATGTTTAAACATTCAGAATGCATAAAACGCAGATATCGTTGTATTCGAGAAAGTCTATAGAATCTTTTGATGTTAACAGAATCTTAGTATCTTTTATAGTTACCTCACAAAATTGGTTCAAATTTTAAAAACGTGCTTTTTTTTCAAACTCAAATTTCTCAAAAACTGTACGTGCTGGAGAAAAACGGGTTGCAGATTCGTAATCAGCGCGAAAAACCCTATAAGAATCACTAGTCCAAATTAGAAACGTCGAAAAAAAGTTAAAATTTGTTGGACAGTGTAATTGACCAATTCTCTGAGAATTCAGTCCGACCTGGACTGTCCTAATTTGGCGCTCGCTATTAACGGTTCGGATCGCTTCGCGCCTATCTGCGATCCGATTTTGCGGTTTAAATTTCCCCTATTACTTCTTTGATTTCCTTGTAAACTTTTTTGATAATTTAAATATGGATGACCCTTATTCTTTTTAAAACATTTATCTTCCGTATGCCCTGACCGTCTACAATACACGCACCACATTTGATTTGAATTTTCCGAATTAAAACTTCTACCCTTCCTACAATCCTTCTTTAAATGTCCAAATTCATTACATTTATAACATTGTTTTTCCGATACATCTGTTGCTAATACTCTAGTAAAGATTTTATTATTTTCAATTCCAGTTCGTCTCGTTCTTTCCTTAACCTCTTGTTCTAATTTTATCGCTTCCGAAATTATATTTTTCAAATTTTTTGACTAATCCTTAGATATTATTAAGCTTATTAATTGATTTTGCAACCCTCTAACAAAACCCATTATAGCAGTTTGATTTAACAGTGCTATAATTCCTGCCTTCTGTTCTGTATCATAGTTTTCCTGAATAGCTTCCATCCCAAAATTTAATTTATTACTTATTTTCTGTCCAAACATTTCTACCGTTTCATTTTTTTCCTGTTGTATCAACTTAAGTTCATCAAATATAGAATCAAGATCATATCTTTTAATCAATACTGATTTTAAAACTTCAATTAATTCCTCCAAGTTTTTCGGTTCAGATCGACTATTTATTATTTGTTCCGTAAGTCCTCCAATTTTATTCCAAACTAAGGCAAAAAAACTTTTTTGTTCACTGGGTTTTATCAAAGAATTTGCTAATCGACACTGTTTTGAAAATTTAAATATTGTGCATGAAGTTTGTCCATCAAACCGAGGAACCAAGTCTATTGCTAAATTTAAAGTCAAATATGAATGCTCAGAGGCAAATGATTTTTGAGTACTATTCAAATTCCACTCATTATTTACTACTGATGAATTTTCTAAAGAGGAAGATGTTGCTGCTGGAATACAACTTAATATTAAATTTGTATCAGTTTCTGTTCGTTCTATTGTACTTATTTCTCCTACTCCGGGCGGTTCTACCATCTCCTGTATATCTTGAACTTCAAATCCCCTTCCCGTAGTCATTTTAATTCTACGAATTTTCCTAATACTTTTCTTAAAACCTTTCCTAAATGGCGGCATCTTAAATTTTAACCGACTTAAACTAAATTTAAATTCTTATTATCTTAAATTAAATACGTGACTCGATTTCAGATGAAAACAAAGTGTGCAATAGGCGAAGCGCGTGGTGTCCAGGTGATCTTTTGCACGGCCGCTGCCACCACTCTCTTTGGTATTTACCCTCAGCCTTTGGGAAAACCGTGCCCAAAACCCAAAGGAAAGAGTGCGCTGTCACCAAAAAATTGTTGCGATTTCTCTTCGTTGATTTAGGGAATTTCTTTGTCGGCGAGGTCCAATTTCTCAAAAATAGCTCTTTGGGCGCTTGATTTAACTTTTATAATTTAAATAAACACGAAAAGAAAAATAAATAAATAATCTAACTAATATTTTCAATGAATTTAATAAACTGAACAACTAATTTAACTTTGAACTTTTAATAAACTTTACAAAAATTAACTTTCAAACTAATTTCAATAAAACTAAATTAACAAGACAAATTTTAATATTTTATTCTGCTAGGTAAGATACGTGCGCTATTTCTTAATTCTGAGAATTGAATGAATAACAGATTTACAAATTGAAAGTCAAGGATATTTATACATTTGTTTATAATTTGTTTGATTTCGTCCAATAAAATTAATATTTTAAATTTAACAGTTATTGATTGGCTATCTTTTCTATTTTTCACTTATTAAATAGGAGTTCTTACAAATTGTCTATGATTTTGATTATAATTTATGAAATATACCCTGTGTTCCATTTACAAACTAAATTTTGCGCGTTTACAATTTATACATTATAGTATTTTATGCGTGTCGTGAATTCCGGGAAACGATGTCGTCGTTCGGCTACGTCGCGTCGTCGAACAGTCGAGTAGGGGAGAGTTCGTTCAGGGGTCAATGACGAACGATCGACAAGATCATTACGCCTTAAGCAAATAAAGAATACTTATGTTATGTAATTTAGTGATTATTTTCTAAAAAACCTGACATAACCTACTACAACATTTAACCGCTAGGCGTAGCCACTTATACATTGGGTTTCGCCTCTTTTAAATTTATACAGAATTAAGTCAGCAACGAATGGCAGCACACAACACCCCCGTCTCTTCAAAAACAGTCGTCCCGACTGCGGCAAGTTCATTGTAAGAAAGCCATCTTCAGCTCGATCTTTCTAACCTCCGGACTCTCGTGAAATTAGCCGGAACCTGCTCACCTCTGTCTGTAAAGGAAGTGAACAAACAAATCGAAATATTTACTTGAGTGGCCCTTTTCAGACAGCTCTCGTCTTGACATTCGTCCAACGTCTCAAGGAAAAACCACCCACAAACCTTGAGCAAGACGCCGGTGATTTCCTGAAGATGTTTCCAAACTCTAATCTTCTCTCAGGTTAATGATGTCCCGACTGCTCCTCGCCCTGCCTCTTGACTCTTGCGACTTGCGCATTTCTTTCTTGAAGTCTTCTCGGAGGTGGACTCTCCCAGCCTCACGAAACCACTCTTTACAATTTCGAAGTCCAACGGTCAAACTCCATCGGAATAGAGTCCTGACTGAGGGGCGACCCTCCTACGAGAATCGCACTTCCTCAATCGCAAAGACTTTCGAAAAAGGAGAGCCCGCAGCCAGTAAGAAATCGCCACCTTAGCCTTCTGCGACGAGGCGTCCTCTTCTTGGGCGAAGATGTCAAACATCATATTTCCGGTAATAATTCAAACAGGGGGTGAAGCTTGGTAGCGAGCAAGCCGGTTAACGTGGACGACCCTAGGCTTCGACTTCGGATGACGAATTATTCGATAAATCAATTCATTCAACCGATCCTTAACCACATATGGTCCTTCCCAACCAAATTGCAATTTTGGACATTTTCCTTTTGTTCTTCGAGGATTGAAAAACCAAACTTTCTCTCTAGGCGTAAAAGAAATTGGTCTTGAAGCAGAATCGTACCAAGTCTTCGTCTTCTCTGCACGAATCTGCATACGTTGTGGAACGAAGCGATGCACTTTCACGATTCTTCTTCGGGTTTCCTCGATGAACTCATTTTCTTCTTTCGGTGAATCAGGTGCCAGTCCTCTTAGAAGATCCATGGGTAAACGCAGTTCTCTTCCCATCAGAATCATGGACGGAGAATTCTGAGTAACCTCATGACATGAAGAACGGTAGGCCAAGAGGAACATTGGAATCCATTTATCCCAGTCCTTCTGATTTTCAGCAACAAACTGGGACAAGTACTGTAACAAGGTTCGGATCATCCGTTCTACGAGTCCATCCGACTGAGGGTGTAAAGGAGTTGTTCTGGTCTTCTTGATTCCCAGCATTTCCATTAATTCCTTGAAAATGTTGGACTCAAAACTCCGACCCTGATCAGAATGCAACTCAAGCGGCACACCATGTAGACTGATCACCTCACGAAGTAGCGTTTCTGCGATCGTTGTAGCTTGCTGGTTTGGCAAAGGGAATATTTCTGGCCATTTCGAGAAATAATCAACCACAACCAGCGCAAATCTGTTCCCGGACGAAGGTTATAAATCTTCAGGTTCCCTCTCACCTTCTCAACAGGGCCCTTCTTCGCGGAACATCGATGACATTTTCGACACCAATCTTCTACATCTCTTCGGTGATCCAGCCAAAAGTATCTCTGACAAACCTTAGCAAGCGTCTTCCTGATTCCAAAATGTCCTCCGGTAGGTGCATCATGACATTCTTGTAACACCTCCGTAATCTTCCTTCTAGGCACGATTAGTAATTTTGTGATCTGATTTCCGTCCACCGACTCCCATCTTCGGATCAGCAAATCCTGTTCCAGATCCAAAGAATCCCAAATGGACCAGAAATATTTCGCTCCAGAGGAAAGAGCCGAAACTTCCTGCCAAGTGGGTTTATTTCCTTCCTTCAAATATCTTCCAATAGCATGAAGATCTTCATCCTCTTCTTGCGCGTTTACCCATTCTTCTATTTCGGGGGGACGGCATACCGTTCTAAGAATCCGTCCTTCCTCTTCGTGATCCTTTTCCTCAAGGCGGGAACAACGCTTACACTGCGAAGCTTCACAAGGCCCCCTAGAGAGACTGTCCGCGTTTCCATGATTCCTTCCAATACGATGCTTGATTTCAAAATCGTACTGTTGGAGTCTCTCAATCCATTTTGCGATCTGTCCTTTGGGTCTCTTAAATGAAAGCAACCATCTTAGTGAGGCATGATCCGTCCTCACTAGAAATTTTCGTCCATAGAGGTAATGATGGAAGTGCTCTATGGATTTCACAATGGCCAACAGCTCCCTTCTCGTTACGCAGTAGTTTGTTTCTGCTCTTCCCAGCATCTTTGAAAAATATGCGACCACCTTCTCCTGGCCATCTTGAATCTGGGACAGAACTGCGCCTATTGCGTCATTTGATGCGTCGGTGTCAAGAATAAAATCCGCATCAGGCAAGGGATAAGTCAAAACAGGAGACCTGGCAAGATGAGACTTCAACTCCTCAAAGACTCTCTGGCATTCTTCCGTCCATTGGAAAGAAATCTTGTTTTCCGTCAATCGATGCAAGGGTTTTGCAATCGATGAGAAATTGCGGACAAAGGGTATAGCCGGATAAGGTAGTCAAATGTGCCCTTGAGTCGATTTAGAAACCCAACTCGTCAGTCGATAGCATATCCAAAAAAAACATCTCACACCAAGTTTCAACCCCCTATCTCATTCGTGGGGGTAGTAAAAGGGAAAAAACGAAATTCCGGTTTTTGGCCCTTTTTGCCTATTTAATGCCGTTCAAAAATTCTGAAAAAATTCTAAAACATGGAGAACCATATAGCGCACATTGTTGAATTTTTTCAGATTTTTTGATTATAAATTGTAGTCGTGAAAAATCAAAAACCGAAAAAAAATCCGAAAAATTGCGATTTTTTAGTGAAGATGTCGGAGCACTACTTTTATATTAATATGGTAGTTAGGTATTAGTATAACTATTATTCTCTAATTTTTTCAGATTTTTCGGTGAGGTGCGCCGTAGTTAAAAAAATCAAAAACCGATTTTTTCGCGCGAAAAACCAACTTCTGCTTCGAATTTTTATGTCAATTTCCCATAAAAAATGCATTAGGCTATTTTAAGAGGATTCACGTTCGCACAATTGATTTATGAATTACAACAATAAAATTAACATAATTACTTAGTTTTATGCTATGTTCTTTATATACTTAAATGTTTAAGGGCCTTCCAATGAGATCGGTAGCGCAGCGGTTAAGGCGCTTGACTGGTAAACCGCTGCGTACTCTTTTTGGCGCAGGTTCGATCCCGTCCGAACTAATATTTTTTTTCTCTTTTTTTTTTCTTTCTTTTTTCTTTTAATTATTAGTTTTGTCATTCTAATTATATAGCAATGGATACTACTTATTTAAAAACATTTTTAATACATTTTAGGGATATTTCAAGGTTTGTTTTTTTTTTAACTTGAAAAACTATGACAACTTTAAATTCATATAAAAATAATTACGGAACATTTTGACCACATATCTTAATTGCGCTACGATTTTATATTTTTTCAGTTGAGTATATTTATTAGTCCAATTTTCAAATATTTCATTTCTGGTAACTAAGTAGTAGAGGTCTGTCGACTACTTATTGTTATAGGTATTTTGTTAATCTTGATTAGTTGAAGATTGGCTTTTCTCTATTCAGGTATTCGACTTGATGTTTGAAAAATGGTTAATTCAGTTAATCCTTGAAATAATTGCAATGTACAATATTAAGCAAAATATTTCAAACGGAGCAAGTGATACCGGTTATAAATGAGGATCGCGATGATGACTGATCCATTCGACATAGTATTTCTTCAACAATGCAAAGCGGTAAGGTACGAAAAATAAAATGTTTAAAAATAAAAATATATAAAATTGTTGTCTAATTAAGATACGTAGTCAAAATACTTAAAATTATTTTTATTTCAACAGGTAGTGGGGATTTTAGTGGGTAGTCTGCGATTAACGTAGGAATCCCACACTAGCCTAAGGAATGTGCGTAAATGCATTTCCCCCACTGAAAAAAACAAAAAAAAAAAAACAAACCTTGAAATATCCCTAAAATGTATTAAAAATGTTTTTAAATAAGTAGTATCCATTGCTATATAATTAGAATGACAAAACTAATAATTAAAAGAAAAAAGAAAGAAAAAAAAAAGAGAAAAAAAATATTAGTTCGGACGGGATCGAACCTGCGCCAAAAAGAGTACGCAGCGGTTTACCAGTCAAGCGCCTTAACCGCTGCGCTACCGATCTCATTGGAAGGCCCTTAAACATTTAAGTATATAAAGAACATAGCATAAAACTAAGTAATTATGTTAATTTTATTGTTGTAATTCATAAATCAATTGTGCGAACGTGAATCCTCTTAAAATAGCCTAATGCATTTTTTATGGGAAATTGACATAAAAATTCGAAGCAGAAGTTGGTTTTTCGCGCGAAAAAATCGGTTTTTGATTTTTTTAACTACGGCGCACCTCACCGAAAAATCTGAAAAAATTAGAGAATAATAGTTATACTAATACCTAACTACCATATTAATATAAAAGTAGTGCTCCGACATCTTCACTAAAAAATCGCAATTTTTCGGATTTTTTTTCGGTTTTTGATTTTTCACGACTACAATTTATAATCAAAAAATCTGAAAAAATTCAACAATGTGCGCTATATGGTTCTCCATGTTTTAGAATTTTTTCAGAATTTTTGAACGGCATTAAATAGGCAAAAAGGGCCAAAAACCGGAATTTCGTTTTTTCCCTTTTACTACCCCCACGAATGAGATAGGGGGTTGAAACTTGGTGTGAGATGTTTTTTTTGGATATGCTATCGACTGACGAGTTGGGTTTCTAAATCGACTCAAGGGCACATTTGACTACCTTATCCAGCTATACCCTTTCCTGTAATAAGTACAGAGACCTAGGAAACTTCGCAATTCCGTCCTGTTCTTCGGCACTGGCCATCCTTGAACAGCAATGATCTTCTTGGGATCAGTCTTCACTCCCTGTTCAGATACTATGTGTCCCAGATATTTCACCTCTCGACAAAAGAAGTTACATTTCTTCGGGCTCATAATTTAATTTCGCGCGGCAGAGACGAGATTTTTGAGATTTCCTATTTCATCTTCAAAACTTCTTCCGAAGATTATTATGCCATCAAGATACACCAGGCAAATCTTCCAGTTAAAATCCGCCAAAACAGTATCCATTAGACGTTCAAATGTAGCAGGAGTATTAAAAAGTCCAAAAGGCATAACTTTGAACTGCCAAAGTCCGGTTCCAACACAAAACGCAGTCTTCTCTTTATCTTTCTCATCCATTGCTATTTGCCAGTATCCACTTTGCAAATCAATTGTCGAAAACCAAGTTGAACCAACTAAGGCATCCAAGGTGTCCTCAATCCTAGGGAGCTGATAGGAATCCTTCTTTGTAATTTCATTCAATCGGCGATAGTCCACGCAAAATCTAATGCTCCCACCTTTCTTCTTCACCAAGACAATTGGAGAAGACCACGGACTATTGGACTTTTCGATAACTCCTTGCTTCTCCATCTTCGCAAGTACAGTGGGTAACAAAAGTAAGTAAACACTTTGAGCTTGTAGCAAAAAACTATTTAGGTCAAAGCTAATATGTAACTTCAAAAGACAAATTGTATATCTAGTGAAACTACATGAAATAATCTATACAATTATGCTGATAAAATGTTCATTAGTGCTGGATTTCCTCGTAAAAAATAATAAAGATTCGCGATATGCAACGAATACACGGTCCAAAAGTAAGTAAACACGACCGGCATTGCTCGATAACTTTTTAATACTTGTCATTTTGCAATTTATCTGTAAATAACTTTTATAGATTATTTCATGCTGAATCTGAATTCGCAAACCGTTCCTTTGTAGTGGTTATCGTTTTCGAGAAAATTTGATTTAAAGGAAAATTGTAAGTTTTCAACTTTGGAAATGTTTCACAGTCTTATAGTTGCTTCTATTCATTTTGTTTTTATACCAAACTATTCTGCAAATTATCCTGAATAAAATGATAGGAATTATGATAATATTATAATTATTTAATTATGTTTAAATGCCAATGAAAGTGAAGAAGAAACCCAAGACTCGCCGATGTCTGCTGATGTTTTTCAATTTATTTCAACGACTGAGAGTTTCAGAACAATTCTAATCAGATCAAACGAAACAGTAAATATTACAGTTGAAGAAGGTACTCAAGAAAGATAACAAATCGTGTTATGCTTTGAGTACATGTGTCAAACGTTTCGGAAAATTATTAGCACGAAATCCGAAAAACGCTCGTACAAAAAAAAATGACCGTCTGTGATGGCTGTAACTGCATATTCGCGTTAAGCAATGAAGAATACGATATCATTCATTCATTTAACCTTAAATTTAACGAACGTATAACAGATTTTACATAAAACAATATGCTAGTATAATTCAAGATATCAAGAAATAAATAATAATAGTAACAATTATACATTTGCGCAAATAATATATTATTATAAATAAGAATTATATAAAAGACAAAAATAATTATAATTTTAACACAAGTTATAAATATAACTTTTTATTGCTACACAAAATTGCAAAGTTAAAACATTTAAATATTGTAATTAATGCCCGGAATGATATCCTTGTCTCTGTGACATTTTGCAAATTCTTCCTGGTACAGATAAAGCATATTTTAAACAATCATCTGCAGTAAATTCCTGCCAAGTTGGAGTTATAATATTCTGTAACTCTTTAATACTTTTTGGCTTTTTCTCAGCTATTTTTAACTTGAGAATGGCCCACATATTTTCTATTGGTGACAGATTCGGACTTTGTGGCGGCCAATCCAATAAATTTATATTATTACTTTTGAGATAATTCATGACAATTTTTGCTTTGTGTATGGGGGCATTATCTTGCTGTAAAATGAAATCATTTCCTATCAAGCGCTGTCCTTCGGGTATAATGACGTCCTGTAATAGCTTCAGGTACACTTTCGAATTCACTTTTCCGGCTAGTGATATAATTTTCCCAATGCCACTAGCCGAAAAACACCCCTAAACCATTATACCCGCGTACATACTTCTGTGTGTAGGTCTTATACATTTGTATGAAAATTCTTTGTTTCGTTTTCTCCACACGTACATCCTACCATGACTGTATTTCATGCGAATCATGGATTCGTCCGTCCATAATATTTTTTTCCAAAAATCGTCGGTTTGTAACATATGAGATTCGTAAAATTGCATACGCTTCTTCAAGTTTGTTTTGCTTAAATAGGGCAATTTTCTTGCAACACGCCCATAATTTTCTGCTGCATGCAATACTCTTCTGATCGTTTGTGTACTCGGCACATTTATATTTGTTTCTACTAATTGGGCTCGGATCTTTGGTGCCGACATAAATGGTGATGCCATTGACATATTTATAATTTTTTCATCTGTACGAATTGTTGTACATTTCGGCCGTCCAGACCTTTGTCCTACAGAAACTCGTCCGTCTTTTTTATACGCAGCAATTATTTTGAAAATAGTAGCTGGGGTTTTAGCAAAAAATTTTGCTATCTTTCGGTACGAATTGCCTTCATTATGCGTATGTATAACAATTTTGCGTTCCTCATTTGCGAGCTGTTTTCTTCCTTCCATTTTTCTATGACAAAACTGAAATGCACAATGGTGTAAAATTAAATAAACAATAAACTAAACAGTAAAATTCCACGATTTGAAAAATGCAGTGCAATATAAGAAATGTTAAACATTTCTAGAAAATATTCAAGATAACTTACCTTCAAATTTAAATTTAAATTAATAATACTGAACACCAAAAAATGAACACGTTTAATGCCGAGTCTTGCACTCATTTATCAAGAATAAATAAACATGTAACAGCTTCACATAGCAACGGCAGTAATACTCATCACAGACGGTCATTTTTTTTGTACGAGCGTTTTTCGGATTTCGTGCTAATAATTTTCCGAAACGTTTGACACATGTACTCAAAGCATAACACGATTTGTTATCTTTCTTGAGTACCTTCTTCAACTGTAATATTTACTGTTTCGTTTGATCTGATTAGAATTGTTCTGAAACTCTCAGTCGTTGAAATAAATTGAAAAACATCAGCAGACATCGGCGAGTCTTGGGTTTCTTCTTCACTTTCATTGGCATTTAAACATAATTAAATAATTATAATATTATCATAATTCCTATCATTTTATTCAGGATAATTTGCAGAATAGTTTGGTATAAAAACAAAATGAATAGAAGCAACTATAAGACTGTGAAACATTTCCAAAGTTGAAAACTTACAATTTTCCTTTAAATCAAATTTTCTCGAAAACGATAACCACTACAAAGGAACGGTTTGCGAATTCAGATTCAGCATAAAATAATCTATAAGAGTTATTTACAGATAAATTGCAAAATTACAAGTATTAAAAAGTTATCGAGCAATGCCGGTCGTGTTTACTTACTTTTGGACCGTGTATTCGTTGCATACCGCGAATCTTTATTATTTTTTACGAGGAAATCCAGCACTAATGAACATTTTATCAGCATAATTGTATAGATTATTTCATGTAGTTTCACTAGATATACAATTTGTCTTTTGAAGTTACATATTAGCTTTGACCTAAATAGTTTTTTGCTACAAGTTCAAAGTGTTTACTTACTTTTGTTACCCACTGTATCTCTTCAACTTCACCGCGTCGATGGAAAGGAAGTCGCCGCGGCGCTTGTTTGATAGGACGATGGTCACCGGTATCAATTTTGTGATGAACAATCTCGCATCTTCCCACTTGATCCGGGTCGCTTGCGAAAACATCCCGATAATCTACTAATAATCTTCGGAATTCTCTCTTCTGTTCTTCCTGCAGGAAAACACTGCAGCGCTCATAAAGATTTTAAAGGTGTTCGGGAACGGACATCTTCTCTTCTCTTCCTATTAGCGCTGGAACCCTTTCTTCAAAAAGCTTCCCCTTCAAGTCGACGTCTTGATGTCCTCGAATTTGAAATTTATTCAAGAGGAAATCTAATTGACAGGAATGCTTCTGCAGAAAATCCGTTCCCAGGATACATTCTTCAACCATGTCTATTAACAGAAAGTCTTCTTCAGTCTCCAGGGTTCCAATACGAACAGGAAAACGTTGTTTTCCATGGATCAGTAATCTCTCTCCCGAGACTGAATATAGATGAAATTCTTCTTTCACTCCCGCCGCGCGAACTTGACTTTCTGAGTCAAACTTCTTTAAATTTACTGATGAGCCCGTGTCGATTATGAGGTTAGCTTTCTTCCCATTCACATATCCTTCAACATGGGTACAATCTTCCGTAAAATGGATTTTCCGCACGACGGGGGTAGGAGGAAATGAAGTCGATGGTTCCCCCTCTACGTCGACTTCTTCTCGTTTCCCTTCCTCGTCTTCTTTCCAGTAGATCCAAGTTTTGTATAATCCCGCTGCAGATGACCAGTCTCCCCGCAGCTCCAACAGGCCGAACGTCTCTTCACGGTCTCCACCGTCTGGTTGGTAGTCGTTTCCAAGTCAGGGGTTCTTCGCTTACGCGAGTCTCTCTCAAAATAAGGATTGGATTTGAATTTCTGTACATTTCGATCTTCTTTACTAGCAACTAATTCGACGGCCTCGATCTCTAGGGCCCTTACTACAGCTGCCCTAAGAGACAGAAAACCGCCGAGCCTCAATTGCCGTTTCATTTCCTCATCGGCCAAAGCTGAAATAAGCTGAGAGGCTGCAAGTTTATCTCTAATCTCAACAGGACAATCGCTAAAAGCACTATGCGCCAGCCTCTCAATTTCCGTGGCCAACTCGGAAACAGTCTGCGCTTTCCGTTGCTTGTAATTTTGAAATATCGTATAATTCAAGTTAAAGAAATTTTTCGTTCCATAACGGAACTCTAGGGCCGAAATCAATTCATTAAAATTATTAAGTTTCTCAACGCTAGGGGCAGTTAAGACGCTTCGCGCCGGTTCCTCCAGCGATGAAACTAAAGCCAAAGCTTTCCTTGATTCATCCCATTTGTTTGCGGACGCGATAGCTTCGAATTGAATTTTGTATTTCTCCCAACACACCTTGCCATCAAAAACTGGCGGTTTCAATACATACCCTAAATCAGTCGCGTCACACATTACACGAGGAGAAAACGGCTGCGAAGCTGGAGGAACTATGAGTCCGGAAGAAACACGGGTATTTCCAATAGGTGACTCAAGTTCCTCTTCGCGGCGTAAAGAATTTCGCGAATTTTCAATTAGAGCGGTAAATTTTTCAGAAAGCACTTGATAGTGGCTTTCCATCGTTCCTATTCTCTTCTCCAGAGCAGCCTCCTTGGCCGAAGCAGCCGCCTTCTCCGCAGCCTGCTTCTCCTCAGCCCGCGTCCGTTCCTGCTCCCATTTAGCTTCGAACGTTCGCTGCTGTTCCAGGAATTGCGAAGAGATGCTTCTTTGAAGATTTTCGAATAGACTTTCGAACGATGCAGGAAACTCTCCCTCGGCGACAGAAGACCGCGTCTGTATCCCACTTCTGGCACCAATGTTGCGCCGCGGGGTTTCCTCACGCAAAGCCATTTCGAATTGCGAAACACAAGCTCAAGTTTATAAGAACTTAAACGATTTATTTGAATGCACAACGAAACGACACGTCCGAATCTTTCAATGTCTCGCGTAGTTCTCTTATTCAAACATCGCGGTTGCTACCAGCTACCGGAAGTCCTGGCCACTCGATCCGCTCGTCCCGCCTGACGAGTTCCGCGGATCTCTTCAATCTGAAGCCAGGACTAGCTTCATTGCATTTATCGTGAGCTGGTTTCACGTCGCAACAATATATACAAAAATAAAGCGGCGGCAGAATTCGTTCGTATTATACTATATGCGCTTCGTTCTCTCTCGAGATGGTACCTGCACTTTATCTAGCGCCTTGCTCACACGATCCGCACAGCCTCCAGCGATGCCGCCAAAATACTCTGTCATCGTCATGTCGGCCAAAGCGAGCACCGCGGCCTCGAAGCGGCGAGTATGTGAACCAAAAGCGCTCCGAACGATATGGACTTCAGCCACTTAAAAAGACTCAACGAAAAATCACAACATTCCACACGCCAACAATTAACAGACAGTTTTTTAAACTCATTTCTTTCACATTTCCAGCAGTCTTGCTGATTTTTTTTTTCAAAGCAAAAGCAAAAAGCAAAATTGTAACAAAAAGTTGGCAATTTTCAACGCAGGAAAAAAATGAAATAAAAAATGGCGAGTGTAAAGGGGCGTGGCTAATCACTTCCTTTAAAAATATTGCACAATAGTGCCTCCTCAAAACTCGAAGGACCACCCAATATCTAAATTGGGAACTAATGATGTCCAAGCTGATCTTTGGATAAACAATTTATTCAGAAAAAAGTGTGTGGTATCCTGTATATGTGTAACTGTGTGTGTGAACATATTAATTACAATCTGTGTATGTAGCCTGATCTAAGTAACTGAAAACTAACTATTTTGACCGACTGACCCGGTTTTCTGATTCTGACCAACTAATCTGGCCGCTGATCTCTAATGAACTAACTATTGACCAACTGATTCGGTCGCTGATTTTTCACGAACTGCTTAATTGGAAAATCTCCGCTTCCCTGGTCACCTTCCTTTCCAGTGCGCCCTTAGCGCGCTTCCCTGTGGAAGGGGAAGACGAAAACCAGAATGGGCGAAAGTTAGGCCCAAGGCGAAACTAAGAGTCTCAGGAAAACTGTTTTTCGTCACTCCTTGAAACCCTCAGCCCCTGCCATAAATTAGACCGTACCCTAACAGTGAGTAAAAATTAAATTTTAATAAAATAAAAACAATATAATTTATAAACAATAAAATTAATATAACGTTTGGCCCCCACGGGCCTTCTTAAGGGCAGGATCCCGTTTTGGCTTATCTCCGAATCGATCAAAGCGACGATGTCTATGAGCGGCGAATACTAGAAATAAACAATCTATAAACTAGACAACTCGCGTTGCGTCATCTATCAACTGGATATACAAATATGTATATCTAAACTGTATTAGCCACCTATTCCTATTCCTATTATCAACCAACTTTTGACAGACGACGGACGCGAAGGCATCGTTGCCGGATTGTTACGCTGTTGCCATATCTATTAATCTATTTTTAGATGTCCAGCAAATTTTCAAAATACGGGCTCGAGCCAAGTTTCCTAATTCTAACGAGCGCAACACGAGGAAAGAGGGATGAGATGACCGAAAATGCACTTGAACGAAATGAAACATCCCATACGTCTGTCGATAGTATATCGGAAAAAAGGCATCTCACAACAAGTTTTAATCCCCTATTTCAACCATAGAGGCAGTAAAATTGAAAAAACGAAATTTCAGTTTTTGTCTTATTTTGCTTCTTTAATCTCGTACAAAAATTCTGAAAAAATTCTAAAACATTGAGATTCACAGCGCATATTATAGAATTTTTCCAGATTTTTACGTTGCAAATTGTAGTTGTAAAAATTGAAAAACCACATTTATTAATTTTACGTCGTATCTGCTGATATTCAGAAACCTAAAATAATAATGCAACAGCATTATTGGCGAAAACGGTAGGACTTTAGCCTCGTAATCGATGGTTGTCTTTTTAGACGCAGGATCGAAGCCACGCTTGTAGGAAACCCTTGTAGAAAACCCTTTTTTCAAGTTATTATATGTCTTTCATTTTATTTTTTGTAATACTTTTAATATGGGTTGGATTAGATAATATCCATAATAGTTGCAATATTATATACTATCACATATACAAATGTTATAGGTTTTGTAAATGTGCGCAAATGGCAAGAGCGAATGGTTTGACGAATGAGCGATAAGTGCGAGAGAAAGAGGGAGAGGGAGAGAAAATAAAAGTACGAGCCGCTAGAAATTAGGTGAAAATTGTAAAAAAATATGATTTTTATATTCTTTATATCTCAGATATCTTTATTCCATATATGTTGAAAATTAAATTGAAAATTAATAAAGTGGTTCTGGTGTGAGCACCAAATATGTTCCTTTTATTTTGGTTTCCTTACAAGAAGGCGTCGGATGTCTCGAACTGTTTTGTAATAATATCAATGACCGAATTATTCCCTTTTCCGTAAACCTGAACACACCGTCAGCGTCATTCTTTTTTTTTACGCACGATTCATAGCAATTATACCAAACTTCATTCACTCTTTCTACATCCTCGCCTTCCCCACTCCGTGGCCAGATCCATAATGAACATTGTTCCCATTCATAAATCGACAAAATAGCAACAGCTGATTGATTCCAACGATTCCCAGAAATACATTGACGCTAACATACATTTTTATAAACAAAAAATATAAGGATTTTTAAAAATTTTGTTTATTTACATTACTGGTTAAGTATAAAATAGTTATTTATGCCGCCCCTTCGTCATGACCTGCCGCGGCCGCCTCCTCCCCATTGTGTACCGCGGCCACCTCCACCCCAGTGTCTGCCGCGGCCACCTCCTCCACGTGGTCTGCCGCGGCCGCCACTTCCCCAATCCCTACCGCGGCCACCACTTCCTCCGCGACCCTTATATTTTTGTCCTTGGCGTATCAGTCGCTTCACTATTTTTCTAATCTGAAAAAGAAAAATTATAATGTAAAATATTTTTTCTTCACATTTTTTGTTTTTTTCTTCGTTTCGTTACGAATTCAATCGAGAAGCAACATGGATGCCATGCACACATACTTCACAATTGAATGTGCTAGTTATAATAATTTTTTGTCAATACACAATTTATCGTAGAGAAATAAATCAGAATAAATAAATGTGAAACACATTACTTACTTTGTTGCCAGAAATTTGTCTTTCTTCATTTTTGTTTTTCTTTTTTTCTTCAGGCTTTTCTTCATTTTTATTTTTCTTTTTTTCTTCAGGATTTTCTTCCTTTTTTTTTCTCTGCCGTTCCTCCTCCTTCTTTTCCTCCGTCTTCTCAACTGTTCCAGTGCTGTTTATTTCCATCTAGAAATAAATAATTTATATGTTTAATACTGAAGACATCGTACGCGGTCATTATACGCAAACTGCTTACTTTTTTGACACCTTCCCTTATCGCGTCCATTAGTATAATTGCTTGATCGACGATCGATGCCACGATTCGCAATTATCCATCCCACCACCGTCCCTCAGTTCCACTACCATCTCTCATTACGGGTACATCATAGTATGCTCTGCAAATTACGTTCTCCTTCTCTTATTTTCTGTCTCGCTTCTTTCGCGTCTATGTTCATTTCTCTTGACCGTTATACTTGCATTACCGCACTGACCTATTCCAATGTTGCATGCCCGAGCAGGTGGTGGGGAAATCTGTCTCAGGGCGTTCACCCTAGAAGACGGATCAGCTGTTACACGTCGCTGCTTGGCCCGCGTTCTTTATTTACGACGTATCTGCAACAGATAAAATAATATAAATACATAATTATTATTCCTCATATTATAGCGACTATTGTTACATTACCTGCAACGTACGAGAAGGTGATGGGCTTCTTCCATTATGATGGGATGAAATGAAACAGAAAAGATCACATAATTATAATTTCACCCCGTGAACAAGTCAACAGGCGCACGCCCTTCGAGGGCGTGCGGGCCGGCGTCTTTAACTGCACTTTGGACCTTTGTCTGACGGTTGATCGTTGCAATTTTTTTTTTATTTTCATACTTTCACCCCGTGAACAAGTCAACAGGCGCACGCCCACGAAAGGCGTGCGGGCCGGCGTCTGCAACCGCACTTTATAGCGCAATCCGACGTCGGATCTTTGCAACGTCTTCGTCTCTTTCTGCAGCAGATCTTTTTCGCTTTTTCAAGCGCTCTCTTTCATCCATTATAAATTGGGGTTCTCTAATGGACATACCCCTATTATGCCGGCTGTCTATATATTGTGGCAACATGCACTCGGTATAAAACTGAATTAATTTGCCTTCCATCTCATTCTTCCAGAACACGTCGTCTCTTTCGACGGTAACGCATTTTATGCCTTTCCTTGTCCAAATGCAAAATATGCAATATGATCTTCCCGTTACGTGCAGTTGACCTTGCACTTGGTAATAATATTGATGGGATTTATTTAACGTATTACCCACATCATTTTCAAATATTCGTCGGATCAATGGAATTGTTTTGATGGCCTCCTCCGGCAACAAATTCTCTGCTGTTTTCGGGCACTTTATTTCCACTATGCCGTCTTTATCGATGATACCATCCGGTGATGCTCCAATGAATGAATGGGATCTGTCAATGAAGATTCCGCATTCTTTTATATCTTTTCCTGTGTGTTTCCTTAGTTCTTCACGGGCAAGTTCCTCGCACTCCTGCCCGTATTTTATTGCAGGTACATTAATAATCTTTGGATATATTATTCTTTTTACCAAATTTCCACATAACGTTCCACTTCTTCGACGGCACACACTTGCGAAATTCGATGCCGTTAGAAGTTTTGATTTATATGTGTACCATCGCGGATTTTTAGATTGTCCGATTGTTTCTTTTTCAATGGCATCCTTCTTTTCTTGCCAATTACGGAGCATCTCCATATGTTTTTCTTGCTGCAACTTATAAATATTTGTATCCATATCCGGTCTTGCAGCATTTTCCCCATAATCCGCATCTTTTCCAGAGTGGAATTGTTTGCGTACACGTGTCGCGATTTCCGTTTCCTTTCTTTTCTCTAAATTTTTTTCAGTTTTCTTCTTTCTTCTTATTTCCATTTCTGATAAAACTGGGGGCGGTTTCTTCTTCATCGCTCTATTTAATACCGACAATGCTTCCTTGGTGTTGTACTGTAACACGGCAGCAGCACATCTTGCCGTGTATGATCCTCTTTGTCCTAAATTTAGTCTTTTCCCACCGATGTATTTGGCAAGGACGTTGTTAAAACTTTCGACGGGATTGTTGTTGCAATTGTATAATAAACTTTCCGCATGACATGTTACTGGCTGAAGTACTTCTTTTATCAGCTGATATACTCCCATAGTCTTCAACTGCGGGACGATGTTTGTTTCATTCTCTTTGCTTTTTCCATCGCAGAAGTAATTTATTTGATTACATTCTGCATGTTCGCCAAACACGTGACTTGGCACATTATAAATGTCACGGTATAAATTTTTAATTTTTGTTGAGGTCGGTACACTTTCATTGCTTCTATATTGTGCGGCTTTCACAATTGCTGTTCGCATTCGCCGAATGTTGTTTTCCACAGCTTTCCTCAATGTACCTGCTGTTGTTTTTTTCACGATTTCCTTCATTTTTCTGCAGAAATTCCGTAATAAGTGATTCGTGCATTCAATTTTCTTTACACGAATCTCTGTGTTATACGGATCTGCATCTATAATCTTTTTGTACACGCTGCTATCTCCGTCAGCGATTAGCGTGGAATAAATTAATCCGCGCTTTTCAACGCTGGTTTTAAACCCTTCCACAATGGCATCGCTTTCCATAGCGGTGGATGCTCGACTCTTGCTCCAATTTTTAAAGCATACGTGTTTACGTGGTTCCTTCTGCTCTCTTACAGCACATTCGCAAATTTTGCACCTCTTATTACGTACTCCAATGAATAAAACTTTTCTGGTGTAATATCCAACAATTACACCAACGCCCGACGCAGAGTTATATGCACCGGTGCGATAAGACCTCTTCATCCAACTCCCATCGGCGATGACGGGAATGTGCGGGATTCCAGATTCTGGAACAACATCGCCTCTTTCTAGAGCCAATCGTCTTTCTATTTTAGCCGCTGCTATCATTTCTTCTTCTGCAGCGGCAATCAACGAATTTGCTATTTCGTCATGGTGTGTTACAAATTGTCTTTTCGACATACATTTTATATTTATTGATGCTAAAAACTCTTCCATTTGGGCGTAGCTACCCCCAGTAAGCATTACTCCAGCTACGGCACTACGGTTTACATCCATTTCTTCAACTTCGTCGGGTTGACTGTGAATTTTACCCTCGTAGTGGCACATAGTGCACACTACGTTCAGGGTGGTCTTCAAGCCGGACTGTTGCATCCCAGTTATTTCCAAATGTTTTATCCCGCAGTCTTCCCTATTATCCGCATGATGGCTTATTTTTTTCATTTCGTTAAACATGTGCTGCATGTTTACGATGTTCAATCTGTTTGAAGAAGATGACGTTTCTTCTGGTCGAGCTGCGCTTACTTTTTCTATGATCCAGCTATCGCCATCCGAAGCCCCTGCTGGCATGGTTCTTTCTGAATTTCCTTCATTTTGCGCTGCTGCTATTTCCTTGCATGGTTTCAACATAGATGTTCTTCCATCGGACGTTGACGGCTGATTTTCATTTTCCTCAGTAAGTTGTAAAGGGCGACGTCGTTTAGGAATTCCTCTCTTTTTGGAGTATCTTCTTGCCGAAGCATATAATTTTCTTTTTTCCATTTTCTTCAAACTTGAAGCATTCTCTGCACTGATGTTATTTCTTGCACTCATTTTTATTGAACTGTTAAAATTGAAACACTAAACACTAAATAACACAATAAACGAAAAAAAAAGAAAAAAAAACTAAACACAAAAAACACAACACTTAACTATACTTAATTACACTTTAAAAAATATTAAATAAAACTTTGTGCAAGCACTGCAAAATTTTACGATATATTTCAAACGTATTTTGCAAAATAATGTGAAGTAATATTCGTATCCATAATAAGAGATGGTGGTGGAACTGAGGGATGGGGGTGAGGTGAGGGACAAAGAAGCGAGACAGAAAATAAGAGAAGGAGAACGTAATTTGCAGAGCATACTATGATGTACCCGTAATGAGAGATGGTAGTGGAACTGAGGGACGGTGGTGGGATGGATAACTGCGAATCGTGGCATCGATCGTCGATCAAGCAATTATACTAATGGACGCGATAAGGGAAGGTGTCAAAAAAGTAAGCAGTTTGCGTATAATGACCGCGTACGATGTCTTCAGTATTAAATATATAAATTATTTATTTCTAGATGGAAATAAACAGCACTGGAACAGTTGAGAAGACGGAGGAAAAGAAGGAGGAGGAACGGCAGAGAAAAAAAAAGGAAGAAAATCCTGAAGAAAAAAAGAAAAATAAAAATGAAGAAAAGCCTGAAGAAAAAAAGAAAAATAAAAATGAAGAAAGACAAATTTCTGGCAACAAAGTAAGTAATGTGTTTCACATTTATTTATTCTGATTTATTTCTCTACGATAAATTGTGTATTGACAAAAAATTATTATAACTAGCACATTCAATTGTGAAGTATGTGTGCATGGCATCCATGTTGCTTCTCGATTGAATTCGTAACGAAACGAAGAAAAAAACAAAAAATGTGAAGAAAAAATATTTTACATTATAATTTTTCTTTTTCAGATTAGAAAAATAGTGAAGCGACTGATACGCCAAGGACAAAAATATAAGGGTCGCGGAGGAAGTGGTGGCCGCGGTAGGGATTGGGGAAGTGGCGGCCGCGGCAGACCACGTGGAGGAGGTGGCCGCGGCAGACACTGGGGTGGAGGTGGCCGCGGTACACAATGGGGAGGAGGCGGCCGCGGCAGGTCATGGCGAAGGGGCGGCATAAATAACTATTTTATACTTAACCAGTAATGTAAATAAACAAAATTTTTAAAAATCCTTATATTTTTTGTTTATAAAAATGTATGTTAGCGTCAATGTATTTCTGGGAATCGTTGGAATCAATCAGCTGTTGCTATTTTGTCGATTTATGAATGGGAACAATGTTCATTATGGATCTGGCCACGGAGTGGGGAAGGCGAGGATGTAGAAAGAGTGAATGAAGTTTGGTATAATTGCTATGAATCGTGCGTAAAAAAAAAGAATGACGCTGACGGTGTGTTCAGGTTTACGGAAAAGGGAATAATTCGGTCATTGATATTATTACAAAACAGTTCGAGACATCCGACGCCTTCTTGTAAGGAAACCAAAATAAAAGGAACATATTTGGTGCTCACACCAGAACCACTTTATTAATTTTCAATTTAATTTTCAACATATATGGAATAAAGATATCTGAGATATAAAGAATATAAAAATCATATTTTTTTACAATTTTCACCTAATTTCTAGCGGCTCGTACTTTTATTTTCTCTCCCTCTCCCTCTTTCTCTCGCACTTATCGCTCATTCGTCAAACCATTCGCTCTTGCCATTTGCGCACATTTACAAAACCTATAACATTTGTATATGTGATAGTATATAATATTGCAACTATTATGGATATTATCTAATCCAACCCATATTAAAAGTATTACAAAAAATAAAATGAAAGACATATAATAACTTGAAAAAAGGGTTTTCTACAAGGGTTTCCTACAAGCGTGGCTTCGATCCTGCGTCTAAAAAGACAACCATCGATTACGAGGCTAAAGTCCTACCGTTTTCGCCAATAATGCTGTTGCATTATTATTTTAGGTTTCTGAATATCAGCAGATACGACGTAAAATTAATAAATGTGGTTTTTCAATTTTTACAACTACAATTTGCAACGTAAAAATCTGGAAAAATTCTATAATATGCGCTGTGAATCTCAATGTTTTAGAATTTTTTCAGAATTTTTGTACGAGATTAAAGAAGCAAAATAAGACAAAAACTGAAATTTCGTTTTTTCAATTTTACTGCCTCTATGGTTGAAATAGGGGATTAAAACTTGTTGTGAGATGCCTTTTTTCCGATATACTATCGACAGACGTATGGGATGTTTCATTTCGTTCAAGTGCATTTTCGGTCATCTCATCCCTCTTTCCTCGTGTTGCGCTCGTTAGAATTAGGAAACTTGGCTCGAGCCCGTATTTTGAAAATTTGCTGGACATCTAAAAATAGATTAATAGATATGGCAACAGCGTAACAATCCGGCAACGATGCCTTCGCGTCGTTTCTTCATGGAGTTCTTTATATCCAGTTACCGACCGCTTCAAAATCTAATGATTAAACATTTTCATTCTTGCACCACAGTGTCTATTGTAAGATTTTATTTTGCTTTGGTATGTGTACTGCATGGTCTAGCTGTAAGAATTTCGGTGTGTATGAAATGAGATAATGAGTTTGTGGCGGTTTCACTCCCACGCTCATCGCCACTAGACGGCGTGTAGGACCGAGACTTGACTTTCTCGCAAGTACTCAAGGAACCTTTCTATTCGTATATATAGTTCCTATCCATCCCCGCCTCTAAGGCAAGGGCCTGCTAGAACGCCTTACTGATGAGTCCACTTAGGAGGTGCCGTACGAAATGTTCACCCTTTGCTTTTTTGCTTTTCCTAGCCTCCCTACCATAGCTAGCTGAATCGCCAAAAGTTTGTTTGTTTGCTTCAGTCCGATTGTGAATGCTGCGTAGTGTTTGCGAGATGATGCTTAGATTAGATGATCGGCTCGAGTGTCGCGTTGGGTGTCCGAGTTCGTAGAATGATTCTGGGTGAGAACGCGTCGGTGTGAGTGGGGGATGATGAGTGTTTTTTCAAGCGAGTCAGTTTATCACTGCTTGCGGAAGTGAATGGTCGAAGACCGGAAAAATCAAAGGTGGAAAATTGAGATTTCTATTTTCCCTGAACAGTTGAATTACGTGATGTGCGTAATGTAATGCGCAATGGCATACCTAATTCAGAAAACTGTACGCAGTTACCGACCGCTTCGTATTTTCATCGACGTGGTAGATAATCTAGAAATCTCTGGTAATCACGTTATCAAAATCGCGATAACGTATGACTAATACTATAAGCGCTCCAAGTAGATAATTGTGAAATTATAATTGCATGGCGGAAGATCGTTGACAGGCGCCGGTGTGCAGAATCGTATTTTTGATCTTACGTCTTTCGGAAGCGATAAATTGACAAAAAATGGACCAACGCGATATCGTACCACTACAGTAATGTTGCGCTGCTATCGTTTTCGTTGAATAAATCTCTAAATTTTGCGTAAAAGCGAAAATACGGAGCAACGTGTCTAGGAGCTGTCATTTTGACTGTCAAAATCTATGTCTGTCTCACGTGTACGTCCAAAGAATTTTCCATTTTATTCAGAATGTGATGTTTATTGATGTAAAATCGATAGCAGCGCGATATTGTGTATAGCTAACGGTGCTAAAGTTATCCTCAGAAAATGAATTTATGCAATTTTCGAGTCGTTAGATCGAAAGTACGAAATCGGACCTCTCTCTCGCACATCGCTTATACGTGCATGCGCCGCTATGTATTAGTATACAAGCACATTACTGCGGGATCCTGCCCTTAACGGCACGGCAGCGGGACGGCATACTCCTTATTAAATTATTTATAGTGTGGAGGGGGATGAAGTCCCATGCTGCTTGCACATCGGTCCGGAGTTCCAGGAGTTTACGCGGCTGCGGACCAGCTCTCACACGGCGGTCAACTGCGTCCCACAAATGTTCAATACAATTGCAGTCGGGGCTGCAGGGAGGGTGCTTGAGAATTGTGATGTCCTTCTCCAGTAAAACAGAATGCGTAATCCTCGCAGTGTGTACCACCGCGTTGTCCTGTTGGAATACGAAGGCAGAGCCGTATTCCCTTCTTAGAGGTACTACGTGTGGGACCAGTACTTCATCAATATAACTGCGGGCCGTCATGCCAGGTGGCGGTATTTCCACAAGGGTTGTTTTTTTATTAAACATAATTCCACCTCGAAACACTACCGACCCACCGTTGTATGCGATGTGGTCTATGAAATGTTGGTCACGCTCGCAGCGTCGACGGCACACCTTGACTCTCCCATCAAATTTGTGTAGCGCGAATCGTACTTCATCTGAGAACATTACGTTCCGCTACTGCTGTATGTTCCAATTGCCATATTGTTCCACGTAGGCTCGGCGCGACCTCCGGGCCTCCGCGGTCAGCTTCGGGGCCTTCTTTGGCACTCTGCCCCTCAATCCTGCTGTGTTGAGACGGCGGTTAACCGTTCGTGTGGAGATTGGGCGTTGCGTAAACTCCTCGTGGTAGCCAGCGATCCGTCGCGCTGTGAGGTGAGAATCGCTGCTAGCCATATTCGTACCATGTGGCGGTCCTCCCGCGACGTCGTGCATCGATGTCGCCCTTGGCCTGGCCGACGGCCCAGCAAATCATCTTCCTGGTGCGACGGACAATGTTCCGGATTGTGGTGTGGGTGACGCCGAACCGCCGCCCCACCGCACGAAAACTGAGGCCTTGCTCCACCAGCGTGAGAGCCTCCACAACTTCAATTTGACTTCTGGGCATCGCTATGCAAAATAATCTGTGTGGATTTGATTTTGATGATACTGCGACTCGTTCTTTTTTGTTACTAAACCCCCACAACGATCAATGCAATTGTCGATATAAAACACGGTCAGTTTAATGCAATCCCGTATCGCGCAAACCCGGGTCCCATCATTCAATTCACAATCAAATCCTTCGATAGACCCTTCGGAAGTTCCGTCCGTCAGGCCACATCAGCTTGGCGCGTCGCAGGTTTATTGTATTTTTGTCCTTCCTTTTTATCCTCGGGTTTATTGCTGTTACGGTAATTTATAGGAAGTAGAATGCCGACTTTCCAATTGGAGGAAAGTCACCCCCTTTCCCATTTTTCATTTTTTCCCTTCCCAGTGTATTGGCAAGTTGTATTTGTACGTAAGTTAAGACTTTTGTGAAGTGCTCGAATGTAATAAATGAAAATGAGGACAAAGTGTGCAATGGTAAAGTGAATTTTAAACAGTGTGTTAAACTTGGCCGAAACGGCCATGAGTATGCCCGAAAAGAGGACGAGAATCGTATACTCGTAGTCGAGAAAAAAGCCGACGCTGGGGCTCGAGAAGCCAGGATCCGTCATAGGCAAGAGCAAAAGGATGCCCTAAATATTGACGCTGCAGCAGGTCCCTTACTTTATGGTGCCGGAATCGATGATTCTATGTAAGTTTAAAAAAAAAAATTTTTCTGCATGTTATTTCAACATGCTTGAAATAGCAACGCACGAGACGAAGCAAGGGCGGTGGTGCTCCGCATCACAGTGTAAATCGCATTAATATAGGCGCGATACGGAACGGCCCCTCTGATGCGGAGCACCACTGGCCTCGTCTCGTGTCGCGTGTTGCTATTTTGCTTTCTGGCATCGTAAAAAAAACGACATTGCAACTTTCTAGGGGTGCATTTTAAAGGTGAAAATCTGCTCTATCGCGTGGTATAGTTCAATTTTCCACTAGACCCTTACTTTTTTAAGATAAATTGAAAAATATACGTAAAAATTGGTGCAAAATCCGTGTCTCTCGGCGTTCAATGGCCATTTAAACATGTTTAAACATTCAGAATGCATAAAACGCAGATATCGTTGTATTCGGGAAAGTCTATAGAATCTTTCGATGTGAACAGAATCTTAGTATCTTTTATAGTTACCTTACAAAATTGGTTCAAATTTTAAAAATGTGTTTTTTTTTTCAAACTCAAATTTCTCAAAAACTGGAGTACGTGCTGGAAAAAAACGAGTTGCAGATTCGTAATTAGCGCGAAAAACCGTATAAGAATCACTAGTCGAAATTAGAAACGCCAATTGGCTGTTGGACAGTGTTATTTAGATGAATTATATTAAAAAATCAGTAGCACACACGCAATAGCAGCAGAAAACTTAAATAAGGTAAAATATAAAAGTAAAGAAAATTTTGATAAACATTTGAATTTTCAAAAATATTCTGTAAATGATTTTGTATATTTACTAAGAGAGCCAAAGACATCAAAGTCTGATTCGAGCTGGCTCAGGTCCTATGAAATTGTTCGAATGTTTAATGATCTAACTGCAGATAGTAATAACAAATAGCAAAACAAAGATAGTACATGTGAATAAATTGAAATTAGCTCACATTAGATTAGATTAATTAATTTGGCCAGAAATCAGAAGATAATCTCAACGGTCTTATCTTCTTAAATTGTGAGGGAAGGCGTTGTGCGCTGCCAACTGTTGCTAACTTTCGTTAACCATAAATTATAGGAATAAATTCAGAAATGTAACATGACAGAACCGCGTGAATATTGTCACGTAGAAATTGCGTTCTTAAATATTGTGACTAGCGTAGTGTGTTGTTAACTTGTATTCTATTCGGAAACGCGCAAGATTCAAATTGTAAACCGGAGTGAAGTGTAAAGAATGCTAAGAGAATTGTATAAGATAAACAAACATCATTGAAAAGATGTTAAACACTCATCTAATAAATGAGGAAAGCAAAGGAAACCAACAAGAAATTCTCTTAAGATTAATTGGAAAGAACAAAATTACATTTTAAAGTTATTCCCAATGTTTCCAAAAATGGAATCCCTATTATTCCCGTTTGCTCAATGTGGAAATTATCAGTCACAATTTGAAATTTGATATTCATTCCGCAAATTGGAATTATTATCTCTCCTTCAGTGAGTATTGAACCTAACTCTATTCCACAAAGTTTACAAATAACTTCTTTATTTATGTTCATACCTTTTGGAATTCCTTCTTTTTTAATTAAATTAACCTGACAGCCAGAATCAATTAGAAATGAAACTGATTTTCCCGGAAATATACAGGGTGTCCCACAATTAGTGTAAGACCCGAAAAGGGGTGGTAGGTGGGGCGATTCTGAACAACTTTTTCCTTTGCCAAAATATTGGTTGAGGTTCCATTTTCGAGTTATTAGCAAAAAACACTGACCAATGAGAGCGCGCATAGACCAGGCGCGCGACAGTGTGAGCGAAAGCTTCGAATATGAGGCCGATCGTCGTCGTGAACAAATGTATCGATACCGTCGGTAAAACGTCGGTATAACGTCGGTATATCGTCGGTATAACAGGAAGCTATTCGGTGAAAGTTACATCGAATAATGAATAAAATAATCTGGATTATTGCTGAATTATCATTCATTCGTGAATAAGAAATAACAAAATTAGTCCGTATTCATGTGATCGGAATAAATCGAATTTATTCGAGACGTTTGTAATGAAATGTGGAAAATTATTTTCGTTAGATATTGTGATGATGAAAAAGAACAAATTCTCATTTTTAAAAAATTAAATAACTTTTCTATTCAACGAATAAAAATTTGAATTGAATAATCAACAAATTTAAATGTAACTCACCCATTAAACCGCAAATAATCACGATGAAAATGCATCTCTGTCATTGTGTCGATCCACCGATCCTTACTGTCAGTATAAATAACAGAATCTCTCAAAAAATTTTCAAGAAACTTCACTGTCACCTATCACTGTCATCTTTCATTATTAGTTGTCATTATCATTTTTCTTTGTTATTTTTCACTAATTTTCATTGTAAGTCCGGCACGTAAATAGGACGAATGTAAACACGTGAACGAATATTCATAAATAACTTAAACTATACTATCTTGAAAGCAAGAAAACACAATTTTAGATTAACAACAACGATAGATTTTATTTTAACACGTATCTTTCGACAATAAACGATGACCGTCGATCGACGCCGCAGTCGTTCAACAGAACATCGTTGCATGGCAACCGTTCGCGACGTATGTCTCGCGATCGAGAACGAAACCGCGATCCGTGGCCAGTCTAACAATGGCTTCTAAAAAAATACAATATAATTTCATTCCTGAATTCGGATACCTTATAATGAGAATATAGCGTATCGTTAAACATACATATCTATGAATAATCGTTCACGCATTTTCATTCGGTCCGTTTACCGGTCGTGCTTATGTTGTGCAATTATTAGAAAGAGACAGTGAAATAAATTGAGAGTTCATTGACCCCGCTGTTGATGTTCTGATCGATGAATCTACCCAGTGACACAAATATTTTTTATCGACGCTAGTTTCTTCATGAATCAATGGGTAAGTTTTATTTAAGTTGTTTCTCTCTCTTGTCTCTTAAAATTAAACGTACGCAGCAATTGATTTATTTCACTTCAATGAGGTACTGCATTAGATATTCTATTCCAATTCTGTCCCATTTCATAGGCAAGGTACTTATTCGTTTTGAAACGTGAATTTATTCGTTTGCTTCATTAGAATAATCGACAGAATTAATTTTCGTGAATTAATTCTTTTTCCTTTTTGAAGGCGTAAAATAAATACAATATACTTGGTCTGGGTAAACAACCACTAATTGGTTTATCTCCCATTCACGAATTACAAAGAACTTAATATTATTCTTAACTTCTTTTCATTATTCGATTTAACTTTCACCTAATAGCTGCCTGTTATACCGACGTTATACCGACGTTATACCGACGGTATTGATACGTTTGTTCACGAAGACAATCGGCTGTCATATTCGAAGCTTTCGCTCACACTGTCGCGCGCCTGGTCTATGCGCGCTCTCATTGGTCAGTGTTTTTTGCTAATAACTCGAAAATGGAGCCTCAACCAATATTTTGGCAAAGGAAAAAGTTGTTCAGAATCGCCCCACCTACCACCCCTTTTCGGGTCTTACACTAATTGTGGGACACCCTGTATACTGAGGAAAATTAACCACTGGTAATTGACCAACTCTCTGAGAATTCCATCCGACTTGGACTGTCCTAATTTGGCGCTCGCTATTAACGGTTCGGATCGCTTCGCGCCTATCTGCGATCCGATTTTGCGGTTTAAATTTCCCCCATTACTTCTTTGATTTTCTTGCGAACTTTTATGATAATTTAAATATGGATGACCTTTATTCTTCTTAAAACATTTATCTTTCGTATGCCCTGACCGTTTGCAATACACGCACCACATTTGATTCGAATTTTCCGAATTAAAGTTTCTACCCTTCCTACAATCCTTCTTTAAATGTCCAAATTCATTACATTTATAACATTGCTTTTCTGATACATATGTTGCTAATACTCTAGTAAAGATTTCATTATTTCCTATTCCAGTTCGTCTCGTTTTTTCTTTAACTTCTTGTTCTAATTTTATTGCTTCTGAAATTATATTTTCCAAATTTTTTGACTGATCTTTAGACATTATTAAACTTATTAGTTGATTTTGCAACCCTCTAATAAAACCTGTTATAGCAGTTTGATTTAATAGCGCTATCATTCCTGCCTTTTGTTCTGAATCATAATTTTCCTGAATAGCTTCCATCCCGAAATTTAATTTATTACTTATTTTTTATCCAAACATTTCCATCGTTTCGTTATTTTCTTGTTGTATCAATTTAAGTTCGTTGAATATAGAATCAAGATCATATCTTTTAATCAATACTGATTTTAAAACTTCAATTAATTCCTCCAAATTATTCGGTTCAGATCGACTATTTATTATTTGTTCCGCAAGTCCTCCAATTTTATTCCGAACTAAAGCGAAAAAACTTTTTTGTTCACTAGGTTTTATTAAGTGCTAACTGACTAACCGACACTGTTTTGAAAATTTAAATATTGTGCATGAAGTTTGTTCTGTAATGTCCGCAAATAGCTGAGAGTCTCCGTGGAAACATTAAATATTGCGCTAACGGCCATATCGAGAAGAATTCGCGAATCACAAATCTCCTCGCGAACGAGGCATCGTGCATTACCGATCCTTTTCACGCGTAATTATATTTACTATTCGCGGTCCTTGTTTTCCTGCGTACCTGCACTCTATATCGATTAGGATCTGTCGCGCATCCCCGTTTTCGCTGATCTATGTCGATAGATCGCCCCGTCGTTCTTCTTGCTCCGGCTCTTGGAGAAGGCACACGCACCCGATTTAGTTTCCAATTCGAATTCCGCGAAATCGTGATAATCCGCCGAGCTATTACTGAGTTAGATACACCGAAGGTAGATAAAATTAACGGTACGTCCTGCTCGCGATATTTTCCGTTTTGTGCCGTGAGTTCGTGTAAATCACCGTTTCCGTCGCCAGCCAACACGTGGCGAGACTCTCAGCCGTTATTTTGACCGGTATCTCGTGCTTCCGCGGTCGGACCTTGATCGTTGCGAAATTTCGTTAATATCGTCGCGTGAAGATTTCCGTCGCGTTCGGAGCTAACGCAGAGTTCCGCCCAAGATTCCCGACGCGTTCGCGCGCAGCGACCCGATCAAGGGCAAGATTTCCGTGCGTTCTCGAACTTTCGTCTAACGGTCGAGTGTGAACGGCCTTTTGTTGCTGGTTGTTCAAAATATAATAAATAAAGTTACTGTGGACTGTTACCAGTGTAAAAGGTGTTAACAGTTAATTCTCGTCCTCCATTCCCGAGTCACAACCACACCAAGAACAAAATCCAGCCCATTACCCAACAAAGTTTGTCCATCAAACCGAGGAACCAAGTCTATTGCTAAATTTAAAGTCAAATATGAATTTTCAGAGGTACATGATCTTTGAGTACCATTTAAATTTCCCTCATTATTTACTACAATTGAACTTTCTACAGAGGAAGATGTTGCTGCTGGAATACAACTTAATAATAAATTTGTATCAGTTTCTGTACGTTCTATTGTACTAATATCTCCTACTGCGGGCGGTTCTATCGTCTCTTGTATATCTTGAACTTCAAATCCCCTTCCCGTACTCATTTTAATTTACGAATTTTCCTAATACTTTTCCTAAAACCTTTCGTAAATGGTGGTATCTTAAATTTTAACTGACTTTTAACTGACAGGCGTCCAGAGTTAGTGCGGATCACCGGTGGCCCGCGCCGCCCGATGAGACAGTTTAGTGTCTCACCACGGGAACGTGTTAAAGTACACTTCGATAAAGAAGGTGCTATTGTATATAAAGAAAATAGTGGTGTGCGAATGAAGGCTGTGCGTAGAGGAAATGGATACTATGTTCAAGGAAAAATTGTGACTGAAGAGAATGCAGCGGTTACGAAAGACGAAGACATATGGCATAGAAGACTTGGACATGCAAATGAGAAATTAATTAAAGAGATTAGAGCTGAAAAACTGGTTAAAAAATGGAAGAGACAGACAAAATAAACAGACAATGTGAGTCATGTGTCGAAGGGAAAGCATGTCGAAAAACACATTATGGGCTCGAGGCACGAGGAATGGTGAATATTACGATGGGAGGTAAACTATACATTATGACAGTGGTAGATGATCGTTCAAGATCGCTTAAAAGCCGCACGACAAGAATTTGACTTTATGTTAGCAAGGATTGTGTCGCCCTTCGAAAAGCCAGCCCTTGGGCTAGTCCACTCCACCTGGTACCAAAGAAGAATGGAGATTGGCGACCATGGGGAGACTATCAGAAGTTGAACGCAGCAACCGTTCCGGACCACTACCCTATCCCGTTCCTGCAGGACTGCGCCCACCTTCTACACGGTGCCACATCAGCGCAGATGCTCGGGAGAAGATCCTCAAAGAAGGTAGGGTATACCTAGGTTGGCACTCGTGCCATGTGCATGATTATTTGATACTCACGCGTAGCTACAACTGTCAGTCCTTCGGTCATATTTCGAAGCACTGCAAAGCAAAAACAGGATCCTGCGGACATTGTGCGAAAGCGATCATTGCTACGATAAATGCCCGTCCAAAGCACAAAAGCCGACTTGTGTAAACTGCATGCGCGCAAACAAACCCCATGACCATTCATCCAGGTCAAGAGACTGCCCCACCTATAGACTCGCGATGGAAACCCACATTTCTAAAATAAATTATGGACAGTAGATCACCAACCGCGTTACCCATAGAACCCCACACGCTCGTAACCACCGAAAACAGGCCACCGGAGCCTTCAACCGCGTCGGTTTCCGCGATCGCGACCACGGAAATTAGGATACTCCAGCTAAACATGTAACATTCAGTAATGGGCGAGGTGCGCGAACTCGTAGCCAAAAAGCACTTAGACGTACTGCTATTGCAGAAACCCTACGTCAAGCAGCAGGGCTCGATTCACACCATCTGTGGCTTAGGAACGGGACTGAGGGTGGCAGCTGTAAGCTCACAACACCCGTGGGCGGCGGCTGCCGTCTGCAACCCCCAGTTCCAAATGATTTTTGTTTCGCAGCTCAGTACAACACACTGTGTTTGTGTGGAAGTACAAGCGCCTGGCTTTTCCTTCTACGCTGTATCATGCTACTTTCAGTACAGTGATGAGATTGAATTGCACCTCAGACACCTCGAGACGGTGTTCAGTTCGCTAAGGGGTAAGAGACTTTTAGTGTCGCTAGATGCCAACGCTTAGTCGTCACTCAGAGGACCCCAGAACACTGACGACAGAGGCGTCCTATTCGAGGAGCTCATTCGATCGTTCAGCATGGAAATTGTGAACGATATTGCACAGCCGCCAGCCTATTGGTTGACAAGGGGTTCGTCATTCATCGACGTGACCCTGGCGTCGCCCACAATGATCCGATTCATCAGGAGCTGGAAAGTAAGGTGCGACTGGACCAACAGCGATCACAACTCTGTGGATATTGGGCTGAAAATTCCGAGAGCTATAGCGGCGGAACGGAGTACCGCGAACAGCCGTTTCGACATTCGTCGAACCGACTGGGAGCGGTACGCCGAATGCCTGGCCGATCTTTCTTGATTGAGACTCGAGAATTTTCGACTCGACTCTGCAGAGGAAGTAGAGAGAATGGCGGAGACGCTCACAGGAGTCATGACCGACGCCTGCACCGCGTCGATGCCAAGAAAACGCGCATTTAGGAAGTCCAACCCGTGGTGGACACGCGAGCTCACAAAGCTCAAGAAAGCCAGAAACGATGCGAATTCCAGAAGGAAAGATTGAGTCGACTCGCCACCGCAAAAAGCTTGAATATCCTACTTCGTTGCGAAAATACAGCAAAAAGGTGAAGAAGACGAAACTCGAAAGCTGGAGGAAATGTGTCGTCGTACGGCAACTCGGAACCTTGGGGAATCGTATATAAACTCCAAGCATAGAAACTCCGAGTTGAGAGGGTGCTCAGTACTCTCCGGCGAGGTAGAGAAACCTCGATGGATATCAGCGAAACCGCCAGCTTACTTCTGGATGCGCACGTCCCAGATGATCGGGAAGAAGATGACACACCGACACAACGCTCCGTTAGGGAAAGCGCACGCTTCGCGCCGGACAATGCAGATGCCGATCCTTTCACGGAATCGGAAATCGCAGTGTCCGTTAGAACCTTCAAGTATAACAAAGCTCCAGGGCTGGACCTCGTAGAGGTTCGAGTACTGAAAGCCGCGGTTAAAACAATCCCCGATCAACTGGTACGGCTTTTCAATGGATGCCTTCAGTGGGGCGTCTTTCCCTCTGTCTGGAGGAAAGGCTCTCTCAGAGTATTTCTGAAGGGTGAGGACAAAGATGAGAAGGATCCAAAATCGTATAGACCGATTTGTCTCCTCTCCGTCATAGGAAAACTCTTCGAAAAACTCCTCAAGAAGCGACTTAGCGAAACGGCAACGGGGCCAGGGAAAATTTCCGAACGACAATACGGGTTCCGCCCCCGGGAAGTCGACGGAAGATGCAATCGTAGAGATGCGCCGCATGGTGGATGTTTCTGACCATCACGCGGCGATGTTATCGCTATGTGGTGGCATTACTCTTCGATATATCGGGAGCGTTCGATAACATATGGTGGCCGCTAGTCCTTCAAAATCTGAAGTCAAGAGATTGCCCGCGGAATGTCTTTGAGGTAATCTCCAATTACTTCAAAGACAGACAGGTGAAACTAACAATAGGGACAACGGAGGTCTCCAAGCAGGCAACGAGGGGGCGCCCACAAGGTTCCGTCCTCGGACCTGACTGCTGGAACCTCCAGTTTGACGATCTTCTGCGGTCGGTAGAAATAGAATTCGGTCAGTGCTACGTAGCATACGCGGATGACTTCCAGGTCATCGTGAGCGGCGATAGCAGGCGCGAAATAGAGGAAAAAGGGCAACGGGTCGTTAACCACATCCTTGAGTGGTGTGGCAAGGCCAAACTGGAGATCTCAGGAGCGGCTGGATCGAAAGGGCGGTATTAGCAAGACGGGGAGGATCGCGTCCGGACCGAAAAAGAAAAGCTGTTCGTCCCAAGAAAGCAGATTTAGCAAGCAGACCACCGACCATCCGGATAAGAAACACAACCATTAAATTCAAGCGATCAGTTAGGTACCTCGGCGTCCACATAGACAGCGGAATGGGTGTCCACACTCATTGCCAGTATTTGAACGACAAGGTCGGTTCGCTACTCCAGAGGCTAGGTAGGATAGCGAGGTGTGGATGGGGACTTCGCTTCGGTGCTCTCTCTGTGATTTACAGGGGGGTTTTCATTCCGATGGTGGCCTATGCTGCCTCGGGATAGGCCGACCTTTGCACAGAGAGAGACATGGGCGTTCTCCGCGCTGCACAGCGCTGAGTCCTAATCTCGATGACCGCGGCTTACCGTAGGTCACCTTGGGAAGGCTTGTGCGTGGTGGCCGGAGCGGTCCCAATCGACCTCGTGTTGCAACAGTATAGGGCCCTCTACAATCTTCGAAGAGGAATTGACGCCAGGATAGGAAACACCACAATCTCTGCAGCCGATGAGCGGCCAAAAGACCGCGTAAGAGAAGAGGTATACAATGTGCGGCAAACCGCGGGGAATTCTTCCCACAAGGGCCGCATGACCTATGCCTTCCTCAGAGACATTCGGGAGAATGGCTGCGTCGTGGATGAAGCCGAACCCCTACACCACACAAGCTCTCAGAGGCGATGGCAAATTCATGTCACGTCTCATGACGTACGGAATTGCTGATGGCGAGAGCTGTGTGTGTCGTGCTGAGGCGGACACAGTGGATCACTTTCTCCTAGAATGTCCGCAGTTTGAACTGCAGAGAGCAGCAATCCGCAAAATCTTCACCCCCGAACAATGGAGATGGCCGGAGGCGACACACCGCTTCGTGTCGTCACCAGAGGCCTTCCAAATATTTGACCAATTCTGTCGCGAAACCTTGTGGATGAAAGGCATCATGGTGGACGAGCTCCTGCAAATGCAGGAGATCGCACGCACCAGCAGTGTAAATTAACCGAAGAAATTTATTTTCAGGGGAAAAAGGTATAAAATAGGCAAGGAGTGAAAGGGAGAACGAATGGAGCGAATGAATGAAAGAGAAACAACTATCCAAACCCTATCCCCAACCCCCATCCCATCCTTATCTCCAATCGCCCAAACAGGGTCTCGGCGTACGTACAGGCGTGTACGTAGCGAATTCGCCTCCCCGTGGTCCCCGTGGACGCGGTCACCGACAGTGATCGGTACCGTGGCCAAAGGATTCGCTCGCAGTAACGGCCCTGCGACGCCCTGGATTTTTCCGGGACTGTTCTCTTGGTGGAGGCCAGCGGAAGTGGAAAGGAAGTTTATTTTGCGTATGCCCGTAAGGACGAGGAAGCAGATCCGCAGCCCTGTTCGGCAGGGCCGGATTCACAATAAATCTACACGGTGCGACTATTTTTTCCAAAATAGATCTGGTACGGGCATATCAGCAAATCCCCATCATAGAAGAGGACATTCCAAAGACAGCTATAATCACCCCTTTTGGCCTTTTCGAATTTCCACTCATGACTTTCGGACTACGTAATGCAGCTCAAACATTCCAGCGGTTTATGAATGAGGTGACCTCCGGCCTCAACTTCTGCTCCACCTACATCGACGATATTCTGGTCGCATCAGAGAACGAGGAGCAACACCTTCGCCATCTCGAGACCCTGTTCCAACGCCTTCGAGAATATGGATTGGTCATCAACCCCTCCAAATGTACCTTCGGAGTTGCCGCTGTCGAGTTCCTCGGGCACAGGGGGAGCGCAGGCGGACTGCAACCCCTGCCCGAAAAGGTTCAGGCGATTTCGGAGTATCCGCCACCGACAACCGTGCGAGGACTCAGACGTTTCCTAGGAATGATAAATTTCTACAACCGCTTCATAAAAGATGCCGCACGGATCCAGCCCCTCTCCAGCTGGCAGTCGCCGGAGAGAAGAAGAGTTCTCAAACCAAGCTGCAGTGGAATCAGGAGATGACGGAAGCCTTCAACAACCTCAAGACAGCACTAGCACAAGCCACACTCCTAGTTTTTCCTACTCCAGAAGCTCCTATCTCCTTACACACCGACGCTTCAGATACAGCAGTTGGAGCCGTATTACAGCAGGAAATTGGAGGTAAACACCGACCATTGAGTTTTTTCTCGAGAAACCTTACGCCGGCACAGCAAAAGTATTCCGCATATGACCATGAACTGCTTGCAATTTATGCAGCAATTAAACATTTCCGGTTCATGTTGGAAGGACGCAAATTTACCATTTATACTAACCACAAGCCTTTAGTCTATGCTTTCGACCAGAACCCTGAGAAAGTTACTCCTAGGCAAGTCCGGCAACTTGCCTACGTATCGGAATTTTCGGCTGATATTCGTCACATCTCCGGAGAACACAACACAGTAGCGGACGCACTTTCCCGAATCCAAGAGATTGGTTTCCCTTCCGCATTGGACTACGACGCACTAGCGGAAGAACAAGAGGATGAGGAACTGCAACAACTCAAGAGAAGCAGTAGCATCAAGATGTGCAAGCTCAAAATCCCTGGCCTATCGGAGCCCATCTACTGCGACACTTCGATTCCAGGTCAGATCCGTCCCTATATCCCAGCCAACTTCAGGATGGCCGTTTTCAAAGAAGTGCACGGCCTATCTCATCCCGGAGTTAGCGCAACTGTGAAGCTTATCACCAACAGATTCATATGGCCAGATCTCAAGCGCGACGTCAAAATATGGACGCAGAGTTGCGAACAGTGCCAGCGAGCAAAAGTCACAAGACACACTAGGACGCCCCTACAAGAGTTCCTAGTCCCCTAACGAACGCTTCGCTCATATACATATAGAGCTCGTGGGACCATTCCCCACATGCCAAGGTTATCGTTATTTACTAACTGTAATTGATAGATTTACTAGGTGGTTAAAGGCTTAGCCGATGGATAACCAACAGGCAGACACCGTCGCACGGAAACTGCTGGAAGGGTGGATCGCTCGTTTCGGAGTTCCGTCGAAGATTACCACAGACCAAGGTCGGCAGTTCGAGAGCACCCTGTTCAGGACTTTCCAGAAAGCCCTGGGCATCCAGCCTGCCACAACGACGAGCTATCACCCGCAATCTAATGGATTGATTGAACGCCATCACCGGTCCTTGAAGGCAGCCCTCACCTGCAGCAACAGCATTCATGGGTGGACGCCCTGCCCATACTCCTTTTGGGACTCAGGACGGCAGTAAAAGAAGACTTGGGCACCTCCAGTGCCGAGATGCTCTATGGCACCACTTTGTGCCTACCTGGCGAACTTTTTGCACCTAGCACCCGAGGAGTTCGCGAGGCGCCTTCAGGAGCACATGCACACGGTCAAGCCAGTGCCAACATCAAACCACGGCGAGAGCAAGATATTCGTGCATCCGCAACTTCTCGACTGCACACACGTATTCCTAAGGCACGATGCAGTGCGTGCACCACTCCAGCCTCAGTACGACGGCCCCTTCAAGGTTCTGCGACGCCACGACAAGTTCTATGACATCTGCGTCCACGGAAAAACGAAGCGAGTTTCCCTCGACCGTCTCAAGCCAGCATTCAACATCGCACAAGGGCTGACGCAGAATCCTGTACTAACTCCAATACCGACGACAGCGACTAGATCTGGACGCATCTCCAAACCACCCTCTAGGCCACCGTACGTTTTTCCTAAGGGGGGAGTGTGTGGCGGACCGCTCCCGCCGAAAATGCTCGAACGCTCGAGCACCAAAGAACGTTCGCGAACGCTCGCTTACGGCGCGAGCACGATAACACATTCGCGAGCCCACGCGCTGGAATATTCGCAGCGAGGCGCGTGTAAGAACGTTCCCGAGCGCGAACCTTCGAGAAACAATTGAGCGTATAAATCGGCCAATTCGCGATCGATCAGTCAGTCATCGTCCACCTCGCACTCCGAACACATCGAGAGACTAATTGTCAACGCGCCATTCATAGTCCATTCATAATCCAATTTTATAATTTATAATTTATAGTTCCTAGTTTAGTTCCTGTAAATATTAGTTAAGTTTTCGTTTTAATAAAATAGTTTAAGTGACTTTCCGCATTGTTAATCCACGCAACCACTTCAGTTTAAACATTTCTGTGCGTTATTCCGTACATTTTGTCAGTGTTTACATTTTGTGCGGGAAGTGCCTCAGTATGCCAGTAAGTGTCAATGCGAAAGTACCACGTACAATTAAGTGACAGAGAATCTTTCAAAATATTTCCTAAATTTGGTTCGCTGGAAAGTAAGTTGACGTAAACAAATTTTTTTGTTATTAATAAAATTTCGCTACTTAAGTCACAGTTAATAACTTAATAATGTATTTAGTCTCTTCATAATATATTTTCTTGTTGTATATTGTTATTGTTACGATTTTGTTACTTGTAGCATGCCGAAAACACGTGAATTACACGAATCTGAGAGATTGTTAATATATAAAAGAAGAAGGGAAGGCCAAACTTTGCAAGAGATTGCCACAGATTTTGGGATATCAAAGGAAGGACTGTGAAAAGTTTATAAAAAAATAGAAACCACTGGGAAACCCGAAAATGAAGTTCGAACGGGAAGAAAAAGAAAAATGACCCCCCGTCAGGATCGGGAAATAGTAAAAAGAGCGGAAAAAGAGCCGTTTGTTACTGCTAAACAACTAAAAGAAGATTTGGATTTACCAATAGCAGCGGCTCAAATAAAGAGAAGTGAGGTTTGCTCCCTCTAGCGAGACGTTTGAGTTTTTACTCACACTTCCGTTTTATGTTTTCTAATTAACGTGCACGTTGTGTAACGGTTCTATACCAAAAATGTATTATTCTTTTATTTTGTATCTTATAGTGTATTATTTATGTTAATCATTAGTGTTAAGCAATAAAATTATAATTGCATGATGAAAGCCATTTTCATAAAATCCTGCTCACATGAAGCTGGGTTGCATGGTAGAATTTCGAGAAAGAAACCACATATTTCCGAAACTAATGTGCGCAAACGCCTAATGTTTGCAAAGGAGCACTATAATTGTTGTGAAGTAACCACAGAATTCTTCTCTGATAGCAAGTAGCGACATCGTATAGTAATAGATTAAAGTTAAGTAATAGAGCGCCGTCTGATGTTAAGCAGAGCAAGCAAATTAGATCTAATAGATACATAGAACAATGTACCACGTGAAAATTACTTCTGTAAATATAGAAGATATATAAAAGTATTAATAGTGGAGTGATAAATTAAAATACCAAAAAAAAAAACACTGCGTAAACATAACTTTAATAATAATAAACCAATTAAATTCTGGGAACAAATAATTTGGAGCGATGAGTCAAAATTTGAATTGTAGTCGGACAGACGGAGAAAATATGTGTGGAGAAGGCAAGGGAACGCATTTAAACAAAATGTTGTCACGTCCACCGTAAAACACGGTGGAGGGTGTATAATGGTAAGGGGCTGTTTCAATAACGAAAATGTAGGTGAATTAAGAATTATTAATGGTACATTAGCAGCAGCAAAATACATTGACATTCTTCAAGATAATTTGTTTCCATCAATGCAAAAATTTGGGACACACACAAATTACATATTTTAACACTTCGCGTGCGGGCAACGTATTTTTACGTTTTTTGCAGTCTGTCACTGGAGCGCGGGTCACGTAAAAATACGTATTTAGTAGATTTGTGGTGGATACCCGCTAACCACTACAAATCTACTAAATACGTATAATTATATGTATGTGTGACATTATATGCGTGGTGTTTGCGTTGCTAGGCAACGCTTTGCATTTTTTTTCCACAAGTTATGATTGTCGAGTTACTCGGTCTTTTGTTGAGTTATTTCGTCTTCAATCGAATTCCTAGCTCCAGAACGTACAAGTCGTGTTTTGTCAATTTGAGGCTTGGTTTTTTATTGTTGATTACAAATGGATAAAATGAGCCGTTGTGACAAAGATAGTGATGAAGAAATATGCGCTGACAGATTATCGGACTTTTCGTATGATAGTGATTCTGAAAGTCAAGATATCGAAGAAAGTGACGATGATGATATTATTCCACGTTCTCGAGTGTTCGTCCGAAGAAGAATTTCGAGTAGTTCTGAAACAACTTCTGATGAAGAAACAGATGAATGGTCATCGATTGACAACCCTCCAGACCTTGAAGAGTTTTTGGGTCATCCTGGGATATCTAATATTGCTAATATTCCTAAATCCACAGCTGATGCAGTGAAGTTATTTATAGACGACGATTTTTTTGCATATTTAGTCGCGGAATCAAATAGGTACTACTATCAAAATATGAATCAGTTCAAAATATCTCCCAAAAGCCTGAAATGGAGAGATATTACAATTCCGGAGATGAAGACATTTTTGGGGCTTATTATTTTCATGGGACAAGTTCGTAAAGACACCCGAGACGATTATTGGTCAACTGATCCGTGCACAAGTACACCGTTTTTTTTAAAAACCATGTCAAGGGATAGATTCCGCCAAATATGGAAGGCTTGGCATTTCAATAACAATGAAGACGTCACAGACGATTCTGATCGCTTATTCAAAGTTAGGCCTGTACTAAATTATTTTGTTGAAAAGTTCAATAATATTTACCAGCCGTAACAGCAAGTATCATTAGATGAGGGCATAATTCCTTGGAGAGGACGATTGTTTTTTAGAGTCTACAATGCTGGAAAAATTATAAAATACGGCATACTCGTACGAATATTATCTGAAAGCGACACAGGATATATTTGCAATTTTCAAGTTTATGCAGCTCAAGGATCGCGACTGATCGAAACGATATGCACAGTAGTTTCGCCATATACTGATATCTGGCACCATTTGTATATGGATAATTACTACAACAGCGTTGATAACACAGAAGCCCTTTTACAAAAAAAAATACGAGTTTGCGGAACAATTAGGAAGAATAGAGGTCTACCAGAGTGCCTGAAAAAAACCAATTTGAAAAAAGGAGAAACAATCTTTCGCAGAAAGAATGATATATTGGTCCAAGTTTGGCAATCGAAGAAAGAGGTCAGTCTCATCTCTTCAATCCATTCCGCGGAAATGAAAGAAAGTTGCAACATTGATCGTATCAAGAGACAAAAAATTATAAAGCCAAATGCTTTGATCGATTATAATAAATACATGAAAGAAGTAGATCGGGCCGATCAGTATTTGTCGTATTATAGTATTTTGCGTAAAACAGCAAAGTGGACAAAGCGCGTAGCAATGTACATGATGAATTGTGCATTTTTTAATGCATATGTAGTGTACAATTCAACAAGAACGCAAAAAATAAGGTACAAAAAATTTTTGCACGACATCGCACTGTATTGGGTTACTGATGAGCTACCTGAAATCAGCACTGAAAAACTAGAAGAAATATCAAAACGCGATCCTCCTGGAAGATTATCCATGGATATGCGCAAACATACATTGGAGAAAATTGTTGGTGCCGGGAAGAAAAAAAATTCACAAAGACAATGTCGCGTGTGCGCAGCTAAAAAAGTGCGAAGTGAAACATGTTTCATATGTAGCTTCTGCTGTGTTCCTCTTCACAGAGGAAAATGCTTCGAACGGTACCATACTGTAAAAAACTATTAGTTATTGGTTCTACTTGTAGATGTAAAATAAAAAAAAGCTCGTTCATAAAAACGAACTAGTTTTCGATTTTCTGCGATCCTTTTGAATAACCAAATGTGGTATAAACCACATTATAAAGTTCCGTAGCCTTTCTCAAGCTTTTATATTTATACCAAAAAAGGACATAAAAACTTTTTAAAATTGAACCCTCATGGCAGGTCAAAGAAATAAATATTCTTATAATATTCTTGATTTGTATTTTCGTCGGCTTTGCGACACCAAACTTCCGCGCGATTCACGAAAAAACGCCCGCTGCACGCGTAATTCGGCGGCGAAGTATGCCCGCATGCCAAGTGTTAAAATGAGACCAAACACGACGTAATTTGAATTATATTTACTTGCAATATCTTATTCTAGTAAAGTCATCGATGTGCGCGTAACATTTGAAATTACAAGTAAATATGTTCCAAAGTACGTCGTGTTTGGTCTCATTTTAATGAGAAAAATATTACAAATATGATGTAAAAAATTTCAAAGAAAAAAATCAAAAATAAGAAAGTTTTATTCTTGTATTAGGAGTGTCCTTCTGGTAGGTCACCGTTTGTTTACGTTCAGTCTCCGTCGCTCGAAATGTAGGGTGTGACGTTGTCCGACGTTGGAGTTAGTCATGTGACGTCATCCAACGTTGGAGTTAGTTATTGAGTTATACTCATATACATTCGCTACTTCGAGCTTCTCACGCTTTGCGTTACGCATATAATCTACCGCCAAATCAGCAATGTAATCATAAGTAACATTAGAACTACCCAGATAACATCCTATAAACCTTATTCCCATATCGCAACCCCTTAAGTCCTTTCGCCGAATCAATATCTCTGACATAAACATCCTTAGTCCCAACTATCTTATCTCATAAACATCCTTCTCAAAAGACAAAACAACAGATAACGACTGACAAAATTCTTTCCCCCTCTGTGATCAGTAGGCAATATAAAAGGGCCTAGAGATTGCACGGTAGCGCTTCCATTCCGATTCTTTCCGGTGCCTGGATCATTCCAGTGCACTACTCTGTCACGGGTCCCAGCCCCGATATTCCAAACCACGGGTTCAAGCCCCGACAAGTTAGATTCTCTAACTGTTACTCCTGTCCCTACTCACCTCTAACTCTACATTATTACGTCGCGCTAACCATTAAGTATATCTCCGTAAAATTGGTCATATTTCGTTTTCAAGAATATACCTTTATTTTATTTTATCTTTATCATACAGTTATTTGTGCCTCAAGAAACCCTCCTATTCGTACAATCCCTACGAGCATTATATTCTAGAGCAGTTACCTTGTTTTAGTCGAGACCGGTGGTGCGAGAATCAGCCGCACGGTATCAATAGTGTGTTTGACGTCTTTACATTTATTTTGGCTCATGGAAAGAAAGCGACGAGGAGGGCGTAGATACCAATTACGCAAGCTAGTAAGATCCTTCCATCTCCCAACCCCAGTACAAGTCACGCCGCTTACTCATAACCGCGTCGCGAACATAGAGTGGAAACTAATACCAATCGACGTACCAAATCAACAATCAACGGAAAGTATCGAGAGTAAGTCACTGTGCTACGTTAAAACACCCGGGATCCCTGGCAGATGACGGGCGTACGTACCGCATGGCCAAAAAGATTGTACAAATAGCGTCAATACCGGTGAGTTCCTCTCCTATTTTACGTGAACCGCGATCCGGGACGTAACACACCCACACAAATATCTGCAAGTGCAGCATTTGAACCTAGGAGATTATATTCAACAGGTTCAATACGCTAGATGGCTTTTGGGATCGAGCGGAATTCATCCTTCTGCAAATATGTTTTGTGGACGGATGTACCACTTTTCACAAGAAAAGGATGTTTTTAATGCTCACAATTCGCATTTGCGGAACGATGAGAATCCGCATACGATCTATCACGGGAAGTGCAAGAGCACTTATCCGTGAATTTGTAGACTGGCATTTGCGGGGATTTTGTTGGTGGGCCGTACATTCTGCTAAACAGATAGAACGGACCAAGATATAAAATGTTTTTGGAGCATGTTCTGCCAACCCTTCTGGAAGAAATTCCATTAGAGATTCAACAGAACATGTTTTTCCAACATGATTGTGCTCCTGCTCATTATGCCGCTGATGTCAGATCATACTTGGACGATGTCTTCCAAGACAGGTGGATTGGCCGCGGAGGCGCAAATGCGAAGCCCCCTCAGACCGCCCGACTTAAATCCACTGGATTTCTTCTTCTGGGGGTATTTAAAGGTATATTTGCTAATCATTATTGTTTAATATTTGTAAAAGATGTATTTTAAATTTACATTTTATTTTCAGTATTTTAGAAAGAGGTGTACCGTGTTGAGGTTTCTTGACCAGAAGAGGCGATAGCCCGGATACACGGCGCGGTGGCATGTATCACACCGCATATGCTTCCCCGCGTACAGGCCAACATCAGAAAACGAATGCAGGCGTGTGTGTCAATGGGTGGGACACATTTCGAACCCATTCTGTGAACAAATCCGGCAGTGATCGGCCCCTTTCGGGGCCACTCATTTTTTAATGCAAGGAATAAAATGGTTCAATACATCAAATTTTAATAATAATAATAATAATAATCGGCCCTTTTCAGGGCCAAATCATAGGGAAGTAATCATAATAATCGGTCCCTTTCGCAGCCAAATAAGAACGAACCATAACAATCTGCTTCTTTCGAAGCCATACATCGGTGAATATCGTGTCGTTGATATTCAATTGTGTAGTATTTTTAACCGACTTCGAAAAAGGAGGAGGTTACTCAATTCGATCAGAATATATTTTTTTTTTCTTTCTTTCTTTTTTTTTATGTATGTCCGCCGATTACGCCTAGCTGGATGGACCGATCGGAATGAAACTTTTGCATCTTGTAGGTTCTGACTCCCCATTGGTGCCATTATAAAAAAAATTTAATATTTCAATTGCAAAGTATTGTTATTGCAAAAAAACCGGCAACTTTTGAAAAAAACTTTTCTCGATTTTCGTGCGCTTTAAATATCATATCACGGACATGATTCTGAACAATTTTGTTCATATACAAATTTCACGAAAAAGCTTTAGTTTACAAGATACTAGCAAAAAAATGTTAATAACTTTCAAAATCAACTTTGAACGATTTTAATGTCCTTTTAATATGTTGTCAGAGGCATTGTTCTGGACAACCTTTTCCTTATGCATAATTGACGGAAAGCATCAGTTTTCGAGATATTAACAAAAAAAATTGTTATTAACTTTTGAAATCAACTTTACACGGTTTTAATGTCCTTTTAATATGTTATCAGGGGCATGATTCAAGACAACCTTAGCCTCATACAAATTTCACAAAAAACTCTAGTTTACAAGATATTAGCAAAAAATTGTTAAGAACTTTCAAAATCAACTTTGAACGATTTTAATGTCCTTTTAATATGTTGTCAGGGGCATTGTTCTGGACAACCTTTTCCTTATGCATAATTGACGGAAAGCTTAAGTTTTCGAGATATTAACGAAAAAATTGTTATTAACTTTTGAAATAAACTTGGAACGATTTTAATGTCCTTTAAATATGTTATCAGGGGTATGGTTCTGAACAACTTTTTCCTTATCCGCAATTAACGGAAAGCAATAGTTGTCGAGTTATTAGCGAAACACTGTTGTTACTAATATATTAAAATAACGAAACTTAAAAAGAAATAGAAAAAAAACCCGGAAGAACTGTCTCACAATATCCTACACAATTCTCAGCATTCCACTAAAAAGCATGAAATAAAATAATTTTTAGAAAAAAAATACACCGACTTCGAAATGCACTAAAAAGTATAAAATAATTTCTATTTCCTAAATAAGCAATTTCTATCTCATTCAATCATACAATTGTGTAACAGATATGAATGAAACCTATTTACTTGTTAGGTAGTAAATTAAATACATTTCAGCCTTTTCGGAGGCGGCGCAAAATTAAAAATACCTTAGTAAACGTTGCTCCCAATAACCAGTTGATTGTGGTATCTAAGAACCTATAAACGGAGCCCACGACTCGGGAATTACCAAATTTGCGCCGCCTCCGAAAAGGTTGAAATGTATTTAATATACTACCTAACAAGTAAATAGGTTTCATTCATATCTGTTACGCAATTGTATGATTGAATGAGATAGAAATTACTTATTTAGGAAATAGAAATTATTTGACACTTTTTAGTGCATTTCGAAGTCGGTATATTTTTTTTCTTAAAATTATTTTATTTCATGCTTTTTAGTGGAATGGGGAGAATTGTATAAGATACAATTATTTCGGTAATATCTCGAAAAGTAAAGCTTTCCGTCAATTATGCATAAGGAAAAAGTTGTCCAGAACAATGCCCCTGACAACATATTAAAAGGACATTAAAATCGTCCAAAGTTGATTTCGAAAGTTAATAACAATTTTTTTGCTAATATCTCGAAAAGTAAAGCTTTCCGTCAATTATGCATAAGGAAAAAGTTGTCCAGAACAATGCCCCTGACAACATATTAAAAGAACATTAAAATCGTCCAAAGTTGATTTCGAAAGTTAATAACAAGTTTTCGCTAATATCTCGAAAAGTAAAGCTTTCCGCGAAATTTTTATAGGAACAAAATTGTTCAGAATCATGTCCGTGATAAGATATTAAAAGCGCACTAAAATCGAGAAAAGTTTATTTCAAAAGTTGCCGGTTTTTTTGCAATAACAACACTTTGCAATTGAAAAATGAAAAATTTTTTGATAATGGTACCAATGGGGAGTCAGAACCCACCAGGTGCAAAAGGTTTCATTCCGATTAGTCCATCCAGCTAGGCGTAATCGGCGGTCACACATAGAAAAAAAAAAAAAAAAAAAAAAAAAAAAAAAAAAAAATAAAAAAAAAAAAAAAATATACTGATCGAATTGAGTAACCTCCTCCTTTTTCGAAGTCGGTTAAAAAGACAAAAGAACGTCCGGGTGATATATATTTGCGGCGATCGGGCATTCGCGGGAGAGTTGAAGATACGACGCGCTAAGACGAACATGTATACGACGAGCACACTTTATATTTAAATTTACTTTAATAAATTTATTTTTCATTATAATCACGTTCAATGATCCTATAGTATATGGATTAACAGAGAATATGAAAATTTCGGATCAATGTCATGGATATTGCTTAGGAAAATCAGTAAAAGTACCCTGTAAGAGTATTAATGAAAAGTCGTCTTCTGGAATGTTAGATTTACTTCACTCAGATGTTTGCGGACCGATGCCGGTAGCATCAGAAGGTGGATCTAGATACTTTACGACAATAATAAACGATTACTCTCGGAAAGTAGAGGTAATGTTTCTAAAATCAAAGGATGAAGCAGTAGAAAAAATAAAAGAGTATATAACAAGAATTGAAACTCAAAAAGGGAAGAAAGTTAAACGTTTCCGATCAGACAACAGTCTGGAGTATTGTAACAAGAGATTATTAGAGCTTTTCAGAGAACGAGGCATTAAACATGAGAGGACATGTATCGAAACTCCTCAAATGAATGGAGTAGCGGAAAGAGCCAATAGAACTCTACTGGGTATGGTCAGATCGATGTTGCTCTCGGCAAAATTACCTCAGACTTTTTGGGCTGAAGCGATGGCAACAGCCGCATATGTGCGAAACAGAATAGTCCATAGCAACCTGCAGAATGGTGTATTAGAAGGAATATGGATCGGACGGGTACCAAGTGTAAAACATCTAAAAATCTTCTTGCATATTTGTTGGATATTCGAATAGAACAAGAGGTTGTAGATTATGGGATTCAAAGAGAAAAGATGTAATTCACACGAAGCACGTACGGTTCGATGAAAGCAAAGTTGATCTTCAATATTTAAATGGAAGTAACACTTCGTGTAGGTTTCAGTTCCAGGATAGGAAGTCAACACAAGAACAACTAAATCTTAATGAACAGTCTGAGAAATTATCAGATGAGGAATCAAGTGACGAGGAAATAAGCACCAACGTGTCAAATGACAATCATGAAATGAACGCTGATGCAGGAACGTCAAGGACGCAGATAGTGGGGAAGAATGCCGAACTTGTTCAAGAATGTACCAGAAAAGTTGGAAGACCCAAAAGGACGGTAAGAAATCCTTATGGTTGTAAGGGAAAGCCAAAGGAAACAGTGGAATTGAATCTAATGGAGATTCAAGAACCTAATAGTTTAGGAGAAGCTCTCTTATCACCACAAGCAAAACACTGGAAATCAGCTATTCAAGAAGAAATAGAAAATTTAGAGCAATTAAAAACATGGGAAGAAGCAGACTTACCACCAGGCAAGACGTATATAGGAAGCAAATGGGTTTTCAAAGTAAAAGCAAACGAAGAGTGTCAAGTTATTCGGTATAAAGCCAGACTAGTAGCCCAAGGTTTTGAACAAAAGCAAGGTGTCGATTACGACAAAACTTATACTCCAGTTGCCAGTTTTGGAGTGGTAAGGTATTTATTAGCATTTTCAGTAATTTACGGATGGAAAAACCGGCACACCGATGTTAAATGTGCGTATCTAAATAGAAGTCTCAAGGAAGAAATTTATATGAGAGTTCAATCGGTTAATGGGGGTGAGAAGACAAGAATAGTAAGACTTCAAATACCAATTTGTTAGGGTTTGGTCGAGCCCTGAATATTGCACTACGTGCCGTCTAGGTGCTATGTTTCTGAAGGACCACCCAATTTGACCAGATTGGGGCCGTGAAGAATTAGTGCACGTGATTTATATTAAAACTATATCTTTAATATATATATATGTGGTGTGTGCGTGTGTATATACAGAAAGTGTGTGTGTGTGTGTTAGATACTGTGTATGTTTTACGGTCTAAGTATGTTCTAACTATACTCTAACTATGTTCTCTGTTCTATACTATGTTCTATCTGTCTATTAGGAGTGCTGTTGGTAATCTGTAGTTTCTGCTATTTTCTAACTTAGTTAACACCTCTGTCCGCCCTTCCATTGCGCCCTTAGCATGGTACTTTTCTGGAAGGGGAACAGAGGTTCCTACGGGGGAGGACGGCGTTCCGGGGAGAATCTGGGTTTTTCCCAGATTCTGTGACGTCTGAGGGAACCGTTACTTTGGCGGCCCAGATCGCCCTCTGACCTTCTAAGCTGCGAGGTTTATGACATGGCCTGTGTCACTGAAGCCAAAAACTCTAAAGACTAGTGCAGCCATAAATAAATCTGCTAAAAACTACAAATTGTCACGTACAACCCTAGTGCTGGCACGCAGATGGTACGGATACTAAATTACAGGGTTCAAAAGTGACCATTCTATCGTCATGTCGTAAACCTCATCTGTACGAAACTCTAACACAATTTATGGACTTAACACGTTCGCGACGGGGTGTACCACCGGTGGTACATTCTTGTCTGTCCCATGGGACGGGATGAGCCACCGGTGGTACATGTAGAATTGTCCCATCGGGCGGGATGAGCCACCGGTGGTACACACCGGTGTCAATCTAATAAAAAGGTGATTATTGTAACAAATTTATTTACATATTTATATACAAAGAAGAACTATTTCTTTTTGTGAATTTTCTCGAAACATTCTATACACAAGGCCGGCTGATTGTCGCAAGCAGGGCAAAATGTCGTAATGCGCTTGGCTTTTTTTGCGGCTATGATGGGGCCCACGCGTTCTGACAATTTTCTGTAGCATTCCCTGCAACGCTTGCGAACATTTCTTGCAATGCCTGGATATTTCTTTATGAAATGAAGGTTACTATCCTTTATGTGCCTCATTGACATTTCTTTTGTTGTTAATAATTTATCTATAATTCTTTCCCTAAATTTCAAAATGCTCATTTGGCCACTACCCCATTTTTTATGTATGTAGTACGCATTTACAATTGCTGTCCCGCAAAGTAGCTGTATCGCGATCTTCCTATACCATTTGACCGTTTTTCTTAAGCAACTATAATATGCCATTTGATCCGATAAATCGACACCCTTTTTAGCATTGTTATAATCAAAAACAAGATCTGGTTTCACTCTTCCTGGTTTTCCTTCGATTAGTATGCATTTATGATTTTTGCATGTCGTTAACATAGAGACAGTTCTTTTGTCCGTCCATTTTACGAATTTTATGCCGGAGCTATTTTTCAAGGCGAGAATTTCGCCACGTTTTTGCTTTTTTTTTGCTTCTATTGGCAAAAATCTTCGGTTTAGCTGCACTGTGCCGCAAAAGTACGTTTGTCTTTCGAGAAGTGATTTTGTTAAGGGAACACTAGAATAATAGTTATCGGTATACAAAATTCGCTCTTCAAATAATAAGCCATTCATTAGTTTTTCTACAACGTCATATGAATGGCCATTCGGCGAAGCTATTGAGCTTTTTCCGCTATATACTTCTAAATCATATGTATAACCGTTTGGTAAACACAACTTGTACAATTTGATCCCATATTTATGGCGTTTCCCTTTTACGTATTGGCAGAAACGCAAGCGCCCTCGCCATAAAATCATGCTCTCATCTATGACGACAGTTTTCCCCGGTTTTACAGTACTCTTGAATGTTGAAAGCATTTCTTTCATAAAGTTTCTAATTTTGTACAACGGATCCTCAAGTGTGCATGTTTCATTATCGGCAAAATGTAAATGCTTTAGAATGGACAAGAAACGATCGCGCTTCATGCTCCGCTTTATACGCTTGTTGCCGTACATACTATTCTGAGTCCAATATAATCTAATGTCCGGCATTTGGACGACACCCATAATTAATAAGACACCGAGGAAAGCCTTCATTTCCCCTATTGAAACGGGTATCCAGGAGCTCTGATGTTTTTTTGTATTTTTATCGGTGCCAATTTCCATGGCATATTTGTTTGTTTGTTCGACCATAAGTAAAATTATGCTGTCGGTTACGAATAGTTCATATAGTTCCAACGGATCGTTGCAATCAATATTTTCCACCAGAAGTTCCGCGTCTTGCCCACGCTCTGGTTCTGCCACTTCTTCTTCCGCTTGTGTCGCTTGAATTGTTTGCCACTCTGTTCCTTGGAGCGTTGTATTCGGAGACAACGATAAATTAGAAAGCCTAATGCACGAATTGTCGATACTAAACCCTTGCTCTGATATACTGTCATCGGGAGTACAGCAAATAGGTCGTGCTCTTTTTCTTTGATGACATTGTATATCAGATTCATCTGATGAATCATCAAATTTCCTTCGTGACATCCTATGGGTAATATTTTTGACTGAGATTCGATTTGGGATTAGGTTACAATGCATATACAGATGTCGGATTACTTCAAAAGTATTCCAACTAAATATTTAGATATGTATAGAACATTACCTCAGAGCAAAAATATTATATAAGTTATTATAGTAAAATGTTAATTTTGTTATATTGCTTGACGTCCTAACAAAAATGTGTGTTTCTATTTCGATCGCTTTATATTCTTAAAAGATGCACAGTGTTGAAACACGTAGCATATGATTTATTTCAAAACATCGCCGTCAGATGGGAGAAAATGCGAAAAACAGCGCAACCCCACGGCAGAGCCACTAAGTACAGGCCCGTTGCAAATGTGTCGATTACTCTAATGCGGCAAGGTTCATGTACCACCGGAGGCTCCGCCCGCCCGATGGGATCGAGTACGAAAAACAGTCCCGCCCCACGGTGCGGCTGGTGAATTCAGGCCCCGTCGCGAACGTGTTAAACAAAGTGGTCATAATTGGAACGATGAATTGGATACATATCTTCGTAAGATTGGATTCGTGAGACAATCATCGTGTGGTTGTTTATACAAAGGGTATAGCCGGATAAAGTAGTCAAATGTGCCCTTGAGTCGAATTAAAAACCCAATTCGTCAGTCGATAGCATATCCAAAAAAAACATCTCACACCAAGTTTCAACTCCCTATCTCATTCGTGGGGGTAGTAAAAGAGAAAAAACCAAATTCCGGTTTTTGGTCCTTTTTGCCTATTTAATTTCGTTCAAAAATTCTGAAAAAATTCTAAAACATGGAGGACCATATAGCGCATGTTATAGAATTTTTTGAGATTTTTTGATCGCAAATTGTAGTCGTGAAAAATCAATAACCGAAAAAAAATCCGAAAAAATGCGATTTTTTAGTGAGGATGTCGGAGCACTACTTTTATATTAATATGGTAGTTAGGTATTAGTATAACTATTATTCTCTAATTTTTTCAGATTTTTCGGTGAGGTGCGCCGTAGTTAAAAAAATCAAAAACCGATTTTTTCGCGCGAAAAACCAACTTCTGCTTCGAATTTTTATGTCAAATTTCCATAAAAGATGCATTAGGCTATTTTAAGAGGATTCACGTTCGCACAATTGATTTATGAATTACAACAATAAAATTAACATAATTAATTAGTTTTATGCTACGTTCTTTATGTACTTAAATGTTTAACGGTCTTCCAACGAGATCGGTAGCGCAGCGGTTAAGGTGCTTAACTGGTAAACAGCAGCAAAAAGAAAAAAAATATATAATTTCTGGCGGGATCGAACTTGCGCCAAAAAAAGTATGCTGCTTAGTGTTTGCCAAGAATGAGGATAAATTAAATAAGATAGTCAACAGGATAAGTCAGCAATATGAAGTGCGAGACCTAGGACGAATATCTTTTTACTTGGGAATCAGAGTGTACCAAGAGGAAGGCACAATTTCATTGAATTAATATTCAGTCGTTGCTGAAAGAATATGGAATGTTGGGTTGTCGTCCAGCTTATACACTACTTGAACCGGGAATAAAGTTAACTAAAGAAGATTGTCCTGCTAGTGAAAGGGAAAAAGAAGAGATGATAAATATACCGTGTCGCGAATTGATAGGTTCACTCATGTATGTGGCACGGAATACCAGACCAGATATTGCTTACGCGGTAACAAAACTAGCGCAATTTACTTCTAATTCGGGTAAAGTACATTGGATAGAAGCAAAGAGAATATTAAAATACCTCAGTAAAACATCAGATTTAGCATTAAAGTACGAAAAGTACTTACCAAGTAGTTTCCATACATATTAGAAGTATGGACAGATGCTGATTGGGCAGGTGATGTTGATGATAGACGATCATTCAGCGGCACAGCAGTTACTGTTTCAGGAATCTTGATGGATTGGAGAGCATCTAAACAAAAATGCATAGCTACATCCACCATGGAAGCGTAATACGTGGTCTTATCGTTAGCTGCAAAAGAGATCAATTGCCGCCGTATATTATTTGGTGTGACAATAGAGCAGCAATTGATTTCGCTAACAATCGTATAGAAGGGTCAAAAACTAAACATATTGATGTCGCATACCATTATGTGAGAAGAACTATTGACGATTGTATTGTTTGTTTGAAATATGTCGCATCTACCAGTAATAAGGCAGACATATTGACCAAGGGTTTAAACAAAATTCTACATTCAGAAGCAGTTAAGGAGCTAAGACTCTTACCCACGACCGAATTATAAAGTGGAGGATTTATTGTTAATTCGGCCCCGCCGAACAGGGCTGCGGATCTGCTTCCTCGCCCTTACGGACATACGCAAAATAAACTTCCTTTCCACCTCCGCTGGTCTCCACCAAGAGAACGGTCTCGGAAAAATCCAGGGCGTCGCAGGGCCGTTACTACATTACTGCGAGCGAATCCTTTGGTCACGGTACCGATCACTGTCGGTGACCGCGTCCACGAGGACCACGGGGAGGCGGATTCGCTACGTACACGCCTGTACGTATGCTGAGACCCCGTTTGGGCGATAGTAAATAAGGATGGGATGGGGGTTGGGTGGTTGTTTCTCATTCATTCATTCATTCCATTCGTTCTCCCTTTCACTTCTTTGCTTATTTTAAACTCGTTCCTGAAAATAAATGTGGTTCGGTTAGTCTATACTGCTTGCGCGTGCGATCTCCTGCATCTGCAAGTGCTCGTCCACCATGATGCCTTTCATCCACAAGGTTTCGCGACAGAATTGATCGAATATTTGAAAGATCTCTGGTGACGACACGAAACGGTGTGCCGCCTCCGGCCATCTCCATTTGTCGGGGGTTAAGAGTTCGTGGATTGCTGCTCTCTGCAGTTCAAATTGCGGGCATTTTAGGAGAAAACGATCTACTGTGTCCGCTTCAGCACCACATACGTGTTCAGAATGTCTCTGAAGAAGGCATAGGTTGTGCGACCCTTGAGGAAAGAAGTCCATACAGTTTGCCACACACTGTATACCTCTTCTCTTACGCGGTCTTTTGACCGCTCTTCGGCTGCAGAGATTATGGTGTTTCCTATCCTGGCGTCCTTTCCTCTACGAAGATTGTAGAGGGCCCTACACTGTTGCAATACGAGGTCGATTGGGACCGCTCCAGCCACCACGCACAAGCCTTCCCACGGTGACCTACGGTAAGCCGCGGTCATCGAGATCAGCACGACCATGTCTCTCTCTGTGCAGAGATCGGCCCATCCCGAGGCAGCATAGGCCACCACCGGAATGAACACCTCCCTATAAATCACAGAGAGAGCACCGAAGCGAAGTCCCCATCCGCACCTCGCTATCCTACCTAACTTCTGAAATAGCGAACCGACCTAATCGTTCAAATATTGGCAATGAGTGCGGATACCCATGCCGCTGTCTATGTAGACGCCGAGGTACCTAACTGATCGTTTGAATTTAATGCTTTTCTTCCCTATTCGGATGGTCGGTGGTCTACTAGCTCGATCTGCTTTGTTGGAACGGATGGCTTTTCTTTTTCGGTCCGGACGCGATCCTCCCCGCCTTCCTAATACCGCCCTTTCGATCCAGCCGCTCCTGAGCACAATTGCCTCAGTTTTGCGTGTTGAAATTTCCAGTTTGGCCTTGCCACACCATTCCAAACGATCCGTTGCCCTTTTTTCTCTATTTCGCGCCTGCTATCGCCGCTCACGACGACCTGAAAGTCGTCCGCGTATGCGACGTAGCACTGACCGAATTCTGTTTCTACCGATCGCAGAAGATCATCAAACTGGAGGTTCCAGCAGTCAGAACCGAGGACGGAACCTTGTGGGCACCCCCTTGTTGCCTGCCTGGAGACCTTCGTTGTCCCTATTGTCAGTTTCACCTGTCTGTCTTTGAAATAATTGGAGATTATTTCAAAGACATTCCGCGGGCAATCTCTCGACTTCTGATTTTGAAGGACTAGCGGCCACCATATGTTATCGAACGCTACTGATATATCGAAGAGTAATGCCACTACATAGCGATGTTCAGAAACATCCACCATGCGGCGCATCTCTACGATTGCATCTTCCGTCGACTTTCCGGGGCGGAACTCGTATTGTCGTTCGGAAATTTTTCCTGGTCCCGTTGCCGTTTCGCTAAGTCGCTTCTTGAGGAGTTTTTCGAAGAGTTTTCCTATGACGGAGAGGAGACAGATCGGTCTATACGATTTTGGATCCTCATCCTTGCCCTCGCCCTTCAGAAATACTCTGAGAGAGACTTTCTTCCAGATAGAGGGAAAGACGCCCCACTGAAGGCATCCATTGAAAAGCCGTACCAGTTGATCGAGGATTGTTTTTATCGCGGCTTTCAGTGCTCGAACCTCTACGAGGTCCGGCCATGGAGCTTTGTTATACTTGAAGGTTCTAACGGCCACTGCGATTTTCGGTTCCGTGAAAGGATCAGCATCTGCAGTGTCCGGCGCGAAGCGTGCGCTTTCTCTAACGGAGCGTTGTATCGGTGTGTCATTCTCTTCCCGATCATCTGGGACGTGCGCATCCAGAAGTAAGCTGGCGGTTTCACTGATATCCATCCAAGTTTGTCTACCTCGCCGGAGGGTACTGAGCACCCTCTCAACTCGGAGCTTCTGCGCTTGGAGTTTATATACGATTCCCCAAGGTTCCGAGTTACCGTACGACGACACATATTTCCTCCAGCTTTCGAGTTTCTTCTTTTTTACCTTTTTGCTGTATTTTCGCAACGAAGTGCGATTTTCAAGCTTTTCGCGGAGGCGAGTCGACTCATCTCTTTCCTTCTGGAATTCGCATCGTTTCTGGTAAACACCTTTCTTGAGCTTTATAAGTTCGCGTGTTCACCACGGGTTGTGTTAGAGTTTCGCATAGATGAGGTTTACGACATGACGAGGGAAAGTGGTCACTTTTGAACCCTATAATTTAGTATCCGTACCATCTGCGTGCCAGCACTACGATGGTACGTGACAATTTGTAGTTTTTAGCAGATTTATTTATTGCTGCACTAGTCTTTAGAGTTTTTGGCTTCAGTGACACAGGCCATGTCATAAACCTCTCGCAGCTTAGGAGGTTAGAGGGCGAGCTGGCCCTTAGAAGTAACGGGTTCCGCGGACCGGAACTGACGTCACGGAATTTGGGAAAAACCCAGACTCTCCCCAGAACGCCGTCCTCCCGCGTAGGAGCCTCTGTTCCCCTTCCAGAGAACTACCACGCTAAGGGCGCAATGGAAGGGAGGACAAAGGTGTTAACGAAGGTAAAAAATGACAAAATCGTCAGATTACCAATAGCATTACTAATAGACAGATAGAAAACAGTATAGAACAGAGAACATAGTTAGAACATAGTTAAAACATACTTAGAACGTAGAACATACACAGTATCTAACACACATACACACACCATCAGCACATACACACTCATATTTATTAAAGATTATATTTTTGATATAATAAAAGTGAGTGTTATTTCACGGTCCCAATACGTCATCATTGGGTGGTCCTTCGAATTGATTACGCAGACTTTAGACGGCACTTTGTGCAATAATCGGGGCTTGACCAAACCCTATCAGGTTGGACTTTCTAAATGCGCGTTTTTTATAAAGTGGGGGATTGTAGAGGTTATAATTCGCGCGTGAATACGTGGCGTTAGTTTTGTAGGTCCCGCCGTTGGGTGGCGTTGTAGTAGTGGTTAACCGCCATGCGTCGGTTATCAATATTAAGCGCAAAAAAGAAACATTTAATCAAAAACTGAAATAGCCATCTTAAAGGGTACACTCTCCGCTTTCTGGAACCGTATTCACAATTTTTGTTCGATGCTGGGCTCATGAGATAATGACTAACAAAGGAAAAAGCGTCAATTTGGCTTTGGTAGCTCAACTTTGCAACCGATCGTCGAAACGACCTTCATGAACGTGCAAATTATAGGGAAAGAAACAAGGAATAGCAGTTCAGAAGTGCCATTAATCAAACAATTTTTTCTGCGACAGTGCAAACCGGCAAAAGAAGAAAAAAAATTCTAAAATATTTTCATCGCGATTTTTTGTATGATTTGTTAATGATAATAGGCTTAAAAAATTTTTGGGATAAAGGGCCGAAAACTAGAGGCCCGAAGCTTCAAAATGACTATTCTGGATTTCTTCTGTGATAAATACCAACGGAGGCAGAGCGATCTGAAAATGACCTAAAAATTTAAGGAATTTTTTTGTTCCCTTAATTTTTTTGAGTAGTGTATATGTTACCGTGAAAGACCAAAACTGGAGAATGTCGACTTTCACTGGGGAATGTCAGCACATACCAAATACGTCGGTGAAAGATCGAATATTTGATTAAATTCTTGTACATTCGGATCCTCACCGGTGCATGTCAACAATCACGATTAGATTAGGTTAGGCGTATGTCGACATTTACCGGTGTAAGTCAGAAATAAGGATACAGTGGTCATTCGTTATAAGCAAATCTTTCGGGTCTGAGGTTTGGCTTATAACGCACAGGTCCTACATTGATTGATGTCTTGCCGAACGTAGAAAAGGACAGAAGAGAAAAATAACACGGTCGGCGTTTGCGTATATCGTAAAGGTACTACATTTCGAGCGAAGGAGACCGAACGTAAACAAACGGCGACCTACCAGAAGGACACTCCTAATGCAAGAATAAAACTTTTTTATTTTTAATTTTTTTTTTATGAAATTTTTTCCATCATATTTATAACATTTTTCTCATTAAAACGAGACCAAACACGATATACTTCGGGACTTATTTACTTGTAATTTCAAATGTTACGCGTACATCGATAACTTTACTCTAATAAGATATTGTAAGTAAATATAACTCAAATACGTCGTGTTTGGTCTCATTTTAATCAGGAAAATGTCACCCTCAATCCAACGGCGCACTGGAAAGAAGTCACCATGTATTAATTGAATATCTCAAGCATTACATTACGGAATAAAAGCAATGGGATGAATGGTGTTCATACATCTTTCTTACGAAAGGTGTTCTTCTAATTGGAGCATGAAACCGCCATTGTGTGGTGAAAGTCAAATAAAAAAAATATTTTTTACAATGCAAAAGATGGACAATAAAACCCTTCAATTGGCATTCTAATCAAGATATTCATTTTCCCCCTAAAAATTCGCAAAAATTTTCGAGTCTCAGGGGTGGGGTCCCCCCTTAAAAATTGCGTTATATTTTTAATTATTATTTTATGTATAATTCGTAATTAATTATTTCTTCTGTTAAAATACTTATAATTTGCGTATCTAAAAATTATTAAAAATGTGATTTAACGGGAAAACTTGTGAAAAACTAATTAATAGTAAATCGAAGTGTATTTTTTCTAATCAAACTAATACATATTTGCTACTAAATAAAGCGTAATAAAAGAATAATACTTTTTGAGCGGGAAAAACCGACGACTCTCGGGGTATAAAAGGGTGTGCAGCAGTGGCTGCAGAGGAGAACAATCTTTGCAGTACTACGTGCCGGACCTCTTAGGAAGCGGCGAATTGGTGCAGTTTTAACTGGTAAGAGCCTACAAGATTCTTACACCCTTGGACGAAAAGTTAGCACATGTGTGCTATTATTAATTTCTCATAGATAGAGTCCGAATTTCCCAAGTTTGACGAATGACATATAAACAGTACCTTGCAGTAATAAGATATATGATCTTGAAATTGTATCTTCGCTATTCCTCTTGTGTTTATCAACAATAATTGTGAAATCCGGTCGGCGAAATCATAGTACACCAAGAATTTTGTTTCCATTCCTCAGTATTTCTGTGTATTCTGAGTAGTGTAGACGTAGTGAAAAGTAGAAGAATTTTATTAGAAACCTTACAAATTTGGATTCAAACAAAATGGGACGTGAAAAACAGCTAAATAGTGAAGAAATTCAAACAGTTTTGAAATTAAAGAAAGAAAATTTTACTATTTCTAAAATTGCGAAAGTTCTCAGTAGAAATCGGAAAGTCATTTATAATTTACTGAGAGATGTGAATAATTATGGAACAAAAAAAAGCAGTGGGAGACCTTCTGCGGTTAGTACTCATGAAAAACGTGCAATTTTACGTGCCGCGTCAAATTCGCTTCTCACGTCACGTGAAATTGCAGAAAAAGTCAGGCGTGTACTACAACAATCCGCGCATATAAAGCGGATGAAATTAAAACGAAGACCAGCTCTAAAGCAGATTCACAAGGAGCATCGATTACATTTTGCAAAAGAACATATACGGTGGAACAAGAAGTGGAGGAAAGTTATATTTACAGATGAAAAAAGATTTAATTTAGATGGCCCAGATGGATTCAATTTTTACTACCATGATGTAAGAAAAAAAATTGTCACAAATACGGCGTCAAATCGATGGAGGTAGCATTATGTCTTGGGCAGGTATTGGGTACAACAAAAAGACTGATTTAATATCAATTAACAGCAAGATAAATGCTATAACGTATCGTAATTTGATACAAAATCAAATTGCAAAGTACGCAACACATATTGCGAGACAAGATTTTATTTTTCAGCAAGATAATGCTGCAATTCACACCGCTAAGGTTATGAAAGAATATTTTTTAAAAGAAAATATTGCAGTCTTGGACTGGCCTGTATGCTCCCCCGATTTAAACATAATCGAAAACTGTTGGAGTAAATTAAGCAATACCGTTTATAGAGAAAATAGGCAATTTGAAAGTGTTAATCAGTTAAAAAAGTGCCTTGAAGAGGAATGGAGAAACATATTTCAGGATTATATTAAAAAACTGTATCGTTCTTTGCCGAAACGAATGCTGGAGGTGGTGGAGAATAAAGGAGGATCCACACATTATTAAATTTTAAAAGGTATTTCATTTTCGTACAATTTAATAGGTAATAAACACTATAACTTTCGAAAGTGTGCTATCATTTAGCCGACCCGATTTTACAATTATTGTTGATAAATACAAGAGGAATAACGAAGATACAGTTTCAAGATCATATATCTTATTACTACAAGGTACTGTTTATATGCCATTCGTCAAACTTGGGAAATTCGGACTCTACCTATGAGAAATTAATGATGGCACACATGTGCTATCTTTTTGTCCAAGGGTGTAGTTTTGACTGGACAGCGGGTATCAGCCATTTGGATACTCGATCGTTGAATAGTTCCAGTAGCCAGCTAACGCGGGCTCCCCAATTAAGCGATCAGGTTTTGGGTGTCGATTTGTGCTCTGACGATAAGGGCCATCTAATTAGTTTAGATGGCTTAGATGGTTCATATGGCTTAGTTTAGATCTAATTAGTTTAGAGTTAACCAAGGAGTAATTGTTCTACGTCCCATACGAATTTTAGAGTTATTGTAAATAACCAAATATTATTCTGTCAGTTCTTTTAGGATCTAGATCCATTATAAATTGTGCTGTACTTTTGCGTTGCGTATATCATTATAAAACCGCGCAATTGAAGTAGTTAGCTACCGTTCTCCGATTTGCGACATCTACAAGTCTATTATACTCCATTTTTGCATCCAGAATTCAGTCATATATACAGGGTGTTCGGCTACAGGTGGGAACCCTCTTAAGGGGTGGTAGCTGGCGTGATTCTGAACAACTTTTTCCTTTACCAAAATGCTGGTTAAAGCTTAGTTTTTGAATTATTAATGAAAAACACTGACCAATCAGAGGGCGAGAATAGCGCGCGCTCAGATGCGAGAGCGACGGGTGCAAGCGTGACGATTGACCCTGGTCGTGAACAAACAAATCGCGCGACATCGGTAACGTAGTTACCACTGTCGATAATGCGTCAGCCGGTAAGTAGTTACAAAATTTACTAAGTATACATTTATTAACGGAACTAAGTTAATCGATGTTAAGTTAATAAGTGTATCGATGAAACGAAAATGAAGATGAATATCCAGAGCAATTTAATTAAATAATTGCAACTAAAAAATGGCGTTTTGTTTAACGATATAAAGTTAAAAAATACTCGGACGCTTACCTCACAAAGGAATGTAAGATGCGAGAATTCTTCATTAATTCTTACACATCGTCGTATGACATGACACCCGTTTACTCGCTAAAATCCACAAGAGCATAATGCTAACGCATTATCGACGGTGGTAACTACGTTACCGATGTCGCGCTATTTGTTTGTTCACGACCAGGGTCAATCGTCACGCTTGCACCCGTCGCTCTCGCATTTGAGCGCGCGCTATTCTCGCCCTCTGATTGGTCAGTGTTTTTCATTAATAATTCAAAAACTAAGCTTTAACCAACATTTTGGTAAAGGAAAAAGTTGTTCAGAATCACCCCAGCTACCACCCCTTAAAAGAGTTCCCACCTGTAGCCGAACATCCTGTATATATACAATATACTCATTATTTATTATGCTATCTATAATAATTTCTTTTATATATAAAAAAAATTATCTTCTCTTTTATCTTTTAAATTCATCATTAAATTTAAATATTAATTTAAATATTTATAAAATTTACACCTACCCAATTTATTATTTTACAATTTTATTAATAATTTTATTATTATTAATAATATTTATATCTTTCAAAATATGTATTTTTAAAATCACACCTTTACGTACATTAATAGAATAATTTTTTACATAAAAAATAAAAAAAATTATTTGAATGAATATATAATATATAAAAATAATTTTTTACCTTAAAAATAAAAAATTATTTGAATAAATATATATATATATATATATATATTTATATATATATATATATATATATATATATATATATATATATATTCAATAAATATAATAAATTAATGAAAACTAAAAAATTTATTAAATTTATTAAATCAAATTGTAACAACACCAATAGCGAGCCAAAGCTTGTACGACCTACTGAAGAAGAAAGGGGTACATTTTGAGTCAAAACGAATGCTGATTGCCCTTGCTGACGGCCACGCACGAGTCCGCAACGTCCTGAAAACGAAACTGGACATTGATTTGCAGGGTCGAACGATGAGCACCACTTTTATAATTCTACCCGAAAGTAAGGACAATCGGACGTTATTGGGAGTAGATTTTATTGATGCCGCGGGAATCGTGTTAAACATCCCTCAAAGAAGTTGGAGCTATGTTGATGCCCCGGACACCCACTATGAGTTCTCGGAGGAGCCGAGAATCGAAGAGCCAACTTCAGACAAGGGGGAGAGGAAAGCGCAAGAAGATGTGAATGCTATGGATTGGGAAGAGATAGAAGAACTGGCGAAACCACCACCACCGCTGTTAAGCCCGATTCGAGATGATTCTTCCACCCCCATGGAAGTGTACCTGGAGGACACCACCGAGGAACCAGTTCTGATTTCCATCAAGGAAGCTCCAACAGGCGGACCTGGTTTCGATGATTTATTTGAGAAATGCCTTCGTTCGTTTGAGAAGTTGGAGTGACTAGACATAAACGTAGTCGATATCGAGGACATCCGGGAAGAAGAGGCGACCAACACGAGCACCGAAGAGAAGAATCATTTAAGAAATCTCTTGAAGGAAAACGCAGATTTCTTCCGCACAGCTGATACACCCACAGCAGAAACGGTCCACCGCATTGAGACGGGAGATGATGCACCAATCGCGGTACCCCCGTACCGCATTCCACCTGCGAAACGCGACCTGCTCAAAAAAGAAGTTCAGAAGATGCTAGAGGGTGGCATCATAGAAGAATGCGAATCGCCATGGGCTGCTCCTGTCGTCTTGGTACCGAAGAAGGATAGTGGCATTCGAGTTCGCATCGACTACCGAAAACTCAATGCGGTCACCGTTACTGATTCATATCCAATGCCTCGAATCGACGATTTGCTGCATGCAGCAAAGAAACCCAACTTCATGACTTCGCTGGACTCGCAGTCCGGTTACTGGCAGATCGGCGTAAGGGAAGAAGACCGAGACAAGACCGCCTTCACGACGCCGTTTGGAATCTTTCGCTTCAAGTGAATGCCCTTCGGACTCAAAAACGCTCCAACAACGTTCCAACGTCTCATGGACCACATGAAGGCGAGCCTGGGATCCCGCAACATACTCGTTTACTTAGATGACTTGTTGGTACTATCCTCGGATTTCGCAGAGCATCTAGAGAACCTGAAAGCAGTCTTCGACCGACTGAGGCAATTTGGTTTAACCCTTTCGCTACTACGGGCCACTATAGTGGCCTTCCACAAGATGCTACTGAGGTACTACGGGCCACTATAGTGGCCTTCCACAAGATGCTACTGAGGTACTACGGGCCACTATAGTGGCTCTCCGCAAGATGACACTGAGGTACTATGGGCCACTATAGTGCCTGTCCGCAAGATATCACTGAGGTACTACGGGCCGCTATAGTGGCTCTCCGCAAAATACTCTTTATATATAAATACCCTTTGGATAAACATTTTTTCGTCCGAAAACATTCAAGCAGCTTGGGTTCTCCGCCGCGGTACTCTCGCTGGCGATCGGCGTCGCTTAACGTGTATGATGTAGCGGTGCTCCGTTCAGCGGAAGCACCGCGGCGGAGAACCCGTCCGTAGCGAAAGGGTTAAGAATGAATAGGCAAAAATGTCACTTTTGCTGTTCTAGAATCAGATACCTTGGGCACGTGCTCACTCCGGCAGGAATTCTCCCGGATCCTGAGAAGGTACGAGCGATTCAAGATCTGCAAGCCCCGAAAAACCTCAAACAGCTGATCTCCTTCCTGCAAACTTGCTCCTGGTACAGAAGATTCGTGCCAAACTTTGCGGCTGTGGCTCAACCTTTGACGAAGTTAACCAAGAAGAAAGCAACCTGGGAATGGGCATCCGATCAACAGGAGGCATTCAACAACCTGAAGGAAGCACTCATAACACCACCGATTCTGCAGTGCTCCAACGAGACACAACCGTATACTATTCGCACGGACGCAAGTAGTTATGCTATAGGGGCAGTGTTGCTGCAAGGAGAAAAGGATACGGAGCACCCAATTGAATACGCCAGTAGATTGTTGACGCCGGCGGAAAGGAACTACTCTACCACAGAACGAGAGGCATTGGCAGTTGTGTGGGCTGTAGACAAGTTCCGGGGATACATCGAAGGAGCCGATGTAACCATTGCTACAGACCACCAACCGCTGAAATGGCTCATGAGTTTGAAGTCTCCAAGCGGACGATTGGCTCGATGGGCTCTTCTACTGCAACCGTATTACCCGAAAATCCAATACATCCCGGGAAGATGCAATGTCGTTGCTGACATGCTGTCCAGACTACCAACGGAGCCCTGGAACGAAGAGGAAAGGACGGATGTGGCCGAAATTACAGTAGACATTGCCCATCGAGGATCAGCTGTTACCCGGGAGGAGCAGCTAAAGGACGAGAACCTAAAAACGATCATCAAAGCCCTCGAATCAACAACAGTCGACGAGGAACTTGTACGATGATCGTCTCGAGGCTACCTTCTAAACAACGGGGTCTTGTATTGTTACGCACCAAACGTGGATTCGGAAGAGGCGCAGCTGGTAGTTCCGGTGCACGAGAGGAAGAAGATTCTGCACACGTACCATGACGACCCTACAGCAGGACACTATGGGACGCAGCAGACCCTTCACCGGATTGCAGCACGTTACTTCTGGCCAGGCATGAACCGAGAAGTTGCCAACTACCTACGACCCTGCATCGAGTGCCAACGGTACAAGGCCAGCAACCTCAAACCCGCAGGTTTAGTACAAACACCGGTTATGCAGCAGAGATTCGAGGTTTTGTCATTAGATCTCTTCGGACCACTGCCAACCACCAAGAGGGAAAATCGCTGGATATTTATCATCGAAGACGTAGCTTCCCGTTGGATAGAGCTGTTCCCGCTGCAGCAAGCCACCGCCGAAGCCTGTGCCCAGGTGTTGATCAACGAGATTATGCTGCGTTATGGGATGCCTCGAAGGATCGTGAGCGACAATGGGACGCAATTCATCAGTAGCGTCATGCAGCAGGTCACTCACTGTCTCGATATTCAGCAGAGCTTCATCCCTGTCTACCACCCTGAGGCCAACCCGGTAGAACGCAAAAATCGGGACTTGAAGGCGCAACTGGGCATCTACGTGGGAAAAGACCACACCACCTGGGACGAGAAGCTGCCGACAATCCGGTTCGCTATGAACACCGCCAGATGCGGGACCACTGGCTACACGGCAGCGTATCTCACCTTCGGGAGAGAATTGAGGACTCCCGACGATGCCAACCGAGACCTACGAGCCATAGTGCAATCGGAAAATTTCCTACCGGAAATTACTCCGAAGCTCTTGGCTCTTGCTGACACAATGCAGACAGCGAGAGAAAATCAGGAGCAACAACAAGACCAGAGGAAGGCGTGCGCAGATAAGCACCGACGACCGAATCCAGGCTTCCAGGAAGGTGATACAGTATGGGTCAATACCCATACCCTGAGCAGGGGAAAACAGCAGTACACCTCAAAACTGGCACCGAGAAGAGACGGCCCATACATCATCAAACGACAAGTTGAGCCGAATAGCTACGAGGTGCAGACACGAGATCCGGAGCCAGTCTGCCTTTAGGTACACCATACTTCTTCCTTAACACATTATGTTGGCAGGGCAGAAAAACCACCAGCTCCAGTACCAATCCGTCGGCGCGGCCGACCACGCAAAATCCGCCCTGATGACCACCCCAAGAGCCCAGAGAAGCGACAATGTTCATTCGTCTTTTCATACTTAATACAAGAATTAATTGTCCCTCGTAAATATCTTAATACATGTGTAGTATCGTGAAATTGCGCAATCGAATATTACTGCGACCGTTAGAAAAAAACAAAAGCCGGCGTGTGCCTGTTCGGACACGAAAAACCGCGATCGCGTCAGAGTGGTGTAAAATCTCGATCTGCGAGGTGCGGTCGACACGTTGTGAGTTTTCGACCTGTGAGAAACGGTCACGCGTAAAATTTTGTGCCTTTATTTTTTTGTATCTTTTTTAAAATATATCCAATTGTTTGTTATTCCCGTTAACCGGCATTCAGCAATTATTATCCCACAAATTTTGGGGGCTCGTCCGGGATAGTTGTTGGCTCTGTTGTGCGGGATTCGACGAACAGTGAGGTTATCGCTTGTGAAAGTGTTGGACATCTGTGAATTTTAAAGTGTATAATAACATTATCATGGCGACTTCTCAAGAAAGTATTGAAGTGGGTGCTACCTCGGAAGTTTCTCAGCTATCCGGTGCATTGGAGAGTATGACGATTGCCGACCTGAAACACGAACTAGAAAAAAGGAAACTGAAAAAATCAGGAAACAAGGGCGATCTTGTGGCAAGGCTTCGGGCTGCGTTAGCTTTGGAAGTTGAACGCGAGGATGAAAGTGACTACGTGACCGACGACGGAGATCACGATCTGACGGTGAAATTTGGTGCACGATCGAATAAAGTGACCGTTCGCGAAACGTTGTTAACGTTTAGAGACATCGAAGAAACGATTCCGTTTCTTTAGCGGAGATGGTGAAGTGTCGATCCATCGATGGTTAGAAGAATTCGAGGACGCGAGTGAATTGTGCGAATGGACAAGCGTACAAAAAATTATATATGCCAAGCGGTTATTGAAGGGTTCCGCGAAGATATTCGTGAGACACGGAAAATGCGACAAATCGTGGTTCGGTTTTAAGAAAGCGCTTCAAGAAGAATTCGCGCCGACGGTGAACAGTGGCACGATCCATAAAAAGCTGATGGAACGAAAGAAGAAACGCGACGAGACGTATCAGGAATATACATACGGCATGCTTGATATCGCGAGTCAGGCAGATGTGGAAACGGACGCGGTCATTCAGAATATCATCGACGGCATCGAGGACGAAGAAACAAACAAAACCATCTTGTACGGCGCAAAGAATATACGAGAATTGAAAGAGAAATTCAGGATGTACGAAACCATGAAGAGGAACGCGAAATCTAAGGCGAGGAACACCGGAGACAGGAAGATCCCCGTGCAGCCACCGAAGACGTCAAGCGGACTTCGACGCTGTTTCACCTGCGGTTCGCGGAATCATCCGAGTGCAGAGTGTCCGACGAAAGACAAGGGTGTAAAGTGTTTCAAGTGCCAAGAATATGGTCATTTTGCGTCGAAATGCGTAGCGAAAGCGCCAGTGAATGTGTGTAGTGCGATGGAACCACGAAAGAAAACCAAAAAGGAAGTGTTCGTAGCGTCTAAGAGGATAACGGCTCTGATAGACACAGGTAGTGATTTAAGCGTAATTCGTGCGGAACAATATGTACAGGTAGGCGCGCCACGTCTGAACGAAAACACCGTAAATTTCCGTGGTATTGGAGCGAACGAAAATAAAACACTAGGCGAGTTTGTAACGAGGATCGAAATTGACGGTAAGACGTACCCTATTACTTTGCATATAGTTTCCGACACTTTGTTGCCGTACGGAATGTTGATTGGCACGGATTTCTTGAAAACGGTGGAAGTTCGTATGAAAAATGGAAATGTCGCGATTTACGAAAATAAGGATTATAGCGAGTCTACCGTTCCAGAAATTTTTCACATTAGTACGTGCGAAGACAATGACGAATTAGATCTTTCTAATATTAGCAATAGCGGTCATAGAGAGCGAATAAAAAAATTGATAAATAATTACACGCCTAAAAAAACGAAAGACGTAGATTCCAAAAGTCACAATCAGATTACGCCAGTCCTATTGTGTTAGTCAAAAAAAAAAACGGAGCCACGCGACTTTGTGTAGATTATCGTAAACTGAACGAGAAAAATAATTTTCAGAAAAAAAATACACCGACTTCGAAATGCACTAAAAAGTATAAAATAATTTCTATTTCCTAATGAAGTAATTTCTATTTCATTCAATCATACAATTACTTAACATATATGTATGAAACCTATTTACTCGTTAGGTAGTATATTAAATACATTTCAACCTTTTCGGAGGCGGCGCAAATTTGGTAATTCCCTCGTCGTGGGCTCCGTTTATAGGTTCTTTGATACCACAATCAACTAGCTATTGGGAGCAACGTTTACTATGGTATTTTTAATTTTGCGCCGCCTCCGAAAAGGTTGAAATGTATTTAATATACTACCTAATGAGTAAATAGGTTTCATTCGTATCTGTTACGTAATTGTATGATTGAATGAGATTGAAGTTACTTCATTAGGAAATAGAAATTATTTTATACCTTTTAGTGCATTTCGAAGTCGGTGTATTTTTTTTCTAAAAATTATTTTATTTCACGCTTTTTAGTGGAATGCTGAGAATTGTGTAGGATATTGTGAGACAGTTCTTCGACTTTTTTTTCTATTTTTTTTTTTTATTGTTTCGTTATTTTAATATATTAGTAACTACAGTGTTTCGCTAATAACTCGACAACTATTGCTTCCCGTTAATTGCGGATAAGAAAAGAGTTGTTCAGAACCATTCCCTTGATAACATATTTAAAGGACATTAAAATCGTTCCAAGTTTATTTCAAAAGTTAATAACAATTTTTTCGTTAATATCTCGAAAACTTAAGCTTTCCGTCAATTATGCATAAGGAAAAGGTTGTTCAGTGCAATACCCCTGACAACATATTAAAAGGACATTAAAATCGTGCAAAGTTGATTTTGAAAGTTAATAACAATGTTTCGCTAATATCTTGTAATTTAAAGCTTTTTCGTGAAATTTGTATGAGGCTAAGGTTGTCTTGAATCATGCCCCTGACAACATATTAAAAGGACATTAAAATCGTTCCAAGTTTATTTCAAAAGTTAATAACAATTTTTTCGTTAATATCTCGAAAACTTAAGCTTTCCGTCAATTATGCATAAGGAAAAGGTTGTTCAGTGCAATGCCCCTGACAACATATTAAAAGGACATTAAAATCGTTCAAAGTTGATTTTGAAAGTTAATAACAATGTTTCGCTAATATCTTGTAAACTAAAGTTTTTAAAGCACTTGGCGTTCCACTAATACTAATAATAATAATAGTTTTTCGCTAAGATCTCTAAAACTAAAGTTTTTCTGAAATTTATATATGACAAAGTTGTTCAGAATTATGTCCGTGATAACATATTAAAAGCGCATTAAAATCGGAGAAATTTTTTTTCAAAAGTTGCCGTTTTTTTTGCAAAAAAAATACTTTACAATTAAAAAATGAAAAACTTTTCAATAATGGTACCAATGGAGAGTTAAACACTACAAGATGCAAAAGGTCTCGTTCCGATCGGACCACCCGCCTAGGCGTAATCAGTGAACATACAGTGGGTAACAAAAGTAAGTAAACACTTTGAGCTTGTAGCAAAAAACTATTTAGGTCAAAGCTAATATGTAACTTCAAAAGACATATTGTATATCTAGTGAAACTACATGAAATAATCTATACAATTATGCTGATAAAATGTTCATTAGTGCTGGATTTCCTCGTAAAAAATAATAAAGATTCGAACGAACGAATACACGTTCCAAAAGTAAGTAAACACGACCGGCATTGCTCAATGACTTTTTAATACTTGTAATTTTGCAATTTATCTGTAAATAACTCTTATAGATTATTTCATGCTGAATCTGAATTCGCAAACCGTTCCTTTGTAGTGGTTATCGTTTTCGAGAAAATTTGATTTAAAGGAAAATTGTAAGTTTTCAACTTTGGAAATGTTTCACAGTCTTATAGTTGTTTCTATTCATTTTGTTTTTATACCAAACTATTCTGCAAATTATCCTGAATATATTTTGTTATGTGTTTAAGAGTTCTACAAGAAACATTACAGAATCATTAAAGCTTGTCTATGAATACCAATGGTTTGGAGAGAACCAACAAATCACATAAATGATTGTTATTTTTGGCTGACTGACATAACTGGCTACAGTTTTAGAACTAGAAAATGTATTTCATATCCAAGTGTTTCCTCCGCTCTACGCCCAATAGATTTAAAAAACGAAGTTCCGAGTAAAGTTGACGAAACTCTAGGCGTCGAATTTTCAGAAGGAGAAGTTGCTAATTTAGCTTCAAGTCCAAGCGAAAGTACGTCTGATGAAGATGAGGACAAACTTTCAAGACAGGACAATATTCACCTTATAACACAAACAGACTTAAATGATTTAGTGCGCGACTTACAATTAACAAAAACGAAATCTGAACTTTTGGCCTCCAGATTACAGCAGTGGAATTTGCTTGCACCAGAGACAACTATAAGTCACTTCCGAAAAAGAAATGAAGAGCTAAAAGAATATTTTGCGGTTCACAACAATTTGTGTTATTGTTCCGACATAGAAAATTTGTTCAACAAATTACATTTTAAACATCAGCCCGAGGATTGGAGGCTCTTCATAGACGCGTCGAAAATCAGTTTAAAAGCAGTTTTATTACATAATGGCAATATATATCCGTCAGTACTAATTGCATATGGCAGTAAACAAAAAGAGACTTATGATATTTTTAAAACACTGTTAGAGCAAATAAATTACAAAAGGTATAAATGGCATACCTGTGGAGATTTAAAAGTTATTGCATTATTAATGGGACTTCAAAGCGGCTATACCAAATATTGTTGTTTTTTATGTGAATGGGACAGTCGTGCAAGATCAGACCATTACACCATTAAAACATGGCCACTGAGGGAAAGTTTTCAGCCTGGGACAAAAAATATAAAATATAATAGTTTAGTAGATAAAGAAAATATATATTTGCCGCCACTTCATATTAAATTAGGAATTATGAAAAATTTCGTCAAAGCCATGGACAAAAACGGAGCAGCTTTTGCATATTTAAAATTAAAATTTCCAGCTTTGTCGGAGGCAAAAATTAAGGAAGGCATTTTTATAGGGCCACAAATACGCACCTTATTTAAAGATGAGGAATTTGAAAACTGTTTATCACCCATAGAAAATAATTTGTGGATAGCGTTTAAAAACACTTGTGCAAATTTTCTTGGCTTGCATCGTTCGACAAATTACGTACAGATTGTTGAGCAATTGCTTCAAGCCTGTAAAGAAATGGGGTGTAATATGTCACTGAAAATGCATTTCTTACACTCTCATTTAGACTTCTTTCCTGAAAATCTAGGAAAAGTGAGTGACGAACATGGTGAACGATTTCATCAAGATATTAGTGTTATAGAGAAACGTTACCTTGGAAAAGATGTAGCTTCCATGTTAGCGGACTATTGTTGGCACTTGAAGAGTGAAGGAAAAGAAGTACATAAACGTCAAGCAAGAAGAAACTATTTTTAAGTATGTATATAGATTTTACTATTCTCACATTCTTCATAAAATATCTTATTAACTACTAATTAAAGAAATGATTCTCATGAAATTATTTAAAACATGCAATAACAATTGTCTAACACGTATATAATAACTTTAGTATAGAAGAAAAGTAATAACTGTGCATCACGCCGTTCAATTATTTCGTTACTCCAAAACAAGGCAGGGCGACTGCCGCGACGCGCCAACATTGAGTACCACTGACAGCGGCGCGTGTTTTGCTGAACTATTTTTTTTATAAAAGGAAAGCAAAAGTGATTTTGTAACTTCTCTTGATGCTTTCTTATGCAGAAATGTCTACTCTATCATGTGGGATGGTTAGATTTTCGCCTAGACCCATAGTTTTTTAAATAAATTGAAAAATGTCAGGAAAAATTAGTGCATTTTTGGTGTCTTTCTTACTTTGATCATCATTTAAACATATTTAAATATTTACAATGTACTAACAATTTATATAGCTTTATTCAGGAAAGTTCACAGATTCTTATCGTGTAAAGAGCCACTGAATAGCTGCTACGGTAAAAGCACAAAAAATTTCCAAAGTTGAAAATTTGCAATTTTTTTTTAAATTAATTTTCTCAAAAACTGTACGTCCTAGAGAAAAACGGATTGCAGATTCGTATTCAGCTCGCAAAAATCTATAAGAATTTTATAGTAGCCGTTACGAAATCAAAAAAAAGTCAAAATTTGTTGTACAGTGTTATCTGTTGCGAGAAATCCGGAACAAAATGGCGTTGCAGAGAGGAAGAACCGGACTTTATTGGAGATTGCAAAGTGTCTTCTGTTACAGGCAGGTCTTTCTTCATCATTTTGGGCCGAAGCAGTTAATACAGCAAATTATATTAGGAATCGCTGTCCAACTAGAAGTTTAGTAAACAAAACGCCGTATGAGGCCTGGACGCATCGGAAACCGAACGTGGGACACTTGAAGGATTTTGGCTGTAAAGTTTTTATTTTAGATCGAGAGTTTAACAGAGATAAATTTCAATCACGTTGCAAGGAAGGTATCTTTGTCGGCTATTCTGATAATTCTAAAGGATACAGGATTTGGTTGCCGAAAGATCGAAAAGTTGAAACTGCGCGTGATGTTAAACTTCTGGAAAATAAAGTAACTCGATTTGTAGATCTTGAAAAAGTAACATTCGACAAAGAAAACGAAGCGGAAGAAGAAGAGATGCCTCATGGAATTGACATTGAGCTGAAGCCATCAATCAACGTTGAAAACAATGATATTTCGGGTAATGAATATGACGATTTGCAGGAAGTTTTACCAGATGAGCAAAACGTTGAAGAGGAACGACCTAGAGTAGGTCGTGGAAGATCACGTGGAAGACCTAGAATACTTCGTACTGGTTTGAGGGGAAGACCACGGAAATTATTTCAAATGCCAAGCAAACTTGCAGGTAACGTTGACGAGAATTACGCATTTGTTTCGGAAATTACCATGAAGCAAGCGATGTTCAGTCCTGAAGTGAATGAATGGATAAAAGCTATGGCAGCGGAGGTAAAGTCAATTATTAAAAATGATACGTGGGAAGTAGTTTCTCGACCGAAAAATTGTGACGTTATCGGGAGTAGAATGGTTTTGAAGAATAAATGTCGACCGGAAGGAACTATTGAGAAAAGGAAGGCGCGTCTTGTTGCTCAGGGATTCTCACAACGTCCGGGAATACACTTTAATCAGACATTTGCTCCTGTAGCTAGATTAAGTTCTATTCGTTTATTAATTGCTATAGCAGCGAGTTATGGAATGGCTATTGAACAACTTGATGTCACAACAGCATATTTGAATGGTGTACTGAATGAAGAAATATTTATGTCGCCGCCTAACATGTTAAATGAAGCGTTGGAATCACTTATCGAGTCAGAAGGTAAAAATAGTCAAATTAAAATTAAGGCACAACGTATGTTAAAGGAATTATCGTCTGGAGACAAAGTTTGTTGTCTCAAGAAATTGTAACATCCCTGGAAGAGTTTTTTTCTTTTGGCAGTCCTATGTTCTATTCGTTACGCGCTAATAATTTAGTTACCGACGGAATTAGACTATTACCGACAGTATATAATTACCTTATGTATAAATTTCGACGGTCGGTAACTGATGTTATATACATTTTTGATTTATATTAATTATTTTATGATTTTCATTTAAAATAGATAGTATGTTTCATAAAGACAATCAAATGTTTAGTTAGAATAGTTAAAACAAGATTTATGTGTTATTTTATAGTTATTCTAATAAATGTATTATTCTATAAGGAAAAACTCCGCAATGCTATGTGTCTACGTGCCGCGAAGCTAGCCCCGAATTTCCTGGAATTCTTGCGTTACCCTAGAAAAGGATAGCAATACATTTTACAATTCGGACATTATTAATTATTAAAAACTATTAGTTAAACAAATCAATCAATACAGATCAAGCGTACTAATATTATGTTATTCAGAACTAAAGTCAGATATCAGTTTAGTGTAGTATATAGTGTAAATTATAATATTATTCAATAGAATATTCTAGAAGCATCGTACGCTTATACATTTAGCTCCGATCCGTATAGAAGTCGTGCGTAGTACATAGAAAAAGATAGAAAATGCAACTTTATTAAAACACTACTAAATTACTATTTTATTATCAGAAATATAGACCATTATGTAGAATGCGATATTAATAATGTAATTTAACCGATCGTTTGCTCAATTAATGTCTAATTATGGATTTATATGACAATTATATATTTCGACGTTATGGGGGTATTCCGAGAATTTGCCAGACTGGCGAGTATAAAAGCCGGAGCGAAACTCGCTCAAATGGCAGAACAGTTTTCGAAGTCGAGCCAGCTAGAAGTCTTCAGATAAGTATAACCGGAACAATTTTCGCTGTCAAGAGCCGCAACGAGTCTTAATACTTGACTGGTAAAGCGGGTATACGCCACTTGGATACTTGGTCGTGGGTCGTTCTAGTAGCCAGTGAACAACAGGCTCCCCATTCAAACGGTCTCGTATCTGAAACTCCGTTAGGAGAGTGCTATATCTAGCGCCAAGAAAGGCTAAGATATCGAAACGATAGCTCTCAGCTACTCATATTTGATTTTACATCGGATTGCTAACGCGCCATCAGATTCTCGGAGCTCGCTCTGGGTCGTTTCGTAGCCAGCTAACGCAGGCTCCCCATTTGAGCGGCTTGGTCTCTGAAGCCCGTGTCTTTTGGGTGGCAGTTCAGCAATTACGATTTCATATTAGAATCAATTGATTTGCTACCCTGTCGAACTTATACTGTTCACCCTTTTCCTGTATCGTTGGGTCGTTCTAGTAGCCAGTGAACAACAGGCTCCCCAATTAAGCGATCTGGTTTTGGCTGTCAGCGTTCGTTTTGACAAAAAGGGTCATGTACAATTAGTTGTCGAGTCAGACTAAAAGAGTAATTGTTCCGAGGTAATAATTTATTAGATTCAGACAAATCTTGGAATTTTGAATTAAGGAAAGAATATTGTTCTGTCATCAGCGTAATTTCAGTAGTCGACTACACCGCGTTAGATATCAGATAAAATTGTTAATCTGTCTAATTTTGCGAAAGCGTATTTAGGTACACTTAGAGAATCACACTTAGGTCGTGTTCCTCGCTGCGGTAGACTATCAAGCGCTAATATTATTAATAATTTCGTAAAAGATCTTTTTCATTATATAAACTACAAACGTATTAATCAATATAAACTCTGTAATTGCGATAGCGTTCGAGACGAGAACCGAATAATATAGGATATCGAATTCAATTAATTATATAAAAGCGAAGTTAGCTTTATACGAAAACAGACTTAGGTACGATCTAATATAAAGTATTACCTAGCGAGAGACATTTAGTTAGATTTATAATTATCTATTGCGTATTGCTTAATTTGTCAAGTTCTATTATTAATATTATATCAAGTCTATTTAGTTTCTTTAATCAAACCAGTATACTTTTCATATTTTGTTATTTGTTACTTGTTATTTGTTAAATTCATCATCTTCGTTATTTTATTGAATAAACCTTTTTTTTGTTGAAAGATATTGACCTGTGGATTTCACTCCTTAACCGCACACCACACGAATCCCACAATCTTCAGATTTAGTTATTTTCCAAAACGAGTCGTTTAATTGGTAAAAGCCGCTCTTTACCTTCTTAGCGCTAGTAACTATCTGAACTTAGGTTCCAGAGTCGTTACACGTTTAATAACAGAAAAATAAATTTTTTGGTGACAGCGGTGGGATTGGATTTGATAGGATCTGATTGATTACATGAGGTACAGGTCATTGAACGTAGCTGCAGATACGTGTCACTGATCTCCTATGTGGTAAGAGAACTTTTCTCTGCGGAGGTCAAAATCATTCATATCTAAAAATAAAGAATAGACGTGTGAAAAGTATATACATAGAGAGAAAAATATAAAAAGAAAAAAAAATAAAAATAATAAATATAATAAATAATACATATATTAATTAATTATAGTAGATTAGATTATGTCATTCAAAATGGACAACGAATTAGAAGTTCAGGAAGGAAGTTTAGGAATTCAGTCGGAGAATATTGCTCTCCCCATTCCTCAGATTAGTATACGGGATGCCGCAGATATTGTGCCTGCATTTGACGGTCATAATATTCCCTTGTATCAATTCACGAAAAATTGTCTAAATGCAAAAAGTATTATTTCACCTCACGCTGAGTACGGTTTAGTTCAGTTAATCAAAAATAAATTATTCGGGCAAGCGTCTAGAGTTATTTCAAGCGGAGATTATAATACTATCGACGAAGTAATTACTGTTTTAAAATCACGTTTTGCTCCGTTATATACCTCATACCAATTGTACGGCGATCTGTCTAAAATAGCACAAATGCCAAATGAAGCAGTAGTAGACTATAGTAGTCGTGTTTCGAGTCTTTTATTACAGATTAAGAATTGTAACGAAATAGAGCAACCACAGCTAGCGCCGCAATATAACAAAACCGCTGAGACAAACGCAGTTAGGGCATTTCTGACAGGTCTGCGACCGGAGATTTATGGTAGGCTACGAAGTCATGAATATATATTCTTAAACGACGTGATTAGCGCAGCGATTCTCGCTGAAGCGGAATTTAGGGAAAATCAGGTTCGCTTAAAAATGGCAGAAGACTACTCTCGCGCTAGTAGTTATAGGCGTCCGAATTATATATCAGGGCCTCAGCAGACGGCTAGGGTACAATGGCAGCAGAAATTTTGTCAACACTGTCAAAGGTTAGGGCATAGAACGCAGGACTGTCGAAATACAAGTCAGCCAGGAAGACCATGGACGGAAGTTAATCAACCAGGGCCACAGCATACAGCCCCAAGTCCAAACAATCAGATAACTAGCCAAAGTATTCTTAGAAGGCCTCCAGTAGCTAAGCCTCCTCCTCCTACTTGTTCATTTTGTAAAAATATTGGACATACGATAGAACAATGCAGGAAAAAAGCATATCAAGATAAAAAGACTGAACAGGTGCGTAGTAGAACAAATTTTATAATACCTACTAAAGTCATTAAGAAACCTCCTAGTATCGCGGTAAAGAATAGAATTTTTCAAAACGGGTCAGCCTTACTAATGATCGATACGGGATCTGATTTAAATTTAATTAAAGAATCGTCATTAGCACACCCTACACAAATTTATACAGATGTCTGTTTACAATTAAGTGGTATAACTAAAGGGAAAATTTCTACAATAGGATACATCAAAATGAAGATATTTAACCACGAGACGATATTACACATTGCCGAAAATTTGCCAATTGAACAAGACGGAATCCTTGGAAATGAATTTTTTCAAAGTACTGAAGCAGTCATTAATTATCCAAAATCTATTGTGATTACCAAAGACTTCACAATACCATTCGAAGATCCAGTAATTCAAATAAAACCCAGGGAAAGAGACGTGATTCCAATTAAAGTCTTAAACACTAATGTCAGCACCGGATACGTTCCTAAATTAAACATAAATTCCAAATTACATATTGGTAACGCTATTGTCGCTAATAGAAACGGAGTAGCATTCATATATGCAATTAACGTTTCCTCTGAAGAAATTAAAATTCCTATGCCAGAAGTAGAATTACAACCATTTGAAGAATCATCCATCGAAAATTTACCTTCACCAGATATACCTAGGGTACAAAAATTATTTAATCTATTACGCTTAGACCATTTAAACTCTGAAGAAAAATCTAGTGTCGAAAATCTAATTAGGAAACATGCAGACCGATTTAATTTGCCGGGAGAAAATCTAGCAGCAACAAATAAAGTGCATCATCGCATCATTACTGCCGATGATGTACCAATTAATGTTAAACAATATCGATACCCACAGTACCATAAAGAAGAAATTAATAGGCAAATTGACGACCTTCTCCAAAAAGGTATTATAGAACAATCAACATCACCTTACAATTCGCCCCTATGGATTGTACCTAAAAAAGAAGACTCTCAAGGTAAAAAGAAGTGGAGACTAGTAATCGACTTTAGAAAATTAAACGAGAAAACAATTGGTGATGCATATCCTCTTCCTAACATCACTGATATCCTGGATCAATTAGGGAGTGCCAAATATTTTTCAATTTTTGATTTGAAGTCGGGATTTCATCAAATTCCCATGCATCCTGACGATAAGAGTAAAACTGCATTTTCAACCCCCTATGGCCATTATGAATTTAATAGAATGCCGTTCGGACTGAAGAATGCACCGGCCACTTTTCAAAGACTAATGGACAATGTACTATCCGGACTTCAAGGGATAGAAATATTCGTATACTTGGACGATATAGTGATCTATGCCAGTTCACTTAGGGAACACGTAATCAAGTTCCATAAATTAATGGAGAAACTCAGAGATGCCAACTTGAGCCTGCAGCCTGATAAGTGTGAGTTTTTGAAAAAAGAAGTAGCATACTTGGGCCACATCATCGATGAAAACGGGGTGAAACCAGACCCTAAGAAAATAGAAGCGGTAGAGAAATTTCCAGTACCAGAAACAGTAAAAAATGTAAGGCAATTCCTAGGACTCTGCGGGTACTATAGGAGATTTATTAAGGATTTCTCCAAGTTGGCCAAACCACTGTCGGATCTGACGAAGAAAGAGCGGAAGTTCGAGTGGACACATCTCCAGCAGGAAGCCTTTACCATCCTTAGGGAAAGTTTATGTAAAGAGCCAATCCTAACGCATCCGGATTTCAACAAACCATTTAACATTACTACAGATGCGTCAGGCATAGCAATTGGAGCTATCCTCAGCCAGGGTGAAATTGGAAAGGACCAACCTATCGCATACGCTTCAAGAATCCTTAACCCTGCTGAAACACGGTACTCGACCACGGAGCGAGAATTACTCGCCATTGTCTATGCAGTACACCATTTCCGCCCATACGTCTACGGAAGAAAATTCTTCCTCATCACGGACCACAAACCCTTGGTCTGGCTAAACAACGTTGCTGATCCAACATCGAGGTTATTACGCTGGCGAATAAAATTGAGCGAGTACAACTACGAAATTAAGTACAAAGCTGGAAGTTTGAACGCTAATACGGACGCACTATCCCGTAATCCCGTTCAGACGAAAATACTACCAGTCAATTCCAAAAGGCCTCGACCATCAACTACTAGCACTGACACTAAGAGAGAAATCAAGAAGAAGAAAGAGTGGCATCAATATAAAACTCGTCCACGAGATTCAGCTACATCTAGCCCGAGAGAAGTTAAAAAGAAAAAGGAATATCATCAACATAAAACTCGACCACGAGATTCCACTACAACTAGCTCCAGAGAAATTAAAAGAAGAAAAGAATGGCACCAATACGAAACCCGACCACGGGAATCAACATCCAGTTCGCGAGAAGTTAAGAAGAAGAAGAAATTTCACCAATATCCTACACGTCCATTAGAAGAGACAAGTACTGACCGACTGCCAAATAAACGAAGAAGGAGAATAAAGCAAGAAGAAACCTCTGATGAATCGAACTATTATGATACGGACGATTCAGATAACGAAATTATTAGCCAGAGAGGAAATGAAGAATCTAAAATAGTGGTACAAGCAGAAATACATCCACCACCCTCAGAATTTAGAGTAAAAACTCCGCCACCATTGATTCTGAGAAAAAACGATCCTGTAGTAATTGGGGATGAAATAGAAGAGTTAGATGAAGATGCCATAATACCTAAACACCTATTCAAAGATCCTCCTAAAATTAACGCCAACTCTTCCTCTCCAGAACCCCAGGAAGAAGAAACTCCTCCTATTACACCTGAAATTTTAAACAAAACCGGTCCAGTAACTCCTATTAAAATTAAAAGAGAAGGTGGAGAACTTACTGTTAGCAAAGCAAGAAAACCGAAAATAATAGAAGAGATAGTGAGTTCTATAACAGAAGTTAAAGATCATCTTTGGACTAGGAAGGGACCAGTAGCAGTATTCTGGAACTCTCAGGGAAATCCTCTTGACCCTGAATCAGAATTGTTCATTAAAAGAAGGAAGATCAGACCAGCACCTAGGAAAGAAATTATACAAATTAAACTAAAGAAACAATGGTTGTTTGGCATAACAGTAACATCGAAAAAGGAATTACCACAAATTCTTAGGAAACTTGCGTTACTCCTTCAGAAACACAAAATTAGTGAGATTAGCTTACCAAATGATAAATATCTTAGGAAATTAGTATACATAATCTTTGCTGACATACCCATTCGAATCACCATCTGTACAGGTGATATTAAGACTCCGTCATTTGAAGAAAGAATTCCCATTATCCAGGAGAATCATACTACTCCCACTGGGGGACATAAGGGAATCAGGAAGACTTATCATCGTGTTAGAGATAACTATTATTGGAAGAATATGAAAAAAGATATAGCTGATTTTGTTAAAACTTGTATAGATTGTCAAAGAAATAAGTTAGTGCGCATCAAAAATAGAGAACCGATGGTCATTACAGACACTCCATTGGACGCATTCGATAAAGTATCATTAGACATATTAGGACCATTACCTTTAACTTCAAAAGGGCACAGTTACATACTGACAATCCAGGACAATCTAACGAAGTATTCCATAGCAGCACCCATTGTATCAATAACCGCAGAAGATGTAGCCAAAGCTTTCACTGAGCATTTCATTTGCAAATTTGGTTGCCCCAAAGCAATCTTGACAGACCAGGGGACATGCTTCATGAGTAATTTAATGAAAAAGTTGGCAAAAATCTTTCACATCCAGACATACAGAACTTCATCCTTTCATCCACAGTCAAACGGGTCTCTGGAAAGAAGTCATCAAATTTTAATAGAATATTTAAAACATTTTCTTACAATAGAAAAACAATGGGATGATTGGTTACCACAGGCTATGTTCTCATATAATACAAGTACACATGAAGGAACAAAATTTACGCCGCATGAATTAATATACGGAAGAAAAGCGCGACAGCCATCAAATTTTCCAATTGAAGAAGAACTGTGTACATACCCAGATTACGTGGATAATCTTATTACAAAATTACACAATTTCCGAACCACTGCGCGAAATAATTTAAAATTGTCGAAACATCGTCAGAAATTTTATTACGATAAAAAGATTCGACCTACACAATATGAAACAAATGAAGATGTATTTCTTCTCAAACCACCACGAAAAAACAAATTAGAGAAGGAATACTCTGGTCCATACAAAATTATAAGGACCATAGAACCTAATAATGTAGAGTTGCAAATCGGTGGAAGAAACAAAAAACGTATCGTTCATAAAGATCGCATTAAGAGGGCCCATCTACCAATAAGGGATCAAGAATCGATAGAGAGATGAGTGTGCGCGCGATCAAGGATAGAGTAATTCAAATTTCCCGCGCTTCAATTTGCAATCGCGAATTTTCTAGAGCACTATTCAAAGACCATTTGGCGTCCATAAGAGCAAGTAGCTTAAACAGCAAAAGTTATTGTTAAAATAAAACAAAAATGGAAAGCAGTCGACGAATAATTACGGGAATTTGTGTTAAGGACACAAACATGGTATTTTTGTCCAAATTAAATCCCTTTATAGGAAGAATTTGCAATGATTGCATGTTCATCCTACCCGACGAAATAAAGGACCAATGGTGGAGTGCAGGCAAGAATCAAAATTCTATTTTAATAAATTAATATAAAAATATATATAAATATATTGGTTTTATACATACAGGGTCACACTTTGCCATTAGGCAAGATTTCGCACTTAAAAAAATTCGTTGCCTAAGGTGCAAAAGACGCCTAGCAAATACCATGCCGGCAATTGCCTGCACCGATTGCAGTAATAAGCTGGCACAGCTAGATATAGAAGAGCAGGAAGCTTATGACGAAGGAGTGTTAATAAATATGGAGTCAAGTTATCCAATTGTAGAGCTTACGGGCACAGGCCCCCAAATACAGCTTAATATCCATTAGGGATTATAATTTTAATTTTTTATATATAAAGATTATAATTTTTATTTTGTATCACAGAAAAATAGTATATATTCTTTTGTATTTATTAAATAAATTCCTTTATTATTTTCAATAAACAACCGCATATAAATCAATTGCTACTCACACCAATAAGATAATAAAAGCGAAAAGAAAATGAGAGGTAAAGAAGAATGTAACATATACATATAGCACGCGCCATTACGGTATATTCTACAATATTCAAACGAACAAAATGACGCCATATTAATTATTGTAAAAATGGCGAGAAGAGCAGGCAAGAAAGTTTTGTTCAGAAATTTAAAAACTAAATTGAGGAAGAATTTGAGCAAGGTAATTAAAAATATATCAAAATACGTGCATATATAACTAAATAAACCTTAATTTCTATATAATTAAGGAGGATTCCACTAATAAGTGGAATTTGATGGAAATCGAAATACCCGATTCCCCATACAAGGATTATAAGGAAATAAGCAATCCTGAAGATCCAAGAAGGAAATATTGGAAGTTATTATGGCTGTTTGGGCAGGGAGCTGCGTCACCCAGAAATAATGAAGACAACTGCCGCTGTACAAAATGTATTATTTACAAATTCGCCAAACAACAGTCTCTGGAGGACCAGAGACTTTCATAAGGGGGAAGGTGTAACATCCCTGGAAGAGTTTTTTTCTTTTGGCAGTCCTATGTTCTATTCGTTACGCGCTAATAATTTAGTTACCGACGGAATTAGACTATTACCGACAGTATATAATTACCTTATGTATAAATTTCGACGGTCGGTAACTGATGTTATATACATTTTTGATTTATATTAATTATTTTATGATTTTCATTTAAAATAGATAGTATGTTTCATAAAGACAATCAAATGTTTAGTTAGAATAGTTAAAACAAGATTTATGTGTTATTTTATAGTTATTCTAATAAATGTATTATTCTATAAGGAAAAACTCCGCAATGCTATGTGTCTACGTGCCGCGAAGCTAGCCCCGAATTTCCTGGAATTCTTGCGTTACCCTAGAAAAGGATAGCAATACATTTTACAATTCGGACATTATTAATTATTAAAAACTATTAGTTAAACAAATCAATCAATACAGATCAAGCGTACTAATATTATGTTATTCAGAACTAAAGTCAGATATCAGTTTAGTGTAGTATATAGTGTAAATTATAATATTATTCAATAGAATATTCTAGAAGCATCGTACGCTTATACATTTAGCTCCGATCCGTATAGAAGTCGCGCGTAGTACATAGAAAAAGATAGAAAATGCAACTTTATTAAAACACTACTAAATTACTATTTTATTATCAGAAATATAGACCATTATGTAGAATGCGATATTAATAATGTAATTTAACCGATCGTTTGCTCAATTAATGTCTAATTATGGATTTATATGACAATTATATATTTCGACGTTATGGGGGTATTCCGAGAATTTGCCAGACTGGCGAGTATAAAAGCCGGAGCGAAACTCGCTCAAATGGCAGAACAGTTTTCGAAGTCGAGCCAGCTAGAAGTCTTCAGATAAGTATAACCGGAACAATTTTCGCTGTCAAGAGCCGCAACGAGTCTTAATACTTGACTGGTAAAGCGGGTATACGCCACTTGGATACTTGGTCGTGGGTCGTTCTAGTAGCCAGTGAACAACAGGCTCCCCATTCAAACGGTCTCGTATCTGAAACTCCGTTAGGAGAGTGCTATATCTAGCGCCAAGAAAGGCTAAGATATCGAAACGATAGCTCTCAGCTACTCATATTTGATTTTACATCGGATTGCTAACGCGCCATCAGATTCTCGGAGCTCGCTCTGGGTCGTTTCGTAGCCAGCTAACGCAGGCTCCCCATTTGAGCGGCTTGGTCTCTGAAGCCCGTGTCTTTTGGGTGGCAGTTCAGCAATTACGATTTCATATTAGAATCAATTGATTTGCTACCCTGTCGAACTTATACTGTTCACCCTTTTCCTGTATCGTTGGGTCGTTCTAGTAGCCAGTGAACAACAGGCTCCCCAATTAAGCGATCTGGTTTTGGCTGTCAGCGTTCGTTTTGACAAAAAGGGTCATGTACAATTAGTTGTCGAGTCAGACTAAAAGAGTAATTGTTCCGAGGTAATAATTTATTAGATTCAGACAAATCTTGGAATTTTGAATTAAGGAAAGAATATTGTTCTGTCATCAGCGTAATTTCAGTAGTCGACTACACCGCGTTAGATATCAGATAAAATTGTTAATCTGTCTAATTTTGCGAAAGCGTATTTAGGTACACTTAGAGAATCACACTTAGGTCGTGTTCCTCGCTGCGGTAGACTATCAAGCGCTAATATTATTAATAATTTCGTAAAAGATCTTTTTCATTATATAAACTACAAACGTATTAATCAATATAAACTCTGTAATTGCGATAGCGTTCGAGACGAGAACCGAATAATATAGGATATCGAATTCAATTAATTATATAAAGGCGAAGTTAGCTTTATACGAAAACAGACTTAGGTACGATCTAATATAAAGTATTACCTAGCGAGAGACATTTAGTTAGATTTATAATTATCTATTGCGTATTGCTTAATTTGTCAAGTTCTATTATTAATATTATATCAAGTCTATTTAGTTTCTTTAATCAAACCAGTATACTTTTCATATTTTGTTATTTGTTACTTGTTATTTGTTAAATTCATCATCTTCGTTATTTTATTGAATAAACCTTTTTTTTGTTGAAAGATATTGACCTGTGGATTTCACTCCTTAACCGCACACCACACGAATCCCACAATCTTCAGATTTAGTTATTTTCCAAAACGAGTCGTTTAATTGGTAAAAGCCGCTCTTTACCTTCTTAGCGCTAGTAATTATCTGAACTTAGGTTCCAGAGTCGTTACAAAATCTTTATACGGTCTACGACAGGCTGGAAAGTGCTGGTATAATCGATTGGACAAAGTTTTGAAGAAATATGGAATGTTAAATTGTCACGGTGATTCTTGTGTATACCATGCAGGTCAAGGGGAAGACTTATTGTTAATGACGGTATATGTTGATGACATATTGATAATTTCCAGGAATCATAAGGCGATATCGGCAATGAAGAGGAATCTTTCCCAAGAGTTTGAAGTTAAGGACCTTGGCAATGTTGGATACTGTTTACGTATAGAATTTGCTCGTCGGGAAAACAACATCACTATGCATCAAAAGGGTTTCATCAGGGAGATTCTGGATCGTTTTGGAATGACCGAATGCAGGCCTGTTAGTACTCCTGTCGATCCGAATGTGAAGCTGACGAAACCGGAAGGCGAACCGGATAGCGATGTTCTCAAGCTGCCTTATAGAGAGTTGGTCGGAGCTTTAATGTACCTGGCGGTTGCTACAAGGCCAGATATTGCGTTTGCAGTTGGATATTTAAGTCAATTTAATGATTGTTTTGGGTCTATTCACTGGACAGCTGCAAAACGTGTATTGCGTTATCTGAAAGGAACCATGAATTTAGGACTTTCTTTTTGCTCAGATTCTGATACAATTAAAGGATTCGTGGATGCAGACTGGGAAAATTGTTTTATTGATAGGCGATCATTCACCGGATATGTTTTTACTCTAAGTGGAGCGGCCATATCATGGGAGGCGAGAAAATAGAGAACAGTGGCGTTATCATCCACTGAGGCTTGTAAACGTGAGTTTGTTTATTTAGATACGCCCGGAGACGGGCGTTGCTTCTACGAATTTCGTCGCTATATTTTCTGTGAATTCTGTCTGGTTTAAAGCCCAGCTTGGGCTTCTCGGTAAAAGTAAAAGTACGATAAACTAGGAATGATTTAAATGGAGGGTTCGGGCCTCCAGGTACTGGATAGCGGAGTGATCTGAATGGTTGTTAAAGAAAGTTAGAAACCTCTTTCGTATATTATTAACATGAGACAATATCTATATATATATATATACAGGGTGTCTCACAACTCGTGTAGGACCCGGAAATGGGGGGTAGCTGACGCAATTCTAAGCAAGATTTCCCTTTGCAAAAATTGGATTTGAAGCGTCGTTTTCGAGTTATTAACGAAAAACACGGACCAATCAGAGCGCCGGGATTTGGCGCGCCGAGGAGCGAGAGCGAAAGCTTCGAGCCGTTCACCGGGGCTCGAGCGCGATCAACTGAGTTCTCCTCGGAACTCTCTTAACGTCTACTAAGAAGTCTTTACATCGAAACTCGGTTAAATAACGAACAGAATAATTAAAATTAATGTTCATTTATTCATTCCTCATGAAGGAGGATCGAAATTAGTTATGTGTAATTGACATAAAGTACGCAAATGGAATTTATTGAATACTGCAATTCGTTATCGACAAGGAATGTGACATTAAATATTGAAATTTTTTTGTTTTATTTTTGACAACAATAATGGCCAACGAATTTACATATTTTATTAAGAAATACTTATTCTGTTTGTAAAAAAATGAGTTTCAATGTGAGACCTAACAAATGTAATAACGTCTCTACTATTTTATAGGAAATTTATTAAAATAAGACTCACCCATTCTTTGAAAATAATCCTGTTTGTTAATAATCCGACAGTGAAAGTGATGGGTTAATTGCCACTGGGTCAACCTGCCGATGTTGACCTGTCGCAGACATTGGAACCGTATAACACAGCTGGTGGCACTCACAGGTCACTGCACTGTCTGCATTTCAAAACACTTTTGTTTTCACTTTCACTTTCTGAAAATTCTCAGGTAAAAGGTATTGTCCCTTCCGATGCCTCCGAGGGTGCCCGAAAGGGGTCGATTATTTTAACGTTATCCTGATCTGCTCCTACGATTAATAATAATCCTCCAAGATCCGTGTTGGAAATTGCAGGCGCTATGAAAAGTCCTCAGAATTTAAATTATGCGCTCGTATAAACTTATACGAGAGTATCTGGTTCTCTTGAAGAATTCGATGTATCGCGGAGCGATGCATACTGAAATAAAATACAGAAATGTATTAATAAATGAAGAAGGATACTTTAATATTAACGTTTGAATATTATTAACATTATTTACCCTAAGCGGCGGGCGACGTCTCGTATGCTTAACGTTCCATCTTCATGAAACTGTTCGAGTGCCTCGCGTTCCTTTTGTACTCCACATAAATATACAAAATATTATAAAATTATGTGTTAGACATTTGCAGAGACATTTCGATGGTTACTGTCCGACGGCTCTCACGAAACTGCTCACGGGTCAAACATAGCTTTCTTTCCAAAAAACATTCTGCCTTTCCCTACCCCATGGCTAAATATTTTAACAAAAGTATGAATATTGTTTGAACGATTTCCCCGAGTCTAATTGCCCTTTTTGAATGTCGCCAGGGTTTTTTTCTAAACAATCAATCCTACAACAGCCGATACCTGCGAGACTCAAATTCACCTAGATTGTCCATTGTCCCGTTTGGTCTTGACCGTGCAATAAATTGTGCGAAGGCAAACTAACGAAAAGCTAATTACCCTAGGTGATCCTTTTTAACAGACGTTTAACATCTTGATATAGCACACGGTTTTCTGTCCACTGATTACATACCGTTCGTCAATACCTGGCCAGATAGCACGAAAATACAAAGCAGACCGTACGAGAAATGGACTGTTTTACGGCTCCGAACTTTGTTTTGTAAAACGGCTGCTGGTATGTGCTATACCAGAATGTTAAATGTCTGTTAAAAAGGTGTCTATACTACGAGATTCATGTACTGATTGAGAACAACCAGAAGATGCCGGCAGGCACAATAGGTGGGCTGTGCGACACTTCGGTTACCCAAACTGAGTATGAATCTGATTCAAACAAATTAATCTCCAAACAGTGTGAGAGCTGTGCCACGCGGTCGTGTCCACCTCTTCACAGAGGCATTTGAGAACGACCAAGGAGTAGCGGCAGGGCACTTTCGTGAGCTGGGCGATACTCTGGTTACTCAAATGGGTCTGTGAGCTGTGCCTCGATCAAACATGGCAGAAATCATGCAATTCTACACCAGCGAGACTACCTCTCGCAAGGGCAAACAGGTACAATTAGAAGATACGGCGGGACACTTTACGTGGGCCAAGCGACACTTCAATTGCCTGTAAGAGCCTGAGAGCTGTACCACGCTAAAATGTACAATTTATATGATCTCAGTCGCTATGCATCACTGCGGGAATAACGACAATAATTAATAACGAGAATCGACTTCCAATCAACCGTTACTTACCAAAAAAGAAGAAAATTTAATTTAATTTAAAATTTATGACTACTACGCCGTTCACGATCGAACAATTGTTCCGAAATCTTACTCTGACTGTGCCACCGTTCGGCTTGAACGATCGACTCCTCGGTTTGAGGCGTTTACGCGTTGCGGATAAACTGTCGGCTTTGACGAATCTATCAGGTCGGTTTGACCTCGCAATCGCGTACCGTGTTTCGCAGATGAGATTTTCTTGAACCGACTCGATTCGCTTTCAGACGTAGAGTGCTAAAATTTATCTTCGCATCGACCTCCTTCGATCGTTATCGAGTGGGGATCGATGCGCACGCATAATTATTGAAAGTGGGGTATATACGCTACCGGTGGCCCCATGAAATAATGAATATGACGTATGCTCGGAGTAGGGATACCCCATGCCACGGCAATATGTGAACTGATACTAAAGGTGCTTTCATATTATGTAACCAGCACGGTTACAGGCTGAATATATGGCTGTCACTGAAGCTGCAAAAGAATTTATATATTTACGTAATTTCTTACAGGAATTGGGATTTCCGAATCTTGCAGATATTGTATTGTACAACGACAATCTGGGAGCAAAACGACTGGCAGATAATGCATCTTTTACGACCAGAAGCAAACATGTAGATTTAAGACGTCATTTCGTACGAGAAGTTTTGAAAAATCGAAAAATGAGAATAGAATACAGATTTGCTTGCCATCATGTTATTATATAGTTTGCCAGCGAGCTTTGAGAATTTCAGATGTGCGATTGAGTCAAGGGATGAGCTACCAAGTCCAGAGTCTCTCAAAGTCAAAATTATCGAAGAGGGCGATGCGCGTGCGCAGACGCATAAGTCGAACATTCAAGGCGCAATGACGGTAAACCACGAAAGATGGAAGTCCAATATGAGATCCGACAAAAACGAATCGAGGAAGCCAAGAACAGGTAAATTCTCTTTCAAATGTTACAGATGCCATAAAGTAGGCCACAAGGCATCGGATTGTAAAGTCCGAGTAGATAAAAGTCAGGGTCAGTCGAATAAGGCTGATGAGAATTCGATTGGATTTTACGCTGAGGCAATGTCGGTGGCTCGGAAGAATGAAGTCAAGAGCGATAGCACCGAGCGAGTTTGGATATTGGATAGTGGCTGTACATCGCACCTCTGTGGAGACCTTAAACAATTCAGCAAGATGAATATGTCGGAAAATGGAAGAATTAATTTGGCAAACTCGGCGTCCACCGCAATACAAGGAAAAGGGCTTGTGAAGATTGCAGCGCAGGAAAAAGGCAAAGTCAGGTCGGTAGAGTTTAACGATACGTTGTATGTCCCAGATTTAAGAGTCAATTTAATCTCTGTATCCAAAATCACGGAAAAAGGTTATAAAGTAACGTTTCAAAATAAGTCAGCTGTTGTAACAGATAGAAAGGGGAACATCAGTCTGATGGCGCATAGAAAAGGTGATCTATACTATGTTCGAGAAAAGGTCGAACGTGCAAACGTAGCTGATAAGGAGAGATGCACTGATGCCTACAAGTGGCATAGGCGACTGGGACACCTGAACGGCCGAGACTTAGCAAAAATAATGGAAAGAACTGGACAAAATGGCAATGTGGTAAAAGAAGCAAAGGGGTTAACAATATGTGAGACATGTATGCAAGGAAAAATGAAAAGTACCCTCTTTTCAATGGGAAATACACCGTGTGAAGGGAAACTAAAAATTATTCATTCGGATGTGGTCGGTCCGATGAGAACCGCATCGAATGGAGGTGCTAGATTCTTTGTAACATTTATAGACGATAGCACGAGATTCTGTACCGTTTATTTTCTAAAGCACAAAAGTGATGTGTTTGACGCATTTAAGAATTTTAAGAATCTAGTAGAAAATCAAACAGGAAAAAGAATAAAGTGTTTACAATCCGACAACGGTCGAGAATTCTGTAATAATGAATTTGATCATTTTCTCAGGGATTCAGGGATCGGAAGGAGACTGACTGTTGCACATACTCCGCAACAGAACGGGGTTGCAGAGAGAATGAACCGAACGCTTCAGGAAATGGCGAGATGCTTGTTGATGGAATCAAAAATGTCAACTTCATTTTGGGCCGAAGCTATAGCAACGGCGTGCCACGCTCGGAACCGATGCCCTACCAGCAGTTTAAATGGTGAAATCCCGTATGAGAAATGGACCGAAAAGAAAGTAGATATTAGTTATCTAAAGGTTTTTGGATCGGAGGTATATATTTTAGATAAGACCCCTGGCAAAGATAAGTTTGCAGCAAGATCTGAGAAAGGTATATTTGTCGGTTACCCGTGTGAATCAAAGGGATATCGTGTATGGGTGCCCGGTTGAGCATAAAGTAATTGTCGCACGTGATGTTAAGTTTCTCGAGGATATAGAAGTTAAAAAGGGAAACGAAGTTAGAATCGATAGGCCAGACTTAGAAGATAAAATGGATAACCAGAGGGAACCTAAACGGGAGCATTTTATAGAAATGGAGGAACGTATCTCGAATGATAATGTATCATTACAGGAAGCAGATGAAGAAGATGGATATTCCTCAGGTCCGAGATTGCAGACTGAAGTATATTCGAGAGTCCGAGGTAGACCACGAATTATCAGAACTGGAAAAAGGGGACGTCCTAGGAAGGAATACCAGAAAGCTGCGAAACCTGGCCCTAGTCGTGCAGAAGAGGAAAACGAAAGGGGAAATGAACAGGATGATACGGACAATGAAGAATTCCTGGATTGTGCAGGTGTTGCTGAGGTATCAGTAGAAGAAGCAATCACCGGAGAACAAGGAGAGGAATGGCAAGAGGCTATCATTTCTGAAGTTATGAGTCTTATAAAACACGATTCACTAGAAATAATAAGGCGACAGGAAGAAGACAATCTGATCGGAAGTAGGATAGTATTGACAAATAAGTATGGTCCAGATGGGAAGATCGAACGCAGGAAGGCAAGAATTGTAGCAAAGGGTTACAGCCAAGTTTATGGGATGGATTTCCATCATACTTTTGCTCCTGTGGCGAGACTTGAATCGGTACGTATCTTAATGGCTCTAGCAGCAAAAATGAAGTTACAGATCAGACAATTTGACATTGCTACGGCGTACCTGAATGGACATCTGGAGGAAAGGATTGTCATGGAGGTTCCTACATTGTTTCGAGAGACTCTTTCAAAAATAGTACAACGAGAAGGAGAAGGATCCATAATTGGGAGGAAGGCGAAAGAGATGCTAAAGAGTCTATCCTCTGGTGGAAATGCCTGCTTGCTGAAGAAGGCGTTGTATGGGTTACGACAGGCTGGTCGTCAATGGCATGCAAGGTTGGATGGTAAACTAAAGGAAATGAATTTAACTCCAACGGCAACGGAACCATGCTTGTATCACGCCAAGAGAAATGGTAACATATTATTAGTTATAATATATGTTGATGATATTCTTGTGGCTTCCCAGGATCCTGAATGGGTGGATGAGTTCAAACAAGGTCTGCAGAAAGATTTTGAGATTAAAGATCTCGGTTTAGCTACGTATTGTCTAGGTCTGGAGATAAAACAGCAAGGGGGAGCAATCGAATTGTCTCAGAGAAGCTACATCCTGGACATTCTACGGAAATTTAAGATGGAGTATTGTAATCCAGTAGCGACGCCTGCAGCACTTGGAACTGTTTGGTCCACGAAAGAAGAAGAAGAGTCGAACAATACTAGGCAGTGGCCCTATAGAGAGCTGGTTGGAGCTCTGATGTATTTATCAGTCGCTACGAGGCCCGATATAGCGAATACGGTAGTAAAACTGGTACAATTTAATACGAAACCGGAACAGCAACATTGGATAGCTGCGATTAAGGTATTTAAAGGCGACGATGAACTTGAGTTTAGTCTATCGTGCAGGCGACGGATTAGTTGAGGGATATTCGGACGCGGATTGGGTTGGTTGTACGATGGATCGTAGGTCGTATTCTGGGTATGTTTTTATGTTGGGAAACGCGGCTATATCGTGGCGATCGCAAAAGCAACGCGTAGTTGCATTGTCATCTACCGAGGCGGAATACGTTAGTCTAACCGAAGCGGCGAAAGAGGCTTTACATATACAGGCTTTGTTTCGGGAGTTAGATTTTAAGGAGGCGGCGTGTGTAACTTTATTTGTAGATAATCAAAGTGCGATACGTCTTGCGAATAACTCCGTATTCCATTCACGAACGAAACACATTCATTTGAGGTATCATTTTGTACGCGAAGTTGTAAATGCGAATAAGTTAAAGATAGAGCATGTTCCCTCGGGCGATATGACAGCGGACATTTTAACGAAAACTCTACCTCTGAGTAATCACAGTAAGTGTGTTAACATGTTAGGATTAGTTAATGTAAATGCGTAGATTGTAAGAAACGCGTTGATTGAGGGGGAGTGTTAGTATGTTCGTTTAAAATGCGCCGCAATCATCGCGTGGTTAATGTTAATATCGATATCGCGTTATGCTTTTGTCTTTTGGTGTTCGCGTCGATGCACGTTGCGAGCTTCGTTCTTCTCTTCCTGGCGATCACGCGGATCGGACGCGTCGACTAACTCTTGCGTACAATAATATTTAACTGCGTTTTCACAACTGTTTTGTATATTTCTTATTATATAAATCATAGTCCTTAACAGAAAAAATTGTATTAAAATTACTTCGAATAATTTTAATTATTATTATGCTTATTAATATTTTTAATTCTTCAAAATTCAAAATTTTGCGTGCATTAAAAAAAACACTAAAGCATAATTGAAAAATTATATTATTTTTTATTATTATTTGAATTTGAATTTATATAAAATTTAATTAAAATGATAAAAAACCTATATAGATTTTTATGATCAATAATAAAATTTTGTTTAATTTGCTTTATATTATTTATATTATTTATTGAACATAATCTTATAAAATGAATACTTTTAGAAATATTTACTTTTATTTTTATTGGATTTTTTTAAAATTATGGTCAAGAAAATAAAAAAGCAAGAATTTTATATTTTTATATTTGCTCAATTATTGGATTAATAATATTTTGAATATTTTTAATTTATTTTAATCAAATAAATTTAAAATTATAAAATGTAATTGATCATAATAAAATTATTACAAAACAAATTATTATATTTTTATTTTTAATAAAATTAGGAATATTCCCTTACCAATTTTGAATACCAACATTATTTATTTCAATGAGATGAAATAATATTTTTTTACTTTCAACAATTAATAAAATTATACCTATTTATTTTTTAACAACATTATCCGCTTTTAATGACCCTGTATTCATATATCTTTTAATATTAAATTCAATTACTTCTACTATTTTTCCTCTTAATGAAGATAATTTTAAAAAAATTATAGCTTATTCTTCAATAAATCATTCAACATACATTATATTACTATCATATTTAAATACTAATTATTCATTTATTTATCTTATCATTTATATTAGAAATACTTTCATTTTTATTAAAATTATAGATATTATAAATATTGTAAATAAATCAGATTTATTAGATTCTTATCGTACAAAATTTATAACTTATTTATTTACAATATTTACTATTTCTTATAGAATACTACCTCCATTAATATTTTTTATTATTAAATGATTTTTTTTTTATGAATTAACATTATTAAATTCCAATAATTTTTTTCTATTTATAATTATATTATCAAGAGTATTAATAACATACAATTATTTAGATATAATACAATTTAATATTTTCCATATTAAATTAGTTAAAAAACAAATTATTTTACAAAAATTCTATATTAAAAATAAAAAATTATGTAAAATTTTAATATTTATTATTGATTTAATTATTTTTTCATACTTCTTTTACTAATTTATTTTAATTAATCTTTATTTATAAGATTTTAAGTTAAAATAAACTTTCATCCTTCAAAGTTAAATACATAAATATATTATTATAAATCTTACTATTAGTATTAGAAATTATTAATTTCATATATAAATTTACAATTTATTCCTTTAATCAGGCATTGTTGAGGACAGGAGCGCAAAATATTTCATTTAAGTTTATACTTATCTGTGTTTTTAACTTATCGCGATTTTGGTATTTGTATATACATTAATTTGAGTTGTGAGGACGCTTGTGAGGGATGCGTAGGAATAACGAATCAAAACGGGAGGCATCAAAATTAGTAATTATTAATTGTTTATAATTTATTATAAATGTATGGACTGGTAGGCGATTTCTTTGCGTGCACGGGGGCGCTTTACGCGTCCCTGGGGCCGACAAGCTGTCGCTAGGGGGGGTGTTTATGACGCCCCTCTGAGGCCTCCATGAAGCCCCGTGAGGGAGATGCTTGCATCTCCTGTTGTGAGGGTCGACGGACGGTAATTACTTGGTAATTTTCCGAGACGTACAGGCTAACCTAGGAGCAAAGCCACCAGGTTTTCGAATTCGTTCTCGGCGAGAGCTCGTCCGTAGTGGGGGTAAGACCACGTGACTCGACGGGGTCCATGCCGCTACGGTTCGACGCGCTGACATTCGCTCTATAACAGCCTCGCGATTCGGTCGATTCCTACGCCCTTGCGCGTCTTGTAGCTCGTCGATTAAAATCAATTCGGAATTAATTTCCTTCTGTTGGTCAACTGAAATATTTCGTTCCGCATTTGTCTACTATTATTTATTACCAAGATTGTTTCGTATTATTTAAAATTATATTATCGAAACTGTTCTATTTTGTGTTCGCTATATTTATTGAACGTTACTTATTTAACGTATTATTGCTTATTATATTTATCATATGTATATATTATATCGTTCGATATTATTGTAAATATCATCGTCGATTTGTATTTCTAATTATTCGTTCTGTTTTCACCAACAAATATATATGTACAGTTACTCGATTTAATATTCGGACTCCATGGTATTTGCAAAAGTAAAGCTTCATATTTTTATTTGCAATGTGATTATCGAATTTTCTGGTTCGTAATGAATTACAGCACATATTCTAGTTTACAAATATGTTAAATTAAATACTTTATTTTTTATGGTTTTCCTCATAATAAATTATAAATAAAATTAAACCCGATGTTGATGTCGAAAAAATATTCGGACACTTAATATTATATAAAGTTTTTTCTGATTTACAGTACATGTAACAACAAAGTGATATTTTTAATGTTGATTTCATATTTTTTGGGACACCTTTTTTGTCTGATGACGTGTTGCAGACGTGTTGGCATGTTGTAATTTTTTTATTTATATAATTTTGAGTAACACACTTCCACTCTTCCATCAATCGTATTTTTTAATTCGTCTTTTGTTTTTATGGGGGTGGTTTTAACATTATGATCCATAAAGTCCCATAGATTTTCGGTTGGATTAAATTCCGGTTACTGTGGTGCAGGATGGAGCATTTTCGGACAAGCATATAATAAATATTCCTGAACTATTCTTGATTTGTATTTCGGATCTTTATCCTGGTAGAGCTTAAAACTGTCGCGTATACCCATATTCGTTGCACTTTTTAGTAAATTTTTTATTAATATGTCTCAATATTTGTTCTTGTCCATAATATCTTCAATAAAAACCAGCCCCACTACTCCAGTACTAAAAATGCAGGCCCATACCATAAAACTTCCACCAACGTGTTTCATCGTCGGTCTCATATTACTTATTTTTAATTGTTCATTCGGTTTATGTCACACTAATTTTCGTCTATTATGACCAGTAACATGAAATTGATTTAATGGACGAAAATTAGTGTTGCGTAAACCCGATGAATAATCAAAAATAAGAAATATGAAATCGTCGACGAAACATGGTAGTGGAGACTTGATGGTATGGGGCGGATATTTTAGTGCTGCAGTAAGGAGGGTAGTTTTTAGTGAAGATATTATGGACAAGGACAAATATTGAGACATATTAATAAAAAATTTGTTAAAAAGTGGAATTAATATGGGTATACACGACAGTTTTAAGTTCTACCAGGATAACGATGTTAAACACAAATCAAGAATAGTTCAGGAATATTTATTATATGCTTGTCCGAAAGTGCTCCATCCTCCACCACAGTTACCGGAATTTAATCCAACTGAAAATCTATGGGACTTTATGGATCATAATGTTAAAACCACCCCCATAAAAACAAAAGACGAATTACAAAATACGATTGATAGAAGAATGGAAGTGTGTTATTCAAAATTATTTAAATAAAATAATTTAAAACATGCCAACACGTCTGCAACACGTCATCAGACAAAAAAGATGTCCCAAAAAATATGAAATCAACATTAAAAATATCACTTTGTTGTTACATGTACTGTAAATCAGAAAAAACTTTATATAATATTAAGTGTCCGAATATTTTTTCGACATCAATATCGGGTCTAATTTCATTTATAATTTATTATGTGGAAAGCAATAAAAAATAAAGTATTTAATTTTACATATTTGTAAACTAGAATATGTGCTGTGATTCATTGCGGACCAGAAAATTCGATAATCTCATTGCAAATAAAAATATAAAGCTTTAATTTCGCAAATACCATGGTGTCCGAATATTAAATAGAGTAACTGTATATATTAATTGCCGAACCGTCTTTTGATTATTTTTCCCGAGTTTTGTTCTCAACAAATTAATTGATTATTAATAATAAATTTTATAATTTTATTAATTACAATATTGTTATGATGACGAGATATTATTCGTGAAAGAACAGCGAAAACTGTTCCGGTTATACTTATCGCGGAGACTTTAGGCGAGTTTCGCACGGCCTTTTATACTCGCTCGTCTGTCGATTTCTTGGAAAACCCCCATAATGTTGAAATATATAACTGTCGTACAAATTTATAATTAGACATTAATTATGAAAATGAACGATTTGTTTACATTATTGCTATCGCACTCTACTCGATGGTTAATGTTCTGTTAAAGACTTATTATTGTTTCATATTATAATAAAAGTATGTCAAAGAAAATGTACTGATAAATATTTGTGTTAAAGGCTCATCGTAGATTCTTTAGTTTATTTAGTTTTAAGTGAAAATTGTATAAGTATGGGTTATGTGTGTCTGTGAATGTAAAATAACCATGGTTATTAATTGTGCGTTATATTCCGAAATGTGCGAATATTATATTGTAAAGCGAACGTAGCATTAAGTTTATTTTGTATTCGAAGAGCGAAGAGCGAGCGAGATAGCATTTGCAAACTTGTTAAAAACGATGCCTAGCTAGCGATCTCCTTGCGTGCACAGGGGTGCTTCGGCAAACCTGGGGCCGTTCAGGCCAACGGCTAGGGGAGGTACTGTATGTATCGCCCTGAGGCTGGTAGTCCCACAGTAGGAGATGTCGAAAATCTCCGGTAATTAGGGACAGTGGACGGAGAACCGCTTCGCGGTTCTTCGGAACCTTTAGGTTGGTCTAGGAGGAAAGCTGCTATGGTAAATAAGGAAGAGTTCGAGGAAAATCGAAAAGACCCGAGCGCGTGGCGAACGTTGCTCGAGCGAGGCCCGAATATTCAATATAGATTTGTCTGTTGAACTAACAAGACCTATTTGGCTCGCTCTTACAAGCATATATTGTATTCTGCGATTATATTCGTTTAAAGTATTTTTCTGACCTGGTTTTGTTCTTCCATTACGGGTAATACTTTATATTCTATAGATCCTGTAACCATCATCTGTAATTTTCAACTATAAAATCGTACAATTTGTATTCAACTTATTTATATATAAATTATTAACTAATCCCGATTTTGCTTTCATTTATTCAATGTTAGTTTAGCATTTAACATTTTTTGGTGCCGAAACCCGGGATCTTTGACCGGATTTAATCGGGATTTGTTATTTTTTTCTATTATTATTTATTTATTGTAAGTTGTGTTCATCTATAAGGAAAACGAGAGGAGAATGCCGAATAAAAGAAAGAGATCGGCAAATTTGGACACGGAATTCCAACTTCCACGCAAAAGAGGACGACCCAGAAAGACAAGGGTACCAGTTGCTGAAGAGAGCAACGAGAGGGGAGTACGAGACGACGAAGGAGGGCCCGATGGCGTTTCGTCGCGGATTGGAACGGTTCTGAGGGCAATTTCGCCTGCTGTTTCCAGCCAAGGGAATGATGATTCGTCATTTGAAATGCGCACCAGGCAGGCACGAGCTACTCCAAACAACGTGCCAACAGAACCGCGACCTTCAACTTCGGCAGATGGAAGAACCACCGAATAGATGGGCAGATCTACTGTACCAGTGAGTTCTACTCCCTTGCAAAACATAACAGACAATACAGATCCCACTATGCGTTTGGTGGACGCGATTGAGAATACTTTGCGTTCAGTCAAAGAAGCGTCGGCGTTTAATTTAGGAAATTCGCGTTTAATAAACCGATTAACTACTGCGAAAAGTCTCCCGACATTTTCCGGCAATCCGATAGTATGGTTTCATTTTAAACAGACATATGATCTCTCCTCAGAATCCGCCGGTTACAGCGATCGAGAAAATATCACGCGCTTATTCGAAGCGCTACAGGGCGAAGCGCGCGCGAAAGTTGAAGTTTTACTAGCGACATGTACAGACGCGAGATCGATTATAGAAGTATTAGAATTACATTACGGAAACAATAAAGTTGTAGCTGAAAAGATCGCGAACGACCTAAAAGCTATGCCAGAGAAAGACTCGCGTAGGATAAGTATTACGCAGTTTGCTAGCAATCTTCGAAACGCGGTCGCTGCGTTTAAGTCATTTAAATTAAGAGGATATTTGTTTAGCCCGGAATTGGTTAAAAGTGTTAGCAGCAAGATACCCTCCGCGTTAAAGTATGCGTATAATAGATATGCTTCGGAAGCGAATGAGGAGTTATCAGACTTGGAAAAGCTGGCGGATTTTCTATATCGAGAAGCCGAATTACAATTAAAAGCCGGTGTATTCATTTCCGAAACATCTAGTGTAACGACGCGTCAAAAATCCGAAAAGGGTAAAAAGAGCTCGCGAACGCATGTATCGGACGCTGCGTTCACAGCTGTTAGAGAAACAGGCAATGAACAGTCAGCTGTTTCAAATGAGAATAGAGCGAGTTCGCGTTGTGTTTTCTGCAATAGATTTAACCATCGTTTACAGGAATGCAGGGATTTTCTAAAGGCTACGATAAATCGTCGATGGTTTATCACGCGGACTTTAAAATTGTGTCGCAAGTGTCTGCGTCAGGGACATTTTCAGAATGTCTGTGATGCGAATAACTGCGACATATGTAATTCGAGGCATCATCGGCTTCTTCATTCCGAGAAGGGTAGGAAGGGCTGGCAATCTCGCGCGCAGGGTAAAGGGGCTCCGAAAAGTTCGGAGCCGAGTGCTACAGGCATAGGACCGACTAGTACTGCGTCGATCGCAACCGGAAGCCGCGACAAAAATGTATGACCCGGCACATTCAATGCTTTGTTAAAAATACTCCCGATTCGCGTGATAGGTCCTGAAAATCAGGCGGATATATTCGCTTTGTTAGATGAAGGTTCGACTATTTCTTTAATTGACGACAAAGTTTCCCGATTTATTGGGGCGCGGGGCCCGACAATCGATGTCACGCTAAAGGGAATAGGAGGTCAAGATAGGATAGTGTCACGGTCAATCCAGGTAGATTTTGATATTGTTGGAGAAAGGGAAAAATTTAGAATAAGGAACATCGTCGTGGTCAAAAATTTAAATCTACCGAAACAATCAGTTCCAGAGGATCTTGTTAAGGAAATAAAATCCGAAAATGAAGGGATTTATGTATACAGAAACGCGCAACCTAAAGTCCTTTTGGGACAAGACAATTGGGAGCAGATAGTTACTCGTGAAGTAAGGGAAATTGGGCGGAGCGGACTTGCTTTATCGCGTTCATTTTTAGGCTGGACGGTTCATGGGGTTGTACAACGCAGGATTAGATCCAATCAAATTAATTTAATAGATGTAGCGTATCAAGATCGTGAAGTAACATTCACGCGAAACGAGGAAACGCGTTACGAGGATAAACTCGATGAGTTAATACGGCAATACTTTTGCATAGACGATTTAGGGATAAATGAGCATTTAAAGCCAGGCGAAAAGCACGGTCACGCATTAAAAACGTTAGCGGAAACAAGTCGTCGCATAGGTTCCACGTGGGAAACGGGATTATTGTGGAAAAAAGACCCACCGCGTTATATAAGAGGTTTTTCGACAGTTCAAAAGCGACTTTATTCGCTAGAGAAAAGACTAGATAAGGACCCCGAGTTCGCGTCATTATATTATAAGGAGATGGACCGTCTTGTGAATGAGGGATACGCGGAAAGGGTAAACGCGAACGTTTCTAGACCGCGCGTATGGTATTTGCCACATTTCGGTGTAAGGAACAAAAATAAACCCGGAAAAGTAAGGCTTGTCTTTGACGCGGCCGCGAAGACGGAGGGGATAAGTCTGAATGATTTACTAGAAACTGGTCCAGATCTGTTGCAATCATTATTAGGGATATTAGTACGTTTTCGACAATATGACGTAGCAATTAAAGCCGACATACGTGATATGTTCCTACGTGTAAAGGTTAGAAAGGAAGATCGCGGGGCACAGAGATTTTTATGGCGCGGAAAAAATCGCGACATTTCACCGTATATCTATGAAATGACTTCCCTTATTTTCGGCGCAAAATCGTCTCCATGCAGTGCAATCTACATAAAAAATAGAAACGCCGCGGAATTTGCCGAAACCATGCCAAACGCGTCAAATAATATAATCAAAAACAGTTATATGGATGACTTTTTGACTAGTTGTAAAACGGTGAAAGAAGCCACGGAACTCGTGAATGACATAATAAAAATTAATTCACACGCGAATTTTAATATGCATGAATGGGCAAGCAATTATGCATACGCGTTGAACGTCAATTCGCGTGATAGGCTATCAGGAAATAGTCAGGGAACACAGATTTGCGACCGGGGAGGAGAAAAGGTACTAGGCTTGTTTTGGGACACGAAAACAGATGATTTGGGCTTTAATGTAGGATTGGACAAAATATCAAAAAGCATTTTGATAGGCGAATCAAGACCCATTAAACGCCAGGTACTCCGAATCATTATGTCCGTTTTCGATCCGCTCGGGCTACTTTCTCCATTTACGATTCAAACCAAAATTTTAATGCAAGATATTTGGCGAAGTGGAATTAATTGGAACGACGAGTTACGCGAAGACGAGAATACGGTATGGCGTACGTGGATTCAGGGCATTTATGATCTCAAGCATTGTCGCGTGCCTCGCTGCTATACGCCGATAGGTGTTAGAATTTTAGCGGTTCAGCTAGCTATAGCAGAGAGGCTAGAAAAAGTAAAGGAGAGGGAGAACGTTTCGTCCGGGACCTGCTAGCGGACTCATCAGTAAGGCGTTCTAGCAGGCCCTTGCCTTAGACGCGGGGATGTAAGGAAGGGATGGACAGGAACTATATATATGAATAGGAAGGCTCTTTGAGTACTTGCGAGAAAGTCAAATCTCGATCCTATGCGCCGTCTAGTGGCGATGAGCGTGGGAGTGAAACCGCCACAGAATTAAAAACGTTCAACTTCACATTTTCTGCGATGCAAGCTTGAAAGCATACGCCGCGGTAGCTTATTTGCGTTTCGAGTTAGAGCACGCGTCAACACATGTAACTCTTGTTGCGACGAAAACGAGAGTCGCGCCGTTAAAGCGCCTAACTATTCCGCGATTAGAATTACAGGCCGCGTTGATAGGAGCTAGATTGATGAAAACGTTATTGAAAGATATTGAGATTGATATCAATCAGAGCTATTTATGGCCCGATTCGATAACGGTCATTCGTTGGATTAAAACGGGACCGCGAACACGTCAAATTTTTGTAGCTTCCCGTTTAGGCGAGATAGAGGAGCTCTCAAGAAGTTCTGAATGGCGTTGGCTCCCATCAGGGCAAAATCTAGCTGATGATGCTACTCGAGGAAATAAAGAATCACTGCGTAGTAACGCACGTTGGTTCGGTGGGCCCAAGTTTTTAAAGAATCCGGAAATCGCGTGGCCTAAAGAAAGGTGTCTTGGAGTTGCCGAAAAGCAATTCATAGATAGAATGGAAATGCGTAAGGGGTATGTTTATTCAATTAATTTAAATAGTTTCGAGATTCCTACAATAGGCAAATTTCTGGGTTGGGAAGGTCTATTAGTAGTGGCTAGGCATGTGCATTCGGCAGCTAATCAGTGGAGAGGTTTGAGTCCTGTTATAGCCTCACTCGAGAGTGTAATTTCAGCAGAAAATTTTTGGTTTCGTCAAATACAGTCTGATTGTTTTGTTGAAGAATTATCGGCGCTGAAGGGCAAACGTGCAATTAAAAAAAGAAGTAGAATCGCTAATTTAAACCCCTTTCTCGATGATATGGGAATTATAAAGGCTAAGGGGCGCGTAACCAAAGTATTAGATGTAGAATTCAATAATGAACCGATAATCCTCGACGGTAAGCATCCGGTTACCAAACTTCTTCTAAATAAATACCATCGACGATATTATCATGCTAATAGCGATACGGTTGTGAACGAGATTAGACAAAAATTCTATATTTTAAGGCTTAGAACTGTATTACGTTCATTGTTAGGACGGTGCATAATATGTAAATTGCGTAAGGCGAAACCGCAAGCTCCGATGATGTCTACTCTACCATTAGGTCGTTTAGCTTATAGGCAAAGACCCTTTTCTCATTGTGGCGTTGATTATTTTGGGCCTATGATTGTTAAGATCGGACGTCGGCGAGAAAAACGTTGGGGTGTATTATTTACTTGTTTGTCTACGCGGGCTATCCATTTGGAACTCGCGAATAGTTTAACAGCGAGCTCGGCGATTATGGCTCTGCAAAGACTAGCTGCGCGAAGGGGTTCACCATCAATTATCTACAGCGACAACGGCACAAATTTTCGAGGTGCGTGTAAGGAGCTTAAAGAGGGAATCGCGACCATAGATAAAGAATGACAATGCGAGTATGCTTTAGCGAACGGTATTAAATGGATCTTTAATCCTCCGGATGCTCCTCATATGGGAGGAGTTTGGGAAAGACTCATTAAATCAGTTAAGACAACCTTAAATGTCATACTTAAAGAACAAGCTCCTAGCGAGGAGGTTTTACATACGTTATTACTAAAAATAGAACATTCGGTTAATTCGCGTCCTCTCACTCACGTTTCTGTCGATCCAAGTAATAGCGAGACACTTACACCAAACCATTTTCTGATTGGTACATCATCAGGAGAGTTTATATTAGGAAAATGCGATGCGCAAGCAATTTGTTTGAGGAAGCAATGGCGAATTGCGCAAGCATTCGCGGACGCTTTTTGGAAAAGGTGGTTAAAAGAATATCTGCCCACTTTGATTCCGAATACGAAATGGAACGAAAAATGTGAACCTTTGAAGGAAGGGGATTGTTGAGGACAGGAACGCAAAATATTTCATTTAAGTTTATAATTATCTGTGTTCTTAACTTATCGCGATTTTGGTATTTGTATATACATTAATTTGAGTTGTGAGGACGCTTGTGAGGGATGCGTAGGAATAACGAATCAAAACGGGAGGCATCAAAATTAGTAATTATTAATTGTTTATAATTTATTATAAATGTATGGACTGGTAGGCGATTTCTTTGCGTGCACGGGGGCGCTTTACGCGTCCCTGGGGCCGACAAGCCGTCGCTAGGGGGGGTGTTTATGACGCCCCTCTGAGGCCTCCATGAAGCCCCGTGAGGGAGATGCTTGCATCTCCTGTTGTGAGAGTCGACGGACGGAAATTACTTGGTAATTTTCCGAGACGTACAGGCTAACCTAGGAGCAAAGCCACCAGGTTTTCGAATTCGTTCTCGGCGAGAGCTCGTCCGTAGTGGGGGTAAGACCACGTGACTCGACGGGGTCCATGCCGCTACGGTTCGAGGCGCTGACATTCGCTCTATAACAGCCTCGCGATTCGGTCGATTCCTACGCCCTTGCGCGTCTTGTAGCTCGTCGATTAAAATCAATTCGGAATTAATTTCCTTCTGTTGGTCAACTGAAATATTTCGTTCCGCATTTGTCTACTATTATTTATTACCAAGATTGTTTCGTATTATTTAAAATTATATTATCGAAACTGTTCTATTTTGCGTTCGCTATATTTATTGAACGTTACTTATTTAACGTATTATTGCTTATTATATTTATCATATGTATATATTATATCGTTCGATATTATTGTAAATATCATCGTCGATTTGTATTTCGAATTATTCGTTCTGTTTTCACCAACAAATATATATATATTAATTCCCGAACCGTCTTTTGATTATTTTTCCCGAGTTTTGTTCTCAACAAATTAATTGATTATTAATAATAAATTTCATAATTTTATTTTTACAATATTCACAGGCGATCCCAAGTACTTTGAGCGCGGAACAATCGCTTTACATTCGACGGAAACCAATATCCGATTTATTTGGAAGCTCACGCGAAAGAATTCGCAATTGCCAATTCCTAGGTCTCAAGATGGTCGTCTATCTACGCTCGGTTCCCGGACCGGTACGCGACGCGACGCAATTAACTAAATCTAGCTTAGAATTAACGAAACGCGGCGCGATTTTCTATCTAACCAGAACGCGACGCAACTATACTACCTAACCGAAACGCGACACAACTTTAGTATCTAAACGAACGCGACTCTATTGTCTAACAGTAACGCGAAATATTGGGTTGTTCGGAAAGTCATTTCGTTTTTTTTTTCGATGAAACGAAATACGATTTTCTTGTAATGAAGAAATATTTTATTCTATTACGCATTATCAATTCTAATCCAATACACTTTACCATCTTTCTGACAGTAACATGATTCCACATTCATAAAATTTTTGTAAATTGATGCAAATGAATTTTCACCTCCTCGTTTGAAGTAAAAGTTTTACCGTTTAAAAACTTCTGTAGTGATCGGAATAAACAATAATAACCAGTTTTGGCACTGTCGTTCTGTTAATACGTCTTCTCTATACGCATCTGATATTTTTTCTCTTGCTTGAACCGCATTTTTACCTTCACGATAGTAAAAAAGTAAAATATGCCGAAAATGCTGCTTTCCACTTTCCATATTTGATGGGGCACCAACCAAAAACTACTGTGTAGAATCAAAGGAAATTTTTCACAAAAAAGCCTTGCTATATCAGTTATTAAAATGTACAATGATTTGCGGCTTAAATCTGAAAGTAGCTGTAAAAAAATACAATTAAATCCTCTGTTGAGAAAAAACGAAATTACTTTCCGAACAACCTAATAAATTCAAAATCTAATCGTAACGCAACGCAACGCTATTATCTAACGGTAACGCGACGCAATTATGCTACACGCAACAAAACTAATATACTTAATTATCCGCGATACGCTTTATTCAATTATACGCGACGATTCCGAAACGATTCCGTACCGGCGACCGTCTAGAGAGAGAAAAAGACGAAGAATCGCGCGACAAACGAAATATACGGTACGATAACATACACCTACGTTCTACCCCCCCACCAAGGGTTCGTGAAATCGAGACGTGGGAGGGCCCGATATTGGCAAAGGCCTCGAGACGATACTTTAATCGCGGCTAACGCTATGATATTCCCCGAGACAAGTTCAGTGATCCGGCCGGGTGGCGATTCGAGAAATCGTGAAGCGATTTTTCCGATTAAAACGAGACCAAAGACGATATAATTTGGACTATATTTACTGGTTTAATTGACGATAAAAGTTTCTGGCGCAGAGGAGGATAGCGAGTGAAAAAGAAAGAGACGCTGCGATCATGGCAGGTGGCAAAGATCAAAAGTCTGTTCGATTGTTTGCAATACTTGGGCATTGCTAATTTTTGTATTTTTCATCCATTTTTTTATATAACTTTCTCCATCATATTCGCGACATTTTCCTGATTAAAATGAGACCAAACACGACGTAATTTGAGTTATATTTACTTACAATATCTTATTAGAGTAAAGTCATCGCTGTACGCGTAACATATTTACAACAAGTAAATATAATATGTCCCGAATTATGTCGTGTTTGGTCTCATTTTAATCAGAAAAATGTGAAGAATCAATTGGTAAAAATTTCATAAAAACAAAAATTAAAAATAAAAAAGTTTTATTCTTGCATTAGGAGTGTCCTTCTGGTAGGTCGCTGTTTGTTTACGTTTGGTCTCCTTCGCTCGAAATGTAGTACCTTTACGATATCTGCAACCGGCGTCCGTGTTATTTTTCTCTTCTGTCCTTTTCTACGTTCGGCAAAACATCAATCAATGTAGGACCTGTACGATATGTACAACAGTTCAGACCCGAGAGAGTCGCAGATATCGAATATTTACTGTATCGATTATGAAAGTGGTGTAAGTCCAATTATGAGGTAGGTGGCTTAGCAGATGATTGCCGATTAGTCGTCTGTTATTTTACAAATTGTTTTACGTTTGTTTTATATTACGTGTCATATTACGTGTCAAGAGTTGCTAATTTAGGTTATTTATTCTATTTTTTTCTTAAAATGGATAACTTCATATTGACATCAGATAGTGATATAGGTAAGAACAAATCCTAAATCAAATTATTTTATAACAATTGAGAATATTTATTTTATTCAATTATAAATAAATTCACACAGACATAAAGCCCATGAATATAAACAGAAGAATAATCTTAGATTCAGAGGATGAAGATAATTCCGCTATGAACAAATTAACGAATTGGAAAAAAAGAAGAAGAATAACAGAGGTAGAATCTTCATCAGATGAGGATATTGTTACTGAGAACTTAGATTCTGCAGAACAAAATAAAGAAAAGTATTTGCAACAAATAAACAAAATTAAGCGAAATAGTGGACAAAAGTACTGTACAAAAAGAGGAAAACTTATTCCAGCAAAAAAATTTGAATCCAAAAATTGTAATTGCTCGAAGAAATGTATAGAGCGCATTAATGAAACACAACGCATACAAATTTTTGAGAAGTTCTGGAATATAGGCGATTTTAATATGCAAAATGTATTTCTTTATTCTAACGTTCAACGAAAATCTGTCACTAGAAGAAGGCCTAGAAATAATTCTGGGACTAAAAGGGCATATGCTTATAAATTTTACGTGGCTACTTCTGGTGGATACATTTTGGTATGTAAGAAATTGTTCATTGATATTTTCCAAATATCTACTAGACGAATTGATCGTATCCTAAAAACGCTTGAGAATAATATTCCGAAAGACATGCGTGGAAAAATGGATGGCTCTTACAGAAGAACTCAGTGAGCTAATGACAAATACAGTGATAGACCACATAAAAAGCTTCCCGACATTTGAAAGTCACTATACTCGATCCCAAAATCCAGAATGGATGTTTTTAAATCTTGAATTAAACATAAGAAAAATGTATAATTTATACTTGGAAAAATGCAAGGAAAATAACTTGAGTTCAGTTAATGAATGACCATACAGGAAAATTTTTAAACGAAATTTCAAGTTACACTTCCATTTGCCACGTAAAAATACCTGTGCAAAATGCGATTTCTTAAACAGGAAAATTAAGACAACAACTGATGAGGAACAAAAAAAGATTCTTGTAGGAAAACAGGATGTTCACTTGCAGGATGCTGAATTAGCAAGAAAAGCGTTACAAGAAAATAAAATTCTAGTGTCAAAAAATCCTGATAAATACTTTGCCTTCTCTTTTGACTTACAAAAAGCCTTACCTTGTCCGAAATTATCTGTCTCAATCGCATATTATGAGCGCAATATGTATGTTTTAAACGAGGGTTTTCACAATTTCCACGACAATAAAGTTAATATGTATATGTGGGACGAAACTGTTGCTTTCAGAGGATCGCAAGAGATAACTTCTTGCTGTTTGAGGCATTTAGAAAATGTAACGACCCAATGACATGTTATTGCCTACAGTGACATGTGTACTGGGCAAAATCGAAATTTACAAATGGCATTGATGTGGTTGAAGGTTGTCCAGTCAAATAACATTAAAATAATTGATCACAAATTTTTACTCTCGGGGCATTCATACCTTCCGAACGATGCAGATTTTGGCATCATAGAAATGGCTTTACGAATAAAATAATTTTTAGAAAAAAAATACACCGACTTCGAAATGGACTAAAAAGTATAAAATAATTTCTATTTCCTAAATAAGTAATTTCTATTTCATTCAATCATACAATTACGTAACATATATGAATGAAACCTATTTACTCGTTAGGTAGAATATTAAATATATTTCAACCTTTTCGGAGGCGGCGTAAAATTAAAAAGTTTTTTTGTACATATCAAGCTTTGGACAGTCGAACATAGGCAAAGCTTGAATAGCAATTTTTTTCTATACAAATAACTCGGCAGCATGCCGCGAAGTAGGTGTTAGTGCGTATAGAAGTAACTATGGTCTATCTAGATTCATTGAGTATGGGATAGACAGAATCGATCGCCGCATATGCTATGAAGATAGAGTCCATCTGGCGGAAATTTGATTGTTCCCGCGTCGTGCGCTCCGGTTGCAGATTCTTAGATCCATGGTTTCCACATGCGAATGAAGTCGATTCAGTTTCATTTATATCAGAAACGTTGCGAAATGAAGATTCAGTCGTTACATTTGCGTATATTACCAGATATATCTACAATGGTTCGCATTCTTCCTCAGGATTTATTAATATGCAATACGCCATACCACAATCAACTAGTTATTGGCAGCAACGTTTACTGATGTATTTTTGATTTTGCGCCGCCTCCGAAAAAGTTGAAATATATTTAATATACTACCTAACGAGTAAATAGGTTTCATACATATATGTTACGTAATTGTATGATTGAATGAAACAGAAATTACTTCATTAGGAAATAGAAATTATTTTATACTTTTTAGTGCATTTCGAAGTCGGTGTATTTTTTTCTGAAAATTATTTTATTTCGCGCTTTTTAGTGGAATGGGGAGAATTGTATAGGATAGTGTAAGACAATTCTTCAGGGCCTTTTTTTGTCTGCGTAAGTGCCATGAGCATAATTAAGTATAATACACCAACGTCCACGAGAACTCATCTTGCTGCAGAAGTCGGGTGTTAGAGCAGTAAATCTTAGTTAGTGTTTTGGGACAGTGCATTGTGATTGCCCTTTTTTGGTTTTCCACTAATATTAATAACAATAGTTTTTCGCTAATATCTCGAAAATTAAAGTTTTCCGTAAAATTTGTATATGAACAAAGTTGTTTAGAATCATGTCCGTAATAACATATTAAAAGCGCATTAAAATCGAAGAAATTTTTTTTCAAAAGTTGCCGGTTTCTTTGCAAAAAAAATACTTTGCAATTAAAAAATGCAAAATTTTTTAATAATGGTACCAATGGGGAATCAGACCCTACAAGATGCAAAAGGTTTTGTTCCGATTGGTCCACCCAGTTAGGAGTAATCGGCGAACATACATAGGAAAAAAAAAAAAAAAAAAATATACAGGTCGAATTGAGCAACCTCCTCCTTTTTCGAAGTCGGTTAAAAAAAGGATGGCCGCCAATATCCTAAATGTGCAACACGTGGAGAAGCTGAACAATGGAAATTATGAATCCTGGAAGGTTCAGATGAAGTTTCTTTTACGATATAATGATCTATGGGGATATGTGACGAGGGATATAGTAAAAACCCAAGAGAATAGTGCAGCATGGAACATTAGAGACGGTAAGGCTTTGGACTTGATCATGCTGTGTGTTCAAACTGACCAATACACGTACCTCAATAATGTAAGTACTTCTTTTGGCGCGTGGGAAACGCTGAAGAAAATTTACGCCTCCAAAGGGCCTATGAAGAAATGTTTAATATTTAAACGACTGCATCGCATGAAAAAGGACACGGGTACATCTATGACGGATTATGTAAATGAATTTACTCGTGCGGTACAAAAACTAAATGAGACCGGAATAAAACTTCCAGATGAAGTGATTCCGATAACACTGTATAACACATTTTGACTTTTTTTGATTTTGTAACGGCTACTGTAACGTCCCTAGAACCTAAGTTTAGTTAGTTACTAGCGCTAGTAAGGTAAAGAGCGGCTTTTACCCTCTGAACGACTCGTTTTCTTAATAAAGTTTGTGGGATTCGTGTGGTGTGCGGTTAAGAAGTGAAATCCACAGATCAGAATCTTTCAATAACTTAAATTTATTCAAAAACGGAAATTAAAACTAACAAATAACAATAATATCGAAATAATAAATTATAAGTGTTTGATTAAAGAATTAAGTAAGTTTGGTATAATAATAATAATAATGAAGAATTGACAATTGAACGGCACGTAATAAACGATTGAGAAATTAACAAATTATAAATCAAATAATAATTATCGTGAGAACTGGAAAGATACTCGCTTGTATCTAAGGCTAACTAAAATCTATAATTACATATGTTCGATTCTCGCTTCTGAAATTATCGCAGTGACAAATTATGTTTCGATTCGTATAAGTGATTCTAGACGGGATATTACGTTTGTAATCTACCGCTTGCGAGGAATGCGACCTAAGTGCGATTCTCTAAGAGTACCTAAATACGCTTTCGCAAAAAAAATCTATCGCGGAATAACCGATTACGAAAAAAAACGCTTAGTTGAGAACAGTGTTCTTTTACTGAATTAAATTACCGAACTCTATCTGATTTTAATAATTTATTTCTTCGGAACAGTTACTCTTTATCTCCTGACTCGACAATTAATTGTTCATGACCCTTTTAGTCAAAACGAACACTGACAGCCAAGACCAGATCGCTTAATTGGGGAGCCTGTTGTTCACTGGCTACTAGAACGACCCAACGATACAGGTAAAGGGTGAACAGTATAAGTCTAACAGGGTAGCAAATCGAATGATTCTAATGTAAGATCGTAATTGCTGAACTGCCACCCAAAAGACACGGGCTTCAGAGACCAAGTCGCTCAAATGGGGAGCCTGCGTTAGCTGGCTACGAAACTACCCAAAGCGAACTCCGAGAATCTGACGGCGCGTTAGCAATTCGACAAAAATCAAGATGAGTAGCTGAGAGCTATCCTTCCGATATCTTAGCCTTTCTTGGCGCTAAGCATAGCACTCTCCTGACGGAGTTTCAGAGACGAGATCGTTTGAATGGGGAGCCCGCGTTAGCTAGCTACTAGACGACCCACGATCAAGTATCCAAATGGCGTATACTTGCTTTACCAGTCAAGTATTAAGAATCGTGTCGGCTCTTTTACAGCGAAAACTGTTCCTGCTATACTTAGAAATGAGGCTTGTGTCGCGTTCGATTCCGAAGACTGTTCTGATTTGAGACGGGTTTCGCTCGCCCTTTTATACCCCAAAATTCAACGAATTCGTGACGTCAGAATTTCCAAAATTTCACATAAATTCGTTAATACATATTAATTAGAAAATCGGTTACTTCGGTTATGTTTTAAATATTGCTCTTCAATTAATTATTAACGTTTCGGCATTAGATTATTACCGTAGCGGTGTTTTAACGGAGATACGTTTTCTGTCCTTTTCTAATCAAGGGTGTTCGATTTTTGCGGGAGTCAAAACTATTTCGATTTACGGATTTTCCTTTAGTTAATGAAAATGATTTCGATCAAGTCTATAAATGTTTTAATGAATGATGAATTCTCATGCATGAATTGATTAAATTAATTAATTAATTTTAATATCTAAAGTTGCCGTAAATAGAGATAGTGTTCCTATCCTTTTCTATAGCTATCGCTGTCTCAAGTGTTTCGGTTGAACGTCGTGACTTGCAGTCTTAACGCAGCGCAACGGAAATTTCGTACAAATTATTTATTAGAAAAATATAATAAAGTATTACATTATTTTGTTTTAATTATTCTAACTAAATATTCACATAATTTTTGAAACATATTTCCTACTGTAATTTACATGTTAATTAATATATCGGAAACATACATATTGGGTCGATAGGATTGATAGTCGATAATACCCTATTGTCGGTAATTTGGCAATCACTGTCGGTAATTAGCTAATACTGTCGGTAATAGATCAGAGGTGTCGTAAAGGTACAAAAACAGGGTCCGTGGGACGTTACACTACTATGAAATTTTTCTAGATTTTTGGCAGTGATGCACAGTACCACAACATTGAGTTGAGTTTAAATAAATTGGAAAATGTCAGGAGAAATTGGTGCGTTTTTGGTGTCTTTCTTACTTTGATCATCATTTAAACATATTTAAATATTTACAATGTAATAACAATTCATATGGTTTTATTCAGGAAAATTCACAGATTCTCCTCGTGTAAAAAGTCACTGAATACGGTAAAAGCACAAAAAATTTCCAAAGTTGAAAATTTGCAATTTTTTTTTTAAATTAATTTTCTCAAAAACTGTACGTCCCAGAGAAAAACGGATTTCAGATTCGTATTCAGCTCGCAAAAATCTATAAGAAGTTCACAGAATACGAAACTTTTTGCGTAGCAATAGAATCTAGGGAAATACTACCGTCAATGGAGGAATTGAAGGTCAAACTAATGGAAGAGGAAATACGAAGAAGTAATAATGACGAAGAAAAAAATAAGGAAACAGGGTTAAAGGTAACAGATGCAAATAAAGGTTTTTCGACATATTCAAAATACATCAACAGGTCAAGGAATGCACAGGAGAAGCCACGTGAATTTCAAGGAAATTGTTATAATTGCAACAGGTATGGCCATAGCGCAAAAAATTGCTATTCTAAACCCCATAATAGGTCAAACGATACACATAAAACAAGCAGCGAAGTAAGTAAACGAAATCATACCCCACACTGGGAAAATAGTGCCATGGCAGCAGCGTTAAATAATTATCATGTAACTGTAACAACATGGATTTTGGACAGCGGTGCAACAATACATATAACAAATGACAAAAATAAATTTAAATATCTAAGGAGTATATCTACGCAGATCTATACAGGCACCGAGGAAGGACAGTGTTCAAATGACAGTAAAAAGAGATAAGAGGAATTCCATTGATGTGCTGCTACAGGAGGTAATGTACGCACCCAAATGTAGAAATAAATTGCTGTCAATACCACAAATGATTAAAAATGGCTTTAAAGTAATTTTTAAGAATGGCTATGCGAAGGTAATGCGCAAAAACGGTGAGATAATGTTCACAGGGAAGGAAAAGAATGGCCTATATATTGTTGAGGAGGAAATCAAACACGTTGCTAATAGAATTAACCATGTACCACTCGATACACCATTAGTGAAATGGCATGAAAGACTAGGACATTTGAACTACGCTGACATAAGAAGATTAAAATCAAAGGAAATGGTTATTTTAGTAAGCGAACATTTAGAAAATTCAGATCCAGTGTGTGAGATATGTGCAAAAGGAAAAACACATAAATTACCACATCAAATGACAACTTACAGAGCCAAAGAGCCAAGTTAGAGTTGGTACACAGTGACATATGTGGCCCCTTCAACGTACAATGCCTAGGGGGAGCACGTTATTTTGTTACATTTATAGACGATAAAAGTAAATACATGTATGTCAAAATGCTGAGATATAGGTCCGACGTCTTTGAAGCGTTCAAGGAACACAAAGCATATGCAGAAAGACTGACTAGGTGTAAATTAAAGAAATTGAGGACTGATAATGGAAAGGAATATTTATCGAACGAATTCAGCGAACCGTTAAAGAAGGAAGGATTGCCAGAGAACTCATAGTGCCCCATACGCCTCAACAGAACGGCGTAGCAGAAAGGGCAAACAGGACTTTGGTAGAAATGGCACGTTGCCTGATGTTGCAAAGTAAATTAACAGACGCCCCGTGGGCCGAAGCCATAAATACTTCCGTTTATTTAAGAAATAGGTGTCCAACGAAAATAAATCAAGGTACAACGCCATATGAGGAATGGATTGGATAAAAACCGTACATAAGATTTTTGAAGAAAATAGGAAGTCGAGTAATAGCACTGAAAAAGTGTCCTAGGAAAGGACACAAATTTGAGCCAAAAGGGAAAAAGGAGGTCGCCCACGAATTGAAAGGACAGGAAAACCGGGCAGACCTAGGAAAATATATCAGACGGGACCATGTTCTACTACAGAAGAAGGGCATGACCCAACGCATGTACAGGAGACTCTATACAGATCGGATGGAGAGCAATGACTAGAGGCCATGGAACTCGAATACAATTCACTAATAGAGAACAACACCTGGGAACTGGTAAGTAGGCCAAAAGATAAAAAGGTGCTAAAAAATAAATGGGTTTTTAAGATAAAAAGGCAGCAAGATGGATCAATTGAAAAGTACAAGGCAAGGCTAGTAGCGAGAGGTGACCAACAAAGGGAAAGCATAGATTTTGATGAAGTATTTTCACCTGTAACCAAAATGGAAACTATACGTACGCTACTTGCGGTAGGTGTAATGAATGGAATGCATATACACCAAATGAACGTGATAACTGCCTATGTACAAGGAGATTTACATGAGGAGATCTTCATGGAACAACCAAAGATGTTTGAAAGGTTTGATGCTCAAAATACAGTTTGTAAATTAAGGAAGCCTTTATACGGTTTGAAGCAGGCGGATCGTGAGTGGTATCAAAGACTAAATAATTTCTTAGTTAGTTTGAATTTTAATAAGATGGAAATCCTAACGAACCGTCCGACTTTCTCTTCTACATCTGGCTCTTCCTTTATTTCCTTTAACCTACTGTCCACTTTCTGCGCTTTCCTGTCTGTCTTATATCACCAAAACATGCTTCTTTAGAATTTCCTATAGCTACAAGATTTTTCCAAGGTCCCGCTAAAGCACTTCCACATTTCCTAATAAATCACTCTTTTTTTTTAAACCACCTCCTTCGCAAATAACCTAGCCAATGACTTTTCCTGTTTCCACACCCTTATCCAAAATATCAACCAATAGTTTCCTTCCAGTAGTTTACATTTTCCTTCTCAACATCGTTTCTCATCAGATTTTATCCGGACTTCACTGTGAAAACAACAACTTTTAAAACTAGAGTATATTGTTGAACAATAAATTGTTTATTGAATTCACTTCGAGTTATTCCTGACTCTGGAACTCCAACATAAAATTTTTGGTGTCAGAAGTGGAATCTCTGATCAACACTTAGCATAGTCAGCTGAACGTTTGAATTAAATTCATCGCTGAGCGCGAGTGACAATTTATATTGTTAAATGTGGATCAGCGGTTCAATCCTCAAGTAAGGACTACAACCTGTCTGAAGTTTCTGGAACTCAATTCGACCCAGCAGCACTTGTAAAACCATACCAGGAGGAAGAATAAAAGTTGCATGGTGAGTACCGAATTTAGATAATTTCTCAATTTCTACAATATTGTAAGGACGAATTCCAAATCATAATCCTGTATTCCTAAATTGAAGTTTGTTTGCTTAATTCACTAAATTCAAGTTCAAATTCAAAATACTCAATACAAATCGTATGAATATGTCTCAGCCTATGGAATCCACAAGTATGGAAACCGAAAAACTTAGCTTAGAATTTTTAATACGGTTAATACTAGACACGTTTGATGGGGATAGATTCAAGCTCCGAAGTTTTATTAAGCAGATCGATGGAGTTTTTGAATTAGCAAAACCTGAGCAATATGCAGCATTGCTATTATTTGTTAGAAGTCGAATTACGGGTAAAGCTAGGGAACAAATTGATGTTCATTGCAATTTAACCACTTGGTCTGAAATTTCGGGACTTTTGATGCGATTATATCAGGATAGGAAGTCAATAGATCAAATGTTTGAAGAGTTGAGTAGTATACGTCAAGAGCGAAATGAAAGCGTGTCTCAATTTTATCAAAGATTTGAAGATCTCGCATCTAGGATTTTAGGCGCTATTCATGCAACAAGTTCAGAGGATGATTTATTAAAAGGACGATTATCAATGATAGAGGAGCTCACATTAAGTAGATTTATTTATCATAGTCATCCACAAATCTCGCAAATGCTTAGATATCGGCAATTTGATACGGTAAATAACGCTCTTACAGCCGCGGTCGCAGAAGAAAAGGCGTTACGGTTAAATTACGATAATTCACAAACGCGTGGTTGTAAAATTTGCTTCAAAACTAATCATAGTACTAGGGATTGTTATCAGAATAGAAATCGAAATTCTGTACCATTAGATTCACGGGGAAATAGTTATAGTGGTTTGTACAGGCCAATGAATCCGTCGGGTTTCACTAATTCAAATGCCAGATTTCTAAGACCGGGAGTAAATAATTTCAATCAGTCTCAAAGTTATAATCGATCTCAAACTGTTAATCAACCCATAAATATGACAAATAAACAGTGCAATTATTGCAAAAACTTTGGACATTTGATTAGCGAATGTAGAAAGAGGCAATACAATAATAATATTAGACAACAAGGTTTATCGCAGTCCACTGCCAATGCTTCCGTCGCTACTAATAGAAACGTTCATTTTCAAAATCAGGATTTTCGCAATGTTCATCACAACCCCAATCCACCGAATTAATCCTTAAATCAACCCCCATTGACAGAATCACAAGCAGTAAATCAGATTACTCAGAAATTCAACGATTTCCTCCTTTAAATGTTTTTAATTCATCTCATCAAGGTAATTTGATATATGTATTATTCGAATCTGGGATGGCAAAATCCGAGGACAAAGTTCTAAAATTTTTAATTGATTCCGGCGCTTCTATTTCTTTGGTGAAAGAGTCAAGTTTAAACAATTTCCAAATTCACGATTCCTCTACTCTCATTTTGAATGGAATTTCACCAAATTCAACTATTAGCAAGGTAGGAGAAACAGAATTGAAGCTTGAAATTCATAGAATAAAATTCAATGCAAAATTTCAGGTAATTTCTTCAATTACCAATATACCATTTGATGGCTTAATTGGTACTGATTTTCTTAAATCACGGGACTGTAAAATCGATTACGCAAATCTTACCATTTCAATTAGTCCAGTTCCTTTTCCACTACCAATATATCTCAATTCACCACAATCAGTCAGTTCATTTGTTGTATTAAAGCCAAGAACAGAAACAGTAGTTAGGATAGATGTTCAAAATCCGCTAAATCTAGTTGAAGGAATTATTTCTTCTCAAGAATTGGAAAATGGATTAATATTGATTCCAAATGCAATTGTCAAGATTGAGAAACAAAATACATGCCTTGTTACAATTATTAATTCATCTGCCGAAATTAAACAAATTCAAATACCCAAATTATCGCTCGAAAGGGTATCAACTCAAGCGCAAATTTTTAAATTAGCACCCGGACAAAATAATAATCAAGTATCCGAAAGATTGAAAGTTTTGAACGAAAATCTCCGTCTTAATCATTTAAATTCCGAGGAACAATCTTCTATTAAAAGTATTTGCAAAGAATTCCATGATATATGTGGGAGTGAGTGTATTGTAGTGTATTTTATGTTTGTTTAGTTGTTAAATGTTTGTATAGTTTGTTATTAGTTGTTAAATTGTATGTATGACTGCAAGTGTGAATGACGATTTATGAAAGGAACAGTGTGAAATGCTGAGCGGAAGTAGTTGCTAGCGTTTAGGAAAAAGTGTTGTTATAGTTTAGTTTAGAAACGGAAACGAAACGGTCAAGACGTATTATAAACGCCGCGAATTACGAACTGATTTTACGTTTTACGATTTACAGTTATTGTGTTCTTGTGTTCTTGTTTATTTCTTATTGTGCACTTTTAGATTAATAAAGAATAGTTCTACAAATCTATTCCTACAAATTGGGGACTCGTCCGGGATTAAACTGCAATCTAGGAGTGCGCAAGAATTACACGGTTACACGAAAAGAAATGGAAGGCAAATTATTACAGGATTTTACAACGTCACGTTTGAAGGAACTTTTGCGTGAAAGAGGTCTTGTGACAAGCGGTTCCAAAAACGAGTTAGTCGCAAGATTACTTGATTATGGCGGCGAAATTGAAGTTAAAGGAGGAGAACTACAACGAAACGACATAACGGAGCAGGCCCAACAACGGAGTGACATAAGAATGGAACAGGCCCAGTCAACAGCTCAAATCTCTGAAATGGAGCTGATGAAACTTCGTCTAGAGCTTCTGGAAAGGGAAAAAAACGTGGCTGTTCGGGAGCTGAGCTCGCTAAGCGGGAATTGGAAAGGATGCAAACGAATCAAGTGCATCAAGTGCAGCAACAACCTTTAAGATCTGAAGTAACTCTAGAGCCTCGCGCAAATTTAGCGGGGATCTCTGATTTGTTAAATTATTTTGACGGTTCCGAAGGATTTGAAGTTTGGTCCAAGCAGTTTCAGCTTCTACGAAATGCCCATGGATTGCGAGATGACACTAGTCGCAGTCTAATAGTTTCGAGACTGCGAGGAAACGCTTGGAGTTGGTTTCATTCTCGGCCAGAACACATGGAGTTATCTATTGAAAATTTGTTGAAAGAGATGGAATCCATGTTTTATCGTAGGACAAATCGTTTGGTAGCAAGGCGACAATTTGAAGCTAGAATGTGGCAACGAGGTGAAACTTTTACAAACTACCTCCATCAAAAAGTGATTATGGCAAACCGCATTTCCATTGATCAAGAGGAACTAATGGATTGTATCATCGATGGAATTCCCGATCCTTATCTCCAGGATCAGGTACGTTTGCACCGATTTAAGACGAATGCTGATATATTGGAGGCGTTTGGCGGCATCATGCTCCGGACAAGACCAGCAGCACCAACGGCGTTCAAGGGAGAAGGATCAAGAGCTGTGGGTCCATCAAGGGCAGAAGGATCAAGAGCGGCGGGGTCATCGAGAGCTGTGGATCCATCGTCGAGTAGCTCAACGGGGAGATGTACTAACTGCGGCGAACGGGGACATGCAACGCCGAAATGTCCTGCTCGAGACAAAGGTCGTAAGTGCTTTTATTGTAATGAATATGGTCACATTTCTCGCGATTGCCCGGCAAAAAAGTTGTCCGCTAAAAACGTCCTCGCTGTCGCGGTTTCGTCGGAGAGAAAATATCGAAAAGATATACGCGTGAACGGATGTGCGGTGGTTGCTGTTTTGGATACGGGGAGTGATATATCTTTGATTCGAGAAAATGTGTACCGTGATATAGGAGCGCCGCCGTTAGAAATTGAAAAAGTGCGTCTGCGGGGATTAGGTTCAGAAGAGTATTGTACACTGGGTAAATTTAATGTGGAAATTTTGGTAGATGACGAGATTCGCAAGGTTACGTTACGTGTCGTGAAGGATGAGATTTTAGATTTCGGAGTACTTCTCGGTTTTGACTTCATTGACACAGCTGAATGGACCGTTAAAAACGGAGAGATGACATTGATTAAACAATCAAACACGCAGGAGAGTACGCCCGATATCATGTACATCCATCACGAACACGATCATACTGGTGAAAAGATTGCGAGTACGAATGAGATTGATCTATCGTATATTGAAAACGCGAAATTACGGGAGGAAGTCGAAGTAGCTGTTCGCGATTATAAACCTGATAGGAGTTATGATGTAGGCGTTTCAATGATAATAGTTCTAAAGGATAATGAACCAGTTTACCAGTGTCCGAGGAGATTGTCTCCTTCTGAAAGGGAACTAGTTAATCGTCAAATTGATGAGTGGATTCGCGATGGTATAGCCCAACCGTCTCTTTCAGAGTATGCAAGTCCAATAGTTCTTGTAAAGAAGAAAAATGGTACTGCGCGTCTGTGTGTAGATTTTCGTCAATTAAATGCTAAAATTGTTCGAGATCGTTACCCTCTTCCACTGATCGAAGATCAACTGGATCTTCTTCGAGATGCGGTTGTATATAGTACATTGGACTTGCGAAATGCGTTTTTCCATGTTACAGTTGAGCCGGAGAGTCGTAAATATACATCTTTTATTGTGCCTGATGGCCAATATGAATTTCTGAAAGTACCATTTGGTCTGTGTAATTCGCCCGCTGTCTTTCAAAGATTTGTGAATGTAGCTTTTAGAAATCTTATTGCAGAAAAAATTGTTCTCACGTATATTGACGATCTAGTTATACCCGCAGTAGATTTTGAGAGCGGTATTGAACGATTAAAGAGAGTTCTCAAACGGGCTGCAGAGTGCGGTTTAATTATAAATTGGTCTAAGTGCGAATTTTTGAAGACACGGATAGAATATCTTGGTCACGTGGTGGAAGGAGGTACGATTCGTCCTTCTGAGGACAAGACTAAGGCTGTAGCTAATGTTCCGACTCCAACAACGTTAAAACAAGTTCAAAGTTTCCTTGGTCTTTCAGGATATTTTCGAAAATTTGTGGCAGGTTATTCTGCAATAGCGCGACCGCTCACGCACTTGTTAAAGGCCAATGTTCCGTTCCAATTTGGGCCGGAACAGCAGAATGCATTTCGATTGCTCAAGGAAGCTGTACTTGAAAAGCCAGTTTTGCGGATTTATCGGCCTGAACGTGAGACGGAGCTACACACAGATGCGTCCATGTTTGGATATGGGGCGATACTTTTGCAACGTGATAGCGAGGACGGAGCATTACATCCGGTTTATTATGCAAGCGGAATGACAACAACAGCAGAACAACGATACCCCAGTTACGAATTGGAGGTTTTGGCGGTTATAAGGGCATTGAGGAAATTTAGGGTATATTTGCTGGGTATTCCGTTTAAGTTGGTCACTGATTATCGGGCATTTACGTTGACTATGAAAAAGAGAGACCTTTGCGTTCGAGTAGCGCGTTGGGCGTTGCTTCTTGAGGAATTTGATTATACGATAGAGCATCGTCCTGGGAATTCAATGAGACATGTTGATGCACTTAGTCGTAATCCTGTATCGACATGTCTAGCGATTGAGAGTGAGGATAGCGTTCTTGCGCGTATTCGTAGGGCACAAGAGTGTGATAAAGATCTTAAGAAAATAATTGATTGTGTGAATAAACGAGGTGTGAATGGTTATGTTCTAAAGCGAGGACTTCTTTTGAGAGAAGTAAATAATGATTGGCAAATTGTGGTTCCTAAGAGTATGCAAATGCAGGTCGTGCGTAGAGCACATGAACAGGGGCACTTCTCAACGGCGAAGACTGAGGTTTTAGTTCAACGCGATTATTGGTTTACTGGCATGCGAGAAAAGGTTGAAAAGGTGGTTCGAAATTGTGTGGATTGTATTCTTGCGGAGCGGAAGAGAGGACGTCAGGAGGGATTGCTTCATGCTATAGAGAAAGGAGATCGACCACTTGATACTTTTCATATAGATCATCTAGGCCCTCTTCCTTCTACACATAAACGTTATCATCACCTTTTCGTGGTAGTAGACGCTTTTTCGAAGTTTGTATGGGTTTATGCCACGAAAACGACAGACTCGGCAGAAGTTTTGGATTGACTTCAAAAACTGGCAATCATCTTTGGTAATCCTCGTCGTATAATCTCTGATCGGGGCACTGCTTTTACATCTCGAGCCTTTGAGGATTATTGTAAAGATCAAGGCATTGAGCATGTACTTATTACTACAGGCGTTCCGCGGGGTAATGGACAAGTGGAACGTGTGAATCGGACGTTGATACCGCTGATAGCGAAAATGTCTGCACCGAATCCTACTGAGTGGTACAAATATCTTTCTAAAACGCAGCAATATCTGAATGCCACACCTCATCGTAGCACAGGAGTGCCACCCTTTACTTTATTATTTGGCACGCGAATGCATCTCAAGGATGATCCAGAAGTTAAACAACTGATTGAAACTGAGTTAAGACAAATGTTTCAGGCGGACTGGGATGAGATTCGTCAGCGTGCAAGAGAGAGCTTGCTTCGAATTCAGCAAGAAAATCGTAAACAGTATGACAAACGGCGCAAAAGAGCTAAAGTTTATCAGGAGGGTGATCTTGTTTCAATAAAACGGACTCAGTTTGGTTCCGGACTCAAGTTTTCTAGTAAATATCTTGGTCCGTATGAAGTTTCTCGAGTTTTGCGCAATGATCGTTACTTAGTGGTTAAGGTCGGTGAACATGAGGGTCCACATCAAACTTCAACCTCAGCAGATCACATGAAACCGTGGATTGAGGGTTGTGATGAAAGTGAAGAAGAAGACGGAGAGGAGATTGAAGTGGAGAATTAAATTACATCTGAGGACATATGTATTTTAGGATGGCCGAGTGTGGGAGTGAGTGTATTGTAGTGTATTTTATGTTTGTTTAGTTGTTAAATGTTTGTATAGTTTGTTATTAGTTGTTAAATTGTATATATGACTGCAAGTGTGAATGACGATTTATGAAAGGAACAGTGTGAAATGCTGAGCGGAAGTAGTTGCTAGCGTTTAGGAAAAAGTGTTGTTATAGTTTAGTTTAGAAACGGAAACGAAACGGTCAAGACGTATTATAAACGCCGCGAATTACGAACTGATTTTACGTTTTACGATTTACAGTTATTGTGTTCTTGTGTTCTTGTTTATTTCTTATTGTGCACTTTTAGATTAATAAAGAATAGTTCTACAAATCTATTCCTACATATATTTCATTTACCGACCGATTTATTAACTTGCACAAATACGATGTTTCATGATATTAAGACAAATGACGATCAGCCAATTCATGTAAAATCCTATAAATATCCGGAGATCCATAAAACAGAAGTCAGTAAACAAATAGAGTCAGTGCTTCAGCAAGGTATAATAAAGCCTTCCACTAGCCCTTGGTCTTGTCCTTTGTGAATAGTACCAAAAAAAAACGGACGCCTCAGGTAAACGCAAGTAGCGTATTGTAATAGACTATAGGAAGCTTAATGAAAAGACAGTTGGGGATGCCTACCCGCTTCCTAATATTGAAGAAATATTAGATCAGTTAGGTCACGCACAATATTTTACAGTCTTAGACCTGGCAAGCGGATTCCATCAAATTCCTATGGATCCGAATGATGGTCCCAAAACCACATTTACTACGCCACAGGGGCAATTTGAATATACACGTATGCCATTTGGTCTCAAAAATGCTCCGAAACGGTTCCAACGGTTAATGAATGCAGTTTTGGCTGGATTAATAGGCATTCACTGTTTTGTATATATAGATGATATTGTTATTTATGCAGCAACTTTAGAAGATCATAACAGGAAATTAAAGAACGTATTTTCAAAACTTCGCGAAAATAATTTCAAATTACAACCGGATAAGTGCAATTTCTTACAACGTTCATGCGAGTATTTAGGTCACGTAATTTCTGATAAGGGTATTGAACCAAATGCTAAAAAGGTAGAGTCAATCGTAAACATGCCTCGTCCCCAGAATCAAAAATATGTAAAAATGTTTTTAGGCATGGTCGGATACTATAGAAAATTTATTCCTAATTTTTCTTCAATTGCAAAACCCCTAACATCTTTACTGAGGAAGGATGTTTGCTTTGAGTGGACAAATGAGCAAGAAGGGGCATTCCAAACTTTAAAAAATAAGTTAATTGAAAAGCCTATTTTACAATATCCAGTATTCTTTGAACCCTTTGTATTAACGACAGATGCATCAAATGTAGGTATAGGAGGCGTATTATCACAAATTAAGGATGGTCATGATTTACCTATTGCTTATTATTCAAGAACCCTCAATAAAGCTGAGGAAAACTATTCAACTATAGAGAAGGAGCTGTTAGCTATTATAAGTTCAGTAGAACATTTTAGACCTTATTTATATGGACAAAAATTTACGATTTTTACTGATCATCGGCCTTTACAATGGCTATTCAATTGCAAAAATCCAACTTCTAAATTAGTACGCTGGCGACTTAGGTTAAATGAATATGAATACGATATTAAATATAAGCCAGGACGTGTTAATTCAAATGCAGATGGTTTGTCGAGACTCGTTGAAAAACAAGAAACTGTAAATTTAGCTACTATACTGTTACGTCCCGGATCGCGGTTCACGTAAAATAGGAGAGAAACTCACCGGTATTGACGCTAATTGTACAATCTTTTTGGCCATGCGGTACGTACGCCCGTCATCTGCCAGGGATCCCGGGTGTTTTAACGTAGCACAGTGACTTACTCTCGATACTTCCCGTTGGTTGTTGATTTGGTACGTCGATTGGTATTAGTTTCCACTCTATGTTCGCGTCGCGGTTATGAGTAAGCGGCGCGACTTGCACTTGGGTTGGGAGATGGAAGGATCTTACTAGCTTGCGTAATTGGTATCTACGCCCTCCTCGACGCTTTCTTCCCATGAGCCAAAATGAATGCAAAGACGTCAAACACACTATTGATACCGTGCGGCTGATTCTCGCACCACCGTATCGTGCGGACCGAAGTAGCTTGATTATGTCTCTAGGAGACCCGTGCGGCTGATTCTCGCACCACCGGTCTCGACTAAATCAAGGTAACTGCTCTAGAATATAATGCTCGTAGGGATTGTACGAATAGGAGGGTTTCTTGAGGCACAAATAACTATATGATAAAGGTAAAATAAAGGTATATTCTTGAAATATGACTAATTTTACAGAGATATACTTAATGGTTAGCGCGACTTAATAATGTAGAGTTGGAGATGAGTAGGGACAGGAATAACAGTTAGAGAATCTAACTTGTCGGGGCTTGAACCCGTGGTTTGGGATATCGGGGCTTGAACCCGTGGTTTGGAATATCGGGGCTGGGACCCGTGACGGAGTAGTGCACTGGAATGATCCAGGCACCGGAAAGAATCGGAATGGAATCGTGTGCTGTGCGATCTCCAGGCCCTTTTATATTGCCTACTGATCACGGAGGGGGAAAGAATTTAGTCAGTCGTTATCTAATGTTTTGTCTTTTGAAAAGGATGTTTATGAGATAAGATAGTTGGGACTAAGGATGTTTATGTCAGAGATATTGATTCGGCGAAAGGACTTAAGGGGTGGGAATAAGGTTTATAGGATGTTATCTGGGTAGTTCTAATGTTATTTATGATTACATAGCTGATTTGGCGGTAGGTTATATGCGTAACGCAAAGCGTGAGAAGCTCGAAGTAGCGAAAGTATATGAATATAACTTAATAACTAACTTAATAACTAACTCCAACGTTGGATGACGTCACATGACTAACTCCAACGTCGGACGACGTCACAATACCAACTTATCAGGATTTTGTCAAGTTTCACTATACAAATCAGGATACGATTATTTATGAAAAGGAGAACAGTCCTCTTATTAGAATTACCGATCCAATTGTGCTTATATGGTCTCAGGATTTAGGCGAAGCCAATCCTTATTCTGATTATATAACTTCTCATTTTGACATAACTAATCTTAAACCAAGTATAAACGGCATATCCGAATTAAAAAATCAAAAACAAACCGTATATTTAATATATCCATTAAACTTACATTTTGATAGATTAGAATATAAAAATCTTTTTGCCACTTTATTGAATTTAAAACAAAAACTTAAAAACCAAAATTTTGTGCTAGTTCCTCCAGAAAAACATGCTAATATTAAAAATCCACAACTATATGAGATGATTAAGTTTTTATTCCCACAAAACAATATAAAAATATTTAACACAATGAAAATTATACCGAAAAATCAGGATGAAATTAAAAAGATTCTACAAGACAATCATGATAGTAAATTAGCAGGTCATTACGGATTTCATAAAACATATTCTAGGATTAAGGAAAATTACTTTTGGCCCAATATGAAATCTGATATTAGGAAATATATTGAATCGTGTCATTCTTGTCAGATTAATAAGACTAACTTTAAGCCAACAAAACAACCGATGGAGATTACAACTACTTCCGAAGTACCATTCGATAAAATAGCTATAGATATTGTAGGGCCGTTACCACTTACTGAATCCGGTAATAAATTTATTCTTACGGTACAAGATGATCTAATAAGATTTTGGCTCGCTGAACCAATACCTAATCATGAATCAGTAACCATTGCCAAGATCTTAACAAAATTCTTTATGCACTTTGGAATACCAAAAACTTTCTTGACTGACCAAGGCCCTGATTTTATGTCCGACTTAATTAAAGAACTTAGTAACATGTTTAAAACCAAACATATAACTACTACACCGTATCATCCTCAGACTAATGGCGCATTAGAGAGATATCATCTGACTCCAAAGGATTATTTAAAACACTATATTAAGCCTAATCAGGTAGATTGGGAAGAATATGTTCCGTTTGCGATATTTAGCTACAACGTTTCTATACAGAAGTCGACAAATTATACTCCGCACGAGCTTTTCTTTGGTCGTAAACCATACTTACCCTCATCTATAACAAACGAACCTCAATTTCGCTATACCGATGACTACCTGCAATCCCTTCAGTATCGTATGAATACTTCTTTCAAAATAGCCCGAGATAATTTAGTACAGTCAAAAATTAAAAGTAAGGAATATTATGATAAGAAATCCAATCCTGTCAATTTTAAATTAGGCGATCTGGTATGTATTTATCAAAAACAAACTAAACCGGGATTAAGTAAAAAACTTAATCCGAATTTTAAAGGTCCTTTTAAAATAACTCGTGTATTTCCCAATAGTACCGTAGAAATTCAATTAGGCAATAAAACTCAAAAGTATCATACTAATCTTCTAAAACTTTACGTTGTAGATGAAAATTCTGACAATGCTGCAATTCCTTCTACTTCTAATTCCCATAGCTAGCCATTATTTCACCAACACACTTATTAATAACTCTGGCGGAATATTTTATAATAACATAGGGGTAGTACGAATCTCTAATTCGGAATTAACTTTATTGATACATAATAATATAACATGTTTAAAGGAAGCAAGAAGCGCGTTAGAAGTAAATTTTCAAAAAACACAAAACCTATGTAGTGTAGCTTTGAAGAATTTTCCAAATCAAAATAATATAAAGAGTAAATGTCATCAAGAATTAAGCTTACTAGAGTCAGACTTGCAAGTTGTCGATGAAAATCATGAGATTCTATTTAACTTGATGGGAAAAAAATTAAATAAAAGAAATCGTCGTGGATTAATTAATGGCGTATCATACGTGTTTAATTGGATTTTTGGAACGCCTGATGCTGAAGATGCGAGATATTATATGAATAATATAAATATGTTGTTGAAGGATAACGAACAAATACAAAAGTTATTAACATCCCAGGTCCAGATAATTTCTAATACAGTCCGAAATTTTAATAATTCTTTTTATTTACTTAAACAAGGAGGCCATTAATTTGGGTATTCATAATATTATTTCACCTTTATTATTAACACCCAAAGAGTTATGCGAGAAATTACAGCAATACGATGGAGAATTTGAACTGGTAATAGAAGTGAATTACAAGAATATACCTATTTTCTATAAATTAATGAAATTACAAATTGTAGCTATTCATGAAACAATTATTGGATTTGATCCATTTTTTGTCCATTATTGGACTCAAGAACAAATGACAATATATTTGAAATATCCATGTAACATATGCGTCGATGCCACGGGTTCATTGGTAAAAAAAACTTCGAAAAGTAACTGGTGAACAGTCAGCGCATATTTATTTATATCAAATAGTAACAGAAACACCTAATACAAAAATGTCAGTATTTCAAATGCTAAGCGAAGTGCAGAATATTAATGCAATATTGTACTGGTTTAATGAAATTATAAGAATAGGCAGCACATATGTACAAGTCGAATTTCGCCATTCCAAAACAAGTAGTGACAGATTTCGATAAAGCTTTGATGGGGGCTGTTGTACGAGCTTTTGGAAAATGTAAAAATTTAAAAGATTATTTGCAACAATGCTTTAATTACGTCACAAATATGAAGTATCATTTACCGTCATGTTGCTTACGGTTAGACATTGCACATTACATGCACTTAGTTGCACAATGGAAAGAAATTAAACAATTACATCCGAGAGTAAAAACATTTTATTTACTATTAATAGCTTATTTAACAAAAATAACTCATTTTAATGAATTTAAAAATACAATAGAACATATTATAATTTTGTGCAACAGCGAAGGATACGGCAAAGGAAAAAATGGATTAAATAGCCCTGCACAAGTAGCTTATGAATACTTAAAAGAAAGGATTCAAGATTCGAATTTATCAAAATTAACAGAAAATTTAACTAATTCTGAAAAACAAACAGAAAATGACGACAACAATGATTTAATTACTGACAATAGCATTAAGAACAGTAATATTGATATATGGATGAAAAATTTATTTGGCGACATTAATCAAAAGATTTATACGACTGGCGATGATATTAATATTTACTATGCTGCTTCTTTGACCGACCGAATAAAAAAATTAGTATTATATTTGTTGGAGTTTTGAATTTACGCGGTTTGTAAAACTCTTAAATGCAGAAATTCGCGGTCCTTCGTGTTCTGTTTTGGTTGCCGTGCAGCGTGTTGCGATTTTTGTAAACGGTTATATCTTCACATCTTTACGATACCCGGCATCTTCTTGTTGTAATTTATTTTTGCGTGTTTTATTATTAATAAACTGTATTCACTATTAAAAATCCATCAATATTTTCCATTATATACCGCGGTAATGCTCGATGCATTTAAATGTTCGCAATTTAGTGGCAGCTCTGCAGCCGTAGAAGGAGAATTTAATGAATTAAAAAATAGAATATTAAAGAATGAGTGTAGGCCAATGAGAGTAGATAAATTTGTAAGCCTACACCTGATGTCATTTTCCGGCAAAGCGAAACTAGCTGCAGCAGTTCGCGAAAATGATTTTAAGGATAATGATAATGCAATAATAGAAAGCGATTCACAGTCCTTTGGAAAGAACTGTTTAGAAAATTCAATAAAAACTGAAGACAGTAAGAAATTTGAAACAGAAGCAGAAAAAAATTCCCCTGAAAAAGAAAACGACTTATTATTTGAACATAATTGGAAAAACAAAAATATTCCCACAAAAATAAAACGGTCATATTTACAAGGAAGGCCCGATTGGAACACGATAAGTATTGCCAAAAATCCGATGGGAATTTCAATTTTAAAAAATGGTAACATTTGTACGGCAATAACAGAGCAAAAATTAACATATATCGTTCAAAACACTTGTGGATTTGATAGTTTGGTTCATATATTTGCAAGTGCAACTATGTTTGAATCGTTTAATAACTTATTGCAACAAGAATCAACAGAAATATTTTCATTCATCAAACAATACCTACAAGAAGGACCGACTAAAAAAATTTATAAAAAAAGGGCGGAATTGAAGTGAGGTTTGCTCCCTCTAGCGAGACGTTTTAGTTTTTATTCGTTCTTCTGTTTTTCAATTTAACGCGCACGTTGTGTGACGGTTCTATACCAAAAATGTATTATTGTTTTATTTTGTATCTTATAGTGTATCATTTATGTTAATCATTAGTGTTAAGCAATAAAATTATAATTGCATGATAAAAGCCCTTTTTCAGGAATTATTGAGAAAAATAGAATATTTTATTCGGAATGGACCAACTTCTAATATAATAATTATAGATGCACTTTCTAATGTAAATACTTTATGCGAGCACATATTTAGTGACAACCCGAGTTATAAAATCACAAATACATGTAACGAATGTCAATATACTAACTACCACTCGGGAATTATCTTACCTATACAAACCAAAGTAATAGAAGAATATGGTTATACAAAATTAGAGGAAGCCATTAAAGAATATTTCACAGAAATTTATAACAATAAAACTTGTAAAACATGTCGAAACAGTCTCCAAACAAACTTAGAATATGGATCACATTTATTCATTGAACACAGTAACAGACAACAAAAATATAATTTAAATAGCTTCGTCGATCATATTATTTTAAAAGATAATGAATATAAATTAACAGGAATAATAAATTTTTATGGTGGTACGTCAATTACATCAGCAGGACATTATACAGTAATTATTAAATGTAACGAAAACTGGACAGAATTTGATGATTTGAGCCGTAAGCTAGGAAAAATTAAAAGCAATGCAACAATAAATCCTCATTGAATAGTGTATATTAAAGTATATAAAATAATTTTAAGAAAAAAAATATACCGACTTCGAAATGCACTAAAAAGTGTAAAATAATTTCTATTTCCTAATGAAGTAATTTCTATTTCATTCAATCATACAATTACGTAACAGATATGAATGAAACCTATTTACTCGTTAGGTAGTATATTAAATATATTTCAACCTTTTCGGAGGCGGCGCAAATTGTTCGACTGTCCCAAGTTTGATATGTTCAAGAAAACCTTTTAATTTTGCGCCGCCTCCGAAAAGGTTGAAATATATTTAATATACTACCTAACGAGTAAATAGGTTTCATTCATATCTGTTACGTAATTGTATGATTGAATGAAATAGAAATTACTTCATTAGGAAATAGAAATTATTTTACACTTTTTAGTGCATTTCGAAGTCGGTATATTTTTTTTCTTAAAATTATTTTATTTCATGCTTTTTAGTGGAATGGGGAGAATTGTATAAGATACAATTATTTCGGTAATATCTCGAAAAGTAAAGCTTTCCGTCAATTATGCATAAGGAAAAAGTTGTCCAGAACAATGCCCCTGACAACATATTAAAAGGACATTAAAATCGTCCAAAGTTGATTTCAAAAGTTAATAACAATTTTTTTGCTAATATCTCGAAAAGTAAAGCTTTCCGTCAATTATGCATAAGGAAAAAGTTGTCCAGAACAATGCCTCTGACAACATATTAAAAGGACATTAAAATCGTCCAAAGTTGATTTCGAAAGTTAATAACAAGTTTTCGCTAATATCTCGAAAAGTAAAGCTTTCTGAACAAAATTGTTCAGAATCATGTCCGTGATAAGATATTAAAAGCGCACTAAAATCGAGAAAAGTTTTTTTCAAAAGTTGCCGGTTTTTTTGCAAAAACAATACTTTGCAATTGAAATATTAAATTTTTTTTTATAATGGTACCAATGGGGAGTCAGAACCTACCAGATGTAAAAGGTTTCGTTCCGATCGGTCCATCCAGCTAGGCGTAATAGGCGGGCACACATAAAAAAAAAAAAAAAAAAAAAAAAAAAAATACTGATCGAATTGAGTAACCTCCTCCTTTTTCGAAGTCGGTTAAAAAACAGATTAAAACATTATATAGTGCCGCCAAAATCTACGATAGCGATAAAAGGCAGCCCCCCCCCCAGTCGTGTTCCTTAAGAGTTCCTGGGCCCCCCTCATGCGCCAGGGAAGGATCACTGTGGGAGTTTTAGTGGGTAAAAATCCCACATAACCCCGCGCCCTCCCTCTGGGATGCGGGGTATATTTCGAAAATTTCCCCTACGTAAAAGAAAAAAAAAAAAATCGTCATCATCAGTGAAAAATCTGTTTACTTCCTAGACTAAAGTGCCCTTAAAAAATTTGTTCTGACAAAAATCAAAGTTGTTCCAGGTTGTTCTGTGCTCAATTGATATTGTTCTCCAGTTTGGTGCCGCCATCACGCCGTTATAGGTCAAAAACGTCAAAAAAGGGGGAAAAATTTATTTACTTCCAAGAGTAAAGTGCCCTTAAAAAATTTGTTCTGGCAAAAATCAAAGTTGTTCCAGTTTGTTGCGTTATTTATTAGATGAAATATGCAATTTGGTGTTTAGAAAATGGTAATAATACCCGAAGATGTAAGAATACTCTTTGCGCGCTCGACATCGTTTTTTATTATATCTTTGTAAATACTTTGTTTGGGAAATTATTACTTTGGAACAATATTTGGAACAACTAGAACAATCTGGAACAACCATAAAAAATTTGATTTTCGAAAAATGCGGTGCCAGAACAAAAAACTGTTTTTTTTTTCATTTTTTATCAAAATAATTAGTATAAAACTTTTATCTTCTGGAACAATTTAGAACAAGTCTAGAACAACCTGGAACAACTTTTAGAATTAAAAAATTTTCAAAATGGGGTGCTAACTTCATACAGGTAAGGTACCTGTGTACAAATGTACATGTCACTGAGATCATGAAGTCAGTATGTGAAACAAAATTGCTATCATCATTGATTACCCGAATTCCTGAGGATTGCATTATAAAGACAATAACAGCCAACACTGAATTATGGAAATATATTGGACATAATAATTGGATTTACACATTTCAAAAGCCTACAACACTCACAGTCCTTTGCAGTGGGGACACCGACTTTATGGACGACATTATCCTAAAGGGAACTGGTATCTTACAGCTGCAAAATCGGTGTAAAGGATACACAAATAATTATCTTTTAGAACCGACAAGATATACGGAAAAAAATATCACGTACTATATTCCAGCAATTAATATTACTGAGGACGATTGTTGCATTCATCTTCCGCAATCTCACCACACGAATACGGTAGTATTAAAACCGATTCGTCTTACAAACATAGATCTGTCTGATATTAAATATTCCGACAGCAAATTGAAAAAAATGGATGAAGCATTGTCAAAGAGGGCGAAGGAACCCTTTATGATTACTCATATGCATTGGTACATTGTAATATTTTATGCTGTAGGAGCATTATTAATGTTTATTATTTGTGTAAACAGTTGGCGCTGGTTGGGTCGTTTGAAATTTTTTCAATGAATCTTCAATTTTTCAAGAGGGCAAAATAACGGGTTACCATCTCAAACAATAAAGAACTATGTAAACTGTACATTCGATTCCGATGTTCGTAGCGAATATCGTGGGTCATCACGGGACGTTATAATTCACAAAGCAAAAGGGGATAGAATGAGGACTACCACTGAGATTACATACCTGGAGGAGGACACATTGGGATCTGGAGTCAACCTATTGTCACAACCAACCTGCAGTTTCGGTCAGGGCACAAAACTACGAAGAAGCACTACCCCATTATAAATTGTAATCCCTAGCAATAATGTTTTTAATTATTTTGTATCGCGATATTATGTAATACGTCTGTGTTCCTATTATTATTGTAAAGATAGCATTAAGTATCCTTAAGTTCAATATTAATGATTTGATTCTAAGTCCTGTTATAATGTAGTTATAAGTTCGTAGATAATTTTATTATTCAAGCATCAAATTAACAAAATTAGTACTAAATTTTTGTTTGTTTAAATTCGCTGCGTCAATTGGTTCAAATTTAATTGTTTCAAACTAATGTTTTCAATCTAACGGAGGGAGGTGTTGGAAATCCTAATGAACCGTCCGACTTTCTCTTCTACATCTGGCTCTTCCTTTATTTCCTTTAACCTACTGTCCACTTTCTACGCTTTCCTGTCTGTCTTATATCACCAAAACATGCCTCTTTAGAATTTCCTATAGCTTCAAGATTTTTCCAAGGTCCCGCTAAAGCACTTCCACATTTCCTAATAAATCACTCTTTTTTTTAAGCCACCTCCTTCGCAAATAACCTAGCCAATGACTTTTCCTGTTTCCACACCCTTATCCAAAATATCAACCAATAGTTTCCTTCCAATAGTTTACATTTTCCTTCTCAACACCGTTTCTCATCAGATTTTATACGGACTTCACTGTGAAAACAACAACTTTTAAAACAAGAGTACTAGATTAAGGTTTAGCTAAGAATATTGTTGAACAATAAATTGTTTATTGAATTCACTTCGAGTTATTCCTGACTCTGGAACTCCAACAAAGACTGCGATTGATCCATGCGTATATGTTAGCAATGATAAAAAATAGCGATGCAATAATTACTGTTTATGTTGACGACTTGTTAATAGCGTCTGTAGATTTAAGTGAAATAAATAGAATTAAAGACTTGTTAAAGCGCGTATTCAAAGTAAAGGACTTGGGCATGATACGAGATATGTTAAGCATGCGCATAGATAGGGTAGGTAGCATAGGAAGTATTACAGTATCTCAGGAAAAATATGTTAAAGACTTGCCAGAAAAATATGGTATGACGGAATGTAACACAGTAAGTGTACCCATGAAAGTTAATATAAATGTAGAGACCAATAAATCGGAAATTAATAAGGACGAAATTGTAAACAAACCATATAGAGAATTGGTAGGAAGTTTAAATTATTTAGCGAATTCAACTAGACCGGACATATCCTTCGCGGCGAATATGTTAAGTCGATTCAATACGTGTCCTAAAGAAACACACTGGAAAATGGCAAAGCGCGTACTTCGATATTTAAAGGAAACAATAAATTACAACATAAAATACGAAAACAAAAATAGCTCACTACTTGCGTACGTAGATTCCAATTGGGCTGGTGATATAAATGATAGGAAATCGTGCACAGGATATGTTCTACAATTAGCAGGTGGTCCAATTAGTTAGAAAAGTAAGAAACAAAGGTCAGTTGCGCTATCTACAATGGAATCTGAATACATGGCACTGTCGGAGGTAACCAAAGAAATTATTTATACCAGAAATTTATTGAAACATATGAGAATTTATTCACTGATAAGTAATTCAACTATAGTTCATTGCGATAATTTGAGCGCGGTAGAATTAAGCAAAAATAGCGTGTACCATGGGTGGAGTAAGCATATAGACATAAGATATCATTTTTCCCGCGAAGCGCAAGAAAAGGGAGAAATTATTATAAGACATTTGCGTACAAGCGAAATGACTGCGGACATTCTTACAAAACCTTTAGGTAGGATTAAGCATGACATATGTATTAGGTTGTTAAACTTGAATTAAAGGGTTGAAGGACTTGTAAGACATGCAGTTGAGGGGGAGTATAAGGAATACAACTGCATGCCTCGTGTGCGTTCGGGAAGATTCGGAGGAGTTCGTACCGGTTCGGAACCGATTCGCATTTGTTCAAAAAAGTGTTCGTGCGTGCGAGGCGACCGCGTGCTGCAGAGCGTCAGAAATGTTTAATATAATCGGTTGTAATCGTAAGGTGTTCTTGTAATCTTGTAATAAAATATATTAAATAGCATCAATCTACATACCACAGGATTATTATGATGTAATTAAGACAATGCAGAAAACATGACAAATTCATTTTACATGAAATGAAACGAGAGAATTTCGTTTTAATAAAAAAATCTTCAAAATGCGATTAAAAAACAGATAAGAAAAAACACTGATGAAGAACAGGTACATTGGTTGCAAATACGTTGGATAAAAAACTACCACATTAATGCAAAAGTAGTGCTCCATAATGTTCAATAAAAAATAGCATTCTTTTCGATTTTTGATTTTTCACAACCAGAATTTGCGATCAAAAAATTTGAATAATTCTATAATATATGCTATGTAGACCTTAATGTTTCAGAATTTTTATGCAAAATTAAATAGGAAAAATAGGCCAAAATCTGGAATTTTGTTTTTTTCCTTTTACTATCTCCACAAATGAGATAGGAGATTGAAACTTGGTGTGAAATGTTTTTTTTGCATATGCTATCAACTTATGTAAAGAGTGTTTCATTTGGCTCAAGGGCATATTTGACTACCTAATTCAACTCGACCTTTTATTATACCAAAGATTGTATCAAGGTAATACTTATGCTAGACACATGCAATAAAAAATTTATGAACTGATGAAACTAAATTCTCTTACAAGCTTTGTAATTCCAATCCATATCAAAGTCCTTTGAACAAGTATATATGAATCACATAACCAATATCATAACAAAATGTACCAAAGCATAAAACACGACATTGTCACTAAAGAATAGTATTATATGGTAATAAACTCGTAGGATCCTTTTGGAAAAAAATGTAAGCAGTACAAATAAAAATTAACCATTTTCTTGCTCAAAGGGTTTGTTGTCACTTTCATAGTTCCTCATGACCAAAAAAAAACAGTGATTGAAGCTTATGTAGCAACTTTAGAAGACTTAATAGCTTCACATTACCATACAAGCATTCAATACTCCACATCCAAGACTTCATTTATAGACTAGATGAAATAACAATATTTAAACCCTGAATTTAGAAAAAGTATATCACCACATTTAGGTTGCATTAAAAGACTAGCAAAAAGCAACCATAATAATTGCATTTGGTATTTTCAAATATAATGTAATCATTTTTGGCCTAAGAAATGCTGTACAGCCTTTTCAAAAATTTATTGACAATAAGAAATGCTGTACAGAAACAAACCTCTCTAACTAAATATTTAGAGGGTGCTAAAAAATGGGATAAACAGTCTATCAAATGGATAACTGATGCGGAAAATTGGCGAATGCATCTTTGTTGGCACATCCCAAAATTAATATACCACTACTTTTCATTACAGATGCTTTTGGGTTGACAAGTGGAGCTGTGTTCCATCAAAAAATTAATGGAACATGGAAACCCCTCAATTCTCATTCAAGGAACAATCGTATAGCACCTACAATAAGAAGTTTACTAACATTTTTAAGGCAATAAAACATTTTATCAAAGGATGCTACTTTACTATTTAGACAGACTACCACTTATATATACAATTTCCTTCAAAGATCTAACAAAACTGCACTGAAACAACTATGACAAATTCACTATATTATGCATATTCCAGAATCGTCCAATGAAGTTGCTGATGCTTTGTTGTAACTGGACATAATCAGCATATCAATTGTGTTGATACCCAGCAACCAGCCGATGAACAAAAACTGACTCAGAATTGATTCAATTATTGCAGGGTAATATATTGCTACACCTAAAACAATAAGACTAGACGATACAGAAGAAATTATTTATTGTGAAATCTTGGATAAACAACATTACCAGCAACATTGACAAAACAAATTTTCAACAGTATGCATTACCTTTTACATGTTAATAGTTGGACAACTAACAATAACAATTTAACTAACGACAAACTTGCCAGGCTCAAAATAAATAAGAATATTGCACAATATACTAGGACCTGTCTTCCTTGACAACACAGCAAAATCATGTAGTAAATCCTAACTACTGTATGGTTGTTTTAAAAGAGAGATGTAAACATATGTACATTGACATTATTAAATGCTTTATCATTAACAGATAGCTGCAAGTATTGCTTGACATTGAACGATAACTCCTGCAGATGACCTGAGACAGTCCCAATTCAGAACATATCAACTAACACAGCAGCTGCAAATTTCTGTGTCTTTTAGATGGCAAGATTGGTAGCCCTAACCACAATAACTATGCTAATAATTTGAAGGAGAAGGTTCAAAACTCTTGCCAATTTAATAGAATATAAACGTATACATACCACAGCATTCAAACGGTGTAGTAGAAAGATAACACAGATAGCGTCAATAATGTACCATAAAAAAAGCAATTGGGTTATAATTCTTCCAACCGTGTTACTCGAACTGAGATGCATTTTTAAAAAGCATGTTTGCTCCATAGTAACTTACACTGAATACATTTTAACTAACATCCATCAGTGCTTTCGACACACCTGTTAAAACTTGTGTTTATAGGAATTCATAAATTGACTAACCTGCCAAAGATAGATACCAGGAGTAACGCTACCTATTTTACCGGCACAAGTTTGGCGGGAACACAGACTAGAGACTGAACCAGAGGTGACACTCGCTGTCAGCATCTTTCGTCTCTCGAAAACGTTGTCCTCTTTGTTGTACTTCTGCACGATGTATTTAGGGAGTTTTCATTGTAGTTCGATTCTCAAGAAGTGCTATGGGCGCTTGGATCATTCTGCATTTTAATTAAATTAAACAAAAGAAAAATAAACAAACTAATTATTATTTCAAAATAAATTCAATAAACGTGAACAATTAAATTAAACTTTATAACTTCTTTAATTGAGTTTAGACAAAATCAACTTTAAAATTAATTAAACTACACTGGATTTTACAACTGAATTTTAATATTTGCGACTCTATTAAATGAAGAATAAGTGTTTAAATGAGTATTTTACAAGTTATAATGACATTCATTTACGAACTTATCTAATACTAGGGGGCGCTGCCTCCTGGCCGCTTCGCGGCCCAACCCCCGAAGCGCTTCGCGCCTATTTGGTGTGCATGCGTTTCTAAAGTGACGTGATGAGTGGACCTTGGGCTGTCGAGTAGAGGGGGTACCGATCCGCGTTATGGGTTACGCGTTACGCGTTACGTTACGATTTTATATTATAGAAGATAGAATATATTATAGATAGAAGAAAGAGTATGAGAGTATGATGATGATTATGGAGTATGATACCTTGTGTTCTTTAATTACGGCATGCATTATACAATCTAATTTTTGCGCGTTACAAAATTATACATTTTGTCACTAGAAGGTGCCATTATGACATAATGTATAAGAATTGTCTTTGTATATTTCAATAATTAATTAATTATTAACTTCGCAAAAATAACTAATTATATTGGAATTGATTTTGAATTTAATTTTAATATATATGTCCTTGAATTAAGGTTTGATTACATAAAATAATTTATAGAAAAAAAATACACCGACTTCGAAATGCACTAAAAAGTATAAAATAATTTCTATTTCCCGATGAAGTAATTTCTATCTCATTCAATCATACAATTGCGTAACAGATATGAATGAAACCTATTTACTCGTTAGGTAGTATATTAAATACATTTCAACCTTTTTGGAGGCGGCGCAAATTTGGTAATTCCCGCGTCGTGGGCTCCGTTTATAGGTTCTTAGATACCACAATCAACTGGTTATTGGGAGCAACGTTTACTAAGGTATTTTTAATTTTGCGCCGCCTCCGAAAAGGTTGAAATGTATTTAATATACTACCTAACAAGTAAATAGGTTTCATTCATATCTGTTACGTAATTGTATGATTGAATGAGATAGAAATTACTTCATTAGGAAATAGAAATTATTTTATACTTTTTAGTGCATTTCGAAGTCGGTGTATTTTTTTTCTGAAAATTATTTTATACGAATAGACGAAGGTCTAGACGTGTTACCGAAATCTTATTTCACTCTTTTATCGGGGCTGTTATATCGTGACAACCGATCCTTTCCATCTGTTTCTTTATACTTCAGCTTTTGTGTTTTTCTTACGTGTTTCAGTGAATTTTGACGTTTCTCGGATTTATTTAGTCTTTCTTGCTTCCGTTTCCCTGTATGGCGCTCCTTTTCACGGTTCCCGCTATACATTTAAAGAAAAGTGGTTTATTGAGTCAAGTCATACGACACCTGACGTGCTATTTTATATCTGACCAGAAAGCTTTTGTGTCATAGAATCAGTCTTATTGTTGTAGTAAGTGTCACGGATTTGACACTGCTTGTCAAAACTGATAGCCGAGGGTCTACGGCCCCAACGGTAAGTCCGGAGAGTTCGAAACTGAAAGAATTATCCATCATCCCCGATGCGGAAAACTTTAGATCGTAATGGACAATTCTTTCCACTTCGAACTCTCCGGACTTACCGTTCGGACCGTAGACCCTCGGCTATCAGTTTCGGCAGGAACAGTCAAACCCGCGGCACTTACCGCAACAATAAGACCGATTTTATGACTTACTCGTCAAACCGAGACGTCACTGCTGAAAATCAGTAAATTTCTAAGCGTTATATCTCGAAAACTAATAAAAATTGGGTAGGCACATAAACCTTGATGAATTCGTCTTGAAAAGCACTATCGCCTGATCGTAAACGAAACATATAGTTGCATTTAAAAAACGAAATTTCACTATCATATCTTTTACATTAATAGCAATAAAAAAATTTTACTGCCGCCAAAACATAGAGCCTCTTTTGCCCTGCAATTTCCATGTAAGCACTTTTTCGTGACATCAATAGTTCATGAGATATCACGCTGTCACACTGGCGCGGGCGTTCTATACAGGGTGTTCGGCTACAGGTGGGAACCCTCTTAAGGGGTGGTAGCTGGGGTGATTCTGAACAACTTTTTCTTTTAACAAAATGCTGGTTAAAGCTTAGTTTTTGAATTATTAATGAAAAACACTGACCAATCAGAGGGCGAGAATAGCGCGCGCTCGGATGCGAGAGCGACGGGTGCAAGCGTGACGTTTGACACTGGTCGTGAACAAACAAATCGCGCGACATCGGTAACGTAGTTACCACCGATAATGCGTCAGCCGGTAAGTAGTTACAAAATTTACTAAGTATACATTTATTAACGGAACTAAATGTATCGATGAAACGAAAATGAAGATGAATATTCAGAGAAATTTTGTCGCGCAATTTGTTTGTTCATGACCAGTATCAATATCAAAAAAATAAAAAAATAAATAAAATAAAATAAAAAAAATAACTATAATTACACACAAAAAATTGAACATTTGTGTAGAGGCTACGCACGGGATGTTTTACGTTGCTCAACCTCTAATAAACTGACGTTGCCACGGAAAGAAGCGGCTGATGATCCATAACAAAGAGTGAAAATAAACAATACACTCTTGACTTGCAATCATTATTTGATGTATCTGATAGAATTTCTATGTCAGTACATTGGAATGTGTAACGTCCCTAGAACCTAAGTTTAGTTAGTTACTAGCGCTAGTAAGGTAAAGAGCGGCTTTTACCCTCTGAACGACTCGTTTCCCAATAAAGTTTGTGGGGTTCGTGTGGTGTGCGGTTAAGGAGTGAAATCCACAGATCAGAATCTTTCAATAACTTAAATTTATTCAAGAACGAAAATTAGAACTAACAAATAACAATAATATCGAAATAATGAAAGGTAATAAATTATAAATGTGTGATTTAAGACTTAAGTAAGTTTGATATAATAATAATAATGAAAAATAATAGAATTTGACAATTGAACGGCACGTAATAAACGGTTGAGAAATTAACAAGTTACAAATCAAATAATAGTTATCGTGAGAACTGGAAAGATACTCGCTTGTATCTAAGGATAACTAAAATCTATCATTATATACGTTCGATTCTCGCTTCCGAAATTATCGCAATGACAAATTATGTTTCGATTCGTATAAGTGATTCTAGACGGGATATTACGCTTGTAATCTACCGCTTGCGAGGAATGCGACCTAAGTGCAATTCTCTAAGAGTACCTAAATACGCTTTCGCAAAAATCTATCGCGGAGTAATCGATTACGGAAAACGCTTAATTGAGAACAGTGTTCTTTTACCGATTTGAATTACCGAACTCTATCTGATCTTAATAATTGATTTCTTCGGAACAGTTACTCCTTATATTCTGACTCGACAATTAATTGTTCATGACCCTTTTAGTCAAAACGAACACTGACAGCCAAGACCAGATCGCTTAATTGGGGAGCCTGTTGTTCACTGGCTACTAGAACGACCCAACGATACAGGTAAAGGGTGAACAGTATAAGTCTAACAGGGTAGCAAATCGAATGATTCTAATGTAAGATCGTAATTGCTGAACTGCCACCCAAAAGACACGGGCTTCAGAGACCAAGTCGCTCAAATGGGGAGCCTGCGTTAGCTGGCTACGAAACTACCCAGAGCGAACTCCGAGAATCTGACGGCGCGTTAGCAATTCGACAAAAATCAAGATGAGTAGCTGAGAGCTATCCTTTCGATATCTTAGCCTTTCTTGGCGCTAAGCATAGCACTCTCCTGACGGAGTTTCAGAGACGAGATCGTTTGAATGGGGAGCCCGCGTTAGCTAGCTACTAGACGACCCACGATCAAGTATCCAAATGGCGTATACTTGCTTTACCAGTCAAGTATTAAGAATCGTGTCGGCTCTTTTACAGCGAAAACTGTTCCTGCTATACTTAGAAATGAGGCTTGTGTCGCGTTCGATTCCGAAGACTGTTCTGATTTGAGACGGGTTTCGCTCGCCCTTTTATACCCCAAAATTCAACGAATTCGTGACGTCAGAATTTCCAAAATTTCGCATAAATTCGTTAATACATATTAATTAGAAAATCGGTTACTTCGGTTATGTTTTAAATATTGCTCTTCAATTAATTATTAATGTTTCGGCATTAGATTATTACCGTAGCGGTGTTTTAACGAAGATACGTTTTCTGTCCTTTTCTAGTCAACGGTGTTCGATTTTTGCGCGAGTCAAAACTATTTCGATTTACGGATTTTCCTTTAGATAATGAAAATGATTTTGATCAAGTCTATAAATAATTTAATGAATGATGAATTCTCATGCGTGAATTGATTTAATTAATTAATTAATTTTAATATCTAAAGTTGCCGTAAATAGAGATAGTATTCCTATCCTTCTCTATAGCTATCACTGTCTCAAGTGTTTCGGTGAGCGTCGTGACTTGCAGTCTTATTGTAGCGCAACGGAAATTTCGTACAAATTATTTATCAGAATTAAAATACGAATAATACATAATCTTTCTTTAATTAATCTAATTTAATGTTAAAATACTTTTATGAAGACTATTACCTACGCCGAATTAAGATAGTTAATAATGAATATATATATATATATGTGTTACCGACTGTCGAATTTGACAGATATGGTAATAGATTCGTAATGTGCCGTCGGTAATTGCCTAATACTGTCGATAATAGATCTGAGGTGTCGTAAAGTACAAAAACCGGGTCCGCGGGACGTTACAAATGTACTTGCTTCCGATTGTGATGCGATGTCCGCTCGATGCAGCGACCAAATTTTTTCATTGTGATGCCCTTCGACTTATCTGTGCACTCTTTTTATTTCTATAATTTGTACTTTCCATTTTCACTGTGCACCGTTTGCATTGATTTGCACGTATATAAAAAAATATTTAAAAATGTTTGAAATAAATGGAAAAAAAAAATTAAACGCATTGTGCTAAAATGAAGCACACAAAGTTCAGAAGTAATAAATTTGTTAAGTCTGCGCTCGAGATGTGTTCGATAGCTTCACCTATGTTACATACGCCGATGATTTTTGCTCCTTGGAGATGAATATTCGAGAATAGTCAAAGACCACCGCGAAGCGAGAGTTTAGTCTTGCCTAGCTTTCCCAGCTACCGAGGTTTCCTTATTAGGCTTCGCTCGAGATTCTTCTAACGTCTTCGGTCCAACGCGACGAAATTCGTTAGACGAAACTGTCGCGCTGGTTCATTCCCTCTGCCTCCGCCACTACCCGTTTTTACCCATGTTTTGGGTATATAAGGGGTTGTGGAGAAGACACTGTGGACCCAGTAGATTTTTAAACGTTGACTAACACGGAACCTCTGTCCGAGTTTAGTTAGAGCAAGATAGGGTTAGAGTCCCCTTCGAGCAACTCTTGATTACCGTACAGTACGTATAGTTTTACTGTTAGGCATTTTTCTAAAGTACTTTCGGGTCCTCGTTTCGCTTGTTTTTCGTTAAAACTAGGCAGGATTAGATTCTCGCTTTGTCGGAGTCGAAACATTTTAAACTCAAGTGAAGTCGAGTCAAGAGCATTTCTTGTAACGATCACCTTAACCGACAAATACACATAATCATTTGTAATTCCGGTTTTGGGAAAAAGAATATATTGTCAACTCTTATTTTTAAACTTAATCTTTGCCTCTAATCAATTGCAACCTAAAGTCCTAACAAACCCACCAGTCGGTATATCTTAGCCGCTCGAGGTATACTGGCATATCTTTGTTACGAGCACAAAATACTAACAATTCCTGTGACACCCGGCGTTAGCCATACGACAGTTCGTTCACATATCATTTTCCTGAGGCTCCCGGCGTTAGCCATACGTCGGTTCGTCCTCGCGTCTGGACCTTTCCTGTGACACCCGTTGTTAGCCATACGTCGCGTCAGTTCGTTCACCATAGCCAACCTCCTGGGGCTCCCGGCGTTAGCCATATGTCAGTTCGTCCCCGCGTCTATTTTCCTTTGGCGCTCAGGTTGATTAACAAACCTGAGTTAGCCTAGTAACACTACCTTGACCAAAAATACAGCCCCCAGCCACGCGGCTGTGACCCCTCCGGCTCGTAACATCATATTCAAATCCGGAATATTACAGAATGTTTTTCACGTATGCGCAGTGTGACGGGGACGCGGAAGAAGATGCCCGGCGGTATGCAGAGAGATCCCGGTCAAAATTTACGGTCGGCTAGTACGTTTCGACGATTAGCCGCACGGTTATAGACGAGTGGCTCATTGCAGCCTGCACAAGAAGGTGTAGGTCACTCGTGTCTGATCTTCACGGCACGGGCGGATGATGTGCTCGAAGAATTTGACCGGGATGGAACTCTCAGCATATGAGATGTCAGTCACCGATTGGGGTAAGTTAAATTGATTATTTACCACAAATTTATCATCTTACAGTATTCTCTGCGTAAATGTTAAAAAGGTCTCTACCGTAGATGTTAAAATTCAGTCTCTACTACTGGGGGAATCCCCTTCAAAATCGATCAGAAATGAAACACGATCAGTCGCCGAAACGACAAGGATCGAATATCGGCGAGACACATACTAATACAAGGAAAGGAAAAGATTGCAACTTTCTTATTTCTTACTATTTTTTCATGAAACTTTTACTGTCGTATTCGTCTAGTTTTCCTGATTTAAATGACACCAAACATGATATAATTACGCTAACGTGTGTGCAACGAGTGATTAATGTTTTCAACATAAAAAAGGGCAGCAAATAGAAAAGAAAGAGAGGCAGAAGGTTGAGCGTTCGGCAAACATGAAAGACTCGTGCGTGTTCTGTCTTTTAAATTTAAAAATCAAAATTCTTTATTTTTTGTTTTTCATCAATGGAACTTGTCAGGAGCGAGAAATAAAACACTCACGGTTTTGTTGAAAGTGAAGAACAAATGTATTTAATATACATATAGTATTTACAGCGTGACGCATACTCATGACAATATACCGAAGAACTAACTTTCGGAGCACGGTTGTCGCCGTTGCGACAATAGACAAAAACAAAAATAAACAGAATAACCCAGAGAGGGCAGCAAAGTGTCGAATCGACATCGATCTATTTTATCACCCTCCCTATCGATGTAGATCGTAACAAAAAAACAATAACTTCGTTAATCCTAACTTTCTAAATTTAACATTTTAATTGCTTTATCATGTTTCACTTTAGGTAGCGCTTTCGTAAAAATATCTGCAAGCATTAAATCTGTTCTTAAATAATCTACTTTAATCTGGTTGTTATTAATTAGTTCTCGCGTAAAATGATATTTAATGTCTATATGCTTACTCCTTTTGTGAAACACTGCGTTCTTTGCAAGCTCTATTGCACTCTGATTGTCACAGAATACACTTACTGGGTTTTCTACAAGATCCTGAAACTGCATATGATTTAATAGTCTTTTCACATACATGACTTCTTTTGCCACTTCTGATAAAGCGATATACTCAGCTTCCATCGTTGATAGAGATACCGTTGGTTGTTTCTTGGATTTCCAGCTTATCGCTCCTCCTGCCAAAATTAAAACACTCCCTGACTGTGACCGTCGATCTTCAGGGTTACCTGCCCAATCTGAGTCAGTATAGGCGTTCAGCTTTTGATTAGTTTTATCGTATTTGATACTGTAGGTCTTCGTTCCTTTCAAATAACGTAGCACGCGTTTCGCCAATTGCCAGTGTTTTTCTCCGGGATCTGTGCAAAATCTGCTTAACGCATTCACAGCATAAATGATGTCTGGCCTGGTTGTATTTGCCAAATGAATTAAACTTCCTATGAGTTCTCTATAAGGGCGATTTTTCATCCGGTCTCTTTCCTCGTCGTCTTCCGGTCCTAATTCCTTAGTAATTTTCGTATTCGATTCTATCGGGGTAGACATAGTTTTGGCTAGATTTACGTTGAATTTCTTCAATAAATCGTCGATGTATTTTCCTTGAGATAATCTGATGCTACCCGTATCACCCTCTCTGTCAACTTTTATTCCTAGAATGTTGGTAATTTTTCCTAAGTCTACCATTTCGAACTCTGAGTTTAATTTTTGTTTTATTACGTTTAATTCTTTCAGGCTTCTCGATGCCAAAATAATATCGTCTACGTATATTATCATTATAACGCGTGTTTCATCTTTACCGAATACGTATAGACACGGATCAGCTTCTGTTCGACATCCACCTCGTCGAGTCACGAACTCATCTAGTCTTTTGTACCACTCTCGTCCCGATTGCTTAAGACCGTATAGTGATTTATGCAATTTACAAACTCTTTCGTCGTTTTTTTTCTTGAATGGTTCTGGTTATTCCATGAAGACTTCGTCGTAGAGGTTTCCTTGTACGTATGCAGACACCACATCCATTTGGTGCACATGCATTTCTTTTTCGACCGCTGCTGCGAGAAGAGTTCTTATTATGTCATAGCGAGCGACTGGTGCGAATATTTCATCATAGTCGATACCTGCTTTTTGAGTGTGACCTCGAGCTACCAAACGTGCCTTATATTTTTCTGTGTTTCCTGCTGCGTCTCTTTTAATTTTAAATACCCGTTTGTTCGAAAGAACCTTTTTATTTTTAAGTCGGTGTACCAACGACCATGTTCCGTTTTTCGTTAAAATTTCGAATTCATTTTTCATGGCTTCTAGTCACAAGTCAGCATCGTCTCGCTCAAGTGCTTCGTTGACCGTCAGTGGATCTTCCGTGATGATATCCGCTTCGGGCTCTTCTGTTACGTAAATCTTTTTCGGACGTCTAAGTTTTCCCGTTCGGTGGATTTTTGGCCTGCCTGGTTTGCGTTTTGGTATCTCCCTTATGTTTTGTTCTTCGTTATTTTCTTCGGAGTCGTCATCTTTAGCTTCGTCTGTTTCGTTATCCTGTTTTTCTTCAATGTCATTTTCTACATCTAGATTTACGAAAACATTATTTCCATCTTCTTTCTCCATATTTTCGAAGAATTTGACGTCTCTGGCTTTAATGATTTTTCTGCTACTTCGTTGCCACAGTCGATACGCCTTTGACTCATGGGAGTAACCGACAAGTATGTATTCTTGCCCTTTCGGGTCGAGTTTTTTACGTCGTCCACTTTTGTTTAAAGCAATTGCTCGACTACCAATTATTCTAAAAAATCCAACATATGGCTTTTCTCCGTACCAGGCTTCATACGGCGTTTTATTGTTAACAGATTTTGTTGGACACCGGTTTCGAATAAATGTGGCAGCATTGACTGCTTCCGCCCATAATGCATTTGGTAATTTTGCTTGAATCATGATACAACGTGCCATTTCCATCAGGGTTCGGTTTGCTCGTTCGGCCACGCCGTTCTGTTGAGGCGTGTATTCTACAGTCAGTTGCCTTTGGATGCCTTCATCTTCGAGATACTTTTTAAATTCTTCGGAAGTGTATTCTTTGCCATTGTCCGTTCTCAGTCGCTTTATAACGCATCCGGTTTCTTTTTCAACCCGTTTTTTAAAATTTTTAAACACCTTTAAAATATCCGACCGTTGTCGAAGCATCGTCGTTTCCGTGTATCGTGAGTAGTCGTCTATAAAAGTGGCAAAATATTTTGCTCCGTCTAAAGATTCTGTGCTCATCGGCCCGCAGATGTCCGAATGAACAAGACCAAGTTTTTCTCTTTGCCGATGCTCCGAATTTTTATACGATAATTGCTGCATTTTTCCTTTTGCGCAAATGATGCATTCTGTACCGCTAGTTTTTGAATTGAAACTTATACCTTTAACCATATCATCTGATTGTAGTCTTTTTAAATCAGTATAATTGAGGTGCCCGAAACGATCATGCCATCTCTCGATATTACCTGGACTGGTAGTCGTTTGTAACGTGTGATGTTCAACGGTGTCCACGATGTGCAAGTCGTTCTTCTTCACAGCTATCAGCGCCGTTGATCCATCCCTTCGTTTGACAATTGCCTTATCACCGACGAAAACCACTTTAAATCCGTTTTTTGTTATTTGCGAAACTGAAATTAAATTATTTCTAAGCGCTGGCACATAAAGCACATTTGTTAATTTTATTCGATTCACCTTTTTATTGTTTAGTTTCACCTTTAACTTTATTTCACCGATACCGCACGAATTTGTCGACTCACTACACGCCGTATTTACTTTCATTTCTGCGTCTTCGTTGAACGTGATATACCTTTCTTTGTCATTAGTCATATGTTTTGTTGCTGCGCTATCTAGACACCACATGCTTGACTTTAACACTTCGGCGTTATAGGCTATCATTGTCATCGCGTCTTCTCTTCTTTTCGTTTCGCGTTTTCTTCTAACATAACAATCAGCTCCTCGATGTTCAATTTTTCCGCACTCGTAACATTTTCCAGTAAATTTCGGTGGTTGCTTTGATTGACCGTATTTATTTTTGTTCGAGCGAAAACTTACTTGTTTCGATGTTTTTGTATATAGTGCCTCGTCGTTGGCGTCGTTTTTCTTTTCTTCTTGACTGTTCTCATTTCTTTCAATTTGCCGCGCTTCTTCTTCGAGCAGTTTAGCCTTTAAATTATTTACGCTAGGAATTTCGTCTCGCGATTCGATTGCTACTGTAAAGTTTTTGTACTCTTCAGGCAGCGACCCAAGCATCATGATGGACAGTAGGTCTTCGGGTATGTTAATACCTGCCTCCGTCAATTGCTCGGCTTTACTCGTAAAATCATTGAGATATTTTGCCATGGACGTGTCTGGATCCTTTTTCATTCTGTATAATTGCTTGTATAACGTCGCTTTACGAACAGGGCCTTTTGATTCATATATGCGTTCAAGTTCCGTCCATGCCTCATGAGACGTTTCAGCCTTTTTTATGTGGTTTAATTGACCACGTGACACACTGAGCATAATCATGGCCAATGCTTTCTGGTCTTTCTTCGTCCATTCGACGCGGTTTTGTTCGGTTTTTACTTCATCACCGTTAACGCACGACCATAGTTCGTTGCAAATCAAAACGCTCTTCATTTGTAGCTTCCAAGATTCATAGTTCTCGTCGTCGAGCTTCTCAACGCTTTGCGCACTATTCCACGCCACCATGTTCGTTTTCTTCGTGACCACGTTTCTTCACTTTCACTGTTCTCATAGGAAATTTTTCGTTTATCGCGCAACAAATGTGTCTCCTGGGCCCATAACCTGTCAGGAGCGAGAAATAAAACACTCACGGTTTTGTTGAAAGTGAAGAACAAATGTATTTAATATATAGTATTTACAGCGTGACGCATACTCATGACAATATACCGAAGAACTAACTTTCGGAGCACGGTTGTCGCCGTTGCGACAATAGACAAAAACAAAAATAAACAGAATAACCCAGAGAGGGCAGCAAAGTGTCGAATCGACATCGATCTATTCTATCAGAACTTTTACCATCATATTTGTCTAATTTTTTCTTATCAAAATGACACCAAACACGATATGATTACGATCGTAATTACTTATGTAATAAGCCATAAAAGTTTCGGGTTTTCACACGTACGGTAAACTATTACATTTCACATTTATGGCAGAGATACGAATTCCTTCTAATGGCTTGCTATACAAGTAATTATGATTTTAATTGTACCGTGTTTGGAGCATTTTAGTCAGAAAAACGAGAAGAATACGATAATCAACGTTTTATTCACGAAAAGCCAAAAATAAAAAATTTTGATTTTTAAATTTAAAAGACAGAACACGCACGAGTCGTTCATGTTTGCCGAACCTCAGTCCCTCTTTGTTTTTCGTGTTGCTGTCTTTTTCTATGTTCGGCTCACTACAAAAAATGTAGTATCTATTCCATAAATGTTACAATCGAGACCGACAGTTGTAATATTTACGGAGAGAATACTGTATTGTATTTATCTATTATTTTTTATTTTTTTTATACTATCGCTATAATTTAATTTTGTGTTTTATTTTAGGATCAGCGGGACGTCGGTGCATCGAATTCTTCAAGAAAATGTGATGCACCCGTACAAATATGTACAGATGCAGCATTTAAACCCAGACGGTAACATTCAACAGGTTCACTATGCTAGATGGCTTGTGGGAAAGATCGAGCGGAATTCATCTTTCTGCAAATACGTTTTGTGGACAGATGAAGCCCTTTTCACCAGAGAAGGTTGCTTTAATGCCCACAATTCGCATTTGTGGAATGATGAAAATCCGCATGCGATCCATCCACAGGCAATGCAAGCGCGCTGGTCTGTGAATCTTTGGGCCGGCATTTGTGGGGACTTTATTGTTGGTCCGTACATTCTGCCTGACAGATTGGATGGAGCAACATATAAAGTGTTCTTGGAGCATATTCTGCCGAATCTTTTGGAAGAAATTCCACTAGAGATTCGATAGAACATGTTTTTCCAACATGATAGTGCTTCAGTCCATTATGCCACAAATGTTAGAGCTTTCTTAGATCACACATTTCAGGACAGGTGGATCGGGCGCGGCGGCCCTGTCGCGGTGGCCCCCCAGATCACCCGACATGAACCCGTTGGATTTTTTTTCTGGGGATACTTCAAGGTAAGATAGAAAATTTTCTTAAGAAAAGAATTGATTTCATAACATTTTCAGTAAAATCAAATGTCATATAAATTTTTCAGAATGAGGTGTATCGACGACCGGTCACCTCTCGGGATGAACTGGTGGACCGGATCCGTAGGGCAGTTGCGACCATTATGCCCGCCACACTGCGACGCGTTAGTGATAACGTTTTTATAAGAGCTCGAGCGGCCATTAGGGCCAATGGCGGGCACATAGAGCCCTACTTATAACAATCGGCCCCTTTCGGGGCCAACTATTGTATATATTGTATATTGTATATTGTTGCATATTTGCTCTAATGGAGGGAATAAATTCCCCGATGGAGGTTTTAGTGGGTAGTATACGCTTCTCGTATGAGTCCCACACTGCGTACGTAAATATATTTTCCCCAATATAAAAAAAAAATTTTTTAAAAGTAATAATTGTAGAAATCGGCGCTTTCTTGACTATAAAATAAAATAAATATTTTTATTGCAAAATATATCGTGTTCTATTCAATTTAATCCCGTAATGTAATAATTCAGCATTTCAAGATTATTTTGAAAAAAAGTTAAATACTGTCGAGGTAATTAACTTGGTAAGTTAAGAATAAATTTACAATTAAATAACATTTTTAAGTAAGTGAATTGGAACAAATAAATTGTTGCTTGTGTTTCATTTAAAAAATACATAAATAACTTCAATAAAACGTATCCATTATTCCGTGTAAAAACTATCATTGAGGAAAAATATTTGTGTCACCGGGTAGATCCACCGATCAGAGCATCAACAGCTGATGTTCTAGCAGGGTCAATGAACTTTCAATTTATTACACTGTTTCTTTCTAATAATCCCTTTCTAGTAATAAACGGACCGCAGGACAACGCGGGAACGATTATTCATAAATATGTATGTTTAACAATATTCTGTATTTTCATTATAAGGAATCCGAATTGAGGAATCAAAATTATATTGTATTTTATTAGAAGACATTGTTACACTGGCCACGGATCGCGGTTTCGTTCTCGATCGCGAGGCATACGTCGCAAACGGTTGCCATGCAACGATGAGCTGTTGAACGACTGCGGCGTCGATCGACAGTCATCGTTTATTGTCGAAAGATACGTGTTAAAATAAAATCTATCGTTGTTGTTAATCGAAAATTATGTTTTCTTGCTTTCAAGATAGTATAGTTTATATTATTTATGAATATTCGTTCACGTGTTTTCATTCGTCCTATTTACGTGTCGGATTTACAGTGAAAATTAGTGAAAAATGACAAAGAAAAATGATAATAACAACTAATAATGAAAGGTGACAGTGATAGGAGACAGTGAAGTTTCTTGAAAGTCTTTTGAGAGATTCTGTTATTTATACTGACAGTAAGGATCGGTGGATCGACGCAGTGACAGAGATGCATTTTCATCGTGATTATTTGCGGTTCAATGGATGAGTTACATTTAAATTTGTTGATTATTCAATTCAAATTTTTATTCGTTGAATAGAAAAGTTATTTAATTTTGTAAACATGAGAATTTGTTCTTTTTCATCATCACAATATCGAACGAAAATAATTTTCCATACTTCATTACAAACGTATCAAATAAATTAGATTTATTCTGATTACGTGAATAGGGACTAATTTTGTTATTTCTTATCCACGAATAAATGATAATTCAGCAATAATCCAGATTATTTTATTCATTATTCGATGTAACTTTCACCTAATAGCTTCCTGTTATACCGACGATATATCGACGCTATACCGACGTTTTACCGACGGTATCGATACGTTTGTTCACGACGACGATCGGCCTCGTATTCGAAGCTTTCGCTCACGCTGTCGCGCACCCAGTCTATGCGCGCTCTCATTGAGCAGTGTTTTTTGCTCTTAACTCGAAAATGGAGCCTCAGCCAATATTTTGGCAAAGGAAAAAGTTGTTCAGAATCGCCCCACCTACCACCCCTTTTCGGCTCTTACAGTATTTGCGGGACACCCTGTACATATGTATACAGGGTGTTCGGCTACAGGTGGGAACCCTCTTAAGGGGTGGTAGCTGGGGTGATTCTGAACAACTTTTTCCTTTACCAAAATGCTGGTTAAAGCTTAGTTTTTGAATTATTAATGAAAAACACTGACCAATCAGAGGGCGAGAATAGCGCGCGCTCAGATGCGAGAGCGACGGGTGCAAGCGTGACGATTGACCCTGGTCTTGAACAAACAAATCGCGCGACATCGGTAACATAGTTACCATCGTCGATAATGTGTCAGCCGGTGCTACCCGGGATATCGCGGCTAGCTCGCGTGTTTGCCCGCGACCCCGTTTCGCCCGCGAATACTCGACTGACCCTCCCTGGCCTTGCCCGCGACTATGACCGTCGCGGCGCCTCCGCGGATCCGCGAGCGAATAGCGCTTCGGCGCCCGATCCGAACCCGTTCAATATCGCCTTATTTTATTTGTTATTTGGGCGCCAGACGCGTTTCCGCGTCGCGATAGAGAACTTAGACGCAAGATGAGTTTCTGAGCGGAAAAATAGGGAAATCGTTTATGGCGATTCCGGGAAAACGCGGAAGATTCGAATCGGCGGCGGAACGACTCGGTAGCTCAGTGACCGAACGAAATGGTTGAGCGGCGGGATTCTTAAAGGGCAAAGGAGCTAGACGCGGAGGCGTACGAGAAAACGTGATTTGGGGAAATTTGCGAGAAACCTTGATCGAACAGTATTTGTTAAAACAGCGGTTTTTATTCTCAATCTAGTTGACTTCGATGTACCGGGTGATCCGGTATCGTACGTTAATTCGATTACAATCACGCTCGGCGAAAGGCCGAAAAACTCTCCGCGAGATTTTAATCACGGAATGATAATTGCCAGTTCCCAAGCAGAATACAATCTTCGAATTATCCTCGATACCCGAATCGATACGCGACGCAACGGAACTTTAACGGAACTCGGATTCTTATACAACAAGACGCAATTATACTAACGCGGCGAAATTATTCTAACGCAACGAAACTATACTAACGCGGCGAAATTATCCCACGCGACGGAATTCTTTCAACGCGACGAAATTATCCTATCGCAACGAATCGCGGCGTACACGACGAAACGCGACGAATTCGGCGAAACGCAACGGAAACGCAATTACTCGAAACGCAACGGAACTAAACGCACTTAATTTTACACGCGACGCGACTTAATCTTTTACGCAAATCGATTCTGTATTGGCGACCGTCTAGAGAGAGAGAAAACGAGAAATGGCGCGACAAACATGAAATATCCGATACGATAAAACATGCACTTATGTTCTACTTCCGTATTAACACATTGCGATCGGGAAACGAGATTTCTCGTTTTTAAAAAAATTACGTAGACATCGGGAAACGAGATTTCTCGCTTTTAAAAAAATTACGTACATCGTTTGTGCACTTTGCTGATAATTTAGGTAGTCATCGGAAAACGAAAAAATCTCGTTTTTAAAAAAAATAGACATCGGGAAACGAAAAAAATAGTTTGATTTCATTAAAAATACCCCGATTTATAGACAAGTTTGAGCAAAAATCGCCCGATGGCAATGTGTTAAGAGCTCGCGAAATCGAGACGTGGGAGGGCACAATATTGGCAAAGGCCTACTCGAGACGATACTCTGATTGTGGCTTATGTTGTACCATTCCCCGGTACAGGTTCGGTGATCCAGCCGAGTGGCAATCCGAGAGATCGAGAAGCGATCTCTCGGCCACGCGAAAAGTCCGGACGTCGGGATCCTTGACCGTCCCGGACAGGGGCCCCCGGGTTTTACCCTTCTATCTTAAGCTAATTTCCCCACGATAATAAGCCACTCCAGTCACACTTTGCAGAACCTGCCCGTGAATGGCAAGCCAGGTGGTCGACAACCCGCGGTATGGTAATCTCGATTTCGCGCTCTTTTACATAAATAATTCGATAAGTGAGGGGGCTTACCAAGATGTCCAACACAGGGCGGCAGGGCTCAATGGCTCGGTAATTCGGGAACTCGGGAAACGGTACTACTTTTTCACGAGAACTCGTGGCAAGTGCCAAATACAGAATAAATCGCTCGTGAGCCCTTGCGCCGGTATTAGGACATCTCGTAGCCTTCCGCCACCCTCGCTCGGAGTTTCTGAATTCTATCGAAGTCTTCTTCGGCAGGACTTCCTTCGGCTCCACAGCCCCTCTCTTCTATCGCAGGGTCGCAGCGAGGAAGCGGCAGGGAATCGGCACTTTTCTTCGGCGTACGTCGGTTCCTCGCCGGTCTCTCTCCTCTTACCCCACACCTTCTCCTGGTCTATCAGAGGGTCTCAGCGGGGAAGCGGCAGGACAGCGGCTCGTTCCCTCGACGTACGTCGTTCCCTCGTTGACTGTGACGTCATTCTCCGGTGGTACATATAAAATAATACGGCGACAGATTTCGTTCGTACGATATTATACGCGCTTCGTTCTCTCTCTAGCCGGTTCCTGCCTACGGTCTATGACCTGTCCGGTCTCCCGAGAAGGCTCCTTGTGATGGGTATAAAATACCACGTCACACCGGTAAGTAATTACACAATTTACTAAGTATACATTTATTAACGGAACTAACAAGGGACATCACCCAACTGATACACGCCGATTTTGATGAAATTTTTATATGCTATAAAACTCGAAAAAATATTTGACACGTATTTTTTTTTATCGGCAAACATCCACTCTGAAGTCGTGAAAATAACCCTTAAAGTTGGGGTTGAAAACACTATTTTCGCAAATATCTCGGGAACTATGAGGCCTAGACAAAAAGTTCAAAGTTCAAATTTTTCTGTTTTTAAAGGCCAATAATATGGCGCAAGTGGATTTTCGAAAAATTTATTTGTTTAAAAAATATGTTAAAAATTAACATTATTTTGCAAATTTTTTTAATAAAACGTTGTACCATTTTGATCAAATTTCACATACATAAACTATGGGCCCAAAGAAACAATACGGATAAATTGGAATTTTTAATTTCGCTTGTGGAAAAAATATTACTGTCGTTGAAGTTATACGTACATTTCATACCTTCCGTTCGGTTCACGACTGATTTCTATACATAGTATTCCGGCAATTGTATTATGTAATATTTTCTATTCTAATTCATTTAAAAAAAGAATTTAAAGGTCCGTAAGTGCCTCTATAAAAATATGGGAACTGAGTAAGGTATCTTATGTTCTCATGTTCCGTGTTATAGGCGCATACTGGTGGCAGAGTTGGACGCACGGAAGATTTAAACGCAATACAATCTAAATTGTATTTCTGTGAAGTGTAATAATCTTCATAATAATGTAGAATGTCGAATAATGTATGAATATTCGATTTAATAATACATAACATCATTACATCTTTTACGTTTTCTACCGTTTATAATACATTAGAAGACCATTTCAAAATAAAAAACATAATTTGGAAAATTATAAAAAAATGATATTTTCAGAGTTACCATATTTTTTACAATCACGAGACAATTCTTAATCGACAGATGCAATTCCTTTAATTGCGTGTATTCTACATTATTATGAAAATATTACACCTCACAGACACACAATTTACGCGTTTAGATCTTCCGCGCGTCGAACACTGGCAACAGTACGCGCCCATAACGCAAAACATATAGGATACCTTACTCGGTCCCCATATTTTTATAGAGGCACTTACGGACCTTTACATTTTTTTTTTAGATGAATTAGAATAAAAAATATAACATAATACAATTGCCAGAATACTATGTATAGAAATCAGTCGTGCACCGAACGGAACGTATGAAATGTTCGTATAACTTTAATGACAGTAATATTTTTTCCACAAGCGAAATTAAAAATTCCAATTTATCCGTATTTTTTCTTTGGGCCCATAGTTTATGTATATGAAATTTGATCAAAATGGTACAACGTTTTATTAAAAAAATTTGCAAAATAATGTTAATTTTTAACATATTTTTTAAACAAATAAATTTTTCAAAAATCCACTTGCGCCATATTATTGGCCTTTAAAAACAGAAAAATTTGCACTTTGAACTTTTTGTCTAGGCCTCATAGTTCCCGAGATATTTGCGAAAATAGTGTTTTCAACCCCAACTTTAAGGGTTATTTTCACGACTTCAGAGTGGATGTTTGCAGATAAAAAAAAATACGTGTCAAATATTTTTTCGAGTTCTATAACATATAAAAATTTCATCAAAATCGGCGTGTATCAGTTGGGTGATGTCCCTTGTAAGTGTATCGATGAAACGAAAATGAAGTTGAATATTCAGAGCAATTTAATTAAATAATTGAAACTAAAAAATGTCGTTTTGTTTAACGATATAAAGTTAAAAAATACTCGGACTCTTACCTCACAAAGGAATGTAAGACGCGAGAATTTTTCATTAATTCTTACACATCGTCGTATGACATGGCATCCGTTTACTCGCTAAAATCCACAAGAGCATAATGCTGACGCATTATCGACGGTGGTAACTACGTTACCGATGTCGCGCGATTTGTTTGTTCACGACCAGTGTCAATCGTCACGCTTGCACCCGTCGCTCTCGCATCCGAGCGCGCGCTATTCTCGCCCTCTGATGGGTCAGTGTTTTTCATTAATAATTCCAAAACTAAGCTTTAACCAGCATTTTGGTAAAGGAAAAAGTTGTTTAGTATCACCCCAGCTACCACCCCTTAAAAGTGTTCCCACCTGTAGCCGAACACCCTGTATAATGAAAAATAACTACAGTAAATATTCGATATCTGCGACTCTCTCGGGTCTGAACTGTCGCACATATCGTACAGGTCCTACATTGATTGATGTTTTGCCGAACGTAAAAAAGGACAGAAGAGAAAAATAACACGGGCGCCAGTCGCAGATATCGTAAAGGTACTACATTTCGGGCGAAGGAGACCGAACGTAAACAAACAGCGACCTTCCAGAAGGACACTCCTAATGCAAGAATAAAACTTTTTTATTTTTAATTTTTTTTTATGAAACTTTTACCAATTGATTCTTCACATTTTTCTGATTAAAATGAGAGCAAACATGACACAATTCGGCACATATTTACTTGTAATTTCAAATGTTACGCGTACATCGATGACTTTACTCTAATAAGATATTGTAAGTAAATATAACTCAAATTACGTCGTGTTTGGTCTCATTTTAATCAGGAAAATGTCGCAAATATGATGGAGAAAGTTATATAAAAAAATGGATGAAAAATACAAAAATTAGCAATGCCTAAGTATTGCAAACAATCGATCGTCGTGTTTAGTCTCATTTTAATCAGGAAAATGTCACGAATATGATGGAGAAAGTTGTACGAAAATTAGATTAAAAATAAAAAAGTTAGCAATGCATTAGGATTTTAAACAATCGAACAGACTTTTGATCTTTGCCGCCTGTCATGATCGCAGCGTCTCTTTCTTTCTCACTCGCTATCCTCCTCTGCGCCAGAAACTTTTATCGTCAATTAAACCAATAAATATAGTCCAAATTATGTCATGTTTGGTCTCATTTTAATCAGAAAAATGTGAAGAATCAATTGGTAAAAGTTTCATAAAAAAAAAATTAAAAATAAAAAAGTTTTATTCTTGCATTAGGAGTGTCCTTCTGATAGGTCACCGTTTGTTTACGTTCAGTCTCCGTCGCTCGAAATGTAGGAACTGTACGCTATCTGCACCAGTTCGGTCCCGAGAATGGTGCACATATCGAATATGTACTATACATAGCCTAAATTATTTAATGTTTAGTCTTATTTTAATCAGAAAAATATGAAGAATCTATTAGTAAAAGTTGGATAACGAAAAAATGGAAAATAAAGAAGTTTTATTCTTGCATTAATATTATCCCTCACTATGTTTCCGTTTGTTTACATTCGGTATCCTTCGCTCGCTGTCCTTTTCTACGTTCGGCAAAACATCAATCAACGTAGGAACTGTACGATATCTGCACCAGTTCAGACCCGAGAATGGTGCACATATCGAATATTTACTGTACTGCAAAGATTGCTCTGCACTCGCAGCCGCTGCTGCACGCCCTTTTATACCCCGAGAATCGTGGGTTTTTCCCGCTCAAAAAGTAATTATTTTTTTATTACGCTTTATTTAGTAGCAAATATATATTAGTTTGATTAGGAAAAATACGCTTTGATTTACTATTAATTAAGTTTTCACAAGTTTTCCCGTTAAATCGCATTTTTAATAAGTTTTATATACGCAAATTATAAGTGTTTTAATAGAAGAAATAATTAACCGCGAATAATACATAAAATAATAATTAAAAATATAACGCAATTTATAATGAGTGAATAATTAATAATATATATGATATAAACATTTAAATAATAATTTATATTAATTCTGTTTCGAAGTATATCTTCTGTCTCTTTCTAACTAACACGCGCGCCATCGATCGGTGATTTACTCTAAATAATGTTGCACGCGTAAGCTACCCCATTCCATTACCACGCGAATTTTTATGGTGCGGTCGGTAATAAAATAGAAAAATTTATTATCATTAAAGTGTTTTCTTTGTTTATCGACTGGAACTTGCCTTCTCCGGGGACGTTACAGATATGAGGAGAACAGAGGTCTCGCTCAACGTTTGGATTTGTGTGGTAAACCACGTTGCGTGAGATTATCCACGATGATCTACTCGAAGAGTGTAAGACTCGCTCGAACAGAATGACGTCCGCTATAAAATAATTTTCAGAAAAAAAATACACCGATTTCGAAATGCAGTCGAACATAGGCAAAGCTTGAATAGCTATTTTTTTTCTATACAAATAACTCGGCAGCACGTCGCGAAGTAGGTGTTAGTGCGCATTGAATGTAACTATGGTCTATCTAGATCCATTGGAAATTTGGTAATTCCTGCGTCGTGGGCTCAGTTTGTAGGTTCTTATATCCATGGCTTCCACATGCGAACGAAGTCGATTCAGTTTCATTTATATCAGAAACGTTGCGAAATGACGATTCAGTCGTTACATGTGCGTATATTACCAGATATATCTATAATGGTTCGTATTCTTCCTCAGGATTTATTAATATGCAATACGCCATACCACAATCAACTAAGTTATTGGCAGCAACGTTTACTAAGGTATTTTTAATTTGCGCCGCCTCCGAAAAGGTTGAAATGTATTTAATATACTACCTAACAAGTAAATAGGTTTCATTCATATCGGTTACGTAATTGTATGATTGAATGAGATAGAAATTACTTCATTAGGAAATAGAAATTATTTTATACTTTTTAGTGCATTTCGAAGTCGGTGTATTTTTTTTCTAAAAATTATTTTATTTCACGTTTTTTAGTGGAATGCTGAGAATTGTGTAGGATATTGTGAGACAGTTCTTCCGTTTTTTTTTTCTACTTTTTTTTTAAGTTTCGTTATTTTAATATATTAGTAACAACAGTGTTTCGCTAATAACTCGACAACTATTGCTTCCCGTTAATTGCGGATAAGGAAAAAGTTGTTCAGAACCATGCCCCTGATAGCATATTTAAAGGACATTAAAATCGTTCCAAGTTTATTTCAAAAGTTAATAACAATTTTTTTTGTTAATATCTCGAAAACGGATGCTTTCCGTCAATTATGCATAAGGAAAAGGTTATCCAGAACAATGCCCCTGACAACATATTAAAAGGACATTAAAATCGTTCAAAGTTGATTTTGAAAGTTATTAACAATTTTTTGCTAATATCTTGTAAACTAAAGTTTTTTGTGAAATTTGTATATGAACAAAATTGTTCAGAATCATGTCCGTGATATGATATTTAAAGCGCACTAAAATCGAGAAAAGTTTTTTTCAAAAGTTGCCGGTTTTTTTTGCAAAAAAAGTACTTTGCAATTAAAAAATGAAAAATTTTTTAAGAATGGTACCAATGGGGAGTCAGACACTACGAGATGCAGAAGGTTTCGTTCCGATTGGTCCACCCAGTTAGGAGTAATCGGCGAATATACATAGAAAAAAAAAAGAAAAAAAAAAATACTGATCGAATTGAGTAACCTCCTCCTTTTTCGAAGTCGGTTAAAAATCGCCAGTTGATTGTCGACGACCGAGCCGAATTGAATAAAATTCTTTGCAGTAACAATTCCCATATTTTACTGTATTTAATCTATTTTATTTAATTTTATTTTTCATTAATTTCATTTTATTTATTTAATTTTTTCTTTTATTTCTCGTGTTACGCGATCGCGTACGCGCAAAAAGTAATTTTTTTTTTAATTTCTTGTATTGGGTATATGATTTATTTCGTTTTTTTTGTGTGCCTGTGATTTTTTGTGTGGTGTGTGAGTGTGCCAATGCAGGAAGAGAAAGAAGAAAGAAGAAAGAAAAAAGAAAAAAGAAAAAAGAAGAAAGAAAAGAGAAAAGGGAAGCAGAAAATGGAATTCACAAATGAAGGATTAGCTGAAATTCATTTGTGCTATGGGGAAGCAAGAAGAAACTCCGTTCGCGCCCGCGAAATTTATGCGCAGCGCTTCCCCAACAGACGTCTGCCAGATCGGAAAACGTTTTTCCGAGTGCATCAAAGATTACGAACGACTGGCATGACGAAGCCCACACGAAGCGGAGGACGGTTACAACAAAATTTGGATTTAGAAGAAAGGGTAATGCCGTATTGCCGAAGAACCGACCACTAGCAAACGACGGATTGCAGCCGAAGAGGGTATCAGCAACAGTACCGTATGGCAAATTTTGAAAGATAACGAGCTGCACCCATACCACTACCAACGAGTGCAGGCATTAGAAGAGGGTGACTATGAAAGAAGAAGAAACTTCTGTACGAAGATGGAAGAGAAAATACGGACTGATGAATCCTTCCTATCCCGAATATTATTTACAGATGAGGCAATCTTCAACAGATATGGAATATTTAATTTTCATAATAGCCATGTCTGCAATGAGGAGAATCCGCACGCGAAGTTAGCCATTACGCAACGTCAGTTCTCATTGAATATTTGGGCAGGTATTTTCGATAACGACCTGATTGGTCCTATTGTCCTGCCCAACAGATTGACAGGTGAAGGATACCTGAACTTTTTAAAAAGGACATTGCCTGCACTGCTAGAAGACGTACCGTTGGAAAGAAGGAATAACATGTGGTACATGCAAGATGGCGCACTTCCGCACTCGACAATTATTGTATGAGAACATTTATCAACATATTTCCAGAACAGATGGATCGGAAGAGGAGCAGCTATACCATGGCCTGCACGGTCCCCAGATTTAAACCCAATGGATTTTTATTTCTGGGGACACATGAAAACCTTAACATGTTCAACCCCCGTAAATATAATTGAAGAATTTGAACAGCCTATCCAGTTTTCAGCGGGAATTGTGAAAAATGTCATAACGGGCTTCGAAAAAGTGCGACAAAGCCTATTACGAAGAATTCAATTATGCTTAGAAGAGAATTGCGGACATTTCGAACATTTGCTGTGAATGTGTTTTCTGTGGACACTGCGGCCGGGACAATCGTGGTGCGTCTGTGTATGTTCATGGGGGCTGAAAATTTCATTTAGTTTTTGAAAAAATAAATTGGTATGGTGTGAACTTTTTGGACACTGCGGACGAGACAATCGTGGTGCGTGTGTGTCTAAAATTCCCACGTTATTTAAAAAACTAAATTGGCGTGGCGCGCACTTTGTAGACACTGGGGACGGGACAATCGTGGTACGTGTGTTTGTTTAGTGCGGATTCCTCATCCGTAAATATTTTTATTATGCGCAAAACACTGACAGTCACCTTTTGTACTTGACAATCCCATAGAGCGGGTATCGATATGCTCCTGTGGATGTTAGCGGGCAAGCGGATGTCTTGTCATACGACGATGTGTTTAAGACTTAATGAAGAATTCTCGCATCGTACATTAATTTCTAAGGTAAGCGTCCGAGTAGTTTTTAATTTTATATCGTTAAACAAAAAGCCACTTTTTATTTTTAATTATTTAAAAAATCTGCTCTTGATATTCATCTTCATTTTCGTTTGATCGATACAATTAGTTTCGTTGATGAATGTATACTTAATAAATTTTGTAATTACTTACTGGCTGAAGCATTATCGACAGTGGTAACTACGTTATCGATATCGCGCGATTTGTTTGTTCACGACCAGGGTCAATCGTCACGCTTCCATCTATCGCTCTCGCGTTTGGGCGCATGCTATATTCACGCTCTGATTGGTCAGTATTTTTCATTAATAATGAAAAGGCCAATTTTACAATTTTGTCCAAAACAATTTTATGCACTGAACACTAACATTTCTTATAGAAGAATATTTTTCACGTCCTATTTTTCCAAAATCAGCCCTAAGACCGACTACAACTCCCTCTCCCAACTACAAGCATGTGACAAAAACAAAAGATGCATTGGTATAGCAACATATGTAAATAAATTAATTAAATCTTTACGAAATCACTTTTCGCGATGTACTCTAACGCGAAATATTACGCGATGTTTTTTACGTACGCGCAGTGTAGCGCGAATGCGGATGAAGCTGCCCGGCGGTTTGCGGAGGAACATCCCAATCAAAATTTACCGTCGGCTAATACGTTTAGACGATTAGCCGCACGGTTATACACGAGTGGCTCATTCCAGTTGCACGAGAAGGTGCAGGTCGCTCGCGTCTGATCTCCACGGCACGGGCGGATGAAGTGCTCGAACAATTTAACTGGGATGGAACTCGTAGCATACAAGACACTAGTCACCGATTGGAGTAAGTCATAGTTTGATCATTCTAAATATTTATACAATTAATGTTAACATGCCATTTATCTTTATTTTTTTAATTAATTACCATCATAATTTATTTCTTTTAATGTATTTTCGTGTTTTATTTTAAGATCATTAGGGCTTCGGTTCACCGTATCCAGCAAGAAAATTGTTACACCCACACAAATATCTGCAAGTGCAGCATTTGAACCTAGGAGATTATATTCAACAGGTTCAATACGCTAGATGGCTTTTGGGATCGAGCGGAATTCATCCTTCTGCAAATATGTTTTGTGGACGGATGTACCATTTTTCACAAGAAAAGGATGTTTTTAATGCTGTAACACCGGTGGGCTCGCGGTGAGCCCGCGGTCGCCGGGAATCACACAGTCGGGTGTGTCCGGGTTCGCTAGTGTTTTACGAGAAACGCGACTTAATCCTAACGCGACGCGGAGACGGAACGCGAACGGATACGCGGAGACGGAACGCAAACGGAAACGCGGAACGCAAGCGCGGAGACGTAAACGCGGAGACGCGGAACGCAAGCGCACTTAGCCTAGTACAAACTTCGCTGGTGGGTAGGAGGAAGACGGGAGACGGATTAGACGTTTCGCCGATATGAGGTCGGAACGGTTGCAGAGACGCACTCCGCCCTTCCCTGGCAAGAGACCGTGAGCCCAAGGACACCTTGCAGAAACGCACTGGTGTCTTCTTGGCGGCCGGGATGTCCTCCGTTTCGTAGCCGAGCTACGACGGCAAGACTAGGATACAGGGGGTCTCAGCAGGCAGTAGGTTGCAGAAACGCACTCCTACTGTATCCGCTCCCTGTTGGAGGAAACAAAAAGGACACACCAAAAATAGTTGGAGAGCGGTAGTCACGGTGACGGTTCGTTCGCTTTACAATCGCTATTCGGATCGGTTCGTACGCTACGACGGTACCGGACGCTCTCCGGTAATTAGGTCGCTCCCGTTGTCTTATATCGCGACTCGTCGCGTGATTAGCTGCGAGAAGTCGCGGTTCGCGGTCTACGCCATCTATCGGCGTCGCGAGTAGTTCGCGCCTCAGTTACCTCGTTACATCACCCCCTCCCTCTTCTAGGCGCGAACTACGCTGGACGGCGGTGATATTAGTCATCTCCCCCCATTGTTTATTTATTTCACCATCTGGTACAATGTTCTATATTTTTATGCGGAGTATGTTTTTGGTTCGGATTAACGCGACGCGGAATAATTTTACCGGTTCGGGCTTACATGCTAACGCGGGCTTACAAACTATCGCGGACGGTACTATGTTTTTGGTTTGGATCAACGCGGCGCGGAATATTTTTACCGGTTCGGGCTTACATGCTAACGCGGGCTTACAAACTATCGCGGACGGTACTATGTTTTTGGTTCGGATTAACGCGGCGCGGAATATTTTACCGGTTCGGGCTTACATGCTAACGCGGCGCGAGCTTACGAACTAACGCTAGAATGTCTTAGATCCTAATGCGGTATGGTGGCCGTCTCTATTTAGGGGGGGGGGAATCACTTTTGCGGTATGGTGGCCGTCCTTTGGGGGGGGGGGGGGGGATCACTTTTGCGGTATGGTGGCCGTCCTTATTTAGGGGGGGGGGAATCACTTTTGCGGTATGGTGGCCGTCCTTTGGGGGGGGGGGGGGGGGGGGGGGTCACTGTTCACTGGGGGTCTTCCGCACTATCACTTGATTCACTCAAGTCGAGTGTCCTGTGGAAGACCCGGAGATCCACGGGGTCCTCGACGCGGTGGGCGATGCGGTCGGCTGGTGGTCCTGGCGGCGGTGCGGTGGTCCGGATCCGGATCCTGTCGTTGGCCATTCTTCTTACCGACAGGGTGCCGCCATTTTCCAAGAGGTGGTGGATTGCAGCTGGGCGAAGTGCGGCAGTTCCTCGGCCAGTAGCTGTTGAAGTCTCCTGTACTGGGCCGGTGTGCACTCCGCTGGTCCGGAGACTTCTAGCACTTCCGGCTTCTCGGGTAGAGTCCACCGGTGGGTTCCAACCTGGATGGTTGTCCCGAGCTGCTCCAGGAGGTCCACGCCCAGGATCATCACGTACTTCATGTCCGGTAGTACGGGATAGTCGTACTCGAACTGCCGGCCGTCGATGGTGACGGTGCTGTGGATTCGGCCGGCCGTGGCGGCCGGGCTGCCGTCGGCGACTCGAACCTCCTGGGGGTCCTTGTTCCAATGGTCGCCGTGCCACTCGCAGTAGGCTGCCAGGTCCTTCCGGAAGTAGGTTCGGGTGGCTCCCGTGTCCACGAGGGCTTCCCCTTTGTATCCCCAGGCCTCGAAGGGGATGTAAACTCGCCGGTCTTCTTCTAACGGGTGGACGGGCGGGATGGTGGAGGAGCGGTTCGGGCGACGCCTCGAACGCCGCCCCGCTCGGCGTTTCCCTGCTGGCAGGGACAGTCTCTGGTTCGCCGACCCTCCGCTCTGCAGTGGCTGCAGAACAGTCTTCCTGGCTGCCGGCATTCGCTCCGGAAGTGACCGCGCTGTCCACATCGCCAACAGCATGTCTCCCGGTCGTATCGGTCCCCTATCTCGGCTGCGTAGCTCCTGGCAGGGGCGGCCCGGGGTGGGCGTGCTGTTCGTACCTCCTGCTCCAACTCCTCGAACTCCGTTATCATCCGGAGCAAATCGTCCCGGGTGTGGAGGTCCGGGCGGCGGATGTACCGCCGATATTCCGGCAGTAGGTTCCGGTGGGCCTGAGTCAGCTGCTCCTCCTCGGTCAGGTTCCCATGACGCCTCATCATGGTCTCCAGGTCGGTCAGATAGGCCCGGCCGGGCTCGCCCGGCTGTTGTTGGCGGCGGAAGATTCGGCCGTCCACCGTGTCCTGTGGGTAGTACTCCCGCCGGAATGCTCCCAGGAAGTCGGCCCATGTCCTCCATTTCTGCTGGTGGTTGTGATACCACGCCAGGGCGGGTCCGCGTAGTGCCACGGCCAGACACTTAAGGATGCTGTCCTCCTGCAGGCTGAACGTGGCCCGCAGATGATCCAGTCGGTCGATGAAGTCCTCAGGCCCCTTACCGCCGTCGAAGAAGATTCCGCTTTTGCGGAGCAGGTCCCAGAAGGCAAAGTCCACTGGGGGTCCGGTCCGGGTGGAGGGTCCTGCGTCTTCGGTATCTGCTCGCTTGGTTGCCATTGTCCGTAGGTGCTGAACAATCCTGGCCCGCAAGATGTCGATGGTGCCGGTGGAGTCGAGCTGGTTTTCCTCTGCGAACAGAATTAGCTCGGCCTTTGTCCGATGGTAGACCCACCCCACCGCGGACATATACTATCGGTGAAACGCTTCTCTCTTCGCTGAGAGTCCCTGAATGTAACACCGGTGGGCTCGCGGTGAGCCCGCGGTCGCCGGGAATCACACAGTCGGGTGTGTCCGGGTTCGCTAGTGTTTTACGAGAAACGCGACTTAATCCTAACGCGACGCGGAGACGGAACGCGAACGGATACGCGGAGACGGAACGCAAACGGAAACGCGGAACGCAAGCGCGGAGACGTAAACGCGGAGACGCGGAACGCAAGCGCACTTAGCCTAGTACAAACTTCGCTGGTGGGTAGGAGGAAGACGGGAGACGGATTAGACGTTTCGCCGATATGAGGTCGGAACGGTTGCAGAGACGCACTCCGCCCTTCCCTGGCAAGAGACCGTGAGCCCAAGGACACCTTGCAGAAACGCACTGGTGTCTTCTTGGCGGCCGGGATGTCCTCCGTTTCGTAGCCGAGCTACGACGGCAAGACTAGGATACAGGGGGTCTCAGCAGGCAGTAGGTTGCAGAAACGCACTCCTACTGTATCCGCTCCCTGTTGGAGGAAACAAAAAGGACACACCAAAAATAGTTGGAGAGCGGTAGTCACGGTGACGGTTCGTTCGCTTTACAATCGCTATTCGGATCGGTTCGTACGCTACGACGGTACCGGACGCTCTCCGGTAATTAGGTCGCTCCCGTTGTCTTATATCGCGACTCGTCGCGTGATTAGCTGCGAGAAGTCGCGGTTCGCGGTCTACGCCATCTATCGGCGTCGCGAGTAGTTCGCGCCTCAGTTACCTCGTTACAATGCTCACAATTCGCATTTGCGGAACAATGAGAATCCGCATACGATCTATCACGGGAAGTGCAAGAGCATTTATCCGTGAATTTGTAGACTGGCATTTGCGGGAATTTTGTTAGTGGGCCGTACATTCTGCTAAACAGATAGAACGGACCAAGATATAAAATGTTTTTAGAGCATGTTCTGCCGACCCTTCTGGAAGAAATTCCATTAGAGATTCAACAGAACATGTTTTTCCAACATGATTGTGCACCTGCTCATATGCCGCTGATGTCAGATCATACTTGGACGAGGTCTTCCAAGACAGGTGGATTGCCCGCGGAGGTGCAATTGCGAAGCCCCCCCCAGACCACCCGACTTAAATCCATTGGATTTCTTCTTCTGGGGATATTTAAAGGTATAATTGCTAATCCTTATTGTTTAATATTTGTAAAAGATGTATTTTAAGTTTACACTTTATTTTCATTATTTTAGGAAGAGGTGTAACGTGTGGAGGTTTCTTGACCAGAAGAGGCGATAGCCCGAATACACGGCGCGGTGGCCTGTATTACACCGCACATGCTTCGCCGTGTGCAGGTCAACACCAAAAAACGTATGGAAGCGTGTGTGTCAGTGGGTGGGACACATTTTAAACCCACTCTGTGAACAAATCCGGCAGTGATTGGCCCCTTTCGGGTCCACACATTTTTTAATGCAAGGAATAAAATGGTTCAATACATCAAATTTTAATAATAATAATAATAATAATCGGCCCTTTTCAGGGCCAAATCATAGGAAAGCAATCATAATAATCGGTCCTTTTCGCAGCCAAATAAGAACGAACCATAACAATCTGCTGCTTTCGAAGCCATACATCGGTCAATATCGTGTCGTTGATATTCAATTGTGTAGTATTTTTCCAGAAATTTTCGTTATAAAAATGACACGGCTCGTCGCCGCGTCAAACACGTGTAACTGTTTTAAAAAAACGCCTGCATATTCTGTTCGGCAGTTATGTTTCGCGCTTCTGAAGAGAGAGAGCACGAAAAGTAGTGCCGCTTCTTCTTCTTCGTTTGAGCAGACCGTGTCATAATATTTTTGTTAACATATACGTGACGTTTCCCGATTAAAATAAGACTAAACACGATATACTTTGGATAATATTTATTATTTAATAAAAAAATGAGTTGTTTCGATAGATCGACTATGGAAATGTGAATGAATCCTCGTTTGCAACGACGAGTGCGTATCCCCTAATAAATCGACTCGAAAACAATGATCGAATTCTCACTTTGCAATGTATCCGAATCATTCTTCTTCAAATGAACTTAGTAAATTTAATCATTGTAGAGCAAAAAAATTTTCATATTGTTCGCGTCTGAATAATGGTGATAACGTCAATAGAAAGAGGGGACGACGATATTTGCAAAGAATGGGCTGTATATTATTTGTTGGAAGCGTGAGTCATCGAAGGACTGTCGCTTTTAACACGGGACGTACCTCAACTGGGACACGCCGAATTTAATTTTATGTGTTATAGAACTCAACAACACATTTAGCACGTATTTTTTTATTGGCGAATGTCCAGTTTGAAATGGTAAAAATAATCCTTAAAGTTGGGGTTGAAAAATCTCTTTTTCCAAATACCTTAGGAACTATTAAGCCTAGATAAAAAATTCGAAATTGAAATTTTTCGGTTTTCGGAGGCAATAATATGGCGTAAGTGAATTTTTTTTAAATTTATTTGTTTAAAAAATATGGTACAAATTAAAAAACAATTTGAAAATTTGTTTAATAAGGCGTCGAACTATTTTAATCAAATTTCGTATACGTAAACTGTGGGTCCAAAGAAAAAAATACGGATAAATTGAAATTTTTAATTTCTCATGCAAAAAATATTACTAAGGTTCGACTTATGCGTATATTTCATATCTTCCGTTCAGTGCACGAGTGGTTTCTCTGCATGTGATATTCTGAAAATTGTATTTTATTACACTTTTTATGCTAAGTCAGATATTCTGTTTGTTCCGCGTTACGGACATGAACTGGTCGCAATATTCGACGTACGGGAGATCTGCACGCGTAAATTATGAGCGCATAATCCGGGTCGCTAAAACATTCTTAACACATATATTTCTGCTTATATTTGTAGTGGAAAAATATTGTTAATGACTCTTTTTATAATATTTTATGGATGCACATATTTTAATAAATATAGTGTTAATATTTTATTAAGTTTTTACTGCGGGACAATGACTGGACATTTTTACTCACACACTCTTTTCCATAGTATTCCCAGATTCTCACTTGCATTTCAATCATACCAACCCAAACGTTGTATCAATCAGACCAACTTCACTCACTCATCACTCTGTCCAACTTTACTCGTATAACACTCCCACCAACTAAGCATCACGTCATAATTTTTGAGAATTCCAAGTACGAGGGCCTCTAGTGGCGAACTGGGAAAGCTGTAGATGAAGAGAAGGACAGATAGATCCTTGTCTCTCCAACGTATCTTTCTTTTCACGAAACGAGGCAAAATTCGTTTTCTAGCATGCTACGGCGAAACAATGGTGCCGTAGCAAGACTGGCGGGCGCCCCCGGCATCGATTTTTAAAATTTTTTTATATGCGGACGTATGCACATGTAATTTTTTGTTGTAATTTTAGGGAAATAAAGAAATATATTGTTAATAATCGTTAATAGTTCTTAGTTTTTTTTATCAGAAAATTAGTCATTCTTTGACGTACAATTGATTATAAATTTGGTTGCAATGGATGTTCGGCGCAGTATTTATGAATAATTTGTTTGTAAAATCGTACATACTAAATTCGCTCGAAGAAGATAGCGTATCGCATGCAATATAAGATGTTTCTGCATTTAGCGCGTTACCGTTGCGCGTTTCTCGAAAGAAATAACGCAGATATAAGAGAAGAATCGATTGCTACTACGAGACTAAATAATTAGTTGTATGAAAAACCACAGATGATTATATAATTTCTAAAATTAATTAAAAATTGTAATAATTATGTTATACTTTGTAATATAGAAAGAATTTGGAATTTGACACAATATAAAGAGATATTACAATAATCGATAATTTTTACATTATTCTTTTCCACGTTTAAAATCTAATCCGCCCACCGCGTTATCCCCGTCTGCACATTCGCATTCTTCTGTCTCATTTTCTCGCTCTTTCCTCGTCCACTTTCTTGTTTGCTTCTTTTCAAAACAGCTGTGACAATGGCCCTCGTAGATGTGTTGATTGTAGCCATATATTTCTTTCAATACCTGTAAAAATAAAATCTACTACGCAGACTGCATAGATGCATTAGTACAATATTACTTTAAAGAACGTTTTAAATTTTTCAGAATTCAAAAAATTATATGTTTTATTACTACAGAAATTAAAGAATAACATCTATTACTAAAAATGAAGCATGCAGTATAAAAAATGCGGTAAAAAAATATAACATGCAGTGGAAGAAATGCTTTGTACTGTATACTATTGTACGCACATTTGTACTGTATATTGCTATACGTACCTATGTACTGTACAATTATTACACGTGCCTTTGTACTGTATATTGCTATACGTACCTATGTACTGTATAATGTTGTTGTACGCACCTATGTACTGTATATTGCTATACGTACCTATGTACTGTGCAATTATTACACGTGCCTTTGTACTGTATATTGCTATACGTACCTATGTACTGTACAATTATTACACGTGCCTTTGTACTGTATATTGCTATACGTACCTATGTACTGTACAATTATTACACGTGCCTTTGTACTGTATATTGCTATACGTACCTATGTACTGTATAATGTTGTTGTACGCACCTTTGTACTGTATATTGCTATACGTACCTATGTACTGTACAATTATTACACGTGCCTTTGTACTGTATATTGCTATACGTACCTATGTACTGTATAATGTTGTTGCACGCACCTATGTACTGTATATTGCTATACGTACCTATGTACTGTGCAATTATTACACGTGCCTTTGTACTGTATATTGCTATGCGTACCTATGTACTGTACAATTATTACACGTGCCTTTGTACTGTATATTGCTATAGGTACCTATGTACTGTATAATGTTGTTGTACGCACCTATGTACTGTATATTGCTATACGTACCTATGTAATGTGCAATTATTACACGTGCCTTTGTACTGTATATTGCTATACGTACCTATGTACTGTACAATTATTACACGTGCCTTTGTACTGTATATTGCTATACGTACCTATGTACTGTATAATGTTGTTGTACGCACCCATGTACTGTATATTGCTATACGTACCTATGTACTGTACAATTATTACACGTGCCTTTGTACTGTATATTGCTATACGTACCTATGTACTGTATAATGTTGTTGTACGCACCTATGTACTGTATATTGCTATACGTACCTATGTACTGTGCAATTATTACACGTGCCTTTGTACTGTATATTGCTATACGTACCTATGTACTGTACAATTATTACACGTGCCTTTGTACTGTATATTGCTATACGTACCTATGTACTGTACAATTATTACACGTGCCTTTGTACTGTATATTGCTATACGTACCTATGTACTGTATAATGTTGTTGTACGCACCTTTGTACTGTATATTGCTATACGTACCTATGTACTGTACAATTATTACACGTGCCTTTGTACTGTATATTGCTATACGTACCTATGTACTGTATAATGTTGTTGTACGCACCCATGTACTGTATATTGCTATACGTACCTATGTACTGTACAATTATTACACGTGCCTTTGTACTGTATATTGCTATACGTACCTATGTACTGTATAATGTTGTTGTACGCACCTATGTACTGTATATTGCTATACGTACCTATGTACTGTATAATGTTGTTGTACGCACCTATGTACTGTATATTGCTATACGTACCTATGTACTGTGCAATTATTACACGTGCCTTTGTACTGTATATTGCTATACGTACCTATGTACTGTACAATTATTACACGTGCCTTTGTACTGTATATTGCTATACGTACCTATGTACTGTACAATTATTACACGTGCCTTTGTACTGTATATTGCTATACGTACCTATGTACTGTATAATGTTGCTGTACGCACCTTTGTACTGTATATTGCTATACGTACCTATGTACTGTACAATTATTACACGTGCCTTTGTACTGTATATTGCTATACGTACCTATGTACTGTATAATGTTGTTGTACGCACCTATGTACTGTATATTGCTATACGTACCTATGTACTGTGCAATTATTACACGTGCCTTTGTACTGTATATTGCTATACGTACCTATGTACTGTACAATTATTACACGTGCCTTTGTACTGTATATTGCTATACGTACCCATGTACTGTACAATTATTACACGTGCCTTTGTACTGTATATTGCTATACGTACCTATGTACTGTACAATTATTACACGTGCCTTTGTACTGTATATTGCTATACGTACCTATGTACTGTATAATGTTGTTGTACGCACCCATGTACTGTATATTGTTATACGTACCTATGTACTGTACAATTATCACACGTGCCTTTGTACTGTATATTGCTATACGTACCTATGTACTGTATAATGTTGTTGTACGCACCTTTGTACTGTATATTGCTATACGTACCTATGTACTGTGCAATTATTACACGTGCCTTTGTACTGTATATTGCTATACGTACCTATGTACTGTATAATGTTGTTGTACGCACCTATGTACTGTATATTGCTATACGTACCTATGTACTGTGCAATTATTACACGTGCCTTTGTACTGTATATTGCTATACGTACCTATGTACTGTACAATTATTACACGTGCCTTTGTACTGTATATTGCTATACGTACCTATGTACTGTACAATTATTACACGTGCCTTTGTACTGTATATTGCTATACGTACCTATGTACTGTATAATGTTGTTGTACGCACCTTTGTACTGTATATTGCTATACGTACCTATGTACTGTACAATTATTACACGTGCCTTTGTACTGTATATTGCTATACGTACCTATGTACTGTATAATGTTGTTGCACGCACCTATGTACTGTATATTGCTATACGTACCTATGTACTGTGCAATTATTACACGTGCCTTTGTACTGTATATTGCTATGCGTACCTATGTACTGTACAATTATTACACGTGCCTTTGTACTGTATATTGCTATAGGTACCTATGTACTGTATAATGTTGTTGTACGCACCTATGTACTGTATATTGCTATACGTACCTATGTAATGTGCAATTATTACACGTGCCTTTGTACTGTATATTGCTATACGTACCTATGTACTGTACAATTATTACACGTGCCTTTGTACTGTATATTGCTATACGTACCTATCTACTGTATAATGTTGTTGTACGCACCCATGTACTGTATATTGCTATACGTACCTATGTACTGTACAATTATTACACGTGCCTTTGTACTGTATATTGCTATACGTACCTATGTACTGTATAATGTTGTTGTACGCACCTATGTACTGTATATTGCTATACGTACCTATGTACTGTGCAATTATTACACGTGCCTTTGTACTGTATATTGCTATACGTACCTATGTACTGTACAATTATTACACGTGCCTTTGTACTGTATATTGCTATACGTACCTATGTACTGTACAATTATTACACGTGCCTTTGTACTGTATATTGCTATACGTACCTATGTACTGTATAATGTTGTTGTACGCACCTTTGTACTGTATATTGCTATACGTACCTATGTACTGTACAATTATTACACGTGCCTTTGTACTGTATATTGCTATACGTACCTATGTACTGTATAATGTTGTTGTACGCACCTATGTACTGTATATTGCTATACGTACCTATGTACTGTGCAATTATTACACGTGCCTTTGTACTGTATATTGCTAGACGTACCTATGTACTGTACAATTATTACACGTGCCTTTGTACTGTATATTGCTATACGTACCCATGTACTGTACAATTATTACACGTGCCTTTGTACTGTATATTGCTATACGTACCTATGTACTGTACAATTATTACACGTGCCTTTGTACTGTATATTACTATACGTACCTATGTACTGTATAATGTTGTTGTACGCACCCATGTACTGTATATTGTTATACGTACCTATGTACTGTACAATTATCACACGTGCCTTTGTACTGTATATTGCTATAGGTACCTATGTACTGTATAATGTTGTTGTACGCACCTATGTACTGTATATTGCTATACGTACCTATGTACTGTGCAATTATTACACGTGCCTTTGTACTGTATATTGCTATACGTACCTATGTACTGTATAATGTTGTTGTACGCACCCATGTACTGTATATTGCTATACGTACCTATGTACTGTACAATTATTACACGTGCCTTTGTACTGTATATTGCTATACGTACCTATGTACTGTATAATGTTGTTGTACGCACCTATGTACTGTATATTGCTATACGTACCTATGTACTGTGCAATTATTACACGTGCCTTTGTACTGTATATTGCTATACGTACCTATGTACTGTACAATTATTACACGTGCCTTTGTACTGTATATTGCTATACGTACCTATGTACTGTACAATTATTACACGTGCCTTTGTACTGTATATTGCTATACGTACCTATGTACTGTATAATGTTGTTGTACGCACCTATGTACTGTATATTGCTATACGTACCTATGTACTGTGCAATTATTACACGTGCCTTTGTACTGTATATTGCTATACGTACCTATGTACTGTACAATTATTACACGTGCCTTTGTACTGTATATTGCTATACGTACCCATGTACTGTACAATTATTACACGTGCCTTTGTACTGTATATTGCTATACGTACCTATGTACTGTACAATTATTACACGTGCCTTTGTACTGTATATTGCTATACGTACCTATGTACTGTATAATGTTGTTGTACGCACCCATGTACTGTATATTGTTACACGTACCTATGTACTGTACAATTATCACACGTGCCTTTGTACTGTATATTGCTATACGTACCTATGTACTGTATAATGTTGTTGTACGCACCTTTGTACTGTATATTGCTATACGTACCTATGTACTGTGCAATTATTACACGTGCCTTTGTACTGTATATTGCTATACGTACCTATGTACTGTACAATTATTACACGTGCCTTTGTACTGTATATTGCTATACGTATCTATGTACTGTACAATTATTACACGTGCCTTTGTACTGTATATTGCTATACGTACCTATGTACTGTATAATGTTGTTGTACGCACCTTTGTACTGTATATTGCTATGCGTACCTATGTACTGTACAATTATTACACGTGCCTTTGTACTGTATATTGCTATACGTACCTATGTACTGTATAATGTTGTTGTACGCACCTATGTACTGTATATTGCTATACGTACCTATGTACTGTGCAATTATTACACGTGCCTTTGTACTGTATATTGCTATACGTACCTATGTACTGTACAATTATTACACGTGCCTTTGTACTGTATATTGCTATACGTACCTATGTACTGTACAATTATTACACGTGCCTTTGTACTGTATATTGCTATATGTACCTATGTACTGTATAATGTTGTTGTACGCACCTATGTACTGTATATTGCTATACGTACCTATGAACTGTACAATTATTACACGTGCCTTTGTACTGTATATTGCTATACCTACCTATGTACTGTATAATGTTGTTGTACGCACCTTTGTACTGTATATTGCTATACGTACCTATGTACTGTACAATTATTACACGTGCCTTTGTACTGTATATTGCTATAGGTACCTATGTACTGTATAATGTTGTTGTACGCACCTATGTACTGTATATTGCTATACGTACCTATGTACTGTGCAATTATTACACGTGCCTTTGTACTGTATATTGCTATACGTACCTATGTACTGTATAATGTTGTTGTACGCACCCATGTACTGTATATTGCTATACGTACCTATGTACTGTACAATTATTACACGTGCCTTTGTACTGTATATTGCTATACGTACCTATGTACTGTACAATTATTACACGTGCCTTTGTACTGTATATTGCTATACGTACCTATGTACTGTATAATGTTGTTGTACGCACCTTTGTACTGTATATTGCTATACGTACCTATGTACTGTACAATTATTACACGTGCCTTTGTACTGTATATTGCTATACGTACCTATGTACTGTATAATGTTGTTGTACGCACCTATGTACTGTATATTGCTATACGTACCTATGTACTGTGCAATTATTACACGTGCCTTTGTACTGTATATTGCTATACGTACCTATGTACTGTACAATTATTACACGTGCCTTTGTACTGTATATTGCTATACGTACCTATGTACTGTGCAATTATTACACGTGCCTTTGTACTGTATATTGCTATACGTACCTATGTACTGTACAATTATTACACGTGCCTTTGTACTGTATATTGCTATACGTATCTATGTACTGTACAATTATTACACGTGCCTTTGTACTGTATATTGCTATACGTACCTATGTACTGTATAATGTTGTTGTACGCACCTTTGTACTGTATATTGCTATGCGTACCTATGTACTGTACAATTATTACACGTGCCTTTGTACTGTATATTGCTATACGTACCTATGTACTGTATAATGTTGTTGTACGCACCTATGTACTGTATATTGCTATACGTACCTATGTACTGTGCAATTATTACACGTGCCTTTGTACTGTATATTGCTATACGTACCTATGTACTGTACAATTATTACACGTGCCTTTGTACTGTATATTGCTATACGTACCTATGTACTGTACAATTATTACACGTGCCTTTGTACTGTATATTGCTATATGTACCTATGTACTGTATAATGTTGTTGTACGCACCTATGTACTGTATATTGCTATACGTACCTATGAACTGTACAATTATTACACGTGCCTTTGTACTGTATATTGCTATACCTACCTATGTACTGTATAATGTTGTTGTACGCACCTTTGTACTGTATATTGCTATACGTACCTATGTACTGTACAATTATTACACGTGCCTTTGTACTGTATATTGCTATAGGTACCTATGTACTGTATAATGTTGTTGTACGCACCTATGTACTGTATATTGCTATACGTACCTATGTACTGTGCAATTATTACACGTGCCTTTGTACTGTATATTGCTATACGTACCTATGTACTGTATAATGTTGTTGTACGCACCCATGTACTGTATATTGCTATACGTACCTATGTACTGTACAATTATTACACGTGCCTTTGTACTGTATATTGCTATACGTACCTATGTACTGTATAATGTTGTTGTACGCACCTATGTACTGTATATTGCTATACGTACCTATGTACTGTGCAATTATTACACGTGCTTTGTACTGTATATTGCTATACGTACCTATGTACTGTACAATTATTACACGTGCCTTTGTACTGTATATTGCTATACGTACCTATGTACTGTACAATTATTACACGTGCCTTTGTACTGTATATTGCTATACGTACCTATGTACTGTATAATGTTGTTGTACGCACCTTTGTACTGTATATTGCTATACGTACCTATGTACTGTACAATTATTACACGTGCCTTTGTACTGTATATTGCTATACGTACCTATGTACTGTATAATGTTGTTGTACGCACCTATGTACTGTATATTGCTATACGTACCTATGTACTGTGCAATTATTACACGTGCCTTTGTACTGTATATTGCTATACGTACCTATGTACTGTACAATTATTACACGTGCCTTTGTACTGTATATTGCTATACGTACCTATGTACTGTATAATGTTGTTGTACGCACCTATGTACTGTATATTGCTATACGTACCTATGTACTGTGCAATTATTACACGTGCCTTTGTACTGTATATTGCTATACGTACCTATGTACTGTACAATTATTACACGTGCCTTTGTACTGTATATTGCTATACGTACCTATGTACTGTACAATTATTACACGTGCCTTTGTACTGTATATTGCTATACGTACCTATGTACTGTACAATTATTACACGTGCCTTTGTACTGTATATTGCTATATGTACCTATGTACTGTATAATGTTGTTGTACGCACCTTTGTACTGTATATTGCTATACGTACCTATGTACTGTACAATTATTACACGTGCCTTTGTACTGTATATTGCTATAGGTACCTATGTACTGTATAATGTTGTTGTACGCACCTATGTACTGTATATTGCTATACGTACCTATGTACTGTGCAATTATTACACGTGCCTTTGTACTGTATATTGCTATACGTACCTATGTACTGTACAATTATTACACGTGCCTTTGTACTGTATATTGCTATACGTACCTATGTACTGTACAATTATTACACGTGCCTTTGTACTGTATATTGCTATACGTACCTATGTACTGTATAATGTTGTTGTACGCACCCTTGTACTGTATATTGCTATACGTACCTATGTACTGTACAATTATTACACGTGCCTTTGTACTGTATATTGCTATACGTACCTATGTACTGTATAATGTTGTTGTATGCACCCATGTACTGTATATTGCTATACGTACCTATGTACTGTACAATTATCACACGTGCCTTTGTACTGTATATTGCTATACGTACCTATGTACTGTATAATGTTGTTGTACGCACCTATGTACTGTATATTGCTATACGTACCTCTGTACTGTGCAATTATTACACGTGCCTTTGTACTGTATATTGCTATACGTACCTATGTACTGTATAATGTTGTTGTACGCACCTTTTTACTGTATATTGCTATACGTACCTATGTACTGTACAATTATTACACGTGCCTTTGTACTGTATATTGCTATATGTACCTATGTACTGTACAATTATTACACGTGCCTTTGTACTGTGTATTGCTATACGTACCTATGTACTGTATAATGTTGTTGTACGCACCTATGTACTGTATATTGCTATACGTACCTATGTACTGTGCAATTATTACACGTGCCTTTGTACTGTATATTGCTATACGTACCTATGTACTGTATAATGTTGTTGTACGCACCTTTGTACTGTATATTGCTATACGTACCTATGTACTGTACAATTATTACACGTGCCTTTGTACTGTATATTGCTATACGTACCTATGTACTGTATAATGTTGTTGTACGCACCTATGTACTGTATATTGCTATACGTACCTATGTACTGTGCAATTATTACACGTGCCTTTGTACTGTATATTGCTATACGTACCTATGTACTGTACAATTATTACACGTGCCTTTGTACTGTATATTGCTATACGTACCCATGTACTGTACAATTATTACACGTGCCTTTGTACTGTATATTGCTATACGTACCTATGTACTGTACAATTATTACACGTGCCTTTGTACTGTATATTGCTATATGTACCTATGTACTGTATAATGTTGTTGTACGCACCTATGTACTGTATATTGCTATACGTACCTATGAACTGTACAATTATTACACGTGCCTTTGTACTGTATATTGCTATACGTACCTATGTACTGTATAATGTTGTTGTACGCACCTTTGTACTGTATATTGCTATACGTACCTATGTACTGTACAATTATTACACGTGCCTTTGTACTGTATATTGCTATAGGTACCTATGTACTGTATAATGTTGTTGTACGCACCTATGTACTGTATATTGCTATACGTACCTATGTACTGTGCAATTATTACACGTGCCTTTGTACTGTATATTGCTATACGTACCTATGTACTGTACAATTATTACACGTGCCTTTGTACTGTATATTGCTATAGGTACCTATGTACTGTATAATGTTGTTGTACGCACCTATGTACTGTATATTGCTATACGTACCTATGTACTGTGCAATTATTACACGTGCCTTTGTACTGTATATTGCTATACGTACCTATGTACTGTACAATTATTACACGTGCCTTTGTACTGTATATTGCTATACGTACCTATGTACTGTATAATGTTGTTGTACGCACCCATGTACTGTATATTGCTATACGTACCTATGTACTGTACAATTATCACACGTGCCTTTGTACTGTATAATGTTGTTGTACGCACCTTTGTACTGTATATTGCTATACGTACCTATGTACTGTGCAATTATTACACGTGCCTTTGTACTGTATATTGCTATACGTACCTATGTACTGTACAATTATTACACGTGCCTTTGTACTGTATATTGCTATACGTACCTATGTACTGTACAATTATTACACGTGCCTTTGTACTGTATATTGCTATACGTACCTATGTACTGTATAATGTTGTTGTACGCACCTATGTACTGTATATTGCTATACGTACCTATGTACTGTGCAATTATTACACGTGCCTTTGTACTGTATATTGCTATACGTACCTATGTACTGTACAATTATTACACGTGCCTTTGTACTGTATATTGCTATACGTACCTATGTACTGTACAATTATTACACGTGCCTTTGTACTGTATATTGCTATACGTACCTATGTACTGTACAATTATTACACGTGCCTTTGTACTGTATATTGCTATATGTACCTATGTACTGTATAATGTTGTTGTGCGCACCTATGTACTGTATATTGCTATACGTACCTATGAACTGTACAATTATTACACGTGCCTTTGTACTGTATATTGCTATACGTACCTATGTACTGTATAATGTTGTTGTACGCACCTATGTACTGTATATTGCTATACGTACCTATGTACTGTGCAATTATTACACGTGCCTTTGTACTGTATATTGCTATACGTACCTATGTACTGTACAATTATTACACGTGCCTTTGTACTGTATATTGCTATAGGTACCTATGTACTGTATAATGTTGTTGTACGCACCTATGTACTGTATATTGCTATACGTACCTATGTACTGTGCAATTATTACACGTGCCTTTGTACTGTATATTGCTATACGTACCTATGTACTGTACAATTATTACACGTGCCTTTGTACTGTATATTGCTATACGTACCTATGTACTGTATAATGTTGTTGTACGCACCCATGTACTGTATATTGCTATACGTACCTATGTACTGTACAATTATCACACGTGCCTTTGTACTGTATATTGCTATACGTACCTATGTACTGTATAATGTTGTTGTACGCACCTTTGTACTGTATATTGCTATACGTACCTATGTACTGTGCAATTATTACACGTGCCTTTGTACTGTATATTGCTATACGTACCTATGTACTGTATAATGTTGTTGTACGCACCTTTGTACTGTATATTGCTATACGTACCTATGTACTGTACAATTATTACACGTGCCTTTGTACTGTATATTGCTATACGTACCTATGTACTGTAGAATGTTGTTGTACGCACCTATGTACTGTATATTGCTATACGTACCTATGTACTGTGCAATTATTACACGTGCCTTTGTACTGTATATTGCTATACGTACCTATGTACTGTACAATTATTACACGTGCCTTTGTACTGTATATTGCTATACGTACCTATGTACTGTACAATTATTACACGTGCCTTTGTACTGTATATTGCTATACGTACCTATATACTGTACAATTATTACACGTGCCTTTGTACTGTATATTGCTATATTTACCTATGTACTGTATAATGTTGTTGTACGCACCTATGTACTGTATATTGCTATACGTACCTATGAACTGTACAATTATTACACGTGCCTTTGTACTGTATATTGCTATACGTACCTATGTACTGTATAATGTTGTTGTACGCACCCATGTACTGTATATTGCTATACGTACCTATGTACTGTACAATTATCACACGTGCCTTTGTACTGTATATTGCTATACGTACCTATGTACTGTATAATGTTGTTGTACGCACCTTTGTACTGTATATTGCTATACGTACCTATGTACTGTACAATTATTACACGTGCCTTTGTACTGTATATTGCTATACGTACCTATGTACTGTACAATTATTACACGTGCCTTTGTACTGTATATTGCTATACGTACCTATGTACTGTATAATGTTGTTGTACGCACCTATGTACTGTATATTGCTATACGTACCTATGTACTGTGCAATTATTACACGTGCCTTTGTACTGTATATTGCTATACGTACCTATGTACTGTACAATTATTACACGTGCCTTTGTACTGTATATTGCTATACGTACCTATGTACTGTACAATTATTACACGTGCCTTTGTACTGTATATTGCTATAGGTACCTATGTACTGTATAATGTTGTTGTACGCACCTATGTACTGTATATTGCTATACGTACCTATGTACTGTGCAATTATTACACGTGCCTTTGTACTGTATATTGCTATACGTACCTATGTACTGTACAATTATTACACGTGCCTTTGTACTGTATATTGCTATACGTACCTATGTACTGTATAATGTTGTTGTACGCACCCATGTACTGTATATTGCTATACGTACCTATGTACTGTACAATTATCACACGTGCCTTTGTACTGTATATTGCTATACGTACCTATGTACTGTATAATGTTGTTGTACGCACCTTTGTACTGTATATTGCTATACGTACCTATGTACTGTGCAATTATTACACGTGCCTTTGTACTGTATATTGCTATACGTACCTATGTACTGTACAATTATTACACGTGCCTTTGTACTGTATATTGCTATACGTACCTATGTACTGTACAATTATTACACGTGCCTTTGTACTGTATATTGCTATACGTACCTATGTACTGTATAATGTTGTTGTACGCACCTTTGTACTGTATATTGCTATACGTACCTATGTACTGTACAATTATTACACGTGCCTTTGTACTGTATATTGCTATACGTACCTATGTACTGTATAATGTTGTTGTACGCACCTATGTACTGTATATTGCTATACGTACCTATGTACTGTGCAATTATTACACGTGCCTTTGTACTGTATATTGCTATACGTACCTATGTACTGTACAATTATTACACGTGCCTTTGTACTGTATATTGCTATACGTACCTATGTACTGTATAATGTTGTTGTACGCACCTATGTACTGTATATTGCTATACGTACCTATGTACTGTGCAATTATTACACGTGCCTTTGTACTGTATATTGCTATACGTACCTATGTACTGTACAATTATTACACGTGCCTTTGTACTGTATATTGCTATACGTACCTATGTACTGTACAATTATTACACGTGCCTTTGTACTGTATATTGCTATACGTACCTATGTACTGTACAATTATTACACGTGCCTTTGTACTGTATATTGCTATACGTACCTATGTACTGTACAATTATTACACGTGCCTTTGTACTGTATATTGCTATATGTACCTATGTACTGTATAATGTTGTTGTACGCACCTATGTACTGTATATTGCTATACGTACCTGTGAACTGTACAATTATTACACGTGCCTTTGTACTGTATATTGCTATACGTACCTATGTACTGTATAATGTTGTTGTACGCACCTTTGTACTGTATATTGCTATACGTACCTATGTACTGTACAATTATTACACGTGCCTTTGTACTGTATATTGCTATAGGTACCTATGTACTGTATAATGTTGTTGTACGCACCTATGTACTGTATATTGCTATACGTACCTATGTACTGTGCAATTATTACACGTGCCTTTGTACTGTATATTGCTATACGTACCTATGTACTGTACAATTATTACACGTGCCTTTGTACTGTATATTGCTATACGTACCTATGTACTGTATAATGTTGTTGTACGCACCTTTGTACTGTATATTGCTATACGTACCTATGTACTGTACAATTATTACACGTGCCTTTGTACTGTATATTGCTATACGTACCTATGTACTGTATAATGTTGTTGTACGCACCTTTGTACTGTATATTGCTATACGTACCTATGTACTGTACAATTATTACACGTGCCTTTGTACTGTATATTGCTATACGTACCTATGTACTGTATAATGTTGTTGTACGCACCTATGTACTGTATATTGCTATACGTACCTATGTACTGTACAATTATTACACGTGCCTTTGTACTGTATATTGCTATACGTACCTATGTACTGTACAATTATTACACGTGCCTTTGTACTGTATATTGCTATACGTACCTATGTACTGTATAATGTTGCTGTACGCACCTTTGTACTGTATATTGCTATACGTACCTATGTACTGTACAATTATTACACGTGCCTTTGTACTGTATATTGCTATACGTACCTATGTACTGTATAATGTTGTTGTACGCACCTATGTACTGTATATTGCTATACGTACCTATGTACTGTGCAATTATTACACGTGCCTTTGTACTGTATATTGCTATACGTACCTATGTACTGTACAATTATTACACGTGCCTTTGTACTGTATATTGCTATACGTACCCATGTACTGTACAATTATTACACGTGCCTTTGTACTGTATATTGCTATACGTACCTATGTACTGTACAATTATTACACGTGCCTTTGTACTGTATATTGCTATACGTACCTATGTACTGTATAATGTTGTTGTACGCACCCATGTACTGTATATTGTTATACGTACCTATGTACTGTACAATTATCACACGTGCCTTTGTACTGTATATTGCTATACGTACCTATGTACTGTATAATGTTGTTGTACGCACCTTTGTACTGTATATTGCTATACGTACCTATGTACTGTGCAATTATTACACGTGCCTTTGTACTGTATATTGCTATACGTACCTATGTACTGTATAATGTTGTTGTACGCACCTATGTACTGTATATTGCTATACGTACCTATGTACTGTGCAATTATTACACGTGCCTTTGTACTGTATATTGCTGTACGTACCTATGTACTGTACAATTATTACACGTGCCTTTGTACTGTATATTGCTATACGTACCTATGTACTGTACAATTATTACACGTGCCTTTGTACTGTATATTGCTATACGGACCTATGTACTGTACAATTATTACACGTGCCTTTGTACTGTATATTGCTATGTGTACCTATGTACTGTATAATGTTGTTGTACGCACCTATGTACTGTATATTGCTATACGTACCTATGAACTGTACAATTATTACACGTGCCTTTGTACTGTATATTGCTATACGTACCTATGTACTGTATAATGTTGTTGTACGCACCTTTGTACTGTATATTGCTATACGTACCTATGTACTGTACAATTATTACACGTGCCTTTGTACTGTATATTGCTATAGGTACCTATGTACTGTATAATGTTGTTGTACGCACCTATGTACTGTATATTGCTATACGTACCTATGTACTGTGCAATTATTACACGTGCCTTTGTACTGTATATTGCTATACGTACCTATGTACTGTACAATTATTACACGTGCCTTTGTACTGTATATTGCTATACATACCTATGTACTGTACAATTATTACACGTGCCTTTGTACTGTATATTGCTATACGTACCTATGTACTGTATAATGTTGTTGTACGCACCCTTGTACTGTATATTGCTATACGTACCTATGTACTGTACAATTATTACACGTGCCTTTGTACTGTATATTGCTATACGTACCTATGTACTGTATAATGTTGTTGTACGCACCTTTGTACTGTATATTGCTATACGTACCTATGTACTGTACAATTATTACACGTGCCTTTGTACTGTATATTGCTATAGGTACCTATGTACTGTATAATGTTGTTGTACGCACCTATGTACTGTATATTGCTATACGTACCTATGTACTGTGCAATTATTACACGTGCCTTTGTACTGTATATTGCTATACGTACCTATGTACTGTACAATTATTACACGTGCCTTTGTACTGTATATTGCTATACATACCTATGTACTGTACAATTATTACACGTGCCTTTGTACTGTATATTGCTATACGTACCTATGTACTGTATAATGTTGTTGTACGCACCCTTGTACTGTATATTGCTATACGTACCTATGTACTGTACAATTATTACACGTGCCTTTGTACTGTATATTGCTATACGTACCTATGTACTGTATAATGTTGTTGTATGCACCCATGTACTGTATATTGCTATACGTACCTATGTACTGTACAATTATCACACGTGCCTTTGTACTGTATATTGCTATACGTACCTATGTACTGTATAATGTTGTTGTACGCACCTATGTACTGTATATTGCTATACGTACCTCTGTACTGTGCAATTATTACACGTGCCTTTGTACTGTATATTGCTATACGTACCTATGTACTGTACAATTATTACACGTGCCTTTGTACTGTATATTGCTATACGTACCTATGTACTGTACAATTATTACACGTGCCTTTGTACTGTATATTGCTATACGTACCTATGTACTGTACAATTATCACACGTGCCTTTGTACTGTATATTGCTATACGTACCTATGTACTGTATAATGTTGTTGTACGCACCTTTGTACTGTATATTGCTATACGTACCTATGTACTGTACAATTATTACACGTGCCTTTGTACTGTATATTGCTATACGTACCTATGTACTGTACAATTATTACACGTGCCTTTGTACTGTATATTGCTATACGTACCTATGTACTGTATAATGTTGTTGTACGCACCTATGTACTGTATATTGCTATACGTACCTATGTACTGTGCAATTATTACACGTGCCTTTGTACTGTATATTGCTATACGTACCTATGTACTGTACAATTATTACACGTGCCTTTGTACTGTATATTGCTATACGTACCTATGTACTGTACAATTATTACACGTGCCTTTGTACTGTATATTGCTATACGTACCTATGTACTGTATAATGTTGTTGTACGCACCTATGTACTGTATATTGCTATACGTACCTATGTACTGTGCAATTATTACACGTGCCTTTGTACTGTATATTGCTATACGTACCTATGTACTGTACAATTATTACACGTGCCTTTGTACTGTATATTGCTATACGTACCTATGTACTGTACAATTATTACACGTGCCTTTGTACTGTATATTGCTATACGTACCTATGTACTGTACAATTATTACACGTGCCTTTGTACTGTATATTGCTATATGTACCTATGTACTGTATAATGTTGTTGTGCGCACCTATGTACTGTATATTGCTATACGTACCTATGAACTGTACAATTATTACACGTGCCTTTGTACTGTATATTGCTATACGTACCTATGTACTGTATAATGTTGTTGTACGCACCTATGTACTGTATATTGCTATACGTACCTATGTACTGTGCAATTATTACACGTGCCTTTGTACTGTATATTGCTATACGTACCTATGTACTGTACAATTATTACACGTGCCTTTGTACTGTATATTGCTATAGGTACCTATGTACTGTATAATGTTGTTGTACGCACCTATGTACTGTATATTGCTATACGTACCTATGTACTGTGCAATTATTACACGTGCCTTTGTACTGTATATTGCTATACGTACCTATGTACTGTACAATTATTACACGTGCCTTTGTACTGTATATTGCTATACGTACCTATGTACTGTATAATGTTGTTGTACGCACCCATGTACTGTATATTGCTATACGTACCTATGTACTGTACAATTATCACACGTGCCTTTGTACTGTATATTGCTATACGTACCTATGTACTGTATAATGTTGTTGTACGCACCTTTGTACTGTATATTGCTATACGTACCTATGTACTGTGCAATTATTACACGTGCCTTTGTACTGTATATTGCTATACGTACCTATGTACTGTACAATTATTACACGTGCCTTTGTACTGTATATTGCTATACGTACCTATGTACTGTACAATTATTACACGTGCCTTTGTACTGTATATTGCTATACGTACCTATGTACTGTATAATGTTGTTGTACGCACCTATGTACTGTATATTGCTATACGTACCTATGTACTGTGCAATTATTACACGTGCCTTTGTACTGTATATTGCTATACGTACCTATGTACTGTACAATTATTACACGTGCCTTTGTACTGTATATTGCTATACGTACCTATGTACTGTACAATTATTACACGTGCCTTTGTACTGTATATTGCTATACGTACCTATGTACTGTACAATTATTACACGTGCCTTTGTACTGTATATTGCTATATTTACCTATGTACTGTATAATGTTGTTGTACGCACCTATGTACTGTATATTGCTATACGTACCTATGAACTGTACAATTATTACACGTGCCTTTGTACTGTATATTGCTATACGTACCTATGTACTGTATAATGTTGTTGTACGCACCCATGTACTGTATATTGCTATACGTACCTATGTACTGTACAATTATCACACGTGCCTTTGTACTGTATATTGCTATACGTACCTATGTACTGTATAATGTTGTTGTACGCACCTTTGTACTGTATATTGCTGTACGTACCTATGTACTGTACAATTATTACACGTGCCTTTGTACTGTATATTGCTATACGTACCTATGTACTGTACAATTATTACACGTGCCTTTGTACTGTATATTGCTATACGTACCTATGTACTGTATAATGTTGTTGTACGCACCTATGTACTGTATATTGCTATACGTACCTATGTACTGTGCAATTATTACACGTGCCTTTGTACTGTATATTGCTATACGTACCTATGTACTGTACAATTATTACACGTGCCTTTGTACTGTATATTGCTATACGTACCTATGTACTGTACAATTATTACACGTGCCTTTGTACTGTATATTGCTATAGGTACGTATGTACTGTATAATGTTGTTGTACGCACCTATGTACTGTATATTGCTATACGTACCTATGTACTGTGCAATTATTACACGTGCCTTTGTACTGTATATTGCTATACGTACCTATGTACTGTATAATGTTGTTGTACGCACCCATGTACTGTATATTGCTATACGTACCTATGTACTGTACAATTATTACACGTGCCTTTGTACTGTATATTGCTATACGTACCCATGTACTGTACAATTATTACACGTGCCTTTGTACTGTATATTGCTATACGTACCTATGTACTGTACAATTATTACACGTGCCTTTGTACTGTATATTGCTATACGTACCTATGTACTGTATAATGTTGTTGTACGCACCCATGTACTGTATATTGCTATACGTACCTATGTACTGTACAATTATCACACGTGCCTTTGTACTGTATATTGCTATACGTACCTATGTACTGTATAATGTTGTTGTACGCACCTTTGTACTGTATATTGCTATACGTACCTATGTACTGTGCAATTATTACACGTGCCTTTGTACTGTATATTGCTATACGTACCTATGTACTGTACAATTATTACACGTGCCTTTGTACTGTATATTGCTATACGTACCTATGTACTGTACAATTATTACACGTGCCTTTGTACTGTATATTGCTATACGTACCTATGTACTGTATAATGTTGTTGTACGCACCTTTGTACTGTATATTGCTATACGTACCTATGTACTGTACAATTATTACACGTGCCTTTGTACTGTATATTGCTATACGTACCTATGTACTGTATAATGTTGTTGTACGCACCTATGTACTGTATATTGCTATACGTACCTATGTACTGTGCAATTATTACACGTGCCTTTGTACTGTATATTGCTATACGTACCTATGTACTGTACAATTATTACACGTGCCTTTGTACTGTATATTGCTATACGTACCTATGTACTGTATAATGTTGTTGTACGCACCTATGTACTGTATATTGCTATACGTACCTATGTACTGTGCAATTATTACACGTGCCTTTGTACTGTATATTGCTATACGTACCTATGTACTGTACAATTATTACACGTGCCTTTGTACTGTATATTGCTATACGTACCTATGTACTGTATAATGTTGTTGTACGCACCTATGTACTGTATATTGCTATACGTACCTGTGAACTGTACAATTATTACACGTGCCTTTGTACTGTATATTGCTATACGTACCTATGTACTGTATAATGTTGTTGTACGCACCTTTGTACTGTATATTGCTATACGTACCTATGTACTGTACAATTATTACACGTGCCTTTGTACTGTATATTGCTATAGGTACCGATGTACTGTATAATGTTGTTGTACGCACCTATGTACTGTATATTGCTATACGTACCTATGTACTGTGCAATTATTACACGTGCCTTTGTACTGTATATTGCTATACGTACCTATGTACTGTACAATTATTACACGTGCCTTTGTACTGTATATTGCTATACGTACCTATGTACTGTATAATGTTGTTGTACGCACCTTTGTACTGTATATTGCTATACGTACCTATGTACTGTACAATTATTACACGTGCCTTTGTACTGTATATTGCTATACGTACCTATGTACTGTATAATGTTGTTGTACGCACCTATGTACTGTATATTGCTATACGTACCTATGTACTGTGCAATTATTACACGTGCCTTTGTACTGTATATTGCTATACGTACCTATGTACTGTACAATTATTACACGTGCCTTTGTACTGTATATTGCTATACGTACCTATGTACTGTATAATGTTGTTGTACGCACCTATGTACTGTATATTGCTATACGTACCTATGTACTGTGCAATTATTACACGTGCCTTTGTACTGTATATTGCTGTACGTACCTATGTACTGTACAATTATTACACGTGCCTTTGTACTGTATATTGCTATACGTACCTATGTACTGTACAATTATTACACGTGCCTTTGTACTGTATATTGCTATACGGACCTATGTACTGTACAATTATTACACGTGCCTTTGTACTGTATATTGCTATGTGTACCTATGTACTGTATAATGTTGTTGTACGCACCTATGTACTGTATATTGCTATACGTACCTATGAACTGTACAATTATTACACGTGCCTTTGTACTGTATATTGCTATACGTACCTATGTACTGTATAATGTTGTTGTACGCACCTTTGTACTGTATATTGCTATACGTACCTATGTACTGTACAATTATTACACGTGCCTTTGTACTGTATATTGCTATAGGTACCTATGTACTGTATAATGTTGTTGTACGCACCTATGTACTGTATATTGCTATACGTACCTATGTACTGTGCAATTATTACACGTGCCTTTGTACTGTATATTGCTATACGTACCTATGTACTGTACAATTATTACACGTGCCTTTGTACTGTATATTGCTATACGTACCTATGTACTGTACAATTATTACACGTGCCTTTGTACTGTATATTGCTATACGTACCTATGTACTGTATAATGTTGTTGTACGCACCCTTGTACTGTATATTGCTATACGTACCTATGTACTGTACAATTATTACACGTGCCTTTGTACTGTATATTGCTATACGTACCTATGTACTGTATAATGTTGTTGTATGCACCCATGTACTGTATATTGCTATACGTACCTATGTACTGTACAATTATCACACGTGCCTTTGTACTGTATATTGCTATACGTACCTATGTACTGTATAATGTTGTTGTACGCACCTATGTACTGTATATTGCTATACGTACCTCTGTACTGTGCAATTATTACACGTGCCTTTGTACTGTATATTGCTATACGTACCTATGTACTGTACAATTATTACACGTGCCTTTGTACTGTATATTGCTATACGTACCTATGTACTGTACAATTATTACACGTGCCTTTGTACTGTATATTGCTATACGTACCTATGTACTGTACAATTATCACACGTGCCTTTGTACTGTATATTGCTATACGTACCTATGTACTGTATAATGTTGTTGTACGCACCTTTGTACTGTATATTGCTATACGTACCTATGTACTGTACAATTATTACACGTGCCTTTGTACTGTATATTGCTATACGTACCTATGTACTGTACAATTATTACACGTGCCTTTGTACTGTATATTGCTATACGTACCTATGTACTGTATAATGTTGTTGTACGCACCTATGTACTGTATATTGCTATACGTACCTATGTACTGTGCAATTATTACACGTGCCTTTGTACTGTATATTGCTATACGTACCTATGTACTGTACAATTATTACACGTGCCTTTGTACTGTATATTGCTATACGTACCTATGTACTGTACAATTATTACACGTGCCTTTGTACTGTATATTGCTATACGTACCTATGTACTGTATAATGTTGTTGTACGCACCTTTGTACTGTATATTGCTATACGTACCTATGTACTGTACAATTATTACACGTGCCTTTGTACTGTATATTGCTATACGTACCTATGTACTGTATAATGTTGTTGTACGCACCTTTGTACTGTATATTGCTATACGTACCTATGTACTGTACAATTATTACACGTGCCTTTGTACTGTATATAGCTATACGTACCTATGTACTGTATAATGTTGTTGTACGCACCTATGTACTGTATAATGCTATACGTATCTATGTACTGTGCAATTATTACACGTGCCTTTGTACTGTATATTGCTATACGTACGTATGTACTGTACAATTATTACACGTGCCTTTCACTGTATATTGCTATACGTACCTATGTACTGTACAATTATTACACGTGCCATTGTACTGTATATTGCTATACGTACCTATGTACTGTACAATTATCACACGTGCCTTTGTACTGTACATTGCTATACGTACCTATGTACTGTATAATGTTGTTGTACGCACCTATGTACTGTATATTGCTATACGTACCTATGTACTGTACAATTATTACACGTGCCTTTGTACTGTATATTGCTATACGTACCTATGTACTGTACAATTATTACACGTGCCTTTGTACTGTATATTGCTATACGTACCTATGTACTGTACAATTATTACACCTGCCATTGTACTGTATATTGCTATACGTACCTATGTACTGTACAATTATTACACGTGCCTTTGTACTGTATATTGCTATACGTACCTATGTACTGTACAATTATCACACGTGCCTTTGTACTGTATATTGCTATACGTACCTATGTACTGTATAATGTTGTTGTACGCACCTATGTACTGTATATTGCTATACGTACCTATGTACTGTACAATTATTACACGTGCCTTTGTACTGTATATTGCTATACGTACCTATGTACTGTACAATTATTACACGTGCCTTTGTACTGTATATTGCTATACGTACCTATGTACTGTACAACTATTACACGTGCCTTTGTACTGTATATTGCTATGCGTACCTATGTACTGTACAATTATCACACGTGCCTTTGTACTGTACATTGCTATACGTACCTATGTACTGTATAATGTTGTTGTACGCACCTATGTACTGTATATTGCTATACGTACCTATGTACTGTACAATTATTACACGTGCCTTTGTACTGTATATTGCTATACGTACCTATGTACTGTATAATGTTGTTGTACGCTTCTTTGTACTGTATATTGCTATACGTACCTATGTACTGTACAATTATTACACGTGCCTTTGTACTGTATATTGCTATACGTACCTATGTACTGTACAATTATTACACGTGCCTTTGTACTGTATATTGCTATACGTACCTATGTACTGTACAATTATTACACGTGCCTTTGTACTGTATATTGCTATACGTACCTATGTACTGTATAATGTTGTTGTACGCACCTATGTACTGTATATTGCTATACGTACCTATGTACTGTGCAATTATTACACGTGCCTTTGTACTGTATATTGCTATACGTACCTATGTACTGTACAATTATTACACGTGCCTTTGTACTGTATATTGCTATACGTACCCATGTACTGTACAATTATTACACGTGCCTTTGTACTGTATATTGCTATACGTACCTATGTACTGTACAATTATTACACGTGCCTTTGTACTGTATATTGCTATACGTACCTATGTACTGTACAATTATTACACGTGCCTTTGTACTGTATATTGCTATACGTACCTATGTACTGTATAATGTTGTTGTACGCACCTTTGTACTGTATATTGCTATACGTACCTATGAACTGTACAATTATTACACGTGCCTTTGTACTGTATATTGCTATACGTACCTATGTACTGTATAATGTTGTTGTACGCACCTATGTACTGTATATTGCTATACGTACCTATGTACTGTGCAATTATTACACGTGCCTTTGTACTGTATATTGCTATATGTAAATATGTACTGTATAATGTTGTTGTACGCACCTATGTACTGTATATTGCTATACGTACCTATGAACTGTACAATTATTACACGTGCCTTTGTACTGTATATTGCTATACGTACCTATGTACTGTATAATGTTGTTGTACGCACCTTTGTACTGTATATTGCTATACGTACCTATGTACTGTACAATTATTACACGTGCCTTTGTACTGTATATTGCTATAGGTACCTATGTACTGTATAATGTTGTTGTACGCACCTATGTACTGTATATTGCTATACGTACCTATGTACTGTGCAATTATTACACGTGCCTTTGTACTGTATATTGCTATACGTACCTATGTACTGTACAATTATTACACGTGCCTTTGTACTGTATATTGCTATACGTACCTATGTACTGTACAATTATCACACGTGCCTTTGTACTGTATATTGCTATACGTACCTATGTACTGTATAATGTTGTTGTACGCACCTTTGTACTGTATATTGCTATACGTACCTATGTACTGTACAATTATTACACGTGCCTTTGTACTGTATATTGCTATACGTACCTATGTACTGTATAATGTTGTTGTACGCCCCTATGTACTGTATATTGCTATACGTACCTATGTACTGTGCAATTATTACACGTGCCTTTGTACTGTATATTGCTATACGTACCTATGTACTGTACAATTATTACACGTGCCTTTGTACTGTATATTGCTATACGTACCTATGTACTGTACAATTATTACACGTGCCTTTGTACTGTATATTGCTATACGTACCTATGTACTGTATAATGTTGTTGTACGCACCTATGTACTGTATATTGCTATACGTACCTCTGTACTGTGCAATTATTACACGTGCCTTTGTACTGTATATTGCTATACGTACCTATGTACTGTATAATGTTGTTGTACGCACCTTTGTACTGTATATTGCTATACGTACCTATGTACTGTACAATTATTACACGTGCCTTTGTACTGTATATTGCTATATGTACCTATGTACTGTACAATTATTACACGTGCCTTTGTACTGTATATTGCTATACGTACCTATGTACTGTATAATGCTGTTGTACGCACCTATGTACTGTATATTGCTATACGTACCTATGTACTGTTCAATTATTACAAGTGCCTTTGTACTGTATATTGCTATACGTACCTATGTACTGTACAATTATTACACGCGCCTTTGTACTGTATATTGCTATACGTACCTATGTACTGTATAATGTTGTTGTACGCACCTATGTACTGTATATTGCTATACGTACCTATGTACTGTACAATTATTACACGTGCCTTTGTACTGTATATTGCAATACGTACCTATGTACTGTATAATGTTGTTGTACGCACCTTTGTACTGTATATTGCTATACGTACCTATGTACTGTACAATTATTACACGTGCCTTTGTACTGTATATAGCTATACGTACCTATGTACTGTATAATGTTGTTGTACGCACCTTTGTACTGTATATTGCTACACGTACCTATGTACTGTACAATTATTACACGTGCCTTTGTACTGTATATTGCTATACGTACCTATGTACTGTATAATGTTTTTGTACGCACCTATGTACTGTATAATGCTATACGTATCTATGTACTGTGCAATTATTACACGTGCCTTTGTACTGTATATTGCTATACGTACCTATGTACTGTACAATTATTACACGTGCCTTTCACTGTATATTGCTATACGTACCTATGTACTGTACAATTATTACACGTGCCATTGTACTGTATATTGCTATACGTACCTATGTACTGTACAATTATCACACGTGCCTTTGTACTGTACATTGCTATACGTACCTATGTACTGTATAATGTTGTTGTACGCACCTATGTACTGTATATTGCTATACGTACCTATGTACTGTACAATTATTACACGTGCCTTTGTACTGTATATTGCTATACGTACCTATGTACTGTACAATTATTACACGTGCCTTTGTACTGTATATTGCTATACGTACCTATGTACTGTACAATTATTACACGTGCCTTTGTACTGTATATTGCTATACGTACCTATGTACTGTATAATGTTGTTGTACGCACCTTTGTACTGTATATTGCTATACGTACCTATGTACTGTACAATTATTACACGTGCCTTTGTACTGTATATTGCTATACGTAGCTATGTACTGTACAATTATTACACGTGCCTTTGTACTGTATATTGCTATACGTACCTATGTACTGTATAATGTTGTTGTACGCACCTATGTACTGTATATTGCTATACGTACCTATGTACTGTATAATGTTGTTGTACGCACCTATGTACTGTATATTGCTATACGTACCTATGTACTGTGCAATTATTACACGTGCCTTTGTACTGTATATTGCTATACGTACCTATGTACTGTATAATGTTGTTGTACGTACCTTTGTACTGTATATTGCTATACGTACCTATGTACTGTATAATGTTTTTGTACGCACCTATGTACTGTATATTGCCATACGTACCTATGTACTGTACAATTATCACACGTGCCTTTGTACTGTATATTGCTATACGTACCTATGTACTGTATAATGTTGTTGTACGCACCTATGTACTGTATATTGCTATACGTACCTCTGTACTGTGCAATTATTACACGTGCCTTTGTACTGTATATTGCTATACGTACCTATGTACTGTACAATTATTACACGTGCCTTTGTACTGTATATTGCTATACGTACCTATGTACTGTACAATTATTACACGTGCCTTTGTACTGTATATTGCTATACGTACCTATGTACTGTACAATTATCACACGTGCCTTTGTACTGTATATTGCTATACGTACCTATGTACTGTATAATGTTGTTGTACGCACCTTTGTACTGTATATTGCTATACGTACCTATGTACTGTACAATTATTACACGTGCCTTTGTACTGTATATTGCTATACGTACCTATGTACTGTACAATTATTACACGCGCCTTTGTACTGTATATTGCTATACGTACCTATGTACTGTATAATGTTGTTGTACGCACCTATGTACTGTATATTGCTATACGTACCTATGTACTGTGCAATTATTACACGTGCCTTTGTACTGTATATTGCTATACGTACCTATGTACTGTACAATTATTACACGTGCCTTTGTACTGTATATTGCTATACGTACCTATGTACTGTACAATTATTACACGTGCCTTTGTACTGTATATTGCTATACGTACCTATGTACTGTATAATGTTGTTGTACGCACCTTTGTACTGTATATTGCTATACGTACCTATGTACTGTACAATTATTACACGTGCCTTTGTACTGTATATTGCTATAGGTACCTATGTACTGTATAATGTTGTTGTACGCACCTATGTACTGTATATTGCTATACGTACCTATGTACTGTGCAATTATTACACGTGCCTTTGTACTGTATATTGCTATACGTACCTATGTACTGTACAATTATTACACGTGCCTTTGTACTGTATATTGCTATAGGTACCTATGTACTGTATAATGTTGTTGTACGCACCTATGTACTGTATATTGCTATACGTACCTATGTACTGTGCAATTATTACACGTGCCTTTGTACTGTATATTGCTATACGTACCTATGTACTGTACAATTATTACACGTGCCTTTGTACTGTATATTGCTATACGTACCTATGTACTGTATAATGTTGTTGTACGCACCCATGTACTGTATATTGCTATACGTACCTATGTACTGTACAATTATCACACGTGCCTTTGTACTGTATATTGCTATACGTACCTATGTACTGTATAATGTTGTTGTACGCACCTTTGTACTGTATATTGCTATACGTACCTATGTACTGTGCAATTATTACACGTGCCTTTGTACTGTATATTGCTATACGTACCTATGTACTGTACAATTATTACACGTGCCTTTGTACTGTATATTGCTATACGTACCTATGTACTGTACAATTATTACACGTGCCTTTGTACTGTATATTGCTATACGTACCTATGTACTGTATAATGTTGTTGTACGCACCTATGTACTGTATATTGCTATACGTACCTATGTACTGTGCAATTATTACACGTGCCTTTGTACTGTATATTGCTATACGTACCTATGTACTGTACAATTATTACACGTGCCTTTGTACTGTATATTGCTATACGTACCTATGTACTGTATAATGTTGTTGTACGCACCTTTGTACTGTATATTGCTATACGTACCTATGTACTGTACAATTATTACACGTGCCTTTGTACTGTATATTGCTATAGGTACCTATGTACTGTATAATGTTGTTGTACGCACCTATGTACTGTATATTGCTATACGTACCTATGTACTGTGCAATTATTACACGTGCCTTTGTACTGTATATTGCTATACGTACCTATGTACTGTACAATTATTACACGTGCCTTTGTACTGTATATTGCTATAGGTACCTATGTACTGTATAATGTTGTTGTACGCACCTATGTACTGTATATTGCTATACGTACCTATGTACTGTGCAATTATTACACGTGCCTTTGTACTGTATATTGCTATACGTACCTATGTACTGTACAATTATTACACGTGCCTTTGTACTGTATATTGCTATACGTACCTATGTACTGTATAATGTTGTTGTACGCACCCATGTACTGTATATTGCTATACGTACCTATGTACTGTACAATTATTACACGTGCCTTTGTACTGTATATTGCTATACGTACCTATGTACTGTACAATTATTACAAGTGCCTTTGTACTGTATATTGCTATACGTACCTATGTACTGTACAATTATTACACGTGCCATTGTACTGTATATTGCTATACGTACCTATGTACTGTATAATGTTTTTGTACGCACCTATGTACTGTATATTGCCATACGTACCTATGTACTGTACAATTATCACACGTGCCTTTGTACTGTATATTGCTATACGTACCTATGTACTGTATAATGTTGTTGTACGCACCTATGTACTGTATATTGCTATACGTACCTATGTACTGTACAATTATTACACGTGCCTTTGTACTGTATATTGCTATACGTACCTATGTACTGTATAATGTTGTTGTACGCACCTTTGTACTGTATATTGCTATACGTACCTATGTACTGTATAATGTTGTTGTACGCACCTTTGTACTGTATATTGCTATACGTACCTATGTACTGTGCAATTATTACACGTGCCTTTGTACTGTATATTGCTATACGTACCTATGTACTGTACAATTATTACACGTGCCTTTGTACTGTATATTGCTATACGTACCTATGTACTGTACAATTATTACACGTGCCTTTGTACTGTATATTGCTATACGTACCTATGTACTGTATAATGTTGTTGTACGCACCTATGTACTGTATATTGCTATACGTACCTATGTACTGTGCAATTATTACACGTGCCTTTGTACTGTATATTGCTATACGTACCTATGTACTGTACAATTATTACACGTGCCTTTGTACTGTATATTGCTATACGTACCTATGTACTGTATAATGTTGTTGTACGCACCTATGTACTGTATATTGCTATACGTACCTATGTACTGTGCAATTATTACACGTGCCTTTGTACTGTATATTGCTATACGTACCTATGTACTGTACAATTATTACACGTGCCTTTGTACTGTATATTGCTATACGTACCTATGTACTGTACAATTATTACACGTGCCTTTGTACTGTATATTGCTATAGGTACCTATGTACTGTATAATGTTGTTGTACGCACCTATGTACTGTATATTGCTATACGTACCTATGTACTGTGCAATTATTACACGTGCCTTTGTACTGTATATTGCTATACGTACCTATGTACTGTATAATTTTGTTGTACGCACCCATGTACTGTATATTGCTATACGTACCTATGTACTGTACAATTATTACACGTGCCTTTGTACTGTATATTGCTATACGTACCTATGTACTGTATAATGTTGTTGTACGCACCTATGTACTGTATATTGCTATACGTACCTATGTACTGTGCAATTATTACACGTGCCTTTGTACTGTATATTGCTATACGTACCTATGTACTGTACAATTATTACACGTGCCTTTGTACTGTATATTGCTATACGTACCCATGTACTGTACAATTATTACACGTGCCTTTGTACTGTATATTGCTATACGTACCTATGTACTGTACAATTATTACACGTGCCTTTGTACTGTATATTGCTATACGTACCTATGTACTGTATAATGTTGTTGTACGCACCCATGTACTGTATATTGCTATACGTACCTATGTACTGTACAATTATCACACGTGCCTTTGTACTGTATATTGCTATACGTACCTATGTACTGTATAATGTTGTTGTACGCACCTTTGTACTGTATATTGCTATACGTACCTATGTACTGTGCAATTATTACACGTGCCTTTGAACTGTATATTGCTATACGTACCTATGTACTGTACAATTATTACACGTGCCTTTGTACTGTATATTGCTATACGTACCTATGTACTGTACAATTATTACACGTGCCTTTGTACTGTATATTGCTATACGTACCTATGTACTGTATAATGTTGTTGTACGCACCTTTGTACTGTATATTGCTATACGTACCTATGTACTGTACAATTATTACACGTGCCTTTGTACTGTATATTGCTATACGTACCTATGTACTGTATAATGTTGTTGTACGCACCTTTGTACTGTATATTGCTATACGTACCTATGTACTGTACAATTATTACACGTGCCTTTCACTGTATATTGCTATACGTACCTATGTACTGTACAATTATTACACGTGCCATTGTACTGTATATTGCTATACGTACCTATGTACTGTACAATTATCACACGTGCCTTTGTACTGTACATTGCTATACGTACCTATGTACTGTATAATGTTGTTGTACGCACCTATGTACTGTATATTGCTATACGTACCTATGTACTGTACAATTATTACACGTGCCTTTGTACTGTATATTGCTATACGTACCTATGTACTGTACAATTATCACACGTGCCTTTGTACTGTATATTGCTATACGTACCTATGTACTGTATAATGTTGTTGTACGCACCTATGTACTGTATATTGCTATACGTACCTATGTACTGTACAATTATTACACGTGCCTTTGTACTGTATATTGCTATACGTACCTATGTACTGTACAATTATTACACGTGCCTTTGTACTGTATATTGCTATACGTACCTATGTACTGTACAACTATTACACGTGCCTTTGTACTGTATATTGCTATACGTACCTATGTACTGTACAATTATCACACGTGCCTTTGTACTGTACATTGCTATACGTACCTATGTACTGTATAATGTTGTTGTACGCACCTATGTACTGTATATTGCTATACGTACCTATGTACTGTACAATTATTACACGTGCCTTTGTACTGTATATTGCTATACGTACCTATGTACTGTATAATGTTGTTGTACGCTTCTTTGTACTGTATATTGCTATACGTACCTATGTACTGTACAATTATTACACGTGCCTTTGTACTGTATATTGCTATACGTACCTATGTACTGTACAATTATTACACGTGCCTTTGTACTGTATATTGCTATACGTACCTATGTACTGTACAATTATTACACGTGCCTTTGTACTGTATATTGCTATACGTACCTATGTACTGTATAATGTTGTTGTACGCACCTATGTACTGTATATTGCTATACGTACCTATGTACTGTGCAATTATTACACGTGCCTTTGTACTGTATATTGCTATACGTACCTATGTACTGTACAATTATTACACGTGCCTTTGTACTGTATATTGCTATACGTACCTATGTACTGTATAATGTTGTTGTACGCACCTATGTACTGTATATTGCTATACGTACCTATGTACTGTGCAATTATTACACGTGCCTTTGTACTGTATATTGCTATACGTACCTATGTACTGTACAATTATTACACGTGCCTTTGTACTGTATATTGCTATACGTACCTATGTACTGTACAATTATTACACGTGCCTTTGTACTGTATATTGCTATACGTACCTATGTACTGTACAATTATTACACGTGCCTTTGTACTGTATATTGCTATATGTACCTATGTACTGTATAATGTTGTTGTACGCACCTATGTACTGTATATTGCTATACGTACCTGTGAACTGTACAATTATTACACGTGCCTTTGTACTGTATATTGCTATACGTACCTATGTACTGTATAATGTTGTTGTACGCACCTTTGTACTGTATATTGCTATACGTACCTATGTACTGTACAATTATTACACGTGCCTTTGTACTGTATATTGCTATAGGTACCTATGTACTGTATAATGTTGTTGTACGCACCTATGTACTGTATATTGCTATACGTACCTATGTACTGTGCAATTATTACACGTGCCTTTGTACTGTATATTGCTATACGTACCTATGTACTGTACAATTATTACACGTGCCTTTGTACTGTATATTGCTATACGCACCTATGTACTGTATAATGTTGTTGTACGCACCTTTGTACTGTATATTGCTATACGTACCTATGTACTGTACAATTATTACACGTGCCTTTGTACTGTATATTGCTATACGTACCTATGTACTGTATAATGTTGTTGTACGCACCTATGTACTGTATATTGCTATACGTACCTATGTACTGTGCAATTATTACACGTGCCTTTGTACTGTATATTGCTATACGTACCTATGTACTGTACAATTATTACACGTGCCTTTGTACTGTATATTGCTATACGTACCTATGTACTGTATAATGTTGTTGTACGCACCTATGTACTGTATATTGCTATACGTACCTATGTACTGTGCAATTATTACACGTGCCTTTGTACTGTATATTGCTGTACGTACCTATGTACTGTACAATTATTACACGTGCCTTTGTACTGTATATTGCTATACGTACCTATGTACTGTACAATTATTACACGTGCCTTTGTACTGTATATTGCTATACGGACCTATGTACTGTACAATTATTACACGTGCCTTTGTACTGTATATTGCTATGTGTACCTATGTACTGTATAATGTTGTTGTACGCACCTATGTACTGTATATTGCTATACGTACCTATGAACTGTACAATTATTACACGTGCCTTTGTACTGTATATTGCTATACGTACCTATGTACTGTATAATGTTGTTGTACGCACCTTTGTACTGTATATTGCTATACGTACCTATGTACTGTACAATTATTACACGTGCCTTTGTACTGTATATTGCTATAGGTACCTATGTACTGTATAATGTTGTTGTACGCACCTATGTACTGTATATTGCTATACGTACCTATGTACTGTGCAATTATTACACGTGCCTTTGTACTGTATATTGCTATACGTACCTATGTACTGTACAATTATTACACGTGCCTTTGTACTGTATATTGCTATACGTACCTATGTACTGTACAATTATTACACGTGCCTTTGTACTGTATATTGCTATACGTACCTATGTACTGTATAATGTTGTTGTACGCACCCTTGTACTGTATATTGCTATACGTACCTATGTACTGTACAATTATTACACGTGCCTTTGTACTGTATATTGCTATACGTACCTATGTACTGTATAATGTTGTTGTATGCACCCATGTACTGTATATTGCTATACGTACCTATGTACTGTACAATTATCACACGTGCCTTTGTACTGTATATTGCTATACGTACCTATGTACTGTATAATGTTGTTGTACGCACCTATGTACTGTATATTGCTATACGTACCTCTGTACTGTGCAATTATTACACGTGCCTTTGTACTGTATATTGCTATACGTACCTATGTACTGTACAATTATTACACGTGCCTTTGTACTGTATATTGCTATACGTACCTATGTACTGTACAATTATTACACGTGCCTTTGTACTGTATATTGCTATACGTACCTATGTACTGTACAATTATCACACGTGCCTTTGTACTGTATATTGCTATACGTACCTATGTACTGTATAATGTTGTTGTACGCACCTTTGTACTGTATATTGCTATACGTACCTATGTACTGTACAATTATTACACGTGCCTTTGTACTGTATATTGCTATACGTACCTATGTACTGTACAATTATTACACGTGCCTTTGTACTGTATATTGCTATACGTACCTATGTACTGTATAATGTTGTTGTACGCACCTATGTACTGTATATTGCTATACGTACCTATGTACTGTGCAATTATTACACGTGCCTTTGTACTGTATATTGCTATACGTACCTATGTACAGTACAATTATTACACGTGCCTTTGTACTGTATATTGCTATACGTACCTATGTACTGTACAATTATTACACGTGCCTTTGTACTGTATATTGCTATACGTACCTATGTACTGTACAATTATTACACGTGCCTTTGTACTGTATATTGCTATACGTACCTATGTACTGTACAATTATTACACGTGCCTTTGTACTGTATATTGCTATATGTACCTATGTACTGTATAATGTTGTTGTACGCACCTATGTACTGTATATTGCTATACGTACCTATGAACTGTACAATTATTACACGTGCCTTTGTACTGTATATTGCTATACGTACCTATGTACTGTATAATGTTGTTGTACGCACCTTTGTACTGTATATTGCTATACGTACCTATGTACTGTACAATTATTACACGTGCCTTTGTACTGTATATTGCTATAGGTACCTATGTACTGTATAATGTTGTTGTACGCACCTATGTACTGTATATTGCTATACGTACCTATGTACTGTGCAATTATTACACGTGCCTTTGTACTGTATATTGCTATACGTACCTATGTACTGTACAATTATTACACGTGCCTTTGTACTGTATATTGCTATACGTACCTATGTACTGTACAATTATTACACGTGCCTTTGTACTGTATATTGCTATACGTACCTATGTACTGTACAATTATCACACGTGCCTTTGTACTGTATATTGCTATACGTACCTATGTACTGTATAATGTTGTTGTACGCACCTTTGTAATGTATATTGCTATACGTACCTATGTACTGTACAATTATTACACGTGCCTTTGTACTGTATATTGCTATACGTACCTATGTACTGTACAATTATTACACGTGCCTTTGTACTGTATATTGCTATACGTACCTATGTACTGTATAATGTTGTTGTACGCACCTATGTACTGTATATTGCTATACGTACCTATGTACTGTGCAATTATTACACGTGCCTTTGTACTGTATATTGCTATACGTACCTATGTACTGTACAATTATTACACGTGCCTTTGTACTGTATATTGCTATACGTACCTATGTACTGTACAATTATTACACGTGCCTTTGTACTGTATATTGCTATACGTACCTATGTACTGTATAATGTTGTTGTACGCACCTTTGTACTGTATATTGCTATACGTACCTATGTACTGTACAATTATTACACGTGCCTTTGTACTGTATATTGCTATACGTACCTATGTACTGTATAATGTTGTTGTACGCACCTTTGTACTGTATATTGCTATACGTACCTATGTACTGTACAATTATTACACGTGCCTTTCACTGTATATTGCTATACGTACCTATGTACTGTACAATTATTACACGTGCCATTGTACTGTATATTGCTATACGTACCTATGTACTGTACAATTATCACACGTGCCTTTGTACTGTACATTGCTATACGTACCTATGTACTGTATAATGTTGTTGTACGCACCTATGTACTGTATATTGCTATACGTACCTATGTACTGTACAATTATTACACGTGCCTTTGTACTGTATATTGCTATACGTACCTATGTACTGTACAATTATCACACGTGCCTTTGTACTGTATATTGCTATACGTACCTATGTACTGTATAATGTTGTTGTACGCACCTATGTACTGTATATTGCTATACGTACCTATGTACTGTACAATTATTACACGTGCCTTTGTACTGTATATTGCTATACGTACCTATGTACTGTACAATTATTACACGTGCCTTTGTACTGTATATTGCTATACGTACCTATGTACTGTACAACTATTACACGTGCCTTTGTACTGTATATTGCTATACGTACCTATGTACTGTACAATTATCACACGTGCCTTTGTACTGTACATTGCTATACGTACCTATGTACTGTATAATGTTGTTGTACGCACCTATGTACTGTATATTGCTATACGTACCTATGTACTGTACAATTATTACACGTGCCTTTGTACTGTATATTGCTATACGTACCTATGTACTGTATAATGTTGTTGTACGCTTCTTTGTACTGTATATTGCTATACGTACCTATGTACTGTATAATGTTGTTGTACGCTTCTTTGTACTGTATATTGCTATACGTACCTATGTACTGTACAATTATTACACGTGCCTTTGTACTGTATATTGCTATACGTACCTATGTACTGTACAATTATTACACGTGCCTTTGTACTGTATATTGCTATACGTACCTATGTACTGTATAATGTTGTTGTACGCACCTATGTACTGTATATTGCTATACGTACCTATGTACTGTGCAATTATTACACGTGCCTTTGTACTGTATATTGCTATACGTACCTATGTACTGTACAATTATTACACGTGCCTTTGTACTGTATATTGCTATACGTACCCATGTACTGTACAATTATTACACGTGCCTTTGTACTGTATATTGCTATACGTACCTATGTACTGTACAATTATTACACGTGCCTTTGTACTGTATATTGCTATACGTACCTATGTACTGTACAATTATTACACGTGCCTTTGTACTGTATATTGCTATACGTACCTATGTACTGTATAATGTTGTTGTACGCACCCTTGTACTGTATATTGCTATACGTACCTATGAACTGTACAATTATTACACGTGCCTTTGTACTGTATATTGCTATACGTACCTATGTACTGTATAATGTTGTTGTACGCACCTTTGTACTGTATATTGCTATACGTACCTATGTACTGTACAATTATTACACGTGCCTTTGTACTGTATATAGCTATACGTACCTATGTACTGTATAATGTTGTTGTACGCACCTTTGTACTGTATATTGCTACACGTACCTATGTACTGTACAATTATTACACGTGCCTTTGTACTGTATATTGCTATACGTACCTATGTACTGTATAATGTTGTTGTACGCACCTATGTACTGTATAATGCTATACGTATCTATGTACTGTGCAATTATTACACGTGCCTTTGTACTGTATATTGCTATACGTACCTATGTACTGTACAATTATTACACGTGCCTTTCACTGTATATTGCTATACGTACCTATGTACTGTACAATTATTACACGTGCCATTGTACTGTATATTGCTATACGTACCTATGTACTGTACAATTATCACACGTGCCTTTGTACTGTACATTGCTATACGTACCTATGTACTGTATAATGTTGTTGTACGCACCTATGTACTGTATATTGCTATACGTACCTATGTACTGTACAATTATTACACGTGCCTTTGTACTGTATATTGCTATACGTACCTATGTACTGTACAATTATTACACGTGCCTTTGTACTGTATATTGCTATACGTACCTATGTACTGTACAATTATTACACGTGCCTTTGTACTGTATATTGCTATACGTACCTATGTACTGTACAATTATTACACGTGCCTTTGTACTGTATATTGCTATACGTACCTATGTACTGTATAATGTTGTTGTACGCACCTTTGTACTGTATATTGCTATACGTACCTATGTACTGTACAATTATTACACGTGCCTTTGTACTGTATATTGCTATACGTAGCTATGTACTGTACAATTATTACACGTGCCTTTGTACTGTATATTGCTATACGTACCTATGTACTGTATAATGTTGTTGTACGCACCTATGTACTGTATATTGCTATACGTACCTATGTACTGTATAATGTTGTTGTACGCACCTATGTACTGTATATTGCTATACGTACCTATGTACTGTGCAATTATTACACGTGCCTTTGTACTGTATATTGCTATACGTACCTATGTACTGTATAATGTTGTTGTACGTACCTTTGTACTGTATATTGCTATACGTACCTATGTACTGTACAATTATTACACGTGCCATTGTATTGTATATTGCTATACGTACCTATGTACTGTACAATTATTACACGTGCCTTTGTACTGTATATTGCTATACGTACCTATGTACTGTACAATTATTACAAGTGCCTTTGTACTGTATATTGCTATACGTACCTATGTACTGTACAATTATTACACGTGCCATTGTACTGTATATTGCTATACGTACCTATGTACTGTATAATGTTTTTGTACGCACCTATGTACTGTATATTGCCATACGTACCTATGTACTGTACAATTATCACACGTGCCTTTGTACTGTATATTGCTATACGTACCTATGTACTGTATAATGTTGTTGTACGCACCTATGTACTGTATATTGCTATACGTACCTATGTACTGTACAATTATTACACGTGCCTTTGTACTGTATATTGCTATACGTACCTATGTACTGTATAATGTTGTTGTACGCACCTTTGTACTGTATATTGCTATACGTACCTATGTACTGTACAATTATTACACGTGCCTTTGTACTGTATATTGCTATACGTACCTATGTACTGTATAATGATGTTGTACGCACCTATGTACTGTATATTGCTATACGTACCTATGTACTGTGCAATTATTACACGTGCCTTTGTACTGTATATTGCTATACGTACCTATGTACTGTATAATGTTGTTCTACGCACCTTTGTACTGTATATTGCTATACGTACCTATGTACTGTACACTTATTACACGTGCCTTTGTACTGTATATTGCTATACGTACCTATGTACTGTATAATGTTGTTGTACGCACCTTTGTACTGTATATTGCTATACGTACCTATGTACTGTACAACTATTACACGTGCCTTTCACTGTATATTGCTATACGTACCTATGTACTGTACAATTATTACACGTGCAATTGTACTGTATATTGCTATACGTACCTATGTACTGTACAATTATCACACGTGCCTTTGTACTGTACATTGCTATACGTACCTATGTACTGTATAATGTTGTTGTACGCACCTATGTACTGTATATTGCTATACGTACCTATGTACTGTACAATTATTACACGTGCCTTTGTACTGTATATTGCTATACGTACCTATGTACTGTACAATTATTACACGTGCCTTTGTACTGTATATTGCTATACGTACCTATGTACTGTACAATTATTACACCTGCCATTGTACTGTATATTGCTATCCGTACCTATGAACTGTACAATTATTACACGTGCCTTTGTACTGTATATTGCTATACGTACCTATGTACTGTACAATTATCACACGTGCCTTTGTACTGTATATTGCTATACGTACCTATGTACTGTACAATTATTACACGTGCCTTTGTACTGTATATTGCTATACGTACCTATGTACTGTATAATGTTTTTGTACGCACCTATGTACTGTATATTGCCATACGTACCTATGTACTGTACAATTATCACACGTGCCTTTGTACTGTATATTGCTATACGTACCTATGTACTGTATAATGTTGTTGTACGCACCTATGTACTGTATATTGCTATACGTACCTATGTACTGTACAATTATTACACGTGCCTTTGTACTGTATATTGCTATACGTACCTATGTACTGTACAATTATTACACGTGCCTTTGTACTGTATATAGCTATACGTACCTATGTACTGTATAATGTTGTTGTACGCACCTTTGTACTGTATATTGCTACACGTACCTATGTACTGTACAATTATTACACGTGCTTTTGTACTGTATATTGCTATACGTACCTATGTACTGTATAATGTTGTTGTACGCACCTATGTACTGTATAATGCTATACGTATCTATGTACTGTGCAATTATTACACGTGCCTTTGTACTGTATATTGCTATACGTACCTATGTACTGTACAATTATTACACGTGCCTTTCCCTGTATATTGCTATACGTACCTATGTACTGTACAATTATTACACGTGCCATTGTACTGTATATTGCTATACGCACCTATGTACTGTACAATTATCACACGTGCCTTTGTACTGTACATTGCTATACGTACCTATGTACTGTATAATGTTGTTGTACGCACCTATGTATTGTATATTGCTATACGTACCTATGTACTGTACAATTATTACACGTGCCTTTGTACTGTATATTGCTATACGTACCTATGTACTGTACAATTATTACACGTGCCTTTGTACTGTATATTGCTATACGTACCTATGTACTGTACAATTATTACACCTGCCATTGTACTGTATATTGCTATACGTACCTATGTACTGTACAATTATTACACGTGCCTTTGTACTGTATATTGCTATACGTACCTATGTACTGTACAATTATCACACGTGCCTTTGTACTGTATATTGCTATACGTACCTATGTACTGTATAATGTTGTTGTACGCACCTATGTACTGTATATTGCTCTACGTACCTCTGTACTGTGCAATTATTACACGTGCCTTTGTACTGTATATTGCTATACGTACCTATGTACTGTACAACTATTACACGTGCCTTTGTACTGTATATTGCTATACGTACCTATGTACTGTACAATTATCACACGTGCCTTTGTACTGTACATTGCTATACGTACCTATGTACTGTATAATGTTGTTGTACGCACCTATGTACTGTATATTGCTATACGTACCTATGTACTGTACAATTATTACACGTGCCTTTGTACTGTATATTGCTATACGTACCTATGTACTGTACAATTATCACACGTGCCTTTGTACTGTATATTGCTATACGTACCTATGTACTGTATAATGTTGTTGTACGCACCTTTGTACTGTATATTGCTATACGTACCTATGTACTGTACAATTATTACACGTGCCTTTGTACTGTATATTGCTATACGTACCTATGTACTGTACAATTATTACACGTGCCTTTGTACTGTATATTGCTATACGTACCTATGTACTGTATAATGTTGTTGTACGCACCTATGTACTGTATATTGCTATACGTACCTATGTACTGTGCAATTATTACACGTGCCTTTGTACTGTATATTGCTATACGTACCTATGTACTGTACAATTATTACACGTGCCTTTGTACTGTATATTGCTATACGTACCTATGTACTGTACAATTATTACACGTGCCTTTGTACTGTATATTGCTATACGTACCTATGTACTGTACAATTATTACACGTGCCTTTGTACTGTATATTGCTATACGTACCTATGTACTGTACAATTATTACACGTGCCTTTGTACTGTATATTGCTATATGTACCTATGTACTGTATAATGTTGTTGTACGCACCTATGTACTGTATATTGCTATACGTACCTATGAACTGTACAATTATTACACGTGCCTTTGTACTGTATATTGCTATACGTACCTATGTACTGTATAATGTTGTTGTACGCACCTTTGTACTGTATATTGCTATACGTACCTATGTACTGTACAATTATTACACGTGCCTTTGTACTGTATATTGCTATAGGTACCTATGTACTGTATAATGTTGTTGTACGCACCTATGTACTGTATATTGCTATACGTACCTATGTACTGTGCAATTATTACACGTGCCTTTGTACTGTATATTGCTATACGTACCTATGTACTGTACAATTATTACACGTGCCTTTGTACTGTATATTGCTATACGTACCTATGTACTGTACAATTATTACACGTGCCTTTGTACTGTATATTGCTATACGTACCTATGTACTGTACAATTATCACACGTGCCTTTGTACTGTATATTGCTATACGTACCTATGTACTGTATAATGTTGTTGTACGCACCTTTGTAATGTATATTGCTATACGTACCTATGTACTGTACAATTATTACACGTGCCTTTGTACTGTATATTGCTATACGTACCTATGTACTGTACAATTATTACACGTGCCTTTGTACTGTATATTGCTATACGTACCTATGTACTGTATAATGTTGTTGTACGCACCTATGTACTGTATATTGCTATACGTACCTATGTACTGTGCAATTATTACACGTGCCTTTGTACTGTATATTGCTATACGTACCTATGTACTGTACAATTATTACACGTGCCTTTGTACTGTATATTGCTATACGTACCTATGTACTGTACAATTATTACACGTGCCTTTGTACTGTATATTGCTATACGTACCTATGTACTGTATAATGTTGTTGTACGCACCTTTGTACTGTATATTGCTATACGTACCTATGTACTGTACAATTATTACACGTGCCTTTGTACTGTATATTGCTATACGTACCTATGTACTGTATAATGTTGTTGTACGCACCTTTGTACTGTATATTGCTATACGTACCTATGTACTGTACAATTATTACACGTGCCTTTCACTGTATATTGCTATACGTACCTATGTACTGTACAATTATTACACGTGCCATTGTACTGTATATTGCTATACGTACCTATGTACTGTACAATTATCACACGTGCCTTTGTACTGTACATTGCTATACGTACCTATGTACTGTATAATGTTGTTGTACGCACCTATGTACTGTATATTGCTATACGTACCTATGTACTGTACAATTATTACACGTGCCTTTGTACTGTATATTGCTATACGTACCTATGTACTGTACAATTATCACACGTGCCTTTGTACTGTATATTGCTATACGTACCTATGTACTGTATAATGTTGTTGTACGCACCTATGTACTGTATATTGCTATACGTACCTATGTACTGTACAATTATTACACGTGCCTTTGTACTGTATATTGCTATACGTACCTATGTACTGTACAATTATTACACGTGCCTTTGTACTGTATATTGCTATACGTACCTATGTACTGTACAACTATTACACGTGCCTTTGTACTGTATATTGCTATACGTACCTATGTACTGTACAATTATCACACGTGCCTTTGTACTGTACATTGCTATACGTACCTATGTACTGTATAATGTTGTTGTACGCACCTATGTACTGTATATTGCTATACGTACCTATGTACTGTACAATTATTACACGTGCCTTTGTACTGTATATTGCTATACGTACCTATGTACTGTATAATGTTGTTGTACGCTTCTTTGTACTGTATATTGCTATACGTACCTATGTACTGTACAATTATTACACGTGCCTTTGTACTGTATATTGCTATACGTACCTATGTACTGTACAATTATTACACGTGCCTTTGTACTGTATATTGCTATACGTACCTATGTACTGTACAATTATCACACGTGCCTTTGTACTGTACATTGCTATACGTACCTATGTACTGTATAATGTTGTTGTACGCACCTATGTACTGTATATTGCTATACGTACCTATGTACTGTACAATTATTACACGTGCCTTTGTACTGTATATTGCTATACGTACCTATGTACTGTACAATTATTACACGTGCCTTTGTACTGTATATTGCTATACGTACCTATGTACTGTATAATGTTGTTGTACGCACCCTTGTACTGTATATTGCTATACGTACCTATGAACTGTACAATTATTACACGTGCCTTTGTACTGTATATTGCTATACGTACCTATGTACTGTATAATGTTGTTGTACGCACCTTTGTACTGTATATTGCTATACGTACCTATGTACTGTACAATTATTACACGTGCCTTTGTACTGTATATAGCTATACGTACCTATGTACTGTATAATGTTGTTGTACGCACCTTTGTACTGTATATTGCTACACGTACCTATGTACTGTACAATTATTACACGTGCCTTTGTACTGTATATTGCTATACGTACCTATGTACTGTATAATGTTGTTGTACGCACCTATGTACTGTATAATGCTATACGTATCTATGTACTGTGCAATTATTACACGTGCCTTTGTACTGTATATTGCTATACGTACCTATGTACTGTACAATTATTACACGTGCCTTTCACTGTATATTGCTATACGTACCTATGTACTGTACAATTATTACACGTGCCATTGTACTGTATATTGCTATACGTACCTATGTACTGTACAATTATCACACGTGCCTTTGTACTGTACATTGCTATACGTACCTATGTACTGTATAATGTTGTTGTACGCACCTATGTACTGTATATTGCTATACGTACCTATGTACTGTACAATTATTACACGTGCCTTTGTACTGTATATTGCTATACGTACCTATGTACTGTACAATTATTACACGTGCCTTTGTACTGTATATTGCTATACGTACCTATGTACTGTACAATTATTACACGTGCCTTTGTACTGTATATTGCTATACGTACCTATGTACTGTACAATTATTACACGTGCCTTTGTACTGTATATTGCTATACGTACCTATGTACTGTATAATGTTGTTGTACGCACCTTTGTACTGTATATTGCTATACGTACCTATGTACTGTACAATTATTACACGTGCCTTTGTACTGTATATTGCTATACGTAGCTATGTACTGTACAATTATTACACGTGCCTTTGTACTGTATATTGCTATACGTACCTATGTACTGTATAATGTTGTTGTACGCACCTATGTACTGTATATTGCTATACGTACCTATGTACTGTATAATGTTGTTGTACGCACCTATGTACTGTATATTGCTATACGTACCTATGTACTGTGCAATTATTACACGTGCCTTTGTACTGTATATTGCTATACGTACCTATGTACTGTATAATGTTGTTGTACGTACCTTTGTACTGTATATTGCTATACGTACCTATGTACTGTACAATTATTACACGTGCCATTGTATTGTATATTGCTATACGTACCTATGTACTGTACAATTATTACACGTGCCTTTGTACTGTATATTGCTATACGTACCTATGTACTGTACAATTATTACAAGTGCCTTTGTACTGTATATTGCTATACGTACCTATGTACTGTACAATTATTACACGTGCCATTGTACTGTATATTGCTATACGTACCTATGTACTGTATAATGTTTTTGTACGCACCTATGTACTGTATATTGCCATACGTACCTATGTACTGTACAATTATCACACGTGCCTTTGTACTGTATATTGCTATACGTACCTATGTACTGTATAATGTTGTTGTACGCACCTATGTACTGTATATTGCTATACGTACCTATGTACTGTACAATTATTACACGTGCCTTTGTACTGTATATTGCTATACGTACCTATGTACTGTATAATGTTGTTGTACGCACCTTTGTACTGTATATTGCTATACGTACCTATGTACTGTACAATTATTACACGTGCCTTTGTACTGTATATTGCTATACGTACCTATGTACTGTATAATGATGTTGTACGCACCTATGTACTGTATATTGCTATACGTACCTATGTACTGTGCAATTATTACACGTGCCTTTGTACTGTATATTGCTATACGTACCTATGTACTGTATAATGTTGTTCTACGCACCTTTGTACTGTATATTGCTATACGTACCTATGTACTGTACACTTATTACACGTGCCTTTGTACTGTATATTGCTATACGTACCTATGTACTGTATAATGTTGTTGTACGCACCTTTGTACTGTATATTGCTATACGTACCTATGTACTGTACAACTATTACACGTGCCTTTCACTGTATATTGCTATACGTACCTATGTACTGTACAATTATTACACGTGCAATTGTACTGTATATTGCTATACGTACCTATGTACTGTACAATTATCACACGTGCCTTTGTACTGTATATTGCTATACGTACCTATGTACTGTACAATTATTACACGTGCCTTTGTACTGTATATTGCTATACGTACCTATGTACTGTACAATTATTACACCTGCCATTGTACTGTATATTGCTATCCGTACCTATGAACTGTACAATTATTACACGTGCCTTTGTACTGTATATTGCTATACGTACCTATGTACTGTACAATTATCACACGTGCCTTTGTACTGTATATTGCTATACGTACCTATGTACTGTACAATTATTACACGTGCCTTTGTACTGTATATTGCTATACGTACCTATGTACTGTATAATGTTTTTGTACGCACCTATGTACTGTATATTGCCATACGTACCTATGTACTGTACAATTATCACACGTGCCTTTGTACTGTATATTGCTATACGTACCTATGTACTGTATAATGTTGTTGTACGCACCTATGTACTGTATATTGCTATACGTACCTATGTACTGTACAATTATTACACGTGCCTTTGTACTGTATATTGCTATACGTACCTATGTACTGTACAATTATTACACGTGCCTTTGTACTGTATATAGCTATACGTACCTATGTACTGTATAATGTTGTTGTACGCACCTTTGTACTGTATATTGCTACACGTACCTATGTACTGTACAATTATTACACGTGCTTTTGTACTGTATATTGCTATACGTACCTATGTACTGTATAATGTTGTTGTACGCACCTATGTACTGTATAATGCTATACGTATCTATGTACTGTGCAATTATTACACGTGCCTTTGTACTGTATATTGCTATACGTACCTATGTACTGTACAATTATTACACGTGCCTTTCCCTGTATATTGCTATACGTACCTATGTACTGTACAATTATTACACGTGCCATTGTACTGTATATTGCTATACGCACCTATGTACTGTACAATTATCACACGTGCCTTTGTACTGTACATTGCTATACGTACCTATGTACTGTATAATGTTGTTGTACGCACCTATGTATTGTATATTGCTATACGTACCTATGTACTGTACAATTATTACACGTGCCTTTGTACTGTATATTGCTATACGTACCTATGTACTGTACAATTATTACACGTGCCTTTGTACTGTATATTGCTATACGTACCTATGTACTGTACAATTATTACACCTGCCATTGTACTGTATATTGCTATACGTACCTATGTACTGTACAATTATTACACGTGCCTTTGTACTGTATATTGCTATACGTACCTATGTACTGTACAATTATCACACGTGCCTTTGTACTGTATATTGCTATACGTACCTATGTACTGTATAATGTTGTTGTACGCACCTATGTACTGTATATTGCTATACGTACCTCTGTACTGTGCAATTATTACACGTGCCTTTGTACTGTATATTGCTATACGTACCTATGTACTGTACAACTATTACACGTGCCTTTGTACTGTATATTGCTATACGTACCTATGTACTGTACAATTATCACACGTGCCTTTGTACTGTACATTGCTATACGTACCTATGTACTGTATAATGTTGTTGTACGCACCTATGTACTGTATATTGCTATACGTACCTATGTACTGTACAATTATTACACGTGCCTTTGTACTGTATATTGCTATACGTACCTATGTACTGTACAATTATTACACGTGCCTTTGTACTGTATATTGCTATACGTACCTATGTACTGTATAATGTTGTTGTACGCACCTTTGTACTGTATATTGCTATACGTACCTATGTACTGTACAATTATTACACGTGCCTTTGTACTGTATATTGCTATACGTACCTATGTACTGTACAATTATCACACGTGCCTTTGTACTGTATATTGCTATACGTACCTATGTACCGTATAATGTTGTTGTACGCACCTTTGTACTGTATATTGCTATACGTACCTATGTACTGTATAATGTTGTTGTACGCACCTATGTACTCTATATTGCTATACGTACCTATGTACTGTATAATGTTGTTGTACGCACCTTTGTACTGTATATTGCTATACGTACCTATGTACTGTACAATTATTACACGTGCCTTTGTACTGTATATTGCTATACGTACCTATGTACTGTACAATTATTACACGTGCCTTTGTACTGTATATTGCTATACGTACCTATGTACTGTATAATGCTGTTGTACGCACCTATGTACTCTATATTGCTATACGTACCTATGTACTGTATAATGTTGTTGTACGCACCTATGTACTGTATATTGCTATACGTACCTATGTACTGTGCAATTATTACACGTGCCTTTGTACTGTATATTGCTATACGTACCTATGTACTGTACAATTATTACGCGTGCCTTTGTACTGTATATTGCTCTACGTACCTATGTACTGTACAATTATTACACGTGCCTTTGTACTGTATATTGCTATACGTACCTATGTACTGTACAATTATTACACGTGCCTTTGTACTGTATATTGCTATACGTACCTATGTACTGTATAATGTTGTTGTACGCACCTATGTACTGTATATTGCTATACGTACCTATGTACTGTATAATGTTGTTGTACGCACCTATGTACTGTATATTGCTATACGTACCTATGTACTGTGCAATTATTACACGTGCCTTTGTACTGTATATTGCTATACGTACCTATGTACTGTACAATTATTACGCGTGCCTTTGTACTGTATATTGCTCTACGTACCTATGTACTGTACAATTATTACACGTGCCTTTGTACTGTATATTGCTATACGTACCTATGTACTGTACAATTATTACACGTGCCTTTGTACTGTATATTGCTATACGTACCTATGTACTGTATAATGTTGTTGTACGCACCTATGTACTGTATATTGCTATACGTACCTATGTACTGTATAATGTTGTTGTACGCACCTATGTACTGTATATTGCTATACGTACCTATGTACTGTATAATGTTGTTGTACGCACCTATGTACTGTATATTGCTATACGTACCTATGTACTGTACAATTATTACACGTGCAATTGTACTGTATATTGCTATACGTACCTATGTACTGTACAATTATCACACGTGCCTTTGTACTGTACATTGCTATACGTACCTATGTACTGTATAATGTTGTTGTACGCACCTATGTACTGTATATTGCTATACGTACCTATGTACTGTACAATTATTACACGTGCCTTTGTACTGTATATTGCTATACGTACCTATGTACTGTACAATTATTACACGTGCCTTTGTACTGTATATTGCTATACGTACCTATGTACTGTATAATGTTGTTGTACGCACCTTTGTACTGTATATTGCTATACGTACCTATGTACTGTACAATTATTACACGTGCCTTTGTACTGTATATTGCTATACGTACCTATGTACTGTACAATTATTACACGTGCCTTTGTACTGTATATTGCTATACGTACCTATGTACTGTACAATTATTACACGTGCCTTTGTACTGTATATTGCTATACGTACCTATGTACTGTATAATGTTGTTGTACGCACCTTTGTACTGTATATTGCTATACGTACCTATGTACTGTACAATTATTACACGTGCCTTTGTACTGTATATTGCTATACGTACCTATGTACTGTACAATTATTACACGTGCCTTTGTACTGTATATTGCTATACGTACCTATGTACTGTATAATGTTGTTGTACGCACCTATGTACTGTATATTGCTATACGTACCTATGTACTGTATCATGTTGTTGTACGCACCTATGTACTGTATATTGCTATACGTACCTATGTACTGTATAATGTTGTTGTACGCACCTTTGTACTGTATATTGCTATACGTACCTATGTACTGTATAATGTTGTTGTACGTACCTTTGTACTGTATATTGCTATACGTACCTATGTACTGTACAATTATTACACGTGCCATTGTATTGTATATTGCTATACGTACCTATGTACTGTACAATTATTACACGTGCCTTTGTACTGTATATTGCTATACGTACCTATGTACTGTATAATGTTTTTGTACGCACCTATGTACTGTATATTGCCATACGTACCTATGTACTGTACAATTATCACACGTGCCTTTGTACTGTATATTGCTATACGTACCTATGTACTGTATAATGTTGTTGTACGCACCTATGTACTGTATATTGCTATACGTACCTATGTACTGTACAATTATTACACGTGCCTTTGTACTGTATATTGCTATACGTACCTATGTACTGTATAATGTTGTTGTACGCACCTTTGTACTGTATATTGCTATACGTACCTATGTACTGTACAATTATTACACGTGCCTTTGTACTGTATATTGCTATACGTACCTATGTACTGTATAATGATGTTGTACGCACCTATGTACTGTATATTGCTATACGTACCTATGTACTGTGCAATTATTACACGTGCCTTTGTACTGTATATTGCTATACGTACCTATGTACTGTATAATGTTGTTCTACGCACCTTTGTACTGTATATTGCTATACGTACCTATGTACTGTACACTTATTACACGTGCCTTTGTACTGTATATTGCTATACGTACCTATGTACTGTATAATGTTGTTGTACGCACCTTTGTACTGTATATTGCTATACGTACCTATGTACTGTACAATTATTACACGTGCCTTTCACTGTATATTGCTATACGTACCTATGTACTGTACAATTATTACACGTGCCTTTGTACTGTATATTGCTATACGTACCTATGTACTGTACAATTATTACACCTGCCATTGTACTGTATATTGCTATACGTACCTATGTACTGTACAATTATTACACGTGCCTTTGTACTGTATATTGCTATACGTACCTATGTACTGTACAATTATCACACGTGCCTTTGTACTGTATATTGCTATACGTACCTATGTACTGTATAATGTTGTTGTACGCACCTATGTACTGTATATTGCTATACGTACCTATGTACGGTACAATTATTACACGTGCCTTTGTACTGTATATTGCTATACGTACCTATGTACTGTACAATTATTACACGTGCCTTTGTACTGTATATTGCTATACGTACCTATGTACTGTATAATGTTGTTGTACGCACCTATGTACTGTATATTGCTATACGTACCTATGTACTGTATCATGTTGTTGTACGCACCTATGTACTGTATATTGCTATACGTACCTATGTACTGTATAATGTTGTTGTACGCACCTTTGTACTGTATATTGCTATACGTACCTATGTACTGTATAATGTTGTTGTACGTACCTTTGTACTGTATATTGCTATACGTACCTATGTACTGTACAATTATTACACGTGCCATTGTATTGTATATTGCTATACGTACCTATGTACTGTACAATTATTACACGTGCCTTTGTACTGTATATTGCTATACGTACCTATGTACTGTATAATGTTTTTGTACGCACCTATGTACTGTATATTGCCATACGTACCTATGTACTGTACAATTATCACACGTGCCTTTGTACTGTATATTGCTATACGTACCTATGTACTGTATAATGTTGTTGTACGCACCTATGTACTGTATATTGCTATACGTACCTATGTACTGTACAATTATTACACGTGCCTTTGTACTGTATATTGCTATACGTACCTATGTACTGTATAATGTTGTTGTACGCACCTTTGTACTGTATATTGCTATACGTACCTATGTACTGTACAATTATTACACGTGCCTTTGTACTGTATATTGCTATACGTACCTATGTACTGTATAATGATGTTGTACGCACCTATGTACTGTATATTGCTATACGTACCTATGTACTGTGCAATTATTACACGTGCCTTTGTACTGTATATTGCTATACGTACCTATGTACTGTATAATGTTGTTCTACGCACCTTTGTACTGTATATTGCTATACGTACCTATGTACTGTACACTTATTACACGTGCCTTTGTACTGTATATTGCTATACGTACCTATGTACTGTATAATGTTGTTGTACGCACCTTTGTACTGTATATTGCTATACGTACCTATGTACTGTACAATTATTACACGTGCCTTTCACTGTATATTGCTATACGTACCTATGTACTGTACAATTATTACACGTGCCTTTGTACTGTATATTGCTATACGTACCTATGTACTGTACAATTATTACACCTGCCATTGTACTGTATATTGCTATACGTACCTATGTACTGTATCATGTTGTTGTACGCACCTATGTACTGTATATTGCTATACGTACCTATGTACTGTATAATGTTGTTGTACGCACCTTTGTACTGTATATTGCTATACGTACCTATGTACTGTATAATGTTGTTGTACGTACCTTTGTACTGTATATTGCTATACGTACCTATGTACTGTACAATTATTACACGTGCCATTGTATTGTATATTGCTATACGTACCTATGTACTGTACAATTATTACACGTGCCTTTGTACTGTATATTGCTATACGTACCTATGTACTGTATAATGTTTTTGTACGCACCTATGTACTGTATATTGCCATACGTACCTATGTACTGTACAATTATCACACGTGCCTTTGTACTGTATATTGCTATACGTACCTATGTACTGTATAATGTTGTTGTACGCACCTATGTACTGTATATTGCTATACGTACCTATGTACTGTACAATTATTACACGTGCCTTTGTACTGTATATTGCTATACGTACCTATGTACTGTATAATGTTGTTGTACGCACCTTTGTACTGTATATTGCTATACGTACCTATGTACTGTACAATTATTACACGTGCCTTTGTACTGTATATTGCTATACGTACCTATGTACTGTATAATGATGTTGTACGCACCTATGTACTGTATATTGCTATACGTACCTATGTACTGTGCAATTATTACACGTGCCTTTGTACTGTATATTGCTATACGTACCTATGTACTGTATAATGTTGTTCTACGCACCTTTGTACTGTATATTGCTATACGTACCTATGTACTGTACACTTATTACACGTGCCTTTGTACTGTATATTGCTATACGTACCTATGTACTGTATAATGTTGTTGTACGCACCTTTGTACTGTATATTGCTATACGTACCTATGTACTGTACAATTATTACACGTGCCTTTCACTGTATATTGCTATACGTACCTATGTACTGTACAATTATTACACGTGCCTTTGTACTGTATATTGCTATACGTACCTATGTACTGTACAATTATTACACCTGCCATTGTACTGTATATTGCTATACGTACCTATGTACTGTACAATTATTACACGTGCCTTTGTACTGTATATTGCTATACGTACCTATGTACTGTACAATTATCACACGTGCCTTTGTACTGTATATTGCTATACGTACCTATGTACTGTATAATGTTGTTGTACGCACCTATGTACTGTATATTGCTATACGTACCTATGTACGGTACAATTATTACACGTGCCTTTGTACTGTATATTGCTATACGTACCTATGTACTGTACAATTATTACACGTGCCTTTGTACTGTATATTGCTATACGTACCTATGTACTGTATAATGTTGTTGTACGCACCTATGTACTGTATATTGCTATACGTACCTATGTACTGTACAATTATTACACGTGCCTTCGTACTGTATATTGCTATACGTACCTATGTACTGTATAATGTTGTTGTACGCACCTATGTAGTGTATATTGCTATACGTACCTATGTACTGTATAATGTTGTTGTACGCACCTATGTACTGTATATTGCTATACGTACCTATGTACTGTACAATTATCACACGTGCCTTTGTACTGTATATTGCTATACGTACCTATGTACTGTATAATGTTGTTGTACGCACCTTTGTACTGTATATTGCTATACGTACCTATGTACTGTACAATTATTACACGTGCCTTTGTACTGTATATTGCTATACGTACCTATGTACTGTACAATTATCACACGTGCCTTTGTACTGTATATTGCTATACGTACCTATGTACTGTATAATGTTGTTGTACGCACCTATGTACTGTATATTGCTATACGTACCTATGTACTGTACAATTATCACACGTGCCTTTGTACTGTATATTGCTATACGTACCTATGTACTGTATAATGTTGTTGTACGCACCTTTGTACTGTATATTGCTATACGTACCTATGTACTGTACAATTATTACACGTGCCTTTGTACTGTATATTGCTATACGTACCTATGTACTGTACAATTATCACACGTGCCTTTGTACTGTATATTGCTATACGTACCTATGTACTGTATAATGTTGTTGTACGCACCTATGTACTGTATATTGCTATACGTACCTATGTACTGTACAATTATCACACGTGCCTTTGTACCGTATATTGCTATACGTACCTATGTACTGTATAATGTTGTTGTACGCACCTTTCTACTGTATATTGCTATACGTACCTATGTACTGTATAATGTTGTTGTACGCACCTATGTACTCTATATTGCTATACGTACCTATGTACTGTATAATGTTGTTGTACGCACCTTTGTACTGTATATTGCTATACGTACCTATGTACTGTACAATTATTACACGTGCCTTTGTACTGTATATTGCTATACGTACCTATGTACTGTATAATGTTGTTGTACGCACCTATGTACTGTATATTGCTATACGTACCTATGTACTGTGCAATTATTACACGTGCCTTTGTACTGTATATTGCTATACGTACCTATGTACTGTACAATTATTACACGTGCCTTTGTACTGTATATTGCTATACGTACCTATGTACTGTACAATTATTACACGTGCCTTTGTACTGTATATTGCTATACGTACCTATGTACTGTATAATGTTGTTGTACGCACCTATGTACTGTATATTGCTATACGTACCTATGTACTGTACAATTATCACACGTGCCTTTGTACTGTATATTGCTATACGTACCTATGTACTGTATAATGTTGTTGTACGCACCTATGTACTGTATATTGCTATACGTACCTATGTACTGTACAATTATTACGCGTGCCTTTGTACTGTATATTGCTCTACGTACCTATGTACTGTACAATTATTACACGTGCCTTTGTACTGTATATTGCTATACGTACCTATGTACTGTACAATTATTACACGTGCCTTTGTACTGTATATTGCTATACGTACCTATGTACTGTATAATGTTGTTGTACGCACCTATGTACTGTATATTGCTATACGTACCTATGTACTGTACAATTATTACACGTGCCTTTGTACTGTATATTGCTATACGTACCTATGTACTGTACAATTATTACACGTGCCTTTGTACTGTATATTGCTATACGTACCTATGTACTGTATAATGTTGTTGTACGCACCTATGTACTGTATATTGCTATACGTACCTATGTACTGTATCATGTTGTTGTACGCACCTATGTACTGTATATTGCTATACGTACCTATGTACTGTATAATGTTGTTGTACGCACCTTTGTACTGTATATTGCTATACGTACCTATGTACTGTATAATGTTGTTGTACGTACCTTTGTACTGTATATTGCTATACGTACCTATGTACTGTACAATTATTACACGTGCCATTGTATTGTATATTGCTATACGTACCTATGTACTGTACAATTATTACACGTGCCTTTGTACTGTATATTGCTATACGTACCTATGTACTGTATAATGTTTTTGTACGCACCTATGTACTGTATATTGCCATACGTACCTATGTACTGTACAATTATCACACGTGCCTTTGTACTGTATATTGCTATACGTACCTATGTACTGTATAATGTTGTTGTACGCACCTATGTACTGTATATTGCTATACGTACCTATGTACTGTACAATTATTACACGTGCCTTTGTACTGTATATTGCTATACGTACCTATGTACTGTATAATGTTGTTGTACGCACCTTTGTACTGTATATTGCTATACGTACCTATGTACTGTACAATTATTACACGTGCCTTTGTACTGTATATTGCTATACGTACCTATGTACTGTATAATGATGTTGTACGCACCTATGTACTGTATATTGCTATACGTACCTATGTACTGTGCAATTATTACACGTGCCTTTGTACTGTATATTGCTATACGTACCTATGTACTGTATAATGTTGTTCTACGCACCTTTGTACTGTATATTGCTATACGTACCTATGTACTGTACACTTATTACACGTGCCTTTGTACTGTATATTGCTATACGTACCTATGTACTGTATAATGTTGTTGTACGCACCTTTGTACTGTATATTGCTATACGTACCTATGTACTGTACAATTATTACACGTGCCTTTCACTGTATATTGCTATACGTACCTATGTACTGTACAATTATTACACGTGCCTTTGTACTGTATATTGCTATACGTAGCTATGTACTGTACAATTATTACACCTGCCATTGTACTGTATATTGCTATACGTACCTATGTACTGTACAATTATTACACGTGCCTTTGTACTGTATATTGCTATACGTACCTATGTACTGTACAATTATCACACGTGCCTTTGTACTGTATATTGCTATACGTACCTATGTACTGTATAATGTTGTTGTACGCACCTATGTACTGTATATTGCTATACGTACCTATGTACGGTACAATTATTACACGTGCCTTTGTACTGTATATTGCTATACGTACCTATGTACTGTACAATTATTACACGTGCCTTTGTACTGTATATTGCTATACGTACCTATGTACTGTATAATGTTGTTGTACGCACCTATGTACTGTATATTGCTATACGTACCTATGTACTGTACAATTATTACACGTGCCTTCGTACTGTATATTGCTATACGTACCTATGTACTGTATAATGTTGTTGTACGCACCTATGTAGTGTATATTGCTATACGTACCTATGTACTGTATAATGTTGTTGTACGCACCTATGTACTGTATATTGCTATACGTACCTATGTACTGTACAATTATCACACGTGCCTTTGTACTGTATATTGCTATACGTACCTATGTACTGTATAATGTTGTTGTACGCACCTTTGTACTGTATATTGCTATACGTACCTATGTACTGTACAATTATTACACGTGCCTTTGTACTGTATATTGCTATACGTACCTATGTACTGTACAATTATCACACGTGCCTTTGTACTGTATATTGCTATACGTACCTATGTACTGTATAATGTTGTTGTACGCACCTATGTACTGTATATTGCTATACGTACCTATGTACTGTACAATTATCACACGTGCCTTTGTACTGTATATTGCTATACGTACCTATGTACTGTATAATGTTGTTGTACGCACCTATGTACTGTATATTGCTATACGTACCTATGTACTGTACAATTATTACGCGTGCCTTTGTACTGTATATTGCTCTACGTACCTATGTACTGTACAATTATTACACGTGCCTTTGTACTGTATATTGCTATACGTACCTATGTACTGTACAATTATTACACGTGCCTTTGTACTGTATATTGCTATACGTACCTATGTACTGTATAATGTTGTTGTACGCACCTATGTACTGTATATTGCTATACGTACCTATGTACTGTACAATTATTACACGTGCCTTTGTACTGTATATTGCTATACGTACCTATGTACTGTATAATGTTGTTGTACGCACCTATGTACTGTATATTGCTATACGTACCTATGTACTGTATCATGTTGTTGTACGCACCTATGTACTGTATATTGCTATACGTACCTATGTACTGTATAATGTTGTTGTACGCACCTTTGTACTGTATATTGCTATACGTACCTATGTACTGTATAATGTTGTTGTACGTACCTTTGTACTGTATATTGCTATACGTACCTATGTACTGTACAATTATTACACGTGCCATTGTATTGTATATTGCTATACGTACCTATGTACTGTACAATTATTACACGTGCCTTTGTACTGTATATTGCTATACGTACCTATGTACTGTATAATGTTTTTGTACGCACCTATGTACTGTATATTGCCATACGTACCTATGTACTGCACAATTATCACACGTGCCTTTGTACTGTATATTGCTATACGTACCTATGTACTGTATAATGTTGTTGTACGCACCTATGTACTGTATATTGCTATACGTACCTATGTACTGTACAATTATTACACGTGCCTTTGTACTGTATATTGCTATACGTACCTATGTACTGTATAATGTTGTTGTACGCACCTTTGTACTGTATATTGCTATACGTACCTATGTACTGTACAATTATTACACGTGCCTTTGTACTGTATATTGCTATACGTACCTATGTACTGTATAATGATGTTGTACGCACCTTTGTACTGTATATTGCTATACGTACCTATGTACTGTACAATTATTACACGTGCCTTTCACTGTATATTGCTATACGTACCTATGTACTGTACAATTATTACACGTGCCTTTGTACTGTATATTGCTATACGTACCTATGTACTGTACAATTATTACACCTGCCATTGTACTGTATATTGCTATACGTACCTATGTACTGTACAATTATTACACGTGCCTTTGTACTGTATATTGCTATACGTACCTATGTACTGTACAATTATCACACGTGCCTTTGTACTGTATATTGCTATACGTACCTATGTACTGTATAATGTTGTTGTACGCACCTATGTACTGTATATTGCTATACGTACCTATGTACGGTACAATTATTACACGTGCCTTTGTACTGTATATTGCTATACGTACCTATGTACTGTACAATTATTACACGTGCCTTTGTACTGTATATTGCTATACGTACCTATGTACTGTATAATGTTGTTGTACGCACCTATGTACTGTATATTGCTATACGTACCTATGTACTGTACAATTATTACACGTGCCTTCGTACTGTATATTGCTATACGTACCTATGTACTGTATAATGTTGTTGTACGCACCTATGTAGTGTATATTGCTATACGTACCTATGTACTGTATAATGTTGTTGTACGCACCTATGTACTGTATATTGCTATACGTACCTATGTACTGTACAATTATCACACGCGCCTTTGTACTGTATATTGCTATACGTACCTATGTACTGTATAATGTTGTTGTACGCACCTTTGTACTGTATATTGCTATACGTACCTATGTACTGTACAATTATTACACGTGCCTTTGTACTGTATATTGCTATACGTACCTATGTACTGTACAATTATCACACGTGCCTTTGTACTGTATATTGCTATACGTACCTATGTACTGTATAATGTTGTTGTACGCACCTATGTACTGTATATTGCTATACGTACCTATGTACTGTACAATTATCACACGTGCCTTTGTACTGTATATTGCTATACGTACCTATGTACTGTATAATGTTGTTGTACGCACCTTTGTACTGTATATTGCTATACGTACCTATGTACTGTACAATTATTACACGTGCCTTTGTACTGTATATTGCTATACGTACCTATGTACTGTACAATTATCACACGTGCCTTTGTACTGTATATTGCTATACGTACCTATGTACTGTATAATGTTGTTGTACGCACCTATGTACTGTATATTGCTATACGTACCTATGTACTGTACAATTATCACACGTGCCTTTGTACCGTATATTGCTATACGTACCTATGTACTGTATAATGTTGTTGTACGCACCTATGTACTGTATATTGCTATACGTACCTATGTACGGTACAATTATTACACGTGCCTTTGTACTGTATATTGCTATACGTACCTATGTACTGTACAATTATTACACGTGCCTTTGTACTGTATATTGCTATACGTACCTATGTACTGTATAATGTTGTTGTACGCACCTATGTACTGTATATTGCTATACGTACCTATGTACTGTGCAATTATTACACGTGCCTTTGTACTGTATATTGCTATACGTACCTATGTACTGCACAATTATTACACGTGCCTTTGTACTGTATATTGCTATACGTACCTATGTACTGTACAATTATTACACGTGCCTTTGTACTGTATATTGCTATACGTACCTATGTACTGTATAATGTTGTTGTACGCACCTATGTACTGTATATTGCTATTCGTACCTATGTACTGTACAATTATCACACGTGCCTTTGTACTGTATATTGCTATACGTACCTATGTACTGTATAATGTTGTTGTACGCACCTATGTACTGTATATTGCTATACGTACCTATGTACTGTACAATTATTACGCGTGCCTTTGTACTGTATATTGCTCTACGTACCTATGTACTGTACAATTATTCCACGTGCCTTTGTACTGTATATTGCTATACGTACCTATGTACTGTACAATTATTACACGTGCCTTTGTACTGTATATTGCTATACGTACCTATGTACTGTATAATGTTGTTGTACGCACCTATGTACTGTATATTGCTATACGTACCTATGTACTGTATAATGTTGTTGTACGCACCTATGTACTGTATATTGCTATACGTACCTATGTACTGTGCAATTATTACACGTGCCTTTGTACTGTATATTGCTATACGTACCTATGTACTGTACAATTATTACACGTGCCTTTGTACTGTATATTGCTATACGTACCTATGTACTGTACAATTATTACACGTGCCTTTGTACTGTATATTGCTATACGTACCTATGTACTGTACAATTATCACACGTGCCTTTGTACTGTATATTGCTAGACGTACCTATGTACTGTATAATGTTGTTGTACGCACCTATGTACTGTATATTGCTATACGTACCTATGTACTGTGCAATTATTACACGTGCCTATGTACTGTATATTGCTATACGTACCTATGTACTGTACAATTATCACACGTGCCTTTGTACTCTATATTGCTATACGTACCTATGTACTGTATAATGTTGTTGTACGCACCTATGTACTGTATAGTGCTATACGTACCTATGTACTGTGCAATTATTACACGTGCCTTTGTACTGTATATTGCTATACGTACCTATGTACTGTACAATTATTACACGTGCCTTTGTACTGTATATTGCTATACGTACCTATGTACTGTACAATTATTACACGTGCCTTTGTACTGTATATTGCTATACGTACCTATGTACTATATAATGTTGTTGTACGCACCTATGTACTGTATATTGCTATACGTACCTATGTACTGTACAATTATCACACGTGCCTTTGTGTTGTATATTGCTATACGTACCTATGTACTGTACAATTATTACACGTGCCTTTGTACTGTATATTGCTATACGTACCTATGTACTGTATAATGTTGTTGTACGCACCTATGTACTGTATATTGCTATACGTACCTATGTACTGTATAATGTTGTTGTACGCACCTATGTACTGTATATTGCTATACGTACCTATGTACTGTATAATGTTGTTGTACGCACCTATGTACTGTATATTGCTATACGTACCTATGTACTGTATAATGTTGTTGTACGCACCTATGTACTGTATATTGCTATACGTACCTATGTACTGCACAATTATTACACGTGCCTTTGTACTGTATATTGCTATACGTACCTATGTACTGTACAATTATCACACGTGCCTTTGTACTGTATATTGCTATACGTACCTATGTACTGTATAATGTTGTTGTACGCACCTTTGTACTGTATATTGCTATACGTACCTATGTACTGTATAATGTTGTTGTACGCACCTATGTACTGTATATTGCTATACGTACCTATGTACTGTACAATTATTACACGTGCCTTTGTACTGTATATTGCTATACGTACCTATGTACTGTATAATGTTGTTGTACGCACCTTTGTACTGTATATTGCTATACGTACCTATGTACTGTACAATTATTACACGTGCCTTTGTACTGTATATAGCTATACGTACCTATGTACTGTATAATGTTGTTGTACGCACCTTTGTACTGTATATTGCTATACGTACCTATGTACTGTACAATTATTACACGTGCCTTTGTACTGTATATAGCTATACGTACCTATGTACTGTATAATGTTGTTGTACGCACCTTTGTACTGTATATTGCTACACGTACCTATGTACTGTACAATTATTACACGTGCCTTTGTACTGTACATTGCTATACGTACCTATGTACTGTATAATGTTGTTGTACGCACCTATGTATTGTATATTGCTATACGTACCTATGTACTGTACAATTATTACACGTGCCTTTGTACTGTATATTGCTATACGGACCTATGTACTGTACAATTATTACACGTGCCTTTGTACTGTATATTGCTATACGTACCTATGTACTGTACAATTATTACACCTGCCATTGTACTGTATATTGCTATACGTACCTATGTACTGTACAATTATTACACGTGCCTTTGTACTGTATATTGCTATACGTACCTATGTACTGTACAATTATCACACGTGCCTTTGTACTGTATATTGCTATACGTACCTATGTACTGTATAATGTTGTTGTACGCACCTATGTACTGTATATTGCTATACGTACCTCTGTACTGTGCAATTATTACACGTGCCTTTGTACTGTATATTGCTATACGTACCTATGTACTGTACAACTATTACACGTGCCTTTGTACTGTACATTGCTATACGTACCTATGTACTGTATAATGTTGTTGTACGCACCTATGTACTGTATATTGCTATACGTACCTATGTACTGTACAATTATTACACGTGCCTTTGTACTGTATATTGCTATACGTACCTATGTACTGTACAATTATTACACGTGCCTTTGTACTGTATATTGCTATACGTACCTATGTACTGTATAATGTTGTTGTACGCACCTATGTACTGTATATTGCTATACGTACCTATGTACTGTATAATGTTGTTGTACGCACCTATGTACTGTATATTGCTATACGTACCTATGTACTGTATAATGTTGTTGTACGCACCTATGTACTGTATATTGCTATACGTACCTATGTACTGCACAATTATTACACGTGCCTTTGTACTTTATATTGCTATACGTACCTATGTACTGTACAATTATCACACGTGCCTTTGTACTGTATATTGCTATACGTACCTATGTACTGTATAATGTTGTTGTACGCACCTTTGTACTGTATATTGCTATACGTACCTATGTACTGTATAATGTTGTTGTACGCACCTATGTACTGTATATTGCTATACGTACCTATGTACTGTACAATTATTACACGTGCCTTTGTACTGTATATTGCTATACGTACCTATGTACTGTATAATGTTGTTGTACGCACCTTTGTACTGTATATTGCTATACGTACCTATGTACTGTACAATTATTACACGTGCCTTTGTACTGTATATAGCTATACGTACCTATGTACTGTATAATGTTGTTGTACGCACCTTTGTACTGTATATTGCTATACGTACCTATGTACTGTACAATTATTACACGTGCCTTTGTACTGTATATAGCTATACGTACCTATGTACTGTATAATGTTGTTGTACGCACCTTTGTACTGTATATTGCTACACGTACCTATGTACTGTACAATTATTACACGTGCCTTTGTACTGTACATTGCTATACGTACCTATGTACTGTATAATGTTGTTGTACGCACCTATGTATTGTATATTGCTATACGTACCTATGTACTGTACAATTATTACACGTGCCTTTGTACTGTATATTGCTATACGGACCTATGTACTGTACAATTATTACACGTGCCTTTGTACTGTATATTGCTATACGTACCTATGTACTGTACAATTATTACACCTGCCATTGTACTGTATATTGCTATACGTACCTATGTACTGTACAATTATTACACGTGCCTTTGTACTGTATATTGCTATACGTACCTATGTACTGTACAATTATCACACGTGCCTTTGTACTGTATATTGCTATACGTACCTATGTACTGTATAATGTTGTTGTACGCACCTATGTACTGTATATTGCTATACGTACCTCTGTACTGTGCAATTATTACACGTGCCTTTGTACTGTATATTGCTATACGTACCTATGTACTGTACAACTATTACACGTGCCTTTGTACTGTACATTGCTATACGTACCTATGTACTGTATAATGTTGTTGTACGCACCTATGTACTGTATATTGCTATACGTACCTATGTACTGTACAATTATTACACGTGCCTTTGTACTGTATATTGCTATACGTACCTATGTACTGTATAATGTTGTTGTACGCACCTATGTACTGTATATTGCTATACGTACCTATGTACTGTATAATGTTGTTGTACGCACCTATGTACTGTATATTGCTATACGTACCTATGTACTGTATAATGTTGTTGTACGCACCTATGTACTGTATATTGCTATACGTACCTATGTACTGCACAATTATTACACGTGCCTTTGTACTTTATATTGCTATACGTACCTATGTACTGTACAATTATCACACGTGCCTTTGTACCGTATATTGCTATACGTACCTATGTACTGTATAATGTTGTTGTACGCACCTTTCTACTGTATATTGCTATACGTACCTATGTACTGTATAATGTTGTTGTACGCACCTATGTACTCTATATTGCTATACGTACCTATGTACTGTACAATTATTACACGTGCCTTTGTACTGTATATTGCTATACGTACCTATGTACTGTGCAATTATTACACGTGCCTTTGTACTGTATATTGCTATACGTACCTATGTACTGTACAATTATTACACGTGCCTTTGTACTGTATATTGCTATACGTACCTATGTACTGTACAATTATTACACGTGCCTTTGTACTGTATATTGCTATACGTACCTATGTACTGTATAATGTTGTTGTACGCACCTATGTACTGTATATTGCTATACGTACCTATGTACTGTACAATTATCACACGTGCCTTTGTACTGTATATTGCTATACGTACCTATGTACTGTATAATGTTGTTGTACGCACCTATGTACTGTATATTGCTATACGTACCTATGTACTGTACAATTATTACGCGTGCCTTTGTACTGTATATTGCTCTACGTACCTATGTACTGTACAATTATTACACGTGCCTTTGTACTGTATATTGCTATACGTACCTATGTACTGTACAATTATTACACGTGCCTTTGTACTGTATATTGCTATACGTACCTATGTACTGTATAATGTTGTTGTACGCACCTATGTACTGTATATTGCTATACGTACCTATGTACTGTATAATGTTGTTGTACGCACCTATGTACTGTATATTGCTATACGTACCTATGTACTGTGCAATTATTACACGTGCCTTTGTACTGTATATTGCTATACGTACCTATGTACTGTACAATTATTACACGTGCCTTTGTACTGTATATTGCTATACGTACCTATGTACTGTGCAATTATTACACGTGCCTTTGTACTGTATATTGCTATACGTACCTATGTACTGTACAATTATTACGCGTGCCTTTGTACTGTATATTGCTCTACGTACCTATGTACTGTACAATTATTACACGTGCCTTTGTACTGTATATTGCTATACGTACCTATGTACTGTACAATTATTACACGTGCCTTTGTACTGTATATTGCTATACGTACCTATGTACTGTACAATTATTACACGTGCCTTTGTACTGTATATTGCTATACGTACCTATGTACTGTACAATTATTACACGTGCCTTTGTACTGTATATTGCTATACGTACCTATGTACTGTATAATGTTGTTGTACGCACCTATGTACTGTATATTGCTATACGTACCTATGTACTGTATAATGTTGTTGTACGCACCTATGTACTGTATATTGCTATACGTACCTATGTACTGTGCAATTATTACACGTGCCTTTGTACTGTCTTTGCTATACGTACCTATGTACTGTACAATTATTACACGTGCCTTTGTACTGTATATTGCTATACGTACCTATGTACTGTGCAATTATTACACGTGCCTTTGTACTGTATATTGCTATACGTACCTATGTACTGTACAATTATTACGCGTGCCTTTGTACTGTATATTGCTCTACGTACCTATGTACTGTACAATTATTACACGTGCCTTTGTACTGTATATTGCTATACGTACCTATGTACTGTACAATTATTACACGTGCCTTTGTACTGTATATTGCTATACGTACCTATGTACTGTACAATTATTACACGTGCCTTTGTACTGTATATTGCTATACGTACCTATGTACTGTATAATGTTGTTGTACGCACCTATGTACTGTATATTGCTATACGTACCTATGTACTGTACAATTATCACACGTGCCTTTGTACTGTATATTGCTATACGTACCTATGTACTGTATAATGTTGTTGTACGCACCTATGTACTGTATATTGCTATACGTACCTATGTACTGTACAATTATTACGCGTGCCTTTGTACTGTATATTGCTCTACGTACCTATGTACTGTACAATTATTACACGTGCCTTTGTACTGTATATTGCTATACGTACCTATGTACTGTACAATTATTACACGTGCCTTTGTACTGTATATTGCTATACGTACCTATGTACTGTATAATGTTGTTGTACGCACCTATGTACTGTATATTGCTATACGTACCTATGTACTGTATAATGTTGTTGTACGCACCTATGTACTGTATATTGCTATACGTACCTATGTACTGTGCAATTATTACACGTGCCTTTGTACTGTATATTGCTATACGTACCTATGTACTGTACAATTATTACACGTGCCTTTGTACTGTATATTGCTATACGTACCTATGTACTGTACAATTATTACACGTGCCTTTGTACTGTATATTGCTATACGTACCTATGTACTGTATAATGTTGTTGTACGCACCTATGTACTGTATATTGCTATACGTACCTATGTACTGTATAATGTTGTTGTACGCACCTATGTACTGTATATTGCTATACGTACCTATGTACTGTGCAATTATTACACGTGCCTTTGTACTGTATATTGCTATACGTACCTATGTACTGTACAATTATCACACGTGCCTTTGTACTGTATATTGCTATACGTACCTATGTACTGTATAATGTTGTTGTACGCACCTATGTACTGTATATTGCTATACGTACCTATGTACTGTACAATTATCACACGTGCCTTTGTACTGTATATTGCTATACGTACCTATGTACTGTATAATGTTGTTGTACGCACCTTTGTACTGTATATTGCTATACGTACCTATGTACTGTACAATTATTACACGTGCCTTTGTACTGTATATTGCTATACGTACCTATGTACTGTACAATTATCACACGTGCCTTTGTACTGTATATTGCTATACGTACCTATGTACTGTATAATGTTGTTGTACGCACCTATGTACTGTATATTGCTATACGTACCTATGTACTGTACAATTATCACACGTGCCTTTGTACCGTATATTGCTATACGTACCTATGTACTGTATAATGTTGTTGTACGCACCTTTCTACTGTATATTGCTATACGTACCTATGTACTGTATAATGTTGTTGTACGCACCTATGTACTCTATATTGCTATACGTACCTATGTACTGTATAATGTTGTTGTACGCACCTTTGTACTGTATATTGCTATACGTACCTATGTACTGTACAATTATTACACGTGCCTTTGTACTGTATATTGCTATACGTACCTATGTACTGTATAATGTTGTTGTACGCACCTATGTACTGTATATTGCTATACGTACCTATGTACTGTGCAATTATTACACGTGCCTTTGTACTGTATATTGCTATACGTACCTATGTACTGTACAATTATTACACGTGCCTTTGTACTGTATATTGCTATACGTACCTATGTACTGTACAATTATTACACGTGCCTTTGTACTGTATATTGCTATACGTACCTATGTACTGTATAATGTTGTTGTACGCACCTATGTACTGTATATTGCTATACGTACCTATGTACTGTACAATTATCACACGTGCCTTTGTACTGTATATTGCTATACGTACCTATGTACTGTATAATGTTGTTGTACGCACCTATGTACTGTATATTGCTATACGTACCTATGTACTGTACAATTATTACGCGTGCCTTTGTACTGTATATTGCTCTACGTACCTATGTACTGTACAATTATTACACGTGCCTTTGTACTGTATATTGCTATACGTACCTATGTACTGTACAATTATTACACGTGCCTTTGTACTGTATATTGCTATACGTACCTATGTACTGTATAATGTTGTTGTACGCACCTATGTACTGTATATTGCTATACGTACCTATGTACTGTACAATTATTACACGTGCCTTTGTACTGTATATTGCTATACGTACCTATGTACTGTACAATTATTACACGTGCCTTTGTACTGTATATTGCTATACGTACCTATGTACTGTATAATGTTGTTGTACGCACCTATGTACTGTATATTGCTATACGTACCTATGTACTGTATCATGTTGTTGTACGCACCTATGTACTGTATATTGCTATACGTACCTATGTACTGTATAATGTTGTTGTACGCACCTTTGTACTGTATATTGCTATACGTACCTATGTACTGTATAATGTTGTTGTACGTACCTTTGTACTGTATATTGCTATACGTACCTATGTACTGTACAATTATTACACGTGCCATTGTATTGTATATTGCTATACGTACCTATGTACTGTACAATTATTACACGTGCCTTTGTACTGTATATTGCTATACGTACCTATGTACTGTATAATGTTTTTGTACGCACCTATGTACTGTATATTGCCATACGTACCTATGTACTGTACAATTATCACACGTGCCTTTGTACTGTATATTGCTATACGTACCTATGTACTGTATAATGTTGTTGTACGCACCTATGTACTGTATATTGCTATACGTACCTATGTACTGTACAATTATTACACGTGCCTTTGTACTGTATATTGCTATACGTACCTATGTACTGTATAATGTTGTTGTACGCACCTTTGTACTGTATATTGCTATACGTACCTATGTACTGTACAATTATTACACGTGCCTTTGTACTGTATATTGCTATACGTACCTATGTACTGTATAATGATGTTGTACGCACCTATGTACTGTATATTGCTATACGTACCTATGTACTGTGCAATTATTACACGTGCCTTTGTACTGTATATTGCTATACGTACCTATGTACTGTATAATGTTGTTCTACGCACCTTTGTACTGTATATTGCTATACGTACCTATGTACTGTACACTTATTACACGTGCCTTTGTACTGTATATTGCTATACGTACCTATGTACTGTATAATGTTGTTGTACGCACCTTTGTACTGTATATTGCTATACGTACCTATGTACTGTACAATTATTACACGTGCCTTTCACTGTATATTGCTATACGTACCTATGTACTGTACAATTATTACACGTGCCTTTGTACTGTATATTGCTATACGTAGCTATGTACTGTACAATTATTACACCTGCCATTGTACTGTATATTGCTATACGTACCTATGTACTGTACAATTATTACACGTGCCTTTGTACTGTATATTGCTATACGTACCTATGTACTGTACAATTATCACACGTGCCTTTGTACTGTATATTGCTATACGTACCTATGTACTGTATAATGTTGTTGTACGCACCTATGTACTGTATATTGCTATACGTACCTATGTACGGTACAATTATTACACGTGCCTTTGTACTGTATATTGCTATACGTACCTATGTACTGTACAATTATTACACGTGCCTTTGTACTGTATATTGCTATACGTACCTATGTACTGTATAATGTTGTTGTACGCACCTATGTACTGTATATTGCTATACGTACCTATGTACTGTACAATTATTACACGTGCCTTCGTACTGTATATTGCTATACGTACCTATGTACTGTATAATGTTGTTGTACGCACCTATGTAGTGTATATTGCTATACGTACCTATGTACTGTATAATGTTGTTGTACGCACCTATGTACTGTATATTGCTATACGTACCTATGTACTGTACAATTATCACACGTGCCTTTGTACTGTATATTGCTATACGTACCTATGTACTGTATAATGTTGTTGTACGCACCTTTGTACTGTATATTGCTATACGTACCTATGTACTGTACAATTATTACACGTGCCTTTGTACTGTATATTGCTATACGTACCTATGTACTGTACAATTATCACACGTGCCTTTGTACTGTATATTGCTATACGTACCTATGTACTGTATAATGTTGTTGTACGCACCTATGTACTGTATATTGCTATACGTACCTATGTACTGTACAATTATCACACGTGCCTTTGTACTGTATATTGCTATACGTACCTATGTACTGTATAATGTTGTTGTACGCACCTATGTACTGTATATTGCTATACGTACCTATGTACTGTACAATTATTACGCGTGCCTTTGTACTGTATATTGCTCTACGTACCTATGTACTGTACAATTATTACACGTGCCTTTGTACTGTATATTGCTATACGTACCTATGTACTGTACAATTATTACACGTGCCTTTGTACTGTATATTGCTATACGTACCTATGTACTGTATAATGTTGTTGTACGCACCTATGTACTGTATATTGCTATACGTACCTATGTACTGTACAATTATTACACGTGCCTTTGTACTGTATATTGCTATACGTACCTATGTACTGTACAATTATTACACGTGCCTTTGTACTGTATATTGCTATACGTACCTATGTACTGTATAATGTTGTTGTACGCACCTATGTACTGTATATTGCTATACGTACCTATGTACTGTATCATGTTGTTGTACGCACCTATGTACTGTATATTGCTATACGTACCTATGTACTGTATAATGTTGTTGTACGCACCTTTGTACTGTATATTGCTATACGTACCTATGTACTGTATAATGTTGTTGTACGTACCTTTGTACTGTATATTGCTATACGTACCTATGTACTGTACAATTATTACACGTGCCATTGTATTGTATATTGCTATACGTACCTATGTACTGTACAATTATTACACGTGCCTTTGTACTGTATATTGCTATACGTACCTATGTACTGTATAATGTTTTTGTACGCACCTATGTACTGTATATTGCCATACGTACCTATGTACTGCACAATTATCACACGTGCCTTTGTACTGTATATTGCTATACGTACCTATGTACTGTATAATGTTGTTGTACGCACCTATGTACTGTATATTGCTATACGTACCTATGTACTGTACAATTATTACACGTGCCTTTGTACTGTATATTGCTATACGTACCTATGTACTGTATAATGTTGTTGTACGCACCTTTGTACTGTATATTGCTATACGTACCTATGTACTGTACAATTATTACACGTGCCTTTGTACTGTATATTGCTATACGTACCTATGTACTGTATAATGATGTTGTACGCACCTTTGTACTGTATATTGCTATACGTACCTATGTACTGTACAATTATTACACGTGCCTTTCACTGTATATTGCTATACGTACCTATGTACTGTACAATTATTACACGTGCCTTTGTACTGTATATTGCTATACGTACCTATGTACTGTACAATTATTACACCTGCCATTGTACTGTATATTGCTATACGTACCTATGTACTGTACAATTATTACACGTGCCTTCGTACTGTATATTGCTATACGTACCTATGTACTGTATAATGTTGTTGTACGCACCTATGTAGTGTATATTGCTATACGTACCTATGTACTGTATAATGTTGTTGTACGCACCTATGTACTGTATATTGCTATACGTACCTATGTACTGTACAATTATCACACGTGCCTTTGTACTGTATATTGCTATACGTACCTATGTACTGTATAATGTTGTTGTACGCACCTTTGTACTGTATATTGCTATACGTACCTATGTACTGTACAATTATTACACGTGCCTTTGTACTGTATATTGCTATACGTACCTATGTACTGTACAATTATCACACGTGCCTTTGTACTGTATATTGCTATACGTACCTATGTACTGTATAATGTTGTTGTACGCACCTATGTACTGTATATTGCTATACGTACCTATGTACTGTACAATTATCACACGTGCCTTTGTACTGTATATTGCTATACGTACCTATGTACTGTATAATGTTGTTGTACGCACCTTTGTACTGTATATTGCTATACGTACCTATGTACTGTACAATTATTACACGTGCCTTTGTACTGTATATTGCTATACGTACCTATGTACTGTACAATTATCACACGTGCCTTTGTACTGTATATTGCTATACGTACCTATGTACTGTATAATGTTGTTGTACGCACCTATGTACTGTATATTGCTATACGTACCTATGTACTGTACAATTATCACACGTGCCTTTGTACCGTATATTGCTATACGTACCTATGTACTGTATAATGTTGTTGTACGCACCTATGTACTGTATATTGCTATACGTACCTATGTACGGTACAATTATTACACGTGCCTTTGTACTGTATATTGCTATACGTACCTATGTACTGTACAATTATTACACGTGCCTTTGTACTGTATATTGCTATACGTACCTATGTACTGTATAATGTTGTTGTACGCACCTATGTACTGTATATTGCTATACGTACCTATGTACTGTGCAATTATTACACGTGCCTTTGTACTGTATATTGCTATACGTACCTATGTACTGCACAATTATTACACGTGCCTTTGTACTGTATATTGCTATACGTACCTATGTACTGTACAATTATTACACGTGCCTTTGTACTGTATATTGCTATACGTACCTATGTACTGTATAATGTTGTTGTACGCACCTATGTACTGTATATTGCTATTCGTACCTATGTACTGTACAATTATCACACGTGCCTTTGTACTGTATATTGCTATACGTACCTATGTACTGTATAATGTTGTTGTACGCACCTATGTACTGTATATTGCTATACGTACCTATGTACTGTACAATTATTACGCGTGCCTTTGTACTGTATATTGCTCTACGTACCTATGTACTGTACAATTATTACACGTGCCTTTGTACTGTATATTGCTATACGTACCTATGTACTGTACAATTATTACACGTGCCTTTGTACTGTATATTGCTATACGTACCTATGTACTGTATAATGTTGTTGTACGCACCTATGTACTGTATATTGCTATACGTACCTATGTACTGTATAATGTTGTTGTACGCACCTATGTACTGTATATTGCTATACGTACCTATGTACTGTGCAATTATTACACGTGCCTTTGTACTGTATATTGCTATACGTACCTATGTACTGTACAATTATTACACGTGCCTTTGTACTGTATATTGCTATACGTACCTATGTACTGTACAATTATTACACGTGCCTTTGTACTGTATATTGCTATACGTACCTATGTACTGTACAATTATCACACGTGCCTTTGTACTGTATATTGCTAGACGTACCTATGTACTGTATAATGTTGTTGTACGCACCTATGTACTGTATATTGCTATACGTACCTATGTACTGTGCAATTATTACACGTGCCTATGTACTGTATATTGCTATACGTACCTATGTACTGTACAATTATCACACGTGCCTTTGTACTCTATATTGCTATACGTACCTATGTACTGTATAATGTTGTTGTACGCACCTATGTACTGTATAGTGCTATACGTACCTATGTACTGTGCAATTATTACACGTGCCTTTGTACTGTATATTGCTATACGTACCTATGTACTGTACAATTATTACACGTGCCTTTGTACTGTATATTGCTATACGTACCTATGTACTGTACAATTATCACACGTGCCTTTGTACTGTATATTGCTATACGTACCTATGTACTGTATAATGTTGTTGTACGCACCTATGTACTGTATATTGCTATACGTACCTATGTACTGTACAATTATCACACGTGCCTTTGTACTGTATATTGCTATACGTACCTATGTACTGTATAATGTTGTTGTACGCACCTTTGTACTGTATATTGCTATACGTACCTATGTACTGTACAATTATTACACGTGCCTTTGTACTGTATATTGCTATACGTACCTATGTACTGTACAATTATCACACGTGCCTTTGTACTGTATATTGCTATACGTACCTATGTACTGTATAATGTTGTTGTACGCACCTATGTACTGTATATTGCTATACGTACCTATGTACTGTACAATTATCACACGTGCCTTTGTACCGTATATTGCTATACGTACCTATGTACTGTATAATGTTGTTGTACGCACCTATGTACTGTATATTGCTATACGTACCTATGTACGGTACAATTATTACACGTGCCTTTGTACTGTATATTGCTATACGTACCTATGTACTGTACAATTATTACACGTGCCTTTGTACTGTATATTGCTATACGTACCTATGTACTGTATAATGTTGTTGTACGCACCTATGTACTGTATATTGCTATACGTACCTATGTACTGTGCAATTATTACACGTGCCTTTGTACTGTATATTGCTATACGTACCTATGTACTGCACAATTATTACACGTGCCTTTGTACTGTATATTGCTATACGTACCTATGTACTGTACAATTATTACACGTGCCTTTGTACTGTATATTGCTATACGTACCTATGTACTGTATAATGTTGTTGTACGCACCTATGTACTGTATATTGCTATTCGTACCTATGTACTGTACAATTATCACACGTGCCTTTGTACTGTATATTGCTATACGTACCTATGTACTGTATAATGTTGTTGTACGCACCTATGTACTGTATATTGCTATACGTACCTATGTACTGTACAATTATTACGCGTGCCTTTGTACTGTATATTGCTCTACGTACCTATGTACTGTACAATTATTACACGTGCCTTTGTACTGTATATTGCTATACGTACCTATGTACTGTACAATTATTACACGTGCCTTTGTACTGTATATTGCTATACGTACCTATGTACTGTATAATGTTGTTGTACGCACCTATGTACTGTATATTGCTATACGTACCTATGTACTGTATAATGTTGTTGTACGCACCTATGTACTGTATATTGCTATACGTACCTATGTACTGTGCAATTATTACACGTGCCTTTGTACTGTATATTGCTATACGTACCTATGTACTGTACAATTATTACACGTGCCTTTGTACTGTATATTGCTATACGTACCTATGTACTGTACAATTATTACACGTGCCTTTGTACTGTATATTGCTATACGTACCTATGTACTGTACAATTATCACACGTGCCTTTGTACTGTATATTGCTAGACGTACCTATGTACTGTATAATGTTGTTGTACGCACCTATGTACTGTATATTGCTATACGTACCTATGTACTGTGCAATTATTACACGTGCCTATGTACTGTATATTGCTATACGTACCTATGTACTGTACAATTATCACACGTGCCTTTGTACTCTATATTGCTATACGTACCTATGTACTGTATAATGTTGTTGTACGCACCTATGTACTGTATAGTGCTATACGTACCTATGTACTGTGCAATTATTACACGTGCCTTTGTACTGTATATTGCTATACGTACCTATGTACTGTACAATTATTACACGTGCCTTTGTACTGTATATTGCTATACGTACCTATGTACTGTACAATTATTACACGTGCCTTTGTACTGTATATTGCTATACGTACCTATGTACTATATAATGTTGTTGTACGCACCTATGTACTGTATATTGCTATACGTACCTATGTACTGTACAATTATCACACGTGCCTTTGTGTTGTATATTGCTATACGTACCTATGTACTGTACAATTATTACACGTGCCTTTGTACTGTATATTGCTATACGTACCTATGTACTGTATAATGTTGTTGTACGCACCTATGTACTGTATATTGCTATACGTACCTATGTACTGTATAATGTTGTTGTACGCACCTATGTACTGTATATTGCTATACGTACCTATGTACTGTATAATGTTGTTGTACGCACCTATGTACTGTATATTGCTATACGTACCTATGTACTGTATAATGTTGTTGTACGCACCTATGTACTGTATATTGCTATACGTACCTATGTACTGCACAATTATTACACGTGCCTTTGTACTGTATATTGCTATACGTACCTATGTACTGTACAATTATCACACGTGCCTTTGTACTGTATATTGCTATACGTACCTATGTACTGTATAATGTTGTTGTACGCACCTTTGTACTGTATATTGCTATACGTACCTATGTACTGTATAATGTTGTTGTACGCACCTATGTACTGTATATTGCTATACGTACCTATGTACTGTACAATTATTACACGTGCCTTTGTACTGTATATTGCTATACGTACCTATGTACTGTATAATGTTGTTGTACGCACCTTTGTACTGTATATTGCTATACGTACCTATGTACTGTACAATTATTACACGTGCCTTTGTACTGTATATAGCTATACGTACCTATGTACTGTATAATGTTGTTGTACGCACCTTTGTACTGTATATTGCTATACGTACCTATGTACTGTACAATTATTACACGTGCCTTTGTACTGTATATAGCTATACGTACCTATGTACTGTATAATGTTGTTGTACGCACCTTTGTACTGTATATTGCTACACGTACCTATGTACTGTACAATTATTACACGTGCCTTTGTACTGTACATTGCTATACGTACCTATGTACTGTATAATGTTGTTGTACGCACCTATGTATTGTATATTGCTATACGTACCTATGTACTGTACAATTATTACACGTGCCTTTGTACTGTATATTGCTATACGGACCTATGTACTGTACAATTATTACACGTGCCTTTGTACTGTATATTGCTATACGTACCTATGTACTGTACAATTATTACACCTGCCATTGTACTGTATATTGCTATACGTACCTATGTACTGTACAATTATTACACGTGCCTTTGTACTGTATATTGCTATACGTACCTATGTACTGTACAATTATCACACGTGCCTTTGTACTGTATATTGCTATACGTACCTATGTACTGTATAATGTTGTTGTACGCACCTATGTACTGTATATTGCTATACGTACCTCTGTACTGTGCAATTATTACACGTGCCTTTGTACTGTATATTGCTATACGTACCTATGTACTGTACAACTATTACACGTGCCTTTGTACTGTACATTGCTATACGTACCTATGTACTGTATAATGTTGTTGTACGCACCTATGTACTGTATATTGCTATACGTACCTATGTACTGTACAATTATTACACGTGCCTTTGTACTGTATATTGCTATACGTACCTATGTACTGTACAATTATTACACGTGCCTTTGTACTGTATATTGCTATACGTACCTATGTACTGTATAATGTTGTTGTACGCACCTATGTACTGTATATTGCTATACGTACCTATGTACTGTATAATGTTGTTGTACGCACCTATGTACTGTATATTGCTATACGTACCTATGTACTGTATAATGTTGTTGTACGCACCTATGTACTGTATATTGCTATACGTACCTATGTACTGCACAATTATTACACGTGCCTTTGTACTTTATATTGCTATACGTACCTATGTACTGTACAATTATCACACGTGCCTTTGTACTGTATATTGCTATACGTACCTATGTACTGTATAATGTTGTTGTACGCACCTTTGTACTGTATATTGCTATACGTACCTATGTACTGTATAATGTTGTTGTACGCACCTATGTACTGTATATTGCTATACGTACCTATGTACTGTACAATTATTACACGTGCCTTTGTACTGTATATTGCTATACGTACCTATGTACTGTATAATGTTGTTGTACGCACCTTTGTACTGTATATTGCTATACGTACCTATGTACTGTACAATTATTACACGTGCCTTTGTACTGTATATAGCTATACGTACCTATGTACTGTATAATGTTGTTGTACGCACCTTTGTACTGTATATTGCTATACGTACCTATGTACTGTACAATTATTACACGTGCCTTTGTACTGTATATAGCTATACGTACCTATGTACTGTATAATGTTGTTGTACGCACCTTTGTACTGTATATTGCTACACGTACCTATGTACTGTACAATTATTACACGTGCCTTTGTACTGTACATTGCTATACGTACCTATGTACTGTATAATGTTGTTGTACGCACCTATGTATTGTATATTGCTATACGTACCTATGTACTGTACAATTATTACACGTGCCTTTGTACTGTATATTGCTATACGGACCTATGTACTGTACAATTATTACACGTGCCTTTGTACTGTATATTGCTATACGTACCTATGTACTGTACAATTATTACACCTGCCATTGTACTGTATATTGCTATACGTACCTATGTACTGTACAATTATTACACGTGCCTTTGTACTGTATATTGCTATACGTACCTATGTACTGTACAATTATCACACGTGCCTTTGTACTGTATATTGCTATACGTACCTATGTACTGTATAATGTTGTTGTACGCACCTATGTACTGTATATTGCTATACGTACCTCTGTACTGTGCAATTATTACACGTGCCTTTGTACTGTATATTGCTATACGTACCTATGTACTGTACAACTATTACACGTGCCTTTGTACTGTACATTGCTATACGTACCTATGTACTGTATAATGTTGTTGTACGCACCTATGTACTGTATATTGCTATACGTACCTATGTACTGTACAATTATTACACGTGCCTTTGTACTGTATATTGCTATACGTACCTATGTACTGTATAATGTTGTTGTACGCACCTATGTACTGTATATTGCTATACGTACCTATGTACTGTATAATGTTGTTGTACGCACCTATGTACTGTATATTGCTATACGTACCTATGTACTGTATAATGTTGTTGTACGCACCTATGTACTGTATATTGCTATACGTACCTATGTACTGCACAATTATTACACGTGCCTTTGTACTTTATATTGCTATACGTACCTATGTACTGTACAATTATCACACGTGCCTTTGTACCGTATATTGCTATACGTACCTATGTACTGTATAATGTTGTTGTACGCACCTTTCTACTGTATATTGCTATACGTACCTATGTACTGTATAATGTTGTTGTACGCACCTATGTACTCTATATTGCTATACGTACCTATGTACTGTATAATGTTGTTGTACGCACCTTTGTACTGTATATTGCTATACGTACCTATGTACTGTACAATTATTACACGTGCCTTTGTACTGTATATTGCTATACGTACCTATGTACTGTATAATGTTGTTGTACGCACCTATGTACTGTATATTGCTATACGTACCTATGTACTGTGCAATTATTACACGTGCCTTTGTACTGTATATTGCTATACGTACCTATGTACTGTACAATTATTACACGTGCCTTTGTACTGTATATTGCTATACGTACCTATGTACTGTACAATTATTACACGTGCCTTTGTACTGTATATTGCTATACGTACCTATGTACTGTATAATGTTGTTGTACGCACCTATGTACTGTATATTGCTATACGTACCTATGTACTGTACAATTATCACACGTGCCTTTGTACTGTATATTGCTATACGTACCTATGTACTGTATAATGTTGTTGTACGCACCTATGTACTGTATATTGCTATACGTACCTATGTACTGTACAATTATTACGCGTGCCTTTGTACTGTATATTGCTCTACGTACCTATGTACTGTACAATTATTACACGTGCCTTTGTACTGTATGTTGCTATACGTACCTATGTACTGTACAATTATTACACGTGCCTTTGTACTGTATATTGCTATACGTACCTATGTACTGTATAATGTTGTTGTACGCACCTATGTACTGTATATTGCTATACGTACCTATGTACTGTATAATGTTGTTGTACGCACCTATGTACTGTATATTGCTATACGTACCTATGTACTGTGCAATTATTACACGTGCCTTTGTACTGTATATTGCTATACGTACCTATGTACTGTACAATTATTACACGTGCCTTTGTACTGTATATTGCTATACGTACCTATGTACTGTGCAATTATTACACGTGCCTTTGTACTGTATATTGCTATACGTACCTATGTACTGTACAATTATTACGCGTGCCTTTGTACTGTATATTGCTCTACGTACCTATGTACTGTACAATTATTACACGTGCCTTTGTACTGTATATTGCTATACGTACCTATGTACTGTACAATTATTACACGTGCCTTTGTACTGTATATTGCTATACGTACCTATGTACTGTACAATTATTACACGTGCCTTTGTACTGTATATTGCTATACGTACCTATGTACTGTACAATTATTACACGTGCCTTTGTACTGTATATTGCTATACGTACCTATGTACTGTATAATGTTGTTGTACGCACCTATGTACTGTATATTGCTATACGTACCTATGTACTGTATAATGTTGTTGTACGCACCTATGTACTGTATATTGCTATACGTACCTATGTACTGTGCAATTATTACACGTGCCTTTGTACTGTCTTTGCTATACGTACCTATGTACTGTACAATTATTACACGTGCCTTTGTACTGTATATTGCTATACGTACCTATGTACTGTGCAATTATTACACGTGCCTTTGTACTGTATATTGCTATACGTACCTATGTACTGTACAATTATTACGCGTGCCTTTGTACTGTATATTGCTCTACGTACCTATGTACTGTACAATTATTACACGTGCCTTTGTACTGTATATTGCTATACGTACCTATGTACTGTACAATTATTACACGTGCCTTTGTACTGTATATTGCTATACGTACCTATGTACTGTACAATTATTACACGTGCCTTTGTACTGTATATTGCTATACGTACCTATGTACTGTATAATGTTGTTGTACGCACCTATGTACTGTATATTGCTATACGTACCTATGTACTGTACAATTATCACACGTGCCTTTGTACTGTATATTGCTATACGTACCTATGTACTGTATAATGTTGTTGTACGCACCTATGTACTGTATATTGCTATACGTACCTATGTACTGTACAATTATTACGCGTGCCTTTGTACTGTATATTGCTCTACGTACCTATGTACTGTACAATTATTACACGTGCCTTTGTACTGTATATTGCTATACGTACCTATGTACTGTACAATTATTACACGTGCCTTTGTACTGTATATTGCTATACGTACCTATGTACTGTATAATGTTGTTGTACGCACCTATGTACTGTATATTGCTATACGTACCTATGTACTGTATAATGTTGTTGTACGCACCTATGTACTGTATATTGCTATACGTACCTATGTACTGTGCAATTATTACACGTGCCTTTGTACTGTATATTGCTATACGTACCTATGTACTGTACAATTATTACACGTGCCTTTGTACTGTATATTGCTATACGTACCTATGTACTGTACAATTATTACACGTGCCTTTGTACTGTATATTGCTATACGTACCTATGTACTGTATAATGTTGTTGTACGCACCTATGTACTGTATATTGCTATACGTACCTATGTACTGTATAATGTTGTTGTACGCACCTATGTACTGTATATTGCTATACGTACCTATGTACTGTGCAATTATTACACGTGCCTTTGTACTGTATATTGCTATACGTACCTATGTACTGTACAATTATCACACGTGCCTTTGTACTGTATATTGCTATACGTACCTATGTACTGTATAATGTTGTTGTACGCACCTATGTACTGTATATTGCTATACGTACCTATGTACTGCACAATTATTACACGTGCCTTTGTACTTTATATTGCTATACGTACCTATGTACTGTACAATTATCACACGTGCCTTTGTACTGTATATAGCTATACGTACCTATGTACTGTATAATGTTGTTGTACGCACCTTTGTACTGTATATTGCTATACGTACCTATGTACTGTATAATGTTGTTGTACGCACCTATGTACTGTATATTGCTATACGTACCTATGTACTGTACAATTATTACACGTGCCTGTGTACTGTATATTGCTATACGTACCTATGTACTGTACAATTATTACACGTGCCTTTGTACTGTATATTGCTATACGTACCTATGTACTGTACAATTATCACACGTGCCTTTGTGTTGTATATTGCTATACGTACCTATGTACTGTACAATTATTACACGTGCCTTTGTACTGTATATTGCTATACGTACCTATGTACTGTATAATGTTGTTGTACGCACCTATGTACTGTATATTGCTATACGTACCTATGTACTGTACAATTATTACACGTGCCTTTGTACTGTATATTGCTATACGTACCTATGTACTGTACAATTATTACGCGTGCCTTTGTACTGTATATTGCTCTACGTACCTATGTACTGTACAATTATTACACGTGCCTTTGTACTGTATATTGCTATACGTACCTATGTACTGTACAATTATTACACGTGCCTTTGTACTGTATATTGCTATACGTACCTATGTACTGTATAATGTTGTTGTACGCACCTATGTACTGTATATTGCTATACGTACCTATGTACTGTATAATGTTGTTGTACGCACCTATGTACTGTATATTGCTATACGTACCTATGTACTGTGCAATTATTACACGTGCCTTTGTACTGTATATTGCTATACGTACCTATGTACTGTACAATTATTACGCGTGCCTTTGTACTGTATATTGCTATACGTACCTATGTACTGTACAATTATTACACGTGCCTTTGTACTGTATATTGCTATACGTACCTATGTACTGTACAATTATTACACGTGCCTTTGTACTGTATATTGCTATACGTACCTATGTACTGTACAATTATCACACGTGCCTTTGTACTGTATATTGCTATACGTACCTATGTACTGTATAATGTTGTTGTACGCACCTATGTACTGTATATTGCTATACGTACCTATGTACTGTATAATGTTGTTGTACGCACCTATGTACTGTATATTGCTATACGTACCTATGTACTGTGCAATTATTACACGTGCCTTTGTACTGTATATTGCTATACGTACCTATGTACTGTACAATTATTACGCGTGCCTTTGTACTGTATATTGCTCTACGTACCTATGTACTGTACAATTATTACACGTGCCTTTGTACTGTATATTGCTATACGTACCTATGTACTGTACAATTATTACACGTGCCTTTGTACTGTATATTGCTATACGTACCTATGTACTGTATAATGTTGTTGTACGCACCTATGTACTGTATATTGCTATACGTACCTATGTACTGTATAATGTTGTTGTACGCACCTATGTACTGTATATTGCTATACGTACCTATGTACTGTGCAATTATTACACGTGCCTTTGTACTGTATATTGCTATACGTACCTATGTACTGTACAATTATTACGCGTGCCTTTGTACTGTATATTGCTATACGTACCTATGTACTGTACAATTATTACACGTGCCTTTGTACTGTATATTGCTATACGTACCTATGTACTGTACAATTATTACACGTGCCTTTGTACTGTATATTGCTATACGTACCTATGTACTGTACAATTATCACACGTGCCTTTGTACTGTATATTGCTATACGTACCTATGTACTGTATAATGTTGTTGTACGCACCTATGTACTGTATATTGCTATACGTACCTATGTACTGCACAATTATTACACGTGCCTTTGTACTTTATATTGCTATACGTACCTATGTACTGTACAATTATCACACGTGCCTTTGTACTGTATATAGCTATACGTACCTATGTACTGTATAATGTTGTTGTACGCACCTATGTACTGTATATTGCTATACGTACCTATGTACTGTACAATTATTACACGTGCCTGTGTACTGTATATTGCTATACGTACCTATGTACTGTACAATTATTACACGTGCCTTTGTACTGTATATTGCTATACGTACCTATGTACTGTACAATTATCACACGTGCCTTTGTGTTGTATATTGCTATACGTACCTATGTACTGTACAATTATTACACGTGCCTTTGTACTGTATATTGCTATACGTACCTATGTACTGTATAATGTTGTTGTACGCACCTATGTACTGTATATTGCTATACGTACCTATGTACTGTATGATGTTGTTGTACGCACCTTTGTACTGTATATTGCTATACGTACCTATGTACTGTACAATTATTACACGTGCCATTGTATTGTATATTGCTATACGTACCTATGTACTGTACAATTATTACACGTGCCTTTGTACTGTATATTGCTATACGTACCTATGTACTGTATAATGTTTTTGTACGCACCTATGTACTGTATATTGCCATACGTACCTATGTACTGTACAATTATCACACGTGCCTTTGTACTGTATATTGCTATACGTACCTATGTACTGTATAATGTTGTTGTACGCACCTATGTACTGTATATTGCTATACGTACCTATGTACTGTACAATTATTACACGTGCCTTTCTACTGTATATTGCTATACGTACCTATGTACTGTATAATGTTGTTGTACGCACCTTTGTACTGTATATTGCTATACGTACCTATGTACTGTACAATTATTACACGTGCCTTTGTACTGTATATTGCTATACGTACCTATGTACTGTATAATGTTGTTGTACGCACCTTTGTACTGTATATTGCTACACGTACCTATGTACTGTACAATTATTACACGTGCCTTTGTACTGTATATTGCTATACGTACCTATGTACTGTATAATGTTGTTGTACGCACCTTTGTACTGTATATTGCTATACGTACCTATGTACTGTACAATTATTACACGTGCCTTTGTACTGTATATAGCTATACGTACCTATGTACTGTATAATGTTGTTGTACGCACCTTTGTACTGTATATTGCTACACGTACCTATGTACTGTACAATTATTACACGTGCCATTGTACTGTATATTGCTATACGTACCTATGTACTGTACAATTATTACACGTGCCTTTGTACTGTATATTGCTATACGTACCTATGTACTGTACAATTATCACACGTGCCTTTGTACTGTATATTGCTATACGTACCTATGTACTGTATAATGTTGTTGTACGCACCTATGTACTGTATATTGCTATACGTACCTCTGTACTGTGCAATTATTACACGTGCCTTTGTACTGTATATTGCTATACGTACCTATGTACTGTACAATTATCACACGTGCCTTTGTACTGTACATTGCTATACGTACCTATGTACTGTATAATGTTGTTGTACGCACCTATGTACTGTATATTGCTATACGTACCTATGTACTGTACAATTATTACACGTGCCTTTGTACTGTATATTGCTATACGTACCTATGTACTGTATAATGTTGTTGTACGCTTCTTTGTACTGTATATTGCTATACGTACCTATGTACTGTATAATGTTGTTGTACGCTTCTTTGTACTGTATATTGCTATACGTACCTATGTACTGTATAATGTTGTTGTACGCTTCTTTGTACTGTATATTGCTATACGTACCTATGTACTGTACAATTATTACACGTGCCTTTGTACTGTATATTGCTATACGTACCTATGTACTATACAATTATTACACGTGCCTTTGTACTGTATATTGCTATACGTACCTATGTACTGTACAATTATTACACGTGCCTTTGTACTGTATATTGCTATACGTACCTATGTACTGTACAATTATCACACGTGCCTTTGTACTGTATATTGCTATACGTACCTATGTACTGTATAATGTTGTTGTACGCACCTATGTACTGTATATTGCTATACGTACCTATGTACTGTACAATTATCACACGTGCCTTTGTACTGTATATTGCTATACGTACCTATGTACTGTATAATGTTGTTGTACGCACCTTTGTACTGTATATTGCTATACGTACCTATGTACTGTATAATGTTGTTGTACGCACCTATGTACTCTATATTGCTATACGTACCTATGTACTGTATAATGTTGTTGTACGCACCTTTGTACTGTATATTGCTATACGTACCTATGTACTGTACAATTATTACACGTGCCTTTGTACTGTATATTGCTATACGTACCTATGTACTGTATAATGTTGTTGTACGCACCTATGTACTGTATATTGCTATACGTACCTATGTACTGTGCAATTATTACACGTGCCTTTGTACTGTATATTGCTATACGTACCTATGTACTGTACAATTATTACACGTGCCTTTGTACTGTATGTTGCTATACGTACCTATGTACTGTACAATTATTACACGTGCCTTTGTACTGTATATTGCTATACGTACCTATGTACTGTATAATGTTGTTGTACGCACCTATGTACTGTATATTGCTATACGTACCTATGTACTGTACAATTATCACACGTGCCTTTGTACTGTATATTGCTAGACGTACCTATGTACTGTATAATGTTGTTGTACGCACCTATGTACTGTATATTGCTATACGTACCTATGTACTGTGCAATTATTACACGTGCCTATATACTGTATATTGCTATACGTACCTATGTACTGTACAATTATCACACGTGCCTTTGTACTCTATATTGCTATACGTACCTATGTACTGTATAATGTTGTTGTACGCACCTATGTACTGCTTAGTGCTATACGTACCTATGTACTGTGCAATTATTACACGTGCCTTTGTACTGTATATTGCTATACGTACCTATGTACTGTACAATTATTACACGTGCCTTTGTACTGTATATTGCTATACGTACCTATGTACTGTACAATTATTACACGTGCCTTTGTACTGTGTATTGCTATACGTACCTATGTACTATATAATGTTGTTGTACGCACCTATGTACTGTATATTGCTATACGTACCTATGTACTGTACAATTATCACACGTGCCTTTGTGTTGTATATTGCTATACGTACCTATGTACTGTACAATTATTACACGTGCCTTTGTACTGTATATTGCTATACGTACCTATGTACTGTATAATGTTGTTGTACGCACCTATGTACTGTATATTGCTATACGTACCTATGTACTGTATAATGTTGTTGTACGCACCTATGTACTGTATATTGCTATACGTACCTATGTACTGTGCAATTATTACACGTGCCTTTGTACTGTATATTGCTATACGTACCTATGTACTGTACAATTATTACGCGTGCCTTTGTACTGTATATTGCTCTACGTACCTATGTACTGTACAATTATTACACGTGCCTTTGTACTGTATATTGCTATACGTACCTATGTACTGTACAATTATTACACGTGCCTTTGTACTGTATATTGCTATACGTACCTATGTACTGTACAATTATCACACGTGCCTTTGTACTGTATATTGCTATACGTACCTATGTACTGTATAATGTTGTTGTACGCACCTATGTACTGTATATTGCTATACGTACCTATGTACTGTACAATTATCACACGTGCCTTTGTACTGTATATTGCTATACGTACCTATGTACTGTATAATGTTGTTGTACGCACCTATGTACTGTATATTGCTATACGTACCTATGTACTGTATAATGTTGTTGTACGCACCTTTGTACTGTATATTGCTATACGTACCTATGTACTGTACAATTATTACACGTGCCATTGTATTGTATATTGCTATACGTACCTATGTACTGTACAATTATTACACGTGCCTTTGTACTGTATATTGCTATACGTACCTATGTACTGTATAATGTTTTTGTACGCACCTATGTACTGTATATTGCCATACGTACCTATGTACTGTACAATTATCACACGTGCCTTTGTACTGTATATTGCTATACGTACCTATGTACTGTATAATGTTGTTGTACGCACCTATGTACTGTATATTGCTATACGTACCTATGTACTGTACAATTATTACACGTGCCTTTGTACTGTATATTGCTATACGTACCTATGTACTGTATAATGTTGTTGTACGCACCTTTGTACTGTATATTGCTATACGTACCTATGTACTGTACAATTATTACACGTGCCTTTGTACTGTATATTGCTATACGTACCTATGTACTGTACAATTATTACACGTGCCTTTGTACTGTATATTGCTATACGTACCTATGTACTGTATAATGTTGTTGTACGCACCTATGTACTGTATATTGCTATACGTACCTATGTACTGTATCATGTTGTTGTACGCACCTATGTACTGTATATTGCTATACGTACCTATGTACTGTGCAATTATTACACGTGCCTTTGTACTGTATATTGCTATACGTACCTATGTACTGTATAATGTTGTTGTACGTACCTTTGTACTGTATATTGCTATACGTACCTATGTACTGTACAATTATTACACGTGCCATTGTATTGTATATTGCTATACGTACCTATGTACTGTACAATTATTACACGTGCCTTTGTACTGTATATTGCTATACGTACCTATGTACTGTACAATTATTACACGTGCCTTTGTACTGTATATTGCTATACGTACCTATGTACTATATAATGTTGTTGTACGCACCTATGTACTGTATATTGCTATACGTACCTATGTACTGTACAATTGTCACACGTGCCTTTGTGTTGTATATTGCTATACGTTCCTATGTACTGTACAATTATTACACGTGCCTTTGTACTGTATATTGCTATACGTACCTATGTACTGTATAATGTTGTTGTACGCACCTATGTGCTGTATATTGCTATACGTACCTATGTACTGTACAATTATTACACGTGCCTTTGTACTGTATATTGCTATACGTACCTATGTTCTGTATAATGTTGTTGTACGCACCTTTGTACTGTATATTGCTATACGTACCTATGTACTGTACAATTATTACACGTGCCATTGTACTGTATATTGCTATACGTACCTATGTACTGTACAATTATCACACGTGCCTTTGTACTGTATATTGCTATACGTACCTATGTACTGTACAATTATTACACGTGCCTTTGTACTGTATATTGCTATACGTACCTATGTACTGTACAATTATTACACGTGCCTTTGTACTGTATATTGCTATACGTACCTATGTACTGTACAATTATCACACGTGCCTTTGTACTGTATATTGCTATACGTACCTATGTACTGTATAATGTTGTTGTACGCACCTATGTACTGTATATTGCTATACGTACCTATGTACTGTATAATGTTGTTGTACGCACCTATGTACTGTATATTGCTATACGTACCTATGTACTGTACAATTATTACACGTGCCTTTGTACTGTATATTGCTATACGTACCTATGTACTGTACAATTATCACACGTGCCTTTGTACTGTATATTGCTATACGTACCTATGTACTGTATAATGTTGTTGTACGCACCTATGTACTGTATATTGCTATACGTACCTATGTACTGTACAATTATTACACGTGCCTTTGTACTGTATATTGCTATACGTACCTATGTACTGTACAATTATTACACGTGCCTTTGTACTGTATATTGCTATACGTACCTATGTACTGTATAATGTTGTTGTACGCACCTATGTACTGTATATTGCTATACGTACCTATGTACTGTATAATGTTGTTGTACGCACCTATGTAGTGTATATTGCTATACGTACCTATGTACTGTATAATGTTGTTGTACGCACCTATGTACTGTATATTGCTATACGTACCTATGTACTGTACAATTATCACACGTGCCTTTGTACTGTATATTGCTATACGTACCTATGTACTGTATAATGTTGTTGTACGCACCTTTGTACTGTATATTGCTATACGTACCTATGTACTGTACAATTATTACACGTGCCTTTGTACTGTATATTGCTATACGTACCTATGTACTGTACAATTATCACACGTGCCTTTGTACTGTATATTGCTATACGTACCTATGTACTGTATAATGTTGTTGTACGCACCTATGTACTGTATATTGCTATACGTACCTATGTACTGTACAATTATCACACGTGCCTTTGTACTGTATATTGCTGTACGTACCTATGTACTGTATAATGTTGTTGTACGCACCTTTGTACTGTATATTGCTATACGTACCTATGTACTGTATAATGTTGTTGTACGCACCTATGTACTCTATATTGCTATACGTACCTATGTACTGTATAATGTTGTTGTACGCACCTTTGTACTGTATATTGCTATACGTACCTATGTACTGTACAATTATTACACGTGCCTTTGTACTGTATATTGCTATACGTACCTATGTACTGTATAATGTTGTTGTACGCACCTATGTACTGTATATTGCTATACGTACCTATGTACTGTGCAATTATTACACGTGCCTTTGTACTGTATATTGCTATACGTACCTATGTACTGTACAATTATTACACGTGCCTTTGTACTGTATATTGCTATACGTACCTATGTACTGTACAATTATTACACGTGCCTTTGTACTGTATATTGCTATACGTACCTATGTACTGTATAATGTTGTTGTACGCACCTATGTACTGTATATTGCTATACGTACCTATGTACTGTACAATTATCACACGTGCCTTTGTACAGTATATTGCTATACGTACCTATGTACTGTATAATGTTGTTGTACGCACCTATGTACTGTATATTGCTATACGTACCTATGTACTGTACAATTATCACACGTGCCTTTGTACTGTATATTGCTATACGTACCTATGTACTGTACAATTATTACACGTGCCTTTGTACTGTATATTGCTATACGTACCTATGTACTGTGCAATTATTACACGTGCCTTTGTACTGTATATTGCTATACGTACCTATGTACTGTACAATTATTACGCGTGCCTTTGTACTGTATATTGCTATACGTACCTATGTACTGTACAATTATTACACGTGCCTTTGTACTGTATATTGCTATACGTACCTATGTACTGTACAATTATTACACGTGCCTTTGTACTGTATATTGCTATACGTACCTATGTACTGTATAATGTTGTTGTACGCACCTATGTACTGTATATTGCTATACGTACCTATGTACTGTATAATGTTGTTGTACGCACCTATGTACTGTATATTGCTATACGTACCTATGTACTGTGCAATTATTACACGTGCCTTTGTACTGTATATTGCTATACGTACCTATGTACTGTACAATTATTACGCGTGCCTTTGTACTGTATATTGCTATACGTACCTATGTACTGTACAATTATTACACGTGCCTTTGTACTGTATATTGCTATACGTACCTATGTACTGTACAATTATTACACGTGCCTTTGTACTGTATATTGCTATACGTACCTATGTACTGTACAATTATCACACGTGCCTTTGTACTGTATATTGCTATACGTACCTATGTACTGTATAATGTTGTTGTACGCACCTATGTACTGTATATTGCTATACGTACCTATGTACTGCACAATTATTACACGTGCCTTTGTACTTTATATTGCTATACGTACCTATGTACTGTACAATTATCACACGTGCCTTTGTACTGTATATTGCTATACGTACCTATGTACTGTATAATGTTGTTGTACGCACCTTTGTACTGTATATTGCTATACGTACCTATGTACTGTATAATGTTGTTGTACGCACCTATGTACTGTATATTGCTATACGTACCTATGTACTGTACAATTATCACACGTGCCTTTGTACTGTATATTGCTATACGTACCTATGTACTATACAATTATTACACGTGCCTTTGTACTGTATATTGCTATACGTACCTATGTACTGTACAATTATCACACGTGCCTTTGTACTGTATATTGCTATACGTACCTATGTACTGTATAATGTTGTTGTACGCACCTTTGTACTGTATATTGCTATACGTACCTATGTACTGTACAATTATTACACGTGCCATTGTACTGTATATTGCTATACGTACCTATGTACTGTACAATTATCACACGTGCCTTTGTACTGTATATTGCTATACGTACCTATGTACTGTACAATTATTACACGTGCCTTTGTACTGTATATTGCTATACGTACCTATGTACTGTACAATTATTACACGTGCCTTTGTACTGTATATTGCTATACGTACCTATGTACTGTACAATTATCACACGTGCCTTTGTACTGTATATTGCTATACGTACCTATGTACTGTATAATGTTGTTGTACGCACCTATGTACTGTATATTGCTATACGTACCTATGTACTGTATAATGTTGTTGTACGCACCTATGTACTGTATATTGCTATACGTACCTATGTACTGTACAATTATTACACGTGCCTTTGTACTGTATATTGCTATACGTACCTATGTACTGTACAATTATCACACGTGCCTTTGTACTGTATATTGCTATACGTACCTATGTACTGTATAATGTTGTTGTACGCACCTATGTACTGTATATTGCTATACGTACCTATGTACTGTACAATTATTACACGTGCCTTTGTACTGTATATTGCTATACGTACCTATGTACTGTACAATTATTACACGTGCCTTTGTACTGTATATTGCTATACGTACCTATGTACTGTATAATGTTGTTGTACGCACCTATGTACTGTATATTGCTATACGTACCTATGTACTGTATAATGTTGTTGTACGCACCTATGTAGTGTATATTGCTATACGTACCTATGTACTGTATAATGTTGTTGTACGCACCTATGTACTGTATATTGCTATACGTACCTATGTACTGTACAATTATCACACGTGCCTTTGTACTGTATATTGCTATACGTACCTATGTACTGTATAATGTTGTTGTACGCACCTTTGTACTGTATATTGCTATACGTACCTATGTACTGTACAATTATTACACGTGCCTTTGTACTGTATATTGCTATACGTACCTATGTACTGTACAATTATCACACGTGCCTTTGTACTGTATATTGCTATACGTACCTATGTACTGTATAATGTTGTTGTACGCACCTATGTACTGTATATTGCTATACGTACCTATGTACTGTACAATTATCACACGTGCCTTTGTACTGTATATTGCTGTACGTACCTATGTACTGTATAATGTTGTTGTACGCACCTTTGTACTGTATATTGCTATACGTACCTATGTACTGTATAATGTTGTTGTACGCACCTATGTACTCTATATTGCTATACGTACCTATGTACTGTATAATGTTGTTGTACGCACCTTTGTACTGTATATTGCTATACGTACCTATGTACTGTACAATTATTACACGTGCCTTTGTACTGTATATTGCTATACGTACCTATGTACTGTATAATGTTGTTGTACGCACCTATGTACTGTATATTGCTATACGTACCTATGTACTGTGCAATTATTACACGTGCCTTTGTACTGTATATTGCTATACGTACCTATGTACTGTACAATTATTACACGTGCCTTTGTACTGTATATTGCTATACGTACCTATGTACTGTACAATTATTACACGTGCCTTTGTACTGTATATTGCTATACGTACCTATGTACTGTATAATGTTGTTGTACGCACCTATGTACTGTATATTGCTATACGTACCTATGTACTGTACAATTATCACACGTGCCTTTGTACAGTATATTGCTATACGTACCTATGTACTGTATAATGTTGTTGTACGCACCTATGTACTGTATATTGCTATACGTACCTATGTACTGTACAATTATCACACGTGCCTTTGTACTGTATATTGCTATACGTACCTATGTACTGTACAATTATTACACGTGCCTTTGTACTGTATATTGCTATACGTACCTATGTACTGTGCAATTATTACACGTGCCTTTGTACTGTATATTGCTATACGTACCTATGTACTGTACAATTATTACGCGTGCCTTTGTACTGTATATTGCTATACGTACCTATGTACTGTACAATTATTACACGTGCCTTTGTACTGTATATTGCTATACGTACCTATGTACTGTACAATTATTACACGTGCCTTTGTACTGTATATTGCTATACGTACCTATGTACTGTATAATGTTGTTGTACGCACCTATGTACTGTATATTGCTATACGTACCTATGTACTGTATAATGTTGTTGTACGCACCTATGTACTGTATATTGCTATACGTACCTATGTACTGTGCAATTATTACACGTGCCTTTGTACTGTATATTGCTATACGTACCTATGTACTGTACAATTATTACGCGTGCCTTTGTACTGTATATTGCTATACGTACCTATGTACTGTACAATTATTACACGTGCCTTTGTACTGTATATTGCTATACGTACCTATGTACTGTACAATTATTACACGTGCCTTTGTACTGTATATTGCTATACGTACCTATGTACTGTACAATTATCACACGTGCCTTTGTACTGTATATTGCTATACGTACCTATGTACTGTATAATGTTGTTGTACGCACCTATGTACTGTATATTGCTATACGTACCTATGTACTGCACAATTATTACACGTGCCTTTGTACTTTATATTGCTATACGTACCTATGTACTGTACAATTATCACACGTGCCTTTGTACTGTATATTGCTATACGTACCTATGTACTGTACAATTATCACACGTGCCTTTGTGTTGTATATTGCTATACGTACCTATGTACTGTACAATTATTACACGTGCCTTTGTACTGTATATTGCTATACGTACCTATGTACTGTATAATGTTGTTGTACGCACCTATGTACTGTATATTGCTATACGTACCTATGTACTGTATAATGTTGTTGTACGCACCTTTGTACTGTATATTGCTATACGTACCTATGTACTGTACAATTATTACACGTGCCATTGTATTGTATATTGCTATACGTACCTATGTACTGTACAATTATTACACGTGCCTTTGTACTGTATATTGCTATACGTACCTATGTACTGTATAATGTTTTTGTACGCACCTATGTACTGTATATTGCCATACGTACCTATGTACTGTACAATTATCACACGTGCCTTTGCAGTGTATATTGCTATACGTACCTATGTACTGTATAATGTTGTTGTACGCACCTATGTACTGTATATTGCTATACGTACCTATGTACTGTACAATTATTACACGTGCCTTTGTACTGTATATTGCTATACGTACCTATGTACTGTATAATGTTGTTGTACGCACCTTTGTACTGTATATTGCTATACGTACCTATGTACTGTACAATTATTACACGTGCCTTTGTACTGTATATTGCTATACGTACCTATGTACTGTATAATGTTGTTGTACGCACCTATGTACTGTATATTGCTATACGTACCTATGTACTGTACAATTATCACACGTGCCTTTGTACTGTATATTGCTATACGTACCTATGTACTGTATAATGTTGTTGTACGCACCTATGTACTGTATATTGCTATACGTACCTATGTACTGTGCAATTATTACACGTGCCTATGTACTGTATATTGCTATACGTACCTATGTACTGTACAATTATCACACGTGCCTTTGTACTCTATATTGCTATACGTACCTATGTACTGTATAATGTTGTTGTACGCACCTATGTACTGAATATTGCTATACGTACCTATGTACTGTATAATGTTGTTGTACGCACCTATGTACTGTATATTGCTATACGTACCTATGTACTGTGCAATTATTACACGTGCCTTTGTACTGTATATTGCTATACGTACCTATGTACTGTACAATTATTACACGTGCCTTTGTACTGTATATTGCTATACGTACCTATGTACTGTACAATTATTACACGTGCCTTTGTACTGTATATTGCTATACGTACCTATGTACTATATAATGTTGTTGTACGCACCTATGTACTGTATATTGCTATACGTACCTATGTACTGTACAATTATCACACGTGCCTTTGTGTTGTATATTGCTATACGTACCTATGTACTGTACAATTATTACACGTGCCTTTGTACTGTATATTGCTATACGTACCTATGTACTGTATAATGTTGTTGTACGCACCTATGTACTGTATATTGCTATACGTATCTATGTACTGTATAATGTTGTTGTACGCACCTTTGTACTGTATATTGCTATACGTACCTATGTACTGTACAATTATTACACGTGCCTTTGTACTGTATATTGCTATACGTACCTATGTACTGTATAATGTTGTTGTACGCACCTTTGTACTGTATATTGCTATACGTACCTATGTACTGTACAATTATTACACGTGCCTTTCACTGTATATTGCTATACGTACCTATGTACTGTACAATTATTACACGTGCCATTGTACTGTATATTGCTATACGTACCTATGTACTGTACAATTATTACACGTGCCTTTGTACTGTATATTACTATACGTACCTATGTACTGTATAATGTTGTTGTACGCACCTATGTACTGTATATTGCTATACGTACCTATGTACTGTGCAATTATTACACGTGCCTTTGTACTGTATATTGCTATACGTACCTATGTACTGTATAATGTTGTTGTACGCACCTTTGTACTGTATATTGCTATACGTACCTATGTACTGTACAATTATTACACGTGCCATTGTACTGTATATTGCTATACGTACCTATGTACTGTACAATTATCACACGTGCCTTTGTACTGTATATTGCTATACGTACCTATGTACTGTACAATTATTACACGTGCCTTTGTACTGTATATTGCTATACGTACCTATGTACTGTATAATGTTGTTGTACGCACCTTTGTACTGTATATTGCTATACGTACCTATGTACTGTACAATTATCACACGTGCCTTTGTACTGTATATTGCTATACGTACCTATGTACTGTATAATGTTGTTGTACGCACCTATGTACTGTATATTGCTATACGTACCTATGTACTGTATAATGTTGTTGTACGCACCTATGTACTGTATATTGCCATACGTACCTATGTACTGTGCAATTATTACACGTGCCTTTGTACTGTATATTGCTATACGTACCTATGTACTGTACAATTATTACACGTGCCTTTGTACTGTATATTGCTATACGTACCTATGTACTGTATAATGTTGTTGTACGCACCTATGTACTGTATATTGCTATACGTACCTATGTACTGTATAATGTTGTTGTACGCACCTATGTACTGTATATTGCTATACGTACCTATGTACTGTGCAATTATTACACGTGCCTTTGTACTGTATATTGCTATACGTACCTATGTACTGCACAATTATTACGCGTGCCTTTGTACTGTATATTGCTATACGTACCTATGTACTGTATAATGTTGTTGTACGCACCTTTGTACTGTATATTGCTATACGTACCTATGTACTGTACAATTATTACACGTGCCTTTGTACTGTATATTGCTATACGTACCTATGTACTGTACAATTATCACACGTGCCTTTGTACTGTATATTGCTATACGTACCTATGTACTGTATAATGTTGTTGTACGCACCTATGTACTGTATATTGCTATACGTACCTATGTACTGCACAATTATTACACGTGCCTTTGTACTTTATATTGCTATACGTACCTATGTACTGTACAATTATCACACGTGCCTTTGTACTGTATATTGCTATACGTACCTATGTACTGCATAATGTTGTTGTACGCACCTTTGTACTGTATATTGCTATACGTACCTATGTACTGTATAATGTTGTTGTACGCACCTATGTACTGTATATTGCTATACGTACCTATGTACTGTACAATTATCACACGTGCCTTTGTACTGTATATTGCTATACGTACCTATGTACTATACAATTATTACACGTGCCTTTGTACTGTATATTGCTATACGTACCTATGTACTGTACAATTATCACACGTGCCTTTGTGTTGTATATTGCTATACGTACCTATGTACTGTACAATTATTACACGTGCCTTTGTACTGTATATTGCTATACGTACCTATGTACTGTATAATGTTGTTGTACGCACCTATGTACTGTATATTGCTATACGTACCTATGTACTGTATAATGTTGTTGTACGCACCTTTGTACTGTATATTGCTATACGTACCTATGTACTGTACAATTATTACACGTGCCATTGTATTGTATATTGCTATACGTACCTATGTACTGTACAATTATTACGCGTGCCTTTGTACTGTGTATTGCTATACGTACCTATGTACTGTACAATTATTACACGTGCCTTTGTACTGTATATTGCTATACGTACCTATGTACTGTATAATGTTGTTGTACGCACCTTTGTACTGTATATTGCTATACGTACCTATGTACTGTATAATGTTGTTGTACGCACCTATGTACTGTATATTGCTATACGTACCTATGTACTGTACAATTATCACACGTGCCTTTGTACTGTATATTGCTATACGTACCTATGTACTATACAATTATTACACGTGCCTTTGTACTGTATATTGCTATACGTACCTATGTACTGTACAATTATCACACGTGCCTTTGTGTTGTATATTGCTATACGTACCTATGTACTGTACAATTATTACACGTGCCTTTGTACTGTATATTGCTATACGTACCTATGTACTGTATAATGTTGTTGTACGCACCTATGTACTGTATATTGCTATACGTACCTATGTACTGTGCAATTATTACACGTGCCTTTGTACTGTATATTGCTATACGTACCTATGTACTGTACAATTATTACACGTGCCTTTGTACTGTATATTGCTATACGTACCTATGTACTGTATAATGTTGTTGTACGCACCTATGTACTCTATATTGCTATACGTACCTATGTACTGTATAATGTTGTTGTACGCACCTTTGTACTGTATATTGCTATACGTACCTATGTACTGTACAATTATTACACGCACCTTTGTACTGTATATTGCTATACGTACCTATGTACTGTACGATTATTACACGTGCCTTTCACTGTATATTGCTATACGTACCTATGTACTGTACAATTATTACACGTGCCTTTGTACTGTATATTGCTATACGTACCTATGTACTGTACAATTATTACACGTGCCTTTGTACTGTATATTGCTATACGTACCTATGTACTGTATAATGTTGTTGTACGCACCTATGTACTGTATATTGCTATACGTACCTATGTACTGTGCAATTATTACACGTGCCTTTGTACTGTATATTGCTATACGTACCTATGTACTGTACAATTATTACACGTGCCTTTGTACTGTATATTGCTATACGTACCTATGTGCTGTATAATGTTGTTGTACGCACCTATGTACTGTATATTGCTATACGTACCTATGTACTGTGCAATTATTACACGTGCCTTTGTACTGTATATTGCTATACGTACCTATGTACTGTATAATGTTGTTGTACGCACCTTTGTACTGTATATTGCTATACGTACCTATGTACTGTACAATTATTACACGTGCCATTGTACTGTATATTGCTATACGTACCTATGTACTGTACAATTATTACACGTGCCTTTGGACTGTATATTGCTATACGTACCTATGTACTGTACAATTATCACACGTGCCTTTGTACTGTATATTGCTATACGTACCTATGTACTGTATAATGTTGTTGTACGCACCTATGTACTCTATATTGCTATACGTACCTGTGTACTGTATAATGTTGTACGCACCTATGTATTGCATATTGCTATACGTACCTATGTACTGTGCAATTATTACACGTGCCTTTGTACTGTATATTGCTATACGTACCTATGTACTGTATAATGTTGTTGTACGCACCTATGTACTGTATATTGCTATACGTACCTATGTACTGTACAATTATTACACGTGCCTTTGTACTGTATATTGCTATACGTACCTATGTACTGTATAATGTTGTTGTACGCACCTTTGTACTGTATATTGCTATACGTACCTATGTACTGTACAATTATTACACGTGCCTTTGTACTGTATATTGCTATACGTACCTATGTACTGTATAATGATGTTGTACGCACCTATGTACTGTATATTGCTATACGTACCTATGTACTGTGCAATTATTACACGTGCCTTTGTACTGTATATTGCTATACGTACCTATGTACTGTATAATGTTGTTGTACGCACCTTTGTACAGTATATTGCTATACGTACCTATGTACTGTACAATTATTACACGTGCCTTTCACTGTATATTGCTATACGTACCTATGTAGTGTACAATTATTACACGTGCAATTGTACTGTATATTGCTATACGTACCTATGTACTGTACAATTATTACACGTGCCTTTGTACTGTATATTGCTATACGTACCTATGTACTGTATAATGTTGTTGTACGCACCTATGTACTGTATATTGCTTTACGTACCTATGTACTGTACAATTATCACACGTGCCTTTCACTGTATATTGCTATACGTACCTATGTACTGTACAATTATTACACGTGCAATTGTACTGTATATTGCTATACGTACCTATGTACTGTACAATTATTACACGTGCCTTTGTACTGTATATTGCTATACGTACCTATGTACTGTATAATGTTGTTGTACGCACCTATGTACTGCATATTGCTATACGTACCTATGTACTGTGCAATTATTACACGTGCCTTTGTACTGTATATTGCTATACGTACCTATGTATTGTATAATGTTGTTGTACGTACCTATGTACTGTATATTGCTATACGTACCTATGTACTGTACAATTATCACACGTGCCTTTGTACTGTATATTGCTATACGTACCTATGTACTGTACAATTATTACACGTGCCTTTGTACTGTATATTGCTATACGTACCTATGTACTGTACAATTATTACACGTGCCTTTGTACTGTATATTGCTATACGTACCTATGTACTGTATAATGTTGTTGTACGCACCTATGTACTGTATATTGCTATACGTACCTATGTACTGTACAATTATTACACGTGCCTTTGTACTGTATATTGCTATACGTACCTATGTACTGTAAAATTATTACACGTGCCTTTGTACTGTATATTGCTATACGTACCTATGTACTGTACAATTATTACACGTGCCTTTGTACTGTATATTGCTATACGTACCTATGTACTGTATAATGTTGTTGTACGCACCTATGTACTGTATATTGCTATACGTACCTATGTACTGTGCAATTATTACACGTGCCTTTGTACTGTATATTGCTATACGTACCTATGTACTGTACAATTATTACACGTGCCTTTGTACTGTATATTGCTATACGTACCTATGTACTGTATAATGTTGTTGTACGCACCTATGTACTGTATATTGCTATACGTACCTATGTACTGTGCAATTATTACACGTGCCTTTGTACTGTATATTGCTATACGTACCTATGTACTGTACAATTATTACACGTGCCTTTGTACTGTATATTGCTATACGTACCTATGTACTGTACAATTATCACACGTGCCTTTGTACTGTATATTGCTATACGTACCTATGTACTGTATAATGTTGTTGTACGCACCTATGTACTCTATATTGCTATACGTACCTATGTACTGTATAATGTTGTTGTACGCACCTATGTACTGCATATTGCTATACGTACCTATGTACTGTGCAATTATTACACGTGCCTTTGTACTGTATATTGCTATACGTACCTATGTACTGTACAATTATTACACGTGCCTTTGGACTGTATATTGCTATACGTACCTATGTACTGTACAATTATCACACGTGCCTTTGTACTGTATATTGCTATACGTACCTATGTACTGTATAATGTTGTTGTACGCACCTATGTACTCTATATTGCTATACGTACCTATGTACTGTATAATGTTGTTGTACGCACCTATGTACTGTATATTGCTATACGTACCTATGTACTGTACAATTATTACACGTGCCTTTGTACTGTATATTGCTATACGTACCTATGTACTGTATAATGTTGTTGTACGCACCTTTATACTGTATATTGCTATACGTACCTATGTACTGTACAATTATTACACGCACCTTTGTACTGTATATTGCTATACGTACCTATGTACTGTACGATTATTACACGTGCCTTTCACTGTATATTGCTATACGTACCTATGTACTGTACAATTATTACACGTGCCTTTGTACTGTATATTGCTATACGTACCTATGTACTGTACAATTATTACACGTGCCTTTGTACTGTATATTGCTATACGTACCTATGTACTGTACAATTATTACACGTGCCTTTGTACTGTATATTGCTATACGTACCTATGTGCTGTATAATGTTGTTGTACGCACCTATGTACTGTATATTGCTATACGTACCTATGTACTGTGCAATTATTACACGTGCCTTTGTACTGTATATTGCTATACGTACCTATGTATTGTATAATGTTGTTGTACGTACCTATGTACTGTATATTGCTATACGTACCTATGTACTGTACAATTATTACACGTGCCTTTGTACTGTATATTGCTATACGTACCTATGTACTGTACAATTATTACACGTGCCTTTGGACTGTATATTGCTATACGTACCTATGTACTGTACAATTATTACACGTGCCTTTGTACTGTATATTGCTATACGTACCTATGTACTGTATAATGTTGTTGTACGCACCTTTGTACTGTATATTGCTATACGTACCTATGTACTGTATAATGTTGTTGTACGCACCTATGTACTGTATATTGCCATACGTACCTATGTACTGTGCAATTATTACACGTGCCTTTGTACTGTATATTGCTATACGTACCTATGTACTGTACAATTATTACGCGTGCCTTTGTACTGTGTATTGCTATACGTACCTATGTACTGTACAATTATTACACGTGCCTTTGTACTGTATATTGCTATACGTACCTATGTACTGTACAATTATTACACGTGCCTTTGTACTGTATATTGCTATACGTACCTATGTACTGTACAATTATTACACGTGCCTTTGTACTGTATATTGCTATACGTACCTATGTACTGTATAATGTTGTTGTACGCACCTTTGTACTGTATATTGCTATACGTACCTATGTACTGTATAATGTTGTTGTACGCACCTATGTACTGTATATTGCTATACGTACCTATGTACTGTACAATTATTACACGTGCCTTTGTACTGTATATTGCTATACGTACCTATGTACTGTACAATTATTACACGTGCCTTTGTAGTGTATATTGCTATACGTACCTATGTACTGTACAATTATCACACGTGCCTTTGTACTGTATATTGCTATACGTACCTATGTACTGTACAATTATTACACGTGCCTTTGTACTGTATATTGCTATACGTACCTATGTACTGTATAATGTTGTTGTACGCACCTTTGTACTGTATATTGCTATACGTACCTATGTACTGTATAATGTTGTTGTACGCACCTATGTACTGTATATTGCCATACGTACCTATGTACTGTGCAATTATTACACGTGCCTTTGTACTGTATATTGCTATACGTACCTATGTACTGTACAATTATTACGCGTGCCTTTGTACTGTGTATTGCTATACGTACCTATGTACTGTACAATTATTACACGTGCCTTTGTACTGTATATTGCTATACGTACCTATGTACTGTACAATTATTACACGTGCCTTTGTACTGTATATTGCTATACGTACCTATGTACTGTACAATTATTACACGTGCCTTTGTACTGTATATTGCTATACGTACCTATGTACTGTATAATGTTGTTGTACGCACCTTTGTACTGTATATTGCTATACGTACCTATGTACTGTATAATGTTGTTGTACGCACCTATGTACTGTATATTGCTATACGTACCTATGTACTGTACAATTATTACACGTGCCTTTGTACTGTATATTGCTATACGTACCTATGTACTGTACAATTATTACACGTGCCTTTGTAGTGTATATTGCTATACGTACCTATGTACTGTATAATGTTGTTGTACGCACCTATGTACTGTATATTGCTGTACGTACCTATGTACTGTACAATTATTACACGTGCCTTTGTACTGTATATTGCTATACGTACCTATGTACTGTACAATTATTACACGTGCCTTTGTACTGTATATTGCTATACGTACCTATGTACTGTACAATTATTACACGTGCCTTTGTACTGTATATTGCTATACGTACCTATGTACTGTATAATGTTGTTGTACGCACCTATGTACTGTATATTGCTATACGTACCTATGTACTGTGCAATTATTACACGTGCCTTTGTACTGTATATTGCTATACGTACCTATGTACTGTACAATTATTACACGTGCCTTTGTACTGTATATTGCTATACGTACCTATGTACTGTATAATGTTGTTGTACGCACCTATGTACTGTATATTGCTATACGTACCTATGTACTGTGCAATTATTACACGTGCCTTTGTACTGTATATTGCTATACGTACCTATGTACTGTACAATTATTACACGTGCCTTTGTACTGTATATTGCTATACGTACCTATGTACTGTACAATTATCACACGTGCCTTTGTACTGTATATTGCTATACGTACCTATGTACTGTATAATGTTGTTGTACGCACCTATGTACTCTATATTGCTATACGTACCTATGTACTGTATAATGTTGTTGTACGCACCTATGTACTGCATATTGCTATACGTACCTATGTACTGTGCAATTATTACACGTGCCTTTGTACTGTATATTGCTATACGTACCTATGTACTGTACAATTATTACACGTGCCTTTGGACTGTATATTGCTATACGTACCTATGTACTGTACAATTATCACACGTGCCTTTGTACTGTATATTGCTATACGTACCTATGTACTGTATAATGTTGTTGTACGCACCTATGTACTCTATATTGCTATACGTACCTATGTACTGTATAATGTTGTTGTACGCACCTATGTACTGTATATTGCTATACGTACCTATGTACTGTACAATTATTACACGTGCCTTTGTACTGTATATTGCTATACGTACCTATGTACTGTATAATGTTGTTGTACGCACCTTTGTACTGTATATTGCTATACGTACCTATGTACTGTACAATTATTACACGCACCTTTGTACTGTATATTGCTATACGTACCTATGTACTGTACGATTATTACACGTGCCTTTGTACTGTATATTGCTATACGTACCTATGTACTGTATAATGTTGTTGTACGCACCTATGTACTGTATATTGCTATACGTACCTATGTACTGTGCAATTATTACACGTGCCTTTGTACTGTATATTGCTATACGTACCTATGTACTGTACAATTATTACACGTGCCTTTGTACCGTATATTGCTATACGTACCTATGTGCTGTATAATGTTGTTGTACGCACCTATGTACTGTATATTGCTATACGTACCTATGTACTGTGCAATTATTACACGTGCCTTTGTACTGTATATTGCTATACGTACCTATGTATTGTATAATGTTGTTGTACGTACCTATGTACTGTATATTGCTATACGTACCTATGTACTGTACAATTATCACACGTGCCTTTGTACTGTATATTGCTATACGTACCTATGTACTGTACAATTATTACACGTGCCTTTGTACTGTATATTGCTATACGTACCTATGTACTGTACAATTATTACACGTGCCTTTGGACTGTATATTGCTATACGTACCTATGTACTGTGCAATTATTACACGTGCCTTTGTACTGTATATTGCTATACGTACCTATGTACTGTATAATGTTGTTGTACGCACCTTTGTACTGTATATTGCTATACGTACCTATGTACTGTACAATTATCACACGTGCCTTTGTACTGTATATTGCTATACGTACCTATGTACTGTATAATGTTGTTGTACGCACCTATGTACTCTATATTGCTATACGTACCTATGTACTGTATAATGTTGTTGTACGCACCTATGTACTGCATATTGCTATACGTACCTATGTACTGTGCAATTATTACACGTGCCTTTGTACTGTATATTGCTATACGTACCTATGTACTGTACAATTATTACACGTGCCTTTGGACTGTATATTGCTATACGTACCTATGTACTGTACAATTATCACACGTGCCTTTGTACTGTATATTGCTATACGTACCTATGTACTGTATAATGTTGTTGTACGCACCTATGTACTCTATATTGCTATACGTACCTATGTACTGTATAATGTTGTTGTACGCACCTATGTACTGTATATTGCTATACGTACCTATGTACTGTACAATTATTACACGTGCCTTTGTACTGTATATTGCTATACGTACCTATGTACTGTATAATGTTGTTGTACGCACCTTTATACTGTATATTGCTATACGTACCTATGTACTGTACAATTATTACACGCACCTTTGTACTGTATATTGCTATACGTACCTATGTACTGTACGATTATTACACGTGCCTTTCACTGTATATTGCTATACGTACCTATGTACTGTACAATTATTACACGTGCCTTTGTACTGTATATTGCTATACGTACCTATGTACTGTACAATTATTACACGTGCCTTTGTACTGTATATTGCTATACGTACCTATGTACTGTATAATGTTGTTGTACGCACCTATGTACTGTATATTGCTATACGTACCTATGTACTGTGCAATTATTACACGTGCCTTTGTACTGTATATTGCTATACGTACCTATGTACTGTACAATTATTACACGTGCCTTTGTACTGTATATTGCTATACGTACCTATGTGCTGTATAATGTTGTTGTACGCACCTATGTACTGTATATTGCTATACGTACCTATGTACTGTGCAATTATTACACGTGCCTTTGTACTGTATATTGCTATACGTACCTATGTATTGTATAATGTTGTTGTACGTACCTATGTACTGTATATTGCTATACGTACCTATGTACTGTACAATTATCACACGTGCCTTTGTACTGTATATTGCTATACGTACCTATGTACTGTACAATTATTACACGTGCCTTTGTACTGTATATTGCTATACGTACCTATGTACTGTACAATTATTACACGTGCCTTTGGACTGTATATTGCTATACGTACCTATGTACTGTACAATTATTACACGTGCCTTTGTACTGTATATTGCTATACGTACCTATGTACTGTACAATTATTACACGTGCCTTTGTACTGTATATTGCTATACGTACCTATGTACTGTACAATTATTACACGTGCCTTTGGACTGTATATTGCTATACGTACCTATGTACTGTACAATTATCACACGTGCCTTTGTACTGTATATTGCTATACGTACCTATGTACTGTATAATGTTGTTGTACGCACCTATGTACTCTATATTGCTATACGTACCTATGTACTGTATAATGTTGTTGTACGCACCTATGTACTGTATATTGCTATACGTACCTATGTACTGTACAATTATTACACGTGCCTTTGTACTGTATATTGCTATACGTACCTATGTACTGTATAATGTTGTTGTACGCACCTATGTACTGTATATTGCTATACGTACCTATGTACTGTGCAATTATTACACGTGCCTTTGTACTGTATATTGCTATACGTACCTATGTACTGTACAATTATTACACGTGCCTTTGTACTGTATATTGCTATACGTACCTATGTGCTGTATAATGTTGTTGTACGCACCTATGTACTGTATATTGCTATACGTACCTATGTACTGTGCAATTATTACACGTGCCTTTGTACTGTATATTGCTATACGTACCTATGTACTGTACAATTATTACACGTGCCTTTGTACCGTATATTGCTATACGTACCTATGTGCTGTATAATGTTGTTGTACGCACCTATGTACTGTATATTGCTATACGTACCTATGTACTGTGCAATTATTACACGTGCCTTTGTACTGTATATTGCTATACGTACCTATGTATTGTATAATGTTGTTGTACGTACCTATGTACTGTATATTGCTATACGTACCTATGTACTGTACAATTATCACACGTGCCTTTGTACTGTATATTGCTATACGTACCTATGTACTGTACAATTATTACACGTGCCTTTGTACTGTATATTGCTATACGTACCTATGTACTGTACAATTATTACACGTGCCTTTGGACTGTATATTGCTATACGTACCTATGTACTGTACAATTATCACACGTGCCTTTGTACTGTATATTGCTATACGTACCTATGTACTGTATAATGTTGTTGTACGCACCTATGTACTCTATATTGCTATACGTACCTATGTACTGTATAATGTTGTTGTACGCACCTATGTACTGTATATTGCTATACGTACCTATGTACTGTACAATTATTACACGTGCCTTTGTACTGTATATTGCTATACGTACCTATGTACTGTATAATGTTGTTGTACGCACCTTTGTACTGTATATTGCTATACGTACCTATGTACTGTACAATTATTACACGCACCTTTGTACTGTATATTGCTATACGTACCTATGTACTGTACGATTATTACACGTGCCTTTCACTGTATATTGCTATACGTACCTATGTACTGTACAATTATTACACGTGCCTTTGTACTGTATATTGCTATACGTACCTATGTACTGTACAATTATTACACGTGCCTTTGTACTGTATATTGCTATACGTACCTATGTACTGTATAATGTTGTTGTACGCACCTATGTACTGTATATTGCTATACGTACCTATGTACTGTGCAATTATTACACGTGCCTTTGTACTGTATATTGCTATACGTACCTATGTACTGTACAATTATTACACGTGCCTTTGTACTGTATATTGCTATACGTACCTATGTGCTGTATAATGTTGTTGTACGCACCTATGTACTGTATATTGCTATACGTACCTATGTACTGTGCAATTATTACACGTGCCTTTGTACTGTATATTGCTATACGTACCTATGTACTGTATAATGTTGTTGTACGCACCTTTGTACTGTATATTGCTATACGTACCTATGTACTGTACAATTATTACACGTGCCATTGTACTGTATATTGCTATACGTACCTATGTACTGTACAATTATTACACGTGCCTTTGGACTGTATATTGCTATACGTACCTATGTACTGTACAATTATCACACGTGCCTTTGTACTGTATATTGCTATACGTACCTATGTACTGTATAATGTTGTTGTACGCACCTATGTACTCTATATTGCTATACGTACCTGTGTACTGTATAATGTTGTACGCACCTATGTATTGCATATTGCTATACGTACCTATGTACTGTGCAATTATTACACGTGCCTTTGTACTGTATATTGCTATACGTACCTATGTACTGTACAATTATTACACGTGCCTTTGTACTGTATATTGCTATACGTACCTATGTACTGTACAATTATTACACGTGCCTTTGTACTGTATATTGCTATACGTACCTATGTACTGTATAATGTTGTTGTACGCACCTATGTACTGTATATTGCTATACGTACCTATGTACTGTACAATTATCACACGTGCCTTTGTACTGTATATTGCTATACGTACCTATGTACTGTATAATGTTGTTGTACGCACCTATGTACTGTATATTGCTATACGTACCTATGTACTGTATAATGTTGTTGTACGCACCTATGTACTGTATATTGCTATACGTACCTATGTACTGTGCAATTATTACGCGTGCCTTTGTACTGTTTATTGCTATACGTACCTATGTACTGTACAATTATTACACGTGCCTTTGTACTGTATATTGCTATACGTACCTATGTACTGTACAATTATTACACGTGCCTTTGTACTGTATATTGCTATACGTACCTATGTACTGTACAATTATCACACGTGCCTTTGTACTGTATATTGCTATACGTACCTATGTACTGTACAATTATCACACGTGCCTTTGTACTGTATATTGCTATACGTACCTATGTACTGTATAATGTTGTTGTACGCACCTATGTACTCTATATTGCTATACGTACCTATGTACTGTATAATGTTGTTGTACGCACCTTTGTACTGTATATTGCTATACGTACCTATGTACTGTACAATTATTACACGTGCCTTTGTACTGTATATTGCTATACGTACCTATGTACTGTATAATGTTGTTGTACGCACCTATGTACTGTATATTGCTATACGTACCTATGTACTGTACAATTATTACACGTGCCTTTGTACTGTATATTGCTATACGTACCTATGTACTGTATAATGTTGTTGTACGCACCTATGTACTGTATATTGCTATACGTACCTATGTACTGTACAATTATTACACGTGCCTTTGTACTGTATATTGCTATACGTACCTATGTACTGTATAATGATGTTGTACGCACCTATGTACTGTATATTGCTATACGTACCTATGTACTGTGCAATTATTACACGTGCCCTTGTACTGTATATTGCTATACGTACCTATGTACTGTATAATGTTGTTGTACGCACCTATGTACTCTATATTGCTATACGTACCTATGTACTGTATAATGTTGTTGTACGCACCTTTGAACTGTATATTGCTATACGTACCTATGTACTGTACAATTATTACACGTGCCTTTGTACTGTATATTGCTATACGTACCTATGTACTGTATAATGTTGTTGTACGCACCTTTGTACTGTATATTGCTATACGTACCTATGTACTGTACAATTATTACACGTGCCTTTGTACTGTATATTGCTATACGTACCTATGTACTGTATAATGTTGTTGTACGCACCTATGTACTGTATATTGCTATACGTACCTATGTACTGTACAATTATTACACGTGCCTTTGTACTGTATATTGCTATACGTACGTATGTACTGTATAATGTTGTTGTACGCACCTATGTACTGTATATTGCTATACGTACCTATGTACTGTACAATTATTACACGTGCCTTTGTACTGTATATTGCTATACGTACCTATGTACTGTATAATGTTGTTGTACGCACCTATGTACTCTATATTGCTATACGTACCTATGTACTGTATAATGTTGTTGTACGCACCTTTGTACTGTATATTGCTATACGTACCTATGTACTGTACAATTATTACACGTGCCTTTGTACTGTATATTGCTATACGTACCTATGTACTGTATAATGTTGTTGTACGCACCTATGTACTGTATATTGCTATACGTACCTATGTACTGTACAATTATTACACGTGCCTTTGTACTGTATATTGCTATACGTACCTATGTACTGTATAATGTTGTTGTACGCACCTATGTACTGTATATTGCTATACGTACCTATGTACTGTACAATTATTACACGTGCCTTTGTACTGTATATTGCTATACGTACCTATGTACTGTATAATGATGTTGTACGCACCTATGTACTGTATATTGCTATACGTACCTATGTACTGTACAATTATTACACGTGCCTTTCACTGTATATTGCTATACGTACCTATGTACTGTACAATTATTACACGTGCCATTGTACTGTATATTGCTATACGTACCTATGTACTGTACAATTATTACACGTGCCTTTGTACTGTATATTGCTATACGTACCTATGTACTGTATAATGTTGTTGTACGCACCTGTGTACTGTATATTGCTATACGTACCTATGTAATGTGCAATTATTACACGTGCCTTTGTACTGTATATTGCTATACGTACCTATGTACTGTATAATGTTGTTGTACGCACCTTTGTACTGTATATTGCTATACGTACCTATGTACTGTACAATTATTACACGTGCCATTGTACTGTATATTGCTATACGTACCTATGTACTGTACAATTATTACACGTGCCTTTGGACTGTATATTGCTATACGTACCTATGTACTGTACAATTATCACACGTGCCTTTGTACTGTATATTGCTATACGTACCTATGTACTGTATAATGTTGTTGTACGCACCTATGTACTCTATATTGCTATACGTACCTATGTACTGTATAATGTTGTTGTACGCACCTTTGTACTGTATATTGCTATACGTACCTATGTACTGTACAATTATTACACGTGCCTTTGTACTGTATATTGCTATACGCACCTATGTACTGTACAATTATTACACGTGCCTCTGTACTGTATATTGCTATACGTACCTATATACTGTACAATCATTATACGTGCCTTTGTACTGTATATTGCTATACGTACCTATGTACTGTATAATGTTGTTGTACGCACCTTTGTACTTTATATTGCTATATGTACCTATGTACTGTACAATTATTACACGTGCCTTTGTACTGTATATTGCTATACGTACCTATGTACTGTACAATCATTACACGTGCCTTTGTACTGTATATTGCTATACGTACCTACGCACTGTACAATTATTACACGTGCCTTTGTACTGTATATTGCTATACGTACCTATGTACTGTATAATGTTGTTGTACGCACCTTTGTACTGTATATTGCTATACGTACCTATGTACTGTACAATTATTACACGTGCCTTTGTACTGTATATTGCTATACGTACCTATGTACTGTAGAATTATTACACGTGCCTTTGTACTGTATATTGCTATACGTAGCTATGTACTGTACAATTATTACACGTGAATTTGTACTGTATATTGCTATACGTACCTATGTACTGTATAATGTTGTTGTACGCACCTTTGTACTGCATATTGCTATACGTACCTATGTACTGTACAATTATTACACGTGCCTTTGTACTGTATAGTGCTATACGTACCTATGTACTGTACAATTATTACACGTGCCTTTGTACTGTATATTGCTATACGTACCTATGTACTGTATAATGTTGTTGTACGCACCTTTGTACTGTATATTGCTATACGTACCTACGTACTGTACAATTATTACACGTGCCTTTGTACTGTATATTGCTATACGTACCTACGTACTGTATAATGTTGTTGTACGCACCTTTGTACTGTATATTGCTATACGTACCTACGTACTGTACAATTATTACACGTGCCTTTGTACTGTATATTGCTATACGTACCTACGTACTGTATAATGTTGTTGTACGCACCTTTGTACTCTATATTGCTATACGTACCTACGTACTGTACAATTATTACACGTGCCTTTGTACTGTATATTGCTATACGTACCTATGTACTGTAGAATTATTACACGTGCCTTTGTACTGTATATTGCTATACGTAGCTATGTACTGTACAATTATTACACGTGCCTTTGTACTGTATATTGCTATACGTACCTATGGACTGTACAATTATTACACGTGCCTTTGTACTGTATATTGCTATACGTACCTATGTACTGTACAATTATTACACGTGCCTTTGTACTGTATATTGCTATACGTACCTATGTACTGTATAATTATTACACGTGCCTTTGTACTGTATATTGCTATACGTACCTATGTACTGTACAATCATTACACGTGCCTTTGTACTGTATATTGCTATACTTACCTATGTACTGTATAATGTTGTTGTACGCACCATTGTACTGTATATTGCTATACGTACCTACGTACTGTACAATTATTACACGTGCCTTTGTACTGTATATTGCTATACGTACCTATGTACTGTAGAATTATTACACGTGCCTTTGTACTGTATATTGCTATACGTACCTATGTACTGTATAATGTTGTTGTACGCACCTTTGTACTGTATATTGCTATACGTACCTACGCACTGTACAATTATTACACGTGCCTTTGTACTGTATATTGCTATACGTACCTATCTACTGTACAATTATTACACGTGCCTTTGTACTGTATATTGCTATACGTACCTATGTACTGTACAATCATTACACGTGCCTTTGTACTGTATATTGCTATACGTACCTATGTACTGTATAATGTTGTTGTACGCACCTTTGTACTGTATATTGCTATACGTACCTACGTACTGTACAATTATTACACGTGCCTTTGTACTGTATATTGCTATACGTACCTATGTACTGTACAATTATTACACGTGCCTTTGTACTGTATATTGCTATACGTACCTATGGACTGTATAATGTTGCTGTACGCACCTTTGTACTGTATATTGCTATACGTACCTATGTACTGTATAATGTTGTTGTACGCACCTTTGTACTGTATATTGCTATACGTACCTATGTACTGTACAATTATTACACGTGCCTTTGTACTGTATATTGCTATACGTACCTATGTACTGTATAATGTTGTTGTACGCACCTTTGTACTGTATATTGCTATACGTACCTATGTACTGTATAATGTTGTTGTACGCACCTTTGTACTGTATATTGCTATACGTACCTATGTACTGTGCAATTATTACACGTGCCTTTGTACTGTATATTGCTATACGTACCTATGTACTGTACAATTATTACACGTGCCTTTGTACTGTATATTGCTATACGTACCTATGTACTGTATAATGTTGTTGTACGCACCTATGTACTGTATATTGCTATACGTACCTATGTACTGTACAATTATTACACGTGCCTTTGTACTGTATATTGCTATACGTACCTATGTACTGTACAATTATTACACGTGCCTTTGTACTGTATATTGCTATACGTACCTATGTACTGTATAATTATTACACGTGCCTTTGTACTGTATATTGCTATACGTACCTATGTACTGTACAATTATCACACGTGCCTTTGTACTGTATATTGCTATACGTACCTATGTACTGTATAATGTTGTTGTACGCACCTATGTACTCTATATTGCTATACGTACCTATGTACTGTATAATGTTGTTGTACGCACCTTTGTACTGTATATTGCTATACGTACCTATGTACTGTACAATTATTACACGTGCCTTTGTACTGTATATTGCTATACGCACCTATGTACTGTACAATTATTACACGTGCCTCTGTACTGTATATTGCTATACGTACCTATATACTGTACAATCATTATACGTGCCTTTGTACTGTATATTGCTATACGTACCTATGTACTGTATAATGTTGTTGTACGCACCTTTGTACTTTATATTGCTATATGTACCTATGTACTGTACAATTATTACACGTGCCTTTGTACTGTATATTGCTATACGTACCTATGTACTGTACAATCATTACACGTGCCTTTGTACTGTATATTGCTATACGTACCTACGCACTGTACAATTATTACACGTGCCTTTGTACTGTATATTGCTATACGTACCTATGTACTGTATAATGTTGTTGTACGCACCTTTGTACTGTATATTGCTATACGTACCTATGTACTGTACAATTATTACACGTGCCTTTGTACTGTATATTGCTATACGTACCTATGTACTGTAGAATTATTACACGTGCCTTTGTACTGTATATTGCTATACGTAGCTATGTACTGTACAATTATTACACGTGCCTTTGTACTGTATATTGCTATACGTACCTATGGACTGTACAATTATTACACGTGCCTTTGTACTGTATATTGCTATACGTACCTATGTACTGTACAATTATTACACGTGCCTTTGTACTGTATATTGCTATACGTACCTATGTACTGTATAATGTTGTTGTACGCACCTTTGTACTGTATATTGCTATACGTACCTATGTACTGTATAATGTTGTTGTACGCACCTTTGTACTGTATATTGCTATACGTACCTATGGACTGTATAATGTTGTTGTTCGCACCTTTGTACTGTATATTGCTATGCGTACCTATGTACTGTATAATGTTGTTGTACGCACCTTTGTACTGTATATTACTATACGTACCTACGTACTGTACAATTATTCCGCGTGCCTTTGTACTGTATATTGCTATACGTACCTATGTACTGTATAATGTTGTTGTACGCACCTTTGTACTGTATATTGCTATACGTACCTATGTACTGTACAATTATTACACGTGCCTTTGTACTGTATATTGCTATACGTACCTATGTACTGTACAATTATTACACGTGCCTTTGTACTGTATATTGCTATACGTACCTATGTACTGTATAATTATTACACGTGCCTTTGTACTGTATATTGCTATACGTACCTATGTACTGTACAATCATTACACGTGCCTTTGTACTGTATATTGCTATACTTACCTATGTACTGTATAATGTTGTTGTACGCACCTATGTACTGTATATTGCTATACGTACCTATGTACTGTACAATTATTACACGTGCCTTTGTACTGTATATTGCTATACGTACCTATGTACTGTACAATTATTACACGTGCCTTTGTACTGTATATTGCTATACGTACCTATGTACTGTATAATTATTACACGTGCCTTTGTACTGTATATTGCTATACGTACCTATGTACTGTACAATCATTACACGTGCCTTTGTACTGTATATTGCTATACGTACCTTTGTACTGTACAATCATTACACGTGCCTTTGTACTGTATATTGCTATACGTACCTATGTACTGTATAATGTTGTTGTACGCACCTTTGTACTGTATATTGCTGTACGTACCTATGTACTGTACAATTATTACACGTGCCTTTGTACTGTATATTGCTATACGTACCTATGTACTGTACAATTATTACACGTGCCTTTGTACTGTATATTGCTATACGTACCTATGTACTGTAAAATTATTACACGTGCCTTTGTACTGTATATTGCTATACGTACCTATGTACTGTACAATTATTACACGTGCCTTCGTACTGTACATTGCTATACGTACCTATGTACTGTACAATTATTACACGTGCCTTTGTACTGTATATTGCTATACGTACCTATGTACTGTATAATGTTGTTGTACGCACCTATGTACTGTATATTGCTATACGTACCTATGTACTGTATAATGTTGTTGTACGCACCTATGTACTGTATATTGCTATACGTACCTATGTACTGTGCAATTATTACACGTGCCTTTGTACTGTATATTGCTATACGTACCTATGTACTGTACAATTATTACGCGTGCCTTTGTACTGTATATTGCTATACGTACCTATGTACTGTACAATTATTACACGTGCCTTTGTACTGTATATTGCTATACGTACCTATGTACTGTACAATTATTACACGTGCCTTTGTACTGTATATTGCTATACGTACCTATGTACTGTACAATTATCACACGTGCCTTTGTACTGTATATTGCTATACGTACCTATGTACTGTATAATGTTGTTGTACGCACCTATGTACTGTATATTGCTATACGTACCTATGTACTGCACAATTATTACACGTGCCTTTGTACTTTATATTGCTATACGTACCTATGTACTGTACAATTATCACACGTGCCTTTGTACTGTATATTGCTATACGTACCTATGTACTGTATAATGTTGTTGTACGCACCTTTGTACTGTATATTGCTATACGTACCTATGTACTGTATAATGTTGTTGTACGCACCTATGTACTGTATATTGCTATACGTACCTATGTACTGTACAATTATTACACGTGCCTTTGTACTGTATATTGCTATACGTACCTATGTACTGTACAATTATTACACGTGCCTTTGTACTGTATATTGCTATACGTACCTATGTACTGTACAATTATCACACGTGCCTTTGTGTTGTATATTGCTATACGTACCTATGTACTGTACAATTATTACACGTGCCTTTGTACTGTATATTGCTATACGTACCTATGTACTGTATAATGTTGTTGTACGCACCTATGTACTGTATATTGCTATACGTACCTATGTACTGTGCAATTATTACACGTGCCTTTGTACTGTATATTGCTATACGTACCTATGTACTGTATAATGTTGTTGTACGCACCTATGTACTCTATATTGCTATACGTACCTATGTACTGTATAATGTTGTTGTACGCACCTTTGTACTGTATATTGCTATACGTACCTATGTACTGTACAATTATTACACGTGCCTTTGTACTGTATATTGCTATACGTACCTACGTACTGTACAATTATCACACGTGCCTTTGTACTGTATATTGCTATACGTACCTATGTACTGTATAATGTTGTTGTACGCACCTATGTACTGTATATTGCTATACGTACCTATGTACTGTACAATTATTACACGTGCCTTTGTACTGTATATTGCTATACGTACCTATGTACTGTACAATTATTACACGTGCCTTTGTACTGTATATTGCTATACGTACCTATGTACTGTACAATTATTACACGTGCCTTTGTACTGTATATTGCTATACGTACCTATGTACTGTATAATGTTGTTGTACGCACCTTTGTACTGTATATTGCTATACGTACCTACGCACTGTACAATTATTACACGTGCCTTTGTACTGTATATTGCTATACGTACCTATGTACTGTATAATGTTGTTGTACGCACCTTTGTACTGTATATTGCTATACGTACCTATGTACTGTACAATTATTACACGTGCCTTTGTACTGTATATTGCTATACGTACCTATGTACTGTACAATTATTACACGTGCCTTTGTACTGTATATTGCTATACGTACCTATGTACTGTACAATTATTACACGTGCCTTTGTACTGTATATTGCTATACGTACCTATGTACTGTACAATCATTACACGTGCCTTTGTACTGTATATTGCTATACGTACCTATGTACTGTATAATGTTGTTGTACGCACCTTTGTACTGTATATTGCTATACGTACCTATGTACTGTACAATCATTACACGTGCCTTTGTACTGTATATTGCTATACGTACCTATGTACTGTATAATGTTGTTGTACACACCTTTGTACTGTATATTGCTATACGTACCTACGTACTGTACAATTATTACACGTGCCTTTGTACTGTATATTGCTATACGTACCTATGTACTGTACAATTATTACACGTGCCTTTGTACTGTATATTGCTATACGTACCTATGTACTGTAGAATTATTACACGTGCCTTTGTACTGTATATTGCTATACGTACCTATGTACTGTACAATTATTACACGTGCCTTTGTACTGTATATTGCTATACGTACCTATGTACTGTACAAACATTACACGTGCCTTTGTACTGTATATTGCTATACGTACCTATGTACTGTATAATGTTGTTGTACGCACCTTTGTACTGTATATTGCTATACGTACCTACGTACTGTACAATTATTACACGTGCCTTTGTACTGTATATTGCTATACGTACCTATGTACTGTATAATGTTGTTGTACGCACCTTTGTACTGTATATTGCTATACGTACCTATGTACTGTACAATCATTACACGTGCCTTTGTACTGTATATTGCTATACGTACCTATGTACTGTATAATGTTGTTGTACACACCTTTGTACTGTATATTGCTATACGTACCTATGTACTGTACAATTATTACACGTGCCTTTGTACTGTATATTGCTATACGTACCTATGTACTGTAGAATTATTACACGTGCCTTTGTACTGTATATTGCTATACGTACCTATGTACTGTACAATTATTACACGTGCCTTTGTACTGTATATTGCTATACGTACCTATGTACTGTACAATCATTACACGTGCCTTTGTACTGTATATTGCCATACGTACCTATGTACTGTATAATGTTGTTGTACGCACCTTTGTACTGTATATTGCTATACGTACCTACGTACTGTACAATTATTACACGTGCCTTTGTACTGTATATTGCTATACGTACCTATGTACTGTATAATGTTGTTGTACGCACCTTTGTACTGTATATTGCTATACGTACCTATGTACTGTACAATTATTACACGTGCCTTTGTACTGTATATTGCTATCCGTACCTATGTACTGTACAATTATTACACGTGCCTTTGTACTGTATATTGCTATACGTACCTATGTACTGTAGAATTATTACACGTGCCTTTGTACTGTATATTGCTATACGTACCTATGTACTGTAGAATTATTACACGTGCCTTTGTACTGTATATTGCTATACGTACCTATGTACTGTACAATTATTACACGTGCCTTTGTACTGTATATTGCTATACGTACCTATGTACTGTACAATTATTACACGTGCCTTTGTACTGTATATTGCTATACGTACCTATGTACTGTATAATGTTGTTGTACGCACCTTTGTACTGTATATTGCTATACGTACCTATGTACTGTACAATTATTACACGTGCCTTTGTACTGTATATTGCTATCCGTACCTATGTACTGTACAATTATTACACGTGCCTTTGTACTGTATATTGCTATACGTACCTATGTACTGTATAATGTTGTTGTACGCACCTTTGTACTGTATATTGCTATACGTACCTATGTACTGTACAATTATTACACGTGCCTTTGTACTGTATATTGCTATACGTACCTATGTACTGTACAATTATTACACGTGCCTTTGTACTGTATATTGCTATACGTACCTATGTACTGTACAATTATTACACGTGCCTTTGTACTGTATATTGCTATACGTACCTATGTACTGTACAATTATTACACGTGCCTTTGTACTGTATATTGCTATACGTACCTATGTACTGTACAATTATTACACGTGCCTTTGTACTGTATATTGCTATACGTACCTATGTACTGTAGAATTATTACACGTCCCTTTGTACTGTATATTGCTATACGTACCTATGTACTGTACAATTATTACACGTGCCTTTGTACTGTATATTGCTATACGTACCTATGTACTGTATAATTATTACACGTGCCTTTGTACTGTATATTGCTATACGTACCTATGTACTGTACAATCATTACACGGGCCTTTCTACTGTATATTGCTATACGTACCTATGTACTGTATAATGTTGTTGTACGCACCTTTGTACTGTATATTGCTATACGTACCTATGTACTGTACAATTATTACACGTGCCTTTGTACTGTATATTGCTATACGTACCTATGTACTGTATAATGTTGTTGTACGCACCTTTGTACTGTATATTGCTATACGTACCTATGTACTGTACAATTATTACACGTGCCTTTGTACTGTATATTGCTATACGTACCTATGTACTGTACAATTATTACACGTGCCTTTGTACTGTATATTGCTATACGTACCTGTGTACTGTACAATTATTACACGTGCCTTTGTACTGTATATTGCTATACGTACCTATGTACTGTAGAATTATTACACGTGCCTTTGTACTGTATATTGCTATACGTACCTATGTACTGTAAAATTATTACACGTGCCTTTGTACTGTATATTGCTATACGTACCTATGTACTGTACAATTATTACACGTGCCTTTGTACTGTATATTGCTATACGTACCTATGTACTGTACAATTATTACACGTGCCTTTGTACTGTATATTGCTATACGTACCTATGTACTGTACAATTATTACACGTGCCTTTGTACTGTATATTGCTATACGTACCTATGTACTGTATAATGTTGTTGTACGCACCTTTGTACTGTATATTGCTATTCGTACCTATGTACTGTACAATGTTGTTGTACGCACCTTTGTACTGTATATTGCTATACGTACCTATGTACTGTACAATTATTACACGTGCCTTTGTACTGTATATTGCTATACGTACCTATGTACTGTACAATTATTACACGTGCCTTTGTACTGTATATTGCTATACGTACCTATGTACTGTATAATGTTGTTGTACGCACCTTTGTACTGTATATTGCTATACGTACCTATGTACTGTACAATTATTACACGTGCCTTTGTACTGTATATTGCTATACGTACCTATGTACTGTACAATTATTACACGTGCCTTTGTACTGTATATTGCTATACGTACCTGTGTACTGTACAATTATTACACGTGCCTTTGTACTGTATATTGCTATACGTACCTATGTACTGTAGAATTATTACACGTGCCTTTGTACTGTATATTGCTATACGTACCTATGTACTGTAAAATTATTACACGTGCCTTTGTACTGTATATTGCTATACGTACCTATGTACTGTACAATTATTACACGTGCCTTTGTACTGTATATTGCTATACGTACCTACGTACTGTACAATTATTACACGTGCCTTTGTACTGTATATTGCTATACGTACCTATGTACTGTATAATGTTGTTGTACGCACCTTTGTACTGTATATTGCTATACGTACCTATGTACTGTACAATTATTACACGTGCCTTTGTACTGTATATTGCTATACGTACCTATGTACTGTATAATTATTACACGTGCCTTTGTACTGTATATTGCTATACGTACCTATGTACTGTACAATCATTACACGTGCCTTTGTACTGTATATTGCTATACGTACCTACGTACTGTACAATTATTACACGTGCCTTTGTACTGTATATTGCTATACGTACCTATGTACTGTACAATTATTACACGTGCCTTTGTACTGTATATTGCTATACGTACCTATGTACTGTATAATGTTGTTGTACGCACCTATGTACTGTATATTGCTATACGTACCTATGTACTGTACAATTATCACACGTGCCTTTGTACTGTATATTGCTATACGTACCTATGTACTGTATAATGTTGTTGTACGCACCTATGTACTGTATATTGCTATACGTACCTATGTACTGTATAATGTTGTTGTACGCACCTATGTACTGTATATTGCTATACGTACCTATGTACTGTGCAATTATTACGCGTGCCTTTGTACTGTTTATTGCTATACGTACCTATGTACTGTACAATTATTACACGTGCCTTTGTACTGTATATTGCTATACGTACCTATGTACTGTACAATTATTACACGTGCCTTTGTACTGTATATTGCTATACGTACCTATGTACTGTACAATTATCACACGTGCCTTTGTACTGTATATTGCTATACGTACCTATGTACTGTATAATGTTGTTGTACGCACCTTTGTACTGTATATTGCTATACGTACCTATGTACTGTACAATCATTACACGTGCCTTTGTACTGTATATTGCTATACGTACCTATGTACTGTATAATGTTGTTGTACACACCTTTGTACTGTATATTGCTATACGTACCTACGTACTGTACAATTATTACACGTGCCTTTGTACTGTATATTGCTATACGTACCTATGTACTGTACAATTATTACACGTGCCTTTGTACTGTATATTGCTATACGTACCTATGTACTGTAGAATTATTACACGTGCCTTTGTACTGTATATTGCTATACGTACCTATGTACTGTACAATTATTACACGTGCCTTTGTACTGTATATTGCTATACGTACCTATGTACTGTACAAACATTACACGTGCCTTTGTACTGTATATTGCTATACGTACCTATGTACTGTATAATGTTGTTGTACGCACCTTTGTACTGTATATTGCTATACGTACCTACGTACTGTACAATTATTACACGTGCCTTTGTACTGTATATTGCTATACGTACCTATGTACTGTATAATGTTGTTGTACGCACCTTTGTACTGTATATTGCTATACGTACCTATGTACTGTACAATCATTACACGTGCCTTTGTACTGTATATTGCTATACGTACCTATGTACTGTATAATGTTGTTGTACACACCTTTGTACTGTATATTGCTATACGTACCTATGTACTGTACAATTATTACACGTGCCTTTGTACTGTATATTGCTATACGTACCTATGTACTGTAGAATTATTACACGTGCCTTTGTACTGTATATTGCTATACGTACCTATGTACTGTACAATTATTACACGTGCCTTTGTACTGTATATTGCTATACGTACCTATGTACTGTACAATCATTACACGTGCCTTTGTACTGTATATTGCCATACGTACCTATGTACTGTATAATGTTGTTGTACGCACCTTTGTACTGTATATTGCTATACGTACCTACGTACTGTACAATTATTACACGTGCCTTTGTACTGTATATTGCTATACGTACCTATGTACTGTATAATGTTGTTGTACGCACCTTTGTACTGTATATTGCTATACGTACCTATGTACTGTACAATTATTACACGTGCCTTTGTACTGTATATTGCTATCCGTACCTATGTACTGTACAATTATTACACGTGCCTTTGTACTGTATATTGCTATACGTACCTATGTACTGTAGAATTATTACACGTGCCTTTGTACTGTATATTGCTATACGTACCTATGTACTGTAGAATTATTACACGTGCCTTTGTACTGTATATTGCTATACGTACCTATGTACTGTACAATTATTACACGTGCCTTTGTACTGTATATTGCTATACGTACCTATGTACTGTACAATTATTACACGTGCCTTTGTACTGTATATTGCTATACGTACCTATGTACTGTATAATGTTGTTGTACGCACCTTTGTACTGTATATTGCTATACGTACCTATGTACTGTACAATTATTACACGTGCCTTTGTACTGTATATTGCTATCCGTACCTATGTACTGTACAATTATTACACGTGCCTTTGTACTGTATATTGCTATACGTACCTATGTACTGTATAATGTTGTTGTACGCACCTTTGTACTGTATATTGCTATACGTACCTATGTACTGTACAATTATTACACGTGCCTTTGTACTGTATATTGCTATACGTACCTATGTACTGTACAATTATTACACGTGCCTTTGTACTGTATATTGCTATACGTACCTATGTACTGTACAATTATTACACGTGCCTTTGTACTGTATATTGCTATACGTACCTATGTACTGTACAATTATTACACGTGCCTTTGTACTGTATATTGCTATACGTACCTATGTACTGTACAATTATTACACGTGCCTTTGTACTGTATATTGCTATACGTACCTATGTACTGTAGAATTATTACACGTCCCTTTGTACTGTATATTGCTATACGTACCTATGTACTGTACAATTATTACACGTGCCTTTGTACTGTATATTGCTATACGTACCTATGTACTGTATAATTATTACACGTGCCTTTGTACTGTATATTGCTATACGTACCTATGTACTGTACAATCATTACACGGGCCTTTCTACTGTATATTGCTATACGTACCTATGTACTGTATAATGTTGTTGTACGCACCTTTGTACTGTATATTGCTATACGTACCTATGTACTGTACAATTATTACACGTGCCTTTGTACTGTATATTGCTATACGTACCTATGTACTGTATAATGTTGTTGTACGCACCTTTGTACTGTATATTGCTATACGTACCTATGTACTGTACAATTATTACACGTGCCTTTGTACTGTATATTGCTATACGTACCTATGTACTGTACAATTATTACACGTGCCTTTGTACTGTATATTGCTATTCGTACCTATGTACTGTACAATGTTGTTGTACGCACCTTTGTACTGTATATTGCTATACGTACCTATGTACTGTACAATTATTACACGTGCCTTTGTACTGTATATTGCTATACGTACCTATGTACTGTACAATTATTACACGTGCCTTTGTACTGTATATTGCTATACGTACCTATGTACTGTATAATGTTGTTGTACGCACCTTTGTACTGTATATTGCTATACGTACCTATGTACTGTACAATTATTACACGTGCCTTTGTACTGTATATTGCTATACGTACCTATGTACTGTACAATTATTACACGTGCCTTTGTACTGTATATTGCTATACGTACCTGTGTACTGTACAATTATTACACGTGCCTTTGTACTGTATATTGCTATACGTACCTATGTACTGTAGAATTATTACACGTGCCTTTGTACTGTATATTGCTATACGTACCTATGTACTGTAAAATTATTACACGTGCCTTTGTACTGTATATTGCTATACGTACCTATGTACTGTACAATTATTACACGTGCCTTTGTACTGTATATTGCTATACGTACCTACGTACTGTACAATTATTACACGTGCCTTTGTACTGTATATTGCTATACGTACCTATGTACTGTATAATGTTGTTGTACGCACCTTTGTACTGTATATTGCTATACGTACCTATGTACTGTACAATTATTACACGTGCCTTTGTACTGTATATTGCTATACGTACCTATGTACTGTATAATTATTACACGTGCCTTTGTACTGTATATTGCTATACGTACCTATGTACTGTACAATCATTACACGTGCCTTTGTACTGTATATTGCTATACGTACCTATGTACTGTATAATGTTGTTGTACGCACCTTTGTACTGTATATTGCTATACGTACCTACGTACTGTACAATTATTACACGTGCCTTTGTACTGTATATTGCTATACGTACCTATGTACTGTATAATGTTGTTGTACGCACCTTTGTACTGTATATTGCTATACGTACCTACGCACTGTACAATTATTACACGTGCCTTTGTACTGTATATTGCTATACGTACCTATCTACTGTACAATTATTACACGTGCCTTTGTACTGTATATTGCTATACGTACCTATGTACTGTACAATCATTACACGTGCCTTTGTACTGTATATTGCTATACGTACCTATGTACTGTACAATCATTACACGTGCCTTTGTACTGTATATTGCTATACGTACCTACGTACTGTACAATTATTACACGTGCCTTTGTACTGTATATTGCTATACGTACCTATGTACTGTACAATTATTACACGTGCCTTTGTACTGTATATTGCTATACGTACCTATGTACTGTATAATGTTGTTGTACGCACCTATGTACTGTATATTGCTATACGTACCTATGTACTGTACAATTATCACACGTGCCTTTGTACTGTATATTGCTATACGTACCTATGTACTGTATAATGTTGTTGTACGCACCTATGTACTGTATATTGCTATACGTACCTATGTACTGTGCAATTATTACACGTGCCTTTGTACTGTATATTGCTATACGTACCTATGTACTGTATAATGTTGTTGTACGCACCTATGTACTCTATATTGCTATACGTACCTATGTACTGTATAATGTTGTTGTACGCACCTTTGTACTGTATATTGCTGTACGTACCTATGTACTGTACAGTTATTACACGTGCCTTTGTACTGTATATTGCTATACGTACCTATGTACTGTATAATGTTGTTGTACGCACCTATGTACTGTATATTGCTATACGTACCTATGTACTGTACAATTATTACACGTGCCTTTGTACTGTATATTGCTATACGTACGTATGTACTGTATAATGTTGTTGTACGCACCTATGTACTGTATATTGCTATACGTACCTATGTACTGTGCAATTATTACACGTGCCTTTGTACTGTATATTGCTATACGTACCCATGTACTGTACAATTATTACACGTGCCTTTGTACTGTATATTGCTATACGTACCTATGTACTGTATAATGTTGTTGTACGCACCTATGTACTGTATATTGCTATACGTACCTATGTACTGTACAATTATCACACGTGCCTTTGTACTGTATATTGCTATACGTACCTATGTACTGTATAATGTTGTTGTACGCACCTATGTACTGTATATTGCTATACGTACCTATGTACTGTATAATGTTGTTGTACGCACCTATGTACTGTATATTGCTATACGTACCTATGTACTGTGCAATTATTACGCGTGCCTTTGTACTGTATATTGCTATACGTACCTATGTACTGTACAATTATTACACGTGCCTTTGTACTGTATATTGCTATACGTACCTATGTACTGTACAATTATTACACGTGCCTTTGTACTGTATATTGCTATACGTACCTATGTACTGTACAATTATTACACGTGCCTTTGTACTGTATATTGCTATACGTACCTATGTACTGTACAATTATCACACGTGCCTTTGTACTGTATATTGCTATACGTACCTATGTACTGTACAATTATCACACGTGCCTTTGTACTGTATATTGCTATACGTACCTATGTACTGTATAATGTTGTTGTACGCACCTATGTACTGTATATTGCTATACGTACCTATGTACTGTACAATTATTACACGTGCCTTTGTACTGTATATTGCTATACGTACCTATGTACTGTATAATGTTGTTGTACGCACCTATGTACTCTATATTGCTATACGTACCTATGTACTGTATAATGTTGTTGTACGCACCTTTGTACTGTATATTGCTATACGTACCTATGTACTGTACAATTATTACACGTGCCTTTGTACTGTATATTGCTATACGTACCTATGTACTGTATAATGTTGTTGTACGCACCTATGTACTGTATATTGCTATACGTACCTATGTACTGTACAATTATTACACGTGCCTTTGTACTGTATATTGCTATACGTACCTATGTACTGTATAATGTTGTTGTACGCACCTATGTACTGTATATTGCTATACGTACCTATGTACTGTACAATTATTACACGTGCCTTTGTACTGTATATTGCTATACGTACCTATGTACTGTATAATGATGTTGTACGCACCTATGTACTGTATATTGCTATACGTACCTATGTACTGTGCAATTATTACACGTGCCTTTGTACTGTATATTGCTATACGTACCTATGTACTGTATAATGTTGTTGTACGCACCTATGTACTCTATATTGCTATACGTACCTATGTACTGTATAATGTTGTTGTACGCACCTTTGTACTGTATATTGCTGTACGTACCTATGTACTGTACAGTTATTACACGTGCCTTTGTACTGTATATTGCTATACGTACCTATGTACTGTATAATGTTGTTGTACGCACCTATGTACTGTATATTGCTATACGTACCTATGTACTGTACAATTATTACACGTGCCTTTGTACTGTATATTGCTATACGTACGTATGTACTGTATAATGTTGTTGTACGCACCTATGTACTGTATATTGCTATACGTACCTATGTACTGTACAATTATTACACGTGCCTTTGTACTGTATATTGCTATACGTACCTATGTACTGTATAATGATGTTGTACGCACCTATGTACTGTATATTGCTATACGTACCTATGTACTGTGCAATTATTACACGTGCCTTTGTACTGTATATTGCTATACGTACCCATGTACTGTACAATTATTACACGTGCCTTTGTACTGTATATTGCTATACGTACCTATGTACTGTATAATGTTGTTGTACGCACCTATGTACTGTATATTGCTATACGTACCTATGTACTGTACAATTATCACACGTGCCTTTGTACTGTATATTGCTATACGTACCTATGTACTGTATAATGTTGTTGTACGCACCTATGTACTGTATATTGCTATACGTACCTATGTACTGTATAATGTTGTTGTACGCACCTATGTACTGTATATTGCTATACGTACCTATGTACTGTGCAATTATTACGCGTGCCTTTGTACTGTATATTGCTATACGTACCTATGTACTGTACAATTATTACACGTGCCTTTGTACTGTATATTGCTATACGTACCTATGTACTGTACAATTATTACACGTGCCTTTGTACTGTATATTGCTATACGTACCTATGTACTGTACAATTATTACACGTGCCTTTGTACTGTATATTGCTATACGTACCTATGTACTGTACAATTATCACACGTGCCTTTGTACTGTATATTGCTATACGTACCTATGTACTGTACAATTATCACACGTGCCTTTGTACTGTATATTGCTATACGTACCTATGTACTGTATAATGTTGTTGTACGCACCTATGTACTGTATATTGCTATACGTACCTATGTACTGTACAATTATTACACGTGCCTTTGTACTGTATATTGCTATACGTACCTATGTACTGTATAATGTTGTTGTACGCACCTTTGTACTGTATATTGCTATACGTACCTATGTACTGTACAATTATTACACGTGCCTTTGTACTGTATATTGCTATACGTACCTATGTACTGTATAATGTTGTTGTACGCACCTTTGTACTGTATATTGCTATACGTACCTATGTACTGTACAATTATTACACGTGCCTTTGTACTGTATATTGCTATACGTACCTATGTACTGTATAATGTTGTTGTCCGCACCTATGTACTGTATATTGCTATACGTACCTATGTACTGTACAATTATTACACGTGCCTTTCACTGTATATTGCTATACGTACCTATGTACTGTACAATTATTACACGTGCCATTGTACTGTATATTGCTATACGTACCTATGTACTGTACAATTATTACACGTGCCTTTGTACTGTATATTGCTATACGTACCTATGTACTGTATAATGTTGTTGTACGCACCTGTGTACTGTATATTGCTATACGTACCTATGTAATGTGCAATTATTACACGTGCCTTTGTACTGTATATTGCTATACGTACCTATGTACTGTATAATGTTGTTGTACGCACCTTTGTACTGTATATTGCTATACGTACCTATGTACTGTACAATTATTACACGTGCCATTGTACTGTATATTGCTATACGTACCTATGTACTGTACAATTATTACACGTGCCTTTGGACTGTATATTGCTATACGTACCTATGTACTGTACAATTATCACACGTGCCTTTGTACTGTATATTGCTATACGTACCTATGTACTGTATAATGTTGTTGTACGCACCTATGTACTCTATATTGCTATACGTACCTATGTACTGTATAATGTTGTTGTACGCACCTTTGTACTGTATATTGCTATACGTACCTATGTACTGTACAATTATTACACGTGCCTTTGTACTGTATATTGCTATACGCACCTATGTACTGTACAATTATTACACGTGCCTCTGTACTGTATATTGCTATACGTACCTATATACTGTACAATCATTATACGTGCCTTTGTACTGTATATTGCTATACGTACCTATGTACTGTATAATGTTGTTGTACGCACCTTTGTACTTTATATTGCTATATGTACCTATGTACTGTACAATTATTACACGTGCCTTTGTACTGCATATTGCTATACGTACCTACGCACTGTACAATTATTACACGTGCCTTTGTACTGTATATTGCTATACGTACCTATGTACTGTATAATGTTGTTGTACGCACCTTTGTACTGTATATTGCTATACGTACCTATGTACTGTACAATTATTACACGTGCCTTTGTACTGTATATTGCTATACGTACCTATGGACTGTATAATGTTGTTATACGCACCTTTGTACTGTATATTGCTATACGTACCGATGTACTGTACAATTATTACACGTGAATTTGTACTGTATATTGCTATACGTACCTATGTACTGTATAATGTTGTTGTACGCACCTTTGTACTGCATATTGCTATACGTACCTATGTACTGTACAATTATTACACGTGCCTTTGTACTGTATAGTGCTATACGTACCTATGTACTGTACAATTATTACACGTGCCTTTGTACTGTATATTGCTATACGTACGTATGTACTGTATAATGTTGTTGTACGCACCTTTGTACTGTATATTGCTATACGTACCTACGTACTGTACAATTATTACACGTGCCTTTGTACTGTATATTGCTATACGTACCTACGTACTGTATAATGTTGTTGTACGCACCTTTGTACTGTATATTGCTATACGTACCTACGTACTGTACAATTATTACACGTGCCTTTGTACTGTATATTGCTATACGTACCTATGGACTGTATAATGTTGTTATACGCACCTTTGTACTGTATATTGCTATACGTACCGATGTACTGTACAACTATTACACGTGCCTTTGTACTGTATAGTGCTATACGTACCTATGTACTGTACAATTATTACACGTGCCTTTGTACTGTATATTGCTATACGTACCTACGTACTGTATAATGTTGTTGTACGCACCTTTGTACTGTATATTGCTATACGTACCTACGTACTGTACAATTATTACACGTGCCTTTGTACTGTATATTGCTATACGTACCTATGTACTGTAGAATTATTACACGTGCCTTTGTACTGTATATTGCTATACGTAGCTATGTACTGTACAATTATTACACGTGCCTTTGTACTGTATATTGCTATACGTACCTATGGACTGTACAATTATTACACGTGCCTTTGTACTGTATATTGCTATACGTACCTATGTACTGTACAATTATTACACGTGCCTTTGTACTGTATATTGCTATACGTACCTATGTACTGTATAATGTTGTTGTACGCACCTTTGTACTGTATATTGCTATACGTACCTATGGACTGTATAATGTTGTTGTTCGCACCTTTGTACTGTATATTGCTATACGTACCTATGTACTGTATAATGTTGTTGTACGCACCTTTGTACTGTATATTGCTATACGTACCTATGGACTGTATAATGTTGTTGTTCGCACCTTTGTACTGTATATTGCTATGCGTACCTATGTACTGTATAATGTTGTTGTACGCACCTTTGTACTGTATATTACTATACGTACCTACGTACTGTACAATTATTCCGCGTGCCTTTGTACTGTATATTGCTATACGTACCTATGTACTGTATAATGTTGTTGTACGCACCTTTGTACTGTATATTGCTATACGTACCTATGTACTGTACAATTATTACACGTGCCTTTGTACTGTATATTGCTATACGTACCTATGTACTGTACAATTATTACACGTGCCTTTGTACTGTATATTGCTATACGTACCTATGTACTGTATAATTATTACACGTGCCTTTGTACTGTATATTGCTATACGTACCTATGTACTGTACAATCATTACACGTGCCTTTGTACTGTATATTGCTATACTTACCTATGTACTGTATAATGTTGTTGTACGCACCATTGTACTGTATATTGCTATACGTACCTACGTACTGTACAATTATTACACGTGCCTTTGTACTGTATATTGCTATACGTACCTATGTACTGTACAATTATTACACGTGCCTTTGTACTGTATATTGCTATACGTACCTATGTACTGTAAAATTATTACACGTGCCTTTGTACTGTATATTGCTATACGTACCTATGTACTGTACAATTATTACACGTGCCTTCGTACTGTACATTGCTATACGTACCTATGTACTGTACAATTATTACACGTGCCTTTGTACTGTATATTGCTATACGTACCTATGGACTGTATAATGTTGTTGCACGCACCTTTGTACTGTATATTGCTATACGTACCTATGTACTGTATAATGTTGTTGTACGCACCTTTGTACTGTATATTGCTATACGTACCTATGTACTGTATAATGTTGTTGTACGCACCTATGTACTGTATATTGCTATACGTACCTATGTACTGTACAATTATTACACGTGCCTTTGTACTGTATATTGCTATACGTACCTATGTACTGTACAATTATTACACGTGCCTTTGTACTGTATATTGCTATACGTACCTATGTACTGTACAATTATCACACGTGCCTTTGTGTTGTATATTGCTATACGTACCTATGTACTGTACAATTATTACACGTGCCTTTGTACTGTATATTGCTATACGTACCTATGTACTGTATAATGTTGTTGTACGCACCTATGTACTGTATATTGCTATACGTACCTATGTACTGTGCAATTATTACACGTGCCTTTGTACTGTATATTGCTATACGTACCTATGTACTGTATAATGTTGTTGTACGCACCTATGTACTCTATATTGCTATACGTACCTATGTACTGTATAATGTTGTTGTACGCACCTTTGTACTGTATATTGCTATACGTACCTATGTACTGTACAATTATTACACGTGCCTTTGTACTGTATATTGCTATACGTACCTACGTACTGTACAATTATCACACGTGCCTTTGTACTGTATATTGCTATACGTACCTATGTACTGTATAATGTTGTTGTACGCACCTATGTACTGTATATTGCTATACGTACCTATGTACTGTATAATGTTGTTGTACGCACCTTTGTACTGTATATTGCTATACGTACCTACGCACTGTACAATTATTACACGTGCCTTTGTACTGTATATTGCTATACGTACCTATGTACTGTATAATGTTGTTGTACGCACCTTTGTACTGTATATTGCTATACGTACCTATGTACTGTACAATTATTACACGTGCCTTTGTACTGTATATTGCTATACGTACCTATGTACTGTACAATTATTACACGTGCCTTTGTACTGTATATTGCTATACGTACCTATGTACTGTACAATTATTACACGTGCCTTTGTACTGTATATTGCTATACGTACCTATGTACTGTACAATCATTACACGTGCCTTTGTACTGTATATTGCTATACGTACCTATGTACTGTATAATGTTGTTGTACGCACCTTTGTACTGTATATTGCTATACGTACCTATGTACTGTACAATCATTACACGTGCCTTTGTACTGTATATTGCTATACGTACCTATGTACTGTATAATGTTGTTGTACACACCTTTGTACTGTATATTGCTATACGTACCTACGTACTGTACAATTATTACACGTGCCTTTGTACTGTATATTGCTATACGTACCTATGTACTGTACAATTATTACACGTGCCTTTGTACTGTATATTGCTATACGTACCTATGTACTGTAGAATTATTACACGTGCCTTTGTACTGTATATTGCTATACGTACCTATGTACTGTACAATTATTACACGTGCCTTTGTACTGTATATTGCTATACGTACCTATGTACTGTACAAACATTACACGTGCCTTTGTACTGTATATTGCTATACGTACCTATGTACTGTATAATGTTGTTGTACGCACCTTTGTACTGTATATTGCTATACGTACCTACGTACTGTACAATTATTACACGTGCCTTTGTACTGTATATTGCTATACGTACCTATGTACTGTATAATGTTGTTGTACGCACCTTTGTACTGTATATTGCTATACGTACCTATGTACTGTACAATCATTACACGTGCCTTTGTACTGTATATTGCTATACGTACCTATGTACTGTATAATGTTGTTGTACACACCTTTGTACTGTATATTGCTATACGTACCTATGTACTGTACAATTATTACACGTGCCTTTGTACTGTATATTGCTATACGTACCTATGTACTGTAGAATTATTACACGTGCCTTTGTACTGTATATTGCTATACGTACCTATGTACTGTACAATTATTACACGTGCCTTTGTACTGTATATTGCTATACGTACCTATGTACTGTACAATCATTACACGTGCCTTTGTACTGTATATTGCCATACGTACCTATGTACTGTATAATGTTGTTGTACGCACCTTTGTACTGTATATTGCTATACGTACCTACGTACTGTACAATTATTACACGTGCCTTTGTACTGTATATTGCTATACGTACCTATGTACTGTATAATGTTGTTGTACGCACCTTTGTACTGTATATTGCTATACGTACCTATGTACTGTACAATTATTACACGTGCCTTTGTACTGTATATTGCTATCCGTACCTATGTACTGTACAATTATTACACGTGCCTTTGTACTGTATATTGCTATACGTACCTATGTACTGTAGAATTATTACACGTGCCTTTGTACTGTATATTGCTATACGTACCTATGTACTGTAGAATTATTACACGTGCCTTTGTACTGTATATTGCTATACGTACCTATGTACTGTACAATTATTACACGTGCCTTTGTACTGTATATTGCTATACGTACCTATGTACTGTACAATTATTACACGTGCCTTTGTACTGTATATTGCTATACGTACCTATGTACTGTATAATGTTGTTGTACGCACCTTTGTACTGTATATTGCTATACGTACCTATGTACTGTACAATTATTACACGTGCCTTTGTACTGTATATTGCTATCCGTACCTATGTACTGTACAATTATTACACGTGCCTTTGTACTGTATATTGCTATACGTACCTATGTACTGTATAATGTTGTTGTACGCACCTTTGTACTGTATATTGCTATACGTACCTATGTACTGTACAATTATTACACGTGCCTTTGTACTGTATATTGCTATACGTACCTATGTACTGTACAATTATTACACGTGCCTTTGTACTGTATATTGCTATACGTACCTATGTACTGTACAATTATTACACGTGCCTTTGTACTGTATATTGCTATACGTACCTATGTACTGTACAATTATTACACGTGCCTTTGTACTGTATATTGCTATACGTACCTATGTACTGTACAATTATTACACGTGCCTTTGTACTGTATATTGCTATACGTACCTATGTACTGTAGAATTATTACACGTCCCTTTGTACTGTATATTGCTATACGTACCTATGTACTGTACAATTATTACACGTGCCTTTGTACTGTATATTGCTATACGTACCTATGTACTGTATAATTATTACACGTGCCTTTGTACTGTATATTGCTATACGTACCTATGTACTGTACAATCATTACACGGGCCTTTCTACTGTATATTGCTATACGTACCTATGTACTGTATAATGTTGTTGTACGCACCTTTGTACTGTATATTGCTATACGTACCTATGTACTGTACAATTATTACACGTGCCTTTGTACTGTATATTGCTATACGTACCTATGTACTGTATAATGTTGTTGTACGCACCTTTGTACTGTATATTGCTATACGTACCTATGTACTGTACAATTATTACACGTGCCTTTGTACTGTATATTGCTATACGTACCTATGTACTGTACAATTATTACACGTGCCTTTGTACTGTATATTGCTATACGTACCTGTGTACTGTACAATTATTACACGTGCCTTTGTACTGTATATTGCTATACGTACCTATGTACTGTACAATTATTACACGTGCCTTTGTACTGTATATTGCTATACGTACCTATGTACTGTACAATTATTACACGTGCCTTTGTACTGTATATTGCTATACGTACCTATGTACTGTATAATGTTGTTGTACGCACCTTTGTACTGTATATTGCTATACGTACCTATGTACTGTACAATGTTGTTGTACGCACCTTTGTACTGTATATTGCTATACGTACCTATGTACTGTACAATTATTACACGTGCCTTTGTACTGTATATTGCTATACGTACCTATGTACTGTACAATTATTACACGTGCCTTTGTACTGTATATTGCTATACGTACCTATGTACTGTAGAATTATTACACGTGCCTTTGTACTGTATATTGCTATACGTACCTATGTACTGTAAAATTATTACACGTGCCTTTGTACTGTATATTGCTATACGTACCTATGTACTGTACAATTATTACACGTGCCTTTGTACTGTATATTGCTATACGTACCTACGTACTGTACAATTATTACACGTGCCTTTGTACTGTATATTGCTATACGTACCTATGTACTGTATAATGTTGTTGTACGCACCTTTGTACTGTATATTGCTATACGTACCTATGTACTGTACAATTATTACACGTGCCTTTGTACTGTATATTGCTATACGTACCTATGTACTGTATAATTATTACACGTGCCTTTGTACTGTATATTGCTATACGTACCTATGTACTGTACAATCATTACACGTGCCTTTGTACTGTATATTGCTATACGTACCTATGTACTGTATAATGTTGTTGTACGCACCTTTGTACTGTATATTGCTATACGTACCTACGTACTGTACAATTATTACACGTGCCTTTGTACTGTATATTGCTATACGTACCTATGTACTGTATAATGTTGTTGTACGCACCTTTGTACTGTATATTGCTATACGTACCTACGCACTGTACAATTATTACACGTGCCTTTGTACTGTATATTGCTATACGTACCTATGTACTGTACAATCATTACACGTGCCTTTGTACTGTGTATTGCTATACGTACCTATGTACTGTACAATCATTACACGTGCCTTTGTACTGTATATTGCTATACGTACCTACGTACTGTACAATTATTACACGTGCCTTTGTACTGTATATTGCTATACGTACCTATGTACTGTACAATTATTACACGTGCCTTTGTACTGTATATTGCTATACGTACCTATGTACTGTATAATGTTGTTGTACGCACCTTTGTACTGTATATTGCTATACGTACCTATGTACTGTACAATTATTACACGTGCCTTTGTACTGTATATTGCTATACGTACCTATCTACTGTACAATTATTACACGTGCCTTTGTACTGTATATTGCTATACGTACCTATGTACTGTACAATCATTACACGTGCCTTTGTACTGTATATTGCTATACGTACCTACGTACTGTACAATTATTACACGTGCCTTTGTACTGTATATTGCTATACGTACCTATGTACTGTACAATTATTACACGTGCCTTTGTACTGTATATTGCTATACGTACCTATGTACTGTATAATGTTGTTGTACGCACCTTTGTACTCTATATTGCTATACGTACCTACGTACTGTACAATTATTACACGTGCCTTTGTACTGTATATTGCTATACGTACCTATGGACTGTATAATGTTGTTGTACGCACCTTTGTACTGTATATTGCTATACGTACCTATGTACTGTACAATTATTACACGTGCCTTTGTACTGTATATTGCTATACGTACCTATGTACTGTACAATTATTACACGTGCCTTTGTACTGTATATTGCTATACGTACCTATGTACTGTATAATTATTACACGTGCCTTTGTACAGTATATTGCTATACGTACCTCTGTACTGTATAATGTTGTTGTACGCACCTTTGTACTGTATATTGCTATACGTACCTATGTACTGTACAATTATTACACGTGCCTTTGTACTGTATATTGCTATACGTACCTATGTACTGTATAATGTTGTTGTACGCACCTTTGTACTGTATATTGCTATACGTACCTACGCACTGTACAATTATTACACGTGCCTTTGTACTGTATATTGCTATACGTACCTATCTACTGTACAATTATTACACGTGCCTTTGTACTGTATATTGCTATACGTACCTATGTACTGTACAATTATTACACGTGCCTTTGTACTGTATATTGCTATCCGTACCTATGTACTGTACAATTATTACACGTGCCTTTGTACTGTATATTGCTATACGTACCTATCTACTGTATAATGTTGTTGTACGCACCTTTGTACTGTATATTGCTATACGTACCTATGTACTGTACAATTATTACACGTGCCTTTGTACTGTATATTGCTATACGTACCTATGTACTGTATAATGTTGTTGTACGCAAATTTGTACTCTATATTGCTATACGTACCTACGTACTGTACAATTATTACACGTGCCTTTGTACTGTATATTGCTATACGTACCTATGGACTGTATAATGTTGTTGTACGCACCTTTGTACTGTATATTGCTATACGTACCTATGTACTGTACAATTATTACACGTGCCTTTGTACTGTATATTGCTATACGTACCTATGTACTGTACAATTATTACACGTGCCTTTGTACTGTATATTGCTATACGTACCTATGTACTGTATAATTATTACACGTGCCTTTGTACAGTATATTGCTATACGTACCTCTGTACTGTATAATGTTGTTGTACGCACCTTTGTACTGTATATTGCTATACGTACCTATGTACTGTACAATTATTACACGTGCCTTTGTACTGTATATTGCTATACGTACCTATGTACTGTACAATTATTACACGTGCCTTTGTACTGTATATTGCTATACGTACCTATGTACTGTATAATGTTGTTGTACGCACCTTTGTACTGTATATTGCTATACGTACCTATGTACTGTACAATTATTACACGTGCCTTTGTACTGTATATTGCTATACGTACCTATGTACTGTAGAATTATTACACGTGCCTTTGTACTGTATATTGCTATACGTACCTATGTACTGTACAATTATTACACGTGCCTTTGTACTGTATATTGCTATACGTACCTATGTACTGTATAATTATTACACGTGCCTTTGTACAGTATATTGCAATACGTACCTATGTACTGTATAATGTTGTTGTACGCACCTTTGTACTGTATATTGCTATACGTACCTATGTACTGTACAATCATTACACGTGCCTTTGTACTGTATATTGCTATACGTACCTATGTACTGTATAATGTTGTTGTACGCACCTTTGTACTGTATATTGCTATACGTACCTATGTACTGTACAATTATTACACGTGCCTTTGTACTGTATATTGCTATACGTACCTATCTACTGTACAATTATTACACGTGCCTTTGTACTGTATATTGCTATACGTACCTATGTACTGTACAATCATTACACGTGCCTTTGTACTGTATATTGCTATACGTACCTACGTACTGTACAATTATTACACGTGCCTTTGTACTGTATATTGCTATACGTACCTATGTACTGTACAATTATTACACGTGCCTTTGTACTGTATATTGCTATACGTACCTATGTACTGTATAATGTTGTTGTACGCACCTTTGTACTCTATATTGCTATACGTACCTACGTACTGTACAATTATTACACGTGCCTTTGTACTGTATATTGCTATACGTACCTATGGACTGTATAATGTTGTTGTACGAACCTTTGTACTGTATATTGCTATACGTACCTATGTACTGTACAATTATTACACGTGCCTTTGTACTGTATATTGCTATACGTACCTATGTACTGTATAATTATTACACGTGCCTTTGTACAGTATATTGCTATACGTACCTCTGTACTGTATAATGTTGTTGTACGCACCTTTGTACTGTATATTGCTATACGTACCTATGTACTGTACAATTATTACACGTGCCTTTGTACTGTATATTGCTATACGTACCTATGTACTGTAGAATTATTACACGTGCCTTTGTACTGTATATTGCTATACGTACCTATGTACTGTACAATTATTACACGTGCCTTTGTACTGTATATTGCTATACGTACCTATGTACTGTATAATTATTACACGTGCCTTTGTACAGTATATTGCTATACGTACCTCTGTACTGTATAATGTTGTTGTACGCACCTTTGTACTGTATATTGCTATACGTACCTATGTACTGTACAATTATTACACGTGCCTTTGTACTGTATATTGCTATACGTACCTATGTACTGTACAATTATTACACGTGCCTTTGTACTGTATATTGCTATACGTACCTATGTACTGTATAATGTTGTTGTACGCACCTTTGTACTGTATATTGCTATACGTACCTATGTACTGTACAATTATTACACGTGCCTTTGTACTGTATATTGCTATACGTACCTATGTACTGTAGAATTATTACACGTGCCTTTGTACTGTATATTGCTATACGTACCTATGTACTGTACAATTATTACACGTGCCTTTGTACTGTATATTGCTATACGTACCTATGTACTGTATAATTATTACACGTGCCTTTGTACAGTATATTGCAATACGTACCTATGTACTGTATAATGTTGTTGTACGCACCTTTGTACTGTATATTGCTATACGTACCTATGTACTGTACAATCATTACACGTGCCTTTGTACTGTATATTGCTATACGTACCTATGTACTGTATAATGTTGTTGTACGCACCTTTGTACTGTATATTGCTATACGTACCTATGTACTGTACAATTATTACACGTGCCTTTGTACTGTATATTGCTATACGTACCTATCTACTGTACAATTATTACACGTGCCTTTGTACTGTATATTGCTATACGTACCTATGTACTGTACAATCATTACACGTGCCTTTGTACTGTATATTGCTATACGTACCTACGTACTGTACAATTATTACACGTGCCTTTGTACTGTATATTGCTATACGTACCTATGTACTGTACAATTATTACACGTGCCTTTGTACTGTATATTGCTATACGTACCTATGTACTGTATAATGTTGTTGTACGCACCTTTGTACTCTATATTGCTATACGTACCTACGTACTGTACAATTATTACACGTGCCTTTGTACTGTATATTGCTATACGTACCTATGGACTGTATAATGTTGTTGTACGAACCTTTGTACTGTATATTGCTATACGTACCTATGTACTGTACAATTATTACACGTGCCTTTGTACTGTATATTGCTATACGTACCTATGTACTGTATAATTATTACACGTGCCTTTGTACAGTATATTGCTATACGTACCTCTGTACTGTATAATGTTGTTGTACGCACCTTTGTACTGTATATTGCTATACGTACCTATGTACTGTACAATTATTACACGTGCCTTTGTACTGTATATTGCTATACGTACCTATGTACTGTAGAATTATTACACGTGCCTTTGTACTGTATATTGCTATACGTACCTATGTACTGTACAATTATTACACGTGCCTTTGTACTGTATATTGCTATACGTACCTATGTACTGTATAATTATTACACGTGCCTTTGTACAGTATATTGCAATACGTACCTATGTACTGTATAATGTTGTTGTACGCACCTTTGTACTGTATATTGCTATACGTACCTATGTACTGTACAATCATTACACGTGCCTTTGTACTGTATATTGCTATACGTACCTATGTACTGTATAATGTTGTTGTACGCACCTTTGTACTGTATATTGCTATACGTACCTACGTACTGTACAATTATTACACGTGCCTTTGTACTGTATATTGCTATACGTACCTATGTACTGTACAATTATTACACGTGCCTTTGTACTGTATATTGTTATACGTACCTATGTACTGTACAATCATTACACGGGCCTTTCTACTGTATATTGCTATACGTACCTATGTACTGTACAATCATTACACGGGCCTTTGTACTGTATATTGCTATACGTACCTATGTACTGTACAATTATTACACGTGCCTTTGTACTGTATATTGCTATACGTACCTATGTACTGTACAATTATTACACGTGCCTTTGTACTGTATATTGCTATACGTACCTATGTACTGTAGAATTATTACACGTCCCTTTGTACTGTATATTGCTATACGTACCTATGTACTGTACAATCATTACACGGGCCTTTGTACTGTATATTGCTATACGTACCTATGTACTGTACAATTATTACACGTGCCTTTGTACTGTATATTGCTATCCGTACCTATGTACTGTACAATTATTACACGTGCCTTTGTACTGTATATTGCTATACGTACCTATGTACTGTATAATGTTGTTGTACGCACCTTTGTACTGTATATTGCTATACGTACCTATGTACTGTAGAATTATTACACGTGCCTTTGTACTGTATACTGCTATACGTACCTATGTACTGTACAATTATTACACGTGCCTTTGTACTGTATATTGCTATCCGTACCTATGTACTGTACAATTATTACACGTGCCTTTGTACTGTATATTGCTATACGTACCTATCTACTGTATAATGTTGTTGTACGCACCTTTGTACTGTATATTGCTATACGTACCTACGCACTGTACAATTATTACACGTGCCTTTGTACTGTATATTGCTATACGTACCTATCTACTGTACAATTATTACACGTGCCTTTGTACTGTATATTGCTATACGTACCTATGTACTGTACAATCATTACACGTGCCTTTGTACTGTATATTGCTATACGTACCTATGTACTGTACAATCATTACACGTGCCTTTGTACTGTATATTGCTATACGTACCTACGTACTGTACAATTATTACACGTGCCTTTGTACTGTATATTGCTATACGTACCTATGTACTGTACAATTATTACACGTGCCTTTGTACTGTATATTGCTATACGTACCTATGTACTGTATAATGTTGTTGTACGCACCTTTGTACTGTATATTGCTATACGTACCTATGTACTGTACAATTATTACACGTGCCTTTGTACTGTATATTGCTATACGTACCTATCTACTGTACAATTATTACACGTGCCTTTGTACTGTATATTGCTATACGTACCTATGTACTGTACAATCATTACACGTGCCTTTGTACTGTATATTGCTATACGTACCTACGTACTGTACAATTATTACACGTGCCTTTGTACTGTATATTGCTATACGTACCTATGTACTGTACAATTATTACACGTGCCTTTGTACTGTATATTGCTATACGTACCTATGTACTGTATAATGTTGTTGTACGCACCTTTGTACTCTATATTGCTATACGTACCTACGTACTGTACAATTATTACACGTGCCTTTGTACTGTATATTGCTATACGTACCTATGGACTGTATAATGTTGTTGTACGCACCTTTGTACTGTATATTGCTATACGTACCTATGTACTGTACAATTATTACACGTGCCTTTGTACTGTATATTGCTATACGTACCTATGTACTGTACAATTATTACACGTGCCTTTGTACTGTATATTGCTATACGTACCTATGTACTGTATAATTATTACACGTGCCTTTGTACAGTATATTGCTATACGTACCTCTGTACTGTATAATGTTGTTGTACGCACCTTTGTACTGTATATTGCTATACGTACCTATGTACTGTACAATTATTACACGTGCCTTTGTACTGTATATTGCTATACGTACCTATGTACTGTATAATGTTGTTGTACGCACCTTTGTACTGTATATTGCTATACGTACCTACGCACTGTACAATTATTACACGTGCCTTTGTACTGTATATTGCTATACGTACCTATCTACTGTACAATTATTACACGTGCCTTTGTACTGTATATTGCTATACGTACCTATGTACTGTACAATCATTACACGTGCCTTTGTACTGTATATTGCTATACGTACCTATGTACTGTATAATGTTGTTGTACGCACCTTTGTACTGTATATTGCTATACGTACCTATGTACTGTACAATTATTACACGTGCCTTTGTACTGTATATTGCTATACGTACCTCTGTACTGTATAATGTTGTTGTACGCACCTTTGTACTGTATATTGCTATACGTACCTATGTACTGTACAATTATTACACGTGCCTTTGTACTGTATATTGCTATACGTACCTATGTACTGTAGAATTATTACACGTGCCTTTGTACTGTATATTGCTATACGTACCTATGTACTGTACAATTATTACACGTGCCTTTGTACTGTATATTGCTATACGTACCTATGTACTGTATAATTATTACACGTGCCTTTGTACAGTATATTGCAATACGTACCTATGTACTGTATAATGTTGTTGTACGCACCTTTGTACTGTATATTGCTATACGTACCTATGTACTGTACAATCATTACACGTGCCTTTGTACTGTATATTGCTATACGTACCTATGTACTGTATAATGTTGTTGTACGCACCTTTGTACTGTATATTGCTATACGTACCTATGTACTGTACAATTATTACACGTGCCTTTGTACTGTATATTGCTATACGTACCTATCTACTGTACAATTATTACACGTGCCTTTGTACTGTATATTGCTATACGTACCTATGTACTGTATAATGTTGTTGTACGCACCTTTGTACTCTATATTGCTATACGTACCTACGTACTGTACAATTATTACACGTGCCTTTGTACTGTATATTGCTATACGTACCTATGGACTGTATAATGTTGTTGTACGAACCTTTGTACTGTATATTGCTATACGTACCTATGTACTGTACAATTATTACACGTGCCTTTGTACTGTATATTGCTATACGTACCTATGTACTGTACAATTATTACACGTGCCTTTGTACTGTATATTGCTATACGTACCTATGTACTGTACAATTATTACACGTGCCTTTGTACTGTATATTGCTATACGTACCTATGTACTGTACAATTATTACACGTGCCTTTGTACTGTATATTGCTATACGTACCTATGTACTGTATAATGTTGTTGTACGCACCTTTGTACTGTATATTGCTATACGTACCTACGTACTGTACAATTATTACACGTGCCTTTGTACTGTATATTGCTATACGTACCTCTGTACTGTATAATGTTGTTGTACGCACCTTTGTACTGTATATTGCTATACGTACCTATGTACTGTACAATTATTACACGTGCCTTTGTACTGTATATTGCTATACGTACCTATGTACTGTAGAATTATTACACGTGCCTTTGTACTGTATATTGCTATACGTACCTATGTACTGTATAATTATTACACGTGCCTTTGTACAGTATATTGCTATACGTACCTCTGTACTGTATAATGTTGTTGTACGCACCTTTGTACTGTATATTGCTATACGTACCTATGTACTGTACAATTATTACACGTGCCTTTGTACTGTATATTGCTATACGTACCTATGTACTGTAGAATTATTACACGTGCCTTTGTACTGTATATTGCTATACGTACCTATGTACTGTACAATTATTACACGTGCCTTTGTACTGTATATTGCTATACGTACCTATGTACTGTATAATTATTACACGTGCCTTTGTACAGTATATTGCAATACGTACCTATGTACTGTATAATGTTGTTGTACGCACCTTTGTACTGTATATTGCTATACGTACCTATGTACTGTACAATCATTACACGTGCCTTTGTACTGTATATTGCTATACGTACCTATGTACTGTATAATGTTGTTGTACGCACCTTTGTACTGTATATTGCTATACGTACCTACGTACTGTACAATTATTACACGTGCCTTTGTACTGTATATTGCTATACGTACCTATGTACTGTACAATTATTACACGTGCCTTTGTACTGTATATTGTCATACGTACCTATGTACTGTACAATCATTACACGGGCCTTTCTACTGTATATTGCTATACGTACCTATGTACTGTACAATCATTACACGGGCCTTTGTACTGTATATTGCTATACGTACCTATGTACTGTACAATTATTACACGTGCCTTTGTACTGTATATTGCTATACGTACCTATGTACTGTACAATTATTACACGTGCCTTTGTACTGTATATTGCTATACGTACCTATGTACTGTAGAATTATTACACGTCCCTTTGTACTGTATATTGCTATACGTACCTATGTACTGTACAATTATTACACGTGCCTTTGTACTGTATATTGCTATACGTACCTATGTACTGTACAATTATTACACGTGCCTTTGTACTGTATATTGCTATACGTACCTATGTACTGTAGAATTATTACACGTGCCTTTGTACTGTATATTGCTATACGTACCTATGTACTGTACAATCATTACACGGGCCTTTGTACTGTATATTGCTATACGTACCTATGTACTGTACAATTATTACACGTGCCTTTGTACTGTATATTGCTATCCGTACCTATGTACTGTACAATTATTACACGTGCCTTTGTACTGTATATTGCTATACGTACCTATGTACTGTATAATGTTGTTGTACGCACCTTTGTACTGTATATTGCTATACGTACCTATGTACTGTACAATTATTACACGTGCCTTTGTACTGTATATTGCTATACGTACCTATGTACTGTACAATTATTACACGCGCCTTTGTACTGTATATTGCTATACGTACCTATGTACTGTACAATTATTACACGCGCCTTTGTACTGTATATTGCTATACGTACCTATGTACTGTACAATCATTACACGGGCCTTTGTACTGTATATTGCTATACGTACCTATGTACTGTATAACGTTGTTGTACGCACCTTTGTACTGTATATTGCTATACATACCTACGTACTGTATAATTATTACACGTGCCTTTGTACAGTATATTGCTATACGTACCTATGTACTGTAGAATTATTACACGTGCCTTTGTACTGTATATTGCTATACGTACCTATGTACTGTACAATCATTACACGTGCCTTTGTACAGTATATTGCAATACGTACCTATGTACTGTAGAATTATTACACGTGCCTTTGTACTGTATATTGCTATACGTACCTATGTACTGTAGAATTATTACACGTGCCTTTGTACTGTATACTGCTATACGTACCTATGTACTGTACAATTATTACACGTGCCTTTGTACTGTATATTGCTATACGTACCTATGTACTGTACAATTATTACACGTGCCTTTGTACTGTATATTGCTATACGTACCTATGGACTGTATAATGTTGTTGCACGCACCTTTGTACTGTATATTGCTATACGTACCTATGTACTGTAGAATTATTACACGTGCCTTTGTACTGTATATTGCTATCCGTACCTATGTACTGTACAATTATTACACGTGCCTTTGTACTGTATATTGCTATACGTACCTATCTACTGTATAATGTTGTTGTACGCACCTTTGTACTGTATATTGCTATACGTACCTACGCACTGTACAATTATTACACGTGCCTTTGTACTGTATATTGCTATACGTACCTATCTACTGTACAATTATTACACGTGCCTTTGTACTGTATATTGCTATACGTACCTATGTACTGTACAATCATTACACGTGCCTTTGTACTGTATATTGCTATACGTACCTATGTACTGTACAATCATTACACGTGCCTTTGTACTGTATATTGCTATACGTACCTACGTACTGTACAATTATTACACGTGCCTTTGTACTGTATATTGCTATACGTACCTATGGACTGTATAATGTTGTTGTACGCACCTTTGTACTGTATATTGCTATACGTACCTATGTACTGTACAATTATTACACGTGCCTTTGTACTGTACATTGCTATACGTACCTATGTACTGTACAATTATTACACGTGCCTTTGTACTGTATATTGCTATACGTACCTATGTACTGTATAATTATTACACGTGCCTTTGTACAGTATATTGCTATACGTACCTCTGTACTGTATAATGTTGTTGTACGCACCTTTGTACTGTATATTGCTATACGTACCTATGTACTGTACAATTATTACACGTGCCTTTGTACTGTATATTGCTATACGTACCTATCTACTGTACAATTATTACACGTGCCTTTGTACTGTATATTGCTATACGTACCTATGTACTGTACAATCATTACACGTGCCTTTGTACTGTATATTGCTATACGTACCTATGTACTGTATAATGTTGTTGTACGCACCTTTGTACTGTATATTGCTATACGTACCTATGTACTGTACAATTATTACACGTGCCTTTGTACTGTATATTGCTATACGTACCTATGTACTGTACAATCATTACACGTGCCTTTGTACTGTATATTGCTATACGTACCTATCTACTGTATAATGTTGTTGTACGCACCTTTGTACTGTATATTGCTATACGTACCTACGCACTGTACAATTATTACACGTGCCTTTGTACTGTATATTGCTATACGTACCTATGTACTGTATAATGTTGTTGTACGCACCTTTGTACTGTATATTGCTATACGTACCTATGTACTGTACAATTATTACACGTGCCTTTGTACTGTATATTGCTATACGTACCTATCTACTGTACAATTATTACACGTGCCTTTGTACTGTATATTGCTATACGTACCTATGTACTGTACAATCATTACACGTGCCTTTGTACTGTATATTGCTATACGTACCTACGTACTGTACAATTATTACACGTGCCTTTGTACTGTATATTGCTATACGTACCTATGGACTGTATAATGTTGTTGTACGCACCTTTGTACTGTATATTGCTATACGTACCTATGTACTGTACAATTATTACACGTGCCTTTGTACTGTATATTGCTATACGTACCTATGTACTGTACAATTATTACACGTGCCTTTGTACTGTATATTGCTATACGTACCTATGTACTGTATAATTATTACACGTGCCTTTGTACAGTATATTGCTATACGTACCTATGTACTGTACAATTATTACACGTGCCTTTGTACTGTATATTGCTATACGTACCTATGTACTGTACAATTATTACACGTGCCTTTGTACTGTATATTGCTATACGTACCTCTGTACTGTATAATGTTGTTGTACGCACCTTTGTACTGTATATTGCTATACGTACCTATGTACTGTACAATTATTACACGTGCCTTTGTACTGTATATTGCTATACGTACCTATGTACTGTAGAATTATTACACGTGCCTTTGTACTGTATATTGCTATACGTACCTATGTACTGTACAATTATTACACGTGCCTTTGTACTGTATATTGCTATACGTACCTATGTACTGTATAATTATTACACGTGCCTTTGTACAGTATATTGCAATACGTACCTATGTACTGTATAATGTTGTTGTACGCACCTTTGTACTGTATATTGCTATACGTACCTATGTACTGTACAATCATTACACGTGCCTTTGTACTGTATATTGCTATACGTACCTATGTACTGTATAATGTTGTTGTACGCACCTTTGTACTGTATATTGCTATACGTACCTATGTACTGTACAATTATTACACGTGCCTTTGTACTGTATATTGCTATACGTACCTATCTACTGTACAATTATTACACGTGCCTTTGTACTGTATATTGCTATACGTACCTATGGACTGTATAATGTTGTTGTACGCACCTTTGTACTGTATATTGCTATACGTACCTATGTACTGTACAATTATTACACGTGCCTTTGTACTGTATATTGCTATACGTACCTATGTACTGTACAATTATTACACGTGCCTTTGTACTGTATATTGCTATACGTACCAATGTACTGTATAATTATTACACGTGCCTTTGTACAGTATATTGCTATACGTACCTCTGTACTGTATAATGTTGTTGTACGCACCTTTGTACTGTATATTGCTATACGTACCTATGTACTGTACAATTATTACACGTGCCTTTGTACTGTATATTGCTATACGTACCTCTGTACTGTATAATGTTGTTGTACGCACCTTTGTACTGTATATTGCTATACGTACCTATGTACTGTACAATCATTACACGTGCCTTTGTACTGTATATTGCTATACGTACCTATGTACTGTATAATGTTGTTGTACGCACCTTTGTACTGTATATTGCTATACGTACCTATGTACTGTACAATTATTACACGTGCCTTTGTACTGTATATTGCTATACGTACCTATCTACTGTACAATTATTACACGTGCCTTTGTACTGTATATTGCTATACGTACCTATGTACTGTATAATGTTGTTGTACGCACCTTTGTACTGTATATTGCTATACGTACCTACGTACTGTACAATTATTACACGTGCCTTTGTACTGTATATTGCTATACGTACCTCTGTACTGTATAATGTTGTTGTACGCACCTTTGTACTGTATATTGCTATACGTACCTATGTACTGTACAATTATTACACGTGCCTTTGTACTGTATATTGCTATACGTACCTATGTACTGTAGAATTATTACACGTGCCTTTGTACTGTATATTGCTATACGTACCTATGTACTGTACAATTATTACACGTGCCTTTGTACTGTATATTGCTATACGTACCTATGTACTGTATAATTATTACACGTGCCTTTGTACAGTATATTGCTATACGTACCTCTGTACTGTATAATGTTGTTGTACGCACCTTTGTACTGTATATTGCTATACGTACCTATGTACTGTACAATTATTACACGTGCCTTTGTACTGTATATTGCTATACGTACCTATGTACTGTACAATTATTACACGTGCCTTTGTACTGTATATTGCTATACGTACCTCTGTACTGTATAATGTTGTTGTACGCACCTTTGTACTGTATATTGCTATACGTACCTATGTACTGTACAATTATTACACGTGCCTTTGTACTGTATATTGCTATACGTACCTATGTACTGTAGAATTATTACACGTGCCTTTGTACTGTATATTGCTATACGTACCTATGTACTGTACAATTATTACACGTGCCTTTGTACTGTATATTGCTATACGTACCTATGTACTGTATAATGTTGTTGTACGCACCTTTGTACTGTATATTGCTATACGTACCTACGTACTGTACAATTATTACACGTGCCTTTGTACTGTATATTGCTATACGTACCTCTGTACTGTATAATGTTGTTGTACGCACCTTTGTACTGTATATTGCTATACGTACCTATGTACTGTACAATTATTACACGTGCCTTTGTACTGTATATTGCTATACGTACCTATGTACTGTAGAATTATTACACGTGCCTTTGTACTGTATATTGCTATACGTACCTATGTACTGTACAATTATTACACGTGCCTTTGTACTGTATATTGCTATACGTACCTATGTACTGTATAATTATTACACGTGCCTTTGTACAGTATATTGCAATACGTACCTATGTACTGTATAATGTTGTTGTACGCACCTTTGTACTGTATATTGCTATACGTACCTATGTACTGTACAATCATTACACGTGCCTTTGTACTGTATATTGCTATACGTACCTATGTACTGTATAATGTTGTTGTACGCACCTTTGTACTGTATATTGCTATACGTACCTATGTACTGTACAATTATTACACGTGCCTTTGTACTGTATATTGCTATACGTACCTATCTACTGTACAATTATTACACGTGCCTTTGTACTGTATATTGCTATACGTACCTATGTACTGTACAATCATTACACGTGCCTTTGTACTGTATATTGCTATACGTACCTACGTACTGTACAATTATTACACGTGCCTTTGTACTGTATATTGCTATACGTACCTATGTACTGTACAATTATTACACGTGCCTTTGTACTGTATATTGCTATACGTACCTATGTACTGTATAATGTTGTTGTACGCACCTTTGTACTCTATATTGCTATACGTACCTACGTACTGTACAATTATTACACGTGCCTTTGTACTGTATATTGCTATACGTACCTATGGACTGTATAATGTTGTTGTACGCACCTTTGTACTGTATATTGCTATACGTACCTATGTACTGTAGAATTATTACACGTGCCTTTGTACTGTATATTGCTATACGTACCTATGTACTGTACAATTATTACACGTGCCTTTGTACTGTATATTGCTATACGTACCTATGTACTGTATAATTATTACACGTGCCTTTGTACAGTATATTGCAATACGTACCTATGTACTGTATAATGTTGTTGTACGCACCTTTGTACTGTATATTGCTATACGTACCTATGTACTGTACAATCATTACACGTGCCTTTGTACTGTATATTGCTATACGTACCTATGTACTGTATAATGTTGTTGTACGCACCTTTGTACTGTATATTGCTATACGTACCTACGTACTGTACAATTATTACACGTGCCTTTGTACTGTATATTGCTATACGTACCTATGTACTGTACAATTATTACACGTGCCTTTGTACTGTATATTGTTATACGTACCTATGTACGTAATAATCAGAATGTGCCCACCACCTCTTCCCAAGCGACTCGAAAATTAATCGAACCAGCGCAATATAATTGAAATGGAAGTTATCGCGCTTATTCGTTCTGAACGAATTGCGGCTCCCGAATTAGCATGTTTCTTGCCGCTCTGCTATCAATTAGTTCGGGAACCAAGCATTCCTCATAGAATTGTTTGAGCGGTGTTAACATTTTCATTTGCCAAAATGTGTCATCACGCTCAACAATTGAATGCTTGATTCCGAAAGGCGTCCATACTACAAAGATACAATATTGTCGCTGCGTAATGTGCAGTTGCCCTTGAATTTGATAATAATACCCGTGCTTTTCATTTACGCGGGTATCTTCCTTTTTATTAAAAATTCGATAAATGTCTCCGACCTTATTTATTACTGCATCGGTTGGAGACATTTGTCGCGCTACATAAGGGCATTTAATTTCGACGATTGTATCCTCTGCAACAAGGCCATCGGGAGACGCACCAAAGTATGGGAATTCAGAATCAATGAATAATCCGGACTCATTGATTTTGATTCCCAACAACTCTTCCAATTCTCATCGTGCTACAATCTCTTTTTCTTTACCCCACTTAATTGCAGGATTCGTTAATTTAGGAGGGTAAAGAATATTTCTTACCAGATTTTTGCACGACGTAGAATCTCTTTTGCAACAAACTTTAGAAAAATTCGATGCAGTCAACAGCGTTCGACGTGTATGATCGTAACCGCCACTACGGTACGATCTTTTCATTCAGGAACCGTCTGTTATCACAGGTATATACGGAATACCGTCAGTGACATCACCTCTTGCAATTGCCAATTGTCTTTCCACTTTAGCAGCCTCCTGCATTTCTTTCTCTGCAGCGGCGGCTAAAGCTTCGGACATTTCGTTGTGACATTGGGCAAACGTATTTTTATTCATGCATTTTATATCTACTGCAGCTAACGATTCTTCTAATTGAGCGTATCCAGTCCCCGTCAATATGCTACCCATTACGGCACCTTGATTGACATCCAATATTTCGTCAGATGTCGGTTCACTCCAAAAGTCACCTTTGAAGTGACACATTCGACACTCAACGAAATATTTGGTTTTGAGACCGGAACGCTTCGTTTGTGTTATGACGAGATCAGTGAACTGGCATGAATTCTGCCAATGGGCTGATAATCTTTGCAATTCGGAAAAAACATGCCCAAAGTTGACGATGCTTCGTCCACTAATCTCGGCAGAACACAAACGACCTACATCTACGTTGCTATCTACATGCAAAACGACATTTTCGATTTCTTCGTCGATGTCGTTTTGCATTTTGCATGCATTTAAATATTCTTCAGCAAATGCATCATGTGCTGATTGCAGTGTCAACACATCGTTATTTCTAACGTCTGTTTCTTCCGGACAAATGTTTTCTGACAAATCTTCAATGGCACTGATTTCTACTACATTACTGTTATTATTATTATTATTATTACGACTGTTATTTATTAAATACATATCACTACATTTGTCGCCGGAGAATTCAGACACATTGCAATCATTACTTGATGCACCTGGTGCAATTTGTAATTGTGCTGTACTTGCTTCTGATGCGGTATCCGCCCGATGTAGCGCCAGAATTCTATTCCGCAGCGATGCCCTTCGATCCGCTCGTGCACTCTTCTTGTTTCCGCATTTTTTCTGGTCCATCGTCACTTTACACTACACTTACGTAATAAAAAGTTCAAGAATATATGAACTCAAGGAAAAAAAAAATTAAAAAAAAAAAAATATAAATAAATAAAAATTAAAATAAATAATAAAGAAAGAAATAAAAAGAAATAAACGATATATTAATGTTCGTGAATAGATTGTTAACCCTTTCGCGACGGCGCGCCTGTGCCACTCTTCGCTATTTTTCGCAACAGAGTGACTGACTATACTTCGCCACGTTTCGCGACGGCGCGACTGACCATACTTTGTCACGAAATTCTTTATTTCTCTAACAATGAACTCTGTACCGTATATTGTTGGCGACAGCCTCCGAGATCCAACAAGTGACTGCCGTAGCTACAAAAAGAACAATGACCGCCGTATCTAGATGACGTCAGCCTCTGTGGACGAAAAAGTGGCTGCCGTATATATACGGCGTCAGCCGCTGTGATGCATCAAGTGACTGCCGTATATATACGGCAACCGTCGCGAAAGGGTTAACGAAGGCTCAGCGATGTTTCGCATAGCCTCGCCTGTAACAAAGTGATGTTGCCACGAACAAAAACAGCTCACGATCGAAAGCAATGAGCGAAAGTAAACAATAGAAACAAGTGAAAAATAAAAACGTTTTATACTGCAAATACTCGGTATCTGCACATCTGTTGAGTGTCCAATTTCGAACACGTGCGCCGAACATAGAAAAGGACAGAAGAGAAAAATAATACGGGCGCCGGTCGCAGATATCGTAAAGGTACTACATTACGAGCGAAGGAGATCGAACGTAAACAAACAGCGACCTACCAGAAGGACATTCCTAATGCACGAATAAAACTTTTTTATTTTTGACTTTTTCGTTATCAAACTTTTACCAACTGATTCTTGACATTTTTCCGATTAAAATGAGACCAAACACGATATAATTTGGACTATATTTATTGGTTTAATTGACGATAAAAGCTTCTGGCGCAGAGGAGGATAGCGAGTGAAAAAGAAAGAGACGCTGCGATCATGACAGGCGGCAAAGATCAAAAGTCTGCTCAATTGTTTAAAATCCTAATGCATTGCTAACTTTTTTATTTTTAGTCTAATTTCTGTACAACTTTCTCCATCATATTCGTGACATTTTCCTGATTAAAATGAGACCAAACACGACATAATTCGGCACATATTTACTTGTAATTTCAAATGTTACGCGTACATCGATGACTTTACTCTAATAAGATATTGTAAGCAAATATAACTCAAATTACGTCGTGTTTGGTCCCATTTTAATCTGGAAAATGTCGCTAATATGATGGAGAAAGTTATATACAAAAACGGATGAAAAATACAAAAATTAGCAATGCCCAAGTATTGCAAACAATCGAACAGACTTTTGATCTTTGCCGCCTGCCACGATCGCAGCGTCTTTTTCTTTTTCACTCGCTATCCTCCTCTGCGCCAGAAACTTTTATCGTCAATTAAACCAGTAAATATAGTCCAAATTATATCGTGTTTGGTCTCATTTTAATCGGAAAAATGTCAAGAATCAGTTGGTAAAAGTTTGATAACGAAAAAACCAAAAATAACAAAGTTTTATATTTGCATTGGTATTGTCTCACGGATATACTAAGCTCGGATCACGTTACACTTCTCGGCGAGCGAACCTCGGGCGTCTCGAAGAGACTTCCTCCCAGTGGTGGGGATAACTTCGTTGCACATATCGTACAGGACATTTTTGCAGATATCGAATATTTACTGTAAATATAATTCAAATTACACCATGTTTAGTCTCATTTTAATCAGAACAATGGTACAAATATGTTGGTGAAAGTTATATGTAAAAAAAGTCAATAATAGATAAGTTTTACAATTTTATGCGTAGTGTCCCGAATGTTTATCGTATGTCGATGGATCTTTCCCTCTCCCTTTGTGGTCCCTCCCTTTATTCCTGGTGGTGGGGACGATTTCTTCGCGTGTCGCTTATTTCTCGGGTGGAGGCACGAAACAAAAATCATTTCTGCGTTAAGCGTCGAAGTGGTAAGTACATCTCCGACCTTTTTATTTATTCTGCCACTTATTTCATTTCATCTTTATTACGGTATTTTCCATAGCGTATTAATTAAATAATCCCTTCCTCTTTTTTCAGAAAGGAACAAAATAAAATTATATTGTATTTTGGACAATGGAGCCCCTGCGTAACAATGGTAAGAATATTCTTTTGCATGTACAGTAAATATTTGATATGTGCACCAATGATCTGTACGATATGTGCACCAGAGTTATCCCCACCACTGGGGGAAAACCCCCAGTGAATTATTATTATTATTTTGAATTATTTATGCAGACGACATCGAGGAGATCCGCCGAGCACCGCCGCCGGCGGCGATTGAAATCCCTCAGTGGATATTACTCCCCCAAATGTGGTGGCTGCCGCCACCATTTTGGGGAATGCCACCACCGCCGCCACCACCGCCGCCGACCCCATTGCCGTGGACAACGGCACCGGCACCTCCTCCTGTAAGTTTAATAACAATTCATCGTCGCGTTTTTCTCATTAAAATGACACCAAGCGTGATGGAGATCATAATTATTTGTGTAACAAGTCAACATAGGATGAATTCGTATCTGTGCAGGAAATGTACAGTTTGCCGTAAGTGTGAAAATACGCAAATTGTATGGTTCACTGTATAAGTAATTATTGTCGGAAATATATTGTGCTTGGTGTCATTTCAATCAGGAAAACGAAACGAATACGATTGTAACAGTTTTGTGTTGCTATCCTTTTCTACGTTCGGCTCATTACAAAGCATGAACAGTATTCTCTCCGTAAATGTTATTTCTGCGGGTCTTGATTGTAATATTTATGGAATAAGTACTACATTCTTTGTAGTATGCCGAACGTAGGAAGAGACATCGATAAAAGAGACAAGGAGGGATAGAGTTTCGAGCGTTCGGCAAACATTGAAAGACTCGTGCGTGTTCTGTCTTTTAAATTCAAAAATCAAAATTCTTTATTTTTGGGTTGTCGTCAATGAAACTTCGATTATCGTATTTGTCTCGTTTTTCTGATTAAAATGATACCAAACACGATATGATTACGATCGTAATTACTTACGTAACGAACCATAAAAGTTTGGGATGTAACATTTACGGTAGATATCTTTTTAACATTTACGGAGAGAATACTAGTACCTATTGTATAAATGTGAAACTCCAGACCGGATAATATGTTTACTTATATATGTTATCTTATTGCAGATGAATAGACGGCAACGGAGGAGGTTGGCGGCTGCAATACGGCGAATATCAAACCCGGTGCCACCGTCACCACCAAATAGGCGACAAACGCGCGGCCGTCCCGGGGGACGGGGACGGGGACAGCGACAGGAAACCCCCATAAATGCTAAATACTTTTCAATAAATAACTATAACTAAATACGTGTACATTATTTACACAAATACCTTTCCTTATAATTAAGTCCCTAAAAATAAGTAGAAAATAAATATAATCGAAGTAATTTTTAATAGATTCTTAATTTAGATTTAATATAGATTAATTAATTAATTAATTAATTAATTAATTAATTAATTACTTAATTATTAATTAATTACTTAATTAATTAATTAATTACTTAATTATTAATTAATTACTTAATTAATTATTAATATAGATTTTTAATGATATATGTAGGAAAGGAATATTTGCAACTCAATGTAGATTCAAAGAACCAACTTTATTTAACACTTTTAACAAATATTTAACATTTAACACTTTTACTGCTTTTCAAAATTACATCCTTTACCTATCGCGTTTTTACCTTTTACCTTACCCATTACATTTGTTACCAATAATGAATTATTAAATTAAGCACCGTTACCGACACTCGGTCACTCACTCAAACCTTCGCTCTAATCCATTTCTCATTACGACATATATTAGGTAAAGTAATAAAATTCATTTCATTAGTTTTACATCGTCGTCGGTTATGTGTCAAAACGTAAGACACTTTTTGAAATAATAAAATAGCTAATAGGTTAGGGGTCCTGTCTCGCAATCTCTGCATGTCCTTTGTCGCAGGTTCGAGTCCGCTGGACTTGTTTTTTTTCATGTTATGTTTTTCATTTTTTATAATTATTTTTACGGTATCAGTTCGTTAACTTATTAGTATGTTAATTTCGCTGATTGTTTGTTATAATTTGCTATCCGTTTACAAAGAAAAAGTTATATATCATTGAAAAGATCGGGAAAATTGTGAAAAAAACATAAAACATAACTAATTTATTATATATTATTTGTGGAATTAATATTTTGTGTTTGCACATGATACACTTGAAAAGAGAATATCATGATACGATTACTGTCATCTATTAGTTCTGATGCAAAATGTTTTTTGGGTAGGCCCTTGTACCGGTACCCTCTGGGGTACCATATGTATGCACGTATAGCCAGGCCTGAACCCAGTCAACACGAAGCAGCGCGATATCCCAGCGGCCATGTTGTTTTTCAAACGGTTCGGATGTACCGAATTACAATCGCCAAAACGACTCTGTAAAGAAGTAATATTTCGACATGATTTCTTTTGCATACTACTCTCAGAAGTTTAATCTAAGTCGGTCCGGGAGCCGATTTTGCAATTTTGTCCAAAAAAATTTTATGCACTGAAAACTAACATTTCTTATAGAAGAAAATTTTTCACGTCCATTTTTCCAAAATCGGCTCCCGGACCGACCTAGATTAAACTTCTGAGAGTAGTATGCAAAATAAATCATGTCCAAATATTACTTCTTCACAGAGTCGTTTTGGTTATTGTAATGCATGTTTTGTCGTAGCATTTTAGGTTAGACAAGGACGGTAAATACCAGAAACACAGCAAATAGACAGAGAACATTCGACGAACTTCACACCGTTGAATCTAGTAATTTTCGTGACCCTTAAAAAGAGAAAGCATGCTATGTTCTGTCCTTCTCTAAAGAATAACATCGCTCCTCGGCCGATTACTTTATAGTTTACCGCTACCGTCGTCGCGTTCGGGAACAAAGACAAGCCGAAAATATACCTGATTCGTAACAAGCAACTCGCCAGACCCGAGCGAGTTGCTTATTACGAACCAATACTGTATAAATTTTTCAAATAATTGCGACAATATATACTGTTCCGAACGCATTGAATTCTGCCGTTTTCTACCGTTTTCCAGCCGCTTGTCAACTGTTTCGTTTCTTCACGAAATCGTTGAGCAATCCACGTGGGCACACACTTCCAGGCAGAATTCGATATGTTCATAATAATATTCCACGAACACGTAATTTGTTGTAAATAAATAAAGCGAAAGAAATAAATATCAAACGCCTGACTTACGTTGCCTGTAGGCGACCCCTTGTTTTCTTTCGGTCTCGGGTCCTCGGTTTTGGTTTTTTGCGGGCTGCTCTTGTTTTACAGCGCTTTCCTCCATACTTTCCATCTGCATATAAAACGATTGATTAATTTTTTTTTCTTTCAATAATATTATTTTCTTATATTCATAATGTTATACATACGTCGTTCGGTGTTTGCGTGGCCGTGGTTCAGCTTGTAGTGGCGAGCAGACGATTATCGCGACCGATGGCAAGTCCCGATCATCCACACACATTCTCCATATAAGTATTGAGAAATAAACAAATGCCTTCTCACCAAGCATTTTTCGACCGGAAAAAAATATATTGCAGTATATATCACAAAAGGAATTAAGAAAACATTGCCCCTTTCGAGAAGAAGATATTCACAAAGAAGAGCGTGGCGCAAAATAAGACAATACTTATTAGCCGCTGAGAAGAAAAAATTGGAAAGTGTTGACGGCGTAACTAACAAGAGGAAAGATATTGGTGTAAAATTTATAAATCAGCCGTCAACATCCGATGGGATTTATTGTCCATCGGAAGAAATTGCGGAAAATACCAGATCTGTGAATAATTCAGACCTGGAAGAAAATTTAATAATAGAAAAAGTAAAAACGACCGAGCCAGAAGAAAATGTCATCTATTTACAAAGGCTCGAGCATTGTGAATATGCACCGTATGTTTGAAGAATTGAAAAAAATGAGCAACCATGCCGAAAACAGGGAAGACTGTGGAATAAAATATCTGGAAATAACCGGTATAAAACGGTCGGGCCTGAGGACAACCCTCAGCGTAGTGTGCACTATGTGCCACTATAAAGGTAAAATATACAGTCGACCTGATAAAGTTCATGAAATTAATATAAATCAAAGTGCCGTGACTGGTACGATACTTACTCGTGGCAGTTACGCCCAATTGGAAGAATTTCTTGCTGCAAGAACATACAATATGTATGTCGAAGAGGCAGTATGTAAAGCATCACGATGAAATCGTGAATTCGTTAATTGCCGCAGCAGAAAAAGAAATGATAGCAGCGGCTGAAGAAGAAAAGCAATTAGTTATTGAAAGAGGAGATATTCTTCCCGGTTCTGGAATTCCGCATATTCCCGTCGTTGCCGACGGAAGCTGGATGAAAAGGTCATACCGCACCGGAACATATAACTCTGCGTTGGGAGTTAGCGCAATAATTTGATACCGCACTAGAAAAATTTTATTCATCGGAGTGCGGAACAAAACATGCAAAAATTGTGATTTTGCAACAAGAAGAAAGGAACAACCCCGAAAACATTTGTGTTTCAAAAACTGGACGAGAAATCAAGCGTCCACCGCTATGGAAGGCGATGCCCATAGTGGAAGGTTTCAAAAACCAGTGTGCAAAAGCGGGGGATTGATTTATTCAACACTAATCACTGACGGAGACAGCAGCGTATATAAAAAAATTATCGACGCAGATCCGTATAAAACAGAAATTCGTGTGAAAAAAATTGAATGTAGTAACCATTTATTACGGAATTTCTGCCGAAAAATGAGAGAAATTACAAACCAAAACAACAGCAGGAGGTATCAGAAAATCTGTTGAAAATAGCATTCGGAGGATACTTCTTCGCAGAGTAGTTTTGGCTCGCGTATAACGTATTTATTCGTAAAATCATATTTATCGTCATTCTCCTAACCAAAAACACAGGAAATAGCGTGTGGAAATGCACACGGTACACCTTCTTCTGAAATAATGAAAATAAAATGTAAACTTAAAATACATCGTTTACAAATATGTAACAATAATGATTATCAATTATACCTTTAAGTATCTTCAGAAGAAGAAAGAAATTTCTTCCAAAAGAGTTGGAAAAATTTTGTATGAGAAGCCATCCACAAACTGTTTGGCAGAATGTACGGCCCAACAACAAAATCTCCGTAAATGCCACAATACGTTGACTGATCAGTGGTACTTGTGCAGCGCGTGAGCGAATCGCAATCGGATTCTGTACGACCCACATATGCGAATTGTAGACATTAAGGGGTAACGCCACTCTAGAAGTCAGAAAAAAAGGTAATTTTTGGGAATTTCTCAAGTAATAATGGTACAAGTTATAAGGTCAGAATAAAAGAGGCTTTATTAGGTATGTTTTGAAGATGGTTTGTAAATTTTTATAAACAATTTGCACTAAAAATGGCGGCTGTAGGTGCTGGCAAGCAACAACACTATTACTTTGAAAGGGCTACATGGCCGGACTGTTTTTTCATTAACGCATGGTCCTAAGACTAAAAATCAAAAAGTTTCTCATTTTATATGCCAAAATCTATGGAACATCGTACGGAAATTAAAAAATATTAATAATTGTTAATTTGGTGTAGATATGAACAAAAAGTATCTAAAAACGACAAAGAATTCAGCAGTAAATTGTTAATAAAAAGTTAACTAATTAATTAATCGAAAAACCCGTACGATGTTCACTGAGTTATGTTGTTTTGCACCTCTCCACAAAATTTCAAGTCGATTGGTTGAAAACTTTTCGAGTTATTTGTCCGGCCAGTTCAAAAAAAGTGATTTCGAGAAAAACGCGTTTAAAGTTTTGACTACTATTCAGCATAAGAAATTTGTTGTATAACTTTATCTAGCGACGCCTGCACCATACATTTGGCCTTCCATATTAACATCCTTCACGTCCTTTTTCTTCTTACTGAATCTAATATTCAATCTCGTCATTTTTGTAGTTTCATTGAAAGATTATTCTGAAAATTCTTTGCGTCGGGCGTAGGCTTGCAGGCAAAAATTATAACAATTTTCTCCGACAGACATATGTAAGGCTCTCATTAGTTTCATTATAGTCTATAGTTCATCGTTGAATATGCAATAATCATATTTGCGGCAATGTCAAGCACATTTTTGCCATTGGATTCATGGTGTTGGCGGATGGCTAAACCATAATAAATACTCAATGCATCAATGAGTCTACCTGCCGAATTTCCTTTTCCACCAAGATCCTTTGTTTATTTTTTCAAATTGTAGGTCATCGTTTATTATCCTAACCGAATCAGGCATTTTGCCTTTACCCAGGTACGCTCGTATTCAAAAATTACAGTAAGGACGCCCGCAACGCACTGCGAGTGGTTGCAATTCACTTACAAAAAATTCATGTTCCCGACTTGTCCCCCACTTAAAACTTTTTTCTCATATTCTACACATAATAAAGCATCATTTAAGCAAAAAAAAAAAAAATCGATTTTTTCAAAATTCTAGAGTGGCGTTACCCCTTAAAGCACCCTTCCTCTTGTAAAGAGGGCTTCGTCTGTCCACAAAACGCACGAGAGGAACGACAGATTCCGCTCGATTTCCCCCAAAATCAACCTTGCGAACTTCCACTCGGCGAGTAAAATCTTGTGGATTCAAATGTTGCATCTGTACATCCTTGTATGGGTGAATGTCGCTTTTCTGGAGAGTACGGTGTCCCGCGGAGTGATTCGTGCTGAAAGAAAAAACAGAAATCTATTAATAACTACTTTTACATATTAATAAAATGTTTCAATATGTTTCACATTACGTGCCCCAGCAAAAAAAAATAGTTCAGCAAAACACGCGCCGCTGTCAGTGGTATTCAATGTTGTGGTACTATGCATCACGCCATTCAATTATTTCGTTACTCCAAAACAATAGGCAGGGCAACTGCCGCGCTGCGCTAACATTGAGTACTACTGACAGCGGCGCGTGTTTTGCTGAACTATTTTTTTTATAAAAGGAAAGCAGAAGTGATTTTGTAACTTCGGTTGATGCTTTCTTCTGCAGAAATGTCTACTCTATCATGTGGGATGGTTAGATTTTCGCCTAGACCCATAGTTTTTTAAATAAATTGAAAAATGTCAGGAAAAATTGGTGCGTTTTTGGTGTCTTTCTTACTTTGATCATCATTTAAACACATTTAAATATTTACAATGTAATAACAATTCATATAGTTTTATTCAGGAAAGTTCACAGATTCTTATCGTGTAAAGAGCCACTGAATAGCTGCTACGGTAAAAGCACAAAAAATTTCCTAAGTTGAAAATTTGCAATTTTTTTTTAAAATGAATTTTCTCAATAACTGTACGTCCTAGAGAAAAACGGATTTCAGATTCGTATTCAGCTCGCAAAAATCTATAAGAATTTCATAGTAACCGTTACGAAATCAGTTGGCTGTTGTACAGTGTAATCGTTAACAAATACATACAAGGTGTCCGTGCCAAAGTGTTACAGCTTGATATCTCATGAACTATTAATGTCATGAAAGTGCTTATATGGAAATTGCAGGGCAAAAGAGGCCCTATGTTTTGGCGGAAGCAAAATTTTTTTATTGTTACTAATGTAAAAGATATGATAGTGAAGTTTCGTTTTTTAAATGGAACTATATATTTTTCTTTTGATCAGACGATAGTGCTTTTCAAGACGAATTCATCAAGGTTTAATGTACCTACCCGATTTTTAGTAGTTTTCGAGATAGAACCGTTAAAAATTTAGTGATTTTCAGCAGTAACGTCTCGGTTTGAGTAGTAAGTCATAAAATGGATCTTATTGTTGCAGTAAGTGCCGCAATACATCGACTCGCAACACGATCTGTCTTCTGAGTGGCTTTAATTATATCTGTCTCGCACGCGCTTGCCTTGCTCTTATTATATTTTTATTCTATGGTTACCTCTAAACTGCGTTATTGTTTCGGGTTTATCTTATTTACATCTTTTGTGACCGCGCATTATCTTATCTACATCGTTTGACCGGTGAGAAAATAAATATAATATTACTTTTATATCACTGAATTATTAGTTTACCATATAAAGAAGTGAAAAGTCACTAGGCGCGCTTAGTATTTTAGAACAGAGAGACAGGGGGAAAGACGAAAGGTGGGGACTCCCGCAATTTTTATACGTCAAAATTCACACGCCATACGTTGACAAATCTCAATAATTAGAAACTATTATAGTATTATTATAAACGTTAAATGTGCACGTCAAACTAAGAAATAATCTCCGGGGCGAGAACAAAGGCTTATTTATAGGTTTCAAAAAGTAAAACAGTGGGTTGTGATTAGAAAGGAAAATCAAGAGGAAGTGACAATGAAATGTCCGATTCAAATTATGATGAAAGTTATTTAATTAGAGTTATTAACGAATGGGAGATCACGGGATGGGTAATGCATCTTAACTTCATTATACTGCAAGTTATAAGAGTTCACGTTAATATCGATGCTAATCACATGGCTATTTCCAAAATTACACAGGATAAACGCAGAAAGTCAAATAAGTACATGGTGTTTGGATACAGGTGGAAATAATTTGAGGACGCTGTAGCTGGGATGGCACTGAACATATCTTTGTTTTATGAAACTGTTCGTTAAAGCTTAATTTTTGAATTATTAATGAAAGACACTAAGCAGTCAAGGCATGCGTAGCGTACGAGGTCTCAGCCACAGTAGGTGTTGGCTATGCGCCGATATTGACCGTGATCATCCACAAATAAATCAACGTCACATCGGTAACGTAATACGCATCAGCCAATATGTAGTCATCAAATTTTCCATTACTAACCCCTTGCACTAACGTGATACAGTATTGCCTCGAAACAAGCAACAAGCTCGGAACCGGCCAGTTGCTTATTTCAAGGGTGGTATGCTATTCGGCTTGTCTTTGTTCCCGAGCGCGACGACGGTAGCGGTAAACTATAAAGTAATCGGTCGAGGAGCGATGTTATTCTTTAAAGAAGGACAGAACATAACATGCTTTCTCCTTTTAATACTACTAAAAGTTCGTAAATGGAACACGTACATAATACATACATACATACACACTGCCTCGAAACAGACAACAGCCCCGAGCCTCGAAATTAGCAACTGGCCGATCCCGAGCGAGTTGCTTATTACGGATCAATGTAGAGTCAGATGAATGGAACACACTCCAATTCCTAACTTGTCACACTTCACCTTATTTTTTTACAATTATGTGAATATTAACACACACCTACATATGTATGCGTTGTGTTATTATCGCTATTGTAGTTTGTTGAAATAAAATAGTTTAAAAAATGTTCATGTGTAGAAATGGTAGGTCATCGCCGTTACTGCCACAATAAAGCAATTTGGAAATAATTACGGTTGAACGAGTAGCTAGTTTTATTACCATTTCAATGTACATAGTTCATATTGTACATATAGTGTATTACACTTAAATAATTTTTTCTTCAACTTTTTTTAATTTTTTTTTTAATAAATTAATTAAAATTATAGATAAAAATGTACCCGAAATTGTTGATCATTGTCAGCCATTAGATTTAAAAAAAAAAGCATATTGATATAATATAATTTCGGAGAATATACTTTTCGTAATACGACAGAATCGCCACGCATCAGAGTGAGAAAACAATATATATGTTCTGTCCTCTTTCCACTATACTGTTCAGTCGACCGTGAAAATTTATGCCTTCTTCGGTTTCGCGGACCTCTCACTTCTTCTCGGATCTCTCACTCGGCGGCGGACTTCAATCAAAGAAGTGGGGATAAAAATTTGCTAATTTCGAGGTTCGAAACTGTTGCTTGTTTCGAGGCAATACTGTATTTGTCAGGTGTGTCAGTTAGAACTGACTAATTACAACTACAATACGAAAAAATTTGAAATGTTATGTCAATATGTTATGCAATCGTTGACTATGCAAATTATAATTGAGTCAGACCCATCAAAGTAGTGCAAGTGGTTAATAAGTCTAAATTTACTGACGAAACTATGAGCCAAAAGAAAGTAAAGATAAAGACTGGAAATTTTATATTTAAAACTATTAAAGAACAAATCTTTCGTGTTTAACGATACAAACTGAAAGAGTATTATTGTAAGCTTATCTTATAAACGTATTTACGATGAAGGTATTGTACGAGATTGTATTCAAATTTCACCGAATTTTATAAATTAACTAGGAGACGGTGCCCCCTGGCCGCTTCGCGCCTATTTCATGTACATGCGTTACCGGAATGTTTTTAAGTTTAAATTTTCATACTCTATAATATAAAATCATAACGTAACGGTGTCACACGTAACGCTGTCAAAGTTAGGTTAGGTTAGGTTAGGTTCACGAAGAGAGCTCCAAACGGCGCGAAACTGAAATTTTCCTTTATTACAAGTATGACATTAGGTGCGAAGCGGTGAAAAGGGTCGCGGTCACTACCGTATGTTCTGGTTCGGTGAAAGGCGGTGCCTGGAGGCGTTACAGGATGAAGGCGGAGATCGGTCTCCCCGAGATACCTGACGCGCTCTTTGGCCCAACTGACATCGAACAAGGGGATCCCCTTGCACAATGTGGAACACATTACGCGAAGGGAGGGGGTGGGGGGGATAGTCTCTTCTTCGCAGTCGCGAGCGCTAGCCTATTCCCTGCCGATTCTTGTATAGAACTATGTGTAACCAACATGGACAAAGGATCATACACAAAAACTGATGACACTCATTTTGTACCAATGGCAGATATGCACTGACAAGGAAAGACGCGCAAGTGTCCTCTTCCGATTTTGATGAAACCTTAAATTAGATTTTGATGATGAGCCCTTAAAGTTTCGACCCTTTTTGGCTATCTCGAAAACCATACGAGATACATTAAAACGTCTAATAGGAAAGTTGTATGGTTTTTTGCGTACAATAACAGGATGTTAACGAATTTTGCAAAATACAATTTGTTTATAACAAAAAAATATTTCATAACCTTATTTTACAATTTATTCAAATTTGTATAATGACAAAAAGTGTAGAGAATTTTATTACAAATGTAGAGAATTTTATTACAAATCCATTGGTATATATATACACGATATTGCCTCCTACAATTCCTCTAATTTTTATCATAAAGGATACGCGCGCGTGCCCACTGACGCTCACACTATACTAAATTGGATGAAGTCGGACGATATTACATTACCTGTCAACGTCATTTTTAAGCATAAGTAAAAAACAATTATATTTGCGTTATACATAACTGTTAATTTTATTAAATTTGTATTACAAAACATTTATTGTTAAAGTACATAGGAATTCTATGTATGTGTCAATTTTATAGGTAATGAATAGTTTGAATAAATCAGGGAACATAATCGTGGAAATAATGGTATTCTTCGAAAAAATGTTTCAAATACAACGGTTTCCAACATTAAGTATATGTAATAATTGCTACGTCATCGCATATGTATATGGCATAGTGGTTCATTATGTGATGCGTAGCAAAATTCTACTGCATTTGAAAAATGAGATGGTCTTGATGATATGTATCTACTTTTATGTCATGAACACTTAATAAAATTTTCAAATTGCGGTGAAGAAAACTGATTATGAAGAAGTCATTACAACTACAGTTTTAGAATGCTATTTCGTGTGTGGAGATTAATGTCATGTTGCAATATAACAACTATGTTCGAAATGCGACGAACAAAATTTTTCCATACGTGAAATCCGCACACGTATAATAATTGTAAATATTTTGTAGTTGCAGTTAGAATCATAAATAACGTTACTTCTTTAATTATCGGCATAGCTTCGTGAACCCTACGACAACAATGTGCGCTCCAAGAATCTAATAATAAAGCTGTTTTGTTATTTATATTTGGAGAATAAACTTTTGTTAACCAGGTTTAAAAATTTTCTTTTGCAAGTTTTGCGAATGTCGATACCATAACAAAAATATTCATCGCCTTGAATATGGTCTGCTGTAATCGAAATTCAAATACTCCATGCCATAAAATGGATACATATCGTCAAGACCACCTCATTTTCAAAATTCCGTATTTTGCTATGCATCATATAATGAACCACTATGCCATATATGTCGTGATGTAACAATTATTTCATGTGCATGGTTCATCGAAAACCGTTTGAATCATTTCTCCGAGCAATACCGCCATTCACGTGATTATGGTGCTTAATTTATTTAAACTATTCGTTACCTAATAAAATTAAATATATAATACGTGTGTACTTTAACAATAAATGTTAATTATAACGCAAATGTATTTGTTTCTCATTTATGTTTATAAATAATGTTGACTGATAGTGTAATATCGTCCGACTTCATCTAATTTAGTATATTGTGAGCGTCAGTGGGCACGCGCGCGTAACATTTATGATAAAAATTAGAGGAATTGTAGGAGGCAATATCGTATATATATATACCAATGGATTTGTAATAAAATTCTCTACACTTTTTGTCATTATACAAATTTGAATAAATTGTAAAATAAGGTTATGAAATATTTTTTTGTTATAAACAAATTGTATATTGCAAAATCCGTCAACATCCTGTTATTATACGTAAGAAACCATACAACTTTCCTATTAGAAGTTTTAATGTATCTCGTATGGTTTTCGAAATAGCCAAAAGGGGTCGAAACTTTAAGGGCTCGTTTCACCCCTTAAACCTGCGTCTCAGCCGATAAAAAAAAATACGTGTCCCTTATTTTTGCCTGCTTAACAAACCTACGAAGTTTCATCAAAATCGGAGGGGGACACTTGCGTGTCTTTCCTTGTTAGTAGGGCCCAATGATACCTTATATTTCATCAAAGTGTATACGCTACTGAGTGATTTCTACGGATAGCTTACTGCGCATGCGCTGGGACTGCCCATCACTGCCTTCGGTAGTACTTCGGTGCTACCCAAGGGTGAGGGGCCTCTATGCTAACGGGAGAACGGCGGGTCCCCCAGTGGGGGGGGCTTATGCTCACACCGTAAGCCTGTGGTCATGTTTGGCAGGAACGGGGGGCTTTTGCCTTAACCGGCTGGTCCGCGAGGATTAAACCTCTATAAAAAAATCCGCTATGTGGTTCGCGGGGCGGAATACGGCCACGGTATCCCTTGCCAACGGTACGAGTCCGTGAAAACGGGAGCTCCCGTTATTTCCCAAGTAGGCTCGACGAAGTGTCCAGGCGATGCCGGCCCGGGTCTTTGGACTCTGGTAGGGCCTCCCAAGCCGGTAAGGCTCACACTGAGGACTGAATACGGGGGCAGCGGGAACGAGCGCGTAGATCTGAAATCAAGGTGTATAGGCAACCGCGCCGAGGATTGCGTGGCTGCCCGGACGTAAAACAGGGCATTCTCGAACGGTTCCCTCGGGCGTACCTGTCGGGTGCCCCCTAACCACCGCCAAAAAGGCAGAGGCAGCGGGGCCAGTGCGAATTGGCTGGACATCTGCCCAGGTCGAAGTGCTCGCAACCCGGCCGTTGCACTGCTACCGCTGCCTCCAGAGGGGGCACACGGCCCAGCAGCGCAACGAGAAGGAGGACCGAACAGGAAGGTGTTATGCGTGCGGAGAAATGAAGCACAAAGCTGCAAATTGCAGCAATAAGCTCAAGTGCCCCCTCTGCAGTGATTTGGGGAGACCTAATACACACAGCCTAGGATTGACGGGGTGCGCACCCCAATCAAAGAAGAGGAGAGCGACTGCGGCACCCAAGGAAGCAGCAGCGGAAAAACCTGCAAAGGAAACAGAGCAAGTGACTAACCAACAAATGGAAAATGAAGCCACAGAGGACGCTGCTGACCAGCCAACAATGTTGACAGAGCAGAGCGCAACGGAGGTGGCGGAAGAGACGGAACAGTAATGGGGCCGCTGAGTCCCCATTATTCAATTCAATGCGAACCACTCGGCAGGGGCACAGAACCTGTTGCTCCATACCCTCGCCGAGCGGGACTGCTCGTTGGGGACGATATCTGAGCCCTACCGCGTCCCGGACCAACCAAATTGGTTTGCGGACGGGGAAGACCACAACGCGTCCGTTTGTATAGTGTTGCGGGGAAAGTCTGGCTTCCCCCCGTGCAACGCGATTGCAGGGGGAAGAGGAGCCGTCGCGGTTCGTTGGGGAGATGTAGTGGTGGTGGGCGTCTACGCACCACCTCGCTGGCCTCTCGCAGAGTATGAAGAGTTGCTCGACCGGGTGGGGCAGTTAAGATTCGCTCGACCGCATGCGTGCGTGCGTGCGTGCGTGGGTGGGTGCGTGCGTGCGTGCGTGCGTGCGTGCGTGCGTGCGTGCGTGGGTGCGTGCGTGGGTGCGTGCGTGCGTGCGTGCGTGCGTGCGTGCGTGCGTGCGTGCGTGCGTGCGTGCGTGCGTGTGTGTGTGTGTGTGTGTGTGTGTGTGTGTGTGTGTGTGTGTGTGTGTGTGTGTGTGTGTGTCATCCGCAGCATCATCAGAAACTCATAAAATTCCTTGAACTTATTCGGACTGTCCACCATTCTACTCAGAGCATTTGGATCCAAAAGTGTCAATTTGTTACCTTTTTTAACTAACGTGTTAAGGTTTTCAAGTAGCCCCAGAAATGAAAGTGCTACTCCTTACTCCCAGCGTTACATCTTCTAAAAGTAAGAATAATTACCGATATTGTATTATATTATATTATGTTATTATATTTCAAGTATCATATATTCTGTTGATCTGTTTAGCAGAACAGCGACACTAATAATTAACTTCTCACCGGTCAAACGGCGTAAATAAGATAAGCTCGAAGGTTATAAACAAGATAAGCCCAATTAGATATAGGTAGAATATAAAAGGTGAGGTAGCCAGCGCGCGCGACACATTTGACACAGTTGGACACAGTTAGACCCAGTCGAGCTTAGTCAGACACCGAAGAGACACCGAAGAGATAAGCTCATATTACTATTGTGCGACTTTGATTTTGACAAGTGTTACATTTAATTGCGCAAGTGTATTATTGTATAGTGTTTAGGGATTAAAAATAAAAGTTTTTTTTAAACATCAATTCCTCGCTTTCCCGCGTGACAAACTAAATAACAAGACCAAATAATTAACAAAAATTGACACTATCCTGAATTAACGTATTAATTGCTAACAACGCATGCAGGTTATTGTCATACCATACATGACTATTATGGAAATGAAAAATTTATCCGCAAATTAAATGCGAGAAGAAAGAATTTGTACTTGTTGATAATGGTATATGGATGCATGTTATTACTGTTCAAAATTTGCCACACGACTCTTCAGCAATGCGGTACATTATATTTTTCTTGCTAGAATAAATTTTGCTATACTCGCCCTCTGAATTGTGTAGGTTTTGTCATGTCAGTTATTGGTATGCTCTGCTGTAAACATAAGAATGTTTTAGGATCTAGCAGGCGTTTATTGGGAAAGCGTTCTGTATAAATTTAACCGCGAGAACGGTGTTTTCTTTTCATTTCCCCATAACGCAAATAAATTTCTGTTAACGTTTCATTTTTATGTTCCATATGTCAATATGTTTTACTTCTCTTCTTTTACACATACTCCTCCCTTACATCACACATAAATGTTATAAGCATACTATACACGTATACAAAAAAAATGAAAAAAGAAAAAAAGGACACATAGAATTATATTATAAAAATGAATAAATAAAACAAACAAAGACGGTACTAAATATAAAATAGAATAGCGGATTAAATAGTATCTAAAACTGAAAACCACTGTTGTTTAGAACCCTTTGAAGTCATAGCTGTACTACACAGGTGTTGATATCAACCTATTAACAGTGCAATATGTTGTGTCGTATTTGAAAATGAATAAAGATTTATTAACATAAAAAAGTCAGTGAAATTTTAATAAAATCTCATAGAATACTTTCATCGTAAATTCATTTATGCATACAATATCGTTTATATCGTTAAGAATTTATTTTTCAAAAAATATTTATAGCTAATTAATGAAGTTTTAAATGTAAAATGTTTGCTCTGACGTTTACTTTTTTTAGACCCATAGAATTAACTTCGTTGATAAATTTAACATATTGGCCGACACGTTATGAAAGTAGCGCTGATTTGTTTCTCCACAACGATCGATATTGACGCATAGCCAACACTAGCGTGGCTGAACTCGCGTGCTATGCATATTCTGACTGATCGGTGTTCTTCATTAATAATTAAAATACTAAGCTTTAACCAACATTTTGGTAAAGCAAAAACTTGTTCAATTTCAACCTAACTGAAGTGTTTCACTGGGGTGTTTTACCCTATGCAATTACACCTACCGGTACTCGAATTTATCTTTTGAAATAAAGTGCAAATTACACTACAGATAGTTACGTGATCCTTTACAGCTAATAGTACTGGACATAGTCGATGACTTACTTATTACTGACTACAAATTTATGACAGCTTGCGTCAGTGTCGATCATTGCCAATATCCATCGATCATCTACTTTTCTGCTGCAGTTGTATTTTCTCTTGCCACATTTTCTTTCGTCGATTTTCAGAACCATCTAAAATATGAATTGATTTGTGAAACATTTTGAGTTTGACTGTATATGTAACCTAACTTATATTGTTTGTATTTTACTATGCTTATATAAACGATGTATTTGTACAATGCTTGGAGAACGAGATGTCGAAACCCCTAATAGAATTCGATAATCAATATCATTGTGTTTCGTTTACATTCTGGAATGCTATCAGATTATGTAGCCTAAGAAATCATGATAATTTATTGGCTCAATTGATTCGATTTAGGGAAAAAAGCCTTGCAGTATAAAAAACCCCTTGCAAAATACACATTTGTTCGTGATTGAACGGTGAAAATGTGAATGATTATGTATAGGTTGTGTATGTTGTAGAGTATGGTTGTTAGTTGATTTGAAGAACAACAGGGTCTTGCTCAATGTTGTTAAGATTCGTGCTATAATCCACATTGCATGGAATTGTTCATGATGATCTATTCCAGGAGTGTAGGGTCCTACTCGAATAGTGTTACGACTATGATCTTTACCATCCTTACAGTGGGCCTATTTTAGGAGTACAGGTGCCCCTCAAATAGTGTGTCATTGCTCTGATTCCATTCTACAATGGCCTATTCAAGGAGTGCAGACTCTCGCTCAAATAGTGCTATGATTGATCTCAAGAACCATCCTGCAAGGGTTATTCTATGTTACTCTACGCGGAACTTCTTGACTCTTAATCCGACCCGCTGTTACGTGCGGGAAACGCGCGCATATACGCGAAGTTGTATGCCCTAACAAATTTAATTGTCAACGGGACTTAATGTTTTGTGGATCCGGAGATACGCTAGTCCCATACGGATCCTTTCAAAAGATTGCAAGATTTACAGGATATGACGGAGGCAATAAAAGAGATGTAATTCAAAATAATTAAAATATACAAAAGATTATATTTTGTAAAATATGAAATAATTAGAATGATAACGTATGCAATAGAATATGAATTACAAAAGTTTAATTTTGAATATAACAGAAATATTGTAAATACTCGAGACGCGCAATTAAAAGATTTGAAGGACAAACAATTTCTTTAATACAAAATAAAAATATAATCCAGTTAGAGAAATCCTAAAGTTAAATAATTAACTACTGGAGTTACTTGCCGAAAAATTCATAAAATAGCTGAAAGAATAAAGGAAACAACTGACCGAAGTACCTGTATTTGAATAAATTTAGAAATAATCAACCCTTTGTAAGATGTGAAATATCAGGTGAGCCTGGTTACCACACATGAAAGAACTGCACCAATGAAAATTTTGAAACTGGCCTATTGTGAAATTCAACTAAACTATACAAATAAAATTGTACTTTAAAATTAAAAAGAATAAAATTGAATATAACTGAATGGAAAAATAGAATGATTAACTGAATTGAAAATTTAACTATAACGCGAAAAGCTTTACGTGAAGATAGAGGCTTTATCTGAATATTGCACTTTCACAAATTCAAGAACAAAACGCACCTCGACACGTACCTCGCGATTATACACCGAAGAGTGTCGCAACTTGGACCTCTCCGAGAGGAGGTAGGCCTAGTCCGAAATTGTTTATGTTGCATTGAGATGCGTCTAACGAATTAGGCTGCGAGGCCAATGCGTAAGAAACCGTGCTTCGCTAATTAGGTAGTGGTGGGTGCATGTGTGTTCTTCCCTTGTCCAACTCTTATCTTTCTCTCTTTCCATATAGTTCTTTCCTTTACTCTTGAGTTATGGATTGTTAATTAGCTATTGAATAATTTTTACATACATAACCGGTACAGTATAAAATGTTAATCTGCATACATTATAAAAATTTATAATCAAACATTATCTATTTCGACTGTACAATTATTAAAGTTAATTGTGCCTGGTACTGTAACTATTGTAGGACTGATTGACGTATAAGTACTTGCAATAACGGTAAAAAAAATACTATAGACAATTTATATAAAATTGTAATGTTTCGAAGACAATTTCTATTGCAATTCTATATTGCGTCACGGATGCTTGAGGAACATTCCAGAACGCTCGGCGTTATTGGACCACATGAGTGAGAATTTCATTTATGTTTGGCGGTTCAGAGAAGTAAAATAATCCAAAATTTTCGACCGTGGAACCACGTTGATTTCAAGAAACGAATGCGGGATATTAACAATCTTACAAGGGGACATCACGGTCGTTTTTGGCCCGCGTATTCAAAAATTAGTTAATGAATATTCATCGAAATTTCAGAATGTGATCGTTCAAAATCTGGAAAATTAACTACTTCCATATATCAAGATTCCTTAAATAATTGTTTAAAGCCATATATGCAAAATGAAAAATTTCTTTTATTAACAGACTCTTGGGGGGGACAAACTAATCCGTCAATGTATGATGAAATATTTTGTTACGAGCCGGAGGGGTCACAGCCGCGTGGCTGGGGGCTGTATTTTGGTCAAGGTAGTGTTACTAAGCTAACTCAGGTTTGTTAATCAACCTGAGCGCCAAAGGAAAGTAGACGCGGGGACGAACCGACGTATGGCTAACGCCGGGAGCCCCAGAAGGTTGGCTATGGTGAACGAACCGACGTATGGCTAACGCCGGGTGTCACAGGAAAGGTCAAGACGCGAGGACGAACCGATGTATGGCTAACGCCGGGTGTGACAGGAAACGTCAAGACGCGAGGACGAACCGACGTATGGCTAACGCCGGGTGTCACGGGAAATGTTAGTATTTTGTGCTCGTAACAAAGATATGCCAGTATACCTCGAGCGGCTAAGATATACCGACTGGTGGGTTTATTAGGACTTTGATTATAATTGACAAAGGCAAAGATTAAGTTTAAAAATAAAAGTTGACAATACATTCTTTTCCCAAAACCGGAATTACAAATGATTATGTGTATTTGTCGGTTAAGGTGATTGTTACAAGAAATGCTCTTGACTCGACTTTCCTTGAGTTTAAAATGTTTCGATTCCGACAAAGCGAGAATCTAATCCTGCCTAGTTTTAACGAAAAACAAGCGAAACGGGGACCCGAAAGTACTTTAAAAAATGCCTAACAGTAAAACTATACGTACTGTACGGTAATCAAGAGTTGCTCGAAGGGGACTCTAACCCGATCTTACTCAAAAATGATTTAGTTGTACTTCAACGTGAAATGGCTCTAACTAAACTCTGACAGAGGTTCCTCATTAGTCCACGTTCGAGAATTAACTGGGTCCACGGACAGAGGTTCCGTGTTAATCGACGTTTAAAAGTCTACTGGGTCCGCAGTGTCTTCTCCACAACCCCTTATATACCCAAAACATGGGTAAAAACGGGTAGTGGCGGAGGCAGAGCGAATGAACCAGCGCGACGGTTTCGTCCAACGAATTTCGTTGCGTTGGTCCGAAGACGTTAGAAGAATCTCAAGCGGAGCCTAATAAGGAAACCTCGGTAGCTGGGAAAACTAGGCAAGACTAAACTCTCGCTTCGCGGTGGTCTTTGACTATTCTCGAATATTCATCCCCAAGGAGCAAAAATCGTCGGCGTACGTAACAATTTCAAGATGACGAGGGTATGACAACATGCACTATAAAAGTCATACCGCCAAAATGTACCCCTCTTGTCCAACCATGTGACGTCTATTTCTATAGGCAGGTGAAAAATTTAATAAAACGATTGCAGAATTGTTCACATTTAGTGCAACAAAAACGGGAAATAAATACAAGGGAAGACTATATCAAAATTCATTCAATTGTACATTACCAGTTATGTGGTGATGTAGTGCATCAGCAGTATTTAAAAACATGTTACAAAATGCGTGGTTTGCGTCAAAAAATTGCGACAATAGAGTAGAGAAGTATTTATAAATACTTTAATCTCTTTATAAGTAAATAGAGAAGTATTTGTAAATGTCAACGAAGTTTGTTTCCCAAAACACGTTCTTAAAAAAACGTGTGCTTGTACAAACGCTTCGTTCATAATCTGTGCAAAGTGCCGTATGAATTATTGTTTTTAATGTCTTTATGATGAATATCATCCTGTCATACTAACGAATAATTAATAAATGGAATATGTAATGATACAGCACATACAACATTTAATGCTATTTTTATGCCCAATCTTTTCTTCAATTCCCACAAATAAAAGAATATGTATTTTCTATTTAAAAAATAAAAGTAACTGTTTATTAGTGCTGATTTTATAAACGCAATGCTTAAAATTAAAGTAAGTATAAATTCAAAGAACAAAAAAGAAAGTAACGTTTAAAACGGAGTTTCGATCCATCAATCCACGGACCACCAGACTTTGACGTTACGTTTCGAGCCATTCTATTGCTCGATCATTCGTTAACGCGAACTCTTTATGAAGGAGTAAGACAACTTTCCAATGTGATTTTCTCGGAAAATCTTGAGAAGCGCGCGCTACTGCTTTGTTTAATTAAGTTTAGATACGTGATCTTTAAACAGTGCAAGTTTCAAGAAAATCTGTTTCCCATCGACCATGATGTCCCCTTGTCAGCTTCGACCAGTGGAGTCGGATTGAGAAGTGGACATCATGGTCTCTCAGAGTCGAGCTATCAGAAAGGACAGAACAAGAGAGAGTTTACTCTAGCCGAGGTGGGTTCAAGCTCCAACAGCTACATGAAAGTGACCCACTGTTTTTCGAGGATGTAAAGGGCATCTTGGACCCTTGCAGTGGCTTTGGGGGATTTGCGGAGTATTACTCCTCCACTATGGCTCAAAAGGCCCCGAAAGTATATATCATGTCTTCGTTATTCGAGAAAGGACATAGAGTGCCGGTCGGAGAACTGAGACAAACCAGCGGAAGTAACGTCAACGTCGTCATGTTGACGACACCATTGTCTGAGGACCGTGGGAACATCAAGGAATCTAGGTGCATAGCATGCTTGATAGAGCAAAGCAATGCATTAGGAATGCATTGTATTAGATGCGGGAAAATATTCTGCTGATGGAAACAAGAATAGAAACTTTTGGCATATTTTGGCAATAAGAAACGGTCTAGCTTCTTGTCAGCAGTGCTTGCTTTGGTCAAAGCTATTAAGTTAGGTACGACCTCCCTCTTTTCTCCAGAGTGGTACATGCTGTGCCAAGGAAAAGGAGATGCCACCACAGATACATTGCGCGCTAGCTACCTGGTTCGTACGGTTTGCGAAGAACAACGAAACCATTATTTGCTGCATTAGCATATACCCAGCTCCTCCACCAGCAATATATACACATAATAAACCGTTTTTTTAACCAGATCTTCCTACCTATTTGAACACGCTGATAAGTGTGGCTACAAAAATCGATTTTGTGAAACTTGTCACAAAGCTTTGCTCTACCTTTATCGCCACTGCGAATCTTCTTGCCTTGTAGAGACAGAACCTCCTCAAGGTTATTAACGATAGCTTTTGCCCATTCTGCCGTCGTGATGATGAACGTCCCATCGCCATCACTGTTTTGGCAGAAGCAGAAAGAAACGGGCAAATTCCGCTTTGACCGAATCAAAAGAAGCAGGCCAATTCTGCTTTGAGCGAATCCAAAAAAAACGGGCCAATTCTGTTTTGAGCGAATCAAACGAATCGGGCCAATTCTGTTTTGAGCGAATGAAAAGAAACGGGCCAATTCTGCTTTGGGCGAATCAAAAGAAACGGGCCAATTCTGCTTTGAGCGAATCAAAAGAAACGGGAAAATTTTGCTTTAAGCGAATCAAAAGAAACGGGCAAATCCTGCTTTGAGCGAATCAAAAGAAACGGGCCAATTCTGCTTTCAGTGAATTAAAAAAAAAAAACCGTCCAATTCTGCTTTTAGCGAATCAAATCAAACGAGCCAATTGTGGTTTGAGGTAATCACTTTTTTAGAAGTCTCATATATACAACTATGGGCAGACGGACAAAAGATGCATCCCGAATGTAAAAGAATTGGGCGAAAGAATCGCACGAAGTTAAACAATTACGTCTGTTCGGGAAACGTGGAAGAAATGCAGAAGCACGGCGTCAAGAAACTATTAATGACCGCCGTTCGAGATTATCTGCAATCCCGAAATACACACATTCGAAAGTGTCACGCGAAACAACAGGTGAAAAGAAAAGGCGGATAAGTAGAATTTCTAACCGTTTGAAGAACGAATCTGTCGAGGAACGATCACATCGGATCGGATCAGTGCACCGGCGATTAGCAAACGAATCGGCCAAGGAATTATCACGTCGTGTCGGATTGATTCACCGGGGATTAGATAACGAATCTACGAAATAACGTTCACAACGTCTAATGGTCACAAGAAATTACATGCGGGAAGTGCTACTAACAGAACGTACCGAATCAAGAAATACACGTTTGAAGGATATGCGTGAACATGCTAGAAACCGAAGAAAAGAACTTCTTCTTCAGGCAGACAGTTTTAAATCGGCTATTACTCTATTTGCTGTTGTACCGTGTGCGGTGTGCTGCAAAACTTTATATCCATAGCAACGTTACGTTTCGTACACGCAGCCTCTGTCTCATTTAATTCCTGCAAATCTGATAGAATTAGAGAAGATAACAACATGCTCTAGCTGCCTACATCATCTTAAAAAGCACAAAGTTCCACTGCAGGCATTCTGGAATAAAATGGAAGTAATGCACGTGCCTCAGGAGATATCAGATTTATCGAAAGTTCCTTAAAATCATTAAAATTCAAAATCGCTTTAGTCAGAATTGGTGCAAAGGTCAGGTAGTCCTATTTGCCCGTGATGTATTCAAAGATGCCGAACAACTTCCAGTTAGGTTAAACCAGACCGGTATAGTGATTGTAGTAGAAAGCCTAAAAAATTTGGAACGACAGCGACAATTTGAAATAGACGTTGCTAAACTTCGAAGAGCTTTAGAATGGCTGCTACAAAATAATGTTTTATATAAAGATGTGCGACCATGTTTTTCTAATATTATCAATAACATTTCGGAAATAGCTCATGTCACTGAAGAACTTCCTGTTGTGACAAAGAAAATTGAAGTTGCACAAAGCAGTAGTGAATCAAACAGTAAATTTGTGCACGTAGGTCATAATGGAGCTCTTTTACGAGACACGTGCCATCAAGCTAGCGATCTCTTCAGCATCGAATTTCGTGGTAAGCAATGCACAGGCATAGCTGCAGTTGCTTGTGTTGCGTTTAATTTGCTCGATTCTAGTACGTGGTGTACTAGCGATGTTGATTATGTACTTTTAGTAGGAGATAAATATTGCCGTGATTGCATTGAAGTGCGAAATAACCCTGACCCCGGAGAAGTCAATGTAGACTACTTAGCTGTAACAGAATTATTGCCACACTTATTGTTTAATAATACCAGAGTCGGTATTGACATTGGCTATGAAATGGCTGTAAATGGTCATATTGACATTGATATCGGTGATGAAGGATTCCCAAATTTAAAGAACGGTTTAATTATGTTTTTCCAACAGTATACACACGGAATTCTTACCGCGAATTTTATATCGGTCGCTGTATCATGCAGCAACCAGTTGGAAAGTCCCTGCTATTGGTTGTTTGATTCCCATGAAAGAGGTCCGAAAGGATATAAAGCACTATCACGGAGCCTTTCATACTGTATGAAATTTGCGAATATTGATGATTTACACATAATCTTGCGTCGTAATTTATATGCTAAAGGAGGCAATAGCAATGTGCTAAATAACAAAGATCGTAATAATCGTTGTTATCGTTTAGGATTTCCCAAGCCGATAAGTACACCGTTTTTGTGTACTTAAGAGAACCGTAAATGAAGTTATGGTAAATAATTACAATCCAACTCTTTTAAAGCTTTGGGCAGCAAACATGGATGTTCAAACATGCGCAAATGTTACAGCAGTTGCATATTGTATTGCTAAATACGCAAATAAGTGCGAGCCGCAGGATACAGGAGACGTTATTAAAGAAGCCGTTTCCCGTACGAAACGCCGCGGCGGTACCGTCTGGAATCAATTATTTTCGGTATCTGTGGCAATTCTATCCCAACGTATGGTCAGTGTTGCAGAATGTGCAGATTGATTATGCCATCTGCCTCTTAAAACGAGCTTTCGAAAAGCTGTATTTATAAACAGCTGTCGGCCTGAGCAGAGATACAGAATTTTGTGTTTCGAAGGATATGAAACATCATTTTTCAATAACATATTCGATCGTTACGCAAAGAGATCGAACAGTCTAGAGAATTTGAGCTTAGCTGAATTTGCTGTCCGATATGAAACAGTTTCAAGTGAAATGTGGACAGAAGAGGATGGAGACGCAGAACTTAGAAATGACGATGAAGAAACATCGAGGTCAAGGTTTATAAAATTGAAGGACCATACTTGAATGCGAATAAGAAATAAACCAGCTGTACTTCGCCACCGATATTATACCTTGAACAGCGATAGAGAAGGATATTTCTATAACTTGATAGTGTGGCACATTCCATTTCGTGATGAAAGTACACTTATGTCCGAAAACGAATCTGCGGAACAATGTTTTCTTCGACGGCGACACGAATTGAAACCTATGTTGCGGAATGCAACCGTTGAACAATTTACTCACGCAGAACAAATTATTGAAGCGGCGCTGGCCCAGGCTGTTGCTTTTAATGTTGTACGCGAAGGGGTAATTAATAATGAACAGTTAAGAGAACCAATCAGCATTCATGCCGACGAAACAGTATACAGTAAAACCTCTTTTTGTGCGATACTATTTTATGCGATTTTATTTTTGTGCGATTTGTTTTGTGCGATTTTATTTTTGTGCGTTTTTTTTCGTGCGATTTTTTTTATGCGGTATATGAATCGGTATATTATTATCAGAAATTCACACAACATCAGCGGAGAAGGTTTGATACTTTCGGCGAAAACGATCTAGACGAAATGATTGAGGACGAAACTGTCAATGATAGTGGCATTATCAATAATTTGATAGATTATGAAGACGAACAAGAACGACCGAAATACATGACAGCAGATAAAATACAGGGTGCGGCAGAGATACCTACCATATTTAAAAATGATACAGCGCCACCTATCGGTAAGTTAGCGAAACAACCCGATGCTCATTTGAAAGAGGACGGATGCCTATTTTATTCATTAGCAAAATTGATCGCCATGGCCGACTGGTCTGTCGAGCAGCGCGCATATGCGGTTGAGTCGTATTTTCGCCATAACGATTCCTACATTCTAACGGTTCGCGACTTTCGAAAACGTTTTTCTTTAACCGGTAAAAAGGAGATTTTCACGCCAAAAACATTGAAGCTATGGGTCAAAAATTTCCGAGAGAATGGCTCTGTGTGTAAAAAAAAACCTCCTGGTTTGCCAAAAAGTGTAAGAACCTCGCCTTTGATCGCGCGCGTCCGAGAAGCAATTCAAAAAAGTCCAAGCCGCTCCGCCCGAATGCACGCGAAAAATCTGAATGTGTCTGACCGAACGGTAAGACGAATACTCCACGAGGATTTAAATTATCATCCGTATAAAATTCTGTATACGCAACAACTCCTCCCCGCCGATCATGCCGCGAGAATCGCGTTCAGCGAAACGATGTTACAGAAACTCGAGTCGAATGCAATTCCACTGAACGCGATCATGATTACAGACGAAGCGCATTTTCACCTAAACGGCGACGTTAACAAACAAAATCTTCGTTACTGGAGCGACAAGAATCCGCGCATCATTCATGAGAAGCCCCTTCATTCGCCTAAAGTCACCGCATGGATAGGAGTAGCGGCGTGGGGTGTAATCGGTCCCTACTTCTTCGACGGAACCGTCAACGGCGACCGTTACAAACAGCTGTTGCAAGACTTCATTCGCCCCGAACTCGCGCGGAGGAGGAAATTATCGCGTACCTGGTTCCAGCAGGACGGAGCGACTTGTCATACGGCCAGAGAAACGATGACTTTGTTAAGACGAATGTTTGGTAACCGCTTAATTTCGAGAGGCGCCGAAGTTGTCTGGCCGTCGCGCTCACCCGATCTTTCTGTCTGCGATTTTTTTTTATGGGGATATCTGAAGTCAAAAGTATACGAAACCAAACCTCAAGACCTGGAGGCCCTCAAGACTGAGATTCGACGTCATTCGGCGGCTATTCCGACGACCATGTTGGAAAAAGTTTACGATAATTTCGTTTTACGGCTGCAGAATTGTATCGAAAATCGCGGTCATCATTTAAGGGATGTAATTTTTAAAACTACATGACTATCTGAATAAATGAATATACCAAAAAAATGTGCTTTCTTTCTCTTTTTAACGAGCATAAGGTCGTTTCGCTATCTATCCGATAGGTGGCGCCGTATCGATTTAAAATATGGTACGTTTCTCTGCCGCACCCTGTATATGCAGGTATTCCAAATTTCTAAAAAATTGGAAACGCATTTTTTTAAAATAGACACTAATGCCGAAAGAAGCTTGAAATTCCAAAAAGAGCCAAGATCATGCATGTCTCCCTATCGTGACATTTACAAGCAACTGACCAATCGACCGTCGTCACAAAAACTGATCACTGACTTCACGGTGCCAAAAAATAAATCAATTGAAATCGTATTTTCAAGCGATGAAAACGATTTTCAACCAATTCATCACAAGGAGATGCGCGTTTTGGATTACGACGAGTAGCAATGAATTATTTAATATGCATTTTGAAAGCTTCTCCATGTACACAATAAACAATTAAATGTTTTAAAAATATTTTCAGGTTTAATTTAATTATTTAATTTGTTTGAAAGCATTTTCTCATCTGTTTCGTAAATAATTAACGTATTTTCTAAGCGCGACTTTTTTTATGCGGTCCCTGTCCGCCGCATAAAAAAAAATTTTGGGTGGTATATCGTACAAAGTTGTTTATTATATGTAAGTATTAATAAAATTTCAGAATATTTTTTGTACGATTTCTTTTATACGGTCCCTATCCACCGCACAAAAAGAGGTTTTACTGTATTGAAATGTTAAAAATGTCCACTTTCTTTCCATCTCAATTCGTTTACGGAAGTTCCTCACCTGCACAGTTATTGCAAAATATATTATCACGATCGCACAACACGTATTGCCGACAATATTAAATTCACTTTAATTTTTTTTGTGCCGAAAAATTTATCTTTGCAATACGAATTATTTTTAACGAATATCCATGCATGCGTATTTCGACCGAACGTTTTACAACAATATCTCAGAATCGACGAAGATCAACAGAAGAAGCGCGAAAGAGCTCGCTCGTTAAAAAATGCAATATGTTCAGCGTTGGGGGGGGATATAGCGGCGTGGCAATACGAATGCAAGTACAAAACATTTTTAGTTTCTATGTTTCCGTTATCAACCTTTAACCAGTAAATTTTTTTACATTTTTCTGATTAAAATAAGACCAAACGCGGCGTAATTCGAGTTATATTTACTTGCAATAACTTATTCCAGTAAGGTTCTCAATGTAATCGTAACATTTTGAAATATGACCGGAACTGCATCGTGTTTAGTATCATTTTAATCAGGAAAATGTTACGGATGTATTAATGAAAGTTACATAAAGATATAATGAAAAAATCAAAAAGTTTTACTCTTGTATTTAGGATTGCCTTACCGTGTTACTGTTTACGTTCGGTCGCCCGACGACTCCGTCGTTATGCAAACACGTGTTAAAGCTACGATTTCAAGGACATTTAAAGATCAGCGATTGTCATTTGATTACTGTTTTTTCCTTCTATAAAATAATTTTTAGAAAAAAAATACACCGACTTCGAAATGCACTAAAAAGTATAAAATAATTTCTATTTCCTAATGAAGTAATTTCAATCTCATTCAATCATACAATTACGTAACAGATACGAATGAAACCTATTTACTCATTAGGTAGTATATTAAATACATTTCAACCTTTTCGGAAGCGGCGCAAATTTGGTAATTCCCTCGTCGTGGGCTCCGTTTATAGGTTCTTAGATACCACAATCAACTAGCTATTGGGAGCAACGTTTACTATGGTATTTTTAATTTTGCGCCGCCTCCGAAAAGGTTGAAATGTATTTAATATACTACCTAATGAGTAAATAGGTTTCATTCGTATCTGTTACGTAATTGTATGATTGAATGAGATTGAAATTACTTCATTAGGAAATAGAAATTATTTTATACTTTTTAGTGCATTTCGAAGTCGGTGTATTTTTTTTCTAAAAATTATTTTATTTCACGCTTTTTAGTGGAATGCTGAGAATTGTGTAGGATATTGTGAGACAGTTCTTCCGGTTTTTTTTTTCTATTTTTTTTTTAAGTTTCGTTATTTTAATATATTAGTAACAACAGTGTTTCGCTAATAACTCGTAAACTAAAGTTTTTTGTGAAATTTGTATATGAACAAAATTGTTCAGAATCATGTCCGTGATATGATATTTAAAGCGCACTAAAATCGAGAAAAGTTTATTTCAAAAGTTGCCGGTTTTTTTGCAATAACAATACTTTGCAATTGAAAAATGAAAAATTTTTTGATAATGGTACCAATGGGGAGTCAGAACCCACCAGGTGCAAAAGGTTTCATTCCGATTAGTCCATCCAGCTAGGCGTAATCGGCGGTCACACATAGAAAAAAAAAAAAAAAAAAAAAAATGTACTGATCGAATTGAGTAACCTCCTCCTTTTTCGAAGTCGGTTAAAAACTCTGTAAAAATCGCCAGTTGATTGTCGACGACCGAGCCGAATTGAATAAAATTCTTTGCGGTAACAATTCCCATATTTTACTGTATTTAATCTATTTTATTTAATTTTATTTTTCATTAATTTCATTTTATTTATTTAATTTTTTCTTTTATTTCTCGTGTTACGCGATCGCGTACGCGCAAAAAGAAATTTTTTTTTAATTTCTTGTATTGGGTATATGATTTATTTCGTTTTTTTTGTGCGCCTGTGATTTTTTGTGTGGTGTGTGAGTGTGCCAGTGCAGGAAGAGAAAGAAGAAAGAAGAAAGAAGAAAGAAAAAAGAAAAAAGAAGAAAGAAAAAAGAAAAGGGAAGCAAAAAATGGAATTCACAAATGAAGAATTAGCTGAAATTCATTTGTGCTACGAGGAAGCAAGAAGAAACTCCGTTCGCGCCCGCGAAATTTATGCACAGCGCTTCCCCAACAGATGCCAGATCGGAAAACGTTTTTCCGAGTGCATCAAAGATTACGAACGACTGGCATGACGAAGCCCACACGAAGCGGAGGACGGTTACAACAAAATTTGGATTTAGAAGAAAGGGTAATGCGCCGTATTGCCGAAGAACCGACCACTAGCACACGACGGATTGCAGCCGAAGAGGGTGTCAGCAACAGTACCGTATGGCAAATTTTGGAAGATAACGAGCTGCACCCATACCACTACCAACGAGTGCAGGCATTAGAAGAGGGTGACTATGAAAGAAGAAGAAACTTCTGATCGTAGATGGAAGAGAAAATACGGACTGATGAATCCTTCCTATCCCGAATATTATTTACAGATGAGGCAATCTTCAACAGATATGGAATATTTAATTTCCATAATAGCCATGTCTGCAATGAGGAGAATCCGCACGCGACGTTAGCCATTACGCAACGTCAGTTCTCATTGAATATTTGGGCAGGTATTTTGGATAACGTCCTGATTGGTCCTTTTGTCCTGACCAACAGATTGACAGGTGAAGGATACTTGAACTTTTTAAAAAAGACATTGCCTGCACTGCTAGAAGATGTACCGTTGGAAAGAAGGAATAACATGTGGTACATGCAAGACGGCGCACTTCCGCACTCGACAATTATTGTACGAGAACATTTATCAACATATTTCTAGAACAGATGGATCGGAAGAGGAGCAGTTATACCATGGCCTACACGGTCCCCAGATTTAAACCCAATGGATTTTTATTTCTGGGGACACATGAAAACTTTAACATATTCAACTCCCGTAAATACAATTGAAGAATTTGAACAGCCTATCCAGTTTTCAGCGAGAATTGTGAAAAATGTCTTGACGGACTTCGAAAAAGTGCGACAAAGCCTATTACGAAGAATTCAATTATGCTTAGAAGAGAATGCCGGACATTTTGAACATTTGCTGTGAATGTGTTTTCTGTGGACACTGCGGACGAGACAATCGTGGTGCGTGTGTGTCTAAAATTCCCGCGTTATTTAAAAAACTAAATTGGCGTGGCGCGCACTTTGTAGACACTGGGGACGGGACAATCGTGGTGCGTGTGTTTGTTTAGTGCGGATTCCTCATCCGTAAATATTTTTATTATGCGAAATAGCACTGACAGTCACCTTTTGTACTTGACAATCCCATAGAGCGGGTATCGATATGCTCCTGTGGATTTTAGCGGGCAAGCGGGTGTCTTGTCATACGACGATGTGTTTAAGACTTAATGAAGAATTCTCGCATCGTACAATAATTTCTAAGCGTCCGAGTAGTTTTTAATTTTATATCGTTAAACAAAAAGCCATTTTTTATTTTCAATTATTTAAAAAATCTGCTCTTGATATTCATCTTCATTTTCGTTTGATCGATACAATTAGTTTCGTTGATGAATGTGTACTTAATAAATTTTGTAATTACTTACTGACTGACGCATTATCGACAGTGGTAAACTACGTTACCGATGTCGCGCGTTTTGTTTGTTCACGACCAGGGTCAATCGTCACGCTTCCATCCATCGCTCTCGCGTTTGGGCGCATGCTATATTCACGCTCTGATTGGTCAGTATTTTTTATTACTAATGAAAAGGCCAATTTTACAATTTTGTCCAAAACAATTTTATGCACTGAACACTAACATTTCTTATAGAAGAATATTTGTCACGTCCTATTTTTCCAAAATCAGCCCTAAGACCGACTACAACTCCCTCTCCCAACTACAAGCATATGACAAAAACAAAAGATGCATTGGTATAGCAACATATGTAAATAAATAAATTAGATCTTTACGACATCACCTTTCGCGATGTACTCTAACGCGAAGTATTACGCAATGTTTTTTACGTACGCGCAGTGTAACGGGAATGCGGATGAAGCTGCCCGGCGGTTTGCGGAGGAACATCCTAATCAAAATTTACCGTCGGCTAATACGTTCAGACGATTAGCCGCAAGGTTATACACGAGTGGCTCATTCCAGTTGCACGAGAAGGTGCAGGTCGCTCGCGTCTGATCTCCACAGCACGGGCGGATGAAGTGCTCGAACAATTTAACTGGGATGGGACTCGTAGCATACAAGACACTAGTCACCGATTGCAGTAGGTCATAGTTTGATCATTATAAATATTTATACAACTAATGTTAACATGCCATTTATCTTTATTTTTTTAATTAATTACCATCATAATTTATTTCTTTTAATGTATTTTCGTGTTTTATTTTAAGATCATTAGGGCTTCGGTTCACCGTATCCAGCAAGAAAATTGTTGCACTCACACAAATATCTGCAAGTCTAGCATTTGAACCTAGGAGATTATATTCAACAGGTTCAATACGCTAGGTGGCTTTTGGGATCGAGCGGAATTCATCCTTCTGCAAATGTTTTGTGGACGGATGTACCACTTTTCACAAGAAAAGGATGTTTTTAATGCTCACAATTCGCATTTGCGGAACGATGAGAATCCGCATACGATCTATCACGGGAACTGCAAGAGCACTTATCCGTGAATTTGTAGACTGGGATTTGCGGGGATTTTGTTGGTGGGCCGTACATTCTGCTAAACAGATAGAACGGACCAAGATATAAAACTTCTGGAAGAAATTCTTTTAGAGATTCAACAGAACATGTTTTTCCAACATGATTGTGCACCTGCTCATTATGCCGCTGATGTCAGATCATACATGGACGAAGTCTTCCAAGACAGGTGGATTGCCCGCGGAGGTGCAATTGCGAAGCCCCTCCAGACCGCCCGACTTAAATCCACTGGATTTCTTCTTCTGGAGATATTTAAAGGTATAACTGCTAATCCTTATTGTTTAATATTTGTAAAAGATGTATTTTAAGTTTACACGTTATTTTCATTATTTTAGGAAGAGGTGTAACGTGTGGAGGTTTCTTCACCAGAAGAGGCGATAGCCCGAATACACGGCGCGGTGGCATGTATCACACCGCATATGCTTCACCGTGTACAGGCCAACATCAGAAAACGAATGCAGGCGTGTGTGTCAATGGGTGGGACACATTTCGAACCCACTCTGTGAACAAATCCGGCAGTGATCGGCCCCTTTCGGGGCCACTCATTTTTTAATGCAAGGAATAAAATGGTTCAATACATCAAATTTTAATAATAATAATAATAATAATAATCGGCCCTTTTCAGGGCCAAATCATAGGAAAGTAATCATAATAATCGGTCCCTTTCGCAGCCAAATAAGAACGAACCATAACAATCTGCTGCTTTCGAAGCCATACATCGGTCAATATCGTGTCGTTGATATTCAATTGTGTAGTATTTTTCCAGAAATTTTCGTTATAAAAATGGCACGGCTCGTCGCCGCGTCGAAAACGTTTAACTGTTTTAAAAAAACGCCTGCATATTCTGTTCGGCAGTTATGTTTCGCGCTTCTGAAGAGAGAGAGCACGAAAAGTAGTGCCGCTTCTTCTTCGTTTGAGCAGACCGTGTCATAATATTTTTGTTAACATATTCGTGACGTTTCCCGATTAAAATAAGACTAAACACGATATAATTTGGATAATATTTATTATTTAATAAAAAAACGAGTTGTTTCGATAGATCGACTATGGAAATGTGAATGAATCCTCGTTTGCAACGACGAGCGCGTATCCCCTAACAAATCAACTCGAAAACAGTGATCGAATTCTCACTTTGCAATGTATCCTAATCATTCTTCTTCAAATGAACTTAGTAAATTTAATCATTGTAGAGCAAAAAAGTTTTCATATTGTTCGCGTCTGAATAATGGTGATAACTTCAACAGAAAGAGGGGACGACGATATTTGCAAAGAATGGGCTGTATATTATTTGTTGGGAGCGTGAGTCATCGAAGGACTGTCCCTTTTAACACGGGACGTACCTCAACTGGGACACGCCGAATTTAATTTTATGTGTTATAGAACTCAACAACACATTTAGCACGTATTTTTTTATTGGCGAATGTCCAGTTTAAAATGGTAAAAATAATCCTTAAAGTTGGGGTTGAAAAATCTCTTTTTCCAAATACCTTAGGAACTATTAAGCCTAGATAAAACATTCGAATTTGAAATTTTTCGGTTTTCGGAGGCAATAATATGGCGTAAGTGAATTTTTTTTAATTTATTTGTTTAAAAAATATTGTGCAAATTAAAAAACAACTTGAAAATTTGTTTAATAAAGCGTCGAACTATTTTAATCAAATTTCGTACATGTAAACTGTGGGTCCAAAGAAAAAAATACGGATAAATTGAAATTTTTAATTTCTCATGCAAAAAATATTACTAAGGTTCGACTTATGCGTATATTTCATATCTTCCGTTCAGTGCACGAGTGGTTTCTCTGCATGTGATATTCTGGAAATTGTATTTTATTACACTTTTTATGCTAATTTATTTAAAAAGAGAATTTGGGGGTCTATAGGTTCCGTTAGAAAAGTCAGATATTCTGTTTGTTCCGCGTTATGGATATGAACTGGTCGCAATATTCGACGTACGGGAGATCTGCACGCGTAAATTGTGAGCGCATAATCCGGGTCGCTAAAACAATCTTAACAGATATATTTCTGCTTATATTTGTAGTGGAAAAATATTGTTAATGACTCTTTTTATAATATTTTATGGATGTACATATTTTAATAAATATAGTGTTATTATTTGATTAAGTTTTTACTGCGGGACAATGACTGGACATTTTTACTCACACACTCTTTTCCATAGTATTCCCCGATTCTCACTTGCTTTTCAATCATACCAACCCAAACGTTGTATCAATCATACCAACTTCACTCACTTAGCACTCTGTCCAACTTCACTCGTGTAACACTCCCACCAACTTAAGGGTCAAAAAAATTACTAGATTCAACTGTGTGAAGTTCGCCGAATGTTCTCTGTCTATTTCTGTGTTTCTGGTATTTACCGTCCTTGTCTAACCTAAAATGCTACGACAAAACATGCATTACAATAACCAAAACGACTCTGTGAAGAAGTAATATTTGGACATGATTTATTTTGCATACTACTCTCAGAAGTTTAATCTAGGTCGGTCCGGGAGCCGATTTTGGAAAAATGGACGTGAAAAATTTTCTTCTATAAGAAATGTTAGTTTTCAGTGCATAAAATTTTTTTGGACAAAATTGCAAAATCGGCTCCCGGACCGACTTAGGTTAAACTTCTGAGAGTAGTATGCAAAAGAAATCATGTCGAAATATTACTTCTTTACAGAGTCGTTTTGGCGATTGTAATTCGGTACATCCGAACCGTTTGAAAAACAACATGGCCGCTGGGATATCGCGCTGCTTCGTGCTGACTGGGTTCAGGCCTGGCTATACGTGCATACATGTGGTACCCCAGAGGGTACCGGTACAAGGGCCTACCATCAAAAAACATTTTGCATCAGAACTAATAGATGACAGTAATCGTATCATGATATTCCCTTTTCAAGTGTATCATGTGCAAACATAAAATATTAATTCCACAAATAATATATAATAAATTAGTTATGTTTTATGTTTTTTTAACAATTTTCCCGATCTTTTCAATGATATATAATTATTTCTTTTGAAACGGATAGGAAATTATAACGAACAGTCAATGAAATGAACATACAGGTAACCCTCCTATAACACGGTATCTTATAACACGGTTTCGCTATAACACGATTCGTAAATTGCGGGAACCCTCCTACAACACGGCATCCTATAACACGGTTTCGCTATAACGTGATGAGAAAACTGCAAATCCTTTGTACATACAACACTCTATGTACTTATACAGCCGCAGCGAGGCTTGCTGTCCCAAAGATACAACGTTGCGAAAATGTATGTAGGTCCTTAATCGTACGTGTAGCCTGTGGGAGATGGACGGTACGTTAATAATGCTGGAAAAAGTTATTTTAAAATGCATAAGAATGCATTCTCGTTACAAATTACGCGTAAGATTGGATTACGTTCACTCCCACGGAGCACCAAAAACACAGCGAAACTCGCAGCGCAAAAGCGCTTCATCGCGGTTTTGGAGACAAATGAACGCCGCGTAGCAGTCAAACGGTTAAGATGCGTGTATGTTTTCTTCGAGGAGTCAGTCAGTCAGTTTTTCGTGTGATTTTCGTACGTTATTTACTTTTATCTCCGAGGCCTGAAAACAAAAGTGTCTCACGCTGCTAGTCGGTAGTCTACGTCGAGCCACGGTGTGTTAAAGAACAATTTTTTCATCTTTAAGACATCAAGCTTCAGCCCCAAGCAATGTCAGATAAAAATAAAACAACGTTCAAGAGGAAATTTATTTCTTTAGAAGTAAAGATACAAATCTTGGATCGTTTATGGAAAGGAGAAAAAGCATCCCACATTGGGAAAAGCCTTAATTTGAATGAAGCAACAATCAGATCCATCAAGAAGAATGAAAAAGAAATCAGAAGTGCAGTTGCCGCAGGATCTTCGACATCCGCAAAACGTTCGGCTCGCCCCAGAGCGCCAATAATTGAGAAAATGGAAAAGGCCCTCAGCATTTGGATTGATGATTGCTGTCAAAAAAAAATTCCATTAGATGGCAATATTATAAAACAAAAAGGACTAAAAATTTACAACAATCTTAAAGAACAAGGAGAATCCTCTGTCAACCCAGATTTTGTGGCGAGTAAAGGTTGGTTTGAAAAATTTAAAAAGCGTTTTGCAATTCATAGCATAAGAATCCAAGGAGAGTCTGCGTCGGCTGATCATGAAGCTGCTAGGACGTATCCAGAAAAAATTCAAAACATTATAGCCGAGCAAGGATACACAGCGGATCAGGTTTTCAATGCCGACGAAACTGGGCTTTGGTGGAAGAAAATGCCCAGTAAAACCTTTATATCGAAAAAAGAAAAAACTGCACCCGGATTCAAGGTGTCCAAAGATCGTCTAACGCTCCTTTTGTGCAGTAATGCATCGGGGGACTTCATGACAAAACCCTTGCTAGTTTATAGATCTTTGAATCCTCGTGCACTGAAAAACGTAAATAAAAACACCTTGCCGGTATACTGGACAGCAAATTCAAGAGCTTGGGTAACAGAAAATTTATTTAAAGATTGGTTTTCAAATTGTTTTGTGCCAAGCATTGAGCGTTATTTAAGGCAGAAAAATTTGAGCTTCAAGGCGCTATTACTGTTAGATAATGCTCCATGCCACCCACAAGATTTGACACATCCCAACGTCAAAATAGTGTTCTTACCACCTAATACAACTTCGTTGCTCCAACCATTGGATCAAGGTATTATTTATACCTTTAAAACATATTATATAAGAAGATCCTTACAGTGGATTTTAAACGTAACCGATTCGAAATCAATTAGCGTAATGGAAGCTTGGAAGAAATTTTCAATCAAGCACTGTATCGAAATTATATCTTTGTCGCTGAAAGAAATAAAAACATCAACCTTAAATGCGTGTTGGAAGAAGATATGGCCCTCTGCAGTTGAAACAGAAAACATGCATGAAACATCAGAAAATGAAATTGACGCCATATTAGAAGTCGCTAAATCAATCGGAGGCGAAGGTTTTGTGGATATGGCTACCAAAGACATTCAAGATTTATTAGTGGAAGAAGAAGTTAACGAAGCGGATTTGATGGAAATGGCGTCCCTGGATGCAAATCAAATCGATTTTGAGGACGCTAGCTCTGATGAAGATTGTGCAGTTAAAAATTTAACATTAAAAAAATTACAAGAAGGCCTATGCTTAGCGGAAAATCTCGAGTCATTTTTCTTGAATGAAGATCCTTCCACGGAAAGAAGTCGAAAATTCAAAAGGGAGCTGCAAAACTGTTTAGCTCCATACCGCGAAATTTACAATAACCTAGTAAGAACCAGCAAGCAAAGTTCGATTACAGATTTTTTTAAGAGGGAAGAACATACAAAAACTTTAAACAGCGAAAAAAGTTCTGAAAGTGAAGACGATATCGTTCCACCAGAAAAACGTTCTCGGTTGATTATACTGAGCAGTGAGGACGAATAAATTCATTAAATTATGGTTGCGTTAGATTAAAATATTTTTTTTTTTTTTACTTTGTGTTGTACATACATTTATATTTTTAATAAAAATTAAGTTGTTTATGTCAAATTAAAAAAAATATTTGTTTTTAATAAGTTTTTGGAACCTAACCCCCCTTTTTGTACTAGCTCTGGGTCTCATGCAACACGGTTTCACACAACACGGCATTTTCTCGGAACCTAACTACCGTGTTATAGGAGGGTTACCTGTACTAATACGTTAACGAAGTGACACCATAAAAATAATTATAAAAAATGAAAAAACCTAACTTTGGAAAAAACCATGTTCAATTGAGCCCACACACGATGTACTTCGGAACATATTTACTTCTAATTTTAAATGTTACGCGTACATCCATGACTTTACTCCAATACGATATTGCAAGTAAATATAACTCACATTACATCATGTTTGGTCTTATTTTAATTAGAAAAATATCACGAATAAGATGGAAAAGTTGTGTACAAAAATTAATGAAAAAGAAAAAAATTAGCCACTGTTATGATAATTTCAAATGTCCGCGGCACGCGTCACCATGTTGGCTCGTTGTTTTTATTTTTTTGCATTGCGCGGGATTGCGTGCTCCCGGACAGGAGACAAAGGAGTGTCGCAACGAAAAAGAAGAGCTCTGTAGACGAGAACGTGCACGCGTGGTACACCGCGATTTTTGTAGAACGATTAAGCGAACGATATTAAATAAAACCTTGTTTGTTAACAAACCTGCGTGTTCCCTAAATACACAACAGCCACTTTAAAAAACGCAAAACAAAGACATCCTATACAAAACAATTCGTAAAAATCAGCTTATTTTATAGGTTAGCCTACATTTTTCTATTTCTTTTCTACTTATTTCTATCGACTTAATTGTACGGAAAGGTTAACATGCAAATAACGTAGGCATAATTACTTATACAAATTTATTTTTTGATAAACATTATTTTAATGTCCCGCAGTAGTGGCACGTGTAGGCCTTCCTGAGTCACGCTTCCAGATGTTTGCGGCCGTACCACATTCGCCGCCCGCCGTGCCGCGGCCGCCATCCTCCTTCTTCGACGGCGGTTCATCTGCAATAAGATAAAAATAATGATATTATGCAATATGTACTACATGTTTTGTAATGAGCCGGACGTAGAAAAGGATAGCAACACAAAACTGTTACAATCGTATTCGTTTCGTTTTCCTGATTGAAATGACACCAAGCACAATATATTTCCTACAATAATTACTTATGCAGTGAACCATACAATTTGCGTATTTTCACACTTACGGCAAACTGTACATTTCCTGCACAGATAGGAATTCATCCTATGTTGACTTGTTACACAAATAATTATGATCTCCATCACGCTTGGTGTCATTTTAATGAGAAAAACGCGACGATGAATTGTTATGAAACTTACAGGACGAGGTGCCGTCGGCGGCGGTGGCGGTGGCATTGTTGGCGGCGGCGGCGGCGGCGGCGGCGGCGGTGGCGGCGGTGGTGGTGCCATCCCCCAAAATGGTGGCGGTTGCCACCACATTTGGGAGGGAAATACCAAATGTGGTGGGATTTGTACCACCATCGCCGGCGGTGCAATCCGTACCTCCTCGATCTCTTCTGCAGAAACAATTCAAAATAATAATAGTGATAATAATAATAGTGCACATATCGTACAGATCATTGGTGCACATATCGAATATTTACTGTACATGCAAAAGAATATTCTTACCATCATTATAAAGGGGCTCCATTTTTCAGGTAGTTTTTCTTATTTTGTTCGTTTCTGAAAAAATAGGAAGGGATTATTTAATTAATACGCTATGGAAAATACCATAACAAAGATGAAATTAAATAAGTGACAGAATAAATAAAAAGGTCGGAGATATACTTACCACTTCAACGTTTTACGCAGAAATGATTTTTGTTTCGAGCCTCCACCCGAGAAATAAGCGACACGCGAAGAAATCGTCCCCACCACCAGGAATAAAGGGTGGGACCCCAAAGGGAGAGGGAAAGATCCATCGACATACGATAAACATTCGGGACACTACGCATAAAATTGTAAAACTTATCTATTATTGACTTTTTTTTACATATAACTTTCACCAACATATTTGTACCATTGTTCTGATTAAAATGAGACTAAACATGGTGTAATTTGAATTATATTTACAGTAAATATTCGATATCTGCAAAAATGTCCTGTACGATATGTGCAACGAAGTTATCCCCACCACTGGGAAGAAGTCTCTTCGAGACGTCCGAGGTTCGCTCGCCGAGAAATGTAACGTGATCCGGGCTTAATATATCCGTGAGACAATACCAATGCAAATATAAAACTTTTTTATTTTTGACTTCTTCGTTATCAAACTTTTACCGACTGATTCTTGACATTTTTCCGATTAAAATGAGACCAAACACGATATAATTTTGACTATATTTATTGGTTTAATTGACGATAAAAGTTTCTGGCGCAGAGGAGGATAGCGAGTGAAAAAGAAAAAGACGCTGCGATCGTGGCAGGCGGCAAATATCAAAAGTCTCTTCGATTGTTTGCAATACTTGGGCATTGCTAATTTTTGTATTTTTCATCCGTTTTTGTATATAACTTTCTCCATCATATTAGCGACATTTTCCTGATTAAAATGAGACCAAACACGACGTAATTTGAGTTATATTTGCTTACAATATCTTATTAGAGTAAAGTCATCGATGTACGCGTAACATTTGAAATTACAAGTAAATATGTGCCGAATTATGTCGTGTTTGGTTTCATTTTAATCAGGAAAATGTCACGAATATGATGGAGAAAGTTGTACAAAAATTAGACTAAAAGTAAAAAAGTTAGCAATGCATTAGGATTTTAAACAATTGAGCAGACTTTTGATCTTTGCCGGCTGTCATGATCGCAGCGTCTCTTTCTTTCTCACTCGCTACCCTCCTCTGCGCCAGAAACTTTTATCGTCAATTAAACCAGTAAATATAGTCAAAATTATATCGTGTTTGGTCTTATTTTAATCGGAAGAATGTCAAGAATCAGTTGGTAAAAGTTTGATAACGAAAAAGTCAAAAATGAAAAAGTTTTATTCTTGCATTAGGAATGTCCTTTTGGTAGGTCGCTGTTTGTTTACGTTCGGTCTCCTTCGCTCGAAATGTAGTACCTTTACGATATCTGCGACCGGCACTCGTATTATTTTTCTCTTCTGTCCTTTTCTACGTTCGGCGCACGTGTTCGAAATTGGATACTCAACAGATGTGCAGATACCGAGTATTTGCAGTATAAACGTCTTTATATTTCACTTGTTTCTATTGTTTACTTTCGCTCATTGCTTTCGATCGTGAGCTGCTTTTGTTCGTGGCAACATCACTTTGTTACAGGCGAGGCTATGCGAAACATCGCTGAGCCTTCGTTAAATTCACGCACATTAATATATTGCTTATTTCTTTTTATTTATTTTTTTTTTATTTTTTTTCTTTATTATTTTTTTTAATTTTTATTTATTTATATATTTCTTTTTTTAAATTTTTTTCCCTTGAGTCCATATATATTCGAACTTTTTATTACGTAAGTGTAGTGTAAAGTGACGATGGACAAGAAAAAATACGGTAACAAGAAGAGTGCACGAGCGAATCGAAGGGCTTCGCTGCGGAATAGAATTCGGGCGCTACATCGGGCGGACACCGCATCAGAAGCAAGTACAACACAATTACAAATTGCACCAGGTGCATCAAGTAATGATTGCAATGTGTCTGAATTCTCCGGCGACAAATGTAGTGATATGTATTTAATAAATAACAGTCGTAATAATAATAATAATAATAATGACAGTAATGTAGTAGAAATCAGCGCCATTGAAGATTTGTCAGAAAACATTTGTCCGGAAGAAACAGACGTTAGAAATAACGATGTGTTGACACTGCAATCAGCACATGATGCATCTGCTGAAGAATATTTAAATGCATGCATAATGCAAAACGACATCGACGAAGAAATCGAAAATGTCGTTTTGCATGTAGATAGTAACGTAGATGTAGGTCGTTTGTGTTCTGCCGAGATTAGTGGACGAAGCATCGTCAACTTTGGGCATGTTTTTTCCGAATTGCAAAGATTATCAGCCCATTGGCAGAATTCATGCCAGTTCACTGATCTCGTCATAACACAAACGAAGCGTTCCGGTCTCAAAACCAAATATTTCGTTGAGTGTCGCATGTGTCACTTCAAAGGTGACTTTTGGAGTGAACCGACATCTGACGAAATATTGGATGTCAATCAAGGTGCCGTAATGGGTAGCATATTGACGGGGACCGGATACGCTCAATTAGAAGAATCGTTAGCTGCAGTAGATATAAAATGCATGAATAAAAATACGTTTGCCCAATGTCACAACGAAATGTCCAAAGCTTTAGCCGCCGCTGCAGAGAAAGAAATGCAGGAGGCTGCTAAAGTGGAAAGACAATTGGCAATTGCAAGAGGTGATGTCACTGACGGTATTCCGTATATACCTGTGATAACAGACGGTTCCTGGATGAAAAGATCGTACCGCAGTGGCGGTTACGATTCTCCATCCGGGGCGGCTATTATCATGGGGTATCACACAAGAAAAGTTTTATTTGTCAGCGTGCGAAACAAAGATTGTTGTATTTGCGCACGCGCTAGTAAATTAAATATTCCGGTCCGCGAACACGAATGCTACAAAAACTGGGGAACTAATCAGAGTTCCACCAGTATGGAAAGCGACATCATCCTCGAAGGCTTTCGTTGCAGCTTACAAATGTACGGGTTAATATATTACAAATATATTGGCGATGGCGACAGCAACGTTCTTAAAAAATTAAGAGATTTCCCACCTTATTCAAATATTGTTGTGGAGAAGATTGAGTGCATCAATCATCTTCTCCGCAATCTTTGTAAAAAAATTGAGGAAATTAGTAAGAGTGGTGGTCGATGTCTCTTAAAATTAAGAAAAGTTGTTGCGCAAAGTAGTAGAGCTTTCCGTATACATATTACAAAAGCTGCAACGTTTCGCCGTAACAGCGATGCAACTTGGGAACATAAAATTGCTGGTTTAATAAAAGATTTGACTAATATTCCTAGCCACATTTTTGGGGAACATAAAGATTGCTCCTCCCTTCCATACTTTGCCAATGAAGAAATAAAAGAAGGCGAGGAAAATCTTGTTCCCCAATTACAAATGGCAGGATTATACGGACAAGTTGAATATGCGATGAAACGCATTGTTGATAACGCAGAAAGCGTGTTATACAATTATACCAGCAATTCTGTTGAAAGTTGCAATGCTGTTATTGCTAAAATGATCGGTGGCAAACGTATTAATTTTGCTAAAAGAGGTTCTTACCAAGCACGTGTAAAAGCATCAGTACTCCAATTTAACACTTCGAAAGCGTTGAGTACTGTTTGCTGCACGATTGGTAAAGTGCCTCCAATTCGAGCAGTAGACCTTGAAAAAAGGAAAATGATACAGCGCGCACAATATGCGCAACGTGTTAAGGCAGCGTTAGAATTGGGTGTACCTGTTCGTAGATCGAAATATGCGGCCAAAGCGTTCAGAGCCGATAAAGATTATGGGCCAAACGCGGAACGGCCGGATATTAATGAGAACATCTACAAACAGTTGAAATCCAATTTTTACGAAATGCTATTCAATCAACAGCGTAATAGAGACGTGTTAGAGTATGTAACGCGGGGTCAGCATACAAACCCGCAGTGGCATCATACACGTCGAACGCTGTTGACTGCATCGAATTTTTCAAAAGTTTGTTGCAGAAGAGATTCTACGTCGTGCAAAAATCTTATCAAAAATATTCTTTACCCTCCTAAATTAACGAATCCTGAAATTCAGTGGGGTAAAGAAAAAGAGATTGTAGCACGACGAGAATTGGAGGAGATTTTGGGAATCAAAATCAATGAGTGCGGATTATTCATTGATTCTGAATTCCCATATCTTGGTGCGTCTCCCGATGGCCTTGTTGCAGAGGATACAATCGTCGAAATTAAATGCCCTTATTCAGCGCGACAAATGTCTCCAACCGATGCAATAATAAATAAGGTCGGAGACATTTATCGAATTTTTAATAAAAAGGATGATACCCGCGTAAATGAAAAGCACGGGTATTATTATCAAATTCAAGGGCAACTGCACATTACGCAGCGACAGTATTGTATCTTTGCAGTATGGACGCCTTTCGGAATGAAGCACACAATTGTTGAGCGTGATGACACATTTTGGGAAATGAAAATGTTGACACCGCTCAAACAATTCTATGAGGAATGCTTGGTTCCCGAACTGCTTGATAGCAGAGCGGCAAGAAACATGCCAATTCGGGAGCCGCAATTCGTTCAGAATGTACAGCGAGCGACTAAAAAAAGAAAATTGAACGAATAAGCGCTATAATTTCCATTTGAATTATATTGCGCTGGTTCGATAAATTTTCGAGTCGCTTGGGAAGAGGTGGTGGGCACATTCTGATTATTACTGCTTTTTTATACTGCATGCTTAATTTTTAGTAATAGATGTTATTTCTTAATTTTTGTAGTAATAAAACATATAACATTTTGAATTTTGTAATTTTAAAACGCTCTTGAAAATAATATTTTACTAATTTTTTTACTGCTTTTTTTATACTGCATGCTTAATTTTTAGTAATAGATGTTATTCCTTAATTTTTCTAGTAATAAAACATATAATATTTTGAATTTTGTAAATTTCAAACGCTCTTTAAAATAATATTGCACTAATGCATCTATGCAGTCTGCGTAGTAGATTTTATTTTTACAGGTATTGAAAGAAATATACGGTGACAATCAAGACATCTAAGAGGGTCATTGTCAGAGGTGCTTTGAAAAGAAGGAAAAAAGAAAGTGAACGAGGAAAGAGCGAGAAAATGAGAGAGAAGAATGCGAATGTGCAGACGAGGAAAACGCGCTGGGCAGATTAGATTTGAAACGTCGAAAAGAATAAGGTAAAAATAATTTTTAGAAAAAAAATACACCGACTTCGAAATGCACTAAAAAGTATAAAATAATTTCTATTTCCTAATGAAGTAATTTCAATCTCATTCAATCATACAATTACGTAACAGATACGAATGAAACCTATTTACTCATTAGGTAGTATATTAAATACATTTCAACCTTTTCGGAGGCGGCGCAAAATTAAAAATACCATAGTAAACGTTGCTCCCAATAGCTAGTTGATTGTGGTATCTAAGAACCTATAAACGGAGCCCACGACGAGGGAATTACCAAATTTGCGCCGCCTCCGAAAAGGTTGAAATGTATTTACTATACTACCTAACGAGTAAATAGGTTTCATTCATATCTATTACGTAATTGTATGATTCAATGAAATAGAAATTACTTCATTAGGAAATAATAAAAATTATTTTATACTTTTTAGTGCATTTCGAAGTCGGTGTATTTTTTTTCTAAAAATTATTTTATTTAAGCTTCGGATTTACCGTCGGGACTGCAAACCCTCGGCTATCGGTTTCGGCAGGCTGTCAAACATGCGGCCCTTACCGCAACAATAAGACCGTTTTTATGACTTACAAGGGACATCACCCACTTGATACGCGCCGATGTTGATGAAATTTTTATGTTATAGAACTCGAAAAAATATTTGACACGTATTTTATTTTATATCGGCAAATATTCACTCTGAAGTGGTGAAAATAACCCTTAAAGTTGGGGTTGAAAAAACTATTTTCGCAAATATCTCGGGAATTATGAGGCCTAGACAAAAATTTTCACCACTTCAGAGTGGATGTTTCGATAAAAAATAAAATAATTTTAAGAAAAAAAATATACCGACTTCGAAATGCACTAAAAAGTGTAAAATAATTTCTATTTCCTAATGAAGTAATTTCTATTTCATTCAATCATACAATTACGTAACAGATATGAATGAAACCTATTTACTCGTTAGGTAGTATATTAAATATATTTCAACCTTTTCGGAGGCGGCGCAAATTGTTCGACTGTACCAAGTTTGATATGTTCAAGAAAACCTTTTAATTTTGCGCCGCCTCCGAAAAGGTTGAAATATATTTAATATACTACCTAACGAGTAAATAGGTTTCATTCATATCTGTTACGTAATTGTATGATTGAATGAAATAGAAATTACTTCATTAGGAAATAGAAATTATTTTACACTTTTTAGTGCATTTCGAAGTCGGTATATTTTTTTTCTTAAAATTATTTTATTTCATGCTTTTTAGTGGAATGGGGAGAATTGTATAAGATACAATTATTTCGGTAATATCTCGAAAAGTAACGCTTTCCGTCAATTATGCATAAGGAAAAAGTTGTTCAGAACAATGCCCCCGACAACATATTAAAAGCACATTAAAATCGTCCAAAGTTGATTTCGAAAGTTAATAACATTTTTTCGCTAATATCTCGAAAAGTAAAGCTTTCCGCGAAATTTTTATAGAAACAAAATTGTTCAGAATCATGTCCGTGATATGATATTTAAAGTGCACTAAAATCGAGAAAAGTTTATTTCAAAAGTTGCCGGTTTTTTTGCAATAACAATACTTTGCAATTGAAAAATGAAAAATTTTTTGATAATGGTACCAATGGGGAGTCAGAACCCACCAGGTGCAAAAGGTTTCATTCCGATTAGTCCATCCAGCTAGGCGTAATCGGCGGTCACACATAGAAAAAAAAAAAAAAAAAAAAAAAAAAATATATACTGATCGAATTGAGTAACCTCCTCCTTTTTCGAAGTCGGTTAAAAAATACGTGTCAACTATTTTTTTGAGTTCTATAACATATAAAAATTTCATCAACATCGGCGTGTATCAATTGGGTGATGTCCCTTGTTAGTACTCAAATCTTGACATCTCTGCTGAAAATCAGTAGATTTCTAAGCATTGTATCTCGAAAACTAACAAAAATCAGGTAAATACATTAAAACTTAATGAATTCGTTTTAGAAAGCACTATTGCTTGCTCGAAAAAAAATATATAGCTTGATTTGAAAAGCGAAACTTCATCATCGTATCTTTTACATTAATAACATCAAACAAATTTTGTTTACGCCAAAACATACAGCACCTTTTACCCTATAATTTCCATGTAAACATTTTTTCGTGACACCAATAGTTCGAAAAATCTCGAAACATCGACACCGGGTTTTAGCTGTCTCTCTTCTATGCGCAAAACTAGTTTAGCCTAAAATCTGGTGTGGCCAGTAACATACAGTTACTCGATTTAATATTCGGACACCATGGTATTTGCGAAATTAAAGCTTTATGTTTTCATTTGCAGTGTTATTATCAAATTTTCTGATCCGTAATCAATTACAGCACATATTCTAGTTTACGAATATGTAAAATTAAATACTTTATTTTTGATCGTTTTCCACATAATAAATTTTAAATAAAATTAGACCCGATATTGATGTCGAAAAAATATTCGGACACTTAATATTATATAAAATTTTTTCTTATTTACAGTACATGTAACAACAAAGTGATATTTTTAATGTTAATTTCATATTTTTTGGGACATTTTCTTTGTCTGATGACGTGTTGCAGAGGTGTTGGCATGTTTTAAATTATTTTATTTAAATAATTTTAAGTAACACGCTTCTACTCTTCCATCAATCGTATTTTTAATTCGTCTTTTGTTTTTATGGGGTGGTTTTAACATTATGATCTATAAAGTCCCATAGATTTTCGGTTGGATTTAATTCCCGTAACTGTGGTGTAGGATGGAGCATTTTCGGACAAGCATATAATAAATATTCCCGAACTATTCTCTATAGTGTGGTGAACTTCTCGAACGATCGACCTCGCGATGTTTGTATACATGTCGATTCCCGCAACCAGTCAATCTGTCAGTTGTCTATCGGAGTTCATTCGCACATTTCTATCGACGTCACTCATCTTCGCTCTATTGTAATCTAATCGGCTATTAGTTTAATAAAAACGAATACCACAAATCAATTTCGTGGTGACTTACACCCGTTCCGAACCTTTCTCTCCACCTTTAGTGCAGTACGAACGCATCGGTCGCGATCTGGTTCTATTTTAGCATAATTGGATTTAACCGGAAAAATTAAGACTTTTCGGCAATCGATCCGCACACTAGTTGATGAAATATCGCGCTCTCACACTTAAGCGTGGACAACCTGTGGATTTGTTGGAATACCTCGACCGGTATCGTCAAGAATTAAGTATAAAACTCAACAAAACAATAAATTCTTGTCAAAACCGGGTTCTACAAATGGCTCAGTGTACTTGTCGGTTAAGGTGATTCTATACATAAATTACAATGTACTTTAAATAGAAGTTAAAGAATTTAATAAAGTTTTGACACCGACAAAGCGAGAATCTAGTCTTTCTCAATTTTAACGGTAAACGAGAAAACGGGAACCCTAGAGTAAGTCAGTAAAAATGTCTAGCAGCAACTTCATGTACTATATGGGTAAGCGTTTTTCGACTGGGCTTTCTATTCCCATCTCGATAAAAAAAGAGACTGCTCTAATTTTGACGTGATAACTGATTTCGGACAGAAGTTCCTCGTTAATCTGCGTTCAAGAATAAACATTTTTTTGTATTTTTTTTGTATTTTTCTCTGAATTTTTATTAACGCGTTTTGAAACATACATGCTGTTCAATGTAGTGTGACATTCATTGTATGTGTGAAGTGGGGGAGACCATCTCGCACAACGGCTCGTTACCGATTATCCTATTATTCCGTTACTGGCACTTGCCGCGTGTGCGCATTTACGAGTTGTTGAGTAGCTTACGAAAATAAAAGGAAAACCGAGGACTATTGCCGTTCCGTGAGGAAGTAGCGAGCTCGTGCGTGGACACCTTGGTAAGTCTCCTCCACCTACTTATCGTGTAAAAGGGGTCGTGAGATCGGGAATACCGCCACGTGGGTTGTAGACCACCGGGCTTGATGTTCACGGGTGGGTTCTGAAAAGTGTGACCGGGGTGGTTTTTGTTCGTAGGGAATTAGTTTAAGTTAGAAGGTTCGAAACCGGGGGCCCCTGTCCGGGCGTTCGCGGATCCTAGCGTCCGGACTTTATCGTTTCGGCGAGAGATCGCTTCACGATCTCTCGAATCGCCACCCGGCTGGATCACTGAACTTGTCTCGGGGAATATCATAGCGTCAGCCGCGATTAAAGTATCGCCTCGACTAGGCCTTTGCCGATATCGGGCCCTCCCACGTCTCGATCTCACGAACCCTTGGTGCGGGGGTAGATCGTAGGTGCATGTTAACGTACCGTGTATTTCGTGTGTCGCGCGATTCTTCGTCTTTTTCTCTCCCTAGACGGTCGCCGGTACGGAATCATTTCGGAATCGTCGCGTAGAATCGAATAAAGCGTATCGCGGATAATTAAATATATTAGTTTTGTTGCGTGTAGCATGATTGCGTCGCGTTACCGTTAGATAATAGCGTTGCGTTGCGATTAGATTTTGAATTTATTTCGCGTTACTGTTAGACAATAGAATCGCGTTGCGTTTAGATACTAGAGTTGCGTCGCGTTTCAGTTAAGTAGTACAGTTGCGTCGCGTTGCGGTTAGATAAAGAAAATCGCGCCGCGTTTCGTTAATTTTAAGCTAGATTTAGTTAATTGCGTCGCGTCGCGTACCGGTCCGGGAACCGAGCGTAACTAGACGACCATCTTGGGACCTAGGAATTGGCAATTGCGAATTCTTTCGCGTGCGATTCTCAATAAATCGGGTATCGGTTTTCGCCGAATGCAAAGCGAATATCCCGCGCTCAAAGTACTTGGAATCGCCTGTGCGTCGTAGCCTAATTCGCTCGTTAATAAATATTCTTATTAATTTCTTATATATAACGCTGAGTCGAGTTCTCTCCCTCTGTAAAATCCGCCCGATTGTACGGTTGCTGAGCTGTCGAGTCGTTCCGTCGCCGATTCGAGTCTCCGCGTTTTTCCGGGACAGATCTTCGCGAATCTCTTCGTTTTCCACCGTAGAATCCCGATTCGCGCCTAAGTTCGTTATCGTGACGTTGAGAAGCGTCTGGCGCCCAATCAAAGAAAATTCAAACGATAGCGGACAGATCGAATCGGGCGCCGAAGTGCTACCCGCTCGCGGATCCGCGGAGGCGCCGCGACGAGCTAGCCGCGAAATCCCGCGTAGCAACTTATACAGACATCGTGAACAGACAAATCGCGCGACATCGGTAACGCAGTTACCACCGTCGATAATGCGTCAGCCGGTAAGTAGTTACAAAATTTACTAAGTATACATTTATTAACGGAACTAAGTACGTGTATCAATGAAACGAAAATGAAGATGAATATTCAGAGCAATTTTGTCGCGCGATTTGTTTGTTCATGACCAGTGTCAATCGTCACGCTTGCACCCGTCGCTCTCGCATCCGAGCGCGCGCTATTCTCACCCTCCGATTGGTCAGTGTTTTTCATTAATAATTCAGAAACTAAGCTTTAACCAGCATTTTGGTAAAGGAAAAAGTTGTTCAGAATCACCCCAGCTACCATCCCTTAAGAGGGTTCCCACCTGTAGCCGAACACCCTGTATAAAGAACGAGGCATTATACTCAGTAGCATATTTCAATCAGAAGGGAATTATATAGATTGTGCTTGTAATATTAGTAATTTAATAGGCATTTAATACAAAAAGAGAGTTCATATGCGATTATACACGAATGCTCAACCTGTAAATATTTAAAGGAAAAGTCGGAAGTCCTTGTAGACATAAATGTACGACCGTTTTATGAGAACGGTATACAGGTTTTAAAAAATTCATTTCAGAATATAATATCATTTAAAGAGTCAACTCTATGCACCAAATGCAAAAATTACACCGCTGGCACTAAAATTATACCAGGACAACGAATTATTTTTAACATCGAACCACTACAGCATAGTCATTTCGCCTTAACAGAAAATATCTGTAACTGGGAAGGTACTTTTACATTAGCACAAGTACTGGATGAAATAATAGTAGAAAATATAAAATTCAAGTTAGTGCCAGCGATCGAATCTACAGGAAGCACGAATCCCCAAAATGTAGGCAGTTACATTTCTAATTGTAAAAGAATAACAGGAACCTGGGAAATATACAATGACCTGTCACAGTGAAAATAATTGCTTTAACTACATCTAGACAATTACAGACTATTATTACAGAAACGAAAGCTCTCCCTATTAATTTACATTAAATCTGATAATTATGAATGTAAATATTACTACAGATAAAGAGTACTATTAATATTACTAATAACATATATTTATATTACTACAAATAAATTGTCCAGTGTCGCACTACACTACAAACTGTAGTTCTACCGATTTTTGTGTTGATTTGAGACATTCCGAGGGTTCCGTCTTCGGATTATCCCGAGGGTTCTACTCCGGTGGTCTTTCAGAAAGACATACTGAGGGCTCTGTCTGCCGAGTATCCCGAGGGCTCTACTCTTTTGGCTTGATTGAAAGACATTCTGAGAGATTGATCTCTGGCATGTATTGATAAGGCCCCATTATCTTATGAGATGGCCGGAGGGCTCTGAAGTTGCTTGAGGGCAGTGCCTGGTATCACAGTTTAGAGCTATGTGAACTTATACAGACCAAGACCTCCAATTTATTGCTAATTCAAGGGATTTGCTAACCGTACTTACGGTTATGCACGGGTGCAACATTTAAATCCTTAAGATTTCAACCGACAAATGGAATTTGCAAGGCGAATTTTGGGAGGAATCGAACGGAATCCATCGTTCCGTTCATGCATTTTGTGGACAGATGAAGCTCTCTTTACAAAAGAAGAGTGCTTTAATGCCTACAATTCGCGTGTGTGGGAAGTACAGAATCCGATTACGATTCGCCCACGCGCTCCGCAAGTACGCTGGTCATTGTACATATGCGCTAGAATTTTTAAATTGCCATCATACATAACTTTTGTGGAATATGTTCTTCCGACTCTTTTGGCAGGCAAAGCATTAGAGATTCGGAAAAATATGTTCTTCCAACACAATGTTGCGACTGCCCGGCTGCAAATGTCAGGTCATACCTAAACCAAACCTTTCAGGACAGGTGAATTGGCCGCGGAGACGCAGTTGCGAGGCCCCAAGGATCCCCTAACTTAACGCCACTCGACTTCTTTTTCGGAGATACTTGAAGGTATAATCGATAATCATTATTGTCACATATTTGTAAATGATGTATTTTAAGTTCAAATTTTATTTCCATTATTTTAGAAAGAGGTGTACCGTGTGGAGGTTTTTTCACCAGAAGAGGCGATAGCTCAGATACACGGCGCGGTGGCATGCATCACGCCCTAAATGCTCTCCCGTGTACAGGCCAACACGCAAAAAAGAATGCGGGCGTGCGTCTCGGTGGATGGGAGGCACTTTCGAACCCACCCTTTGAAACTAATTCCGGCAGTCATCGGCCCCTTTCGAAACCACTCGTTTTTAAATCGGCGGAATTAATTGGTTCAATTAATAAAAGTTTTACTTTTCAGGGCTAAATCATAAGGAAGTAACCATAATAATCGGCCCCTTTCGGCTCCAAATAAGAACGAAGTATAAATAATCTGCTGCTTTCGGAGCTATACATCGGTCATCGTCCAAATTCAAGTCGACGCTGGGGTAAATACGGCTTAAAGTGAAGTCTATAACCGATATTCAAGCATCCGCTTCGAATTTGAAGCGCGAATTTAGGAAGAGTGCAGTAATGTCCGAATCCATCTCATGGTCTTACGACGGCCTTGCCTGATTGACCTCATGCTGAAGGAGTAAAGGCTTCCGGTAGGTTTCCGTTATCATTCTCCTTCCGCAGGGAAGGTAAGAGACACAGTTTTTGTGAACGTGAACAGGGACATGTTGACTATGTGTGTGCAGGCCCAGGGATAATCGGTCGTGAATTTGCTATTGAGCCCTATTATATTAGTAAACATAAACCTACTCGGCGAGAGCACAGAACCTCCTGCTATACATCCCTACCGAGTGGAATTACGCGTAGAGCTTGGTGGTGAACCCATACGCGTGAACTACGTCACGCGATTTGCAATATCATCTATTGTACAAGAAATGGCACTAAGAAAATGGAGCGAAAATCGAAATGGAAAGTATAAAATAAATGGATAAATATAAATATTTTTAGGAGTTGGTTAACACCATATGAAAGCAAAAATAAAGCTATCTGCACGAGTTGTAATAGAATTGTAATTAGAATTAGTTAGACATTCCCAATCAAAGATACACATTAAAAATGTCAATAAAAGCCCTAACCACCGTCCCTTTTGCTTCATTATTTTAAGCTCACGATTGACGATAATGATCACATGAATAAAATTAATAGGACCGAAATAAAATTAGCAGCTTTTTTCGCTGAACATAATATAACTTTCGAAATTATTCGTCATGTGGTTCCTCTATTAAAAAATATTTGCTGTGATCCACGGGTGGTTGAAGATTTTAAACTGGCTAGAAGAAAATGCGTGCAAATTATAAAAAATGTTTTAGGAAAACGCGAAATAGATAAGTTAGTACCTATACTGCGAAATCAAAAATTTTCAATTTTAATAGACGAAAGCACAACTATCGCTAACGATAAGCTGCTTTGTATTTTAGTCAAATATGTATCGCCGGAAAGTGGCAAATGTGTTACAAAATTAATTGAATTACTATCGTTAAATGGTTTCAATTGCTCTGCAGAAAAAGTATACTCTGCATTTGAAAAATCTTTTAAAAATAAAAATTTACCAATATCAAATATCGTCGGGAATGCATGCGATAACGCTGCCGTAATGATAGGCGTTAAAGATTCTTTTGTTAACAGACTCAAAAGAGAGGTACCGGCTCTCATTGTATTAAATTGCATTTGTCATTCGTTGGCACTTATTGCCAGTAAAGCCTGTGCAAAATAACCGCGGTCTTGTGAAAATATTTTACATGCAGTTGCAGCATATTTTTCTAGCAGTGCGAAACGATCAGCCATTCTATGTGAATTTCAAAAATTTTATAAAGTAGAGACACGAAAAATTTTAGAGCTATCAAATACTAGATGACTCGCTTTACAGAAATGTGTTTTCATTTAGAACTTTTCGAAAATCCAAGTAATTCCACATCAAAAGTGCACGATATTTTAAACGATGATCATATAAAAGCGTATTTGCTGTTTTTGAAATATTCTTTGAGTGCTTTTAATGAATTTAATGCGCTTTTTCAAAGCAACAAAATTTTAATACACCAATTATCTGAAACTGGTGAGCTTTTAATAAAGCAGATGGCATCCAATTTTTTAGAGCCACGTGTAACTCAAAATATTAATATCGATACAATTAACGTAAACAATTCTTTGCCGTTAACTTCCGTATATCTTGGCCCTTTATGTGAGTCGTACATAAAATTACAATCTCCGGAATTCATTTAAGAAATCAAGCCGACTTGCTTATCGTTTTATACAACCGCGTTAACTGAAATGATAAAAAGATTACCATACAACGACAAAGCTTTCCGCGAGTTTACATTTTTAGATTTTAACATTGCTTTACGCGAGGAAAACAGGCTTACCTTTCTGGACCTGCAAAATTTAGGAACGTTTTTCTAAATATCTGATGTTACAGCTTCAGCCTAAAAATGAAGAATGTTGCCATATGCATTTAATGACATGGACAAAATTCCTTTGTCTAAATTAGAAATTTATGATATGTGGAAGAATATCGTGTAAAAAAATAAAATTAATGGTGAACCGTTTTTTCCAAATTTAAAGAATTTAGTATACATAGTTTTGTCTCTTCCACATTTTAATGCCGAAGCAGAGAGAATATTTTCCATCGTTACAAACGTGAAGAATAAAAAGAGAAATCAACTAAACATTACATGTTTAAACACAATTTGTAAAACACGTTCAAATTTTCATAGTAATAATATTAATTGCACAACATTCCAAGTAAATTCAACACATTCAGAATTGAATGATTCTAAAAATTTATTTATTTATTAGTATTATTATTTGTCTAATAATACTAATAATGATTCAAAATAAGAAAATCTCAAATCCTTTTCTTTGCTAAAACTTATTTTTTCTTATTTTGTATGTTAACAAGAACATCCGCTCATTCACATCGTTGAGGCTAAGCTCCACGGTCAGGCAATAGTCGGGACAAAAATATAGCATATCTGCTGATCGGACAATTCATAATGCAAAAGAAAAAACTCCGGAATGAATCCCCCAAATATTGACAACGCTCTCAGACATCAGTCTAGCTATGATCTCTGTAACACGATTCCCCGTATATATAGTTTCAAATAGAATTGAGTCTGTGGAAGTTAGAAAGCATGTAGTAGTTGTAAGTTAGTATTCAAGTGAGTGCTTTGCATTTATTTCTTTGCGGCCATGGTGTTCACTTTAGCATTTGTCAGAAACTTGCACCTTTTTATATTCGATTTTTTTAAACTCACATTATTTTATACGACCTATAAATATCTAACCATCCTGGGATGAAATCTATTGATGTATGCTGTACTCGCAAAAACGAATCCGTACAAATATGTACAGGTACAGCATCTAAACCCAGGATATTACATTCAACGGGTTCAATATGCTAAATTGCTTGTGAGAAAAATCGAGCGAAATCCATCCTTCTGCAAATATGTCTTGTGAACAAGATGAAGCACTTTTCACTAGGAAGGGATGCTTTTAACCCTTTCGCTTCGAACGCCGCTTACAAGCGGCGCGCACAGAATTACCTGTGGGTACGAGCGCCGCTAATAAGCGGCGCGCATAATATGTCTTATGGGTACGAGCGCCGCTTATAGGCGGCGGCCACGCGACGACTTCTGGGTTGTCACCCCATACATTCGGCATTCAAACGATTCATAAACAAGGGCAATCTGCAGTCGATAATGGAGGTTTTTTTCGTTATCAACACACCATTTTCGATGATTTTATTGACATCTAGAAAAACGTATATAGAGCAACAACGCATATTGTGCGTATTCGTGGCGCGCGTGCCCGTACAGAGACAGTACTTCGGCGGACTGGACATCCGAAGCGAAAGGGTTAATGTTTACAATTCGCATTTGTGGGACGATGAAAATCCACTTACCATCCGTCCACGGGAAGTGCAAGAGCCCTTATCCATGAATCTGTTGATTGATATTTGCGGGGATTTTATTGTGGGGCCATACATTCTGCCGGACAGATTGGACGGATCAACACATAGAATGTTTTTGGAGCATATTCTGCCGACCCTCCTGGAAGAAATTTCTTTAGAGATTCGGCCAAACATGTTTTTCCAACATTATGTTGCTCCAGTCCATTATGCCGCAAGTGTTCAGGCTTTCCTAGATCACACCTATTAGGACAGGTGGATCGGGCGTGGCGGCCCTGTCGCGTGGCCCCCCAGATCACCAAACATGAACCCGCTCAATTTTTTCTTCTGGGGATTCTTAAAGGTAAGATACAAAATTTTCTTAAGAAAAGAATTAATTTCATAGTATTTTAAGTAAAAGTAAATGTCATATAAATTTTCCAGAATGAGGTGTATCGAGAACAGATTACCTCTCGGGATGAACTGGTGGATCGGATCCGCAGGGCAGTTGCAGCCATAACTTCCGCTACACTGCGTCGGGTACGTAATAACATTTTGATACGGGCTCGAGCGGCCATTGGAGCCAATGGCGGGCATATTGAGCTCTATTTAGAACAATCGGCCCCTTTCGGGGCCAACTATTGTATATATCCATTGTATATATTGTTGTACATTTGTTCTAATGAAGGGAATAATTCCCCCGGTGGGGATTTTAGTGGGTAGTATGCGTTTCTCGCACGAGTCCCACACTGCGTACGTAAACGCATTTCCCCCACCTTTAAAAAAAAAAAGAAAAAACTGTTTTGAAAATGATAATAATTGTAAAAATCTGCGCCTTCTCGACTATAAAATAAAATAAATATTTTTATTGCAAAATATATTGTGTTTTATTACATTTAATCCTGTAATGTAATAATTAAGCATTCCAAAATTATTTAGCAAAAAAATTAAATACTGTCAGGGTAATTGACTTGCTAAGTTTTTGCGTGTGTTTAATTTCAAAAATACACAAATAACTTAAATAAAACATACCCATTACTCCAGATAAAAATTATAATTGATGAAAAATATTTATGTCAACTGGTAGATTCACCGTAGCATTAACAGCTGATGTAGCAGAGCCAATGACTTTCTGGGCGGGTGATGCACGCTGTGAACTACGGCATGATACCAGGATCGGTAAAGGGTACAAGGTGGATAGCTTCTTCTTTGTTGGAAGCAGGCGAACTACTCAGTGGTGTGACTGTCCTAGACCAGGTTACCAAGAAGAGTGAGCCCATGTTTCTTCCCCAGTTGTGTTCTTAGAGAGTTAATCAAGCCCTACCGGGGCGAATCCCGAATAGATATCCAGTATTTCTACGCCGCCCGGAGGACACCCGCCCTACCCGAGAATAGTATTCAGTTTATTTCTTTCTTCTGTGTTATCCTTTTCCATTCTCCTGTCTTTCGTTAATTACCTTAATTATATTGTACCTACTGCTATGAAAGATACCAGCCGAAATAAAATGTATCGTAGTTCTTAATCGAAAATTTCGCTTTTTTGCTATCAAAACAATACAGTTCAAATTATTTATGAATTGTTGTGCGCGTGTTTTCATTCGGTCTATTTATGTGTCGGACTCGCAGTGACTAATTAGTGCAAAGTAACACGAAAAAATGATAATGAAAGTTAATAGTAAAAGATAACAGTAATAGCGATAGTAAAGTAAATTGAGAGTTTCTGTGTGGTGATTTAATCATACTAACAGTAAGGATCAGTGGTCGTTCATTGCGTAATTCATCAAGATGCATTATGCGCGAAAGTTGTGAAATTATCCGTAGCAATGCTAATAAGGACAAAAATCATTAATATTATTAAAGACGGTAAAAAGTGTCTGAATTACAGCATATTCAGGCAACGGTACTCATTGTCAGATGTGACTCTATATTTTGAAGTTCGGTAGCCGATCTATATGACTATCTGAGAAAGGACGACGTAAGAACCATCAGCCGCTTTTAGATTACCCTAGGGACTCCGGCAAAATAGTTCGGCGACTAACATTTACTTTTTACTTCAACGCCTGCCTGGAGAAGAAAAAGGTGAAAAACTGACAGGAGAGTACGGCGAAACCTTCGCGAACATCTGCCTAAAGAATATGGGGAAAGTACGGGAGCTTGTTTCTAGACATTCGTCCGACATGGAGCGTTCGAAGAACACTCCTGTCCGACACATGTCGGTCAAAAAAAGACAGAACATCTCCTAGACGCTCTTGATAAAATACAGGAAAATACTAGAGGATGCCTGGTTGACCGTTTAATATGGAGAACTGGGAGATAATACTTGCACACCAATCGAATGGGAGAGAACAGAATTATTCCTGGACGTCTGGTTAAATTGAGAGCAATAGAGAAACGTCCTAAGTAGTCATATTCGCGTTACGAAAAGAAATAAAGAAAATCTGTAACCCCATTTTCCTGCACGATCTGTTTAACCTTGGAATAAATTCCAATTTATTCCTACGTCAACCTATTCCTTGTAATCATTAACCATGGCAACAAAGATTAATATATTTATAGTCTGCCGCAACAATGAATTCTACACAAGTGTGATTCTGTTTCTAACCTTATCTAGATACGCTTTTACAAAATTAACAAGATTCGGTATTCTAACTTGGTTTTCTAACGTTGTTTAGTTGACTACGCAAGATGACGTTAAATGCGCTCGTGACAGAACAATATTCTTTGACTGACGATAATTCTAAAATTTGTTGGAAGCTAATAAATTTTCCTCGGAACATTTACTCTTTCTTAATTTGACTCGACAACTAATTGTCCATAGTCCTTTTAGTCAGAGCATATATTAACACCCAAAACTGGGTTAACTGGGAGCCTATTGTTCACTGATTACTAGAACGACCCAACGATACCAGAATTATAAAATCATAATTGCGATTATTGCGGTCCACCCAAAAGACACAGGCCTCAGAAATTAAGCTGCTCAAATGGAAAACCTGGTAATTGCTGGCTACTAAACTACCCAGAGCGAACTCCGAAAATCTGATGACGCGTTAGTAATCAGATAAAAATAATAATATGTATCAGTAGCTGAAAAGCTCCCATTTTAATGTGTTAGTCTTTTGTGGCGCTTGAGCTGAGAAAATGAAAAAAAAAACATTATTCCACAAATTATATTGTTGAGACGTAAAGCGAGCCTGACGATATAAGATGTGAAGCTGGTCTTGACCACGAACTGGAGCAGTCTGCGGAAGTCGTCAAATGGCAGAAGTGCGATCGAATGGTCAAGACTTCTGGCAAATGGTAGCTGCAACCCGGTATGTTTGAAAAACAGAACACCAGAACTCAAAAAGAACTGGCGCGTTAACTTCTTGCACAATTTAATAAACTTCGTGCAGTTTGAAATGTAAAATTAATGTGAAGTTTAAAATAAATGAAGTCTAAAATAAATTACAGCTGAACGAAAGGGCACTTCTCGGCGCAATAATATATTCTGTAAAACTCCTAATCCATGTGATTACGTTGCAAGGCGTTTTTGACGGAACATTTTTGTAACATTTCTCGAACATTCAAATATTTCTGGAAAAGTATTACATGACTGACGATCGTTACAGAAACATCCTACAAATGCTATGTTATACCAACATTTTCGAGATCTGCCGGACAGTAAACAACGAAAAATGTCTGCCATCCGCACAAATGCGGAATATTTCAACATGATTTTCTTATACGGCGAATACAACAGCGACGTGGTGCTTGCCGCCGAACGCTACGCGGAGCAGTATCGTAGTATGAATCCTCCCACTGCGAACTGCTTTCGCAAATTAGCGAACAGATTGTATTTGACCGGCTAGTTTCATCCTGTACGAGTTGATGCAGGACGTTCGATATCGGCTTCCTACGGTATGAACGGACGAGGTGCTTGAACAATTTGAAAAAGACGGTACACGGAGCATTTGTGACGTCAGCCGTCAACTGGGGTAAGTAATATGAAAAATATTGAAACATTTTATTACGATATAAAAACATTTATTAACAGATATCTGTTTTTCCTTCCAGCATAAGTCGCTCCACGGTACACCGGACTCTGCAAGAACATGGTATGCATCCGTACAAGTATGTACGGGTACAAGACATGAAACCCGCTGATTTTCCGCGACGAGTGGACTTCGCAAGGTGGATTTTGGGGGAAATCGAGCGGAATCCGTCGTTCCTCTCATGCGTTTTGTGGACGGACGAAGCTCTCTTCACAAGAGAAGGGTGCTTTAATGCCTACAATTCGCATACGTGGGACGTACAGAATCCGACTGAGATTCGCTCACACGCTGCACAAGTACACTGGTCAGTCATATTGTGGCAATTGCGGGGATTTTTTTATTGCACTGTACACCCTGTCAATCAGATTGGACGGCCCTTCGTATAAAATTTTTATGAAACATATTTATACCGACTCTATTGGAAGAGTTTTGGAAGAATTTGGACAATTAAATATTTGGAAAAATATGTTCGTCCAACATAATGGTGCGCTTATCCACTACGACGTGAGCGTCAGAGTATATTTAGATGAAGCGTTTCAAGATAGGTAGATAGGTCAGAGACGTAGTTCCGCGGGCCTCAAAAGTTCTTCAGAATTGAATTCGCTGGATTTCTTTTTGTGGAGACACTGGAAGGTAAGAAAACTGTTAACCACTACTATTACATATATCTGCACAATTAACAATTTAAATATTAAGAATTTACATTTTATTTTAATACAGAATGAGTGTATCGTGAGGAGGTAACCACACCGATTCTGATAGCCCGCATACACGGCACGGATGCAAACATCGTGTGCGTATGACAAATTTCTTTTTCATTTCCTTTGTATGCATGTGTAGTGTGTGATTATTCTTTATGTGCGTCTATGATATTTTTTATGGTGTGTACGAGTGTATTGGGAAGGACAAGAGAAGGAAGAAGAAAGAAGAGACGAGAAAGAAAAAATACATACAACACAAATGAAGAATTAATAGAAATTCACTTGTGCTACCGGGAAGCGAAAAGAAGTACTGTTCACGCGCGCTACATTTATGCAGAATGCTTTCCCAATAAACACCTGCTTGATCAAAAAGTGTTTCTACGTGTACATCATAGGTTAAGGATCACCCACATGACAAAACCACACTATGCGCAGGACGAATACAACAAAATCGCGATTTGGAAGAAAGAATAATGCGCCGTATTGCCGACGAACCAACTACCAGTACTCGACAAATTGCAGCCGAAAAGGGTGTCAGCAACAGTACCGTATGGCAAATTTTAAATGGCAACGAGATGCATTTATACCACTATCAACGAGTGTTGGCGTTAAAAGATAGTGACTGTGAATGAAGATGAAACTTTTGCTCGTGGATGGAAGAGAAAATACGAACTGATGTATCCTTCCTTTCACAAATTTTATTCATGGATGAGGCGAGCTTTAACGGACATCGAATATTTAATTTTCACAGTAGTCATGTCTGGAATGAGGACAACCCGCACGAGATGTTAGTATTTAATACTTTCGAATTTTCGTCTCGAGACAGACGGAACCTTGCATTGCATCATTTGATTTTAGTAGTGGATTCAAAAGGTGATGACAAATCCATCGACCCTAGGCCTGAGGTTAAGCCTCAAGCCACGAAGAAGAAACCCCCTGGCCGTGTCTCACGACAGAGGACAACTGATGCTTACCGCGAGACAGTTGGCATTAAACAGCAACAAAAAGAAATCGCAAGATACAGTATTGATTCGTAATAAGCAACTCGCTCGGGTCTGGCGAGTTGCTTGTTACGAATCAGGTATATTTTCGGCTTGTCTTTGTTCCCGAGCGCGACGACGGTAGCGGTAAACTACAAAGTAATCGACCGAGGAGCGATGTTATTCTTTAGAGAAGGACAGAACATAGCATGCTTTCTCTTTTTAATAGTAGTAAAATTTCGTGAATGGAATAATATACCGGATTCGTAACAAGCAACTGCCCAAACCCGAGCGAGTGCCTTATTACGAATCGATGTAGAATCAGATAAATCGAATACGCTGCAATTCATAGTTTGTCACTCTTCGCCTTATTTTTTGACAATTATGTGAATATTAACATATACCTATATATGTATGTATTGTGTTGTTATTGTAATTGTAGTTTATTGAAATAAAATAGTTCAAGAAATATTGATGTCCAAATATGGTAGGTCATCGCCGTTACTGTGAAAATAAAGCAATTTGGAAAAATTACAGTTGAATGAGTAGCTAGTTTTATTACCATTTCAGTGTACATAGTTCATATAGTATTACATATTGTATATAGTGTATTACACTTAAAAATTTTTTCTTCAACTTTTTCTTATTTTTGTTAAATAAATTAATTAAAATTATAGATAAAAATGTACCTCAAATTAGGGATCACTGTCAGCCATTAGATTTAAAACAAAAACATATTGATATAATATAATTTCGGAGAATATACTTTTCATAATACGACAGAATCGCTACGCATCAGAGTGAGAAAAAAATATATATGTTCTGTCCTCTTTCCACTAAACTGTTCGGTCGTCCGTGAAAATTTATAACTTCTTCGGTTTCACGGACCTCTCACTCTTTCTCGGATCTCTCACTCAGCGGCCGACTTCAAACAAAGAAGAGGGGATAGAAATTTGCTTGTTACGAATCACAAATCTGTTGCTTGTTACGAATCAATACTGTATTTGAAAATTAATTAAAACGCAACGTCAATTTTCACTAAATATTTGAACAGGCATTTTGGGAAACGACCTGATTGGTCCTATTGTTTTGCCCAACAGATTGACAGGTGAAGGATATCTGGAATTTTTAAGAAATAGATTACCCGCACTACTAGAAGATGTCCCATTAGAAATATGAAATAACATGTGGTACATGCAAGACGACGCACCTCTGCGCTCGACAATTAGTGAACGTGAACGCGTCAATTTTGATCAAACATTTAAACAGGCAATATGGGATTTTATGTTAGTGCCAAAAGTGAATATGGAAAGTGAAAAGTACAAAAATAAGAAATATGTACATACAAATAAAAAAGCAGCAATGTGGAGAAGAATTTGGCTGCTGCATCAAAAATTAAGAGCGGACATCGCATCTTATTCGGAAGCAGATACGTCACACTATAATAATGACATAGAAATTGTATCAGGTTGTTATAGACGAAGCTATCGAAAACATGTCGAGCGCAGCCTTTAACAAATTTCTTACTTCTGAGCTTTGTGTGCTTCATTTCAGCACATTCCGTTTAATTTTTTTTTTTTTTCTTTTTCATTTATTTCAAATATTTTTAAATATTTTTTTATATATGTGCAAATCAGTGCAAACGGTGCACAGTAAAAATGGAAAGTACAAATTATAGAAATAAAAAGAGTGCACAGATAAGTCAAAGGGCATCACAATGAAAAAATGTGGTCGCTGCATTGAGCGGACACCGCATCTCAACCACAAGTAAGTGTATCGCAATCACAAATTGTATCAGGTGCATCAAACAATGATTGCAACGTGGCGTGTGAGTTCTCCGACGACAAATGTATCAGTAATATAAATTTAAAATATAATAATAATAATAATGTAGTAGAAATCGGCGAAATTGAAAATTCACCAAAAGACATTTGTCCGGACGAAACAGACGTTACAAATAACGATATATTGACATTGCAATCAGCACCTGATACATGTAGTGAAGAATACGTAGATGCATGTAGACAGTAAAATTGATGTAGGTCGTTTGTGTTCTGCAGAGATTAGTGGACGAACCATCGTAAACTTTGGGCACGTTTTTTCGGAATTGCAAAGATTGTCAGCCCATTGGCAGAATTCATGCCAGTTCACTGATCTCGTCATAACAAAAACGATGCGTTCCGGTCTCAAAACCAAATATTTTGTTGAGCGTCGAATGTGTCACTTCAAAGGTGATTTTTGGAGTGAAACGACATCTGACGAAATATTGGATGTCAATCGAGGTGCCATAATGCGTACCATATTGACAGGGACTGGATATACGCAATTAAAAGAATCGTTAGTTGCAATAGATGTAACATGTATGAGTGGACATACGTTTGTCAAATACCAAGATGTCCAAAGCTTTAGTCGCCACTGCAGACAAAGAAATGCAGGAGGCTGCTAAAATGGAAGTGCAATTAGCAGTTGCAAGAGGTGATGTCACTGACGTTATTCTATATATACCTGTGATAACGGACGATTCCTGGATGGCAAGATCCTACTGCAGTGGCGATTACGATTCTCCATCCGCGACTATTATCATGGGTTATCATACAAGAAAAGTTTTAATTGTGAGAGCGCGAAACAAATATTGTTAGATTTGCGCACGCGCTAGTAAATTAAATGGTACGGTCCGCGAACACAAATGTTACAAAAACTAGGGAACTAGTCAGAGTTCCAGCAGTATGGAAAGTGACATCATCCTCGAAGGCTTTCGTTGCAGCTTAGAAATGTACGGGTTATATATTACAAATATATTGGCGATGGCAACACCAATGTTCTTAAAAAATTAAGAGATTTCCCACCTTATCCAAATGTTGTGGAGAAGATTGAATGCATCAATCATCTTCTCCGCAACCTTTGTAAAAAAATAGAGTAAATTAAGAAGAGTGGTGGTCGAAGTCTCTTCAAAATTAAGAAAACTTGTTGCGCAAAGTAGTAGAACCTTTCGTATATACATTACAGAAGCTGCAACGTTTCGCCGTAATAGCGGTGCAATTTGGGAAAGTAAAATTGCTGGTTTGATCAAAGATTTGAGTAACATTCCTAGCCACATTTTTGGGGAATATAAAGATTGTTCCTCCCTTCCATGCTTTTCCAATGAAGAAATAAAAGAAGGCGAGGAAAATCTTGTTCCCCAATTACAAATGGCAGGATTATATGCAAAAATAGAATATGTGATGAAACGTATCGTTGATAACACCGAAAGCGTTTTATATAATTATACCGGCAATTATATAGGAAGTTGCAATGCTGATATTGCTAAAATGATCGGACGCTAAAGTATAATTTTTCTAAAAAAAGTTCTTACTAAGCACTTGTGAGAGCATCAGTACTCCAATACTTCGAAAGTGTTGAGTACTGCTTCCTGCACGATTGGTAACGTGCTTCCAATTCTAGCAATAGAAGCTCGAAAAAAGAAAAATGAGACAACTGATTGAAAATGAGACATGAGACAAATGAGCGCACAAAATATGCGCGGTGTCTTGAAAAAGCGGAAGAATTGTGTCTGCCTGTTCGTAGATCAAAATATGCGGCCATTTTGGGAAACGAACTGATTGGTTCCGTTGTCGTACTCAACAGATTAACAACAATTGAAAGGTACCTGGAATTTTTAATATATACAGTGTGTCCGCGGCTAAATGTGACAGCTTGATATCTCCTGAACTATTGATGTTACAAAAAAGTGCTTATATGGAAATTGCAGGGTAAAAGAGGCCCGATGTTTTGGCCCAAGCGAAATTTTTTTATTGTTTTTAATGTAAAAGATATGATGGTGAAGTTTCGATTTATACGTGGAATTTCAATTCTTTTTCCGATCAGGCGATAGTGCTTTTCAAGACGAATTCATCAAGGTTTTATGTACCTACCCGATTTTTAGTAGTTTTCGAGATATAACGCTTAGAAATTTATTGATTTTCAGCAGTGACGTCTCGGTTTGACGAGTAAGTCATAAAAATGATCTTATTGTTACGGTAAGTGCCGTAGGTTAGACCCTGCCTGCCGAAACAGATAGGCGGGATCTATGGTCAAAAATGGCAGTTCCGAAGAGTAAGAAACGTGAAAAAAATGATCCATTACAGTTTAAAATTTGCGTATCGAATATTATATTAATAGTTTGGGAATTTGGGACATCTTAGACTGTAATAGATAATTCTTTTCACGTTTCTTACTTAAAAAACAAAAATCACGTCGACACACTTCACTCTAAAGCATTCACATTTTCTACTTTCGGCTTCAAATTTACGTCACATTCCGCTTAATATCATACATTTTCACATTTTTCTGGCACGTTTTACGTGTTTCAAATAATAAATCCGCTATCACCAGTAATAGTAATAATTATTTTCTTTGAACTTTAGCACGTTATTATTGATATAAATAACTTAAAAAATTATAAATATTTAATCAACATTATTAGTACATTCAAACATTAACCATTCGGAAATACAAAGTAAGTAATAAAATACACATCTGTACGATCTTTTATACAAAAAGTGAAGTTACCAACGTTATTTTGCGAATCGAGATTAACAAAAACAGAAGAAAAAAATGCAAAAACTGCGTATTGTATGAAATGTCAGTTCGCTGTTAGTTTCGGTCAAATTCAAGATGGTTTAAATAAATTCATGGTTAAGATAAAATTCTATTTGGATCTTACTTATCAGCAACCATTGTTAATCTTCTAAATAATTATATTTAAAAATATGATGGAATATTGTATCTCAACAGTCAAATTCCTGTGAATGATTAGTAACTACCAGGTACCTTATTCGCTAATACCAACAAATTTTACTACTCGATCGATACCCATAATTTTTATAATTTAAATTTTAAATTTCAATTTGTTCCGACTGACATTTATACAGTGATATAAATCCCGGTTACTCTAATCCCTAAATGTAATTTTAAATAAACTTGAATGTAGTTTTAATAAACTCATGTTTCCTTGGACATTTTTAAGGAGAAATTAGTAAAATAATATAAGACAATCCGAATATTCAAATACTGTACGACATATGAATATTTTTATGTTAATAATTATCTGAATATATGGTTGATAAATTTTTTGAAATAAATATTCTTTTACCGATTTTCTCATATACTGCCCCTGTATTTTCGTTATCACTTAACTTACAAGAATTTATTATTTCTCTATTCATATGGAGAATTAAAACTGATTGACAGAAAAAAAGGTTCTTACCTTTTGCCTTGCAAATTTTTAACTGCATATGTGTATAAGGTAAATGTCATAGTGGTCAAATTTTTAAAACGGTAATTAAGATAATTAGTTTCTTTGTTGAGACAATATAAGATTATAGCTAAGGACATATAAATAAATTAAAACCTATAATTAAACATTCGTGGCATGACCTAATCATCAAACCAAACATTAAATATCTAAAAATTAATTTTTATTACATTGCTGTAAATAAGAATATTTGTTGTTTTTATTATTTAATAAATGAAATCAAGACGGTAATATTTTTTGCGATTAAAATATCTAATTCCTAATAAATTTATTTAATTTATTATCTTCGGTTTTTTTCAGTTACGTCAATTTTAAAATCAAAAACTTTTTTTCAGTCATTATAAACGAAGCTAGTGTTTTGAAAGTTTCTACATATGCATAAATATCCCTTTGTATGTTATCTTTCTTCTTTCATACATTTTTTGCATAATGAATCATTTTATACAATTTTACAATACCAGAAAAATAATTGAATGTCTATTACAAATTTTTAGATATTATAATATTTTAAATTTTGAATATTAGTACAGTTATTATTAAAATAATTGCACAGAAAATAAGAGGCAATTAATTCCATAGATCTAATACTTAATATATCTAAATCAACTACACTGTCAACAATTTTTAAAATAAAAATTTTAAAAGGACTTCAAAAACTAAATCTCGCCAAAAATACTTTTTTGGCTGCTCGAACGTTATGCAACCTGCTTAAAGCTATTAAATATTGAAATATTATAATAAAAACTATATTTCCGTAACTGTGTAACGTGTAACTATATTTGTGCATAGTGAGTACATTCTCCTACTAAATTTGGATCAGTTTAAACGTTCAAGACAAAGAGCAATATGAATCGTGTATTTTCAAAGCGGTTTAAGTTAATTTTTCCTAAAAAATGACATCACATAAATACTTAATAGTTTATGCTTCAAAGAATGACAATGCTTCATTCAATTTAAAATTAGGCGTTCGAAAAAATTGCGAAGTTATTGATTATGAAAGTAGTGATAGGATCAATGTGGTTACATTTGTCTTATCTCACATCACTAGATTAATCAGATGTTATAAAACAATGTAAATGCAGTAATGCATATATTTTACAAGAAATGAAACCACAGAATTTGTTTTTAGGAAGAAATCTACGAAACTCGATTCAAAAATGACTGAGAAAATATGCTAGAGAAGAAAAAAGGTAAATTCGCTGGAGATATTTTGGTTGTCTTGATATATTGGTTGAAATCATCGATAGAGGATAGAGAATTTGTAAAACATTTGATTTGCTACCAACATTTTACAGAAAACTGTCAAAAGGGTATAGCCGGATAAGGTAGTCAAATGTGCCCTTGAGTCAAATCAGAAACCCAATGCGGCAATCGATAGCATATCTAAACGAAACATCTCACACCAAGTTTCAACCCCCTATCTCATCCGTGGGGGTAGTAAAAGGGAAAAGACGAATTTCCGGTTTTTGGCCCATTTTGGCTATTCAATTTCGTACAAAAATTCTGGAAAAATTCTGAGACATAGAGGTCCTCGTTGCGCATATTATTGAATTATTTCAAATTTTTTGCTCGCAAATTGTAGTTGTAAAAAATCAAAAACCAAAACAAAAATCCGTACTTTATCCGGCTATACCCTTCGAAAGAATCACGTTGGTGCCTCCGTATAATGATGCCATTCTTATTACATCCCAAAAATAGGATATGCAGCAGTTGTTTAGTTTATATACCGCAAATGCATTATGAATATTTCCGAATACTACCTCATTAGGAGTATCAATAAATAATAACAGTGTCTTATGCTAAACATAAAAACATATAAATATATTTGAGCGTTTAAAATGTAATATACTATTCCTATTCTACGTCTTGTTATTATTTATAAATAATAACTGGATTAATACGTAATATATTTTAAGCGATATTTAATTTTTTAGAATTGAAGTTCAATGATCTGTACAATTAATTAATTATTACAATGGTGCAAAATCCATTTGCAAACTGTAACTATATATTATTTTAGTTAAATTCGCCTAGAAGAAATTTATATAATCAAACTGCAAATTTATAAACTAGTAGAAACATTGTCAAACTTGATGTAATTAATCTATATTTTTTTAGTTGACTAATACGCTAATCTTTAATTTAAATATGTTAACTTTTAATTAAAAAGCAAAAGATAATGTACTTGCACCAGTTTTAAAATATTCGGTCTATATTATCCACAAAGATCCCGCCGAACTGTTAATTACCGTAATTTGTTTGAACACTAGAACGTTTATCTTACATTCATTTTCCAATTTGTGCGCAAAGTAACACAGTTTTCATCTTTTATATAGCACCGGAGCAAGCAATGCAAGCTAATAAATCAACATGGTACACGGGTCGAAACCGCAACTAATGAATCATGTTGTTGATGCCGTAGTTCATCTGTGCGAAAGGAAAGGATCTACTGCTCGAGATGTCCTTGATTATCTTCAGCGAACTTCAAAATTCAAACCACGAAATTTGACGATGCAGGTGAACAGGAAAACTTGAGTATTTAAAGAAAATTGACACTCTGTATTTACACAAATATCGAGACCATAGAAGAATATGCGATGTACAGTATAAACAATTCGATTGAGACAGGTGCTAATATAAACAAATAAAATGGCCACACACAAACAAGTATGATTCTAGGATCTTAAATTGACTGTGTCCCCTATTTTTCTGTATAAAGAATTTGTCTTGCCTAATGTCACATCTTATACGCCTACTCTTTGTTTTCAATGTGCATCATTTTTTTTTTCAACTAAATTTCTCGTATGATTCAAGTGTCATTTTCGTATTATTCATTGTATATAAGCATACATCGTGAATTCAAGAATGTCCAGAAAATATGGTCGATGCAGAGGCACTATCTTTTAAGAACGATTTATTTTCGTATGGGTCATTCCACGCCAAATTCGCACCATCTCCGATCTCGCTGTAATCGAAATGTGTTGTAGTCCATGTGAAAATAAGGGGGGTTTAAGTCATCATTTCGCCGGTTTCGCATTCATTAATGAATAACAAGTCTTCAAAGTTTGCAATGTTTGCCCATATTGGAGAAAATAGGGTTCACTTAGAAATTGTTTTCTCAGAAACTACTGAAGCGATTTAGCTAAATTTTCTTTTGTTTTATTCATAAAGGATTAGGCTATTGCAAAATATATTTTTAACTTTATCAATTTGCTATAAAATGTTGGAAAATTTAAACAAACTAAATATTAAGTTTCCAAAAATGTATTAAAATGGACCTGTGTTACCAGAACAGAAATGAAATGATTTATTGGAATTATGGTTACAACAGGACCACTAACAGACAGTAACATTTAAGACTGTTTAAAAGATTCATAAAAGATCCTGGACAAAAAATTTATATATTTCGAAAAATAATAACTCGCGTAGGACTTAAAAATTGATGTTGCGAAATAGATTATATATCATGATTGTAATGTTACAATTATTTATACAATATAAATTTTATATTTTGTTGCAATGTATTATGTTTTAACAATAATACACGTAATTAAAAATAAAAAAAATAGAATACTTGCACATAAACCGTACATTATATTACATTATATTATAAATATTATACAAGACAATACAATTATATCTAATATTTCAACACTTCTGCGTTCTTACCTTGAACTCTGCAAAATTACATGTGCCGATTCAAGCGAAAGTTCTCGTTAAAGTTCACTAATCGAGAGAAAGTTCACTAACATTAATTTGAAACATAAAATACTAAACATACATATTTATGTTTTCTATTCCAGATGATGGGTTATTCATATATTTAAGTATCAACAGTAACGTGAAACTATTTAAATTTGCACAATTTCCAGATAAAATATCTTTAGTATACAAATTTCGATGTCAACTGTACATATAATGAATATGATCTCTACATTCGATGGGAACAGTTTTAAAGGAATAAAAAGGCAATTTACCATCTTTTTCTTTTAAAATACTGTGTAACAATTGCGTACACGTGATGTAATCGTCAAAATTTCAAACAGATCGCGCACAAAAAAGGCTATACTCATTTCCATTTATTCTTGAAAAATTATACGACTTAACGGATAATAAATATTCCTCATCAAATCATCTACCTAGGACATGACAAATTTTGTATTGAAATTTTCACGGAGCTACAATTTTTAAACGGAAAAATTAAGAAAACCAAATTATCTTTTAATATGTTATTTAAACAAATATGAATTTTATAATTCTATTCACTTATTTGAGTTACACGTAAAAAAGTATGCAATTTACACTACCGCTCTCTGTTGAGGTTCGGTCATTATCAAAATAGGAATTCAGGAAATGCCAATCTCATTCTTCAAAATTCGAAACGATATACGACACAAAATAAAATTTCCCTTCTCCTTTTCTTACGAAACTACTCTTTTTAGGTTCATCGAGCTCTGAAGCATGCAATAAATGCCGGACTCCTGCGACATCGAAGTGGTCGTTACAAAGCAATATTTACAATAAATTCAGTCCAAAATAACGAACGCGAAAATGAAAATAGCGATAAAAAATCAGTCGAAGAAACTTGCAAATCCGTTGGACAGCTATCATTTGAAAGAGTAAATTCCGATGATAAACAGAACAGGTTTGCATTAGTGATTAAATTCAGCGAAATTCCCTGAAAGTTGTTTAAGATTATAAATGTAACTTGACTATTATTGCCGTTCAGTATCGACAATAGTAGTCAAATTCATTTCTCATTAAATTGTATACTCTACTCAAAAAGTAAATACTGAACTCCCTACCCTGCAATTTTCATGATAGTTCAATAATAGTTTACTCGTTTAAAGTAACCTGCAATAACAGCTTGATTTAATATTTCAGCTATATTACAATTGCTGTCTTACTGCTCATCCTTATATCTTTTTCATATATTTGTACTTGCGTTGCTTCCTTTTAATCAGTTAGGTGTGTTTGACGACTATATCTTATTACAATTTTGATATTTAAATTGTAATTTTGGCGAAAACTAAATTATATTCGTAAATTGTAAATGTTTAGTTGTCAACACGAAATAAAATAAACAAATAAAAACTGTAAATGATTTGAGATTCATAAATTCTTGAGAGGTGTCTCATCACTGCTTGATTATCGCGACACACACTGCTGCGTGCTTTATAAAAGATCGCCACAGTTAATTGGTTAAAAGGAGCATAGAATACGATTGAAGTTGCCAATTAAGTGATGTCCCATGAATTTTTATGTTGACCTTCCCTTATATTTCAAATAGAGCAAATACCTATTTCTGCAGTTGCAGTCTTCAAAATTTTGATTAAAGTGACGTGATTTGTATCACAACAAAATCTAATGCGCGGTAAGAGGGTTTTTCAACAATCCCTAATTCTTAAGCAACGTATTATATTACGTTGCAATTTTCATTAAATTTACATTCATCTATAAATTAACTTCATCATAAATGTAATATTCAGGTACTCTCATGTCGTTAAATATTGTAAATTAAGAATATTATCGAAGGATTTAATAATCTCTTTTATTACATTGTAATCTGTAAACTAACATAGTATAAGTGTTATTTTATTGTAGTGATTTTAGTGTCATCACGTATGTCTAATTTTTTATTTTCGAGATAGACTATTTCATATATAGAACGTCCGCGCCAGTGTGACAGCGTGATATCTCGTGAACTATTGATGTCACGAAAAAGTGCTTACATGGAAATTGCAGGGCAAAAGAGGCTCTATGTTTTGGCGGAAGTAAAATTTTTTTATTGCTATTAATGTAAAAGATATGATAGTAAAATTTCGTTCTTTAAATGGAACTATATGTTTTGTTTACGATCAGGCGATAGTGCTTTTCAAGACGAATTCATCAAGGTTTATGTGCCTACCCGATTTTTATTAGTTTTCGAGATATAACGCTTAGAAATTTACTGATTTTCAGCAGTGACGTCTCGGTTTGACGAGTAAGTCATAAAATCGGTCTTATTGTTGCGGTAAGTGTCGCGGGTTTGACTGTTCCTGCCGAAACTGATAGCCGAGGGTCTACGGTCTCAACGGTAAGTCCGGAGAGTTCGAAGCGGAAAGAATTGTCCATTACGATCTAAAGTTTTTCCGCATCGAAGATGATGGATAATTCTTTCAGTTTCGAACTCTCCGGACTTACCGTTGGGGCCGTAGACCCTGGGCTATCAGTTTTGACAAGCAGTGTCAAACCCGTGACACTTACCACAACAATAAGACTGATTCTATGACACAAAAGCTTTCTGGTCAGATATAAAATAGCACGTCAGGTGTCATATGACTTGACTCAATAAACCACTTTTCTTTAAATGTATAGCGGGAACCGTGAAAAGGAGCGCCATACAGGGAAACGGAAGCAAGAAAGACTAAATAAATCCGAGAAACGTCAAAATTCACTGAAACACGCTAGAAAAATAGAAAAGCTGAAATATAAAGAAACAAATGGAAAGGATCGGTTATCACGATATGACAGTCCCGATAGAAGGGTGAAAAAGGATTTCGGTAACACGTCTAAATCTTCGTCTATTCGTAAAAGTAGCAAAGCCAGACGGAGAGATCGAAAGAACTACTCTAATCCATCTGATAGTAGCAACTATAAGGACAAAAAGGCTAGAGGTAAGAAATCGTAAGGGTGCAAAAACGGTTTGTAACATACCATACGATACATCCGAAACCTGGAGACAGAGTGCATTATTCATAACTTTGAAAGGGTATACATAAACTTTCAAGAGAGTGTTAGTATACCTTTTAAAACCTAAAAGAGACGGATTCACAGATGCAAAAGCCTAAGTGTGAGTGCAAGATATAAATTTGTATTGGACATAAATTTAGAAATCGAAATAAAAAGATATTCTTTCCTTCTATGAAATTTGTGTTGTCAGAAACAGACGTTTTCGAATCTGTGCAACAAATGTTCCATCGCAGAAAGGTTTCATTGACAAAATATTCTAAATAAAAGCCTAGATCAATAATTATGGAACCTGTTGAAAGATCTTAGTAAGAATACACTCTCTAAAGTAATTTGTCGCGATCTTTCCAAATGCGTTGCTATTCTATCTGTAACTCTTCGTGGTTCATCCTACATAGAGACTTTATCCCAGAAAAAAACATGAAAATTTACAATCACATTGATTAGTTATGTAAATGAACATCTGGATAAGTTGGAAATTTTAATTGCACTTTAAGGTTCCATTGATATTTTTGGAAAATTCAGTAAGACGGATCGTTGGCGATGGCTTCCACCATAAAATTTTTTGCTTTTTTCGTATTTTTAACTTATTAGTGAATGTCCTATTATACTTGAAAGCGAGTGTCCTATTATACTTGAAAGGCGATAGTTGCACTTCAATACGAAACATGAAACAATTGTAATAATACACTACCCCAAAATCGACCCTAAACGCATTTTAGTTTATATTATCACTACATTTTGTCGCATAGAAATTATTGCACGCAAACTGCCGTCGATATTTTTAGTCCTGAAATGGTCCTGAAGAGGATCATGATAGAAATGTCCATTAAAAGATTTAATGGTCTTGAAAGTTTGAAAGCAATTATTTCACATGTACAAAGTAAGCTGCTTGCAATAAGAAAAGTGAACATTACACAGATTTACCAATGTTCTGTGAATAAAACCACCAGGAAGAACACCTCCTGCAAGACACGAAAAGCGTTCACTCCGACTTGCGATTTTCGTTGCTGAAGGAATGTCGAACAGATATAAAGAAGAGATATATGAATTTAATAACCTTCTCCTCGAAATCGGTTAGAGTTGCCCGAACTTGCAACTGAGACGCCGAACAAAACCTCAACGTTCTGATAATGCGAAATTTTGTAACCTAAACATAACAGATTGTTAAATGATTGTAAATGATTGGAAAAAGAAAGTAGATAGAATTATTGGAAAAAATTAGGGCTATTTGTAAACATGCAGTAGAATACTAGTTGCTGTTGTTGACTGTTTCTTTTTTCTTCAAAAAATTGAAGACATGAAATTAAAAAAGAATTATTATTAAATACCGTACGTAAATTAATCTTTACGTTAATTGTAATTCTCATTTGTTTCAATAGCATAAACGTTTGAAGTTAACGCCCTCGCCTTCTTTGCATACGAAAACAAAAATCTATTAATGAGAACAAAACATTTATAACTAGAACAAATTATAATATGAAAACTTCAATACAGTCTATGTTAGCACGGCAAAAATTTTCTAAATCTATGTGCAGTTGACTGAAGGTTAACTGGACGGCTTAGGCAATTAAATTCTCTAGGAATAATCATTCATTGGAGAAAATAAAAGTGTAAACAAAAATATAAATATCTAATCATTCCGTTAAAACGAGAGAAGGTGTTTGCTTTAATTCGTTACATCATATTTCTATGCACTCAATTTTATAAAATCAATCAACGTGGTTGATCAACATAACGTGATATCATGCTAATAGCATGTAAAAATTAATAAAGTACAAATTTTTCAGTAAAACGAAAAAATCGATTTCTGAACGTCGTAATTCACAAAGGAATAAGTCGCAACATCTACACTCGAAATACTCTCGTAATAACGATATCGATAAAAGTAACAGAACGATTTATAATAATTACAGAATCATTTATGGAAACTGCATAACCGATTAAGATGTAGAAAAAGAAGAAAAACCTGAGAACAATGAAAACAGCAGTACTTCATATTTTTCGTGATATACTATGTGACCAGATAATTTGTTTATGTTCCAACTAGGTCATATATTTCATTGTACGTCCATGTAGTTTATATTATACGGTTCTATAATGTACCTAAAAACAAATTTTGTAATATTCCGTTTGCAATTACGTAGCGATTTAAAAATGGATGCAACTGCGGATCAACACACAACAACATAAATTAGTTTAAAACAAATATTACATGATAATTATGCAAAATACGTACTTCTCTAAATTTTTATATTTTTTCATAAGTTTTTCAGATAAATAGCTTTAGTCTGTATCCGACAACGACAATCAATTTAGAAGATGTTAGGTTAGGTTAAGCGAACTTTCTTTAAAGAAATAGCTTTATTCTAAGCTGACAACGACAATCCGTCGTTGAAGGTTAGGTTATGTTTGCTGAGGTTAACCTTCGACAATAAAAACAAGGACTTTTCACATGAATATAAACATGAGAAAATTTACAGTATCAGAACATGGCGAATAGTACGAAGAGTAAGAGTGAACAAATAGGAGTTACCAATTCATGATGACATTCATAATGGTGATAATCTGACTTTAAACATCTTTCTTTAAATTTTTGTCTCCATGTCAAGAATACGATCATTTTGCAGATAAAGTCTTCTACGTGATAATATGAAGCAACCATGTAAGACAAGAATCCTCCAACAGCAGTATTTTAACTGGACTCAACAAGATGATATAAACCAGTAAATTTGTGTTTAATATTATCACTAAAACAGGGCTGAAATGACATTTGTGTTGTAGCGGCAACGTGCATTTCAGTGTAATTGGTTTGTGCCAATTTCGAGTAATATAACTGATTAACAAAAATAAATGTTATTTTGTGGCCGCAGTATTTTTTTGCGAAGCTTCAATTCCAATTCCTCGCCCGTGTTCAAAGTTCCTCGGTTCGTTATCTGACTAAACAAGGGGTAAGTACCAAATCTTCCGTATGGTTTAGTATGTGATTTCTTCTGTAAGAGAGTCAATTCCACTGCACAAATGGAACAAATGGAATAGACTAACTATAATTTCGAAATACGTTTCAAAATACGAGAGATGAACTGGTAACGGACTGAGTGAACATTTGAATTAGCCCTTGGGACATATTCCGCTTTTCATTTTTCTTTTTTTATCTTCTCAAGAAGTCACAGCCGTGCCATTTAATAGTCACTATGAATACGCTGATGGAAAACTTCTCTTGAGAGTTAATTTAAGTCGGTCTTTAGCAGGTTTGTTAATCTGAGTTCTGTTTATCTGATATATACATAAATATATAACCTGTAAATGCGCGTATGCTTTTGCTCATTTCTCACCACGCACTTTTGGTTTTTTCAATTACATTGTTTAATGTAATTAAATTAATTAAATTAAGTTAAATGTAACCTTACTTAACCAGATTTTAATTTTATGTATTTTTATTTGCAACACTAGCCTATTTTAACAAACTATATTTGTCCAATATTTTGCAGCTCAGCTGTCCCTTCCTTTTACGTTCTTCACATGAAATGGAAATGCACCATTTCGTTCTTATTCCTCCCATCTGATCAGACGCCGTATCAGCGTCCTAAAGTTATTTCTTTATGAAATTGTCTTTCACCGTTGTCTCGAATTGCTGTCCACGCACCATATTCATTGTTTATAACGCCTCCAAGATCCTCTTCTGTCTTATTCTGCCAATTGTCAACGAGGACAGCGATATCTTTAACCTCTGTTTCGCTGATACTCTGAATAATCCTGGACTGCTGCTCCGCTCTCTCTTTGTTGCACCATAACTCTTGTACCAAAGTTCTTTTCCTTCGGGTATTGTAGATTAACAGTGTCATAATTCTTTTTTCTATCTTTACGGCTAGGGCTGTGATCTGATATCTTTCCTCTGGCTTTACTTCCTTTCATCATCTGTCTTTTTCTCGTTCATCTGCAGTCTCCTTCCCGTTGCAAGAAGCTGTTTTCCTTCCAATTTCTCCGTTTTGAATGGTCCAGGAGACTTCAGTTTTACAAATACTGCCAATGTACAGGATAGTAGTGTCAATGGCATCTGAGTACAAAGAGAGGACGGCAAAAATAGTTTATACTGCCGCAATCATTTCGACGTCCTGCTAACGTAATCATTTTTACGCACTGTCTCACTGCCGCGGTAGACATTTTTTATTCACGTCCATGTACAGAGACCAAAACCCTTCTTTCTTCGCTCCTCAATTTCCTCCATCATCAACGCTCGCACCGCAAGTTTATTAATTTAACTAACAACACCTGTGTCGTTCATGCTCCAATTTCCGCCTTCCTTTTCTTATTGACTTTCCCTACAATATCTCCAGTGGCTTCGCCTTTCTGTCGCTGTTCCATCACTGGCAATTATTCATTAACTAGTCAAGCTACTTCTCATAGTCTTCGTCCACCTCTTCTTATGCGCCACTTCCCTTTGTCACGTCAGTGATAGCGCATCCTCCAAGATTAAATTTCTGCTTCCGCTTGAGGTTCAACTCCTTTCTTTTCTCTCCAGGATTTTCTCGTATCCTTTGCAGACCTCGGGTCTTCGTCACGCAGGAAGCACTCATTTTTATTTCTTTCTCGAGCAGCATCCTATCTACGTTTTCTTTCAACTTCTTCAGCATACGAGTACATGTGGCTGCATCCATTCGATATTACTTCAATCTACGTATGACCATCTGATTGCTGATGATCAACTGTTACTTTGTTGCTAACAAAACACACAACTATGAATGCATAATCAAATTCTTAAAACTCTTTCTGCAGATTTTTAAATCAGTCCACAATTTCATTAATTCGATTCCACACTACTTTTCAATTTCCTCTCTCGATGAGGAATTACGATCCTAACCCACCCTAACCTCTCCTAATTGTTGCAGTCACATATGATTACAAATAAATTTATAAAAAAAAATATAAAAATTTCGAAAACCTATTCTGCATAATTACCAGTTAATTTCTATTTGTCTAAAAATAACAATGAACATATTTTTCGAAGATACGCTTTTTCGATGAAAAGTCGAGAACACGTTATTCTTAAGAGTACTGTTGAGTTGTCCGAAATGTTCGTGCACGGGAACCTAAAGGAGTCACAGGCGGTCTAAATATATTAAAATAATTAAAACCGTATAATACGTACATGTTCTCAAAGGTGACTCTCCTCACATCATTAGAGAAAAGTTTGGTTAACATCCATTAATGTTTATTCCTTTTATACATTGTTAAAGATTAAAGAAGACAAAGTGTATAAGCTATTCCTTTACCCAGAAGGCAAACAGACCACACAAACAGTAAACGAGATTTCTGCTGTTTATAGTGACGGTGTTGTAGCTTCAATGGTTGTCTAGGTTCAGAGCTGGTGATTTCAATAAAAAATTACGTTTATCTAAAAAAAAAAATGAAATTTCTACTTTCAGATAAAGTCAAAAGTATCTAAGTACAATTGTAAAACAGAAGGCTTCACATGAACAAAAATTTGAAAATGATCAGATGATCCAATAATTATGTTAAGAGATATGAAAAATTATCAGAAGGTATCTTGGATAAAATATCGGCTATATAGGTGGTGTCTTGCATGTGGTGTAATTTCCGGCAAGGAACTGTGACTAAAATAATTCTGAACAACATTTTCCTTTATGAAAATGTGACTTGGAACGTGATTGTCGGCGAACAGACCTTATGTTAGCATTTAGTGAAATAACGACTGAAGCAAATGAGGATATTAATAACGTTCACTGTTCCCTTTTTTCTACGGTAGGGTGTAGTAATTCAACGTGATGTAACGAAATCGTTGTAATGTCAGCGTCAACGTACTTGCAACGTCCCAGGAAGAATTTTTTAATTTTCATCATAGCAGATTTGTGTTCTGTTCATATTACCCACTAATAGTTTAGTTACAGACAGCATTAGACGATTACCAACAGTAAATTATACACCAATCATATTATGTATTAATTTCGATAATTTGTAACCGCTAGATATACATTTTTGATTTGTACTAACTATTTTATGTTTTGATTTAAACAGGATAATATGTTTCAAAGTTAATCAAATGTTAAGTTAGAACAGTTAAAACAAAATTTATGTATTATTTTATAATTATTATATTAAATGTATAGTCTTATATGGAAAATTCCGCAATGCTAAGTGCCTACGTGCCGCGATGCTCAACCCGAATTTCCTGGTATCCTCGTGTTATCTTAGAGAAGGATAGGAATACATTTTACGATTGCAATATTATTGGTTATTAAAATTATTAGTTAAACAAATCAGTCAATAGACAGGGTGTTACCTGTAACGCTACTTATTTATCTTAAAAAGGAAATGAAAAAGAATAACTTTCGTACAGGGGGTATACAGTCAACCCTCCTATAACGCGGTACTCTCTGAACTGAACGCGGTTTCCGTATAACGCGGAGCTGAAATTGCGACAGCCCTCCTGTAACGCGGTACTCTTACAGCGCGGTTTCCGTTCAACAACGTCCCATCAGTCTCAGACCTCTTTGAGAGCTCTTTGAATGACTGATTCTTTCTAAAATTTCGTTTGCACCGTCCATTCGTTTAGCTTTTTGCTGCTTAACAGTTTGAGTGCCACGTGTCTTTACTGTTTTCCCGTCCAAAAATGCCAAGGAGCGCTTTTGCACTGTTTTCTGCTTTACGGTAGCTGCATTGTTAATGTAGCTGTGATCGGCTTTGCAGCCTAAAGCACTGACACTGTTCAAGCGACAGCGAAGAAGTGTAAAATCGCTCTGTGACACTCAAACGGTTAATTTGTGGTTTATAATTGGACAACATTACACAATACTGTAAGTAATATTTTTCATTTGTTCTAATATAATAGTAATAAAGTAATTATTAACCCTAGATTTGCATGATGTCAAACACACAAGAGATAAGAAAAGGATTAAAAAGAAAGTTTATATCTCTTGAAGATAAAATTCAAATTTTAAATCGTTTAGATGGTGGGGAAAAAATATCGTCTGTTGCAAAATCAACAAATTTGAATGAATCTACAATTCGAACCTTAAAGAAAAATGCAAATAATATAAGGAAAACCGTGGCAAATGGCTGTCCGTTAGGTGCGAAACGTGTCACTCGCACACGAAATTCTAATATGGTTAAAATGAAACGGGCGTTGATGATCTGGTTGGACGACTGTATAGCCGAAAAGATTCCTATCAGTGGAAATCTTATCAAGCAGAAAGCACTTAAACTCTATGAACATTTAAGGAATATTGGAAATTCTGATGCAGGGCTAGAAAATCATTCGTTTGTCGCGAGTAAAGGATGGTTTGATAAACTAAAAAAAAGGTACTCATTGCACAATATTAAGTTTCAAGGAGAACAGGCCTCAGCAGATGCTGAGGCTGCCGAAAATTATAAGCTGGAACTAGCTAGAATTATCAATGAAGGAGGTTATTCACCTGATCAGATTTTTAACGCAGATGAGACTGCATTATATTGGAAAAAACTACCATCTAGAACCTTCATTTCGAAAAATCAAAGGCGTGCTCAGGGGTTTAAACTTTCAAAAGAACGTATCACTCTTCATGTGTGCAGTAATCTATCAGGGAGCCTGATGATAAAACCAATGATAATAAATCGTTCTTCAACTCCCCGTGTACTGAAAAACATTAACAAGACCCAATTGCCTGTATTCTGGCGATCTAATAAGAAAGCTTGGATGACTAAAGATTTATTTAAGGATTGGTTTCATAATTGTTTTATCCCGGCAGTGGAAATCTATACGATGGAAAAAAATTTGTATTTCAAAGTTTTATTGGTTCTTGATAACGCTGGTTGCCACAACATAGAACTGGAATATCCAAATGTGAAAATTGTCTTTCTTCCTCCTAACTGCACGTCATTAATACAACCTTTGGACCAAGGAGTCATTCAAACTTTAAAAATGTATTACACACGCCAACTTTTCCAAACCATTTTCGACAGATTAGAAAATAGTGAAAACAGAACTCTTACTCAAGTGTGGAAGGAATTTTCTATTTTAGATTGTATTAAAACCGTGGCATCGGCTTGCGCGGAAATTAAACCATCAACGCTTAATGCGTGTTGGAAACTTCTTTTACCTCACATGGTTCAAGCAATACAAGATGATTCTACAATATCACTCCCAATTACAGAAATGGTTAACATTGCTTCTCGTTTAAACGATGAAGAATTTGCGGTAAACCATCAGGATGTAAGAGAACTAGTACTCAGGGAAGAAACTTTAGATGAAGAAGAACTGTTGGAATTAATTGATGCATCTTCCTCAAATGCATCGGTAAACGAAAATATGGAAAATGAATGGATGCCAGATCTCGATTTACAAGACGTGAAAAAAGGGCTAAATTTGGCTAAAGAATTAGAACTGCAGTTCATTCAAACTGACCATTCAACGGTGCGCAGCGCAAAGTTTAAAAGAGAGTTAAGAAACTGCTTAGCTCCCTATAGAGAGGTTTTAGTAGAATTAGAAAAAAAAGCTACAATCGAAAACCAATGTGAAGAGCCAAGTGAGGAAGACATTTTTCTCATTAAAAGAAGACGAGTTAGGCGACTCATATTTGACAGCGAGGATGAGTGCTAAAAGATGACGTAATCTTACAAAAGTCTTTCTTGTTTTTGTTGGAAAACAGTTTTTTATTTAGCTTTTGTTTCATTTTGTTATCATTTCCTTATATGAACTCTTCAATTGAATAAAAATAATTTATAATTTATCTTGTTTTTTGTATTATTGGTCTCCATATAACGCGGTACGAATGATGTGATTTGTACTAAATCCGAGTTTCTTATAGCGCGGTTTCCATATAACGCGGTACGCACTCACCGCGTTATAGGAGGGTTGACTGTACACTGGAAAACAAATTTTTCACTAATTGTTATCAGCCAACGGCCATACTAGTCAGGATATACCGGTTCTCGTCCGATCACCGAAGTCAAGCTGAGTTGGGCGCGGATAGTACTTGGATGGGTGACCGCTTGGGAACTCCGCGTGCTTGTTGGCTTTCTCTTTTTTGTTTTACTATTGTATTCAATACAAAGTTCAACGACTGTAACTTAAGCAGAATAAAAATTTTTTAAACGAATGCAATTATTTCAACTTTTTATTGAAGAACAGCAAAAAAAGACAAAAAAAAAAGCCAACAGCACGCGGAGTTCCCAAGCGGTCACCCATCCAAGTACTATCCGCGCCCAACTCAGCTTGACTTCGGTGATCGGACGAGAACCGGTATATCCTGACTTTAGTTTAGTTTTAAATGCGTTTATTTATGGCTACAGAATTGTTTTACAATAATACATACTTTAAATAAACAAAAAGTACTTTGTTCTTGTCAATGCTCTAGAGACTTATACTACCTTGCACTCAGTCTTTAATTCTTATATTTATTCTCACGATAACTGCATATTATATCGCTCGTTATACTTTCTTTATCACAAATTACATTGCTTTGGTTAAAAAGATTAACTTTTTTCAGGTAATGTTCCCCAAAAATAGCCAACAAAAAGGGAACTAGCATCGCAATGGCAGACTTACATCTAGGAGAAAATAAATAAATCGTGAAATTATTTACAATAGAAGATAGAAAAGAGAAGAGAGGTATGAACTCTTAATAATAATGTTAGCCCTACCATACCGTTACAACTTAATCTTATTTTACTTGTATGTACGCGCTTTGTCAAAGTAATTGGAAGACTAATGATTTGTATCTAGTATTTGTACAATCTGTCAGTCTTTTGTTTATATTTATACTCTATATACTTTCTATATACATATAACACTTTATATAAAATACTCAACATTAAACAAATAACAATAAAGGTAATATGAAAATAAACTCTGCTTTTGTATTTTTCTTACCACCTAACATTGCGGGTTCACCTTATCTACTATAATAGCGGACAATTATTTATAAAGGCACTTCGATTTCTGTTACTATAAGGCAGAATTATTCGGGCTTCAGCCACCATAACTTTTTGCAGTCGATTTTAGTATATTCTATATAGTCTCTTTGTGGAATTGCTGTGTTGTACTTAAGTAATCTTTTATACGTTTTATTTTGTATTGAATCCGCAGGAAGGGAAATGGCTTTAACGCCTTTATGACGTGGGATATGGTACAATATCGGAATTGCTTCTTCATTCTGTATATAACCCTGCTTATCTAGAAGAATAAACGCTTCCGGGGGTATGTAACCTGAATTAATTGTCTTCTTTATATAATTGTCGTCTGGATATGGAATCGGGTAAATCATGCTATTGTTTGTGATTTTGGCTGCCGTTGCAAAATAGTTTCTAACGACCTTTATAATAAAGTTATCGACTCGGTTTATTTCGGCTGTATTATATATTATTGTATTACTTACATACTTTTGGTAATGCGAGCTAGGTGATCTGTTTAAACTTAAACATGCTCTTAAGCATCTTCTTTCGAATACACGTAACTGCTCCATTAATGATGCCCCGATATTATACCATATCTCGCATCCATAAGTGATTATCGGTCTTATGAGTAATTGATAACATATTAATTTGGTTTTTTTGTTTAAATTTTTTGCGAAGAATAACTTAGCGTTTGCTATAAATGTTTTTTTAGCCTTTTGTAATTGCAGTTCTACGTGTTTGTTCAAGAGAAATCTACTGTCCAATAAAATTCCTAAATATCTTACTGTGTCTTTGTGTTCGATTTTTGTTCCTTTTTCCATATCTCCTATTAGGGAGAAATGTTTGTATTGCTTTACGATAGTAGTAGATGCTCTTCTACAGGAAGGTCTGAAAAGAATTGTCTCGCATTTGCTGGTATTTACTCGTAGTTTCCATGCCTTATAATATGCGAATATTTTATTTATGGCCTTTTGGAGTATCTGTTGAATCAGTTTTGGCGATTTGCCTATTGTATATACGATCAAATCATCTGCAAACGCCGTCATGAAGCAACCTGTGTTGTCCAGTCCGAATAATTTCAGTGTGTCGCTGGTGTAAATGTTGAAGAGTATGGGTGAGTTAATTGTTCCTTGTTGAAGTCCGTTGGTTATTTTGAATGTTATCGAGGATGTTGTGTTATGTATGCAGACCTGGAATGACCTTCCATAAATCATGTTATGTATTAGCTTAATAATGGGTAGCGGGAATTCTTTTCTATGTAATTTAACTATTAGTCCATCTAGCCACACCGTATCAAAGGCTTTTTCGAGGTCCACAAGGCATGCACCCACGCAAGCACCACTATTCAATGCCCAGTTTACGTCGGAAGAAAGTTTATTTATCGCGTGTATCGTTGAATGATGTTTTCTGAATCCGAATTGGTTTTCGGGGATTATATTGCTAGCGTTGCATACTGTTAATATTTTATCATTTATTAGTTTTTCGAATAGTTTGCCAACGTTAGATAGTAAGCTGATAGGCCTGTAGCTGCTGGGGTTTGAACTATCTTTGCCTTTTTTTAAAATTGGTAATGTTTTTGCTTTCTTCCAGTATTCAGGGAAGTAGGCGTGATTTAGCATATTATTAAATATTATTGTGTAAAGAGTTATTATGTTCTTTGGCAGGTTTTTTAATACTATGTTAGGTATTTTGTCGTTCCCAGCTGATTTTTTGTTGTTTAGTGCTTTAATTTTTCTTTGAACTTGTGAGGTATTCGTGAAATAATCTAGTAGATCTTCCTGCGGTGTCGGCGATAATGCGTTGTTACTTTCTGAGAATTTGCAGATTGTATCTGGAATTTTTGTTTTTAGCTCTGTCAAAATCTGCTTATATTTATTTACTATTATGTTATTGAATGCTGGGCTATTGAGATTAGCATTTTGCTCGTTTACTGTGGCATATTGAGTGCCTAGAACGTTCAATTTGTCCGTTGTATTTTTTATTTGGAACTTACTCGCTCCATCCTTGGGAAGTGTATTTGTGTCTATGTCTGCTGCAATTAGTAACTCTGTGTCATTTTCGTGTATTTTGAGCGTCGGAAGTTGAGGTGATGACTTTTTCCTGTACATGCGGTTTATTTCTTTGAACATCTGGTCCGGCTTGTTTGGGTTTATCTGTTTGATTCTTTTATACCAGTAGTCGCTTACAACTTTTTGTGTTTCTGCTCTAATTTTATTTTTTAGGGCTTTAATCCTACTATTTAATATTCGTAATACGTGATCAGTCTGTGGTCCTATTGTTCCTGCTCTGAGAACTCTTCTTTGGGCGGAAACAGTTTCTTTCTCTTCTTTTAGAAGCTGTCTGATATTTTTAGTTAAGTATTTATCTATGGAGTTCTGTGGTTTGGGTTTAGGGATTGATTGTTCCATTGCTTCAGTTATTCTGTGTTCAATCTCCTGAATATAATCATCCATTTGTTCTTTTGTCAGATTTTTGTTTATTTCTATGTCTGGGTTATATGTTTGTAGTATTTTCTGGAATTTTATCCAATCAGCTTTTCCAAAATTATAAGTTATGTTTTCCTCGTTTTGGGTCCTGTTGATACTTTGGCTAGGAATATTAATTTCTGCCGTGATTGCCTCGTGGTCGCTTGTAAATTGCACTGTACTTAATTTATTATCACTTGAGTTTGAAAACTCTATCCTTGCATCTGCTAATACTAAATCGATAAAGGTTCCAAATCGTGGAAAAGAAGGAACGGCGGTATGAAGAAGATTTATTCTAAATTTAATATCATTATTGTCTAACCAGTCTTTAAGAGCTATACCGCGCTCATCAATAATTTTATTTGCCCATGTATCATGTTTTGCATTAAAGTCGCCTGCTATGATATAAAAGTTGGACAATTTCATTAAATCCAAGTCAATGAATAATTTTTCTAATTCCTCCCTGAACTTTGTAGTGGGTCCTTTCTTTGCATAAATTGCTATTAGTACGAGTTTGTTATTGCCTGAAGTATTTAAGCGTATTACTGTTGTCTCCAATATTTCTGTTTTTGTATCTATGTGTATTGTTTCGTACTTTATTCCCTTTTTGATTATTATAGCTGTACCACCTCCAAATTTTGCGTTTGGTCTATCATTCCTTATAATATTATAATTTTTAAAGTATATTGTGTGTTTTTCGGTTAGTTTGGTCTCATTTAGCATTACAATATCTGGATTCTTTTTATCCAATAATAGTGTGAGTGCCATTCGCTTACTATTGCCTACTAGTGAATTCACGTTTGCCGAAATTAGCTTGAGTTTTTGTGTGGTTTCCTGCGTCTTATTGAATGCAGTGTCCTGTTATTAGCATGTTTGCTAGGTGGTTCAACTTTGTGCTAACTGCTTCCAGGTTGGCTGCGAGTGTATCTATGCTTTTTTCTAACCTCTCTGTTCTCCTATGCAAGTTTTGTATGTCTTGTACCTCATTTTGATTGCCTTGTCTATGCTGGTAATCTGAATTGGTGTTACTTAGAGTTTTGTTAGGGTGCGTATCAGTGCCTGTTCTTTTCAGTGCATTTGCATATGAGTAGCCTGGTTTTATAAAAGCAGGATTTGAAATTAATGATGGCGAGTTTAATTTATTTTTATTTTTTTGTAATTGCAGATTTTGTTTGTACTCTGTATACTTTGGACACCCCCTATAAGAAGCAGGGTGGCCTTCTGTTTTACAATTAATGCAAAAAGGTTTTGTACTATTATGTCCTGATATCTCCTTATTAATTTTGCATTTACCAGGTTGATGAGCTTCATTGCACTTCACACATCTGTATGGGAGGTTACAATTGGATGCAGAATGCCCAAACCTTTGGCACCTCCTACATTGAGCATCGCCTTTCTTGATTAGTTTTTCCCATCTTATTATATGATGACTAATAAACCTTACATTGTTCAAGTTTTTAAGTTCACTGTCAGCTGATATCTGTACTAAGAATATTGGTAAGATACGCTCTTCCTTTATGGATTTAGTTGTTCTAAACCTACTTACTTTTATGAATCTTAAATTTTGTATGTTTGTGTTTTGTAATTCTTCCATAATTTCTTGTTCGTTGAACGATTCTGGGAGTCCCTTGAGTAAGAAGTTATATTGTTTTAACTCCTTAGGAGTATAAGAGTAAAAACTGGCTTCTGCCTGGTTTAGCGATTCTTTGGCCTTTTGGTATTCTTCAATGGTACTTAGCTGCAAAGAGTGTTTTGTTTTGCTTAATCTTTTAATATGAAAGTTTAGTTCTTTATTATTATTGGTTATAAGATGGATTGTGTCCTTGGGATCTTGATATAAGATGTTTATTGGGGGAGGCTTAGATGACGTTCTATTAGGATTTTTTACTTGTGTTGTTCCTTTATAGATGTTGGTATCCATTTGTTGTGTTGAGGGACCTGCGGAGGTTGTTTGTTGTTGCTGTGTATGAGACGTTGTCACATTATCCTGCTTCGACTTGCTGTTCGTGGCCTTTGTTCTCCTTTGTTCATTCTTCTTCCTTAACATTTGGATAAAGTCATCTTCCTTTACTACTTGGCTTTCGTCAGGTGCTATTTCCATTTCTGTGTGGTTCGAAGACCCTGTTTCTGTGTGAATTTGCTCTTGTTGAGATGCATCTCCTCTTGCTACGTTCTCTATTATTTTCTTTAAATTGTCAATTTGTATCTTTAATTCTTTGTTTTCATTCTGTAATTTTGTTATTGTTGCCTGGTTCGTTTCTAGTTGCGGCACTATCGTTATTTTCGGCTGTGTACGTTTTTCTACTTTATTTATTTTACTTTTTGTCATTTTTATATTTTGTTTTATAATTGATGTAATCGGTTTCTCTTTTAAGTTTGTTGTTTTTATTCCGTTACCTGTAGATAATGGTGTTTCCAGGAATTTTTTGAATTCTTGTATTTGGTTGTGTTGCCACGTGCTCGTTTTGTAGGTTATGTCCTCCGTCGTCGTTTCTTGGGCTGCATTTTCCGTTTTTTCCTCCAAACTGTACTCCAGTCTGCTATTTTCACTACTATATCAACGTATGCTCACTAGAATTACCTTATATGCTATTATATTAACTCCGTTTCATAAAGAATTATAATTGTGCTACGATTTCGTAGAGGTTAAACTTCCTATACGTTCGAGCGATCAGGCCGCGGTGTGGTATATCCTGACTAGTATGGCCGTTGGCTGGCACTACTTGATACTAATTTTCTTTATCTACAAGTTTGTTGCAGTTTGCCTTATGTAATGTTTAACCCTTTGACTGCGGCGCGCTTTCGAACGAATCCATCAATATGTACGGCGCGTTTCTCGCTTGTCGGTCGCTGCGACCAGTTGTCCACTGACTAGTGGACACTGACAGTGACCAAAACAGTACCCGGAAATTTGATGCTATTCTTACGATATTGAAACAATTGCCGATATTTGGTTGCTATGTTACATAAAACAACAAGTAAGTCCGAAGAGTACGAAAGGGAAAGAATTGTCCATCGTCCTCGATGCGGGAAACTTAGAGCATAATGGACAATACTTTCCCTTTCCTACACTTCGGACTTACCGTTGCGACCGTAGACCTTTGGCTATCAGTTTCGGCAGATAGAGTCAAACCCGCGGAACTTACCGTAACAATAAGATCGCTTTTATGACTTACTCGTCAAACCGAGATGTCACTGCTGAAAATCAGTAAATTTCTAAACGTTAGATCTCAAGAACTACTAAAAATCGGGTAGGTACATAAAACCTTGATGAATTCGTCTTGAAAAGCACTATCGCCTGATCAGAAAAAAAATATATAGTTCCATGTAAAAAACGAAATTTTACTATCATATCTTTTACATTAATAACAATAAAAAAATTTTACTTCGGCCAAAACATAGGGCCTCTTTTACCCTGCAATTTCCATATAAGCACTTTTTCGTGACATCAATAGTTCATGAGATATTAAGGTGTAACACTTTGGCGCGGACACCCTGTAGAATAAAATTCGGAAAGGTTCAAGGAGGATAATAGAGCCTAGTCTTTTCCCTGGCACGCGTCCATATCTCATAAGTTAATTTATTTCTTATTATTTCATCGATAGTGTATTGTTTGCTTTTGCTCATTGCTTTCGATCATGAACTGTTTCTTTCCGTGGCAACGTCAGTTTGTTACAGGCGAAGCTATCGGAATCATCGCGAGCCTTTAACAAACTGTTCACTTTTGTACTTTGTGAGCATTACCATATATCATTTATTTTATTTATTTTTTAATTTTTTTCCCCATTCATTTTATATATTTTTAATTATTTTATTACATAAATACAAAGTAGTGCAAATAGTGTCCAGCGACAATGGAGGGTATAAAATACCGGAATAAGAAGAGTACACGATTAAGCCGAAAGGCTTCGCTACGAAACAGAATTGGGTCACCAGCATCGCGCGGACACCGCATCTCATTCCCAAGCAAGTACAACACAATCAGAAATTGTATCAGATGTGTCAAATAATGATTGCAACGTATCCTCTGAATTATAATAATAATAACAGTAATTTAGCAGAAATCAACGAAATTAAATATTCATCAGAAGACATTTGTCCGGACGAAAAAAAAACGTTAGAAATAACGATATATTGACATTGCAATCAGCACCTGATACATGTAGTGAAGAATACGTAGATGCATGTAGACAGTAAAATTGATGTACATTTGTGTTCTGCTGAGATTAGTGAACAAAGCATCGCAAACTTAGGGGACGTTTTTTCGGAATAGCAAAGATTGTCAGCCGATTGGCAGAATTCATGCCAGTTCACTGATCTCGTCATAAAAAAAACGATGCGTTCCGGTCTCAAAACTAAATATTTCGTTGAATGTCGAATGTGTCACTTCAAAGGTGATTTTTGGAGTGAAACATCTGACGAAATATTGGATGTCAATCGAGGTGCCGAAATGCGTACCATATTGACAGGGACTGGATATACACAATTAGAAAAATCGTTAGCTGCAATAGATGTAAAATGCATGAACAAATATACGTTAGCCAAATGCTAAGATGAAATGTCCAAAGCTTTAGCCGCCGCTGCAGACAAAGAAATGCAGGAGGCTGCTAAAATGGAAGTGCAATTAGCAATTGCAAGAGGTGATGTCATTGACTATATTCCATATATACTTGTGAAAACGGACGGTTCTTGGATGGAAAGCTCCTAGTGCAGTGGTGATGACGATTTTCCATCTCGGACGGCTATTATACGCCCGATTATAACAAATATTGTTAGATTTGCGCACGCGCTAGTAAATTAAATGGTACGGTCCGCGAACACAAATATTACAAAAACTAGGGAACTAGTTAGAGTTCCACCAGTATGGAAAGTGATATCATCCTCGAAGGCTTTCGTTGCAGCTTAGAAATGTACGGGTTAATATATTACAAATATATTGGCGATGGCGACAGCAATGTTCTTAAAAAATTAAGAGATTTCCCACCTTACCCAAATGTTGTTGTGGAGAAGATTGAATGCATCAATCGTCTTCTCCGCAACCTTTGTAAAAAAATAGAGGAAATTAAGAAGAGTGGTGGTCGAAGTCTCTTAAAATTAAGAAAACTTGTTGCGCAAAGTAGTAAAGCGTTTCGTATGAATATTACAAAAGCTGTAACGTTTCGCCGCAACAGCGATGCAACTTGGGAAAATAAAATTACTGGTTTGATTAAAGATTTAAGTAACATTCCTAGCCACATTTTTGGGGAACATAAAGATTGTTCTTCCCTTCCATACTTTTCCAATGAAGAAATAAAAGAAGGCGAGGAAAATCTTGCTCCCCAATTACAAATGGCAGGATTATATGCAAAAATAGAATATGCAATGAAACGCATTGTTGATAACGCAGAAAGTGTGTTATATAATTATACCAGCAATTATGTAGAAAGTTGCAATGTTGTTATTGCTAAAATGATTGACTGGCAAGCGTATTAATTTTGCTACAAGAGGTTCTTACCAAACATGTGTGAAAGCATCAGTACTCCAACCCCTAACACTTCGAAAGCGCAGAGTACTGTTTGCTGCACGATTGATAAAGTGCCTCCAATTCTAGCAATAGACCTCGAAAAAAGAAAAATGGGATAGCGTGTTAAGACAGCGTTAGAATTGGGTGTACCAGTTCGTAGATCAAAATATGCGGCCAAAGCGTTCAGAGCCGATAAAGATTATGGGTCAAATGCGGAACAGCCGGATATTAATGATAATGTCTACAAACAGTTGAAATCCAATTTATATGAAACTCTATTCAATCAACGGCGAAATAGAGACGTTTTAGAATCTGTAACGCGAGGTCAGCATGCAAATCCGCAGTGGCATTATACACGTCGAGCGCTGTTGATTGCCACTATCTTGGAAATAGTTTGTCGCAGAGAAAGCGCATCGTGCAAAAATGTTATAGAAAATATTCTTTAGCCTCCTCAACTAACGAGTCTTGCGATTAAATGGGGTAAAGAAAAAGAGATTTTAGCACGACAAGAAAAAGAGATGTTAGAAATAAAAATCAATGAATGTGGATTAAGTAAGCACCAAATGATCAGTTTTGGTTCTCTTACAAGAAGGCATCAGATGTCTCGAACTGCCTCGATTTATCAATGACCCAGTCATTTACGACTCCCTACACGTAAACGTCAAGAACACACCATCGGCATCATTCTTTTCTTTTATGCTCAATTCATAGCAATTATACCGAACTCTGTTCATTCATTTACCATCCTCGCCTTCCCCATAATAAACATCGTTCTCATTCATAAATCGTTTGAAGGCAAAATAGCGACGGCTAATTGACTCCAACGATTCTTCAAAATGCATTGACGCTAAGATGCTCTTATGCGGCGCGACAGATGTCTCCTAGAAATTTATCGAATTTTTAATAAAAACGATGACACCTGCATGAATGAAAAGCACGGGTATTACTATCAAATTCAAGGGCAACTGCATATAACGCAAAGACAATATTATACCTTTGCTAGATGGATAGCCTTCGGAACAAAGCACACAATTGTTGAGCGTGACGATACATTTTGGGAAATCAAAATGTTACCATCGCTCTAACAATTCTATGAAGAGTGTCTTATTCCCGAAATAATAGAGCAACAAGTCAACTTGAGAGCCACAATTCAGTCACGATACAATGGAAATATTAAATACAGATTTTTCTAACAATACGTTTACGATGGACGTCTATGAAACTTATTAGTAGTGTTCTCTTGCCGCAAAATGTCAGAAAACAGTATACACGTCATTTTTTAAAAAGGGAGATATCTAGGAGTAATAGGCTTCTATTCGTCCTTATCTACAATTTCGTAATTGCATTTGATGTCATAAAAATCAGTGCTTAGTTGCCTTTTCATCAGACCTGACGTTTAAGCAGGGACCAACATTGATGAAAAATTATAAATACTGTAGAAATGTGAAGAAAGCGACGGTGAGTAACTGAGGACTATAAAGGTATAAAGTTCACGTGTGCTTAGTTCTTCTTTGTAATTCATGCCAGAAAATAGCGTGTTTTGTAACACTTTTTAACTATTTTAGAGAAATGCTGCTATAGGAGCATGATATAACTTTAAAACTAATTGCTTCATGCATGCACCATTGCAGTCCTACTGATCACCTACTTCACGATCATCCCCTTTTAGTCGCCTCTTACAACAAGGTGAGCAACCCTATTTGGGCCATTCTTACTGAAGTAAACTATAGCTTGCTACATCCCTCTAATATTGAATATTCAATTTTTGAATAGAGAAGAACCAGCAATATCAGTGGATCTTCAAAAACATATAAAACTACTAAATCGTTGAAATTGATCTTTATATATTTATATATTCATCTTTATAGTTACAGAAAACCATGAAAACCCACTATACAAGGGATGTGAAAGAAAACAACAAAATTAGTATTCTAATTTTGTAACGAGTACATCACAGATGTAAGGACGACTGACATGACATAACAATGTGTTAGCAATAATGTATGGCAAATTTTGAATGACAATGAGAAGCATCGGTATCGTTATCATCGAGTGAGGCATTAGAAGAGGGTGACTTCGAAAAAAAGACAACTTTTGCACGTGAATGAGAGAGAAAATACGAGTAGATGAATCCTTCCTTTCACGCATTTTATTCACGGATGAGGCGAGCTTTAATAGACATGGAATATTTAATTGCCACAATAGCAATGTTTGGAATGAGGAGAACCCGCACACGACGTTAGCGGTTAATACGCAACGTCAATTTTCACTAAATATTTGGGCAGGCATTTTGGGAAACGACCTGATTGGTCCTGTTGTTCTTCCCAACAGATTGACAGGTGAAGGATAGCTGGAACTTTGAAGAAATGGATTACCCACACTATGAGAAGATGTACCGTTGAAAATAAGGCCTCACATGTGGTACGCGCAAGATGGCGCACCTCCACACTCTACAATTAGTGTACGTGAGCATTTATCAACACACTTCCAGAACAAATGGATCAGAAGAGGAGCACCTATACCATGGCCTGCGCGGTCCTCAGATTTAAACCCAATGGATTTTCATTTCTGGAGACGCATGAAAACTATAACATATTCAACCCCCGTTAATTCAATAGAAGAATTAGAACAGCGAATCGAGTTTTCCGCGGTAATCGTAAAAAATGGTATGACGGACTTCGAAAAAGTGAAGAGAATGGTGGACCTTTTGAACAATTACTGTGAATGTGTTTTCTGTGGATACTGCGGCCGGGACAATCGTGGTGCGTGTGTGTATGTTAATGGGGGTTGAAAATTTCATTTAGTTTTCGAAAAGATAAATTGGTGTGGCGCAAACTTTGTGGACGCTACGGACGGAACAATCGCGGTGTGTGACACATACACACTGCGGACGGAATAATCGTAGTGTGTGTGTTTGTTTAATGATGATTCCTCATCGGGAAATATCCTTATTATGCGGAAAACGATGACAGTCACCCTTTTTACTTAACAATTCCATAGAGCGGGTATCGTTATGCTCTTGTGGATTTTAGCAGGTAAACGGGTGTCATGTCATACGACGATGTGTTTAAGACTTAATAAAGAATTCTCGCATCGTACATTCATTTCTAAGGTAAGCGTCAGAGTAGTTTTTAATTTTATATCGTTAAATAAAAAGCCATTTTTTATTTTCAATTATTTAAAAAAAAACTGCTCTTGCCATTTATCTTCATTTTCGTTTGATCGATACAATTAGTTTCGTTGATAAATGTATACTTAATAAATTTTGTAACGACTTACCGGCTGACGCATTATCGACGGTGGTAACTACGTTATCGATATTGCGCGATTTGTTTGTTCACGAACAGGGTCAATCGTTACGCTTCCATCCATCGCTCTCGCGTCTGGGCGCGCGCTTTTCTCAGTATTTTTCATCAATAATGCAAAAAATTAGCTTTAACCAGCATTTTGGTAAAGGAAAAAGTTGTTCGGGATCACCCCAGCTACTACCCTCTAAAATTATGCCCACCAGTAGTCGAATATCCTGTATATTATTTAAACAAATGCGATTCCACATTAAAAAATACCCTCTAGCTCTATTGGTTCCAGAGATATGCAACAAAATGTGATTTTCACCCCCACTTTAGAGACTATTTTCACCCCATTAACATGAATGTCGGCAGCTAAAACTAAATACGTATCGAATATTTGTTCGAGAATTACGTAATATCAAAGTTTCATCAAAATTTGAAATTATCAATTCGGGATGGTCTTTTGTCAATAATTTAATGATCCAAGTTTCCATTCTTCCTTCATTATTCTTTTTATTTATCCTAAAAAGAAAATTAAAAAGAGTAACTTTCGTACAAGGGGTATACAGTGGAAAACAAATTTTTCACCAATTGTTATCAGCCAACGGCCATACTAGTCAGGATATACCGGTTCTCGTCCGATCACCGAAGTCAAGCTGAGTTGGGCGCGGATAGTACTTGGATGGGTGACCGCTTGGGAACTCCGCGTGCTGTTGGCTTTTCTCTTTTTTGTTTTACTATTGTATTCAATACAAAGTTCAACGACTGTAACTTAAGCAGAATTAAAATTTTTTAAATGAATGCAATTATTTGAACTTTTTATTCCAGAACGGACAAAAAAAAAACAAAAACAAAAAAAAGCCAACAGCACGCGGAGTTCCCAAGCGGTCACCCATCCAAGTACTATCCGCGCCCAACTCAGCTTTTGACTTCGGTGATCGGACGAGAACCGGTATATCCTGACTAGTATGGCCGTTGGCTGGTACTAATTGATACTAATTTTGTTTATCTAGGACTTTGTTGCAGTTTACGTTGTGTAATGTTTTCTACAAAGCTGTGTAGATCTGAGAATTGTTCCCTATCCATTTATAAAGGCAAGCCTAATAAAAAAGTTTTACCACTAAGTACAAAACAAAAATATAACAATTGAAAAAAATAAAAAACTTGTTCCAGAAACAGTAACCTATTATAATAGCACCAAGTATGGCGTTGATGTACTTGATCAAATGACCCGAAAGTATAGCGTTAAAAGCAACTTCACGCAGATGGCCTCTATAAGTTTTCTACAACATTTTAGATTTAGCAGCTATCAATGCTTGAATTCTGTATAAAGAAACGACTCAAGTAAATTTTTTACGAGAAGATTTTATTTTCTAATTGGCTGAAGAGCTAATTGTAAGAAGTAAAAGCAGATGTAGAAACCATTGTGCTAAATGTAATAGAAATGTTAGCGGAAAATGTATTTCAAAAACAGAGTTTACATGTAAAAATGTTTTCCACGAATTTTTTGATAATAAACATTCTATTCAAATTTATTTGGAACTATTTTCTTTGCAAGAAACCTGAATTTTCTTGTACGAATCAAATTGGCTCACTTCAGTAAAAATAGGTAAATAACACTGTCCAACAGCCAATTAGCGTTTCTAATTTAGACTAGTGATTCTTACAGGGTTTTTCGCGCTGATTGTGAATCTGCAACCCGTTTTTCTCCAGCACGTACAGTTTTTGAGAAATTTGAGTTTGAAAAGAAAGCACATTTTAAAAATTTGAACCAATTTTGTGAGGTAACTGTAAAAGATACTAAGATTCTGTTTACATCAAAAGATTCTATAGACTTTCCCGAATACAACGATATCTGCGTTTTATGCATTCTAAATGCTTAAACATGTTTAAATGGCCATTGAACGCCGAGAGACACGGATTTTGCACCAATTTTTACGTATATTTTTCAATTTATCTTAAAAAGTAAGGGTCTAGTGGAAAATTGAACTATACCAATAGAGCGATAGAGCAGATTTTCATCTTTAAAATGCACCCATAGAAAGTTGCAACGTCGTTTTTTTTTACAATGCTAGAAAGCAAAATAGCAACGTTCGAGACGCAGCAAGGACAGCGGTGCTCCGCGCCAGAGCGTCATCGTATTAATATGGAACGATCGTACTACTTTCCGCAGTACCCGTGGATAATGTACAAACAGTTGACATACGTTGTTCGCAAACAATTTACAGCAGTGCTAGGAATTAGTTGCCCTTTTCGGGCCGATTTCTGAGTCGGCGCCTACCGTGCCCCTACTACCGCACTCGACTGCCGTGCGCCAGGGACGTCGTACGATAGATTTGTCGGAATAAATCGGTGATTAGAAATTTTCTCGACAAATATATCGTGCGACGTCCCTGGCGCACAGCTTCACGTGGGCAGTCGAACGCGGTAGTAGGGGTACGGTAAGCGTCGAGTCCGAAATCGGCCCGAAAAGGGCAACTAATTCCTAGCACTGATTTACAGGCAACGTAAAACAAAATACAAGTCCGAGATGTTCGGAGATAAATTTTTCCTGGTTTCTTATTTCTTGAAACGAAAAACAAAAGCGTTTAAAAACACTAATATACGATGATTCTTCACAAGACACTAAACTTCTTTACACTCTTCTTCATAAGACACTTCACGTGTGTTCAGAGTCTTATATGCATCGAATTAGACATTTTCGGAGTAATCAGAAGATTAGAAGTGATGTGTTGAGTTTCAGAGTTAATCACTAATTAAGTGTTTCAAGGATTGTCGAGATCCCGTGAACGTTTGGAATACTAGCTTATTGAGAATACTGGCTTATTGAGAAAATAAGGCTGATCAAGGCAGGGTTGACAGAGATGGTAACACGAGTAGAAAAATCTCCGCTTTCCGACTTCCACGAGGCCAAACTCATGAACGGCTTTATTTTAACTGTTTCAAGCTTATCAAGAGGTTAAAGACTTTCAAGATTTCCATATTTCCAAGATTTTCTGAACTTTCAGAGCACTTCAAAATACTTGAGAACTTTCAAGGTTTTTAAGCTTTAAGTAGGATTTGAAGCTGAAGTAATTGAATTCTGTTCACCAAAGCAATGAGCTACCGCTTCATCGTAACATTTTTTCTCACATAAATTTTGATCAAAGTAAATCGCACGCTGCAATAAAATTACCCAAAAGATACGTCAAATTGAAACAAATTTAACTGAATTTTGATTTACAAGATTCAACATTAACAGTATAAACAGATATACTATTAACAAAATTGAGAAATTAAAAATTTCAGGACAATTATTGCTAACATTTCTTTAATATTTATTCAATTAGCAAATTAATAACTAATTATTCTATATTTCATACTCTTTCTGTACATTTTTACCACAATTTCGATCAAAAGAATGTTTAACACTAAATTGCCGAAGGAAGTCATTTTGACTGCTTTCCAATTTAAATCAGAAAAACAATTGTGTATATAAAGACACAGCTTGTGACGTGGTATTTTATACCCGTCACAAGGAGCCTCCTCGGGAGATCGTGGGCAGGAACCGTCTAGAGAGAGAACGAAGCGCGTATAATATCGTACGAACGAAATCTGTCGCCGTATTATTTTATATGTACCGCTGGAGAATGACGTCATTTGGTGACAGCGGTGGGATATCCTAACCGTTACGGTAGGATTCACGAAACAGGCGCTCCCTAAAACCATTAATTCAGGTATCACTCGAATCCTTTTCCTAATAGCCCATACCGTTAGGGTCATTTTTATTGCACCGCGATGTCCAAGACGCCCCGCGAGCCGCGCAAGACAATGGAGATGGATCTGCGCTCAGGAAAATCCAGCGGTCCTACCGAACAAGACCTGCTCGACCTACAGAAACAATTAGCGGACAAGGAAAGGAGACTTCGTGACCAAGCACAAGCTTTGGAGTTGGAAAAGGAGAAAATGGCTCAAAACGACGGCGAATCATCCGCAGCAGCTCTGAGGGAACTTGAAATTGTTCGCCGAGAATTTGAACAATTTAGATCTGCAACCAGTGCTGGCTCCGCAGCTCCGACGATTCAAGGAAACACCTCGCAGCCACGAGAATCTACAACGATGCAGAGGGAATTTGAATCAATTGGTCTAATTCTAAAGGAAGCTGTCGACTCTGTACCAGCATTCGACGGGAAAGAAACAGGAGTTTTTGAGTACACCGAAGCAGTGCGTCGTGCTCAACGATTAGTGCCAGTTTCCGCGCATTTCACATTAACGCGACTTCTTATAAATAAATTGCGTGGTCGAGCCCTCACCGCGGTGGAAGATCAGTTAATCGATACACCGAATGAACTTTGTGACCGGTTGAAACGTGTGTTCGGTCCGAATCGAACAATCGATCACTATCGAGGACAGTTAACTGCGATATTTCAAGGCGAGAACGAACATGTTCTAGATTACGCGCAACGTGTACGAGTGATCAGATCCGCGATACTAGACTTCTGTGCCACTATCGAGCAGAAAAGAGAAACTGACGTTTTTGTGCGGGAATGTTTCTATAGAGGACTTCATCCGTCAATCCGTTCTGAGGTGAAGGCGTGTCGGTACTACGCGTTTAACCAGTTAATAGATGAAGCATCTGACGCATACAAATTAATAGAACGCGATCGTGAGAGATACGGAAAACCGCCACCGTTAGTGCAAAGACGAGTGCAGTTCGAACCCGAGGTGCGAGACAATAGAAGTTACTCTCCAGGACGAACACTTGCATGGAGAAATCCAGCACCTGAATATCAAAGGAGTGGAAGTCGTCCAAACTCCAGGGAACCCCCACCAAATAGATATAGTCATCCTGGAAATTTACAGCGTCAAACCAGCTTCGAAAGAGAGAGAGAGCAGCATCCCCATCGAATCCCTAAATTTTGCAATTATTGCAAAACACCGGGACATGACATTCACGAGTGCAGACGAAGGGAATACAACAATCGCCGTGCGGGAAACGCCGAGCCCCTTCAACCAGCAGCGGACCGACGGTTGGAGGCGGCGAGACGTCAGTAGGTCCAAATAAAGAGATAAGAAGAATCGCACAAGCATACGTGTATCCAGGACCCTTAGTGCCTTTAGTGTTAATCAGTGCACCAAAATTAGTTCGTGAAACTCAGTTCATGATAGACACCGGTGCGGAGATAAATCTATTGAAAATTTCAGTGTTGAAAGTCGGCACGCAAATAAACTTATCCGAAACATTCCAAGTGCGCGGAGTGGCAGCCGATATTCTACAGACATTAGGAACTGTAACGTTAAAAATATTTGACACTGATATAAAATTTTCTGTTGTTCCGACGCACGTGGACATGCCCGCGGACGGAATCCTGGGGACGGATTTCTGTTTCAGGGGCGTTCGCATCTCTTACACAGATCGCGCCATTTTCTTTGGCGGTAGGAGGATCCCGTTCTGCAACGCCGAAAGGTTCGGCGCGATACCGGAGAAAATGGAGGAAACTGCCACGCCCTCGAGCGAGACTAGCCAACCGCTGCCCGAGACGGATCAGCCAATGGGAGAAGGCCGTCCCACAATCATGGCGCCCGAACCGGAGGTCGGCGACGTCATAGCGATGTTTCGCAACTTTGACATCTATACAAACGCCCATGCACGCATAAAGCCAGCTTCCGACAATCCACGAGAAACTCCTGATCAAGGCACGAGTTTGAACGAGCCGAAAACCAAAGAAGCAGCCAGGTTCGTGTCAGCCGTTTACAAACCCCCAGTCCCCACACAACCCGACAAAAACCCCGACAACGAGGAAGATTGCCCCACTGCCATTCTAATTAATCTCGAAGAAGAAAGCCCACCCCCGGCCCCTGTGAAAGAAGAGCCCTATAGCGAGTATTACGAACTTTTAAAAGACATTTCTTTTGAAGTCCCAGCCCCCTCAACCCCCGCAGAGACACTAGAAGCGGAATTCCTTAGGTTAGGTAATATTGAAGTAAGCGAAGAAGAATCAGATTTTTCAAATGTATCAGAATTTTCTAGCATAAGCAAGAATAGCGTAGGTTACGAGGATGTAGATTTAGAATTTAATGAAAGCGATATACATAGATTCTGACGAAGATGTTGAATTCGAATTTTATAGGAGTAATAGCGTAATATCCAGCTACGGCGGTAGCGACATTGACGAGTGTTATGCTAGTGATAGTGAATTCTTACTCGGGGAACCTCCCGAAACTTATAATACATTCGATTTCTCCAGTTACGGAAAATATTAAATCAGTTTTTGAATTCTGCCGCGGAAGAAAATAATATTCTCGGAGCAACCGCGATTCCGACAATAACCAACAGTTCGAATCTTAAAAGTATTAACTTCATCTCGGTTCGTGGAATTTCGATTACCGCTCAACCAAGTGTTAAACCACGCGCCGCGAAACCTGACACTCCGATATCGCGTGAAACATCAACATCCGCCGCCAGCGTCGCACCGAACAGTAAACAGAATACGTCACGCGCACCGACCGAGTCTTCAAAGAGTTGGAATCTTCGTCCTATTATCATCGAAAATTCACTGCCGCCACTTGAGAACATAAATCCATCTGACCCGCGTTACGAATTTTACCGTCAAAAACACCTACAAAACATCCATTCTCAATAAATCATCGGGAGTCCCGGCTATACGTGGACGTAAGCGCCTCGTGGCCGAAAGCCTGCAACAAATAAATCTAATCCTGTAAAAGAAAAATTTTTTCCACATTTCCATCACGCTCAGGACGTGACAAAATTTGGTACGAGATTATTTATGTAAAAGAGCGCGAAATCGAGATTACCATACCGCGGGTTGTCGACCTCCTGGCTTGCCATTCACGGGCAGGTTCTGCAAAGTGTGACCGGAGTGGCTTATTGTCGTAAGGAAATTAGCTTAAGTTAGAAGGGTAAAACCCGGGGGCCCCTCCTGTCCGGGACGGTCAAGGATCCCGACGTCCGGACTTTTCGCGTGGCCGAGAGATCGCTTCTCGATCTCTCGGATTGCCATTCGGCTGGATCACCGAACCTGTACCGGGGAATGGTACAGCGTAAGCCACAATCAACGTATCGTCTCGAGTAGGCCTTTGCCAATATTGTGCCCTCCCACGTCTCGATTTCGCGAGCTCTTAATACGGACGTAGAACGTAAGTGCATGTTTTATCGTATCGGATATTTCGTGTTTGTCGCGCCATTTCCCGTTTTCTCTCTCTCTAGACGGTCGCCAATACAGAATCGATTTACGTAAAAGATTAAGTCGCGTCGCGTGTAAAATTAAGTGCGTTTAATTCCGTTGCGTTTCGAGCAATTGCGTTTCCGTTGCGTTTCGCCGAATTCGTCGCGTTTCGTCGTGTACGCCGCGTTTCGTTGCGATAGGATAATTTCGTCGCGTTGAAAGAATTCCGTCGCGTGGAATAATTTCGCCGCGTGGAATAATTTCGCCGCGTTAGTATAGTTTCGTCGCGTTAGGATAATTTCGCCGCGTTAGGATAATTTCGCCGCGTTATTATAAGAATCCGCGTTGCGTTAAAGTTTCGTTGCGTCGCGTATCGATTCGGGTATCGAGGATAATTCGAAGATTGTATTCTGCTTAGGAACTGGCAATTATAGTTCCGTGATTAAAATCTCGCGGAGAGTTTTTCGGCCTTTCGCCGAGTGTAATTGTAATCGAATTAACGTACGATACCGGATCACCCGGTACATCGAAGTCAACTAGATTTAGAATAAAGACCGCTGTTTTAACTAATACTGCTCAATCAAGGTTTCTCGCAAATTTCCCCGAATCACGTTTTCTCGTACGCCTCCGCGTCTAGCTCCTTTGCCCTTTAAGAATCCCGACGCTCTACCATTTCGTTCGGTCACTGAGCTACCGAGTCGTTCCGCTGCCGATTCGAATCTTCCGCGTTTTCCCGGAATCGCCATAAACGATTTCCCTATTTTTCCGCTCAGAAACTCATCTCGCGTCTAAGTTCCCTATCGCGACACGGAAACGCGTCTGGCGCCCAAATAACAAATAAAATAAAGCGATATTGAACGGGTTCGGATCGGGCGCCGAAGTGCTATTCGCTCGCGGATCCGCGGAGGCGCCGCGACGGTCAAAGTCGCGGGCAAGGCCAGGGAGGGTCAGTCGAGTATTCGCGGGCGAAACGGGGTCGCGGGCAAACACGCGAGCTAGCCGCGATATCACGGGTAGCAAGCTTCTTAGAATTTGGGACTTTTTGTACAACATATAAAGGCGTTTATTAATCATAGTAGTTGCCTCCCCCCTCTTTCATTTTCGGTATATATATGTATTATACCTGTATTGCCGAAAAGCAGTCATTTTGACTGCTTGGGAAATTTTAAATAATCAAATGACTTTTATTATTCGGTTGAGTAAATTTCTTATATGACCGGATCGGCTCCGAATTCGCATAACAGTTTATATATTTTTTTATTACCGTCACTCGTACGTGACTTGTTATTCGAATCTTTATGCCAAGCCTGCCCACGCATCTCATTCCCCTTGAACGCGCGATATCGTAGTTCAGGACGAAAGAAAGATCATTGATGTAGGATTATTTACTGTAATCGATACACTTTGATAGAGTGGGAGGACTGTAAATAATATAAGAAATATTAAAAATTAATTTTAAACAAATTTCTTTACAGATTAGTTATTCTTTCACAATGCAGTCATTTTGACTGCATTGGGGCAATGTAGATATATACAAAGTTTCCGTCTTTCTAGTATTTAATTTTTGTTAACAGATGTACGCAATTAAAAATATACTTTTCCTAAAAATTGTAACTCGAAATTTAAAAATGTGAATTTAAAATTATGCAATACCGAAACAACTTGCAAGATTTACAAGTCTTCTCGATGTCTCTGTCATCGTGGACTGTTATCACTGGAAAATATTCGTTCACCTATACACGCAGTATACTTGTAAGTGAAAGTGGGAGAATATGTAAATAACATTTTGCACGTCAGCAGTTGTAATTAATAATTATCATATTATTACCTAAAAACAGGATTATTTTCTAGAAAAATATCTCGATTGAATTAATTTTTTGTAGAACTATATACCAAAAATTATTTTAAAAATAATGTAATAGATTTAGATTTGCAAATAAATCGTCATAAGAAACATTGTTGAAGTAACTGATTGAAAAATGTACACGATATCATGAAATCAACGAGCACCTTGACTGTTTATAGTCCTATACGTCCGAATAATAAATACGTTGTATTTTTCGCGCTAGATTTTTTCTGACTACTTGAACGCATTTTACTTTCAGCTCAGTTTTAAAAAAATACAGATGTTTGTTTGAACCTTTAAATTAGAAATATCAGGTAGTATATGTTTTTTACCAATTTTAAATACACCTTAAAATTTAGTGAATTTCCATTATTTTTCTTTGCTTAGAATTTGGCAACGTGCAATATAAGAAGGATTAGTAGTTCAATTATTGTTGTTTCTACACTTAATAAAATATTTGTCAAAAATAGCAAAATTGATGGAGGAATAAAACAGACATAAAAGAAAAGAGGACTATTGGTATACGACAAGCAGGTAATACTGTAATAAAACACACAATTGAACATTAGAAGTTAAAAATGAATAAGTATTCTCTTTCATGCTTACATTAGGACTATACTCAACAACGCAGTTCCCCGAATTTCTAATTAGGTAAGATATTTACTCTTTTGCCTCTAAATAAGATATATAAGAAATAACGTGGGTTTCATTTTTATATATTCCAACAAGGACAAAGGAAAGCACTAAAATAAATGTAATAAAATCAATGCAGAAATATCAGTGAATATTAGAACTAGCAAGACATTCTATAAACGCTAAAATTAAAAATTGTGGAATTATATGCAACATCACAAAATAAGAAGCATTAGAAAGATATCGCACAATGCAACTAGTGTTTACTTCCTTTAACAACATATGTTTGTCCCGTATCGAGAAGTCTTATATCCTTTTTACGAAAATTATTAATTAATTAAGATTTTGTCAACATAATTATATCGGTTATTTTTGTGTATTTTAAATAAAATTAAATATTTTCTTTCACACAACGACTTTTTGCTGTGAACTGCCAGTATTCAATTACTATTATTACTCACTGTACATACGCATTTACACTACATTCGCGTCAAAGAGACCATCAAGACAGTTGGAAAAGAATTCAAAATAAAAGAATGCATAATAATTTAGTTCAAGGAGTAGATATCAGTAGAAAAACAACCAACAATTGTTACATTAATATAATAATTCTTAACTACATGAAATAAACTTTTTACTGTAACTTCAAAATTATTTATAGATGCTTCTTTCTTTATTACTTTACATAGGGCTGCAAATTTGCGAGTTCGAATATTAAAATGTCATGGATAATCGGTTTTAAAATTCGAGTATTTCAAATACTTTAAATAATCGAATACGTGATTATATGTATTTATTGTGCTTGAAACAGCAGATACATTAAAAAATCAGCGTATCAGTACAATACTCAAATTCACAATGACGGTTCAATATAATTGTTCACTTAATTAACATACGTTCAAAAAAACTAAACACTTCAAATCAAGACGTCGATTGAAACTAAAATAAATGTATGAATGAAAAACTAGAATTAACGCTGTTATTTAAAATTATCCCTCAAGAAAATGCCATAGTTTTGTTATTCATTATATGTGTTGAATTATAATTTTAATTAATGAGCAAAAATAAGTATATGTATTGAGAGTCACTAAGTCTGCAATAAAGAAAATCCTTAACTCTGTCACCACAGTCAATGGGTACTAAGCTGTGTTTATGCCTAAGAGCAATTCAGCGAATACGTTGCAGACCTAGGCTATTATTTTTTCTCAAGTGGACGCCAGGTTTAGAAAATTTGTTTTCTAACAATAAGTTTTCTTTTCACTTTTAGTTCAATCCTTCAATTGTAAAGAGGTCCTTCTAAATCGCTTAAATAAATTCGTTCACTTTGAAGTTACTCTATTTTTATTTTATTTAAATAAGTAGTCACCCAATATTCCTGCAATACGAAGTGAAAGAATACTATCTAATTACCTTTATTATTACTCCTATTGTTATTAGAAAAGGAAACATTTATTTCAGCGCAAACACGAAATAAGTCGCGCGTCACCATCAAAGGGTCATAGCCTAACTTAAAGAAGAAAAAAAAGAAGAGAATCAAAGAAAAGATCTGACAAATAAACAATTGAAAAAAACATCGACGTGTTGATCCTAATTTTGTTGAAATCTTATTCTCTCTTTATGTTAAATGTAACCATTACCTAACAGCAAAAACAAAAGAAGGCATCGAGACGTCAAATACATGTATTAGAAATGGGTTTCTCGAAATGTTAAAAAATAAAAATTCCTCGAAACACAAGGAAGATTCAAGTTTTCAAACTCTGAACTCCTTTCATGATTTAAAATACTTGACCTAAGGAAAACGAACAAAAACAATGAATAAAGAATTGTATTTGTAAATTTGCAAAATTTTGTTCACATTAGTTCTTAAAATAAAATACTTCTATTGCAAAATAAAATCACCAGTTTCAACTTTCAAAATTTTTTATGATTTTCGGAATTATATTTAAAAATTCGTTTTTAACCCGTCTGTAACAAATACATACGTGCAAGAAAAATTACTACATGTGAATATTCGTATGTCTGACTATCCAGATACCCCAAGATTCCAACATCAAAGAAGTATTTACTTATTAAAACAACATAGAATCATTCATTACATACTAATTCAGTTCATAAAGTTTATAAGGAGTAATTTTTCTTCTACGAAAAATAATCGACCTACGCAGTTTTGGTTCTTCCATTTCCTACATCACTTGTTCTTAAAGTGAACCATGCCATTCAAAAAACACCAATTGTAATTACACTTCTTACAATTGTAAAATAAATTAAAAGAAAGAAATTCGCAGTAATAATAATTTCTATACCATGCAACTCTCAAAAAGGAGGAAGTAATTAATGTTAAGAATTAGCACAATTTATATTTAATTGTTTAAAAATAGTAATTATATCCAGAATAAAAATTAAATATTAATGTCACTTTGCTTCAGTTTTCATTTTTTAAAAATAATGAAATACAACAAAATTATTTTCGATTTCATAAAAATTTTAAGCAAATACAAACATTTCGTGTATTTAATCTATTCCATTAAAATTTTAGGACACTCATTTCTTAATCCGTTTAAATAAAAAAAAATTAAGATAAATGAAAAAAAGAACAAATAAAAAATTATATGCGTCTCAATCTCAGCTTTCGGTTTAAAAAATTTAGTGATCTCCCACGGAACTGCAATATACTATGATTTAAAATTATTACTTTCGATGTACGAGGTCAGTGTTCTTTTATTAGTACAAAGGCACTGAAACGGTTAATCGAGCGTAAAACGTGTTTATGAAGTTTAATAAACAAGAATACATTAACGTAGTACTATGATGGAAAAAAAAATAAATGCAGTTCTCTCTTATTGCAACATTGAAGCATATTCGATTAACAATGGCGGCAACTTCAAGAATGAGATTACATTAATTACTATGGTGTTGAAAAATTAGTGTATGTACAAGGAATTATTAACAAAATATGGTCTATTGAGATGTACTGAGAATTAATTTTTAAAATGTTAAATGAAAAATAAAGTATATTTTAGTACCATCTAACTGTAACCACAAATATAAATCAGAAGTTATTAAAGAATTATTATTATATAATTATCCACTAGTTCTGCATTGTACACACAACTTCATTGTCAGTTACCCGAATCCGATGGTGTGAAGGTAAATTCCATAATAAAATGAAATAATATACAATTTCCAATAAAATACATAAAAAAAAAATATATGGAACCATAGAAAAATGGAATGATATTGATATAACATATTTTTATAAATTTATATAATTAATGCCAGAAAGATCCACAAATCTAACAAAACAAAAAAAAATGCTCGATGAAATGATAATTCGTGATATTTGCAATTAAGTTATTAACTTTTATGGCATAAAAATTATTGCAAATTTATGTATTGTATTATATGTACTCATAATTTGAAACAAAATATGTGAAAACTATTAAAAATTTTATTTTTCAAATTCCTCAGAACGTCTGCGTATACCAATATTTTTGTAACTCACTGGACACACATGCACATAAACGCGATGAAAATTAAGTTAATAAAATAAAAGAATTAAATACATTAACTTACATGAGATTCCAGGCCGTTTGAAGAGCCACCTCTTTTGGGAAAGTAAATTAATAAAGAAATAAAGCAATCAACCACTCACTTAAACTGCCGGCAATACACTGTGCCGTTGCCGAGCGCAACAGCGTCTTTTATTTGTTCTCACCAATACACCACCTCCGATACTTCGTTGCTAATAGTTACGGCGACCGTTGGCGAAACCGAAAAATCGTCAACGGTTTCGACAACATGGCGGAGCATAAACGTTATATCGTCTACGCGTGCTACAGACTTTGCTAGGCAACTCCTTGAGATATTTACGAGTTTGATCTACATGATATAAACAAAAAAAATTATCTCCAACACTGGGGGAGGGGGGGATTGTTTGAAATGTTATAAACTTTGTTCGCCGAGAAATGTAACACTAGCCGAGCTGAAGTGAATTCGCGAAGCAATATCAACACGCAAGAATAAAACTTTTATATTTTCTATTTTTTTTTTGTTATGAATTTTTTATCAATAGATTTTTTATATTTTTTCGATTAAAATGACATCAAATACAATACAATTTTGACTATACTTATTAGTGTAATGAACAAAAATAAATTTTGAATGCAAAGAAGAGTAGAGAGTCAAACCCTCTTTACAATAGCCTGTTTATAATACTAACTCGTTGCGAACTTTATTTTCATTTAAAACATTTTTTATACAACTTTCTCCGACATTATTTTCGTGTTATTTTTTCATTAAAATGACAGCAAATGTGACGTAATTTGGATACATTTACTTGTAATAACTTATTAGATTAAAATTCTCGATACAAAAAAATGCTTGGAATTACAAGAGAAAGTTTTGTCCTCGCTATTTCTTTTACTCGTTGCATTTTTCTGCATTCGGTAAACTTCAATGAATGTAAAAAGAACAGAATATAAGTGACAATTCGATTACGAAAGATTTTCTGAAACGCCACGTATCAATTGGCCCGACATATAATATGATCATTCAGAACCGAATCACGCCACGTGTCAATCGATCAGTTTAACATTTTTCTATAGAAACAAATGTAAAGACCCTCTAATCCCGAAATTACAATCATCCAAATTGGACCTATTTGAAAATGAGAAGCAGAAATTTGATTAAATATTTTAGACAACATTTCCAATTTGGATACCTCACAGTAAAAGTATCTGTCTCTATTTCAGTAAATTAAATTTGAACTCATAAACCCCTCTTTTTTAACGCTAATATTTTATGAAAAATTCAATTTTAAAGGAATCACAAATCTTGTTATCTCGAAGTTCAATGTTTCATGTAATTACGGTAGCAGTTATTATGGTTCCTATTAATACAAAATTATTCATATTTAATTTAAATATATCAGTCGCACAGTACTGTAACTTTCATTTCAATAAGATAGAGAATTTAAAAAATTTACATTTTTCCAATTAAGTTCTGCAATTAATATATAATTCACATCACACAGTGTATTGCAGCTGAACTCTTGAAACGAAGCTCGAAACAAAATGAAAAACGCCGTCATACTTTGAAGTATACGGATCGACTTTGATGAGACCGTGTTACTTCGGTGCTACCTCGAAATTATTTGAAGTTTAATCGAAGCCCTGTAATACAAGTTTACCCATTCTTCAATTTAGGTGGCACCTTTTTTTACGCGAGTCCTTCTTTTACGAGGTAAATTATAATATTATCTACACAGCAGCCTTTATGTGCAATATTAATTTATGTGGCCCGAAAATATATTTTCTTGAAAGTTTTAGAAGTTGAAATGTTTAAAGCAATGAAGATTATTCATTTGTATCAATTATCAAAAATTTATTATTTCAAATTATAGTAGCGATAGTAACATCGAATAAACTGTATTTTTTTTAAACGTCATCATTTCTTTTGTGAAGTAATTTGAAATAAACATGTATTGCTAAAACTTATATTCTCATTTTGTACTGACAGACATTGACAGATACGTGTCAAATATTTTCTTGAGAACTATCTTTCACATAAATTTCATTAAAATCGATGTGTACCGGTTCAATATGTTGCCTTGTCAGTTAAGCTGAAACAGATTTCCTTTGTTTGATTGATACAGATGCAGTTTTATCAAGACTTCAAAAAAAAAACTTTGTAATTAAATTTAACTTATAACGCGTATTTTTATATTTTAAAAACGAAGTAGAAGAAATCGATGAAATAAAGTACTAATTTTTAAAATAACAATGAATTAACAATAATAATATATGTTTATAGATTTATTAAATAGTTGGACCAAACCATTTCTGTTTAAACAATCAAAATTTAAACTGCAATTTAAGTTGAATATTATGTAGACAAACAATAAAATAAATAATGACAACCACGAAAATGTTGAAACTCACTTCAATATATTTTAAAATATCTGATCTTTACGAAAGTTGCTATATGTTTATAATTCCTGTGACAATATACTTGAACTAGGTAAAAATTTGAAAATTTGAAATGATAGCAAACGAATTTTCCTATTTACGATCCAATTCGATTATAAATCGATACCGATAATTTTTTAAGGCATTCAAAGATTCAGAATGAAGATTATCATTAAAGAGATTTTTTCATTTATTGCCAGATTCGGTGAATAATAAATATTTAACAATATTCGACTGACGAGTTACGAATTTTCGATCAAATCTTCTCTTATCACGACAGAAAAAGTTTTCTTAACTCAAATCAATATACACAGAGCATCCAAGCTTTTTATTACCAAACTTTACTGACAAATTTTATTCGCAATGAGCGCTAAGAGACAAGAACGTTATATTAACATGGAGTTTTAAACATTTTTAAAAAGATATAACAGAAGTACAAAAGGATTTCGTAATGTCTTGTTCTTCGATATATTGTGTCCCGATTTTGGACGTAAAACTTGTTAGCATGTTTCATAAGTAAAAATGATAAAGAAATATTATATAAATATAAACTTTTAAATATTTTATTAGAAGATTATGAAGAACATGCGAAACAGTAATCATTCGATGTGCGCAAATCTTTCGAGCCTGAAGTTACATTGTCGGATGTTTTGCCACACGTGGAAAAGAACAGCGAGCGAAGGAACTGTTTTGTCAAACGTAATAAAACAGTAACACATCGGTGGGACAATTCTAACGCAAAAATAAATCTTTTCTATTCTTGATTTTTTTTTATGAAACATTTTTCAAAATGTTTGTAACATTTTCCTGAGTAAAATGAGACTAAACACGACGTAATTCGGAACATATTTATTTGTAATTTCAAACGCTACACACACATCGAGGTAAATTATTGCAAATAAATATGACTTGAATTACATCGTGTTTGGTTTTATTTTAATCAGGAAAATGTCACGAATATGACAGAGAAAGTTGTGTAAAAAATGGATTTAAAAAAAAATTAACAACACATTAGTATTGTAAACAATTGAACAAACTTTTAAGTTTCATCGAATGCCACGATCGCAGTTTCATTTTTTTTTTTTACTTGATACAGTATTCTTTCCGTAAATGTTAAAAAGATCTCTAAAAAGAGAATGTTAAAATTCTATCGCCACTACTGGGGGATCCCCCTCGAAACACGATCAGTCGCCGAAACGACGAGGATCAAATATCTGTGAAACACATCCTAATGCAAGCTAAGAAAAAGATTGCAACTTTCTTATTTTTTACTATTTTTTCATGAAACTTTTACTGTTGTATTTGTCTAGTTTTCCTGATTAAAATGACACCAAACATGATACAATTACGTTAACAATTGCGTGTGTAACGAGTGATTAAAGTTTTTAACATAAAAGAGGACAGCGAATGGAAAAGAATGAAAGGCAGAAGGTTGAAACGTTCGGCACACATGAAAGACTCGTGCGCGTTCTGTTTTTCAACTTCAAAAATCGAAATACTTTATTTTTGAGTTTTCGTCAATGAAACTTTGATTTTCGTACTCGTCTCGTTTTCCTGATTAAAATGGTACCAAATACGGTATAATTGAAATCATAATTACTTGTATAGCAAACTGTTAGGAGGAATTCGTCTCTAACGTAAATGTTACTTCTCAAACTTTTATGGCTTGTTACAGTAATTACGATCGCAATCATATCGTGTTTGGTGTCATTTTAATCAGAAAAACGAGACAAATACGATGGTAAAAGTTCCATTAACGAAAAACCAAAAATAAAGGATTTTGATTTTTGAATTTAAAAGACAGAACACGAAGTCGGTGTATTTTTTTTCTAAAAATTATTTTATTTCATGCTTTTTAGTGGAATGCTGAGAATTGCGTAGGATATTGTGAGACAGTTCTTCCGGTTTTTTTTTCTATTTTTTTTTTAAGTTTCGTTATTTTAATATATTAGTAACAACAGTGTTTCGCTAAAAACTCGACAACTATTGCTTCCCGTTAATTGCGGATAAGGAAAAAGGTTGTTCAGAACCATGCCCCTGATAACAGATTTAAAGGACATTAAAATCGTTCCAAGTTTATTTCAAAAGTTTATAACAATTTTTTCGTTAATATCTCGAAAACTTAAGCTTTCCGACAATTATGCATAAGGAAAAGGTTGTCCAGAACAATGCCCCTGACAACATATTAAAAGGACATTAAAATCGTTCAAAGTTGATTTTGAAAGTTATTAACAATTTTTTGCTAATATCTTGTAAACTAGAGTTTTTTGTGAAATTTGTATATGAATAAAATTGTTCAGAATCATGTCCGTGATATGATATTTAAAGCGCACGAAAATCGAGAAAAGTTTTTTTCAAAAGTTGCCGGTTTTTTTGCAATAACAATAGTTTGCAATTGAAATATTAAAGTTTTTTTTATAATGGTACCAATGGGGAGTCAGAACCTATAAGATGCCAAAGGTTTCATTCCGATCGGTCCATCCAGCTAGGCGTAATCGACGGACATACATAAAAAAAAAAAATACTGATCGAATTGAGTAACCTCCTTCTTTTTCGAAGTCGGTTAAAAATACTGTATATCCTTCTCTGCGTTCTTGCTTATCGTGAATTTAACCAGTAAAAATAGTTCCAGTTTATTGTGTTTGGCTTCATTTTAATCGGAAAAATAGAAAAACCCTATTAATAAAAGTTTCATAACAGAAAAATAGAAAATATGAAAGTTTCATATTTGCATCGATATTGTTTCACGGATATGCGCGCACTCAAATCATGTTACCTTTCTCAGTACGCGACAAATCTTTGCTTATATCGTGAAGAGCATTTTTGCTTACATAGTATTATTACTGTAATACAAATTCGGCATTAAATGTATCAGCTTTGCTTGTTTAATTTTGATCAATTTTTATGTTCGGTCCTGCGGTGTCAATATTAGCAGCGCCAATATTTTTTAAAAACGGCACGAGGTAAAAAAAAAAACTTTTTGTGACACAAATTAGTATAAAATAAGTACTAAATATGTTATGATTCTTAATATTTCTGCACTGGTTCAGATTGTTCCTATTATTATATCTATTGTTTGACAAAGCTTTTCCAGCTTTGACACATCATTGTAAAATATCAACTTCTGTTAATATTATTTCTTTTGGGCTCTTCTTATTATGTATTGTATATATGAAAGACCTATAGAATCGCATCTTGACCACTCACTTACGTACACAAATGTATAGGGCAAACCGTGTCAGATACCGTTTTTTATCAGTGCATTAAACTTTTATAAAATGGATCAAAGAGCCCCAAGAAAAATTGCCAAATCGTCGTCCCTCCCTTTCACCTTCAGCAACTGAAAAGCAAGTTGCTCATACTATATCAATACTCGTATACTTTACTCATGCAGGTTTGTCGTTATGCTGTCAATACTTCATATTCTACCCTTTCGTATTACAGTCTTACTATACCCTATCATTTACATCCATTTGTGAATTTATAATAAGAGTAAAAGAGGTGCATCGTTCGGTGTTTAATCGATACATTTTCAAAGTTCCAAATGTGACAATTTAGGAATAGATAACTAATAAATTTGTTCAGAAATTTGAAAATTGGAAAACTTCAATTTCGAAATTTGACAAGTTCAGAATTTGAGAATTATTATTATTATTCGAAAATCTGTAAGATTGAGAATTTCCGTAACTCGAGTTTTAGTAATTTGAGAAATATGGAAATTTAAAGAATGGAAATATAGAAATTAGAAGATTTCAGAAATTTAGGAATTACAACATTTGAAAATTTACTATTACTTCAATCACTTTTGCTTTTTCGCCTTAACGATTCTATCAGTGGTTTCATCTCTATTTACTGCCATGACTACTTTACGACTTATGAATTTCACTTATATTTTACATCTTTTTCAGCACTTTTAATTAAACAGACAGTTGGCTCTTAAATGTTGTAATAAAGAGAAATTAACTTGTAACTGATGCCACGAGTTTTTGCTGATATTGTGTGAAAGCATTGTATAAAACGTTCTCCTGAATAACATAGATAGTTAAAATTACCCTCTCTCTCTAGAAATAACTGATATTATACGTTTTTATAGTATATTTAATTGTGGTAATAAGAAGAGACGTACTGAAGATGACTTCTTTCCTTTGGCTTTCCTTGCCAAGCAAAAAATCCCTCCTCATGAGTTTACACATCCTATGAAATGAGAAATGTCATCCGGATATGATGAGAATACTGAAGAATAGTTGATAGTACAAGTATGGGTATACTTGTAATTCATTTAGTTGCGTTTTATTTTTTATACGATAGTCTGTTTGAAAATGAAATCGTTTACAACGATTTTTGTATATTAGTGATGATATATCTATATATTTGTATATTAGAAATTGAGTTGTGGAAATTATTAAAACAATTTCTCTTATAATGTTACGTGAATACTCTGAACAATTAATAACCAAGAACTCTTTATTCTAAAAGTAATGAAAATTATGTCAAATATAACAAAATAATTGCCATGATAAAAACAACTGCGATTTTATTATTTACAATGTGCAAATACGTATACTTAAAACGGTAAGACTATAACAAAATCCACATGTCTTAAGAGCCATAATAATTAAGTGCAATATAATTTAAATATATGTAAGTCACAATTTGTACATATCAAATAGCTGCATTTTTTCCACTAGTTAAGTGATCGTAATATTCGCTACTATATTTGTAAAACTTATTAGGTAAATCAACTTCTAGTTATTACATGCATGATTTAAACAAAAACAAGGATTTTAAATTTACCATTGTAAAATTACTTTAAACAATTGTTTGGAACACAGATTCTACAAACAATTTTCTATTGAAAACTCAATTACGTTCGCGCCATTTAAACAGCATAAAATAGTAGGTTTATATGGTAATAAATAAACGGAAAATCAGTACTGATGCAAATATTGGACATGTACAACTGCAAAGTTGGTGAAAGATTAGTAAGATATTCGGTTCATATATTGAAATCATCATATGCTACTTGGATTTGTTCGATAAAAGTTTACTAATTTATTGAGTTAATCAAAAAATTTGTTGCTTTCTAAGGAGAAAATAGACACATTTTCTTTGTTTTCTAAGAGTATAAGCAAACTTATTAATACTAAAGATTTGTATTTAATCATCACTAGACATCTCTAACTGTGCTTGCTTTTCTTGAGCATGGATTATTAGAAATATAACATGGATAAATAGAAATATTTTTTATACGAAATTTTCAAAATCGCAATTGACATTTGCAACCATTTACTGCTATTTCGCTATTTACTAAATATGCCTGTCTTTTTCGAATTTCAATAACGTTTCTATCTTTATGAAAATAATAGAATATTACTAAAATCAATCTTTTATGTATTAAAATGTCTATAAAACTGTACTTTTAGTAAGATATTTTAAAGCTGCAAAACTTTATGTACATTTATTCAAAAAAGGGAGTGCTAACATATAAATTAATAAATATAAGGTACTGATAAAAACGACAGAATTTTTTGGTCAACCTAATAATAATAGTAATAATAATAATATTAATATGAATAATACTGTCAAAATCAGTCTTTGCATCTTTCATCTTTTACTATTTATAATAGTAAAAGCAACATCAAATTGAACAGTTCACGAACTGTTTATAAGAATTTATTTGTTTCTGTGCATCCACTGAAACTGTACATAGCTTGCAGGAACATTCTGGCCAATTGATTTTTCTTTAAAGATCGACACTGCCAACTGTTCTAATTCGGTATCACTAACTTGTTTACAATGAACAATGAATACACACGACCAAACTTGCATTAACTGTTTCACCATTCTCTTATTTGGAATAATAAAAAAATTAAGGCACATTAAACAAAATGATTAGAAACAAACAGAGAAATTAAAAAAAAAATTTTTGACATAATCAGAACCACGTTATTCGAAATCAAGCTGTTAGAAATAGTATTGCACAAACAAGTTGTTTTAAAAATTAGTTTTTATAACTTTATAAAATGTACAAAATTGATTGAGATTCGAATATTTTCTGTATCCACTGAAAATTGATTTCGAACAAGAAAAAAATTAAAGAATTTTGTTATTCCGTAAGTTTTTAATTAGTCTTTTTTACACATATTATGTCCATTTCCGTTTGAATAAATTCTACAATTTTCCGACTCTCCAATAAAGTTCTATTTGATAAGGTAATTCTTAAAGATCACAACGAAGAATTTTCTAGTTCGTATAAATGAAGAATCTTCGAAACATATTTAAAGTTTAAAAATAAGATTTTGTCAATGTGAAAGTAGTTTAATTTTTTCTGCTTTTCAAAGACAGTTCGGTATTCGAAAAAATATGGATAAGGTATGAAGGACGTTTCTTATAAAATTCTACAATTCCTGTTTGACACATTTTTTGTTCAATTAATAATTTAACGGGTATTTTAACAAAATCAGTTTCGTATATTTTGAAATAATTATTTGAATCTTCGCGAACTTGTTATATTTTTTGAAGATTCAATTGAGCTAAAACTTTGCACAACTTTTTTCCATTTTAAGCATAGTTAAAAGTTAGGAATTAATTTTCACGAGGGACAAGTAAAAACCACATTAATGATACACACGAAATAAGGAAGCATTTAAAATACGCATCAAATAGTGACAAAATAAAATAAAACTGCAAATACATTTAAACTAGTGTTAGTTTTACGGCGAAAGAAGTAGCAACATATTTTTAAGACTCACCAATTCGGTACGATCTAACATCATTCGGAGTTGTGCAGCATCATGAAATACACACTGAAAAAATTTATTGGTCGCATAGGCACGAGAATAAGTAACATTTATTATTATGGATAATTGTCGTTAAATATTTCTATTGACACACTATAAACTTGTATTTACTTGTACAAATCATCGTTCACTACCGTTAACGTGCACTTCTCATAGACACGAAAAGCACGTGGCAAAGCCAGGACGCGTACTAACTGTTATAGGACAACTGACGAAGAGTCGCAGCTCACGCTAGTCTCCCCACTCTTTTCCTCTTTCTTCCGCGTGTTCTCGGCTCCTCGCCAATGTTAGGTACACCCCGGAACAAAGAGTTAAAATTAATTTTATATTTCCCTGTACATTAAAATCTCAATATGAACGGAAATGAACTACGTGATATTAGCGAAAAAATTGTCCCCACCACTAGGGTGTTAAGATCTTCCAGATTTTGGTTGGGATACATCCTTGAGACAGTACCAATACAAGCGTAAATATTTTAATTTTCATTTATTTACTATGAAATCTTTGCCTACAGATTTTTGACATTCTTCTAATTAAAATGAAAGAAAACAGAATTTATTTTCGACCCAATCATATTGCGTTTTCTTGGTAAATGAGCTTCGTTGCGTCGCAAGGGATCTTCTTTTCGAATGTAGAGATTTTTTTGCGTTTATATTGCATAAATCGTTTTGGAAGAGCACCAAAAAAAAATATTTTGTCTACTTCTTTATTTCGGTGTCTTCTCAAATGAGTGGATTACAAATGTAACCTTGATCCGCGTGCTCGAGGGGCTCTACGCTTTATCGATACATCGCTTTCTGCAAATCATTTCAGTGCACTCACTTGTATGATCATTTTTAATGGACGATAAACTTCAAATTGATACAGATACGTTATGAAATTATGTTAGCTATTAGAAATTTGGAAATTGTTCGTTCTAACTAATAAAATATTTTGTATTCAAAATATTAGTAAAGTATGCAATTTAGTTATTTCCGTTGAACTGTAATTTTATAATCGACATAACCTGAATGCTATTGGATGAAACTTTTATGTCATCAAATATTGTCAAATTTTTTATATTTCAAAAAGTTTTCGTAAAATTACAGAATATTGTACCCATACAGGGTATCCACGCCTAAGTGGATAGGGCGATATTTCATGAACTATTGATGTCATGAAAAAGTGTGTATATAAAAATTGCAGGGTTAAAAGAGCTCTATGTTTTGGCGTAAACAAAATTTGTTTAATGTTATTAATATAAAAGATATGATGGCGGAGTTTCGTTGTTTTTTTTTTTTATTTACATGGAACTATATATTTTTTTTCGATCAGAGCGTAATGCTTTTCAAGACGAATGCACTAAGGTTTAATGTATTTACCTGATTTCTATTAGTTTCGAGATATAAATCTTAGAAATTTTTAAATTTTCAGCAGAGATGTCTCGATTTAAGTAATAAGTCATAAAAACGATCTTATTAACGCGGTAAGTGCCACATGTTTGAATCTGAATGTCGATACCGATAGCCGCGGGTCTACGGTTGGAACGGTAAATCCGAAAAGTAAAAATCGTGGAAAGAAGTGTCCATTACGGCCTAAGTTTTCCGAATAAGGTAAACATCTGCGCCGTCAAACACTTAAAGAAGCAGTTAAGATAATTATAATGTCTTATATATTTACACAGTGTAAAGTTGTAATTAAATATGCTTACTGAGTTGTGCTTGGATTGTCGAGTGAGTCAGACGTCTTTGTAAAGTACGTTCGGCAGCGTTCTAGTACTTTTTTGCGAATTCTTGACGGGTGTGCGTGTGCTATTGTTAGTTAATAATACATAAGAATAGAAGTTATGGCTCCTGGTGACCAGGAGGCCTCATCTATGTCTAATGACAAAAACGTGATCGCTTCTGACTACAGAAGTGATAAATTAAAGAATACTGTGAAGCCAACGGTTACAGTAACTGATAATGTTTCCCCATCATATGCCGCCGTTACTCAGACTGTTTTATTTCCCACGAAAGAACAAGCAATAGTTATGGATGCGATTGAAGGTATCACCATCAAAGAGTATACCATAGCTGTAGCTAAAGCAATCTCTCCTGTTAATATTAGATTTGCATCAAGGATTTCCAACGGCAGAATTTGTATGTATCTCGCCAACTAGCAGCTAGTAGAAAAAATCACAGACAGCAGTATAAACATGAACGTCGGCACTCAAGTGCTTCGAATTCGACCGCTGATTTCCACGACTGAGCGAATAATGTTATCTAATGTGTGCCCTATATTTCCCTACGTTATAATTGAAAAGAAGATTTTAGATGATACTCGTGGATCTGACCATTGTCTTATTGATATAAAAATTAATGTCGAAAAAGCTAAGCATATTTACAGAAAAACAGCAAACAGATTGTCCTAAAAAAAAACGGATTGGAACAAATATCAAGAAAGCTTATCAGGAAGCTTCTTTCTGTTTTTGTCACCCGAGTTTAATGGATTAGATTGTGTAGAAAAATATGATTTTTTTATTAGTCACGTAAAAAAAAGTCTCAGAAAGAATACACCGCCGAAGAGGGCGGTTGACGATAATAAACATCATAATCCTGTTCCGTGGTGGGATGCGGACTGTGATTGAATCAAAAGACTGAGAAAAGCAGCCTATAAGAAATGGCAGCATACACTCCAAATGAGTGATCTTATAAATTATAAAAAACATGTTGATATGGCAAAAAATGAGTTTAAGCAAAAGAAAAGGGCTTGCTTTCGTAGTTTTATAGAAAATTTTGATGTTAAAAAAGGTAATACTTATTTTTGGGATACTAGAATGATTAATCGACGCCAGGAGCCGATGGCATTGATTACATGTCTCTTAAATGTCTGCCCACCTTTAAGTTTGTCCTATTGGACAAGGGGGTGAAAATTTTCTTTAATATCTCGAAAACTAGAGGGTGTAGAAAGGTGAATTTTTTTTTTAAATTGTGTAGTTTTTAGTCAGGAATTTAATTAGTGACACCAATTTCAGGAGACATTATTTATTATATAATATATTAAAAAATTGGATTTTTTTTCAATTTTTCACCGTAAATGCAGTTCGATTTTTTTGCAGCTTTGTATACTAAAAATATGGATCAAAATAGGGAATACGTGTTTTTGGAATTTTTTGTTTATTACAATTTAGCAATAATTATTACATATACAATTTTCTCTTACCTTTTACGGAAAAATGAGTTGAGACTTGTTTTCGAAGAGAGTGAGCCCTTTTTATATAATAATTTGTCACGTTTTTAACAATTAGACAATATCAGATGTTTATTGTTCCATCGATAGTCAGGGAAGGTCCAGCGGGCAGGTATAAATCCGCCGCGGTACCAGTCGTCGCTATACGGAACATAGGTTTCTATGGCAAATGAAACTCTTAGCCGAACGTATAAGTTTATTTATTTGACTTTTAATGATGAATTTCTTACTTAATTTATAAAATAACTAAGAATAGAACTACGCGCTCCCTTATAATAGAAAACTTTCTTAACATCACAGATATCGCTTCTAATTTAATGACCCATGAAAAGCTTCCTATTTTTAATGTCGACTATAATGTATTATTCAAAATTCCGCCATGCAATGTACATCTGACGCATACGTTGCGTGAGTCCCCACACCCTGATAATCAATTGTCACGTTTTTTAGAAGACAATTTTCCAAATTTCATTATAATTTACACAAATGGGAGCAAAATAGAGAATTCCCAATCGATAGGTGCTGGAATCTACTGCCCACAACTTAATATTTCGCAAAAAATTAACCTAAATTCAAGAGCGTCAGTCTTCACAGCAGAATGCTGTGCCATTAATCAAGCGTTAAATTTAATCTCATTCTAGGGTAAATTTTCTTATTACTTCCGATTCTTTTAGCGCAATTAAACCACTGCAAAAACCAGTTTTTCATTATAACAAAAATATTCATCTTATTGAAATTAAAATTAAATATACCACCTTTGTTTGTAATAGTAATAATCAAAATTTTATCAAGTTTATTTAGATTCCAGCACATATCGGAATTAGCGGTAACAAAAGGGCGGACTTCCTCGAAAAAGAAGCGGCGGGTGAAATACCTTTCCCAGATAATAAAGTTCCACTTACTGATTTACTCTGTGGCTTTAAAATTCAAGCAAAGATACCCAGTAATAATTATATTAAAGAGCAAGGTTTTTTTAAAGGTATCAACTTTTTTCGTTATTTTCACAAAGACAGAGGTAAGCCATGGTTTACCGGGCGTGAGCTTACTACAAATTTTATTACTTTTGTTAATAGATGCCGTTCCGACCATTATAATTTAAACGCCTCATTAGATAGAGTTAATTTTATTTTCTTCAGTGAGTGTAGGTGTGGAGCGGAATTTGAAAATCTTGACCACGTCATCTGGCAATGCCCAAATTACGAGTATGAGTGCAAACTGTTGCGAAGTCTACTTCTCAAGCGTGGGTTCCGCTTTCCTCTTAGTATTCGCTCTTTTCTGTTTGGTCCCGATATTACTGGTTTACGCATAATTTTTAATTTTCTGAAACAGTGTTCTTTAAGAATTTAACCATAGTTTAAGAATTTATCTGTTAACATTGTAGTATTAATGAATCATTGTATTTTTCTTTTCTTATTTTTTAATTTGTATTTACCTACGTATAATTTACGTACTACATGTACTATTATACCTACTGTAAAATAATTGCAATGCACTTTATAACTACCATATAAATCTCACACGATTTAAGGCAATAATAATAAATATAAATATAATATAAATAATGTGCTTATTCGACTGGCAGAATTTCTATTTTTAGATAAAATAATAAGAACCTACGTAAACAATAAATATGGCGTGCACTGATTATAAATTATTACTCTTCCAAATATTTAATGTGTGTTTTATTTAATTATTTTTACTGTTTAATAATTAAAACCAAGATGGTAATGCTAACAACATTTCATCTGCAACTATTTATAAGATAACAATATGATTGAAGGTATAATATAAAGTTTTTGTTTAAGTTGATATTTTGACAAGTTTACGAACAAGCAGAATTATTTATTTGTATACTTGTTATCGACATAAATGTATAGCATACAAAACATGCTGAATTTAATACAATAAATGTAATAATTCGGTTCCACACGAAATTGTACCAATGTTTTAACACGTGTTTATTGACTGGTCAGTATAATATTATCGCGTATAAGTAGAAAAACAAGAATAAGAAATAAGACTAAACTATGTGTAGTATTAATTGTCCTGAGTTGCAGAATTCTCGTAACTCGAAATAATATGAACTCAGTGTTTATGATCATTCAGTCAGAACATTCTCAAGCTGTACGAAATGGTTAATTGTCCAACAACAGAAAGGTCTCTCTTCTTTACAACAAGCTAAAACGCTTTAGAAAGGAAACAGTCCTTTTAAAGAAAGTTAAACACCAGTTCCAAACTACGCATCATTCGCCTAACATTGAATAGATATTTTATGGTTTCTCAAGAAGGTCTCAACAACTCGGATTTCTAAACTATTGTCAACAGTCTTGCTAACAAACCAGAACGCACGCTATTCATCTAAAATTAGTATATTCTTTCTTAAAGAAGTTTATTTCCCGTAGCCTAAATGTATACCTCCTGCGGTGTATAGTGTCTACAAAGTCCATGTCAACCTGGCTGGCAGATGCGCTCATGCTCAATCATTCAACAGCCTTGCAGTATGCCCCAATACCGAAATGGATGCAATGTCATCTGTATCCATCATTAATACTTACAACCATAGAGTGAGAGAGAAATCGCTATTTTTAGTAAATTACGGACTGATTCTGATAGGTGTCCTCTGCGGTAGACACTTTCACGGCTCTACTACTTTTCCAATGCTCGCAGGTCTTCCTTTTTGAACAATTCATTCAATCTTGATACGGATCTCTCCGATGAGTATCTCTGAATATCAATTAACTTAACAAACCACTATGTTAATAATCCATCGAGATTTGTGTGATAACCATTTATCACTCGACGATCATCGTCATTAAGGCGCAAGAAAACATTTTGTATTTGTGGGGCGAAATATTGCAATCTTCGTCAACCTGATCGGTCATCGTGACGATTCTTCCATGGCCCAATGATCATAAATATTTATTAATTATAATTTTATCAAATGTACTCTCTTGATTACGTGAGTTATTATAAATCAAATTCAAAAACATTGAATCTTGGAATATTCGATAATGATAATTTTAGTTTCGCATGATATAAATACTGAATTATAGAAATTTATCATTATACTCGTGTAGATCTAATACATTCACTATTACAATATGATTAATATAAACGTTAAAAATAGACAAAATTATTATTATTATTATCCAAATTCTCATTCAATTGTTGTTATATATCATCCATTATATATGTATGTTACATGTACATACGCATTACTTCTATTTATAATAGTATACACTACACAATGTGTTTATATATTATATGTATATTCGTGTATACATATATATGTTACAGTGAAACACCGAAACTGGAGAATGTCGACTTTCACCGGGGAATGTCAACACATACCAAAAACGCCGGTGAAAGATCGAATATTTGATTAAGTTCTTGTACATTCGGACCCTTACCGGTGCATGTCAACAATCACAGTTAGATTAGGTTAGGCGTATATCGACATTTACCGGTGTAAGTCAGAAATAAGGATATTTAGAAAATATTTCGGATATACACCAAGCAACTATGTAAATGTTGACATTCACCGGTGAAAGTCGACATTTTCCAGATTTCGGTGTTTCACTGTAACATATACACCATGACATATTCTATATAATTTTAGTACACTTGTGTACATAAATATATGTGTGTACATTCAGATACAATGAATGATATATTTTTCACTTTTATAGATACCTGAAATGTAATATAATCAATTGAAAATGCAATCCACTTGTAAGATGAAATGCGGAAGGTATTCTAAATTTTACAAAATTATTAACTGTATATGTGAAAAATTTACTGATACCAGCTAAATGCTTTCGTGCCCAGCGTACGAAAATTTTCCAAGGAACTACAATTTGTATAAAAAAAAGAACCAGCTTATGACCGAAACATGTCAGTATGATAGTTACAAGTTCTAATATAAATAAATATTTTTAACGAAATTACTGACTGTCCCTTTCTCTCATACCTTTTAGCGAGTTTAAAAACTATTTTAAATATTGCTCGATAAATATAGACGAACTAGTACAACAATTTTGTGTAACGGAATTTATTAGGAGCTGTCTCAAAGTTTGGTAGTCTAATCGTTGTTCAGGTACATAACATATTTAAATACAAAAAAATACAAGCTGTAATGTTTGGACTAAATACCGGTCAGGTCAGTCGTAGTAAAATTTCATAAAGCAGCCTGTTACCATCAACGAATTTTTAAGAGTTGTCGAAGACAATTAGTCATCACTATTGTGCATTCGAACGATTTATGACAGGGGTGCAGGTTGTGAGATCTACAGAAGAGGTTGATTGTGAGCAGGCAATTGAAGAGGTCAACGATGGCCAATGACTTGAAGTCACATGGCAATCGGATGTCGCAGAACTGTTTGCTGCTGAAACGCGAGGCATGGGCAAATGCAAACATCTGGTCGCCGTGTAGGACAAATGAATAGAAATATTATTTCTGAAGGAATTGAGTACAGAGTGAGGAAACCACTTCTGGTGAGAAAACTTTTCAGTACTTACTTTACAAAACTCCGTACTAACAATTTGGACAAATTTTTAGCTAGTTAATATTTTTATATATGTTTAAAGATCGACCATTTAGATAAAAATTAAAAAATTTCGATTTAACCATTAATTCGAAAAGTAAAAGAAAATAGAATCGTGTCATTCTTTTATTTGAATTCCATTCTTCATATTGTAGCAATTAGATTTTAAAGAGGACCGCCGAATCGATGGTTGCCGTCGGGTTCTGGTTCGCGAAGCGATTTCCGATCGCGCCCGACGCGACGTTACGAACTCTCAGTTCGCGAGCGATGCCGAATAGCATGAATCGAATCGAATTATTAAATCTAATAAAGTTTATATTTACAATCTTGAGTTATATTTTTAATAATACTACACAATCTTTCTCATCTTTCACCTGTCGCTCTATCTCATTTGTTCTTACTCATTCAAACATTCACTCGCTACGAAAGAAGACAATTATTTAAAAAATTATATAGGATTCAATGCAGAATATGATGTATATATTCTATAAGACTGTTAATCACAATAACGCATTCCTAGGCAAATATAATTTACTTTTAATTCGAGTTAGATTATGACTTTTCAATTAAAAAAATATACTTTTTAATGAAATTTAATAAATATATTACCTAACAACATATTGCGACCTAGCGATATTTTGGAATTTTTAATGGACGTGATTCAAATACAATATGTGTTTTATTGAGTAATAAAGTTCGTCTAGTTTCATTATTAGAGTAATCTATACACCACTCAAAAACTGCAAAAATTTAATAGCATGTATCTTTTGACCAATAGATTCCCATATTGAGAATCAGTATGCTGCATGAAAAAAATGGGCCGCAAGACAAGGAATAATAGCCATTTCTTTCTAAAGAAATTATAAGGGATGCTAAATGAATTTCTGTTTCACTTACTTTCAGTTTATTGAAAATAATCGTTTTCTTCACCCTCGGCACCATTCTTCAAGCAGCACTTACGTTTACGACATAGGGTGACGAAAATGGTTCTTTACCTGCTTTGTATTTTTAATCCTATAGTTAAAAGGATTTAATAATTAGACGACTGGTACATTTATAGCATATAATGAGGAATACGATGTTTTACATTTTTCACATCATAAACCTGCAATTTATAAATTATAACCCTATAATTTACTAAAATATATAGTTTTAATACACTTGTATGTATTGTGATAGTTTATATATACCACACAGCAAATGTCAAAATTATTAATATTAGTTAATTTTGATTTTATACGTAGCCGTTATATGGTCAAAAATAGCAGAAATGCGATAGTCACTTGCGGACGAATACACAGCCGCGGATGTTTACGCGTACGTCGAAGTAAAATTCAAGTTCATCGCAACTTTCAATCCCTATATTCCCACCCCGTTAAAAGACATTTGGAATCACTGTATTTGTAATCCTCATTTTCCAAATTATTATCCTACTATATGTATGTATACTAAATCGAAGCCCAGATTGAATGTAACTGCAATTGTAGACTATTACGGTATACATATACCTATAAAAAGTTAACTTGAGTCATAACAGCAAAAAGAATAATTGTACTGTTAGAAATTTAGAGTTTAGGTAGATGCGACGGACGAGGGTAGGCCATGTGCGCTTCGTCAGAGAGCTGTTCGGGTCGCAAGGGAAAGTTTATGAGCTTAGTATACGATGTATAGTTTTTAAGGGCCATTGTGACGTTGGTGTCCTCACGGCCAGAGTTTTGCCGAGGAGGCATTGTTGTGCAGACTGTGACCGTGGCAACACGTCACAGTAATAAACAAGGCATTTTTACAAGTTCATCGTGTATAATATTTTATTTTGAAACTATCCCGTTCGTGTTATTCCTGTTTTCCTTACAGTACGAAAAAAATATATATAACTTCTTTTCATAGAGTTTCTTAAGAACTTTATTTGTTGTTTAGTACTTTCTTCTTTGAAATCAATGTTTTTGGATATAAATTAAAAAATTTTCATAGATTAAAGGAGGTGGGAGGCAAACAAAGCCTTTTCGCCAAAAATTCTCTTAGAGATTTTATTCTTTAATCATGTAGAAACTTTGGTAAAAAGTTTTTTGGAAATGCGCCCCAAACCTTTATGAATACAAGAAAAAAATATAGCTGTATCTGACAAGAAGTTTCTGAAACAAAAGGTTTGTAAAAACAAAACGTAATGGACAAAACGATGACTTGTCATTTTTTAACAAATTTGAAATTGGGAAAATGATGACTTTAAACCTCCCTAATTTCACACTATAAGCGTTAATCAAGATTATTTGTATCAGTTGATTGTATCAAAGCAATAAAATGGAATTTAAAAACAAATAAAATACATTTACAAAAATAGTAAACTATAAAAAAACTGAGGTTTCGCATAGGCGGAGATTAACAAATGAATATTTCATATCTACATTAAGAATAACATTATTGCAAAATTACACCTGACATTGATAAAATGATTTTTGCCAAAATCGTCTAATTTTTTAGTAAAAAATATTGATTTTGTTGTATTGGAGGGAAAAGGGGAAAGGAAAAATTGGGGAGGAAAGGAGAAAATTTGGGAAAGGAAAAAGTAAGGAAATAACTCGGACTCGCCGTGAATGATTCGCTCATATATTTTTCGCGTACGCTCCACCCGATACACTCGCTCTCGCTGGTCTATAATGAATCTAGCTCTCTTGATTCCGGCCGTTTCACGTCCTTTGTTTCTTGCGCTCTCTCTCTCTCCCTCCCTCTCTCTCTCTCACTCTCTAGCACTCGTCACCCATTCGCTTCTATCAACCGCGCGCATTTACAAAACTACAACAGTTTGTTCAACATTTCCTCCATTTTAAAATTTTGTTGCAACACTTGGTAATAATTGATAACATTTGATACTTTTCTCTACTGAAACTTATACATTGTGTGACTGATACGATTCTGTAAATTGATTAAGTTCATCACTAAAATTGTCTGTTGCACTTCTTTAATAGCATTTTATTTATGTCCAAAACATTTTGTAACAAATAACATTAACTTTTTATATATATGTTGGATTTTGACATGAATCTATAGTATTTTGAAATAATTTTTAAAAGTTAATATTTCGCGCTTTGAAAGACAAGAAGTAAAATTCGGTACTTTTGGCACAGGTCAAGAATCGAACAAAGGAACGATGACAATCGTGGTCTGTCGTGGCATCGAGAGTTCGTTGTGCGTTGCGTACAGTTTCGAAAAGTTCGGCAAACGATAGCGTAAGTATTCAATACTTATACATAGTTTTTTTCACATTTTTGTACATTAATTAATAAATATTATGGGATAATAAGTAACAGGATGCAATTTACGGGAATGAAGATAACAATGAGATATATTTTAAAAAATTAAAAAAGAAGAATAACAGAAAATAGCTTATGCAAGGAATAAACGCAAAATTTCACACGCGACCGCTTCTTGCAGGTCAAAAAAAACTCGTGAACGCGTTGACCGCACGTCGCAGGTCGAGACTTTTCGCAATTCTGACGCGATGGCAGTTTTTCGTGTTCGACCCTGCACGCGCCCGCTTTTGTTTTTAACCGTTGCGACGCGTCGCAGTAATATTCCGTCGTTTCTTTCTTTTACAATTCACGATACATACTACAATATTTGGAACCAAACTCTGTACTTTTTCAACAATATATTAAAGGGTCATTTACCTATGTAATTATATAGAATTAATGAGAGTTAGCATTGATGTACATTTTTAACCGACTTCGGAAAAGGAGGAGGTTACTCAATTCGATGAGCACATTTTTTTTTTTTATTTTTTTTATTTTTTTTTTATGGATGTTCGCCGATTCTACCTAGCTGGGTGGACCGATCGGAACGAAACCTTTTGCATCTGGTAGGATCTGACTCCCCATTGGTACCATTATTAAAAAATTTTTCATTTTTTAATTGCAAAGTATTGTTATTGCAAAAAAACGGCAACTTTTGAAATAAACTTTTTTCGATTTTAGTGCGCTTTTAATATCTTATTACGGACATGATTCCGAACAATTTTGTTCATATACAAATTACACATAAAGCTTTAGTTTACAAGATATTAGCGAAAATTGTTATTAACTTTCGAAATCAACTTTGGACGATTTTAATGTCCTTTTAATATGTTGTCAGGGGCACTGTTCTGGACAACCTTTTCCTTATGCATAATTGACGGAAAGCTTATTTCTCGAGATATTAGTGAAAAAATTGTTATTAACTTTAAAAAAGAACTAGACAAAAAATCCGGAAGAATTGTCTCACAATATCCTACACAATTCTCAGCATTCCACTAAAAAGCGTGAAGTAAAATAATTTTAAGAAAAAAAATACACCGACTTCGAAATGCACTAAAAAGTATAAAATAATTTTTACTATTTCCTAATGAAGTAATTTCTATTTCATTGAATCATACAATTACGTAACAGATATGAATGAAACCTATTTACTCGTTAGGTAGTATATTAAATACATTTCAACCTTTTCGGAGGTGGCGCAAATTTGGTTCGTATGTGAGAGCTATGGATCTAAGAACCTATAAACGGAGCCCACGACGCGGGAATTACCAAATTTGCGCCGCCTCCGAAAAGGTTGAAATGTTTTTAATATGCTACTCCAGCTAGGCGTAATCGGCGGACATACATTAAAAAAAAAAAAAAAAAAAAAAAAAAAATATACTGATCGAATTGAGTAACCTCCTCCTTTTTCGAAGTCGGTTAAAAAGAAAGGAACGACGGAATATTACTGCTACGGTTAAAAATTAAAACCGCGTCGTGACGGTTAAAAACAAAAGCGGGCGCGTGCAGGTTCGGACACGAAAACCGCGATCGCGTCAGAATTGCGAAAAGTCTCGACCTGCGACGTGTGGTCGACGCGTTTTGAGTTTTCGACCTGCGAGAAGCTGTCACGCATAAAATTTTGTGCTTTTATTCTTTTGTATCTTTTTTAAATATATCTCATTATTCTTTTCGTTCCCGTTAACCTGCATTCAGTAGTTATTATCCCATACTATTTTCTACAATGGCTTCGAAAGGAGCTGATTTTTCTAATTATTACACTCTCTTCAATAAATATATTATATTTTTTTTTTTTGTTAACGGCGGTAGAAATATAATTATGTACATTTCTCCTCGCGGTGGTAGAATGGGTCTCATACGAGAAGTTCTACCCACTGACCCTACACCGATGGGTTATTATACTTCGTTTAAACAGATACGCCATACTTGAATTTGTTTAAGCGATTATTCCTTATATTGAATAACACTCCCTCACAAATTTTATTTGTTTCCAAATTTTGTAATCTTCGCTGTATACTGTTATCCCCGAAATCAAGCGATACGGGCACAAATTCAATGTATTATTAATAATAACCCAAAAAAGAACTGACAATACTATGTAATGAAAACGGAGACATACAGTTTAATGTACGTAAAAGCAGACAATGTAAGCGCGTGATTTGTAACTACATGCGTGCCTTTTTGACAGGCATGCTACACCTCCCTCCCCCACCTACAAGTATGCGACAAAAACGAAAGATACATTGGTTTGGCAACATATATAAATAAATTAATAAAATCATTTATAAAGTGCTATTCCAAACGTGCGACGGAATACAATACGCGAAGATTTCATAGGTAGTTTATAATGGGTCCGGGTCTAACAGTTATTTTTAAAAGATAAATTTTAGCCAACGCCAGCAATTTAGTTTTACATTTTTTGGAACAATGTCTTTAGAATTTCTAACTTTCATTTCGTCTTCAATAACTACCCCATCATAAACGGGGTTTTTCGCGAAGGGTCACCGAGGTCGGGCCTCGATTCTTTTCTAGAGGTAAGTACATTTTAGGACAAAGTGTGTGTCACCTAAAAGGAAAAACATCGACGTTGCCGACCTTTTTGAAAATCCTCCCGCACTCATCGGTATTTTTTCTACCCTTTTCCAAAAAAGGAGCGCTCAGGGCGCAAGAGAGGGTGAACCCAAATCAAAGGGTGTGTTGGTTAGAAAATCAACGTTTTTAATGAAAATAAATCAGCATACTTTTTTGCACTTCCGACGTTTCGAGGAAGCGAAGACGAAACATGTCGTCAGAGTTAATATTAATGTCAAACCTGTCGATGGTGAAAGAGTTAAAACATAAGTCAACCGCTTTAACTAATCGCCCTGTGTTTTAACTAGTTCTTAGTTACAAAGTCATTCGTTTCGGAAGTTCAATGTTGGAATATACAAAAATCAATCTCACGATATTTCTACTTTAGTTTATTTGAAGGCAAAGGATAAATATCCTGCCTAATTAGGAACGCGACGAACTGCGTGGTCCAAGACGGTCCTTCTAGTGTAAGCATGCTGAGATATACAAAAGTATCAATGAAGCATGGGACCTCTCGAGCACGAGGAAAAACGGTCCGAGGATTAGTCTTAAAAGCGCACGTAAAGAGAAAACATCAATTGTAGAGTTCACTATTCAATTTTCCAAAAGTTAAATTTAACCAACGTGTTTTATTCCAACTAGCACCTTTTTGCTTCCATAATCCCAATATTCAATCTAAAGTCAACCGTTTTCGGACTTTAACATACGAGTCAACAAATGCCGTTGTACTTATTTTTTTTTGTAACACTGTTATTTTCTTTTTTTTTTATTTTGTATATTAATGCATCGGAGAATCGTCAAAACCGTTTGTTTTCCGTTTCTTAACTAAACTAACAACACTTTTTCAAAACGTTGGCAACCACTTCCGCATAACATTTCACACCGTTCCTTTCATTAATCATCATTCACACTTGCAGTCATACATAATTTCACAGTGGTTGCCAAATTATGCACACAATCTACATCAAACCAAACATAAAATATAATACACTCCCACACAACTCACTTAAAATAAAATACTTAAAAAAGTACACCTAAAAAATTGTCCGATGTTGCACAAAGTAATGTAATGTAATTTTCATATGCGAATTGAGGGGGGCGGTGAAACGGAGGAATGGGCGTAACACTAAGGGGTGGTGGTAAAACTGAAGGATGGTGGTGGAATTGATTGATGAGGGTGGAACTGAGTGATAGTGGTAGAACTGAGGCATAGTGGTGGAACTGAGTGGTAGTGGTGGAACTGAGGCATGGGGTGGGATGCATAGCTTCGAATTCCGGCATCGATCGTCGATCCAGCAATTGCAAATTGACCATGGACCAAGTAAAATCTATGGAGGAAATTGTCGAGGAAGTCAGTAGTTTTGTGTTTAATCATACGCGTATGGTGTCTTGCGAGTGTTAGTTACAACTTTGCAATATGTAAATTATTTATTTCTAGATGTTAGTAGAAGTTATGAATGAATTGGAGAACGAAAATAGAGAGAAGGAAGAAGGTCCAACAAGGGGAAGGCAGGAGGAAAAAGCAGGACGGAAAGGAGTGCAAGAAGAAAGGAGGGATGGAAGGAACGAAGAAGAAAGTAATAGACTTGACGGAGTTTCTGGCAACAAAGTAAGTAATGTGTTTGTTAGAATTATGCACAGTGATTTACGGCTATTGGAATATTTATTAAAACAATATTACAATAAATTATTAAACGATGTGATGATGGCAAATGTATAACAAGGAATGACACGAATGGCAAAATTCACGTATTACATAAATCAACTATACAACAGTCTTTTGCTAATCGATTCATGATCGTGCTTCAATTTGTTATCTCAACAGTGTTTGATATTTATTTATTCTGATTTACTTCCCTACGATAAATTATGTATGGGCAAAAATGATTATAACTAGCATATTGAATTCTGAAGTGTGTGTGCGGATGACGTCCATGTTACTTCCGGAACGAATTCGTAAAGAAACGAAGTTGTTGGCACAAAATGTGGAGAAAAAATATTTTACATTTTCGTTTTTCTGTTCCAGATTCGAAAAATTGTTAAACGGCAAATGCACTATGCACAAGCCAGGCGTGACGGCTACCACAGGCGTGACAGCTACCACAGGCGTGACAACTACCACAAGCGTGACGGCTACCACAGGCGTGACGTCTATCACAGGCGTGACGTCTACCACAGGCGTGACGTCTACCACAGGCGTAGCGGCTACCGCGGCGGAGGTGGCAGAGGAATATATATTTCTAATTGTGTTATATATTCTATGGAAAATATTATTTATTCTAATCGTATTAACTGAAATTATTGAGAAATAAAAATAAATAATAATAAACTATTAATAAATAATTTACTATTTCATTTGCGGACCTCATCCCCTTTCGGTCGCAATATTCTTTTCGAATTAATTGTCTACAATGTTAATGCGTTGCTAATTTTTTTATTTTTCATTAATGTTTCATACAACTTTTATTATCATATTCATGACATTTTCCTGATTAAAATAAGACTAAACATGACGTCACTCAGCTTATATTTATTAGAAATAACTTATTCGAGTAAAGTTCTTGATATAAACGTAACGTTTGAAATTAAGCAAAAAGAGTTTTAGAAATGAATTTACTAACAATCTTTGTAAGCTAATGTACATTGCAAGTTTTTTAATGCTCCCTTCAAGAATATAGCATGCCCCCTGTATCATGAGTAGTTGTACAAGAATGACATTTTGTAAAAACACCGAAATCGCTTAAATGAATAGTTGAATTAATAAAACTCTTTTTTTTTCATATTTTGCAGTTATCTCGTGAGACATGTTATCTATAACCTAATGACTCTTATGCTTTTATTATGTTCAAATCGATAACCAAACAAATAATTCACACTTATGTCATTTCAGGATTAAATCTAACATAACTATAAGTATATCATTGGCCAAGAGTGAATACTAATATACATTACTCGGTATGAACAGGGTCATTTAGTCGTATACAAAGTCTTGTCGTACCTACCTGAAACGGGGGTACCCCGCGTCCTTTTCCAGCTTGTTAAGGCTTCAATTTTTGAGGCTCCATCGTACTGAAGGGATCATTTTAAAAGGGAAGCTTCAAAGAATATGACCATATTTTTTATAAATTTTAACCCTTTACGCCCCTTATTGAGAAGAACGCAAAAAAAAAGAATTTGTTTAAATTTTCCGACATTTTATAATAAATTGACGGAATTAGAAAAAATATTTCAAAATAGCCCAATCCTTCGTGAATAAAACAAAAAAAATTTAGCTAAATTGGTTGAATAGTTTCTAAGAAAAAAATTCTTAAGTGGACCCTATTTTCGCCAAAATGGGCAAAAATTGCAATCTTTGAAAGCTTGCCATTCATTAACGAATTCGAAACCGGCGAAATGATGACTTAAACCCCCTTTAATTTCACATAGACTACAACATATTTCGATTAGAGCAAAATCGGAGAAGGCGACTTCCAAAAGTGATCGATTTGGCGTGGAATAACCCTTTTTTGCATTTTATCTCTGAATTACAGAACAACTAAAAAGGCAGATGGTGCTATAATTATGCACTGCAGTATATGTTCGGTGAAACGTCAATTAATGTAGGATCTATACGATGTAGGAAACAGTTCAGACGTAGACAAGTTTTGTTGAATTTTCAATTTAATTAAATTAGTAAGAATGAATGTATGTATTGAAAAGTCGATAATCGAATTTACTGCGTCGATCAATTACTTCTGAGATACCGCTCGATTTTGATCACACTTTCGTGTGTTACAAAAAAAATAAAATCTATACATTTCTTCGTTATTGTTTTTCCGGTTCAAAATTTTTCACACGTATAAATATATTAATATATTCATAAATCAGGTTTAATTAAAATATTTTAAAGAAATCCTTCCAAATTGTTTTTTTTAAATAATAAATTCATTTAGTTCTTTTAAAAGTTATCGTGTTTCAGTTTCATTTTAAATATTATTACCTCTCCATATTCCGTCAAGTATAACTTTTTAGTTTTGTTGAAAAACCTGTGAATCGTATATTAATATTATTACAAACGAAAAAAAATTGAAAACGCGAAGTGGACAAAACAACCTGCATCGGGATTCGAACTTGTGACCAAAGAGCATGTACAGAATACGAGTCAGGACTCCTAATTTTTTTTTTAACCATTTTTATTCAGAACATCATATAAAAGTGGAATTTATTTTCCTTCTATTCGCATATGGTCTCGTGTCAATTGAATGGTAAACGAATCCACCCGGGGTATCCCTGCTGCATCGTACAACTTTTCACACTAACATAATGTTTGCAATTCTTCTATATTCTAAAACCGAACACATCTAATGGTTGTATAAATCCGGTACTATCTTTAGGAATCTGCAATATTTTTATACTGTTCGGCCGCGAACTGAGACCTTTGCCGTGACTAAGCGATTTATTGCAGGGCCCAAGTGGTTCGGCGCGTAGGCCACCGTCAATAGTTTTTGTTAACCTTTGGATTTTGTTAATAAGTTGAATGTTTATAAGATGCTTTCAATGATTAAATAAAGTTTTAGAATGGTCGCAGAGTTTGAGCTGTGCTGATATTCGTTGAGATTTGTTTGATAGTATATAATAATTGAATATGTTGACGCCATGCAAATTGAATTTGAAAATTCCAATAAAAACTGAAATGGTATTAGACTGAAATTCTATGAAATGCAATTGAAATAGAACATTTGTTTGTAAAATGCTGAGATCCTAGATATGAGAACTTTGTTATAACAACTGTCAACGTACAATTATCAGTCAACGTTTAGGAATACGAAAACTGTTGATTTTGCTGAATAGATATTTTGAACAATCGTAACAGGTTTATCAGTTATTATATAGATAATGAAGACATTCATTTTATATTCTCTTGAAATGTCAACATATCCTATTTATGTTAAACTTTATAGAAATGCATTTGTCCATGCATTTGTAATGAAATAGGAAAAGCTACTAATAAGAAATTAAAACTTGTGTGAATTCGAAGCTAATCTTTCATAGAATAGTAACTATGACGTCATTGATAGTTGATATGACAGAAATTCATTTATACAAAATTTTAGAATATAATTTTTCAAATAATTTAGGTATAAAATATACATTATAATGTTCATTGTTTATTAAAGAGGTGACTTGAGATGAGTCTTTACAATTGGAAACACGGCAAACTCTTGTTAGAGATGAGATAGTATCAATGAGTTATACTTTGAGATGAAATTTTTCGTTTTGCAGGCTGATGAAATTGATGAAAGGTCATAATTTGTGATAGAAACCCGCAATTAGGACAAATGATGTTCTGATCCATAGATTAATTGCTGGTCATTTGATTGCTCAATCATATATGAGCATTGTTTTTGCATATTTTTTTAATATACAATTTGTACGATTCTGAATAAATGTAAAAAGATGAATATGAGATAACATCTTTCGTGATGCTTTTCGGGGACATGCGGATTCTGAATTCATTTTCAATAAAATAATGGACATTACCATCATGTTCAGTTCCAAAAAGTTAAAGTGTAACTTTGTTACTGTGCAAGAATATTGGTTCACGAAATTACGAGAGATTGAGAATTTCCGCAGATTCTTTCTTGAATTATAAAAACCTGATTAATATGTCAAAATGTTTTAAAATGATGTTGGAATCCGGGTTTGAGGAATAAAATCACTTTACTAAACTTAAAAGTTTATTGGAGTTAAACCCTCAAAGATGACGCCGAACTCAACTGTTACAGAAAATAGTGTGAAGAGAATAGAAGCAACGACCACCTTGCAACAAACTGATTCTCTGAACAAGTTCTTACAGAATTTCTGGACTCTTTCTGACCGTGCCCGTGATCAGTGACAATATATATCTATTCTCTCTAGTGGGAGAGGACGGCCTTAGCCCTTATGACTAACAGTGGATGCACGCTGTTTTTGTGCATCGAGAGAGTCATGGTTTGCCTATGACTTATTATTTGTTTGGGATAGGTCATCCAACAATGATATGATATATATCGCCAAAATTCTAAAAGAATAGTATGAATGTTCTGCCGTGATTTGTGCCAAGAGTATTTAATTCGAATGTATGCGTCAGCTATACACTTAAAAAGAATTAATTGCAGAGATTATAACCTTTAAACTGAAGACAAGTGTTATTGCGATCAATCGTTGAAGGAAACGAATGGATGATAAGCCAATTTTACGGAAAAACGTGTAGAAATGCATTTGCTATGGTTTTATGACCATTAGGGTAGGTAAATGCGAAACAGGTTGTGTGCTAGAGCACCGGGTCGAAGGGCCCGTCGGACACTTTCTTCAAGTAATAACATAACTTTGATTACAGCGGTGCTATAGTCATCCTGAATTGTGAAATTACGCATTTGTTTAGATTTATGGAACAATTACAATTGACTTTTGTTGAAAAGAATAGCCTCAAAAATTATGATTTTTGAGCCTCAATGATTTTTGAGGCTCAATTACGTCTAAACAATTTTTATTTACCCTCTTAAATCATGATTTTTGAGGCTCAATTACATCTAAACAATTTTTATTTACCCTCTTCCTCAATCGAATTCATCCATTCTTTTGAAACACAAAATTTCTCCATGTTGGAAAGATTTCGACGATACATATACTTCGATTTCTGCATTACCCTGAATACTATAACAAAATTAGCAGTTTTCAGAATTATCAAATCATTTAAATGAGAAACATTTTGGTTCAAAATATTAAAAGATAAATAGCTAAACTTCGGCTAAAAGTTCCATTGCCTATAGAAACCTACGTTTCGTACAACGACGGCTGGTACCGCAACGGATTTACACAATACCTGCCCGCTGGACCTTCTCTCCCTACCGACAATAAACATATAATATTGTCCAATTGTTGAAAACGTGGCAAATGATGGTACGAAATTGGCTTACACTGTACGAAAACAAACCTGAACACTTTTCTTCGTGAAAAGGGGACGAAAATTATGTATGTAATAATTATTTCTAAATTGCAATAAACAAAAAATTCCAGAAACACGTATCCCCCATTTCGATCCATATTTTACGTATACAAATCTACATAAAAATCGAACGGCATTTGGAATACAAAATTTAGAAAAGAGTCCAATTTTTTAATATATGAATTTTTAAAAAAATTCACCCTCCTACACCTTTTAGTTTCCGAGATATTAAAGAAAATGTATTTTCAATTTCCAACTTTGAATGCTATTTTCACCTCCTCAACATGCATGTTACCAGGTATAAAAAATAAAAAATAATAGTGCGTGGTAATCTTTTTATTACACACTCGATAATACAAATTAGATACAATTTCGTACAACACTCGATTTCTCGCACACGGCAGTAGGCAGAAGAAGGATCTCGCACTCATTTCGGTTATTTATCTGTGTCTCCTAATTATCCTACCGTTTCGCACCTTTGTTTCTCTCTCTCACTCTTTTTCTCACTCGCTCTTACTATTCGCGCGCTTTTACAAAACCTATAACACACTTATGTAAATTTTATTACATTCTTGTTTTTTATCAAACATATACGACATACAAATTTCAGAATTACTTCATCAGTTATGGAATATATTTTTGGCTTCTTATAATTAAGGTAAGTTGCCCAGTATCTGACACTCCACCAATAACTGACAATTTTAACTTTGTAATTAATTAATAAAGACTCTATAAATAATATCTATTTCTCATTGTGTGTATAATGAAGTGTGTATTATGCAACGCCATCTCTGATTTATGAGAATCGTTATGCGTGAACTTATCAAAATTTTGCAATTATTGTTTACAAGTCGGCACGTAATTTTCATTAGCGGCTCGATTCTTCTATCACTTAAGGTTAAAAACACGTCATGATATTTTGCTTTGTATTTATTTTATTAAATTATTTTGAGAGCAACCTTATATTTCCCCATTCTAATTAAAGATTATAGTGTTGTTTTTTCTTTGAAGACTTTAAATAAACCGTCTAATTTGATGAATGTCAGGGGTGTCAGTTTTTGGGATACGAACATAAGCCTGCCGACCAATATCTGACATCCGTGTCAGATATTGGTTGAAGAGGTCAACCAACAACTTTTGGAGTCAACTTTTGGACTCTGTAGAAATGTTGATGAAAAATTTAAATAGACCTAACAATTTTATTAATAATCGGCCTGCAAATAAATGGTATTCCTGTTTTTTTTTTAAATGAAGGCAGCAGAAAAACCGAATAAGAAAAAGAAAACTGCAAAGAAACACAAACGACTTATTATAGAAAGTGATACTTCTATATCATCTGAGGATCTTTAAGTTCAAATTTCAATGTATTTTGAATAAATTAACGTTATATTTTGTTATTTTATTGTGGAAATAAATTTTGTTATTTAAATGAATAATTTCTGTTTACATTTATAAAAGTGTCAGCTATTGGAGTATCTAGATGTCAGATATTGGATATACTACATTTCGGCCATGTCAGTTATTGGTGTAATTACCATAACCTTGTTTATTTAATTTTCTTAACATTAACAAAATTTAAATAGCTTTTGGTTACGTCAATTTAAAGATAAAGGATCAATCAATTTTGATAAAATATTAGCGACTGTTTTTATTGATTTTAAATATTTTTTTATTTAAATTGTTTGGATTCTTGCTCTTAAACTGTCAGCTATTGGGCAACTTACCTTACGTGACGAAGCACAATATAATTTAGAAAAAGGAAACAGCAAACAAAGCAATATACATACAACTGTAGTATGAAAGGTGTTTGAATGCGAGAGAAATTGCGCGCGGATAAATGAGAGCGAATGACAACGAGCAAATGGGCAAGGTATGTATGATTGGATGAGTGATGTGCGAGAGGGGAAGTGGAAGGAGCGTGAGTGAGGATTATAAGAAGGCAAGGAAATGTACGAGCGGCAGATAGAATGTAAACTACGAAATAAATACATATATATATAGATATTCTAACACAACTATTGGAAATAGGTAGAGAAATAGCACACAAATATTGTTACTTATGTTCAAGACTTTTTTTTCGAAGTACAAAAGGATACTTATGCTCTCTAAAAACTGTAAAATAAAAAGTAATAAGTCTTCAAGTGGTCGTGCACACCACAAAAGTGTGACGTGCACACCTGGGCGAGTTTATAGCCTACGCGTATAAAACTGACCACTCTAAAGATTCACCGGCTTTTTGTGTCCCGATCGTTATTCCATATACTAAAATACTTGTAAGAGTCAGCGACTAAATTCGAATGTATTTCCAAAAGAAATCAGAACTACGAACAATGCCAAGCACGTTTTATCTTATCCATCGTTTTTTACCTTATCCAGGAAGGTTACTTGATTCGAAGTGAAAGCTGAAGTATCCCGAATTTATGGCGAGCCTACCATCGCATCGCATCGTCGGACCTCGTTATTGTGATGGTTGCTGTATCGTGGCCACGTGCGTCCAACGTGGGGCATATATCTGGCAAAAATTTGTTATGAATCAGGTACTGCGACAACGGAGACCGCGTAGAAAAAACAGAGGGATCGATGTAGCGGTAAACTATTGTAAAGTGCTTGGCTGAGCAGCGATGTTATTCTTTACACACACACACACACACACAATAACTACAATACTTTCTCTTTTGGATATTAGTAAAATTGTATGAATATGGAGAATAAGATAAGTGGAATACGCTCCAATTGCTAATTTTTCACAATCCACCTTAGTTTTTTACAGTTAGATTAATATTAATATATACCTAAATATATGTATGTATTGTATTATTAATGCTATTGTAGTTTGTAGAAATAAAATAGGTAAGTCATCGCCGTTACTGCGGCAATAAAGTAATTGGAAAAACGTTACGGTTGCACGTGCATCGAGTTTTATTACCATCACATGACATAAAAGTGGACCGCTTGTAGATTGTAACCATCGAAGACTGCTATAATTCGAATAAGTTAAGTTTTAAGACAAAAAGTATAGATTATTTAAAAAATTTTTATAAAAAAATTAACCTCATATTATTCATTACTGTCAGCCATTAAATGTAGCAAAAATGCATATTGATATAATTTCAGCGAATATACTTTTCATAGTACGACAGAATTGTTATGTGTCAGAACATGATGCGATTGCAAATATTTCGATATTTTGTATTCGTCATGAAATGAATAATGTAATTTGACTGGTATATATAAATGCATATACATCAATCTTTTTACTCTTTGTACTAAGGTAAGTTGCCCAATAGCTGACAGTTTAAGAGAAAGAATTCAAACAATTTAAATAAAAAAATGTTTGAAATCAATAAAAGCAGTCGCTAATATTTTATCAAGATTGATTGATCCTTTATCTTTAAATTGACGTAACCAAAAACTATTTTAATTTTGTTAATGTTAGGAAAATTAAATAAGCAGGGTTATGGTAATGACACCAATAACTGACATGGCCGAAATGTAGTGTATCCAATATGTGACATCTAGATCCTCCGATAGCTGACACTTTTATAAATGTAAGCAGAGATTATTCAGTTAAATAAGAAAATTTATTTCCACAATAAAATAACAGAATATAACGTTAATTTATTCAAACTACATCTAAATTTGAACTTAAAGTTCCTCAGATGATGTAGAAGAATTACTTTCTGTAACAAGGCGTTTCTATTTCTGTACTTCTATTTTCTCTTTCTTATTCGGTTTTTCTGCTGCCTTTATTTCTCTTTTTTTTTCCTTCTTCTTTCTCTGTTTCTTTTCTTTCTTTCTCGGCATTTTTTTTATAATAATAATCCTTCTAGTATCCCGATGTCACGACCGATGGAATTTTTTCCTTCGATCTCTTTCTTTTCTGTTCGTTAGATGGTACCGGCCAAAATAAACAATTCTTAAAAGGGCTTGGCATATCGTTTGGTACATTAGTTTGATTTATTGTTGCAGACTGTACTTCTTATTGATATCAAATTCATTGTTAGATGTACTGCTAGTACTATCTTGGTTTTCAGAATGTATACTTGTTAGTTTTAATAAATTAACGTCGGAAGAAGTGTTACTCTAAACTTCAAACAAAGACGTGTTTTCCATTCAGGTGGCCAAACACCTCCACATGATTTAAATTCAATCAAAATCTGCAGTGCAATTTTGGATTCTAAACAAATCAATTGTTGCTTCAGTTAAATATTTTTTTGACGTATCTTTGGATGAGGGGAGATTTGAATTAATTTCTTTATTAGATTTAAAACTTTTTTAAAGTCAATATTTGAAGCATTGAACGGAACAATACCACAAGCTCTAAAACCGTTTACAGTAGTTTCTGGCTTGACATATTTTAAAAGTACTTCTTCTAATAATGGAGCAAAGTTTTCTCTTCCAATTGCTTGCCCATCGTGCTCAAATTTCCATTTCTGCACAGAATATTTCCAACCATTTTTCAATGGATGAAACACTGATACATTCATTGGTTGTAAGTTACATTGTAAGTTGTGTGTTACATTCGGGCAAAAGGGCAATAATAATTTTTTTTTTGCTGTACAAAACTCACTTAGGGATAAAGTAAGGTAACTAACATGACCATCCACAAATATAAAATGACTAGCAAAGGAATATTTTTCTTCAATAGCCATTTGTAATATAATATTGTGGGATAATAATTGCTGATGCCGGTCAACGGGAATAACAAACAGTTGGATATATTTTTAAAAAAAGAAACAAAAGAATAAAGGCACAAAATTTTACGCGTGACCGCTTCTCGCAGGTCGAAAACTCAAAAACGTGTCGACCGCACCTCGCAGATCGAGATTTTACACCACACTGCCTCGACCGCGGTTTTTCGCGTCCGAACAGGCACACGCCGGCTTTTGTTTTTTTTCTAACGGTCGCAGTAATATTCCGTCGCAGTAATATTCGATTGCGCAATTTCACGATACTACAATATATTCATAAAAACTTTGTCCAGTCATCACTTCCTCCCACACCTCACTCATTGGGCATCAAACTTATTATATGCGACGAGATTCTTACATAGGAAAAGATGAGCATTGGTGATGCAAGCTGACCAGTTGCATTGGCAGTTATAAGTGTCGTCAGGCACTTCATTGCGTCGTTATTAATAATGTTGTATATGGATTTTCCTCCTCTAACTATAACTTTCTTTACTTTTAGGTTAAATAAAATAATTTTAAGAAAAAAATACGCCCACTTCGAAATACCGAGGCAGGTGGACTCTATCTTTATAGTATATGCGGCGATGGAGTCTTTCCGCCGCATACTCTATGAATCTAGATAGAAAGAAAAATAGCTGTACAAGCTTTGCCTATGTTCGGCTGTCAGAGGTGGACATGTTCAAGAAAATCTTTTAATTTTGCGCCGCCTCCGAAAAGGTTGAAATGTATTTAATATACTACCTAACGAGTAAATATGTTTCATTCATATATGTTACGTAATTGTATGATTGAATGAAATAGAAATTACTTCATTAGGAAATAGAAATTATTTTATACTTTTTAGTGCATTTCGAAGTCGGCGTATTTTTTTTTTTAAATTATTTTATATGTTTGTAAATTCATCAAAGGAAAAAATAATGTAAAATTCAACTAATTTATTTTTGCATATACATGGCAAGCCTTTTTTAACCTGCTGATATTTTCTCGACAAACCTGTGAATTCTTCAAAACTGTACATACATGGTAGTTCATGTTCATACAATGTATTTGACATCATTGTCTTAAATTATCGCCTTCATTCATTTGACTTCTCGTTTTTATTTTGCCTGGATGAAAAAACTCACTACTTTCCTATGGTTTTGACAGTGCAATAACTTATTGGTATAAAAAATTAGAAAACGAATAGGCATCTATTGTAGTATGAAGTCGATTGTTATATACTAATAGTAATTTCTGTTGAATTTCCATATTAAAGTGGCAAAAATAAATCTATTAAGTGAATAACGTTTACTAATGTCGGTAATAAAACGTCGATAAATATGAATGTTAGATTATCGATTATTTACTTGATGTCACTCGATTCAATTTTAGATTCGCAAATGTTAAATAAAATAATTCTAATATCCTCTTTCGTTCTTGTTTCCTTCGTGAATTTTCTGCATTGCACACGGATATAATATATCAAGTTATTTAAGTGGTTCTTCCTAAGTCTTTTTAATTTTAAATATACATATAAAGTTTTTTTAAAAGTTATAAGTGTTCATTTCTTTTATTCAGTTTCTATATTATTAATTTTATATATTTAACAGGATAGGTTAAAATTTTCTGCAACTATAAATTGCAATATCCAGGAACAAATAAAACCTGGTTTTTGTTTGCTCAATCGACCATAATAGCGAACTGCTGTTAAAACTGGACGTGACCGTCATCTACAACATTTTATTGCGATGTTAATCGAGATATACACTAAAAGTGGTTTTTAGCTATTTCGTATAGGAAACTTCAAAGAACATTACGCATGAAACCTTGTAAAACTGTATCTTTTAACTGTTCGGTCTTTTTAACATATTGGTTTTTTACGTTACTGAACGGAAATCAATAACAATGTGTCAGAAATTGTATTATATTTTGAAAATCGCACGTCACAGATACAGTGTATTTACGTAGGTTTTCAAGTTTTCGTCCGCCATAATGGATCCGTTATATTGAATTTTTATTTCAGATTTCCATTCAGTAACGTAAAAAACCGATACAAGGTTTCATGCGTAGTGCCGAACGAGCGCGGTAATTTAGCAGTTGTTTACGTCCCAAATATTTATGTAAAAAAAATAATACCTGTTCCCTAATTAACTTTCCTCTTGAAGTTTTAATAGATTTTATTTCGGTCAGATCAAAACTGATTTTTTCGCAGCAAGAAATTGGTCACTTTAGGAGTAGTCCACCCCCTAATTTTCACTCCCCTTTTAACATACCTAGGCTAATTTTTGTCTTCTATCGAAAGATATTTTCATACCAAATATCGTCAAAATTGCTTCACTGATCTCAAAAATATCGCAATTTTTCCATTTTACCCTCACACTTTGGGGGGTTGTTTCATACCCTAAATATGTTTTACCGCAGATAAAAAAAAAATACGTGTCCCCTAATTTTCCATGTACTATAACATATCCAAATTTCAGAAAAATCGGAAAGTAACACTTCCGTAGATTTATTTGTCAGACATAAAAATATATTTGCGAATATGTGGAAAGTAAGAAAAAATGTTTGAAACAGTGGCCTTGACAATACATTACACAGTCATCGAAATTAGTAAAAAATCGCTGAAGTAAATACAGTGTCGTGAAAATGGTGATTGAATATTCGCAACAAATACAATGTTTGCAAGGTATTTTGCGTGGCAAACAAGAGTAAGTAATGTATCGGAGGCTAAACTAGTAATTTGTTTATGTGTTACCCCTTGAAACTCAGTAGAAGAAGTTAATTTCCTACTTCGAAATCACTTCAAATTTTTGGCAGAAAAAAACATACAAAATTCTACATTTGTTACACGAAACTCTTTTTCTGGGCCGCACTGACCATGTGGCCGAACAGGCCATTACAGAATATAGCTGCCAGCGCTTATTGTAAGGTAAGTCTATTCTAAACAAGTGTAAAAAGTGTAAAATAATTTAGGCAACTTACAGACTTTAGAATAGGCTTAATTGCCTGTACCCAAACATCTGTAAGTGGTCAGTACTATTTCGTACCAAAGGTGCGAGCCACGTGCCACTACATACCGTAACAAGCCAGGTTCCACACCCAGTACCCATGGTACTTTATATTTAATTTTATATATGTATCTTAATCTACCGCCCTTTAAATAAAAAACATCGATATGTTTTGCATAAATCCGTTAAACTATGTGTTCTATTCATTTAGATGTACCTTTTCAATCTTATCGCGCATTGTTTTCATTCTGTCAGTACTGTTATGCAGTTAATAATAAATACATGTCAATCAAAAATTCATGTAAAATAAAATGATACCATTTATTCTAAAAATTTGAAACGTATTTTAATTATGCATTCTGTAACGGATTTTTAAAATTAACTGTGGCAGTTAATTGGTTAGTAAAACACAATATTTACAAAATAATGTATAGCTATTAAAAAATAGGGGGATTATTTATTTCAATAAAACAGAAACTGACAAGGGACATCACCAAGGTGTTACATGCGGATTTTACTGAAATTGACATATGTGGTAGCTTTTCGGAAATCATTTGATACGTATTTTGTATATCGATTAATATTTATGTTGAGGGATTGAAAATAGCCTTCAAAGTTGGAGGTCAGAAATACATTTTCCTAAGTTTCGGAAACCAGAGAGTGTGAGCAGGTGCTTTTTTTTAAATTGCATATTTTTGAATAAGGAATTTAATCGATTACGAAAATTTTGGGAATAAATATTTTTGTAAATAATATTAAAAAATTAAATTTTTCATTTAATTGTTTTATTCTAAATGCAGTTTGATTGTTAAACCAGATTAACGACGTGCAATATGCATCAAAATAGGTGATACGTGTTTTTGGAATCTTTTGTTTATTGTAATTATGCAATGATAGTATGCTTTGCTCCCACTTTTTACGAAGGCAATTGTTGAGATTTGTTTTCGAAGTGGGTACATTTTGTTTGTTAGAAATTAAATAAAAAATTTAATTTTTTAATAAGTTATTTAGAAAAATAATTTCAATCCGAAATTTTCGTAATCGAATAAATTCCTTACACAAAAATACTTAATTTAAAAAATAGCATCTCTTTACACTTTTTGGCTTCCGAGACATCTAAGAAAATGAGTTTTCAACCCCCAACTTTGAGGGCTATTTTCACACCCTCAACATAAATGTAGATATACGAATATATGTGTCCAATAATTTTTAAAAAGCAACCACATACATAACTTTCATTAAAATCCGCGTATAACACTTTGATGATATCCCGTGTGAATATCTTTAAAAACAAATGAATTTATTGATGCGACTCGAAAAGACTTTCCTAAAACGCATAATAAAACTGTCGCTTACTTCCTTAGGAAAAAAAACAGTCTGGGTCTGCAACGTATTCACCCAATTGGCCCTTAGGTATAATCACAGTATGGGCTCCATTGACTCTGCAGACAAAAAGATAGGCTTTTCTTTATTGTAGATCCAATGACTCTCAACACATAGATTTATTTTTACTCATCAATTAAGATGAGAATTCAACAATAGCTAAATCTTATGTAGAAAAATTAAGTAACTGAAAGTAATAAGAGGGTAGAATCATTTCGATGGTTCGTACTCATATAATATTATTTCAAGAAAAAGCTGAATGGAATTTTATTTAGAACATAATTCTGTAGAATTTTATTTCTAAGTGTGTGCTTTATAATTATAGTTGAAAAATGTGTATTACATGATTGCATTTAAAATTGGGAGCCCATGTAATCTTAACTATAGGAATGCCATATAATAATAATGTGGCACCGAATTATATGTAATTCAATCTTAGAAAAGCGTTCCATACGTTTCTACGGTAATAGTAAGTTTAATATAATTCTACTTCATGAGAGAATTGAATAAAATTCTATTCAGACTTAGAGAACCTAGAACTTAAAAAAAAAATATGTACATAATATTTACTCGTGCTTTCCCAAAGAGACAGCAATCAATATTGTCAAATCTCAATTTTTCGTGAAGTCTTAACTTTAATTCAAATTTAAATTTTATTTCTTTATGAGAGAATAAGGGAAAATGTGAAATACAAGTTTTTGAATTCCGGTTAATTGTCGGGAAAATCACATTTTAAGAACCGCTCCATTCCTTTCATGTTACGCTAACGTTATGTTCCGTGGAGCGTTTTAAACGTGTATTGTGATTGTAAACGATGTAAACAGTACGTGAATGCTATTGACTTCAAAGAAAAACACAAGAAAAATTTCCAATCAGATGAGTTTTTATGCTTCAGGGTCCACGCTTATCGCTACACGTACCACTACGAGACAATTGCACATCACCTCTGGCGTAACTGTTGTTGGAAATACACTAGCCAAAAGAGCATCGTGTAACGGTTACACGTGGAAACACCCACAGCCGAGACAAAGAAACTTGCGGTGACCGTACACTACAAGTTGTACTTTTCTTTTTGCAAAATAGCTGAAATTATTGTCCCATTGTCGGATGCATAGCTATGATAAATAAATATAATAATGATTAAACATATAGAACTAATTTCATTATTTCTTATTTATGAGTGGATGATAACTCTACAATAATTCAAATTTTTCTATTCATTACTAGATTAGCCTTCATCTAACAACTTTCTACTGTACTGATGCTATACCGACGCAGTGTCGATACATTTATTCATGACGTCAATCAGCTGTCACACTTCAAACTGTCGTTCTTACTGTCATTGGCGACAGTTTTTAGTTAACTCGAAAATAAAGCTCCAAACATCATTTTAGTAAAGGAAAAAGTTGTTCAGAATCGTCCAGTCTGTCGATCCCTTTTCGGTTCTCATACTAGGTATGGGATACCTACCTTATGGGATAAGGGGCGTTCTGCACTATACCAGTAAGAGGTGCTAACAGCCTTGCCAGTAGGTAGCCGAATTTTTGTGTTTGAAGCTTCGTAGCGAGAAACAGAGGGCACAACCAATTTTTTTTTTATCGAAATACACTTCAGATCCAATGCGGACTTAAATGTGTTTATCTTTATTAAATACAAATATAAATTCTTTTGACAGAATAACAGAAGTTATAAAACTATAAAATATTGCATATAGGAACTTTTTGTTACATTCAGGTAGTTCTCATCTAATCTGACTTAACCCTATCTATGTACATACTAATATTAATCATTGTCCTACTTAACTATCCCATTATAGAATTGGAATGGAATTATAGAATCCATCAGTAATTTTCAAAACTGTAATATTTGGTTTAATTAAAAAATTTCTTATCTTGTATGGTAAAAAAAGCTTGCAGGACTTGATCTTGCTCTGTTGATCCAAACTGTTAAGTGTTTTGAAAGATTTTTGTTATGGAACCAAGACTTGGAATTGTTCACTGAATAGTAGTTGTTAAAATATACCCCTCCTTTCTGTCTGGCTTGATCAGCAGCTCATTTTGTGCTCTTTCCATAATCTTTTGTTTTAACAATGGGCAAGTGTCTGTGCAAGGGACACTAAAAATCTATTTAATTTCGGATTGTAGGGCACAACCAATTCAAATGCCCAAATAAAAAAAATCAGGGAGTGCATGTGCATAGTGTAGAAGTGTGGTAGTCGAAAAGAATAGTTTAAATCTACATATTCACCAATAATTTATTTGTAATAAATATTTTGTCACATTTCTGTACTATATTTATCCTTCATTTCTTGTGGTATACAGGTTTTCGGTATATTAGTAATATACAGAAAATTTATTATAAATATATTCCAAATTCTTAGAGATTCGTGCGAAATTAGATTTAAATCTTCCACTCGTTTGTACTATCATTTTAAAGTGTTGTATGCTGCCGAATTTTACAAACTAAATACTGCAAAATAAACTCAAAAGAAGCGAAATGTTTGTGGTGATCATCAGAGTCGTCGGTCAAGAAGAGTTCTATTATCAAAGCCATCGATCAAGAAGAGTTCTATGTGTATTAGTGAACAAATGATAAATGTTTAAAACTATCGTCGTTTGATGGTATCCAATTTTATTTTTGAAACAAAATCGTTTACTATCCATTCCGTAATCAAACCTTAATTCAAGAACATACAGGGTGTTCGGCTACTGGTGGGAATAATTTTAGGGCGTGGTACCTGGGGTGATTCTAAACAACTTTTTCCTTTACCAAAATGCTGGTTAAAGCTTAATTTTTGAATTATTAATGAAAAACACTGACCAATGAGAGTGCGCATAGACCGGCTGCGCGACAGCGTAAGCGACTGCTTCGAATATGACGACCGGGCGTCGTCGTGAACAAATTTATCGACACCGTCGGTAAAACGTCGGTATATCGTCGGTATAACAGGAAGCTATTAGGTGAATGTTGCACCGAATAATGAATTAAAAAGTTAAGAATAATATTAAGTTCGTCGTAATTCGTTAATGAGAAATAAACCAATTAGTTGTTGTTTACCCGGACCAAATATATTGTATTTAATTTATCTCTTCGAAAAGGAAAAAGAATAAATTCGCGAAAATTAATTTTGTTGACTATTCTAATGAAGCAAACAAATAAATCCACGTTCCAAAACGAATGAGTACTTTCCCTATGAAATAAGATAGAGCTGGAATGGAATATGTAATGCAGTACCTCATTCAAGTGAAATAAATCAATTGCTGCGTACGTATAATTTAAAAAATGAAGAAACTAGTTTCGATAAAAAATATTTTTATCACCGGGTAGATCCACCGATCAGAGCATCAACAGCTGATGTCCTGGCAGGGACAATGAACTCACAATTTATTTCACTATCTCTTTCTAATAATTGCACAACATAAGTATGACCGATAAACGGACCGAATGAAAACGCGTGAACGATTATTCATAGATATTTATGTTTAACGATACACTATATTCTCATTATAAAGTATCCGAATTGAAGAATCGAAATAATATTACATATTTCATTAGAAGACATTGTTAGACTGGCCACGGATCGCGGTTTCGTTCTCGATCGCGGGGCATACGTCGCAAACGGTTGCCATGCAACGATGAGCTGTTGAACGACTGCGGCGTCGATCGACAGCCATCGTTTATTGTCGAAAGATACGTGTTAAAATAAAATCTATCGTTGTTGTTAATCGAAAATTGTGTTTTCTTGATTTGAAGATAGTATAGTTTAAATTATTTGTGAATATTCGTTAACGTGTTTTCATGTACGTGTCGGATTGACAGTGAAAATTAGTGGAAATTAGTGAAAAATGACAGAGAAAAGTGATAATGAAAACTAATAATAAAAGATAACAGTGATAGGTGACAGTGAGGTTTCTTGAGAGCTTTTTGAGAGTGTTTGCATGGTGATTTATACCATCATTTATACCATTATATATTTATACCATCAGTAAGAATCGGTGGATCGACCCGGTGACAGAGATGCATTTTCATCGTGATTATTTACAGTTCAATCGGTGAATTGTTTTGAAATTTTTTAATTATTCAAATTCAAATGTTTATTTGTTGAATGGAAAGGTTATTTAATTTTTTACAATTGAGAATTTGTTCTTTTTCATTATCACAATATCTAACGAAAATAATTTTCCATATTTGATCTATCATTTCTTTGCGATAACGAATAAACGTATTCGATTTATTCTGATTACGTGAGTAGGGACTAAGTTTGTTATTTCTTATTCATGAATGAATGATAATTCAACAATAATCCAGACTTTTTTATTCATTATTCGATGTAACTTTCACCTAATAGCTTCCTGTTATACCGACGATATACCGACGTTTTATCGACGGTGTCGATATATTTGTTCACGACGACGATCGGTCGTCTTATTCGAAGCTGTCGCTCACGCTGTCGCGCGGCTGGTCTATGCGCGCTCTCATTGGTCAGTGTTTTTCATTAATAATTCAAAAACTAAGCTTTAACCAGCATTTCGGTAAAGAAAAAAGTTGTTCAGAATCACCCCAGCTACCACTCCCAAAAATTATTGCCACCAGTAGCCGAACACCCTGTATACGCGATTGAGAAAGTAGTTCCACGAACGGACTGCGCGACGTGGTCACGAAGATCGTCGGGGACACCCAAACAGTACCGAGTGAAAATCGCGCGATAATTCGATCGGCAATTGTTTTGTACCGCGTCTTCCCGCTCGGCATGCGTTGGTGTCATCTGCGTTTTACACACGTCTCGTTCACACCGTTATTGAATAAAGTTAATTGTTATTAAAAATATTACAAAAGTATTCGTTGGTCTCCCTGCTCAAACACAATAATTTTATTGGAGAAAACAAATTAACACGTATTATTCATTTAATACAGTCGCAAATATTAAAATTCAATTGGAAAAATCCAGTGTAGTTTAATTAATTTAAAAGTTGATTTTGTCTAAATTCAATTGAAGAAGTAATAAAGTTTAATTTAATTGTTCACGTTTATTAAATTTATTTTTAAATATTAATTAGTTTGTTTATTTTTTTTTGTTTAATTTAATTAAAATGCAGAATGATCCAAGCGCCCATAGCACTTCTGGAGAGTCGAACTACGCTGAAAACTCCCTAAATACATCGTGCAGAAGTACAAGGAGGACAACGTTTTCGAGAGACGAAAGATGCTGACAGCGAGTGTCCCCTCTGGTTCAGGCTCTAGTCTGTGTTCCCGCCAAACTTGTCCCGGCAAAATAGACAGCTTACTCATGTATCTATCTTTGGCAGGTTAGTCAATTTATGAATTCCTATAAATACAAGTTTTAACGGTTGTGTTGAAAACACTGATGGATGTCACTTAAAATATATTCAATATACACTGCTATTAAGCAAACATGCTTTTTAAAAATGCATTTCAATTCGAGTAACACAGTTGGGAGAATTGTAACCCAATTGCTTTTTTATACTACGTTATTGACACTATCTGTGTTATCTTTCTACTATACCGTTTGAATGGTATGTTGTAGTATGTTACGTTTATATTATATTATATTATATTATATTATATTCTATAGAATACGTTTATATTCTATTAAATTGGTAAGAGTTTTGAACCTGCTCCTTCAGATTATTAACATTGTTATTGTGGTTAGGGCTTCCAATCTTGTTATCCACAAGGCACAGAAATTTGCAGCCACTGTGTTAGCTGATATATTCTGAATTAGGACTGTTTCAGGTCACCTACAGAAGTTATCAATCAATGTCAATGTACATATTTTTTAAATCTCTTTTTTGAAACAACCACACAGTGGTTAGGATTTACTACGTGCTTGGTGATTTTGCTGTGTTGTCAAGGAATGCAGGTCCTAGTATATTGTACGATATTCTTATTTATTTTGAGCCAGGCAAGTTTGTCGTTACTTAAATTGTTATTGTTAGTTGTAAAAGGTAATGCATATTGTGGAAAATTTGTTTTGTCAATGTTGCTGGCACATATGGTTAATGTTGTTCATCCAAGATTTCACAAAAAATAGTTTCTTCTATATCGTCTAGTCTTACTGTTTTAGGTGTAGTAATATATTACCCTGCAATAATTGAATCAATTCTGAGTCAGTTTTTTGTCCATTGGCTGGTTGCTGTGTGTTCAACCTAATTGATATGTTGATTATGTCTAAATACAACAAAGCATCAGCAACTTCATTGGAAAATTCTGGAATATGCATAATGTTTGTAGTAAACTGTCCTAAATAGTGAATTTGTCGTAGTTGTCTCAATGCAGCTTTGTCAGATCTTTGAAGGAAATTTTGTATAAGTGGTTTGTAGTCTGTCTAAATAGTAAAGTAGCATCCTTTGATAAAATGTTTGAAATGTTTTATTGCCTTAAAAATGTTAATAAACTTCCTGTTGTAGATGCTATACTATTGTTCCTTGAATGAGAATTGAGGGTTTACATGTTCCATTAATTTTTTGATGGAGACAGCTCCACTTGTTAACCCAGAAACATCTGTAATGAAAAGTAGTGGTATATTAATTTTGGGATGTGCCAGCAAAGGTGCATTCGCCAATTTTTTGCATCAGTTATCCATTTGGTAGACTGTTTATCCCATTTTTTAGCACCCTCTAAATATTTAATTAAAGTGGTTTGTTTCTGTACAGCATTTCTTATTGTCAATAAATCTTTAAAAAGGCTGTGTAGCATTTTTTAAGCCAAAAGTTATTACATTATATTTGAAAATACCAAATGCATTTATTGTGCTTGCTTTTTGCCAGTCTTTTAATGCAACCAGAATGTAGTGATATACTTTTTCTAGATTCAGGGATTGAATATTGTCATTTTGTCTAGTCTATAAATGAAGTTTTGAATGTGGAGTATTGAATGCTTATATGGTAATGTGAAACTATTAAGTCTTCTAAAGTTGCCACATAAGCTTCAATCACTGCTTTTTTTGGTCATGAAGATCTACAAAAGTGACAACAAATCCTTTAAGCAAGAAAATAGTTCATTTTTGTTTGTACTGCTTATACTTTTTTTGAAAAGGATCCTACGAGTTTATTACCATATAATACTATACTTTAGTGACAATGTGGTGTTTTATGCTTTGGTACATTTTATTGTGATATTGGTCATGTAATCCTAATGTATTGTTTTAAAGGACTTTGATACGAATTGGAATTGCAAAGCGTGTAAGAGAATTTAGTTGCATTAGTTTATGAATTTTTCACTGCATGTGTCTAGCATAAATATTATGTTGGTACAATCTTTGGTATAACAAAAAGTTGAGTTAAATTAGGTAGTCAAATATGCCCTTGTGCCAAATGAAATACTCTTTACGTGAGTTAATAGCATATCCAAAAAAAAACATCTCACACAAAGTTTCAACCTCCTATCTTATTTGTGGAGATAGTGAAAGGAAAAAAAAAAAACAAAATTCCAGTTTTTGGCCTATTTTTCCTATTTAATTTCGCATAAAAATTTTGAAACATTAAGATCTGCATAGCATATATTACAGAATTTTTTCAAATTTTTTGATCACAAATTCTGGTTGTGAAAAATCAAAAATCAAAAAGAATGCTATTTTTTTTATTGAAGATTACTTTTGCATTAATATGGTAATTAGATATTGGTACAACTAATATTCTCTCATTTTTTGAAATTTTTTAGTTAGGTGCGCCGTACTTAAAATAAATCAAAAATCGATATATTCCGTTAAAAAACTACGTTCCTCTCCGAATTGCATGTTTTCTTTTCTTTCTATATTCATTAAGTAATCTTAAATAGATTTACATTCATAATCGATGGAAATGATACATTAGTTAAGGAAATAAAACTCATTTATTAATTAATTTAACTACGTAATTGGTTGTATTCTGGAATGTAAGGCGTTACTTTGACTAAAATATTGGCAAAGAGGTTAAGAGTCCTACTTCGTAATATGTATGTTACGGTGAAACACCGAAATCTGGTAAATGTCGACATTCACATAGTCGCCTGGTGTATGTCCGAAATATTTGCTCAATACCCTTATTTCGGACTTACACCGATGAATGTCGCCATTCACCATGCACTAATGGTGAATGTTGAACATGTCGTAGATTTAACCTAACCACTTCAGAAAGTATTTTAGAGTACTTTCTTTGAGAAAAATAAAAACAATTGTAATGGAATATATTAAATATTAAACAATTAAAATAAACGCTTATAACTTTTAAACTCTTTATATTTGTAATTATAAAAGATGGGAAGAAATATCAGATCAACACGACACACGATAACAGAATGTAATATAGAAATTTCATGAAGAAAACAAACACATAAAGCAATATTACAATTATTTTATTTTAATATTTGAGAATCTAAAATTGAATCGAGTGGCATCGAGTTAATAGCCGATAATTTAATATTCATATTTATCGACATCTAATTACCGACGTTTTATAAGTTATCGATTCAGATTTATTTTTGCCATTCAATTATGAAAATTCAACAAATTGTCTTCTCGCTTACCCGCAATTAATGCATTTAATTTTTCAGTATTAGTTATGGTATCGGAAAAAAAATTAAGAAAACGTTACTCGCATCATCAAAGCATACATTAAACTGAAATCTAACTGAGTTCCAGCAGACCAAAGCATTTGGCGGGAGAGAGCCAGTCGTTTCTTTGTCGGCTCCTCTCGTTCGGACCTTCACCAGAGCATATCTGTGATTGTCGACATACACCGGTGAAGGTCCGAATGTACAAGAATGTAGTAAAATATTCGGTCTTTCACCGACGTATTTGGTGTATGTCGACATTCGCCAATTTCAGTCTTTCACCGTAACATGCACACATGTTTTAGTCGCAGGTTCGTGCTCCGCTGGACTTCGTTTTTTTCCATGTTGCTTTTCATTTTTTTTTTTTACTTTTGTAATAATATTAGTATTTGATTCAAAGTGTTTTTTAATACAATTCGTAGAGTAAAAAGCAATAGAATTATAAATACTAGTATGTTAAATATTATTCTATATGAATATTATTAAATGTAGGTTCTTAGTACAGGTAACCCTCCTCTAACACGGTATCTTATAACACGGTTTTGCTATAACACGATTCGTAAATTGCGGGAACCCTCCTACAACATGGCATCCTATAACACGGTTTCGCTATAACGTAATGAGAAAACTGCAAATCCTTTGTACATACAACACTGTATGTACTTATACAGCCGCGGCGAGGCTTGCTGTCTTAAAGATACAACGTTCTCGGTTGATTATACTGAGCAGTAAGGACGAAAAAAATTTATTAAATTATGGTTGCGTTAGATTAAAATATTTTTTTTTTACTTTGTGTTGTACATACATTTATATTTTTAATAAAAATTAAGTTGTTTATGTCGAATTAAAAAAAATATTTGTTCTTAATAAGTTTTTGGAACCTAACCCCCCTTTTTGCACTAGCTCTGGGTCTCATGCAACACGGTTTCACACAACACGGCATTTTCTAGGAACCTAACTACCGTGTTATAGGAGGGTTACCTGTACCCTGTGAATATAGAAATATATAACAATTATTCAAAAACACTTACAAGCGATTAAAAAAATGAAGAGCATAACATGGGAAAACCAAATCACTTCAAAATTGAGGGCACATTTGACTACCATATCCGGTTAGAACCATTCCATAAAAATAAATGCCGTAATCCCAGGTGTCAATTTGGTTGTCTCAAACATTTCTATGTCCGTACTGCTAGTTGTGTAGATCTTAAAATCAGTAAGAGTGAATTATCTTATTTAGTCTCAAATCTAGTGGTAAGAAAACCTGAACAACCTTTTTCTGATTTATGTTGTTTCTACTTAGAGGTGACAAAAAGAGTAAATATCTAGTTGTCAAAAATATAGGAAACACCATTTTCCGTCACCAGTGGAAGCTTGAGAAACGGTAATATGTCCTCATGATTTTCTTCCCAGACTATTTTCAAAACTCGGATCTATTTCGGTATAGATTTTGCTAAGATAGTACGTGACAAATTGTCTTCTATTTTAAACTTTAGCTCTCTGTTCGTGAAATTTTAAGAATAAAATAATAAGCTCGTGCTCTGTATCGACATAAATTAATGTTCATGGCGAATTTCATGCAATTTCAAAGAAATCATCGCGAAATATTACTTTTTCGCAAAATGCCATCAGCAATGAAAATTCAGTACAGGACGCTGTATCCTGAACTACTGATCGCAATGCGATTAACGTGAAGGAAAAACATATACAAGTTTCTACGCCTTCTTGTAACAGTCCCTTGAGAAACAATGTTTGGCACTGGGAAGAGAGAAAGAGAAAAAGAAATCAAGGGAATCACACCGATTGTGTTACGATCACTAGTTTAGGGTAAAACATTCAAAGCACAACATTAAAGAGTGAAAGAATCATTCAAGTTATTTTTGGATAATAATCTTTTACGCGTTTTCGCTTGTTTATCCATCGTTATTACAGTAGGAAGTTACGTAAAAGTGACAAAAAAATATTGTAGTGAAAAGTGCTAATGAAATGTGTTAGCGAAGCAAAGTTCACTCATCCGATTGTGACATTAGCTATTACACAGTGAGTACCTGTTTTACGGTAGGTCAAGACCAGCGAAACAATCCAGTCACGAGAACACATTTTCACCCGAGGCAGAATTTTTTAAACAGTAGGTAAGTCTAATTCAAATCATTCTTACATTTTTTGTGAACTTAAGGTAAACAGGTGTTAATACATTTATTAATTATTAGATTTTAATCATTTCTGATGAGTAGAAAAGTTATTTTTCATTCAAAATGTGCGCATTTTTTTGCATGTTTGCAGGCAAATTTCTTTTTCCTTTCGAATAACAAATGCAAATATTCAACAAATTTGATTTACTTGATTTAAATTAATAACAAATAATTGGTTTATCCCCTCTGTCTAAATAAAGCATAACCGAATTTCTTATTTCTTTTATTCGTTATTTGGTATGACTTGTATGATGTAGGGATTTTCTGTTAGCAATTACACTGTTACGGCACAAACGTGTTTGTACACGATTATACTCAGTTAGGCTAGAAGCTATTGCCTTAGCTTCTGGGCGTGTGCAATTAACTGGATGAAGCCGCAGTCAACAATTTGTTAAAGGAAAAATTGTTTCACTGTCACCTCAGCCACTACTCTGTGAAATTATGTCTACCAGTAGTCGAACACCCTTATAATATTTCGGAGCAGTGATGAGATACTGGCCGGGTGTTTTCGCGCATGTGCGGCGATTTTAGTCTCAGTAAAGTGCAAATTTCAATAAAATGAGGTACCTTAATCACCGCCATTATTTTAAAAAAATTTTTATAATTTGGTTGTGAAATATGAATGTATAGATTGGATAAGATTAGATTATATACATATTTCCGTACTTGAGGCGCAGATGGAAAGGAAGGGTACTAAAATATCTGTAAACAAAATATATAATATAAAAATAAAATATTTTATTGGACAACAAAAGAATACCTACATTTGTTGCTAGGATAAAGAAAACTGCGAAAATCTTATCAGTAGTCATAAAACAAAAATTACATTCATAATATTCAACATTAATAAAACTAAAAAACAATCTATAATAGAATATATAAAATAACATAACTATATAAATAAATAAATAATATAAATTGGTTTCTTTTTCTTATTTTTAACATCAATTACAATCGAAAATATATGTTCGGCTTCGGCGTTTGAGCGGGGTAAAGAAAGAATTATCTTAACTAGTGATTTTAATTTTGGAAACATCTTTTCCCCATCGAAATTTGTAAAATCTAGAATATGTTTTCACATTTCACCTAAACTTAAAGCAGTTAATTCTTTTTTATCATCGTTATTAAAAGAAGAAGGTAAAATTCGCCATTCAAAAGCTAATTCTGTTAAATTAATAAAATTACTTACGCGTTTGGCGATAAAAGTTACGTATTTCATTTTTTGTCTACCTTCATCATATAACGCAATTTTCGGATCTAGAAAATTTAATTGTTTAAAAAACGATCTTGTAAAGGTAGACATACAGGCATCTCTCGAACTGCTGTAATATAAAAATTCCAACAATTTATTCGAATTTATTGAGCAGATTCTACTTCTAGAGATTCTAAACAATTCTCATATTCCGGACCTGTATAAATATTTTATAATCATCTTGTATAATCATCACACGAAATGTTGTTAGAGAATGTTTCATTCTCTGGTGACATTTCATTGGCATTCTCTATCGAAACATTCTCAACTGCGAAGGAAAATTTAATTTCGTCACAGGTAGCCTTTCCAGATAGTAAAATTGTTTTACCACGTAGATATTGAACGTGTCGTAAAACAAATTTGTCTGCTCGCATAGGCAGTTGGCCATCAAATATTCGACATTTTAAATTTGCAAATTTGGTTTCTACAAAGGATGCGAAATAGCAGTATTTTTGCCAATGGCAAAAATGGGTTTCATGATGGCAGTCCATAATGGTAAATGTTTTAATAATACTTTTATATTACTTATAACTTCCGGCAAATAGAATGCGTTTACCGTGCTGCTTTCTTGTGATTTAGATGCAGTGTTGTTTGCTTCGTTTACAATTGACTCGGTCCAATTTGTCCAGCTGGTAAATAAATCATCTCCTTCCATTTGTAATTCCATTGCATCTTCATCATTATATAGGTCCTCTACTTCAGTGTGTTCTTTTATTGTTGTATTTAGATGTCTTAGGTGGATTTCGAAATTTAAATACGAGTTATCTTCTTTTTGTCCTGTTTCTGGACTCTGAAACAAATTTTGTACTTCTACAAAATATGTCATTTGATAAGCGTGAACTAGATTTCTTAAGAAGAACTGTCTGACTTTCGGAGGCTTTCCTCTGAGACAATTCCATCTTGCTATCATGGGTATTATATGACTGACATCCAAACTAATATAGCAAGAAGGCTTAGATCCTGATATTTTTAAAATCAGTATGTTGTAGCATTTTTGCATATAATCTGCGAGATCGGTTAATCTCGCAAAAGCCTGAGAAAGCGCTATTAAAAGAGCTTCACTAAAATCACAAACTGCAATTCGTGTCGAGGCACTATTGCGTAATATTTCTAAAAGGAAGCAGCGTCGTGTTTAGAACTTATCATTTGAAAATTGGGCTGCTTTCCATCTCATTTGCACATACATTGATATAAAAATATGTGTGAAGATTTCTGTTCTTCAGGAAATCTTATTTTTTTCACAATGCTCCCAGTTGCGTCAGTAGCAAAGTAAGATTGTGATTGTTTATTGCATATTTTGTACATTGTCGTTCTTTTGCCCAGTACATACAATAGAACATATCTAACCCTATGGATTGAATAACTCCCAAAAGACTAGTGTATTTGGCAAGTCTTAGATTTAACAATGGATCATTGCTTTTAATATTTAATTGTTTGTACCATTCTTCCTGCTTTGCTTTACGTAAAATGGAGCCATCATAAAGCATGGGTGGTACTTGATCACCAAACTGCATCAATCGTTTGATTTCTTCAATTTTCTACAGAGTGGCATCTTTTCTGTCATCAATAAGTTTACTAGTAACTTTGCGTCTGTGGTCACCTTTCAATTGCCGCTTCTTTCAGGCTGATAGTTTTGTAAATAATATTTAAATGTTACATCTCTCTTTTTGGCCGGTTTACTGTATAAAAAACCTGTCAGTTTCGCTTTGCATTCCTTACATTTTGTTGAAAAACACGCATAACATTTTGCATCCTTTGCAGCATAAACTTTAGCGCGTTTGAATAAGAAAGCGCAAACGATTTTAGTTTGCTTCCATATCTCTTCGGCAAAAATGTAGGACCATTGACCTGATTTACCTCTTTAGGTACGTCCTATCGCTGTATAGGTCGTGTGATTTCTATATACTGTTTTAAAAGATCTTGGTATAGATTAGAATTACAGAGTGTAGTAAGTGACGGTTGGAAAATTGTAATTATCTATCCTATTGTATGTAATTTTGTCAGTCCATCAATCAGTTTTTTGTTGCGTACGTCAACCAGAAGACTGCACCTTTTCAGAAAATCCGCTCCTAAAATTGGCTGCTGTATTTTGGCTACAATGAACTCCCAGAAAAATGGACGCCGCAATTCCAGATTTAGCGTTAGCTTTGATGTTCCAAGAGTTTCAATGATCATGCCATTTGCCGCATAAAGCTGTCTAAGCGGCAACGCGATGTCCGTCCCAGTATCAACTAAAAAATTGAAACGAGTATTAACGTCCTTAACAACTAAACGGCAGTTTTCTGCGCGGCCATCCGACGTCGTCTGAATCCGTGGCTGCGCTCCTAGTTTTCCTGGATTGTTTTAGAGTTGGAGCCATTATTGCTGTGCCCAGGAAGTGGCCCCGTTCAGGAGCATGGCTGCACGCATTTGTGGGATCTCTCAGCAAAACGATGATGGTAATAACATAAGCCACCTCTCTCTTCACGGGATAGAAATTTACTGAATCGAGAAATTTAGTGACATTTTGATATAATTCCTATATCATTAAAGATATCGAATTAAAATTTGGAGTGAAGAATATTCATAAAAGATCGATTTTAACGATATATAATATAATATATTTTGTTTATTTACTAATATTGTTTTTGTTAATTTTAAAATTTATTTACAAATTTAGTATGTTTTTTTTTTTCAATTAAATACGTTTAACTTAGTTGATACTATTCTTTTATTGGATGATAGAGTTGATTTAAATTAAAACTCACTATATTTATAATGAAAAAAATGTGGACCTGTGAACCACGTTTTATGGGAGAGCGAAGTCTCTTCCCTATTACAATTCGGCACAGTCCAGCGTGCACACGTTCGAAATAGAAATAAAATATTGTTTTCATTTGTTGTTACCGTTTACACAATTTTATTGTTTTCTATTTTCCTGCATTCGTTTCCTATTAAGAGAACAAGTCTAGAATTATGTAACGCATGAATTTTTTAATCTATAAAAGTAAATTATTTATTCTTACTATTTCAGTTAACAGTTTTTACTTAATTATTAATTCTTCAGCTTCTGAGTTTTAGGTTTTTTATTGTGACATTTAATGCGCAAAGATGATATATATGGATCTGAAGTTAATAATAATTTGTGAAATATATCTTCGTTGGTAGCAATCCGTGAAATTTTTCGACTATTTTTGCTTCTGTAATTTTTAAAGTCTTTATGTCTACTCTCTAGAGCCTCCTCAGACAATTGACCAATTGGTAATAATGCATGCTGGATGATTTCTTTCCCGTGAATTAACATTTTATGTACAGAAACTGACATAGGATACCAGCCATAATGACTTACAAAATATTTCGCTGTATCGTAAGCATATTCTTCAATCTTCTGTAAGTTTATTTTGTAAGGTGATGAAATGACTTGTAGAATGACATGAAATTTTTTAATTAATGTTTCATCTGATCCTCTTATATTGGCCGAGAGTGCTGGATTTGCAAAAAATGTTCTTGCGGTATTTCCATCGTGTGATGAGCCCCACCCTTGTTTTACTACATCGACTAATAATCCTATTTTTTTTCGAAATTGTCGTTGAATTTGTTTTTTTCTTTCTTCTCGAATTTTTTTTAAATCTAGTGAATGTACAGCCCATTGTTGAAAGAGTAAATTATATGCAATCTGTAAAAGGTATTCGAAACATCTTATCCATGCATGGAGAGTAGGCAGGCCAAATGAGTAATTGGTAACATTACGTTCTTTTGATTTTATCAAATCTAAATTATTCATTTCGGTTGGTTTAGCGTTACAAATATAACACCGCATTGCGGATTTTGTATGTGTAAGGGCATTGCAAATTTTATTGTCGACCATAGTAAGAAGCATTATATATTTTACTTGTATATTATTTATTTTAACTAGCTTTAAATTTTCGATTTCATTATTTATTGCGCTTATTGTTTCATCAAAAGATTGATGTGTTTCTTTCATAAATTCAAATTTAATTGGTCGACAGAACCATGTTGAGGATGGCCGCGGATTCTTCCAAACAATTTGTCTCGTAATTTTATTTTGTACTTCTAACGGTACTAAACTGCAGGAAAAAATGCTCCCCTCATTCATATTAAAATCTACTATAGTTTGTTTATATTTTACTTGTCTTGAGGAACCGTCACATCCCCCACTTGTTAGTTAATAATAACTCTGTATTATCTTCAAAATTATTAAAATTTTTTAATATTCGTTCAATGGTATGATTTAATAATGCTTGCAATTCAACTTCTGCAGAGCTTTCTGTAACTGCAATAAATTTTTTAGGCGGATAACATTTTTGTTTTTCTTGCAAGAATGTGTAATATGACGGATATGGATTGTTTTTACATTCTATTGCTTCATTTCTGATTGTAATATATTGGAATTTCGATAAATCTGCAGCAATGAACTATGAACGCATGGTGCCTTTTCTGCTGACATCTTTCTTTTTTTTAACACTTTACCGATCGGTAGCGGTAAAGCTTTTCTTATGCTCTGGTAAAATTGTACGTTTTGTGTTATTATAGGATAACCAAATTTAATAAAATCTTTTATTTTAATGATATTAGTGCTAAACAATATTTATTTTATCTATTAAAATCGTTTTCAGTTTAATATTTACATAAAATGTACTATAATCCATATAACAATATTTTTCAAATAAGAAGTTGTTTAATATTTTTTTAAAGTATGATACCGCTCGAAACAGTCACCTTTGTGTAGTGGCACATTGCAAAATTTACAGATGAAACCTGTTCTGCTTTTTTTTTTTTTAATTGAACAAACTCTGCATTGTCTTAGGGGTTTTTTACATCGACCGTTGGTCACTATTGTGGTATAATAATTGCTGATGCCGGTTAACGGGAATAATAAACAGTTGGATATATATATTTAAGAAAGATACAAAAGAAAGGTACAAAATTTTACGCGTGACCGCCTCTCGCAGGTCGAAAACTCAATACGTGTCGACCGCACCTCGCAGATCGAGATTTTACACCGCACTGACGCGATCGCGGTTTTTCGCGTCCAAACAGGCACACGCCGGCTTTTGTTTTTTGCCTAACGGTCGCAGTAATATTCCGTCGCAGTAATATTCGATTGCGCAATTTTACGATACTACACTATATTTACCAGTTTATGCTTTCCGAAATTTGTCAGTCTACGGGGATGAGCAAATCGGGATGTGCTTCTTGTGGATTCGGAATTAGGTAGATCTTTATCTTGTTCTTTAGTTTCGCAATCTTCTATCCATGAAAGTGCTGCTTTGTGCAGGAAATTTTTATATGTATTTTTCTTTTCGATTAGAGATGTATATGTTGCAGTGAAACACCGAAACCGGAAAATGTCGACTTTCACCGGTGAATGTCAGCATTCACATAATCGCTTGGTGTGCATCCGAAATATTTTCTAAATATCCTTATTTCTGACTTACACCGGTAAAATGTCGACATACACGTAACCTAATCTATATGTGATTGTTGACATACACCGGTGAAGGTCCGAATGTACAAGAATGTAATAAAATATTCGATCTTTCACTGACGTGTTTGGTATATATTGACATTCACCGGTGAAAGTCGACATTTTCCGGTTTCGGTGTTTCACTGCAACATATATACTTTAAAAAGTATATATGTTACGGTGAAACACCGAAATCTGGTAAATGTCATCATTCACCAGTGAATGTCGACATTCACATAATCGCTTGATGTATGTATGTCGGAAATATTTGCTCAATACCCTTATTTCGGACTTACACCGGTAAATGTCGACATTCACCACGCACTAATGGTGAATGTTGAACATGTCGTAGATTTAATCTAACCACTTCAGAAAGTATTTTAGAGTATTTTCTTTGAGAAAAATAAAAACAATTGTAATGGAATATACTAAGTATTAAACAATTAAAATAAACACTTATAACTTTTAAACTCTTTATAATTACTTTACTCTTTGTAATTATAAAAGATGGGAAGAAATATCAGATCAACACGACACACGATAACAGAATGTAATATAGAAATTTCATGAAGAAAACAAACACATAAAGCAATACTACAATTATTTTATTTTAATATTTGAGAATCTAAAATTGAATCGAGTGGCATCGAGTTAATAGTCGATAATTTAATGTTCATATTTATCGACATCTAATTACCGGCGTTTTATAAGTTATCGATTCAGATTTATTTTTGCCACCAATTATGAAAATTCAACAAATTGTCTTCTCGCTTACTCGCAATTAATGCATTTAATTTTTCAAGAAAAAGTTCACGATTTATTGCAGTTTCCATTCAGTATTAGTTATGGTATCCGAAAAAAAAATTAAGAAAACGTTACTAGCATCATCAAAGCTTGCATTAAACTAAAATCTAACTGAGTTCCAGCAGATCAAAGGATTTGGCGGGAGAGAGCCAGTCGTTTCTTTGTCGGCTCCTCTCGTTCGGACCTTCACCAGAGCATATCTGTGATTGTCGATATACACCGGTGAAGGTCCGAATGTACAAGAATGTAGTAAAATATTCGGTCTTTCACCGATGTATTTGCTATATGTCGACATTCACCGGTGAACGTCGACATTCGCCAATTTCAGTCTTTCACCGTAACATATACATTAAAAAGTGTGCAATTGATAAAAAACATTACGACATGTTTCGTCCATTTTTTTGTCTTCCTAAAAATGGAGTAATAGGACAGATATTGATCTGCGCCCTTCATATATTTATTGTAACATATTCTTGAAATAGGCTTTTGTATGGGACAATCTGATGTCCTATTTCTGCTTCCAGATTCCGCCATTTGTGCAGAATGTATTGTCGAGATTATATTGACGTTCTTCTTGCCATTATTCCACACTTGTAATAGAATATGGCCATCTCTACGAAAGTCATGCTGGCCTCTTAAAAGTTTATTTTATTTTTTAAAAGAATTTTAGCCATTTTGACACTGTTGTAATAATTGTCTTCATTGTATATGGTGCCATATGTTCTTACATGGTTCAATGAGTGCTAATACAGTGTTTTCTAGTTTTTTCCCATCAGCAGCATACACGCAAAAGTTAAACACGTATCCTGTACGAGCTTCAGACAGCACTCTAACCAGTATCCCATATTTTGTAATTTTTGCAGGATTATATGTTTTGATTGAAAATCTACCTCTCTATGGAATTATACACTCATCGAGAGACAATTGTTGATCTGATTTAAATAATCGACGACAGGTTGGACTTTTGCAAGCCTATGCGAATTGGGAGAAACGTTGTCCTTGTTATAAAAATGCCAGCATTGCATTATTTGTAAAAATCTGTTTCTGCTCATTACTTTCGAGAAGAATGGCGTTTCTATAGATGGATCCGTGGACCAACAGTCGTAGAGAACGTTCTTCTTTACTTGTCCCATTAGAACTATCAGGCCCAAAAATGTCTTCATTTCAGATACTGTGATGTCTGTCCATTTTCTCGTTTTTGATATAATTCTATATTTTTCTATGACTTGATAATGATATCTATTGGATTCTCTCGCCAAGTGCTCAATCAGATCATTTCCAACGAATAAATTTACAATATCCATTACACTTTCAGCGAAACTTGGCATACTTTTTACACCGGGGCTGCCTTCGAAAGGTTCCAAAATTATCGTCTTGTCGTTCGTTGACCATGTACCACTGCTGTCTTCAACGTTATTATTTATGTCCTCGACTTCTGAATCACTGTATATTAGTGGTACAAAACGTCGCTTTCGAATCGTTATACTACTGCTATCACTTTCATCGTTAGTACTACTTGCTGAACTGCAGTGAAGACAGTCTGACAGATCGTCGTAATAAAACTCACCAACACTATCCTTTTCATTCATCTTTAAGGGCTAAATTTTAGAAAAAAGCAACGATTATCTGAATACAGAATTCGAAATGCTTGCTGCTTGCTACTTGTCAGTGTAACCTAACCGAATCTAACGGAAAAAACAAACGTCGATTAATCGACGACCGGTCGGTAAGTGCTGTGGAATAAAAGTCGAATAATCGACGGCCAGTCGGTAAACTGTTAATATACAACCACTTAAGACATCCTTCATTTTTTTGTAGTTGCGATCAAAACTTTCGATATGTTTCAACAACCGATATTTCTCATGCATTTTATTTTTTCTAAAGCTCATTTTTGTAGCATTCAACAATTCTTGTAACGTAAAGTTAGTTACGAGCGATTTGGCTCTTTTTATCTTCTCTCTCTTGCTGCAATCAGATAATGCCTTCCTTCCTTTATAGATTTCGACAGTGCTTAATTTTCTTGCAGGAGTGCTGGTTGATGTAGATGGCATGTTTATTGTAGGTGGATACAAGAAGACTCGTTGTAACTATTTTTCATTGCGTTTCAAAAATTTGTTTTCTATCGAGATTCTATCAGTTTTCGTTTTAAATTAGAAACAAACTTCTTTAAACTTATTTTCAATAATTTTGAAGTTTCGGGTGATATCTTAATTTTTTTACATATTTCATCATGTAAAAATGGATACTCACCCAAATCTGTGGACGAATTTCTCCATATAATAAACAAATCCAAATTTGTATGAAAAGCGTCCATTCTTATTAAATAACAAATACCTAAATAGCAAAGGAAGAAGTTTTCAATACAAAAAACACCACATGTGACAAATGTCCAAGTATTTAAGTATTTACCACATATACGTGAAACATATAATAGAAATTAGAACACAATAATTAATGATAACTCCAATAAACGATAATTTAATTATAGTAAATAATGTAAAAGAAATAATGGAAAATAGTAAAAGAAATAATGTAAATAATGTAAAAACATATACCGAGATAAACACTAAATAAAATCTATGCAAGTCTATAACACTTAGAATATAACGTTCCAAAAATTTTATTGTTCACTTCGATACGTCTGTGCATTAACTGAATGCAGGCTGAAAAAGAAGAAGGTTGTTGAACAATTTAACAGCCTAAACATTTAAAGCACTTCCATTTGGTGACTTTTGTATCATGTTTTGGAGAATGGAACTATAAACGCAATCATCGAGAGTGAATGGATCCTATACGTACAGCGGTGCAAATGCCGATGTTCTTCCTGGGACTCTGACGTAACTAAAATATCATCGATATACGCGTAACAAAAATGGAGGTCGTGTAAAACCTCGTCAATAAAGCGTTGGAATGTTTGCATAGCATTCCTCAACCCGAACGTCATAAAATTAAATTCAAACAGACCGAAAGGGGTGGTGATAGCGGTTTTATCTACAGTAAGGAGCATAACTGAATCAATAACCACTAGTTTTATATAAATCTTTATTTATTGCTAAGAATGTAGAAGAATATTAAAACATGAACATTATAGTAAGTTTTATTACAGTTAGAAGTAACATCAGAAATTTTTTCAATAATTAATCTCTCCTCGTTGAGACTAACAAACAAAATGGATTGACTCGGTTTTGCATCACATTCAATATTCGGCAATATTTAATATATTATTTATTTTTAATATTTCGTCCACAATCCTTTTGCTTGCAAAACTGCACTAATTCGCTTTGGCATACTTTCTATTAATTTTTTGCAATAATCCGGAGATATTTTTTCCCACTGTTCTTGAATTCTATTGTACAAATCTGTGATTAAAGTTGGTTGGGAGTCATATGAATCCCGAAGTCGTCTTTTTAGTAAACCCCATAGATTCTCTATGGGGTTGAGGTCGGGGCTCTGTGCAGGTCAATCCAGAATAGAAAATTCTTTTGTACTGAGCCAATGTATTACACTTTTAGCAGCGTGCTTAGGGTCTCGGTCATGCATGAAAATTACATTTTCACCTTCAAAAGGCATATTTTCAACAGCATCTATGAGATGATCTTGTAAAATATCCTTGTACATATACTGATTCATGATGCCATTAATTCGGTGCAGTAATCCAACGCCAATAGCTGTTACGCAACCCCAAAACATTAGGGATCCGCCTCCATGTTTTACTGTTTGCTTTACATGTCGTGGTTTGAGCCTTTCATTTTGACGAATCCAGCACCATGACATGCTATCTGAACAAATTCTATTAATTTTGGTCTCGTCTGACCAAATAACCCGTTCCCATTCAGTAGTTGTCCAGTTTTTATATTTTTTTTAGCAAATTCCAAACGAAGTTTTATATTTTTCTTCGATAACATCGGCTTCTTTTTTTTCTTAATGCTTCTACGCTCAGCTCGCTTGAGGGTTCTTTGTGCTGTCCACTTGCTTACTTGTATATCCGTATCTTCTTTTAAAAATTTTGCGGCCATGGTTGCACTTGAAGCTTCACCAGATGTGACAAACCGTATAATTCTTCGTTCGTCCTGCGGTGATAATTTTTTTGGTCTTCCTCCAACATTTAATAACATACTTTTACAGTATTTTTTTCTTACACTCAGTATCTGCACTGTCGACTGACTAACACTACAATTTTTCGCCGTGTGACGTGTTGACAAGCCGTCATTCAAAAAAGAAATTACTTTTTTTAAATAATTTGAAGCAATTTTCTTCATATTTGCGGTAATTCACTTGCGTACTTTTCTGTTCAACTGATTGCTAGAAACTGAGTGCTGAGACGTAAACTAATATTTTTTAAACATACCAAACTGCTGGATGCATACATACTACTGAAACATTCCACATAAACATTACTTTTACGCACTAAGTCAGTCAATTGTTTTTGCCAGTGCTAAACGAGGAGACATTAATTGTTGAAAAAAATTTCCGATGTTACTTCTAATTGTAATAAAACTTACTATAATGTCGTTTTTTAATATCCTTCTACATTCTTAGCAATAAATAAAGATTTATATAAAACTAGTGATTATTGGTTCAGTTATGCACCTTACTGTATATCTTCCGGCGCTACCGGAATCTGATTGTACGCGCGAACTAAGCCTATTGTTGAAAATACCTTTTTACCACATAATTATTGCGCAAAGTCTTCGATGTGACGCACTGGGTATCGATCGGGGATCGTTCGCGCGTTCAACGCGCTATAGTCGCCACAAGGTCTCCAGGCTTCGTTGTCGTTCTTCTGAACCATATGAAGTGGCGAGGACCACAAGCTCTTAGATGGACGCGCAGTTCCCATTTTCAATAGGGTGTCGAACTCGTCCTTGGCCGCCTTGAGCCGATCCGGTGCAAGCCTCCGTGGCTTACTTGGAACGGGTGATCCAGGGGTCATTTTGATGTAATGCATCATTTGGTGCCTCGTCGTAATAGGTGTTCCGCTGGGTTGCGTCAATTCCGGCATCTGAGACAGGAGCTGATGATACGCGGACTCTCCTACCACTGTCTTCACCGACGGCATATCATCGTCCGCCGGGCTCCCGCGGATAGTTAACGTGGTTGTCCGACTGACAAGGTCGAAGTGTTCCAAAAAATCCACCCCGATTATGAGCTTCGATACATCCGCAATCACAAAACGCCAGGTGAAATCCCGTCGGAGACCGATGTTTAAATTCAACGATACCGAACCATATGTGTTGATAACACTCCTATTTGCCGCCGTCAACTGATAATCTGACTTATCCCGTGGTCCACGCAGCAATTGACGTGGAAAAACACACAAGTCAGCACCAGTGTCAACAAGAAACTGCATTTTGGACACCTTATCTGTTATGAATAAACGGCGGGATGCTAGATTATGGTCGTTGGCCGTCATCAACGACTCCCTTGCTCGTTTCACTGACCCGGAGTCCAATTGCAGGGCGATACACACCTATGAGCATTCAACCCATATCGTCAGTGGTACCAACATTTTCCCTGATAGTCTGGCTGTTCTTCGCGATCCCGCGAGCACGATGCACTTCGTCCACGATATCGTGAATTAGGACGACGACGTTGAATCCGTCTACCGCGACGAAAAGCTGACCACTCATTATACAGGGAATCGCGCACCGCGGAGTAACGGCGGTTCTCTTTAGGTTTCGGGAAATCGCCGTCACTTGCCGAACGTTGTCCGCATTTCTCAACATCTCTGCTACCGGGTCCGGGCATGATAGTCTTTGCCATCTTCATGAGGTGGAACAGCTCCGGCAGGGGCCGACATGATCTAGACGGCTGTGGGACCTCCGTACTAGAGTCCAATGCCTGCCGTTCCCGCAGGAGCTCCAACTCCGTGCGAAGTGCCTTGTTTTGACGCTCTTTCGCTGCCGCCAGATCGACGTACTCGCCGGTGTTTGGCGAGCGTCCTCTCCGTTCTACACGTGGTGAAACACTTCTGTCCGACCACGCTAAATCTATCAACGCCTCCGAAATGTCGCTGTCGCTGTCTTCATCCGCGACACCGGCGCTTCTCGACGATGGTCGGCTTGGGTGTTTTTTAAGGGCAGGTTGCTGAACGGATTTTGCACATCATATGGCTCTGAAAAGAGTCGTTTTTTTTGTATGTGTTTATATGTGAGTATCTCTCTCTGTGTGCGTGTGTGTGTGTATTTATGTTCGAATTTTAATAACGTGTATTTTCTCCACGTTGTCAAATTACCGTTTGCAGCCTATTTCTCATGTTGATACAAGCCCTAATTTCTTCCTGTGGAATATCGTTCCAAATTTGAATTAAGACTTGCGACAACTCTTATAGATCTGCAGGTTGCCTTGTTAAATTTCGCAAACTACGACCCATTATGGGCCATACATGTTTTATGGGGTTCAAATCTGGGCTTACTGCAGGATGCGGGAGCAGTTCGATTGAATTTTGTGCGATGAATTTGCTAGTCATCCGTGCAGTACGCGGCCGTGCGTTATCTTGCATTAGGATTTGTTCCTATCCGTTGAATCAATGGTAAGACGTGGGGTAGCAAAATTTCTTCAATGTATCGTACCGCAGTCATTCCTGGTGCTGGTACAATGACTAAATTCGTGCTATGATTCCAGGAAATTCCGCCCCATACCATTACTGACCCACCCTTAAATCCTGTAACAGGAGCGATGCAGGTAGTATCATAGCGCTGTCCCTGACGACGCCAAACACGAGTCCGCCCATCGCATCCAGACGGTGAAAAACGAGATTCATCAGTGAACAATACATCTTGCCATTGTTTTATTGTCCGTCCGACGTGAGTTTGCGCGTACGCGAGGCGAGCTTGTCGATGCTGAACATTTAACAAGGGTTCGCGGCAGCGTCTCCGCGATCTTCGACCAGCCTCATGGAATCGATTTCTTACTGTTTGGACACTAATTTGCCGGCCAGGCATGACTGCTTCTGCTATTTTTCGCGCTATAGTAACAGGATTTCGCGCTGTAAGATGGACAATAGCGCGATCTTCTCGTGCAGTTATGATGCGTGAGCGACCTTGTCCTCGCCGTGGCTGTAAATTTCCTGTTTGTCGATAACGAGTCCAAATGTGAGAAATTACTGATTGGTTTACGCCAAGTTGCCTTGCAGTGTAAGACTGAGAAAATCCTTCGTTCATCAGTGCAATAATTTGTGCGCGCTGATTCTGATTCAAGGACCGCATTTTGAAATAAACACTTACCTCACTTAACTTTTTATCAGAAAGAAAAACTGTTCTTGGGACTGTAAAACTAGAGAGTAAATGCACAACGCTTCCAAATGTGAATAAAATGTAAAATGTAATCGGTGGCTATCGGTATTTACGAAAATTACTCGGAGTAAACAATATTGTTTTTTTAGCAACAACGTTGCCACGGCGACGATATAAACCAATTAGAAATTTCCTATATTTAGTACGATATGTTAAAGAATTTTTGTGACTTCATGTGTTACAATGATTCGTCGCGTACGCCATCCTTATTCAGGATTATGTACGGTCACACAACGCACGCATTACTCGTGAATTTATGGCGGAAAATTCAATTCGATTGTTTCTACACCCTTCAAGTTCAGATTTGAGCCCTATAGTAATTTAACAAGACAATCTGACGGTCTGCAAGATTTGTCGCAAATTTTAAATCAAATCTGGAATGACATTCCAAAGGAAGAAATTAGGGCTTGCATTAACATGAGAAATAGGCTGCAAACGGTAATTCAACAACGCGGTGGAATTGCGCGTTATTAGAAATCAAATACACACATACACAGATACTCACATGCAAACACATGCAAAAAAAAAGGCTCTTTTCAGAGCCATATAATGTGAAAAAACCGTCCGGACGGCAACATTTTTCCGTCCCAATGAACCGTAACCATTGACGGTAAATTTTGTTCGAATGCTTTCCGCAACTTTATGGTCCGTTCTGCGCAAATACGATGTCGACAGCGTTGTATTGACGATCTATTGATTACTAATTCATTTAACCCTTTCGCGGCGAACAGCGCCATATGGCGCTCAGCTATAGATGCTCATTCTCAGCGAACAGCGCCAGATGGCGCTCAGATATAGATGCTCATTCTCAGCGAACAGCGCCGTTCGGCGCTCAGGCAAATTTACCCGCGGCGGAAAAACATCCGAAGCCGCTCTCTTCGTACGAAGGCGCTGTTCATTTGTTATCAACAACTGCCATTAATGCGTTGTTTTTGACGTGCTAGCAGCATATGCTTCTTGTGCAAAGGTTTTTTTTACATAGTCAAATATAATTATCCACAAATGTATTTTGTCCGCGCGGTCGATCTGGCATCGGCTGCTTAGAGCGCAACTCTTTCCAGAGCATTCCGCCGCGAAAGGGTTAAATCGTGATTTAAAGCTTCTGCAGTAGTCATTATTATACGTACTGCATCGCGATCACTTATTTTACAATTATCCAACACTATCACAAGTTTTTTAATAATGACCTGTGTCTTTCCTCTTCGTCTCTTTGCTTCTCTTGGACCAGGCTCACCAAGAAATTCAGGCGCACACGAAATATCTGCAGCATGTTCAATATATTCCGTTCCACTGCTTGACGAAGACTAGAGTTCTACCGCTCCTATAATACAGATACATAAACAAGATATAAGGTGCATAGATCAATAATAAAATAATTTTCAGAAAAAAAATACACCGACTTCGAAATGCACTAAAAAGTATAAAATAATTTCTATTTCCTAATGAAGTAATTTCTATTTCATTCAGTCATACAATTACGTAACATATATGTATGAAACCTATTTACTCGTTAGGTAGTATATTAAATATATTTCAACCTTTCGAAGGCGGCGCAAAATTAAAACGTTTTCTTCAACATGTCAACCTTTGGACAGTCGAACATAGGCAAAGCTTGAATAGCTATTTTTTTTTCTATACAAATAACTCGGCAGCACGTCACGAAGTAGGTGTTAGTGCGTATAGAATGTAGCTATGATCTATCTAGATTCATTGAGTATGGGACAGACAGAATCGATAGCCGCATATACTACAAAGATAGAGCCCATCTGCAGGAAATTTGGTAATTCCCGCGTCGTGGGCTCCGTTTGTAGGTTCTTAGATCCATGGCTTCCACATGCGAACGAAGTCGATTCAGTTTCATTTATATCAGAAACGTTGCGAAATGAAGATTCAGTCGTTACATTTGCGTATATTACCAGATATATCTATAATGGTTCGTATTCTTCTTCAGGATTTATTAATATGCAATACGCCATACCACAATCAACTAGTTATTGGCAGCAACGTTTACTGATGTATTTTTGATTTTGCGCCGCCTCCGAAAAGGTTAAAATTTATTTAATATACTACCTAATGAGTAAATAGGTTTCATACATATATGTTAAGTAATTGTATGATTGAATGAAATAAAAATTACTTCATTAGGAAATAGAAATTATTTTATACTTTTTAGTGCATTTCGAAGTCGGCGTATTTTTTTTTCTTAAAATTATTTTATTTCACGTTTTTTAGTGGAATGGTGAGAATTGTATAGGTGTCACGTCCTGGGCGTGATAGGAATATGGAAAATTTAAACTTTTACAGGAAAAGATGGAATTTCTACAGGCTTTCGGCCACGAGGCACTTTTCGTCCAACGTATAGCCGGGACTCCCACGGTTTTTAAACCTTTCGCTACGGGGCGGATCTCCGCCGCGGTACTCCCGCTGTACGGCGCGCTACACCGAAACAGTGTACGGTGCACGCAACCGATCGCAGCGGTCGCATCAACGCCTTATTGTAACCTGCGTTCTTGGCTGGTGCTTTCGATGAAAAAACTTGGTTCAAAACAGAGTATTTATATAGTATTTATAATTTATTAACATGCACACTTTTAATTACCGAGATCAAATGATATTATACAATATAATAATATTATACAACATGATTTAAGCGTATAATTAGAATTAATTTTAATAATGATATTGCGTGTGGTATTTTTCATAACATGGTGTTGCGCATAGGCCAACATTACCAATCTTACATTCATATCGCGATTCTCTCCTCTTATCATTTTTAGTACAAACTACACACTTTCGCAACGGGTTCTTACGTTTTGTTGAGTCATTGGTGTACAGCGACATGAAGTGCCTTCCAGTCAAGCGAAGCGGATTCGTTTGTCCTGATTTCTTTTCGATATTTTTCTTATAATTTGATAAATAATGATGTAAAAGTTGCCGAATTAACTCCAGATGAAATTTTGCCATAGAGATTTGTTTGCTGGTTTTCAATTTGTACAGGCAAAAAGCGTTCCAAACGCACATGTCGATTAAATGGAAGAAATATTTTTTATACCACTTCATGGATTTGCGTTGGGAGTGTATGGTGCTAATAACCATATCTGTTTTATCTACACTTGCCATCAAACGATTGTAGTCGACAACGCACTTTGGTTTCATTATCATTTCTTGCGTTCGGTAATGAAGTTTTGTATTAACAAATTCATGATTGTGGCAAGAAGATAGCATATATACTTCCCTCTTGTCACACCATTTCATTGCTAGTAAATGCTTAGTTTTAGTTACTAATTTCTTTTGAGGTGGGAGTAGGCTCGAGAGTGAGGACTACTCTGATCAGCGCGGTGGCTGGTGAGCGACTGAGGCTCGTGCGTGGTGGGGCGGTGCGTGCGCCGCCTACTGGATCTCGACTGAACTAGTGTCCTCTCTCGCTACGCGAAGGTTGCGTAGTGGGGGTTACCTGCGCCCCGGAACTACCTGAACTGAACCACTGAAAGTGCAACCCGAGCGTCATCGGATGTTCCGCTCGTGGAAATCAGGCGTTTTGAGAATTATAATTATTTTCTTTACGAAGAAGGCATGAATATTTTTCCAGTCCTAAGATGGAATCGTGCTTGAGAGAATCCGCAGGGCCCGAGGAGAGAGGACTGACTTTGAAATATATGTAGACTCTAGATTTTTATCTAATTTTCTAATTTAACTGCTCTGGAATGTCTGACTTTACTTAACTATATGGAATTTATTTCTGTGACGAGGATGTCTAGAACTAACTGTACATGAATTATTAATATAAATAAATTCTAAATTATAATATAAACAATTAAACACTAATTCAATACGACCGTGGGTCGTCACATAGGATACTGTGAGACAGTTCTTCCGGCCTTCTTTTTCTTTGTAAATGCCTTGACATAATTAAGTAAAATACAACATGGATATTCGTTTTTCTATTTTTTTTTTGTTATTTTTTAGTAATAAAATTGAAAACATTAAGGGGCATCCTCCTCTTCCACCCGCTCTTCCTCCCCATTTTCCACCGCGTCCCCTGCCGCCGCGGCATCGCTCGCTGTAATGCTTTCGCCGCGTGCCTGCGGCTGTTCCTCTCGCTGCAATGTAAAATTTGAACTGTTACATAGGTCATACATTTTGGGAATTAATTCTCTGTTATGTACGACACTGATTGGTTAACACTAGAACTACCAGCGTTCAATGTACATGACTTTTAAATCGGAAATAAAATAATAAAACAAAGGATCAAATATAAACATACCGTTCCACATACCGTAGTTCTTTATCTCAACACTAGGATCAACGTGTATTCGAAAAAGAAACAATTTTACAAGTTTTATTATTTAAAAATAAGAAACTTTAAACAATTAATTTTGACCCCTTCGGTAGTTATAGTGGTAATCATTTATGTGATAGAATTTGTGATGCTTACCACGCGACGGCTTAGCGCCTTCTTCCTCTTTTTGTAGCGACAGTTGCTGCTGTGGCTGCGGTCATTGCTGCTGCTGTACAAATTGTTGTTGCTGATGCTGCTGCTGTTGCAGCTGCGTCTGCATTTGCTGCATCTATTTCTGCAGCTGCTGCTGTTGCAGCTGCATTTGTTGCAGCAAATTCATGAGTGCCTGTTCTGAAAGAGAGAAAAGGGAAATGTATATCTTACGTACATTTTCTTGAATTATTATCTCTCCTTCAGTGAGTATTGAACCTAACTCTATTCCACAAAGTTTACAAATCACTTCTTTATTTATGTTCATATCTTTTGGAATTCCTTCTTTTTTAATTAAATTAACCTGACAGCCAGAATCAATTAGAAATGAAACTGATTTTCCCGGAAATATATACTAAGGAAAATTAACCACTGGTAATTGACCAACTCTCTGAGAATTCAATCCGTCTTGGACTGTCCTAATTTGGCGCTCGCTATTAACCCATTGACTGCCAGACATATTTAGAGCGTCTTGCCCTGGGTGCCAAGGTTTTATTTTGAAGAATACATACATTTATATACATAAAATTTTATGTAATGATCTAATCGTATAAGTTCTAACTTTTATAATAAAAATTGAAAATTAATACGTTTTTTTACTCCATATAAATTTCTCGTTCACCTTTTTGAAATATTTTCATCTGAAATGACCATTTGTAATTAATCTAAATTTCCGCACGCACTACGAGATATCTCGTAGCTGGCAGTTTTGATACACACGCTTACTACGAGATATCTCGTAGCTGGCAGTCAATGGGTTAACGGTTCGGATCGCTTCGCGCCTATCTGCAATCCGATTTTGCGGTATAAATTTCCCCCATTACTTCTTTGATTTCCTTGTAAACTTTTTTGATAATTTAAATATGGATGACCCTTATTCTATTTAAAACATTTATCTTCCGTATGCCCTGACCGTTTACAATACACGCACCACATTTGATTTGAATTTTCCGAATTAAAACTTCTACCCTTCCTACAATCCTTCTTTAAATGTCCAAATTCATTACATTTATAACATTGTTTTTCCGATACATCTGTTGCTAATATTCTAGTAAAGATTTCATTATTTCCTATTCCAGTTCGTCTCGTTTTTTCTTTAACTTCTTGTTCTAATTTTATTGCTTCTGAAATTATATTTTCCAAATTTTTTGACTGATCTTTAAGTTTAATAATTTAGACATTATTAAACTTATTAGTTGATTTTGCAACCCTCTAATAAAACCTGTTATAGCAGTTTGATTTAATAGCGCTATAATTCCTGCCTTTTGTTCTAAATCATAATTTTCCTGAATAGCTTCCATCCCGAAATTTAATTTATTACTTATTTTTTATCCAAACATTTCCATCGTTTCGTTATTTTCTTGTTGTTTCAATTTAAGTTCGTCGAATATAGAATCAAGATCATATCTTTTAATCAATACTGATTTTAAAACTTCAATTAATTCCTCCAAGTTTTTCGGTTCAGATCGACTATTTATTATTTGTTCCGCAAGTCCTCCAATTTTATTCCGAACTAAGGCAAAAAAACTTTTTTGTTCACTGGGTTTTATCAAAGAATTTGCTAATCGACACTGTTTTGAAAATTTAAATATTGTGCATGAAGTTTGTCCATCAAACCGAGGAACCAAGTCTATTGCTAAATTTAAAGTCAAATATGATTGCTCAGAGGCAGATGATTTTTGAGTACTATTCAAATTCCCCTCATTATTTACTACTGATGAATTTTCTAAAGAGGAAGATGTTGCTGCTGGAATACAACTTAATATTAAATTTGTATCAGTTTCTGTTCGTTCTATTGTACTTATTTCTCCTACTACGGGCGGTTCTATCATCTCCTGTATATCTTGAACTTCAAATCCCCTTCCCGTAGTCATTTTAATTCTACGAATTTTCCTAATACTTTTCTTAAAACCTTTCCTAAATGGCGGCATCTTAAATTTTAACCGACTTAAACTAAATTTAAATTCTTATTATCTTAAATTAAATACGTGACTCGATATCAGATGAAAACAAAGTGTGCAATAGGCGAAGCGCGTGGTGTCCAGGTGATCTTTTGCACGGCCGCTGCCACCACTCTTTTTGGTATTTACCCTCAGCCTTTGGGAAAACCGTGCCCAAAACCCAAAGGAAAGAGTCCGCTGTCACCAAAAATTTGTTGCGATTTCTCTTCGTTGATTTAGGGAATTTCTTTGTCGGCGAGGTCCAATTTCTCAAAAATAGCGCTTTGGGCGCTTGATTTAACTTTTATAATTTAAATAAACACGAAAAGAAAAATAAATAAATAATCTAACTAATATTTTCAATGAATTTAATAAACTGAACAACTAATTTAACTTTGAACTTTTAATAAACTTTACAAAAATTAACTTTCAAACTAATTTCAATAAAACTAAATTAACAAGACAAATTTTAATATTTTATTCTGCTAGGTAAGATACGTGCGCTATTTCTTAATTCTGAGAATTGAATGAATAACAGATTTACAAATTGAAAGTCAAGGATATTTATACATTTGTTTATAATTTGTTTGATTTCGTCCAATAAAATTAATATTTTAAATTTAACAGTTATTGATTGGCTATCTTTTCTTTTTTTCACTTATTAAATAGGAGTTCTTACAATTTGTCTATGATTTTGATTATAATTTATAAAATATACCCTGTGTTCCAGTTACAAACTAAATTTTGCGCGTTTACAATTTATACATTTAACCGCTAGGCGGAGCCACTTATACATTGGGTTTCGCCTCTTTTAAATTTATACAGAATTAAGTCAGCAACGAATGGCAGCACACAACACCCCCGTCTCTTCAAAAACAGTCGTCCCGACTGCGGCAAGTTCATTGTAAGAGAGCCATCTTCACCTCGATCTTTCTAACCTCCGGACTCTCGTGAAATTAACCGGAACCTGCTCACCTCTGTCTGCAAAGGAAGTGAACAAACAAATCGAAATATTTACTTGAGTGACCCTTTTCAGACAGCTCTCGTCTTGACATTCGTCCAACGTCTCAAGGAAAAAGAGACCTTGAGCAAGAACCTTGACCAAAAACCTTGAGCAAGACGCCGGTGATTTCCTGAAGATGTTTCCAAACTCTAATCTTCTCTCAGGTTAATGATGTCCCGACTGCTCCTCGCCCTGCCTCTTGACTCTTGCGACTTGCGCATTTCTTTCTTGAAGTCTTCTCGGATGTGGACTCTCCCAGCCTCACGAAACCACTCTTTACAATTTCGAAGTCCAACGGTTAAAACTCCATCGGAATAGAGTCCTGACTGAGGGGCGACCCTCCTACGAGAATCGCACTTCCTCAATCGCAAAGACTTTCGAAAAAGGAGAGCCCGCAGCCAGTAAGAAATCGCCACCTTAGCCTTCTGCGACGAGGCGTCCTCTTCTTGGGCGAAGATGTCGGACATCATATTTCCAGTAATAACTCAAACAGGGGGTGAAGCTTGGTAGCGAGCAAGCCGGTTAACGTGGACGACCCTAGGCTTCGACTTCGGATGACGAATTATTCGATAAATCAATTCATTCAACCGATCCTTAACCACATATGGTCCTTCCCAACCAAATTGCAATTTTAGACATTTTCCTTTTGTTCTTCGAGGATTGAAAAACCAAACTTTCTCTCCAGGCGTAAAAGAAATTGGTCTTGAAGCAGAATCGTACCAAGTCTTCGTCTTCTCTGCACAAATCTGCATACGTTGTGGAACGAAGCGATGCACTTTCACGATTCTTCTTCGGGTTTCCTCGATGAACTCATTTTCTTCTTTCGGTGAATCAGGTGCCAGTCCTCTTAGAAGATCCATGGGTAAACGCAGTTCTCTTCCCATCAGAATCATGGACGGAGAATTCTGAGTGACCTCATGACGTGAAGAACGGTAGGCCAAGAGGAACATTGGAATCCATTTATCCCAGTCCTTCTGATTTTCAGTAACAAACTGGGACAAGTACTGTAACAAGGTTCGGATCATCCGTTCTACAAGTCCATCCGACTGAGGGTGTAAAGGAGTTGTTCTGGTCTTCTTGATTCCCAGCATTTCCATTAATTCCTTGAAAATGTTGGACTCAAAACTCCGACCCTGATCAGAATGCAACTCAAGCGGCACACCATGTAGACTGATCACCTCACGAAGTAGCGTTTCTGCGATCGTTGTAGCTTGCTGGTTTGGCAAAGGGAATATTTCTGGCCATTTCGAGAAATAATCAACCATAACCAGCGCAAATCTGTTCCCAGACGAAGACTTCGGCAAGGGACCCACAACGTCGAGTGCTATTCTCTCAAAGGGCACTCCGACGTTATAAATCTTCAGGTTCCCTCTCACCTTCTCAACAGGGCCCTTCTTCGCGGAACATCGATGACATTTTCGACACCAATCTTCTACATCTCTTCGGTGATCCAGCCAAAAGTATCTTTGACAAACCTTAGCAAGCGTCTTCCTGATTCCAAAATGTCCTCCGGTAGGTGCATCATGACATTCTTGTAACACCTCCGTAATCTTCCTTCTAGGCACGATTAGTAATTTTGTGATCTGATTTCCGTCCACCGACTCCCATCTTCGGATCAGCAAATCCTGTTCCAGATCCAAAGAATCCCAAATGGACCAGAAATATTTCGCTCCAGAGGAAAGAGCCGAAACTTCCTGCCAAGTGGGTTTATTTCCTTCCTTCAAATATCTTCCAATAGCATGAAGATCTTCATCCTCTTCTTGCGCGTTTACCCATTCTTCTATTTCGGGGGGACGGCATACCGTTCTAAGAATCCGTCCTTCCTCTTCGTGATCCTTTTCCTCAAGGCGGGAACAACGCTTACACTGCGAAGCTTCACAAGGCCCCCTAGAGAGACTGTCCGCGTTTCCATGATTCCTTCCAATACGATGCTTGATTTCAAAATCGTACTGTTGGAGTCTCTCAATCCATCTTGCGATCTGTCCTTTGGGTCTCTTAAATGAAAGCAACCATCTTAGTGAGGCATGATCCGTCCTCACTAGAAATTTTCGTCCATAGAGGTAATGATGAAAGTGCTCTATGGATTTCATAATGGCCAACAGCTCCCTTCTCGTTACGCAGTAGTTTGTTTCTGCTTTTCCCAGCATCTTCGAAAAATATGCGACCACCTTCTCCTGGCCATCTTGAATCTGGGACAGAACTGCGCCTATTGCGTCATTTGATGCGTCGGTGTCAAGAATAAAATCTGCATCAGGCAAGGGATAAGTCAAAACAGGAGACCTGGCAAGATAAGACTTCAACTCCTCAAAGACTCTCTGGCATTCTTCCGTCCATTGGAAAGAAATCTTGTTTTCCGTCAATCGATGCAAGGGTTTTGCAATCGATGAGAAATTGCGGACAAATTTCCTGTAATAAGTACAGAGACCTAGAAAACTTCGCAATTCCGTCCTGTTCTTCGGCACTGGCCATCCTTGAACAGTAATGATCTTCTCGGGATCAGTCTTCACTCCCTGTTCAGATATTATGTGTCCCAGATACTTCACCTCTCGACAAAAGAAGTTACATTTCTTCGAGCTCATAATTAATTTCGCGCGGCGGAGACGAGTGAAAACCTTTTTGAGATTTTCTATTTCATCTTCAAAACTTCTTCCAAAGATTATTATGCCATCAAGATACACCAGGCAAATCTTCCAGTTAAAATCCGCCAAAACAGTATCCATTAGACGTTCAAATGTAGCAGGAGCATTAAAAAGTCCAAAAGGCATAACTTTGAACTGCCAAAGTCCGGTTCCAACACAAAACGCAGTCTTCTCTTTATCTTTCTCATCCATTGCTATTTGCCAGTATCCACTTCGCAAATCACTTGTCGAAAACCAAGTTGAACCAACTAAAACATCCAAGGTGTCCTCAATCCTAGGGAGTGGATAGGAATCCTTCTTTGTAATTTCATTCAATCGGCGATAGTCCACGCAGAATCTAATGCTCCCATCTTTCTTCTTCACCAAGACAATTGGAGAAGACCACGGACTATTGGACTTTTCGATAACTCCTTGCTTCTCCATCTTCGCAAGTATCTCTTCAACTTCACCGCGTCGATGGAAAGGAAGTCGCCGCGGCGCTTGTTTGATAGGACGATGGTCATCGGTATCAATTTTGTGATGAACAATCTCGCATCTTCCCACTTGATCCGGGTCGCTTGCGAAAACATCCTGATAATCTACTAATAATCTTCGGAATTCTCTCTTCTGTTCTTCCTGCAGGAAAACACTGCAGCGCTCATAAAGATTTTGAAGGTATTCGGAAACGGACACCTCCTCTCCTCTTCCTATTAGCGCTGTAACCCTTTCTTCGAAACGCTTCCTCTTCAAGACGACGTCTTGATGTCCTCGAATTCGAAATTTATTCAAGAGGAAATCTAATTGACAGGAATGCTTCTGCAGAAAATCCGTTCCCAGGATATATTCTTCAACCATGTCTATTAACAGAAAGTCTTCTTCAGTCTCCAGGGTTCCAATTCGAACAGGAAAACGTTGTTTTCCATGGACCACTAATCTCTCTCCCGAGACTGAATATAGATGAAATTCTTCCTTCACTCCCGCCTCGCGAACTTGACTTTCTGAGTCAAACTTCTTCGAATTTACTGATGAGCCCGTGTCGATTATGAGGTTAGCTTTCTTCCCATTCACATATCCTTCAACATGGGTACAATCTTCCGTAAGATGGATTTTCCGTACGACGGGGGTAGAAGGAAAAGAAGTCGATAGTTCCCCCTCTACGTCGACTTCTTCTCGTTTCCCTTCCTCGTCTTCTTTCCCGTAGATCCACGTTTTGTACAATCCCGCTGCAGATGACCAGTCTCCCCGCAGCTCCAACATGCCGGACGTCTCTTCACGGTCTCCACCGTCTGGTTGGTAGTCGTTTCCATGTCAGGGGTTCTTCGCTTACGCGAGTCTTTCTCAAAATAAGGATTGGATTTGAATTTCTGTACATTTCGATCTTCTTTACTAGCAACTAATTCGACGGCCTCGATCTCTAGGGCCCTTACTACAGCTGCCCTAAGAGACAGAAAACCGCCGAGCCTCAATTGCCGTTTCATTTCCTCATCGGCCAAAGCTGAAATAAACTGAGAGGCTGCAAGTTTATCTCTAATCTCAACAGGACAATCGCTAAAAGCACTATGCGCCAGCCTCTCAATTTCCGTGGCCAACTCGGAAACAGTCTGCCCTTTCCGTTGCTTGTAATTTTGAAATATCGTATAATTCAAGTTAGAGAAATTTTTCGTTCCATAACGGAACTCTAGGGCCGAAATCAATTTATTAAAATTATTAAGTTTGTCAACGCTAAGGGCAGATAAGACGCTTCGCGCCGGTTCCTCCAGCGATGAAACTAAAGCCAAAGCTTTCCTTGATTCATCCCATTTGTTTGCGGACGCGATAGCTTCGAATTGAATTTTGTATTCCTCCCAACACACCTTGCCATCAAAAACTGGCGGTTTCAATACATACCCTAAATCAGTTTCCCAACGGGTCGCGTCACACATTACACGAGGAGGAAACGGCTGCGAAGTTGGAGGAACTATGAGTCCGGAAGAAACACGGGTATTTCCAATAGGTGACTCAAGTTCCTCTTCGCGGCGTAAAGAATTTCGCGAATTTTCAATTAGAGCGGTAAATTTTTCAGAAAGCACTTAATAGTGGCTTTCCATCGTTCCTATTCTCTTCTCCAGAGCAGCCTCCTTGGTCGAAGCAGCCGCCTTCTCCGCAGCCTGCTTCTCCTCAGCCCGCGTCCGTTTCTGCTCCCATTTAGCTTCGAACATTCGCTGCTGTTCCAGGAATTGCGAAGAGATGCTCCTTTGAAAATTTTCGAATAGACTCTCGAACGATGCAGGAAACTCTCCCTCGGCGGCAGAAGACCGCGTCTGTATCCCACTTCTGACACCAATGTTGCGCCGAGGGGTTTCCTCACACAAAGCCATTTCGAATAGCGAAATACAAATTCAAGTTTATAAGAACTTAAACGATTTATTTGAATACACAACGAAACGACACGTCCGAATCTTTCAAAGTCTCGCGTAGTTCTCTTATTCAAACATCGCGGTTGCTCCCAGCTACCGGAAATCCTGGCCACTCGATCCGCTCGTCCCGCCTGACGAGTTCCGCGGATCTCTTCAATCTGAAGCCAGGACTAGCTTCATTGCATTTATCGTGAGCTGGTTTCACGTCGCAACAATATATACAAAAATAAAGCGGCGGCAGAATTCATTCGTATTATACTATATACGCTTCGTTCTCTCTCTGGATGGTACCTGCACTTTATCTAGCGCCTTGCTCACACGATCCGCACAGTCTCCAGCGATGCCGCCAAAATACTCTGTCATCGTCATGTCGGCCAAAGCGAGCACCGCGGCCTCGAAGCGGCGAGTATGTGAACCAAAAGCGCTCCGAACGATATGGACTTCAGCCACCTAAAAAGACTCAACGAAAAATCACAACATTCCACACGCCAACAATTAACAGACAGTTTTTTAAACTCATTTCTTTCACATTTCCAGCAGTCTTGCTGATTTTTTTTTCAAAGCAAAAGCAAAAAGCAAAATTGTAACAAAAAGTTGGCAATTTTCAATGCAGGAAAAAAATGAAATAAAAAATGGCGAGTGAAAGGGGCGTGGCTAATCACTTCCTTTAAAAGTATTGCACAATAGTGCCTCCTCAAAACTCGAAGGACCACCCAATATCTAAATTGGGAACTAATGATGTCCAAGCTGATCTTTGGATAAACAATTTATTCAGAAAAAAGTATGTGGTGTCCTGTACAGGGTGTCCCACAATTAGTGTAAGACCCGAAAAGGGGTGGTAGGTGGGGCGATTCTGAACAACTTTTTCCTTTGCCAAAATATTGGTTGAGGCTCCATTTTCGAGTTATTAGCAAAAAACACTGACCAATGAGAGCGCGCATAGACCAGGCGCGCGACAGTGTGAGCGAAAGCTTCGAATATGACAGCCGATTGTCTTCGTGAACAAACGTATCAATACCGTCGGTATAACGTCGGTATAACGTCGGTATAACAGGCAGCTATTAGGTGAAAGTTAAATCGAATAATGAAAAGAAGTTAAGAATAATATTAAGTTCTTTGTAATTCGTGAATGGGAGATAAACCAATTAGTGGTTGTTTACCCAGACCAAGTATATTGTATTTATTTTACGCCTTCAAAAAGGAAAAAGAATTAATTCACGAAAATTAATTCTGTCGATTATTCTAATGAAGCAAACGAATAAATTCACGTTTCAAAACGAATAAGTACCTTGCCTATGAAATGGGACAGAATTGGAATAGAATATCTAATGCAGTACCTCATTGAAGTGAAATAAATCAATTGCTGCGTACGTTTAATTTTAAGAGACAAGAGATAGAAACAACTTAAATAAAACTTACCCATTGATTCATGAAGAAACTAGAGTCGATAATAAAATAATTTTAAGAAAAAAAATATACCGACTTCGAAATGCACTAAAAAGTGTAAAATAATTTCTATTTCCTAATGAAGTAATTTCTATTTCATTCAATCATACAATTACGTAACAGATATGAATGAAACCTATTTACTCGTTAGGTAGTATATTAAATATATTTCAACCTTTTCGGAGGCGGCGCAAATTATTCGACTGTCCCAAGTTTGATATGTTCAAGAAAACCTTTTAATTTTGCGCCGCCTCCGAAAAGGTTGAAATATATTTAATATACTACCTAACGAGTAAATAGGTTTCATTCATATCTGTTACGTAATTGTATGATTGAATGAAATAGAAATTACTTCATTAGGAAATAGAAATTATTTTACACTTTTTAGTGCATTTCGAAGTCGGTATATTTTTTTTCTTAAAATTATTTTATTTCATGCTTTTTAGTGGAATGGGGAGAATTGTATAAGATACAATTATTTCGGTAATATCTCGAAAAGTAAAGCTTTCCGTCAATTATGCATAAGGAAAAAGTTGTCCAGAACAATGCCCCTGACAACATATTAAAAGGACATTAAAATCGTCCAAAGTTGATTTCGAAAGTTAATAACAAGTTTTCGCTAATATCTCGAAAAGTAAAGCTTTCCGCGAAATTTTTATAGGAACAAAATTGTTCAGAATCATGTCCGTGATAAGATATTAAAAGCGCACTAAAATCGAGAAAAGTTTATTTCAAAAGTTGCCGGTTTTTTTGCAATAACAATACTTTGCAATTGAAAAATGAAAATTTTTTGATAATGGTACCAATGGGGAGTCAGAACCTACCAGATGTAAAAGGTTTCGTTCCGATCGGTCCATCCAGCTAGGCGTAATAGGCGGGCACACATAGAAAAAAAAAAAAAAAAAAAAAAAAAAAAAAAAAATATACTGATCGAATTGAGTAACCTCCTCCTTTTTCGAAGTCGGTTAAAAAATATTTGTCACTGGGTAGATCCATCGATCAGAACATCAACAGCTGATGTCCTGGCAGGGTCAATGAACTCTCAATTTATTTCACTGTCTCTTTCTAATAATCGCACACCATAAGCACGACCGGTAAACGGACCGAATGAAAATGCGTGAACGATTATTCATAGATATGTATGTTTAACGATACGAAAATACTATATTTTCATTATAAGGTATCCGAATTCAGGAATCGAAATTATATTGTATTTTTTTAGAAGCCATTGTTAGACTGGCCACGGATCGCGGTTTCGTTCTCGATCGCGAGGCATACGTCGCGAACGGTTGCCATGCAACGATGTTCTGTTGAACGACTGCGGCGTCGATCGACGGTCATCGTTTATTGTCGAAAGATACGTGTTAAAATAAAATCTATCGTTGTTGTTAATCTAAAATTGTGTTTTCTTGCTTTCAAGATATTATAGTTTAAGTTATTTATGAATATACTTTCACGTGTTTTCATTCGTCCTATTTACGTGCCGGACTTACAATGAAAATTAGTGAAAAATAACAAAGAAAAATGATAATGACAACTAATAATGAAAGATGACAGTGATAAGTGACAGTGAAGTTTCTTGAAAGTTGTTTGAGAGATTCTGTTATTTATACTGATAATAAATATCGGTGGATCAACCCAGTTCCAGAGATGCATTTTCATCGTGATTATTTACGGTTCAATCGGTGAGTTGTATTGAAATTTGTTAATTATTCAAATTTAAATTTTTATTTGTTGAATGGAAAGGTTATTTAATTTTTTACAAGTGAGAATTTGTTCTTTTTCATCATCACAATATCTAACGAAAATAATTTTCCATATTTGATCTATCATTTCTTTGCGATAACGAATAAACGTATTCGATTTATTCTCATTACGTGAATAGGGACTAATTTTGTTATTTCTTATTCACGAATGAATGATAATTCCGCAATAATCCAGATTATTTTATTCATTATTCGATGTAACTTTTACCTAATAGCTTCCTGTTATACCGACAATATACCGACGGTATCGATACATTTGTTCACGACGACGATCGGCCTCATATTCGAAGCTTTCGCTCACACTGTCGCGCGCCTGGTCTATGCACACTCTCATTGGTCAGTGTTTTTTGCTAATAACTCGAAAATGGAGCCTCAACCAATATTTTGGCAAAGGAAAAAGTTGTTCAGAATCGCCCCACCTACCACCCCTTTTCGGGTCTTACACTAATTGTGGGACACCCTGTATATGTGTAACTGTGTGTGTGAACATATTAATTACAATCTGTGTATGTAGCCTGATCTAAGTAACTGAAAACTAACTATTTTGACCGACTGACCCGGTTTTCTGATTCTGACCAACTAATCTGGCCGCTGATCTCTAATGAACTAACTATTGACCAACTGATTCGGTCGCTGATTTTTCACGAACTGCTTAATTGGAAAATCTCCGCTTCCCTGGTCACCTTCCCTTCCAGTGCGCCTTTAGCGCGCTTCCCTGTGGAAGGGGAAGACGAAAACCAGAGTGGGCGAAAGTTAGGCCCAAAGCGAAACTAAGAGTCCCAGGAAAACTGTTTTTCGTCACTCCTTGAAACCCTCAGCCCCTGCCATAAATTAGACCGTACCCTAACAGCGAGTAAAAATTAAATTTTAATAAAATAAAAACAATACAATTTATAAACAATAAAATTAATATAACGTTTGGCCCCCACGGGCCCTCTTAACGGCACGGCAGCGGGACGGCATACTCCTTATTAAATTATTTACCAGGTGTAGAAGTATGAAACCGGATTTTTTTTGTAAAAATTGCACGTCTGTTATTTGAAAATTATAAAAAATATTTTATTTAAAATAGTCTCCATTGGAATTTATACATTTTTCCCACCTTTTCGGTAGGTTATGAATGCCACGCCAAAAAAACAAGTCTTCCTTTGAAGCGAACCAGTTGTCGAGCCATTTTCGTACATTTTCATACGAATCGAAGTGTTGTTCGGCGAGTGCATGACCCAATGATGCAAATAAATGATAATCAGACGGAGCCAAGTCTGGAGAATAAGCCGCATGCGTCAGTATTTCCCAATTAAACGCCTCGATCGTATCCGTGACCCGTTTTGCTGTGTGTGAGGGGGCATTATCATGAAGCAAATTGACTTTATGTTGCCTTTTTGCATATTCCGGTCGTTTTTCACGTATTGCTCGATTCAAATCGATCATTTGTTGTTGGTAGCGATCAGTGTTAACGGTTTCACCAGGTTTTAGTAGCTCATAATACGAGGTGTGTGAGAAAAGTAATGAGACTGATTTCATGCTAACCAAAGTTTTTATTATTTTCAAACAACAATGTTATCCCCTTCAAAGTAGTTCCCTTGGGCAGCTATACATCGGCGGAATCGTCGTTCCCACTCCTGGTAGCAGCGCTGGAAGTCTTCAATTGGTATGGCTTTTAACTGGTCGGTCACAGTCTTTTGAATGTTCTCCAGAGTTCCAAAATGACGTCCTTTTAGGACATGTTTCAATTTCGGGAAAAGGAAAAAGTCACAAGGACTCAAATCAGGTGAATATGGGGGTTGAGGAACAACAGTAATGCGTTTTGAGGTCAAAAATTCACGGATGGAAATGGCCGTGTGACACGGAGCATTGTCATGATGAAGCATCCACTTGTCTGCAATGTCTGGTCTCACACGGATCACTCTCTGCCTCAACTTTTCAAGGACACTTTTATAAAATACTTGGTTGACAGTTTGTCCTGGTGGAACAAATTCTTTGTGCACGATACCCTTGCTGTCAAAAAAACAAATCAGCATGGTCTTGATTTTTGATTTGCTCATTCGACATTTCTTCGGCCGAGGAGATGACGGAGTGTGCCATTCTTCGCTTTGCCGCTTTGTTTCAGGATCGTACTCAAATATCCAGGATTCATCACCAGTGATCACACAATTGAAGATTTCTTGGTCATTAGCAATCCTCTCAAGAAGATCAACGCACACTTCTTTTCGAATGTCTTTCTGTTCAGTTGTGAGATTTTTCGGCACCATTTTGGCACAAACCTTTCGCATGTTCAAATCATCTGTCAAAATTTGATGCACGGTGAAAGTGTTTAAATTTAACTGTTCACTGATCATCCTTATTGTTAAACGACGGTCTGATCTCACAAGAGTCCTCACACGCTCAATGCTTTCGTCAGTTTTTGAAGTCGAAGGTCTCCCTGAGCGAGGTTCATCTTCAACGTGTTCTCGGCCTTCCAAAAATGATTTGTGCCAGCGGAAAACTTGTGCTCTCGATAAGCACTGTTCCCCATAGACCTGTTTCAACTTTTCAAACGTCACAGTCGCGGATTCACCAAGTTTAGCACAAAACTTTATTGCACAACGTTGCTCTAAATTCCGATGCTCCATTTCTATGACGCACAATGAAAACACAACTTGACTAATGGCGCTGTAAAAACTAATTTGTTAACTGTACGGAATTGTAACTCGGACTGAGGAAGTGGAAGGGATAAACAAACCGATTTAGCATAGGCCGGTAAACACAATGTTGCCAGATCTCCCGCAGTGTTGCCAGTCTCATTACTTTTCTCACACACCTCGTATATTATACCCCTTTGATCCCACCAAACGCACAGCATTGTTTTCTTTCCAAAATGATTTGGTCTTGCAGTGGATGTTGATGGTTCGCCTGGATTCACCCATGATTTACGACGCTTAGGATTCTGAAAATATATCCACTTTTCATCACCTGTCATTATTCGATGAAGAAATGACTTTCTATTACATCTGACGAGTAGCATCTGACAAGTGGTTTTTCGATTTTCTTGCTGTCTTTCATTCAGTTCATGCGGTACTCATTTTCCCACTTTCTGAATCTTTCCCATAGCTTTCAGACGAAGAGATACTGCTTTTTGCGTCACATTTAATTGTTCCGCGAGTTCTTGTTGAGTCTGAGTATCGTCTTCATCCAATAAGGCTTGCAAGTCCTCGTCTTCAAACTTTTTCGGTGGTTTCCCACGCTCCTCGTTTCTCACGTCAAAATCGTCACTTTTAAATTTTTTAAACCACTCGAAGCATTGAGTTTTGCCAAGAGCGTGTTCACCGTATGCTTCGACAAGCATTCTATGCGATTCCGCAGCAGTTTTCTTCAAATGATAGCAGAAAACCAATGCTGTCCGCAAATCATAGTTCGTAGGCACAAAACTCGACATGTTTGAGGTTATAAAAAAATATGCCGGTTAATGAAACTTAGGTTATTGTGTGTTGACAAACTTCGGCAACTGTTAGAGAGAGAAGATGGCGCTACATAAGCGGCCTTCAGGTCTTTAAACTGATAGCGAGCATTATCTATAGGGAAATTCCGGTTTCATACTACTACACCTGGTATAGTGTGGAGGGGGATGGAGTCCCATGCTGCTTGCACATCGGTCCGGAGTTCCAGGAGTTTGCGCGGCTGCGGACCAGCTCTCACACGGCGGTCAACTGCGTCCCACAAATGTTCAATACAATTGCAGTCGGGGCTGCAGGGAGGGTGCTTGAGAATTGTGATGTCCTTCTCCAGTAAAACAGAATGCGTAAACCTCGCAGTGTGTACCGCCGCGTTGTCCTGTTGGAATACGAAGGCAGGGCCGTATTCCCTTCTTAGAGGTACTACGTGTGGGACCAGTACTTCATCAATATAACTGCGGGCCGTCATGCCAGGCGGCGGTATCTTCGCAAGGGTTGTTTTTTTATTAAACATAATTCCACCTCAAAACACTACCGACCCACCGTTGTATGCGATATGGTCTATGAAATGTTGGTCACGCTCGCAGCGTCGACGCCACACCTTGACTCTCCCATCAGATTTGTGTAGCGCGAATCGTACTTCATCTGAGAACATTACGTTCCGCCACTGCTGTATGTTCCAATTGCCATATTGTTCCACGTAGGCTCGGCGCGACCTCCGGGCCTCCGCGGTCAGCTTCGGGGCCTTCTTTGGCACTCTGCCCCTCAATCCTGCTGTGTTGAGACGGTGGTTAACCGTTCGTCTGGAGATTGGGCGTTGCGTAAGCTCCTCGTGGTAGCCAGCGATCCGTCGCGCTGTGAGGTGAGAATCGCTGATAGTCATTCGTACCATGTGGCGGTCCTCCCGCGACGTCGTGCATCGATGTCGCCCTTGGCCTGGCCGACGGCCCAGCAAACCATCTTCCTGGTGCGACGGACAATGTTCCGAATTGTGGTGTGGGCGACGCCGAACCGCCGCCCCACCGCACGAAAACTGAGGCCTTGCTCCACCAGCGTGAGAGCCTCCACAACTTCAATTTGACTTCTGGGCATCGCTATGCAAAATAATCTGTGTGGATTTGATTTTGATGATACTGCGACTCGTTCTTTTTTGTTACTAAACCCCCACAACGATCAATGCAATTGTCGATAAAAAACACGGTCAGTTCAATGCAATCCCGTATCGCGCAAACCCGGGTCCCATCATTCAATTCACAATCAAATCCACTCAGATCATTTCGCACAGCGATGCCCAGGAACCAAGTTTAAGGGGTTAGGTGGGTTTGAAAATTTCAAAAAATCGTTTCGTTTTTTTATCTTATTAAATAGTACAATGTGTCTAGAATATTCTCCCAAAATTTTAAATCGATTAGAGTAAAATTGTAAGAGATAGACCCTTCGGAAGTTCCGTCCGTCAGGCCACATCAGCCTGGCGCGTCGCAGGTTTATTGTATTTTTGTCCTTCCTTTTTATCCTCGGGTTTATTGCTGTTACGGTAATTTATAGGAAGTAGAATGCCGACTTTCCAGTTGGAGGAAAGTCACCCCCTTTCCCACTTTTCATTTTTTCCCTTCCCAGTGTATTGGCAAGTTGTATTTGTACGTAAGTTAAGACTTTTGTGGAGTGCTCGAATGTAATAAATGAAAATGAAAAGGACAAAGTGTGCAATGGTAAAGTGAATTTTAAACAGTGTGTTAAACTTGGCCGAAACAGCCATGAGTATGCCCGAAAAGAGGACGAGAATCGTATACTCGTAGTCGAGAAAAAAGCCGACGCTGGGGCTCGAGAAGCCAGGATCCGTCATAGGCAAGAGCAAAAGGATGCCCTAAATATTGCCGCTGCAGCAGGTCCCTTACTTTATGGTGCCGGAATCGATGATTCTATGTAAGTTTAAAAAAAAAAAAATTTTCTGCATGTTATTTAAACATGCTTGAAATAGCAACGCATGAAATAGCAAAATAGCAACGCACGAGACGAAGCAAGGGCGGTGGTGCTCCGCATCACAGTGTAAATCGCATTAATATAGGCGCGATACAGAACGGCTCCTCTGATGCGGAGCACCACTGGCCTCGTCTCGTGTCGCGTGTTGCTATTTTGCTTTCTGGCATCGTAAAAAAAACGACGTTGCAACTTTCTAGGGGTGCATTTTAAAGGTGAAAATCTGCTCTATCGCGTGGTATAGTTCAATTTTCCACTAGACCCTTACTTTTTTAAGATAAATTGAAAAATATACGTAAAAATTGGTGCAAAATCCGTGTCTCTCGGCGTTCAATGGCCATTTAAACATGTTTAAACATTCAGAATGCATAAAACGCAGATATCGTTGTATTCGGGAAAGTCTATAGAATCTTTCGATGTAAACAGAATCTTAGTATCTTTTATAGTTACCTTACAAAATTGGTTTAAATTTTAAAAATGTGTTTTTTTTTTTCAAACTCAAATTTCTCAAAAACTGTACGTGCTGGAGAAAAACGGGTTGCAGATTCGTAATCAGCGCGAAAAATAGTATAAGAATCACTAGTCGAAATTAGAAACGCCAATTGGCTGTTGGACAGTGTTATTTAGATGAATTATATTAAAAAATCAGTAGCACATAAGCAATAGCAGCAGAAAACTTAAATAAGGTAAAATATAAAAGTAAAGGAAATTTTGATAAACATTTGAATTTTCAAAAATATTCTGTAAATGATTTTGTATATTTACTAAGAGAGCCAAAGACATCAAAGTCTGATTCGAGCTGGCTCGGGCCCTATGAAATTGCTCGAATGTTTAATGATCTAACTGCAGATAGCAATAACAAATAGCAAAACAAAGATAGTACATGTGAATAAATTGAAATTAGCTCACATTAGATTAGATTAATTAATTTGGCCAGAAATCAGAAGATAATCTCAACGGTCTTATCTTCTTAAATTGTGAGGGAAGGTGTTGTACGCTGCCAACTGTTGCTAACTTTCGCTAACCATGAATTATAGGAATAAATTCAGAAATGTAACATGATAGAGTCGCGTGAATATTGTCACATAGAAATTGCGTTCTTAAATATTGTGACTAGCGTAGTGTGTTGTTAACTTGTATTCTATTCGGAAACGCGCAAGATTCAAATTGTAAACCGGAGTGAAGTGTAAAGAATGCTAAGAGAATTGTATAAGATAAACAAATATCATTGAAAAGATGTTAAACACTCATCTAATAAATGAAGAAAGCAACGGAAACCAATGAGAAATTCTCTTAAGAGAATTTTTGTTAAAAACTTAATTTAATTGGAAAGAACAAAATTACATTTTAAAGTTATTCCCAATGTTTCCAAAAATGGAATCCCTATTATTCCCGTTTGCTCAATGTGGAAATTATCAGTCACAATTTGAAATTTGATATTCATTCCGCAAATTGGAATTATTATCTCTCCTTCAGTGAGTATTGAACCTATCTCTATTCCACAAAGTTTACAAATAACTTCTTTATTTATGTTCATACCTTTTGGAATTCCTTCTTTTTTAATTAAATTAACCTGACAGCCAGAATCAATTAGAAATGAAACTGATTTTCCCGGAAATATATACTGAGGAAAATTAACCACTGGTAATTGACCAACTCTCTGAGAATTCAATCCGACTTGGACTGTCCTAATTTGGCGCTCGCTATTAACGGTTCGGATCGCTTCGCGCCTATCTGCGATCCGATTTTGCGGTATAAATTTCCCCCATTACTTCTTTGATTTCCTTGTAAACTTTTTTGATAATTTAAATATGGATGACCCTTATTCTATTTAAAACATTTATCTTCCGTATGCCCTGACCGTTTGCAATACACGCACCACATTTGATTCGAATTTTCCGAATTAAAACTTCTACCCTTCCTACAATCCTTCTTTAAATGTCCAAATTCATTACATTTATAACATTGCTTTTCTGATACATATGTTGCTAATACTCTAGTAAAGATTTCATTATTTCCTATTCCAGTTCGTCTCGTTTTTTCTTTAACTTCTTGTTCTAATTTTATTGCTTCTGAAATTATATTTTCCAAATTTTTTGACTGATCTTTAGACATTATTAAACTTATTAGTTGATTTTGCAACCCTCTAATAAAACCTGCTATAGCAGTTTGATTTAATAGCGCTATAATTCCTGCCTTTTGTTCTGAATCATAATTTTCCTGAATAGCTTCCATCCCGAAATTTAATTTATTACTTATTTTTTATCCAAACATTTCCATCGTTTCGTTATTTTCTTGTTGTATCAATTTAAGTTCGTCGAATATAGAATCAAGATCATATCTTTTAATTAATACTGATTTTAAAACTTCAATTAATTCCTCCAAATTATTCGGTTCAGATCGACTATTTATTATTTGTTCTGCAAGTCCTCCAATTTTATTCTGAACTAAAGCGAAAAAACTTTTTTGTTCACTAGGTTTTATTAAGTGCTAACTGACTAACCGACACTGTTTTGAAAATTTAAATATTGTGCATGAAGTTTGTTCTGTAATGTCCGCAAATAGCTGAGAGTCTCCGTGGAAACATTAAATATTGCGCTAACGGCCATATCGAGAAGAATTCGCGAATCACAAATCTCCTCGCGAACGAGGCATCGTGCATTACCGATCCTTTTCACGCGTAATTGTATTTACTATTTGCGGTCCTTGTTTTCCTGCGTACCTGCACTCTATATCGATTAGGATCTGTCGCGCATCCTCGTTTTCGCTGATCTATGTCGACAGATCGCCCCGTCGTTCTTCTTGCTCCGGCTCTTGGAGAAGTCACACGCACCCGAGTTAGTTTCCAATTCGAATTCCGCGAAATCGTGATAATCCGCCGAGCTATTACTGAGTTAGATACACCGAAGGTAGATAAAATTAACGGTACGTCGTGCCCGCGATATTTTCCGTTTTGTGCCGTGAATTCGTGTAAATCACCGTTGCCGTCGCCATAACACGTGGCGAGACTCTCAGCCGTTATTTTGACCGGTATCTCGTGCTTCCGCGGTCGGACCTTGATCGCTGCGAAATTTCGTTAATATCGTCGCGTGAAGATTTCCGTCGCGTTCGGAGCTAACGCAGAGTTCCGCCCAAGATTCCCGACGCGTTCGCGCGCAGCGACCCGATCAAGGGCAAGATTTCCGTGCGTTCTCGAACTTTCGTCTAACGGTCGAGTGTGAACGGCCTTTTGTTGCTGGTTGTTCAAAATATAATAAATAAAGTTACTGTGGACTGTTACCAGTGTAAAAGGTGTTAGAGTTAATTCTCGTCCTCCATTCCCGAGTCAAAACCACACCAAGAACAAAATCCAGCCCATTACCCAACAAAGTTTGTCCATCAAACCGAGGAACCAAGTCTATTGCTAAATTTAAAGTCAAATATGAATTCTCAGAGGTAGATGATCTTTGAGTACTATTTAAATGTCCCTCATTATTTACTACAATTGAACCTTCTACAGAGGAAGATGTTGCTGCTGGAATACAACTTAATAATAAATTTGTATCAGTTTCTGTACGTTCTATTGTACTAATATCTCCTACTGCGGGCGGTTCTATCGTCTCTTGTATATCTTGAACTTCAAATCCCCTTCCCGTACTCATTTTAATTTACGAATTTTCCTAATACTTTTCCTAAAACCTTTCGTAAATGGTGGTATCTTAAATTTTAACTGACTTAAACTAAATTTAAATACTTATTATCTTTAGTTAATTACGTGACTTGATTTCAGATGAAAACAAAGTGTGCAATAGGCGAAGCGTGTGGTGTCCACGTAATCTTTTACACGGCTGCTGTCACCACTCTCTTTGGTATTTACCCGCAGCCTTTGGGAAAACCGTGCTCAAAACCCAAAGGAAAGAGTCCGCTGTCACCTTGGGAGCACGTAGGAGTCAGATGATTGACTGCCTTTAAGGAGATTCGTTGCTGCCGAAGATGATCTGTTTCCTGCTGTAATAGTCCGCTTCCTGTTCCCTTGAGATGATCCGCTTCCCCGAGATGATCCACTTCTTCGAGATGATCCGCTTCTCCAAGATGGTCCGGTTGACTATTCGCTTTCCTTGATTTTCCGTTTCCTTTGACTAATTTTGTTCTTTCCAATTAAATTAAGTTTTTAACAGAAATTCTCTTAAGAGAATTTCTTATTGGTTTCCTTTGCTTTCTTCATTTATTAGATGAGTGTTTAACATCTTTTCAATGATATTTGTTTATCTTATACAATTCTCTTAGCATTCTTTACACTTCACTTCGGTTTAGAATTTGAATCTTGCGCGTTTCCGAATAGAATACAAGTTAACAACACACTACGCTAGTCACAATATTTAAGAACGCAATTTCTATGTGACAATATTCACGCGGCTCTATCATGTTACATTTCTGAATTTATTCCTATAATTCATGGTTAGCGAAAGTTAGCAAAAGTTGGCAGCGCACAACAGGAACGATGTTCATTATGGATCTGGCCACATAGTGGGGAAGGCGAGGATGCTGAAAGAGGGAATGAAGTTTGCGGTATAATTGTTATGAGTTGAGCGCAAAAGAAATGAATGATGCCGTGTCGTTAACGTTTACGTCCGATTCGGTGATTAATAAACGGAGACATTTCTTTATTTAAAATATTTTATTTTATTGATATTTTTATTTATTTTATTAATATATGTATAATTATACAAATATTATTATAATTATCTGTTCTGATTTATTATGAAATAATTTTTGTTCATTCCGCTTCTGTTGCGGTCTCTGCGGCCGCTCATGTGCCACCCCGTTGCCTCTTCCGCGGCCGCCTCTGTGCTTACGGTGAAGCTACCTTGGACCAAAGCAACGTTTATCGATGGTACAAAATGTTCTCAGAGGGCCGAGAAGATGTGAACGACGAAGAGCGTATCGGACGCCCGAGCACGTCAAGAACAAGGAAAACATTGATAAACTGAAGAAAATAGTATTGGTCAATCGTCGAATCACCGTTAGAGAAGTTGCTGAGGACCTAAACATATCGATTGGCTCGTGCCATTCAATTTTAACCAATGATTTGGGTATGAATCGGGTCGCCGCGAAATTCATGCCAAAACTGCTCAATTTCGACCAAAAACAGCATCGCGTTAACATTGTTCAGGAGATGTTGGACTCGGTCCGTGACGACCCAAATGTGCTCCAGAGGGTCATAACTGTTGACGAATCATGGATTTTTGGTTATGACGTGGAAACCAAAGCTCAATCATCCCAATGGAAGCTGCCGCATGAACCAAGACCGAAAAAAGCGCGCCAAGTTCGGTCGAACGTGAACGTTTTGCTCACAGTTTTCTTCAATTGCAGGGGCGTGGTGCATCATCAGTTCTTGCCACACGGTAGTACGGCCAATAAGGAATATTACCTGCAAGTTATACAAAATTTGCGCGAAGCAATCCGCCAGAAACGCCCGGATTTGTGGAAGAACAAAAATTGGCTTTTACACCATAACAACGCCTCTGCTCACACATCGTTGCTTGTGCGCGAATATTTGACCAAAAACAACACAGTAATGGTGCCGCAGCCACCGTATTCCCCAGACCTAGCCCCCTGTGACTTTTTCCTGTTTCCAAAACTGAAGAGGCCCATGAAAGGACGACGCTACGCCACGATTGAGGAGATAAAGACGGCATCGAAGGAGGAGCTGAACAAGATCACAAAAAATGATTTTTTAAATGCTTTGAAGATTGGAAAAAATGTTGGCATAAATGTATTATATCCGAGAGGAATTAATTTGAAGGGGACAAAATAGATATTCATGAATAAATAAATACTTTGTGAAAAAATATAAAATTCGCGATACTTTTTGAACAGACCTTATATTTCTCTCTTAATGTTTCTTACACTCGCTTATTAACTTTCACTTTCAATCACTAAACTAGCACTAGTTAGATTGGTAAATTTAATGTTACTTTATAGGAGGCAATGTTTGAACTAATAAGGAGTATTCCAACCACCATTTTCCTCCTATTTTGCACCTTGACTCTCTGGGGAGGGATTCCACAGTTCTAACTTGCATCCTTTTTCCCTCACTTTTAGTTTTTTTTTTACATCCTTAACTCTGTTCTGGAATAGAAAAAGAACGATTTGTTCAAATACCATACTTACTAGCTTATTAGTATGTATAATTGTAATTATATGTTTCTGTTTAGCTATCTGCTTTGTGGTTTAGAAAAAACCACCTTTATTTTAACCTTACATAATTTCTTATTATCTACAGGGTGTTACCTGTAACGCTACTCACGATTTTTCTCTCACTTGCAGCCATTTTACGAAAAAAAGTTTAGAACAATATTTGCAGGGTATGAAGTGCACAATAGATATTAGTAAAGCAAATTTTGTAAACAGTTTATTCTCTTGGGAAAGTCAAGGTCACCTTGGGTTTTTTAAATAGGAACATACATTTCTTTTTATTCGTAGTTTTAGGGGCCACCGAGACGAATTCCAAACATATATTACATGATATTTTTATTAATATATTACTCGATTTATAGAAGTGGAAATGTGAAGTAAAAGACCGGAATATTGCGTGATGGAAGGCGTCATACATTTTGGACATGTAATTAAATAAAGTGAATTTTTCTCACATTCTAATCGCGCGTTTACATTCAGTAATCTTTTTGGAACCAAATAATGGTTACACTACCAAAGTCAAAAGTTAAGTACCTCATATTTCCTCATATGGCCCGCCCCTCTGCATCTCCAACACTTAGCTAAATTTTGACACACCTGTTAATAGTAGCCGTCGACCACCTTATTTTAATTACTTTATCCGCTAGAAGTGAGTCCGCTATATCAGTTGAAGCCTTGATTAACGCGGGAGTGACCTCCCTCTTTCCTAAAAAGTCTAATTATCTCGATTTTGTCGAGACCCTGATCTTTCGGGAATTTTAGCTTTAGGCAAATAGCCTCTCTTATACCAGAGGCGTCCATAGTGGGTCAATTCTACGTATCCTTAGCCCTTCCCTCGGTTCCAGACATCTTACTTTTGCCTTCTCCCCGATCTGTTTGTCAATGTGTTTTACCCATTCATCTATCCGTTCGCCCCCATGAACTTCAACCAGAATAGCGCCCCCTCTAGCCACCCTCATCGATTTGATTATTATTATATCCCCCTTAGGGAAACCGACCACCCTTTTAAAACTATTAATGTTGGCCAGTCCCTGGCTTTCATTGCATTTGACATATATTGCTTTACCTTTATGCCTTCTTACTTGTTTACCACCTATCTTGTGTCCTGTTTCCCTTTCTTTGTCCTCTTTTGATGCTGTTGTTGCCGGTTCGGGAGCCCTTTGTTGTACTCCTTCAACGCTCGGGGCCTTCATATTACCGGTTCTCATGTCTGAAAAAACATTCGTATTTATCATATTTTGAGATTTATCTACCCCTTTAGCGACCTCATTCCAGGTCCTGTTCGTTCGAAAAATAACATCCTCCGTTTGAATCCCTATAGATCTCATTATTTTTGTTGTTGTGTCCCTGCTCCTCATGCAAACTCCTTGCAGAGATACTCCTTGTGCAGAACCGCCATACACAAGGAGGCCGGAATACAATCGGGGGGCGGCAGGTACCCGGAGGTGGGCTTGCTAGCGGTTGATGCTCTCACCAACCACGCACTTCCCCAAGGCAAAGAGTTCTCATTCTAGGGGGAGTACGCACCCTCCTCGCCGCAGCCAAAGCTTGGGGTTAGGGATTTATTGTAGAGGTTTTCATCCTCTTGGTCCAATCAGTTAAGATAAGACCCCCGCTCCTGTGAGACATGACCACCGGTTTGCGGTTTGCTACGAGCTCGGATAACACAGGGATCGCTACTTCCCATACTGCAAGTGTTTTCAGGCAACTCACAGTTCCTGGGGCGCCGTTCCTCCATTCGCAAGAGGGATTCCACCCAGCCTCAGACACGAGTGTCTAGAGGTCGAGCATAGGAATCCCTCTTCCCAGCAACCACCACGAGGAGGTGGAGGATCCGACTTGCAAATCCAGAAGATTGCCACTCGGTGCCAACCTAACATACCTAACTTACCTAACTTAACCTACCTAACTTACCTAATCTAACATTGGAAACTGGAGTGTTCAGAGATTTTTAAATTTAGTTTATAAAATGAAGAATTTTCGCGACATCTATCGTCGACGATCTGTTGTTTGATTCTATCAATTGCGATCCTACAAACCGGAGGTTGTACTACTCTGTCCTCAGTTGTCTAACATGTCGTTATGTTCATCGTTACATATATAATAAATTAAGTTAAGAAAATACTTACGGTTGTATTTTCTTGTCGGACAGTGATGTATGTTCTATCGTAATGTCAATAAATAAGATCAACATATAATATTTATATAGTATAGTAGACATGGAGAGGCTTCACACAGACACACACCGAAATGTGACTTTTGTATTTATATAGTGTAGTAGATGTGTGAAATGATATGTCATAACAGAGATAAGATAATGAAAGGTCTTTTAAAAAGTGTAGCCCCAACAACAGTTCCGAGTTCAGTTCAGATTTGGCGAGTGTGGCAAATGCGTGAAAAGAATTTGTTTCGTGATTTTGTGTGAACCCCTACAAAAATGGATTTCACAAATGAACTCAGCTCTACTGAAGACGAATTTTGTTTTAATACGGTGCATGACGAAATTCTACGTATTTATAAAAAAATCACTGGGATGGAAAGTGACGAAAGCGATGAGGATGATGATGATGTAGTAGGCGTAAGAACACGTAAAATCAAATATCATCGATGGAACGAGTGGGACGATGATAATTATGCAGCCCGGACAATTATGTTAAATACGATGAGTGAAGCACAATTGATGAAATATAGTTTCGAAAGAAACGCCGGGACGCTATGGAATTTGGCGAAACATAATATGGCGGCGGAAACCGAACAATTGAAAACCAAGTCCCTGAGTGAATTGACTAACCTGAAAATGTAGAAGGATAAGCACGTGGACGTTTACGTAAATCGAGCAGAAGGATTGAGAAATCAATGCAAGGAATTGGGTAAGAATATTAAAGATTTTGAATTAAAAATGTTTCTGTTAAAGGGATTGAGAAGTGCATTTGAACAAAATGTGAGAATTTTGGAAAGCCAAGCCAATGTTTCCATAAACGATATAAGATACGCTCTCAAGCAGGAAGAGATGCGTAAAGAGAAAAGAAGAGACGAGAGGACTGTAAATGATAGAGAGAGTGTGAGAAAAGTAAAAGAATATGAGAGAGGTAAGATACATTGCTTTAACTGTGGGAAGAAAGGCCATTTTGCAGATCAATGTTACACAAAGCTGACATGCTTCAATTGCAATGGATATGGGCACATTGCTGAGGAATGTAAAAGGCCAAGAGCGATGGCACAAGGGAGAGGAAGAGAAAGAGGATATAGAGGAAATTACCATGCGAGCAGCAGAGGAAGAGGATATCCAAGAAGAGAAACAGCAACGAGAACTAATGAGACTGTTATGAGTGTAAAAGAGAGTGTGTCAGAATAGAAATGCATATAAAAATGATAGAAGTAGTAGGAACATTAGTGAGAGACATAAAAAAGACTATACATATGTATAGTAAATACAATACATATGTATAGTGAGTGACTTCTAGATTCAGGTTCAACGAACCACATGGCGAGTGACGTTAAAAGTTTTGACACAGTGACGAGTGATAGTAGAGAGATAACCGTAGCAGATAAAGAGGGTAGAAAAATACTGTCAAAAGGTATAGGAGAAGCAGCGTTAGATCAAGCGAATGTAGAAGGTAGAATTAGGTTGTTGAATGTGTTGTGCGTTCCAGATTTAAATTCAAACTTATTGTCAGTCGCAAAGTTTACAGATCGTGGGTTTAACACTAGAACTACCAAGGGGGTCAAAATGACTTGTTTGACATTTCTTATGATTATAACTCATTTCAGGTACGTTTTGTTTTTGAAAATTTTGCACGACTTTTTCTAAAATATACAAATAATTAATTCTGTAAAACAGTTTTCTTTTTTTTATCATTTATTCTTTTTTATCATTTATTCTTTTTTATCATTTATTCTTTTTTTGTTGTAAATTTGTATGCAGTATACCTACATATACCGAGATGAGTCATTTTGACCCCCCACGGAACATAGGTTTTCGGTGCTGTTCTGTTGTATTCTAATACCTCTATAAAATCGAAGGATTATAATTTTATTGCGTTACGCGCCCAATAGAACTGGGCACTCATTAGCGTAGCAATTTATCATCTAGTTGTAAAAGAAAATATTGCAAACTCAAAGATCTGTCAACAACCAAAAAAATGTTGTTCCCACGGCTTGCACTGTTTGCGCTTGGTCATTACTTGCAGTATTTACTTCAGTCAAGTTCCCTCAGATTACTTTCAGTCGATCATCAGAAACGCTGCCACATACAACTCAGTCGTCTATCAGAAACAGTGAAATACAACTCTCTGTGCAACCACAGTATAGGAAAGCACAGTAGGCTCACTCTGCCCAAAAGTGGCCTAATAATTGTCGCTCGTGCATGACCGAATCGCACATCCAGCAACATGGCAGTTGTGAACAGCTGGTAAAAGCACATGTTCTCGTCTTTTTTGTCGCGTACCTTCTTAAAGAAATAAATAAATATATAGAGATATAAAGTGTGAAATAAAATGAACGAAAGAGGTGGATACAGATGTTGCATAGGAGGCTGTAAAAGTGCAAGTAACGCAAAACGTGGAGTAAAAGAAACTTTGTTTCGATTCTCGAAAGATGTAGAAAGGTTAATTCGTTATGTTTTACTTATCTTGTATTTATTATAGCTTTTAAAGGAGAGTGCATGAACTATGTTTAAATATTACACTAATTTTAAAATAATTTGCTTGTCCACAGCAGCTATTTTCACAGCTGACTTCATACAAAAATTTGATAAATTATTCGATATTTTGAATTCCTCAAAAAAGTATAGTAGTAACCCTTATAAATAAGCTTTTACAAATAGCAACGAGCAAAGAAGTTATCTGATGGAAATGGTAGAACTTTTTAAAAACATCAAAGTCATAAGAAAAGACGGAAAAGACGTTACAAAGTACATGAAATTTATTAAATGTTGGATAGTCACAATAAATTCCATTATAGAATTGTGGAATTATTTGCAGGAGTTACAGGTTCTAATCCATTACGTATTAACCAGACGACTAAATCAGATTATTTGGAAATATTTTTTGGGAGTATACGAAAACATATTGGCAACGCATTCAATCCTGCACCTGTATAATTTTATTATAATTTTAAAAAAGTATTTTCTGTCGATTACATCAAAGCAGACAGTGGAAATTGCGCAGGCGATGAAGATTCCATATTACTCAAATTTCACGACGTACAAACACAAAACACATTTGAAATATCTTCAGAAGCAACATCTTCTATCAAGTCCGATTTAAATGAATACGATTACCGGAATTTACCGATAACCGAAGAAAATGTTTTCACATATATTTGCGGATATTTATTATGTCGCGTTTTTCTGAAACACTTTTGCGACACATGCGCACTTCTTGCGGAAACAGATTGCAATTTGGAACAATCCCGTTTGTATTCGTATTTCAAATCGTATGAAAGTAACACATTTGGTAGTTTATATGTACCAAATGCAATATTTATTAATTACATGAAAGAGTTGCATACCAAATTTTTCGCAAATTCAAATATCATTGCTGAAACAAATGTTCTGCAAAAGTTTCTACAAATTTTATGCACTGTGAAGTTTTCACATCCCTGCAGTAATTTTCCTAAAATTTATTTATTGAATTTATTTATCAGAATAAGATTGTATTATACCATAAAATTTATTAATAAAGATTTAAAAACTAAACACAGGAGCAAAAAAAATCTATTATTTTTTCTCACGATTAATAATTTAAAATTTCTATACCATTTCTGTTTATGCGATAATGTAATATATTCTCAAATAAATAAATTACTTATTATTAAATTGTTTCAACGGAAACATAATTTATTAAAACCACAGTATTAAAACTGTTGGAATAACAACGGCATTTCTAGAAATATCTACGTGCCTGTGTTGACAGAGAGAGAGAAGGCGATCGCGTCCGACAGCACCGCTCCAATCGATCGAGGCACCAGTTAGTTAGTTGTACTTTTTGGTACGGCTAACAGCCATGCTTAATATTTGTAATACATTTTTCATATATAGATTGTAATAAATAAGTTATATAAAGTAAATGGTGGTTTATTGAAAACCCCTCAACAGGTTATGGGCCCAGACGAGTTTTATAACTGTGCGGTGAGTGTATTTAAGAAAATTACAAACGTTTGAATTATAAAAGTGCCGAACAAAGAAAATCGTCGCGTGGTCATCATGAATCTAAATCAAATTCTGAAGTTAAGTGAGAAGAACTATGAATCTTGGAAAATTCAAATACGAAGTCTGTTAGTATATAACGAATTATGGGCATACACGAACGGGACTGTAGTGAAACCTGAAGAAAATCAAAATGTATGGAACAATGAGTGCTAAGGAACAAAACGGATTGTATGTGGTAGAAGAAAGTGAAAAACATAGTGCAATGTTACATACGCAAAAATGCAATGCGTTAATGAAATGGCATACCAGATTAGGACATCTTAATTTTGGTGATGTGCATAAACTAAAAAGAAATAATATGGTAGATGGTATGAACGATATATTAGAAAATGTAAATCCAGCGTGCGAGATATGCATTAAAGCAAAAATAAATCAGTTATCATATACATCATCAACTCATAGAGAGTCTGACATATTGGGACTGGTGCACAGTGACATTTGTGGACCATTTAGTGTTGAATCTTTAGGGGGAGCACGATACTTTATTACATTTATAGATGATAACAGTCGCTACATTCAAGTTAAACCATTAAAGAAGCGATCAGAAGCGTTAGAGGCTTTTAAGGAATATAAGGCACGTGTAGAAAGACTAACGGGTAAAAAAATAAGAAAATTAAGAACTGATAATGCCACTGAATATCTTTCACGAGAGTTCAATGACTTTCTAAAACGGGAAGGAATTTCAAGACGATTAGCAGTGGAGTATACTCCACAACAAAATGGAGTATCAGAAAAAGTAAACCGCACTTTAGTAGAAATGGCCCGGTGCATGCTTGCGCAAAATGGATTACCTAAATCATTGTGGGCCGAGGCTATTAATGCGGCAGTCTATATAAGAAATAGGTGTCCGACAAGGGTAAATCAAAATGTAACACCATATGAAATATGGTCAGGACAAAAACCATATATAGGTTTTCTGAGAAGTTTTAGTAGCAGAGTTATAGCATTTGAGAAAGGAAAGACTAGAAATAAATTTGATGTAAAAGGCAAGGAATACGTCATGGTGGGGTACTCAAGTGAAGCAAAGGCATATAGGTTATGGGAGAAAGGAACTAATAAAGTAATAAAAAGAAGGGAAGTGCGATTCATTGAGGACTGGAGTGTAAATCCGACTGAGGACGAAGTGCAATTATTTGAGGCGCCAATAAATAACATACAAATAGAAGAAGACAGCGAACAAGTAACTGAAGACCAAGAAGCACGAAGGATTGCAAAAGAGGAATCCGAGGAGGAGCTCGGAAGTGAGAATCTACAGATTACATATAGCAGGGGACAAGGCCGTCCTAGATTGGAAAGAACTGGGAATAGAGGTAGACCTCGTAAAATATATCAAACTAAGAATATCCAAGAAATGGACCATACAGAACCAGCAACGGTGGAAGAAGCTATGTCAACCCCAGATAATGAATTCTGACAAGAAGCAACGGCAAGCGAATTCAACGCACTTCAGGAACATAACACGTGGACCTTGGTTAACAGACCGATAGGTAAAAATATCTTAAAATGTAAATGGGTGTTTAGGATAAAGGTTGGTAGCACGAGGGGACCAACAGCGCGAAGGAGAAGATTTTAACGAGATATTTGCACCCATTGTCAGGATGGACACCATTCCCGTTATTTTAGCAGTCAGTGCAGCAAAAGAAATGCAGGTACATCAAATGGATGTCGAAACCGCCTACATACAAGGAGACTTGACGGAGGAAATGTATATGGAGCAACCCCAAATGTTTGTAAACGTGAATGAAAAAGAAAAGGTCTGTAAACTGAATAAACCGTTATACGGACTTAAACAAGCGGGACGTGAATGGTATCACAAATTAGATAGCTATTTAACGAGCTTAAATTTTAAGAACACAGAAGTCAATCCATGTGTGTATGTTGACGCAAGAAAGAGTAGCGATACCATAATTGTAGTGTATGTCGATGATTTATTGATTGCGTCCACTAGTTTAGCTAATATAAATATCGTAAAGAGAAGTGCATTAAAAGAAAAATTTGAAATAAGAGATTTAGGTTGTGTTAAGGATATTTTAGGTATGCACATAGATCGTGACGGAACAGGAGACATCAAAATAAGCCAGAAAATGTATGTCCAAGACATGTTAAAGAGATATGGAATGGAAGAGTGTAATCCGCAAAATACGCCTATGGAAGCAAATTTAGACATAGCAAAAATGAAAAATGAGTCAAATATTGAACAGGTATTAAAGAAGCCATATAGAGAATTAGTGGGATCTCTAAACTATTTAGCGTGTGCAACCAGGCCTGATATCGCGTTTGCAACCAATGTACTTAGTAGATTTTGTAACAACCCTCAAGAAATGCATTGGAAAATGGCCAAACGAGTATTAAGATATTTAAAGGCTACTATAGATTATGGTATAAGATATCAAAGGAGAAACGAGGACTTAACAGCCTTTGTTCATTCTGATTGGGCTGGTGACACATCGGACAGAAAGTCATGTACGGGTTATATAGTAAAATTAGCAGGAGGTCCAATTAGTTGGTTAACTAGAAAACAAAAATCTGTTGCGTTCTCTACGATAGAGGCAGAGTATATGGCGCTATCGGAAGTAACTAAAGAAGTTGTATATTTGCGGAATTTATTAAAACATTTAAAATTACAGACTTTATGCGAAAAACCAACGAAAACATATTGCGACAATCAAAGTGCCATTCAATTATCGAAGAACAGTGTATACCATTCTTGTAGTAAACACATAGACATAAGATATCATTTTTCGCGAGAAGCGCAAGAACAAGGCGAAATAGATGTTAATTTTCTAAGTACTAATAAAATGCCGGCGGATATACTAACTAAATCGCTCACAAATGAAAGGCATAAGTCTTGCGTTAAATTGTTAAACTTGTTATTTTAAGTAGAAAAAGCAACAAATACTCCGGCACGCAGATAAGGGGGAGTGTTGGAATAGCAACGGCATTTCTAGAAATATCTACGTACCTGTGTTGACAGAGAGAGAGGGGGCGATCGCGTCCGGCAGCGCCGCTCCAGTCGATCGAGTCATCAGTTAGTTCATTGCAGTTTTTGGCACGGGTAACAGCCTTGCTTAATATTTGTAATACATTTTTCATATATAGATTGTAATAAATAAGTTATATAAGGTAAATGGTGTTGTTTGTACTTTCCTCAGTCGAAGTCGATAATTTTTTTAACTTTATTTGAGTTTTTTTCCACAATATAAATAAGGATTTGTCCTGTGGATATCCAGTCCACTGTTCTGATGAGCAAGACTGAAAAGTGTTAAGTTTTTCCACTTCGATATTATCAGTTAAAAATTGCAGGCCTTGACGTAAATAATTTAACCGCGGTGTTTCCTTATTAATTTCTTCTTCTTGTTCCGGTATTTTAATTGCTAGCGAATTCCATGGAAATAGGCCACATTTTCGAAATCCATTATAGAGAACACTTTCACTTGCAGTATCGTCAATTACTTCTTTCAGCAATTTCGCAAAATCTTTTTTTCTCAAAATTGGAGCATCGAGATTCTGGACCCTCCACTCATGAACTTTTTTCTTCCAGCCCTCTTTAAAACTTCTGAAAACGACAACATCCAGAGGCTGTAATAAATGAGTCGCGTTGGGGAAAAAGGTCACCAAAATAATGCCATTTTTTTTCACGAAATTGACTTGTTTGTAAAGATAAATGTGAAAAATATCCATCAATGAATAAAATGACCGGTAATGTAATTTTGGCCTTTATTCAACCATGGGTGGAATATGTTTGCTATGAATTCAAAAAACGCTTCACAGGTCATCCAACCCGGTTCGCTTTTGCCTAAACCCCATTCTTTGAGGAAAATGTCAATAATTTCTTGAGGCGTGGGTATATATTTGAATAATACGATAGTAGGTGCAACTAAACCACTGGGCACTGCAGGTCAATAAAGCTGTTATACATTCTTTTCCGACAGCATTCACTTGCTGGTGAACAGTTTCAGCTCCTTCCTTTGCTCATACTCTATTTCCTTTTGGGTTTAAAAGAAACCCTGTTTCATCACAACTAAAAATGTTAACAAGGTTATAGTATCGAGCAATACGACTGACATTACCAAGTTTAATCGTCCGTAGTTTTGATAAATAGCCGTATCGAAGGAAAAAGATATGAGCATCGCGTCGGTAAAGGAAGTAGCGCGTCTATCTTATTTGTTTTCAGAAGTATTCATTTATAAAAAGCTTATTTTTAACGTTTTAATTGAAAGTGGTCAACTTCTGGCATATGGTCAATGACTGGTGCCTTTACCTTAGCGATTACAAAATAGTGTATGAAAAATCGGAGAAAAATCTGTATGCGTATGTAGATGCCGATTGGGCAGGTGATTTAAATGATAGAAGGTTGTGCTCCGGAATGGTAATTATGTTCGCGCATGAACCTATAAGTTAGAAATCAAAAAGGCAAAATTCAGTGGCATTGTCCACCATGGAAGCTGAGTACATGGCGTTGTCTGAGGTAGTGAAAGAATTATTGTATTTGAGGCGATTGCTTGAGCATATGAAAATGATTTGTGAGAATGAGAGACCGTCGACAGTATTCTGCGATAATCAAAGCGCGATACAATTAACGAAGAAAAATGTACACCACGGTAGATCTAAACACATACACTGCTGGACAAAATTATAAGACACCCTGAAATTTATAGGTTTAGGTATTTAATATTATAGTTATGTAAAAATACATTTCATCAAATGAAAACTGTTTATTTTTTAATAACATCTTCAAAAATATGGAAAAGAATAATAACAAATTCCTAATTTATTCAAGGATATTACAATTTCGTTTGGACATAATTATAAGACACTACATAAAAAAGGAAAAAATTTAAGAAATTTCAGACAATGTAAAATGTTAATAATGGGTAGTGCCTCCCTTGTTTTGAACAACTTCGATCATTCGTTTCGGAAGACTTATATATAATTTTTTTATATACTTTTAATTTATGTCAGCCCAATTGATTCTATGCACTTTGTATTCAGGGAATAGACCTTTAAATCGATTGATCCATCCCTGTGCGAACAGCCATCCATCGTTCATATTGCCAGAGTCCCAACATGTTGGACTATCAGTTGCCGCCGTGGGTTGATGTGTGGCAACGGCTACGAACGGAGATTTGGTGGAAGATGATACTGATAATGCTCCTTGTGCAATATCCCAGGCTGTCTGAACCACTTCTCGCATAATGTGGCCCATCAACGAACGCGCTGGTGGTAATACCGCTCTACTATTTCTAGGTCGTCTTCTTCTATTCTGGCGACGCCTTTGAGCACCCATAGATTTTCTTCTACCGGCCATCGTAAGTGCAGTGTGTTTATAAGATGTTAAAACACAGGTATGATGTTATTACGTGGTTTTCGTCAAGTCTTATGATGATTAGATTAGATTCCGGCTGAACCACAGATCTTTACGGAATTACTCCAAACTCCTATCGTTGTAAGATAACTTACAACAATATAGGATAAAGCAGTGACATGTCGGTTTCCTATCTACCTCGATAAAACCTCTAGGCTACTATCAGTCTATTGATTTAATGACGAAATTAATCCACATCTAAGAATAAAATTCAGAATTGCTACCTTCAAATCATGAAGGTTATTGTATTGTTTGCCACCTTCGTATACTGTTCTACTGAGTTGACCCCACACATTTTCTATAATATTGAGATCCGGAGACCGTGCTGGCCAATCTAAAATTGGAATATTTTCTGTTTGAAAATAATTTTGTATGGCTTTGGCTGTATGAACAGGTGCATTATCCTGCTGAAATATAAAATTTTCCCCAGCAACTCTGCGAGCATGATTTCGAATTTGCTCTTTTATCAGTTTTATGTAACCACTACTTTTGAGTCTAGTATCAATGAACTTAATGGCCACAGATGTGTTAACTAAAGCGTTGAGTAAACCAAAGCATGACAGTTGCATTAGCCTTATTAAAATGCATTAACCTTATTAACCTTATTAAAATTGAAATTAAAGGTAATTGTGGAAATATACATACTATATATATATATGTAAGCCTCTCTTGGGTGGACTTTTGCCAGGATAAATAAACACAACAATCCGAGGTTGCAGTTAAAAACTATAATATAATTAATAATTAAACAATAATAATGAACAATAATACTTTATCTACATAATACGCATACCGCACCTAAAACCGTACAAATTGTCGGTGTTTACCTCCGTTCTTAGTCTTTCGTTACACTGACTCGGTTTTGTCGTTTTCTTGGGCACTGCGTAGTCGCCCCCACTCCACCTGTCACGTGGCATTGGCGGGCACACTAAGTTTGGGGTAACGTCAAACTTACATCCCCCCCTTCAAGTTGAGTGGACGGCTTAGGAAATGGGTGATAAGGGATCAATTTGCTGGTGTGAAACAGGTTTGATTCATTCTTTCTGAAACCTCTATCAACTATATATATCACATTAGATACTTTATTTTTTATTTTATATGGACCTGTTCTAATTGGGTCTAATTTGTTTCTGTTCAATTTATTACCATTTACTATATATACTAGGTCTCCAACTTTGTAATTTATATAATTTGTATTCTTATCATAATAATTTTTATTTTGTCTGTGAGCTTTCATTGAATTTTGGAATGCTATTAATCTATCTTCTTTCAAGATACGTTCATTACTAGGGTTTAGTTCGCTTAGTAGAGTTGATTTGTCTTTTCCAGTGAGCAAATAATTGGGTGTGAAACCTGTTGAACTATGAATTGTATTGTTATATTCTTTGACACATTCTTGTGCTATAATGGGCCATGGGCGATTTTTGTTCTCAAATATTTTACATCTTATCCTGTTGATTAGTGTTTGATTCGTTCTCTCATTTAAACCGTTAGAAAAAGCACAATCCACTGCTGTGAAGATTAAGTTTATCTTTTGGGACCTCAAATATTGTTTAAATTCTTTCGAATTTATACCTGCATATTGGTCTGTGAATAAAGTTTTTATGTTATTATCCTTTTTTATTGTTTTTATTAGTTTAATAAAATCTTTCGCGCCTTGTGTTTTAGACGTTGATATAAACGCATACCTTGTAAAATGATCGATCAACAAATGCAAATATTTCTTTGTGCTTTTATTTCCTGCGAAACCGCCTATCGTATCTAGTGCAACGATCTCGAACGGCTCTGAGGCTGGGCCCAGTTGTGATAGTGGGGCTTTAAAGTTTCCTATTCTGGTCTTATTTTTAATGCAAGTTTCGCATGAACGACATATCATTTTAATATGCTTATGCATATTTTTAAAATAAAATTTTTGTGTGATTGTCAATTCTAATTGTTTTGTTCCTATATGCCCTTGTTTATTGTGTACATCTTTAATTAGAGAGATACCAAATTCTTCAGTTAACCAAATTTTCCTTTTATTATTTAATGTCTTATAAATTATGTCATTTTCAATATCATAATTGTTATCTAATTTTAATTGTTTTTGATTGTTTATTATTTCGTCTATTTGTAAAAAATGTACTATTTTTATTACTGATGTTTCGTCGTCTTTGTTTTCTTCTAGAACCGGGCTTCGGGATAAACAATCAGCTTCTAAATTATTTTTACCCGGGTTATAAACTATGTCAAAATCGAATTGAGAAATATAGTTTAGTATTTGATTCAATTCTGGATCATTGCATTTTTTTACATTAAAGTTTTCGAGCGGCTTATGGTCCGAAAATATAGTGAATTTTTGTCCCATTAAATAATACTGCCAATATAGAATAGCTTCTTTTATGGCCAGACATTCTATATAAATTGCCCTTTTCTTCTTCTGTGATTCTGACAATTTTCGCGAGAAAAAAAAAACTGGTTTTATAACCCCGTCATTTTGGGGTTGTTTTAATACTGCCCCCACCCCCTGTAAACTTGCATCCGTATAGATATAAATTGAATTCGCAGGATCAAAGATGGCCAAAATCGGTTCTGAGCATAAGTAATTTTTTATTTTTTCAAAACTTTCATGACACAGTTTGGACCATTTAAACTCTACATTTTTTCTTAAGAGGTTATAGAACGGTTCTAATATTATTTTCGACTGGGGAATGTATTCCAAATAAAAATTCAATTTTCCCAAAAATTGTCTCACATGTTTTCTTGTTCGTGGTATTGGAAAATTTTTTATAGCGATTACATTATCATTTATGGGTTTTATATAATTATCGCCTATTTCATGACCCAAATATGTTATTTTTCGTTGTGCAAATTTGCACTTTGATAGATTCAATTTGAAGCCATATTTTTGCAACGCATTTAAAACTGATTCAATATTTTTCAAATGTTCTTCATAATTTTTGGAATAGATTAAAACATCGTCAATGTAATTTATCGTAAAAGCCGCTAAATTACTTTTCCTTATGACGCTGGACAAAATTCTTTGAAATATTGCCGGCGAGGATTTTAAACCGAATGGTAAACAACACCATTGCCAGTGCCCTTGATGCGTTACGAATGCCGTTTTATATTTGTCTTTGTTACGCACCGGAATCGACCAAAACGCCGAATTCACGTCTAACTTTGTGAAATATTTACAATTTCTTGCACGTAACGTTATATCTTCGATTCGCGGAAAGGGTTGACTCTCCGGGACTATTATTCTATTCAGCTCTCTATAATCAATACATAAGCGAGATTTTTTTGCTTCTTCTTTTTTGTATACTAATGTAATCGGGGCCGCATAAGGACTGCATGACTCTTCAATTAATCCTGCTTTTACTAATTCTTTAATTTGATTCTCTATTTCTATTTTATCTTGTATCGAACATTTATATGGTTTTTTCGATATGTATTTGTTTTCCGTTAGCTTTATTGCCGCTTCATAATTTTTAACTCTACCCACATCAAATTTTCCTTTTGCAAACACTTTCCTGTAATTTTTTAATATGTTTTGTATCTTGCGATCAGCAGTGTATATCTTATCGGACATTTCCTGTTCTTTTTCTACCTGGTTTATTTCTGTATTATTGATTTGTCTTATTTTTAAATTCTCGTCTTGACATAATTTAAATTCTTTTATAAAATCTAAACCAAGTAGTGCATCATCTTTAAATGAATTGCTTTTTACTATAAAAAATGGAAATTTTTTTTTCATGTTAAAAACCTTTACCGGTAAAGTAATCATACCTTCGGATTTTGAAATTCCCGAAATAGTTTTTATATTTTTATCCCCACTTATCTTTTTATCTATATTTTGTTTTGCCCAAAAATCATAATTTATTAGTGAAATGTTGGCTCCTGAATCATAGAGACCAACAATTGGTTTGTCATTCACAAGAATTTTTAATTTTATAAGTGGGGTCACTATACGTTTTTTGCCTCCTCGGTAAAAGATACTGCATCTTCGATCTCTATGTTATTAGCTATTTTGATTTTATCATTTTTGTCTGTTTTTCGGTTTGCTGTTTTTGTACGACATACCTCCTCTGGATGGAATCTATTTTTAAAACCTACACTTTCACAATATGCACAAGGCTTCCGCGCGCGTTGGTTTGTTTGTCTATCTTCATTATATTTTTGTTTGTCATCTTTTTTCTCATTGAAATTTCTGTTATTTATAGGTTCCATTTGACTCAGTAATGACATTAAGTTGTCTATGTTTGTTAATTTTTCCCTCTCTAATCGCGATTTAACAAAGTGCGGAAGAGCAATTACAATTAAGTTTATTTGTGAATTTATCGTTAGATCTGGGTCTATGTCTATCAACATATTTCTCTTCTTCAAGGCAAAGTCCAAAAAGGGTCCATTTAGATATCTAAATGTGTAGGCATACGCAATTTCAGACCACGATTTTTGATTGAATGTATCCATAAATGACTTATTCCAATGTTCCCATTCACACGTTAGCGAGTTTGTCTTTAAAAATATTGAAAACCAATTTGAAGCGGGACCTTCTAAAAATAATCTTAAGACCTCTGGATATTTATTTTCTTTTATTTCGAGTCGTTTGCATTCTGCCACGAAAATCTTCATCCACGACTCCGCGTTAAAGTTTTTTCCATTAAACTTCTCCAATATTATATTTTTCGAAATAGAATGGATTGGTTTTTCCTGGGGTGGGTTTTCAGGAGCAGGATGGTTTGATGGGATAGGGGAATCAGTCTGAATCGCTTCCAAATAATACCCATCAAAAACAACATTACCTTCATGATCCACATAACTGTCTTTCAATTTGCCTTCCGCCAAGGTGATGACGACGTTCCGAAATTTGTTGCGCAATTTCAAGCTTTTGACGACTCCCTTCGTTACTTGATTTTCAAAAAAATTTGGGTGTTCAGCCTTTGTTTGTGCCCCTTCAGGGAATTTGAAAATTTCCGGTTGTCCCACCAATTGAATTGTCTTGACCTTTACCTCCGTAGTTTTGCTGTCCACTGCCTCGGAGACAAAGTGGAATCTTGCTTTTATGTCCCCCATATTTGTACGGTTTTGTAAGCCTCTCTTGGGTGGACTTTTGCCAGGATAAATAAACACAACAATCCGAGGTTGCAGTTAAAAACTATAATATAATTAATAATTAAACAATAATAATGAACAATAATACTTTATCTACATAATACGCATACCGCACCTAAAACCGTACAAATTGTCGGTGTTTACCTCCGTTCTTAGTCTTTCGTTACACTGACTCGGTTTTGTCGTTTTTTTGGGCACTGCGTAGTCGCCCCCACTCCACCTGTCACGTGGCATTGGCGGGCACACTAAGTTTGGGGTAACGTCAAACTTACATATATATATATATATATATATATATATATATATAACTATATTCTACTATCCAAAGGTTGACATGTGCAAGAAAACCCTTTAATTTTGCGCCGCCTCCGAAAAGGTTGAAATGTATTTATATACTACCTAACGAGTAAATAGGTTTCATTCACATCTGTTACGCAATTGTATGATTGAATGAAATAGAAATTACTTCATTAGTAAACAATAAAAATTATTTTATACTTTTTAGTGCATTTCGAAGTCGGTGTATTTTTTTCTAAAAATTATTTGATTTCACGCTTTTTAGTGTGACGCTGAGAATTGTGTCGGATATTGTGAGACAGTTGTTCCGGGGTTTTTTTTTTTATGGTTTATTTATAAATTTAAATACATTAATGGGGCATCCCCCCCCCCCCCCCCCCCCCCCTCTTCCGCCGCGCCGTCCCCTGCCACCGCGCCATCCATGATGGTAATATTTTTTTCTAGTTCCTGCGGCTGTTCCTCTGGCTGAAATGTAAAATTTAAACAGTTACATATGTTATACATTTCTGTTATTAATTTTTTTTATGTAAGACATGGATTGGTTAACACCAGGACTATCATCGTTCGACGTATATTCGAAATAAAGAAACAATTTTAGAAGTTTTATAGTTTGTTTAAATCGAAAAAAATTTAAAGAATTAATTTTGACACCTTCGATAGTTGTAATGTTGTTCATTTGTGTAATGGAATCTGTGATGCTTAACACGCGACGGCTTAGCACCGTCTTCTTACAGCGTTATACCCTCTTCTTTTTCTTTTTTTTACTGCTGTTTTGTTTGTTGTTGCTGCAGCTGCATTTGATGCAGTAAATGCATCAGTGCTTGTTCTGAAAAATAGAAAAGGTAAATATATATGTTACTTACATTTTCTTAAAACATGCATTATATTGATTTTGAATTTAAATTTTAATTATACTTACGACTGTTATCGTTATCTTGTTCCATGTTTCTTAAAAAAAAAATATGGTTATTTAATAATTTACATGGTAATTTAATTGGTATACATAAATGCATATATGTACATTTCGCAAAACAGTTGAAATATATTATGAGCGTAGTTGTGATGAAAAGTATATATAGTTATCGACCGTTTCGTATTTTTATTACCGACGCTGTAGGTAACTTAACCAAAACTGTCAAAAATATGTGAAAAATACTATGCGCGCTGCTATCGGATAATCGTCGAACTCTCGTTGAAATCGGATAATTTCACGGCTTACGGCCATCTTGCTTGTGTGACGCACTTACTCAAACATCGAGTCACCCCGAACCTTGTTACACCCTGAGTTACCAACAGCATCATCAACAAGCATTACTCAGCGGCCACTAGTTTCAAGACAACAAGCAAACCCCGAAACCGATAAGACCCCTCCACGAAAACCATCCATATATAAGGGCCCGTGGGCCATGAATAAAAGTTCATTCTAACAGCAAAAGTGTAGTATTTAATACCTATGCACGAAATCTTGCGTCTACGGACTTAGTTTCGTGTCGTTAAAAAAAATACCGTGTTCGTTCCACGTGACACTTGCATAGATCAGCGTCTGTCTCATTCATGAACCTTCGAAAATTGTAGTTTATTCTGTGCAGAGTATTTATTGCTATGTGAAACAAACTGAGCGGCTTGTACGGAAGTCTATTTATGGCTGCTGTACTCGTAAAAAATTCATTTTCGATTGATTCTAATTGACTCTGCGATGTTTTCTTCGCACATCGCATTGGTGTTCGAGAAACGACACGATTTTTCGTAAATTAGACTATAACAATTGAATATTGTGTAAATGAAGTTTTAACGAGTACAGCGGCCATCAATGGACTTCCATAGTGGCCATCGGTGAACTTACCTACAGGCAGCTATGGTCGTTTTACATTGTAATAAATACTCTGTACAGAATATTTTGTAATTTTAAAAGGTGCATAAGTGAGACAGACGCTGATCCATGCAAGCAAGATGTCCGTCGCGGGACACTCGCCTTAAAGACTAAATTAATGTATATTATATATAATATATAAACATGAAATAGTACTTACAAGTTTACACCAATGTTGTTGAACTTTCACTGAACAAAAAAATCTGCGGTATGTGACTTCAAATTTTAGATGATTGGTGGCGCAAATTGCATGATTACATTCTGTTTATACATTACCGCTCAAAAGTATGTGGACACTTACATTTTATTGAATTTTGAATACATATTACATATTTGTAGGATAGGAGGGTGAGGATAAATATCAGACGGGTTACGTCTTAATAAAAAAATAGGATTAACAAGATATGTATTTAAAAAAATGCACACTATACTTCGGACGGCACAGCTTTCCGTCGTCGAAGTAACACGATGAAGCGCAAAACCACGATTGCCCCGCAAATCTCTCGCACGCGCCAAAACGCCGTTAAAACAAAAGACGGTCGTCGATGGAAAAAAACCCATCCAACGGTCGTTGCATGGAAAAAACCATGCTCGCACATGGCAAAATCCTACATATTTTTATTGTTAAACAAAATCGTTCATAAATTCTCTTATTAATATGAATGTAATGTAGGAAGTGGAATACATACACGATAAAGAAATAATTCAAAGATATCACAATGTTTCCGGCAATTTTAAAGATTTGAATAAGTGTTCATATACTTATGAATTGTATTGTACGTTTCGTTATCCACGGCGACTGATCCTAGACTCCGCTCGGCTTGATAAAATTTATTCATTTATTTTACGCACACCTCATTAAAAGTAACTGCTTCGTGCAGTAACAGATTACGGCTACAAGTCTGTGTGTGGTATTGTGGGCCACGAGCAAACAGTAGTCGTACGGATCATCGCGCTACGCTTTCTTCAGCTCAACGTGGTTTTTGGTATTTACTAATACCAAAACCATTATAACCACCAAAGTTGAAGATTGCGTAATAGGTATTACAATTATGTTTTTTTGTTTTTTTTTTTTTAATATTTTAAGAAGTTAAAGTAAGATAAAAAAAGGGGTCCCATTCAGGTTACAGGGAATTACTGTTTATTAAAAATAAAAAGTACGGAACAATTGTTGTTTTTTCTTTAAATATAATTATCGAATTTCAAAAAACTGTGAAATTGTGTTTTCAGCGAATTATAAAACAAACGTTCAATTCTGCTTGTAACGAATTACAAAAAAACGGTAAAATTCTGCTTTCAGCGAATTTAAAGAAAAACCGTCCAATTCTGCTTTTAGCGAATTCCAAGAAAACGGTCAAATTCTGCTTTCAGCGAATTAAAAAAAAATCGTCAAATTCTGCTTTTAGCGAATTCAAAAAGAACGGTGTAATTCTGCTTTCAGCGAATTAACAAGCGACCCAATTGTAGTTTTTTTTAAGTAATCAGTTTTTTATAAGTCTCATATATACAACTATGGGCAGGCGGACAAAAGATGCATCCCGAAAGAAAAAAAATCGAGCGAAAGAATCGCAGGAAGTGAAAGAATTACGTCTGTAAAGGAATCGTGAAAGAAATGCAGAGACACGGCGTCAAGAAACTATTAATGAACGCCGTTCGAGATTATCCGCAATGCGGAAATACGCACGTTCGAAATTGTCACACGAAACAACATTTGATAAAAAAAGGCGGCTAAGTATAATTTATAAACGTTTGAATATCGAATCTGCTTTGGAACGATCACGTCGGATCGGATTAATCCGCCGGCGATTAGGAAACGAATCGGCCTTGGAACGATCACGTCGGATTGGATTAATCCGCCGGCGATTAGCAAACGAATCGCCGAGAAACGATCAGGTCGGATCGGATTTATCCGTCGCCGATTAGAGAACGAATCTACGAAACAACGTTTACAACGTCTAATGGTCATAAGAAATCGTACGCGGAAAGTGGTACTAACAGAATGTAGCGAATCAAGAAATACACGTTTGAAGGATATGCGTGAACGTGCTACAAACCGAAGAAAAGAACTTCTTCTTCAGGCAGACAGTTTTAAATCGGCTATTAATGTATTCGCTGATGTACCGTGTGCGGTGTGTTGCAGAACATTATATCCGCAGCAACGTTACGTTTCGCACACGCAGCCTCTGTCTCATCTAATTCCTGCAAATCTGATAGAATTAGAGAAGATAACGACATGTTCTCGCTGCCTACATCATCTTAAAAAGCACAAAGTTCCATCGCAGGCATTCTGGAATAAAATGGAAGTAATGTATGTACCTCGGGAGATATCAGATTTATCGGAAATCGAAAAGCACATGTTGTGCAGAATAGTTCCGTTCCTTAAAATAATGAAAATTCAAAATCGCTTCAGTCAGAATTGATACAAAGGTCAGGTAGTCCTATTTGCCCGCGATGTATTCGAAGTTACATTGAAATCGCGTTTCGCTCCATTGTGTACTTCTTATCAATTGTACGGGGATCTCTCTAAGATGGCACAAATGCCGAACGAAGCCGTCGTGGATTATGGTAGCCGCGTGGCAATCCTCTTATCCCAGATTAAGAATTGTAATGAGACGGAACAACCGCGGTTAGCGCCACAATACAATAAGACCGCCGAAAATAATGCGATTAGGACATTTATGACAGGATTAAGACCGGAGATTTATAATAGATTGCGACATCACGAGTATATATTTCTCGATGATGCGATTAGCGCAACAATTCTCGCCGAAGCCGAATTCAGAGAAAGTCAAATTCGATTGAAAATGGCAGAAGATTATTATCGCGTTAATAATTATCAGCGTCCTACGTATGTATCGGGTTCTCAACAAACCGCTAGGGTACAAGGGCAACAAAAATACTGTCTCCATTGTCAAAGATCAGGGCATAGAACCCCAGACTGTCGTAATTTTAGTCAACAAGGAAGACCTTGGAGGGGAACTAGCCAGGAACAACTACAACCCCCGCACACCGCACCAAATCCGAGTAACCAAATAACTAGCCCTACTATTCTCAGAAGGCCTACAGTAGCCAGACCTTCTCCCCCTACCTGCACGTTCTGTAAAAATATCGGTCATACTATCGAGCAATGTAGGAAGAAGGCCTACCAAGATAAAAGAGCCGAACAGGTGCGTAGCAATACAAATTTTATAGTCCACACAAAAGTCATAACAAAAACCCCCTAGTATAGAAGCGAAGAACCAGATTTTCCAAAACGGGTCAGCTCTATTCATGATTGATACTGGGTCAGATTTAAATTTAATTAAACAAGCAGCTTTAGTACACCCCATCCAAATTTATACTGACGTATGCCTCCAACTAAGCGGAATTACTAAAGGAAAAATTTCTACAACAGGGTACGTCAAAGTGAGGATATTCGACCACGAAACCATACTACACATAGCCGAAACACTACCAATAGAACAGGACGGGATTCTAGGAAATGAATTTTTTCAAAACAGTGAAGCCATAATTAACTATCCTAAAGCAATAGTAATCACCAGGGATTCAACCAACCCGTTCGAAGAACCTATTATTCATATAAAACCCCGGGAAAGAAATGTAATACCGATTAGGGTATTAGACACAGACATCAACACCGGATACGTTCCGAAGTTAGAAATAAATCCTAATTTGCATCTGGGTAACGCTATTGTCACTAATAGAAACGGAGTAGCTTTTATTTACGCGATTAATGTCTCGTCCGAACGGATCGAAATTCCTATGCCGGAAATAGAACTAGAACCTTTCGAAGAGTCACCTATAGAAGAATTACAATCATCCGAAACCCATAGGACTCAAAAATTACTTAATTTACTACGATTGGATCATCTAAATTCCGAGGAGAAATCTAGCATCGAAAAATTAATAACTAAACACGCGGATAGATTTAACTTACCAGAAGAAGATTTAGGAGCTACCAATAAGGTATATCATCGAATAATTACTACAGACGACGCGCCGATTAATATAAAACAATACAGATATCCCCATTGTCATAAAGAGGAAATTAACAAACAAATCAGCGAACTTCTTGATAAAGGAATCATCGAAAAATCAACTTCACCTTATAATTCCCCCTTATGGATCGTACCGAAGAAAGAAGATTCTCAGGGTAGAAAGAGATGGCGATTAGTAATAGATTTTAGGCGATTGAATGAAAAAACCATTGGCGACGCGTATCCCCTTCCGAATATCACAGATATTTTGGACCAGTTAGGAAGCGCAAAATACTTCTCGATATTCGATCTTAAATCAGGATTCCACCAAATCCCAATGCACCCTGAAGACAAGAATAAAACTGCATTTTCGACCCCCTATGGTCACTACGAGTTCAACAGGATGCCATTCGGACTAAAGAACGCACCAGCCACTTTCCAGCGACTGATGGATAACGTTCTATTTGGACTCCAAGGGATCGAGATTTTCGTGTACTTGGATGATATAGTCATTTACGCAAGTTCACTACACGAGCATGAGGTTAAGTTCCACAAACTGATGGAAAGATTAAGAGACGCCAATCTCAGTCTGCAGCCCGATAAATGCGAATTTCTAAAAAAGGAAGTGACATACCTGGGCCACATAATCGATGAAAATGGGGTCAAACCAGATCCCAAGAAGATAGAAGCAGTAGAGAAATTTCCAGTACCACAGACGGTGAAGAACGTACGGCAATTCTTAGGACTTTGCGGATACTATCGACGATTCATAGAAAATTTCTCGAAGATAGCAAAACCTCTGTCGGACTTGACGAAGAAAGAGCGAAAATTCGAATGGACAAACCTCCAACAGGAAGCCTTTACAGTCCTTAGGGAAAACTTATGTAAGCAACCAATCCTCACGCATCCGGATTTTACCAAACCCTTCAATATTACCACGGATGCATCAGGGATAGCGATTGGAGCCATTCTCAGCCAGGGTGAAATTGGAAAGGACCAGCCGATCTCGTACGCATCAAGAGTCCTCAACCCTGCAGAAACAAGATACTCGACCACGGAACGAGAATTACTCGCCATCGTTTATGCAGTACACCATTTCCGCCCATACGTCTACGGAAGAAAATTTTTCCTCATTACTGACCACAAACCTTTAGTCTGGTTAAATAGCGTCGCCGATCCGACTTCAAGATTATTACGCTGGCGAATAAAATTAAGTGAGTACGATTACGAAATCAAGTACAAGGCTGGAAGTCTGAACGCCAACGCGGATGCATTATCCCGTAACCCCGTTCCGACGAAAATTCTACCGGTCAACGCGAAGAGACCTCAACCGTCAACCACGAGTACCGATACGAATAGAGAAATCAAGACAAGAAAAGAGTTTCATCAGTACCAAACTCGACCACGAGAATCAGCAACGTCCAGCTCGAAAGAAGTTAAAAGAAAAAAAGAATTTCATCAGTATAAGACTCGTCCGCGAGAATCGACCGCATCCAGCTCCAGAGAAGTTAAGAAACGGAAGGAAGTACACCAATATCCAACTCGACCAAGAGAATCAACTGCATCCAGCGCTAGGGAAATTAAAAAGAAAAAGGAATTTTACCAATACAAAACCCGACCACGGGAATCGGCGACTACAAGTTCGAGAGAATTTAAAAAACCCAAAACGCATCATCAATACCCTACTCGCCCGCTGGAAGACGAGAATCCTGGCCCATTGCCTCGTAGATGCAGAAGAAAAATAGAAGAGGAAGAAGACACAAGCTCCGATGAATCAAATTATTATGATACAGATGGTTCCGACGAAGAAGTCATTTCTAAAAAGAAAAAGGAAGAAATTACCAACCACAGGAAAATTGAAGAAAATAAAATACAAGTACAAGCCCAGATTCATCAACCACCTTACGAATTCAAGGCTAAAACTCCGCCACCGCTGGTGCTAAGGAAAAGAGATCCTCTTGTAATAGGGGACGAAATAGAGGAACTCGATCAAGAAACTATAATCCTCAAGCACCTGTTTAGAGATCCGCCAAAGATTAATGCCGCACCTCCGTCTTCAGAATTCGAAAGAGAAGAAGAAGACGCTATTTACGAGCCTAAAAAGTTAAATAAATCGGGTCCAATAACTCCCATTAAAATAAAAAGAGAAGATGGAAAACTTACAGTGAGTAAAGCGCGGAAACCAAGGATAACAGAAGAAATAACAAGCTCTGTAATTGAAGTGAAAGATCATCTATGGACCAGAAAGGGACCGATAGCAGTATTTTGGGACTCCCAAGGAATTCCCCTAAATTCCGAATCGGAATTATTCGTCAGGAGAAAGAAGATCAAACCGGCACCTGAAAAGGAAATAACCCAATTTAAATTAAAGAAGCAATGGATATTCGGCGCAACGGTCATATCAAAGAAGGAATTACCCCAAACCCTTAGGAAACTCGCGTTACTCCTCCGAAACCATAAAATTAGTGACCTTAGCTTGCCAGATGACAAAAATTTAAAAAAATTAATACACTTAACTTTTGCCGATATGCCAATACGTATCACCATTTGCACCGGCGATATTAAAACTCCATCATTCGAAGAAAGAATCCCCATCATTGAAGAAAACCATATAACACCCACCGGGGGACATAAAGGGATAAGAAAAACTTACCATCGCGTTAAAGACAATTATTATTGGAAGAATATGAAGAAAGACATAACAGATTACATAAAAACCTGCATAGATTGTCAGAGGAACAAATTAGTTCGCATTAAAAATAAGGAACCCATGGTAATAACAGACACCCCCCTTGATGCATTTGATAAAATTTCACTAGACATATTAGGACCCTTACCTTTAACATCAAGAGGATACAGTTACGTGTTGACAATCCAGGATAACCTAACAAAATATTCAATAGCAGCGCCCATCGCTTCAATGACCGCAGAAGACGTAGCCAAGGCATTCACTGAATACTTCATCTGTAGATTTGGTTGTCCAAAGGCGATTTTAACTGACCAAGGGGCATGCTTTATGAGCGCGTTGATGAGGAAATTGGCAAAGATATGTCAGATAAAAACATACCGGACCTCATCTTTTCACCCACAATCGAATGGATCCCTGGAAAGAAGTCACCAAGTACTAATTGAATACTTAAAGCATTTCCTTACCGAAGAAAAACAATGGGACGAATGGCTACCTCAGGCTATGTTTTCCTACAACACCAGCATTCATGAAGGCACAAGGTTCACGCCCCACGAATTAGTATTTGGAAGAAAAGCAAGACAACCATCGAATTTCCCAGTAGAAAACGCAGTCAGCACCTATCCAGACTACGTCGACGAACTTATCACGAAACTGCACAATTTTCAGAAAACCGCACGAGGAAATCTCGAACAGGCGAAATACAGGCAAAAATATTATTACGATAGGAAGATCCAGCCGATTCACTACGAGACAGGCGATGACGTATTTCTCCTAAATCCGCCACGAAAGCATAAACTCAAGAAGGAATACTCAGGCCCATACAGGATTACCAGAATTATAGGCGACAATAACGTGGAATTACATATAAATACGAGGAATACAAAGCGGATCGTTCATAAGGATCGAATTAAGCGGGCCTATTTGCCAATCATAAACCCGCGACCGATCAATAGATGAAGCCTTAAGGATCTAGAAATTTCGAATCACAGTGCCTAATAATTCTTCAAACACGACGACCATTAGTCGTACGGTAACTTTTAAAAGAGCCACACGCAAAAATGCAGAGTCCCGGGGCCACACCCTTGCAGCACGCTATGTGCGTAAGAGACAGAGAGTTCGTATTTGCCCACAAATTTAACATCCAAGTGGGCAGATTGTGCGTCGTATGTGCGATCACTATTTGCCAAGAGGCGAAATCGGACTGGTGGAACCTAGGCAAGAGGAAAAATCCTTTAAACAGTAAGTTTTTTTTTTGCACAATCTAACATACGCCTATACGTACACGCAGGCCCTCATCACTATACAACGAACTTCAACGTAAGAGGGACGCTACATTGCATTAGATGCAGAAGGAAAATAGCCCAGGCACGACCGGCATTGGCGTGCACCCTCTGCCGTGAGAAAATAAGAGAGATGGACCCCGACACCCGGGACGCCTTCGAGGGTGGAATGCTCCTGGCTACTATAATGGAACTCATCCTGGAGCTCAGCAACATTAACATCAATATAGTATAAGAATTTTTTTTTCCTTTCCATATATATATATAAAACAAGAAATAAAGGGATAAGGAAAAAAAGGAAATTATCTGTTTTAATTAATCTTAATCGAGCCCAGCGAGTAACACCAAAATATCTTAAAATTGCGCCAAATTCGCTCGAAAATCCCTACATTACGCGTTACGTAATTTCAATAAGGGACAACGCCCAAATACGGAACAAAATGGCCGCGGAGCAGGTAGGCTAAGGGATTCGAAAACTAGAGAAGAATAAATAGTAAGAATAGGGGAAAAAGGTTTGGTTATTCGGACAAATGCGGTGGTGCCCAGAAGAAAAGCGGAAATTTTTATGGCTATCCTACATCCGGAAAGAAGCAAGAAATCGGAAAACATTAAAATTCAAATTACACCGTAATTAGCACGCGTCGTTATGTAATCACAACGGTCCGCGACGCCATAATTAATCGAGCCATAATCGATCGCGCCGAAACAGATCAGACAATAGTCGTAAACAATACGGATTACAGACAACATGACACGAAGAGCCGGTAAGAAGGCAATATTAAGGAATCTTACGGCCAAATTAAGAAAGAGCTTGCAAAAGGTAATAAAAATTAAAAATACAAAAAGATAACCGATTACATCAAATCACCACATAATCCAGGAGGAGTCTACTAACCAGTGGAGGCTGATAAAAATTGATATACCCGACCCGCCATCCGAGCAATACAAACGAATAAATAACCCTCAAGACCCAAGGAAAACCTACTGGAAAACCTTGTGGCTATTCGGGCAAGGCTCAGCATCACCCCGCAACAACCCAGAGTCCTGCACATGTCAAGAATGCATCGCCAAACGGACCATCAACCAGGAAACCGTCCTTTGAGGACAAGAGACTTCAATAAGGGGGAAGGTGTAACGTCCCGCGGACCCTGTTTTTGTACTTTACGACACCTCTGATCTATTATCGACAGTATTAGCTAATTACCGACAGTGATTGCCAAATTACCGACAATAGGGTATTATCGACTATCAATCCTATCGACCCAATATGTATGTTTCCAATATATTAATTAACTTGTAAATTACAGTAGGTAATATGTTCCAAAAATTATGTGAATATTTAGTTAGAATAATTAAAACAAAATAATGTATTACTTTATTATATTTTTCTAATAAATAATTTGTACGAAATTTCCGTTGCGCTGCGCTAAGACTGCAAGTCACGATGTTCAACCGAAACACTTGAGACAGCGATAGATATAGAGAAGGATAGGAACACTATCTCTATTTACGGCAACTTTAGATATTAAAATTAATTAATTAATTAAATCAATTTATGCATGAGAATTCATCATTCATTAAATTATTTATAGACTTGATCAAAATCATTTTCATTAACTAAAGGAAAATCCGTAAATCGAAATAGTTTTGACTCGCGCAAAAATCGAACACCGTTGATTAGAAAAGGACAGAAAACGTATCTTCGTTAAAACACCGCTACGGTAATAATCTAATGCCGAAACGTTAATCATTAATTGAAAAGCAATATTTAAAACATGATAGTGGTTTGCGTCGACTTTGAATAGCGCGGTTAAGGGAGCATCGAGAAGGTTCTAGTAGACTCGCGATTTCCGCTGGCTACCTCGCGGATCGGAAATTGCGAGTGTATCGTCTTCACTTACCTCGTGGTCGCGTAGCCATAAGCACGTGTTCATCAACGATCGATTACGAATACATATTATATATATATATATCTTTTGTTTTATGTGTGTATATAATTATAACCATTTATATTAATAAAAGCGCGAATCTGCTCACAAAACATAACCGAATTAACCGATTTTCTAATTAATATGTATTAACGAATTTATGTGAAATTTTGGAAATTCTGACGTCACGAATTCGTTGAATCTTGGGGTATAAAAGGGCGAGCGAAACCCTTCTCAAATCAGAACAGTCTTCGGAATCGAACGCGACACAAGTCTCATTTCTAAGTATAGTAGGAACAGTTTTCGCTGTAAAAGAGCCGACACGATTCTTAATACTTGACTGGTAAAGCAAGTATACGCCATTTGGATACTTGATCGTGGGTCGTTCTAGTAGCTAGCTAACGCGGGCTCCCCATTCAAACGATCTCGTCTCTGAAACTCCGTCAGGAGAGTGCTATACTTAGCGCCAAGAAAGGCTAAGATATCGAAAGGATAGCTCTCAGCTACTCATCTTGATTTTTGTCGAATTGCTAACGCGCCGTCAGATTCTCGGAGTTCGCTCTGGGTAGTTTCGTAGCCAGCTAACGCAGGCTCCCCATTCGAGCGGCTTGGTCTCTGAAGCCCGTGTCTTTTGGGTGGCAGTTCAGCAATTACGATTTTATATTAGAATCATTTGATTTGCTACCCTGTTAGACTTATACTGTTCACCCTTTACCTGTATCGTTGGGTCGTTCTAGTAGCCAGTGAACAACAGGCTCCCCAATTAAGCGATCTGGTCTTGGCTGTCAGTGTTCGTTTTGACTAAAAGGGTCATGAACAATTAATTGTCGAGTCAGAAGATAAAGAGTAACTGTTCCGAAGAAATAAATTATTAAAATCAGATAGAGTTCGGAAATTTAAATCAGTAAAGGAACACTGTTCTCAATTAAGCGTTTTTCCGTAATCGATTATTCCGCGATAGATTTTTTGCGAAAGCGTATTTAGGTACTCTTAGAGAATTGCACTTAGGTCGCATTCCTCGCAAGCGGTAGATTACAAGCGAATATCCCGTCTAGAATCATTTACACGAATCGAAACATAATTTGTCACTGCGATAATTTCAGAAGCGAGAACCGAACATATATAATTATAGATTCCAGTCAGCCTTAGATACAAGCGAGTATCTTTCCAGTTCTCGCGATAATTATTATTTGATTTATAATTTGTTAATTTCTCAATCGTTTATTACGTGCCGTCCAATTGTCAATTTCTATTATTCTTCATTATTATTATTATTATACCAAACTTACTTAGTTCTTTAATCAAACATTTATAATTCATTATTTCGATATTATTGTTATTTGTTAGTTTTAATTTCCGTTCTTGAATAAATTTAAGTTATTGAAAGATTCTGATCTGTGGATTTCACTCCTTAACCGCACACCACACGAATCCCACAAACTTTGTTAGGAAAACGAGTCGTTCAGAGGGTAAAAGCCGCTCTTTACCTTACTAGCGCTAGTAACTAACTAAACTTAGGTTCTAGGGACGTTACAAATGTACAGTATTTAGCTGTAACTGAATTATTGCCACACTTATTGTTTAATAATACCAGAATCGGTCTTGACATTGGCTATGAAATGGCTGTAAATGGTCATATTGAAATTGATAACGGTAATGAAGGATTCCCAAATTTGAAGAACGGTTTAATTATGTTTTTCCAACAGTATACATACGGAATTCTTACCGCGAATTTTATATCAGTCGCTGTATCATGCAGCAAACAGTCTGAAAGTCCGTGCTATTGGTTGTTTGATTCCCACGCAAGAGGTCCGAAAGGATATAAAGCACCGTCACGGGGCCTTTCATGCTGTATGAATGTTAAATGTGCAATCTAAATTCGGATATTGGCGCCAGTAATTTATTCTGTTACTGTCACTAGATGGCATGTGGAAAAAAGGGGGTTATATATATGTTGTTGTATATCCGTAAGAGCGTCGCGTCCTATTTTGTTGTTCTATTCTGTTTGTAATGAGGTAATGTGGTGTAATACCCTTTCCTATTCGATTTAAACTTTATATTATATTATTATGCATAGTTCAAAATATATTGATCATAAAGTAAAGTAAAACACGTGTCGCTTCATTTAAGTAAAACCTGCTAACAATGAAATTTACGAATATTAATGATTTACACATAATCTTGCGTCGTAATTTATATGGTAAAGGAGGCAATAGCAATGTGCTAAATATCTACTCATTAACACCTGTAGCAATTGCACCCGTAAGGAATAGATTTCCACAAGTAGAAAGGATGCAACAGTTACCTGTTGCGACTACTGATACAGAGTCTAGCGAGGCACAAGTTGTTTTCGCAACAAGTATGTTACATCCGATTGATGACGATATTCCCAATATCGATAATATCGTCTCTATCGGTAATAATAACAACACAGACGAAAATGACCCGATAAGATTGGCGAATATACATAGAAAAACTGTGCCTCCTTTGAACCTAGAGAGGGAAAGAAGAATGGAAGAACTGTGTTGGTTCTTTCTATTTCCAGATGGAAAAAATGGTTTCGGAGAGCACCGAGATATCTCAATAACACCACTGGATTACTTCCAAGCGCGTATTCTGAGCAATGACAAACGATTTCAACGAACAGATTATTTGTTCTTCGCATTATCTGTTGTTGAATATTACCGCGCAAAAGCTAGTGTTTCAGTATCATGTAGAATGCGCCAAGGAGAACATACTGCACAGCGATTAGTAAATAATATGCACCTCACGATGAGAAATATAAGAGGATCGGTGTCATACTGGAAACGTTGCTGTTCTGAATTAATCGCCATGGTTCGAAGTACTGCACCGCCCACATGGTTTGCTACCTTCTCTTGCAATGATTTAAACTCGCCAGATATGTTGAAAGCGTTACTCTTATCCGATGGTCGTCCCATTACCGAATTTGAAAACCTAACTTTTGTGGATCGACTAAAGTTGGTTGAAAAATGTCCAGTAGTTATAGCAAGACAATTTACGGTACGAGTAAACGCGTTGATGCAGTATTTGAAAAACTCTCATTGTTTAGGTGGCGTTGTTACCGATTTTTGGTATAGAATTGAATTTCAGAATAGGGGAAGTCCACATTTACACATGCTGATTTGGTGTGAAAATGTACCTGATTTCCTTAGCAACGAAGGGCTTAACGTTATTGAGAAAGTTGTATCGTGTTCATTGGAAGTAGAAAACCAAGATATAAGCGACATAGTACAAAGAGTCCAAATTCATAAACATTCTGATACATGTTACAAAGATCGTAATAATCGTTGTTGTCGTTTTGGATTTCCTAGACCGATAAGTGAAACAACGATGTGCTTGAGTCCAGATGACACACTTGCCAACAATGGACGTTTCTGTGTACTTAAGAGAACCGTAAATGAAGTTATGGTAAATAATTACAATCCAACTCTTTTAAAGCTGTGGGAAGCAAACATGGATATTCAACCATGCGGAAATGTTACAGCAGTTGCATATTATATTGCGAAATACGCAAGTAAGTGCGAGCCGCAGGATACAGGAAACGTTATTAAAGAAGCCGTTTCCCGTGCAAAACGCCGCGGCGGTACCGTTTGGAATCAATTATTTTCGGTATCTATGGCAATTTTGTCCCAACGAATGGTCAGTGCTGCAGAATGTGCTTATCGATTATGCCATCTGCCTCTTAAAATGAGCTCGCGAAAAGCTGTATTTATAAACAGCTGTCGGCCTGAGCAGAGATATAGAATTTTGCGTTTTGAAGGATATGAAACATCATTTTTCAATAACGTATTCGATCGTTACGCAAAGAGACCGGACAGTCTAGATAATTTGAGCTTAGCTGAATTTGCTGTCCGATATGAAACAGTTTCAAGTGGAATGTGGACAGAAGAGAATGGAGACACCGAACTTAGAAATGACGATGAAGAAACATCGAGGTCGAGGTTTATAAAATTGAAGGACAATACTCGAATGCGAATAAGAAATAAACCAGCTGTACTTCGCCACCGATATTATACCTTGAACAGTGATAGAGATGGATATTTCTATAACTTGATAGTGTGTCACATTCCATTTCGTGATGAAAGTACTCTTATGTTCGAAAACGAATCTGCGGAACAATGTTTTCTTCGACGGCGACACGAATTGAAACCTATGTTGGGGAACGCAACCCTTGAACAATTTACTCACGCAGAACAAATTATTGAAGCGGCGCTGGCCCAGGCTGTTGCTTTTAATGTTGTACGCGAAGGGGTAATTAATAATGAACAGATAAGAGAACCAGTCAGCATTCATGCCGACGAAACAGTATATTGTGATCAAGTTGATTTTTATGAGGATCAACAGCATTCTTGCAATGCCAGAAGACGTGTTCCTTAATAGTATTCGAAGTCTTAACGTTCAACAGAAAGATTTATTGAAATCAGTTTCCTCAGTAATTGAGAAAGATATTAAAAATAATGATGATGAAGATACGCAACAAATGTTGCTTTTTATTACCGGAGGAGCTGGTAGTGGCAAGTCGTTTATTTTAAAATTACTTGTTGAACATATTAAACGTTGCTATAATCCCACAGTTGATATGATGATAAAACCATCGTTCATTGAAGTAGCTTCTTTGACTGGCGTTACTGCCCGTCAAATATTTGGAAAAACTCTGCACTCCTTGTTCTCGTTGCCTATTGAAAAAGGTACTGCAATGACCTATCGGCGACTGACTGGACAAAGACTCGAACATGAAAGACGAAAGTAGCGGTACATAAGGTGGTTGATTATTGACGAGATATCAATGGTATCTTACGAGAATTTGCGAATAATTCATTTAAGATTGCAAGAATTCAAAATGAATGATAAACTGTTTGGTGGCGTAAATGTACTTCTTTTTGGCGATATCATGCAGTTGCCCCCAGTAAAAGGACACTGGTGTTTTATACAGCCACATTGGTGTAGCGCAGAAATTAATTTATGGCACCAATTTTCATTCTGCGAACTCACCATTAACATGCGACAAAGGGATGACGTCGAGTTTATCGACTTACTGAATAACCTACGGTTTGGGGAAGTGGCAACTTGTCAACTACAAATACTATGTGAACGAAGAAGAGTTCCCTTAATCGGAGAGTTTCAGGATGGTGAAGCGGTAAGAATATTCCCAACCATAAAATTAGTCGATGAATATAATACAAAAATGACCGATAAATTATCAAAATCACATCGAATGTACATCATTGATGCAGTAGACGAGTCCCGTAAGGCAGCTACATATGGAAAAAGGCCACCAGAAAATGTTATTCCTACAAATGTTAATAACTGTGGCGGACTGTTGCATACAATAACGTTAGCCGAGGGATCGTGAATCATGCTGCGGCGAAATATATCAATTTCTGATGGTTTGATTAACGGTGCAATGGGTAGGGGAGACCGGGGCTAGTTGACTAATGGGGTTAGTTGACTAATTGCCTTTAATTTTTATATTATAAAATGTATGTGGCTGCAATCGATGTTTTTAAACATATGAATGCCTAAACCATCATGTAGTTTGTTATCGTGACAATATTTTGCATTTTACATCAGTGAGAGCGAAATATTCAAAAACGATAGCGGTAAGTAAATATTTTCCTTCTGACAATTTATAAATTTTTATCTAGTAAGTACAGCTTAATATTTTTTTTATAAATATTTAACAGAAGTGTGGTATGTTGGCTATAATTTGCAGTTTTTACTTTATTCAATGCGTAAAGGTTATTGATATAAAGCAACCAAAATGTTAAAGATGTCGAATGGGGCTATTTGACTAATCATGTTCGGGGTTATTTGACTTAGTCAACTAACCCCGGATATTGTTTTTGTTTCATTTGTATTTTGATTTGCCCATTATAATTATCAATTTCTTGCAAGCATCAACATGAGAAATTACAAACGAAAAACTGATAAGGGAAAAACACCGGCAGATATTATTTTGCGGGCAGTCAAAATCGTTATAAATGAATGTAGAAGCATTAATAGCGTCGCTAAAGATTTTTTAATTTCACAAAAAACGCTTGAACGCTATGTTAAAAAGGCGAAATTAATAACCGGTGAAATTGCATTAAACCGTGTTGGTTATTTTAATGGGAGACAAGTTTTTTCTCAAGAAGCAGAGAATCTTTTAGCTGACTATTTAAAACAAGCATCGGATATTTATTACGGATTGACGCCGAAGCAATTTAGAAAATTTGCTTATGAATTTGCAGTTTCAAATAAACTTCAAATTCCAAATAATTGGACCAAGAATAAAATGGCAGGGACAGATTGGTATGCTTCTTTTATTAAACGAAACAATAGCTTATCTTTAAGATGCCCACAAGCAACAAGCTTATCAAGAGCCACCTCATTTAATAAAACAAACGTAGAAATGTTTTTTTCAAATTTAAAGATAGTGTATAATCGACTTAGTCTTGAAGCTAAGGATATATGGAATGTTGATGAGACGGGTATAACCACAGTGCAAAAGCCAGATAAAATTATAGCTCGACGTGGCTTTAAACAGATTGGTAAATTAGTGTCAGCCGAAAGAGGAACACTTGTAACCCTCACTGTTGCTGTATCCGCAAGTGGAAACACAATTCCTTCTTTTTTTATTTTTCCACGAGTGAATTACCGGAATCATTTTATTAGAGACGCGCCTACCGGAAGCTTGGGCGATGCCAATCCATCTGGATGGATGAAGGAAGAACACTTTGTAAAATTTATTAAGCATTTTGTTCATCACACGAAATGCACGAAGGAAAGGCCCATCCTTTTGTTGCTCGATAATCACGATTCTCACCTTTCGATAACCGCTTTAAATATTTGTAAAGAAAATGGCATCACGGGTTTATCGTTTCCACCGCATTGTTCGCACAAATTACAACCATTAGATAGAAGTGTTTATGGACCACTAAAAAAATATACCAATTCTGCTATTGATAATTGGATGGTAAATTGTTGGATTATTTATGTATAACCCTTTACAAAAATGAATCGTTAAGAATCACTGTTTTCTTTCTTTGTAAGAATCATACTGGCACCTCCGGGTCTAAGGGCCTGTGACTGTTTAGAGTCGAAGGCCAGGGTAATAAACATGGTGCAGAGTTTTCTTTTGTATTAAATGGACGCTAGTTTTCCCTTTTAGAGTCAGAGCGTCAACTTCACTTCTAGAACAGTTTTCAAAGAGTAAAGACGTTCTTCCGAGCCAGTATAAATAAAATCAAGATAATAATTAGATAGAGAACTATAATCATTTACCCATAATCCAGTACTAGTTCATTCAATCATACAATTACGTAACATATACGAATGAAACCTATTTACTCGTTAGGTAGTATATTAAATATATTTCAAGTTTTTCGGAGGCGGCGCAAAATCAAAAATACATTAGTAAACGTTGCTGCCAATAACTAATTGATCGTGGTATGGCGTATTGCATATTAATAAATCCTGAGGAAGGATACGAACCATTATAGATATATCTGGTAATATACGCAAATGTAACGACTGAATCTTCATTTCACAATGTTTCTGATATACAGTTACTCCCACTCATATTCGTACAGCATACACGCGTTCAGTACAAATGAGAAAACACCACTTTATCTAGGGATACTTTTTATTTTTCTTTATTAAAATTAATTATTACACTGTTCTACATCTATTTACAGAGCGGTTTTACTTTTCATCGTTTAGAAATACAAAAAAATAGAAAAAGAATGTAATTATCCATAAAAACCATCTCTCAGCCATATTCGTACAGCCAACATACAAACAAGAATATATGTCCTAGGAAATGTTTATACTTTATCGGGAATTCCCCGTTAATTCTACACCAAACAAAAGACAATTAGCAATTAGTATTTTGTTTCAACAGAAACAATCTGTTCATTAACACGCAAAATGGGTCGAAAAGGTAAAGAAACGTCAATTGAATTGCGAAAATTGATTATAAGTCATCATGAAGATGGAAGAAGTTTGCAAGAAATTAGTAATATTGTAAAAAGAAGTCGGTCTACTATCCAATATATTATAAAAAGGTATAAAACTGAAAATAGAGTGGAAAATAAACTTCGAAATCTCAACAGAAAATTACTAACTGATCGTGACGAACGAAAAATTTTAAAAGAAATCAAGATAAACCCTAAAATTAGTGCTCCAAAAGTTGCGTCGAAGTTAGAAAATCAAATAGGTAAAAAAGTTAGTAATGAAACGGTTCGCCGCGTTTTGAGGAAATATGGATATAATGGAAGAGTTGCCAGGAAGAAGCCGTACATTAGTGAACCAAATAGACGAAAACGTTTGCAATTTGCAAAAGAATATGTAAAATGGACATATGAATCGTGGAAGCGTGTTATATTTTGCGATGAAAGTAAATTTAATGTCTTTCAATCTGATGGTAGACAAATTGTATGGCGGAAACCAAATACCAGCCTTGAAAAGTCAAATCTTCAACCTACAGTGAAATATGGCGGTGGACACGTCATGGTTTGGGGGTGTTTTTCTGCCACTGGAGTTGGAAATTTGCAGATTATTGATGGAATCATGGATAAACATAAATACATAAATATTTTAAAAGAAAATTTACACGTCAGTGCTAATCGCTTGGGAATTGCCAATGATTTCATTTTCTATCAGGATAATGATCCAAAACATAAAGCTTGCATAACACGAGAATGGCTGCTGTATAACTGCCCGAAAGTAATGGAAACGCCCCCACAAAGCCCAGACATCAATCCCATAGAAAATTTATGGGCAGAACTAAAAATTAGATTGCGTAAATATGAAATAAGTAACGTGGACCAACTCAAAAAGACATTGCACCTAGAATGGAAGAATATCAGTACTGATATTACGAAAAAATTGGTTCAATCTATGCCAAATAGATTATTTGAAGTAATTAGACATAAAGGTTACCAAACAAAGTATTGATTCATCTAATTTTAATAACAGAAATACGTTTTTCCCTTGTGTACGAATATGGCTGAGAGATGGTTTTTATGGATAATTACATTCTTTTTCTATTTTTTTGTATTTCTAAACGATGAAAAGTAAAACCGCTCTGTAAATAGATGTAGAACAGTGTAATAATTAATTTTAATAAAGAAAAATAAAAAGTATCCCTAGATAAAGTGGTGTTTTCTCATTTGTACTGAACGCGTGTATGCTGTACGAATATGAGTGGGAGTAACAGTAAATGAAACTGAATCGACTTCGTTCGCATGTGGAAGGCATGGATCGAAGAACCTACAAACGGGGCCCACGACGCGGGAATTACCAAATTTCCGGCAGATGGGCTCTATCTTTATAGTATATGCGGCGATCGAGTCTTTCCATCGCATCTATGAATCTAGATAGACCATAGTTACATTCTATACGTACTAACTACAACTTCACGGCCTGCTGTCGAGTTATATGTATAGAAAAAAAATTGCTATACGAGCCTTGCCTATGTACGGCTGTCCAAAGATTGACATGTTCAAGAAAATCTTTTAATTTTGCGCCGCCTCCGAGAAGGTTGAAATATATTTAATATACTACCTAACGAGTAAATAAGTTTCATACATATATGTTACGTAATTGTATGATTGAATGAAATAGAAATTAGTTCATTAGGAAATAGAAATTATTTTATCCTTTTTAGTGCATTTCGAAGTCGGTGTATTTTTTTTCTGAAAATTATTTTATTTAACAATTTCCCTCTGCACCGGCGCTAATCTCCGTGGAGGTTGATATGTAGGTCTTTTAATACTATTTCCAGTTTAATGTTGGACTCCTTAATTGCTTTTGGTTCATAATTGTTTATAATATCCTCTAATTCTTGTTTGATACTTTCATTTTTTATATGCTGTAAATCTATTAATGAATTTGTTAAATTGTTGCTGGATTCGTCGAAGACGTCAATGGAAAATATTTCTGGAACATCACAAGAATTAGTTACATTATTTTCACGTTTTGTTATTTCAACATTTTTGCCGTCTATAACCAATTTAGCTTCTTCTAACAATTGTGAACCAATCAAAAAATTGTGTCTTAAATATTCATCTGGTACAACATGAATCAATAATGGGAAAGTATTTTCATCAATTTGTACATCTGCATAAAAGCTACCTAATGTAGTAACTTTATTTAAGCCAAAACCTTTGCAAGATATTTCAGAACCATGTAAACTTGGACATCCTAATTTAATATATTGCTCAGCTTTCATTATATGCAAATCACTACCCATATCTAAAAATGCTTCTACTTGTTTAGACAATAAATTTACAGATTTGTATACCTTATTATCCTTGCCAACAACTGCTGAACATTCGTTTACCTGTTTATTCTGTCCCTTTATACAATCTACAGCTCTATGCCCAAACTCTCGACACGCAAAACATTTTGGACCCTTGCTCTTAACCGGACAGTTCATCCCCAGATGATTCTTGTCGCCGCAGTTAAAACATCGCAATTCGTTATTTGACACTTCCTTCTTTTCCTGTTGTCTAGTTGCCGGAGTAAACGGCAATGATCTTCCTCGGAGAGAAATTCCATTGAATGCCGCTAGCAATTCTTCTTTCGTCGCAATTTTTTGAACCCGTGCAAGATCCCTTAATTCACGATCAGGTATTCCTTCTATTAAATACTCTATAATTTCTGTGTCACTAATTGGCACACGATTTCCCATAATAACCTTCTGATGTACATACTCGCTAAAACTCTCTTCCTTTTTCAAAATACGTGCCTCAAAACGTCGCCTCATTTCAAGTACGCTCTCAGGATGATAGTACATTTCACGCAAATTCTCTAATAGCTCTTCAACCGACATCGCAATATGTTCCGATTTTGAATGTAACCATTCAAATGCATCTCCTTTAAGATGCGATATCATTAATAATTTCGTCATTTCTTCTGTTAGCTGGTACGTTGTTTTAAGAATTTGAATTTGACGCTCCCATATAATAAAACTATTACCACTCCCATCAAAATTACTCAATAAATCTGCAATAGCAGATATATTTACAGGTGTCGGACGTCCTTGACTTGGCAATGCTCTTGCCGAATCCTCTGCTTCATATTGGTCAGAGTTTACGTTTACATGTTGCATCCTCTGGAGTAATTCAATTTGCTGTCGCGCAAATTCGAGCTCTCGTTCCATCAATTGTTTCTCTCTTTTCGAGAGTTCCATTTCCCGTCGCATATGAGCCAAATCATCAGATCCCGACGCATTTTCACTTGCATTTTCTTCACTTTCATCGCTTATACGCACCTTTAACCATTCTCCCGTTGGATCGGCGTCAGACAAACGCTGAATCAATTCCGCTTTCAACCCGGAAGTTTGAAGTCCCATTTCTCGCAATTTCTCTTTCAATTCTGCGATGCAGAAATCATTTGGATTTTTAATTACCCAACTCATTTTAATGATCTCTTCAATTATCAGCTATCACTTTCAAACTATACTCTCAATTAATAGTACTCTAAATCTTCACACAAAATGTCTTCACAAAATGTCCGCACAAATGCTCAGATACGACACGGTTTAAATTCTGATCCCGGACGAGCCCCCAATTTGTAGAATAATATTTAATAATAAAGAAGATTAATGAAACCCATCAACAAATAAATAGATATAATCAATTAAATACAACACAAATAGAATCTCTCGAATTACAAATCTCGCACGTCTCTATCTCACGATTTCACTCAAAGCAATGCCCTCTTCGCTTCGTTCCTCAAAAACATTCAATCACACCAAAAAGACAATCTTCTAGCAATCTTCATTACATGCAAACTTCAATCATACCATACGCAAGCTTCATTCATAATATGCATCCATACTAAAAGCGAAGTTAGTTTTGTCTGAAATCAGAATTAGTTAGAAATCAGATCATCTATTACATATTGTTTAATTTACCGAGTTCTATTATTTTTATTATCAATATTATATCAAGATTCATTTAGTTTCGTTTTATCAAGTTAATATACTTTCCATATTTTGTTGTTATTTGTTATTTGTTAAATTCATTAGTTTTAGTATTTTATTAAATAAATCTTGTTGTTGAAAGATATTGACCTGTGGATTTCACTCCTTAACAGCAAACCACTCGAATCCCACAATCTTAGATTAGTTATCTTCCAAAACGAGTCGTTCAGTTGGTAAAAGCCGCTCTTTACCATACTAGCGCTAGTAACTATCTGAACCTAGGTTCTAGAGTCGTTACACATGCCATAAACGAGTTTGTGGTAAATGTTCTGCTAAAATAACTGTAACTTGCAAAAAATGTCTTTGATTTTTATGCATAATTATTTAATGAATTATTGCTATTATATTACTATTATTATTCAGATTATATTCAATTTTTGTTCATAAAAATAAAAAATATATAAAAACGTAAAAATTGCTGTCTTTTCTTAAATGTCTTAGTAATTTAAGAAACAAGTCATTTTGACCCCTCCGGTAAAAGTAGGTATAAGTCAATCATCGGTAGTTTTAGTGTTAACACTGTAACGAGGCATATTTTTTATAAAAAATATTTTTTATAAAAAATATGCCTCGTTACGAGTGGCCATTAAGCCCGCCGGCCTCTCTCCTCCGCCCTGCCGACCCCTCGCGGCGGGGCGTACAAGAGGAATGTGTGAGTTTTCTTTTTTTTTCCCTTTCCCTTTTTGCCCCCCCCCCCCCCCCTTCCCTGGCACCGGCAAGAAGATCAGCGGCGAAGGGGAAATATCCGCGGCTCCGTGCGCGGGGAAAACCCCAACTCGAGGGATGGAGGCGCGGGATGGAGCCCATCGACTCCAGCCGCCTGCTGACCGGTCGCCGAGCCAACCGTCCACCTCCGCGGGGGCGACCGGCAGCCAACACCAAGGGATGCCAGGCCTGGGGACGAGCCACCCCAGCTGCTACCCGAAGGGGCCCCAGGACCTGGCCAACAAACGCTACTCGGCCCATCCATGGCGCCAAAATCCTCGGGGAGGGGGAACTTCGCGCACCGAGGATCCGAGCCGCGGATAAAGAGAACCAAGCGAGCCGCGACGGTAACATCGCACGTGTCGAGACGATTTCGTTGCCCTCCAAGTATCTTTGCGTTATTTGTTTGTTCTTTCCCTCAAAATCTTTGTGTGTGTACCGGTGTGGGAGTGCGGTGACGCTCGCTGGGAGAAAACAACTGCCCGCCTAGCTAAGGTAGGATCTTTGCCTTTTTTTTGTAAGATCCCTGAGCGTGTGCGAGAGCGTGTGTGCGTGTGGGTGGTCCCTGGCGATAGGACCACCAGCCCCGGCGACGAGGACCTTAGGGACCGTACCCGCGGAATACCCCGAGTATTTATTCGCGTTATTGGTTTTCCGCGAGTCTGGGCCGCTGACCCAGTTCAGGTCACCCTTTTTTTTCTTTTGTATTTTGCATTTAGGCCCAGCGTTCCCTTTGCTGTCCACGACCCCCAAGAGGGCGTGTTCCCCCCACAGCGTACCGCGTTTTCTTGTCGGTTCTGATTTTGTATTACGTGCGTACCCCGTGAGCCCCCGTGTCGCGATACCTCTTTTCGCTTCTGGCGATCGTGACCCGGTTCCTTACCGAATTTTGTACCGCGAGGGGCTCAATTCCGTTCTTCTCGAAGGGCTAGTTTCGGCCCGCAATAAAGCCGAGTTGATTGTAGATACTCGCGGGTACTTTACTTGTTTTCTGTCCCCCCTTGAGTACCGCACCCGGAAGAGCTACCGGAAGGGCGATTCCCTCGGACGCGTGCATTGCACTGGCGCCCCAGTAAAGAAATCGTCCGTGGGTGTGCGTATCGGAACGTGCAGGACCGCTTTCCCTGGCCGCCCTCCACCTCAGGGACTTTCCTTTCGTCCCTCCCCACCGATCCGTCACAACACGTTCACACGTTCATCTGGCGGCGCGTGATTATTGCCTGTTCAGACCTGCATACGCGTTGTTTGTTGCTCTGCAGTACAGTGAGATCTTATTGTGCAAGTTTTGTAACTCGTGCCGTTTTTTCATCCTGACCACAAATTTCCGACAGTAAGAATAATTAGAAAGGTGATTAGAATGTTTTTTTAATTTTTACCCTTATAAAAAATAGATAACATGGATATGGAAATAAGTGATTCGGATGAATCTATAATTAGCAGCAGGAGAAATGCGGTAAGATTACGAATACTTTCTTCCTCTTCAGACGAGGATTTTGTTAATGTTATCAATGAAGAGAACGAATGTTCCACGGAGGAAGAAGATTTGATTTCTAAATCAGAGAACGAGGATCACAATGAAGAATGGCAGGAAGTAAAAGAAAGAACTGTAGTAATAAATGAGTATGCAGAAGAAGAGGAATTTTTACATGAAAATATTGACTGCAATGACCCTTTTGCCGTATACAAACTATTCTTCACGGATTACATACTAGAGAAGATAATTGATGAAACAAATAAATATGCTACTCAAAATATAAATAATTCTTCATCTAGCAGTAGAATACACCAGCAGGACTGGCAGTCTGTTACAAGAAATGAAATGAATACTTTTTTTGGCATATTGTTTATTATGGGTATTGTGCAATTGCCAGAAATTAGATTGTATTGGTCAAACAACGACATGTATGCGAACGCACGCATAAAAAAGGCAATGAGACGTGACCGTTTTCTATCTATTCTTAAGTTTTTACATTTTTCGGACAATACCACAGCCAGAACTGAAGATCGGTTGCATAAAATTCGAAGTATTATTGAAGCAATTGTAGATAATTTCAAGAGTTCTATAAAACCAGACAAAAAATATTGTTATCGATGAAAGTATGGTCCACTGGAGAGGACGTCTAGGCTTTCGCCAATACATCCCAGGCAAGCGACATAAGTATGGCATAAAAGCATACAAATTGTGTTTGCCTGAAGGCTACACTTATAATTTCGAAATTTATGCCGGGAAAAATGGAACGATCATTGAAAAATCACATTCCCATGACGTAGTAATGAGATTATTAAGTGGCTTATTATTTGAGGGCCGCACACTATTTATTGATAGTTATTATACAAGTGTCCCTTTGGGTGAAGAGCTTTTAGAGAAAAATGCATTTTTTTTGTGGTACTGTAAAAAGGAACAGAAAAAGTCTACCACCGCAGGCAAAAAAAAAAAACAAAAACGTGGTGAAATGATGAGATTTGAAAATCGTAACGATGTAAAATTTCTGAAATGGACTGACAAAAGACCAGTTTGCATGTTAACTATCTCAAAGAATCGCCAGTGTAAATTTGTGCAAGGAACAAATGGCCGAGTAAAGCCCGATGCTGTGTTTGATTACAATATTGCAAAAAAAGGTGTTGATTTATCAGATCAACTATCGGCGTATTACAGTTGTTTACGAAAAACCATTAAATGTTACCGAAAAATAATAATACAATTAATATGCGGAACTTGCCTCGTGAATGCGTGATATATTCATAAAAGATGGAGCACTAAAAATATGACTATGTTAAGATTTAGGGAAGTTATTATCGATAACCTTTTGTCCAATGAACAAACATGCCGTTATATACCGTCACATAAACACGTTCTTCAATCATATGAAGGATCGGCAAGAGACACCCGTAAATGCTGCAAGGAATGCTATAAAAATATGTCCAATAAAAAGGGCAGAACTTGTGCAACTAACAATACTAAAAGAGTTAAGACGTATTGTGGGCTTTGTGAGGGACAGCCTGCATTTTGCTTGAAATGTTTTAACAAATTACACAATAAACAATAAATAATGAAGTTATAAATAAAACAATATTAGATTTTATGTTATTTTAACCGTATTTGAATTTTTTGTATAATACTGTATTATTATGTGTATGTTATTGAACAAAACTTATGTTTCTGATACATTATTGATTATAATTATTATTAAAAATAAATGTTTTTAATGAATAAACGTTAAATTTTTATTATTTTAATTCTCAGGGTCTAATAGTCTAATAATTCAGAACACAATGGAATGCGTACCGCCGGTGGCCCGCGCTACCCGATAGGACAGTTTAGTGCGGGTCCGATGAGACAGTTTAGTGTCTCACCACGGGAACGTGTTAAAGTACACTTCGATAAAGAAGGTGCTATTGTATATAAAGAAAATAGTGGTGTGCGAATGAAGGCTGTGCGTAGAGGAAATGGATACTATGTTCAAGGAAAAATTGTGACTGAAGAGAATGCAGCGGTTACGAAAGACGAAGACATATGGCATGGAAGACTTGGACATGCAAATGAGAAATTAATTAAAGAGATTAGAGCTGAAAAACTGGTTAAAAAAATGGAAGAGACAGACAAAATAAACAGACAATGTGAGTCATGTGTCGAAGGGAAAGCATGTCGAAAAACACATTATGGGCTCGAGGCACGAGGAATGGTGAATATTACGATGGGAGGTAAACTATACATTATGACAGTGGTAGATGATCGTTCAAGATCGCTTAAAAGCCGCACGACAAGAATTTGACTTTATGTTACAGCAAGGATTGTGTCGCCCTTCGAAAAGCCAGCCCTTCGGCTAGTCCACTCCACCTGGTACCAAAGAAGAATGGAGATTGGCGACCATGCGGAGACTATCAGAAGTTGAACGCAGCAACCGTTCCGGACCACTACCCTATCCCGTTCCTGCAGGACTGCGCCCACCTTCTACACGGTGTCACATCAGCGCAGATGCTCGGGAGAAGATCCTCAAAGAAGGTAGGGTATACATAGGTTGGCACTCGTGCCATGTGCATGATTATTTGATACTCACGCATAGCTACAACTGTCAGTCTTTCGGTCATATTTCGAAGCACTGCAAAGCAAAAACAGGATCCTGCGGACATTGTGCGAAAGCGATCATTGCTACGATAAATGCCCGTCCAAAGCACAAAAGCCGACTTGTGTAAACTGCATGCGCGCAAACAAACCCCATGACCATTCATCCAGGTCAAGAGACTGCCCCACCTATAGACTCGCGATGGAAACCCACATTTCTAAAATAAATTATGGACAGTAGATCACCAACCGCGTTACCCATAGAACCCCACACGCTCGTAACCACCGAAAACAGGCCACCGGAGTCTTCAACCGCGTCGGTTTCCGCGATCGCGACCACGGAAATTAGGATACTCCAGCTAAACATGCAACATTCAGCTGTAGTAACGGGCGAGGTGCGCGAACTCGTAGCCAAAAAGCACTTAGACGTACTGCTATTGCAGGAACCCTACGTCAAGCAGCAGGGCTCGATTCACACCATCTGTGGCTTAGGAACGGGACTGAGGGTGGCGGCTGTAAGCTCACAACACCCGTGGGCGGCGGCTGCCGTCTGCAACCCCCAGTTCCAAATGATTTTTGTCTCGCAGCTCAGTACAACACACTGTGTTTGTGTGGAAGTACAAGCGCCTGGCTTTTCCTTCTACGCTGTATCATGCTACTTTCAGTACAGTGATGAGATTGAATTGCACCTCAGACACCTCGAGACGGTGTTCAGTTCATTTCAGCATGGAAATTGTGAACGATATTGCACAGCCGCCAACCTACTGGTTGACAAGGGGTTCGTCATTCATCGACGTGACCCTGGCGTCGCCCACAATGATCCGATTCATCAGGAGCTGGAAAGTAAGGTGCGACTGGACCAATAGCGATCACAACTCTGTGGATATTGGGCTGAAAGTTCCGAGAGCTATAGCGGCGGAACGAAGTACCGCGAACAGCCGTTTCGACATTCGTCGAACCGACTGGGAGCGGTACGCCGAATGCCTGGCCGATCTTTCTCGATTGAGACTCGAGAATTTTCGACTTGACTCTGCAGAGGAAGTAGAGAGAATGGCGGAGACGCTCACAGGAGTCATGATCGACGCCTGCACCGCGTCGATGCCAAGAAAACGCGCATTTAGGAAGTCTAACCCGTGGTGGACACGCGAGCTCACAAAGCTCAAGAAAGCCATTTACCAGAAACGATGCGAATTCCAGAAGGAAAGAGATGAGTCGACTCGCCACCGCAAAAAGCTTGAATATCCTACTTCGTTGCGAAAATACAGCAAAAAGGTGAAGAAGACGAAACTCGAAAGCTGGAGGAAATGTGTCGTCGTACGGCAACTCGGAACCTTGGGGAATCGTATATAAACTCCAAACATAGACACTCCGAGTTGAGAGGGTGCTCAGTACTCTCCGGCGAGGTAGAGAAACCTCGATGGATATCAGTGAAACCGCCAGCTTACTTCTGGATGCGCACGTCCCAGATGATCGGGAAGAAGATGACACACCGACACAACGCTCCGTTAGGGAAAGCGCACGCTTCGCGCCGGACACTGCAGATGCCGATCCTTTCACGGAACCGGAAATCGCAGTGGCCGTTAGAACCTTCAAGTATAACAAAGCTCCAGGGCTGGACCTCGTAGAGGTTCGAGTACTGAAAGCCGCGGTTAAAACAATCCCCGATCAACTGGTACGGCTTTTCAATGGATGCCTTCAGTGGGGCGTCTTTCCCTCTGTCTGGAAGAAAGGCTCTCTCAGAGTATTTCTGAAGGGTGAGGACAAAGATGAGAAGGATCCAAAATCGTATAGACCGATTTGTCTCCTCTCCGTCATAGGAAAACTCTTCGAAAAACTCCTCAAGAAGCGACTTAGCGAAACGGCAACGGGGCCAGGGAAAATTTCCGAACGACAATACGGGTTCCGTCCCGGGAAGTCGACGGAAGATGCAATCGTAGAGATGCGCCGCATGGTGGATGTTTCTGACCATCACGCGGCGATGTTATCGCTATGTGGTGGCATTACTCTTCGATATATCGGGAGCGTTCGATAACATATGGTGGCCGCTAGTCCTTCAAAATCTGAAGTCAAGAGATTGCCCGCGGAATGTCTTTGAGGTAATCTCCAATTACTTCAAAGACAGACAGGTGAAACTAACAATAGGAACAACGGAGGTCTCCAAGCAGGCAACGAGGGGGTGCCCACAAGGTTCCGTCCTCGGACCTGACTGCTGGAACCTCCAGTTTGACGATCTTCTGCGATCGGTAGAAATAGAATTCGGTCAGTGCTACGTAGCATACGCGGATGACTTCCAGGTCATCGTGAGCGGTGATAGCAGGCGCGAAATACAGGAAAAAGGGCAACGGGTCGTTAACCACATCCTTGAGTGGTGTGGCAAGGCCAAACTGGAGATCTCAGGAGCGGCTGGATCGAAAAGGCTTATTAGGAAGACGGGGAGGATCGCGTCCGGACCGAAAAAGAAAAGCTGTTCGTCCCAAGAAAGCAGATTTAGCAAGCAGACCACCGACCATCCGGATAAGAAACACAACCATTAAATTCAAGCGATCAGTTAGGTACCTCGGAGTCCACATAGACAGCGGAATGGGTGTCCACACTCATTGCCAGTATTTGAACGACAAGGTCGGTTCGCTACTCCAGAGGCTAGGTAGGATAGCGAGGTGCGGATGGGGACTTCGCTTCGGTGCTCTCTCTGTAATTTACAGGGGGGTGTTCATTCCGATGGTGGCCTATGCTGCCTCGGGATGGGCCGACCTTTGCACAGAGAGAGACATGGGCGTTCTCCGCGCTGCACAGCGCTGAGTCCTAATCTCGATGACCGCGGCTTACCGTAGGTCACCTTGGGAAGGCTTGTGCGTGGTGGCCGGAGCGGTCCCAATCGACCTCGTGTTGCAACAGTATAGGGCCCTCTACAATCTTCGAAGAGGAATTGACGCCAGGATAGGAAACACCACAATCTCTGCAGCCGATGAACGGCCAAAAGACCGCGTAAGAGAAGAGGTATACAATGTGCGGCAAACCGCGGGGAATTCTTCCCACAAGGGCCGCATGACCTATGCCTTCCTCAGAGACATTCGGGAGAGAATGGCTGCGTCGTGGATGAAGCCGAACCCCTACACCACACAAGCTCTCAGAGGCGATGGCGAATTCATGTCACGTCTCATGACGTACGGAATTGCTGATGGCGAGAGCTGTGTGTGTCGTGCTGAGGCGGACACAGTGGATTACTTTCTCCTAGAATGTCCGCAGTTTGAACCGCAGAGAGCAGCAATCAGCAAAATCTTCACCCCCGAACAATGGAGATGGCCGGAGGCGACACACCGCTTCGTGTCGTCACCAGAGGCCTTCCAAATATTTGACCAATTCTGTCGCGAAACCTTGTGGATGAAAGGTATCATGGTGGACGAGCTCCTGCAAATGCAGGAGATCGCACGCACCAGCAGTATAAATTAACCGAAGAAATTTATTTTCAGGGGAAAAAGGTATAAAATAGGCAAGGAGTGAAAGGGAGAACGAATGGAGCGAATGAATGAAAGAGAAACAACTATCCAAACCCTATCCCCAACCCCCATCCCATCCTTATCTCCAATCGCCCAAACAGGGTCTCGGCGTACGTACAGGCGTGTACGTAGCGAATCCGCCTCCCCGTGGTCCCCGTGGACGCGGTCACCGACAGTGATCGGTACCGTGGCCAAAGGATTCGCTCGCAGTAACGGCCCTGCGACGCCCTAGATTTTTGCCCTAGAGAGCAACCTGTTCAGGACTTTCCAGAAAGCCCTGGGCATCCAGCCTGCCACAACGACGAGCTATCACCCGCAATCTAATGGACTGATTGAACGCCATCACCGGTCCTTGAAGGCAGCCCTCACCTGCAGCAATAGCGTTCATGGGTGGACGCCCTGCCCATACTCCTTTTGGGACTCAGGACGGCAGTAAAAGAAGACTTGGGCACCTCCAGTGCCGAGATCCCCTACAGCACCACTTTGCGCCTACCTGGCGAACTTTTCGCACCCAGTACCCGAGGAGTTCGCGAGGCGCCTTCAGGAGCACATGCACGCGGTCAAGCCAGTGCCAACATCAAACCACGGCGAGAGCAAGATATTCATGCATCCGTAACTTCTCGACTGCACACACGTATTCCTAAGGCACGATGCAGTGCGTGCACCACTCCAGCCTCAGTACGACGGCCCCTTCGAGGTTCTGCGACGCCACGACAAGTTCTATGACATCTGCGTCCACGGAAAGACGAAGCGAGTTTCCCTCGACCGTCTCAAGCTAACATTCAACGTCGCACAAGGGCTGACGCAGAATCCTGTACTAACTCCAATACCGACGACAGCGACCAGATCTGGACGCATCTCCAAACCACCCTCTAGGCTCACCGTACGTTTTTCCTAAGGGGGGAGTGTTTGGCGGACCGCCGCCGCCGAAAATGCTCGAACGCTCGAGCACCAAAGAACGTTCGCGAACGCTCGCTTACGGCGCGAGCACGATAGAACATTCGCGAGCTCATGCGCTGGAATATTCGCAGCGAGGCGCGTGCGACGAGGCGCGTGTAAGAACGTTCCCGAGCGCGGACCTTCGAGAAACAATTGAGCGTATAAATCGGCCAATTCGCGATCGGTCAGTCAGTCATCGTCCAGCTCGCACTCCGAACACATCGAGAGACTAATTGTCAACGCGCCATTCATAGTCCATTCATAATCCAATTTTATAATTTATAATTTATAGTTCCTAGTTTAGTTCCTGTAAATATTAGTTAATTTTTGTTTTAATAAAATAGTTTAAGTGACTTTCCGCATTGTTAATCCACGCAACCACTTCAGTTTAAATATTTCTGTGCGTTATTCCGTACTTTCTGTCAGTGTTTACATTTTGTGCGGGAAGTGCCTCAGTATGCCAGTAAGTGTCAATGCGAAAGTACCACGTACAATTAAGTGACAGAGAATCTTTCAAAATATTTCCTAAATTTGGTTCGCTGGAAAGTAAGTTGACGTAAACAAATTTTTTTGTTATTAATAAAATTTCGCTACTTAAGTCACAGTTAATAACTTAATAATGTATTTAGTCTCTTCATAATATATTTTCTTGTTGTATATTGTTATTGTTACGATTTTGTTACTTGTAGCATGCCGAAAACACGTGAATTACACGAATCTGAGAGATTGTTAATATATAAAAGAAGAAGGGAAGGCCAAACTTTGCAAGAGATTGCCACAGATTTTGGGATATCAAAGGAAGGACTGTGAAAAGTTTATAAAAAAATAGAAACCACTGGGAAACCCGAAAATGAAGTTCGAACGGGAAGAAAAAGAAAAATGACCCCCCGTCAGGATCGGGAAATAGTAAAAAGAGCGAAAAAAGAGCCGTTTGTTACTGCTAAACAACTAAAAGAAGATTTGGATTTACCAATAGCAGCGGCTCAAATAAAGAGAAGTGAGGTTTGCTCCCTCTAGCGAGACGTTTGAGTTTTTACTCACACTTCCGTTTTATGTTTTCTAATTAACGTGCACGTTGTGTAACGGTTCTATACCAAAAATGTATTATTCTTTTATTTTGTATCTTATAGTGTATTATTTATGTTAATCATTAGTGTTAAGCAATAAAATTATAATTGCATGATGAAAGCCATTTTCATAAAATCCTGCTCACATGAAGCTGGGTTGCATGGTAGAATTTCGAGAAAGAAACCACATATTTCCGAAACTAATGTGCGCAAACGCCTAATGTTTGCAAAGGAGCACTATAATTGTTGTGAAGTAACCACAGAATTCTTCTCTGATAGCAAGTAGCGACATCGTATAGTAATAGATTAAAGTTAAGTAATAGAGCGCCGTCTGATGTTAAGCAGAGCAAGCAAATTAGATCTAATAGATACATAGAACAATGTACCACGTGAAAATTACTTCTGTAAATATAGAAGATATATAAAAGTATTAATAGTGGAGTGATAAATTAAAATACCAAAAAAAAAAAACACTGCGTAAACATAACTTTAATAATAATAAACCAATTAAATTCTGGGAACAAATAATTTGGAGCGATGAGTCAAAATTTGAATTGTAGTCGGACAGACGGAGAAAATATGTGTGGAGAAGGCAAGGGAACGCATTTAAACAAAATGTTGTCACGTCCACCGTAAAACACGGTGGAGGGTGTATAATGGTAAGGGGCTGTTTCAATAACGAAAATGTAGGTGAATTAAGAATTATTAATGGTACATTAGCAGCAGCAAAATACATTGACATTCTTCAAGATAATTTGTTTCCATCAATGCAAAAATTTGGGACACACACAAATTACATATTTTAACACTTCGCGTGCGGGCAACGTATTTTTACGTTTTTTGCAGTCTGTCACTGGAGCGCGGGTCACGTAAAAATACGTATTTAGTAGATTTGTGGTGGATACCCGCTAACCACTACAAATCTACTAAATACGTATAATTATATGTATGTGTGACATTATATGCGTGGTGTTTGCGTTGCTAGGCAACGCTTTGCATTTTTTTTCCACAAGTTATGATTGTCGAGTTACTCGGTCTTTTGTTGAGTTATTTCGTCTTCAATCGAATTCCTAGCTCCAGAACGTACAAGTCGTGTTTTGTCAATTTGAGGCTTGGTTTTTTATTGTTGATTACAAATGGATAAAATGAGCCGTTGTGACAAAGATAGTGATGAAGAAATATGCGCTGACAGATTATCGGACTTTTCGTATGATAGTGATTCTGAAAGTCAAGATATCGAAGAAAGTGACGATGATGATATTATTCCACGTTCTCGAGTGTTCGTCCGAAGAAGAATTTCGAGTAGTTCTGAAACAACTTCTGATGAAGAAACAGATGAATGGTCATCGATTGACAACCCTCCAGACCTTGAAGAGTTTTTGGGTCATCCTGGGATATCTAATATTGCTAATATTCCTAAATCCACAGCTGATGCAGTGAAGTTATTTATAGACGACGATTTTTTTGCATATTTAGTCGCGGAATCAAATAGGTACTACTATCAAAATATGAATCAGTTCAAAATATCTCCCAAAAGCCTGAAATGGAGAGATATTACAATTCCGGAGATGAAGACATTTTTGGGGCTTATTATTTTCATGGGACAAGTTCGTAAAGACACCCGAGACGATTATTGGTCAACTGATCCGTGCACAAGTACACCGTTTTTTTTAAAAACCATGTCAAGGGATAGATTCCGCCAAATATGGAAGGCTTGGCATTTCAATAACAATGAAGACGTCACAGACGATTCTGATCGCTTATTCAAAGTTAGGCCTGTACTAAATTATTTTGTTGAAAAGTTCAATAATATTTACAAGCCGAAACAGCAAGTATCATTAGATGAGGGCATAATTCCTTGGAGAGGACGATTGTTTTTTAGAGTCTACAATGCTGGAAAAATTATAAAATACGGCATACTCGTACGAATATTATCTGAAAGCGACACAGGATATATTTGCAATTTTCAAGTTTATGCAGCTCAAGGATCGCGACTGATCGAAACGATATGCACAGTAGTTTCGCCATATACTGATATCTGGCACCATTTGTATATGGATAATTACTACAACAGCGTTGATAACACAGAAGCCCTTTTACAAAAAAAAATACGAGTTTGCGGAACAATTAGGAAGAATAGAGGTCTACCAGAGTGCCTAAAAAAAAACAATTTGAAAAAAGGAGAAACAATCTTTCGCAGAAAGAATGATATATTGGTCCAAGTTTGGCAATCGAAGAAAGAGGTCAGTCTCATCTCTTCAATCCATTCCGCGGAAATGAAAGAAAGTTGCAACATTGATCGTATCAAGAGACAAAAAATTATAAAGCCAAATGCTTTGATCGATTATAATAAATACATGAAAGTAGTAGATCGGGCCGATCAGTATTTGTCGTATTATAGTATTTTGCGTAAAACAGCAAAGTGGACAAAGCGCGTAGCAATGTACGTGATGAATTGTGCATTTTTTAATGCATATGTAGTGTACAATTCAACAAGAACGCAAAAAATAAGGTACAAAAAATTTTTGCACGACATCGCACTGTATTGGGTTACTGATGAGCTACCTGAAATCAGCACTGAAAAACTAGAAGAAATATCAAAACGCGACCCTCCTGGAAGATTATCCATGGATATGCGCAAACATACATTGGAGAAAATTGTTGGTGCCGGGAAGAAAAAAAATTCACAAAGACAATGTCGCGTGTGCGCAGCTAAAAAAGTGCGAAGTGAAACATGTTTCATATGTAGCTTCTGCTGTGTTCCTCTTCACAGAGGAAAATGCTTCGAACGGTACCATACTGTAAAAAACTATTAGTTATTGGTTCTACTTGTAGATGTAAAATAAAAAAAAGCTCGTTCATAAAAACGAACTAGTTTTCGATTTTCTGCGATCCTTTTGAATAACCAAATGTGGTATAAACCACATTATAAAGTTCCGTAGCCTTTCTCAAGCTTTTATATTTATACCAAAAAAGGACATAAAAACTTTTTAAAATTGAACCCTCATGGCAGGTCAAAGAAATAAATATTCTTATAATATTCTTGATTTGTATTTTCGTCGGCTTTGCGACACCAAACTTCCGCGCGATTCACGAAAAAACGTCCGCTGCACGCGTAATTCGGCGGCGAAGTATGCCCGCATGCCAAGTGTTAATAAGACAATGATCCAAAGCACACCGCAAAAATCGTGAAAAAATTTATCAACGAAACCAATATATCGCTGCTTTCTTGGCCCCCAGAGTCCTGATCTAAATCTGATTGAGCATTTATGGGACGAACTCGATCAGAAAACACCAAAAACGGAAAGGTACACAAAACCAAAATTAATAGCAGCATTAAAAAAAGCATGGAATGAAATACAGCCTAAAACATTAAAAAAATTTCGGCACAGTATGCCGAACCGTCTACGTGAAGTGATCAAAGCCAAAGGATATCAAACCTCTTATTAAATATTGTTTTTTTTTTTTGTTACTTAAAGACTAATTATTTACTTTATAAAAATTGTCAACATACTTTCCGATTGACGTTATTTAGACAATATTTGTTAATGTTACTGTTACCAAAATAAACATAATTATTAACATAATGTTATTGACCAAAGACCCGAATGAATCTATTTTTTCTAATATTTCGTGTTTTATTCATTTTTATTGTATCGTTTTACTACTATTTTGTAAAAATGATAAGTGTCAACTTAAATACCGACGCGACTGTATGTAGGGCAGAGAAAATTATATCATATTTAGGTGTTAAAATAAATGGGGTTAGGAAACAACAAGAACAAATAGATCGTTTAATAGGCCGCGCTAACTTTCGAAGAAAACGTGGAATATTTAATCCAATTGGGGAAGTAAGTAAAATTCTATTCGGCACTCTTTCGTCTGCAGATGCAGAATATTACAACACAGAAATTGACAAATTGCATGAAGGTATAGGTACGATAGCTCGATTAGTACAAAATCAGACACACATAATGAAAACGCAAATATTAGATAACTTAGAAAATGTTAGAGCCTTTAAATCTAAACTAGCCGTGATAGACATCAATCACGAAAAACTTTACAATGTATCCGCGCGAAATGAGTACAAGATCGAACTTGAAGAATTAGCGTTAGAATTAACAAACATTGTCAATGATTATAGCGAAGATGTAAATAACTTAAAGAACGCCATTGCAGATAGTACGCATGGCATAATACATCTTCAACTTCTGTCTCCAAACATTTTATTCAGCGCGCTTAGAAAAACTAATCTACCTGAAGACACCCTCCCCGTTCCATTGGAAATAATTAGCTTTGCTACTCTTATTGCCATTAGCGAAATAACGATGGAACACATAAAAAACAGGCTTGTTTACATCCCACATATCCCATTACTTGAAATCCCAATGTATAACGCATATAGAGTAATTCCAATTGCCCATGAAAAAGCTCCAGAAACTTTCTACTTTTATGATCCCCTAGACGAGTATATCATATTAAATGCGATCCAAACAACTTTCTTCACTACTGACAACGAATCATTGAACAGATGTAAACGTAGTAACAAATTTCATATATGCAAACGACAGACGCTAAACTATTCTATAACTCCCGAAGACGCTTGTTTAACGAACTTATTAAAATTCAAATCGGACAGCAATACATGCAGCATACGATATGCGAAATTTCAAAAGACGCTTTGGATTCAGTTGAAATCTAACACACAATGGTTAGCTCCAATTCCCACAACGGATAAATTGCACATCATCTGTCCTGATAAAAAATCCAGGAATGTAGAAATTTTAGGAACCATACTATTAACCATACGACCCGACTGTCAAGGTATTACCGAAAACATAATTTTACAACCTGAAAACAAAGCTACAATAAACATTACATTACGAACATTGGACATTACATTACGAAGTGTCATAAACAAGACAGAACTAGAAGACAGACTGAAAGATACAACATTAAATATAACAGACCTTCCTCTAATTCGACTTGACGATTCTCGCCATTTAAATGCGCACAAATTAAAAACACTAGGAAATACATTGGACAAAATAGATGGCCAGATACAACTCCTATCAGAATACAGAAGAACGAGAACTATATACGCACAAACCATGGACGGATTACGATACGCAGGATACGTGGATCGGTATACTGACAATTTATATTGCCTATAAATTCAAAATCCACAAATTGTTAGTCTATATTTTACGATTGGCAAGCACCTATACCTTTTGTTTATATGCAATTACATACTTGTAGCAACTAACTTCGTGTACCATCGAAAAGGAAGTTGGGTTGCTCATTTTTTATATTCATTCTAATAAAGTCCACGATACTGTTCGCATCACGCCTTTATATTCCACCTTAACCTTAACAGGTTATGGGTTCAGCGCGCGGTTTCGAACAAAATATTGCGCGTTAAAATCTGTGAAATAATTCTGTATGAATATTTCGAGTTTACGCGAGTGTGCACTAACCGGCATAGTTTCAAAACGAAGGCAGGATGAGGGGTCAGGGATGGATAAGAATCGAACTACTTTCAAAGGACAATTTCGATACTTGGAAGTTACAAGTGCGTGCCGTGCTAATTAAAAATGGCTTATGGGAGCACATAGAAGGTACGAGAAGAAAACCCGAAGTCGCGAAAGGAGACAACGTCTCGGTAGCAGCGGCAGTAACATGGAACGCTTTAGACAGAAAGACGCATTCGGAACTCATTTTGGCTATTAGTCAAATTGCACATCTCGCGATGTTTGGCTAAAATTACACGATATTTATCAATCGCAAGGAGAAAAGCTACGCTGTTAAAGTGTCTCATGCTTTACAAAATGGCGGAAGGCGACGATATGCGCGAACATGTTCGGCAATTTTTCGATACGGTCGATAAATTGCAGGAAATGGAGGTAGATGTAAATAGGGATCTCCTAACGATTATGTTGTTGTACTGCTTGCCGTCCAGTTATGAAAATTTTAGGTGTGCAATTGAATCGAGGGACGATCTCCCTGAGCCGGAAGCTCTAAAAATAAAAATACTTGAGTAGTTCGACGCGCGGAGAGCGACATGGAAAGAAAAATCGCAGGGAGCCATGTTTGTTCGGAAACAGTACTCATCTAGTAAGGAGTCTCCAAAACAGAGGGAGACAGTGACTGAAGACAAACAAAGAAATCCGAAAATTACACTTGGCGCTTGGGTGTGAGTTTAGTATGTGGCTTATGTATTGTTTTTTGAGTTTTTGTGAGAAAAAAAGAGGACGTTAATATTTATTTAAGTTATTGGGAGCGTACGGATTTTCTTCTCGAGTGTAGCAGTTATGTATAGTGGAGTGGGCTAATTTTACAAAAGATATTTCGGTACCGGGCCCTATGGGCACGGGAACCGAAGAGGACGCCATTATGGTGGAGGGTAAATCTCTGCTGTGACGTCGTGCGACGACGTTTGATCTAGTTGCTTAAGAACTATTTGTTAAGGATTATTATTATTATTAAGTACACATATATATATATATATATTGTGCTTCTGATATAACTAGTTATAAGACACAGTCCCGCATGCGTTATAAATAAGATAGCATAAGTTTCACATTACTTTACTCTTAAGTTCTCAAGTTCACCTTTATCTTAACCTAAACATCCTGCTATACACATTCCTATCTAATTCCGCGAACCCTTATTTACATCATGCAATCTCCAGACAATAACAGATCATAACTAATCTCCCTTTTATCTTTTCTTCTGACACCACCGAGCAGTATAAAAAGCCCAGTTCGAATAGCCTCGATGCAGTAGCAGTCCGACTTGTCACAAGGTTCCTAATTTCCTACCAACTCCAAACTACGCGTTTCATTTATCTTACAAGTCTAAGTTCATTTGTATTAGTTTATATTCCGACATTATTCTCAGTATTGAATATATTTTATATTTAGTTATATTCGCCTTAAATCATTTCCTATAAACCTAAGATCTCTTTAACAGCTTTTAATTATTTAAAAATACGTATACTCGATTACGCTTGCTGGATCTGGTGGTGCGAGACATAGCCGCACGAGATCCATTGTATGGTGAAATCAAGATAAGTAATCCACATCGCCACGGTGGTGCGAGACATAGCCTCATGGTGCGCACATGATTTGTTTGATGCCTCTGCATTTTTAGTCAGCTCATAGGGAGAAACCTTATACCTACCCTGTCTAGTTCCTACTCCGTGACCAGTTATCCGCGAAATTGAATATCAGTTATTACGTATTGAGATACCTGTGAAGAAGATCACTGCGAAGGATCTACTACCTAAGGATCCGAGACGAGAAATTTATTGTAGAATTTAAGAAGGAAGCTTCGGATAAGTACTGTGTCATACTTGTACACCCTGGGATCCCTGACATACGACGGGCGCACGTACCGCGTGGTCTAAAAGATTGTCAATTCAAGAGCGATTCCGGACCTTCAGGCTGATATCAGCAAAGGTACCATCCGGGACATAACACTGCCTAGTAAGATGGGTTCTCAGATGGATTTTAAGAGAGCTAGTCAGGTTGATGCAACATTTGCGTTAACCCCTTCGGGCCCCATGCACATTTTAATGTACATAATACTTTTCGTGCTGTATTTTATGCTGTATAGGTTTAAACTTCGTTTCAACACCTAATGTACCTACAAGTGATCATCTAACATGAAAGAATAGGTCTATAGCGCCATCTGATTTTTATGTGTTGGGTTATAGTGCTTTTTATGTGAGTAGTTTGAAATTCGAATGGCCGTGACAGCAGTAAGTAGCAAATATTGTTAGTTTTTCGATCTTATTTTTTCAAACGAGTGTCAAAACATATACACATTACTAAGGTATGTATGGGTCTACGTAATAATGAAATTGTACAAAAGATATTTACTTTAGCTTCGTATTATAACCTCTATAAAAAATATGTACATCCTAATGTACGTCCTGTCCCAATCAGTGGAAACACTTGTAACGACTCTGGAACCTAGAGTCGTATTTTTATATATTTTTAATTACCTGGCTCAAATTCTTCCTCATTTTAGCTTTCATGTTTCTTAATAGCACTTTCTTTCCTGCTCTGCGTGACATGTTGTTGTACTATTATGGCGTCGTTGATTGTTAGAATATTGTAGAATATTGTAGAATATACCGTAATGGCGTGTGCTATATATATATATATATTATATTCTTCTTTTCTTTTCTTTTCCTTTTCGCTTTTATTATCTTATTGCTGTGAGTAGCAATTGATTTATATGTGGTTGTTTATTCAAAATAACAAAGGAATTTATTTAATAATAATAATAATAATAATACAAAAGAATATATATATTATTTTTTCTATGATACAAAATAAAATAATCTTCATATATATATAAAAAAAAAATTATAATCTCTAATGGATATTAAGATATATTTGGGGGTCTGTGCCCGCAATCTCTACAATGGGGTAGCTTGATTCCATATTTAATAATACTCCTTCATCATATGCCTCCTTTTATTCCGTAATTGTGCTAATTTATTGCTGCAATCAGTGCAAGCAATTGCTGGCATGGTGTTTGCAAGGCGTCTCCTGCACCTCAGGCAACGAATTTTTTTTAGTACATAATCTTGCCTAATGGCAAAGTGTGACCCTGTATGTATAAAACCAATATATTTATATATATATTTTTTATATTAATTTATTAAAATAGAATTTTGACTCTTGCCTGCATTCCACCATTGGTCCTTTACTTCATTCGGTAGGATGAACATACAATTGTTACATATTCTCCCTATAAAGGGATTTAATTTAGATGAAAATACCAGATTTGTGTCTTTAATACAGATTCCTGTTATTATTATACGTCGACTGATTAATTGATTTTCCATTTTGTCCTTTTATTTTTGACAATAACTTTTGCTCTTATACTCGCTACGCTTACTTGCTTTTATGGACGCCAACGTCTTTGAATAGTGGCTCTAAAAAATTCGCAATTGCAAATTGAAGCGCGGTAAATTTAAATTATTCCACCCTTGTTCGCGCGCACGCTCATCTTTCTGTCGATTCTTGATCTCCTATTGGTAGGTGGGCCCTCTTAATGCGATCCTTATGAACAATTCGCCTTTTGTTTCTCCCACCGACTTGCAATTCTACGTTATTCGGTTCTATGGTTCTTGTAATTTTGTATGGGCCAGAGTATTCCTTCTCTAATTTATTTTTCCGTGGTGGATTGAGAAGAAACACGTCTTCACCTGTTTCGTATTGCGTAGGTCGAATTCTTTTATCGTAATAGTACTTTTGACGATATTTAGACGTTTTTAAATTATTTCGTGCAGTGTTGCGGTAATTGTGCAGTTTTGTGATGAGGTTGTCTACAAAATCTGGGTATGTACAAAGTGCTTCTTCAATTGGAAATTTTGATGGCTGCCGCGCTTTTCTTCCGTATATTAATTCATGCGGCGTAAATTTTGTTCCTTCATGTATACTTGTATTATATGAGAACATAGCCTGTGGTAACCAATCATCCCATTGTCTTTCTATTGTAAGAAAATGTTTTAAATATTCTATTAAAATTTGATGACTTCTTTCCAGAGACCCGTTTGACTGTGGATGAAAGGATGAAGTTCTGTATGTCTGGATGTGAAAGATTTTTGCTAACTTTTTCATTAAAGAATTCATGAAGCATGTCCCCTGGTCTGTCAGGATTGCTTTGGGGCAACCAAATTTACAAATGAAATGCTCAGTGAAAGCTTTGGCTACATCTTCTGCGGTTATTGACACAATGGGTGCTGCTATGGAATACTTTGTTAAATTGTCCTGGATTGTCAGTATGTAACTGTGCCCTTCCGCCCTTGCGCCGCCTCCGAAAAGGTTGAAATGTATTTAATATACTACCTGACAAGTAAATAGGTTTCATTCATATCTGTTACGTAATTGTATGATTGAATGAGATAGAAATTACTTATTTAGGAAATAGAAATTATTTTATACTTTTTAGTGCATTTCGAAGTCGGTGTATTTTTTTTCTAAAAATTATTTTATTTCATGCTTTTTAGTGGAATGCTGAGAATTGTGTAGGATATTGTGAGACAGTTATTCCGGGTTTTTTTTCTATTTTTTTTTTAAGTTTCGTTATCTTAATATATTAGTAACAACAGAGTTTCGCTAATAACTCGACAACTATTGCTTCCCGTTAATTGCGGATAAGGAAAAAGTTGTTCAGAACCATGCCCCTGATAACATATTTAAAGGACATTAAAATTGTTCCAAGTTTATTTCAAAAGTTAATAACAATTTTTTCGTTAATATCTCGAAAACTTAAGCTTTTCGTCAATTATGCATAAGGAAAAGGTTGTCCAGAACAATGCCCCTGACAACATATTAAAAGGACATTAAAATCATTCGAAGTTGATTTTGAAAGTTATTAACAATTTTTCGCTAATATCTTGTAAACTAAAGCTTTTCGTGAAATTTGTATATGAACAAAATTGTTCAGAATCATGTCCGTGATAAGATATTAAAAGCGCACTAGAATCGAGAAAAGTTTATTTCAAAAGTTGCCGGTTTTTTTGCAATAACAATACTTTGCAATTGAAATATTAAATTTTTTTTTATAATGGTACCAATGGGGAGTCAGAACCCACCAGGTGCAAAAGGTTTCATTCCGATTAGTCCATCCAGCTAGGCGTAATCGGCGGTCACACATAGAAAAAAAAAAAAAAAAAAAAAAAAAAAAAAAAAAAATACTGATCGAATTGAGTAACCTCCTCCTTTTTCGAAGTCGGTTAAAAATTGACGATTCTATTGTATTGGATCCTATGCAATATTTTTCTAAACATATAACAGATGAAATTTTTGAACAGATGGCCGAATGTACAAACATATACGCACTTCAACAAGGGCAAACTCGATTCAAACCAACAAATGTTACTGAAATTGAAACTTTATTTGTATAGGATCATTGAACGTGATTATAATGAAAAATAAATTTATTAAAGTAAATTTACATATGAAGCGTGCTCGTCGTGTACATGCTCGTCTTAACGCGTCGTATCTTAGACTCTCTCGCGAACGCCCGATCGCCGCCAATATATATCACCCGAACGTTCTTTTGTCTTTTGCGTACGTGAACCCTGCCACGCGCCACCGATTGCCACGCGCCACCAAAACCGGCACGTGCCCCAAAATCGGCACGTGTCGTCCCTACGCCGATTCCAAGAACTTGGCCTCGGAATCGGCTACAATGTTTCGCCAAGACCGGCGCAACATCAAATCCTACACTCGGCCGTCCTGCACCGACATTCGACCCCGAATGTCTTCCTCTTCATCGTTATCTTGCCGATTGAATGCCATTTCTTCCTCTTCGCAGTATTCCGGGTCATCATCATCGTCTCTAACCCACAACTTCATAAAGTCTGCGGCCGTTGATGTTCGTTGGGGTCCCTCGTTTTCGCCGACCTTTTCTACAATATAACGATTATTACGAAGAACCTTCGTTATTTCGTACGGGCCCAAAAACTTCGCCGCAAATTTCGACCCCGGTGTTTGCTGCGTTCGCTTTATGGCAACCAAATCACCCTCTCGGTATATGCGCGCCTGCTTCCGCTTTCTATCAAATCCTCGTCGGTTTTCTTCCTGGATTTCAGCGATCTTTTCCTTCGCCTGGGCACGCAATTCTTCCCTATCGTCTTGAAACGAGTTGACCCATTCCTTCTCGAGTAGCTCTCGAACATTATCGTCCTCGCGTAGTCGTGCGTGTGTTCCAAACAACAAATGGAACGGCGTCGTGTTAATGCTTCGATGCACCGTCGTGTTTAGATACTGCTGAGCGACACTCAAGTATCTATGCCATTCAGCAGGCTTCGGAGCAGTCAATTTCGTCAAGAGCGGTATAAGCGTTCGATTAATTCTTTCTACCTGCCCGTTCGCTCTCGGGATTCCGGTCGTCGTCAAAATATGTTGGATTCCTTCGTGTTGACAATACTCTTTAAAATCGCCAGATGTAAATCCCGCACCTCGATCAGAGACTATTCTACGCGGATTACCGAAAACTGTAGATTGTTTTTTCAGACGGTCCAATATCTCGGCGGTGCCCGTCGACTTCGTGGCATACAGCCACGTGAACTTACTAAAACTATCGACAACCACAAATATATGTCTGTAGCTCTTCTTCGTCGTGGCCAGCGGACCCAGATGATCGACGTGAAAGGTGTCCAGTGGAATTTCGCCCTTATCGATAGTAAACAGGAATCCTTCTTGCTTTCCCTGTTTCTTCTCGGCTAAAATGCAACTTATGCAATTCTGAACTATCTTTTCTGTCTTCGCTTGCAGGTTGGGTATGTAATAGTCTCGTTTAACTATAGCTTTCGTCTTTGCTACTGAAAAGTGTCCCCTTTCGTGAGCCCTTCGTATAACCTGGGAATACATCGCCTTTGGGACTACCAAACAGTAGTCGTCGTCCATTTCTTTAAATAATAGCCCGTTCCTCATAACATACCCTGAGATCTCCTTTTCTTTCATTCGGGCAATTATTTTCTTGGTCTCGTCGTCGTTGTGTTGTGCCTTCCTGAGTCGACTAGTCAAGCTTTCGTCACTCTCATCAATAAGTAAACATGTCGGTAGCGGGTTTCGGCTTAAGGCGTCGACGTGGGGCATGTTTTTTCCGGAGCGGTGCTCGATTTCGTAATTAAACTCCTCGAGCAGGAGCGCCCATCGCGCCACGCGGACGCACAAATCTTTCTTCGCCATGGTCAGGGTAAACGCGCGACAATCGGTGACGATCTTAAACGCGATGCCGAGCAAATAAACCCTAAACCTTCGCAATGCCCTAACTATCGCGAGAACCTCAAGCTCGTAGCTTGTATAATTTTCTTCGGCGGGAGTCGTCTTTCCACTCGCGTAATAGATCGGGTGCCACTTACTATCGTCGCTACTCCGTTGCAACAAAATCGCGCCATAACCGTGCATTGATGCATCCGTATGCAACTCTGTCTCAGCGCCGGCCCTATACAAACTTAATACTGGCTTGTTGACTAACATAAGCTTCAGTCGGTCGAACGCGTCTTTTTCCTTCGTACCGAATCTAAACTTTGCATCGGCCTTCAACAAATTCGACAATGGCCGCGCAATTATCGAGTATCCCGGCATGAATTTCCTGAAATACCCCGTCAATCCGAGAAAAGACTGGATTTGTCGCACGCTCGTGGGTATCGGAAATTTTTTTACAGCTTCCGTCTTTCGCTCTGATGGGCTAACGCATCCGTTCTCGATCACGTGCCCTAAGTATTCTACCTTCGTTTGTAATAAACTACACTTCTTCCAGTTAATGATTAAACCATTTCGACTCGCGACTTCTAACACTCGCGCAAGATATTTCAATCCCGTTTCAAAATCTACTGAGGGTATTATTAAGTCGTCTATATAAACTAGTAGCACATGCTCGCGAATAAGGTCTCGGAAAACAGCGTTGATAAATTTTTGAAAAATTGCGGGTGAGTTACAGAGTCCAAACGGCACTCTGAGAAACTCATAGTGCCCATCAGGAACTATGAATGCGGTGTATTTTCGACTTGATTCTTCTATTTCTACGTGAAAAAATCCGTTCTTTAGATCTAACGTGCTGAAAACCCTCGCACTTTGCAGTGCATCCAGATGATCTTCTATTAAAGGCAGCGGATACCGATCTTTGACTATCTTTTTATTTAATAACCGAAAATCTACGCAGAGTCTGTTCGATCCGTCTTTCTTCTTTACTAAAACAACTGGGCTTGCGTACTCGGAAACGGATGGTTGTACAATACCGTCATTGAGCCATTCTTCAATTTGCTTATTGACTATGTCTTTTTCGACCGCCGATAATCGTCTCGCGCGCTGATAAACGGGTTCCTCGTCTTTTGTAACCAAAATCATCTTAACATTCGCGTCTTGGGTTCGTCTTGGTTTATAATTATCTATTAAGTCTCGTATCGCCTGTTTATGTACATCGTCCTGAATATTTGCTAAATCTACGCTATCGGTCCCCTGTTCGCAAACTACGTCGATCTGACAAATTTCGGCAAAACTGCAATCTTTTTCATTCAACGGCTTAATCGTAGCTTTTCCACGCTTAACATTTAGTTCGATCTCGTCAAGAAAGTCTTTCCCGATCAACAACGAATATCGCGTCAATACATCCGAAACGACATTAATACATATCGCGTACGAATGATCATCGACCGTTAGCTTCGCGTGAAACTTGCCCATCGTTGCGTTTTCCTCGGTGCCTATCCCTCGGAACGGCGTGATATCATTCTCGAGTCGTGGTAAACCGATTTTCGTGTACGCGTTCGCGCTCATGATCGTGATATCGCTTCCCGTATCTACAATCGCTTGGATCGGAACATCGTTAATCAAAACGTCTTTAACATGCTTATTTAGTCTCGACTGGGACACCGCGCAACTATTTTTCGAAACGTCGCTCTTTTTTATGCAATTACGCGCGATGTGACCGTGTTCATTACATTTAAAACATTTCAGGCCCTTACCTTTCGTCGGACAATCTGCGCTTACGTGATCTTTCATGCCGCAATTAAAACAACGCTTTGACATACCTTGATCCCTCTTAGTATATGAGTCTTTCTTTTCGCTTCTTTCACCTGTATCGTCTTTAGAGTTCTTATCTATCTTACGCCGTGCCGCCATTCTGTCCCCGTTCTTCGAGCCAGTCGATGTCCCTGCGAAACCCTTGTCCTCTAGGGAGATCTCCTCGAACGCCTGCAGGATCTGCTCCTTCGTCGTGAACGCCTGAACTCGTGCCATGTTGCGCAGGTTCCGGTCTGGGATGCCATCGATTATGTAGCCCATGATCTCGTCGTCGTCGATAGCGATTCGATTCCCCATTATTACCTTCTCGTGAACGTAGCTGTGGAATGTTTCGTCTTCTTTCCACACTCTGTCTTCGAATTGTCGTCTTAGAGCGATCTTATTTGGGCGGTGGTAAAACATACCCCGGAGCCCCGCGAGTAACTGGTCCGACGTCATGTACATGTACTCTGGTTTCGAATGAAACCATTCCCATGCACTTTCCTTCAGCCGCTTGCCGATCACTATCTTCGTCATGTCGTCGTCGAGCTTATAGGTCATCTTCAGGAACTTCACCTGTTTCTCCCATGTTTCATACATCTCCGAATTCCCGGAGAAATTACCCAGAAGATCTGCCACTGCCTCTACGTTCACTTTCTGCGGTATAGGGAGCGTTTGCACTGATTGGCTTGACGTCGATTGTCCGTCGCTTTGAAGATCGGCACTTCGGCGTAGCATCTGGATTTCGCGACGGGCTAACTCAAGTTCTCTCTCGAGCACTTCTTTCTCCCGTCGGCAGACCTCGATTTCCCTTCGTCGCAGCATTTCGTCTTTTTCGCTGCTTGCAAGTTCGTCGTCACTGTCGTGCGGTGATTTTCCGCCACATGCACCATCACTGTTTATGCACATTGTCATCCACGCACCACTGGGATCGTCGAGATTCAAGCGACCTACCAATTCGTTCTTGCTACCTTTGGTAGCCAGTCCTTTTGCCCTTAGAATCTCCTTCAATTCAGCGAGCGTGAATGATTTCGGTTCTTTAGCACTTTCCATTTGGTATCACTTTTATCGTCACACGTGTCTTTAACTCAAAAGTCTTTAACTTGAAATCGCCTTTAAATCGTTTCTAAATAGTCTTGAAATCGTCTTAAAATCGTCTTGAAATCGTCTTAAAATCGTCTTAAAATCGTCTTGAAATCGTCTTAAAATCGTCTTCACACACTTCACTTTCACCAATAACTCACACTCGATCCCGGCTGAGCCCCCAAAATTTATAGGATCATTGAACGTGATTATAATGAAAAATAAATTTATTAAAGTAAATTTACATATGAAGCGTGCTCGTCGTGTACATGCTCGTCTTAACGCGTCGTATCTTAGACTCTCTCGCGAACGCCCGATCGCCGCCAATATATATCACCCGAACGTTCTTTTGTCTTTTGCGTACGTGAACCCTGCCACGCGCCACCGATTGCCACGCGCCACCAAAACCGGCACGTGCCCCAAAATCGGCACGTGTCGTCCCTACGCCGATTCCAAGAACTTGGCCTCGGAATCGGCTACAATGTTTCGCCAAGACCGGCGCAACATCAAATCCTACATTTGGATTACATATTATGCTTGGATGTCTGAATAAGTTCCCACGCATACGAATGTACTGGAGTTCCGTCCTTGGCATAAATGTTTTCTTGGGAAACATGTCAAAAAATAGGTTCTTTCAGCTACGGACAATGCTACATTTGGTAAATAATTTAGAAAGACCTAACGCTTGCACAGATAAATTTTACAAGGTCAGGCCTATTATGGATGCAGTGCTAAAGCACTGTAAGGAATTAGAAATTGGACAAAATATTGGACAAATGATCCCATTTACAGGAAAAATAAACATGTTGCAATATGTTCAAAATAAACCATGTAAATGGGGATTAAAAATTTTTGTATTATGCAGTCCAAATGGACTTGCCCACAATTTTATACCATATCTAGAATTTTTAGAATTTTTAGAATTACTAGAAATCGCAAAGAAAGAAGGTCATACAGTGTATTTTGACAATTATTTCAACTCTTATGCTCTTCTTCTGCGATTATTGGAATTGAAAATGTATGCTGCTATTCCGAAGATCTAGTTAGTCAGGATGGCATTATCATGGTAAAGTGGCTGGACAACAAACCAATTCATATGGCTTCCAACTTTGTTGGCACTGGAACAATTGATAAAGCAAAACAGTGGGATAAGCGACACGGCAATAAGAAGATATTTATTTATAAAAATTTAGACACTTGTAAATACGTTTTTTTGCGCCGCGGTTCAACCAAGGGTATTTTACAAGCTGCGTACGATGGCCCTTATGAAGTAATTAATGGGTCCGATAAGACCATTACGGTAAATTTAGATGATAAGATTAGTATACTTTCGTTAGATAGGGTCAAACCAGCGTACGTAGTAAGCGAAGACATTTCAGCGCCATTAGAGGATATAATATTTTTACCGCATACCGAGACATCACCGAATACCGAATTACCACCTGCGGATGTTGGAGTCCGTTCAGAAACATCAAATTCCATTCGGACCGCAGCATCTTTTGTAACGCGTTCTGGGAGACGAGTTAGACTCTTTACGAGTTAGACTCGGAAAGAACTTAAAAACAACACTGGCATAGATGTGTCAGCTAGTACTGTGCGCGACTATTTGAGAAGTAGCGAATATCATGGTCAAATAGCACGAAAAAAGTATTTTGTAAACGAAACTAACCGTAAGAAAAGATTAGAATTCGCGAAACAACATATTAATACACCAATCGAATATTGGAATAAAGTAATTTTTACTGACAAAGGCAAATTCGAAATATTTAACTCAAAAAAAAGATTTACAGTGTGGAGAAAGAAAAATACATAGTTCAAAAAAGAAAATTTGCAACTGACGATAAAACATGGAGAAGGATCTGTATTAGTCTGAGGTTGTATGAGTGCAAATGGAGGGGGTCTCTACATTTTATACAGTTTATATTGATATTTTAAAAGAACATATCCATGCTAGTGCAAATAAAATGGGTTTTAAAAACAATTTTATATTCACGCACGATAATGATCCAAAGCATTTTGCATATAGTACAAGGCAATGGGTATTATACAACACGCCAAAATATTTACAAACGCCACCTCAATCGCCAGATATAAATCCCATAGAACATCTATGGAATTACTTCGAAAAAAAATACGTTATCATAATATTTCGTCAAAAGAAAGTTTAAAATCGCTTTGTTAGAGGAGTGGAATAAAATAGAACCGGCTATAACATCCAATTTAGTAAATTCCATGCCAATGTAACGAGCCGATAAGGGCAGATTAGATCATGGACACTGAATCCTCCCGTGATTCAGTTCCATGAGTAATCCGGCAAACCCTGGACTCTGGAGTCATCCCTGCAACTAAGGAGTCATTCCTATGACTCAGGACGGCCCTTGGAGCTGGTATAGGGAAGGGGGCTCTTCTTCCACTGTATACATATACAGGGTGTCTCACAACTCGTGTAGGACCCGGAAATGGGGGTTAGCTGACGCAATTCTAAGCAAGATTTCCCTTTGCAAAAATTGGATTTGAAGCGTCGTTTCTGAGTTATTAACGAAAAACACGGACCAATCAGAGCGCCGGGATTTGGCGCGCCGAGAAGCGAGAGCGAAAGCTTTGAGCCGGACGCCAGGGCTCGAGCGCGATCAACTGAGTTTTTCTCGGAACTCTCTTAACGTCTACTAAGAAGTCTTTACATCGAAACTCAGTTAAATAACGAACAGAATAATTAAAATTAATGTTCATTTATTAATTCCTCATGAAGGAGGATCGAAATTAGTTATGTGTAATTGACATAAAGTATGCAAATGGAATTTATTGAATACTGCAATTCGTTATCGGCAAGGAATATGACATTAAATATTGAAATTTTATCGTTTTATCTCCGACAGCAATATTGGCCAACGAGTTTACGTATTTTAATAAGAAATACTTATTCCGTTTGTAAAAAGAGAGTTTCAATGTTTGATCTAATAAATGTAATAACGTCTCTACTATTTTATAGGAAATTTAAAATTTAAAAATTTATTAAAATAAGACTCACCCATTCTTTGAAAATAATCCTGTTTGTTAATAATCCGACAGTGAAAGTGATGGGGTAATTGCCACTGGGTCAACCTGCCGATGTTGACCTGTCGCAGACATTGGCACCGTATAACACAGCTGGTGGCACTCACAGGTCACTGCACTGTCTGCATTTCAAAACACTTTTGTTTTCACTTTCACTTTCTGAAAAGTCTCAGGTAAAAGGTATTGTCCCTTCCGATGCCTCCGAGGGTGTCCGAAAGCGGCCGATTATTTTAACGTTATCCTGGTCTGCTCCTATGATTAATAATAATCCTCCAAGATCCGTGTTGAAAATTGCAGGCGCTATGAAAAGTCCTCAGAATTTAAATTATGCGCTCGTATAAACTTATACGAGTGTATCTGGTTCTATTGAAGAATTCGATGTATCGCGGAGCGATGCATACTGAAATAAAATACAGAAATGTATTAATAAATGAAGAAGGATACTTTAATATTAACGTTTGAATATTATTAACATTACTTACCCTAAGCGGCGGGCGACGTCTCGTATGCTTAACGTTCCATCTTCATGAAACTGTTCGAGTGCCTCGCGTTCCTTTTGTACTCCACATAAATATACAAAATATTATAAAATTATGTGTTAGATATTTGCAGAGACATTTCGATGGTTACTGTCCGACGGCTCTCACGAAACTGCTCACGGGTCAAACATAGCTTTCTTTCCAAAAAACACTTTGCCTTTCCCTACCCCATGGCTAAATATTTTAACAAAAGTATGAATATTGTTTGAACGATTTCCCCGAGTCTAATTGCCCTTTTTGAATGTCGCCAGGGTTTTTTTCTAAACAATCAATCCTACAACAGCCGATACCTGTGAGACTCCAATTCACCTAGATTGTCCATTGTCCCGTTTGATCTTGACCTTGCAATAAATTGTGCGAAGGCAAACTAACGAAAAGCTAATTACCCTAGGTAATACTTTTTAACAGACGTTTAACATTCTGGTATTGACGTTAACGTTTAACGCTGGACGTTTAACATCCAGGTCACGAGCGTGGGTTCTCAATTTTAAGACCCAGGGAGCAAAAACTGAATGCAGAATTGAGGTATCGGCTATTCTCCTGAAAATATGAGAAGTCCATGTGGTCCGGATTGGTGAATACCTCACGCAAGTACGGGTGGATCGGCCGGAGGTTAAATGACACTTTTCCATTTGAGCAACACGTGGAGAAGTGTCCAGATTGTGTGCGCTCTGATTCGAAATGTTTAGCAGAACACTTAACGCAAGTAGCACTCATCGGACCCAGATTGTAGTAAGAGGCCTCCGTGGAAGGCTTTGTGGCCGTAGCTGCTGTTGTTCGGCGAGCTGCCTCTTGCCGCTCCTGTATGCGGTACTTTTTTTCTCTTTGTAAACGACGGTGACGTTCGTCAGTCCCGGCACGTGTACGCCTCCCTTGTTCGTCTTCCTCTGTTGGTACCAACCACTGCGGACCAAAGCACCGCCGTCCAGTGTAGGGAAGAAATTCACCGTCCGGTCCTATATTGGCATAGGTGGCTCGTCGGGCGACGGTACGTGATTGAGCTGCTGTGCTGGTCGATGGCACGGCGTACGGCGCGGTTGAATCACGGACATGAGGGGTAGACGTGGACTCCGACGTTGACAAATCTGTCACTGAACGTCTTTGGGACTGGGTGCGTGTATTACGGCGGCGTTCGCTCCTGCCAGTAACCGTACCCCGCCGACGTGTTCTTGTTGGACGACCACTGCGAGCGGTATTTTGTGGTGAATCCGCCATAATTAATATTCGATTCACTGAAAGAAACGGAATGAATAAATAATTTATGTACTTGTAATCGATGCAATTGGTACTTACGATTCAATTTGAACACAAAGTTGATGATGTAGAAAGGCGGTAATTGCTCAGGGTCCTGTAAGAAATTGTATTAGTTAGTGAAAGAAACAGAATTGTAACAAAATGTGTATAGTCTGAAGTAATGAAATATACTTACGTTGAGAAGAAAAGAGTGTCGTATGACTTGAAGAAAACGTCGGTAGTTTCGTGAATTCCTGACGGTCCTGTTAAAATTTGTATTAGTTAGTAAAGGAAACACAATTGTATCAAAATGTATATAGTCTTAAGTAGTGAAGTATACTTACGTTGAAAAGGAAAGAGTATTGTATGACTTGAAGAAAACGCCGGTGGCCGTGAATTCCTGACTGTCCTGTTGAAATTTGTATTAGTTAGTAAAAGGAACAGAATTGTAACAAAATATATGTAGTTGTAAGTAATGAAATATACGTACGTTGAAAAGGAAAGAGTCTTGTATGACTTGAAGAAAACGACGGTGGTCGTAAAGTCCTGACGGTCCTGTAAAAATGTGTAATAGTTAGTAAAAGGAACAGAATTGTAAGAAAATGTATGTAGTTGTAAGTAATGAAATATACGTACGTTGAAAAGGAAAGAGTCTTGTATGACTTGAAGAAAACGTCGGTGGTCGTAAAGTCCTGACGGTCCTGTAAAAATTTGTATTAGTTAGTAAAAGAAACAGAATTGTTATAAAATGTATATAATTGGAAGTGATGAAATGTACTTACGCTGAAAAGGAAAGAGTGTTCGATGTCCTGATAGAAACCTGGGTGGTCGTGAAGTCCTGACGGTCCTGTAAAAATTTGTATTGGTTAGTAACAGAAACAGAATTCTTATAAAATGTATATAATTTAAAGTGATGAGATGTACTTACGCTGAAAAGGAAAGAGTGTTTGATGTCCTGATAGAAACCTCGGTGGTCGTGAACTCCTGACGGTCCTGTTAAAATTTTTTATTAGTTAGTAAAAGAAACAGAATTGTTATAAAATATATATAGTTTAAAGTGATGAGATGTACTTACGCTGAAAAGGAAAGAGTGTTTGATGTCCTGATAGAAACCTCGGTGGTCGGGAACTCCTGACGGTCCTGTTAAAATTTTTTATTAGTTAGTAAAAGAAACAGAATTGTTATAAAATATATATAGTTTAAAGTGATGAAATATACTTACGCTGAAAAGGAAAGAGTATTGGATGACCCGATAGAAACCTCGGTGGTCGTGAAGTCCTGACGGTCCTGTAAAAATTTGTATTAGTTAGTAAAGGAAACAGAATTCTTATGAAATGTATATATTTGGAAGTGATGAAATATACTTACGCTGAAAGGGGAAGAGAAAAATTGCTAAAAAATAAAATTCGTTAGTGAAAAATGCACAATTTTGAGAAAATGTATGTAGTTTGAAGTGATGTACTATACTTATAACGTCCGCGAAGTGGAAAGATGTACGATCCCAGTAGAACCTTTCTGCCGGTAATTGGACTGTTAAAAGTATATGTAAAATGTTAAAAATATTATTTATAAAAAATCAAAATGGTTTGATGTGATATGGGTACTTACAACGTAAAGCGGAAACGTGAAACACAAAGTTTATTTGCCCTGAAAAGGACAGTTAGAGAGAACTGTGAAAGAGATGTAGCGTAGGTAATGCGAGCAGGAGACGTAGGTGATGCCTGGCTGAGCGCAGAACTGGAAATGAAACGGATACGATGCGCGTGATCGCCTATGTAGGGTTCAGTTGTTCGGGTAGGTGGCGCATGGAACTATTTTGTATCGTTAATATTGAAAGTGTAAGGTATTTCCACTTGCCGTAAATATTATATTGTTGTTTTCTTATTTTACATTACTGTCATATATATATATATATAGGGTGTTTTAAAAATATAAATTTTTTTAAATATTTATATAATTATGCAATTTGTTGGTTTTTTCCACTTGGCGTAAATAATTGTTATTATTTTTTATTAATGTAGTATAATATATATAAGGTGTCTGCAAAATATAAATTTTTTAAAATGTTAATATAATTATGCAATTTGTTGGTTTTTTCCACTTGGCGTAAATAATTGTTATTATTTGTTATTAATGTAGTATAATATATATATAAGGTGTCTGAAAAATATAAATTTTTTAAAATGTTAATATAATTATGCAATTTGTTGGTTTTTTCCACTTGGCGTAAATAATTGTTATTATTTGTTATTAATGTAGTATAATATATATATAAGGTGTCTGAAAAATATAAATTTTTTAAAATGTTAATATAATTATGCAATTTGTTGGTTTTTTCCACTTGGCGTAAATAATTGTTATTATTTGTTATTAATGTAGTATAATATATATATAAGGTGTTTCAAAAATATAAATTTTTTAAAATGTTAGTATAATTATGCAATTTGCTGGTTTTTTGCACTTGGCTTAAATAATTGTTATTATTTTTTATTAATGTAGTATAATATATATAGGGTGTTTCAAAAATATAAATTTTTTACAATGTTAGTATAATTATGCAATTTGCTGGTTTTTTCCATTTGGCGTAAATAATTGTTATTATTTTCTATTATTTGACTGTAGTATATATAGGATGTTTCAAAAATATATAATTTTTTAAATATTTCGTAAATTATGCATTTTGTTAATACATTGATGTTGCCGTAAGTACTTGTTGTAATATTTCAGTATTTTGATGTAGTGCATATAGGGTGTTTCAAAAATATAGATTTTTGTGAATATCTCGTAAGGTATACATTTTATGGAAAAATGTTTGGGACAAAAGTTGTAAGGTTTTAGGTGGGGCACCCCATGTAAATATGGGGATATGTGTACATGTTGAAAAAAAAGAAATGGAGCTTGAAATACCGTGAAATATTGATCCTGCAGCAAAGCCGAATATATGGGCAGGTGGAGTCTTTGAAACCCTTCAACTTTTGTCTGAAACATTTTTCTCTAAAGTCAATAGTTTCGGAGATATTCGCAAGGACCACTATTTTTGAGTCACCCTGTATAAAACGAACTGAGTGCAGATTCGTATTCTGTATAGGCAGGACTTCAATTTTTGTCATATAAGTTTTTCTGTGAGACCTATAGTTTCGGAGATATGGTGATGAAACATTTTTTTGAATCACCCTGTATACCCTTCCGAGGGCAGAAAATGGGTGTACGTTTAGAGGCCTTCAACTTTTGTTAAGAACGTTTTTCCGTAAACTCAATAGTTTCAGAGATATCGCGATGTAGCACGTTTTTGAATCACCCTGTAGGAGCGAAATTTGTGCGAAAAGGCAGGGTAGTGGGAGCCCTACAACTTTCATTCGAAACATTTTTCTCTAAAACCTATAGTTTCGGAGTTTATACCGGGGGACCACCATTCGTGAATCACCCTGTATAACCGGAAGTTGTCGTAGGAGGGTCCGCGAGGGGTCGATTTCGTATGGTTTTTTCCGGTCATTTTAATGGCCTAAAAAAAAGTTGGGGTCATTTTGAAAAATTTTAAAGATTTTGAAAAAATTTCCCCCACCCCTCCGATTTTCAAAAATTTTTTTTTTCAAAATGAAAGTACCCTCGGAGCCCTTTACAACGACACTACGCACGCGGGCGTACGACGAAGGATAACGCGGGAATAAGGGCGCAAACATTAAAATGGCTACAGCTGTTTCAAAAATGGTGGCCCGAAAAAACGGTAGTCAGGGTTTTGAATGGTGTCAGGAAGAGCATCTTTTGGAAGAGAAAAAAGTTTAACTTTCCTATCAGGTTCATAGAGATTTTAAAAAAAATTTTTTACCCCCACCACTTTTTTGAAATTTCATAATTTTGGGCTCATCTACAGACCAAGACGAATCCAACGGTACCTCACACATATGCATGGGTATAGCGATAGCGTGGGAATAGGGATGACAAACATTTGGCTACCTTAAGCGAGTCATAGTAAACTTTACTATGTATAGTTTACTATGACTCGCTTAAGGTAGCCAAATGTTAAACGCTCCAGGGCACGCTCCCTGGACCTGAATATTATTGAAAATTATTGAGGAGAACTAGCAGGTGTTATATATAAGAATGGAAAACAGTATGATAATATTAAACAATTAAAAGAATCTATTAAGATAGATTAGGATAATTTGCCACAAAATACAATTAAAAAGTTATACAAATCCTTAACAAAGCGGGTACTCGAAGTAATAGAAAATAAAGGCGGATTATTATTATTATCATATCATTGTTAACTTTGTATTAATTGCAATGTAACATTCTTTTTTGTGAAAATATATGTATAAATTTTGTGAATGTGCTATCATTTCGCCGCGCCGCCAGTATTTGTATATTTCTTCTGCTTGCTCAGGAAGCTAGTAAGGTCAACCATATTTACTAAGAAGTTCCTTCTCTCTGCAATGTAACAATTAGAACGGTATGTATTATATTAAAAAATTCTAAGTAGCTTTCAAGAAATTAAATATAGGACACATGTGCTATATTTTTGTCCGGGAGTGTAAGTACACTTAAACATACAAGTATATTTTTTCATGCAATTTGTGAGTTGTGAATATTATTTAACGCCAATAACTTGACATATAGGAATCAAAATGTCTGAAAATTCTTCGGAACCAAGTGCAGGACCGTCTGGAATTAAAATAATAGGTCGGCAAAAATTATTTAATATAATAGAGGAACAGGGGAAGGAAAATATTAACCAAAAATTAGATAATTTAGAACAGTTCCTTGTAGCTGATCAGAATTATTCTGCGGAAGAATATCACGCGTTCAAGCAAAGAATATCACGATTTAAAGCAGAATTTAAACGTAGATGGACGCGTGCCACTTATAATAAAAATCGATTTTTAAAACAAAACGAACAGTGGCTTAGAGGAACATTTGAAATTCCTACATCACAATCTAATTTTTATCATGCACGCAAACCATTTGTAGAATTAACAGAACGCAGCAAAAGAAGGAAGACAGAACATCTTCGCAAAAATATAAGTGCTGAGGAGCCCTCATTTGCTGCACAGTCAAAGTTAAGATCTGAAGGATTAACAGATGCTTCGCATATATTAAAAGAAGTGACGAAATCGCCCACGCACGCAGCAGTGATTCGCAAAATGTCTTCGGGTAAGAAGAATGAGGAAGAAAATAAAAAATTGACGAATCTGCAGGCTCTTGCCTTATTTGTGGAGGCAAAGTTGTCAAAAAGACAATACGAAATCATTCGAATGGCAGATAAAAAATTGTTTCCATGTTATACCATTATACAGAACGCAAAAACGGATTGCTACCCCGGGAAGGAATCATATACAATTACGGAAAGCTGCGTTGAAATTAATTTACAAAATCTGTTGGATCACACAGTTGCCCGATTAGTAATATATTTAGATGAAATTATAAACACTTTGACTGAAAATTCTTTAACTTTAATATGCAAATGGGGATGCGATGGGTCGCAACAAGTGCAATATAAGCAAACATTCGTGGAAAATAGTGATTCGGATGCTAATATATTTCAAATAAAGTTTGTGCCTTTACAATTAATTACAAAAAATAAAAAGATAATTTGGCAAAATCCAACGGCATCATCTCCGCGATACTGCAGGCCCATTAAAATCAGATTTATTAAGAAAACGGATGATATTACAAATGAAGAAATAAATTATATGCAAAAGAAAATTGACAATTTAAAAAGCACACAAATTTTATTAAGCAAAACCATATCCGTTTCACACACCTTACTATTCACAATGGTTGATGGTAAGGTGTGTAACGCTGCCATAAATACGAAATCAACTATGAAATGTTTTATATGCGGTGCTACAACTAAAAATTTTAATAATTTAGAACAAACTAGGGAAGTAAACCCCGAGACACTAAAATTTGGATTGTCGACATTACATGCTCGAATAAGATTGTTTGAAAACCTGCTGGAAATTTATAAGATATATGTATCTTATAAACTTCCAGTAAAGAAGTGGCAAATTCGAGACAAAAGTGAGAAAGAAATTGTAGAAAAAAGGAAAAGGAATATACAGCAGCAGTTTAAAGAGAAAATGGGCCTCATCGTACACGTTCCAAAACCTGGATTTGGAAATTCCAACGATGGGAATACGAGTCGCAGATTTTTTGCTAATCATTTGTTATCCGCAGCAATAACAGAAATTGACATTGAATTAGTATACAGATTAAAGGTCATACTACAAGCTATTACAAGCGGATACAAAATTAATACTAAAAAATTTGCAACATATGCCTCCAACAATGCCAAATTGTATGTCAGTCTATATTCGTGGCACCCGATGACACCTACGTTGCATAAAATTTTAATTCATGGTGCAATTGTCATTGAAAATGCTATTTTGCTTATTGGCCAATTATCCGAGGAAGCAGCTGAGGCAAGAAATAAGCATTTTCGCGAATATAGACGTAGTTATAGTAGGAAATTTTCGAGGAAATTATGTAACGAGGATGTTATGAATCGACTTTTATTAACATCAGATCCTCTTTTAACAAGCCTCAGACCCAAAAAGAAAACAAAAACATTACCATTTCTAAAAGAAACAGTCGAGTTACTTGAACCTCCTAATTTTGCACCTTCCGAAGACGAAAGCGAGGATGAAGAAGAAAATGATGGCCAGACCGGAAATCAAAGTGAAAATGAAGATGAAAGCGAAGACGAAGAGAATTAGGAAGACGCAGACGAAGACATAATAAATAAGGAGTACTATCTGCAGAAATATAAGGTAACAATTCTGTCACAAAGGTAACAATAATATAACAAATATTGTATAACAATATAACAAATAATATAACAAATATAACAAATACGATAAATTAGATTTCATATGCTATAAATAAATATTCTTGTGATTACAGATAATCGACTTTTATACATTTACTGAAATCTATTCATTACAAGAAGATATTAATATGTTATTAATTTTACTGGGGCACAATGTGGATTATACCACGAATTAACAGTCACAATAAACAACTATATACACATCATATACATAATATCTCACACTTTCACCGATCAATCACGAATAAATATACATTTCAAGGGGTTTTTTTTATGCCGCAAGGCATTTTCCCCTAAACTGTATCATTTGAGCTAATAAATTATTATGATTTTTCAGGCTCAAATCTGTCTAATTAATTTTTTATTCACCCTTCTCCTCAATCTACTTCAGATATTATTTTGAAACATGAAATTTTTCCATGTTAGAAAGATTTCGACGATACAGCAAATATTTTTGTTAAGAAACATTTTTTTCTATAGTGATTAACTTATTTAAATATAAATGATAGTGCTCTGTAATACTAATAATATGTTTAAAAATTGCAAGAGAAATACCTGCAGTTCGTAGTATGTGACAAATGTCGAGGAATTTATGCAAATAAAAGTACTCTTACTTATATCCCGTCTCTTCCTTTTTCGTTTTAACTGTGATAAAAATAGTTAAAAATCTAAAGAATAGTGAGTTCAAGCTTTAAAATAGTTTTTGATTTACTAATTTTGGACGAATTTTGACAAAGTTATAGAAGTTTAAAGAGCCCGTCAATTTTAAAATACTCATGTCCGCTTTTTCGCTGCAAATACTCCACTGTGCGACGTCCAGGTCAAGGTCGGGCACGTATCACTACCCCAAGAGATGATAGGGCAATAGTAAGACACGTAAAAGTTGAACCCTTTGCCCATGCGGATGCTATTGCCTGCGATTTCGAAACCACCGCCATCAACAATCTCAGCACACCATTTCAGGTCAAACTGTTCGAAATCGTTTGAGGCAGGTTGGATTACGAGCGAGACAACCTGTTCGCGTACCAATGCTTACGCCTAGACATCGCTGCAATCGTTTAACGTATGCACGTCAGCGCGTCAATTGGCGGACACGCCAATGGAACAATGTGTTGTTCACAGACGAATCGAGATTTTGCCTCCACGGAAACGATCGGCGTCCTCAAGTTTGGCGTTATCGCGGAGAGCGAAATCGTCAGAGAAACACTGTTCCTGTAGCAGCGTATAATGGTGGTTCGGTAATGGTTTGGGCAGGTATTTCGCGGTTTAACCGGACGCAATTGGTAATCGTACGTGGTAGGTTGAATGCTAGCCGGTATATCAATGAAATTTTACGTCCACATGTCCTACCTTTTCGTCAACGAATTGGAAACCGATTTCGATTAGTCCAAGATAATGCTCGGCCACATACAGCGAACATTACAAGACGGTTCCTGTCGCAACACCGAATTAATACGCTACCACATCCAGCAATGAGCCCAGATCTAAATCCAATTGAACACGTTTGGGATATGATGGGACGTCGATTGCGAACGGAGTATCCGCATTTAAGGAATTTACGTGCGCTGGAAAATACGCTCCTTCGAATTTGGGATCAAATTCCACAAACCATGATACGGCGATGCATTAATATGCGTGAACGATTGCAGGATGTGATTAACAACCGTGGTTTAGCCATAGTATGATCAATTGAGAAATTCAGACGTTATCTCGAAGGTTATCATTTCACGGTCACTACCGACCATAATAGCCTACGATGGCTAAGGTCAATGAAAAATCCGAACGGTTGACTTGCTCGCTGGGCCCTGTCTCTTTTGGAATACAATTTTTAAATCATTTACCGTCAAGGCGCGTTACATAAAGTTCCCGACCGGTAGAAGGAGCCGAAACCCTTACCGCGATTCTCAATGCACCGGATTGGTATTCGAGATAATTTACCGATGTAGAGAAATTCCCATCTCGTTTTCCGGAATGGAAAATTCTGGATGACCAACTGTACGTAAAGAGACCCAACACCGATATTTCAGATGTCACCGCGGACCTCGACGAATAGAAACTAGTAGTACCGGAGGATAAACCATCCGAAAATCGCGAAGCGCACGATCAGCCTCAAACCGGACATTTAGGAGTCGAAAAAATGTATTACCGCGTAGCCATGCGATACTATTGGCCAGGAATGTACAAAGACATCGCGGAATACGTACGACGATGCGCTGTTTGTCAACGCGCTAAAGTAGAACAGCTAGCTCCGGCAAGGTTGATGGGATATCGAATCGCGGAAAAACCGTGGGATATTATCGCCGCGGATATTATGGGACTATTGCCGCGTAGTCTTTCGGGCTTTACATACATATTAGTAGTCCAGGATTTGTTCACCAAATGGGTCGAATGTTGCCCTTTACGGAAAGCTACTGGGAAAAAAGTAAAAGAGGCCTTCAACGACCTAGTTTTGTGCCGTTGGGGAGCACCGTGAGTATTAGTTACAGATAACGGAACGGAATTCAAAAATAGGGAAATTTCCGATCTCGCGGAGCAATTCGGCATTCTTCAATCGACTACTCCTCCGTATCACCCATAATCTAATCCCGTGGAGAGAGTAAATCGTATTTTAAAAACCATGATTATATCATATATAGGAAAAGATCATCGTGAATGGGATCGACATCTTTCGGATTTTCGGTTCGCGTACAATACTGCTCACTATACCTCAACAAAATTTTCGCCCGCTTTCCTAAACTTTGGTAGAGAACCTAGACCGGTTAACTATTACCGCGATTCATCCTCGCAACCTGAGGAAATAGTACCGGCTAATAGCGATGCGTGGGAAAAACGGTTGCGACAATTAAAATTGATTCAGGATTAGGTAGTGAGAAACCTCGACAAAGCGATAGTAAACCAAGCATCGCGCTACAATCTAAGACGTAGAGACGACCAGTACTCTCTAGGCGATTTAGTATTACGTAGAAATCACGCGTTATCGTCGGCCGAAAAGAATGTCGCCGCAAAATTGACGCCGAAATTCCTAGGTCCATATCGGATAGTCCGTAAGATATCACCTTTAATTTACGAAATCCAGGGAGCGGCGGATCGCCAACCGGTAAAAACCCATAATATTTAACAAAACTAAAAAATAAAAAAGTTTTACTGTTGCATTAGTGTTGTCACATCGATACACCGGTTCGGATTACATTACATACGCTGCCGCTCGTCAAGTGTCAAAATTCATGGGGGAACCCCCTAAGTGGTGGGGATAGTAACGTTGCAGTTATCCAGTCCATCGTTCGTTGCAGTTATCCAGTCTTTACTGTACCTGGAAGTCTGAGCAGCTCTTCGTCAGGCCGTCGAAGACGCCCGAGATTTTTATTACACAACTTATGGAGCGACGGTGAGGGAGATTCCGCCGCCGAGGGATGCGGCAACCCAAACACAGCCGCCAAGGACCAACGACGTAGGGGTTCAAGTCGGGAGCCGCGCGCTGCCAGTTCCGGCACGGCCAACCACGTCCCAGGGGACCCAGACATATCGGGTCGAAATGATTACCAGGCCGACCCAAACACCTCGAGTCGACTGGTGTATCAGGGCGACACAGACGCCCGCAACACCGGCAACTGTAGATCGGGCCGTGCAAACAGGAGAGCAGGAGAGAATAATCATTCCCCGGGTCGACTGGGAGAGACGATCGTCAGAGACCCCCATTCGCCCCCTTATTCCGAGGAAGGAGGAATCAACAACCTTCTCGTGGGAGAAGGTAATGAATAAACCGGAAGCACCGAAGAAGAAACCACAAGAAGAGGTTCCCGAGGCGGTCGCCCCAAAGATAATACCGACGGCACCGAAAAAAAAAAGTAGTATCTTTCCGATACGTACCGAAACGGCAGCGTGCTGGAATTGCGGGGTGGTAGGACATCGTTATACAAAGTGCCCCAAACCGCAACGACAACCCTACTGCTACCGTTGCGGGAAGCGGAATGTATCAGTCAACGAATGCCCGAGATGCGCCGAGGAGTGGCGCGAGGAAGAGGAGTTTAACACGTTCGCGACGGGGCCTGAATTCACCAGCCGCACCGTGGGGCGGGACTGTTTTTCGTACTTGATCCCATCGGGCGGGCTGAGCCCCCGGTGGTACATGAACCTTGCCGCATTATAGTAATTGACACGTTTGCAACGGGCCTGTACTTAGTGGCTCTGCCGTGGGGTTGCGCTGTTTTTCGCATTTTCTCCCATCTGACGGCGATGTTTTGAAATAAATCATATGCTACGTGTTTCAACACTGTGCATCTTTTGAGAACATAAAACGATCGAAATAGAAACACACATTTTTGTTTCTATCGAAGCTACTGTTACGTCGAAACGTTTAAAATCCGCGCGGCTATACTAGCCGATCCTGAGCTTCTTCCTACGAACGCCTAGAAAATATATATAGGCGCCACTTCCTGGGCGATGCAGCGCCAACGCCTTAGAGAAGGGGAAAAGGGACCCATGCGTAGCGGCGCGAGATGCACGCGAGTCAGTGTTTTCCCTTTTTTTGTCTAGTGCGTTACGCCTCAGTGTTTAAACCTTTTTATCTCAGTTCAAATCAGTGCAATTATATATCATAACGAGCTTCAACATTCCTCAGTCTTCAGGTATGTAAGGTATCATACCCCCAAAACATTTTCACCACAAATTAAGCGGTCGTAAGACCCGAAAAGCGGTCGTAAGACCCGACAAGCGGTCGTAAGACCCGGCAAGCGGTCGTAAGACCCGAAAAGCGATCGTAAGATCCGAAAAGCGGCCGCAAGGCCCGTAGAGGGGTACGCCAATCGTACTCCCTCTGATTACATACGCGGTCAAATTAATGACCCCTTTAGGGTTTGCCCTTGATTACACTCACACATCTCACATCATACACAAATCAGTTAAATACACGATCTTTCATGAGGTTTTTTGACCGTAAGGTTTTTTTCCTCGGGGTCCACCCCCAAAATTATTGTTGTTTTTATTTTAATGAACCCTGTCACCTTTTTCCATAAACCACGGAACTCAGACAAGAGGTTTGAGTTTCGACGACTCAACAGCTACGCTGAACTATTATTAGGAGGTCAAGAAATATAACAAAATTAACATTTTGCTATAATAACTTATATAATATTTTTGCTCTGAGGTAATGTTCTATATATATCTAAATATTTAGTTGGAATACTTTTGAAGTAATCTGACATCTGTATATGTGTTCCGACATAAGAATAACAAACCCAGGCACGTCTAATCCCTCCCGCACGGGATTATTCCTACCGCCACGCCATCAACCGGAATAAAGGTTCAATCCGAATTACCGGTTGACTTTAAACTAGCATTATCCGTGTGAACCTTGCATAGTCACCGCGTTAGCAGTTTTCATCCGATCTTTTCAACCGACTCAAGTCAAATTTATCATCCAAAGTTATTGTTCTCGTTATCGTCGTCCAGTGTCCGTCGTGAGTGTTAATCGTGCATTAAATAATTGTGTAAACTGTCGACTGAGTGTTTTTTTTTATTCTCTACCAACTTTTCATGACTTTGTCCTGCAACCGCCTGTGCTCCGTCTCCTTATAGGAGAGAATCAGCTAATCACTGACCACTTAGCCAACTGGAAAAAACTCGTTGGATACCGTGGTCAAAGAAACAATATGCATTGTAACCTAATCCCAAATCGAATCTCAGTCAAAAATATTATCCATAGGATGTCACGAAGGAAATTTGATGATTCATCAGATGAATCTGATATACAATGTTATCAAAGAAAAAGAGCACGACCTATTTGCTATACATTTTGCCCTGCTTGCGACAATCAGCCGGCCTTGTGTATAAAATGTTTCGAAAAAATTCACAAAAAGAAATAGTTCTCCTTTGTACATAAATATGTAAATAAATTTGTTACTTACAATAATCACCTTTTTATTAGATTGACACCGGCGTGTACCACCGGTGGCTCATCCCGCCCGATGGGACAATTCTACATGTACCACCGGTGGTTCATCCCGCCCCATGGGATAGACAAGAATGTACCACCGGTGGTACACCCCGTCGCGAATGTGTTAAAGCACGGTGCGCGCAGACAAGCAGGACCTCCACGACACAAAAGGGGCAACTGCCGAGGGAGGCACCGGGGCCTAGCAGGCCTGAACGGACCGAGAGATATCGGGGCGAGAGGGACGAAAAACGCTGCGACCTACCGTCGCGAAGTCTAAACGCATTAAGTTAAGGGCCATCCGTGCCGACTATCGGCACAAGAAACGAAACTTTTTTGTGTTCTTTGTTTTAGTCTGTAAGCATTAATATAGGGATCAAAAACAACGTCAAAGTCTCTAATGGAAATCATTCAGTACGGCGGTACTGCAGAAACCCAACCCCCCTTTCACTATCTCCGAGCTAGATCTTCGTTGCGTTTTTTTTTTAATTAGCGATTACAGATAGGCGATCCGTACGCAGCCTATTACTCTCGAGCGTCAAATGAATAATTATTGCAGATAATTAACGAAGGTTAAGGTGGTATCGGAGAAAAGACGAAGAAAAGAATAACGCGCAGAACACGATAAGTAAACTCTAATTGTATTGTCAATAGTCCAGTAATTCGGGTATATTTCATTACGTTTTTTTTTTTTGTTTGTTTTTTTTTTGTCTTGATACGTGGGGCGATCAAATATGAACGAGCCTTTGTCCTCTGTGTATTTGGAAATATTTTTATGTGTTATTAAACAGTTGAAGTCGTTTGGTAGGCATTCTTAGAGTAAGGAAACAAGAGCAATCGGGTGATTCCGTTTAATATTTCGTTTAATATTTGTAACGATGAGCGAGAAAACTGTGCCCGTCTCCATTGAGCAACGTGTTATAATAAAGTTCTTACCGCGTGAAAATGTAAAACCGGCCGATATTTACCGTAGACCTCATTCCCAGTTTGGTGAGGATACCATTTCATGGCCACGTGTGAAGATATGGTGTAATAAGTTTAAAGAAGGTCGTGAATGCGTTGCGAATGAAGCGCATGCACGTCGTTCTCGGAGCAGTACGACTACTGAAAACATTGTACGCATTCGTGAGCTTATCGAAAATGATCGACGCCTCACAGTGCTCGAAATTTCGGGAGAGCTTGGAATTAGCTATGGTAGTGTTCAGTCAATAATTAGGAAGCAGTTAGGGTTTAAAAAAATCACAGCTCGTTGGGTCCCAAAACTGCTAAATGAGGATCACAAGGCCACAAGAGTTTGGATATCTGAATTGCTGCTGAAACGTTTCGAGGAAGAAGGGGACACATTTTTGCATAAAATCGTCACCTGTGACGAGACATGAGTGCATCATTACACTCCCGCATCCAAACGTGCAAGTATGGAATGGAGAAGGACAGGCGAAGGAAGTCCTGTAAAGGCCAAACCTCGACTGTCGGCGGGGAAAGTGTTGACCACAGTTTTTTGGGATTGGAGAGGGGTTCTACTCGTGGATTTTTTACACGATCGTCGAACCATCAATGCAGCTTATTATTGTAACCTCCTAGACGAAGTTAGGCTTCAGTATCGACGCAAAAGGCGAGATTGTCATATCCGCGAGGTGTTGTTTCTTCACGACAACGCTAGGCCGCATACAGCAGCTGTAACGCAGCAGAGGCTGGTGGAAATGAAATGGAAAACGCTTGATCACCCACCTTATAGCCCAGATTTGTCACCATGTGACTTTTATCTCTTCGGACCCTTAAAGGAAGCGCTTGAAGGTGAGCGCTTTGAGGACAACGATCAAGTAGAAACATTCGTGCGCAACTGGTTGGGTACGTGCGCAGCTTCATTTTATGAAAATGGAATAAAAAAACTACCCAAACGTTGGGAAAAATGCATATTAGTAGGAGGAGACTATGTAGAAAAGTAATTTCAATACCTGCAAGTGATATCTTAAAAATAAACTTGATTTTAAAAAAAGGCTCGTTTATATTTGATCCACCCACGTATATTGTGATAGTCTATTACTATAAGTATCGACTGCACCTTCGTTCTTTCCCGGGAGGAGTTGCCAAGTGGTCCCACATAAGAGCAAACATTTACGGGAAAAAAAATTCGAGTTTCTTTTCTTTCTGGGTTTCCTTTCTTTTCGGCCCGACCTTTCGGTCTCCCGTAAGGGGGGGGGGGGGGGGGGGGGAGTTGTCACGTGGTATTTTATACCCATCGCAAGGAACCCCTCGGGCCAAAACGGGTCATCTCATAGGCAACAACCGTCTAGAGAGAGAACGAAGCGCGCGAATTATTATAAATGTAATCTGCCGCCGCAATGTTTTGTATGAACCGCCGGGGGAGAGATCAACAACATCGACGGAACGTCGTACGTCGTTGGAATACGCCAGAGCCCTGCCGCTATCCCGCGCAGATCCTCCGCTAGGCTAGGAGAGGGTGCGGAGCAGGAGGAAAGGATCAGCGAGCGAGCGACGTACGGCGAAGGAAAACGACGTTATCCTGCCGCTTCCCCGCAGCGGCCCTACGAACCAGGAAGAGGAACCACGGAGCCGGAGGAGACGCGACCGAAGAAGACTTCGTGGGAATTCGGGGGTTCCGGCCGTGGGTGGGGGAGACCACGAGGTGTCGCACGATCTCGCACAAGGGCTCGGTACCGATTATCCTATTATTCTGTTACTGGCGATTGCCTCGTGTAGAGTTCGGTGAAAATCAAGCGAAGACGAAAAGTCCAGTAATATCGTTCCGTGAGGAATTAACGAGCGCAGTGCGTGGACACCTTGGTAAGTCTCCTCCACTTACTTAACGTGTAAAAGGGGTCGTGAGATCGGGAATACCGCCACGTGGGTTGTAGTCCACCAGGCTTGATATTCACGGGTAGGTTCTGAAAAGTGTGACCGGGGTGGTTTTTGTTCGTAGGGAATTAGTTTAAGTTAGAAGGTTCAAAACCGGGGGCCCCTGTCCGGGCGTTCGCGGATCCTAGCGTCCGGACTTTATCGTTTCGGCGAGAGATCGCTTCACGATCTCTCGAATCGCCACCCGGCCGGATCACTGAACTTGTCTCGGGGAATATCATAGCGCTAGCGATTAAAGTATCGTCTCGAGTAGGCGTTTGCCAATATCGGGCCCTCCCACATCTCGATCTCACGAACCCTTGGTGCGGGGATAGAACGTAGGTGCATGTTATCGTCCCGTGTATTTCGTTTGTCGCGTGATTCTTCGTCTTTTTCTCTGTCTAGACGGTCGCCAGTACGGAATCGTTTCGGAATCGTCGCGTAAAATCAAATAAAGCGTATCGCGGATAGTTTAAGTACATTAGTTTTATTGCGTGTAGCATAATTGCGTCGCGTTACCGTTAGATAATAGAGTTGCGTTGCGTTACAGTTAGATCTTGAATTTACTTCGCGTTACTGTTAGACAATAGAGTTGCGTTACATTTAGATCATAGACTTGCGCCGCGTTTCGGTTAAGTAGTATAGTTGTGTCGCATTGCGATTAATTAGTATTTCGCGCCGCGTTTCGTTAATTCTAAGTTAAATTTAGTTAATTGCGATATTTCTAATAGATCGGATATCGGTTTTTTCGCCGAGTGTAAAACGATTGTTTCGCGCTCAGAGTACTTTGGTTCGCCTGTGCGTCGTAGCCGAGTTAATTCATAAGTAAATATCATTGTTATTTTTCTTTACATATAACGCTGAGTCGAGTTCTCTCACTGTAAAACCCCCCTTGTGTTTCATCTCGTTTGCCTCCGCGTTAGTTATTTTACCCACAAAGAATCCCGCCACTCTACCCGATTGTACGGTTGCTGAGCTGTCGAGCAGTTTCGTCGCCGATTCGAGTCTCCGCGTTGTTCCGGGACAGATCTTCAAGCGAATTTCTTCGCTTTCCACCGCAGAATCCCGGTTCGCGCCTAAGTTCGTTATCGCGACGCTGAGAAGCGTCTGGCGCCCAATCGAAAGAAAAATTCAAGCGATATCGAACAAATTAGAATCGGGCGCCGAAGCGCTACCCGCTCGCGGATCCGCGGAGGTGCTGCGGCCGTTATCGTCGCGAACCAGATAGGGTATCCGCGGGGGGACAGCGGGATCGCGGGCATATACGGGCTAGCCGCGAAATCCCGCGTAGCATAGTACATATAAGAGCAATTTATATACTCTAATTTTGTATTGATATTTTTTGGATATATTTTTAGAAACGAGTTAATGAGAAAATTGGCTCTTTTTGTTGTTATTATTGTGATTATCTGATGAATAGAATAAAGACAAGGATAGGAAAAGGATGTAGGAAGAGTGGTAATGTTTATTGATGTATGAGGAGTAGTGAGCAGGGATATTTAGGTGGGAGAAGGAGAATAAAGAATAGTATTAACGAGAGGGAGGAAAGAAGGTGTGCAGAGGGGAATATGGGGGGATGTAGGGGAGAAGGGGGATGGATAACTTTTTTCTCTGTACCTTTATGAAATTTGGGCTTTGGAGTGCGAGAAGTGTTAGGAATAAGAAGGAGGAGATAAGGAGGATCATGGAAGGATTAGATGTGTTAGCGATCACAGAAACATGGTTAAAGGAGGAGGATGATTTTAGTATACCGGGGATATATGTAATAAGAAAGGATAATGAAGCGAATGGTAGTGGTTATGTTCAACACATAATATATATGTTGAAGTAGAAATTAAGGTTTTGTTGAATCGGTGGTTGTATCTGCTTATGTCCAGGGTGACTCGGCAGATAAAATCTATATGGAGCACCCACAAGCATTTATAGAATACGGTGAGGAACATAAAGTTTACAAGTTATTAAAGACTATGTACGGATTGAAATAGTCTGGAAGAGAGTGGTACAAGAAATTAGATAAATATGTGACAAGCCAAGGTGCCAGAAGAACAGAAGCGGATCCATGCGTTTATATATTCGGAGCTAATAACAATAAAGTAATTATGGTCAGTTACGTCGATGACATTATCTTAGCGTCAAAGAATAAGGATAAATTAAACGAAGTTAAGTGTAAGTTAAAATCGGAATTTGAAATGACTGATCTCGGGCCGATTAGTGACATTTTAGGTATTAAAATAAAAAGAAACGAAGAAACGGGAAGCATGAGCCTTTCACAAGAAAATTATACTATAGAATTAATAAATAGATTTAATATGCAGAACGCAAAAACTGTTTCAACGCCTATAGAAGTCAATGTAAAAATATCAAAAGATATGGAACTATCAACAGAAAAGGAAAAACAGGAAATGGAAAAAAGACCATTTAAACTGGACACCTCAACAGTGGTCCAGAGTAATTTTTACAGATAAACCGAAATTTAATCGATTTGGGTCTGATGGTAAAGTGTACGTGAGACGTCGCAAAGGAGAAGAATTTCATAAAAATTGTATTAAACCGACTGTAAAAGGTGGTGATGGGTCAGTACTCATTTGGGGCGCTATGACAGTGAGAGGTACTGGTCCTATTCATCGCATAACTGGAATCATGGACAGATACGCATATTTGGATATTGTAAAAAACGTATTACTACCATTTGCCGAAGAATACATGCCACAGGAATGGATCTATCAAACGGATAATGATCCAAAACATTCCGCAAAAGTCATCAAGACATTTCTGAGTGACAATAATATTCACGTAATGAACTGGCCAGTACAATCTTCGCATCTGAATCCAATTGAGATGCTGTGGATTGATGTCGACAAACATGTACAAAAGCAGAAACCCAAAAATATTGATGAATTGTATACTATTGTACAGGAAGCATGGAATTCGATACCTGCTGGTAGATGTATTCGACTTATCGAATCCATGCCGCGAAGGTGTGCTGCAGTTATAAAAAATAAGTGTCTACATACGAAATATTAATGTATTATAATTATAAGTTAAATAAACATGTGAAAATATAGGTGTTTTGATGTGTACTTAAGTATGTGTCCGTAGAAAACTTTACACTTCGTCATAAAAATATGAAAAACTTTTTAATTATAGCAAATTAAAGAAAGCTATTTTGAAATCTTATTATGTGAAGAGGTTATAATTCGCGCGTGAATACGTGGCGTTAGTTATGTAGGCCCCGCCGTTGGGTGGCATTGCAGAAAGTTTGTGGCGACACCTACTTCCGGCGTAAAAGCGCAGCGGAGAGTGCATTTCCGCACGTAGGTTCATTCTCTCGTGAAACATTCAGGCGACGCAACGCATTTTGTAATCATTGAGTTTTCGTTAACCTCGCAGTTTGCATAGTACTGCGCGGAGAATTTATGCGAACTATTTAACCCATACAGTTTTACTTGTAATTAGCTGCTATTAAGTATATCTGTAAATATAGTTATTCAGTTTAAATCTAGTGGACTTATTTACTCCTTTTCTCACGTCGGTAAAGTAGAGTTCCCTATTTACTGGAACAGAACTCTACAATTGGTGACCCCGACGTGATTAAAATCGAAAAGGAAGTTTAAAAAAACAGTTATTTATTGTAATTTCGATCGAGGTGTACTAAAAAAAATGCCGCTAACGCACTCGCCTGCGAGAGAAAGTGCTAATATGGCGGATTTAGAGGGGGCGCATCAACCCTCGCAAGACGCCTTAAACGAGGCAGCCATTGAATCAGCGACGCTTAAGAAGTTGCCGCCATTTTGGAGAGAAAACCCAGGCGTCTGGTTCATCCAAGTTGAGGCGTTATTCGATTTGGCAAGAATAACCAGCGATGATAGGAAGTATCGGCACGTTATAACGCAATTGGACCAGTCCGTTTTACCATTTGTGGCCGATGTCCTGACTTCGCCGCCGGCTCGGGGAAAATACGAGGCGATAAAAGAAAAGCTAATTAATGCTTTCGATGAATCCCCGGAGTCGAAATTGCGCCGGGTATTGAGATCACGGAATATGGGGGATGATAAACCGTCCCATTATTTACAAAAAATGAGGAACCTGGCCGGAGACCAGATTAGTGAAACTGTTTTACGCTCACTTTTCCTTGAGCAGCTCCCGGAAAACGTGAGGAGCATCTTGGTAATCAGTGAGACCCGAGACCTGGCAAATCTGGCGCTCCAGGCGGACAAAATTCTTGAGATGCATTCCTGCCATGTAGCAGCGGCATCGCAGGAACTTCAGCGAGCCCCCCCGCCGACGATGGATCGAGATGACTTGCGGGAGCAGGTCGAACGCTTAACACGGATGGTCGAGGCGTTGGCCACGCGGTCTAGGCCAACGTTTCGAAGGAAGCCAACATGGCGATGGCGATCGAACTCAAGGGACAATGGATTCCGCCGACGCTCCCTGTCCCGGGGAGATAGAGGTGGTTTGTGTTACTACCACCACCGTTTTGCGGAAAGGTCACACAAGTGCGTGCAGCCATGCTCATGGACGGGACCGCTTCCTGGGCATAGCAGTAATGGCTCCAACACAAAGAACACCCAGGAAAACTAGTAGCGCAGCCCCGAGTTCAGACGGCGTCGGATGGCGGCGCGGAAAACTGCCGTTTAGTAGTTAGGGATATTAATACAAATTTAAATTTTTTAGTCGACACAGGGGCGGACATCTCCGTGTTGCCGCTTAGATCGGCGATAAGAGACCCCGTCCCTAGCGATTTTAGATTATATACGGCAAATGGAACAGCTATTGAGACTTTTGGAACATCCAAGCTGACACTCAATCTGGGATTGCGGCGTCCATTTCTCTGGGAGTTTATTGTTGGTAAAGTACAGCAGCCAATTTTGGGAGCGGATTTTCTGAAAAGGTACGGTCTTCTGGTTGACGTACGTAACAGAAAACTGATCAACGGACTGACGAATTTACATACGATAGGACAGATAAGTACAGTTTTCCAGCCGTCATTAACTACAATTTGTAATACTAATCCATATCAAAATCTTTTAAAACAGTATATTGAAATCACACGACCGTTACAGCGACAAGACGTACCTACGCATAAAATTCAACACCACATCGTCACCAGTGGGCCACCATGCGCAGAACGAGCTCGCAGACTTGCTCCGGAAAAATTGAGAGCAGCACAGAAGGAGATTAACCACCTTCTGGCCCAAGGGATTTGTAGGCCATCTAGTAGCTCTTGGGCTGGCCCTCTGCACATGTTGCCCAAGAAAAATGGTGATTGGAGGTTATGTGGTGATTACAGAAAACTGAACAGCCTTACCGTTCCCGACAAATATCCTATTCCTCATACTCAAGATTTTGCTCATAGACTCGATGGGACGGCAATTTTTACAACTTTGGACCTTGAAAAAGCCTACCACCAAATACAGGTAGCGCCAGAAGACCGGGAAAAGACTGCTATTATTACTCCATTTGGCCTTTTCGAGTATAACGTAATGACGTTTGGTCTTAAAAACGCTGCTCAAACCTTTCAGAGATTCATGGACGTCGTACTCCGGGGTTTGGATTTCGTATTTTGCTACATTGATGATGTGTTAATAGCTTCCGCCAATGAGCTGGAGCACAAGGAATATTTAAAGCAGGTGTTCGATAGGCTAAAACAATACGGCATTTCCATAAATATTAATAAATGTGTTTTTGGATCTCCTTCGGTACGGTACTTGGGGTACCTGATTAACTCTAAGGGAGCCAGTCCGGTACCAGAAAAAATAGAAAGCATTATAAATTATACTAAACCGAACACCGTCGCGGATTTGCGCGGATTTCTTGGTATGCTTAATTTTTATAGACGGTTTATTAAGAATGCCGCTAACAAACAGGCCCCTCTAAATAAATATTTAGAGGGTGCAAAAAAAAACGATAAAAAACCTATCGAATGGACCTCGGAAACAAAGAAGGCTTTCGAGGATTGCAAAAGCTCATTGGCGAACGCAACGTTGTTGGCACACCCGAAAGTTAACGCACCATTACTGTTACAGATGGACGCTTCTGACTCGGCTAGTGGAGCGGTTTTACAGCAAAAGGTGAATGGAATATGAGAACCTCTCGGTTTTTACTCCAAAAATTTTACACCACAGGAACGGCGATATAGTACATACGACAGAGAGCTCACTGCTATTTTTAAAGCCATTAAACATTTTAAATACTACATTGAAGGACGTCACTTTACAATACAGACGGACCACAAACCGCTAATTTACGCTTTCCTGCAAAAATCCGATAAAGCTTCACCGAGACAGTTACGACAACTTGATTACATTGGACAATTTACAACGAATATAACCCATATTCCAGGATCCGCTAATGAGGTGGCTGATGCTTTGTCACGGCTGGACGTGATTAGTCTGCCAGTCGTGATTACCACTCAGCAGCTAGCCGAGTATCAGAAGACAGACACAGAACTGACACAGTTATTACAGGGCAATTCATCGTTAGAATTGAAAAAGCTAAGACTGGACAATACAGACGAGACTGTGTACTGTGACATTTCACATGATAATATTAGACCTTATGTGCTAGCAGCGTTGCGGAAGCAAATATTTAACACTGCGCATAATGTTTCTCATCCGAGTGGCAGGGCAACGAAAAAGCTCATTAGTAACAGGTTTGTTTGGCCAGGCATGAGCAAGGACATTTTGAATTGGGCCAGAACCTGTTTTCCCTGCCAGCGGAGTAAAGTCTCAAGGCATGTTAGAAACGTTCCACAGCGTATGGTTGTTCCAGGCGAACGTTTTCAGCATGTCCATATAGATTTAGTAGGTCCTTTACCGCCAGTGGACGGGTACAGATATTGCCTGACAATGATCGACAGATTCTGCAGGTGGCCTGAGGTGGTTCCCATTAAGGACATGGGAGCAAGTACAGTTGCTAAGGCATTCTGCGCTGTGTGGATTAGTAGGTTCGGAGCTCCAGCTACCATAACCACGGATAAAGGATCTCAGTTCGAAGGAGCAGTTTTCAGGGAACTTACAAAGTTAATAGGGTGCAAGCACATTCATGCGACAGCATACCATCCAGCCTCAAATGGCATGGTGGAAAGGTGGCATACTCCCTACGGTACTGCTCGGATTAAGGAGCAGCTTTAAAGAAGATATTGGAGCTACTGCAGCAGAATTATTATATGGGGTTCCTCTCAGGTTACCGGTAGAGTTTTTCATCGACACACAGGACACAGACAATTTTTATTTAGATAAATTTAGAGAGCAGATGCGACAGATTCGACCAAGACAGACGGCACACCACGATAGACGGAGACATTTTGTACCCAAAGCGTTACATAATTGCACACACGTTTTTGTTAGAGTAGATGCGGTAAAGAGACCACTGGAACAACCATACGAAGGACCATATAAAATACTACAGCGTGTTACGGATATTACTTATTTGATAGATTATAAAGGGAATCCGATAGTTTTTTCCACGGAACGTTTAAAGCCGGCATTTGTTGAGGTAGGATGCCAAGACGAAACGACACCAAAGATGTATAGTAGGTTAGGATCGTCTGCTTTCCCTGACAGGTCAAGCGTCTTGGAGGGGGGTAGTGTGGCGACACCTACTTCCGGCGTAAAAGCGCAGCGGAGAGTGCATTTCCGCACGTAGGTTCATTCTCTCGTGAAACGTTCAGGCGACGCAACGCATTTTGTAATCATTGAGTTTTCGTTCACCTCGCAGTTTGCATAATAGTGCGCGGAGAATTTATGCGAACTATTTAACCCATACAGTTTTACTTGTAATTAGTTGCTATTAAGTATATCTGTAAATATAGTTATTCAGTTTAAATCTAGTGGACTTATTTACTCCTTTTCTCACGTCGGTAAAGTAGAGCTCCCTATTTATTGGAACAGAACTCTACAAGTTAACCGCCATGCGTCGGAGCGTATCGTGCGATGAGAAGTGAAAGACATTTTAAGCTTGTTTCAGTACAAGTATTATTATGTATAACTTTAGTGTGTTTTGTGTTTAAATATATAATTTTTCAATATATTAAAAGCCATGTTTTTACTTATGTAACGTCCCCGGGGAAGACAAGTTCCAGTCGATAAACAAAGAAAATACTTTAAAGATAATAAATTTTTTTATTTTATTACCGACCGCAAATTACCGACCGCACCATAAAAATTCGCGTGGTAATGGGGTGGGGTAGCTTACGCGTGCAACATTGTTTAGAGTAGATTACCGATCGATGGCGCGCGCGTTAGTTAGAAAGAGACAGAAGATATACAGTAAATATTCGATATGTGCACAAATGATCTGTGCGATATGTGCAGCAAAGTTATCCCCACCACTGGGGGGAAGATCCCTTCTGACGCCCAGAAGCTCGATCGCCGAGAAATGTAACATGATCCGGTGTCGGGTATATCCGTGAAGCAATACATATACAAATATAAAACTTTTTTATTTTTGATTTTTTCGAGATCCAACTTTTACCAATAGATTCTTTACATTTTTCTGATTAAAGGGAGACCAAACATAATTTGGACTACATTTACTGGTTTAATTGACAATAAAAGTTTCTCACGTCGAAGAGGATAGCGAGTCAAAAAGAAAGAGACGCTACGATTGTGGCAGTCGGCAAAGATCAAAAGTCTGTTCGATTGTTTGCAATACTTGAGCATTGCTAATTTTTTTATTTTTCATCCATTCTTTTATATAACTTTCTCCATCATGTTCGCGACATTTTCCTGATTAAAATGAGAGCAAACACGACGTAATTTCAGTTATATTTACTTGCAATATCTTATTCTAGTAAAGTCATCGATGTACGCGTAACAATTGAAATTAGAAGTAAATATATCCCGAAGTACGTCGTGTTTGGTGTCATTTTAATGAAAAAAAATATTACAAATATGATGGAAAAAATTTCAAAGAAAAAAATCAGAAATAAGAAAGTTTTACTCTTGCATTAGGAGTGTCCTTCTGGTAGGTCACTGTTTGTTTACGTTCAGTCGCCTTCGCTCGAAATGTAGGAACTGTATGATATCTGCACCAGTTCAGACCCGAGAATGGTGCACATATCGAATATTTACTGTACTTCGAAACAGAATTAATATAAATTATTATTTAAATGTTTATATCATATATATTATTAATTATTCATTCATTATAAATTGCGTTATATTTTTAATTATTATTTTATATATTATTCGCGGTTAATTATTTTTTCTATTAAAACACTTATAATTTGCGTATGTAAAAATTATTAAAAATACGATTTAACGGGAAAACTTGTGAAAAACTAGTTAATAGTAAATCAAAGCGTATTTTTCCTAATCAAACTAATATATATTTGCTACTAAATAAAGTGTAATGAAAGAATAACTACTTTTTGAGCGGGAAAAACCCACGATTCTCGGGGTATAAAAGGGCGTGCAGCAGCGGCTGCGAGGGCAGAACAATCTTTGCAGTACTACGTGCCGGACCTCTTAGGAAGCGACGAACTGGAGCAGTTTTAACTGGTAAGAGCCTACAAGATTCTTAGTTTTGACTAGACAGCGGGTATCAGCCATTTGGATACTCGATCGTTGGGTAGTTCTAGTAGCCAGCTAACGCAGGCTCCCCGTTCAAACGGTCTTGTATCTGAAACTCCGTATGGAGAGTGCTATGCTCAGCCCCAGAAGGAACTAAGACATCGACGAGAGCTCTCCAGTCACTCACATACATATTTCTTATTTTTCTGAGTTATTAACTCGCCGTCAGATTCTCAGAGTTCGCTCTGGGTAGTTTAGTAGCCAGCTAACGCAGGCTCCCCATCATTGAGCGGCTTGGTCTCTGAAGCCTGTGTCTTTTGGGTGGCGTTTCAATAACTTCAATAAATAATTAAAGTCGAGTCATTTTTATTTGCAACCCTGTTGGTCACACGTCGTCATTTGATTCTTGCATCGTTGGGTAGTTCTAGTAGCCAGCTAACGCAGGCTCTCCAATTAAGCGATCAGGTTTTGGGTGTCGATTTGTGCTCTGACAAAAAGGGCCATGATCTAATTAGTTTAGAGTCAACCAAGGAGTAACTGTTCCACGTCCAATACGAATCTTATAGTTAATTTAAATAACCAAATATTGTTCTGTCAGTTCTGTTAGGATCTAGATCCATTATAAATTGCGTTGTACCTTTGTTATTGCGTATATCATTATAAAACCGCGTAATTGAAGTAGTTAGCTACCGTTCCGCGATTTGCGACAATTACAAGTCTATTATACTCTATTTTTACGTTTAGAATTCAGTTATATACATATACATTTTCATATTCACTAAAGAAATTGTTAATTATAATTCTCTTTCTCATAATTACTTAAATAAACTTAATTAATGAAAGGTATTAACCTGTAGATTTCACTCTTTAACCACACGCCACCACGATCCCACATTCTTTTAGTATTAGTTATAGCAAAACGAGTCGCTTAGTAGGCAAAAACCGCTCTTTGCTTCATAAGTGCTGTAAATACCTGATTCTAGTATCAGGGACGTTACACGTTATATAATATATAAAAAATAAATTTTTGGTGACAGCGGTGGGATAAGTTGAAAAACAGGATTGATCGCTGATCGTAGCTGCAGATACGTATCATTGGTCTACTGTGTGGCAAGAGAACTTTTCTCTGTGGAGGCTAAAACCTTTCATTTTTATATTACTAATAGGATAGATAAAAGAAAAAAAAAGAGAGTGGTAATACATATATATAATACATATATTGATATTTAATTATACTAATTTTTACGTAATTAATCCACAATGACAGACGAAGTAGAGATTCAACCCGAGAGCGCTTCTCGCTCATATCCCCAAATTAGTATACGCGACGCCGCGGACATAGTACCTTCGTTTGACGGGCATAATATTCCGATATATCAGTTTACTAAGAATTGTTTAAACGCTAAGTGTATGATTTCACCTCACGCTGAATACGGGTTAGTACAGCTAATTAAAAATAAATTGTACGACCAGGCATCGAGAGTAGTTTTAAGTGGCGAATATAACACAATAGAAGAATTAATCACTGTTCTAAAATCGCGTTTTGCCCCGACGTATACTTCGATACAATTATATGGAGACTTTTCAAAAATAGCACAAATGCCAAACGAAGCCGCCGTCGATTATAGTAGTCGCGTGTCAACTATTTTATCGGAAATTAAACATTGTAACGAGACAGAACATCCGACTGTCGCCCCGCAGTATAACAAAACAGCTGAAAGCAACGCGATCAAAGCATTTTTAACAGGGCTTAGACATGAAGTTTATAACGGTTTGCGTATTCACGAATTTATATTTTTAGACGACGCAATTAGTGCAACAATTAGGGCTGAAGCGGAGGTTAGAGAAAATCATTTACGTTTGAAAATGGCGGAAAATTACACGCGTTCGATTCGGTGTAGCAATTGTTTCGGATACGGACACAATACCAGTATGTGCACAAGCCAGGGCTTAGGTGGGCAACAAACTGCAAGAATACAATGGCAACCACGGTACTGCCAACATTGTCAACGATCGGGCCATACTATACAAAATTGCCGAAATATTAATCAACAAGGAAGATCCTGGAATCGCCCTGTCCAAGGACCACCGAGGAACAACTTTCCTAACCAACCCAATACCAATCTACCTGTAAATAACAATACACCTGTAACAAGGCCGCCTCCTACTTGCTCATACTGCAACAATATTGGACACACTGTCGATCAATACCGAAAAAAAGCTTATCAAGAAAGACAAAAAGAAACTAACCAACAGGTATGTAAAAGGACCAACCTCATAAAGCCAACCTGCAAAATAAAAAAACCACCTACCATAGAAATAGAAAACGAGAGTTTCCAACAAGAATCCGCTTGCTTTATGATAGACACCGGATCAGACTTAAATTTAATAAAAAAAAATATACTCTCACCCATTGCGCATATATATACCGACGCTCTATTCGAATTAAACGGAATAACTGAAGGCCAACTTTCAACTGCAGGATACACCAAAATAAGAATTTGCAACACAGAAGCCATTCTCCACATAGTAGAAGATTTACCCATAACTCAAGATGGAATACTTGGAAACGCATTCTTTATAAACGCCGGAGCCGACATCAGACACTCCAAATCACTCCTAACAATAGAAAACTATAACATACCATTTCAAGAACCTGTCATCGAAATAAAAGCCATTAAAATATTAAACACCAGTCTTAAAACAGAATTCGTCCAGAATTCGAAATTAGATATTCATCCAGAACTACACCTTGGAAACACAGACGCATTATCACGCAATCCAACTCAGAATATTGATACGCTACCAATCAATGCAAAAAGATCACACTCAACAAACACATCTAATAGCAGGGAAGTAAAAAGGCCGAAATATTGGCATCAACATGTTAAACGACCAAGAAGTTCCACTACATCGAGTCCACGAGAAGTTAAAAGGAAGAAGGAATGGCATCAGTATAAAACGCGACCACGGGAATCAACAACTACCAGCTCAAAAGAAATTAAAAGGACGAAAGAGTGGCACCAGTGGCACACGACCACGAGAATTAACAACTACCGACTCATTACCACAGAAGAAAAAACAAAAACAGTATTCATCAAAAGATATTAGCTCAGACGAATCTAATTACTATGACACAGACGACTCGGAAGACGAATTGGCAGACAAAATCAAGAGGAAAAGGCCCTTAAGCTCAAGCACATCACAAGAAAAACGAAGAATTAAGAAAAAACATAAGGCAAATGAAAGAGAAGTACAAGTTGAAATCCATCAACCACCCTCAGAGTTCAAGGAAAAGACTCCTCCGCCATTAATTTTGAGGAAAAATGATCCCGTAGTCATTGCTGATGAGATAGAAGAATTAGACGAAGCAACAATTCTGCCCAAATATATTTTCAAAGATCCACCAAAAATCGACTCCTCTTCTGAAACACCTAAGGAAGAATCCGCAAGACCTAAAAATTTAAAAGAAGAATCAGATTCAAACCTCACAGAAACTGCTCCCATAACTCCCATTAAAATAGTAAAAAAAGAAGATGGACAACTCACCGTTAGGAAATCAGGACAACCAAAAGTAATATCAGAAGAACCGGTTCATACATACATAGAAGAAACAAAAGATCATCTGTAGATAAGAAAGGGAACAATTGTAATATTTTTGGACAAGGAAGGAAATCCTTTTGACCCGCAGCCAGAAGAATTTATAAAAAGAAAGAAACTTATAATACCTAAATTCAATGCCAAAGAGATAATAGAAATTAGATTAAAGAAACAATTAGTACTAGGAGTAATAGCACCAATTAAAGAAGAATTACCTCAAGCTTTAAAAACTCTCTCCCTTTTACTTCAAGAACAGAAGATACAAGAAATTAGCATGCCAGACAGGAAACACATCAAAAAGATCTTGTGCATTGTCTTCAATAATACAAACATAAAAATTACATTGTGTACAGGGAAGATACAAATACCTCTGCAAAAAGATAGATTAGAAATTATTAGAGAAAATCATGAAACCCCACTGGGAGGTCATAAAGGTATCAAGAAAACTTACCAACGCATTAGACATAATTATTATTGGAAAAACATGAAAAAGGATGTAGTAGATTACGTTAGAACCTGCATTGACTGCCAACGAAACAAGCTTGTACGTATGAAGAATAAGGAACCAATGGTTATCACTGATACCCCCATCGAGGCATTTGATAAGATATCTCTGGATATATTAGGACCACTTCCATTCACCAAAAAAGGATATAATTACATATTAACAGTACAAGATAACTTAACAAAATATTCTGTCGCAGCACCTCTTGTTTCATTCACCACAGAAGAAGTAGCAAAAGCTTTCACAGATCACTTTATCTGCAAATTCGGATGTCCAAAGGCAATATTAACAGATCAAGGCACGTGTTTCACTAGTTCATTAATGAAGAAATTAGCGAGAATTTTTCAAATTAAAACGTACCGAACTTCGTCTTTTCATCCTCAATCCAACGGCGCACTAGAAAGAAGTCACCATGTATTAATCGAATACCTCAAGCATTATATTACTGAACAGAAAGAATGGGATGATTGGTTACCTCAAGCTCTCTTCTCTTACAACATTAGCATACATGAAGGAACGAAATTTATCCCACACGATAGGGGAGATAAGGGAAAGACTATGGAATAGAAATGAGAAGGGGAGTGAGGAGGAGATAGGGAGAATAGGTTTGGCCTGGATTCCTGCTCACGTGGGAATTAAAGGTAATGAAAGGGCGGACAAGATAGCTAAGGCATGTACAACTGGAGAGGAAGATGAGGAGGTTAAGTGGTCGTTTAAAGATGCGTGCAGGATGATAAGTGAAGACAATTGGAAGAGGTCTGTAGAGGAGAATTTAAGACAAGGGGAATATAAGGGGAGGAGGTATTTTCAGGCGGATTGGAATAATGTTGGGAACAGGAGGCCGTGGTTTGTAAATGTAGGGAATTTGGAAAGGAGGACGGTTTGTACCCTGAGTAGAATGAGAGCAGATCATTACAACCTAGGATGGTCGTTGTTTAGGAAAAACATGAAAAGTTCTCCTGCATGTGAGTGTGGGGGGCAGTGTGAGGATTTGGAGCATGTGATGTGGGAATGCGAAAGATTTGAGAGAGAGAGGGATGGGTTTAGGGATAGGATGATAAGATGTGGAGTGAACGCTGGAGCTGTGATGCACGAAATCAAAGAAATGGGAGAAGCGAAGGTCCTAAGGGTAATAGGTGCTTTTATTAGGAAGTGTAAGATAAGAGTTATAGGGGACTGGTTGCAGTATCAAGACTGATATGCAAGACTGAGATTTAGAATAGAATATGGTATGGTTTTTTGCGGTTAAGAGATACTAAATATGTTATGATTATATATATATATTCATATATATTTTATTGTATAACTTTATACCCATATATTATGTATTTTGTATTTTATATATTTTTATATATGTTTAGATAAGTGACGCTGCATGGATGTGCATAGAATAGAATAAGTAATATAGTGAGAAAGGTGGGTTAGGAGTTCGAGTGAGTGGAGTGAAGTTAGGAAGAGTGAAAGTTGCATCGGTGTGAAGGATAGAGGGAGCATGCGTTGTGAGAGGATGGTAGTCGTAAGGATAAGTATAGTTTATAAGTAAAAATATGTATAGGCCAATTGGGAGGAGAACCTCCCAAGCGCCCTCTCTTGTGAGAAAATAAAGAACATAGAACATTCTTACTTAATCCGCCACGAAAAAATAAACTACAGAAAGAATACACCGGGCCGCACATAATATCTAGAAACGTTGGGGACAACAATGTAGAGATACAAATTAGGGGGAAAACCCGGAAAAGAATAGTTCACAAAGACCGTATCAAGAGGGCGCACATGCCATTAAATGATCAAGAATCAATAATAGGGAAAATTCAGCCTTAAAGACGCAGGTTTGCACATGCGCAACAAAATTGCAAACATTGTTCTAAGAACCCCATAAGCAGTCACGCGCAACAACGAGTATTGGAAAACAGGAAAAAGAAGAAGGAAAAAAAAAAATAAAGATGGCAAGCTGGCAAATTACTAACGCCATATGTGTCCAGGATGAAGAGATAGTCTTTTCTTGCAAGAACAATAGGTTATTAAAGCGAATATGTGGAGTATGTGCTTTCCGCATCAGGGCAGAGAAAAAACACCGGTGGTGGCACATAGGCAAGGAAATAAAATACTATGTAGATCCTTATCCTTTTAGTGAAATTATATAACTAATAAATAACAATAATAACACATAGGCAGCCACCATTATGTATCAAAAGAGACGGCAATACATATGACACACTGCCTGGCTTGCGATAAGCCGCTCAGTGCACTCAGGCCAGCAGTATCCTGTACCCATTGCCGAAATAGTATTGCGGAGGCAACGGGAAACAAGAAACAGATGTTTGAGGACGGATTGTTATTGTTGGCTACCGACGACTGGAATATCGTTGAGCTTACCTCAATGGCATATGAAAATGGAAAGCTTTCCATCGTATTAAAATAATAAAAAAAAAAAAAAAAAATATATAATATGACATAAATATTAATACACATAGATACTCATACTCTTTTTATTTTATATATATACAATAAATAATTAGTTATTCACAACCTTAAAGGAGAAGTCTTAATACATCGATACACATACCCCCCCCCCTGAAGGAACATTACGAAAAGTAGCAATGAGCCGCCATATTAGCAAAAAGAAAGATGGCGCGCAGAAGCGGAAAGAAAGTATTCTTGCGAAAATTTAAAAATAAGATGCGGAAATTGAACGAGCAGGTATAAAAGGGAGATATATATATATATTGATACATAAACAAACAAAGATTCATTATTTCAACAACAAAAGACGCAGGGGACCCCCAATAATGAAAGCACGAAGAAATAAGATGCGTGGACCCTCATACCAATCGAGGTACCAGGCCCACCGTGGCACCTATACAAGGAAATCGACAAACAGGATCCCAGGCGGAAAGCATGGCTGGAGCTTCGCCGCTCACTTCAACGCGTTGGCCCCCAGGTTGGAGCGCGCGGCAGGCGCGCTGGCGCGCATCTTGCCCAACCTGAGGGGTCCTAGTGAGAGGGTGCGCCGACTCTACATGGGGGTCGTGCGAAGCATGGCACTTTACGGCGCCCCAGTTTGGGCGGCCGACCTGGCCGCTAGCCGTCGTTTGCAGGGTGTTCTGCGAAAAGTGGAGAGGCGGCTGGCGGTCAGGGTGGTCATGGGCTATCGCACGATCGCCTATGAGTCGGCTATGGTCCTGGCTGGGGTAATTCCCTGGAGTTTTCAGGCGGAAGTGGAGGCGTCGGTATATAGATATCGATGCTCCCTCCGCGCAGAGGGGATAGTAGAGGGTGCCCAGCCAGGGCCCCGCGTCGAGGAGGTCAGGCTCCAGGCCCGACGCGCTGCTGTCTCCCGCTAGAAGGAGGTTTTATCCTCCAGCGGGGCCGTGGGGAAGCGCGCTGTCGGGGCGGTCCTTCCGCGACTGGAGCGGTGGATGGACCGCGGCCATGGACGGCTTTCCTTCCGGGTCACGCAGGTGCTCACCGGGCATGGTTGCTTCGGGGAGTACCTGTGCCGGATCGGAAGGCAACAATCACCGCATTGTTTTGAGTGTGGAGCGGAGTGTGACGACGCTCAGCATGTGTTGGGGAGGTGCCCTGCTTTCGCTCTGCAGCGGCACCTCCTGGAGTGCGAGTTGTAGTGTGATTCTGCGTGCCTGGGAGATGTGATAGAGAAAATGTTAAGGAGTGAGGAGGCGTAGAAGGCCGTCGCCTCCTTCTGCGAGACGGTGATCTCGCGGAAGGAGGAGGCGGAACGTGAGAGAGAGAGACGTGGTATGACAGTGAGAAGAATGAGAGGGAGAGGGCGACCCGCTTCTCGGGCGCCCTCCTGAGGGTAGTGGGCGGCGCGGCTTCTCCGCGTCGCCCGCACGGCGTGAATGATGCATGAAAGTGTGTGTGTGTGTGTGTGTGTGTGTGTGTGTGTGTGTGAGTGTGGGTGTATGGTTAGTGTAGCATTAAGTGGAGAGAAGTGGTGGGATGGGGATCGCGCCGCCCTCCCCGGCGTCGGTCACCATCTCCTTGCGCGAGTGTGGGCGGTCTTCGGTCCGGAGTGTCGGAGTCTCCGGGATTGACCGAGGCCGCGATGGCCGCAGGTGCCACGGGCGGGGGCCCGGGGCACCATTGCACGCGGCCAGGGATGTGGAGCCGAAGGCGGGCGTGATTATGTCTTCGGCTCCAATAAGGGCGGGGTGGGTAAACTAGGCGGGGAGGTTTCTCCTCCCCGCGAGAAGGGCGACCCCTTCAGGGTCGCAAGGCGGCACTTTGGCGCGTCGCGGTGACGATATCGCACGATCCCGTGGCGCGCCATGCCGCAGAGGGTGGGAATCACCGAGGGGTTTTAGTGGGTAAAAATCCCACACTACCCCCGCTCCTCCCCCGGGGGGTGGGGGTGTCTTAAGTCGAAGATTTCCCCTCGTAAAAAAAAAAAAAAGGCGGAAAGCATGGAAAATTCTGTCGCTGTTTGGAGAAGGAGCAACGTCCCCGCGGAATGATCCAGACAATTGCGGATGCTGCGGATGCACAATTCAACGCTGCAGCAAGTGTCTCTTGGGGACAAGAGACTCGCCCAAGGAGGGAGGTGTAACGTCCCCGGGGAAGACAAGTTCCAGTCGGTAAACAAAGAAAATACTTTAAAGATAATAAATTTTTTTATTTTATTACCGACCGCAAATTACCGACCGCACCATAAAAGTTCGCGTGGTAATGGGGTGGGGTAGCTTACGCGTGCAACATTGTTTAGAGTAGATCACCGATCGATGGCGCACGCGTTAGTTAGAAAGAGACAGAAGATATACTTCGAAACAGAATTAATATAAATTATTATTTAAATGTTTATATCATATATATTATTAATTATTCATTCATTATACATTGCGTTATATTTTTAATTATTATTTTATGTATTATTCGCGGTTAATTATTTTTTCTATTAAAACACTTATAATTTGCGTATGTAAAAATTATTAAAAATACTATTTAACGGGAAAACTTGTGAAAAACTAGTTAATAGTAAATCAAAGCGTATTTTTCCTAATCAAACTAATATATATTTGCTACTAAATAAAGCGTAATGAAAGAATAACTACTTTTTGAGCGGGAAAAACCCACGATTCTCGGGGTATAAAAGGGCGTGCAGCAGCGGCTGCGAGGGCAGAACAATCTTTGCAGTACTACGTGCCGGACCTCTTAGGAAGCGACGAACTGGAGCAGTTTTAACTGGTAAGAGCCTACAAGATTCTTAGTTTTGACTAGACAGCGGGTATCAGCCATTTGGATACTCGATCGTTGGGTAGTTCTAGTAGCCAGCTAACGCAGGCTCCCCGTTCAAACGGTCTTGTATCTGAAACTCCGTATGGAGAGTGCTATGCTCAGCCCCAGAAGGAACTAAGACATCGACGAGAGCTCTCCAGTCACTCACATACATATTTCTTATTTTTCTGAGTTATTAACTCGCCGTCAGATTCTCAGAGTTCGCTCTGGGTAGTTTAGTAGCCAGCTAACGCAGGCTCCCCATCATTGAGCGGCTTGGTCTCTGAAGCCTGTGTCTTTTGGGTGGCGTTTCAATAACTTCAATAAATAATTAAAGTCGAGTCATTTTTATTTGCAACCCTGTTGGTCACACGTCGTCATTTGATTCTTGCATCGTTGGGTAGTTCTAGTAGCCAGCTAACGCAGGCTCTCCAATTAAGCGATCAGGTTTTGGGTGTCGATTTGTGCTCTGATAAAAAGGGCCATGATCTAATTAGTTTAGAGTCAACCAAAGAGTAACTGTTCCACGTCCAATACGAATTTTAGAGTTAATTTAAATAACCAAATATTGTTCTGTCAGTTTTGTTAGGATCTAGATCTATTATAAATTGCGTTGTACCTTTGTTATTGCGTATATCGTTATAAAACCGCGTAATTGAAGTAGTTAGCTACCGTTCCGCGATTTGCGACAATTACAAGTCTATTATACTCTGTTTTTACGTCTAGATTTCAGTCATATACAGTGAGTCCCAATACTATTCGTACTCTCACAACTTCCAACTACAAATGATTATTTGTATGTTTAACAAATCGTAATAAATATTTTATTGATTGGGTAAGATAATACATTTAATGAGCTTTCAATAAATATAAATTTTATTTCAAAACTAACCGTGCGGAATAATATAAATATCATACTGAGTAAATATGCTCGGAAACAGCGACATAAAAATATTCGTACTCTTTAATTCCATACATATAAGAACCAAAATATTTGCCAATACAGCTTTGTATTGATACCTATAATAAGGGAAATGATAGATTGGCCATCAGTAGACAACATTACGTTGACGGTACAATATTCTCTCGATAATTACCAAAATGAATCGAAAAGGTAGTGAAATTTCAATAGCAGTGCGAAAAATAATTTGGAAATTGCATAACGAAGGAAAATCGTATAGTTACATAGCAAACACTATTGGGAGAAGTAAATCTACTATTCAGTATGTTATTAAAAATATAAAACAAAATGGTACAGTATTAAATAAACCACGTACAGGGCGGCCTCGAAAATTGTGCGAACGAGAAGAAAGAATGATAGTGCGAGAAATTAAAAAAAATCCTAAACTTAGTGGTCCAAAATTAGCTACTATTGCTAATGTAGCTTTCAAAAAGGATATTAGTGCCGAAACATGTCGAAGAATTTTAAGGAGACAAGGTTTTAATGGACGAATAGCTCGGAAAAAGCCTTTTATCAGCAACACCAATAAACGCAAACGCTTACAATTTGCAGAAGAACACGTGGATAAAGAGTGTACGTTCTGGGACCGTATAATATTCTCAGATGAATCAAAATTTAATATATTCGGATCAGATGGACGTTCCATGGTATGGAGAAGAGCAAATACCGAGCTACAATTAAGAAATGTAAAGCCTACTATAAAGCATGGAGGAGGCTCTGTACTCGTTTGGGGGTGTATGGCAGCACGTGGTGTTGGAAATTTAGTTTTTATTGATGGGATACTGGATAAGAATAAATATTTAAACATTTTGAAAGAAAATTTAGCACCTAGTGCTTCAAAATTACAGTTACAAAATAATTTTTATTTCCAACAAGACAACGACCCCAAACATACGGCCCACATTGTTCAAGAATGGATATTATACAATACGCCACATATGCTGATTACTCTTCCTCAAAGTCCCGACGTTAATCCTATCGAACATTTATGGGCCGAAATTGAGAAAAGATTAAGAGAAAATATTATAACAAATAAAGAAATGTTAAAAGAAAAAATAATAGAAATTTGGAATAATATTCAACCTAATTACACCTCAAATCTCGTTCGCAGCATGCCAGATCGTCTTCGTAGTATTATCGAAGCTAAAGGAGGTCCAACTAAATATTGATTAAACAATTAAGTTTAGAAATCATGTTAATTTTGAAAAGTACGAAGACTTTTGTTTCATTGATTTTCCACCAATTTGTACAAAAGCACGTTTATATAATACTAATTTGTTAATTCTCTAATAAAATTCGTATCAAATAAAAGCTTATTAAATATATTATCCTACCCCATAAGTAATATTTTTGTTTTGATTTGTTAAACATAGAAATAATCATTTATAGTTGGAAGTTGTGAGGGTACGAATAGTTTTGGGACTCACTGTACATATAGATTTTCATATTCACTAAGGAAATTGTTAATTATAATTCTCTTTCTCATAATTACTTAAATAAACCTAATTAATGAAAGGTATTAACCTGTAGATTTCACTCTTTAACCACACGCCACCACGATCCCACATTCTTTTAGTATTAGTTATAGCATAACGAGTCGCTTAGTAGGCAAAAACCGCTCTTTGCTTCATAAGTGCTGTAAATACCTGATTCTAGTATCAGGGACGTTACACTTACCACACACTGCGCCAACATTATGTATACTGTAAACCTATAAAAAATATAATTGATTTTCATATACTCGTGTACTGCATAAGTGTAGAGGAAACAATATTTAATTCTAGTAAGTGTATGTAAGTATATGGCCGCCACTGTAGATAGAGGGAGTGTTGGTAGTATAATCTGCCTAGGCTACCGAATGTATTAGGTTGTCCGGAAAGTTCGTGCCGATTTTCGACAGGTGGTATTAGGACCGGTCTGAATATATTAGAATGATTAAAAACAAATGACATGCATACATATTCTAAAAGTCAGTACTTCAGGCATATTTGGAAAAAGTTTGGTTACGATACCTTAATTTTTCACCTACCTGAACTTAGCGACCGACTTTCAAAAATCTTATTTTTTTCAATTGTATCGTATTCAGAATCGTTTGTACCCGTTTGTACCACCTTTCGTTTCGTTTGTACCCTAAGGGGTGAAAAGTTACTAGGGGGTGAAAAATACCCCAGCACCCCACTTTAATATTTTTTAAATCTTTCAAAGCCATCATAAAAAGGGACCTCCGTAGAGGTTTGTACCACCTTCACTTTCGTTTGTACCCCAAGGGGTGCGTTTGTACCGCCCTTCGAAAGTGCCACCAAGGGGTAACTTCGCCATTTTTTGAGATATTTCAAATCTTCTTGCGGGTGCTGTTTCCTAGTCGTTTGTACCCGTTTGTACCACCCTCACTTTCGTTTGTACCTCAAAGGGTTCGTTTGTACCGTCCTTTGAAAAAATCCCCTAGACGTAACTTTGTTAATTTTGGGAATTTTTCAAATCTTCTTGCGGGTGCTGTTTCCTATTCGCCTGTAGAGGTTTGTACCACCCTCACTTTCGTTTGTACCTCAAAGGGTTCGTTTGTACCGTCCTTTGAAAAAATCCCCTAGACGTAACTTTGTTAATTTTGGGAATTTTTGAAATCTTCTTGCGGGTGCTGTTTCCTATTCGTCTCTAGAGGTTTGTACCACCTTCACTTTCGTTTGTACCTCAAAGGGCTCGTTTGTACCGTCCTTTGAAAAAATCCCCTAGAGGTAACTTTGTTAATTTTTGGAATTTTTCAAATCTTCTTGCGGGTGCTGTTTCCTATTCGCCTGTAGAGGTTTGTACCACCCTCACTTTCGTTTGTACCTCAAAGGGTTCGTTTGTACCGTCCTTTGAAAAAATCCCCTAGACGTAACTTTGTTAATTTTGGGAATTTTTGAAATCTTCTTGCGGGTGCTGTTTCCTATTCGTCTCTAGAGGTTTGTACCACCTTCACTTTCGTTTGTACCTCAAAGGGTTCGTTTGTACCGTCCTTTGAAAAAATCCCCTAGAGGTAACTTTGTTAATTTTTGGAATTTTTCAAATCTTGTTGCGGGTGCTGTTTCCTATTCGCCTGTAGAGGTTTGTACCACCTTCACTTTCGTTTGTACCTCAAAGGGTTCGTTTGTACCGTCCTTTGAAAAAATCCCCTAGACGTAACTTTGTTAATTTTGGGAATTTTTGAAATCTTCTTGCGGGTGCTGTTTCCTATTCGTCTCTAGAGGTTTGTACCACCTTCACTTTCGTTTGTACCTCAAAGGGTTCGTTTGTACCGTCCTTTGAAAAAATCCCCTAGAGGTAACTTTGTTAATTTTTGCAATTTTTCAAATCTTGTTGCGGGTGCTGTTTCCTATTCGCCTGTAGAGGTTTGTACCACCTTCACTTTCGTTTGTACCTCAAAGGGTTCGTTTGTACCGTCCTTTGAAAAAATCCCCTAGACGTAACTTTGTTAATTTTGGGAATTTTTGAAATCTTCTTGCGGGTGCTGTTTCCTATTCGTCTCTAGAGGTTTGTACCACCTTCACTTTCGTTTGTACCTCAAAGGGTTCGTTTGTACCGTCCTTTGAAAAAATCCCCTAGAGGTAACTTTGTTAATTTTAGGAATTTTTCAAATCTTGTTGCGGGTGCTGTTTCCTATTCGCCTGTAGAGGTTTGTACCACCTTCACTTTCGTTTGTACCTCAAAGGGTTCGTTTGTACCGTCCTTAGAAAAAATCCCCTAGACGTAACTTTGTTAATTTTTGGAATTTTTCAAATCTTGTTGCGGGTGCTGTTTCCTATTCGTCTCTAGAGGTTTGTACCACCTTCACTTTCGTTTGTACCTCAAAGGGTTCGTTTGTACCGTCCTTAGAAAAAATCCCCTAGACGTAACTTTGTTAATTTTTGGAATTTTTCAAATCTTGTTGCGGGTGCTGTTTCCTATTCGTCTCTAGAGGTTTGTACCACCTTCACTTTCGTTTGTACCTCAAAGGGTTCGTTTGTACCGTCCTTTGAAAAAATCCCCTAGACGTAACTTTGTTAATTTTTGGAATTTTTCAAATCTTGTTGCGGGTGCTGTTTCCTATTCGCCTGTAGAGGTTTGTACCACCTTCACTTTCGTTTGTACCTCAAAGGGTTCGTTTGTACCGGCAAACCATGTACAGTATATGGTGTTCTTATATATCAAAAACATTTTTTCGTAAAAGTAAAAATTAATGTCAGTCAAAGGCTAGATACGATCGTTTACAGAGCCGACGAATATCGAATATCGGTGAGACGCATAATAATGCAAGCAAGGGAAAATATCGCAATTTTATAATTTCTTATTATTTTATTACAGAACTTTTATTTTTGTAAGTTTTATGGGAAATTCATTTAACTTTCTTGTTTGAAATGACACCAAACACAATAAATTCTAATCATAATTCCTTTTCTAGTAAACTATAAATCGGACTTTTATACTTAAAACTAAATTGACGTATACGATAGAGTTGTAAATTGCTTCTAACTACTCGCTACACAAGTAATTATGATTGTAATTGTATCGTCTGTGATTTTATTTTAATGAGAAAAACGAAACGGAAACGATAGTAAAAGTGTAGTATCGTGAAATTGCGTAGTGGAATATTACTGCGACCGTTAGAAAAACAAAAGGCGGCGTGTGCGTGTTCGGACACGAAAAACCGTGATCGCGTCAGAGTTTCGTAGAGTCTCGACTTGCGAGATGTGGTCGACGCATCGAATTTTATTTTTTTTTGACCTGCAAGAAGCGGTCGTTTGCGGAATTTTGCGTATTCGTTGCATAAGTTATTTTTTTGTTATTTTCCTTCATTTAATTTGTGTCTAAAATATATCTCATTGTTTTGTTATTCCCGTTTACCTGCATTTAATAATTATTATCCCGCAAAAGTTTCATTCACGAGAAGCCGAAAACATAGAATTATAACTTTTGAATTTAAAATGCTGCACACATTTTTTGTGTCACTATTCTTTTCTACGTACAGTACACTATAAAAAGTGTAGTACCTATTCTATTTATGTGAAATTTCAGACTCGAAATTTTCATACCTATGGAGAGAATACTACATAAAGTAATTCTTGTCAGAGTACTGGTCTCGTTTCCCTCGCACAGTACGCAAGATATCTCTTTCTGCGCCTATGTTAGTCTCGTTCGAATTCAGTCAAATGCAACATTATATTCATCGCTTTGCCTTTGACGCAAACTAACATAGCAATATAATTTTTCCTAATATATTGAAAAATTATAAATGTTCGTAATATAGAAATACAGTATTGATGCGTAATAAGATGCTCGGGTCTGGCGTGTTGCTTGTTACAAATCAGGTATATTTTCGACTTGCCTTTGTTCCCGAGTGCGACGACGGTAGCGGTAAACTATAAAGTAATCGGTCGAGGAGCGATGTTATTCTTTAGAGAAGGACAGAACATAGCATGCTTTCTCTTTTTAATAGTAGTAAAATTTCGTGAATGGAATAGTATTCCGAATTCGTAACAAGCAACTGGTCAGATCCGTGCGAGTGGCTTATTACGAATCAGTATAGAATTAGATGAATGAACAATAGAATCGCTATGCACCAGAGTGAGAAAAAAATATATATGTTCTGTCCTCTTTCCAGTAAACTGTTGTCCATGAAAATTTATGACTTCTTCGGTTTCACGGATCTCTCACTCAACGGCCGACTTCAAACAATAGAAGAGGGGATAGAAATTTGCTTGTTACGAATCCCAAAACTGTTGCTTGTTACGAATCAATATTGTATAATTTTTTAATTTTTACATTTTTTTACTGCTAACTTGTGTAACATTTTTGTGAGGGTTTTCCAATTAAACTGAGACCAAACACAGTATAATTTGGATAATATTTATCATTCATTAAAAAACGGATTGCTCTAACATGTTGAATCAGGATCCATAAGTGATTTTTGGCTTTGCAACGAAGAATACAAATTCCTAACAGACCGGCTCGAAAACAGTGAATGAATTTTCACTTCGCAACGTGCCCCTTCCCCCAAGCCGTCCTTCCGAATCAATTCCTGTATTGCTTCTGAAAAGTCTGTTGAAACATCAACAAGCATTTAAATGTCTCGCCGACTTTTTCTGTTAGTTTGGCGAGCCGGCGGCGCGGCGGCTCGCGTTTGTTAACGCCGGTAAAGACAAGCCGCGGCGGGTAATAGAAAGCTGTCGAATTTCGATTTTCATGTTTGCTGTTTATACAGTGTAAAGTTTAGGTTCCGACCTACATTACACTGAGAATTAAATTACCGTATAAAGAAGATTAAGGAGTTGGCTGGTGCGATGGTCATGGTCGCTCCGTTCATATAAATCAATAAAATATAGCAATTAAATTAACGCGTAAGTTATAGTATTGATTTAACAACGCATTAAAAATATTAAAACGTTTCTAATCACATGAAGTTTCGTTTATATTTTGTATACAACTTCATTGACTACAGCCATAACTTAAACAAAAAGTGAAATAACATCTTTATTGCGATGAGTGGTACCTTCTGTTTATGACGCATCAACGCACTGCGCAGTAGTTTGCATATATGGGCATTGCGGACAAAATTTATAACTTATCTTCTGTATAGAATATTTCTGTTATTGTTCGTCTAATTCATTTTTATATCGCTATTTTCCAATCTGCTATACTGTTAGAAAATTTAAAATTTGTATAAATGCAATGGCCAAAGCGGGACGTATGCATGTTAGATATACTATTTTTTTAATTATCAGCGATGAGTATTCGGTGAATTTTATTCTCCCCACTCTGTGACCAGATCTTACTAGAATATCCTTACCGCTTTTAACGCGCTACGCAGCACCATGATGTCAAGTCATTGGCTACGAAGCACGATACTTTCTGCAAACTAAGGCATTCAAAACTATAGAAGGTAGTGAAGAGAAAACCGAGGCAGAGTCTAATTTTTAATAACAAATAATAAACTTCAATATTTTATTCACAAGCGAAGTGTTGCAAGACAAATGTCATCTAATAGAATGCAAAATTTTCTCCGTACAACGAAAAAGTGGGAAAAAAACGAAGAATGGAAAAGGGGATGACTTTCTGAAACTGGAAATTCCCCAATGCCTCCACCAATGGTCATTAGGCCCAAACCGTTACAGGGTTGACCGTTCGGGACTTGGCTTTTTTAAATTACATTCGGAATCAGAAAATAACAACTACGTTAACCTTAGACTCAACATGCAAACCACCCCACTAAAAACTATTTAAAAAATGTTCAATATTATAAACCTTCTTAACCTTACAATAATTATCTTAAGGATCCGCACTTTAACGATTTTCAAAAAAAGTGCATCGACCTCCAATCATTACACAATATTTTCTCCGCAAATGTGAAACAGATCTCTAAAGTAAGAGTAAAAATTTTAATATATATACTTGCCATATTTTATAGCAGCAAAGTCATCGACATATATTCAACACTTGAAATTACAAATAAATATATGCAAGTAAAAATGGTACAAACCTCTAAAGACAAATAGGAAACAGCACCCGCAAGAAGATTTGAAAAATTCCTAAAATTAACAAAGTTACGTCTAGGGGATTTTTTCAAAGGACGGTACAAACGAACCCTTTGAGGTACAAACGAAAGTGAAGGTGGTACAAACCTCTACAGGCGAATAGGAAACAGCACCCGCAACAAGATTTGAAAAATTCCTAAAATTAACAAAGTTACGTCTAGGGGATTTTTTCAAAGGACGGTACAAACGAACCCTTTGAGTTACAAACGAAAGTGAAGGTGGTACAAACCTCTAGAGACGAATAGGAAACAGCACCCGCAACAAGATTTGAAAAATTCCAAAAATTAACAAAGTTACGTCTAGGGGATTTTTTCAAAGGACGGTACAAACGAACCCTTTGAGGTACAAACGAAAGTGAAGGTGGTACAAACCTCTACAGGCGAATAGGAAACAGCACCCGCAACAAGATTTGAAAAATTCCTAAAATTAACAAAGTTACGTCTAGGGGATTTTTTCAAAGGACGGTACAAACGAACCCTTTGAGTTACAAACGAAAGTGAAGGTGGTACAAACCTCTAGAGACGAATAGGAAACAGCACCCGCAACAAGATTTGAAAAATTCCAAAAATTAACAAAGTTACGTCTAGGGGATTTTTTCAAAGGACGGTACAAACGAACCCTTTGAGGTACAAACGAAAGTGAGGGTGGTACAAACGGGTACAAACGACTAGGAAATAGCACCCGCAAGAAGATTTGAAATATCTCAAAAAATGGCGAAGTTACCCCTTGGTGGCACTTTCGAAGGGCGGTACAAACGCACCCCTTGGGGTACAAACGAAAGTGAGGGTGGTACAAACGGGTACAAACGACTAGAAATCAGCACCCGCAAGAAGATTTGAAATATCTCAAAAAATGGCGAAGTTACCCCTTGGTGGCACTTTCGAAGGGCGGTACAAACGCACCCCTTGGGGTACAAACGAAAGTGAGGGTGGTACAAACGGGTACAAACGACTAGGAAACAGCACCCGCAAGAAGATTTGAAATATCTCAAAAAATGGCGAAGTTACCCCTTGGTGGCACTTTCGAAGGGCGGTACAAACGCACCCCTTGGGGTACAAACGAAAGTGGGGGTGGTACAAACCTCTACGGAGGTCCCTCTTTATGATGGCTTTGAAAGATTTAAAAAATATTAAAGTGGGGTGCTGGGGTATTTTTCACCCCCTAGTAACTTTTCACCCCTTAGGGTACAAACGAAACGAAAGGTGGTACAAACGGGTACAAACGATTCTGAATACGATACAATTGAAAAAAATAAGATTTTTAAAAGTCGGGTGCCAGGTTCAGGTAGGTTAATTTTTCTCGGTTTTATACGCCTTAGAATATGGTAGCAAACAAAGTGCATTATAGGCATTTAATGCTTTACTTTATCCGAAAAGGCAAAAATGCCACACAAGCGGCAAACAAAATATGTGCTGTTTATGGCGAAGGTGCTGTAGCCGAAAGAACTGTGCGGAAGTGGTTTGCTCGGTTTAAAGCTGGAGATCTGGTTAAAAAAGTCATCGAAAATAATCCACGGTCTACAACACGTCAATTAGCAGAAATGGTAAATAAATCAAAATCAACGATCCACGATCATATTGTGAAGCTTGGCTACATAAGCCGTCTTGATGTATGGGTTCCCCACAATTTAACGGAGAAAAATCTGCTGGATCGCATCTCCATTTGCGACTTGCTTTACAAACGCAACGAGGAGACACCATTTCTGAAGCAATTAGTGACGGGGGATGAAAAATGGATAATTTATAAAAACGTTGAGCGTAAAAGGTCTTGGGGAAAGCGTGATGAAACACCTTTAATCAACCCAAAAGCCGGACTTCGTCCGAAGAAGATAATGCTCTGTGTCTGGTGGGACTGGAAAGGGATCCTCTATTATGAGCTTTTACCAAACAACGAGACAATAAATTCAGAAAAGTATTGTTCCCAATTGGATGAATTGAAGACAGCAATCGAACAAAAACCTCCAGAATTAGCGAATCGGAAGGGCGTCATGTTTCATTAGGACAATGTGCGGCCTCATGTGTCTTTGACAACTCGACAAAAGTTGTTGGAGCTCGGTTGGGATGTTTTACCCCATCCACCATACTCACCAGACCTCGCGCCTTCAGATTACCACCTATTCCGACCATTGCAAAATTCCCTTAATGGGAAAAATTTCAACTCTTTGGTCGAGATAAAAAATCATTTAGAAAACTTTTTCGCCGAAAAACCAGAGAGGTTCTGGAAAGACGGAATTTTCAAGTTGCATGAAAGATGGAGGAAGGTTGTGAAACAGAATGGCGCCTATATAATTTAATAAATGTGTACCAAAATTTAAATGAGTTGCGTTTCAATTTTCCTTCAAAATCGGCACGAACTTTCCGGACAACCCAATATAAGTTGGTAGAAACGTAATTTGACGAATGTCTTTTGTTTAATCCCTTCTTCTTGTTGTGTTCGGCTACCGACGATGCACGCGCAATGTGCACCATCGTGTTCTTAAGTTGTATCTATTAATTTTGCTATCATCCTTTCACTTTAATAAACTATTTATATTTAATATTAACCAGTGTTAAACTCTGTCAAAAATTAAAAGAGAAGATGGAAAACTTACAGTTAGCAAAGTGCGAAAACCGAGCGGATTGATAAATTAAATGGTAATAATTATAGATTTCGGAAGTTTAATATGAAAATGGCACTAATTCAACGAGAATTGTGGGAACACGTGACCGGCGAAGCAGTTGAGCCAAAAGATAATGACGCAGGTGAATTAAAAGAAAGTTATAAAAGAAGAGAAGAAAAAGCCATAGCAACAATTGCTTTAAGTATCGAATCAGAGCATCAAATTCACATTATGGATTGCGTAAAAGCATCAGATGCATGGGGTGCATTACAAAAGGTTTTTGAACCTAAATCAAGACCAAGAATACTACAATTGAAAAAGCAAATGGTTTCAATGGTCTCAAGGAAGCTGGGTATGATGTAACTGATGATGATCTTGCATATGCAATAAATAATCACGGATGATTATTCGAGAAAAATTACGGTATTTACCTTGAAGAGCAAAGATGAAGTAGTAAAATATATAAAAAAATATATAGCTAGAGTTGAAAGAGAAGCGAATAGAAAGGTAAAACGAATAAGGACAGATAACGGCTTAGAATTTTGCAACAAAGAGCTAATGACATTGTTTGATGGCACAGGAATTAAACACGAGCGTACGAATGCATACATACCTCAGATGAACGGAGTAGCAAAGAGAGTGAACAGGACACTTATGAATCTCGTTCGTGTAATGCTAGGATCAGCGAAACTACCTGAGAAATTCTGGCCAGAAGCACTACTGACCGCATGCTACATCAAAAATAGAGTTATACATTCCACAATTGGCGATAATACTCCAGAAGGTATATGGATTGGGAACAAACCCAGCGTAAAGTATTTAAAAACATATGGGTGTGTAGCGTACGCGCACATCCCGCAGATGAGCAAAAATAAGCTTAATTATGGAGCTAAAGAATGTATATTTTTCGGGTATTCATCGCAAACCAAAGGATATAAGTTATATGACCCCACGAAAGACGATATAGTACATAGTAAGCATGTAGAGTTCGTAGAAGATTTAAATGGATTTGAATATATATATGAAAAAAGAACGTATGACATACCAATTTACTTAACCACGAGTGACACGATAGAAGGAGAACTTGACACAGAGGAAAATGAAGAAGAGTCAGAAGAAAAGAAAGAAGAAACACAGGAAAAGTAACACTGCAAGACGGATATCCCAAAAATAAATGAGGATTTAGAAACGGAACTTGATACAAGAAAGGTAGATAAAACACGTGTCAACTCACCACAACGAAAAAAGGTTGAGAGGAACCCGCAGGGATGCAAAGGGAAACCCACGAATATTGCAACTAATCTAACAGAAGTAAATGAACCAACCACTTTTGAGCAAGCTATGTCAGTACCCCAACATGAGGAATAGAAGAAAGCCATGAATGAAGAACTACAAAGTCTAGAACAAAGAGACACTTGGGAAATGGTCGACAAAGTCGAAGGTATGACAGAAGGTAAAACAGATTCTGCAGGTAAAGTTGTGCGTTACAGAGCGAGATTAGTAGCGCAAGGATTTAATCAGAAAAAGGATGTAGACTATTTCGAATCGTATGCGTTAGTAGCGAACATTTCAATTATTAGATTATTGCTAGCATTATCAGTTTGCAAAAATTGAATAGTACATCACCTAGATGTAAAATATTTATGAAGTTGCCACCAGGGCACAACGAAGCAGACAAGAAAATAGCGAAGTTAAAGAAGCCGATATATGGTTTAAAACAGGCAGGGCGTAATTGGAACAATACACTTGACTCATTTCTAACAGAAAACGGATTTCAAAGATTAAAGACAAATAATTGCGTTTATGTATATAATAGCGGTCTTATATTAGCTATTTATGTCGACGATATTGTATTATTTTCGAAGGACGTGCATATATTGGAAAAGGTTAAGTTATTATTAATGTCAACATTCGAAATTAGAGACTTAGGGAAAGTATCTTATTTATTAGGTATAAATGTAATCTATACGGAACATGATATGAAATTATCACAAGAACTATACATATAAAAACTCTTAGACGAGTATAACATGAATGAATGTAAACCATCTAAAACGCCTATTGAACTAGGCTTGCCATTGTCAAAACGTGATAGTTCGTCAAACGAAGCTGAAAAATTAGAAATGAAAAATGTACCATATAGGCAATTGGTTGGATCATTGATGTACATAGTGTTGACTACACGACCAGATATAATGTATGCAGTTACAAAATTAGCACAATTCGTATCGAATTCAGGCAAAGTGCATTGGATGCAGGCTGAAAGAGTGTTAAGATACGTATATGCAACGAGAGAAAAAGGTTTACAATACAGTCGCGGTGTTAATGAGATAGAAATGTATAGTGATGTGGATTGGGCAACGGACAGTGATAGGCATTCGCATAGTGGAATGATAGTGTTTTTGAGTGGTAATCCAATCGCATGGAAGTCCAGTAAACAGAAATCAATCTTTACTTCCACAATGGAAGCAGAATATATAGCGTTAGAGAATGTGTCGAAATCAGCTATCGATTTTACAATAGAGTTGAGCGATCCAAATCTAAACACATAGATATCGCATATCATATTACTAGAGAAAAATACGAGGAAGATCTCATACAGTTAAAGTACGTTCCTTCTAGCGATAATATAGCGGACATATTCACTAAGGCGGTACCATATAATGTAATGTACGTTCATGTAGATAATTTAAAATTGCGTTAATTTAGAATGTAAGGGATTTAAATGTGCTCCAAAAGTGGGGGATTGATGGATGTTTGTAATGCATTTGAATCACGCGCGTTTGACTGGATAGGCGATTTTCGGCTGCTCGACGATCGATATATACGAAATTGTACGCACACCGTTCTTTTTTTGTTTTTCTTTTTGTGCTTCCGTTCGACGACGAATCGTAGTATGTTACAGTATGTATTATTAACTATTATTAATAAATATATTTAGTTTTTTACAACAACAGTACATTTATGCTTAACGCCAAATGCAAATTGTTTTATGGAATTCCTCGTATGAGTTATTATACAGAGACGTGCAAACTTTATAGGCCGGTGTGACTTGAAAGTCACATAGTGAATATATCGCAATAAAATTGTTCAAACGCAAAAATTTGTTTTCATTTGCATATATAGGTTTACAATTTCTGATTTTTCGTTCCCACAACTTTTTTGGAGTTAAAATAAAAATTCGGCTATCTGTTGAAATAAAAATAATTTTAAGTAAACTTAAGTGATTATAATTTTATTACATGTCTTAATTGTGCTACGATTTTATATATTTTTATTTTTAAACATTCTATTTTTGGTAACTTATCACTTCCGTTTGAAATATTTTGCTGAATATTTCAAGGATGGATTGAATTAACCATTTTTCAAACATCAAGTTTACAACATCCCGATGTATAATGGTCGGATACCTGCGTAGGGAAGACGCCAATCTTCAACTATTCAAGATTAACAAAATGCCTGTAATAATAAGTAATAGACAGACCTCTATTACTTAGTTACCAGAAATGAAGTATTTAAAAATTGGACTCGTATATGTACTCAACTGAAAAAATATAAAATCGTAGCACAATTGAGATATGTAATAAAAATGTTCCATAATTATTTTTATATGAATTTAAAGTTGTCAAAGTTCTTCAAGTTAAAAAAAAAACAAACCTTGAAATATTCCTAAAGTACGTTAGAAATGTTTTTAAATAAGTAATATCCATTGTTCTATAATTAGAATAAAAAAAAATTAACAATAATAGAAAATAAGAAGAAAAAAAAATATAAGTTCAGGCGGGATCGAATCTGCGCCAAAAAGTCTAGGTAGCAGTTTACAAGTCAGACCCCTTAACCCCTGCGCCATTGACATTATTGAAAAACTCTTAAACATTTAAGTATATAAAGAACGTAACATATAACTAATTAATTAAGTAAATATCATTGTTATAATCCATAAATCAATTGTGTGAACGTGAATCCTCTTAAAATTATTTAATGTATCTTTTATGAGTGTAGGAATAAGGATCTCTGCGTCCTCTATATTTAGAATAAGTAATTATATGTAAGAAGATAATATTATGTATTGTTAGAGGGCGCATATATGTTTCTAATCCGTTGTACGTTACATTTATTCCTTCTTCTTCCGTCCGTTGTCCGAGAACCACGTTCTGTAGTCAGTGCTCCGTTTTATAATCATTTATATTATTTCTTTACGTTTAAATATATTCGTTGATTATTTTGTTCTGTAAGTTCAACTGAGACTTATTACTACCCACTAAATCCAACAATGAGAAAATGACATAAAAATTCAAAGCAGAAGTTTGTTTTTCGCGCGAAAACTCGGTTTTTGATTTTTTTAACTATGGTGCACCTCACCGAAAAATCTGAAAAAAATTAGGGAACAATAGTTGCAGTAATATCTAACTATCACATTAATATAAAAGTCGTGCTCCGACATCTTCACTAAAAAATCGCATTTTTTTGGATTTTTTTCGGTTTTCGATTTTTCACGACTACAATTTGCGATCAAAAAATCTGAAAAAATTCTATAATATGCGCTATATGGACCTCGATGTTTTAGAATTTTTTCAGAGTTTTTGAACGAAATTAAATAGGCAAAAAAGGGCCAAAAACCGGAATTTCGTTTTGTCCCTTTTACCACCCCCACGGATGAGATAAGCGGTTGAAACTTGGTGTGAAATATTTTTTTTGAATATGCTACCGACTGACAAATTAGATTTCTGATTCGACTCAAGGGCACATTTGACTACCTTATCCAGCTATATCCTTTAACAAACCGGTCAAATGGCCGCTCCATTAGCTTCTTATTATAAGCTACACGTTTTGTTAAAGTACATTCTTTGAAATCAGCATTGATTTTCATCAAGGTAAAAAACAAATGTGTGCACTAATTTATGTTTCGTCCTATGCTTATTTATTTTTTAACTTTATTTTTAATTGCAAATTAAGTACACATTATATGTCGATAGGTTTAGTGTTAATAAAATTAACAGCTATGTATAACACATGCATTAATGTTCCTCGCTTACGCTTACGTTGACTAATCATGTAATGTTTTTCGACGTAATTCAGTTTAGTATCGTGTAATAGGTCAGTAAGTGCGCACACGTAATTTATGTGTAATAAAAATCTGACCAACTGTAGGAGGCAATTTGGTATGCAGATCAATGGATTTGGAATAAAACTTTCTTTATTTTTTGTCATTACGCAAATTTAAATAAATCGTAAAATAAAGTTATGAATAACTTTTTTGATAGAAATAAATTATGATATTTTATTCTCCTATATCTTCGCTGTACTTTTTTACAGCGTTTTATACGTTTTAGATGAAACGTATTCGTATATGTGATATACGATAGTGGTTGCGATTTACTGTATACAGGGTGTCTCACAAATAGTGTAGGTCTCTGATTAGTTTGTGTTTTTCCTTAATAATTCAAAAATGAAGCTTCAAACCCCATTTTTGCAAAGGGAAATCTTATTCAGAATCATGTCGGCTACCCCTCAGTTCACGGACCTACACTAGTTGTGAGACATCCTGTATAACTGAAGAGACTTCGGCGACGTAAATTGAACGTCGTCTTCATCCTCTACCGTCTTCTAGAAACATACATGGCTCTAAAAGTGCATAAAACCATTTGACGATTACATTTATTTTTGCCCAATCATAGTCACTTTATTACCGGTCGCAAAACCACTACTTTGCATTACCAATTCATTTTTTGTATTTCATTAATATTTATTGAATGGAAGGAAAATTAGGAGGAGATAAATAAGCGTTTTAGTCTTTCAAAAGATTCATTCAGTGATGATATCAAGCAAAACATCTTCGAAAAGAGGTAAGTATTGTGGACGGATTTAGGCAAACACTGAATAAGTTTCTTTGACTGCAGCTCTTGTTTCTTATTGAGCGTGGTGTTTAGAAAAATCTTCCGATGCAAATGAAGTTAATACTATCTCGCCCGCTCTCTCAACGCACATCACGCTACACTCATACGTAAAAGAGAGCATATATTTTGTCTCGAATTCTCTTTTATATTAGTTAACGTCAAATGTACGTAAAACATACGGTTCATAACAACTTTAGTGATATAAAGCTTGAAGAGCAGCTTATTCTTCATTTAAGTTCTATTTTCTGTTGTTCAGCGGGTCGGTCTTTCCGTGACCATTGTTTCTTATTCGATTCAACACAGATCCACACCAGAAGTAAAATACTCCACTGTTAATAAGCTTCAGCGACGTTACTCAAACTCTATGGACAAACGAAGAACGTGAACTTCGCTTGAGCAACTAAAATACTGAATTACTCACACCATGAAGTACAAGTGGATCGGGATAACAGTGCTGACGTATCTTTGTAGTATACTAGTTGATGGAATAACAGCAGACTTAGCAGTGTTGGATAATTTGCCGGGTTATGTAGTGACCTATGGTATCGATCAACTCAATGCGACCAAATGCCGAACGGACATGGTACAATATCGCGATGGAATAAACCATAGAATACCGTGGAGTCTCACAAGTTAGTAACACGCTTTCTTCGATAAAGCATAAATTAATTAATGAACATATCATTTACCTAGTAGAATATATCAATTTCAAAAGAATTAATTTTAAGTAGTGTCAAGCCGTTAACTCTACTTGAAGTCACAAGGCAAAAGGTATTCTGCTCCATGGTACACGGGTTTGTGAATTTTTTCAGAATTTTTAAACACGAAATGAATTTTTTTTAAATTCTAAAAGTTAAAATTTGTTGTTTAATAAAAATTAATAAGTGGCCAAGTTTATATCTTTACGACAATCGTGCTTTACTACAATATTTTCAATTTTTTTGAAATGGTGAAAGACTGTTGCGAAAGTCAAAATTGATATTTGGTTATATAATTATTTTAATTTTTTTTAAATTCTAGAAGAATTCACAAACGCGTATATCATAAAGCAAATTATCGCTTATTGTTTTTCGAAATATCAGTACAGTACAAACAAAGATATAAAGTTGAAACTATAAATTGCGTTTCGCCTTATAACTACCCTTCAAGTAACGTAAGCGGCTTGATGCTAGCAGCCTACTATGTTCACTTTACTATCCCCTTTTAAATCGATAGAACTATAGTGAAAGGAATAAAAATGTCATTAATTCGCGCCGTAGTCATCAGCTCAAAGTAAAAAGTAGAAAAGAGAAACAGAAATTAGCACTATAAAATCTAAAGGTGGCTAAAACAGCGGATAAAACGGTGGTTAGAAGCACCTTTTTCTACTATTTATTAAGAGAATATATAATTTTGTATTATTTTCTATTTTCTATTATTTATAATGAGACCTTTTTCTTTGAGTACTGTAGCTACGAAAAATTCTTCGGCTTAGTTACAATACTAGTTCTAGATTAACAATAGAATGCTTTCGTTTTTAAGTGTTGGACTCAAGTGGTCAACCAACATCTGGATTCATTACGGCGAATAATTTTTGGGTAGGAAATAGAGAACAATGTGATTATCTCCGTGCAAAAAAGCTAATAGCGTATACGTCTCAAAGAACTAAGAACATTTCTCTATACCGTAACCCAGCCGACGAGTTCCCGCCATTTACGGTCAACTTCTTTGGTGCTTATTTTCGAAACCGTGGCACCATGCAACATGATTTCTTTACGCGTTCGGATGTAAGTACCTGCATAGTGAACTTTACCGCAGGATATCGTGTTCTATTAATCATAAAGACCGTAACGACAGTAATTTGGTCACATATTTATAATTTGAAGATTTAAATGGCTATTTTAAATCTGAAAATGGTTATTGAGTCATAATTTGAAATTTAAACTAAACACGAAATGAATGATCAGCAGATACATAAGATATTTCAAAAGTGCTAAATTAGCTAATCGTAAGGATATAGATGGTTTGAGAAATGACACTTTTGTAGAAAGTGACGATATTGGGGCTTTGTCTACCCGATTCTTGTACTGAAGATGAAGTAGCCATAATGGTAAATAAAATACACGATAGACCCCTTCCATTCGGACACCTCTATTCAACCGAATTTAAGTTGATCAAAATCTCGAATCTAAAAAACGAGTACACGTGGCTATTAAATGGCAAAATAATAACAATCATGTACGTATTGCGTATATAACTGTACATATATTTACATAATATGAAATTATGTTTATATAATAGTTACATAATATAATTAATAATTGAGAATTGCTACGTTAAACGCATTTTTAGAATTTCTTTTGACAGTTAGCAAATAAGTAGTTAAATACAGATAGAATAACGAAGGTTCTGTTTTTAGTGTTATTTTGGCAGCATTGTTTGGAATAGTAGTAGTGGGAACGCTGTATGATATTTTTATATATCAGAAACGTTTGCAAAAATTGACAAAATGCTATTCTAACGGGAGCAGCACAATAGGTAAATACATAGCTACATACACAAATGTATACTTAAAATCTTTTGAAGTTTAAATGATCATATTTAATGTATAGTCATTCTGAAGTTATCGTTGTGGCGGTTTCACTCCCACGCTCATCGCCACTAGACGGCGCATAGGATCGAGACTTGACTTTCTCGCAAGTACTCCAAGAGCCTTCCTATTCATATATATAGTTCCTGTCCATCATGTTTCCCCGTTGGCGTCAAACTCTCTTAGCATGGCGATTTCTGTAATGAAAGAAGCAGAAAGTCCTCCATAATGCGGCGCGTTCGCTCCTTTGCTGTCCTAATCCTTCGAGAAATAAGGGGCGCAGTGCGTTATTCGGGGCAACTGGTGACGCTATTGTATTAGTAAAGCAGGTGTATTTGATTTTCTCACGGGTGCAGGATGGTAAGCTGCCTTGGAACAGCTTTAGGTGGTGCTTTAACGGCTGCTATGCAAGCAGTGTCGATTGATTTAACTACTGGCATCCTGTGCTCGATAGTTGCTGTGTCACTGATAGCTATTAGGACAGGTTTGCGGACAATTAAGTACCAGGCTGGTGTGTCTTGTAAGACGGTGAGGCAGCCAGATGGAACTAACGCCTATGTGGAGGATTATTTTGGTAGTTTTGACCACTTTGCAATGAACGTTTTGTGTTGCGGATCGATATTGTCTAGCCCTAGCTCACTAGTGTCGGTGGCTATAGCCTGGATTGGAAATTGTATTAGGAGAGATGAAGTAAACGGCGGCTGTTTGCGTGATGCATTTGAAGCTTATGCAGGTGAATAGCGGGTGTTGTTTTGGCGATAGCGAATCATTGGTATCATCGTATCATGTCACTTATGCGAAGCCAGTTACGCTGACCAGAAGTGGAATGTCGTATACGTGGAGTGAGATATTCCACTCTTCTGCTGATGAGGATCTAGTGATATACGGCAACAAGATGTTCAAAATGGCTAAGGCTGAGAGAGGCGAAATACTTTGCGTCGTATGTCCGTCAAGAAGGGTTGGGCAATATCTCTTGGTTGAGAGCGTGAGAAGCAGCTTTGATAACAGGGAAAACGCTGTTTTTTATGAGTTGAGGCCAGTAATAATAGACTCGTCGTATAATTTTATCAAATCCTGTGGATGGAAGGGCGTCCCGGGGATGAGCGGGTGTCCTATTTTTAACGCGAAAGGCGAAGTAGTTTCAATTTATGGATTAGGCAAGATTGAAACCAGACGGATAACAAGTACGCGCTTCATCAGTGATTCGCTAGAGCCAGTTGCGCTAACGACTTTGGCGCCGGATATAGGATTAGACACAGTTCCAGAGAATTTCTTCAAGACTGCGGTGTCAGACCTATTGAATACAGAACTTGTGGATGGAAATCTTTATTATCTATTGGAAGCTCCAACAGGTTCTGGCAAAACCATGTCCTTCACGGTTAACCTGATGAAAGCAGTCCCACCGAATACAGTTGTTTAACGCGTCATAAATCTCAAAGGCTAGCCGAGGGTTTGGACATCTCGAGTACCAGGTTCGAAATCAAAGAAAATATCAAAATGGAACCTGCTTTAGCAAATGACCAAACTGACACCGAATGGTTTGTCATAACTGCTGGGGTTATAGGCATAAAATTGGAAGGTTATAGCAAGGGGTTTAAGATACCAATGGAAATTATTAAAAAAGGTAGAGTAATTTTCTTTTTATCAACAGGAACTATATACATGAATAGGAAGGCTCTTGGAGTACTTGCGAGAAAGTCAAGTCTCGATCCTATGCGCCGTCTAGTGGCGATGAGCGTCGGAGTGAAACCGCCACATCGTATTTGCTAGACTTTTATTTTTTCAAAAGTAAATATTTATGAGTATAAGCATCTCAAAACCGATTACCGAGCTGCAATGCAATGTACAAAAAAGAGACGAGATAGTATGCGATACCAGACATATGACTTAAACATTACAATATATATATATTCTACTTTGCTTCTTGACGTTGATTTTGTTTTTATTATCAGCGATGATAATAACATAATTTAGATTAAACGTGAAGTTGCTAACATTTTCAGTAATAGACGCGGTTGTTTTTTGTATCAAACTGTATTGATGGAATATCTCTTTGTAAAATTAACATGTACATAAATAATGCGATATTTAATATGTTCAAAAAGGAGATCTGAACGGAGCCATGTATCACAATTCTGAACTTTATTCAAAGGATATAGTTCAGAAATTGAAACCAGGTAAACAAATTGAATGAATCTTAGGTACTTAACTTTAACATAACTTTAATTTGCATCATAACACGATACTTAATACAATGTACTTAAAAATAATTGAAAGACGAAGTGGAACAAAAACAGAAATATGATCAGAAGGCTATTGAAAAGTTGGAGCCAGGTGGTTGCATCGAACAAATTCTTGTATCCTTTTCGATCACATCGAACATGAAACAGATATTCCAACTAAAGTCCAGTTCAGAAGATATAGCAGCGTTTCATGGTATTAAATTTTTTGGATCAACGTGGCTAATGTTCTTTCATGGTGGATATTATACGTCAAGTACTATAGGTGAGGCAGTTATTCGTATTAAAGATTAAAACTATACATATAATCGTTCCTCTTGCCGATTTAAGTTGTCAGCGACAATATTTTATTTACACAGGCAACAAATGGGAATTATATCGAATAACCAATTCAGTGGGAAATCAATTCCTTACGAATGCAGTATGGTCTGCGGATATCTTCCTTTTCCTTGCAGGTTTTCTGTTGGCATTTGGACATCTTAAATCGCAAAGAAAAAGAAAGAAAATAGTTTCAGTTCACCAGAATGCGTACGATTTTCTAATACAAATCATCAAAAGATTCATCAGGTATTCCATTTTATAGCATACACCTCTATCATCAGCGATCATCGTAACATGATCGCGTTCAGCTTAGGCTTCTCTAGCTATCGCGTTAGCCATGTTGGTCATCGGTGATCGACATGACAAGTTTATTTAAACTAATTAAGTGTTAAGTGAAAATTTAAGAGAAGCGCATCATTGCTCATTTTATATAAATTACGCTCCTTCTTAATTCGATCACATCAAAATTTTCCTCACGGAGAACAAACATTTTCGCGGTAAAAAGACAATATCCTAACACAGGATACTTTCATGAGTTTTTTACTTGACAGCCTAGTCAAATGCACCAAACTTGAAATTAAATATCGTATACATTGTTTGTGATATTGGAATATTTTGCTTCGGAGAGAGGGTAGTATACAGGTTGGCTCACCACATTTTCCCATTGAAATTTGCGTCATTATTATTATTAATAACAAACAATGTTTCAGATAAAGTTGAATGGTTTTGAGAGGGGCATAAGCTGGTGGTATATTTTTTTTGTAGGTGGACGTGTAATGGTCATTAATGTTTTTCTAAATGGAATCATATTTTTTATTGCAAATTGCTACACATGCAGAAAGATTACATACTACAGAATGTTAGTAAGTCATTAGTTTTGCGATTCAGAAAGTGTTATGATGCAAATGGTCGCTATATTGAACCTTTTCTGTAAATAGACATTAAAATTAAAATATCTCCTAAGCTATTGATTTTTTCACATAAATAGATTAATACTTTTTTGTAAAGAATACGAAGGAGTATCAGTTGATGCAATAAAAAATATATGATTCTATTTAAAAAAACATTAATGACCTTCATATATTCTTTACATGTCGACCTACAAAGAAAAATATACCACTAGCATATACCCCTCTCAAAACCGTTCAACTTCGTCTGAAACATTGTTTGCTATGAGAAATAATAATGACGCAAATCTGGATAGCAAAATGTGGTGAGCCACCCTATGTAAAAGAGTATGAGTGCATGTTAAACGAACAGGATTTTGCAACTTCGTAGCATGTTACTCCTAAAGCAAGAGAATCCTATGCTGCACACAAATACACCTACTTACATTTACCGATGTACTTTCTTTATATAAAATTTTCGAATTAAAATTGAAAAGACTTACACCGCCATATGTCGTTACGATGATGTTGGGGGTTTTAATCTTTACCTGGAGTAATAACTTTTTGATGGCATATGTTGTTGAGCCGATACCCGAACTGTGCTTGAAATACTGGTGGAGGAATATCTTCTACATTCAGAACTTATTTGAATGGGACAGTTTGGTAGATATGATTTTATTAATATACTATATATCTTACAGAGAGTACCGACTAAAGAAAACAATTGTTTCAGTGCATGACCTGGACTTGGCAAGTTGCCAGTGAAATGCAGTTCTCTATTTTTAGTGCCTTTTTATTGAAGCTATCGGTCAGGTAAATGTTTTCTTTCTGTCTACTTTTGACTGCACAAATGCTGATTGAAATTTTACGTTTCAGTCATTATTCTTCCGCCGTGAATTTAGGTATAATTACGCTGATTCTATCCATGTTGTCTGCTGGCTACGTAACATATACGACGGGTCACACCAAAACGTAAGTAGTACAAAATATGTGTTATCGTATGAACAACGAACTAAGTTATGGTTCGACGTTAATATTAAAATATAATATGTGATTTTTACAGAATGGATTCGAGACTCGAAACACTTTCATGTATCTATATACGACCCTGGATAAGAATCATACCTCACATAGTGGCAATAGGCACAGCTCTGCTTCTTGAAAAATGGAACTATAAATTGCGCTTATCAAAAGTAATTAATTTTGTTTATATATTAACATATTGGCTTATAACTGGAGTACTCACACAACATATGGCATATTATACTACCATAAAAAATTTCACTTTATGCCCATATACTGCTATAAGGAACATTATTACATTCTTTTCTATCATGCATGATGTTATGTGTACGGTATCAATTGATTACGGGCATTTATATGTATAATATAGTATTTTAATCTTTATTATTTAACTGGTATTTTTAATGTACCTCTATTATTTGTTTCAGAAAGCATTAGCGGCCGGTTGGTTTATCAGTATTTTATGTGCTTGTTTGATTATACATGGTCCCGCGATAATAACAACGTCTGCAACTTTAACGATCATTTACGAAATGTTTAGCAGACTAAGCTGGAGTCTTGCAATAGCGTGGCTTGTAATTGTCTGCCTCACGAACAATGCAGGTAAATTATTACTTCAAGAAAAAGAAAATCACCTCCGACTTCAATGACTTTGAAATGCATTGTCAAGGTCAATGTTCTCGGAAATTTTCTCTATTCGTGTGACCGACAGTGCACTATAACTTTCAACGATAAGATATTCGGAAAATTTTCGGTTAGATTTACACATAAATTTAATTGAAGCTATTTTTATAATACTTATTTCTTAGAAATTTAGATCGAGAAATATAAACGCAGTTACTTGAAACATTCACCTCGCTGACACATTTCCAAGTCACTGAAATTTGAGAAATTTTATAAATAATCATCGTATTAAACATATGTTTTCAAATATATATATTCGAAACTGAAAAGTTGCTCGGTATGTTATTCCTAACAATATTTGTATACTTACTTCCTTAGATATTTTTATTACAATTTCACCAGTTAAAAAGGAGTAATAACCGATAAATATTTGATTATACTTTGTTGAAAAGTTCCTAAAGTATTTTGTTATTCTTGCAGCTACTATAAATCAATTTTTATCGTTGCCCTATTGGATCCCTCCCAGTAGAGTAGTATATTGCGCTTATCTTCTAAATCCAATTTTCGCATTACTACTTAGTGCACTTAGCAATTACGATGTCCACTGTGAATTGTATTATTATGTAAGTTGATTACGACAGTTATATCTCGAAAACTACATACCGATTTTTATAACGAACATTTATTTCATTTTAGATTGTAGCGGGTTTCGGAATATGGGCTCTTAGTTATATTTCTGCATTCATATTGTCAGCCATAACTGAAGTACCGACTCAATTGCTCTTACGGGTAATCCGTTCCAGGAGGAAAAAAGAAATATAAATATATTAGATACACACAATGTCGATTATGACGTATTAATTTGTTATGTTCCAATGAAAATTAAAAAACTATCGGAAATAATATTTATTTCCGAAATTTGAAATATTTCCACATTCCCTTCAGTAAAGCATTAGTCTATATACATCTAAAAACCGCTAGCTTAGAAGATATTTAAATAGAAGTACCTTTTCTTCAGTCTAAACGTGCATTCGAAGTATTCAAAGCGATATTTTCTATATAAAAAGAGTGGAAAGAATGAGTGTTAGCGAAATTCATTTTCGGCATTGCATGCTCTATGAATTTAAAAAAGGCAGTTCAGTGAAAAATGCTGTTAAAAACATTTGTGACGTGTATGGAAAAGGTGTTGTAAGTGTACGAAAGTGTCAAAAGTGGTTTTCGAAATTCAGAAATGTGATTTTTGACCTTTCCGACAAGCCACGGTCCGGTCGACCAACAAAGTTTGACGTGCCAAGTTTAACAGGTCTAATTGAAGCAGAACCCAGTTTAACAGTGGAAGAAATAGCTGAAAGAATGCACAGTAACAACAATACTGTACATAGACATTTACAGGAAATGGGAAAGGTATCAAAGCTCGGGAAATGGGTTCCGCACGAATTATCGGAAATGAACCGCATGCAGCGCATGAACATTTGTGCTTCGTTATGAGAGCGGCAAACCTCTTGTTCATTTCTTGATAAAATTGTTACTTCCGATGAAAAATGGGTTTTATACAAGAACCCAAAGCGTAAAAGGCAGTGGTTAGCACCGGGACAGAACCCAACACCAAGTCCTAAAGTGGGTCTTCATTGCGCGGAGGCGGCGCAAATTTGGTAATTCCCGCGTCGTGGGCTCCGTTTATAGATTCTTAGATCCATAGCTCCCACATGGGAACCAAATTTGCGCCGCCTCCTAAAAGGTTGAAATGTATTTAATATACTACCTAACAAGTAAATAGGTTTCATTCATATCTGTTACGTAATTGTATGATTCAATGAAATAGAAATTACTTCTTTAGGAAATAATAAAAATGATTTTATACTTTTTAATGCATTTCGAAGTCGGTATATTTTTTTTCTTAAAATTATTTTATTTAATTCAAAATCAGAACAATTTTTCGAAAATGGGATCAAACAGTTGATGGAAAGATGAGAGAAAGTCATTGAAAACGATGACCAATACATAAATGATTAAAGACAAATGTAAGTATTATTATTTTATAATAAAACCGCGTGTTAAAAAACGACACGACTTATAGGATGACCTGATAGAAATTTATTTTTGCGAAGTGTATTTTTATATTAGAGATCCTTGTATCCCAATATTCCTAATTTCTCAAACTTCTGCACAGAAGAAATATTGAAATTTCTATATCTTAATTTATAAATTTCTTAGACACCAAATCCCGAGGTCAAGTTGCTGTGCTTTCTGATGTTTATAGTTGTAAATTCTTATCACTAGATCTTGAATACTTGTAACCGAAAATTCAAAGATTCTCCAATATATCGAACTGCTATATTTCGAACCCCTGTGTTCCGAAATTCCTATATTTCGAATCCCTGCATTCTAAAGTTTCTATATTTCGAATCCCTGCATTTCGAAATTTCCACGTTCTGAGATTCCTATATATCAATATTCCTATATTTCAAAATTCTCATGTTCCGAGATTCCTATGTACCAATATTCCTACGTTCCGAAATTCTCATGTTCCGAGAATCCTATATATAGAGTGTCCGCGCCAAAGTGTTACACCTTAATATCTCATGAACTATTAATGTCACGAAAAAGTGTTTATATGGAAATTGCAGGGTAAAAGAGGCCCTATGTTTTGGCAAAAGCAACATTTTTTTAATTGTTATTAATGTAAAAGATATGACAGTAAAGTTTCGTTTTTTAAATGGAACTATATATTTTTTTTTCGATCAGGCGATAGTGCTTCTCAAGATGAATTCATCAAGGTTTTATGTACTTACCCGATTTTTAGTAGTTTTCGAGATATAACGCTTAGAAATTTACTGATTTTCAGCAGTGACATCTCGGTTTGACTTTCTCGGACGAGTAAGTCATAAAAACGTTCTTATTGTTACGGTAAGTGCCGCTGGTTTGACTCTGCCTGCCAAAACAGATAGGCGGACTCTATGGTCAAAATGGCAGGTCCGAAGAAACGTAGAAAGTATTGTCCATTACGGTCTAAGTTTTCCATATCGAAGATGATATTAATAGTTTGGAAGGTTGGGACATTTATTTAAATGTTTCAGTAGAAGGTAGGTATAAAGACAATTTGGAAGATATCATAGCCGAGACAATTTTCATTCCAACTGTAACGTTGCCCAACGTTGGATCTAGCGGCTAAGGTTATATTAAGGTTATATTAAGATTATATAAATCCCAATTATATTCAGCATATTGTTTATTGTATTAGATTCAGTTACATAGTTGTAAAACAAGATAGTTATCCTCTGTTCTCTGTTATATATGTAAGAGAAAACACGACACACCTAGGAAGTGTCGAGATTTCTTTAATTAGGTTTCAAATTATGTGGTATTAGAGAAGAATGTTAGAGGAGAATGTTAAGAAGAGGAGAGAAATGAAAACACGTGCTATGAAGACAACATTGAAATAAAGATTTAGAGTAAGCAAAAAGGGATAAAAGAAACTTAACGGAGTAAAAGCTTTAATTGTTGTTTTCTCATTATTTCAGATAATGAATATAAACTTGTAAATATTGTAAATAACCTACCACTTAAATTCACTAAATCTCATTATTTCAGAGCAAACCCAATTGATTTTTATCTGCACCAAAATTTTATATCAATCACTATAGTGATATATAAGAGTAAGGTAAAAAAAGAATATTACATATATGTAAGTTTAAACACGTTTAAACTTAGCGCGCACACTAAGTCGCACGACTACAGCGCCAGACACAGGCTGTGGCGCGTACGTCTCACTCGTATAGACATACCTCGGGCGGAGCTATGCTGCGATATAGCCACGTGTAAAATTAAATATATTAATTATTATAAAAACCCCGACAATTGTGTTGATTCAGGTACCTATGCATTGTATTTTGTATTTTATATTTTACTGTATGTACCTTCACAACACAACTTATGTAACCGTAATCTATTGTAATTACAGAATCACTTCTGCAACAACACGTGTCAATCATTATTCCTAACCCCTCCCCATAGTTCCTCACACCTAATGTAAGGAAATAGAAAATCGACGAACGGTCGGCACGGGCTACGTGTTTTTTTGTCAGTGCATTCCCCTTCCGTAGAGAAACTTCGCTGGGCCTAAGTGCCATAAACAACCATGCTGACGGGAGTGTCCTCAAGACGGGACCGTGTCTAGAGAGACATTCCTGTATTGACATTTGCCGCGAGGCGACTTCTGTAAGGCATTTAGTTCCACATAAAACGCTCACTGTTCATTTAGCGAAAACCTCACCTTTACTTTTATTCAATCCGTTTCATCTTACATATCAGAAGCGGGATACACCCAGTGCGGTTTTCTTGATATATTGAGGACTTTTTTGTTAAATACGCGAGTGTAAAGACGTTTTTATTTGTTAATAGTAGTGTATAAGTTTTAATGATAGTTTAGTGTTATAAACTTAGTTAGGAACAGTTATTTTAGTGTGGTAAAGACTTTCAGTAAAGACAGTGACTTTTTGTTGGTGGTATTGGTTACAATGGCAAACCGTGTTCCGATGGAGAGTGAGTGTAACGCTGAAGATAAGGAGCAACGTGCTTCGGAATCGCGATTACAACGGTTGGAGCTTATGATGGAGGAGATGCTGGTGCGATCGACAGCATCGTCACGAGCAACGTCCCGTGGAGCGGACCTTCGGCGTGCGTGAAGATCACGGTCTCCATTTCAACGTGTGTCGAGGTCGCGTACGCCACCGTGATCGCATCGGGATCGTTCACGTAGTCCGCGAGATGACCGATTAGGACATGTGGAAAGAATTTTAGAGACTCTGAGTGCGCATAGCACTAATTCATGCGCGAGATCCCCGAATTATGCACGGCCGGGGGATGAACAGCTCATCCCGGTATTTGATCCCGCGAAGGAGAACATTTCGATGGAGAATTGGGTCCGTCGGGTCGATGAGTTGGCGTTCCGATTTTCGTGAGACGATCGATGCGTGATGAAAGTGATTGCAACGCGACTACGTGGCCACGCGCGTCAATGGTATGACACGCGTATGCGTGCGATGACCACGTGGGCGGAAATTAAAGTGTTGCTTGTCGCACAGTTTACGAAAGTAATACCATTTTCGCGGCTGCTGCGAGAGGCCGACCTGTACGAAGCAAAGCCGGGCAGTCGTTGGGAGACTACTGTTTTCAGAAGTTAAACTTAATCCGTAAATTGAACATTGCGTTAACGGACAGCCAGATGGTGGACATGGTCATCTATGGAATACCAGATGAGACGATTGCACGGACGATGCGTGCTGCAAGATACTCTGATTGCAATGAATTATACGCATTGATGTGTGCGATGGGTGAAATGCCCGGGAAGAAAGAAGAAGGTAATACATAAGGCAGGGTTTTTACCCTTCATTGCTAAGAATAAGATTCAAGATACTGGTATAATTAGGGGTGTACCCCTGGATCTAACAATGAAAAATTTACTTAAGGAGGCTACTTCGCCATGTAGAATTAAATCGGCCTTGAGGCAAAACAAAAAGATAAGGGGTAATTCTATCAATTGGGAGTAGGTACCCAGTGAGACGGTGCTCATCACTTTTGAAGGGACCACGTTGCCAGACTGTATTAGGATTTTTGGTCTCTTCAATATTCCGGTTGAGGTATATGTTGAACCGGTCCGCACTTGCTTTAATTATTATAAGTATGGTCACTCGACAAAATTCTGTCGCGGCAATAAGATATGTGATAAGTGTGGTGAAAGGGAAATGAATAATCATGTGTGTACTATACTGAAGGCTAATGGATGTCTACATTGTGATGAGGAGCATAGGACCTTCTCCAAAGAATGTTCTATATATTCCAACCCTATGGGACGGAAGATGGCGACTGAAGAGTGAGGATGTCTAGAACGTGCTCTTGAGTTTTTTGCTTGATTTCGTTGGTTTTTTTGAGTTTGATTTTGTTTGGAAGTTAATTTTAGAATAGTTATAGCGTGAGTTTTGATAATTTACTTAGTAAATAGTTGTAATATATAGGAAGAGAGGAGGGTATATGAAAACGAAAGGGCCCCCTGATTGGCCGAAAACCAGGGACACAAGAACAGAGGGAGAAGGGAGAGAGAGGAAGAGAGTGAGAAAGGTGGACGAAGAGAGAAAAAGACAAAGATGGAAAGACGAAATGGATAAGGAAGAGGATTTGAGATCAGAAGGGGAGGAGGAGGAGGGAATGGAAAGATCCCAGGAAGATGAACTTGAAAGGGAGAAGGAAGGAACAGGTATACTTAAAAGCCTAAAGAAAGACTGGACATTGGAGTACCTTGCGGAGGAGGAAGAGGCAGTCCTCGATGCCACGAGGAAGGAAGGTATAGTAGGAAAAAACGAGGAGGAGGAGAAGGCAGAGCCCAAAGCGGAGAAAATGGATGTCGAAGAAGGAAGGAAGAGGCAAAGGGAAGCGGAGGAGGAAGAAGAGGATAGGGGGTGAGAAGGAAGGAAAGAAGGAGGTTAAGCGGAAGTGAGGAAAGTGTGGGGACAAGTGAAAAGGCCAATGGGAGTGCTCCTAGTAGAGAGAATGAAATACAGGAGAATCTTAGGTTGACAATGGTGACGACTGACACGCCACCCGAAACGAAGCGGAAGCGTGGGGAAACAGAGAAATGCGTAATTGCCGCAGGAAAGGACGGCCATTTGCAAAGAAGTAGCGTGGATGAAAACAACGTGACACAAAGTGTAAGCGACGAAAGCGAAAAAAGTGAAGTTAACATCAATAGAGACGATCAATATCAGAGAAGAAATTCTAATAAAAGTAAGGAAATGGTTTTAGAATTAGCGTTAGATAATAGTGTTAGTAATAATGAGAAAAATATAGATAGTAATAAGGAAGGCCACGTGGAGGACAATAATGAAAACACAGGCCGAATGAGAAAAGAAAGTCAGGAGGGAAGGGAAAGGGAAAACGAGAATAAAGAAAATAGGGGTAAAAATAAAGAAAGTAGGAAAAAGGACTGGGAAAAGGACTCTATGATGAGAATAGTACGGGGGAGGAATACGTAGTATGTTACGTGTTAGGGATGGGCAGAAAAATAGAAATAAGAGGAACAACCTCATAAAGATCTACAGGTTTGTGCAAGGGGCGGGAGTTAGAATAAAATGTATTAGAATGACTGCTTTTAACAGGGCGGAGGTGGTAATCAGAAACAGAGAAGAAGCGAATAGTATCCTGAGGAGGTACGGAAGCAAGGAAAAAAGGTTCACGACATACCTACCGAGAAGGATGCAGTGCCGACGAGGGATTATATTCGAGTGGGAAGACTCGGTCCAAGAGTTGAAGGAGGAGGCGACACCAGGACAGGGGGAGTTCGTCTTAGAAAGAAGAAGGAGAAGAAAAATTATGGATGGTAAAGTGGTATATGAGCCGATGCGTTCTATACTGATAACATTTAAGGGGAGCGTATTGCCTACAAGACTACTTATCGGACAGGGGCATGTAGGTATAAAAATAGAGCCGTTTGTAGAGCCTGTGAAGCAGTGTTTTAGATGCTTAAGATTTGGACACATTCAAAGTGCGTGTAGGGAAAGAGTTAAAAAATGCCTGGTGTGTGGAGAGAACGAACATCGGGACTGTAAAAAAGAACCCAAGTGTGTAAATTGCGGGGGAGCCCACGGGTTACTCGCAAGAGTTTGTTGGCTGTGGTAAAGGGAAGCCGCCATCAAAAAAGTAATGGCCTACAGGAACGTTGAATTTGAGACTGCGAGAGGAATTGTGACCAGGTCTCTGGGGGAAACCGAACCCAATAGAGTGGGAGGATTGGACCCGTACGAGGAGAGAGAAAGCACTTTCCAGTCCTGGAGAAAATAAGGAGGAGGGAGATTTGGGAGGAAAAGGAGATACCCATCGAAAAACAGCTAGAAATGGTGAAAATGGGAAAAGAAACAAATAAGAATAAAGGAACGCAGAGGGGAAGAGAAAGATATAGTGAAATGTTGAAGAAGAGGAATGGAGGGATTGAGGAACTACCGGCAGGAATGGAAAACGAGAGAAGAGAGGAGATAAGGAAAAATAAAGAAGAAGAATGGAAAACGGTGAAAAAGGAAGGAAGACCGAGTTGTTATAACAGTAAGACGGATCTGGCCCTCACAGGAAACAAATACATACAGAACTACAACACGTACACATACAACACGTATAGGGCAACTGTTAAACCTCCATCCCCTAAGCCAATCTCAATAAAAGAGGAGGACTGGGACACCTACATACCATACGCAACCTTATCATACAACACCACAGTTCATGAAGCGACAAATTTCAAATCACATGAACTCATCTTTGGAACACCAGCACGTCTGCCCAGCGCATTTCAGGAAGGAGCATCTTTAGAAACTTATGGAACTTACTTCACCAACCTGATCTCAACAATGACCAGCATACGCAATTTGGCAGCAGATAATATCGTCAATACAAAGGAACGATCCCAACGCTATTACGATAGGCACGCAAGACCGTAAAAATTCAACATAAGAGATTACGCTTACGTACTCAAAGAACCAAGGCACAAATTAGACCTTCATTACACCGGAGCGTATGAAATAGTAGACTGGACAAACTTAAATAACGTCGCTTTAAGAACAGATAATAACAAAATAATTCGCAAGCATCAGGACAAATTGGAAGTCGCCTATAGTTAATAACCATAGTTTCTGTCCTTGCAGGTCATGGGACAATTCGTGGTACTGTTGTTACTCGCAGCTTTTACAGTTGGAGTGGATTCCGACGCTGCATATGAAGTAACCATATTCAAACAGAATACGAGAAGCTACCATTATTGAAGATCTTTTACACCAAGTGGAAATTGGTAACTTCAATGGAAATCATGAACTATTTTCGTAACCGACCATTGTTGAAAGAGCATCTGAAGAAGATTCAGAATTTTTGCCACGACAATCAAATACAAATCTACCCTAATGACCAATATGGACCATAACTCCGACGGAAGTTGGAAGGAACAAACCGGTACAGCGACCTCCTGAAGGTATCGATTGGAAATATCCCGATATACCGCTTCCTTTATTGGCGCGGTCAGCAAAGTGCTCTTTAGGACCCTCACCGAAGATGATGCCCACTATTACGATGAAGAACTGGACAAACTCTACGCTAACCATGGTCAGATGGCGCAGTTGGTGGCCAACCGAACCTGTATTATGCGATCAGAATTTCACCAACTTCATAACCAGCTGATTAACACAACCGTTGAAGCACACCGTATATTAAACAAAGTTGCCACGCTTGCTGCTGTTTTACATGAAGCGTAGGCAGAGATCAAGGAGAGGCAGATTAACGACCTTCTGCTCCAATGAATCAATCAATTGAACAGGACGATCGAAGAATACGGACACATAGTGCCGAAGACATGGAAAATATGCGACATCCGGTTAAGTCTTATTCTCAAGGACCTCTGACAATCCTTGAAAAGCAAACAGGCCTGGCTCTTCTTCGAACGAGAACATTCTTTTGCAAGGCACGTCTCGCTAGATCAACATATATACAAGGAGCTGGAATAGTAACCTTGAAGCCAGAATGCACCGCTGTTACGGACTCTACGAGGGTTCGAGCTTTAGACGCCGTCCAAACAACAGAGGAATTCACTTATTTCCCTACAATATCATTAAACTTCACGAAGATCTCTCCAAATTTCAGCGACCAGCATGTCAAGATAACAGAAGAACTCAGTCACACAACTCCGCTGCGGACTAATCGAGATTGGGCGAAGAGCGGCGCGGCTGTTTCCCTGGTACAGGTAGAGGAGAAGGCACGAGCCTTGACGGAACAACACCGGATGCAAAGAAGATTGCACATTGAGACATATGCAGGAGGAAGCATCGCTGTCATGCAAACTATCGCCGTAGTACTAAGCTTCATCATTTGTATCTCACCAAATTTAAAACTGTACCGGCAATAGCAAAACCTCAAGTCACTTATCTTCGAAACAGGACTCTCGAGGAAGCAAGGGGTGGCCATTGAATTGAAACCATCAGGACTCCCCATGAAAACGCAGAGCAGTGGTAGGACCATTGCTCGAACTCTAACCACTATAATATAAATAAGTCTAAGTATCCTAGGAGACGAGAAAGGACTCGAGCAAGACCTCGCTACAGTCTTCGGAGAATCTTCCAACAGAATACCTCGCAGAAAAATGGAAAACCGCAGTATCCAAACCGAGCAAAGTGGAGGTCGGAGGGACATCGCCCAGCAAACGGGACAACGGTGCAGTTGGCGAACCGAAAAACAGTGTGGAGTCGTCAAACTGACCACGGGACAATTTGTGTCAGGAACGGGCAAATGGCTCCCGGGACGAGGCAACCAGACCCGTGTTCCTAAATTCGAAGATAAAGGCACCTGCACCAGCGACAACCCAACAGCTGTCACGTACATTTGTGAAAATGGGCTGATCTTGGCTCATTTGACAGATGAGATCGCGTGGAAGCAAACGCTACTGAAACTCCAAAATGCGCGTTTTGGAAAAAAGATAATTACCTGTCGCCAAAATGCTTCTTCTTCATCCGTGAGCCCGTAAGTAAGCGCTGGGATCTCGTAAAAAAACAAACCTTGTGTTTCAGGTGTTTGAGGCCCGGCCATTCCAGAAACGACTGCAAAAGCGAGGTGTGTAGGGTCTGCAAGAGGCAGCACCACATCCTATTGCATAGACAAACTGACGCAAATGATGCGGAAATAGAGACTCAGCGCAAGGCGATATGGGGGAAGAGAGTGCGTTGAGCAGGGCGTATGTCGCGAGCGACAACTGGACGGGGAAAAATCGCGATTCTTCAGATAGCTGACTAGACGGGCAGTATGTAGTGCTAACAATTATGTCGGTACGCGCGGGTGGTCCGAATCGGGCAATAGATACATTCGCGTTATTAGATGAGGGCTCCACGGTCATCCTAATAGATAAAAGACTGGCGCGAGATCTACGCGTCAAGGGATCGCGAATAGATATGTCGATCCGAGGAATAGGCGAAGGGGAAATTCAATTGCAGAATAGCAAAAAAGTTGATCTTGACGTAGGGGGCATCTTCGGCACGTACCGGATTCGTGAACGTGAAATTTCCCACGCAGTCGATCAGCCGAGACATTATTTCGCAGGTGAACGAGGTCGCCGAAGACGTGGAAGTACGACCGTACCATGGAGCGTGCGTGGAATTGTTAATAGGTCAAGACAATTGGGACTTAATCGCGACATGAGAACTGCGCGAGATAATAGGCACGGATTTGGCGGTTTCGCGCTCCCGTCTCGGATGGGCCGTACACGGGTGCGCAAAATGCTCCTCACACGCGGTATTTAACATAGACGTAAGCGAATATTAATGTTCAGGGGAGGCTCTGACTTCTTTGGAACAGTTAGTAAAAGATTATTTCGCACTAGAATACGCTGGGATAAAGGATAGCGTTACGTGCAAAGACGAACGAGATCGCGCGCTGCGAATATTAGAAGAAACGAGTTCGTAAAGGACAACTCTGGGAAACGGGCCTCTTGTGGAAAGATGATCACGCTCCGAACACGAACGGTTTGTCCACTGCGCGGAAAGGGTTAAAATTGTTAGAGCGAAGATTAGATCGTGATCCCGAATATGCATGTTTGTACTACCAGGAAATGCAGTGTTTTCTAGATAAGGGTTACGCTCAAAAGGCTGCGAACACATCAGATCGGTCTAGGACATGGTATGTGCCGCACTTCGGGGTACGGAACGTAAATAAGCCCAATAAAATTCGGTTAGTTTTCGATGCCGCGGCAAGGACCGAAGGAACAAGCTTAAACGATCAACTGATGTTAGAGCCGGACCTATTGAAATCATTGCCAGGAATATTAATCCGCTTTAGACACTACGCGATCGCGGTGAAGGCGGATATTTCGGACATGTTCTTGCGCGTGCAAATTCGGGAAAGCGATCGTGGTGCGCAAAAATTTCTATGGCGAGGAAAAGATAGAAATAGAGAACCGAATATTTACGAAATGTCGACATTGATCTTGGGCGCGAAATCACACAAAGAACGAAAAGAAACAACCTTATAAAGATATATAGGTTTGTACCTATACGTTAATAAGAATGACCGGTTTTAACAGGGCAGAAGTAGCGACTAGAAGCAGAGAGGAGGCCAACCACATCCTAAAGAGATACGGGAACAGGGAAGTGAGGTTCTCAGCGTTTCTATCTAGAAGGATGCAGTGCAAGAGAGGTATAATCTTCGAGTGGGAGGACTCTGTAGAGGAGCTGAAGGCGGAGGCTACGCCGGGACAAGGGGAGTTTATATTAGAGAGAAGAAGAAAGAGGAGAGTAGTGGATGGGAAGGTCGTAAATGAACCAATGAGATCGATTTTGATCACCTTTAAAGGAAGTGTGTTACCAACATGTAACCGTGCTGGTTACATAATATGAGAACACCTTATATATCAGTTCATATATTGCCGCGGTATGGGGTATCCCTACTCCGAGCATACGTCACGCTGATTATTTCATGGGGCTACCGGTAGAATATATACCCCACTTTCAATAATTATGCGTGCGCATCGATCCCCACTCGATAACCATCGAAGGAGGTCGATGCGAGGATGATATTAGACACTCTACGTCTGAAAGCGAATCGAGTCGGTTCAAGAAAATCTCTTCTGCGAAACACGGTACGCGATTGCGAGGTCAAACCGACCTGATAGATTCGTCAAAGCCGGCAGTTTGTCCGCGACGCGTAAACGCCTCAAACCGAGGAGTCGATCGTTCAAGCCGAACGGTGGCACAGTCGGAGTAAGATTTCGGAACAATTATTCGATCGTGAACAGCGTAGTAGTCAGAATATTGATTTGTATTAAAGCGAATAACCGAATAGATAATTTCTAAATTTTTTGGGTAAGTAACGGTTGATTGGAAGTCGATTCTCGTTATTAATTTTCGTCGTTATTCCCGCAGTGGTGAATAGCGACTGAGATCATATAAATTGTACATTTTGGCGTGGTACAGCTCTCAGGCTCATACAGGTAATTGAAGTGTCGCTCGGCCCACGTAAAGTGTCCCGCCGTATCTTCTAATTGTACCTGTTTGCCCTGGCGAGAAGTAGTCTCGCTGGTGTAGAATTGTATGATTTCTGCCATGTTTGGTCGAGGCATAGCTCACAGACCCGTTTGAGTAACCAGAGTATCGCCCAGCTCACGAAAGTGCCCTGCCGCTACTCCTTGGTCGTTCTCAAATGCCTTTGTGAAGAGGTAGACACGACCGCGTGGCACAGCTTTCGCACTGTTTGGAGGTTAATTTGTTCGAATCAGATTCATACTCAGTTTGGGTAACCGAAGTGTCGCCCAGCCCACATATTGTGCCTGCCGGCATTTTCTGGTTGTTCTCAATCAGTGCATGAATCTCATAGTACAGGCACCTTTTGGCTTTTCCCGAGTTACTCGACAAGGTCAATTTGTGTGTTACTGTACTATTCGCGTCGCGAATTACACGATCGGATCAGTACTGTTGGTATCATGCGTCCGGCATCAGAGCAAGTCTTGAGCCCCAACTAGACGAGCTCCTACCTGATCTCGACTTCGTGCAAGTCTCCACCGGAACATTTCCTCCGATTTATCGGCCGGGTGTAAAAGGTGCTGCGACAATCCTCAATCGTGCTATTTTTCGAGGCATTGATTCCAACCACCAATTCAAATATATACAGGGTGTTCGGCTACAGGTGGGAACCCTTTTAAGGGGTGGTAGCTGGGGTGATTCTGAACAACTTTTTCCTTTACCAAAATGCTGGTTAAAACTTAGTTTTTGAATTATTAATGAAAAACACTGACCAATCAGAGGGCAAGAATAGCGCGCACTCAGATGCGAGAGCGACGGGTGCAAGCGTGACGATTGAACCTGGTCGTAAACAAACAAATTGCGCGACATCGGTAACGTAGTTACCACCATCGATAATGCGTCAGCATTATGCTCTTGTGGATTTTAGCGTGTAAACGGGTGTCATGTCATACAACGATGTGTAAGAATTAATGAAGAATTCTCGCATCTTACATTCCTTTGTGAGGTAAGCGTCCGAGTATTTTTTAACTTTATATCGTTAAACAAAACGCCATTTTTTAGTTTCAGTTATTTAATTTGTTACGCGGGAAAGCGAGGAATTCACGTTTTAAAAAAAAAATTTTATTTTACTTCCTACACACTATACAATAATTGAATGTAGCACTGTCTGATAACGATGGAGTCTGTATATACAATAGTAATCTGATCTGTACTGTCTGGTCTGATCTGGACGTATCTGCCTCTGAGTCTAACTGCGTCCTTCTGAGTCTGAGCCTATCTGCCTCGCGCGCGCTGGACTGCTTCATCTTTTATACCCTACGTATATCCTAATTGGGCTTATCTTTGTTTATAACCTTCACGCGTTATCTTATTTACAATGTCGTTTGACCGGTGAGATTCCTCCCGGGGTGAAAGAAAATGCGTCCTCGCATTTTAATTTATATTTCAATGACGTCTTAATTTACTCGAATACAACTTTTCTACCTGAATCTATTAGGCCCTGTTCAAACTCTAGTGATAATTCTAATACGCTTTCTAATTTATTCATTAAATCAGGATCATTCTTCCACTCTACAAACGGTCTATATAAATATTTTTTCGCTTTTTCCTCATGCTCTACATCATTACTATAGCAGGCTACTATGTATCTTTGAATATGCAATGATCTGGTTCTTAATAAGTAGAAAAATCTAGAAAAGAATTGTGAACATGTATTACATTCAGAAGCGCGCCTATATTTATGGAGGTTTTTCCCGCAAATTAAACATGGTTCTTTTTCAGCTAATTGCTTAATCGATAAAATGTGTCTTTCGATTCGGTATTTTGCTTGATTCCATGAATTTCTGATTTCTTCAATGGTTACTGGGTTGAATGGTGGTTGACATGTTTTGCAATAATATTGTTCTTGTATGTCGTCTTGAAATGTGGTGTAAACTAGATTGTTATCTTCTGTTCCTCTCGTGCAAACGAAGTTTCCTATGGTATCGATGAATATCTGTAGTATTCGTGTTTCTTCTTCTAATAGGTCTTCTTCTAATAGATATTCGATTGTGTATCCCATCCTGTAACATATGTTTTTAATGTACTTCGTTAGCTGGTAATCTATAAAATATCTTTCTTGAAAGTCTGGATCTCGTAGAAGGTTCTCTTTCTTCGTATTGGGGTGGTTCTTCTTCTTCGTGCATTAAATCCGTCATTCTAACTGGTCTTGTAGGTGTTCTATCAATTGTTTGTGCATACGTTCCGAATGAACAGTGATCATAGATTGTAATGCATGGTGTTAAAATTTTCTTCATTAAATTCCATATGGGTCGTAGACAATTTATTTTATATAGGATATATAATGTGGCTCCAACTAAACTGACGTATCCCAATATCGTGATATAATATTTGAATTGTTCCATCGTGGTCATGGTTCTCCTTTTTAACGATAATATTTCAATTTGTTGGTTTATTTCGTCTATTGTCGTTCCTATCAATTGAAGATCTTGAGCAGTTATTTGGGTTTTCTTTAGATATGTTATATTAAGATCTTGTATATCGATTTGTCTATCTGTTAGTATTTGCTTTCAGTGATCCAAGTGTTCTATAGTTTCGATAGATATATTTAATGTAGTGTTTCCTTTTTCTCCTCCTGCTTTTATAATTGCTTCTTCTGTTGTTCCGGTGCATCCTTGCGGTAAATGTGTTATGTTTCTGTCTTGTATCGTTATTATATGTGGTTCTTGATATTCGCAGATAACATGTATTTGTTCTTTCTTTGGAGTAATGGCCATCCAGTCTTGATTTGTTAAAAGTTGAATGAATAATGCCCCTTGCAATTTTATATATTTTTGTGAGCATTGTTGACTTTTCTTTAGGAGTAATTCGATTAGACAAGCGTTTGAAGATGTCGTAAGATAGTTTGGATGTTTTTTTTGTATTACATATTGATTTCCCACATTTTTAAATTGTGCTTTTTCTTCATTGTTAATGGGTATGAATTCCGTTTGTGGTTTGTTCAAGAGTAGATATTCGAATTCTACATTGTATACAGAATATCCTTGAATGTATGAATAAATCGGTAGTGCAATTGGTCTATATAATGTGTATACATCCTCTTCCAATATCGGAATTCTAAGATTATAGATTAATTTTTCATTTGTTAACGTTATTGTTAAATGTACAATCTGAATTCGGATATTGGCGCCAGTAATTTATTGTGCTACTGCCACTAGATGGCATGTGAAAAAAAGGGGGTTATATATAGGTTGGTGTATATCCGCAAGAGCGGCGCGTCCTTTTTTTGTTGTTCTATTCTGTCTGTAATGTGTTGTAATGTTTTTTTTCTATTCAATTTAAACCTTATATTATATTGTATTATTATGCATAGTTCAAAATATATTGATCATAAGGTTAAGGAAAACACGTGTGGCTTCTTTTAAGTGAAACCTGCTAACAGTTTTATAGACTTTGTGCGTGAACACTAGCACATTGGCTTTCATATTAAAGCCAATCGAACCAGGGTGTCGGAAGCCTTTATGGTTGTGAGGGTCCCAGCACCGTATGATGTGGGTCGTAGGTTCCCGGAGGAGGACTACGTTCACCTTTCCAACCTGGGAATTGCTGTGTGGACCGAGCAGTTCATGCAGGCGTTGGATCTTCCGGACCGGCTCTTGGAACGCGGCACCATTAGTGGTGTCGAAAGTACCATTCAAAATCATGAATGGCTTCAAAAAAATTTCATATACCCGCATACAATAGCCACAAATATACCATCCCCCAGTAGAAACCCAGATATAGTACAACCACGACAGGTATCAAGTAACGACAGGTATCAAGAAAATTACTCTCCGATTGTTCAAATCGAGAGAAAATACGGAGAGCTCGATCGTTAGTGAACAATTTCTTTTTAGCTGAATTAATGAACGCCACTAAAATGAGCCTGCGAGCTCATGGAATGTATGAAAAAGCGCGGGTATTACAATATTTATATAAAAACGAATACAGAAATATTGAAAGTTTCTTATAAAAGAAATTCGTTGCAAATAGAACTCAATTTCCTGTAGAAAAAGCACTAATAATGTGCATTACAGCTGATTTATCAAAATTTCAATACATCTCCATTAGAAATGAAGCACTACAACACAATAATAATCAATGGTCATCATATAGTAAATTATTAATAGAAAAAAAGAAATGTTACCAAAGAATGCAATAGAAATAATTGATTCACATGCTGCAGTAGAGCTGCAAAGCCTACTAAACCATACAATATCCAGAATACTAAAATCTATAGACCAAGTAACAGAGAATATGCAATTGTTGCTTGTACGCAAATGGGGTTGCGATGGAACTGCTGGACAACCGCGATTTAAACAACTTCAGCAAGACCAGGACATTGATGATAGTGCTGTATTTGTGTCTAGTTTGGTACCATTACCACTTTACGACAAAAATAATTCAAATGTGATCTGGGAAAATCCAAGAACCTCATCACCTTGGTTTTGTCGCCCTATAAGATTCCGTTTTGTAAAGGAAAATATAGATATAATAAATGAAGAAATAGGTAGCATTACTACGGAAATACGGAATTTAAAAACTTTCAATATAAACAATACTGCAATAGATTATAAAATGATTTTGACGATGATTGACAATAAAATATGTAATTCCATAACAAACACATCATCCGCGATGCGGTATTACATTTGTGGAGCTACACCGACGCAAATGAACAATTTAGACTTAACAGATTCGAAAGCTAGAGATTCCAAAAATTTGAAATTTGGAATTTCCTCGCTCCATGCGTGGATCAGATGTATGGAGTGCCTACTGCACATTTCGTATAATTTGCAATTTAAAAAATGGACTGCAAATACGGCAGATTTAAAGAAACTCAGAAGCGAAACAAAACAGCGAGTCCAAAAAGAATTTAAAGATAAATTAGGATTATACATTGATTATGTCCAACAAGGATGGGGGTCATCAAACGATGGAAATACGGCAAGGAGATTTTTTGGCAATGCAGAAGTTTCTGCAGAGATCACTGGAGTCGAACTAAATTTAATTAAAAGGTTTCGCACTATACTTCAGGTAATTTATTCTGTACATAAAATTGATATTAATCAGATTTTAATAGGATATAGAAATTATCGTAAACTTTCTACAAATATTACAATTCTATTACAATTATGTGTAAAATATTTAAAAAACAAATTAATAAGAACTAATGTAACATTGTTTAAAATAATTTTACACTATATTGTAGGTAATTTCATCGCCGTACAAAATAAATACTACAAAATTTCACATCTATAAGCAAGACACTGCAAAATATTACGTTCAAATTGTGTGATGATATCACGTACGGTTTAAAAGTTACACCATAATGTCACTAAACTTCTCGATTTGGACACCATATTAAAATTTAGATGTTTGTGTTGCTTGATTCTGAAATTAATTAAATATATCAATAAGTATTCTATAACCTCAAAATGACAGAACTCGTTAAGCAAACCCGGAATACGATAGAAGAGCGGCGATTAAAGAAAGTCTTCGCGGCGGAAGAACGCCGGTCGAAATTATAAAATTCTTTAGCTGCCCAAGATCGACGGTATACGACGTTACTAAGAGATACATAGCCTCAGAGTGGTTTGAGAAAGGTTCTCCTTCTCCGGCGAGAAAAGTTCAGGTTAGGGAAAAATCAACAAGGACATCAGAAATTATTCAAAGTTATAAAAGTATAAAACTTTTTTATTTTTGACTTTTTCGTTATCAAACTTTTAGCAATTGATTCTTGACATTTTTTCGATTAAAATGAGACCAAAATATAGTTGGACTATATTTACTGCTTTAATTGACGATAAAAGTTTCTAACGCAGATGAAGATAGCGAGTGAATAAAATAATTTTAAGAAAAAAAATATACCGACTTCGAAATGCACTAAAAAGTGTAAAATAATTTCTATTTCCTAATGAAGTAGTTTCTATTTCATTCAATCATACAATTACGTAACAGATATGAATGAAACCTATTTACTCGTTAGGTAGTATATTAAATATATTTCAACCTTTTCGGAGGCGGCGCAAATTGTTCGACTGTCCCAAGTTTGATATGTTCAAGAAAACCTTTTAATTTTGCGCCGCCTCCGAAAAGGTTGAAATATATTTAATATACTACCTAACGAGTAAATAGGTTTCATTCATATCTGTTACGTAATTGTATGATTGAATGAAATAGAAATTACTTCATTAGGAAATAGAAATTATTTTACACTTTTTAGTGCATTTCGAAGTCGGTATATTTTTTTTCTTAAAATTATTTTATTTCATGCTTTTTAGTGGAATGGGGAGAATTGTATAAGATACAATTATTTCGGTAATATCTCGAAAAGTAAAGCTTTCCGTCAATTATGCATAAGGAAAAAGTTGTCCAGAACAATGCCCCTGACAACATATTAAAAGGACATTAAAATCGTCCAAAGTTGATTTCGAAAGTTAATAACAATTTTTTTGCTAATATCTCGAAAAGTAAAGCTTTCCATCAATTATGCATAAGGAAAAAGTTGTCCAGAACAATGCCCCTGACAACATATTAAAAGGACATTAAAATCGTCCAAAGTTGGTTTCGAAAGTTAATAACAAGTTTTCGCTAATATCTCGAAAAGTAAAGCTTTCCGCGAAATTTTTGTAGGAACAAAATTGTTCAGAATCATGTCCGTGATAAGATATTAAAAGCGCACTAAAATCGAGAAAAGTTTATTTCAAAAGTTGCCGGTTTTTTTGCAATAACAATACTTTGCAATTGAAAAATGAAAAATTTGTTGATAATGGTACCAATGGGGAGTCAGAACCTACCAGATGTAAAAGGTTTCGTTCCGATCGGTCCATCCAGCTAGGCGTAATAGGCGGGCACACATAGAAAAAAAAAAAAAAAAAAAAAAAAAAAAAAATATACTGATCGAATTGAGTAACCTCCTCCTTTTTCGAAGTCGGTTAAAAAGAAAGAGACACTGCGATCATGGCAGTCGGCAAAAATCAAAAGTCTGTTCGATTGTTTGCAATACTTGGGCATTACTAATTTTTGTATTTTTCATCCATTTTTTTACAAAACTTTCTCCATCATATTTGTGACATTTTCCTGACAAAAACGAGACCAAACACGACGTAATTTGAGTTATATTTACTTGCAATATTTTATTAGAGTAAAGTCATCGATGTACGCGTAACACTTGAAATTACAAATAAATATGTCCCGAAGTATATCGTGTTTGGTTTCATTTTAATGAGAAAAATATTACAAACATGATGGAAAAAATTTCAAAAAAAAAGAATCAAAAATAAAAAAGTTTTATTCTTGCATTAGGAGTGTCCTTCTAGTAGGTGACTGGTTGTTTACGTTCGGTCTCCTTTGCTCGAAATGTAGTACCTTTACGACATACGCAAACGGCGACCGTGTTATTTTTCTCTTCTGTCCTTTTCTACGTTCTGCAAAATATCAGTCAATGTAGGATCTGCACGATATGTGCAAAACCTCAGACCCGAAAGATTTGCGTATATAGAATATTCACTGTATTTAGTCTCTTTGGCGGTTCAGTCGGTATGCCGGTTACGGGGTACGCACATCTTACAAACTAACGCGACTTATCAACTAATGCGGAACGAACGCGGGTCGCGAAACATGACACGAGAGACGCAGAACGCGGGCGTAAACGTAGCTTACTTTCTAACGCGGCTTACTTACTAGACGCTATTTACAATTCGTTCACTGTTAAGGAAGAAAATCGGGCACAGGAGTGGACCGGTTGCCGCTGGTTAATTCGGACGGTTCCGTTTCGCAATCCGCCCTTCCCTGGCAGGAGATCGTGGATCCGAGAACACGAACTTCATGTTCCCTGGCGGTCAGATGCTCCCGTCTCGAGACTGAGCCGAGATGTAGAGCGAGGAAAACGGACTTTGGTTTACAACTAGTGGGTGGTCGAAGTACGCCCTTCCACTGGTTGCCTTTCGCGAAGGAAAAAAAAGGGAAACCAAAAATAGTAGTGAGAGCAGGCACGGTATCGGTCGGTATGCTCTTCAATTCGCTGTTGCTTGCCTGGTGCTCTCCGGTTCAACGACCCGCAGTCCGGTCATATACAGTCGGTCACGAAAATATTCGGACACCACTATAGTTTTGACTGTTATAGTCCGTACTTCAGAAATGTATACAATAGGAACAAAAAAAGGGTTTACATATGTTACAATGCAGTGTGTAGTTAACAAAAATGTAAGAGATATTTATTTACAATTAGTGTTTACAAGAATAATTAAACAAAAATGGTAAGTATGCTGATTTTCATGTCACGAAAATATTCGGACATTTGTTGTACTTTTAATGTTTCCAAGTTCCAAGAACTGACTGAAATAATGTTTGTAAACATATCATTCGTACTATGTATAGAATACGTTATAGATCGAATATTTGTCAGTCTTGTCCAAAATTTATGCGAAATGGGACGCAAAAGTGCGAATACGTCGTTTAATATGCGACAATTAGTCATTTTTCATCGGGAAAAGGGGAAATCAATTCGGAAAATTGCGGATATATTAAACATCAGCAAGAGCACGGTATGGGATATTGTGCGGCGTTATAAAAATGAAAATAGAATTGAATCTGTGCCTCAAAGTGGACGCAAACCGATCCTCAATACTCGGGACAAACGCTCGATAATTAGAAGAATCAAATGTGATCCTCGGATAAGTGCTCCAAAGTTAGCAGCGGAATTAAATAATGACCGTGGAATATCAGTGCATCCGGAAAACATAAGAAGAGTGTTACGATCAGAGGGCTATAATGGAAGAATAGCTCGAAAAAAGCCGTATATTAACGCGAACAACCGAAAGAAGAGACTGAATTTTGCAAAAAACTATATTTCAAAAGAAAGTCAGTGGTGGGAAGATGTAATTTTCGCGGACGAGTCGAAATTTAACATTTTTGGAAGCGATGGAAGGATTAGAGTATGGCGGAAATCTAAAGAAGAACTAAATCCGAGACATTTGCAACCGACTATGAAACACGGTGGTGGTTCTGTGATGGTATGGGGCTGCATTTCGGCCCATGGAGTAGGAGAATTAGTTTTTATCGACGACATCCTCGATAAAAATAGATATCTGCACATTTTGCAAAACAATTTAAATAAAAGTGCTAATAATATGGGACTACAAAGTGGGATAAAATTTTATCAGGATAACGATCCAAAGCATAAATCGCGTATTGTGCAAGAATTTTTATTATACACTTGCAAAAATGTCATCTACCCACCACCGCAATCGCCAGATTTAAATCCCATTGAAAATTTATGGGATGAATTAGATCGTCGAATTCGAACAACTCCCATAAACACAAAGGAAGAATTAAAAAGACGGCTGCAAGAAGAATGGCTACGTATTGGGCAAGATTATTTAAAAAAAATAATTTGTAATATGCCAACGCGGTTACGGCATGTCATAAAGCGCATGGGATATCCAACAAAGTATTAATTTAAAAAAAAAAAATTTATAAATAGAATTATAAACATAGTTTTCATGGTGTCCGAATATTTTCGTGACATGAAAATCAGCATACTTACCATTTTTGTTTAATTATTTTTGTAAACACTAATTGTAAATAAATATCTCTTACATTTTTGTTAACTACACACTGCATTGTAACATATGTAAACCCTTTTTTTGTTCCTATTGTATACACTTCTGAAGTACGGACTATAATAGTCAAAACTATAGTAGTGTCCGAATATTTTCGTGACCGACTGTATATGCCGCGGGCGCTGATTATTCTGCGAGAATATATATTCTTTTTGTTTTTGTTTTTTTGGCGTTTTTATTCATTTTTTTTTTCTTTTTTTTTCTATAACGGCTTTTCTTACATCCTAGGTTACATACTCGCGGGCTATTTACATTCTTACTAACTATCTTACAAACTACGGACGAGAACGATTTGTCCGTTCCACGGGGTTGTACTGCGGTGTGTACGGCGGTGTTTTCTTCTCGCGGAACGTTCGGGTGACTGCCGGAGCTGTGGCCTGTCGGAGGGGATGCAACTCGAGATGCATTTCGAGAATTTATCCTGTATCACCCTTAGCGTTGTGTGACCCTTCGAGGAGCGACGAATGGGCCTACTAGATTGATGGAAACTACACTCCAGGGCTTTTCTGCTGGGAGGGTGAACATTCTTCCCGCCGGAGGTTTCTGTAGGACCTTGTGTTCTTGACAGTTTTGGCACTGACGGACGTATCGGGCTGCATCCCGGAACATCTCTGGCCAGTGATACCGCTGAGCTAAGCGGGCGCTAGCCTTGCTGATACTTAGGTGTCCCGCCCGTCGTGGTTCGTCCGCAGAACAGCTTCCCGGTCGGTTTTGACTACACACAGCTTCCAAAATTGGTACGGATGAAGACCCGTGTGATCCGGGAAGTAGCGGTAAATTTGTTCGCCCTGAAGGCGGTACTCCAGGTACTGGTCTGGCTGGTCTCGGACAGCTTGGGCAGTCTTGGAGTATCATCGGCTGTGTCTGCTTCCTCGGTGAGTTCTTTAGGCTGGCGAGACAGGGCGCCGGCTACTAGGTTGCTTTCCCCACGTCGGTACTGGATGTTGAAATCGTAGTGTTGAAACTTCAAACTCCAACGGACAAGTGTCCGGACGGATTGTCGATGGCCTGTATCTATTTCAGGGCCTGGTCGGTGAGAACTGTGAATTGGTATCCCTCCAGGCACGGTCGCATCTTTCGAATGCTCCACACCACGACCAGGCATTCGCGCTCGGTGGCGGAGTAGTTTCGCTCGGCTTTCTTAAGGCTCCGGCTGACGTACGCGATAACCCGTTCCTCTCCGTCGTGTTCTTGCGTGAGGACAGCCCCTAGGCCGTGGCCGCTGGCGTTGGTTTGGAAGACGAATGGTCACTCGAAGTCCGAACATGCCAACATGGAAGCGGTGGCTAGCTGGTGTTGGAGTTTCTTGGAAAGCGGCTTCTTCCGTCGAGGTTCAGGTCCAGCGCTGGTGCTCTTGGAGGAGACGGTTCAGCGGGGCGGTCAAGTCTGAAAACCCCGGGATGAATTACCTGTACCACGATACTACTCCTAGAAATCGGCGCAGTTTCTTGACGTTGGTCGGAGCAGGGATCTCCCAGATGGACTGCACCTTTCCCGAATCGGTGTGTATCTCTTGGCCGGTGACTAAGTGGCCTAGATAAACCAGCTCGGTTTTCCCAGAGTGGCACTTCTCTGGGTTGAGGCGGAGGCCGACATCTCGAAGTCGTTGGAAAACTTCCCGCAGGTTGGCCACGTGCTCCTCAAAGGTCCTCCCGAGGACGATGATATCGTCAAGGTATGCAAAACTGTGTGGGGCTAAGCGAGGTCCAATGACTGGGTTCCATAACCGCTGGAAAGTGGCCAGAGCGAAGTGTAGTTCAAACGACATCACCATGAACTCGTAGAGCCCACGTCCTAGTACCGTGAAGGCGGTGAGTGGCCGGCTCGCAGGCTCCAGGGGGACTTGCCAGTATCCGTCCGCGAGATCGATGGTGGAGATGTAGCAGGCTTCCCGCAGTTTCTCGAACGTAGCCTGTTTCTCGAACCTACCTGGTAGCGGGTAGGCGTCTTTCTTCGTCCGTTAATTAACCTGCCTGAAATCAATGTAAAAGCGATATTTTGCCATTGCTCTTCCAGATCAGGACCACTGGGGAACTCCACGGGCTTTGTGACGGCTGGATAACTCCGGTTTCCAGCAGACGGTTGACCTCGGCGTCGATGATGGCCTGCATGGCCGGGTTCCTCGGTATATAGCGGTACTTAACGGGTTCCGCTCCTTCCTTTAGTCGTATTCGGTGTTAGATCAACGTAGTGATGGGTGGCAGGTGCTGAGATTTGGGCAGTTCCTCGTCCAGCAGTCTTTGCATGATTCTGGCTTGCTCCGGAATGCACCCCGTTGGTCCGGCTACTTCCAATGCTTCCTTGATGGAGGTCCATCGCCGAGATCCGATCTGAAGGGTGGCGCCTAGCTTCTCCATCAGATCTACGCCCAGTAACATCACATGGGTCATGGCGGGTAATACGGAGTAGCAGTGACTGACCTTTCTGCCGTCCATGCTGGCGGTAAAGGTGGCTTCCCCGGCGATGGCTGCCTGGTTCTCGTCAACAACCCGGACTTCATGGGGCTCCTAGTAGCAGTGAGCCCCGAACTATTGGCAGTAGGCCGCTAAGTCGCTCCTGACGTAGGACCGGAAGGCCCCAGTATCCATCAAAGCCTGGACGGTGTGTCCATGGGCCTCAAAAGAGAGGAAGATCCGTGGGCCGACCAGCTCATCGTTTCCCGGTCTGCCTCGGCAGAGGCAGTTCCTGGTCTGCCTGCCTTCGGTTCCGCAATGGCTACAAAAAGCGGCCCTGGGCGTCGGCACTCATGTCGTCGTTCCGGTCAGAGCGGTCTCGGCGTCACACTCCAGTCTTTCGTAACGGTGAACCATACGGAGTATGTCTTTTCGGGTCTGGAAGTCGGTTGGGCGAATGTATCGTCGGTACTTGTGATGGAGGTTCCGGGCCAGCTGCTCCTCCTCTGAGAAGCCCCCATGTCGGTGTATTATCGTCCTTGTTCGGGCGCCAATATAAACGTCGAACTATGTCCGGAGGTTTTATTTAGTCTCTTTGTCGGTTCAGCCGGTATGCCGGTTTCCGTCACGGTGTACACAATAACTTACAAAATAACGCGACTTATCAACTAACGCGGAACATGAGATGCGAGTCGCGGAACGCGGGCGCAAACGCGGCTTTCTTACTAGACGCTATTTACAATTCGCTCGCTGGAAAGGAGGAAAATCGGGAGGAGGAGTGGACTAGGAAGTGGACGAGGAAAACACGAGTCTGGTTTACAACCAGTGGGTGGTCGAAGTACGCCCTGCCACTGGTTGCCTTTCGCGAAGGAAAACAAAGGGAAACCAAAAATAGTGGTGAGAACAGGCACGGTAGCGGTCGATACGCTTTACAATACGCTGTCGCTTGCCTAGTGCTTTCCGGTTTACCGGCCCGCGGATGCCGATTCTTCCGCGAGAATCGATCTCCATTCAATAGCGATCGAAGGAGATCGATGCGAGGATCAAATTCGATACTCTACGTCTGGAAGCGAATGGAGTCGGTTCACTAAATATCTTTTCTGCGAAACACGGTACACGATCGCGAAGTCAAACCAACCTAATAAATTCGTCAGGCCTACAATTTATTTATGACGCGCAAACGCCTTAAACCGAGGAGTCGAACGGTGGCACAGTCAGAATTTGATTTTGTGACAATTATTCGGTCATGTACAGCATAGTGATCAAAGCACAAACATAAATTTGTATTAACCCTTTGCACTCCTCTGTCGAGTGTGGCTCGACATTACATTTCTCTTGGATCTTACAAATAATTCAGATAAATAGATTGGTTAAACATATATATTTTTATTTATTTACTATTTATAATAAATGAAAAATGTATTTGTCACATACTTCACACTATTTTAACAAATTTGACTGAGGGCAAGGGTGCAAAGGGTTAAAGCGAATAATCGAATACGGTAATTGTTACGCGGAAGCATTTAAAATCCGCGCGGCTGTGCTAGCCGCTCCTGAGCTTCTTCGCATGTACGCCTAAAAAATATATATTAGTGCCACTTCCTGGGTGATGCAACGCCAACGCCTTAGAGAGGGGGAAAAGGGACCCAGACTTAGCTACGCGAGATGCATGCGAGTCAGTGTTTTTTCGTACGTTACGCCCCAGTGGTTCGCCTTTCTTATATAAGTTCAATTCAGTGTAGTTTCAATATAACAAATTAACGTCTTTCATTTATCAGGTATGTAAGGTATCATACCCCTAAAATACTTCCACGACAAATTTATCGGTCGCAAGACCAAAAAACGCGGTCGTAAGACCCGCCAAGAGGGTACGTCTATCGTACTCTCTCAAACCACACCCACGCGGTCATATTTCTGACCCGTAGAGAGGTACGTCCATTGTACTCTCTCTGACCATACAAAGACGGCCGCAAGGCCCCTAGAAGGGTACGTCAATCGTACTCTCTCTGACTACTTACGCGGTCATACTAATGACCCGTTTAGGGCTTGCCCCTGCGCAATCGCCCTGGCTACACTCACACATTTCACACCACACACGAACAAGTTAAATACATGATTTTTTCACGAGGTTTTTTGGCCGCAAGGTCTTTTTCTTCGGGGTCTACACCCAAAATGATTGTTGTTTTTATTTTGACGAAACCTGTCATTTTTTCCATGAACAACGGAACTCAGACAAGAGGTTTGAGTTTCGACGACTCAACAGTAATTTCTAAATTCATTGGCTAAAGAGGTGGTAAGTAACGGTTGACTGGAAGTCAATTCTCTTTAATAACTTTCGAAGATATTCCCACAGTTGTGAATAGCGACTGAGATCATTTAAATTGTACATTTTGGCATGGTACAGCTCTCAAGCTCATACAGGTAATTGAAACGTCGCCCAGCCTACATATTGTGCCTGCCGGCATCTTTTGGTTGTTCTCAATTAGCGTATGAATCTCATAGTACAAGCACCGTTTGACCTTTCCCGAATTGCTCGAGGTTAATCCGTATGTTACTGTGCTGTTCGCGTCGCGAATTATACGATCGGATCAGTACTGTTGGAATCAGGTGCCTGGCATCAGAGCAAGTCTTGAGCCCCAAAACATCCTCTTGACAAACTCTTAGGTGTCTCCATCTGACCCTGACTTCGAGCGTGCCTCCACCGGAACATCTCCGATTTATCGGTCGAGTGTTAAAGGTGCTGCGACAATCTACAATCGTGCTTTCTACCGAGACATTGACTCCAACCACCAATATCAATATATAAATATATTAATATATACAAATACATATATAACCAATTGATATTTTACTGAAAGCATTTAATTTCCTTTCGGATTACTGAGCGTCGACTCCTTGAAATTCATTAAGTTGAATGACAATCCAGAAGTGAGCGTCAAAGTAGTTCTAAAGGAGACAACTCCATAACGAACAGAGCATACAAAATTGTCTGCAAAATCCGTAAATATAATATTTCATACGTTCGATTTAATGTGATAAATAGATCAAAATTTGTCATTACTAGATACAGTATTGCCTCGAAACAAGCAACAGTTTCGAGCCTCGAAATTAGCAAATTTTTATCCCCACTTTTTTGATTGAAGTCCGCCGCCGAGTGAGAGATCCGAGAAGAAGTGAGAGGTCCGCGAAACCGAAGAAGGCATAAATTTTCATGGTCGACTGAACAGTATAGTGGAAAGAGGACAGAACATATATATTGTTTTCTCACTCTGATGTGTGGCGATTCTGTCGTATTACGAAAAGTATATTCTCCGAAATTATATTATATCAATATGCTTTTTTTTTTAAATCTAATGGCTGACAATGATCAACAATTTCGGGTACATTTTTATCTATAATTTTAATTAATTTATTAAAAAAATAAAAAAAAGTTGAAGAAAAAAATTATTTAAGTGTAATACACTACATATATGTACAATATGAACTATGTACATTGAAATAGTAATAAATCTAGCTACTCGTTCAACCGTAATTATTTCCAAATTGCTTTATTGTCGCAGTAACGGCGATGACCTATCATATCTACACATGAACATTTTTTAAACTATTTTATTTTAACAAACTACAATAGCGATAATAACACAACGCATACATGTATAGGTGTGTGTTAATATTCACATAATTGTAAAAAAATAAGGTGAAGTGTGACAAGTTAGGAATTGGAGTGTGTTCCATTCATCTGACTCTACATTGATCCGTAATAAGCAACTCGCTCGGGATCGGCCAGTTGCTAATTTCGAAGCTCGAACTGTTGTCTGTTTCGAGGCAATATGTATTATGTATGTATTCCATTCACGAACTTGTAGTAGTATTAAAAAGAGAAAGCATGTTATGCTCTGTCCTTGTCTAAAGAATAACATCGCTCCTCGACCGATTACTTTATAGTTTACCACTACCGTCGTCGCGCTCGGGAACAAAGGCAAGCCGAATAGCATACCACCCTCGAAATAAGCAACTGGCCAGTCCCGAGCGTGTTGCTTGTTTCGAGGCAATACTGTACCTGTATGCGCGCATTGTTAAATATGTTAAATTACGACCACCGTGGCCTCTAGTAGACCAATTAACGTGTACGCATGAACATATGGTTCCCCGATTGCAACAAGCCGTTTCCTGGAGAGAAATTACCGATTTCGCGAGTTTGACTCAAGCGACCAGGTTAGCAGAGCAGAATCAAAGCGCCATGAGAGCGTATCGATTTCCCCCAGCCCCAGAGCGATCTTTGTATCCCGCACTAGCGTGTCCGAGCTCGCGCACCGCAACGCGTTATCATCCAGTATATGACTAAGTTTCCACCGAGGGTTCAAATCGGGTTAGAGTCGGGTTAAGGTGAGTGCTCTTACGGTGAAAACACCAAAGTTTTAGTTGAACTCTACGCCATAAAATTTTAGGGTAGCGTTCAATTGGTGTTGCATTAATTGGTGTAAACAAGTTTCTCAGTACTGCATTACTTTTTTACAATGAATTATATTGAAGAAAAAAAAGCCAGCCACGTGGAGTATGGAAAAAACCGAGTGTTTTTTAAGAATTGTAAAAGATTTACAATATTAATGGATGGAAAAAAATTCCGTACAGCAGAAATATTTAAAAAAGTCGAAGCAACATTTAAAACCGAAGGATACAATAGAACACACATTCAACTGTTAGAAAAATTTAAAGCAATGAAAAGTACAGTACCGGACAAATGAATTTGGACAAACATGTTTTTATTTCCCCACATTATGACATTGTTAGTAGGAGAAGCCCACTCGGTGTTTTGTTTTCAGTTAGTTGAAAGCTAGTTTAAGAACAAGTTAGACGTAGATATTTACTCTGTGTTTGGTATAAGGTGGATTTTATACAAATTTGTTTGGACAAATGTATTCGGACATTTTATTTATGCGTGAAATTTATTCTTTAATATTGATGTATTTGTTAAATTCTTTTTTTAGTGCTTTTATTCTATTCTAACGAAGATGGTGCGACGACAAAGTTTACCAAAATATGTGAAAGAACAGATTTTAAACGCTTTACAAGGTAGTGAATCGATATCTAACGTTTCTCAACGCTTTAACGTCGCAAAACAAACTGTGTACTGTATTCAAAAGCGATTTCAAGAACGAGGACACTTAGAAAATAAATACAAATCTGGCCGTCCGAAAAAGACCTCAATTAGACAAAACCGGCAAATACGACGTCTATCAGTACAGATTCAAAAGTTTAATGGAAACTGACGACTGTGACATTAATGTGCGTACAGTACGACGTCGTCTAGTGTCTTTCGGATTACACGGATAACATGGAGTCAAGAAACCACTAATTTCGAAGAAGAATAGGATGGCCCGACTTAAATTTGCTCAGGAGCACCTTCATTGGTCAGTTGAAGATTGGTCCAATATGCTCTTCAGCGATGAAAGCAAATTTAAATTATTTGGATCCGATGAAATTTAGTGGGTCTGTCGACCAAAAGGTCAAAGATTCAACGTACGTTACCAAATTCCCACAGTAAAGCATGGAGGAGGGAGTATTATGGTTTGGGGATGCTTTTGCAGTCACGGCGTTAGTCCATTGCGGCAAATTAAAGGTGTAATGATAAAGGAAGGATAATATATTTTTCAGATGATGAGACCTGTGATGAGGCATCATTAACTTTAATTCGAGGTGAACAGCCTGACAGTGGAGTTGACGGTGCGGTGACACAACCCCGTGGAATCATTCCGAGATGCCGCGAATAATAAATACAGCGTTGGTGCGCCAGCGCATATCTTGCCGGGCCTAGGGCTGAGTGCTCGCGCGGAGCACTCAGGATTGGAGTATCCACAGTACGGGGCGATCTGGGCTGTCACCTCGCTCGATAGGGGGGTGGCGACCCGCAGGGTTGCGCGTCAGTACCCAGTCGTAAGACTGGGTTACTGAGGCAACACGGCCTCCATGGCGGTGGGAATGGGATACGCCACATTTAACACCTTCAACCCGGAGGATGTGGCCCAGATCAGAGTCAGGCTTGACAGCGGAGAGCTTGACCGAATTAATAGGGCGAGGTACTTGAGAAAGGCCACCGAGCAGTGGAAGCGGGCTGCGGGCCAGCAGGACCGCATAGCCTTCCATGCGGCAGACGCGGCTGCGGCGCGCTACTGGCCGCAGCTTATAAATAAGGCGAGCGCGAAGCCGGGCAGCACTATGACCTGGCTTGCTCGCAATACAGGGTTTGTTCGAAAAGTAATAGGACTGATTTTCTTCCGTCGCGACTGTAATTCGGAACGTGCTTGCACCGACTGGATCCGGTAGAGAGCGTTCCTAGCTAACGAACGAGCGGTCGGGGAGATTTCTCCGAGCATCTGGAGAGTCAGGACAGGCTTTTTCGCGCGACGTGTTTCTGTGAGTGGTGCAAGCCAAAAATGCAGCGTTTGTTAGAGCAGAGGTACGCGATTAAATTCAGTGTAAAACTCTGTAAATCTGCGACAGAGACGCTTGATATGATCAAGCAGGCTTACCCAGATGATGCTTTAGCAAGAAGTGGTGTGTTTCGGTGGCACAAGGCCTTTTCGGAGGGCCGGGAAGAGGTCGCCGATGAAGACCGTGCTGGAAGACCTTCGACTTCGACAAACACCGACAATGTGACTCGTGTGCGCAAAGTTTTGAACTCAGACCGTCGATTAAGCATTCGCTTAATTGCACAGATGTTAAATTTACCAAAATCTGTGGTTCATGACATTGTGACGGAGCATTTGAACATGCGCAAGGTGTGCGCGAAGATGGTCCCAAAAGTGTTCACTGACGACCAGAAATTGCGGCGAGTGGAAGTGTGCCAAGAAAATTTGAACATGTGTGAAAGTGACCCCCAATTTTTGAATAACGTAATCACAGGTGACGAGTCATAGATCTTTGAGTATGATCCCGAGACAAAAAGGCAATCTTCCGAGTGGCACACGCCGGCGTCTCCTCGCCCAAAAAAGGGAACAATGAGCAAATCCAAAGTGAAAACGATGCTCATTGTCTTTTTTGACATGAAAGGCATCGTCCACCATGAATTTGTTCCCCCTGGACAAACCGTCAACGCCAAGTTTTACGTGGAAGTGCTCAAGAGACTCAAACGAGGGGTCAATCGGGTCCGACAGGACATCGCAGCCGACTGGAAGCTGCACCACTACAACGCCCCGGCTCACACCGCCTTTCTTGTGAACAGCTACCTGACCAAGGCCAGCATCCCAACGCTTCCGCAGCCGCCCTACAGCCCAGATGTGCCCCCCCCCCCCGACTTCTTTTTGTTTCCTCGCCTGAAAAGGCCGATGAAAGGCAAGCATTTTGAAAGGCAAGACGACAGAGGGGATCCAAGCAGCTTGCACGGCGGCTCTCAACGCTACATCGACGCAGAAGAAGCCTATTTTTAAATTGGTTTTAAAATTCTTTAAAGAAATTTAAAAATTGCTAAAGTTTTTAAAGAATTGTAACGATTGGCTCAATAAATTTTTCTAAATCGACTCAGTCCTATTACTTTCCGGACAAACCCTGTATGATTACCGATACTGTGGGTCATTCGTGGGATGTAAATTGGCATGCCTACCGGGGAGGGGGGACCCACTGTGGTCTGCGGACAGCCAGCTCGTGGTGGAGGACAGTGATCAACACGGAGTGGAGCGGCATTTGTATTTCGGCGTCGGGGAGGAAGGAGAATCCCCACTATTTATTCGACAACACGCTGCAGCGGTGGACTTACAATACATTCACCCAGTTTGGGGCTGGGGAGGATGACCCGCAGCTCGAGTCCACACTCATGCGGCTCGATATGGAAAACCACGACTGGGGGATTAGCTACCAGTCTCATCCCCGGTTCGAGGAGGTGAAGGGTGTGGGTTGGGTCGTGGATTTCTCCATGGTCGGGATCCTGGCTAATGAGATGGGATAGACTGACCCAGGGGGTTCGCCGCCGCCACGGTCCCTATGGGGATGGGGCGTCCAGGCTAGGGTCAAGGATTACGGGCGGGAGCTGCTGAAAACAGTAGTGCTGCCCAAATCATCTGACAAAAAGCACGTGGCCCGTGCCAACCGTTGACCGATTTTCTATTTCCTTAAAATCCAAAAATTAGTGTCAGCACTATATTAATATTATAGAAAAAATGTTACAGAATATTTAAATTAAAAATTTAAAGTATTAATATAAATTTATAATTATATAATATATCTTATATAATTATTTCAGAAAACAGTTACATTAAATGATGTTGAAATACCTTTTATGATAATGGGAGACCCAGCATATCCTCTACTTCCATGGCTGCTGAAAGGGTATACCAAATGTAAACGTCTAACGCCGGAAGAAGAATCATTCAATGTTTATTTAAGTACTGGGCGTGTGGACATAGGAATAGCATTTGAACGCTTAAAAGCTCGGTGGCGTCGTATTTTAAAGAGGATTGATATCCACTATACTTTTGCACCCCAAGTCATAGTCGCTTGCTGTGTGCTTCATAATATTGTGGAGTTTCATAAGCAAGAATTCAGATATACATGGATGAAAGAGATTCATGAATCTAATGTATTTTGTCCACAACCACAAGAAACAAGATTTCGTGAATATGATGATTTGGATGCATCAAGCATTAGAAACGTACTCATAAATCATTTCTCTCAATTTCCCTTACGAAGATCATTTTGTTCATTACAGAACTAGTTCTCTGTAGAATTTCATTCAACAGGGACATGATTTTATTTACATATTAATAGGAATTATTAATAGGAATATAGTAAATGGTAGTACCTGACCTGCAATAATCATAACAGATAAATATTATAATAATAAGTAAGCGCAAAAGACTTTTTTATTTATTGTACTTATTTTACAATATACTGATTGTAATACTAATAGTTTTTATAACAAAAAGACTGACTTACAGCATGAAAGACTGATAAAATAAAGAACATTTCACAGCATGAATATATATCTATAAAATATATCTATTTTAGAATATATCTTATCACAATTCTTTATATCTTTAGAATATCACATCTCTATTATTATTCATTTTCTAACAGAGTATATTTTTGAAAGTTATTCATATTGTTGGATTGGCGTTTCGAAGTTCGCGCTTTCGATTATGCGAACCTAGCGGCAAGGCGTTTTTGTAAAATCGTCCTTCTTCCGGCAACTACCGATTTGGGCGGACGCACGTGATAGCCATGTTATATATATATTTTACTTTGATACATATTATACCATTTCGTTAAGTCTAATTATAATAAATGTCGTTCATTAATAGTTATATACACTAAATAACTGAGTGTGTTCCATTGGTTTCCCTTTAACACATATAAAATAGAAAAACGAAATGTATCATATCAAAGTAACATAAAATAAAAATAAGTATTTAAAAAAATGTTAATCTTTGGCAGCAATTATATTTTGCACTCTCTCTCTCTTGCACTGCTGAGTATTTCAGTCCCTCTCAACAGTATCTAAATATTCGACGTCTTCATATTCAACGTCTTCATTTTCTCTAAGCACAATTCTGGATATCGTTGTTTCGGCTTGATGTGATTTTAAACGAGTTTGCCTTTCATGCGAAGTACAGGAATGATCTGTATTAATATTATTGTGATGCGAAAATGTTAGTAGTGTAGGATATGACTGTTTCAAGTTCTCTGTGAACATTGGTCTCACTGCTAGCATAGTTGAAACCCCAGAAAATTGCTGAAATGTTGCATAATTTTGAGGAAAGGGTGAATTCAAATTTCGTAAAACCTTTTTCGTTTTACTTTCATTAACCATTTCGCCGTACATATCAGAAGCGGGATATACCCAGTGCGGGTTTTCTGGATATATTAAGGGCCTTTTTGTGGAATTGTTAATAGTAGTGTATAAGTTTTAGTAATAGTTTAGTGTTGTAAGACTTAATTAGAAACAGTTATTTTAATGTGATAAAGACTTGTGGTTAAAGACAGTGACTTTTCTTTTTTTTTTGATAAGTATAATGGCCAACCGTATTTCGATGGAGCGTGAGTGCAATACTGAAGAAAGAGGGCAACGCAGTTTGGAATCGCGGTTGCAGCGGTTAGAACTAATGATGGAGGAGATGCTATTAAGAGCAACTTCGCGTGCAGTAGACCGTCGACGGGCGTCAAGGTCGTGATCTCCGTTCCGACGGGCATCTAGATCGCGTACGACCCCGCGATCACACCAGGATCGTTCGCGTAGTACGCGAGATGATCGATTGGGTCGTGTCGAGAGGATTTTAGAGACCCTGAGTGCGTATAGCACCAATTCACGCGCGAAATCGCCGAATTACGCGCGGCCGGGTGACGAGCAACTTATCCCGGTATTTGACCCTGCGAAGGAAGATATCTCGGTGGAAAATTGGGTACCGAGCTGGCGTCTCGGTTCGCATGGGATGATCGGTGTGTTATGAGGATCATTGCAACACGACTACGTGGCCACGCGTGTCAATGGTACGATACACATATGCGTGCGGTGACCACGTGGGCGGAAACAAAAGAATTGCTCATTGCGCAATTTCGAAAGGTCATGCCGTTTTCACGAGTGCTGCAAAAGACCGATTTGTATGAGGCGAAGCCAGGGCAATCGTTGGGAGACTATTGCTTTCAGAAGCTAAATTTAATTCGAAAACTGAATATCACGTTGACTGACAGTCAAATGATTGACATGGTCATCTATGGTATACCGGACGAAACAATTGCACGAACCATGCATTCGGCAAAGTTTTTTTTTTTTTTTTTCCAAGATGGCGATGAGATGTCGAGGTGGGGCAACCACGGAACCCGAGGTGGTAGTTCTCCTTAAGCACAATAGGTGGCAACCTCCTCAAGAGTCGTTCCTGTCAACCTCAGCTGACTTACCGACAGACATGAAAATAAAATGTCGTTAGCGACATAAGATTTGATGCGTAGAAAAATGGCCTGAGATGGTATGTGGAAAATTTGCAAAAAACCACAAGACAATAAAAAAAGAAGCAGGCAGAAAGAGATGAACAGTCACGGCCAGGGGGAGGGGCCGGTTATGAACGAGCAAGAGCAAGACAAACGGCCCGTAAGAAAGGATGCGAATTCAAAAGGAAAAAACATTCCAGCGGAGAAAACAGACAAGAAAAATCACGAGAAGAAAGCAAGAATGCAGTAAAAATAATGGTCTTAACTTTGAAGTTCCGGAAAATCTCCTTATTCGCGATTTAAAAAATTTTAATATTCACACCATCCCATACAGAATCAAACATAAATTCCCCCTTATTAACAAATTCAGTCAACTGACCAACCATGCTTGACTGAACCATGCATTCAGCAAAGTATTCCGATTGCAACGATTTATATGCGTCGATGTACGCGATGAGCGAGATGCCTGGGAAAAAAGAAGAAAGAAGGAAATATGACAAGAGACGACCGGTTTCAACCGTCGACGTCGGGGACATTGAAGGCGGAAAAGAAGAATTTGGCCTGTTTCAATTGCGGCAAGACAGGACATGTGGCGGCTGAATGTCGAAAACCGAAGAAGGCGTGTGACATTTGTAAGAAATTGGGCCATACCCGTGAAAATTGCTATCGGAAGGAGAAGGAGAATAGAACGAACGAGCCCAAGGTATAAGAACGTCTTGGAGGAGCACGGAAGCCACGTCGACGAAGGCGAGGTTCTCCATGTTGCCGACGATCAGGCAAGATAACGAGAGGTTACTGGTGATGAGCGGTATTGGACCGGGACGTTCGACGAATCAAGGGAAGCAGCAGGTGCAGCATCCCTGGCGAATTCAGGATGGAGGACACAAAGTGTGTCAAAAGAAATGCTGATCATGGATCGAGGGTATCCTAGGCACAGACCAAAAACGGTGCGATATGCATGTCAGATCAACATCACCTCAGACGGACACAAAGTGTGTCCCAAGGAGAGGGATGGAGGTCTGTAAGAGGTACTCAGCATACCTAGGACTGTAAAGTGATACAACGGTATCAGTAGTCGATCGTAAACAATACAACGGTATTGTGTTGTGCCGGCAAGAGTTGATTTTGTTACGTTCCATCTCCTCCCCACTACCCATATATTTTTTTTTTCGCGTCACAAAATCACACGTATCTACTTATGCAACACAATATGTAACGCATGATCAATGAACCAAAGACGCTGCTCAAGCGTTTAGGCAATTAGATATACGACCAATTGTACGTGCCCGATAAGCTCGCTCCAGCCGCTATACGATATTTTACCAACCGTCGCCCAACGGTTGCATGGATGCTTAATCCGCAACGATATTTAGTTGCATACGGTGTCAACAAAAAAGCGTCGGGCACCTGGTCCCACGCAGCGTCAGCGTCTGGACCGGCTTATCGCGCATCCCGAAGCGATAAACGCGCATTAATATTGTAACGAGGCATATTTTCTCGTGGTTTGTTCAATTTTTGGTTATGCCTCGTTACGAGGATCCCCCCGAATTACCAGCCCCACTCCTCCGCCCGAGCGGACCCCCTTGCCGCTGGAGCAGAAATGAAGGAGTGAATGTGTTCCGTTTTTTTTCTTCTTTTCTTTTTTGTATTTTTTTATATTAGTATTCGTGCGCCACCCCTTGAGTATCGATCTGTCAGTATCGAGTATCACTGATAATGGCTATACAGTAACTTTTAATAAACATTTAGCGACGGTTAGACGTAAAAATGGCACGATTGCGTTAACTGCACAAAAGGAAAATGGGTTATATATAGTAAAACCTACTGAGGTACGCTAAGCAATGTTTCAAAGGAAACAGATGATAGACTCGACAGATGGCACCAGAGATTAGGCCATTTAAATATGAATGATGAAACTCCACTATTAGGACGTGCTAGTTTGGGAGTTCCCAGTTTTCTTTTTTTTCTTTTTTAAAAAATTTTGTTTGCGTCTTGTCGTTTATTAGTGAAGATCTGAATATTTACATACAATTTTTAAACATTCAATAATTTTAATAGTAAGCGGATATTTGAGGTGACTGAAAGATTTTCTACCGATATACCTTGGGTCTTGAGGACCCAAGGTGTGGAGGACGCCATGGTGGCGTCCCCAATCGACGCTTCTAAGATTAAGGGCAGGAGTGTTGGCACTGCTCAAAAAAGGAAGAATGTAATGGACGTTGAATCTACGCCGAAGAGGAAAGATGATAGACATTTAGACAATAATTCTGCTGTTGTTGATCTGGATACCATTTTATATCCTCCGGGACATAAGGGGCCTGCTTATGTCTCCATTAATCTTAATAGGCAGGAAAAGAAAGTTAGGAATTCTCAGAATTTGCTGAATGTGGCCAGAATAATCAGCTCAGTTGGTATTGGTGCTGAGGAAATCAAGCCTCAAGGATATGGTCGATTTGATGTTAAGTTCAGGACAGCGGATTTTGCCAATAATTTCACCACAAGTAAGCTTCCTGAGATCAGGAGTCTCAATCCTCTTATTCCTAGATTCAGGGTGCAAAGGAGAGGGCTTATTAAGCAGATTAGTGTTGATCACGACCTGCAAAATTTAATTGAGAAGTCGGTTTCGCCTTGTAAGATTATCAATGCCAGGAGGTTAAACAGGAGGCAAATTAATCCAGAATCGAAACAGGTGGAGTGGATTCCTTCAGAGACTGTCTTACTCACTTTTGAGGGAACGGTGTTGCCAGACTCTATCAAAGTTTACAACCTGGTGGTCGTACCAGTGGAGGTTTATGTTGAGCCTCCAAGGATGTGCTTTAATTGCTTCCGCTATGGACATACTAGTAAGCACTGTAGGAGTGCCCAAGTCTGCAGGGCCTGTGGTTCTACAGAACATCGCAAAGAGGACTGCTTGAGCAAAGACGAAGAAAAGTGTCTACATTGTAAAGGAAACCATCGGACTTTTGATCGTGTGTGTACAGAATTTCAGTCTCAAAGTGAAATTTATAAACAGATGGCTTACGCTAACGTTAGTTTCTGGGAGGCGCGGGACTTTGTCACCAAAGGTTCTTCTAGTCCTCTCTCTAAGTGTCCTCCTTTAATTTCAGAACATTTTCCTCCCTTACAAGCTGCCTCACAAAGCAGTGTCTTAACTTTGAAGGCCTTCGGAGGGCAGCAAAGGCCTGCCCCTCCGTCTGTCTGGTCCGCTTCTAGCTCCCTCAGTAGTAATAACGTTACTTCTGAAAAAAGTGTTCCTCCTAGTTCTACAATTTCTCATAAAAATATTGCTTCGAATAGCGGTGATTGTGCTAGTGATTGCATCGCTGTTTTGTCTCCAGTCAAAAGAAACGTTAAGGTTACAAGTTTGGATAATGTTTGTTCAACAAACAAAGTCTCTCCTATTCTTTCCTCGTCTACTCCAATTGTTTCTGGTTCTAGAACTGAACTCAGCATTCTTTCCCATTCTTCGTCTAACAAAGCACACTCTTACAGTTCTCTCAATGATTCCCTATCTTCACAAGTCTCTTTTCAGGCAAAAACTTCCTCTACGACTTCCCTCTCTCCTTCGTCTGTCAAAAGTCGAAACTCTATAAAACAGTATAATGCTAATCCCAAAAAGAAGTAGTGATGACTGAGTCTATTAATTTAGTTCTTTGGAATTGTAAGGGAATTATTCCTAAGTTATCTGAACTTCCTTTTCTGTCTTTGCAAAAAGATATTATCTTGCTTACGGAAACATGGCTCCAATCTAATAAACATCTGCACTTAAATGGCTTCACCATTGTGAGGGCCGACAGGGTTGGCTCCAGGGGTGGGGGCATTGCTTGTTTTATTAGAAATTCACTAAGATTTCAAACCATCTCCTTAAAGAATTCTATTGATGATTATACAGAAATCTTTGGCTTTCAACTCCTCACTTCCTCTGAACCCCTGAATATAATAGTCATTTATAGACCTCCTGGTTCTTCCTTTAAATACCACTTATGGAAATCTTTTTTTGAAAATCTATGTCTTTCTGGTTCTACGATAATTGCTGGGGATTTTAATGCCAATCACACAGCATGGAACTCTGAGGTGGAGGACGTTGCTGGCACTTCTCTTTTAAGGGTCATTAATGAATGTAACATTTTTATACACAACTCTCACACTATATCTCATCTTGGTTCTCCTGGTCAGCACAATAACAACTTGGATCTGATTTTATCCACTATGGATATCGCTCATTTTATATCATCTAGTCAACTAGATGATACTCATGGTTCGGATCATTTTCCAATAGTTGCACAAATATCTCATTGTGCTCCTTTACTTAAAAGTTCTTTTAAGCTCTCTTCCAAGAGAACTGATTGGATTAAGTATCAAGATATCATGGAGAATAACTGGCCCTTCTTCCTATCTTTGGAATTTACACAGCTTCCGGTACTTTCACAGTATTCTGTTCTTACTTCTAAAATGAGAGAGGCTGTTCAGGTGTGCTCTCCCTTATTGAATCCTGGTCCTCGTAAAAAGTACGCCATTCCTGTCCCTTGGTGGGATAAGGAGTGTGACAAGATGCTGAGGCTGCGTAAAGCTTCTCTTAAAAAGTGGAAGCATTCTCTCAGATTAGAGGATTGGTACTCCTATAAGAAACAGGCTGCTTGTACTAACAAGGGACATCACCCAATTGATACACGCCGATTTTGATGAAATTTTTATATGTTATAGAACTCGAAAAAATATTTCACACGTATTTTTTTTTATCGGCAAACATCCACTCTAAAGGGGTGAAAATAACCCTTAAAGTTGGGGTTGAAAACACTATTTTAGCAAATATCTCGGGAACTATGAGGCCTAGACAAAAAGTTCAAAGTGCAGATTTTTCTGTTTTTAAAGGCCAATAATACGGCGTAAGTGGATTTTTGAAAAATTTATTTGTTTAAAAAATATGTTAAAAATTAACATTATTTTGCAAATTTTTTTAATAAAACGTTGTTCCATTTTGATCAAATTTCACATACATAAACTATGGGTCCAAAGAAAAAATACGGATAAATTGGAATTTTTAATTTCGCTTGTGGAAATAATATTACTGTCGTTGAAGTTATACGTACATTTCATACCTTCTGTTCGGTTCACGACTGAATTCTATACATAGTATTCTGGCAATTGTATTATGTTATACTATTTATTCTAATTCACCTAAAAAAAGAATTTAAGGGTCCGTAAGAGCCTCTATAAAAATATGGGGACCGAGTAAGGTATCCTATATGTTCCGCGTTATGGGCGCGTATTGTTGGCAGTGTTCGACGCACGGAAGATCTAAACGCGTAAATTGTATTTCTGTAAGGTGTAATATCTTCATAATAATGTAGAATACATGCAATTAAAGGAATTGCATCTGTCAATTAAGAATTGTCTCGCGATTGTAAAAAATATGGTAACTCTGAAAATATCATTTCTTTATCATTTTCAAAATTATGTCTTTTATTTTGAAATGGTATTCTAATGTATTATAAACGGTAGAAAACGTAAAAGATGTAATGATGTTATGTATTATTAAATCGAAACGGATATCAGTATTTGTCAGAACATATTTTGTAAAAGTGACATAGTTTTAATTTGATTGAAACTAAAGTCGTCAGGTTATCAAAATATTCCGGTCTGCTATTGATGCAACCATACGGTCCCATGGCTACAGGTTAATTTGTAAATCTAATATAGGTACAAGATTTGATATTTCATGCGCGAAATTTTTCCATATTTTATAACTGTATGTATACATCGGAAGGTTGTAATAATGCAATAGTGTTTTTGTAATGCTTACAATTGTCAAAGCTTTATATTCAAAGTTACCCAACCTAACAATATATTTTTTACAGTTGTCTAATTATTTTTAATCGACAGATGCAATTCATTTAATTGCATATATTCTACATTATTATGAAGATATTACACTTGACAGAATTGCAATTTACGCGTTTAGATCTTTCGTGCGTCGAACACTGCCAACAATACGCGGCCATAACGCGGAACATATAGGATACCTTACTCGGTCCCCATATTTTTATAGAGGCGCTTACGGACCCTTAAATTCTTTTTTTAGGTGAATTAGAATAAATAGTATAACATAATACAACTGCCAGAATACTATGTATAGAAATCAGTCGTGAACCGAACAAAAGGTATGAAATGTACGTATAACTTCAACGACAGTAATATTATTTCCACAAGCGAAATTAAAAATTCCAATTTATCCGTATTTTTTCTTTGGACCCATAGTTTATGTATGTGAAATTTGATCAAAATGGAACAACCTTTTATTAAAAAAATTTGCAAAATAATGTTAATTTTTAACATATTTTTTAAACAAATAAATTTTTCAAAAATCCACTTACGCCGTATTATTGGCCTTTAAAAACAGAAAGATCTGCACTTTGAACTTTTTGTTTAGGCCTCATAGTTCCCGAGATATTTGCGAAAATAGTGTTTTCAACCCCAACTTTGAGGATTATTTTCACCCCTTCAGAGTGGATGTTTGCCGATAAAAAAAATACGTGTCAAATATTTTTTCGAGTTCTATAACATATAAAAATTTCATCAAAATCGGCGTGTATCAATTGGGTGATGTCCCTTGTAAGAGAACTTTTAGGACTCGGAAACGACTGTCTTTTCGTCGTTTTGCTGGTGAACTAAATAGTCGGACCAATGTCTCACAGCTGTGGAAAACTGTTAGAACTTTCAAGTCTAGATTTTGTCAAAATTCTGTAAGTGATGGTCGATCTGTTAATCCTAATGAAATCGATACAGCTGTTTCCAAAATTACTCTTCCCTGGGTTCCAGAGTCTCCTTTGACCATTCCTTCACTCTGCTGGAGTTTAATTATTCGATTGGTTGTTTACGTGAGGGTTCTTCTCCTGGGCCTGACTGTATAGACAATGTCATGATTATTAAGCTTCCTATCAAGATCAGGCTCATTCTTTTGGACATTCTGAATGATCTGTACTCAAACAATGTCATCCCGTCAGAATGGTCGTCCTCTCATCTTCACTTTATTCCCAAGCAAGGGGGTAAAGGGTTGCGTCCGATTAGTTTGACTTCCTGCATTTGCAAACTTTTTGAGAGAATGGTTAAGCTTCGTCTGCAATGGTGGTGTGAGACTAATAACATCCTGCCTGACTCTCAGGCTGGCTTTCGGAAGGCTAGATCTTGTCAGGATAATGTTGGGAGTATTGTTCTGGAAGCTAATAAAAGCTTCATGCGCGGGGAATGCACGGTTGTCGCTTTTTTTGACATTTCTGCTGCTTTCGACAGTGTGCATATTAATACTTTAATCAAAAAATTGGCTGACCTCGGGCTTGCAGGCAATATTTTGCATTTCATTTTTAATCTTACTTACTTCAGAAGAGCCTCAATTCAATCTAACTCTTCTGTTCCTACTCTTCGTCTGCTATATAAGAGTGTTCCGCAGGGTGGTGTGTTGAGTCCTCTTCTTTTCAATCTCTACACTAGTGGTGTTTTGCCGCATCTTCCGTGTTATGTGAAATGTCTGCAGTTTGCTGACGATTTTGCTGTCATTGTTACTCACAAAAATAGAGCCACTGCCACTGGTATTTTAGAAAGCAGCATTGAAGTTATTAGGCAAAATCTCTTTGCTTCGAATTTGGATCTGTCTCCTCTTAAGACTCAGTTTCTTGCTTTTAATGCAGGATATTCTTCTCCTGGCCCTTTATATCTTTCCATAGATGGACACAGTATTCCCAATGTTCAAAGTGCCAAATTCTTAGGCATTCACATTGATCAGCATCTTCGATTTGACACTCATATACACAATCTTGTCACACATTGTCAGCGAACCTTAAATATTATTAGATTTCTAAGAGGAACTTGGTGGGATTGTGATCCACAGACTCTACTCACTATTTACAAATCCGTTATTCGCTCTAAGATAGAGTATGGTTTATGGTGGTTCTTTCCTTCCCAGAAGGGTTTGGCAGCCAAGTTGGAAAGGTTACAGATTCAAGCTGCCAAGCTGGCCTTAGGGCTGAGATTTTCTTCACCAAATAATGTTGCCCTTGCTGAGGCCAGGCTTCCCCCATTAAGGGTCAGGGTAGAGTTCTTAGGTTCTAAATACTTTCTCAAGGTTTTCACTTTTGGTAATAATCCTATTCGTAATTATCTGGAAGAGTTCGTTGTTTCACTCAATGGGGATTCTTCTGATAGGAGAAGATGGGGAGGATTGATTCTCTCTTGCATTAACAATATTACTCCTCTCAAGGATTATCTACATACTCTTCCTCAAGTTCCTTGTCATTTGTCAGATTTAGGTACACAGTTTTCTGAGTTTAACGTCAATACCTCTTTCGGTCTTCATCTTCAATCCTCTCCCTCTGCAAATCTGGAATTTATATCTTTCATCTCTGAAAATTTTCCCAATCATATTCTCATTTTCACGGATGGGTCTAAATCTGATGATTCTCCATCTACAGGTGTTGCTTTTGTTTGTCCTCAACTCAACAAAAAGTTCGCCGTAAGCTTAAATCCTTATGCATCCATTTATACTGCAGAGTGTGCAGCCATTTCCTTTGCAATTGATCTGGCAAAGGAGAACAAGGACTTATCCTACCTTATTTGTTCTGATTCGCGGAGTGCCCTTCAATCCCTTCTTGGTAAACCCTATAATGCTAGTACCAATCCATTTATTGTTCAGATCAAAGAGAGTTTAAAATTTTTCAACTGTGCTTCAAATTCAGATGGTAGTATTTCCTTTCTCTGGATTCCCTCGCATCGTAACATAGAAGGAAATGAGCTTGCAGATAAGGCTGCTAAGGAGGCTGCTCAGAATCCCCCCTCATCCTGTTTTTTTGTTCCTTATACTGACTTCAATTCTGCTTTAAGAAAAAGATTATGGGAGCAAGCATCCGAAGCCTGGCTTAAGGACTCTAATCGCAAAGGGTTTCATTATTTTAATACTTACTTTGACACTTCAAAACACCCATGATTTTATAATCTCCGCGTTTCTAGATTTGTATCTTCCTGGGTCTCCAGATACAGATCTAATCATTACAATTTTGGTGTTTCACTGAAGAAAATAGGCATCGACAGTTCGTCGAATTGTCCCTGTGGTTTCATTGATCGTGATTTAAATCATGTTATCTGGGATTGTCCTCTTCCGATTTTTCGGCAGCACAGAAGGGTTATGTTGCGTAAGCTTCAGTTACATGGATGGAAACCTCCCCTTACAATTGAGCCGTTTCTCCAGGGAATTAATTTACAGGCCATTGCAATATTTACGGAATTCCTGAAGTCCTCTGGTTTTCAAATCTAAGCTTGGCTGTTTCAATTTAATTATGTTTTATTTGGATCTCTCTCGTCTCTGTTTTCGTTTGAGATCTGAAGTGATCTGCGATATATGTACCAACTTTTAGAAAATTACTTAGCTATATATGATACCGTTTGATTCTTTTTTTTTTGTTTTGATGGCGGATGGACGCCACGTGTAACCGCAACAGAAGATTGAGTGAGAGTGTATGATTTTTGGCGAAAAAGTTTCGTTGTTTAGAGAATAAAGCTAGTAAAAGCATTATTACCAATTATTACCAATTTACCAATCATTGTTAGAAACATTTATACATAACATAGTGTATGAAGAAAAGTCGCTCCTCTGGTTGTGCAATAACCAGGGGAACAATAGAGAGGAGGGAAGAGGGAGAGAGGAGTAGAAGAGAGAGGAGAGAGAGAAGATTAGAGGAGATTAGAAAATGGAAAGTGACGATGAATAGTGAGGAAGCGGGAAAAGGAAGAAAGGAAGAGGATAAGGAAAGCGTGGTGATACATGAAGGAGGAGAAGGCGAAGAGAGGGAAAGGGAGGAAAGTGAGGTTCTGGAGAGCCTAAGAAAAGACTGGGCACTAGAATTTCTAGCGGAGGAGAAAGAGATAGTAATGGCAGCGGCAGTAAAGGAGAGGAAAGAAGTGGATAAGGAGGAAGAAAGAAGGAGGGAGGAAAAAGAGGAGAAAATGGAAACGGAAGAGTGCAAGAAGAGAATGAGGGAAGCGGAAACGGAAGAGGAAATGCAGGGGGAGAAGGATGGAAAAGAGAGGAGGAAGAGAATGGCGGGAAGAACAGGAAAGGTTAGGATAGTGGAAAGCAGGGAGCTGACCAATCAGGAAAAAGAACAACTGGTGATTGGAGAGGGCGCGACGTTCAGGTTGGTAAGCGTGGAGACGCCACAGATAGGGGCGCCAGATGGTGAGAAATGGTGCGAGACAAAGGAAGGAAAAGAACTGAAGGGCGCTGGTGCGGTAGAAGTGCAAAAGGATGATTTAGAGGATAAGGGGGGTAGAGAAGGACACGTGGCGGACACAAAGACAAATGCGAACGAAGAGATCGAGGGAAGGATAGTGCAAGGAAGGGAATGGAAGTTGGAACTGTATGGAGATGAGGTAAAATGGGAAGAATACGTGGTGTGTGTAGCGATAAAGAGTAAAGCAGGCAAATCCAAAAGAAATAATTTGATAAAGATTTATAGGCTGGTACAGGGGGCGGGTGTTAAAATACACACTATTAGAATGATTGGATTTAACAGAGCAGAAGTGTCTATGAAGAAGAGGGAGGAAGCGAACGGACTGTTAAAGAAGTACAGTGGAAGGGAAGGTGCAGTGACTGCCTCCTTGCCGAAGAGGTTGGCTTATCGCAGGGGGATAATATATGAGTGGGAAGATTCAGTTGAAGAGTTAAAGGAAGAAGCAATGCCGGGGCAGGGGATGTTCACGGTGGAGAGGATGAAGAGAAGAAGGGTGGTGGATGGTAAGGTGACGTATCAAATGATGAGGGCGATAATGATCACCTTCAAGGGAAGCATATTGCCAACAAGGCTGTTGATAGGACAAGGACATATCGGAATTAAGATCGAGCCATATGTCGAACCAGTTAAACAGTGCTATAAGTGTCTCAAGTTTGGGCACTATCAGGCAGCGTGCAGGGAGGCGGACAAAAGGTGTGCGATATGTGGAGACAAATACCATGGTGTGTGTGACAGAAAAGGGAAGTGTGTTAATTGCGGGGGGGACCACGGCTCTTTGGCCAGGCTATGCTGGGTCTGGCAACGCGAGGCAGCAATTAGGAAAGTCATGGCTTTCAAAAATGTTGAATTTGAAACAGCAAAAGGAATAGTGGCTAGATCGGCGGGGGAAAGAGATACAGACTTTGTGGGAGGAGTGGAGGAAGTAGCGGGGAACAGTGGAGACTTTCCGGCGCTGGTGATAAAGGAGAAGAGAGAATTTTGGGAAAAGAAGGATGTCCCGATACAAAGAGAATTGGAGTTGATGAGAAGATTAAGATATGGTAGAGAGAGAGAAGGAGAAAGGTTTAAGGGGCAAGGAGGTCAGGGAGCATCCTTCAGTGAAGTGGCGAAAAGAGGACTAAGGGAACGGGAGGAAGAAGAGAGGAAAGGGGAAAGAGGGAGCAAGGAAGAAGGAGGAGAGGAAGAGGCACGAGGAGGTGGAAGGGACAGTGAAGGAGATTGGAGAGTGGTTAAAAAGGGAGAGAGACCACCACTACCCTGTTTCAAAGAGAAGGTTGATAAGGTCTTGTCTAAAAACAGATACCTTTGCCTTGAGTGTAAGGAAAAAACGGAAAAGGCAAAAAAGGAGGCAGAAGGAGGAATACAGATCTTGAAAAGAATTCCGCTCCCACACTTGTTGGCAGGAGAAGAGCCTGAGGGGGAATGTGAACATGAAAAATTGAATTCCGTGCTCAACAAAAATGAAATGGAAAAGGAGAAAAAGAGGATAAGGAGGGAAAAGGAAATGCATAAGGAGTGGCTAGTGGAACTTGAGAGGAGAAAAGAGGAGGAAATCATTGAAGAGGTTATAAAAATGCTACATGAAAAGAATCTGGAAGGGAAGTTCCATGAGATAGTTAGAACCAGAAAGTATAGGGCGAAGAGAACTGTGATGCCGGACCCAAACGAGGATGGGGAGGCAATAACCACTCCACCTTTCGAGATGTACGTGGACCCGAGGACGAGGGAAAGGATGGAGAGAAGGGCGGAGAAAGAGAGGAAGGAGTTAAGAGAAAGAAGAGAGGTAGAAGAAAAGGTGGAAAAGATGAGAGAAGAGGATAGAGTAAGGAGAAACGAGTTAAGAGAGAGGAGAAGGGAGGAGGAAGAAGGAAGAGAGAGAGAGAGTAGGAGTATGGGGGAAAGGAGGAAGAAAGAAGAAGGAGCAACAGAGGAAGGATGAAGGGAAATGGAAGTAGTAAACAACGAGCAGGAAAAGAAAGAAGAGGAGGAGGAGACATGATAAAGGAGATAGAACAAGCAATAATAGTGAACGTGAACAGAGTCAAAAGTGAGTCAGTGAAAGGGAGGCTAGAGGTAGGGAGATGGAAGGAGGAAAAGGGAGTGATTAAAAAAAAAAACAATGATCCAAAGAGAAAAGAGAAGGGTGTAAAGGACATAGTTGTGAATGCTATGAGGGTGTGTGCGACAGTATTAGAGGTGTGTTATAAGTGTAAGATTAGGATTAACAAGAAAGTGTATAAGTGTACAAACTAGGTTAAGGAATTTAGGATATAAGAAAATGCGAAAGGACAAACTCCAGACAGAGGGCAATATTAGAAATAGAATAGAAGTTACTAAATATGAAGTATGCGAGGAATGGGTTTTTGTTCTCTTTTATTAAGACAAGGAATCAAAAAGAATAATTTTGTTTTTGTTTGTTTGTTTGTTTTTGTTTTTGATTTCAAGTTCATTTTTGGTTTGTGGCGTCTGGTTTCGGTTGGGTGGGATACCTATTATCAGTGTGAGAGGATAATTTGCGGGTTAGATGGGCCATATATTTGCTTGTTTTCGTTGTTTCTTTTTTGCTTTTATTTTTGTTTTTGGTTAGGTGTGTCCGAGGTATCTTGGTTGGGGTATGCGACTTCGAGACGGGAAGGGATGCGGTTGATGGGAAGGGTGGGAGTGACACAGAGAGGGTGAATAGCGGAGGGAAGGGGAGGGGAATGAGGTGCGGAGTATGGAATGCTAGAAGTGTCAGGAATAAAAGGGAGGAAATTAAAAGGTTAGTGGAAGACCTGGATGTATTGGCAATTGTGGAAACGTGGTTGAGGCCCGAGGAGATTTTCAAAATTCCGGGATGGCACGTGATTAGAAAAGATAGTGAAACAGAGAATAGGAGTGGAGGTATGTGCGTAATGGTAAGGGAGAATATTAAGGTATTAGGTACGGGAATATACCTTAGGAACGATAACAAGTGGAAGAACATGTGCGTGGAGATTGAGACAATGGCAGGGAGGATAGAAATAGTGCTGGTGTATAGGAGACCAGGAACGGCGCTGAGCAGAATGGAATGTAGGAGATTATTTGAAAACGCAAGAGCAGGGGTTAAGAGGATATTTGTGGGAGATTTTAATGCGAAGAGTAGGAGCTGGAACTGTGAGAGTAGCGATACGGCGGGGGAAATTTTAGAGGAGGTATTGGACGAAGAGAATATGGTGGTGGTAAACTTTGGAACTTTGTCCAGGGTAGGAAGGCCAGACCAGGTAGCATCTAATATAGATCTGGTCATCACCACAGCAGAGGAGGCATTGAATGTAGGAGTAAGAGAGACGGGTGAGACGGGGGGCTCGGACCATCAGATAATCGAGTTTGGATGGGATGAGGAAGTGAGAAGAATAGGGGGCAGGATGGGGGGAAGGAGATACAAGAGGGAAAAATTAGATAAAGCAGAGTTTCTTAAGTGGATGATTAGAAGTGAGGAGGGGATAAAGGGGGTAGTTAGTGCGGGAAGTGGGGTGGAGGATAAGTGCAGGAAAATAGTAAACCTGTTGAGGGAGGGAATTGAGGGAAGCTACAGGGAGGGATATAGAGGAGCAGGACAGGGAAGGGGGGGTAATACTGGTAGGAAAGGAGGGAGGGAAAGGAAAGAAAAAAGACAACCGTGGTGGGATGAAGAATGTGAGGAATTGAAAAGGGAAAGGAAGGAGGCGGTTAAGGAAATGGGGAAAAGACCATCGGAGGAGAGCTGGAACAGATTAAGGGAGGCGAGGAGAAGAATGGAGGAGGCGGTTAAAAGGAAAAAGAAAAAGGCATGGGATGAATTTGTCAAAAGCATTAAGTATAGAGGTAATACGGGAGAGATGTGGAGAAAAGTCAGGAGTTTGACTAAAGGAGTAAGCGCAGAGGACCAGAGAAATATAGGAATGTGGGAGATCCAGAGAATGGAGGAGGAGGAGGTAAGAAAATTGGAGGAATCAGAATATTGTTGTAGGTGTGAAGAGGAAGTGCGAGGGGAAGAGGACTTTGAGAGAGAGGAGGAGGAAAATGCAGAAACCAAAGAGGATGAGGGGGAGGATGATGAAAGCACGGAAGAGGAGGGAAGTGAGTGGATTGCAAGGAGCCTGGAAATGGAGGAGCTGGAGGAAGCGATATCAAAGGTCAAATGCAAGTCGGCGCCGGGAGAAGATGGTATTGGCTACGATATCATAAAACTGTGGACTAAGAGATGGAAGGAGGCAATGCTGGACTTCTACAACGAGGTTTGGAGAAAGGGAAGTATACCGGAGATGTGGAAGAGAGCAATAGTAAAGTTTATTCCGAAACCACAGAAAAGAGCTTTACGACCAATATCATTGATGAATTGTATAGGGAAGCTGTTGGAGAGGATGGTGAACGAGAGGTTGAGGGTGTGGGCCGAAGAGGAAGATAAAATGGACAGAAATCAAAATGGGTTTAGAAGAGGAAGATCGACGATGGACAATATCAGCATTCTAATCAACAACATCAAGGAGAGCTGGGGAAAAGGGAAGATAGTTATGGCCGCTTTTATTGACGTAAAATCGGCTTATGATAATGTGATTCATGAGGAATTGGATAGGAGGATGAGAGAGATGGGTTGTCCAAGAAGACTGGGAAATTATATAGAGGCATGGTTGAGGGGAAGAAAGATAGAGATCAGGAATTTAGACGGGAGAACGATTATGATGAAACTATTAAAGGGGTTGCCGCAGGGGTCAGTACTGAGCCCACTTTTGTATAATTTGTACACGGCAAGAATTGTAAAGGGTTTGAGAGACATGGGGGTTCGCATACTGCAATATGCGGACGATATAGTAGTGTACGTAGAGGTAGAAGAGAACAATGAGGGAAGAAGGCTGATTGAGATGGCTGTGAGTAAACTGAAGGAAAACCTGGAGGGTTTGGGATTGGGTGTCGCGACGGAGAAAACGCAAATTGTTACGTATAAGGGGAGGGGGAAGAGCGGTAGAGGCGGGAGAGAAGAGTTTGAAATTGGAGGGGAATGGATTGAAGGAGTAAAGGCGGCAAAGTTCCTAGGGATGTGGTTGGATGAGACATTAGATTTTAGAGAACATACTGGGTACACAGTGTCGAAGTTAAAGAAAAGAATGAACTTATTAAAATGTATCGGGGGGATTAGAAGGGGTACGGACCCTGAAACGATCCTTAAAATATTCAAAGCACTGATTAGATCGGTCATCGAATATGGAGGACAGTTCTACATGAAGGATAGGAGGAACAGAGAGAAGATACAAAAAATTCACAATGCAGGTATTAGAATAGCTATGGGCTACAGGGTGTCTACTCCAATTAATGTGATGGAGACGGAGGCGGGGATAATGGATTTGGAGACGAGGGTGGAGGTTCTGGTGGAGGGATATGTGGCGAGGAAATACTGGATGAGGGATGATGAGGTAATAAAGGCAATAGAGAATAGGATAAGGTATGGGGAACCGGAGGGAATAGAGGGGGGGAGAGACATGACGGTGGACGCGTGGAGGAGATTGGAGGAGAGGAGGATTGGGATGTACAGAAGAAGTAAGGAGGAATATGATGGAAAGTGGAGGGGTTATAATATGGCGGGCTGTATCGAGGTGGAGCTGGGTAAGGGCTATATGATTTCAGGGATGAGTGAAAGGATGTTTATAAGAGAGCTAAGACAAAAGTTGTTTGGGGAAGTAGAGGAGGTGATAGAGATCTACACGGATGGATCCAGGATACAGGGGAGAAGGAATGGTGGAGGCGCTATAGTGGTGAGAAGAGAGGAGGAGGAATGGAACGAGGCAACTTTTACGGCGCCGGGTGAATGCTCGGTGTATACGATTGAGATGATTGCAATAGGGAGAGCGGTGGAGGTGGCTGATAGAGAATTTAGAGAAAAGAGTGTGTTAATATTGTCAGACTCTTTGAGTGCAATAAGTAAACTAGGGGTGGATGGGAAAGGTCAGGATGAGGGGGATATGATTGATGGAATAAGGAATAGAATAAAGAAAAGGAATTTTGGAAGAGGGGGGGGAAGAGGAAAGAAATGGAAAAGTGGCAATTGCGTGGATCCCGGCTCATGTGGGAATTGAGGGAAACGAGAGAGCGGATGTGGCGGCGAAGGAGGCAACGGGGGGCGATGTGGATTTCTGGGTGAAATACACACTGAAAGATTATAAAAGAACGATGAGGGAAAGGGGATGGATGAGATCAAGAGAAAGGCACCTTAGACAGGGGGAATATAAGGGTAGAAAATACTACGAAGCAAAGTGGAATAATGTGGGAAAGGAGTTCCCATGGTTCAAAGGGATAGGACAACTAGAGAGAGGTACGATTTGTAATTTAAATAGGATTAGGGCAAACCACTATAATTTGAAGTGGTCCTTGTTTAGGAAATATATGATAGATGACCCTTATTGCGATATTTGCGATAGAGTGGAGGACGTCGAACATGTACTATGGGAATGCGAAAAGTACGCAAGGGAGAGAGAAAAGTTTGTGAGGAGAATGAGAACATGTAGTGTGGAGGAGGGGGAAGAATTATTCCAGACAAAGAGAATGGGGGAGTTTAAAGCGCTAAGACTGATAGGAGCATTTATCAAAAAATGTGGACTAAAAATGTGATGATTTTACTTCACAGGGAAATGACAGGGGATTATATAGTAGATAAGAAAAAGAGAGAAATATATTTTTGGAAAAATGTATATTTATCGGTAAAAGACTGCTGGAATGACAGGGTTATTTTTGCAATTACTGGAGCTGTATTTGCGGTTATAGCTATATGTATATGTATATTTATATTATATGTATATTTACATATGTGTTAAGGGGTATAGAAATGGATAAGAATAGAAGTAGGATAAATGCCAAAGACCTTTTTTCTTTAAGACAAAGCAATGTAATGAGAGCAATGAGAGAGTGAGCGAAGGAGAAAAGGAGCGGGGAAGGAGGAGTGATGTGAAGTTGGATGCGTGATGGGGTGTGTTAACAGTTAAGATGGCGTTGTTATGTAGAAATAAGTGATGAGATATGTAGGCGCAATGAGCTGCATTGTGGTCAAAAGCGCCATCTTCTAAGGAAGAGAATAAAAACCTAAACCTAAACCTATGATACCGTTTCTAGTAATGTTAAGTTTTATTGTTAGCGCGTATTGTATTATTATAACTCTATTTTGTATGATTTTGCGTATAGTTATTTAGTTAGTTGTATTTTCTCTTATAATTTGTCATGTTTTTTGTTATTATTTGATGTTCTTATTTCTATTCATATTGTATTCTGTTTTTTTTTGTATCACATGCTCTTATTGTATTGTATGTTGTATTTCGCTTATGGGCTACCTCTGCTCAAAGCGTTTAAATAAACGTAACGTAACGTAAATATGAATGATGTCAGAAAATTAGTTGAAAAGGATATGGTGCAAGGGATGAACATAAGCAAACAAGAGATGAATAATATAATTAAATGCAAGGTGTGTGATCTAAGCAAAATTACTCAATTGCCATGTAAGGAATCAAACAATATTGAAAAAGACGTGCTGGATCTGGTACACACAGATATCTGTGGGCCCCTGAGCACACCATCTTCAGGGGGAGCCAGATATTAGGTTGGCAACTAAGTGATTGCCGATTTTGACGATAGATGGACTTTACACTTTCTTTTGTTTTGTTAACATGGTCAAAGCATCTAACCTATATTTTTTTCTTATTGTTTGGACTTCTATCTTTAATTTAGTAAAAAAATTATATCGATTAGTGCTTTAGTTTCGTGTTTATCCTAATTTAAAAATGGAAGAACAGGGCGTGCACTTCAGACATATTTTATTGTATTACTTCCGAAAAGGCAAGAACGCATTGTAAGCACGAAAGAAGTTATGTGCCGTGTATAGAAAAGAAGCCTTGAAAGAAAGGCAGTGTCGAAATTGGTTTGCCAGATTTCGTTCTGGTGATTTTTCATTGAAAAATGCGCAACGATCTGGCCGTCCAGTCGAAGACGATGATACCCATATCAAGGCCATTATCAATTCAGAGCGTCATAGCACAACACGTGATATTGCAGAGAAGCTCAATATATCGCATACATGCATTGAAAAAAAATTAAAAATGCTTGGTTATGTCAAGAACTCGATTTATAGATCCCTCACCAGCTTAACCCTTTCGCTCCGAACGACGGATATATCCATCATCCACTTGAAAACTCGCGGAGCCGTACACCGGATATATTTGACATTCATATGATGGCCCTCTGGAGACGAACGCCGAATATGTCCGACATGTTGGTAAAATCGAGACCTAATTTTTGGACAACAGCGCCTCTTGTGACTAATACGGGAATCTTTTGACTAAGTAAATAAACGACACAGCATTCAAATTATATTTGTTCTACCTGCATTTTTCCATTGTTATTGCGTTATATGCCATAAAGGGATAGAAAATTTTGTATTGGTACGTCCACCTACTGTCTAAAAATATCCTCATTTCTTATAAGTATTATAAGTTACTATCATTTAAATAAAGTGTTTAGGTTTTGTCCTTCTCAAAATGTCATCAAAAGAATTGCAACTGGCGAACAATTTAGATAACTCAAAAATTGATTTGGATAGCTGCAATGAAAGCGAATCAGAAATAGTTCCTCGCAAAAAAAGACGTCTGAATGTATTAAGCACCTCAGAGTCTGAGGAAATCGAAGAGAATTACGTAGAAAGTGCGGCCGTATCAAATATAGTATGAACAACAGAAAAATTTAAACCCAAAGTTCACAATTTTAATAAACGGAATTCCGAAATACTGTAAGGAATACAACTGCATGCCTCGTGTGCGTTCGGGAAGGTTCGGAGGAGTTCGTACCGGTTTGGCACCGATTCGCATTTGTTCAAAAACGTGTCGCTGCGTGCGAGGTGACCGCGTGCTGCAGAGCGTCGAAAATGTTTAACATAATCGGTTGTAATCGTAAGGTGTTCTTATAATCTTGTAATAAAATATATTAAATAGCATCAAATACAAACAGGGATAAAAATATTGTGGACAATTATAAACTATTTCCAATTATTTTTTTCCAAACATTGTTGAAAATACGAACAGCTATTGGCAACAAAAGAAAAATAATAATGAAATGTTAACTGGTACAGATTTAAATGAACTATACTGCTTTATCGCAATATGTTTTTTGATGATCCGCAACAAAAAGCTATCATTGGCAGAACATTGGAATAGAGATAAATTATTAAGAAGCGATATTTTTAGCGATATAATGAGCAGAGACAGGTACTTTTTACTTCTATGAATGTTATACTTTAGTGATAATCAAGTATGCAGTTCCGATCGATTAGGTAAAATTCAAAAAATCATTGATGAATTACGAGCAGCATTTTCGAACATCTTCTACCCGTATTCTAATTTATGTATCGATGAGAGTCTGCTATTATCTTTCCACCGAAGAATCCCGGTTCGCGATTAAGTTCTTTATCGCGGCGTTGAGAAGCGTCTGGCACCCAATTAACAAATAAAATAAAGCGATATCGAACGGATTCGAATCGGGCACCGAAGTGCTACCCGCTCGCGGATCCGCGGAGGCGCCGCGGCAGTTATCGTCGCGAACCAGGTAGGGTATCCGCGGGGGAACAGAGGGGTCGCGGGCGTAGAAGAGCTAGCCGCGAAATCCCGCGTAGCAGTTCATAACACTGATTCCCACTCGAGGGTTGATAATAGGCACAACTCAAAAATCAACATTGATCTTATAATTTCTAACATTGAAATAGCTTATCTTATAACTACTCATCAAATGAATGACACCCTTGGCTCTGATCACTTTCCCATTAAGGCAACGGTTCAAGTTCAAAAACAGGTACAGAACAAAGAGACCAACAGACTATCTATTGTACATCAAGAACAGACTGGGCATTGTATAAAACAGAGATGGACAATTATTTGGACTTGTTTCTCAGCAAAAAATTTGCTGACCTGTCAATGGATCTCAAATATACCGTTTTTGTTGAGCCAATGAAGTATGCTGTTATTAAAAATACACCAGTGAAAAAGGGAAATTCGGTAAAAGACTCAAAAAAGCAATTCGGCTCCATAGTGGGACAGCGATTGTGACAGAGAAGTTAGAAAAAGGAAAGGTACACTTAAAAAATGGTTACACTCATTAAAAATGGAAGACTGGATAGCTCCTAAAAAAGAAACTGTAGTAACTAATAAACTACTTAAAAACAAAAAAAGACAGGCCTTCAGAAACTTGTTAATAACTTACATTACAATTCAAGTATCAAGCAATTCTGGAATACAGTTAGAAAATTTAAATCGAGATGGGTTAATACTTCTTCAAAACCACCTGAGCATTTGCATCGTTTGGAGCAGCAGGCGGTAAACAAGATCTGTCCGTCGTGGGTCCCTCCCACCCACGGCTTCAGCAGACAACATACAGTCATCTGAAAATCATTTTCTTGATAATCCATTTGATTTTACAGAATTTTTACTTGCCATTAGTCAATGTAAAAGTTCTTCTGCTCCGGGACCTGACCAAATAGACAATAAAATGTTCCAGTATTTATCTAGCAGATACAAGTCAAAACTTCTGGAAATTTATAATACCTTATACAAAGAACATATTTATTCACAAGACTGGAAGAAATCTTCAATTTTCTTCATTCCTAAATCTAATGGCAAGCAACTTAGGCCTATCATACTTTCGTCTTGTGCTTGTAAACTAATGGAAAGGCTCATCAACAATAGGCTTCAATATTGGTGTGAGTATAACAACTTTATTCCGCAAATGCAAGCAGGATTCAAAAGAGGTAGGTCCTGTCAGGATAATTTAGAGACCCTGACTACTATGGCAGATATTGGTCACTGTACAAATAGTTATACCATGGTAGCTTTATTGGACATAAATATTGCCTTTGATAATGTTCAAAGAGACATTTTATTGGAAAAACTAAAGGAGCTTTTAATCACGGGTGTTATGTCCCGGATGGTAACTTTGCTCATATCAATATGAAGGTTTGGAATCGCTGTTGAATTGACAATCTTTTAGACCACGCGGTACGTGCGCCCGTTGAATGTCAGGGATCCCAGGGTGTACAAGTATGACGCAGTACTTACCCGTAGCTTCGTCCTTAACTTTTACAATAGATTTCTCATCTCGGATCCTTAGGTAGTAGATCCTTCGCTGTGATCTTCTACACAGATATATTACCAGGTAATAACTGATACTTAACTTCGTGGAGTACTGGTCGCGGAGTAGGAGCTAGACAGGGTAGGTATAAGGTACGTAGAACCTTACGTAGAATCCAGGAGAACAGAGTTACTCCTGAACGCCTGGTTGATAAGAGAGAAACAGAGAGAGCGAGAGAGTTAAAGAACCGTATTATGTTGATTGCGTAATAAAGAAAGGAATTTGTAACTCCGTTATTTCCTGTACGCTCTCCTAACTTCCGAATAAATATTCCTTGTTCCCAGAATACCTGTTATCCTTTACGATTTCCTTGCATCTACCAAACCCTGTCCTGAATAAAGATGGCTACAAATCTGGCGCCCAACGGAGAGGCTCTGAGCGGCGACCCATCCGAGACAAATTTGTCGGCAACTTCCATCCAGTTTTCCGAATCCCAACTTTCCCAGATCCTGGAGTCCATCCACCATTCCAAACCGTCGGAGGAGGGAAATTTTGCGAGGTGTACAGGTCGCTTCGACAGTCGTCAAAATTACAACTCCGCCGCTGAATTCATTTCAACAACATCAATTTTTAAGGACATCGAGCACATCACGGAAGAGTGCTCTCCGTGGTTTGCCCCTTCTTTTAGAAGGTCATCCATTAACTGCGACCTGGTGGAAAGGTGTGCAGTCGACGGTGAAGTCGTGAAAAGAGGCCATCGAATTGATTCGAGCAACACTTACCGCAAGAAGACCCGCCTACCAAGTCTATATTGAAATCTTCCAGCCGGAGCAAGATGCACAAACGCCTACCAATATGTTTGTCAGCAAGAAGAGGGCCCTTCTTGCTGAACTGCCTGAGCTTCCCCTGGAAAACGTGCAGCTCAATATGCTGTACGAATTGCTCCGCTTCCATCTACGAGAGCACATCCCACGGGAAGTAATCACATCGTTCACGGACCTCGTGGCCAGGACATCGAAGCGCTGGAATAGGAAGCCCAGCAGAACGCTCCTGATATCCATCTCACAAAAAAAAGGAATGCACCAGCATTGGAAGGACCGACCACATTGTGGGATCTGCCGTAAATTCGGACATGTTATCATCGATTGCCGTCACTGGAAGTTTCAGGCCCCGAAACCAAGAAACGAGCAGCCACCAGCGAGAGCGGAGACAACCATGGGGAACACTCGACCACCGCTCAAATGTTACGGTTGCAGGAAAATCAGCTTTGTGAGAAGCAAATGCCCGCAATGTAACATGAAGGCAACCCTATCAGCCTCAACGAAAGCCGCGTTCTGCTCGCTGAACACCGCAGAACAACTGTGGCGGACCGCCACAGTTATATTAGATTTACAAATTAATTTACATACGCGTGATACGATTATAAAATTGCAATCTTTAATACACAATCAGTTATCTGCACCTAGATATAGAGAATTGTTTAAATATGCCTGGTTTCGATGTAGTTACACGGATATCAGGCTAGAACATTTTGAAAACCCAGTAAACTTTTGTTTCAATCAACTCGAATTCATGAATTGTTCAGATTGCGCGGAACTTGTACTCAAATGTTCGTGGTGTCGACGACATCTATGTTTCATACATTTTTTCGAGACTTTCCATTATTGTGACAATTATATAAATTAATATTGAATTGCATGGATATATAAAATCTTTATTCTTATTTACTTTCACATTTTTTCTACCTCAAAAAATATAGAATATACAAACGCTTCCTTATGATTGCAATTTTTCAAACACTTTCTTCAGCGCTTTTTACAATTACAAAACCAATCTCTCTTCAGGATACCAAAATCAGTTCTTTTTAGAACTAATAACATCAGCTCTTTTCAGAGCTACCGTATCTTTCTAAACAAGGTGTAGACTATTGTATTATACAGGGTGTTCAGCGTATTACTAGCCAGCGTTTTTCTCGTAAACGACTGGTACTAGAAAAAAATGAAAGAGAAAAAAGTGATAGTGTTTTTGATAGTCAACATAATGGTATATGTATTTTTTTCGTATTTATACTATTTTTTAAGATATGAAGGTAACCTTCAGTTTTTTTAATGGAATGGTATATATTTTTTTATATCATATGAAAGAGCGCATCGAAACGAATTCAACGATGTATTATATCATGACCTTGAAATCCATCCTGAGTCAAAAGCAAACGAAATATTTCAAATATTTCGTATTACTTTGCTTATCGGTAATTCCTACTGATATATTTACATTTCGTGTTCAATGTGGTTTCCATTATCTAGAAGGCACTTTTGGTGGTTTGATGTTATGATTAGGTCTGTGTCAGTGCTTACTTCTATTACAAGGCGTGCAAAACTATTTGAGCATTATTTCACAGATTGGTTGCTGATATCTAGAGCGATGTATCGTTATTCGAGAGAAGAGAAGATAGATATGGTGCGTATTTATTACGAGTGTTATAAAAATAAAAGACGTAGCAAGTTAAAGTACCAAGAGGAGTTTCCACACAGAATAATACCTAATGAAAATCAATTTGTTTTGATAGCAAAACGTCTTAGTGAAATGGGTTTCTTAGAAAATAAGAAACATAATCGTCGGAATATTTTATCTGAAGAAAAGAAGTTAGAAGTTTTGTTACATTTTGTAGAAAATCCGTCGACCTCAATACGAAAAGTAGCTACTGCTTGTGATATTTCCATTGGGTCAACCCACAAAATTTAAAAATTACACGGTTATAAACCTTTCAAATACCACATGGTACAGGGCCTAAGAGAAAGTGATTTACCACGACGTGTAGAATTTTGTAATTGGCTACTTGAAAATAATAGAAACGACTGTAATTTTTATAAAAAAATACTTTGGACTGATGAATCCAGTTTTGATAATAATATGCTGCCTAACCATTATAATACTCATGTGTGGAGTGTTGATAACCCAAAAAGAAAAAGGGAAAACAATTTTCAAGTACAATTTCGTCTAACGTGTGGTGCGGTATGATTGATAATGTACTCTTGGGACCATATTTTTATAGTGGAACACTTAACGGTGTCAAATATTTAGAATTTTTAGATACACATTTTCGAAATTATTGGGAAGCACTGCCATTATCTACTGTTCAAGACTTTTATTTCCAACAAGATGGTGCCCCACCTCACAACTGTAGGTTTCCAATTTCTTGAATAACATGTTTTCAAACAAATGGATTGGAACATACGGACCTCTGAAATGGCCACCAAGGTCCCCAGATTTGACCCCCTTAGATTTCTTTTTATGGGGAACTATCAAAAATTTGGTTTACGATACTCCGCCTGCAAATATCAGTGATTTAAAGCAAAAGATAACAGACGCATGTGCATCAATACCTCAAGCAACAATAGCGGAAGCCACCAAAAGTGTATTGTGTAGGGCACAAAAGTGTATCCAAGCTAATGGAAACCACATTGAACACGAAATGTAAACATATCAGCAAGAAATACCGGTAAGTACCGCAATACAAAATATTTGAAATATTTTGATTGCTTTTGACTCAGAATGGATTTCAAGGTCATGTTATAATACATCGTTGAATTCGTTTCGATGCGCTCTTTCATATGATATAAAAAAATATATACCATTCCATTAAAAAAACTGAAGGTTACCTTCATATCTTAAAAAATAGTATAAATACGAAAAAAATACATATACCATTATGTTGACTATCAAAAACACTATCACTTTTTTCTCTTTCATTTTTTTCTAGTACCAGTCGTTTACGAGAAAAACGCTGGCTAGTAGTACGCTGAACACCCTGTATATGTATATACTATATGTTACGAGCGCCTGTAGTTTGGAGAGGGGGTGCAAGTGCTTATACCACGTTAACCGGATATTGCGAGGCAGTCCTCGATAATCTATCACGTGTAAATGAACGATAGCGGCCAAAGTTCTATTATAATTATTTTTCATTTCTTTATATATATATTAATAAATATTAGTAGTAAAGGGACTGTGGTGTATTTAATCATACAACACAAGGAACAATTTCGAAGGAACAACTACTCCTATTTCAATAAAGCGTTAGCATTCCTCGATGAGGTTTCCCGGTACTTTTTATTTGACAGGCTGTTTTCCCCTACTTATGAAGCGACTAACAAAGCACAGAGTAAGGTAATTGAAAAATATTACAAAAAAATTATATCAAAATAGAACGTAGACATCGCTATAGGGGGGCAGCGAGTCGAGATGCGCGTATAATTTACAGTTTAATAATATCTGTTATAACGGCGAATTTAAAAATTCCAATTTATCCGTATTTTTCGCCAAGATATATAGTTTATTTGTACCAATTTTTATCAAAATCGATCAACATTTTACCAAAAAGAATTACAAAAATGTACTATTTTTCAATATATTTTTGGAACAAATAAATTTTTCAAAAATCCACTTACGCCATATTATTGGCCGTTGAAAGTAGAAAAATTTGCATTTTGAATATTTTGTCTAGGCCTAATAGTTCCTGAGATATTCGAGAAAATATGTTTTGCAGCCCCAACTTTGGGGGCTATTTTCACCCCTTCAACATGGACGATGGCCGATAAAAAAAAATACGTGTCAAATATTTTTTGCGTTCTATATCATACTCAAAGGGCATCAAAATCGACAATTGGTGATTGGGTAATGTCCCTTGTAAGTCCAATTGCAAGCCCACAGAAAGGCGCCAAAAGAAAATCACAGAATGAGTGGTCCGGAATTGAAAAACTGTTCGAAAAATGTCTAAAAACTGGTGAGTCGCATAAAGTCGACATTGCAGCCGTCGACATATGCGAATTAAGGGAGGATGAGGCAGTGAATATGAATACAAATCAAAGAGAAATGATGCAGAGCATTTTAGTAAAAAACGAGGATCTTTTCCGAACAGAGGGACCACCGACGGCCGAGGCAGTCCACAGAATAAATACAGGGGACCATCCACCCATCGCAGTGCCATCCTACCGCCTACCACCAGCAAAGAGAGAAATGCTGCGAGAAGAACTGCGAAAGATAATGGACTGCGATGTCATCGAGGAGTGTGAGTTACCTTGGGCTGCACTCGTGGTACTAGTGCAAAAGAAGACCGGAGAGATCAGAGTATGCGAGGACTATCGACGGCGATCGGTAATAGAATAAAAAAGATTTACGAGTTAGAACGTTCCTTATTTATCAACAGGGTTAATTGGATGTTCCTGGCGACGCGACGTTACAAAACAGTCAACAAGAGAGAGATGCTGTGCGTAGAAAACAATCGGAATTATGGAAAAACAACTCTTGGATTTTGCACCACGATAACGCTCCCTCTCACAAAGCACGCAATGGGGCCGACTATTTGACCAAACACGCATTAAATACTATACAGCAAGCGCCATACTCTCCAGATATGGCATCCTGCGATTTTTTTTATTCTCTAGATTTAAATTACCGCTTCGTGGAAAAACATTTTCGAACATAGATGAAATAAAACAGAATGCGACGAAGGAATTGAAAGCTATTCCTGACTATGAACAGTGTATGGATGAATACATTAAGCGTTGGCATATGTGCATCGCTTCAAATGGATACTATTTATTTTGAAGGCGATAAAATAAATATACCCAAAAATTAACAAAAAAACTATTTTATTTATCAATTTGTGAGTGATTTCGAGAAGGTTCTAGAAAGAATGTTAGAGCTTAAGATAGAGAGAGAAAAAATGTCTGTATGAGAGAAAAAGCATAAAAACAGACGAATGCTAGAGATGCGTGAGAGAGGATATAGCGTGTGTTGCCAGGCGAAAGTCGCGGGAGAAAGTAGTACGTATGAGAGAGCGTGAGTGAGCGAAAGCATAAAGAGATTCTATAATTTTATTATTAAATATATTAATTGTTTCAACGCACAGTGAGAGTATAATTATTCCTTCAATACAACCCCCTAACACAATTCCCGAAACTTTTTGATCATAGTGTATTTCTGAATACACTACATCCCAATTTCGAGAAGCAGGTGAAAAGTCAGTTGATATTCAGATATGGGCTTTAAAAGCTCGCGACGATTTTTCGCTTTCCACTAATTTCTTCGCAGCATCATCAAAATAGCCTAACACTTAAAAAAAAAAATTACAAGACTGTGCCACGAAAAATTAATAAATTTGTAACCCAAAAGTCTGTGCTTGATAAAGCTAAACTTGAAGAGCAGACTACCGAGTTCCTTGAAGATGTAAATAAAATTATCGCAGAAGTAGGGCACTGTAATACATACAATACCGATCAATCAGGATTCAATTTGGAAATGAACACCGAACAAACCCTATCTTTTAAAGGAGAATCAAAAATTTAAGCATTGGCCCAATCATTAAATTTCTTCACACATAGTTACACAATCCAACCACTGATTTCTGCAAGTGACTCTTTATTATCTCCCCTATTAATTGTATTACAAGAGAAAGGTATTCGGCCCGCGAGTAAAAAACAATTTGTTCAATCCTGAAAATATTTACGTACTGGCCTCGAAATCAGGAAAACTTACTTCAGAATTAGTGCAAGAATGGTTTAAAGAGGTTTTCCTGGCATCCACTAACGAGAAAAGTATTTTACTGTTGTAAACTGTTGTAAAGTATTTTACTGTTGACAATGTCCTGTTACATAATTACCTCGTAAATTTACATCATAGAAATAATGTCATTAAGCTGCAATCACTTATACACAATCAGTTTTCGTCCTCACGTTTTCAAAACCTTATCAAATACGCATGGTACAAAAATGGGTATACAAAAAGTTAAACCGTTCCAATTTGATAGCCCCGTCGAGTTTTGTTTCAAAAACTGTGAAATTTCTTGCGCAATCTGCAATATGTATGCAGTAATCAGATGTGCGTGGTGTACAAAATCTTTGTGAATAATACACTTTTTTGAGGAATACCATGTATGCAAAACTTTTGAAAATTGATTTAATAGTTAAATTAGTCACTTATAAAATAAAAGTAGTTAGTCTCGAATTATCCTTTGTGTAGGTACTGTTTTCGTGAACGTTCCATCGGCTTTTTCAAAAACTTGTATTTATTGTATCGTCTTTTGTAAAATATATCGTCTTTATTCATACTCTGGTATGTGTAGAATTATTTATTCAAACAAAAAAAATAAAATTTAAAAAAAAAAAAACAAAAAGAATTAATAAAATATGTGATCAATGTTTCCATAGATATTTTTTGAAAATCTTCAAAAAATATCAGATTTTTAAAAATTTCATTTTTAAGCTATATTGTTCAAACAATTTTGTTATAAACAATACATCTTTTTTACGCGCTAAATTCATCTCACATAACTAACAATGGATGTCAGAAATTGGATTTTGAAAGTCGCATGTCGAGTACAGTCTATTCAATCTATTCCGCCGAAAGATACTTTCATACCAAAAATCGTCAAAACTGCTTCACTGATCTCAAAGATATCGTCATTTGTTCATTTCACCCTCACACTTTGGGAGTTTGTTTCATACCCTGAATATCTTTTACCGCAGATAAAAAAAATACGTGTCCCCTAATTTTTCATGTAATATAACATATCCAAACTTTAAAAAAATCGGAGAGTGACACTTCGGTAGGTTTACTTGTGAGTATAATCGTGTATAAACACGTTTGCGGCGTAACAGTATAATTGCTAACAGAAAATCGCTATATCAAAGTCATGTCAAATAACGAATAAAAGCAATAAGAAATTCGGTTATGCCTTATTTACAGAGAGGGGACAAACCAATTATTTGTTATTAATTAAAATCAAGTAAATCAAATTTGTTTAAAACTTTCATTTGTTATTCGAAAGGAAAAAGAAATTTTCCTACAAACATGCAAAAAAATGCGCACATTTTGAATGAAAAATAACTTTCTACTCATCAGAAAAAATTAAAATCTAATAATTAATAAACGCATTAACACCTGTTTATCTTAAGTTCACAAAAAATGTAAAAATAATTCAAATTACACTTACCTACTGTTTAAAAAATAATCCTACCTCCGGTGAAAATGTGTCCTCGTGACGGGATTGTTTCATTGGTCTTGACCTACCATAAAAAAATACCCACTGAATAACAGCTGATGTCACAGCCAGGAGAGTGAACTTTGCTTCGCCAACACTTTTCATTACCACTTTTCACTACAATATTTTTTCGTCACTTTTACGTAACTTCCTACTATAATAACAATGGATAAACAAGCGAAAACGCGTAAAAGATTATTATCGAAAAATAACTTGAACAACTGTTTCATTCTCTTTAACACGATCGGCGTGATTCCTTCAATTCCTTTGTCTTTCTCTCTTTCCAGTGTCAAACATTGATTCTTAAGGGACTGTTACAAGAATTCATAGAAACTTGCATATGTTTTTCCTTCAAAGACGTTAATCACGTTACGATCAATAGTTCAGGATACAGCGTCCTGTACTGAATTTTCCTTGCTGATAGCATTTTGTGAAAAAGTAATATTTCGCCATGAAATTCCATGAAATTTCATGAAATTCGCCATGAATGTTAATTTATGTCGATACACAGCCCGAGCTTAATATTTTAACCTTAAAATTTCATGAACAGGAAACTAAAGTTTTAAATAGAAGAAAACTTGTCACGTACTATTTTAGCAAAATTGGGCTCTATACCGAAATAGATTCGAATTCTGAAAATAGTCTGCGCAAACAATTATGAAGAAATACTACTTTTTCTCAAAATTCCACTGGCGACAAAAAATGGTGTTTTCTATATTTTTGACAACTAGATATTTACTCTTCTTGTCACTCGTAAATAGAAACAATATAAGTCAGGCAAATGTTGTTCAGGTTTTCTTACCACTAGATTTGAGACTAAATAAGATAATTCACTCTTACTGATTTTAAGATCTACACAACTAGCGGTACGGACATAGAAATGTTTGAGACAACCAAATTGACACCTTGGATTACGGCATTTATTTTTATGGAATGGTTCTAACCGGATATGGTAGTCAAATGTGCCCTCAATTTTGAAGTGATTTGGTTTTCCCATGTTATGCTCTTCATTTTTTTAATCGCTTGTAAGTGTTTTTGAATAGTTGTTATACATTTCTATATTCACAGGGTACTAAGCACCTACATTTAATAATATTCATATAGAATAATATTTAACATACTAGTATATATAATTCTATTGCTTTTTACTCTACGAATTGTATTAAAAAACACTTTGAATCAAATATTAATATTATTACAAAAGTAAAAAAAAAAAAAATGAAAAACAACATGGAAAAAAACGAAGTCCAGCGGAGCACGAACCTGCGACTAAAACATATGTATGTACATTAGGGTGGCCCTTAGCTATAGAGCTCGATTTTTTTTTTCGATTTTTTCATCGTCTCACCCCCTCAAATTGTGACACTTGATGAAAAAATGATAATGTTAAAGTTTCAGGATGATTGGATAACAGGAACCCGTGCCGCAATCGAGTTGAAGTTTTCAAATTTGCACGATTTCAGGTTATCGTCGAATATGTTAGTGGTCTTTTATTTTGAAAGTATCATTGAACATTTTATAAGGAAAATATCATTTTTTACACATATAATTTTAGTGTTGGTGTATGATTTTCAAAAATATACTAGAAATTAATGAATCTTACCGCTGATGTTAGTATGAATCTTATTCTGTAGTTGCTGAAGCGGTCATCCCGAATACGAAAACTAATCTCCTATTCAGTTAGGCATTCAAGATCTTATGTAAAATGAAACAAATATTTCGGTATTAAAAAAATGTATAGTAGGTACTCTGCATAGTAGATATACAAAAAGATTTCCGGCAGTGATGAATATTAGCGAGTTTTGACTGATCAAGGGATTAGGTAAGAAGTACCGCTTTTTAAAAAATTTCAAAAAACTTGGCCTAAAATTAATTTAGCAAATTTTAAAATAGGTGTACAAGATCCTTATGTTTATAGAAAGCTCCAGGATGTAGAAGAGAAAATAAATTTTTGTTTGTATCATTTGCGACAAAAGCAGCCGAGGGATGATTACAAAGAATTTTTGGAGTTGATAATAATCTTTCTTGGTGGATCTCCTCCACGAGGAAATACTTTTCACGTTCCTGAAGCTTTTCATCATGCTAGATGGATGGCTAAAGCAATTTACGTATTAAAAATTTATTTATTCCGACAAGAATTTTCATTGGATAGTAAAGATATCATAGGGATAAATGATATATGTATTTTTTTAACTAATTTATATATTCAAGCTTGGATGAATGCACCAATTCCCATAAAAGCGCCATTACAAGACCTGAAATTTCTACAAAATCTATACCTGTATTCGGCAATTGATAAGAATATTTCTAAAGTTGGAATACGCAAATTTTCTAACCATTTATGGTACCTTGCATCCGAGAACGTGGCTTTGTCCTTTTTCGATGAAACAATACCATTAAACACAAAAAAGAAAATGGTTAAGGCTCTAAGAAAAAATAATACAGAATATTCAATCAAAAAACTTGTAATACTTTCGGAAAATGTACAAAATTATGTAAACATGAATATCGATAGCTTCATTTCTACTGAATCCAAAAAATGGTTTAACAGGTTCAATATATCTACTGATTTCTTAGACAAAGACCCTTCCTTGTGGGAAAATGATATTTCATATCTAAAAGGTTTAGAAATTGCAAAAAATTTAAAAGTGGTAAACGATACCGCTGAACGTGGTGTTAAACTTATTACTGAATACAATAATCTGTTAACCAGAAATGGAGAAGAAAAACAATACATTTTACAAATAATGGAGAATTATAAAAACCTCTGTAAGCAAATTTACATTAACACAGAACATATATTAAACGCTACGTACAATTTAATAATAGGCTAATTTATGAGACAACTGAAATTCCATTAAAGAATATTTTGCTTATAAGTATTTAAAAAAATTTGTTTATAAGTATTAATACAATCGAAATTATTAGAAAATTTATCAACTTTTGTACAAATTATATAGAACTTCCAGTTGCCCAAACGTCGCATTCTCCGGTAACTTAAAAGTTACGTTTATGTGTAAATATATTGTATGTAAATATGTATGTGTTGTAATTGTATGTAAATGCTAGTATTACACGTGTAAAAAATTATATTTTCATTATAAAATGTTCACTGATACTTATAAAATAAAAGACCACTAACATATTCGACGATAACCTGAAATCGTGAAAATTTCAAAACTTCAACTCGATTGCGGCACGGGTTCCTGTTATCCAATCATCCTGAAACTTTGACATTATTATTTTTTCATCAAGTATCACAATTTTAAGGGGTGAGACCAAAAAAAATCGGAAGTCGAAAAATAAGGGCCACCCTAATGTACATATTACGAAGTAGGACTCTTAACCTCTTGGCCAATATTTTAGTTAAAGTAATGCCTTACATTCCAAAATACAACCAATTACGTAGTAAAATTAATTAATAAATGAGTTTTATTTCCTTAACTAACGTATCATTTCTATCAATTATAAATGTAAATCTATTTAAGATTACTTAATGAATATAGTAAGAAAAGAAAACATGCAAATTCGGAGAGGAATGTAGTTTTTTAACGGAATATATCGGTTTTTGATTTATTTTAAGTACGGCGCACCTAACCGAAAAATTTCAAAAATGAGAGAATTTAGTTGTACCAATATCTAACTACCACATTAATGCAAAAGTAGTGCTCCGTAATATTCAATAAAAAATAACATTCATTTTGATTTTTGATTTTTCACAACCAGAATTTGTGATCAAAAAATTAAAAAAAATTTTGTAATATATGCTATGTAGACCTTAATGTTTCAGAATTTTTATGCGAAAGTAAAAAGAAAAAATAGGCCAAAAACTGGAATTTTGTTTTTTTCCTTTTACTATCTCTACAAATGAGATAGGAGGTTGAAACTTGGTATGAAATGTTTTTTTTTTAATATGCTATTAACTCACGTAAAGAGTGTTTCATTTGGCACAAGGGCATATTCGTCTACGTAATTTAACTCAACTTTTTATTATACCGAAGATTGTACCAAAGATTGTACCAACATAATATTTATGCTAGACACATGCAATGTAAAATTCATGAACTAATGAAACTAAATTCTCTTACACACTTTGTAATTCCAATTCATATCAACGTCCTTTAAAATAATACATTAAGATCACATGACCAATATCACAACAAAACGTACCAAAGCATAAAACACCACATTGTCACTAAAGTATAATATTATATGGTAATAAACTCGTAGGATCCTTTTGCAAAAAAGTGTAAGCAGTACAAACAAAAATTAGTCATTTTCTTACTCAAAGGATTTGTTGTCACTTTTGTAGATCTTCATGACCAAAAAAAACAGTGATTGAAGCTTATGTGGCAACTTTAGAAGACTTAATAGCCTCACATTACCATACAAGCATTCAATACTCCACATCCAAGACTTCATTTACAGACTAGACGAAATGACAATATTTAAACCCTGAATTTAGAAAAAGTATATCACCACATTCAGGTTGCATTAAAAGACTGGCAAAAAGCAATCATAATAACTGCATTTGGTATTTTCAACTATAATGTAATAACTTTTGGCCTAAGAAATGCTGCACAGTCTTTTTAAAGATTTATTGAAATAAGAAATGCTGCACAAAAACAAACCTCTCAAACTAAATATGTAGAGGGTGCTAAAAAAAGGATAAATGGTCTATCAAATGGATAACTGATGTGGAAAATTGATAAATGCACCTTTGCTGGCATATCCCAAAATTAATATACCACTACTTTTAATTACAGATACTTCTGACTTAACAAGTGGAGCTGTGCTCCATCAAAAAGTTAATGGAACGTGGAAAGCACTCAATTCTCATTCAAGGAACAATAGTATAGCACCTACAGCAAGAAGTTTACTAACATTTTTAAGGCAATAAAACATTTTATCAAAGGATGCTACTTTACTATTTAGATAGACTACAAACTACTTATATACAATTTCCTTCAAAGATCTGACTGACTGACTGACTGCACTGAGACAACTATGACGAATTCACTATGTTGGACAGTTTACTGCAGAATACATATTCCAGAATCTTCCAATAAAGTTGCTGATACTTTGTCGTAATTGGACATGATCAACATATCAATTGTGTTGATCACCCAGCAATCAGCAGATGAACAGAAAACTGAATTGATTTTATTACTGCAGGGTAATAATATATTGCTAATACATTACTACACCTAAAACAGTTAGGACTAGACGATATAGAAAAATTTATTTATTGTGAAGTGTTGGATGAACAACATTAACCATATGTGCCAGCAACATTGACAAAACAAATTTTCAACAGTATGCATTACCTTTTACATCCCAATAGTTAGACAACTAACAACAACAATCTAATCATCGACAAACTTGCCTGGCCCAAAATAAATAAGAATATCGCACAATGTACTAGGACCTGCATACCTTGACAACACAGCAAAATCACCAAGCACGTAGTAAATCCTAAACACTGTGTGCTTGTTTCAAAAGAGAGATTTAAACATATGTACATTGACATTATTAAGTGCTTTATCATTGATAGATAGCTCCAAGTATTGCTTGACATTGATCGATAACTTCTGTAGGTGGCCTAAGACAGTCCCAATTCAGAATATATCAGCTAATACAGTGACTGCAAATTTCTGTGCATTTTGGATAACAAGATTGGAAGCCCTAACCACAATAACTATGCTCATATTCTGAATGAGCAAGTTCAAATCTCTTACTAATTTAATAGAATATAAATATATACATACCACAGAATATCATTCAAATTGTGTATTAAAAAGATAACACAGATGACATCAATAATGTACCATAAAAAAAGCAATTGAGTTACAATTCCTCCAACCGTGTTACTCGAATTGAGATGCACTTTTAAAAAGGATGTTAGCTCAATAGCAGTGTATATTGAATACATTTTAAGTGACATCCATCAGTGTTTCCGACCCACCGACTAAAACTTGTGTTTATTGGAATTCATAAACTGACTAACCTGCCAAAGATAGATACAGGAGTAACGTTATCTACTTTACCGAGACATGTTTGGCGGGAACACAAACTAGAAACGGAACTAGAGACTGTGGCGACACCTACTTCCGTTCAACCGTCACGCCAAAGGGTACATTTTTCTCCCGCCTAATTTTATATTTTTCCTTGGAAGGGGTTTTCCCTCGGGAAGGGAAACTCACTGCCTTGGAAAGCATACTGGCGAGTAGTAGTATCTCAGCGAAAAAGTTTGTATCTTAATCGCGAATTATTTTTGTATTTTTTGTGCAATAGTGATTTTAGTAAGAGCATTATATTATTAACACTATTAACATTTACACAATTTAAAATAAACCTTTTTAAGCTCTTTACATCAATAAATCAAGTGTTCATTTTATGTCGATTACCCGTAGTCGATAAGGTAGGAGTCCTGCTCTTATCAAGGCCCCCACAATATGACACTCCCCGTCGGCATCTTTCGTCTCTCGAAAACGTTGTCCTCTTTGTTGTACTTTTTCACGACGTGTTTAGGGAGTTTGCAGCGTAATTCGATTCTCAAGAAGTGTTATGGGCGCTTGGATCATTCTGCGTTTTGGAAAATAAACAAACTAATTATTATTTAAAAATAAATTTAATAAATGTGAACAATTAAATTAAACTTTATAACTTCTTTAATTGAGTTTAGACAAATTTAACTTTTAAATGAATTAAACTGCACTGGATTTTACAAACTGAATGTTAATATTTACGACTCTATTAAATGAAGAATATGTACGTGTTCATTTGTTTTCTTCAATAAAATTAACATTTATTCCTAAAAGAACTGGTGATTGGTTCCCTTATTATTCTTCACTTGTTAAATGAGTATTTTACAAGTTATCATTGCAAGTTACATTCATTTATGAGTTTATCTAATATACTTTGTGTTCCTTAGACAAAGCTCGTATAAGAATTGTCTTTTTATATTTTAATAATCAATTAATTATTAACTTCGCAAAAACAACTAATTATATTGGAATTGATTTTGAATTTAATTTTAATACATGTTTTTGAATTAAGGTTTGATTACAGAATGGATAGTAAACGATTTTGTTTTTAAAATAAAATTGAATACGATGAAACGACGATAGCTTTAAACATTTAACATTTGTTCACAAATACAAATCAAGAACTCTTCTTGATCGACGGCTCTGATAATAAAACTCTTCTTGATCGACGATTCTGATGATTACCACAAATATTTCGCTTCTTTTGAGTTTATTTTGCAGAATTTAGTTGGTAAAATTTGGTAGTATACAACAGTTTAAAATGATTGTATGTATAAACGAGTGGAAGATTTAAATATAATTTCGCATGAACCTTATTGGAAATGGGTGTAAAAATTAATTAACTAATATTTATAACTATTTAATAACTTTAACACAATTCAACACTGAATGAATTTATTTTAAACATGAAACAAAAACCAGAAAGGAGCTTTTAAATAAAATACAAGATCTTTTAAATACGTGTTCAATATCATAATCACCAAGAGAAAAAAATAATGAATAAATTTATAGATGTTATTTTATTTTAACATTTGAGGATCTAATTGAAACGAGCGGTATCATATAAATAGTAGATAAATATACAAACTTAATTACCGACTCATTGGTAAATTACCGACATATTTGTATATTTATTTTTGCTATTTTCAACAAATCTATAAGAATTTGGAATATATTTGCTACGCAGTATTTCGCGGCGCGACTAGCTTGGCGTTGCCCACGACCCCGCCACATTCGCGAATGCCGTAGCAGCCCTTTCCGACCTTGCACGCGACTACGACCGTCGCAGACCTACCTGAACTTAGCACTCGACTTTCAAAAATTTTATTTTTTTCAATTGTATCGTATTCAGCTTCGTTTATACCCGTTTGTACCCCCTTTCGTTTCGTTTATACCCTAAGGGATGAAAAGTTACTGTAAATCGAGTAATATGTTAATAAAAATATCATGTAATATATGTTTTGAATTCGTCTCGATGTCCTCTAAAGCTATGAATAAAAAAAAATGTATGTTCCTATTTAAAAAACCCAAGGTGACCTTGACTTTATTAAAAGAACAAACTGTTTTCAACATTTGCTTTACTAACATTTATTGTGTACTTCACACCCTGCAAATATTGTTCTTGAATATTGTTCGAAAAAACATTTTTTCGTAAGGTGGCTGCAAGTGGGAGAAAAATCGTGAATAGCGTTACAAGTAACACCTTGTATAATATGTAAATGGATCTTCTCTAACTACAGATAGAACAAAAAAAATGTACCCTCTTCGAAAATAAATCTGAACACTTGCCTTCGTAAAAAGTGTGAGAAAATTGTACATGTAATAATCATTATAAAATTGCAATAAACAAACGATTCCAAACATACATATCCCCTATTTTAATGCATATTTTACGCCGTTAATCTGAGTAACAATCGAATTGCATTTAGAATAAAACAAATTAAATGAAAATTTGAATTTCTTAATGTTATTTACAAAAATAATTTCTTCCGAAATTTTCGGGACCGACTAAATATCTTACTCAAAAATATACAATTTAAAAAAAAGCACCAGCTTACACTTTCTGGTTTCCGAAACAGTTAAGAAAATGTGTTTCCAGATAGCAACTTTGAGGGCTATTTTCAGCTCTTCAACATAAATATCAGTAGATATAAAAAATACGTATCAAATAATTTCCGAAAAGCTACCACATATGTAAATTTCGTTAAAATCCGCATGTAACACCTTGGTGACGTCCCTTGACAGTTTTTGTGGTATTTAAATAAATGATCATCCTATTTGTTAGCGTCAACGTGTTTTAGAGGGTCATTGGAGGGTCAATTAGCCTGTGCTATTTTGCCGTTGAACGATTTATGACAGGGATAGCCTGCGTGAGGACTGAGTTTGACCTCTCGGCACTTACCCCAGCACCTTATTAGGAACAGTTCTTTTTTGACGATAGTATCTAACATATTGTCTAATAGCTATAAATTATTTTGTAAATATTGTGTCTTACTAACCAATTAACTGCCACAGTTAATTTAAAAAATCCATTACAGAATGCATAATTAAAACGCAACGTTTCAAATTTTTACAATAAATGGTAAAAGTATACGGTCACTTTATTTTAAATGAGTTTTTGATTGACATATGTGGTAATTTTTTCTTTTTTTTTGAACAATCTTAGCTTTTATTCTTTATACAATCTGGCCGTATTTCCCTTCACGTATCGCTCTCAAATCTACAATATCTTTCGGCATACTGATCTCTCACGCATTCCCCGTCGTTCACACCTCTCTCTCCTTTCTCTCTCGCACACATCCTCTTTCTCTCTCTCTCACGCATCCTGCCAATCATACCTCGTTTACCTCATTCGCGCGTACTTTCATTCAGTTCAAATGCCACAATTCGGCCATTCCTGCATTTTCTCGACGCCCTCGTCGATGTAACGTTCATAGTTTGCTCACTCTACATTTTTTTTTCGCATGATGTCGCTGATCGTGTTTTCATACGGCTTTCATAATCTCTTGTGCTCGATACATATTTTAGCCTATCCGCTGCTACGGTTCCACGGTAAGTCCGCTGACTCTGTCTTTCGCCTTCTATGTCGCGTACAATATAGCGATCGTTACCGAGAACCTGTTCGATTTCGTATGGTCCGCGATACTTCGGCATTAGTTTCTTACTTTCGCCCGTCGCTGCTGGTTCGCTTCTTTGCAAGACGATATCGCCTACCGCGTATTGCCTAGCCTTAGTCCGCGTTCGATTAAACTGTTTACTCAAAGCCTCTTTATTTTTTTCTAACAGTGTCGCAACATCCGTACCCTCCTCTTGCGTTCCTAATTCTACATTGAGTTCCCGGATTTCGCGGGTAAGCGGACTTTCGTTCCAGCCCGAAACTTTATAATTGAAAACTATTTCGTACGGAGTCCTACACGTTACCCTATGTCGGCTACTGTTTAGTGCCCATTGGACTTCATACAGTTTTTTATCCCAATCTTCGCCGGTTATGCTGTCGGTCGTTGTCGATAAACAATTTAGGATCACGCTATTCAAACGCTCAATTTGTCCGTTAGCACGCGGGGTGCCTGTGGCTATTTTTACATGCTGTATCTCGTGGTCTTTACAAAATTCTTCGAACGCGTGAGCAGTGAATGCCGTTCCCCGATCGCTAATGATTCTACTCGGTCGGCCGTAGTGCGACATGAATTCTTGTACAAATCCCAGAGTATTCTCGGTGCCAACGTCTATCACTGCTTTTAGGATTACATATTTACTGTAACCGCATATGATCGCCGCGATGTACTTGTTTCCTCGTTCGGTCGTCGGTAGCGGCCCTAAGTAATCTATGTGAACGCTTTCGAATGGCATGCTTCCCTTATCCAACGGATGCAAAAAACCCGGCCTTTTACCGGTAATAGCTTTATAATACAGACAGTTCACGCAGCGGTTGACATATTTCGTCACGAACTCGCGCATTTTCGGAAAATAGTACTCCTCTTTTACCTTTGCTAACGTTTTGTCGATCCCGAGGTGTGCTAACGCTCGGTGAGCTTCGGAAACTATTTCGTATCGCAGATCGCTCGGTACATATAATCGCCATCGCCCTTTTGTGGTTTTATACACTCTCGCATTGTACATCGTAAACTTTTCGTGAGCTTGCGTTTCCCCTGCTTCTAATCTATCACGTAGGTTTAGTATTTCCGGATCCGCTCTCTGCATTGCCGCCACCCAATCTGTATTGACCTTTATTCCTAAGACGGGAAGTCCCGTAACTTCCGTTTCTTCGCTTTCCCCGGTCGGATTTCTACTCAACGCGTCTGCTAATTTGTTCCGCTCCGCCGTATGATATTCAATTTCGTAGTCGAATTCGGACAACTTGATAAACCATCTTCCCACTCGCGGGCTCAAGTCCCTTTTACTACTCAGCATTTTAAGGCTGTTACAATCCGTTTTAATCACGAAGTGTATTCCTATTAAGTATACACGAAATTTTTCTAACGCGCAGACTATGGCTAACGCTTCTAACTCGAACGAGTGGTATTTTGCCTCCTCCGGCGTCGTTTTGCGGCTATAGAAACACACGGGGCTCCAACCTCTTTCATTTTGTCTCTGTAACAGGACCGCGCCTAACCCTGACGCACACGCGTCTGTGTGGACCTCCGTTTCTGCGGCGTGATCATATATAGCAAGCATCGGCTTCGACGTTAACAAATTTTTAACCCTTTCGAACGCGCTGGTTTGTTCTGTTCCCCACTGGAATTTTGCTTCTTTTCTCAGTAAGTCTGTTAGGGGTTTTACTATAACTGCGAAATTTTTGACGAACCGTCGGAAGTAGCTAGCTAGCCCTACGAAACTCCTTACATCGCGGACTGTCTGTGGTGTCGGAAACAATTTTACGCTCTGCACTTTCCGTTCGCTCGGCTGGATGCCCAGCGCTGATACTTCGAAGCCCAGATATTCTATTCGAGGTTTAAAAAAATGGCATTTCCGCAAGTTTATTGTTAGCCCGGCATCTCTAAAGACTTGAAATACTTTGGTTAAGCGGCTTAGTCCCTCTTCTACCGTCATGCACGGAATTATTACATCGTCCATATACGCTAATGCTATATCGTAACGCATTGAACCTAGTACCGTATTAATTAACCGCTGGAATACCGCAGGGGCGTTACAGAGGCCAAATGGCATTCTTTTAAACTGGTATTGTCCATCCGGTGTCACGAACGCTGTTTTTTCCCGCGAGCCCGGTTCTACCATCACCTGATAATACCCGCTGAAGAGGTCGATACTGGTATAATAATTTTGCCGCCGTAGCCTATCTAATTGGTCGTCCACTCGCGGTAATGGATATTTATCCTTGACCGTTATCTTATTCACGGCGCGATAGTCTACACACATTCGCACCTCGCCGTTTTTCTTTCGCACCAATATGACAGGACTCGCGTAGGGCGAGGCGCTATCCTCTATAACATTCGCGTCTTTTAGGTCGTTAATCATGTCTTTTAACTGTTGTCGCTCGTGGTACGATAACCGGTAAGGTCGATATACTATAGGCTTATCGGATGTAAGTTCTATACGCATCGTCGCTCTGTCTGTCCTACCTATTTGTCGCAAATTATTGGCTATAATATCAAGATTGTTATTTAAAACCGTAACAAGTTCGCGGGCTTCGTCACCGACCAAATCGGTGTCTATTTGTTCCAACGTTACCGGCTCGCTATTGACTTCTCGCTCGCACGTTTGCTCCTCGTAGACTTCTCCTCGCGAAATTGTGTCTCCCGAGTTGATCGTCAACGTTTGTCCAGTGATGTTCAGAACGGGTAGAATCGTCTCGCCTTGCTCGTCTGTCGAAACGACGCACCTGGGCACGGCTGGACCCCTCTCTCGGAGACCTCCCTCCACGCATAGACCCTGGTTTGGCAAGGTGCCTGCGACGACAATATGACCTAAGTAATTGTTGGGAATTACGTACGTGTCACTTGCCCGAAACGTAGTTTTGGTGACGGGACTCGGTGTGCTTCGCAGCGGATTGTCGGTCTTCCTCGCTATCTGCAACTCGCCAGCTTTGCTGATGATAACAATGTCAGGGTGTTCCGTGTACGGGTGCCCCACCAATAGCGGTACTGCTTGGCTTCTGCTTGGGACAACGTGAATTTCGGTCCTGACTTCTGCACCGTCGATGTTGATATTTGCCGTAAATATACCCAACGGCTGTACTCGTCCGTCTCCGTATCCTACGAAACTATTTAAGGTCGTTTCGTGATATGTTATTCCCAGCTCGTGCGCTACGTCTTCGCGCAAAGCCGTTACGCTGCTACCAAGGTCAACATAACACTTAACCGGTCGATCGTTAAGCAATGCGATTTTAAAATATTTCTGATGCGTATCACCTCCAATGTGTAACAGCCTTGCGGGCGCGTCCACCTGGTTACTCGTGGTCGCCGGCCTATCCCGCTGGATGTTTTCTTGACACGCTCGCGAATAGTGTCCACCTTTTCCGCACCTAAAACATGTCACTTCCCGCGCTGGCTTTGGGCAAGAGCGCGCCGTATGTCCTTGTTGTTTGCACGAGAAGCACTTTAATTGTTTTTCTGCGTGAGGCCCCATGCTGCTGCCCTTTTCGCCCGTCTTCGGTGCTTCCCTCCAACATGCACCTGCACCTCGCAAGTCGGTAAGGAGTTCGCTTGGTTTCCTGTAACGACTCAACGGGCCTAAATAATCTCTAAGCCGAGAACTGTTTAAACCGTCGACAATCCATTCGATCGTTTCGCGATCGCCCATTCCCGCTCGAGTGCATTTAGCTAGTTTTTCGTAAAAATATTCGACCATGTCTTGATTAAACTTTTTCTTATAATTTTGAGCTTCTAGCCTTACACTCACCATGCTCTTATCAGACGGGAAGTTTTCTTGTAGGAGCTCCTTCCATTGCGCCCACGTGCGTTGAACACTCGGCAGGCTATCTCTCCATTTCCGGGCCACGCCTGTTAATTTTGCAAGGGCGTAATGTCTAATTGCTATATCGTCCCATCTGTACAGATCGCCGTACTCCTCGATCTTTTCCATCCATTCTTCGACAGTGAGGTCATCTTTCACTGGATCGAACGCCGGTAGCACGCTCGTTATGTCGCGAAAATGCCTTTCCTCTTCGTCTCGTCCCTCGTTATCCGCCATTTCGTGGAATAGGATGCGTGTACGCTCCCTCAGCCGCAAATTCCTCCTTTCCTCCGAAATTCCGTACAGCACAGTTTTTCGCGCCCCGACGCCTGTCTGCACTCCAACTCGGGCACCAAAGTTTGTCCACAGCACTTCGCGTTTTCAAAATTCTCGAACGTTCCGATAACGGCTGCTCCGATCGGTTTCGCCACGTGGCCGCGAATTCTTTTCACGCCCTTAATTTCTCGCACGGTCTAATCCCACTTCTGATTTATTGTGGTAATTTTTTCTTTTTTTTTGAACAATCTTAGCTTTTATTCTTTATACAATCTGGCCGTATTTCCCTTCACGTATCGCTCTCAAATCTACAATATCTTTCGGCATACTGATCTCTCACGCATTCCCCGTCGTTCACACCTCTCTCTCCTTTCTCTCTCGCACACATCCTCTTTCTCTCTCTCTCACGCATCCTGCCAATCATACCTCGTTTACCTCATTCGCGCGTACTTTCATTCAGTTCAAATGCCACACATATATGTATTCATTTTTAACTGGATAACACACTACTGACAGAATAAAAACGTTGTGCAATAAGATTCAAAAGGGAGCATCTAACTGTATAGAACACGTAGTTTAATGGATTTATACAAAATATATCGATGTTTTTTATTTAAAGGGCGGCAGATTACGATACATACATAAAATTAGATATAAAGTACCATGGCAGGTCCGTGGCACGTGGCTCGCACCTGTGGTAGGAAATAGCATTGACCACTTACAGATGTTTGGGTACAGGCAATTAAGCCTTCTCTAAAGTCTGTAAGTTGGCTAAATTATTTTGCACCTTTTATATTTGCCTAGCTGAATAGGCCTACCTTACAATAAAAGCTGGCAGGCATATTCCGTTATGACCTGTTCAGCCACATGGTCAGTGCGGCCTGAAAAAAAAGTATCGTGTAATAACTGTATAATTTTGTATACCTACTCCTGCCAAAAATTTGAAGTGATTTGAAAGAAGGAAATTAACTTCGCTCTCGAAGTTTCAATAATATGAAATATTTCAATAATGTTTCAATAATGATGAAAGTAAGACTAACAAGTAACAATAATAACAAAATAATGAAAAGTAAATAGATTATAAATGATTGGTTAATTAATGAACTAAATAAGTTTGATATAATAATAATAATGAAAAATAATAGAATTTGACAACTAAACGACACGTAATATATAATTGTAAAATTAACAAATTATAATTCGCTAGACAATAATAATAATCGCGTACTTGGAAAGATACTCGCTGATATCTAAGGCTAACTAAATTTTATAATATATATATATATATATAGAGGGGCCGTTCCGTATCGCGCCTATATTAATGTGATTTACACTCTGATGCGGAGCACCACCGCCCTTGCTTCGTCTCGCGCGTTGCTATTTTGCTTTCTGGCATCGTAAAAAAAACGACGTTGCAACTTTCTAGGGGTGCATTTTGAAGGTGAAAATCTGCTCTATCGCGTAATACAGTTCAATTTTCCGCTAGACCCTTACTTTTTAAGATAAATTGAAAAATATACGTAAAAATTGGTGCAAAATCCGTGTCTCTCGGCGTTCAATGGCCATTTAAACATGTTTAAACATTCAGAATGCATAAAACGCAGATATCGTTGCATTCGCGAAAGTCTATAGAATCTTTTGATGTAAACAGAATCTTAGTATCTTTTATAGTTACCTCACAAAATTGGTTCAAATTTTAAAAATGTGCTTTTTTTTCAAACTCAAATTTCTCAAAAACTGTACGTGCTGGAGAAAAACGGGTTGCAGATTCGTAATCAGCGCGGGAAACCCTATAAGAATCACTAGTCCAAATTAGAAACGCCAATTGGCTGTTGGACAGAAATAGAAAAAGATATTAGGATTAAGATGTTTCTTTATTTATCGACTGGAACACTTGTCTTTTCCGGAGACGTTACATACCTGTATACAAAGAAACGACAATCTAAGTTTATTGTCACCTCTCTATTTACATCAATATTTATCGTCCTATAATAATATAATTTCTTATAATTCTTATATCACATATATCACTGAACAGATATCATTTTCCTCCTGTTCCTTTCTTCCACGTGCTCTCTTGATTGATCGGCCTTTGTTCGAGAATCGGTTGATGGGCGCGCGCAGTATACGGAACGCGGCAAATTTAAATGAAAGAAAATATATACTTTCTTTACATACATACGAGGTCTGTTCAAAAAGTATCGCGAATTTTATATTTTTTCACAAAGTATTTATTTATTCATGAATATCTATTTTGTCCCCTTCAAAGTAATTCCCCTCGGATATAATACATTTATGCCAACGTTTTTTCCAATCTTGAAAGCACTTAAAAAAATCATTTTTTGTAATCTTGTTCAGCTCCTCCTTCGATGCGTCTTTATCTCCTCAATCGTGGCGTAGCGTCGTCCTTTCATGGGTCTCTTCAGTTTTGGAAACAGGAAAAAGCCACAGGGGGCTAGGTCTGGGGAATACGGTGGCTGCGGCACCATTACTGTGCTGTTTTTGGTCACACAAAATTTGATACAGATTCTTTGATCCATTTTTTAGCATAGGCAAAAATCGAAGGTGAGCCAAAACACATCTAAGCAAAACAGTCGACAAAAATTAGCTAAACATTCAAAGTGCCTGACCTTGTCAGCATAAATAAAGGACATGTGTACCAACGTAAATCAACAAAAAAAACAAAAAACAAATATACGTAGTCCGCGGAAATTCAAAATTTGCGATACTTTTTGAACAGACCTCGTATATAATGCATGATATATTTTATATTTTTACAGATATTACAAATGTAATGTAATTAGTACAAAAATGTAATTTAATTACGTGAGAAAGAGTAGAAAGTGATTTAAATTTTTCAAAATTAATTATACACGAATAATACATGGCCGAATTTGAAATATGTAGTTTAAATTATAGAACTTTCCTGTATATAAAAAAAAAACGTATAGGTTTCTAATTTAAATTGTATTTTTATCGCCAAAATGATAAGGAAACACAATATCTGCAGTTTCGCAAATATTCGATTTATTACTAATAAATGATCCTAATGATGTAACAAGAATAGCTAGAATGAAAATTCGAAAATCTTCGAAGATGTACAGTTACACGTAAATGTCACGTAGCAGACTGCCTCGTTCTTCTCGTTTTTGTCTTTTAATGGCTTTTTATTAGAATGATACTTGAAACACAAAAAGAGACCAAGATTAGAAAGTGGGTAATAGTAATATAACAGAAAATGATGGTAAGTTCGGAGATTTATATGGGTCTGGTCACCAAATGTGTAAGTTCACATTAACTGACATTTATGCGAGCCTTGGAAAAAAACGTAGACATGAAAATGGATTGAAAGCAGGCTTTACAAAAAAAAAATTGAAAAGAAAAGAAACTTTCAAGATTTCGGTAAGGAAATACTGAGAGTCGTGTAACAACCATAAACTTCAAGGTACTCTCGAAAATGTTAAGAGTTAAATGGTCATTCTATAAACTTGAGTGTCCCTAACTAAAAAAAAATATAGATTTTTTATATTTGACTGTTTTATAAATCTGCCAGCTTTTACCAAAATCGAAAAGGGACGATTTCAGACTTATTCTTAATAGATATTTAAGTTTTAGTCCTATCGTCAGAACATTTCACTTAACCATTTTTTATTAGTATTTAAACATTTACATTAGACGAACGTCCTAATACTCAGATGAGTCCCAGTAATTAACAATTGAATGAAAATGTTGTTAATAATAATGATTCTGCTTATTTTGAATTTTTAAATTAATCAAATTGTAATAGGGAATGTATTAGATCTATACGAGTATAAATTTCTGTAATTCAGTATTTATATCACGCAAAACTAAAATTATTGTTGGAAAACCGGGTTCAGATAATTCGGGATTAACGTAAAATAGTTAATTTATTTCCACGTAATAATCTTACAACGGTTTACAAACAAGTAAATGAACCAGCACGGTTGAGTGGCGAACGAATTCTACCAAGACGGAACAGAGTTCGTGCAAAAGAAACCTTTTAGGAAAACGCTTATTGGTGGAAATTAGTTAACAAGGGTGGAGGAAAAGAACAGGGATTGGACAAAATATTGAAGGAAAGTGGATTTCGGGAAGTGGTAATTTATGGGTACTTGAGTGGATTGGGACTGATGACAGGAAAGGACCCAAGGTTAAGGACAAGGAAATAGGAACAGCATGGTAAAGAATGTATTTTGCGAAGCATATGGTTGGGACCTCCAACACAACGCTCAATAACAGGCGAATTAATCCAAATTCAATTAATTACCCAAAATAATTAATTAAAATCAAAAAGTGATCAGGAATTTTTTATAAGATTTTGAAAAATATAGGAAGAATTATAAACGACCGCAAAATTTAATACCTCGAGAAAAATGAGCAATTATAGAACAGCTTTAAATTCAGAATTCACTGCATGACAAAACGCAGAAAATGTTGCATTAACAACTAGAGTTAAAAGTATTTATCGTGTTTTAAAAAAGTAAAAACACCTAATGTGAAAGAAATTGCGACAAAAAGCTTAATAGGCACACCTCTCTAGAGCCCGAAAAAGAGGCCTAACTTTGACAATTTATTTCGAAAGAACGACAAACGGAAAAGAATTTCTTTTCAGTGGGTTTATTTAACACATATTGAACTACAAAAAAATATTTTTTTATTGTCAGTTTCGTACAAAATGGTGGCGACAGAGCCCATCGTCGGAAATACGTTTTGGAAAAACACCGCCACGGGAAGACGGATTTCGCGCCATGTGTGAGTCCCGGAATAAAAAATGAAAAAATTTAGAATCTGTATACCATTGGCTATAGAAATACGTAGGGGTTTTTTGATTAATCAATTTTTGTGGAAGTTATGCGTTTTTTCAGGAATGAATCGACTTTTTGCATGAAAAATGAGCACTAAATTGTTTATAGAAAAAAAAGTTTACATTCAATCAAAAAACGGCTACGTACTTCCAAAGACAATATTGTTGTGAAGCTACTGTAAAAATTTCAATTCAATCCATGCATAGTTACCGAGAAATCCGTCCTCCCAGTATGAAGAAACTGATTTCGAGAAAAACGCGTTTGAAGTTTTATAAATATTTTGATCCTTAAATTCTCTGTTCACCGCTATTTTGTAATGCCTGTACTATACATTTGGCTATCCAGATCAGTGTTTGCCACCTTCTGTAGCCTTCTGGATACTTCTGTTTGTTTGGTAGGTAACATGTGAACTTATTATTTTAAATGATAACAATAATACGAAAGCGATGAATTGCAACATACCGCGCGAGTACTCAGTGCGCGCTGTGTTGCGCTGCGGCAAAATTGATAATTGAACCATTTAAAATTTGTTTTCCACTATAAATCAAACGGCATTCTATTCTTAAGACCCTAAAGTATTGTTTTAGCAAAGGAAAAAAAAATCGACTTTCTGAAAATCCTAGAGTGGTGTTAATCCTTAATAATGTGAAATATTGAATCTGTTGAGCTTAAATTATCCGTTGGTAAATGAAACTGAAATAAGAAGTTTTTAATTATTCCTAATAAACTTGTTTTTCCTCTTCATTAAGGTGTTCCAATTTCAATAATTTAACTATTTCCTTAAATCTTGAAGTTTTACTCTGTTCTTTTTCCAAATTTGAATTTCCTGACTGAATTGAACGCGGTAATGGATTTATCACTTCAAATTCTTCTAGTTCTACTTCGGGAATTTTAAATGTTACAGATTCTTCTTTAATATTAATTGCAAAAATTTTTACATAACCATTTGTTTACTTTGCCAAAACTTCTCCTAAGAAAATGCCGGGTGCAATGTCTAATTTTCTAATACATATAACCGCTATCAAGGAAATTTGAATTTTTAACCGGGACTGTTACTACAATTTTGGATCTGGGAGGTAAAGTTACTGTAGATGTTTGTTCTAAAGGTATTTTGAATTCTCCAGTTTTAAAAATATTTGGCAAGTTATTGTTAAATTGTAAGATCACTCCTTGTATTACCAAAAATGGAATTGCCTATTATTCCGGTTTGTTCGATATGGAAATCATTACTTACAATTTGAAATTTAATATCGATTCCACAAATTGCAATAATTATTTCATCTTCAGTTAATACTAACCCCGATTCAATTCCATAAAGACTACACACAACTTCTTTATGTATAAAAATATTATCAGGAATTCCTTTTCTCTTTAATAAATTGACTTAGCATCCGGAATCTACAAGAAACGTAACTGACTTTCCCTGGAAAATTTCATTAGGAAAATTGACTATTGGTAATTGCCTGACTCTTCCTGAATTTAATTTAATATTAATTATTCTTATTTGGCGCTTGCAATTATCGCCTCGGACTGCCTCGCGCCCTTTTGTAATCCGACTCGAAAGTTTAAATTTGATTCATTTTTCCTTTGACTCAATCCCTTTTAAACATTGCTATACGGGTGCCCTCTATTCTTCTTGAAACAATTGCCTTCGATATGTCCCGTTCTTTTGCAAAATTTACACCACTTTTGACTATCTTTTCCTGAACTGAAATTTTGATATCTTTCCCTGCAATCTCTTTTAAAATGGTCAAATTTCCCACATTTGAAACATTTATTTTGCGAAACATTTGTTATTAGAACTCTATTAAAATTTTTGTCATTTTGCTACGCCGGACCGTCTACTTCGTTCCTTCACTTCTTGTTCCAGTTTAACCGCTTCTGAAATTATATTTTTTAAATTTCCCGTTTGATCTTTTGATACTATTAAACTAATCAATTGATTTTGTAAACCCCTTATAAACCCATTAATTGCTGTCTGATTTAACAATGTGATTATTCTCGTTTTCTGCTCCGAATTGTAATTTTCTTTGATTGCCTCTATTTCCAAGTTAAATTTATTACTAATTCTTTGTCTGAAAATTTTCACAGTTTTCTCTCTCTCCTGCTGCATTAATTTTAATTCATTGGATATTGATGCTAAATCGTATCTCTTTACCAACGTAGACTTTAAAATTTCGATTAGTTCATCCAAATTATTTGGTTCAGTTCTGTTATTAATGATTTGTTCTGCTAAACCTCCAATTTTGTTTCTAACCAACGCAAAGAAATTTTTTTGTTCACTTGATCTAACTAATGAATTTACTAACCGGCATTGTTTTGCGAATTTAAATGTAGTGCACGCAGTCTGCCCGTCAAACTTCGGAACTAAATCCACAGCCAGATTTAATGTTAAATAAGAATTGTTTTGATTAAATTCATTACTTCTAATTTGAGTGTTATTCATTTCCTGAGTACTATTGCTAGAATTTCTTTCATTTAAAATAGTTGAATTCCTTATCAAGGAGGAAGTTGCTGGTGCTGACGTACAATTCAATAAGAAATTTGTGTTTGAATGAGTCTGTTCAATATTCAATTCCTCTACCATTGGTACTTGGATTCACTGTACAACAGCCAACTGATTTCGTAACGGCTACTATGAAATTCTTATAGATTTTTGCGAGCTGAATACGAATCTGAAATCCGTTTTTCTCTAGGACGTACAGTTTTTGAGAAAATTAATTTAAAAAAAAATTGCAAATTTTCAACTTTGGAAATTTTTTGTGCTTTTACCATAGCAGCTATTCAGTGGCTCTTTACACGATAAGAATCTGTGAATTTTCCTGAATAAAGCTATATAAATTGTTAGTACATTGTAAATATTTAAATATGTTTAAATGATGATCAAAGTAAGAAAGACACCAAAAACGCACCAATTTTTCCTGACATTTTTCAATTTATTTAAAAAACTATGGGTCTAGGCGAAAATCTAACCATCCCACATGATAGAGTAGACATTTCTGCATAAGAAAGCATCAAGAGAAGTTACAAAATCACTTTTGCTTTCCTTTTATAAAAAAAATAGTTCAGCAAAACACGCGCCGCTGTCAGTGGTACTCAATGTTGGCGCGGCGCGGCTGACGCCCTGCCTATTGTTTTGGAGTAATGAAATAATTGAACGGCATAATGCATAGTACAGTATTGATTCGTAAGAAGCAACTCGCTCGGGTCTGGCGAGTTGCTTGTTACGAATCAGGTATATTTTCGGCTTGTCTTTGTTCCCGAGCGCGACGACGGTAGCGGTAAACTACAAAGTAATCGACCGAGGAGCGATGTTATTCTTTAGAGAAGGACAGAACATAGCATGCTTTCTCTTTTTAATAGTAGTAAAATTTCGTGAATGGAATAATATACCGGATTCGTAACAAGCAACTGGCCAGATCCGAGCGAGTGGCTTATTACGAATTAGATGAATGAACGACAGAATCGCTATGCATCAGACTGAGAAAAAATATATATGTTCTGCCCTCTTTCCACTAAACTGTTCGGTCGTCCGTGAAAATTTATGACTTAGAAAAAAACAGCTATACAAACTTTGCCTATTGTTGTAATTTTGTAAATGCGCGCGGTTGATAGGAGCGAATGGGTGACGAGTGCTAGAGAGAGAGAGAGAGAGAGAGAGCGCGCGAGAGAGAGAGAGAGAGAGCGGAAGAAAACAAAAGGACGTGAAACGGCCGGAATCGCGAGAATTAGATTGAGATCGACGAGCGAGAGCGTGTGTACCGTGAGGAGAGTGCGCGAGAAATAGACGAGTCAATTCATTCACAGCGAGTACGAGTTTAATTCCTTACCTTTTCCTTTTCCCCTTTTCCCTTAAATACAACACTATATTCCACCATTCAAAGGTTGACATGTGCAAAAAAACCTTTTAATTTTGCGCCGCCTCCGAAAAGGTTGAAATATATTTAATATACTACCTAACGAGTAAATAGATTTCATTCATATATGTTACGTAATTGTATGATTGAATGAAATAGAAATTACTTCATTAGGAAATAGAAATTATTTTATACTTTTTAGTGCATTTCGAAGTCGGTGTATTTTTTTTCTGAAAATTATTTTATGTCGTTCGATTTATGTCAAAGGGGAGTTGAGGGAAGTACATGATACGATACAATATTTTGGCTGCGACGAAGATCGCGCAGGGTACGCTTTGATGATGATGCAATATTATGTTTTGATTGCAACGCAGAAATGCGAACGTCGCACGCGGCAACGTTTTGATGATGAAGTACTTCACAGTGTCGGCATATCCTATACAAGCACGGTAGCGCTTTTGATGTTTGTCTTTTGTTCATATTGCGCGTGGCGCGGTGTCTGTGTTTTACAAAGGAGTGCGGTAGTGCTTTGATATACAGGGTGTTCGGCTACAGGTGGGAACCCTCTTAAGGGGTGGTAGCTGGGGTGATTCTGAACAACTTTTTCCTTTACCAAAATGTTGGTTAAAGCTTAGTTTTTGAATTATTAATGAAAAACGCTGACCAATCAGAGGGCGAGAATAGCGCGCGCTCGGATGCGAGAGCGACGGATGCAAGCGTAACGATTGACACTGGTCATGAACAAACAAATTGCTCTGAATATTCATCTTCATTTTCGTTTCATCGATACATTTAGTTCCGTTAATAAATGTATACTTAGTAAATTTTGTAACTACTTACCGGCTGACGCATTATCGGTGGTAACTACGTTACCGATGTCGCGCGATTAGTTTGTTCACGATCAGTGTCAATCGTCACGCTTGCAGCCGTCGCTCTCGCATCCGAGCGCGCGCTATTCTGGCCCTCTGATTGGTCAGTGTTTTTCATTAATAATTCAAAAACTAAGCTTTAACCAGCATTTTGGTAAAGGAAAAAGTTGTTCAGAATCACCCCAACTACCACCCCTTAAATTTGTACCCACCAGTAGTCGAACACCCTGTATATAAGATATTCACTGGCATACAAGCGCATACACGTCGCACTCTATCGAACATAGTAATAAATAATTAAATTAATAGATCATTTCGTAGAGTTCTCATAGCATTTATTCGGTAGTAGTACGATAACTAGGTACTAGCATACAATTACGCGTACGTTATTTATACAAATATAATAGATAGATATGCACAAGAAGATATTAGTTATTAGTTTTTCCGTAAATTCGACTTACCGTTTTTCTCGGCGAGCGGCAAAAGAGCGAGCGGTCGACGTTTTTCGAAATCTTTTCGAGATTCTTTAACGGCAAGCGGTCAACGAGCGAACGACTCCAGATTTTCTTTTCGGTGAACGACAATAGCGAGCGACCGACTTTTTTCTCGAACGATCCCCGTTTTTCCTCTCAGTGAGCGACAAAAGAGCGAGCGGTCGGCGTTTTCTCGAAATTTTTGCCGACTTCCCTTAACGTTAAGCGGTTAGGGAGTGAGCGATCCTAGATTTTCCTTCTTGGTGAGCGGTAAATGAGAAAACGAACAGTATTTTGAACAAATCTTTATTTTCTTTTTCGGTGAACGGTAGCGAACGAATGAGTCGTATTTTCATGACAGTGTCACGGAAAAATTTCCGTGGGTGAAATAAAGTAATGCTAGTACAACAGTGTCTACGGTTTCTGAATTTAAACTTTTCAATCTTTAGAGAAATAATCGAGAGTTCAGAGCTTCGGCGTTGAAAGTTTAGGAAGAACTGCTTTACTGTGTCCAAGGCGGGGATTATACAGTAAATATTCGATATCTGCGACTCTCTCGGGTCTGAACTGTCGCACATATCGTACAGGTCCTACATTGATTGATGTTTTGCCGAACGTAGAAAAGGACAGAAGAGAAAAATAACACGGGTTCCAATCGCAGATATCGTAAAGGTACTACATTTCGGGCGAAGGAGACCGAACGTAAACAAACAGCGACCTTCCAGAAGGACACTCCTAATGCAAGAATAAAACTTTTTTATTTTTAATTTTTTTTTTATAAAACTTTTACCAATTGATTCTTCACATTTTTCTGGTTAAAATGAGACCAAACACGACATAATTCGGCACATATTTACTTGTAATTTCAAATGTTACGCGTACATCGATGACTTTACTCTAACAAGATATTGTAAGCAAATATAACTCAAATTACGTCGTGTTTGGTCTCATTTTAATCAGGAAAATGTCGCGAATATGATGGAGAAAGTTATATAAAAAAATGGATGAAAAATACAAAAATTAGCAATGCCCAAGTATTTCAAACAATCGAACAGACTTTTGATCTTTGCCAACTGCCATGATCGCAGCGTCTCTTTCTTTTTCACTCGCTATCCTCCTCTGCGCCAGAAACTTTTATCGTCAATTAAACCAGTAAATATAGTCCAAATTATATCGTGTTTGTTCTCATTTTAATCGGAAAAATGTCAAGAATCAGTTGGTAAAAGTTTGATAACGAAAAAGTCAAAAATAAAAAAGTTTTATATTTGCATTGGTATTGTGTCACGGATATACTAATCCCGGATCACGTTACACTTCTCGGCGAGCGAACCTCGGGCGTCTCGAAGGGTCTTCCCCCCAGTGGTGGGGATAACTGAGTCGCACATATCGTACAGGAGATTTTTGCAGATATCGAATATTTACTGTATATTGTATAGTGGATGAGTAAGTTGTTTTCGGGGCTATTGGTTCATCGTTGGTGAGTCAGTTTTAGGGGTTATGGAATTATTAGTTTAGGTTTAGGTGAATCAGTTTAGGTTGATATGCTATCTGGCGTGACAACGGAAAGTAACGCGACGGTATGCCCGAAGTCGGCGGGAGGCGGTGCTGGGAGGCGTTACTGGATGAAGAAGGAGACCGAAGCGCTTGCGCAACGCTCTTCCTCAGATACCTGACGCGTTCTTGGGCCAAAATCCACTGATCAAGGGCCATTATTCTTCTACACAATGCGGAGCACATTTCGCGAAAAGGGGTAGGGAGTAGTCTTTTCTCCACAGCTGCGAGCGCTAGCCTAGCGCAGGTGGAACATAGCCCCAATGAAGCCTGTCGGACTACCGTCACTACCCACCCACACTACGTGGGCTATCTTCTCAGATGTCCAGAAAGGATTTCTGTCTTCCTCAATAAAAAAGAAAAAAAAGTATAACCTCGGAGTTTGACATTTCAAATTGCAACGACTAGTCCGGAGTTCAACAAACGATAACAAAAAAAAAAAAAAAAAATGAATAATAGGGACAGTCTTGACTTCGACGGGTGCCGACTCCTGATACGAAACAAAACAAGGTGTTAGTTTAAAGCGACTCGGTACACCGATAAATTCGAACAGGCACGTAAATAATAGCAGATCATTTTGTACTTTAAACCTACCAACGATCGCAGCAACGATAATAGAAATCTACGTGTATACAACGGGTACGAGTAAGAATGTCAAAGCGACAAGAACGGTTTCGTACTAACAGCTCGCGAAATCCTTCATGGACGACTAGGAAGGTGACTGGGGTGACGGTAACCCGGCAGGTTTCATCGGCGTTAGCTATGTTCCACCGGCTCTAGGCCGTCGTTCGCAATTGTGGAAGAGAGACTACCCCTCACACCTCTTCGTGTTTCGTGCTCCCAATTGTGTACAGGATGCTCTTATTCGGCGGTTTTTGGCCCGAGAGGATAACGTCAAGTTCCTCGAGGAGACCGTTGCGCAAGCGCCCCGATCTCCAGCTTCATCCTGTAACGCCCCCCGGCGCCGCCCTCCACCTAATTCAATCATACGAGACCGCGACCTCTTTCCACCACTTCGCACCTTATCGTATTCGCTGCCGTGAGATTTGTTTATTTACTGCCCGCGTGTCTTCTACCGCTATTTAAGTTTCCCCCGATCGTCATTTTCGGGTAACAAAAAGCATCAGTGAGCGATCCTATTATCCCTATCCTCTACCCCACGTTATTTCGTACTCGCTTGTCTTCAATTACCAGCATTTCCGGTTTTATGTTGTCCCTAGTTTATATATATTTCAATACACAGAGTGTTACCTGTAACGCTACTCACGATTTTTCTCCCACTTGCAGCCACCTTATGAAAAAAAGTTTAGAACAATATTTGCAGAGTTGAAAACAATTTGCACAACAATATTAGAAGTGCACAATAAAATATTAGTAATGCAAATTTTGGAAATAGTTTGTTCTCTTGGCAAAGTTAAGGGTCACCTTGGATTTTTTAAATAGGAACATACATTTTTTTTTATTCGTAGCTTAAGAGGACATCGAGATGAATTCAAAACATATATTACATGATATTTTTATTAACATATTACTCGATTTACAGAAATGAAAATATGAGGGTACTTAACTTTTGACTTTGGTAGTGTACCCATTATTTGATTCCAAAAAGATTACTGAATAGAAACACGCGACTGGAATGTAAGAAAAATACATTTTATTTAATTACATGTTCAAAATGTATGCCGCCTTCCATTGCGTAATATTTCGGTCTTTTATTTTCACATTTCCACTTCTGTAAATCAAGTGATATATGTTACTAAAAATATCATGTAATATATGTTTTGAATTCGTCTCGATGTCCTCTAAAGCTATGAATAAAAAAAAATATATGTTTCTATTTAAAAAATCCAAGGTGACTTTGACTTTGTCAAGAGAACAAACTGTTTTAAAAATTTGCTTTACTAATATCTATTGTACACTTCGTACCCTGCAAATGTTGTTCTAAATTTTTTTTCGTAAAGTGGCTGCAAGTACGAGAAAAATCGCGAGTAGCGTTACAGGTTACACCCTCTATATTATAGCATGAATTTATCAACTAACTAACGGAGCATACTATTTTCAGTATATATGTAATTTATATTGATTAACTCTACTCTGGCCCCACGTTGGGCGCTAATTCTGTGATCGATCCGTGAGGGGACAGAAGGAAAATTCCCTGAGGTGGAGAGCGACCAGGGTTCTCCACGTTCTGAAACACACACCCACGGACGATTTCTTTAGAGGGGCGCCAATGCAAACGCACGCGTCCGGGGGAATCGCCCTTCTGGCTGCTCTTCCAGGAGCGGTACTCAAGGGGAGTAAGAAAAGTAATGGAGAATCTGCGAGTATCTATAATCCATCTAACTTCATTTCGGGCAGAAGCGAGGCCCTTCGAAGATAACGTAAACGAGCCCCTCGCGATTCAAAATTCGGTACGACGCCGGGTCACAATCGCTAAACGCGGAGGTTTTCGCGACACGGGGGGGCTCACGGTACAGGCGACTGTTACAAACGAGAAAAAAAAACGTGGTACGCTTTGGGAACATACCTTCTCGGGGGTCGTGGACAGCAAAGGGGACGCTGGACCTAAATATTATAGGAATTTCAGAGACAGAAATGATTTTTGCACAGTTTTGACTCGGTTTTTGTGCAAGAAGTAAACCTCTTTTATTATTTAATACAATAAAAACTTTAACATTAACGATAACAAACAAAACTTAACTGTACGACTATTTAGAGAACACAGAACTTTTTTAAATATTAAACGACTTTACGACTTTTTCCGACTTTACCCTAATACGTCTTCCTTCCGACTACGTTTCCAATCAACAACACTCTTTTATCCCGATTGGCTTTTCAAACAAACCTGATGGAGCCCGCTCGCTCCGAAACGCTTCGAAACGTCGGTAAAAGTCGGTAACTCACAAATGACAAAATACAGACATTCTAATAACACTCATTATCGACACATCCGGTCACTAACAACATCATTCTCTCACTGTATGCGTCACTCTCTCATTCCCACAATATATAATACAGCAGGAAGAAAAAGATAACCCGAACTGGGGTCAGCGGTCCAGAATCGCGGAAAATGGATGACGCAAATCGGTACGAAAATAATCCCCGAATACTAGGGTCCTCGTCGCCGGGGCTGGTGGTCCCTATCGCCAGGAACCACCCACACGCATACACGTTCGAAAAACACACAGAAGACAAAGGGGGTCCTCTACCTTGTTCTTTCTTCGGGTGGACGTGAGTTGTTCCTTTCATTGGCGGGTACACCGGGTGGCTCGGGCACACACACTCTTACACCAAAGAAACGAGAAAAAGAACGAAAAGAAGATACGGAGGAATTATAAAACGCAAGCAAGAAAAAATAAAGGAAAATACAAAAGCGGTAGCTTGATGTGCGGTTCGCAGGCTTGCGCTGGATTCGAGTCCTCGGTGCGCGGAGTTCCCCCTCCCCGAGGATTTCGGCGCCAGGGATAGGCCACATCAGTTTCATTTTGGCCAGGCCTCGGGACCCCTTCGAGTGGCTCGTCTCCAGGCCTGGCGTCCCTCGATGTTGGCTGCCGGCCGCCCCCGCGGAATAGATAGTAATAAATACTCTGTACAGAATAAAGTCGTATTTTCGAAGGTGCATGAGTGAGACAGACGCTGGATCTATGCAAGCAACATGACCGTAAGCCGTGAAATATAATTCAACGATTATCCGATAGTAGCGCTCGTAGTATTTTTCACCTATTTTGGCCGTTTTGGCCAAGTTACCGACAATGTCGATAAAAATATAAATTGGTCGGTAATTACTACATAGTTTTTTATACTGGAGCATACCATTGCGCATGGCGTCGCGCATGTCACATAATTCAATAGCAGTCTTGTACGTATTGCTAAACATGCAAAATATATGGTACGAAGAATACAAATAAAAAAATTGCTATGTGTTTATTCAATTCCTACCATGGCCAGTGAAATAACTGTTCGTTTGTTCATTTGTTTGTGCGGGCGTGCGTGCGTGCGTGCGTGCGTGTGTGCGTGTGTGCGTGCGCGCGCGCAAGAAAGAGAGATTTTTTTAAATTAAATCACAATTTTCATTGACTTTATACCATTTATTTATTATTTAACAATTTATTTTTTATTCAATTATCACAATTGAATTGTGTAATTATTGGTGAACCTGACAGTCCGTTTTCCGCGGACGGCTCCTCCACGCCCGCGATTTTTCTGATTTCTTTTCACTATTTTGGCTTTGCCATTCCTTGTATTTTGGTTATGCGATTCGTTATGGCCGCCGCGTGGGCACCGCGCCCCCCGCGCTAGCGTCCGCCGTAAATTAATCTCTTCAACAGCTTCTTTATCTGAAATCGTACAATAATAATTACATATCACATTTTCAAAAAAGGATTACCGAAAATCTAGTATCGACAGTAATTTATTTTCGTTAAATAAATTAATTAAAATTATAGATAAAAATGTACCTCAAATTATGGATCACTATCAGCCATTAGATTTAAAAAAAAAAGCATATTGATATAATATAATTTCGGAGAATATACTGTTCATAATACGACAGAAACGCCATGCATCAGAGTGAGAAAACAATATAATGTACCGGATTCGTAACAAGCAACTGGCCAGATCCGAGCGAGTGGCTTATTACGAATCAGTATAGAACTAGATGAATGAACGACAGAATCGCTATGCATCAGAGTGAGAAAAAAATATATATGTTCTGTCCTCTTTCCACTAAACTGTTCGGTCGTCCGTGAAAATTTATGACTTCTTCGGTTTCACGGACCTCTCACTCTTTCTCGGATCTCTCACTCAGCGGCCGACTTCAAACAAAGAAGAGGGGATAGAAATTTGCTTGTTACGAATCACAAAACTGTTGCTTGTTACGAATCAATACTGTATAAATTTTTCAAATAATTGCGACAATATATACTGTTCCGAACGCATTGAATTCTACCGTTTTCTATCGTTTTCCAGCCGCTTGTCAACTGTTTTGTTTCTTCACGAAATCGTTGAGCAATCCACGTGGGCACACACTTCCAGGCAGAATTCGATATGTTCATAATAATATTCCACGAACACGTAATTTGTTGTAAATAAATAAAGTGAAAGAAATAAATATCAAACGCCTGACTTACGTTGCTTGTGGGCGGCCCCTTGCTTTCTTTCGGTCGCGGGTCCTCGGTTTTGGTTTTTTGCGGGCTGCTCTTGTTTTACAGCGCTTTCCTCCATACTTTCCATCTGCATATAAAACGATTGATTAATTTTTTTTCTTTCAATAATATTATTTTCTTATATTCATAATGTTATACATACGTCGTTCGGTGTTTGCGTGACCATGGTTCAGCTTGTAGTGGCGAGCAGACGATTATCGCGACCGATGGCAAGTCCCGATCATCCACACACATTCTCCGTATAAGGTAAGTTGCCCAATAGCTGACAGTTTAAGAGAAAGAATTCAAACAATTTAAATAAAAAAATATTTAAAATCAATAAAAACAGTCGCTAATATTTTATCAAAATTGATTGATCCTTTATCTTTAAATTGACGTAACCAAAAGCTATTTAAATTTTGTTAATGTTAAGAAAATTAAATAAACAAGGTTATGGTAATTACACCAATAACTGACATGGCTGAAATGTAGTATATCCAATATCTGACATCTAGATACTTCAATAGCTGACACTTTTATAAATGTAAACAGAAATTATTCATTTAAATAACAAAATTTATTTCCACAATAAAATAACAAAATATAACGTTAATTTATTCAAAATACATTGAAATTTGAACTTAAAGTTCCTCAGATCATGTAGAAGTATCACTTTCTATAATAAGTCGTTTGTATTTCTTTGCAGTTTTCTTTTTCTTATTCGGTTTTTCTGCTGCCTTCATTTAAAAAAAAAAAATATAAAAAAAAAACAGGAATATCATTTATTTGCAGGCCGATTATTAATAAAATTGTTAGGTCTATTTAAATTTTTCATCAACATTTCTACAGAGTCCAAAAGTTGACTCCAAAAGTTGTTGGTTGACCTTTTCAACCAATATCTGACACGGATGTCAGATATTGGTCGGCAGGCTTATGTTCGTATCCCAAAAACTGACACCCCTGACATCCATCAAATTAGACGGTTCATTTAAAGTCTTCAAAGAAAAAACAACACTATAATCTTTAATTAGAATAGGGAAATATAAAGTTGCTCTCAAAATAATTTAATAAAATAAATACAAAGCAAAATATCATGACGTGTTTCTAACCTTAAGTGATAGAAGAATCGAGCCGCTAATGAAAATTACGTGCCGACTTGTAAACAATAATTGCAAAATTTGGATAAGTTCATGCATAACGATTCTCATAAATCAGAGATGGCGTTGCATAATACACACTTCATTATACACACAATGAGAAACAGATATTATTTATAGAGTCTTTATTAATTAATTACAAAGTTAAAAGTGTCAGTTATTGGTGGAGTGTCAGATATTGGGCAACTTACCTTAAGTATTGAGAAATAAACAAATGCCTTCTCACCAAGCATTTTTCGACCGGAAAAAAAATATATTGCAGTATATATCACAAAAGGAATTAAGAAAACATTGCCCCTTTCGAGAAGAAGATATTCACAAAGAAGAGCGTGGCGCAAAATAAGACAATACTTATTAGCCGCTGAGAAGAAAAAATTGGAAAGTGTTGACGGCGTAACTAACAAGAGGAAAGATATTGGTGTAAAATTTATAAATCAGCCGTCAACATCCGATGGGATTTATTGTCCATCGGAAGAAATTGCGGAAAATACCAGATCTGCGAATAATTCAGACCTGGAAGAAAATTTAATAATAGAAAAAGTAAAAACGACCGAGCCAGAAGAAAATGTCATCTATTTACAAAGGCTCGAGCGTTGTGAATATGCACCGTATGTTTGAAGAATTGAAAAAAATGAGCAACCATGCCGAGAACAGGGAAGACTGTGGAATAAAATATCTGGAAATAACCGGTATAAAACGGTCGGGCCTGAGGACAACCCTCAGCGTAGTGTACACTATGTGCCACTATAAAGGTAAAATATACAGTCAACCTGATGAAGTTCAAGAAATGAATATAAATAAAAGTGCCGTGGCTGGTACGATATTTACTGGTGGCAGCTACGCCCAATTGGAAGAATTTCTTGCTGCAAGAACATACAATATGTATGTCGAAGAGGCAATATGTAAAGCATCACGATGAAATCGTGAATTCGTGAATTGCCGCAGCAGAAAAAGAAATGATAGCAGCGGCTGAAGAAGAAAAGCAATTAGTTATTAAAAGAGGAGATATTCTTCCAGGTTCTGGAATTCCGCATATTCCCGTCGTTGCCGACGGAAGCTGGATGAAAAGGTCATACCGCACCGGAACATATAACTCTGCGTCGGGAGTTAGCGCAATAATTTGACACCGCACTAGAAAAATTTTATTCGTCGGAGTGCAGAACAAAACATGCAAAATTTGTGATTTTGCAACAAGAAGAAAGGAACAACCCCAAAAACATTTGTGTTTCAAAAACGGGACGAGAAATCAAGCGTCCACCGCTATGGAAGGCGATGCCCATAGTGGAAGGTTTCAAAACCAGTGTGCAAAAGCGGGGGATTGATTTATTCAACACTAATCACTGACAAAGACAGCAGCGTATATAAAAAAATTATCGACGCAGATCCGTATAAAACACAAATTCGTGTGAAGAAAATTGAATGTACAAACCATTTATTACGGAATTTCTGCCGAAAAATGAGAGAAATTACAAAATAAAACAACAGCAGAAAGTATGAGGAAATCTGTGGAAAATAGCATTCGGAGGATACGGCTGCGATAGTAAAAACCGCGCAATTTAGAGACAAAGAAAATGTATCGACCGCCGAAAAAATAAAAAATTCATACGGCAATATATATATAACATGCCAAGCCATGTATTCAGAGAACATGCGGAGTGCAGTCAAATAAAATACTTCTGCGACGGGAAAAACAAAGGAGAACGAAAGAAATATCGTCCCACGATTGAAGAATATGGGAATATATCAACGAATTAAGGATATACTTCAACCATTAGTAGCTCATGCAGAGAGCTTATTATACATCTGCAACAATAATAGCGTAGAGAGCTTCAATGCAATCATCGCCAAATATATTGGAGGAAAAAGGCTGAATCTCGGGGAAAGAGGTTCGTACACGGCAAGATGTGCTGCCGCTGTATTACAATACAACACCAAAGAAACACTATCCCGGTTGAATATAACGATGAACCGGCCGCAACTGTATGTAATATGGAAAAGGAAAGAAAACGTGCCAATAACATAGTTAACGAAAAACGTCAAAAGAATATTGGAGCGCGAACACAAAAAAAATTGCGCCCCAAAAAGATTTTGATTATGGACCAAACGCTGCACAAGCAGGCATGAATTTAGATATTTATAAATTGGAAAAGGAAAGACATTTGAAAATACTCCGCAAGTGGGAAGAAAGAAAAGACGTTATTGAAAAGGAAACAATTGGGCAAAGCAAAAATCAACGCCGGTACAGTTACAAATCAAAACTTTTAACAGCATTATGTGCGAACTTGGTCCGAAGAATATTGTATCCGAAGATAATTAGTGTACCTGCAGTTAAATACGAGCAAGAATGTGAAGACATTGCCCGCTAAGATCTGGAAAAATGTATAGGTACAAAAATCAGAGAATGCGGAATTTTTCTCGATAGTTCGCATCCATTCTTGGGAGCATCACCGGATGGAATTATTGATGAAGAGGGCATCATTGAAATTAAACGCTCAAAAACCGCTGAGAACTTGTTGCCGGAAGAGGCAATCAAGTCGGTTCCGTCTATCCGACGGATATTCACAGAAGAAACAGGTTCTAAGCTAAGCAGAACACATACATACTTCTACCAAGTGCAAGGCCAACTGCACATAACAGGCAGAAAATATTGTATATTTTGTATTTGGACCCCGAAAGGGATAAAATACACTGTCGTCCAAAGAGACGACGCATTTTGGCAATTGGAAATGGAGCCAAAATGAATTAAATTTTACATGCAATGCATGTTACCGGAGTACATAGACAGTCGGTATAACAGGGGTATGTCCATTAGGAAACCCTCATTCATAATAGAGAAAAGAGAGCACTCGAAAATACGAAATAGAACTGTTTCAGAATCTAATACAGAGGTTGTAACAGTCCGGTGTCGCACTGTACTGTAAAGTGCATTACCATCGACCTTCACTGATGGTTGACAATTTTATGAACTGAATATAGAACTGAACTTCTTATAGAAGAAAATTGTTCACGTCCCATTTTTCCAAATTCGGCCTTCATACCGACCTAGATTATAACTTCTGAGAGTAGTATGCAAAAGAAATCATGTCGAAATATTACTTCTTCGCAGAGTAGTTTTGGCTCGCGTATAACGTATTTATTCGTAAAATCATATTTATCGTCATTCTCCTAACCAAAAACACAGGAAATAGCGTGTGGAAATGCACACGGTACACCATCTTCTGAAATAATGAAAATAAAATGTAAACTTAAAATACATCGTTTACTAATATGTAACAATAATGATTATCAATTATACCTTTAAGTATCCTCAGAAGAAGAAAGAAATTTCTTCCAAAAGAGTTGGAAAAACATGTTCCACAAAAATTTTGTATGAGAAGCCATCCAAACTGTTTGGCAGAATGTACGGCCCAACAACAAAATCTCCGTAAATGCCACAATACGTTGACTGATCAGTGGTACTTGTGCAGCGCGTGAGCGAATCGCAATCGGATTCTGTACGACCCACATATGCGAATTGTAGACATTAAAGCACCCTTCCTCTTGTAAAGAGGGCTTCGTCTGTCCACAAAACGCACGAGAGGAACGACAGATTCCGCTCGATTTCCCCCAAAATCAACCTTGCGAACTTCCACTCGGCGAGTAAAATCTTGTGGATTCAAATGTTGCATCTGTACATCCTTGTATGGGTGAATGTCGCTTTTCTGGAGAGTACGGTGTCCCGCGGAGTGATTCGTGCTGAAAGAAAAAACAGAAATCTATTAATAACTACTTTTACATATTAATAAAATGTTTCAATATGTTTCACATTACGTGCCCCAGCAAAAAAAATAGTTCAGCAAAACACGCGCCGCTGTCAGTGGTATTCAATGTTGTGGTACTATGCATCACGCCATTCAATTATTTCGTTACTCCAAAACAATAGGCAGGGCGACTGCCGCGCTGCGCCAACATTGAGTACCACTGACAGCGGCGCGTGTTTTGCTGAACTATTTTTTTTATAAAAGGAAAGCAAAAGTGATTTTGTAACTTCGCTTGATGCTTTCTTCTGCAGAAATGTCTACTCTATCATGTGGGATGGTTAGATTTTCGCCTAGACCCATAGCTTTTTAAATAAATTGAAAAATGTCAGGAAAAATTGGTGCGTTTTTGGTGTCTTTCTTACTTTGATCATCATTTAAACATATTTAAATATTTACAATGCAATAACAATTCATATAGTTTTATTCAGAAAAATTCACAGATTCTCCTCGTGTAAAAAGTCACTGAATAGCCGCTACAGTAAAAGCACAAAAAATTTCCAAAGTTGAAAATTTGGAATTTTTTTTTAAATGAATTTTCTCAATAACTGTACGTCCCAGAGAAAAACGGATTTCAGATTCGTATTCAGCTCGCAAAAATCTATAAGAATTTCATAGTAGCCGTTACGAAATCAGTTGGCTGTTGTACAGTGTAATCGTTAACAAATACATACAGGGTGTCCGTGCCAAAGTGTTACAGCTTGATATCTCATGAACTATTAATGTCATGAAAGTGCTTATATGGAAATTGCAGGGCAAAAGAGGCCCTATGTTTTGGCGGAAGCAAAATTTTTTTATTGTTACTAATGTAAAAGATATGATAGTGAAGTTTCGTTTTTTAAATGGAACTATATATTTTTCTTTTGATCAGACGATAGTGCTTTTCAAGACGAATTCATCAAGGTTTAATGTACCTACCCGATTTTTAGTAGTTTTCGAGATAGAACCGTTAAAAATTTAGTGATTTTCAGCAGTGACGTCTCGGTTTGAGTAGTAAGTCATAAAATGGATCTTATTGTTGCAGTAAGTGCCGCAATACATCGACTCGCAACACGATCTGTCTTCTGAGTGGCTTTAATTATATCTGTCTCGCACGCGCTTGCCTTGCTCTTATTATATTTTTATTCTATGGTTACCTCTAAACTGCGTTATTGTTTCGGGTTTATCTTATTTACATCTTTTGTGACCGCGCATTATCTTATCTACATCGTTTGACCGGTGAGAAAATAAATATAATATTACTTTTATATCACTGAATTATTAGTTTACTATATGAAGAAGTGAAAAGTCACTAGGCGCGCTTAGTATTTTAGAACAGAGAGACAGGGGGAAAGACGAAAGGTGGGGACTCCCGCAATTGTTATACGTCAAAATTCACACGCCATGCGATGACAAATCTCAATAATTAGAAACTATTATAGTATTATTATAAACGTTAAATGTGCACGTCAAACTAAGAAATAATCTCCGGGGCGGGAACAAAGGCTTATTTATAGGTTTCAAAAAGTAATACAGTGGTTTGTGATTAGAAAGGAAAATCAAAAGGAAGTGACAATGAAATGTCCGATTCAAATTATGATGAAAGTTATTTAATTAGAGTTATTAACGAATGGGAGATCACGGGATGGATAATGCATCTTAACTTCATTATACTGCAAGTTATAAGAGATCACGTTAATATCGATGCTAATCACATGGCTATTTCCAAAATTACACAGGATAAACGCAGAAAGTTAAATAAGGACATGGTGTTTGGATACAGGTGGAAATAATTTGAGGACGCTGTAGCTGGGATGGCACTGAACATATCTTTGTTTTATGAAACTGTTCGTTAAAGCTTAATTTTTGAATTATTAATGAAAGACACTAACAAGGGAACATCCCGAAGTGATAATTTCAGATTTTGATGAAACTTGGATATTATGTAGTTCTCGAAAAAATATTCGACACGTATTTTTTTTAGCTGCCATCATTCATGTTTAGGGGGTGAAAATAGCCCTCAAAGTGGGGGTGAAAATCACGTTTTGTGGAATATCTCGGGAACCAGTAGAGCTAGAGGGATAGTTTAAATTGCAAAATTGTGTATTTTTTAATGCGGAATCCAACTGTGCAAGTGGATTTTAAAAAATCGCATTTGTTTAAATAATATATTAAAAAATGACACTTTTTTGTTAATTTTTCTATTTAAAAGTTGTTGTATCTTCTCGCAATTTTTTATGTGAAAAGTATACTAGTAAGTATAAAATACGGATAAAATGGAATTTTCATTTTTACATTGTAAATATAGTTAACGAAGTTGTACTTTTATCGTACCTTTGCAGGTCGCAGCCTTGAATGCATATAATCAAGTACGTAAAGAGCTTCTATGTCTTTACTGGTAACTGTATTATAGTCAACTTGACAAATTTTTTTCAATTGGGATCAGAATTACCGCCTCAAATATAAAAGATAGCCGGCGGTGACCATTAAGATTTTTCCTCGTGGGCACAAGGCCTTTATTGAGGAGGCTGCGGCGTTCAAATTTTTTCAAGTTTTTGGCAACTGAAACCAAACTGTTCCACATATATGAATACATGGGAGCTGTGAAAAAAGCTGGTTTTAATATTAGTTCCTGCAATTTTTTAAAAGGCTGAACATCATGAAAGTATTAGTGCATTCAATATGTTGATTACAATAATGATATTCCACTAGAAAATGATTAAAACATAAATGCTCCTGACACTACGAACATTTTATACAAATAACACTACTACAACAATTACAAGTTACAAGTTGATGCGTTGGTGAAACAAAATTCTATGGGGTTTTCAAATTTTTCCGGCTTCCTGTCAATATGTGTAGCTGCACCGAAACCATGCCATATTGGAACAATTTTGTTTATCAAGGTGTTAATAACTGGTTGTGTGTGTGTGACTGAATTTTTATTATAGTATCACGGGCATGTAAATTTATATTATAATTTAATGTTATAACCAAATCTAATAATTTTCATGCGAAATTTTTCAAAGTGCGACAACTGAAAACATCTAACGGTTGAATTAAACCTGTAGTATTTTTTGGGATTTTTAAGATCTCCAAATTTATTCTTCCTGAGGCAATACTTTCAAGTTGACTATAATACAGTTACCAATAAAGACATAGAAGCTCTTTACGTACTTGATTATATGCATTCTAGGCTGCGTCCCGCAAAGGTACAATAAAAGTACAACTTCGTTAACTATATTTACAATGTAAAAATGAAAATTCCATTTTATCCGTATTTTATACTTACTAGTATACTTTACACATAAAAAATTGCGAGAAGATACAACAACTTTTAAATAGAAAAATTAACAAAAAAGTGTCATTTTTTAATATATTATTTAAACAAATGCGATTTTTCAAAATCCACTTACACAGTTGGATTCCGCATTAAAAAATACACAACTTTGCAATTTAAACTATCCCTCTAGCTCTACTGGTTCCCGAGATATTTTACAAAACGTGATTTTCACCCCCACTTTGAGGGCTATTTTCACCCCCTAAACATGAATGATGGCAGCTAAAAAAAAATACGTGTCGAATATTTTTTCGAGAACTACATTATATCCAAGTTTCATCAAAATCGGAAATTATCACTTCGGGATGTTCCCTTGTAAGCAGTCAAGACATGCGTAGCGTACGAGGTCTCAGCCACAGTAGGTGTTGGCTATGCGCCGATATTGACCGTGATCATCCACAAATAAATCAACGTCACATCGATAACGTAATACGCATCAGCCAATATGTAGTCATCAAATTTTCCATTACTAACCCCTTGCACTAACGTCATATTTGTCAGGTGTGTCAGTTAGAACTAACTAATTACAACTACAATACGAAAAAATTTGAAATGTTATGTCAATATGTTATGCAATCGTTGACTATGCAAATTATAATTGAGTCAGACCCACCAAAGTAGTGCAAGTGGTTAATAAGTCTAAATTTACTGACGAAACTATGAGCCAAAAGAAAGTAAAGATAAAGACTGGAAATTTTATATTTAAAACTATTAAAGAACAAATCCTTCGTGTTTAACGATACAAACTGAAAGAGTATTATTGTAAGCTTATCTTATAAACGTATTTACGATGAAGGTATTGTACGAGATTGTATTCAAATTTCACCGACGTTTATAAATTAACTAGGGGGCGGTGCCCCCTGGCCGCTTCGCGCCTATTTCATGTACATGCGTTACCGCAATGTTTTTAAGTTTAAATTTTCATACTCTATAATATAAAATCATAACGTAACCGTGTCACACGTAACGCTGTCAAAGTTAGGTTAGGTTAGGTTAGGTTCACGAAGAGAGCTCCAAACGGCGCGAAACTGAAATTTTCCTTTATTACAAGTATGACATTAGGTGCGAAGCGGTGAAAAGGGTCGCGGTCACTAACGTATGTTCTGGTTCGGTGAAAGGCGGTGCCGGGAGGCGTTACAGGATGAAGGCGGAGATCGGTCTCCCCGAGATACCTGACGCGCTCTTTGGCCCAACTGACATCGCACAAGGGCATCCCCTTGCACAATGTGGAACACATTACGCGAAGGGAGGGGGTGGGGGGATAGTCTCTTCTTCGCAGTGACGAGCGCTAGCCTATTCCCTGCCGATTCTTGTATAGAACTATGTGTAACCAACATGGACAAAGGATCATACACAAAAACTGATGACACTCATTTTGTACCAATGGCAGATATGCACTGACAAGGAAAGGCGCGCAAGTGTCCTCTTCCGATTTTGATGAAACTTCGTAGGTTTGTTAAGCAGGCAAAAATAAGGGATACGTATTTTTTTTATCGGCTGAGACGCAGGTTTAAGGGGTGAAACGAGCCCTTAAAGTTTCGACCCTTTTTGGCTATCTCGAAAACCATACGAGATACATTAAAACTTCTAATAGGAAAGTTATATGGTTTTTTGCGTACAATAACAGGGTGTTAATGAATTTTACAAAATACAATTTGTTTATAACAAAAAAATTTTTCATAACCTTAGTTTACAATTTATTCAAATTTGTATAATGACAAAAAGTGTAGAAAATTTTATTACAAATCCATTGGTATATATATATATATATACGATATTGCCTCCTACAATTCCTCCCATTTTTATCACGTAGTGTCCGCTGGGCTAGAGGCGCTGTATGCCCTTCGGTAGTACTTCGGTGCTACCCAAGGGTGAGGGGCCTCTATGCTAACGGGAGAACGGCGGGTCCCCCAGTGGGGGGGGCTTATGCTCACACCGTAAGCCTGTGGTCATGTTTGGCAGGAACGGGGGGCTTTTGCCTTAACCGGCTGGTCCGCGAGGATTAAACTTCTATAAAAAAATCCGCTATGTGGTTCGCGGGGCGGAATACGACCACGGTATCCCTTGCCAACGGTACGAGTCCGTGAAAAGGGGAGCTCCCGTCATTTCCCAAGTAGGCTCGACGAAGTGTCCAGGCGATGCCGGCCCGGGTCTTTGGACCCTGGTAGGGCCTTCCAAGCCGGTAAGGCTCACACTGAGGACTGAATACGGGGGCGGCGGGAACGAGCACGTACATCTGAAATCAAGGTGTACAGGCAACCGTGCCGAGGATTGCGTGGCTGCCCGGACGTAAAACAGGACATTCTCGAACGGTTCCCTCGGGCGTACCTGTCGGGTGCCCCCTAACCACCGCCAAGAAGGCAGAGGCAGCGGGGAGAGTGCGAATTGGCTGGACATCTGTCCAGGTCGAAGTGCTCGCAACCCGGCCGTTGCACTGCTACCGCTGCCTCCAGGGGGCGGAGGGGGGGGGGGGGGGGCACACGGCCCAGCAGCGCAACGAGAAGGAAGACCGAACAGGAAGGTGTTATGCGTGCGGAGAGATAAGGCACAAAGCTGCAAATTGCAGCAATAAGCTCAAGTGCCCCCTCTGCAGTGATTTGGGGAGACCTAGTACACACAGCCTAGGATCGACGGGGTGCGCACCCCAATCAAAGAAGAGGAGAGCGACTGCGGCACCCAAGGAAGCAGCAGCGGAAAAACCTGCAAAGGAAACAGAGCAAGTGACTAACCAACAAATGGAAAATGAAGCCACAGAGGACGCTACTGACCAGCCAACAATGTTGACAGAGCAGAGCGCCAAGGAGGTGGCGGAAGAGACGGAACAGTAATGGGGCCGCTGAGTCCCCGTTATTCAATTCAATGCGAACCACTCGGCAGGGGCACAGAACCTGTTGCTCCATACCCTCGCCGAGCGGGACTGCTCGTTGGGGACGATATCTGAGCCCTACCGCGTCCCGGACCAACCAAATTGGTTTGCGGACGGGGAAGACCACAACGCGTCCGTTTGTATAGTGTTGCGGGGAAAGTCTGGCTTCCCCCCGTGCAACGCGATTGCAGGGGGAAGAGGAGCCGTCACGGTTCGTTGGGGAGATGTAGTGGTGGTGGGCGTCTACGCACCACCTCGCTGGCCTCTCGCAGAGTATGAAGAGTTGCTCGACCGGGTGGGGCAGTTAAGATTCGCTCGACCGCATGCGTGCGTGCGTGCGTGCGTGCGTGTGTGTGTGTGTGTGTGTCATCCGCAGCATCATCAGAAACTAATAAAATTCCTTGAACTTATTCGGACTGTCCACCATTCTACTCAGAGCATTTGGATCCAAAAGTGTCAATTTGTTACCTTTTTTAACTAACGTGTTAAGGTTTTCAAGTAGCCCCAGAAATGAAAGTGCTACTCCTTACTCCCAGCGTTACATCTTCTAAAAGTAAGAATAATTACCGATATTGTATTATATTATATTATGTTATTATATTTCAAGTATCATATATTCTGTTGATCTGTTTAGCAGAACAGCGACACTAATAATTAACTAAATAACAAGACCAAATAATTAACAAAAATTGACACTATCCTGAATTAACGTATTAATTGCTAACAACGCATGTAGGTTATTGTCATACCATACATGACTATTATGGAAATGAAAAATTTATCCGCAAATAAAATGCGAGAAGAAAGAATTTGTACTTGTTGATAATGGTATATGGATGCATGTTATTACTGTTCAAAATTTGCCACACGACTCTTCAGCAATGCGGTACATTATATTTTTCTTGCTAGAATAAATTTTGCTATACTCGCCCTCTGAATTGTGTAGGTTTTGTCATGTCAGTTATTGGTATGCTCTGCTGTAAACATAAGAATGTTTTAGGATCTAGCAGGCGTTTATTGGGAAAGCGTTCTGTATAAATTTAACCGCGAGAACGGTGTTTTCTTTTCGTTTCCCCATAACGCAAATAAATTTCTGTTAACTTTTCATTTTTATGTTCCATATGTCAATATGTTTTACTTCTCTTCTTTTACACATACTCCTCCCTTACATCACACATAAATGTTATAAACATACTATACACGTATACAAAAAAAATGAAAAAAGAAAAAAAAGACACATAGAATTATATTATAAAAATGAATAAATAAAACAAACAGAGACGGTACTAAATATAAAATAGAATAGCGGATTAAATAGTATCTAAAACTGAAAACCACTGTTGTTTAGAACCCTTTGAAGTCATAGCTGTACTACACAGGTGTTGATATCAACCTATTAACCCTTTCGCGACAGTTGCCGTATATATACGGCAGTCACTTGATGCATCACAGCGGCTGACGCCGTATATATACGGCAGCCACTTTTTGGTCCACAGAGGCTGACGCCGTATATATACGGCAGCCACTTTTTCGTCCACAGAGGCTGACGTCATCTAGATACGGCGGTCATTGTTCTTTTTGTAGCTACGGCAGTCACTTGTTGGATCTCGGAGGCTGTCGCCAACAATATACGGTACAGAGTTCATTGTTAGAGAAATAAAGAATTTCGTGACAAAGTATGGTCAGTCGCGCCGTCGCGAAACGTGGCGAAGTATAGTCAGTCACTCTGTTGCGAAAAATAGCGAAGAGGTGGCACAGGCGCGCCGTCGCGAAAGGGTTAACAGTGCAATATGTTGTGTCGTATTTGAAAATGAATAAAGATTTATTAACATAAAAAAGTCAGTGAAATTTTAATAAAATCTCATAGAATACTTTCATCGTAAATTCATATATGCATACAATATCGTTTATATCGTTAAGAATTTATTTTTCAAAAAATATTTATAGCTAATTAATGAAGTTTTAAATGTAAAATGTTTGCTCTGACGTTTACTTTTTTTAGACCCATAGAATTAACTTCGTTGATAAATTTAACATATTGGCCGACACGTTATGAAAGTAGCGCTGATTTGTTTCTCCACAACGACCGATATTGACGCATAGCCAACACTAGCGTGGCTGAACTCGCGTGCTATGCATATTCTGACTGATCGGTGTTCTTCATTAATAATTAAAATACTAAGCTTTAACCAACATTTTGGTAAAGCAAAAACTTGTTTAATTTCAACCTAACTGAAGTGTTTCACTGGAGTGTTCTACCCTATGCAATTACACCTACCGGTACTCGAATTTATCTTTTGAAATAAAGTGCAAATTACACTACAGATAGTTACGTGATCCTTTACAGCTAATAGTACTGGACATAGTCGATGACTTACTTATTACTGACTACAAATTTATGACAGCTTGCGTCAGTGTCGATCATTGCCAATATCCATCGATCATCTACTTTTCTGCTGCAGTTGTATTTTCTCTTGCCATATTTTCTTTCGTCGATTTTCAGAACCATCTAAAATATGAATTGATTTGTGAAACATTTTGAGTTTGACTGTATATGTAACCTAACTTATATTGTTTGTATTTTACTATGCTTACATAAACGATGTATTTGTACAATGCTTGGAGAACGAGACGTCGAAACCCCTAATAGAATTCGATAATCAATATCATTGTGTTTCGTTTACATTCTGGAATGCTATCAGATTATATAGCCTAAGAAATCATGATAATTTATTGGCTCAATTGATTCGATTTAGGGAAAAAAGCCTTGTTGTATAAAAAACCCCTTGCAAAATACACATTTGTTCGTGATTGAACGGTGAAAATGTGAGTGATTATGTATAGGTTGTGTATGTTGTAGAGTATGGTTGTTAGTTGATTTGAAGAACAACAGGGTCTTGCTCAATGTTGTTAAGATTCGTGCTATAATCCACATTGCATGGAATTGTTCATGATGATCTATTCCAGGAGTGTAGGGTCCTACTCGAATAGTGTTACGACTATGATCTTTACCATACTTACAGTGGGCCTATTTTAGAAGTACAGGTGCCCCTCAAATAGTGTGTCATGGCTCTGATTCCATTCTACAATGGCCTATTCAAGGAGTGCAGACTCTCACTCAAATAGTGCTATGATTGATCTCAAGAACCATCCTGCAAGGGTTATTCTACGTTATTCTACGCGGAACTTCTTGACTCTTAATCCGACCCGCTGTTACGTGCGGGAAACGCGCGCATATACGCGAAGTTGTATGCCCTAACAAAATTAATTGTCAACGGGACTTAATGTTTTGTGGATCCGGAAATACGCTAGTCCCATACGGATCCTTTCAAAAGATTGCAAGATTTACATGATATGACGGAGGCAATAAAAGAGATGTAATTCAAAATAATTAAAATATACAGAAGATTATATTTTATAAAATATGAAATAATTAGAATGATAACGTATGCAATAGAATATGAATTACAAAAGTTTAATTTTGAATATAACAGAAATATTGTAAATACTCGAGACGCGCAATTGAAAGATTTGAAGGACAAACAATTTCTTTAATACAAAATAAAAATATAATCCAGTTAGAGAAATCCTGAAGTTAAATAAGTAACTACTGGAGTTACTTGCCGAAAAATTCATAAAATAGCTGGAAGAATAAAGGAAACAACTGACCGAAGTACCTGTATTTGAATAAATTTAGAAATAATCAACCCTTTGTAAGATGTGAAATATCAGCTGAGCCTGGTTCCAGAGGAAGAATGCACACACATGAAAGAACTGCACCAACGAGAATTTTGAAACTGGCCTATTGTGAAATTCAACTAAACTATACAAATAAAATTGTACTTTAAAATTAAAAAGAATAAAATTGAATATAGCTGAATGGAAAAATAGAATGATTAACTGAATTGAAAATTTAACTATAACGCGAAAAGCTTTACGTGAAGATAGAGGCTTTATCTGAATATTGCACTTTCACAAATTCAAGAACAAAACGCACCTCGACACGTACCTCGCGATTATACACCGAAGAGTGTCGCAACTTGGACCTCTCCGAGAAGAGGTAGGCCTAGTCCGAAATTGTTTATGTTGCATTGAGATGCGTCTAACGAATTAGGCTGCGAGGCCAGTGCGTAAGAAACCGTGCTTCGCTAATTAGGTAGTGTGGTGGGTGCATGTGTGTTCTTCCCTTGTCCAACTCTTATTTTTCTCTCTTTCCATATAGTTCTTTCCTTTACTCTTGAGTTATGGATTGTTAATTAGCTATTGAATAATTTTTACATACATAACCGGTACAGTATAAAATGTTAATCTGCATACATTATAAAAATTTATAATCAAACATTATCTATTTCGACTGTACAATTATTAAAGTTAATTGTGCCTGGTACTGTAACTATTGTAGGACTGATTGACGTATAAGTACTTGCAATAACGGTATAATAAAGTACTATAGACAATTTATATAAAATTGTAATGTTTCGAAGACAATTTCTATTGCAATTCTATATTGCGTCACGGATGCTTGAGGAGCATTCCAGAACGCTCGGCGTTATTGGACCACATGAGTGAGAATTTCATTTATGTTTGGCGGTTCAGAGAAGTAAAATAATCCAAAATTTTCGACCGTGGAACCACGTTGATTTCAAGAAACGAATGCGGGATATTAACAATCCTACAAGGGGACATCACGGTCGTTTTTGGCCCGCGTATTCAAAAATTAGTTAATGAATATTCATCGAAATTTCAGAATGTGATCGTTCAAAATCTGGAAAATTAACTACTTCCATATATCAAGATTCCTTACATAATTGTTTAAAGCCATATATGCAAAATGAAAAATTTCTTTTATTAACAGACTCTTGGGGGGGACAAACTAATCCGTCAATGTATGATGAAATATTTTGTTACGAGCCGGAGGGGTCACAGCCGCGTGGCTGGGGGCTGTATTTTGGTCAAGGTAGTGTTACTAGGCTAACTCAGGTTTGTTAATCAACCTGAGCGCCAAAGGAAAGTAGACGCGGGGACGAACCGACGTATGGCTAACGCCGGGAGCCCCAGAAGGTTGGCTATGGTGAACGAACCGACGTATGGCTAACGCCGGGTGTCACAGGAAAGGTCAAGACGCGAGGACGAACCGATGTATGGCTAACGCCGGGTGTGACAGGAAACGTCAAGACGCGAGTGTCAAGGGAAATGTTAGTATTTTGTGCTCGTAACAAAGATATGCCAGTATACCTCGAGCGGCTAAGATATACCGACTGGTGGGTTTATTAGGACTTTGATTATAATTGACAAAGGCAAAGATCAAGTTTAAAAATAAAAGTTGACAATATATTCTTTTCCCAAAACCGGAATTACAAATGATTATGTGTATTTGTCGGTTAAGGTGATTGTTACAAGAAATGCTCTTGACTCGACTTACCTTGAGTTTAAAATGTTTTGACTCCGACAAAGCGAGAATCTAATCCTGCCTAGTTTTAACGAAAAACAAGCGAAACGGGGACCCGAAAGTACTTTAAAAAATGCCTAACAGTAAAACTATACGTACTGTACGGTAATCAAGAGTTGCTCGAAGGGGACTCTAACCCGATCTTACTCAAAAATGATTTAGTTGTACTTCAACGTGAAATGGCTCTAACTAAACTCTGACAGAGGTTCCTCGTTAGTCCACGTTCGAGAATTAACTGGGTCCACGGACAGAGGTTCCGTGTTAATCGACGTTTAAAAGTCTACTGCGTCCGCAGTGTCTTCTCCACAACCCCTTATATACCCAAAACATGGGTAATAAAATAATTTTAAGAAAAAAAATATACCGACTTCGAAATGCACTAAAAAGTGTAAAATAATTTCTATTTCTTAATGCAGTAATTTCTATTTCATTCAATCATACAATTACGTAACAGATATGAATGAAACCTATTTACTCGTTAGGTAGTATATTAAATATATTTCAACCTTTTCGGAGGCGGCGCAAATTGTTCGACTGTACCAAGTTTGATATGTTCAAGAAAACCTTTTAATTTTGCGCCGCCTCCGAAAAGGTTGAAATATATTTAATATACTACCTAACGAGTAAATAGGTTTCATTCATATCTGTTACGTAATTGTATGATTGAATGAAATAGAAATTACTGCATTAAGAAATAGAAATTATTTTACACTTTTTAGTGCATTTCGAAGTCGGTATATTTTTTTTCTTAAAATTATTTTATTTCATGCTTTTTAGTGGAATGGGGAGAATTGTATAAGATACAATTATTTCGGTAATATCTCGAAAAGTAACGCTTTCCGTCAATTATGCATAAGGAAAAAGTTGTCCAGAACAATGCCCCTGACAACATATTAAAAGCACATTAAAATCGTCCAAAGTTGATTTCGAAAGTTAATAACAAGTTTTCGCTAATATCTCGAAAAGTAAAGCTTTCCGCGAAATTTTTATAGAAACAAAATTGTTCAGAATCATGTCCGTGATAAGATATTGAAAGCGCACTAAAATCGAGAAAAGTTTATTTCAAAAGTTGCCGGTTTTTTTGCAATAACAATACTTTGCAATTGAAAAATGAAAAATTTTTTGATAATGGTACCAATGGGGAGTCAGGACCTACAAGATGCAAAAGGTTTCATTCCGATCGGTCCATCCAGCTAGGCGTAATAGGCGGGCACACATAGAAAAAAAAAAAAAAAAAAAAAAAAAAAAAAAAAAAATATACTGATCGAATTGAGTAACCTCCTCCTTTTTCGAAGTCGGTTAAAAACGGGTAGTGGCGGAGGCAGAGGGAATGAACCAGCGCGACGGTTTCGTCCAACGAATTTCGTTGCGTTGGTCCGAAGACGTTAGAACAATCTCGAGCGGAGCCTAATAAGGAAACCTCGGTAGCTGGGAAAACTAGGCAAGACTAAACTCTCGCTTCGCGGTGGTCTTTGACTATTCTCGAATATTCATCCCCAAGGAGCAAAAATCGTCGGCGTACGTAACAATTTCAAGATGACGAGGGTATGACAACATGCACTATAAAAGTCATACCGCCAAAATGTACCCCTCTTGTCCAACCATGTGACGTCTATTTCTATAGGCAGGTGAAAAATTTAATAAAACGATTGCAGAATTGTTCACATTTAGTGCAACAAAAACGGGAAATAAATACAAGGGAAGACTATATCAAAATTCATTCAATTGTACATTACCAGTTATGTGGTGATGTAGTGCATCAGCAATATTTAAAAACATGTTACAATATGCGTGGTTTGCGTCAAAAAATTGCGACAATAGAATAGAGAAGTATTTATAAATACTTTAATCTCTTTATAAGTAAATAGAGAAGTATTTGTAAATGTCAACGAAGTTTGTTTCCCAAAACACGTTCTTAAAAAAACGTGTGCTTGTACAAACGCTTCGTTCATAATCTGTGCAAAGTGCCGTATGAATTATTGTTTTTAATGTCTTTATGATGAATATCATCCTGTCATACTAACGAATAATTAATAAATGGAATATGTAATGATACAGCACATACAACATTTAATGCTATTTTTATGCCCAATCTTTTCTTCAATTCCCACAAATAAAAGAATATGTATTTTCTATTTAAAAAATAAAAGTAACTGTTTATTAGTGCTGATTTTATAAACGCAATGCTTAAAATTAAAGTAAGTATAAATTCAAAGAACAAAAAAGAAAGTAACGTTTAAAACGGAGTTTCGATCCATCAATCCACGGATCACCAGACTTTGACGTTACGTTTCGAGCCATTCTATTGCTTGATCATTCGTTAACGCGAACTCTTTATGAAGGAGTAAGACAACTTTCCAATGTGATTTTCTCGGAAAATCTTGAGAAGCGCGCGCTACTGCTTTGTTTAATTAAGTTTAGATACGTGATCTTTAAACAGTGCAAGTTTCAAGAAAATCTGTTTCCCATCGACCATGATGTCCCCTTGTCAGCTTCGACCAGTGGAGTCGGATTGAGAAGTGGACATCATGGTCTCTCAGAGTCGAGCTATCAGAAAGGACAGAACAAGAGAGAGTTTACTCTAGCCGAGGTGGGTTCAAGCTCCAACAGCTACATGAAAGTGACCCACTGTTTTTCGAGGATGTAAAGGGCATCTTGGACCCTTGCAGTGGCTTTGGGGGATTTGCGGAGTATTACTCCTCCACTATGGCTCAAAAGGCCCCGAAAGTATATATCATGTCTTCGTTATTCGAGAAAGGACATAGAGTGCCGGTCGGAGAACTGAGACAAACCAGCGGAAGTAACGTCAACGTCGTCATGTTGACGACACCATTGTCTGAGGACCGTGGGAACATCAAGGAATCTAGGTACATAGCATGCTTGATAGAGCAAAGCAATGCATTAGGAATGCATTGTATTAGATGCGGGAAAATATTCTGCTGATGGAAACAAGAATAGAAACTTTTGGCATATTTTGGCAATAAGAAACGGTCTAGCTTCTTGTCAGCAGTGCTTGCTTTGGTCAAAGCTATTAAGTTAGGTACGACCTCCCTCTCTTCTCCAGAGTGGTACATGCTGTGCCAAGGAAAAGGAGATGCCACCATAGATACATTGCGCGCTAGCTACCTGGTTCGTACGGTTTGCGAAGAACAACGAAACCATTATTTGCTGCATTAGCATATACCCAGCTCCTCCACCAGCAATATATACACATAATAAACCGTTTTTTTAACCAGATCTTCCTACCTATTTGAACGCGCTGATAAGTGTGGCTACAAAAATCGATTTTGTGAAACTTGTCACAAAGCTTTGCTCTACCTTTATCGCCACTGCGAATCTTCTTGCCTTGTAGAGACAGAACCTCCTCAAGGTTATTAACGATAGCTTTTGCCCATTCTGCCGTCGTGATGATGAACGTCCCATCGCCATCACTGTTTTGGCAGAAGCAGAAAAAAACGGGCAAATTCCGCTTGGAGCGAATCAAAAGAAGCAGGCCAATTCTGCTTTGAGCGAATCCAAAAAAAAACGGGCCAATTCTGTTTTGAGCGAATCAAACGAATCGGGCCAATTCTGCTTTGAGCGAATGAAAAGAAACGGGCCAATTCTGCTTTGGGCGAATCAAAAGAAACGGGCAAATCCTGCTTTGAGCGAATCAAAAGAAACGGGCCAATTCTGCTTTCAGTGAATTAAAAAAAAAAACCGTCCAATTCTGCTTTTAGCGAATCAAATCAAACGAGCCAATTGTGGTTTGAGGTAATCACTTTTTTAGAAGTCTCATATATACAACTATGGGCAGACGGACAAAAGATGCATCCCGAATGTAAAAGAATTGGGCGAAAGAATCGCACGAAGTTAAACAATTACGTCTGTTCGGGAAACGTGGAAGAAATGCAGAGGCACGGCGTCAAGAAACTATTAATGAACGCCGTTCGAGATTATCTGCAATCCGGAAATACACACATTCGAAAGTGTCACGCGAAACAACAGGTGAAAAGAAAAGGCGGATCAGTAGAATTTCTAACCGTTTGAAGAACGAATCTGTCGAGGAACGATCACATCGGATCGGATCAATGCACCGGCGATTAGCAAACGAATCGGCCAAGGAATGATCACGTCGTGTCGGATTGATTCACCGGGGATTAGATAACGAATCTACGAAATAACGTTCACAACGTTTAATGGTCACAAGAAATTACATGCGGGAAGTGCTACTAACAGAACGTACCGAATCAAGAAATACACGTTTGAAGGATATGCGTGAACATGCTAGAAACCGAAGAAAAGAACTTCTTCTTCAGGCAAACAGTTTTAAATCGGCTATTAATCTATTTGCTGTTGTACCGTGTGCGGTGTGCTGCAAAACTTTATATCCATAGCAACGTTACGTTTCGTACACGCAGCCTCTGTCTCATTTAATTCCTGCAAATCTGATAGAATTAGAGAAGATAACAACATGCTCTAGCTGCCTACATCATCTTAAAAAGCACAAAATTCCACTGCAGGCATTCTGGAATAAAATGGAAGTAATGCACGTGCCTCAGGAGATATCAGATTTATCGAAAGTTCCTTAAAATCATTAAAATTCAAAATCGCTTTAGTCAGAATTGGTGCAAAGGTCAGGTAGTCCTATTTGCCCGTGATGTATTCAAAGATGCCGAACAACTTCCAGTTAGGTTAAACCAGACCGGTATAGTGATTGTAGTAGAAAGCCTAAAAAATTTGGAACGACAGCGACAATTTGAAATAGACGTTGCTAAACTTCGAAGAGCTTTAGAATGGCTGCTACAAAATAATGTTTTATATAAAGATGTGCGACCATGTTTTTCTAATATTATCAATAACATTTCGGAAATAGCTCATGTCACTGAAGAACTTCCTGTTGTGACAAAGAAAATTGAAGTTGCACAAGGCAGTAGTGAATCAAACAGTAAATTTGTGCACGTAGGCCATAATGGAGCTCTTTTACGAGACACGTGCCATCAAGCTAGCGATCTCTTCAGCATCGAATTTCGTGGTAAGCAATGCGCAGGCATAGCTGCAGTTGCTTGTGTTGCGTTTAATTTGCTCGATTCTAGTACGTGGTGTACTAGCGATGTTGATTATGTACTTTTAGTAGGAGATAAATATTGCCGTGATTGCATTGAAGTGCGAAATAACCCTGACCCCGGAGAAGTCAATGTAGACTACTTAGCTGTAACAGAATTATTGCCACACTTATTGTTTAATAATACCAGAGTCGGTATTGACATTGGCTATGAAATGGCTGTAAATGGTCATATTGACATTGATATCGGTGATGAAGGATTCCCAAATTTAAAGAACGGTTTAATTATGTTTTTCCAACAGTATACACACGGAATTCTTACCGCGAATTTTATATCGGTCGCTGTATCATGCAGCAACCAGTTGGAAAGTCCCTGCTATTGGTTGTTTGATTCCCATGAAAGAGGTCCGAAAGGATATAAAGCACTATCACGGAGCCTTTCATACTGTATGAAATTTGCGAATATTGATGATTTACACATAATCTTGCGTCGTAATTTATATGCTAAAGGAGGCAATAGCAATGTGCTAAATAACAAAGATCGTAATAATCGTTGTTATCGTTTAGGATTTCCCAAGCCGATAAGTACACCGTTTTTGTGTACTTAAGAGAACCGTAAATGAAGTTATGGTAAATAATTACAATCCAACTCTTTTAAAGCTTTGGGCAGCAAACATGGATGTTCAAACATGCGCAAATGTTACAGCAGTTGCATATTGTATTGCTAAATACGCAAATAAGTGCGAGCCGCAGGATACAGGAGACGTTATTAAAGAAGCCGTTTCCCGTACGAAACGCCGCGGCGGTACCGTCTGGAATCAATTATTTTCGGTATCTGTGGCAATTCTATCCCAACGTATGGTCAGTGTTGCAGAATGTGCAGATTGATTATGCCATCTGCCTCTTAAAACGAGCTTTCGAAAAGCTGTATTTATAAACAGCTGTCGGCCTGAGCAGAGATACAGAATTTTGTGTTTCGAAGGATATGAAACATCATTTTTCAATAACATATTCGATCGTTACGCAAAGAGATCAAACAGTCTAGAGAATTTGAGCTTAGCTGAATTTGCTGTCCGATATGAAACAGTTTCAAGTGAAATGTGGACAGAAGAGGATGGAGACGCAGAACTTAGAAATGACGATGAAGAAACATCGAGGTCAAGGTTTATAAAATTGAAGGACCATACTCGAATGCGAATAAGAAATAAACCAGCTGTACTTCGCCACCGATATTATACCTTTGAACAGCGATAGAGAAGGATATTTCTATAACTTGATAGTGTGGCACATTCCATTTCGTGATGAAAGTACACTTATGTCCGAAAACGAATCTGCGGAACAATGTTTTCTTCGACGGCGACACGAATTGAAACCTATGTTGGGGAATGCAACCGTTGAACAATTTACTCACGCAGAACAAATTATTGAAGCGGCGCTGGCCCAGGCTGTTGCTTTTAATGTTGTACGCGAAGGGGTAATTAATAATGAACAGTTAAGAGAACCAATCAGCATTCATGCCGACGAAACAGTATACAGTAAAACCTCTTTTTGTGCGATACTATTTTATGCGATTTGTTTTGTGCGATTTTATTTTTGTGCGTTTTTTTTCGTGCGATTTTTTTTATGCGGTATATGAATCGGTATATTATTATCAGAAATTCACACAACATTAGCGGAGAAGGTTTGATACTTTCGGCGAAAACGATCTAGACGAAATGATTGAGGACGAAACTGTCAATGATAGTGGCATTATCAATAATTTGATAGATTATGAAGACGAACAAGAACGACCGAAATACATGACAGCAGATAAAATACAGGGTGCGGTAGAGATACCTACCATATTTAAAAATGATACAGCGCCACCTATCGGTAAGTTAGCGAAACAACCCGATGCTCATTTGAAAGAGGACGGATGCCTATTTTATTCATTAGCAAAATTGATCGCCATGGCCGACTGGTCTGTCGAGCAGCGCGCATATGCGGTTGAGTCGTATTTTCGCCATAACGATTCCTACATTCTAACGGTTCGCGACTTTCGAAAACGTTTTTCTTTAACCGGTAAAAAGGAGATTTTCACGCCAAAAACATTGAAGCTATGGGTCAAAAATTTCCGAGAGAATGGCTCTGTGTGTAAAAAAAAACCTCCTGGTTTGCCAAAAAGTGTAAGAACCTCGCCTTTGATCGCGCGCGTCCGAGAAGCAATTCAAAAAAGTCCAAGCCGCTCCGCCCGAATGCACGCGAAAAATCTGAATGTGTCTGACCGAACGGTAAGACGAATACTCCACGAGGATTTAAATTATCATCCGTATAAAATTCTGTATACGCAACAACTCCTCCCCGCCGATCATGCCGCGAGAATCGCGTTCAGCGAAACGATGTTACAGAAACTCGAGTCGAATGCAATTCCACTGAACGCGATCATGATTACAGACGAAGCGCATTTTCACCTAAACGGCGACGTTAACAAACAAAATCTTCGTTACTGGAGCGACAAGAATCCGCGCATCATTCATGAGAAGCCCCTTCATTCGCCTAAAGTCACCGCATGGATAGGAGTAGCGGCGTGGGGTGTAATCGGTCCCTACTTCTTCGACGGAACCGTCAACGGCGACCGTTACAAACAGCTGTTGTAAGACTTCATTCGCCCCGAACTCGCGCGGAGGAGGAAATTATCGCGTACCTGGTTCCAGCAGGACGGAGCGACTTGTCATACGGCCAGAGAAACGATGACTTTGTTAAGACGAATGTTTGGTAACCGCTTAATTTCGAGAGGCGCCGAAGTTGTCTGGCCGTCGCGCTCGCCCGATCTTTCTGTCTGCGATTTTTTTTTATGGGCATATCTGAAGTCAAAAGTATACGAAACCAAACCTCAAGACCTGGAGGCCCTCAAGACTGAGATTCGACGTCATTCGGCGGCTATTCCGACGACCATGTTGGAAAAAGTTTACGATAATTTCGTTTTACGGCTGCAGAATTGTATCGAAAATCGCGGTCATCATTTAAGGGATGTAATTTTTAAAACTACACGACTATCTGAATAAATGAATATACCAAAAAAATGTGCTTTCTTTCTCTTTTTAACGAGCATAAGGTCGTTTCGCTATCTATCCGATAGGTGGCGCCGTATCGATTTAAAATATGGTACGTTTCTCTACCGCACCCTGTATATGCAGGTATTCCAAATTTCTAAAAAATTGAAATTTGTTTTTTCCTTCTAAAACTCTGTAAAAATCGCCAGTTGACTGTCGACGACCGAGCCGAATTAAACAAAATTCTTTGCGGTAACAATTCACATATTTTATTGTATTTAATCTATTTTATTTAATTTTATTCTTCATTAATTTCATTTTATTTATTTAATTTTTTCTTTTATTTCTCGTGTTACGCGATCGCGTACGCGCAAAAAGTAATTTTTTTTTTAATTTCTTGTATTGGGTATATGATTTATTTCGTTTTTTTTGTGTGCCTGTGATTTTTTGTGTGGTGCGTGAGTGTACCAGTGCAGGAAGAGAAATAAGAAAGAAGAAAAAAAAAGAAGAAAGAAAAAAGAAAAGGGAAGCAGAAAATGGAATTCACAAATGAAGAATTAGCTGAAATTCATTTGTGCTGTGAGGAAGCAAGAAGAAACTCCGTTCGCGCCCGCGAAATTTATGCACAGCGCTTCCCCAACAGACGTCTGCCAGATCGGAAAACGTTTTTCCGAGTGCATCAAAGATTACGAATGACTGGCATGACGAAGCCCACACGAAGCGGAGGACGGTTAGAACAAAATTTGGATTTAGAAGAAAAGGTAATGCGCCGTATTGCCGAAGAACCGACCACTAGCACACGACGGATTGCAGCCGAAGAGGGTGTCAGCAACAGTACCGTATGGCAAATTTTGAAAGATAACGAGCAGCACCCATACCACTACCAACGAGTGCAGGCATTAGAAGAGGGTGACTATGAAAGAAGAAGAAACTTCTGTTCGTAGATGGAAGAGAAAATACGGACTGATGAATCCTTCCTATCCCGAATATTATTTACAGATGAGGCAATCTTCAACAGATATGGAATATTTAATTTCCATAATAGCCATGTCTGCAATGAGGAGAATCCGCACGCGACGTTAGCCATTACGCAACGTCAGTTCTCATTGAATATTTGGGCAGGTATTTTGGATAACGTCCTGATTGGTCCTTTTGTCCTGACCAACAGATTGACAGGTGAAGGATACTTGAACTTTTTAAAAAAGACATTGCCTGCACTGCTAGAAGATGTACCGTTGGAAAGAAGAAATAACATGTGGTACATGCAAGACGGCGCATTTCCGCACTCGACAATTATTGTACGAGAACATTTATCAACATATTTCCAGAACAGATGGATCGGAAGAGGAGCAGCTATACCATGGCCTACACGGTCCCCAGATTTAAACCCAATGGATTTTTATTTCTGGGGACACATGAAAACTTTAACATATTCAACTCCCGTAAATACAATTGAAGAATTTGAACAGCCTATCCAGTTTTCAGCGAGAATTGTGAAAAATGTCATGACGGACTTCGAAAAAGTGCGACAAAGCCTATTACGAAGAATTCAATTATGCTTAGAAGAGAATGGCGGACATTTTGAACATTTGCTGTGAATGGGTTTTCTGTGGACACTGCGGACGAGACAATCATGGTGCATGTGTGTCAAAAATTCCCTATTATTTAAATTCCCTATTCCCGTTATTTAAAAAACTAAATTGGCGTGGCGCGCACTTTGTAGACACTGGGGACGGGACAATCGTGGTGCGTGTGTTTGTTTAGTGCGAATTCCTCATCCGTAAATATTTTTATTATGCGCAAAACACTGACAGTCACCTTTTGTACTTGACAATCCCATAGAGCGGGTATCGATATACTCCTGTGGATTTTAGCGGGCAAGCGGGTGTCTTGTCATACGACGATGTGTTTAAGACTTAATAAAGAATTCTCGCATCGTACATTAATTTCTAAGCGTCCGAGTAGTTTTTAATTTTATATTGTTAAACAAAAAAGCCATTTTTTATTTTCAATTATTTAAAAAATCTGCTCTTGATATTCATCTTCATTTTCGTTTGATCGATACAATTAGTTTCGTTGATGAATGTATACTTAATAAATTTTGTAATTACTTACTGACTGACGCATTATCGACAGTGGTAACTACGTTATCGATGTCGCGCGATTTGTTTGTTCACGACCAGGGTCTATCGTCACGTTTCCATCCATCGCTCTCGCGTTTGGACGCATGCTATATTCACGCTCTGATTGGTCAGTATTTTTCATTAATAATGAAAAGGCCAATTTTACAATTTTGTCCAAAACAATTTTATGCACTGAACACTAACATTTCTTATAGAAGAATATTTTTCACGTCCTATTTTTCCAAAATCAGCCCTAAGACCGACTACAACTCCCTCTCCCAACTACAAGCATATGACAAAAACAAAAGATGCATTGGTATAGCAACATATGTAAATAAATTAATTAAATCTTTACAAAATCACCTTTCGCGATGTACTCTAACGCGAAATATTACGCGATGTTTTTTACGTACGCGCAGTGTAGCGCGAATGCGGATGAAGCTGCCCGGCGGTTTGCGGAGGAACATCCCAATCAAAATTTACCGTCGGCTAATACGTTCAGACGATTAGCCGCACGGTTATACACGAGTGGCTCATTCCAGTTGCACGAGAAGGTGCAGGTCGCTCGCGTCTGATCTCCACGGCACGGGCGGATGAAGTGCTCGAACAATTTAACTGGGATGGGACTCGTAGCATACAAGACACTAGTCACTGATTGGAGTAAGTCATAGTTTGATCATTATAAATATTTATATAACTAATGTTAACATGCCATTTATCTTTATTTTTTTAATTAATTACCATCATAATTTATTTCTTTTAATGTATTTTCGTGTTTTATTTTAAGATCATTAGGGCTTCGGTTCACCGTATCCAGCAAGAAAATTGTTACACCCACACAAATATCTGCAAGTGCAGCATTTGAAACTAGGAGATTATATTCAACAGCTTCAATACGCTAGGTGCCTTTTGGGATCGAGCGGAATTCATCCTTCTGCAAATATGTTTTGTGGACGGATGTACCACTTTTCACAAGAAAAGGATGTTTTTTTTTAATGCTCACAATTCGCATTTGCGGAACGATGAGAATCCGCATATGATCTATCACGGGAACTGCAAGAGCATTTATCCGTGAATTTGTAGACTGGCATTTGCGGGGATTTTGTTGGTGGGCCGTACATTCTGCTAAACAGATAAAACGGACCAAGACATAAAATGTTTTTGGAGCATGTTCTGCCGACCCTTCTGGAAGAAATTCTTTTAGAGATTCAACAGAACATGTTTTTCCAACATGATCGTGCACCTGCTCATTATGCCGCTGATGTCAGATCATACTTGGACGAAGTCTTCCAAGACAGGTGGATTGCCCGCGGAGGTGCAATTGCGAAGCGCCCCCAGTCCGCCCGACTTAAATCCACTGGATTTCTTCTTCTGGGGATATTTAAAGGTATAACTGCTAATCCTTATTGTTTAATATTTGTAAAAGATGTATTTTAACCCTTAACGAACGAATGCCGCCATACTCGCGACATTGTAAATATTCTAAAAAAATCGAATGCCGCCATACACGCGGCATGACGTGATATTTTAGGAAACTGTAGGTTTGGCTTTATTATACATGCAACAATGAAGGGCAATCGGCAATTGTTTTTTGTCACACTCTGGTGCGCATTCCTCTCATTCCTCTCCGAGCATCGAGCGAAAATACATCATTTTATTTACGATTAATGAAGTTTGTTATCGTCATTTTCGGAGCACTATCTGTTAGAAGAGAAACGAAGTCGTGCGTACATGCGCGCTATTTTTACATTACATATACGCATCTATTTGTTTATTTCAATTCCTATTATTTTTCTGAAATTTTCACTTTAGTGATCTTTTGTATGGACATATCTGTTCATATACTACCTATTATTCCGGTAAGTTTTTATAAAATCCAATAAAGCGATATTAATTAAGCACCTTCTCTCGCTCTGGAAATGAAGCACTTAATTTCTTAAACATCCGTCGACCTACTGGTCATAGTTTTAGAAAAATGCGCTCGTTCGTTAAGGGTTAAGTTTACACGTTATTTTCATTATTTTAGGAAGAGGTGTAACGTGTGGAGGTTTCTTCACCAGAAGAGGCGATAGCCCGAATACACGGCGCGGTGGCCTGTATTACACCGCACATGCTTCGCCGTGTACAAGCCAACATCAAAAAACGAATGCGGGCGTGTGTTAGTGGGTGGGACACACTTCGAGCCCACTCTGTGAGCAAGTCCGGCAGTGATCGGCCCCTTTCGGGGCCACTCATTTTTTAATGCAAGGAATAAAATGGTTCAATACATCAAATTTTAATAATAATAATAATAATAATCGGCCCTTTTCAGGGCCAAATCATAGGAAAGTAATCATAATAATCGGTCCCTTTCGCAGCCAAATAAGAACGAACCATAACAATCTGCTGCTTTCGAAGCCATACATCGGTCAATATCGTGTCGTTGATATTCAATTGTGTAGTATTTTTCCAGAAATTTTCGTTATAAAAATGGCACGGCTCGTCGCCGCGTCAAAAACGTTTAACTGTTTTAAAAAAACGCCTGCATATTCTGTTCGGCAGTTATGTTTCGCGCTTCTGAAGAGAGAGAGCACGAAAAGTAGTGCCGCTTCTTCTTCTTCGTTTGAGCAGACCGTGTCATAATATTTTTGTTAACATATTCGTGACGTTTCTCGATTAGAATAAGACTAAACACGATATAATTTGGATAATATTTATTATTTAATAAAAAAACGAGTTGTTTCGATAGATCGACTATGGAAATGTGAATGAATCCTCGTTTGCAACGACGAGCGCGTATCCCCTAACAAATCAACTCGAAAACAGTGATCGAATTCTCACTTTGCAATGTATCCTAATCATTCTTCTTCAAATGAACTTAGTAAATTTAATCATTGTAGAGCAAAAAAATTGTCATATTGTTCGCGTCTGAATAATGGTGATAACTTCAACAGAAAGAGGGGACGACGATATTTGCAAAGAATGGGCTGTATATTATTTGTTGGAAGCGTGAGTCATCGAAGGACTGTCCCTTTTAACGCGGGACGTATCTCAACTGGGACACGCCGAATTTAATTTTATGTGTTATAGAACTCAACAACACATTTAGCACGTATTTTTTTATTGGTGAATGTCCAGTTTGAAATGGTAAAAATAATCCTTAAAGTTGGGGTTGAAAAATCTCTTTTTCCAAATACCTTAGGAACTATTAAGCCTAGATAAAACATTCGAATTTGAAATTTTTCGGTTTTCGGAGGCAATAATATGGCGTAAGTGAATTTTTTTTTAATTTATTTGTTTAAAAAATATTGTGCAAATTAAAAAACAACTTGAGAATTTGTTTAATAAAGCGTCGAACTATTTTAATCAAATTTCGTATATGTAAACTGTGGGTCCAAAGAAAAAAATACGGATAAATTGAAATTTTTAATTTCTCATGCAAAAAATATTACTAAGGTTCGACTTATGCGTATATTTCATATCTTCCGTTCAGTGCACGAGTGGTTTCTCTGCATGTGATATTCTGGAAATTGTATTTTATTACACTTTTTATGCTAATTTATTTAAAAAGAGAATTTGGGGGTCTATAGGTTCCGCTAGAAAAGTCAGATATTCTGTTTGTTCCGCGTTATGGATATGAACTGGTCGCAATATTCGACGTACGGGAGATCTGCACGCGTAAATTGTGAGCGTATAATCCGGGTCGCTAAAACATTCTTAACAGATATATTTCTGCTTATATTTGTAGTGGAAAAATATTGTTAATGACTCTTTTTATAATATTTTATGGATGTACATATTTTAATAAATATAGTGTTAATATTTGATTAAGTTTTTACTGCGGGACAATGACTGGACATTTTTACTCACACACTCTTTTCCATAGTATTCCCCGATTCTCACTTGCTGTTCAATCATACCAACCCAAACGTTGTATCAATCATACCAACTTCACTCACTTAGCACTCTGTCCAACTTCACTCGTGTAACACTCCCACCAACTTAAGGGTCAAAAAAATTACTAGATTCAACTGTGTGAAGTTCACCGAATGTTCTCTGTCTATTTCTGTGTTTCTGGTATTTACCGTCCTTGTCTAACCTAAAATGCTACGACAAAACATGCATTACAATAACCAAAACGACTCTGTAAAGAAGTAATATTTCGACATGATTTCTTTTGCATACTACTCTCAGAAGTTTAATCTAGGTCGGTCCGGGAGCCGATTTTGGAAAAATGAGACGTGAAAAATTTTCTTCTATAAGAAATGTTAGTTTTCAGTGCATAAAATTTTGTTGGACAAAATTGCAAAATCGGCTCCCGGACCGACCTAGATTAAACTTCTGAGAGTAGTATGCAAAAGAAATCATGTCGAAATATTACGTCTTTACAGAGTCGCTTTGGTTCTTGTAATTCAGTACATCCGAACCGTTTGAAAAACAACATGGCCGCTGGGATATCGCGCTGCTTCGTGCTGACTGGGTTCAGGCCTGGCCATACGTGCATACATATGGTACCCCAGAGGGTACCGGTAAAAGGGCCTACCGTCAAAAAACGTTTTGCATCAAAACTAATGATTCATGAGGGAATCATGATATTCCCTTTTCAAGTGTATCATGTGCAAACATAAAATATTAATTCCACAAATAATATATAATAAATTAGTTATGTTTTATGTTTTTTTAACAATTTTCCCGATCTTTTCAATGATATATAATTACAGTAAATATTCGATATGTGCACCATTCTCGGGTCTGAACTGGTGCAGATATCGTACAGTTCCTACGTTGATTGATGTTTTGCCGAACGTAGAAAAGGACAGCGAGCGAAGGATGCCGAATGTAAACAAACGGAAACATAGTGAGGGATAATATTAATGCAAGAATAAAACTTCTTTATTTTCCATTTTTTCGTTATCCAACTTTTACTAATAGATTCTTCATACTTTTCCGATTAAAATAAGACTAAACACTAAATAATTTAGACTATGTATAGTACATATTCGATATGTGCACCATTCTCGGGACCGAACTGGTGCAGATATCGTACAGTTCCTACATTTCGAGCAAAGGAGACTGAACGTAAACAAACAGTGACCTACCAGAAGGGCACTCCTAATACAAGAACAAAACTTTTTTATTTTTAATTTTTTTTTTATGAAACTTTTACCAATTGATTCTTCACATTTTTCTGATTAAAATGAGACTAAACACGACGTAATTCGGGACATATTTACTTGTAATTTCAAGTGTTACTCTAATAAGATATTGTAACTAAATATAATTCAAATTACGTCGTGTTTGGTCTCATTTTAATCAGGAAAATATCGCGAATATGATGGAGAAAGTTATATAAAAGAATGGATAAATAATAAAAAAATTAGCAATGCTCAAGCATTGCAAACAATCGAACAGACTTTTGATCTTTGCCGACTGCCACGATCGTAGCGTCTCTTTCTTTTTGACTGGCTATCCTCTTCGACGTGAAAAACTTTCATCGTCAATTAAACCAGTAAATATAGCCCAAATTATGTCGTGTTTGGTCTCATTTTAATCAGAAAAATGTAAAGAATCTATTGGTAAAAGTTGGATTTCGAAAAAGTCAAAAATAAAAAAGTTTTATATTTGTATATGTATTGCTTCACGGATATACCCGACCCCGGATCATGTTACATTTCTCGGCGATCGAGCTTCTGGGCGTCTGAAGGGGTCTTCCCCCCAGTGGTGGGGATAACTTTGGTGCACATATCGTACAGATCATTTGTGCACATATCGAATATTTACTGTATTTCTTTTGAAACATCTTGATCTTTGCCGCCTGTCATGATCGCAGCGTCTCTTTCTTTCTCACTCGCTACCCTCCTCTGCGCCAGAAACTTTTATCGTCAATTAAACCAGTAAATATAGTCAAAATTATATCGTGTTTGGTCTTATTTTAATCGGAAGAATGTCAAGAATCAGTTGGTAAAAGTTTGATAACGAAAAAGTCAAAAATAAAAAAGTTTTATTCTTGCATTAGGAATGTCCTTCTGGTAGGTCGCTGTTTGTTTACGTTCGGTCTCCTTCGCTCGAAATGTAGTACCTTTACGATATCTGCGACCGGCACCCGTATTATTTTTCTCTTCTGTCCTTTTCTACGTTCGGCGCACGTGTTCGAAATTGGATACTCAACAGATGTGCAGATACCGAGTATTTGCAGTATAAAACGTCTTTATTTTTCACTTGTTTCTATTGTTTACTTTCGCTCATTGCTTTCGATCGTGAGCTGCTTTTGTTCGTGGCAACATCACTTTGTTACAGGCGAGGCTATGCGAAACATCGCTGAGCCTTCGTTAAATTCACGCACATTAATATATTGCTTATTTCTTTTTATTTATTTTTTTTTTATTTTCTTTCTTTATTATTTTTTTTAATTTTTATTTATTTATATATTTCTTTTTTTAAATTTTTTTCCCTTGAGTCCATATATATTCGAACTTTTTATTACGTAAGTGTAGTGTAAAGTGACGATGGACAAGAAAAAATACGGAAACAAGAAGAGTGCACGAGCGAATCGAAGGGCTTCGCTGCGGAATAGAATTCGGGCGCTACATCGGGCGGACACCGCATCAGAAGCAAGTACAACACAATTACAAATTGCACCAGGTGCATCAAGTAATGATTGCAATGTGTCTGAATTCTTCGGCGACAAATGTAGTGATATGTATTTAATAAATAACAGTCGTAATAATAATAATAATAATGACAGTAATGTAGTAGAAATCAGCGCCATTGAAGATTTGTCAGAAAACATTTGTCCGGAAGAAACAGACGTTAGAAATAACGATGTGTTGACACTGCAATCAGCACATGATGCATCTGCTGAAGAATATTTAAATGCATGCAAAATGCAAAACGACATCGACGAAGAAATCGAAAATGTCGTTTTGCATGTAGATAGTAACGTAGATGTAGGTCGTTTGTGTTCTGCCGAGATTAGTGGACGAAGCATCGTCAACTTTGGGCATGTTTTTTCCGAATTGCAAAGATTATCAGCCCATTGGCAGAATTCATGCCAGTTCACTGATCTCGTCATAACACAAACGAAGCGTTCCGGTCTCAAAACCAAATATTTCGTTGAGTGTCGCATGTGTCACTTCAAAGGTGACTTTTGGAGTGAACCGACATCTGACGAAATATTGGATGTCAATCAAGGTGCCGTAATGGGTAGCATATTGACGGGGACCGGATACGCTCAATTAGAAGAATCGTTAGCTGCAGTAGATATAAAATGCATGAATAAAAATACGTTTGCCCAATGTCACAACGAAATGTCCAAAGCTTTAGCCGCCGCTGCAGAGAAAGAAATGCAGGAGGCTGCTAAAGTGGAAAGACAATTGGCAATTGCAAGAGGTGATGTCACTGACGGTATTCCGTATATACCTGTGATAACAGACGGTTCCTGGATGAAAAGATCGTACCGCAGTGGCGGTTACGATTCTCCATCCGGGACGGCTATTATCATGGGGTATCACACAAGAAAAGTTTTATTTGTCAGCGTGCGAAACAAATATTGTTGTATTTGCGCACGCGCTAGTAAATTAAATATTCCGGTCCGCGAACACGAATGCTACAAAAACTGGGGAACTAATCAGAGTTCCACTAGTATGGAAAGCGACATCATCCTCGAAGGCTTTCGTTGCAGCTTACAAATGTACGGGTTAATATATCACAAATATATTGACGATGGCGACAGCAACGTTCTTAAAAAATTAAGAGATTTCCCACCTTACGCAAATGTTGTTGTGGAGAAGATTGAGTGCATCAATCATCTTCTCCGCAACCTTTGTAGAAAAATTGAGGAAATTAGTAAGACTGGTGGTCGAAGTCTCTTAAAATTAAGAAAACTTGTTGCGCAAAGTAGTAGAGCTTTCCGTTTACACATTACAAAAGCTGCATCGTTTCGCCGTAACAGCGATGCAACTTGGGAACATAAAATTGCTGGTTTAATAAAAGATTTGACTAATATTCCTAGCCACATTTTTGGGGAACATAAAGATTGCTCCTCCCTTCCATACTTTTCAGATGAAAAAATAAAAGAAGGCGAGGAAAATCTTGTTCCCCAATTGCAAATGGCAGGATTATACGAAAAAATTGAATATGCGATGAAACGCATTATTGACAACGCAGAAAGCGTTTTATATAATTATACCAGCAATTCTGTTGAAAGTTGCAATGCTGTTATTGCTAAAATGATCGGTGGCAAACGTATTAATTTTGCAAAAAGAGGTTCTTACCAAGCCCGTGTGAAAGCATCAGTACTCCAATTTAACACTTCGAAAGCGTTGAGTACTGCTTGCTGCACGATTGGTAAAGTGCCTCCAATACGAACAGTAGACCTTGAAAAAAGGAAAATAATACAGCGCGCACAATATGCACAACGTGTTAAAGCAGCGTTAGAATTGGGTGTACCTGTTCATAGATCGAAATATGCGGCCAAAGCGTTCAGAGCCGATAAAGATTATGGACCAAACGCGGAACGGCCGGATATTAATGACAACATCTACGAACAGTTAAAATCCAATTTTTACGAAATGCTATTCAATCAACAGCGTAATAGAGACGTGTTAGAATATGTAACGCGGGGCCAGCATGCAAACCCGCAGTGGCATCATACACGTCGAACGCTGTTGACTGCATCGAATTTTTCTAAAGTTTGTTGCAGAAAAGATTCTACGTCGTGAAAAAATCTGATAAGAAATATTCTTTACCCTCCTAAATTAACGAATCCTGCAATTAAGTGGGGTAAAGAAAAAGAGATTGTAGCACGACGAGAATTGGAAGAGATGTTGGGAATCAAAATCAATGAGTGCGGATTATTCATTGATTCTGAATTCCCATATTTTGGTGCGTCTCCCGATGGCCTTGTTGCAGAGGATACAATCGTCGAAATTAAATGCCCTTATGTAGCGCGATAAATGTCTCCAACCGATGCAATAATAAATAAGGTCGGAGACATTTATCGAATTTTTAATAAAAAAGATGCTACCCGCGTAAATGAAAAACACGGGTATTATTATCAAATTCAAGGGCAACTGCACATTACGCAGCAACAATATTGTATCTTTGCAGTATGGACGCCTTTCGGAATCAAGCATTCAATTGTTGAGCGTGATGACACATTTTGGCAAATGAAAATGTTAACACCGCTCAAACAATTCTATGAGGAATGCTTGGTTCCCGAACTAATTGATAGCAGAGCGGCAAGAAACATGCCAATTCGGGAGCCGCAATTCGTTCAGAACGTACAGCGAGCGACTAAAAAAAGAAAATTGAACGAATAAGCGCGATAACTTCCATTTCAATTATATTGCGCTGGTTCGATAAATTTTCGAGTCGCTTGGGAAGAGGTGGTGGGCACATTCTGATTATTACTGCTTTTTTATACTGCATGCTTAATTTTTAGTAATAGATGTTATTTCTTAATTTTTGTAGTAATAAAACATATAATATTTTGAATTTTGTAAATTTCAAACGCTCTTTAAAATAATATTGCACTAATGCATCTATGCAGTCTGCGTAGTAGATTTTATTTTTACAGGTATTGAAAGAAATATACGGTGACAATCAAGACATCTAAGAGGGTCATTGTCAGAGGTGCTTTGAAAAGAAGGAAAAAAGAAAGTGAACGAGGAAAGAGCGAGAAAATGAGAGAGAAGAATGCGAATGTGCAGACGAGGAAAACGCGCTGGGCAGATTAGATTTGAAACGTCGAAAAGAATAAGGTAAAAATTATCGATTATTATAAAATCTGTTTGTATTGTGTTAAATTCAAAATTCTTTCTCTATTAAAATGTATAATAAAATTATTACATTTTTGAATTAATTGTAGAAATTATATAATCATCTGCGGTAATATATTGTGTAACTTGTTTTTATTTTTACAGGTATTGAAAGAAATATACGGTGACAATCAAGACATCTACGAGGGCCATTCTCACAGGTGCTTTGAAAAGAAGGAAAAAAGAAAGTGAACGAGGAAAGAGCGAGAAAATGAGAGAGAAGAATGCGAATGCGCAGACGAGGAAAACGCGCTGGGCGGATTAGATTTGAAACATCGAGAAGAATAAGGCAAAAATTATCGATTATTGTAAAATCTGTTTGTATTGTGTTAAATTCAAAATTCTTTCTATATTACAAAGTATAACATAATTATTACAATTTGTAATTAATTTTAGAAATTGTATAATCATCTGCGGTAATATATTGTGTAACTCGTTGCAATAGAATATAGCGCGTACTTGATACCGAATTAGAGTGTGACTTTATAAATTTATATTAGATGCAACAAAATGTATTGTGAGCGTTTCTTTTTGTGACTTCGTATTTCCTTGTAAAATATAAATGTAGATACTGAAACATAAAAGACAGGTCGTTACAAAACTGTAAAGAAAAAAATGTTCAGTTGGACACGTTTGCTCCAACAATATACTTTCACCTTGTTAAAGTTTTTCTTGAAAAGACCAGGCCATGTGGTAAAACATTGTCATCCGACTGATCCTTGACTAGAATTGTCATTTAGCGAAATAAACAGAGTTAAACGTGTATACGGATTTTATTTCTTATACCTAACCTTTGAATATTTTTCAGGAATAGCAGTAATCACATAAATTATTTTTGTATATAACATTTTTTTATCATTCAATCTATATCTACGTTAAAAAATATCTAGAGTCATTGCAATTATTACAAACAGTACATTTTATTTAAAAAGTCTTCTTATTATGCATATGCTTTATTTATAAATTTTTTTCTCTTCTATCTATTTTTCTATACATAACTAATTATTTCATCTCGTAGTAGCAATCGATTCTTCTCTTATATCTCCGTTATTTCTTTCGAGGAACGCGCAACGGTAACGCGCTAAATATATAAACATCTTATATTGCATGCGATACGGTATCTTCTTCGAACCAGTTTAGTATACATGATTTCAGACTAAATAACAAACAAATTATTCATAAATACTGCGCCGAACGTCCATCGCAGCCAAATTTATAATCAATTGTGCGTAAAAGAATGATTAATTTTCTGATAAAACAAACTAACAACTATTAACGATTATTAACAATATATTTCTTTATTTCCCTAAAATTACAACAAAAAATTACATGTGCATACGTCCGGATATAAAAAAATTTAAAAAATTGATGCCGGGGGCGCCCGCCAGTCTTGCTACGGCACCATTGTTTCGCCTAGCATGCCAGAAAACGAATTTTGCCTCGCTGCGTGAAAAGAAAGATACGTTGGAGAGACAAGGATCTATCTGTCCTTCTCTTCATCTACAGCTTTCCCAGTTCGCCACTAGAGGCCCTCGTTCTTGGAATTCTCAAAAATTATGACGTGACGCTTAATAAAATTCTAAAAATTAACCTGACAATATATATCGTCTTCATGAAATAAAGTTCTTCGAAAAATACAATCCTCAAGGAGTCTTTCTAAAGACTCGAAATGCTGTAATTAGTGATAGAATAAATTCCAATGTTATTAATAAATATTGGATTAAATTATTTTACAATTAAATTACGAGGCAAAACCGTTCGAAAAAGTTGATAAAAAGCCAGTATTTCTAGGATACACACACAATTTAACCCTTTCGCTACGAGCGTCGCCTATAGACGACATCCGCGTGACGACCTGCGTGTACGAGCGTCGTCTATAGACGACATCCGCGCGACGACCTGCGTGTACGAGCGTCGTCTATAGACGTCATCCGCGCGACGACCTGTGTGTACGGGCGTCGCCTATAGGCGACGTTAGCGTGATACCACTTGACCATCATGAGCCCCGCAATGTTTTTATTTTTGAGCATACTGCACATCGATGACATTTGTCTTATTCTCTGGTTGGTTCGCATTTGTTTAAAACAAGTGAAATACAATCATGTATTTTTTGGAGCAATCGGGGCAAGAATCACGCTTTAGTCTCCTTCAAGTTGTCAGTGGCTAATATTCAACCGTCTTGAATTAATCGGAGTAAAGGTATATTTTGAACGCGAAATATATACATATATTCTGTACGTCGGAACAAGTTTTTTTTTTATTCTATTTGAGAGTAAAGTGTTTGTATTGTACAAAAGTACAACGTAACAGGAAATCTTCCTTGAATCATTAGAAGAAATTGGATAGCAGCTGTTAAGTTTTCAAGGTTTGCAAATTTATTTTAAAATTTTACTTAGGGCTTTGTTTAGTTTGTTTTATAAAATCTTTTTGTACTTCCCTCATTAGAATGATGCAAAGAAGGTCGAAAAGAATTGCATCCTATAATGGCTTAACTGATTCAAACAGTGATTCAGATAATGAAAATCAAATTAATGTAATACAACACAGAAATAGAAGAGCTATATGTGATACTTCTGAATCAGAAGCAGCAGAGATTGAAGCCAATGACAGTAATTGTGTAATATGGACGTCGACAACATTCAATCCCAAAATATATAAGTTTGCGGTAGCGGATTCAGGAATTAAAAAAAATATTAATAGATCGGCAAAAATCTTAGATTACTTTCAACTTTTTGTTTCTGAAGAGCTCGTAGAGTTGATTGTAAGGGAATCTAACCGATATTGGTCTCGAAAAAATAATAATAACGTAAATATGTCAGATGGAACAGAATTATCCGAATTATATTGTTTTTTGGCTGTGACATTATTGATGACACGCAACAAGAAGTTATCATTGGCAGAGTACTGGAGTACCGATAAACTTCTGCGTAGCGATATTTTCGCAGAAGTAATGACGAGAGACCGTTATTTTAAGTTACTACAAATGCTACATTTCACTGATGATGTTGACCATACTAATGATCGTTTATATAAAGTACGGAACGTCATTGAAATATTACGAAAAGCATTTAATGAATCATTTCAGCCTTATGAACGGTTATGCATTGACGAAAGTCTGCTTCTATATAAAGGGCGGCTTTCGTTTAAGCAATACATACCATCAAAAAGAAACAGATTTGGTATAAAATCGTTTATTCTGGCGGACTGTAAGACAGGGTTCGTGCAAGATTTAATGGTTTATGCCGGATCATCTACGGTGGTGGATACTGAAAATCTAGACATTGGAAAATCTGGAGCAATAGTAGAAAGCCTTATGAAACCGCATCTGGGAAAGGGCCATACCCTTTATGTAGATAATTGGTATACGAGTCCCGCTTTATTTAAGTTTTTACATAATAATGGCACAAATGCGTGCGGAACTGTAATGAAAAGGAGGAAAGGAATGCCCAAAATTGACAAAAAATTAAAAAGGGGAGAGGCTGCATTTAGATCATCCGACAACTTATTAGTTTTAAAGTGGATGGACAAAAGAGAGGTGTACATGCTTTCTACAATGCATACACCAGAATTTAAGACGGTAATCAGGCACGGAGGAGAGAGAATTATCCAGAAACCTGTATGCGTGATAGATTACAATAACTCAATGGGTGCAGTAGATAAATCCGATATGGTCATAAGCACTGTGAACTCGACCCGGAAATCTTTGAAGTGGTACCGGAAATTTTTCTTTCATCTGGTGGACATTTGTGTCTGGAACGCTTATTGTCTGTACAAGCATAAGATGAAACGGCCGATATCTATGGCAAAATTTCAATTGCAATTAATTAGAGAAATACTGGGGAAGTACCATCAAAGTAGAAGTCATCAACATCAACCGGGGAGTAATCATCCACTGAGATTGACAGAACGACATTTTCCATCGGCTTATAAATCAGTAGGAAAAAAACCAAGGAGAAGGTGTGTTGTTTGCCATGCGAACGACAGAAGACGCGAAACTGCGTATGAATGTAAAAACTGTAATGTGGGATTGTGTGTCGACCCTTGCTTCAAAATTTATCACTCTGAATTAAATTATTGAGAATTTTAATTTGTTATTCTAAAGTGTAATTTTTAATTTTGAAATATATTTTTATTGATAATAATTGCAAAATCTCCAAATATGTTGTTGTGTAACACTTAAAGTGTACGATCCGAAGAATGTCAAGGCTGCAGCGAAAAACGCATGTCCGAACACCAATTTACCTAAGCGCAACATGCACACTTTGCGGCGCAGAGCTCCGTTCAGTGGCGCTATTCGGCGGTACCGATGGCGCGTTCAGCGGTGCCACTCCGACGGAGCACACTGCCGGAGCGAAAGGGTTAATGTATTCGCTGATGTACCGTGTGCGGTGTGTTGCAGAACATTATATCCGCAGCAACGTTACGTTTCGCACACGCAGCCTCTGTCTCATCTAATTCCTGCAAATCTGATAGAATTAGAGAAGATAACGACATGTTCTCGCTGCCTACATCATCTTAAAAAGCACAAAGTTCCATCGCAGGCATTCTGGAATAAAATGGAAGTAATGCATGTAACTCGGGAGATATCAGATTTATCGGAAATCGAAAAGCACATGTTGTGCAGAATAGTTCCGTTCCTTAAAATAATGAAAATTCAAAATCGCTTCAGTCAGAATTGATACAAAGGTCAGGTAGTCCTATTTGCCCGCGATGTATTCGAAGTTACATTGAAATCGCGTTTCGCTCCATTGTGTACTTCTTATCAATTGTACGGGGATCTCTCTAAGATGGCACAAATGCCGAACGAAGCCGTCGTGGATTATGGTAGCCGCGTGGCAAGCCTCTTATCCCAGATTAAGAATTGTAATGAGACGGAACAACCGCGGTTAGCGCCACAATACAATAAGACCGCCGAAAATAATGCGATTAGGACATTTATGACAGGATTAAGACCGGAGATTTATAATAGATTGCGACATCACGAGTATATATTTCTCGATGATGCGATTAGCGCAACAATTCTCGCCGAAGCCGAATTCAGAGAAAGTCAAATTCGATTGAAAATGGCAGAAGATTATTATCGCGTTAATAATTATCAGCGTCCTACGTATGTATCGGGTTCTCAACAAACCGCTAGGGTACAAGGGCAACAAAAATACTGTCTCCATTGTCAAAGATCAGGGCATAGAACCCCAGACTGTCGTAATTTTAGTCAACAAGGAAGACCTTGGAGGGGAACTAGCCAGGAACAACTACAACCCCCGCACACCGCACCAAATCCGAGTAACCAAATAACTAGCCCTACTATTCTCAGAAGGCCTACAGTAGCCAGACCTTCTCCCCCTACCTGCACGTTCTGTAAAAATATCGGTCATACTATCGAGCAATGTAGGAAGAAGGCCTACCAAGATAAAAGAGCCGAACAGGTGCGTAGCAATACAAATTTTATAGTCCACACAAAAGTCATAACAAAAACCCCCTAGTATAGAAGCGAAGAACCAGATTTTCCAAAACGGGTCAGCTCTATTCATGATTGATACTGGGTCAGATTTAAATTTAATTAAACAAGCAGCTTTAGTACACCCCATCCAAATTTATACTGACGTATGCTTGCAACTAAGCGGAATTACTAAAGGAAAAATTTCTGCAACAGGGTACGTCAAAGTGAGGATATTCGACCACGAAACCATACTACACATAGCCGAAACACTACCAATAGAACAGGACGGGATTCTAGGAAATGAATTTTTTCAAAACAGTGAAGCCATAATTAACTATCCTAAAGCAATAGTAATCACCAGGGATTCAACCATCCCGTTCGAAGAACCAATTATTCATATAAAACCCCGGGAAAGAAATGTAATACCGATTAGGGTACTAAACACAGACATCAACACCGGATACGTTCCGAAGTTAGAAATAAATCCTAATTTGCATCTGGGTAACGCTATTGTCACTAATAGAAACGGAGTAGCTTTTATTTACGCGATTAATGTCTCGTCCGAACGGATCGAAATTCCTATGCCGGAAATAGAACTAGAACCTTTCGAAGAGTCACCTTTAGAAGAATTACAATCATCCGAAACCCATAGGACTCAAAAATTACTTAATTTACTACGATTGGATCATCTAAATTCCGAGGAGAAATCTAGCATCGAAAAATTAATAACTAAACACGCGGATAGATTTAACTTACCAGAAGAAGATTTAGGAGCTACCAATAAGGTATATCATCGAATAATTACTACAGACGACGCGCCGATTAATATAAAACAATACAGATATCCCCATTGTCATAAAGAGGAAATTAACAAACAAATCAGCGAACTTCTTGATAAAGGAATCATCGAAAAATCAACTTCACCTTATAATTCCCCCTTATGGATCGTACCGAAGAAAGAAGATTCTCAGGGTAGAAAGAGATGGTGATTAGTAATAGATTTTAGGCGATTGAATGAAAAAACCATTGGCGACGCGTATCCCCTTCCGAATATCACAGATATTTTGGACCAGTTAGGAAGCGCAAAATACTTCTCGATATTGGATCTTAAATCAGGATTCCACCAAATCCCAATGCACCCTGAAGACAAGAATAAAACTGCATTTTCGACCCCCTATGGTCACTACGAGTTCAACAGGATACCATTCGGACTAAAGAACGCACCAGCCACTTTCCAGCGACTGATGGATAACGTTCTATTTGGACTCCAAGGGATCGAGATTTTCGTGTACTTGGATGATATAGTCATTTACGCAAGTTCACTACACGAGCATGGGGTTAAGTTCCACAAACTGATGGAAAGATTAAGAGACGCCAATCTCAGTCTGCAGCCCGATAAATGCGAATTTCTAAAAAAGGAAGCGACATACCTGGGCCACATAATCGATGAAAATGGGGTCAAACCAGATCCCAAGAAGATAGAAGCAGTAGAGAAATTTCCAGTACCACAGACGGTGAAGAACGTACGGCAATTTTTAGGACTTTGCGGATACTATCGACGATTCATAGAAAATTTCTCGAAGATAGCAAAACCTCTGTCGGACTTGACGAAGAAAGAGCGAAAATTCGAATGGACAAACCTCCAACAGGAAGCCTTTACAGTCCTTAGGGAAAACTTATGTAAGGAACCAATCCTCACGCATCCGGATTTTACCAAACCCTTCAATATTACCACGGATGCATCAGGGATAGCGATTGGAGCCATTCTCAGCCAGGGTGAAATTGGAAAGGACCAGCCGATCTCGTACGCATCAAGAGTCCTCAACCCTGCAGAAACAAGATACTCGACCACGGAACGAGAATTACTCGCCATCGTTTATGCAGTACACCATTTCCGCCCATACGTCTACGGAAGAAAATTTTTCCTCATTACTGACCACAAACCTTTAGTCTGGTTAAATAGCGTCGCCGATCCGACTTCAAGATTATTACGCTGGCGAATAAAATTAAGTGAGTACGATTACGAAATCAAGTACAAGGCTGGAAGTCTGAACGCCAACACGGATGCATTATCCCGTAACCCCGTTCCGACGAAAATTCTACCGGTCAACGCGAAGAGACCTCAACCGTCAACCACGAGTACCGATACGAATAGAGAAATCAAGAAAAGAAAAGAGTTTCATCAGTACCAAACTCGACCACGAGAATCAGCAACGTCCAGCTCGAAAGAAGTTAAAAGAAAAAAAGAATTTCATCAGTATAAGACTCGTCCGCGAGAATCGACCGCATCCAGCTCCAGAGAAGTTAAGAAACGGAAGGAAGTACAGCAATATCCAACTCGACCAAGAGAATCAACTGCATCCAGCGCTAGGGAAATTAAAAAGAAAAAGGAATTTCACCAATACAAAACCCGACCACGGGAATCGGCGACTACAAGTTCGAGAGAATTTAAAAAACCCAAAACGCATCATCAATACCCTACTCGCCCGCTGGAAGACGAGAATCCTGGCCCATTGCCTCGTAGATGCAGAAGAAAAATAGAAGAGGAAGAAGACACAAGCTCCGATGAATCAAATTATTATGATACAGATGGTTCCGACGAAGAAGTCATTTCTAAAAAGAAAAAGGAAGAAATTACCAACTACAGGAAAATTGAAGAAAATAAAATACAAGTACAAGCCCAGATTCATCAACCACCTTACGAATTCAAGGCTAAAACTCCGCCACCGCTGGTGCTAAGGAAAAGAGATCCTCTTGTAATAGGGGACGAAATAGAGGAACTCGATCAAGAAACTATAATCCCCAAGCACCTGTTTAGAGATCCGCCAAAGATTAATGCCGCACCTCCGTCTCCAGAATTCGAAAGAGAAGAAGAAGACGCTATTTACGAGCCTAAAAAGTTAAATAAATCGGGTCCAATAACTCCCATTAAAATAAAAAGAGAAGATGGAAAACTTACAGTGAGTAAAGCGCGGAAACCAAGGATAACAGAAGAAATAACAAGCTCTGTAATTGAAGTGAAAGATCATCTATGGACCAGAAAGGGACCGATAGCAGTATTTTGGGACTCCCAAGGAATTCCCCTAAATTCCGAATCGGAATTATTCATCAGGAGAAAGAAGATCAAACCGGCACCTGAAAAGGAAATAACCCAATTTAAATTAAAGAAGCAATGGATATTCGGCGCAACGGTCATATCAAAGAAGGAATTACCCCAAACCCTTAGGAAACTCGCGTTACTCCTCCGAAACCATAAAATTAGTGACCTTAGCTTGCCAGATGACAAAAATTTAAAAAAAATTAATACACTTAACTTTTGCCGATATGCCAATACGTATCACCATTTGCACCGGCGATATTAAAACTCCATCATTCGAAGAAAGAATCCCCATCATTGAAGAAAACCATATAACACCCACGGGGGACATAAAGGGATAAGAAAAACTTACCATCGCGTTAAAGACAATTATTATTGGAAGAATATGAAGAAAGACATAACAGATTACATAAAAACCTGCATAGATTGTCAGAGGAACAAATTAGTTCGCATTAAAAATAAGGAACCCATGGTAATAACAGACACCCCCCTTGATGCATTTGATAAAATTTCACTAGACATATTAGGACCCTTACCTTTAACATCAAGAGGATACAGCTACGTGTTGACAATCCAGGATAACCTAACAAAATATTCAATAGCAGCGCCCATCGCTTCAATGACCGCAGAAGACGTAGCCAAGGCATTCACTGAATACTTCATCTGTAGATTTGGTTGTCCAAAGGCGATTTTAACTGACCAAGGGGCATGCTTTATGAGCGCGTTGATGAGGAAATTGGCAAAGATATTTCAGATAAAAACATACCGGACCTCATCTTTTCACCCACAATCGAATGGATCCCTGGAAAGAAGTCACCAAGTACTAATTGAATACTTAAAGCATTTCCTTACTGAAGAAAAACAATGGGACGAATGGCTACCTCAGGCTATGTTTTCCTACAACACCAGCATTCATGAAGGCACAAGGTTCACGCCCCACGAATTAGTATTTGGAAGAAAAGCAAGACAACCATCGAATTTCCCAGTAGAAAACGCAGTCAGCACCTATCCAGACTACGTCGACGAACTTATCACGAAACTGCACAATTTTCGGAAAACCGCACGAGGAAATCTCGAACAGGCGAAATACAGGCAAAAATATTATTACGATAGGAAGATCCAGCCGATTCACTACGAGACAGGCGATGACGTATTTCTCCTAAATCCGCCACGAAAGCATAAACTCAAGAAGGAAGGTTGTGGCCCATACAGGATTACCAGAATTATAGGCGACAATAACGTGGAATTACATATAAATACGAGGAATACAAAGCGGATCGTTCATAAGGATCGAATTAAGCGGGCCTATTTGCCAATCATAAACCCGCGACCGATCAATAGATGAAGCCTTAAGGATCTAGAAATTTCGAATCACAGTGCCTAATAATTCTTCAAACACGACGACCATTAGTCGTACGGTAACTTTTAAAAGAGCCACACGCAAAAATGCAGAGTCCCGGGGCCACACCCTTGCAGCACGCTATGTGCGTAAGAGACAGAGAGTTCGTATTTGCCCACAAATTTAACATCCAAGTGGGCAGATTGTGCGCCGTATGTGCGATCACTATTTGCCAAGAGGCGAAATCGGACTGGTGGAACCTAGGCAAGAGGAAAAATCCTTTAAATAGTAAGTTTTTTTTTGCACAATCTAACATACGCCTATACGTACACGCAGGCTCTCATCACTATACAACGAACTTCAACGTAAGAGGGACGCTACGTTGCATTAGATGCAGAAGGAAAATAGCCCAGGCACGACCGGCACTGGCGTGCACCCTCTGCCGTGAGAAAATAAGAGAGATGGACCCCGACACCCGGGACGCCTTCGAGGGTGGAATGCTCCTGGCTACTATAATGGAACCCATCCTGGAGCTCAGCAACATTAACATCAATATAGTATAAGAATTTTTTTTTCCTTTCCATATATATATATATATAAAACAAGAAATAAAGGGATAAGGAAAAAAAGGAAATTATCTGTTTTAATTAATCTTAACCCAGCCCAGCGAGTAACACCAAAATATCTTAAAATTGCGCCAAATTCGCTCGAAAATCCCTACATTACGCGTTACGTAATTTCAATAAGGGACAACGCCCAAATACGGAACAAAATGGCCGCGGAGCAGGTAGGCTAAGGGATTCGAAAACTAGAGAAGAATAAATAGTAAGAATAGGGGAAAAAGGTTTGGTTATTCGGACAAATGCGGTGGTGCCCAGAAGAAAAGCGGAAATTTTTATGGCTATCCTACATCCGGAAAGAAGCAAGAAATCGGAAAACATTAAAATTCAAATTACACCGTAATTAGCACGCGTCGTTACGTAATCACAACGGTCCGCGACGCCATAATTAATCGAGCCATAATCGATCGCGCCGAAACAGATCAGACAATAGTCGTAAACAATACGGATTACAGACAACATGACACGAAGAGCCGGTAAGAAGGCAATATTAAGGAATCTTACGGCCAAATTAAGAAAGAGCTTGCAAAAGGTAATAAAAATTAAAAATATAAAAAGATAACCGATTACATCAAATCACCACATAATCCAGGAGGAGTCTACCAACCAGTGGAGGCTGATAAAAATTGATATACCCGACCCGCCATCCGAGCAATACAAACGAATAAATAACCCTCAAGACCCAAGGAAAACCTACTGGAAAACCTTGTGGCTATTCGGGCAAGGCTCAGCATCACCCCGCAACAACCCAGAGTCCTGCACATGTCAAGAATGCATCGCCAAACGGACCATCAACCAGGAAACCGTCCCTTGAGGACAAGAGACTTCAATAAGGCGGAAGGTGTAACGTCCCGCGGACCCTGTTTTTGTACTTTACGACACCTCTGATCTATTATCGACAGTATTAGCTAATTACCGACAGTGATTGTCAAATTACCGACAATAGGGTATTATCGACTATCAATCCTATCGACCCAATATGTATGTTTCCAATATATTAATTAACTTGTAAATTACAGTAGGTAATATGTTCCAAAAATTATGTGAATATTTAGTTAGAATAATTAAAACAGAATAATGTATTACTTTATTATATTTTTCTAATAAATAATTTGTACGAAATTTCCGTTGCGCTGCGCTAAGACTGCAAGTCACGATGTTCAACCGAAACACTTGAGACAGCGATAGATATAGAGAAGGATAGGAACACTATCTCTATTTACGGCAACTTTAGATATTAAAATTAATTAATTAATTAAATCAATTCATGCATGAGAATTCATCATTCATTAAATTATTTATAGACTTGATCAAAATCATTTTCATTAACTAAAGGAAAATCCGTAAATCGAAATAGTTTTGACTCGCGCAAAAATCGAACACCGTTGATTAGAAAAGGACAGAAAACGTATCTTCGTTAAAACACCGCTACGGTAATAATCTAATGCCGAAACGTTAATCATTAATTGAAAAGCAATATTTAAAACATGATAGTGGTTTGCGTCGACTTTGAATAGCGCGGTTAAGGGAGCATCGAGAAGGTTCTAGTAGACTCGCGATTTCCGCTGGCTACCTCGCGGATCGGAAATTGCGAGTGTATCGTCTTCACTTACCTCGTGGTCGCGTAGCCATAAGCACGTGTTCATCAACGATCGATTGCGAATACATATTATATATATATATATCTTTTGTTTTATGTGTGTATATAATTATAACCATTTATATTAATAAAAGCGCGAATCTGCTCACAAAGGTTATGGGCCCAGTGATTAAATTGTGCGTGTATCACTAGTGAAAAGTAAAAACTAGAAATATTTGAAATGTCCGGTGAAGCAAAAGGTGAACTCAAAATTACAAAACTCTCCGATGCTAATTATCAAACATGGAAAACCGAGATATCCTGGTACCTTAGAGGAAAAGGGTTACTGGACCACGTGCTGACTGAGATAAAACTATCACAGAATCCTACGAATGACGAGGTAAGAGCACACCAGATAAATGAAAACAAAGCGTTTGCCGCGATCGGATTAAATATAGAGGGTGACCAACAAATACATATCGAAGATTGCGCGACCGCACACGAAGCGTGGGAAGCACTAAAGCAAGTGCATCAACCAAAATCGCGTGTCCGAATTCTACATTTGAAAAAGGAATTTTACCACATAAAAATGCGAGATAATGAAAATATGTCGAGTTACATGTCTAGAGTAAAAGCCGCCGCTAGAGATCTGAGAGAAGCAAATGTGGAAGTAAAGGACGAGGACGTTGCCTACGTGATGCTGTCTGGACTCCCAGACTGCTATGAGAACATTAATATGTCTCTGGCCAATCTACCCGACGACAAGTTTACATCGATCGAAATCAAAAGAGTTCTACTAGAAGAATATGAAAGGAGAATGTCCAGATTAGATGCCACGGCCGAATACATCAACGAAGCATTGCACATGAGTAAAAAGGCTCAAAACAAGAAAGAAACTAATATGATGAGTGATAGTCCTAGGCAAGCACCCATATGTTTTAACTGTAAAAGAGTTGGTCACATTGCTAACAATTGCCGTGCCAGAATGAACAGAAGCAAGTATAGAGGAAAACCAAGGATGCAATACAGATCAGACAAGAGAGATAGAGATGACGTACAGTCCGCGACACTTGATTAAACGCAATGATATTTTCGCTGTATTTTTGTTTAACAACGTTGAAGTAGATATATTTTATTTTTTCCATATTATGGATCTAATTTAATGAAAATTTACACGTTTACTTTGAAAGGTTATTCATTTAGTAAAAAAATAGTCGCGTTTTTAAGAAAAAGTAGGAATATTCTTGCGACATTTGAATAAACGCGCTTTGTTTTTTCGTTATATCTACACTGTTTTGTGAGTTTCTTTTGTCTTAACTTGTTTACTTAGTAACCGGCATATCATATACAAGGTTATATTGTAAAGGAAAGTTAAACATTTGTGGAAATAACATAATAATGGGTCGTGCTAAACAATTAAGCTGTTCAGAAATTGGTAAAGTTCAAATATTAAAAGAAGAAGGGTATTCGAACAGAGAGATTGCAAGAAGATTAAATAGAAGTGAATTTGTTATACGATCATATCTGAAAAATAAGGAAAATTACGGAAAGTTATACAAAGGCAGAACTAAAGAAAGTTTATCACCAAGAGCCAAAAGGTCAGTTTTACGTATTGCATCGAATTCCACTTACAGTGCAAAGCAAATTGCTGAATAAAATAATTTTCAGAAAAAAAATACACCGACTTCGAAATGCACTAAAAAGTATAAAATAATTTCTATTTCCTAATGAAGTAATTTCTATTTCATTCAATCATACAATTACGTAACATATATGTATGAAACCTATTTACTCGTTAGGTAGTATATTAAATATATTTCAACTTTTTCGAAGGCGGCGCAAAATTAAAGGATTTTCTTGAACATGTCAATCTTTGGACGGCCGTACATGGGCAAAGCTCGTATAGCTATTTTTTTTTTTCTATACATATAACTCGACAGCACGCCGCGAAATATGTGTTAGTGCGTATAGAATGTAACTATGGTCTATCTAGATTCATAGAGTATGCACGGAAGGACTCGATCGCCGCATATACAATAAAGGTAGGGCCCATCTGCCGGAAATTTGGTAATTCCCGCGTCGTGGGCCCCGTTTGTAGGTTCTTAGATCCATGCCTTCCACATGCGAACGAAGTCGATTCAGTTTCATTTATATCAGAAACGTTGTGAAATGAAAATTCAGTCGTTACATTTGCGTATATTACCAGATATATCTATAATGGTTCGTATTCTTCCTCAGGATTTATTAATATGCTGTTAAGATCGCCGTTAGGTTATAAGCAGGAAGGGACTCTTTCAAATCTTTAACTTTCATTTTTATATCCACATCTATTTTTCAAGGAAGAAACTAAATTACGGTCAGCTCTTCAAAACTTAATCACTTCCCAGTCATAATCGTTCGCAATAAACCACACCATAAACGATCGGTAAAAATATTCTCTACTAGCATGCCAAATTGGGTTTTCCCAAACACGTACCCCGAGGAAAGGGAAGAAAAACCCCCGACATTTCCAAAGAAAGGCGATTGGTCAACAATTTCACCCCACCTTAGTTTCAGCCTCACCTTCGAATATACGCCCATATACCAAAGTTAATGAAAAGGCAGCCCCGCTAGTTTTAAGACAGAATTTTTGTAACAACTAAGCAACACACTAAATAAATCAAATCTTTAGTAGAAACGCAAAGTGAGCATTTGCTACATCATCTAAAATTCAGTACACCAGTACATACGAATTTAACAATGCAATACGCCATACCACAATCAACTTGTTATTGGCAGCAACGTTTACTGATGTATTTTTGATTTTGCGCCGCCTCCGAAAAAGTTGAAATATATTTAATATACTACCTAACGAGTAAATAGGTTTCATACATATATGTTACGTAATTGTATGATTGAATGAAATAGAAATTACTTCATTAGGAAATAGAAATTATTTTATACTTTTTAGTGCATTTCGAAGTCGGTGTATTTTTTTTCTGAAAATTATTTTATTTCACGCTTTTTAGTGGAATGGGGAGAATTGTATAGGATAGTGTAAGACAATTGTTTAGGGCTTTTTTTGTCTGCGTAAGTGCCATGAGCATAATTAAGTATAATTCACCAACGTCCGCGGAAACTCATCTTGATGCAGAAGTCGGGGTTAGAGCGGTAAATCTTATTTAGTGTTTTGGGACAGTGCATTGTGATTGCCCTTTTTTGCTTTTCCGGTGCATAGCTCTTGGCGTTCCACTAATATTAATAATAATAGTTCTTCGCTAATATCCAGAAAACTAAAGTTTTCCGTGTAATTTGCATATGAACAAAACTGTTCAGAATCATGTCCGTGACAAGATATGAAAAGCGCACTAAAATCGAGAAAAATTTATTTCGAAAGTTGCTGGTTTTTCTGCAGAAAAATACTTTGCAACTAAAAAATGGAAAATTTTGTAATACTGGTACCAATAGGGAGTCAGACCCTACCGGATGGAAGAGGTTTCGTCCCGATTGGTCATCCCAGTTAGGAGTAATCGGCGAACATACATAGAAAAAAAAAAAAAAAAAAAAAAAAAAATATATATACAGGTCGAATTGAGTAACCTCCTCCTTTTTCGAAGTCGGTTAAAAAGCTAATGCCTCAGCTAGTGTACGAACTGTTCAAAGATATTTGAAAAAGGTACCAATAATCGAAAGAAAATGTTTAAAGAAAAAACCGTGTTTGAAAGACCGCCATAAAAAGAATAGGCTCGAGTTTGCCAGGAAACATATGAATTGGGTGACAGAATGGCAAAAAGTAGTCTTTTCTGACGAAAAGAAGTTTAACTTACAAGGAAAGGCACGCAAGTGTCCCCCTCCGATTTTGATGAAACTTCGTAGGTTTGTTAAGCAGGCAAAAATAAGGGACACGTATTTTTTTTTATCGGCTGAGACGCAGGTTTAAGAGGTGAAACGAGCCCTTAAAGTTTCGACCCCTTTTGGCTATCTCGAAAACCATACGAGATACATTAAAACGTCTAATAGGAAAGTTGTATGGTTTTTTGCGTACAATAACAAGATGTTAACGAATTTTGCAAAATACAATTTGTTTATAGCAAAAAAATATTTCATAACCTTATTTTACAATTTATTCAAATTCGTATAATGACAAAAAGTGTAGAGAATTTTATTACAAATCCATTGATATATATATATATACGATATTGCCTCCTACAATTCCTCTAATTTTTATCATAAAGGTTACGCGCGCGCGCCCACTGACGCTCCACTATACTAAATTGGATGAAGTCGGACGATATTACACTACCAGTCAACGTCATTTTTAAGCATAAGTAAAAAACAATTATGTTTGCGTTATACATAACTGTTAATTTTATTAAATTTGTATTACAAATCATTTATTGTTAAAGTACATAGGTATTCTATGTATGTGTCAATTTTATAGGTAATGAATAGTTTGAATAAATCAGGGAACATAATCGTGGCAATAATGGTATTCTTCGAAAAAATGTTTCAAATACAACGGTTTCCAACATTAAGTATATGTAATAATTGCTACGACACCGCATATGTATATAACATAGTGGTTCATTATGTGATGCGTAGCAAAATTCTACTGTATTTGAAAAATGAGATGGTCTTGATGATATGTATCCACTTTTATGTCATGAACACTTAATGAAGTTTTCAAATTGCGGTGAAGAAAACTGATTATGAACAAGTCATTGTAGTTTTAGAATGCTATTTCGTATGTGGGGATTAATGTCATGTTGCAATATAACAACTATGTCCGAAATGCGACGAACAAAATTTTTCCATACGTGAAATCCGCACACGTATAATAATTGTAAATATTTTGTAGTTCCAGTTAAAATCATAAATAATGTTATTTCTTTATTTATCGGAATAGCTTTGTGAACCCTACGACAACAATGTGCGCTCTAACAATCTAATAATAAAGCTGTTTTGTTATTTATATTTGGAGAATAAACTTCTGTTAACCACGTTTAAACATTTTCTTTTGTAGGTTTTCCGAATGTCGATGCCATAACAAAAATATTTATCGCCTTGAATATGGTCTGCTGTAATCGAAGTTCAAATACTCCATGGCATAAAATGGATACATATCGTCAAGACCACCTCATTTTCAAAATTCCGTATTTTGCTATGCATCACATAATGAACCACTATGCCACATATGTCGTGATGTAGCAATTATTTCATGTGCATGGTGCATCGAAAACCGTTTGAATCATTTCTTCGAGCAATACCGCCATTCCCGTGATTATGATCCCTAATTTATTCAAACTATTCGTTACCTAATAAAATTAACATATAAAATACCTGTGTATTTTAACAATAAATGTTAATTCTAACGCAAATGTAATTGTTTCTCATTTATGCTTATAAATAATGTTGACTGATAGTGTAATATCGTCCGACTTCATCCAATTTAGTATAGTAAGAGCGTCAGTGGGCGCGCGCGCGTAACCTTTATGATAAAAATTAGAGGAATTGTAGGAGGCAATATCGTATATATATATACCAATGGATTTGTAATAAAATTCTCTACACTTTTTGTCATTATACGAATTTGAATAAATTGTAAAATAAGGTTATGAAATATTTTTTTGTTATAAACAAATTGTATTTTGCAAAATTCGTTAACATCCTGTTATTGTACGCAAAAAACCATACAACTTTCCTATTAGACGTTTTAATGTATTTCGTATGGTTTTCGAGATAGCCAAAAGGGGTCGAAACTTTAAGGCCTCGTTTCACCCCTTAAACCTGCGTCTCAGCCGATAAAAAAAAATACGTGTCCCTTATTTTTGCCTGCTTAACAAACCTACGAAGTTTCATCAAAATCGGAGGGGGACACTTGCGTGCCTTTCCTTGTTAGATGGTCCAGATGGATATTCATATTACTATCACGATTTAAGGAAGGAAGAGAGAATTTTTTCACGAAGACAACATGGAGGAGGCTCCATAATGATTTGGGGAGCCATAAGCTCCAAAGGTGTCGTGGATTTAAAAGTTTTAAAAGGGCGCCAAAATTCAAAAACATATTTGGAAACATTAAAAACGGCAAAAATTAAGATATTTAATGTTTTAAAAGACAATCAGTGGATTTTTCAGCAGGATAACGCTGCAATTCATACCGCGAAGGTAGTTAAAAACTGGTTTGAAGAACAAGAAATAACGTGTTTGGAATGGCCAGCATTATCACCGGATGTGAATATAATAGAAAACATTTGGGGATACTTGTCCCGAAAAGTGTATATCAACAACAGACAATTTTCTTCTCGAGAAGAACTGATAAACGCTATTGAAAAGGAATGGAACGACATACCCCTGAATTATATAGAAACGCTGTATAAATCATTGCCAAATCGCATATTTCAAATTATAAATAAGAATGGTGGCTGTACAAAATATTAATAAAATATAATTGTTGCAAAGACATCATATTTTTGCGTTTTAATTACAACGCGTTTATTCAAATGTCGCAAGAATATTCCTACTTTTTCCTGAAAACGCGAATATCTTTATACTAAATGAATAACCTTTCAAAGTAAACGTGTAAATTTTCATTAAATTAGATCCATAATATGGAAAAAATAAAATATATCTACTTCACCATTGTTAAACAAAAATACAGCGAAAATATCATTGCGTTTAATCAAGTGTCGCGGACTGTATTCCTGGTAAGTCTGAATACAATAAGCTTAGAAGACTCTTGGTTATTAGATAGCGGGTGTACGCATCATGTTTGTCGAAGAAAAGATTGGTTCGCGAGCTTCCGACCGATAAACCACGAAATCGTAAATACTGCAGGTGACCCCAACAAACAAGGGGGAACAACACTGAAAGCCGAAGGAATAGGAAATATAAAACTAAAAATGATTGTCGGAAATATTAAAAGAATTGTAGAATTGCAGGATGTTTATTATGTGCCAAATATCAGAAGGAACCTGATGTCTGTATCCAGAATCGAACAGAAAGGAAAGGAACTCTTAATAAAGCATGGTATGGCAAAGGTTAGAAACGTTAGAACGAAGGAAATCATGTGTAGTGCCCATAGAAGAAATGACCTATATGTAGTGGATGCCAAGGTATGCATGGAAAGAGGCCCAACGGAATTATATGCAACCAGCGTGGGAACTGATCAGATATGGCATCAACGATTCTGTCACGTGAGTACTGACACAATAAAACGACTAATTAGAAACAAAAGTGTCACAGGTTTAAACACTAAGGCGAGCAAATATACTTGTGATGCGTGTAATATTGGAAAAGCTACCAAAGTTCCTTGCAAAAGAACAAATGGAAGGCAATCGAAAGAAATCGGCGAGTTAATCCACTCAGATGTGTGTGGACCCATGCCAGAGAATTCCATGGGAGGAAACAGGTACTTTATAACCTTTACGGACGATTTCTCTAGATATACTAACATCGCATGTATAAAATCTAAGGACGAAGTCAAAAGATGCATACAAGAATACATTGCACGAATGGAGCGCGACACTGGAAAGAGAATTAAGAGATTCCGAACCGATAATGGGTTGGAATATTGTAACAAAGAATTAGACGCATTTTTCAGAACGCTGGGCACCAAGCACGAGCGATCAAACGTGGAAACCCCGCAAATGAACGGCATCGCAGAACGAATCAACAGTACACTACTAGATTTGACCCGATCTATGTTAAAATCCTCGCGTCTACCGCAAAAATTTTGGGCAGAAGCAGTGTCAACAGCAGCCTACGTCAGAAATAGAGTATGCCACTCAGCCATAAGCGACGATGTTCCGCTAGCAGTGTGGAGAGACCGAGCACCGAGTGTCCGTCACTTAAAGGTCTATCGGTGCTTAGCGTATGCCCGCCTACCACAACAAGGAAGGAAGAAGCTAGATGATCGAGCGATGGCATGCATCTTTGTTGGTTATTCAGAACAGACACGAGGGTATAGATTATGGTGTCCACAGAAAAATGAAATAATAATCACTAAACACGTTAGATTCGCAGAGGACAAGGTTGGATATGAATGGATACAGGGCAGGGATGCGAACACTTGGAACAGTGGAGGATGGCTAGACAGTAGCGAATCCGAAACGGAAAGCGTCACGCACGAACACATACCTGATGAGATCACAAGCCAGACAGAGCAAAAGGGAGAACCGGAGCACTCGAATAAGAAACCAGTGGGGGGGCGCAGTAGACGCCCAGGACCCCGAAAAATTATAAGGAACCCATACGGACGAAAGGGTAAGCCAACAGAAATTATTAGTAACGATGAAACAGAGAATTCTCTAGCAGGAAGCGATGTAGAAGCCAACTTTTTGCAAATAAATGAGCCACGAGACATTGAAGAAACCCTAGCTTCCCCACAAGCCACGCAATGGAAAGGCGCCATCAAGGAAGAACTAGACAATCTATCCAACAGAAAAACGTGGGAAATTACCAAGCTTCCAGAAGGAAAGAAATGCATAGGTTGCAAGTGGGTATTCAAATTGAAAAGAGATGCGGATGGACGAATTCACCGATACAAGGCAAGACTAGTAGCACAAGGCTATTCCCAACAGAAAGGTTTGGATTACGACGAAACATATGCACCAGTAGCTAGTTTCTCCGTGATTAGAATAATGTTAGCGATATCAGTAAACTTCCAATGGTACACCAGACACATCGACATTAAATGCGCATATTTGTATGGAGAACTAGAAGAGGAAATATTTATGAAGTTACCGCCGTTGCACGAATGTGCAAAAGAAGGATCCGTAGCGAAGCTATTAAGACCGATATACGGATTAAAACAATCCGGAAGGAACTGGAATAGGGAACTAGATCGTTTCCTAGTCGAACAAGAATTCAAAAGACTGAAATCCTCGGGATGCGTATATGTAAAAGAGCATTGGGTAGTCGTAGTCATATATGTAGATGACATCTTTGTTTTTTCCAGAGAGCAAATGCCAATCGTGAAACTAATAGACTCTATCAATAGAGAATATGAAGCCAAAGACTTAGGTGAGATAAGTCATGCCTTAGGAGTGAAGGTGGAGCGGATCAATGATGAAAATGGCTCACTGACACAGACAAGCTACATTGAGACAATTTTAAAGGAGTATAACATGATTGACTGTCGCGGAGCGGCCACACCGTTAGAGCCAGAAACGAGACTTTCAAAGGAAGATGCCCCACGAACACCGAAGGAGAAAGAAAAGATGTCTAAGGTACCGTACAGAAAACTCATTGGAGAATTAATGTATTTAGCTTTGCACACCAGGCCAGACATATTATATGCAGTGACAAAGTTATCCCAGTACAATGCCAATCCTGGAATGACACACTGGCATCAAGCAAAGCACATATTACGTTACCTAAGCAAGACCAAAGATCTAGGACTAAGGTACCCCGTAATTAAAGACCCAAAATTAAAGATATATTCAGACGCAGACTGGGCAGGCGACATCGACAGCAGACTCTCTTATTCAGGTGTGATTACCAAAATTGGAGAAAGCACGGTGGAATGGTACTCATCAAAACAAGGATGCGTATCGACATCCACGATGGAAGCTGAATACATTGCATTATCTCGAAGTGCCAGAGAAGCCGCATGGATACGAATGTTTTTAAAGGAACTAGACTTATTTGAATTTTTGGTTTCAGACACCATCGAAGTTTATTGCGACAATCGAACAGCTATTCATTTCTCTAGGAACAGAGCAGAAAAAAGTAAAACCAAACACATAGATATAGCCTATCACGTGGTGAGGGAAAAAGTAGAAGAAGGTATAATGAACGTTATTTACATCGCCACGAACGAGAACCCAGCAGATGCAATGACGAAGGCATTGAAGCGGCCATTACATATGAAAGCTATTCAAATTTTGGGATTAGGCTCCGCAAAAGTGGGGGATTGATAGTGGTTTGCGTCGACTTTGAATAGCGCGGTTAAGGGAGCATCGAGAAGGTTCTAGTAGACTCGCGATTTCCGCTGGCTACCTCGCGGATCGGAAATTGCGAGTGTATCGTCTTCACTTACCTCGTGGTCGCGTAGCCATAAGCACGTGTTCATCAACGATCGATTGCGAATACATATTATATATATATATATATATCTTTTGTTTTATGTGTGTATATAATTATAACCATTTATATTAATAAAAGCGCGAATCTGCTTACAAAACATAACCGAATTAACCGATTTTCTAATTAATATGTATTAATTTATGTGAACGAATTTATGTGAAATTTTGGAAATTCTGACGTCACGAATTCGTTGAATCTTGGGGTATAAAAGGGCGAGCGAAACCCGTCTCAAATCAGAATAGTCTTCGGAATCGAACGCGACACAAGTCTCATTTCTAAGTATAGTAGGAACAGTTTTCGCTGTAAAAGAGCCGACACGATTCTTAATACTTGACTGGTAAAGCAAGTATACGCCATTTGGATACTTGATCGTGGGTCGTTCTAGTAGCTAGCTAACGCGGGCTCCCCATTCAAACGATCTCGTCTCTGAAACTCCGTCAGGAGAGTGCTATACTTAGCGCCAAGAAAGGCTAAGATATCGAAAGGATAGCTCTCAGCTACTCATCTTGATTTTTGTCGAATTGCTAACGCGCCGTCAGATTCTCGGAGTTCGCTCTGGGTAGTTTCGTAGCCAGCTAACGCAGGCTCCCCATTCGAGCGGCTTGGTCTCTGAAGCCCGTGTCTTTTGGGTGGCAGTTCAGCAATTACGATTTTATATTAGAATCATTTGATTTGCTACCCTGTTAGACTTATACTGTTCACCCTTTACCTGTATCGTTGGGTCGTTCTAGTAGCCAGTGAACAACAGGCTCCCCAATTAAGCGATCTGGTCTTGGCTGTCAGTGTTCGTTTTGACTAAAAGGGTCATGAACAATTAATTGTCGAGTCAGAAGATAAAGAGTAACTGTACCGAAGAAATGAATTATTAAAATCAGATAGAGTTCGGAAATTTAAATCAGTAAAGGAACACTGTTCTCAATTAAGCGTTTTTCCGTAATCGATTATTCCGCGATAGATTTTTTGCGAAAGCGTATTTAGGTACTCTTAGAGAATTGCACTTAGGTCGCATTCCTCGCAAGCGGTAGATTACAAGCGTAATATCCCGTCTAGAATCATTTACACGAATCGAAACATAATTTGTCACTGCGATAATTTCAGAAGCGAGAACCGAACATATATAATTATAGATTCCAGTCAGCCTTAGATACAAGCGAGTATCTTTCCAGTTCTCACGATAATTATTATTTGATTTATAATTTGTTAATTTCTCAATCGTTTATTACGTGCCGTCCAATTGTCAATTTCTATTATTCTTCATCATTATTATTATTATACCAAACCTACTTAGTTCTTTAATCAAACATTTATAATTCATTATTTCGATATTATTGTTATTTGTTAGTTTTAATTTCCGTTCTTGAATAAATTTAAGTTATTGAAAGATTCTGATCTGTGGATTTCACTCCTTAACCGCACACCACACGAATCCCACAAACTTTATTAGGAAAACGAGTCGTTCAGAGGATAAAAGCCGCTCTTTACCTTACTAGCACTAGTAACTAACTAAACTTAGGTTCTAGGGACGTTACAAATGTACAGTATTTAGCTGTAACTGAATTATTGCCACACTTATTGTTTAATAATACCAGAATCGGTCTTGACATTGGCTATGAAATGGCTGTAAATGGTCATATTGAAATTGATAACGGTAATGAAGGATTCCCAAATTTGAAGAACGGTTTAATTATGTTTTACCAACAGTATACATACGGAATTCTTACCGCGAATTTTATATCAGTCGCTGTATCATGCAGCAAACAGTCTGAAAGTCCGTGCTATTGGTTGTTTGATTCCCACGCAAGAGGTCCGAAAGGATATAAAGCACCGTCACGGGGCCTTTCATGCTGTATGAATGTTAAATGTGCAATCTAAATTCGGATATTGGCGCCAGTAATTTATTCTGTTACTGTCACTAGATGGCATGTGGAAAAAAGGGGGTTATATATATGTTGTTGTATATCCGTAAGAGCGTCGCGTCCTATTTTGTTGTTCTATTCTGTTTGTAATGAGGTAATGTGGTGTAATACCCTTTCCTATTCGATTTAAACTTTATATTATATTATTATGCATAGTTCAAAATATATTGATCATAAAGAAAAGTAAAACACGTGTCGCTTCATTTAAGTAAAACCTGCTAACAAAGGTTATGGGCCCAGAGAGCACGTGGTAAGAGAACAAAGAAAGGGGTCGAATAGTAATAAAGGTAAAAGACGTTAAAAACGGAAAAAAGCGATTGTAAAAAAAAAGAAAAGGAAAATAAAAAGTAAAAAAGGATTGTGAAGATGTGTGCTGCATTATTTAATTCGAATCTGGATGATTGCGTTGAAAAATTGAAAGATGCGGATGGATATCCGTTGTGGAAATTTCAAGTGGAAATTCATTTAGAGGCTTTGGATCTCTTATCCACAGTGATACAAGCACCAACAGAAGCAGAAACCTTGAGTGCAGAGTGGAAAGGTAAAGATGCAAGGGCCAGGAGAATAATTGTGAGTACGTTAGAACAGCAATCACTAGTACACATAGTCACATGCCAGAATGCACATGATATGTGGAATAGACTGAGAGGTATATATGAGAGAGACTCATTACAGCAGAAATATACACTTATGCAAGAGTTTTTTGAATACAAAAAGAAAGATGAGACGGATATAGCGACTTTTACAACAGATTTAAAAAATTTATCTTTCAAACTTAAAGGGCTAGGAGAAGAGATTAATGAAGTGATGGTTATATCAAAAATTTTATCAGCATTACCAGAAAAGTATCGTTATTTCATAAGTGCATGAGAATCGTCATCAGCAACTGAGAGAACACCAACAAACCTGACAGCGAGACTCCTAGTCGAAGAAGCTAGAAATACCAAAGAAAAGGAAGAAATGGTAGCCTTTAAAACAGAGGAGAAGGGATGGCAGAAACCCAGTAAGAAGGGATATGCAGAGTATACAAGTAAGAGTAAAGACAATAAAAAATTGGATTTTATGAGATGTTACAATTGTCAGAAAGTAGGGCATATGGCAAAGAATTGTAGAGTTGAGATCAAAAGTTGCAAATTCTGCAAGAAAACTAATCATTTGGAGAAAGACTGTTTTTTCAGAAATCAAAAAGAAAAATTTAAAAAAGAAGAAAGTCCAAAAGTAGCGTTCTTAACACATGAAGCAGGTGCAGGATGGATAGTAGATTCTGGTGCGACAGCACATATGACAAACAATTTAGAGTGCTTGAAAAATAGCAGGCCAGTAAACCTTCAGTGAGTACAATAGACAAGCAAGGAGGAAGAATAGAATTTTAGAATGGTCTAGTAAGAATAAGTAAAAATGAAAGTGTGATCTTCGAAGGAAAAAGAAGTGAGGCAGGATTGTATGCTGTAAAAGAGGTAAATAAAAAAGATAGTGCATTTATAACTATAAATTATAATCCTGTGGAGTTGTGGCATCATAGGTTAGGACATTTAAGCCCAGGTAATATGATGAGACTTTTGAATATATCAGAGGGTATGAATATAACAAGAGACCAGATTTTACAACAAATTAAAAAATGTGATAGATGTTTGGAAGCTAATTTAAGTAGGCAACCATTTGATAACCAAAGAAAGAAGGCCACTCAACCTTTGGAAATAATACACACAGATGTCTGTGGACCCATTAGTCCAGCAACATGGGATAGAAAAAGATACTTTATAACTTTTATAGATGATTATACGAATTTTGTTACAGTGTATATAATGGAATCAAAAGAAGAGGTTTTATCAAAAGTAATAGAATTTATTAAAATGGCAGAGGTCAAGTGGGAAAAGAACACTAAAGAAATTCGGTGTGATAATGGGACGGAATATACTAATAATAATTTAAAGATATGGTGTAGAGAAAGAGGCATTCAGTTAAACTATACACCACCATATACACCACAATTGAATGGTAAAGCAGAAAGGATGAACAGAACCTTAGTAGAGAACGTAAGAGCTATGATAAATAGTCAACAGCAAAAAATGTTATGGGGTGAGGCAGTTAGAGTAGCTGCATACCTGCATAATAGGAGTCCCACAAAAATAAATGAGAAAACAGCGTATGAATGTTGGTATAAAAAACAACCATGTCTAAAAAATTTAAAAATTGTTGGTTGCACAACTTACTTTAAAGACTTAAGACAATTAAAAAAACTTGACAATAGAGGAAGAAAAGGAAAATTCGTAGGATACACTCTTACAGGTTATAGAATATGGGATCCTGAAAAACGAAGAATTTTTGTATCGAGGGATGTGCGATTCCAAGAAGATAGGGACTTGGAAATGCATAGAGAGGAGAAACAAGATCGAGAGTTAATGAAACATAGAAGAGGAAAATTGATAATAGAGGAAGAGAGAGAGAGTAGAGAGATCAATGAAACTGAGAATGAATCACTAACAGAGGAAGAGTATTGGACGGATACGGGAGAACAGGATGATACAATTAGGGAATCCACAGAAGAGATAGATAGCGAACAAGAGATGAACATAGATAATACACTGAGAGAAATAAGGGAGGAAGAAAGTGAAAGAGAATTGAGAAGATCAACCAGAACTAAAAGATTTCCAGAAAGATACAATGACTATGTTTTCCTGACATATCAAGAGGTCATGGAAGATGGAGACAGAGAGAATTAGAGTAGAGAGTAGATGGGTATTTCAGGTTAAAGAAGGAAATAGATACAAAGCCAGATTAGTGGCAAGGGGGTTTGAACAGAAATCAGGAATAGATTATGAGGAGTTGTTCAGTCCTGTAATAAATAGTTCAACATTAAGAATATTATTTGTCCTTGCAGTACAACAAGAGATGCAGTTTGTTAAATTTGATGTAAAAACAGCTTTTTTATATGGCGACTTAGAGGAAGATATATATATGCAACTTCCAGAAGGGTATCAACGACATGGAAGAAAATTTTGTAAATTAAAAAAGGCCCTTTATGGACTGAAACAAGCATCTTATTGCTGGAATAAAAAATTTACACAGGCACTGAGTGATCAAGGCTTGAAACCATTGGGGACAGAGAAATGTATTTTCAAGTTAGATGGAGAACTAATATATCTAGCAATTCATGTAGGTGATGGGATAATTTTTGGAAGGAATAAGAAAATACTAATGGACTTGGTCAACAAATTAAGGGAGTATTTTGAAATTAAATTAGATAATAACCCTGATATTTTTCTAGGTATAGAGATAGTTAAAAAGGATAATGGTGCTGTCAAACTAAAACAGACAAAATACTTAGAAAAAATCTTAGAGACTTATGGCATGCAGACATCAAAAGCAGTGGACACGCCTATGCTAATGAATGTTAAAGGAGGAGAAGGGAGTAGAGGAAACACTTTTCCTTACAGAGAAGCAATTGGCAGTTTGTTGTTCTTGACAACGAAGACGAGACCTGACATAAATTATGCGGTAATGTTTTGCAGTAGGAAAGTAGAAAAACCAAGTAATACAGATATTGCGAATGTTAAAAGGATTATGAAATACTTACAAGGAACTAGAGATCTTGGTATAATGTTTAATAAAAATGATGTGAATATTCTTAAAGCTTATTGTGATGCGGATTATGCAGGGGATGTAGAGACTAGAAAGAGTACTTCGGGTTATGTTATAGAATTAAATGGTAATATTATTAGTTGGGCGTCGCGTAAACAACCAATCGTAGTGCTATCAAGCACAGAAGCTGAATTTATAGCGGCTGCGGAATGCTGTAAAGAGTTGTTATATCTGAAAGGGGTAATAGAGGAATTACTGGAAAAAAAGATACAGGTGGAAATGTTTATTGATAACCAAAGTGCGATAAGACTGATTAATACAAGTATATTAAATAGGAGATCGAAACATATAGACGTGCGCTACCGGTTTATAGAAGAACAAGTTAAAGAAAATAACATTAAAATAATATACTGTAATACTCAGGAACAAATTGCGGATATATTTACAAAACCCCTAGGTAGTGTTAAGTTTGTAAAATTTAGAAATGGGTTAGTGCAATAAGAAAAGGCATAAGGAGAATTTAGATTGAGAAGGGATGTTAAATGTGCAATCTAAATTCGGATATTGGCGCCAGTAATTTATTCTGTTACTGTCACTAGATGGCATGTGGAAAAAAGGGGGTTATACAGTCCGCGACACTTGATTAAACGCAATGATATTTTCGCTGTATTTTTGTTTAACAACGTTGAAGTAGATATATTTTATTTTTTCCATATTATGGATCTAATTTAATGAAAATTTACACGTTTACTTTGAAAGGTTATTCATTTAGTAAAAAAATAGTCGCGTTTTTAAGAAAAAGTAGGAATATTCTTGCGACATTTGAATAAACGCGCTTCGTTTTTTCGTTATATCTACACTGTTTTGTGAGTTTCTTTTGTCTTAACTTGTTTACTTAGTAACCGGCATATCATATACAAGGTTATATTGTAAAGGAAAGTTAAACATTTGTGGAAATAACATAATAATGGGTCGTGCTAAACAATTAAGCTGTTCAGAAATTGGTAAAGTTCAAATATTAAAAGAAGAAGGGTATTCGAACAGAGAGATTGCAAGAAGATTAAATAGAAGTGAATTTGTTATACGATCATATCTGAAAAATAAGGAAAATTACGGAAAGTTATACAAAGGCAGAACTAAAGAAAGTTTATCACCAAGAGCCAAAAGGTCAGTTTTACGTATTGCATCGAATTCCACTTACAGTGCAAAGCAAATTGCTGAAAAAGCTAATGTCTCAGCTAGTGTACGAACTGTTCAAAGATATTTGAAAAAGGTACCAATAATCGAAAGAAAATGTTTAAAGAAAAAACCGTGTTTGAAAGACCGCCATAAAAAGAATAGGCTCGAGTTTGCCAGGAAACATATGAATTGGGTGACAGAATGGCAAAAAGTAGTCTTTTCTGACGAAAAGAAGTTTAACTTAGATGGTCCAGATGGATATTCATATTACTATCACGATTTAAGGAAGGAAGAGAGAATTTTTTCACGAAGACAACATGGAGGAGGCTCCATAATGATTTGGGGAGCCATAAGCTCCAAAGGTGTTGTTACGCGAAAATATGTTACGCGAAAATATTTGAAACCGCGCGGTTACGCTCCCGATCCTGAGCTTCGTTAGATGCACGCATAGGACAAGATGCATTAGCGCCACTTCCTGGGCGATGCGACGCCTACGCTTAGGAGAGGGGGAAAAGGGACTGAGTTTTAGCTACGCGCGATGCACGCGAGTCAGTAGTTTTTTGTGCGTTACGCCCTAGTGGTTCTTCCTTCAGTTATTTTCAAAGTCAGTGATATTTTGCGACGAGTTGTAATCCCGCTTAATTGTCAGGTATGTTAAGCTATCATACCACTAAAACCTTTCTACAACAACACACGCGGTCGCAAGACCCGTAGAGAAGTACGTACATCGTACTATCTCTGACTACACACACGCGGTCGCAAGACCCGTAGAGAAGTACGTACATCGTACTATCTCTGACTACACGCACGCGGTCGCAAGACCCGTAGAGAAGTACGTACATCGTACTATCTCTGACTACACACACGCGGTCGCAAGACCCGTAGAGAAGTACGTACATCGTACTATCTCTGACTACACACACGCGGTCGCAAGACCCGTAGAGAAATACGTACATCGTATTGTCTCTGATTACACACATGCGGTCGTAAGGCCCGTAGAGGGGCGCGTCCATCGCGCTCTCTCTGACTCTGCACGCGTCATTTTCATGACCCGTTCGGGTTTGCGCCCTGCGCAATCACCCTAGTTGCAAACACACACATCTCACACTCACACAAAATAATTAAATACACGAAATTCTTTTTCACGAGGTTTTTTGGCCGCAAGGTCTTTTTCCTCGGGGTTTACACCCAAAATTATTGTTGTTTTTTATTTTAATGACACCTGTCCTTTTTTGCATGAATAACGGGATTCAGATACGAGGTTTGAGTCTCGACGCCTTAACAATTGGTGCCTCCTGTGAGGTGTGAGCCGCTTACAACCAGCGTATTACAACAAGCTGTGTAATTGCCACGTGCTACAGCCCAGCGTTGGAAAGTTACAAGACGAAGAAGAAGACGTATTCAACGGACGTAATTCCGCCTTGTTGCTGCCTACAGTCATCCTAACGTACTAACAATTCAGATAAGTCTAGTTATTTATTTCTGACTTATCTTTTATTCTTCGCTTCGTTGTACTTCGTTATTCGAAATGACTTCTCGCGTCGCATATATAGCTCAAAAGCGCACGTCGCTTAAAAGCCAGATAACTGCATTGCGCAACGGCATTCAGCAGAAAAAGATTAATAGCGTAAATGCAAAATTACGTCTTCATCGCGTTAGAGAACTTTTTACTGCGTACGAAAAACTTCACGATGAGCTCGCTCTGTTAGACGCGACGGACGTAGGGCTTGAACAAATAGACGAGATACGCGATAGTTTCTACGACGTTGCAGCCCAGGTCGATTCTATACAAAGCGACGGCGGGTCTCCCTCAAGTGCGTCGCTCGTAAATAACCCCCTTGGCAGCTCAACGTTCATCGAGAGGCAACGACAGTTTCAACTGCCCGTAGCCGAATTGCCTAAATTCAACGGAGACCATAAAAAGTGGCTCTCATTCAAAAATACATTTTTGTCCATGATAGACGCAAGTACCGATATCAGTGATTTGAGTAAATTCCTGTATTTGAGAAATTCCCTTACTGGCCCAGCGTTGAGTAAGCTGACACGTTTTGACGCCAGCGCCGAAAATTACAAGCACGCGTGGGCTTTGTTGGTTGATTCATACGAAAAGCGACGCATTTTAATAAGCCGTCATTATGATGGTATTCTCGATATTGCTCGAATGACCACCGCGACTCCAGAAGGGTTATCTAGAATGATCGACGAAGTTCGTCAGCATTTAAACATGCTCGAATCATTACAAGTAAAACCTCATCACGGGTTAATTGTTCGGCTTCTTGAAAGAGCGCTTCCTCTCGACGTACGTCAAAAATGGGAGGAGTCTCTCGACCTCGACACTCTTCCCACATTAGATCAATTTTGTAAGTTTATCGGCGCGACCGTATACCGACTTTCCACTCTAGAGAGTAGTACCTCTCGTAGTAGGGACGGAATTCGTGAAAAACGTCGTGTTGACCGCGAAGCGTCCTCGTCTAAGACACGAAGGATGGATTCGGGCGTGAAAACTTTCGTTACTGCTGCTTCTAGCCCTTGCGTTCATTGCCAAGGAAATCATGCTATAACCAGATGTTCTGGGTTCGAGGGATTGAATACCAGTCAACGATGGGTAATTGTGAGGGCGAAAAAGCTCTGCCGGAATTGTCTCCGTGCACACCCTGGTATCTGTAGTGCGTCTCGTTGCAGACGTTGTGGTCGTTTTCACCACACACTCCTTCATTCCAGTACTTTAAATCAAACCGCCTCACGCCCAACGCAATCTTCCGAAAAAACTCCTAATGCATCTACAGAAAACGAGAAATCGGCATGACTAGTCGTGGACACGTTCGCCACAATTTCGCGGGCATCTCGTGCGCAACTGATGATGAGCGCCATGGTGCGCGCTCGTAGTGCGAGCGGCGAGTACTTGCAAGCTCGAGTTTTGCTCGATTCTTGCGCTACTGCACATTTCATTACGGAGGAATTTGCAAACAAATTAAAATTACGCAAGCATCTGTGTCCTATTCCCATCGGTGCAATTAATGGCATGCACACCATATCGAAATATAGCGTAGAAGTCCATTTTCGTTCCATGCATAATGATTTTTCCAAAAATCTAACGTTCCTCACTTTGCCAAAAATAGCTGATTTGGTACCGGAAGAAAGTTTTGCACGTGAGTCGATTAAAATCCCGGCCAACTTGAAATTAGCGGACCCTCTGTTTCACATACCTCGACCAGTGGATATGTTGATAGGTTCGGGGGCTACTTTGTCCTTACTTTCGATCGGCCAAATAAGCCTGGCGCATAATAACGGCGATCTAATTCTACAAAAAACCCAATTAGGCTGGGTAATTGCCGGAGGTTTCGGCGGTGAAAAAACAAGTTCCGCAGCAACTTGTAACCTGACTAACCTTTCTGATCAATTGGTCAAATTCTGGGCAATTGAAGATGCAACTTCTAAATCCTCCAAGACCTCAGAGGAGTCGTCGTGTGAAAACCATTACGCGAAAGAAACAACACGCGGCGCGGATGGGAGGTATATTGTGCGTTTACCTTTTCGAAGTAATGGCCGTGATCTTGGAAATTCGCGCTCTATAGCGCTAAGACGTTTCCATTCCCTCCAGCGTAAGCTAAATTCAAATCTTGAATTAAAAACCGAATATTACAAGGTAATGCAAGAGTACATTGACCTTGGGCATATGTCCCTCGTTTGCGACGAAAATGCGAATGGTTATTATCTTCCTCACCACGCCGTCACGAAAATGTCCAGCAGCACGACTAAGGTTCGTGTCGTCTTTGACGCCTCAGCTAAGACGGATAGGGGCATTTCTTTGAACGATATTCTTATGATAGGTCCCACGATTCAACCCACTTTGTTTGAACAGTTGTTGCGTTTTCGATCACACATTTATGTCCTAACAGCCGACATTGAGAAAATGTATCGGCAGGTTTTAATCCATCCGGATGACCGTCGCTATCAGCGCATATTCTGGTATCATAACGGCGAAATCAAAGTTTGGGAGCTCCGCACGGTAACTTTCGGCGTATCTTCCGCCGCATTTTTAGCGATTCGGACTGTTTCTCAACTTGCAAATGACGAAAAGGAAAGGTTTCCGTTAGCTTCACGTATCCTCAACCGGGATTTGTACGTTGACAATTTATTGACAGGTGCAAACTCCCTGGAAGAAGTATTGCAAATTCGGGATGAGATAATCGAGCTTCTGAAAAGCGGTGGTTTCAATATGCGCCAGTGGGCTTCGAATCATCACCACGCGCTCGACAATATAACAGAAAAGATTTTCGACTTGGATCACGCGATAGAAGAAAATCCGATTTTAAAGACGTTAGGGGTTGTGTGGAATTCTCAATTGGACAATTTTACTTACACGGTGAGCGCGATTGATTTGACGGGTAAAATCACGAAGCGGAGCATCCTAGCGAACATTGCAAAAATCTTCGATCCATTGGGTTTATTGGGTCCCATCATTTTGGTTGCAAAACGGATCATGCAGGATTGCTGGAAATTAAAAATTGGCTGGGACGAATCAGTGCCTCAGGAGTTGTATGTACGATGGAGTTCATACGCCGAACAGCTCAATTTCATTCGCGATCTAAGCATAGACCGACGAATTTTAGGCGAAAATCCGAATCGGATCGAGGTACACGGGTTCTGCGATGCCAGTAAGCATGGTTACGGGGCGTGCATTTACATACGGTCAACCAAGTCGAACGGATCCGTCCTCGTCCGATTGGCGTGCTCTAAGTCTCGAGTTGCGCCCATTAAAGAGATCACGATTCCGCGCCTCGAATTATGCAGCGCTCAGATCCTCGCTCGGCTGCATAAAGAAGCGCTTCCAACTTTCCACTTTCCGATCGTCCGAACAATATTTTGGTCAGATTCAACTATTGTTTTACAATGGCTTAGGAAATCTCCGCGCTTACTAAAGACGTTCGAGGGAAATCGTGTCGCAGAAATACAAACGCTTGATAATTCAGTCGAATGGCGACATGTACGGTCCTGCAATAATCCGGCAGACGCATTGTCGCGAGGACAAAGTCCTTCGGATTTTTTACAGAATCCCAGCTGGTTTAAAGGGCCCAGCTGGCTTAGCCAACCCGAAGGTCAGTGGCCTATTGGCGCTGATCTTCCCGTTTCCGAACTTCCTGGATTAAGGAAAAACATATGTTTAACCACGATTCCCGTTGTTAATGAATTCTTCAATCGTTTCTCTTCTTATTCCCGGCTCTTGAATATTATTTCATTCGTTTATCGTTTTCGACGCTCTAACCACCACAAAGGAAGTTCCGTTAGCGTGCAAGAGAGATTAGAGACCGAGAGAAAGGTCATTTACATTATCCAAAGGGAACGTTATAGCGACGAGATCGAACGCCTATCAAAATCGAATCGAGTCAAGAATAGCAGACTCGCCGCGCTCGACCCATTCCTCGACGAGCACGGTTTGTTGCGAGTTGGCGGTCGATTGTTTAATGCAAAAATTCCTGCTGATCAAAAGCATCCCATTTTGCTGCCGTCGCACCACCACGTCACGGACTTGATTATTCGTGAAATTCATGAAAGGACCTATCATGCCGGTATTCAGAATACCTTGCATACTGTGCGACATCGGTATTGGCTGCTTGACGGGAAGAATCAGGTGCGAAAGATTGTGCGTCATTGCGTCACATGTATTCGTCATCGGCCGTCTCCATTACAGATACATATGGGAAATTTACCTAAATCCCGTGTCGAAAGGGCCCCGGTTTTCGATCATACCGGCGTAGATTTCTTCGGACCGATCTTTATTAAAGAAAAAAGGCATCGCAACCGGGCTCGAATCAAATCTTACGGTTGTGTCTTCATATGTATGGCGACAAAGGCGGTACATATCGAGATCGTAAGTGATTTGACCACTGAAGGTTTCTTAGGTGCGCTCCGACGTTTCATCGGTCGTAGAGCCATACCATCACATGTTTACTCCGATAATGGCACGAATTTCGTCGGCGCGAACAATAAGCTTCGCGAGTTGTATGCTCTGTTCGGTTCCGAACATTTTCAAAATGACGTGGGCAATTTTGCATTGCAAAAAAATATTAATTGGCACTTCAATCCGCCGGTATCTCCGCATTTCGGTGGTTTATGGGAGGCCGCCGTGAAATCCTTCAAACATCACTTTAAACGCGTTATAGGCGAGCAATTGCTTACCTTTGAGGAAATCAACACCTTCGCGATTGAAGTGGAAGCAATTTTGAACTCTCGTCCGCTATGTTCCCTTAGTACCGATCCGAATGACCCAGTAGCTTTAACACCTGCTCATTTACTAGTTGGCCGCCCTCTCACTATGCTCCCCGAGGAGAACTTGTCCTCTGTTCCAGCGAATCGTCTCACGGTCTGGAGATTTATTACCAAGGCACGCCAGGACTTTTGGAAGAGATGGCAATTGGAGTATCTGAGTGAATTGCAGAAGCGGCAAAAGTGGTACAACGGGAATAGCGAGCTTGAACTAGGATCCGTCGTCCTCGTCATCGATAAAAATCAGCCGTGCATGAGGTGGCTACTGGGAGTGGTCCAGGAGGTTTATCCCGGAAGTGATGGGAACACTCGAGTCGCCACCGTGAAGACAGCCCAAGGAGCCGTTAAACGGAATATTACGTAATTATGCCTACTGCCCACTGTGGCTTAGATATTGTAATTTGATTGTACCATCGCACACACACACACACACATACATATCACAGTTTTATCATTTTTTTCTCTTCTTGCTCGCTTCCCTCGCAACGGGGGGAGTATGTTACGCGAAAATATGTTACGCGAAAATATTTGAAACCGCGCGGTTACGCTCCCGATCCTGAGCTTCGTTAGATGCACGCATAGGACAAGATGCATTAGCGCCACTTCCTGGGCGATGCGACGCCTACGCTTAGGAGAGGGGGAAAAGGGACTGAGTTTTAGCTACGCGCGATGCACGCGAGTCAGTAGTTTTTTGTGCGTTACGCCCTAGTGGTTCTTCCTTCAGTTATTTTCAAAGTCAGTGATATTTTGCGACGAGTTGTAATCCCGCTTAATTGTCAGGTATGTTAAGCTATCATACCACTAAAACCTTTCTACAACAACACACGCGGTCGCAAGACCCGTAGAGAAGTACGTACATCGTACTATCTCTGACTACACACACGCGGTCGCAAGACCCGTAGAGAAGTACGTACATCGTACTATCTCTGACTACACGCACGCGGTCGCAAGACCCGTAGAGAAGTACGTACATCGTACTATCTCTGACTACACACACGCGGTCGCAAGACCCGTAGAGAAATACGTACATCGTATTGTCTCTGATTACACACATGCGGTCGTAAGGCCCGTAGAGGGGCGCGTCCATCGCGCTCTCTCTGACTCTGCACGCGTCATTTTCATGACCCGTTCGGGTTTGCGCCCTGCGCAATCACCCTAGTTGCAAACACACACATCTCACACTCACACAAAATAATTAAATACACGAAATTCTTTTTCACGAGGTTTTTTGGCCGCAAGGTCTTTTTCCTCGGGGTTTACACCCAAAATTATTGTTGTTTTTTATTTTAATGACACCTGTCCTTTTTTGCATGAATAACGGGATTCAGATACGAGGTTTGAGTCTCGACGCCTTAACAGGTGTCGTGGATTTAAAAGTTTTAAAAGGGCGCCAAAATTCAAAAACATATTTGGAAACATTAAAAACGGCAAAAATTAAGATATTTAATGTTTTAAAAGACAATCAGTGGATTTTTCAGCAGGATAACGCTGCAATTCATACCGCGAAGGTAGTTAAAAACTGGTTTGAAGAACAAGAAATAACGTGTTTGGAATGGCCAGCATTATCACCGGATGTGAATATAATAGAAAACATTTGGGGATACTTGTCCCGAAAAGTGTATATCAACAACAGACAATTTTCTTCTCGAGAAGAACTGATAAACGCTATTGAAAAGGAATGGAACGATATACCCCTGAATTATATAGAAACGCTGTATAAATCATTGCCAAATCGCATATTTCAAATTATAAATAAGAATGGTGGCTGTACAAAATATTAATAAAATATAATTGTTGCAAAGACATCATATTTTTGCGTTTTAATTACAACGCGTTTATTCAAATGTCGCAAGAATATTCCTACTTTTTCCTGAAAACGCGAATATCTTTATACTAAATGAATAACCTTTCAAAGTAAACGTGTAAATTTTCATTAAATTAGATCCATAATATGGAAAAAATAAAATATATCTACTTCACCATTGTTAAAAAAAAATACAGCGAAAATATCATTGCGTTTAATCAAGTGTCGCGGACTGTATATATGTTGGTGTATATCCGTAAGAGCGTCGCGTCCTATTTTGTTGTTCTATTCTGTTTGTAATGAGGTAATGTGGTGTAATACCCTTTCCTATTCGATTTAAACTTTATATTATATTATTATGCATAGTTCAAAATATATTGATCATAAAGTAAAGTAAAACACGTGTCGCTTCATTTAAGTAAAACCAGCTAGCAATGAAAGTTACGAATATTGATGATTTACACATAATCTTGCGTCGTAATTTATATGGTAAAGGAGGCAATAGCAATGTGCTAAATATCTACTCATTAACACCTGTAGCAATTGCACCCGTAAGGAATAGATTTCCACAAGTAGAAAGGATGCAACAATTACCTGTTGCGACTACTGATACAGAGTCTAGCGAGGCACAAGTTGTTTTCGCAACAAGTATGTTACATCCGATTGATGACGATATTCCCAATATCGATAATATCGTCTCTATCGGTAATAATAACAACACAGACGAAAATGACCCGATAAGATTGGCGAATATACATAGAAAAACTGTGCCTCCTTTGAACTTAGAGAGGGAAAGAAGAATGGAAGAACTGTGTTGGTTCTTTCTATTTCCAGATGGAAAAAATGGTTTCGGAGAGCACCGAGATATCTCAATAACACCACTGGATTACTTCCAAGCGCGTATTCTGAGCAATGACAAACGATTTCAACGAACAGATTATTTGTTCTTCGCATTATCTGTTGTTGAATATTACCGCGCAAAAGCTAGTGTTTCAGTATCATGTAGAATGCGCCAAGGAGAACATACTGCACAGCGATTAGTAGATAATATGCACCTCACGATGAGAAATATAAGAGGATCGGTGTCATACTGGAAACGTTGCTGTTCTGAATTAATCGCCATGGTTCGAAGTATTGGACCGCCCACATGGTTTGCTACCTTCTCTTGCAATGATTTAAACTGGCCAGATATGTTGAAAGCGTTACTCTTATCCGATGGTCGTCCCATTACCGAATTTGAAAACCTAACTTTTGTGGATCGACTAAAGTTGGTTGAAAAATATCCAGTAGTTATAGCAAGACAATTTACGGTACGAGTAAACGCGTTGATGCAGTATTTAAAAAACTCTCATTGTTTAGGTGGCGTTGTTACTGATTTTTGGTATAGAATTGAATTTCAGAATAGGGGAAGTCCACATTTACACATGCTAATTTGGTGTGAAAATGTACCTGATTTCCTTAGCAACGAAGGGCTTAACGTTATTGAGAAAGTTGTATCGTGTTCATTGGAAGTAGAAAACCAAGATATAAGCGACATAGTACAAAGAGTCCAAATTCATAAACATTCTGATACATGTTACAAAGATCGTAATAATCGTTGTTGTCGTTTTGGATTTCCTAGACCGATAAGTGAAACAACGATGTGCTTGGGTCCAGATGACACACTTGCCAACAATGGACGTTTTTGTGTACTTAAGAGAACCGTAAATGAAGTTATGGTAAATAATTACAATCCAACTCTTTTAAAGCTGTGGGAAGCAAACATGGATATTCAACCATGCGGAAATGTTACAGCAATTGCATATTATATTGCGAAATACGCAAGTAAGTGCGAGCCGCAGGATACAGGAGACGTTATTAAAGAAGCCGTTTCCTGTGCAAAACGCCGCGGCGGTACCGTCTGCAATCAATTATTTTCGGTATCTATGGCAATTTTGTCCCAACGAATGGTCAGTGCTGCAGAATGTGCTTATCAATTATGCCATCTGCCTCTTAAAATGAGCTCGCGAAAAGCTGTATTTATAAACAGCTGTCGGCCTGAGCAGAGATATAGAATTTTGCGTTTTGAAGGATATGAAACATCATTTTTCAATAACATATTCGATCGTTACGCAAAGAGACCGGACAGTCTAGATAATTTGAGCTTACAATTAGTAATTTAAGAAACAAGTCATTTTGACCCCTCCGGTAAAAATAGGTATAAGTCAATCATCGGTAGTTTTAGTGTTAACACGTTCACACCGGGGCCGATTTTAATTTGTTTTGCTATGAGGCGGCGCTCAAATTAATACAGTAAAGACTGGATAACTGCAACGAAATCGGGACCCAAGCGTTGCAGTTATCGAGTCCTGGTGTCGATTTTGTGTTTACATTTGGCTCGAGTCGAGCGCCGAACGTAGAAAAGGACAGAGATTGAAAGAGAGAGAGGTCCGAGGAAAGAAACAATCGGTCGAGATGTATCGATGTGACAACACTAATGCAACAGTAAAACTTTTTTATTTTTTGGTTTTGCTTAATATTACTTTTACCAATGTAATTGTGAGATTCTCCTGCTCAAAATAAGACCAAACAAGGCATAATTTGAACAACATTTGTTTATGTAGTAATAATGTTTGTTTCTTGGAGTGTACTGAGGTACGATTTTGTATGAAACCAAAAGACCATTACTCCTCGGACTTTTCTAAAAATTTAATTTTAAATAGTCTCTCTCGTTCGCTCTCTGTCCTTTCCTACGTTTAGCGGTCGACGCGAGTCAAATGTAAACAAAGAATAGACACCAGGACTCGATAACTGCAACGCTTCTGTCCCGATTTCGTTGCAGTTATCCAGTCGACAGTTTTCATTGATCATCCTTTTGTGCGCGACAAGTATTTTTATATATATTTTTTTCAAAGTGTTGTTTAAAGTGTTCAATATGGCAACCAAGAAGAACACAACGACACTGACCATGGAGGACCGTTTGAAAGTGCTAAATGATTTACAAACATTTAGTGTTTCTAGTATTGCTAGAAAATTTAACGTCCATAAGTCGACAATTTGTAGAATCAAAAATAATGCACCAAAAATTATGCAATTTTTTGACAAAAGCAAGGTGCAACGGAAACGCCGAAGGATACGTGCATCTGCACACAATTTATTAGAGCAGAATTTGCTGACATGGTTCAATGAGAGGAGAACCCTTGGCGATTTTATATCAAATGCTGCGCTTTTGGAGAAAGCGGTCGAACTGAAGGATAATATGGGATTACCATCGACATTTAAAGTCAGCAAAGGATGGTTAACAGGCTTTAAAAATCGAAACAACATACGTCTAGTTCGGGTGTATGGAGAAAGTGCGAGTGCCGATGAAGATGCAGCGACAAAATTCACTGCAGATTTTAAAAAGTTATTAGAAGAAGATGATATAAATACGGAAAACATTTATAATATGGATGAGACTGGACTTCTCTGGAAAACCTTACTGCCGAAAACATTAGCGGACAGAACAGAAAAAATTATAAAAGGTTTTAAAAGCCGTAAAGAACGTATTACGGTAGGATTATGTGCAAATGCATCCGGGATGCACAAGTTACTGCCGCTTGTCATTAATAAATATAAAAATCCGAGAGCGTTAAAACATTGCAAAAGCAGTTTGCCCGTAGTTTTCAAATCACAGAAGAACGCATGGGTGAGTCAGACATTGTTTATAGATTTGTAACGTCCCCGGGGAAGACAAGTTCCAGTCGATAAACAAAGAAAATACTTTAAAGATAATAAATTTTTTTTATTTTATTACCGACCGCAAATTACCGACCGCACCATAAAAATTCGCGTGGTAATGGGGTGGGGTAGCTTACGCGTGCAACATTGTTTAGAGTAGATCACCGATCGATGGCGCGCGCGTTAGTTAGAAAGAGACAGAAGATATACTTCGAAACAGAATTAACATAAATTATTATTTAAATGTTTATATTATATATATTATTAATTATTCACTCATTATAAATTGCGCTATATTTTTAATTATTATTTTATGTATTATTCGCGGTTAATTATTTCTTCTATTAAAACACTTATAATTTGCGTATATAAAAATTATTAATGTTGGATTATTGAGAAATAATCTGTTACAAAATTGAATCTTGTGTTGAGAGACACTGGTCATTGTCTGCATAGGAGGGCCATATTGGCACCACCAGGTCTAAGGGTCTGGGACTGTCTGTCGTCGATGATAAAAGTCATAAACACAGTGCAGTCAGTGATTTCTCTTCTTCGTACGTGGACAACGGTTTTTCTTTTCAGAGATCCCGATGTCGCTTCACTTCGAGAACAGTTTTTCAATAGTAAAGACGTCCTTCCGAGCTATTGGAATAAAACAGAATTTTAACTTAGACGAACTAGTTTAATTTATCCTTCCATTTCCAATAGGTTATTGTTACAATTGAAATTCGCGCGCGCCTGTCGCGCAAATTCGGAAACCGAGAGGCCCGGCGGGAGCCTTCCGCGAACAGTCGTGACGCAGCCACCGACAAATCGAGACGCGTGTTATCCGTACATCTATACCTGATTAATTATAATTACCATTGTACTATTCTTAATAAACTATATCTATATATATAAAAGAAAAGTGTAACATTATGGACCCAGTTAACGTTTTTTATAAACTATATTATTTTTTTCTTTAAGTGTGTGTTTTAATTTTTTTTAAAATAATTAAGTGTGTGTTAAATAGTGTCTAAGTTAAATAGTTAAATTTAGTACTCAGTGACTATAGACGTATAAGTGATTAGATAGTGACTATAAACAGTTTCATATATAAATAAAAATCGAAATGGAAAATTTCCGTGGAAATAGAAACATTAAACCATTCGACGGAAACAGATACAGTGTATGGAAACAAAGAGTGCGTGCCTTATTAGACCAGCTTGATGTAATTCAAGTAATTGATATTCCAATTCCTCAGCCTTTGACAGAAGAGTGGAAAAAGGCAGAGAAAGTAGCAAAAGGGACTATAGTGGAATATTTGTCAGATTCGTTTCTTAGTTTTGCAAAAACAGAATCTACCGCGCGTGATGTTTTTAAAGATTTAGACGCAATTTATGAGAGGAAGAGCCTAGCAAGCCAACTGGCTATCAGAAAGCAGTTATTGAGTTTAAAATTACAAGGAGATACTCCATTAATTGAGCACTTCACAATTTTCGAAGATCTTATTACAGAATTGCTCGCCTCAGGTACAAAATTGGAAGAGGTAGATATAGTCCAACATTTACTTCTAACACTTCCTGCAAATTATGATGGAATAATAACCGCGATTGAAACATTATCGGAAGGCAATTTAAATTTAGCATTTGTTAAAACGCGATTATTAGATCATGAAATTAAATTAAAACAAGAAAGCAGCTCAACACATAGCAAAATTCTCCAAGTCGCTCAGCAAAGTAACGATAAAACATTAAATAACTTTGAAAGTGGTAGTGTCTCAAGAAAGCCACATGTGAATAAGAGAAAGAACTATTTTAAATTTAAAAATAATGCAAGTAAAATAAAGTGCCATCACTGTGGAAGAAAAGGTCATAAAAGAAGAGACTGTTTCCATTATCAAAGGAATCTTCAATACAAAGATAACAGGAAAAGATCTGTGCAGACGGTACAATTAGAATAGCCAACGACGTTTGATAACTCATCAGGATTTGCATTTATGACGGGACACCGCCAAATGCAACAGAGTGATAAACTAACATTTCTTTTGGACTCCGGAGCATCCGATCACCTAATAAATCAGGACAATGTTTTCACAAATTTCATCGTACTAGAACCACCGTTGAAGATATCAATTGCAAAGAATGGAGAATTTATCGAAGCCACGAAAAAAGGAAATATAAGAGTCATTAGCAATTTGGGGACAACAGGAACATTGGAAGACGTACTGTACTGTGCAGAGGTGCCGTACAACCTATTGTCTGTAAGAAAAATGCAACAGGCCGGTATGTGCGTAACTTTCGATGAAAAAGGTGTCCAGGTAAAAAGGGATGGTAAACCGATAATGACTGGTAAGCCTTGTAACAATTTAATTGCTATTGATTTTGAAGTGATGAAAAGAGTAAGAAACATTAATTTTCAAGTTCATAACGTAATTAGTAATGACTATGAATTATGGCATAAACGTTTGGGTCACATGGGAAGATCAAAATTTTTAGAATTGAAAAATAAGCAGATGGTCGATGACGTAGAATATATTGATAAAGTTGTGCCTAATGACAATTTATGCGAAGCTTGTATTAATGGGAAACAAGCAAGATTACCGTTTCAAAAAGAAAAAGATAAAAGTCATATTAGAAGACCATTGTTTATTGTACACTCGGATGTTTGTGGACCTATCACACCACCGACTGTAGACGATAAAAATTATTTTGTATTATTTGTCGATGAATATACGCATTACTGTGTTACATACCTGATAACGTATAAATCAGATGTATTTTCAGTTTTTAAAGACTTCATTAACAAAAGTGAAGCTCATTTTAATTTAAAATTGGTTAATCTATATTGCGATAATGGTAGAGAATATTTATCAACTGAGATGAAGGACTACTGTGTGCAGAAAGGTATTAGTTACCATTTAACAGTTCCTCGAACTCCACAGTTAAACGGTGTTTCTGAACGTATGGTTAGGACCATAACGGAAAAAGCTCGCACAATGGTAAGCGGTGCAAGTTTAGATAAAGCGTTCTGGGGGGAAGCAGTGCTTGCTGCTACATATTTAATTAATATAACCCCAACTAAAGCTTTAAAAGTAGATAAAACACCATTCGAATTGTGGCATAATAAAAAGCCCAAAATAAAGTATTTAAAAGTTTTCGGTGCAACTATTTATGTGCACAATAAAATTAGAAAAACTAAATTTGATGATAAATCTTGGAAGGGTATATTAGTTGGTTATGAACCGAATGGTTATAAGGTATGGAATGTGGAGAATAGCAAATTTCTTGTTGTTAGGGACGTAATTGTTGATGAATCAAATTACTTATATACTCGACCAGTGGTAAGAATCGAAAAAGGGTTAACTGGAACCCACGATGAAACTGATGCATCTGACTTACGGTCAAAATCAGTAGAAATAAACAAAGTGTTTAAGAAATCTGATAGTGATAAATCAGATACTGTAACGAAGTCGAGTGTAAAAGTAAGTTCGGAACTGAAATTAGGAGGCAAACCTAATAAATCTGTAATTGAAACAGATACACAAGAGGAGTCTTCATCTCAAAATGATAAAGTAAATATAGAAAACCAAGAACTTAGAAGGAGTGATAGAATAAAGCAACAACCTTCTATTTGTTATGACGAAAGTAATAGACAATACGACCTTCTCATGTGTGCACAATCGTTTATAAGTAGTGTTCCTAAATCGTTTTGATAGTCGGTAAAGTAGATTCCGATTGACGAACGGGGGCGCTGCGAACATCGCAATACCGATCACCGTACGCAATTCGGCAGTCCTCGATGAGCACGCATCACAAACGCACGCATTATTCTTATATGTAATTATTAATATTTATAAAATATATTTTTGTGTATTCATCACCTTTTATCTTCAATATTCCAACAGAGACAACAGGTGTTAATCGGAGTGTGTGCTTTAAATCTGTGATAAATATTCTTCATTTCTTTTCATTTCTTTTCATTCCTGTTGTTTCCACTTATTTGTGTTAACATTTTATTTAAATAATATGACTTCAGTACCTGGAACATCTCAGTCTAATTACATGTCATTCTCCACACAAGAACTTATTAATATTTTTCGAAGTTGCCCTACTAAAAGTTTTACAAGTCAATGCAGTTTTTTTTATGACGAGTTAAAGAAATTAAGTAATACTAATGAATTTTCAGAAGAAACTAAAAAATCTTTAAAAAAATTCATAATACGGTTCAAGGCAAGGTGGAATGCATGTGGCAGAAATTATACAACTTTCAAAAATAAACATCATACCTGGATAGCACAGACTACAACATTTCCGATTAGCACTGTTCAAACTCAAACCGGAAGACCGCTCGCCGACTTTTCTGAGGTAAGTGAAAGATCGAAGAGACGAAAAACGGAAACTCTTCGGTCTAGCTTTAGTCCTCAGCAATTAGCCTATGCCGCACAAATGCAATTTCGAAAAGATCATATGATAGATACAGCTACGACCATAAAGGACGTACTTACTTCGCCTGATCGAGCCACGGAATATAGAGAAGCTTGTAGTAAAAGTAGTAATATAAAACCATATTCGCCTGATGAGGCATTATCAATACTAGTCGAAGCGAAGTTAACAAAATTTCAATATAATGTTATTAGAAATGCGGCCAAAATTCATAATAATCATACGTATCCAAATTACGAGACCATTACTTTAGCCAAAAAAAAATGTTACCCTACAGACATAGTTATTACAGAATCTATCGCAAATATACCCCTGCAAAGCCTATTGGACCATACAGTTACGCGGTTAATTGAAATAGAAGAAATATCAAATACTATAATTTCTAATAAAATAAATAATCTTAATTTAATAGCAAAATGGGGTTGCGATGGAACCTCTGGTTTTAATGAATATAAACAAAAATTTATAGATCCAAATATTTCTGATGCCAGCATATTTATCAGCTCTCTTGTTCCCGTGCAATTAGTATCTGGAGATCCAATTTCGAATGAAAAAATTGTAGTGTGGCAGAATCCTCGTCCTTCCTTTCCCAGATATTGTAGACCAATTAGATTATTATCATATTAACGCATGAGACCGCGACATTAACTATTACCGAAGTAGATAATATTCAAAACCAAATTGCAAATTTAAAATCAATAACGCTCCAGATTAGGGACATTAGTATATCAATAGATTATAAATTAGTATTCACTATGATCGATGGTAAGTTTGCAACACAGTTTCTGAAACATCCTCCACACAAAGATGTTATTTATGTGGATTAACGTCAAAATATTTCAATAACCTCGATCTAGTTTTAAATCAAAACATTGTACATAAATCTAATCTGCGTTTCGGGATTTCGCCATTGCATGCCTGGATACGATTTTTTGAATGCCTTCTACATGTATCGTACAAATTAATCATTTGTCAATGGCAAGTACGCGGGCCTATAGATAAAGAAAAAGTAGCAAATAATAAAAAAAAAATACAGGATAGTTTTAAAGAGAAAATGGGATTATTAGTTGACAAACCGAAAGTTGGATATGGTAATACTAATGATGGTAATACTGCGCGCCGATTTTTCGCACAGGCAGATCTTTCTGCCGAAATAACTGGAATTGACGTAGATATTATTAATCGTATGCACAACGTTTTATTAACCATTTCCAGTCCACACCCGATAAAAGTAGAGTTATTTCAACAGTATTGACTTGATACAGCAAAAACATTTGTTCATTTATATCCATGGTACAACATGCCCACTACAGTTCATAAAGTGTTAATTCACTGCGCGGACATAATAAATTATGCAATTCTTCCAATTGGGCAGTTGGGAGAAGAGGCGCAAGAATCCCAAAACAAAGATATAAAACGATATAGAGAAAGTTATTCGCGGAAATTTTGTAGAGTTAAAAACATGGAGGATATTGTTCGTAATTTATTAGTGTCTTCCGATCCTTATGTATCAGGTCAGTCCAAAAGTTCGTGCGCATTAGTAGCATGTATGGGATTCGCGATGTCTCATTACCAGGTCGATGAGATTCCGAACCTGTCGAAACTTGTCATCGCTTGTCTGATGTTTTAGTCAGTTTGTCACCAAATTTCGTAAACATCAGACGCATATCAGTACCGATAAAAAATGAATATAGATAACGAGTATAAACGTGCTGTTTTATATTTTTTCTTTTCGAGTGGTGAAACTGCCAGATCTGCAGCAATAAAAATTAATAGCGTACATGGTGCACATACTATTAGTGTAAGGACTGCCCAGAAATGGTTTGAAAAATTTAAACTTGGAAAAAGCAACATTAATGATGAACCCCGTTCAGGACGTCCTGTCGACTTTGATAACGACATTCTTAAAAATCTTGTGGAATCAGATCCACATTTAACAGTGGATCAGATCGCAGAAAAGATGCATTCATCTCATGGGACAGTCTTTCGCCATTTAAAGGAGATTGGAAAAGTATCCAAGCTTGGAAAGTGGGTACCACACGAGCTGTCCGAAGCCAATTGCCAGCAGCGATTAAACATCTGCATTTCCCTTCTATCGCGCTTTGAAAGAGAGCCATTTTTAGACCGTTTGGTAACAGGTGACGAAAAATGGATTGTTTATGATAACGTCACCAGAAAAAGACAGTGGACAGACAAAGATAAGCAGCCAATTCCAACACCAAAGGCGTCTTTACATCTCAAAAAGGTTCTGCTAAGTGTGTGGTGGGATATGTATGGTGTCATTTACTATGAATTGTTAGAACCAAATAAAACGATTAATGCAGATGTGTACAGTGAACAACTTTGCCGTTTAAATTCAGAAATGATTAAAAAACGCCCGCGATTGGTGAATATGAAGAAAGTATTGTTCTACCATGATAACGCTAGACCACATACGGCTCGAACAACGCTGCAAAAAATTAATGAACTGAATTGGGAGCTTTTGCCGCATCCTGCATACTCCCCGGATATTGCCCCAAGTGATTTTCATTTATTTCGTGCCTTACAAAATTTTTGCAAAGGCAAAAAGTTCAATTCGAAACAGGATATAGAAAATGAACTTAGAAGTTTTTTTGCTTCAAAACCAGAATCTTTTTACACCAATGGAATAACAAAGCTAACAGAAAGATGGCGAGATATTGTAGATAGCGGCGGAAAATATATCATAGATTAAAATGTTAAATTGTGTTTTATTTACACCATTCAAAGATTTCGCCAAAATGCGCACGAACTTTTGGACTGACCTGATAACTAACTTGAGAAAGTTACCCGTTAAACAAAGAAAAACATATCCGAAAATAATCAGTCAATTTTTTAATATTCTCGATACAGGCGATTCTGAAATATCTGATGAAGATAGCGATTAATTTCTATTTTTTAATTTTTTTAATTATTATAAATTGTGTCTACTGTATTGATACTTCCCTTCTCAATCCTTCCCCAATTTTTCCCTTTCCTGATGGAAGAACACCACCACCTTCTCGCGGTTTCCATTGAGCAATGATACCTTTCTAAATAATCAATCAACAAACAATTTCATATTTTTCAACTTGTTTTTCTTGAAAAAAGGTATCATTGGCCAAGAGTGGCTATTAAAAACCTTCCTCATATGTGAATGTCCTAAAACATATGTGATATCTGTTTATACTGTTCCCCAAAAACTGGGGTACACTACTTCTTGTACAGCTCATTGCGACGTTAATTATGTACACACAGTTATGCAAAAGGTCTTGTTTTGTAGGTAAGATTTCAAGCTACATATCCATATATATATTATATATTAGATATTTAAACTTAATACAAAAATTTAAAAAATAAAAATTTATTTACAATTTATGATATTAAAAAATTAATTTTTTAATAAAAAAAATATTATTAAGATAGTTCAAATATTCAAGATTAAAATAAAAAAAAATCTAACTAATTTCGTTAAACAGTTTCGGAGATAAAAATTCATACGTACAGTACTCCGTATTAGTTAACTAACACATCAAAATTCGATTTTCAACACGAAACATTAATTTGTAACATTAATACAATCATCTTATCAAAAAACATTTCAATAATTTATCTTGGAATTGAAGATATTAGTTTTGTCCACGTTTTCGCCGTTTTTCGCCACTGTGCGACGGTCAAGCAATTGCGGAGTTTCCTCGGCATGGTGGGTTGGTACGCCCGATTTCTGCCGAACCATGCGCGTGACAAAGTCCTCTTGGTGCAGTTGCTTAAGAAAAACGAGCCCTGGCATTGGGGTAAAGCTCAAGAAGCGGCTTTTCAAAATTTGAAAAAAGCCCTGAGCACCTCCCCCGTTTTAGCACGTCCTGATTTTTCGTTGCCGTTCGTTCTTCAAACTGACGCGAGTCACTATGCAATCGGCGCGGTCCTCACACAAAAACAAGACGGGGAGGAACACCCCATTGTTTACGTGAATAGAGTCTTGACCGCTGCCGAGCAAAAATATTCGGTGACCGAAAAAGAGTGTTTGGCTGTTTTATGGGCCATTAAAAAACTCCGTCCGTATCTCGAGGGGTACTCTTTTACCGTTATTACGGATCACAGCAACCTAAAATGGCTGCATAATTTAAAGGATCTGACGGGACGATTGGCGAGATGGGCTCTTGATATGCAACAGTATTCTTTTACTATTGAGCATCGTAAAGGAGCCCTCCACCACGTCCCGGATGCACTTTCACGTGCAACAGTACCCCCGGACGACCTCGTCACTGAAGTACCTCCTGTTTATGACTTTTTAGCGGCTCTCAAGGACATTGAGAGTAATTGGTACGCTGACCGCTTAGAAAAAGTAGAATCGCATCCCGCATCGTACCCCGATTGGCGGGTTGAAGACGGACGCTTGTATTATTACCGTCCGTCTCCCACGCAAGAAATTATCGGCGAGGATGACGATGCGTGGAAGTTGGTTCTCCCCGAGGATCTTCGAAAAAAGGCCATTCGAAATGCCCATGATCTTCCGGCCGCTGGCCACCCTGGTATTGATAAAACATACTAAAGGGTGAACCAAGAGTTTTATTGGCCGGGAATGTTCCGAGACATCCGCCGTTTTGTGCAGCGATGTCCCGTGTGTCAGCAGCACAAGGTCGAGCAGCGCGCTCCCGCTGGACACATGGGCCGACGAATCCCCGAACGGCCATGGGCCGTGGTGTCCGCCGATGTAATGGGTCCTTTTCCGCCCGGGCGCGGTCAAGCTCGGTACGTTGTAGTCTTCTTGGACAATTTTACGAAGTGGTTGGAGTGTAAGGCGCTCCGAAAAGCTACGGGGTCGGCTATTTTAACAGCCTTTGAAGACCTCGTACTATTTCGTTGGGGAGCCCCCGAAATACTCCTCACTGACAACGGTACCGAGTTTTGCAATAAAGAAATTGATTCGGCTCTAGAAGAATGGGGAATCACGCATTACACGATTCCCCCATATCACGCGCAAGCGAATCCGGTGGAGCGAGTCAATCGCGTCCTAAAAACGATGATTTCATCGTTTATTAAAAAGGACCACCGTGAATGGAACGTGCATTTGCACGAATTCCGATTCGCAGTTAATACGGCTGTGCATTCCTCAGCTGGCGAATCTCCTGCGGTGCTCAACTTTGGAAGAGCCCCACGACCAGTCGGCAGTATTCGACGCGCCGTGGAAGGAGAACCCCTGCTCTCTCGCAGAGACCCGCAAGCCTCGGCACAGCGATCGCGTCGCTTGTTGTTATTGCACGACTTAGTGCGAGAACAATTGGAACGCGCACACAAGCGACAAGCGAAGTATTATAATACGCGTCATCGAGACGTTAGATACCGGGTAGGCGATTTAGTTTGGTGTAGGAATAGGGTCCTCTCGTCCACTGCAGAAAATGTGGCCGCGAAACTGTCAGCCGCTTATATTGGTCCTTTTCAGATCAAGAAAGTCCTATCGCCCGTCGTGTACAAGTTGGAGACGACCGGAACCCATATGGTTCCGAAGGTTCACGTCTCCGACTTGAAGCCGTTTGTCGATGATGATCCCGACGACGGTCCACCACCGACCCCTCCTAACGATATTTTTGTTAAAGATGCTGCGCCAAGGAAGGAGGGGAGGGCGGGCGACGTCTCGCAGCGCAGTGGCGCCCCACCGCCCCGAACAGGAGTTCGACCCCCTTCTCCCGGGGGCGTGCCTGGAACCACGTCCGACCCGCCATCGCCACCCCCGGGGTCAGCGAGGGACGAAGGGGGCGGAAGAGGAGGCGCCGTCCCAGGAAGGCCCCGCAACCCGCCGCAGCGCCCGCCTCCACGCCAAGGAGGCGAAAGAGGTCCCGGGGGATGAGGTCGTCGGCCTCGGGACTAGCGGACCCGCGGGCCGAATTCTGGACGCGACGGCGCAATTCCTGTCTTTAATGACAGGAATAATAGGAAGTGCGCCGTCGCAGGGACCGGCACTGCCGGCGGTGGCGGGCCCGGCACCTGCAGGCACCTGCTTCCAATGCCGGCGGAGGGGGCACGACTGGCTACAGTGCCCGTATTCTTCCGCCGGCCCCTACTGCTGCCGGTGTGGGCGGCCAGAGGTGACGCTGCGGTCCTGCACGCATTGTGTGCGGGCAGGCCCCGCAACGAAAGGGGCGGCCCCACACCGAAGGCGGTAGGAAGCCTGCGGGTGACCGCTTTAGTTTGTTGTCTCTCGTCCTAGTGGTGGGTATATCTGTTTAATTAAGGAAAAAAAAATATAAAACTTTAGAAAAAAAAAATACATAAAACTTTAAAAGAAAAAAAAATATATATATGTGTATTTGTGTGTGGTGGTGGATTTCTATGGGTTGTGCCGTCTTTTATTATTTTCTTTTTTTTTTACAATTAAATTTTCTTTATTTCCTTTTTTTTTTCTCTTTATTTTTCGTTTTTTATATTCGAATGTGCCGTCAAAATAGGCGGCACATTAAATTCATTTATGTTTTTTTGGGGGGGTGTATCGTGTTCAGTGTATTATTGCATCGCATAGTATTCTTACCTTTCAGTTCTTTTATATTTCAATTAAAGTTTTTTTTTTGGTTCTGTTTGTTCTTCTCACCGCCTCTCTCTCCGTTCCGTTACGGGGGACAGATTTTTCTGTTCAGAGAACGAGAGAGATAGAAGGCAGCTCAGCAGACCGCCCTCATCGCACGACGTTGACACAACGAAAATAATAATATTATCTTTGTTAAAGAATGTAACGTAAGTCAGTCTTTAGTGCCAAAAATTAGAAAAAAATATTGTTCTAATAGACCAACATCATTTGGAGGGCGACCAAAATTATTAACTCCGCAAGAAAGAAGATTGTTAGCCAGATACATTCAAACTGATGAAGCTTCAAGTGCTTCTATGGCCGCAAATATATTAAAAGAAAGCACAGGGAAGTCAATTAGTAAATGGACAGCAATGAGAGAATTAAAAGGACAGAATTATATATGTGATGAAAAGAAGTCGAAACCTATGCTATCTAAGAAGAATGTAAAAGCGCGTTTAGCATTTGCGAAGAAATACAAGGATTGGACTATTGATCAATGGAGACATGTAATATGGTCCGACGAAACAAAAATTAATCGAATATCATCAAATGGCAGAGCATGGTATTGGAAGAGGAAAGGTGAAAGCCTTAAACGACACCATGTTAAAGAAACTTTGAAACACGGTGGTGGTTCTATTATGATATGGGGGTGTATTACATTTTATGGAACAGATGCAATCCACCGAATAGTTGGTAATATGAACCAGTATAATTACATGACTATTTTACAATCTCATTTACCGGAAATGATAGAAAACATGCCATATCTGGAAGATGAAGTAACATTCCAGCAGGATTCGGGATCCCAAACACATGGCGAAATCAGTGCAAAACTGGCTGAATAATAAAAGTTTTAAATTGTTAGATTGGCCTGCACAAAGTCCGGATTTAAATCCGATAGAAAATTTATGGGCTTATTTAAAAAAAAAATTACATTGCGAATATCACACGATGCCAACATCAATAGACAATCTTTGGACTAGAGTTCAGGAAGAATGGGACAAAATCAGTCCGGAATATTGTGAAAGATTAGTGCAAAGTATGCCACAAAGGATACATGCAGTATTAAAGGCAAAAGATCTCTGGACAAAATATTAAGTTTTTAATAAATATCCGGTGCAAAACTGAGTCCAACGTTATCTGTGTTAATAGATCATATAAAAAACATAAAAGACTTTTAAGTGACCTTAAAATACTACTCATACAATCAGTTTTCACATTCTATTTAAAAATTTATATTCTATTATTAACATTTGGAAATATATTAAATAATTTAAAAAATTTATAAAGTGTGTTCAGTTTTGCTCATCACTGTAAGTATGGCGTAAAACCATACAAATTGTGTTTGCCTGAAGGCTACACTTATAATTTCGAAATTTATGCCGGGAAAAATGAAACGATCATTGAAAAATCACAATCCCATGACGTAGTAATGAGATTATTAAGTGGCTTATTATTTGAGGGCCGCACACTATTTATTGATAGTTATTATACAAGTGTCCCTTTGTGTGAAGAGCTTTTAGAGAAAAATACATTTTTTGTGGTACTGTAAAAATGAACAGAAAAAGTCTACCACCACAGGCAAAAAGAAAAACAAAAACGTGGTGAAATGATGAGATTTGAAAATCGTAGCGGTGTAAAATTTCTGAAATGGACTGACAAAAGACCAGTTTGCATGTTAACTACCTCAAAGAATCACCAGTGTAAATTTGTGCAAGGAACAAATGGCCGAGTAAAGCCCGATGCTGTGTTTGATTACAATATTGCAAAAAAAAGGTGTTGATTTATCAGATCAACTATCGGCGTACTACAGTTGTTTACGAAAAACCATTAAATGGTACCGAAAAATAATAATACAATTAATATGCGGAACTTTCCTCGTGAATGCGTGGTATATTCATAAAAGATGGGGCACTAAAAATATGACTATGTTAAGATTTAGGGAAGTTACTATCGATAACCTTTTGTCCAATGAACAAACATGCCGTTATATACCGTCACATAAACACGTTTTTCAATCATATGAAGGATCGGAAAGAGACACCCGTAAATGCTGCAAGGAATGCTATAAAAATATGTCCAATAAAAAGGGCAGAGCTTGTGCAACTAATAATACTAAAAGAGTTAAGACGTATTGTGGGCTTTGTGAGGGACAGCCTGCACTTTGCTTGAAATGTTTTAACAAATTACACAATAAACAATAAATAATTGTTAGAAATTTAGAGTTTAGGTAGATGCGACGGACGAGGGTAGGCCATATGCGCTTCGTCAGAGAGCTGTTCGGGTCGCAAGGGAAAGTTTATAAGCTGGGTATACAATGTATAGCTTTTAAGGGCCATGGTGACGTTGGTGTCCTCACGGCTAGAGTTTTGCCGAGGAGGCATTCTTGTGCAGACCGTGACCGTGGCAACACGTCACAGTAATAAACAGGGCATTTTACAAATTCATTGCGTATAACATTTTATTCTTTAAACCTATCCCGCCCGCGTCATTCCTGATTTTCGTATAAATCAGAAGTGGGATTGATTTACGCGTCACACGTGTTTCAGTGTGTGGGAAAAACATTTTTGTGCATTGTTCAAAGACTTTTTTTTTAAGTGTGTACAGTGTGCAGACTGTTAAGTGTGTAGAACATTTGGTAGTGGACTTTTGATATCTTTTGTTATTACTGTTGTTAAGTTATAATGGCGTCGTGCAGTCGTGAACGTGGTGAAGTAAGTGGAAACACTACGGAATCGCGACTTGAACGTTTAGAGAACATGATGGAAGAATTTTTAAGTCGTTCGCGTTTACCTGCACCGTCGCGGTGGCATGATGCACATTCGCGTTCACGTTTACGTTCGCGTTCGCATTCGCGTTCCGTAAGACGTGTCTCCCGTGAACGTTCGCGAGCGCAATCGCGCGATGTTGAACGTAAAGTGGTCGAGCGGTCGCGTTCACGTTCGCGGGTTAGTGTTCGCGTTTCGAAAGAGAAGACACGATCGCGTTCGCGTTCTCATGGACGAGTTCGTGTGTCCAAAAACCGTCATGTGGCTGCGCGTTCGCGATCGCGTTCACGGTCGCGTGTGTCAAAACGTGCAACGCGTGAACGTTCGGTATCACACACGCGGGTGGTGAGGCGTGACGTAAGCAATCGGTCACGGAGCCCGCAAGATCGGGTGGAAGACATTTGTTCAGGACATTCCGGGCCGTCGGTGTCAAGTGTAAAAACGGTTGGTATTATTCGTTCAGGGGACGAAATGCTGATCCCAATTTATGATCCGTCCAAAGAAGAAATAACAATTGAAAACTGGGTAAGAACCGTGGACGGAATGGCGGCTCGGTTCGCGTGGGATGATATATGCGTCATGCGCTTGATTACGTCGAGGTTACGAGGCCACGCTCGACAGTGGTACGACACGCGTACTCAGGTGGCAACCACATGGGCGGAAACCAAGGTATTACTGGTGGCGCAGTTTCGACAGACGGTACCATTTGCGAAAATGCTGCGAGATGCAGTTTTGTACGAGGCAAAGCCAGGCCAGTCCTTAGGGGACTACTGCTTTCAAAAAATTAATATGATTCGGCGACTGAATTTGGAGTTGGGAGACGAGAAAACTATTGATATGGTTATTTTCGGGGTTCCGGACGAGACGATAGCTAGAACGCTGCGGTCGACGAAGCTGGACGACCCGAATGACTTATACGCGTGCATGTGTTCGATGGGAAACATGGCGGGTTTGGAGGAAAAGAAGAGGAGTAATACTTTGGTTACAACATCAAAGGCGGTCGAGAAGGGTGTTCAAAAGGGCCCTAGGTGCTATAATTGCGGCAAGGCGGGACATTTGGCGCGGGAATGCAGAAGGCCGAAAATTGAGTGCAGTCTTTGGAAAAAGCAGGGGCATCGGCGGGAATTTTGCAGTCAAAGAGAGGTAAACATTGTTCAAATTCCTAAGAGGGTGTCCAATATTTTTCAAGTTAAAAGTCGAATAAATGGGCATAAAGTAGAGACGTTGATAGATACGGGGAGTGCGTGTACTGTGATTCACGCTTCCGTGATCAAGAAATTTTTGATTAAAACGAAATTCGTGGAAGATACGGTTTTCAAAGGGTTTGCAGGTCAGCCGTTTGTAATAAATCAGATTGCACCGATTACAATTAGGATACAGAGTGTCGCCGCGGATATAGACTCTTTTATTGTTCCGGATGAGTATATGCGACATGAGGCGATACTTGGAAGGGACTTTTTGCAGCAGGATCATGTATTGATGATGAAACGTGGAAATCGGTTAACGTTTAGCGATTTGAGAGATTATAGAGCGCCGCGAATAATTACCGCGATGGATATTCATGTAATTGAAAAAAATCCTAATTTGAGTTTCGGTGATATTGGGGAGATAAATCGACAGTTATGTATTGCATTATTGGAGGAATTTCAAGATTGCGTATCTTCGTCGATGAGGGATCTCGGGAGAACGAATACGGTATCGATGAAGATCAAGTGTCTCACCGACGAACCGGTTGCGTATCGTCCGTACCGTTTGGCAGAACCGGAGAAAGTAATTGTCCGTGGTATGATAGAAGATTTGTTAAATAACGGGATAATTAGAGAATGTGATTCACCGTACGCGAGCCCGATTACGTTAGTGAAGAAAAAGACCGGGGACTTTAGGATGTGTGTGGACTATCGGAAATTGAATGCGATTACGATAAAAGATAAACATCCGTTGCCGCTTATTGATGACCAGATCGATCAGCTTGGGGGAAATCGATGGTTTGTAGGGCTGGATTTAGCATCGGGTTATTATCAGGTTCCGGTGGCGGAGAATTCTATAGCAAAAATGGCGTTTATTACTCCGGAAAGGCATTATGAATTCTTGAGAATGTCGTTTGGTTTAACAAATGCGCCAGCTGTGTTTCAGCGCCTGATGCGGAAAGTTTTGGCACCGGTGAAAGGGACGATTCCTTATATTGACGATATAATAATACCGTCGAAAACGGTTGAGGAAGGTCTTGGTAAATTACGAGAAGTTTTGGAGGCTTTGCGGACACATGGTTTGACCCTTAGGTTGGAGAAATGTTCATTCTTGAAAGAAACCATTGAATATCTAGGTCGAGAGGTTAGTGCGCAAGGAGTGAGGCCAGGACAACGGAAAATAGAAGCAGTAAAAGGAATGCCACAGCCGACAAATGTGAAGCAGGTACGCCAATTTTTAGGGTTGGCCAGTTATTTTCGGAAATTTATTAAGGATTTCGCTGCGATCGTCGAGCCTTTGACACGGTTGACACGGAAGAATGTACCGTGGAAATGGGGAGGGGCTCAGGAACAGGCCTTTCGCCAGGTCAAAGAGAAATTAGTAACACGACCGGTATTGCGTATTTATGACCCGAAATTACTCACCGAATTGCACACGGATGCGAGTTCATTGGGTGTTGGGGCAATGTTGTTACAGTTGCAGGAAGATGGAAATTTGGCAGCAGTAGCTTATTTTAGTAAGCAGACAACAGCGGATCAACGATGCTATCATTCATATGAATTAGAAACAATGGCTGTGGTTTTTGCATTAAGACATTTCAGGGTCTACCTTTTAGGATTGGAGTTTAAGGTAGTTACTGATTGTAATGCGTTGAGGACCACGTTTTCGAAGAAGGATTTGTTGCCGCGCATAGGACGATGGTGGTTGGAAGTCCAAGAATTTACTTTTGAGATTGTGTATCGTCCAGGGTCACGGATGGCGCATGTGGATGCGCTTAGTCGGAATCCTCAGCCGGTCGTGCTTGAAGTTTTTCATATAGATATTACAGAGGCAGAATGGATTGTTGCAGCTCAATTGCAGGATGAGCAGTTGTTGCGCATCAGAACTATATTGGAAAAGAAGGACAAATCTGCCGAGACTAAGCACTATTTTAAAGAATACGTGCTAAAAGCGAATAAGTTGTACCGTCGATTGTCAGATGATAAAATGGTTTGGGTTGTGCCTAGGGCGGCGAGATTACAAATTTGCAGGTTGTGCCATGATGATGCAGGTCATTTGGGTACGGAAAAGACGTTGCAAAGGATTCAGCAAAATTATTGGTTTGCAGGTATGCGACGGTTCGTGGATAAGTATGTTAAAGCGTGCTTGAGTTGTGCGTATTATAAACATACAGCAGGGAAGAAGCAGTGCAAGTTGAATTCGATAGAGAAGGTACCGGTTCCATTTCATACGGTACATATTGATCATGTGGGACCATTTGAAACAAGCCGTAGACGGAATAAATACTTGCTGGTGTTGGTGGATGCGTTTACGAAATTCACGATTGTGGAGCCGGTGAAGAGTCAGAAAACGCGCCAAACCGAGAAAGTATTAATGAATTTTATGTATTTGTTTGGGGTGCCGACACGAATTATAAGTGATCGTGGAACAAGTTTCACGTCACGCAGATTTGGGCTGTTGTGCCAAACGTACGGCATTATGCATGTGCTTAATGCGGTAGCTACCCCAAGAGCGAATGGTCAGTGCGAGCGTTACAACAGGACCATTGTTGATGCGTTGGCGGCAAGTGCAGCAGGTCAGGACGCACGGGACTGGGATGTGCAGGTTAAGAAGGCGCAAACCGCAATAAATACCATGCACAATAAAAGTATAGGCACTACTCCAATTAAGGCGTTAATTGGTTGTGATGCAAAGACAGTAGCTGAGGGTGTAATACTTAGTGCTGTCCGTGAAGAAATGGATCGGTTAGATTTGCATGCTTTGAGAGAAGAGATTAGCAAACATATTTCGGACGATCAAAAGGCACAGAAGGAACGGTATGATCGTATACGGAAGGAGGCTCGCAAGTATACGGCGGGTGAGTTGGTACTAGTTCAAATAACTAGTGAGCCTCCGACAGGAGGAAGTCGGAAATTGTTGCCGAAGTTCAAGGGACTGTTTCGAATTCGGGTAGTGTTGCCGAATGATCGGTATGATGTTGAAGACTTGAGAGAAAGCTCAAAACGGTTGAGAACGATCGCGGCGGCTGATAAGATAAAACCTTGGATTGCGGTCCAAGGAGATGGGTGCGATGAGTGAAATAAAATCGCTTGACGTTATTGTTTTAGTTGGTTTCAGGATTGTATTTGGGTGTCGAACACCGTACGATTGTTTTGGCAAATAATGTAGCGATATGGTATTTTACCTTTGTTTGATTTTGTTACAGTCGACAAAGGAAAAGCCGTCGAAAGCCTAGGGCTGAGACGATGTGACCGGGGAAAAGAGGTAGAGGTGCCAGAGGGGATGTCTACCAGGTGGTCAGGTCAACTCCGTCAAGCAGTAGTAGTGGTCTCTGCTGGAAAAGGATTGTGGAAGCGATCGAGTTTTTGGAGTTGCGGTAGAAGCAACGTGGACGAGTTAGAATGGTGGACGCTGCGACACGAGGGGTGTCAAGGGGGCTGAGCATAGATACGAATGTATCTTAGGCCATGGACGATGAACGGACAATGTGTTGTCTTAGTGTCGTCGGGGCATTAGGATGGACGATGAACGGATGCGACGGCGTCTTAGTGTCGTCAGGAGCGCCAAAGGTGGACGGTGAACGGACACGACGGTGTCTTAGTGCCGCCAAAAACGTTAAAAGTGGTCGGTGAACAGACACGACGGTGTCTTAGTGCCGCCAGAGATGTTGAACATGGTTGGTGAACGGACACGACGGTGTCTTAGTGCCGCCAGAGATGTTAAAGATGGTTGGTAAACGGACACGACGGTGTCTTAGTGTCGCCATGAATGTTAGTAGGTGACGATGAACGGACATGAAGGTGTCTTAGTGTCGTTGAGAATACTGTGTGGGACATGATTGTAAAGTTTTAATTGAGGAATGGTCTTATATAATGTAATGGGTGTTTAATTGAAGAGAAAGAGAAAGTGTTTGTGAGGTCTGAGGACAGCCCTAATGTCAGTATGGCCGAATGTTAGAAATTTAGAGTTTAGGTAGATGCGACGGACGAGGGTAGGCCATGTGCGCTTCGTCAGAGAGCTGTTCGGGTCGCAAGGGAAAGTTTATAAGCTGGGTATACAATGTATAGTTTTTAAGGGCCATGGTGACGTTGGTGTCCTCTCGGCTAGAGTTTTGCCGAGGAGGCATTCTTGTGCAGACTGTGACCGTGGCAACACGTCACAGTAATAAACAGGGCATTTTACAAATTCATTGCGTATAACATTTTATTCTTTAAACCTATCCCGCTCGCGTCATTCCTGATTTTCGTATATAATGAAGTTATAAATAAAACAATATTGGATTTTATGTTATTTTAACTGTTCGGGACACCGTTTGACCGCTATTTCAAATCATCCACGCGTTTGGAAAACCTTCTGTTTTTCATCCCTGTTTGTTTACTTCAAGTCAAATTTAAACGTCTTTGTCTCCCGAGCATCTTGTTCGTCCCCTACCTCTCTGTTTCGAATACAACGTATACCGTTCGTTCGTTATACCGCGAATTCATTACGCGTCGAATACTAGCGAGAGCAGAGAGGCGTCAACCGCCAAACCCAATAGACGTAAACGATTATTTAAATTCTTTTCAGCGTGCCATTATATTTCAATTGTACTATTAAGTAATTTTGGGCGCATACCATTCTTCTTTGTGTGATCATCTTTGTTTTTTTTGTGATTTTTGTGATTAAACGTTCTGTGAACTTTAAAAAACTTCTGTGCAATTCGTGATATTATTTCGCGCGAGTATTCTCCTTCACCAGCGTCCGAAACATTAACCGTATTTCAATTTTTTGTATAATACTGTATTATTATGTTTATATTATTGAACAAAACTTATGTTTCTGATACATTATTGATTATAATTATTATTAAAAATAAATGTTTTTAATGAATAAACGTTAAATTTTCATTATTTTAATTCTCAGGGTCTAATAGTCTAATAATTCAGAACACAATGGAATGCGTACCGCCGGTGGCCCGCGCTACCCGATAGGACAGTTTAGTGCGGGTCACCGGTGGCCTGCGCCGCCCGATGAGACAGTTTAGTGCGGGTCACCGGTGGCCCGCGCCGCCCGATGAGACAGTTTAGTGTCTCACCACGGGAACGTATTAAAGTACACTTCGATAAACAAGGTGCTATTGTATATAAAGAAAATAGTGGTGTGCGAATGAAGGCTGTGCGTAGAGGAAATGAATACTATGTTCAAGGAAAAATTGTGACTGAAGAGAAACCAGCGGTTACGAAAGACGAAGACATATGGCATATAAGACTTGGACATGCAAATGAGAAATTAATTAAAGAGATGAGAGCTGAAAATCTGGTTAAAAAAATGGAAGAGACAGACAAAATAAACAGACAATGTGAGTCATGTGTCAAAGGGAAACCATGTCGAAAAACACATTATGGGCTCGAGGCACGAGGAATGGTGAATATTACGATGGGAGGTAAACTATACATTATGACAGTGGTAGATGATCGTTCAAGATCGCTTAAAAGCCGCACGACAAGAATTTGACTTTATGTTACAGCAAGGATTGTGTCGCCCTTTGAAAAGCCAGCCCTTGGGCTAGTCCATTCCACCTGGTACCAAAGAAGAATGGAGATTGGCGACCATGCGGAGACTATCAGAAGTTGAACGCAGCAACCGTTCCGGACCACTACCCTATCCCGTTCCTGCAGGACTGCGCCCACCTTCTACACGGTGCCACATCAGCGCAGACGCTCGGGAGAAGATCCTCAAAGAAGGTAGGGTGGTATACCTAGGTTGGCACTCGTGCCATGTGCATGATTATTTGAAACTCACGCGCTGCTACAACTGTCAGTCCTTCGATCATATTTCGAAGCACTGCAAAGCAAAAACAGGATCCTGCGGACATTGTGCGAAAGACGATCATTGCTACGATAAATGCCCGTCCAAAGCACAAAAGCAGCCGACTTGTGTAAACTGCATGCGCGCAAACAAACCCCATGACCATTCATCCAGGTCAAGAGACTGCCCCACCTATAGACTCGCGATGGAAACCCACATTTCTAAAATAAATTATGGACAGTAGATCACCAACCGCGTTACCCATAAAACAGGCCACCGGAGCCTTCAACCGCGTCGGTTTCCGCGATCGCGATCACGGGAATTAGGATACTCCAGCTAAACATGCAACATTCAGCTGTAGTAATGGGCGAGGTGCGCGAACTCGTAGCCAAAAAGCACTTAGACGTACTGCTATTGCAGGAACCCTACGTCAAGCAGCAGGGCTCGATTCACACCATCTGTGGCTTAGGAACGGGACTGAGGGTGGCGGCTGTAAGCTCACAACACCCGTGGGCGGCGGCTGCCGTCTGCAACCCCCAGTTCCAAATGATTTTTGTCTCGCAGCTCAGTACAACACACTGTGTTTGTGTGGAAGTACAAGCGCCTGGCTTTTCCTTCTACGCTGTATCATGCTACTTTCAGTACAGTGATGAGATTGAATTGCACCTCAGACACCTCGAGACGGTGTTCAGTTCGCTAAGGGGTAAGAGACTTTTAGTGTCGCTAGATGCTAACGCTTGGTCGTCACTCAGAGGACCCCAGAACACTGACGACAGGGGCCTCCTATTCGAGGAGCTCATTCGATCGTTCAGCATGGAAATTGTGAACGATATTGCACAGCCGCCAACCTACTGGTTGACAAGGGGTTCGTCATTCATCGACGTGACCCTGGCGTCGCCCACAATGATCCGATTCATCAGGAGCTGGAAAGTAAGGTGCGACTGGACCAATAGCGATCACAACTCTGTGGATATTGGGCTGAAAATTCCGAGAGCTATAGCGGCGGAACGGAGTACCGCGAACAGCCGTTTCGACATTCGTCGAGCCGACTGGGAGCAGTACGCCGAATGCCTGGCCGATCTTTCTCGATCGAGACTCGAGAATTTTCGACTTGACTCTGCAGAGGAAGTAGAGAGAATGGCGGAGACGCTCACAGGAGTCATGATCGACGCCTGCACCGCGTCGATGCCAAGAAAACGCGCATTTAGGAAGTCCAACCCGTGGTGGACACGCGAGCTCACAAAGCTCAAGAAAGCCATTTACCAGAAACGATGCGAATTCCAGAAGGAAAGAGATGAGTCGACTCGCCACCGCAAAAAGCTTGAATATCCTACTTCGTTGCGAAAATACAGCAAAAAGGTGAAGAAGACGAAACTCGAAAGCTGGAGGAAATGTGTCGTCGTACGGCAACTCGGAACCTTGGGGAATCGTATATAAACTCCAAGCATAGAAACTCCGAGTTGAGAGGGTGCTCAGTACTCTCCGGCGAGGTAGAGAAACCTCGATGGATATCAGCGAAACCGCCAGCTTACTTCTGGATGCGCACGTCCCAGATGATCGGGAAGAAGATGACACACCGACACAACGCTCCGTTAGGGAAAGCGCACGCTTCGCGCCGGACACTGCAGATGCCGATCCTTTCACGGAACCGGAAATCGCAGTGGCCGTTAGAACCTTCAAGTATAACAAAGCTCCAGGGCTGGACCTCGTAGAGGTTCGAGCACTGAAAGCCGCGGTTAAAACAATCCCCGATCAACTGGTACGGCTTTTCAATGGATGCCTTCAGTGGGGCGTTTTTCCCTCTGTCTGGAAGAAAGGCTCTCTCAGAGTATTTCTGAAGGATGAGGACAAAGATGAGAAGGATCCAAAATCGTATAGACCGATTTGTCTCCTCTCCGTCATAGGAAAACTCTTCGAAAAACTCCTCAAGAAGCGACTTAGCGAAACGGCAACGGGGCCAGGGAAAATTTCCGAACGACAATACGGGTTCCGTCCCGGGAAGTCGACGGAAGATGCAATCGTAGAGATGCGCCGCATGGTGGATGTTTCTGACCATCACGCGGTGATGTTATTGCTATGTGGTGGCATTACTCTTCGATATATCGGGAGCGTTTGATAACATATGGTGGCCGCTAGTCCTTCAAAATCTGAAGTCAAGAGATTGCCCGCGGAATGTCTTTGAGGTAATCTCTAATTACTTCAAAGACAGACAGGTGAAACTAACAATAGGGACAACGGAGGTCTCCAAGCAGGCAACGAGGGGGTGCCCACAAGGTTCCGTCCTCGGACCTGACTGCTGGAACTTCCAGTTTGACGATCTTTTGCGATCGGTAGAAATAGAATTCGGTCAGTGCTACGTAGCATACGCGGATGACTTCCAGGTCATCGTGAGCGGCGATAGCAGGCGCGAAATAGAGGAAAAAGGGCAACGGGTCGTTAACCACATCCTTGAGTGGTGTGGCAAGGCCAAACTGGAGATCTCAGGAGCGGCTGGATCGAAAGGGCGGTATTAGGAAGACGGGGAGGATCGCGTCCGGACCGAAAAAGAAAAGCTGTTCGTCCCAAGAAAGCAGATTTAGCAAGCAGACCACCGACCATCCGGATAAGAAACACAACCATTAAATTCAAGCGATCAGTTAGGTACCTCGGCGTCCACATAGACAGCGGAATGGGTGTCCACACTCATTGCCGGTATTTGACCGACAAGGTCGGTTCGCTACTTCAGAGGCTAGGTAGGATAGCGAGGTGCGGATGGGGACTTCGCTTCGGTGCTCTCTCTGTGATTTACAGGGGGGTGTTCATTCCGGTGGTGGCCTATGCTGCCTCGGGATGGGCCGACCTTTGCACAGAGAGAGACATGGGCGTTCTCCGCGCTGCACAGCGCTGAGTCCTGATCTCGATGACCGCGGCTTACCGTAGGTCACCTTGGGAAGGCTTGTGCGTGGTGGCCGGAGCGGTCCCAATCGACCTCGTGTTGCAACAGTATAGGGCCCTCTACAATCTTCGAAGAGGAATTGACGCCAGCATAGGAAACACCACAATCTCTGCAGCCGATGAGCGACCAAAAGACCGCGTAAGAGAAGAGATATACAATGTGCGGCAAACCGCGGGGAATTCTTCCTACAAGGACCGCATGACCTATGCCTTCCTCAGAGACATTCGGGAGAGAATGGCTGCGTCGCGTCGTGGATGAAGCCGAACCACTACACCACACAAGCTCTCAGAGGCCATGGCAAATTCATGTCACGTCTCATGACGTACGGAATTGCTGATGGCGAGAGCTGTGTGTGTGGTGCTGAGGCGGACACAGTGGATCACTTTCTCCTAGAATGTCCGCAGTTTGAACCGCAGAGAGCAGCAGTCCGCAAAATCTTCACCCCCGAACAATGGAGATGGCCGGAGGCGACACACCGCTTCGTGTCGTCACCAGAGGCCTTCCAAATATTTGACCAATTCTGTCGCGAAACCTTGTGGATGAAAGGCATCATAGTGGACGAGCTCCTGCAAATGCAGGAGATCGCACGCACCAGCAGTATAAATTAACCGAAGAAATTTATTTTCAGGGGAAAAAGGTATAAAATAGGCAAGGAGTGAAAGGGAGAACGAATGGAGCGAATGAATGAAAGAGAAACAACTATCCAAACCCTATCCCCAACCCCCATCCCATCCTTATCTCCTATCGCCCAAACAGGGTCTCGACGTACGTACAGGCGTATACGTAGCGAATCCGCCTCCCCGTGGTCCCCGTGGACGCGGTCACCGACAATGATCGGTACCGTGGCCAAAGGATTCGCTCGCAGTAACGGCCCCTGCGACGCCCAGGATTTTTCCGGGACTGTTCTCTTGGTGGAGGCCAGCGAAAGTGGAAAGGAAGTTTATTTTGCGTATGCCCGTAAGGGCGAGGAAGCACATCCGCAGCCCTGTTCGGCAGGGCCGGATTCACAATAAATCTACACGGTGCGACTATTTTTTCCAAAATAGATCTGATACGGGCATATCAGCAAATCCCCATCAGAGTAGAGGACATTCCAAAGACAGCTATAATCACCCCTTTTGGCCTTTTCGAATTTCCATTCATGACTTTCGGACTACGTAATGCAGCTCAAACGTTCCAGCGGTTCATGAATGAGGTGACCTCCGGCCTCGACTTCTGCTTATAGTGTATTATTTATGTTAATCATTAGTGTTAAGCAATAAAATTATAATTGCATGATGAAAGCCCTTTTCATAAAATCCTGCTTACATGAAGCTGGGTTGCATGGTAGAATTTCGAGAAAGAAACCACATATTTCCGAAACTAATGCGCGCAAACGCCTAATGTTTGCAAAGGAGCACTATAATTGTTGCGAAGTAACCACAGAATTCTTCTCTGATAGCAAGTAGCGACATCGTATAGTAATAGATTAAGGTTAAGTAATAGAGCGCCGTCTGATGTTAAGCAGAGAAAGCAAATTAGATCTAATAGATACATAGAACAATGTACCACGTGAAAATTACTTCTGTAAATATAGAAGATATATAAAAGTATTAATAGTGGAGTGATAAATTAAAATACCAAAAAAAAAACACACTGCGTAAACATAACTTTAATAATAATAAACCAATTAAATTCTGGGAACAAATAATTTGGAGCGATGAGTCGAAATTTGAATTGCAGTCGAACAGACGGAGAAAATATGTGTGGAGAAGGCAAGGGAACGCATTTAAACAAAATGTTGTCACGCCCACCGTAAAACACGGTGGAGGGTGTATAATGGTAAGGGGCTGTTTCAATAACGAAAATATAGAAGAATTAAGAATTATTAATGGTACATTAGCAGCAGCAAAATACATTGACATTCTTCAAGATAATTTGTTTCCATCAATGCAAAAATTTGGGACACACACAAATTACATATTTTAATAAGACAATGATCCAAAGCACACCGCAAAAATCGTGAAAAAATTGATCAACGAAACCAATATATCGCTGCTTTCTTGGCCACCAGAGTCCTGATCTAAATCCGATTGAGCATTTATGGGACGAACTCGATCAGAAAACACCAAAAACGGAAAGGTACACAAAACCAAAATTAATAGCAGCATTAAAAAATGCATGGAATGAAATACAGCCTAAAACATTAAAAAAATTTCGGCACAGTATGCCGAACCGTCTATGTGAAGTGATCAAAGCCAAAGGATATCAAACCTCTTATTAAATATTGTTTTTTTTTTTGTTACTTAAAGACTAATTATTTACTTTATAAAAATTGTCAACATACTTTCCGATTGACGTTATTTAGAAAATATTTGTTAATGTTACTGTTACCAAAATAAACATAATTATTAACATAATGTTATTGACCAAAGACCCGAATAAATCTATTTTTTCTAATATTTCGTGATTTATTCATTTTTATTGTATCGTTTTACTACTATTTTGTAAAAATGATAAGTGTCAACTTAAATACCGACGCGACTGTATGTAGGGCAGAGAAAATTATATCATATTTAGGTGTTAAAATAAATGGGGTTAGGAAACAACAAGAACAAATAGATCGTTTAATAGGCCGTGCTAACTTTCGAAGAAAACGTGGAATGTTTAATCCAATTGGGGAAGTAAGTAAAATTCTATTCGGCACTCTTTCGTCTGCAGATGCAGAATATTACAACACAGAAATTGACAAATTGCATGAAGGTATAGGTACGATAGCTCGATTAGTACAAAATCAGACACACATAATGAAAACGCAAATATTAGATAACTTAGAAAATGTTAGAGCCTTTAAATCTAAACTAGCCGCGATAGACATCAATCACGAAAAACTTTACAATGTATCCGTGCGAAATGAGTACAACATCGAACAACATCGAACAACATCGAAATAGCGAAGATGTAAATAACTTAAAGAACGCCATTGCAGATAGTAAGCATGGCATAATACATCTTCAACTTCTGTCTCCAGGCATTTTATTCAGCGCGCTTAGAAAACCTAATCTACCTGAAGACACCCTCCCCGTTCCATTGGAAATAATTAGCTTTACTACTCTTATTGACATTAGCGAAATAACGATGGCACACATAAAAAAGAGGCTTGTTTACATCCCACATATCCCGTTACTTGAAACCCCAATGTATAACGCATATAGAGTAATTCCAATTCCCCATGAAAAAGCTCCAGAAACTTTCTACTTTTATGATCAGACGAGTATATCATATTAAATGCGATCCAAACAACCTTCTTCACTACTGACAACGAATCATTGAACAGATGTAAACGTAGTAACAAATTTCATATATGCAAACGACAGACGCTAGACTATTCTGTAACTCCCGAAGACGCTTGTTTAACGAACTTATTAAAATTCAAATCGGACAGCAATACATGCAGCATACGATTAGCGAAATTTCAAAAGACACTTTGGATTCAGTTGAAATCTAACACACAATGGTTAGCTCCAATTTCCACAACGGATACATTGCACATCATCTGTCCTGATAAAAAATCCAGGAATGTAGAAATTTTAGGAACCATACTATTAAGCATACGACCCGACTGTCAAGGTATTACCGAAAACATAATTTTACAACCTGAAAACAAAACTACAATAAACATTACATTACGAACATTGGACATTACATTACGAAGTGTCATAAACAACACAGAACTAGAAGACAGACTGAAAGATACAACATTAAAAATAACAGACCTTTCTCTAATTCGACTTGACGATTCTCGCCATTTAAATGCGCACAAATTAAAAACACTAGGAAATACATTGGACAAAATAGATGGCCAGATACAACTCCTATCAGAATACAGAAGAACGAGAACTATATACGCACAAACCATGGGCGGATTACGATACGCAGGATACGTGGATCGGTATACTGACAATTTACATTGCCTATAAATTCAAAATCCACAAATTGTTAGTCTTTTTTTTACGATTGGCCAGCACCTATGCCTTTTGTTTATATGCAATTGCATACTTGTAGCAACTAACTTCGTGTACCATCGAAAAGGAAGTTGGGTTGCTCATTTTTTATATTCATTCTAATAACATTCATTCACGCCTTTATATTCCACCTTAACCTTAACAGGTTATGGGTTCAGCGCGCGGTTTCGAACAAAATATTGCGCGTTAAAATTCGTGAAATAATTCTGTATGAATATTTCGAGTTTACGCGAGTGTGCACTAACCGGTATAGTTTCAAAACGAAGGCAGGATGAAGGGTCAGGGATGGACAAGAATCGAACTACTTTCAACGGACAGTTTCGATACTTGGAAGTTACAAGTGCGTGCCGTGCTAATTAAAAATGGCTTATGGGAGCACGTGGAACGTACAAGAAGAAAACCCGAAGTCGCGGAAGGAGACAACGTCTTGGCAGCAGCGGCGGTAATGTGGAACGCTTCAGACAGAAAGACGCATTCGGAACTCATTTTGGCTATTAGTCAAATTGCACTTCTCGCGATGTTTGGCTAAAATTACACGATATTTATCAATCGCAAGGACCCGCGAGAAAAGCTACGCTGTTAAAGCGTCTCATGCTTTACAAAATGGCGGAAGGCGACGATATGCCCGAACATGTTCGGCAATTTTTCGATACGGTCGATAAATTGCAGGAAATGGAGGTAGATGTAAATAGGAATCTCCTAACGATTATGTTGTTGTACTGCTTGCCGTCCAGTTATGAAAATTTTAGGTGTGCAATTGAATCGAGGGACGATCTCTCTGAGCCGGAAGCTCTAAAAATAAAAATACTTGAGTAGTTCGACGCGCGGAGAGCGACATGGAAAGAAAAATCGCAGGGAGCCATGTTTGCTCGGAAACAGTACTCACCTCGTAAGGAGTCTCCAAAACGGAGGGAGACAGTGACCGAAGACAAACAAAGGCTTATGTATTGTTTTTTGAGTTTTTGCGAGAAAAAAGAGGACGTTAATATTTATTTAAGTTATTGGGAGCGTACGGATTTTCTTCTCGAGTGTAGCAGTTATGTATAGTGGAGAGGGCTAATTTTACAAAAGATATTTCGGTACCGGGCCCTATGGGCACGGGAACCGAAGAGGACGCCATTATGGTGGAGGGTAAATCTCTGCTGTGACGTCGTGCGACGACGTTTGATCTAGTTGCTTAAGGACTATTTGTTAAGGATTATTATTATTATTAAGTACACATATATATACAGGGTGTCCCATAGGAAGTTGCTGAAACTAAAGTATTATTTCTCCCCTTCCACAACTACGGAAAGCGTCGTATGATTTGTTTTGTCTTTATAAGCGTCCGCAGTTTTATTCTGGCTGTGGTTGGGACAAGTTCGCGCACGTCAAAATGAGTCATTTAACGACGCAAGAGAAAGTATATCTTATTGAGTGCTTCTTTTCAAGAGGTAAAATATATAGCAATGCTTACAGAGGATTTCGTACTAAATACGGAACACATAAAGTTACAAATGAAAGTACACTGAAACGGTAAAAATTCATTACTTATTTAAATTTATGCGCTATGTTATTTCCATTTTTTGTCAATAAATCTGTAAAATAATGTTTTTTTTTTTAATTTTTCATAGAATTATCAATAATTTTATACAGTATGGAACTATTCAAGATCGTAGACACGATCTGCTAGGTCCTTCTGCGTCTATAACTGTAGAAGAAAATATTGAAGCAATTAAAAATTATTTCGAACAGAATCCAAATGCTTCCATTCGGAAAGCTGCTCAAGCTCTTAAAATATCAAAAACAACATTACACAGGATTTTAAAATATTTTCTGAAAATGCATCCGTATAAAATAACATCTCATCAATTGCTAACCGAGCGCGCTATGTTGAAACGTGTGGAATTTTGCAAGACGATAAATGGAATGTTTGAAAATGAAGAACTTGATGAAAAATTCATAATTTACACGGATGAAGCACATTTTTGGCTAAATGGTTACGTGAATAAGCAAAATTATCGATTTTGGGGGTCGGAAAATCCCAACGTTTCCCTGGCTAAAGCTTTACATCCAGAAAAAATAACGGTATGGGCTGCGATCTCAATCAAAGGAATTTATCTGCAATTCTTTGACTCGACAGTCACTGGTGAAAGTTACAAGCAGATTCTTAAGCAAAAATTCTTCCCTCATGCAAAAAAAGAGGCCTAGTCAGAGATTTTTATTTCATGCAAGATGGAGCAACGCCACACCGAACTTAGGAAGTCTTCGATACAATCCATAAAGTGTATGGCAGCCAAGTCATTGGTCTGGGATACCCTAAATTTTGCCAAGGAGGGCTAGAATGGCCACCATACACACCGGATTTGAATCCGTGTGATTTCTTTCTTTGGGGATACATTAAAGACAATTGTTATGCCACAAATCCAACAACAGTGCCAGATTTAATAGCAGCTATTAAAAGGATCGTCAATAACATTAAAAATGATATGTTAGAGAAAGTTCTTACGAGTTTTCGTAAAAGAATAGAATTTTGTACAGATTCAGATGGTGTGCACTTTGAAAATATTTATCATTAGTTTGTGTGATTATTAGCACTTTTTTCTCTACTTTTTATCAATAAATTAAACTGATATACTAACATTTTCGTTAGTATTATTTCACCTTTAGAGCCAGGATCAAAATTATCTAAAAACATGTCAGATTTATTGAACGAAAAAAGGAAGGTTATTTATCGCGAAATAGTAGGTTCTTTAATGTTCATCGCCTTACGAACCAGACCAGACATCCTTTTTGCCACGACGAAATTATCGCAATATAATATGTGTCCGAACGAAATACATTACACGCAAGGGAGTCGTGCTTGGATCGTCGAGCGAGTCAGACGTGTTTGTAAACTCGGTAGCGTTCTGGTACTTTTCCTGTGAATTCTTGACGGGTGTGCGTGTGTTATTATTAGTTAATAATACATAAGAATAGGAATTATGCCCCCTGGCGACCAGGGGGCCTCATCTGTATCTAATGACAAAAACGTAATCGCTTTTGACTACGGAAGTGACGAATTAAAGAATACCATGAAGCCAACGGTTACAGTAATTGATAATGTTTCCTCATCAGATACCGCCGTTACTCAGACTGTTTTATTTCCCACGAAAGATCAAGCAATAGTTATGGACGCGATTGAAGGCATCACCATCAAAGAGTATACCATGACTGTAGCTAAAGCAATCTCTCCTGTTAATATTAGATTTGCATCAAGGATTTCCAACGGCAGAATTTGTATGTATCTCGCCAACCAACAGCTAGTGGAAAAAATCACAGACAGCAGTATAAACATCAACGTCGGTACTCAAGTGCTTCGAATTCGACCGCTGATTTCCAAGGCTAAGCGAATAATATTATCTAATGTGTGCCCTATAATTCTCCACAGTATAATTGAAAAGAAGCTAACAGATATGGGAGTTAAATGTACTTCGCAATTAACATTTATTAAGCAAATCAGTGTTGATCATGATCTACAAAATTTAATTGCTAAGTCAGTTTCACCCTGTAAATTATCAACGCGAGGAGACTAAATAGAAGGCAGATTAATCCGGAATCTAAGCAAGTGGAGTGGGTTCCTTCTGAAACTGGTTTACTCACCTTCGAGGGAACGGTGCTGCCGGATTTTATTAAGGTTTATAACCTGGTACCGATTGAAGTTTATGTTGAGCCACCGAGGATGTGTTTCAACTGCTTCCGTTATGGTCATACCAGTAAGCACTGTAGGAGTGCTCAAGTCTGCAGGGCTTGTGGTTCTGCAGAGCATTGCAAGGAGGACTGTCCAAGCAAGGATGAGGAAAAGTGTCTACATTGTAAGGGGAATCATCGAACTTTTGATCGTATGTGTAAGGAGTTTCAGACTCAAAATGACATTTATAAACAAATGGGTTACGCTAATGTTAGTTTCTGGGAGGCGCGGGATTTTGTCTTGTGACGTGGTATTTTATACCCGTCACAAGGAGCCTCCTCGGGAGACCGGACAAGTCATAGATCGTAGGCAAGAACCGTCTAGAGAGAGAACGAAGCGCGTATAATATCGTACGAACGAAATCTGTCGCCGTATTATTTTATATGTACCGCCGGAGAATGACGTCACAGTCAACGAGGGAACGACGTACGTCGAGAGAACGAGCCGCTGTCCTGCCACTACCCCGCTGGGACCCTCCGATAGACCAGGAGAAGGCGAGGGGCAAGAGGAGAGAGACCGGCGAGGAACCGACGTACGCCGAAGGAAAGTGCCGATTCCCTGCCGCTTCCCCGCTATGGCCCTACGATAGAAGAGAGAGGCTGTGGAGCCGGAAGAAGTCCTGCCGAAGAAGACTTCGATAGAATTCGGAAACTCCGAGCGAGGGTGGGGGAAGGCTACGAGATGTCCTAATACCGGCGCAAGGGCTCGCAAACGATTTATTCTGTATTTAGCACTTGTCACGTGTTATCGTTGGAAAAGTAGTACCGTTTTCCGAGCTACCGAATTACCGAGTCATCGAGCCCTGCCACCCTGTGTTGGACATCTTGGTAAGTCCCCTCACTTATCGAATCATTTATGTAAAAGAGCGTGAAATCGAGATTACCATACCGCGGGTTGTCGACCACCTGGCTTGCCATTCACGGGCAGGTTCTGCAAAGTGTGACCGGAGTGGCTTATTGTCGTAGGGAAATTAGCTTAAGTTAGAAGGGTAAAACCCGGGGGCCCCTGTCCGGGACGGTCGAGGATCCCGACGTCCGGACTTTTCGCGTGGCCGAGAGATCGCTTCTCGATCTCTCGAATTGCCACTCGGTTGGATCACCGAACCTGTACCGGGGAATGGTACAGCGTAAGCCACAATCAACGTATCGTCTCGAGTAGGCCTTTGCCAATATTGTGCCCTCCCACGTCTCGATTTCGCGAGCTCTTAATACGGAAGTAGAACATAAGTGCATGGTGTATCGTATCGGATATTTCATGTTTGTCGCGCCATTTCTCGTTTTCTCTCTCTCTAGACGGTCGCCAATACAGAATCGATTTGCGTAAAAGATTAAGTCGCGTCGCGTGTAAAATTAAGTGCGTTTAGTTCCGTTTCGTTTCGAGCAATTGCGTTTCCGTTGCGTTTCGCCGAATTCGTCGCGTTTCGTCGTGTACGCCGCGTCTCGTTGCGATAGGATAATTTCGTCGCGTTGAAAGAATTCCGTCGCGTGGAATAATTTCGCCGCGTTAGTATAGTTTCGTCGCGTTAGAATAATTTCGCCGCGTTAGTATAATTGCGTCTTGTTGTATAAGAATCCGCGTTGCGTTAAAGTTCCGTTGCGTCGCGTATCGATTCGGGTATCGAGGATAATTCGAAGATTGTATTCCGCTTAGGAACTGGTAATTCTCGTTCCGTGACTAAAATCTCGCGGAGAGTTTTTCGGCCTATCGCCGAGTGTGATTGTAATCGAATTAACGTAAGATACCGGATCACCCGGTACATCGAAGTCAACTAGATTTAGAATAAAAACTGCTGTTTTAACAAATACTGTTCGATCAAGGTTTCTCGCAAATTTCCCCGAATCACGTTTTCTTGTACGCCTCCGCGTCTAGCTCCTTTACCCTTTAAGAATCCCGCCGCTCTACCATTTCGTTCGGTCACTGAGCTACCGAGTCGTTCCGCCGCCGATTCGAATCTACCGCGTTTTCCCGGAATCGCCATAAACGATTTCCCTAGTTTTCCGCTCAGAGATTCATCTCGCGTCTAAGTTCTCTATCGCGACGCGGAAACGCGTCTGGCGCCCAAATAACAAATAAAACAAAGCGATATTGAACGGGTTCGGATCGGGCGCCGAAGTGCTATTCGCTCGCGGATCCGAGGAGGCGCCACGACGGTCATAGTCGCGGGCAAATGCCAGGGAGGGTCAGTCGAGTATTCGCGGGCGAAACGGGGTCGCGGGCAAACACGCGAGCTAGCCGCGATATCCCGGGTAGCAGTCTCCAGAGGTTCTCTTTCTTCCACCCATCTCTCTAAGCCCCCCCCCCCCCCTCTAACTTCTGAGCATTTTCGTCCCCTTCAAGCTGCCTCGCAAAGGCCTGCTCCCCTCTCTGCCTGGTCCGTTTCTAGTTCCCTCAGTGGTAACGATGCTACTTCTGAAGGAAGTGTGCCACTTAGTTCTACTGTTACTCATAAGAATATTGCATCAAATAGCGGCGATTGCCTTAGTGATTGCATCGCTTCTTCGTCTCCGGTCAAAAGAAACGCTAGGGTTACTAGTTTAGATAATGCTTGTTTGACAAGCAAAGTCTCTCCTATTCCTTCCACCTCTATTCTAATTGGTTCTGGTTCTAGTATTGAACTCAGCATTCCTTCTCATTCTTCCTCGAACAAAGTACACTCTCACAGTCCCCTCAATGATTCCCTATCTCCACAAGTCTCTTTTCATGCAAAAACTTCCTCTATGACTTCCTTCTCACCTTCGCCTGTCAAAAGTCATAACTCTCTAAAACAGTATAAGGCCAATCCCAAAAAGAAGTAGCAATGGCTGAGTCCATTGATTTAATTCTTCGAAATTGTAGGGGAATTATTCCCAAATTGTCTGAGCTTCCTATTCTGTCTGTGCAATAAGATATTATCTTGCTTACCGAAACATGGTTCCAACCTAATAAACACCTACATTTAAATAGCTTCACCATTTTGAGGGCTGACAGGGTTGGCTCCAGGGGTAAGGATATTGCCTGTTTTATTAAAAATTCATTAAGATTTCAAACCATCTCCTTCAAGAATTCTGTTGATGAGCATACAGAAATCTTAGGCTTTCACCTCCTTGCTTCCTCTCAACCCCTGAACATAATAGTCATTTATAGACCTCCTGGTTCTACCTTTAAATATCACTTATGGAAATCTGTAATGATTGAGTTAGATTTCTTAAAGCGTACAGCCAGTCAAAATCTATTATATTTGGCGAAAAGTATACATTCTTTGAAGGCTAATGCGGAAGAGGTTATCCCTTCAGGCAAGGGAAAGGCAGAAGTTAAATTTAGGACTGAGGAAGCGGCTAATTGCTTCGTTTTAAATTCTGTTATTAAACAGAAAGGTATCAGGACCTTTATTCCCAAATTTAAAACCGAAAGAAGAAGTAATATTGATGGTTGTGAGGCTGAATAAGAAGAAATTTGGCACTGAAGGTAGTAAACCTGAATGGGTACCCAGCGAGACAGTGCTGATTACTTTTGAAGGAATTGTTTTGCCAGATTCAATTAAAGTTTATGGGCTATACAATATGAAAATTGAAGTTTATATTGAACCAGGCAGAATTTGTTTTAAATGTCAACGTTTTGGGCATTCTGCCAAATTTTGTAGGACCTTACCTAGGTGCAGGTATTGTGGCTCCTCAGAAGAGCACACTGAAGATGTATGTAAGCAAGGTAGTAAAACTTGTTTGCACTGTAAGGGTGACCGCTACACTTTTAACGCTCCCTGTAAGGCATTAGTCCTTGAGAAGGAGATCAATAGTATTAAAGCCTATAAAAATATTCCTCATTTAGAGGCCAAAAAGCTGGCTAGTGAATTCATGGGAATTGTACAAAATAATGTTGTTCCGCGTGTTCCTGCAGTTACAAATGTGAACTTTCCAGAATTGGAAAAAACTTCTCCTCAAAAAATCATTGCTATGAAGTCTTTTGGAGGACAGAAAATCCCTTTCACTCCATCACCTTCTTGGGAGGATATTCCTTCTTCTTCAGCAAATCTCAACCAGCCTTCAAAATCAAGTTCAATTGTTTCTGAAACATCAACTATCAAAGGTTTTCAGCAAAGCTCTGCTAATATCAAAGTGTTAAAGGATAAATGGACAAACAAGTCTAAGCCAGTTCCTAAACCTGGTGTTAAATTGTATTAGGAAATTTCCGAAACAGCACCAAGCCGTTCTTCTTCACCTATAGCTTTTTCCAATAATTTGAAAACAGTTATTAAACAATACAAGCCTAATATCCTCAAGAAGAAATAGTTACAATGGATCAGAATATTCTTAATATTCTTTTGTGGAATTGTAGAAGTATCAGAAATAAAAAATGTGTAATAGAAATTATTTCAGTGCAACATGATATTATCATTTGCGCTGAGACATGGCTCAAGCCTGATATTAGGTTCACCATCCCTGATTTTTATTGTTTAAGAAAAGATAGGATAGATCACAGAGGAGGTGGTGTGGCTATCTTTATTAAAAGAGGTCTTTCTGCCAAGCTTTTGGATAATGTCATCAATTTTGATGAATTTACTGATTTATGTTCATACACTACTCAAAAAAATTAAGGGAACAAAAAAATTCCTTAAAATTTTAGGTCATTTTCAGATTGCAGTATCTCCGTTGGTATTAATCCACAGAAGAATTCCAGAACAGTCATTTTGAAGCTTCAGGTATCTAGTTTTCGGCCCTTATTCTCAAAAGTATTTTGCGCCTATTTTCATTAACAAAATATGCAAAAAATCACGATGAAAAAATTAAAAAATTTTTTTTCTTTTTTGTACGGTTTGCACTGACGCAGATAAATTTTTTTGAATAATGCCATTTATAGGGCGCTATTCTTTGTTTCTTCCCCTATAATTTGCATGTCCAGGAAGTCGATTTCGACGTTTGATTACAAAGTTATGAGCTACCAAAGTAAAAATGACGCTTTTTCCTTCGATAGTCATTATCTCATGAACCCAGCATCGAACAAAAATTCTGAATACGGTTCCAGAAAGCAGAGAGTACACCCTTTAAGATGGCTATCTCAGTTTTTCACTAAATGTTTTCTTTTTATGCTTAATATTGATGTAAAAAAACGTCAAAAAACGGTGTTTTTTCCTCAAATTACAAAAGTTACGATATCTTTGTAAATAAGTATTGTAATGATTACGCCTATGTTTTTTTTTAAGCTCATATTGCCCACTAAATGTACGCGAAGTTTCAAATCGTTCTGATTCGTTGTTCCCTATGACCCAATGGATCAAACTTTGACATTTGAACGAAAAGAGGTAAGGAAACGTCATTACTGTTCCGATACGCGACTAGTGCGCTTGATGGATAAAAATGTTTGTGCCTTTACATTTACCGGTACTATTGCGGAATTTTTAAAGAATGCTTTGATTTAAGAAGGCCGGATTACGCTTTTTCTTCCATATGTGTGTACCGCGTATGTGCCGGTATGAAAGAGGGCCCGTGCAGTCAAATGTGAGCGCGCAGTGCAGCATGCGCGCGCCGCGAATTCTGCGCGCGCATCTAAGTATGCGCTTATTAACGCTTTCCTAAACTTTGGCAGAGAACCTAGACCGGTTAACTATTACCGCGATTCATCCTCGCAACCTGGGGAAATAGTACCGGCTAATAGCGATGCGTGGGAAAAACGGTAGCGACAATTAAAATTGATTCAGGATTAGGTAGTGAGAAACCTCAACAAAGCGATAGTAAAACAAGCATCGCGATACAATATAAAACGTAGAGACGACCAGTACTCTGTAGGCGATTTAGTATTACGTAGAAATCACGCGTTATCGTCGGCCGAGAAGAATGTCGCCGCGAAATTGACGCCGAAATTCCTAGGTCCATATCGGATAGTCCGTAAGACATCACCTTTAATTTACGAAATCCAGGGAGCGGCGGATCGCCAACTGGTAAAAACCCATATTCAGGATTTAAAAAGATTTAAAGTATAATTCAATCCCGTTTCAGCAGTACCATGCCGTAAGGAAAAAAAAATCAGAAGCAAAATGAGCACAAACGCAGGAAATGATCATCATCCCGCCATCAACAGGATCACGCGGGAGTACAGTCCGCGACACTTGATTAAACGCAATGATATTTTCGCTGTATTTTTGTTTAACAACGTTGAAGTAGATATATTTTATTTTTTCCATATTATGGATCTAATTTAATGAAAATTTACACGTTTACTTTGAAAGGTTATTCATTTAGTAAAAAAATAGTCGCGTTTTTAAGAAAAAGTAGGAATATTCTTGCGACATTTGAATAAACGCGCTTCGTTTTTTCGTTATATCTACACTGTTTTGTGAGTTTCTTTTGTCTTAACTTGTTTACTTAGTAACCGGCATATCATATACAAGGTTATATTGTAAAGGAAAGTTAAACATTTGTGGAAATAACATAATAATGGGTCGTGCTAAACAATTAAGCTGTTCAGAAATTGGTAAAGTTCAAATATTAAAAGAAGAAGGGTATTCGAACAGAGAGATTGCAAGAAGATTAAATAGAAGTGAATTTGTTATACGATCATATCTGAAAAATAAGGAAAATTACGGAAAGTTATACAAAGGCAGAACTAAAGAAAGTTTATCACCAAGAGCCAAAAGGTCAGTTTTACGTATTGCATCGAATTCCACTTACAGTGCAAAGCAAATTGCTGAAAAAGCTAATGTCTCAGCTAGTGTACGAACTGTTCAAAGATATTTGAAAAAGGTACCAATAATCGAAAGAAAATGTTTAAAGAAAAAACCGTGTTTGAAAGACCGCCATAAAAAGAATAGGCTCGAGTTTGCCAGGAAACATATGAATTGGGTGACAGAATGGCAAAAAGTAGTCTTTTCTGACGAAAAGAAGTTTAACTTAGATGGTCCAGATGGATATTCATATTACTATCACGATTTAAGGAAGGAAGAGAGAATTTTTTCACGAAGACAACATGGAGGAGGCTCCATAATGATTTGGGGAGCCATAAGCTCCAAAGGTGTCGTGGATTTAAAAGTTTTAAAAGGGCGCCAAAATTCAAAAACATATTTGGAAACATTAAAAACGGCAAAAATTAAGATATTTAATGTTTTAAAAGACAATCAGTGGATTTTTCAGCAGGATAACGCTGCAATTCATACCGCGAAGGTAGTTAAAAACTGGTTTGAAGAACAAGAAATAACGTGTTTGTGAATATAATAGAAAACATTTGGGGATACTTGTCCCGAAAAGTGTATATCAACAACAGACAATTTTCTTCTCGAGAAGAACTGATAAACGCTATTGAAAAGGAATGGAACGACATACCCCTGAATTATATAGAAACGCTGTATAAATCATTGCCAAATCGCATATTTCAAATTATAAATAAGAATGGTGGCTGTACAAAATATTAATAAAATATAATTGTTGCAAAGACATCATATTTTTGCGTTTTAATTACAACGCGTTTATTCAAATGTCGCAAGAATATTCCTACTTTTTCCTGAAAACGCGAATATCTTTATACTAAATGAATAACCTTTCAAAGTAAACGTGTAAATTTTCATTAAATTAGATCCATAATATGGAAAAAGTAAAATATATCTACTTCACCATTGTTAAACAAAAATACAGCGAAAATATCATTGCGTTTAATCAAGTGTCGCGGACTGTACCTGGAAGTCTGAGCAGCTCTTCGTCAGGCCGTCGAAGACGCCCGAGATTTTTATTACACAACTCATGGAGCGACGGTGAGGGAGATTCCGCCGCCGAGGGATGCGGCGACCCAAACACAGCCGCCAAGGACCAACGACGTAGGGGTCCAAGTCGGGAGCCGCGCGCTGCCAGTTCCGGCACGACCAACCACGTCCCAGGGGACCCAGACATATCGGGTCGAAATGATTACCAGGCCGACCCAAACACCTCGAGTCGACTGGTGTACCAGGGCGACACAGACGCCCGCAACACCGGCAACTGTATATCGGGCCGTGCAAACAGGAGAGCAGGAGAGAATAATCATTCCCCGGGTCGACCGGGAGAGACGACCGTCAGAGCCCCCCATTCCCCCCCTTATTCCGAGGAAGGAGGAATCAACAACCTTCTCGTGGGAGAAGGTATTGAATAAACCGGAAGCACCGAAGAAGAAACCACAAGAAGAGGTTCCCGAGGCGGTCGCCTCAAAGATAATACCGACGGCACCGAAAAAAAAGTAGTATCTTTCCGATACGTACCGAAACGGCAGCGTGCTGGAATTGCGGGGTGGTAGGGCATCGTTATACAAGGTGCCCCAAACCGCAACGACATCCCTACTGCTACCGTTGCGGGAAGCGGAATGTATCAGTCAACGAATGCCCGAGATGCGCCGAGGAGTGGCGCGAGGAAGAGGAGTTTAACACGTTCGCGACGGGGCCTGAATTCACCAGCCGCACCGTGGGGCGGGACTGTTTTTCGTACTTGATCCCATCGGGCGGGCTGAGCCCCCGGTGGTACATGAACCTTGCCGCATTATAGTAATTGACACGTTTGCAACGGGCCTGTACTTAGTGGCTCTGCCGTGGGGTTGCGCTGTTTTTCGCATTTTCTCCCATCTGACGGCGATGTTTTTAAATAAATCATATGCTACGTGTTTCAACACTGTGCATCTTTTGAGAACATAAAACGATCGAAATAGAAACACACATTTTTGTTTCTGTCGAAGCTACGCCGAACTATTGTTAGGAGGTCAAGAAATATAACAAAATTAACATTTTGCTATAATAACTTATATAATATTTTTGCTCTGAGGTAATGTTCTATATATATCTAAATATTTAGTTGGAATACTTTTGAAGTAATCCGACATCTGTATATGCATTGTAACCTAATCCCAAATCGAATCTCAGTCAAAAATATTACCCATAGGATGTCACGAAGGAAATTTGATGTTTCATCAGATGAATCTGATATACAATGTTATCAAAGAAAAAGAGCACGACCTATTTGCTATACATTTTGCCCTGCTTGCGACAATCAACCGGCCTTGTGTATAAAATGTTTCGAAAAAATTCACAAAAAGAAATAGTTCTCCTTTGTACATAAATATGTAAATAAATTTGTTACTTACAATAATCACCTTTTTATTAGATTGACACGGCGTGTACCACCGGTGGCTCATCCCGTCCCATGGGACAGACAAGAATGTACCACCGGTGGTACACCCCGTCGCGAACGTGTTAAAGCACGGTGCGCGCAGACAAGCAGGACCCCCGCGACCGGAGTTGTGACGTGGTATTTTATACCCATCGCAAGGAATCCCTCGGGTCATCTCAAAACGGGTCATCTCATAGGCAACAACCGTTTAGAGAGAGAACGAAGCGCGCGAATTATTATAAATGTAATCTGCCGCCGCAATGTTTTGTATGAACCGCCGGGGGAGAGATCAACAACATCGAGGGAACGTCCTACGTCGTTGGAATACGCCAGAGCCCTGCCGCTATCCCGCGCAGATCCTCCGCTGGGCCAGGAGAGGGTGCGGAGCAGGAGGAAAGGATCAGCGAGCGAGCGACGTACGGCGAAGGAAAACGACGTTACCCTGCCGCTTCCTTGCGGCGGCCCTACGAACCAGGAAGAGGAACCGCGGAGCCGGAGGAGACGCGACCGAAGAAGACTTCGTGGGAATTCGGGGGTTCCGGCCGTGGGTGGGGGAGACCACGAGGTGTCGCACGATCTCGCACAAGGGCTCGGTACCGATTATCCTATTATTCTGTTACTGGCGATTGCCTCGTGTAGAGTTCGGTGAAAATCAAGCGAAGACGAAAAGTCCAGTAATATCGTTCCGTGAGGAATTAACGAGCGCAGTGCGTGGACACCTTGGTAAGTCTCCTCCACCTACTTATCGTGTCAAAGGGGTCGTGAGATCGGGAATACCGCCACGTGGGTTGTAGACCACCGGGCTTGATATTCACGGGTAGGTTCTAAAAAGTGTGACCGGGGTGGTTTTTGTTCGTAGGGAATTAGTTTAAGTTAGAAGATTCGAAACCGGGGGCCCCTGTCCGGGCGTTCGCGGATCCTAGCGTCCGGACTTTATCGTTTCGGCGAGAGATCGCTTCACGATCTCTCGAATCGCCCCCGACCGGATCACTGAACTTGTCTCGGGGAATATCATAGCGTTAGCGATTAAAGTATCGTCTCGAGTAGGCCTTTGCCAATATCGGGCCCTCCCACATCTCGATCTCACGAACCCTTGGTGCGGGGATAGAACGTAGGTGCATGTTATCGTACCGTGTATTTCGTTTGTCGCGTGATTCTTCGTCTTTTTCTCTGTCTAGACGGTCGCCAGTACGGAATCGTTTCGGAATCGTCGCGTAAAATCAAATAAAGCGTATCGCGGATAGTTTAAGTACATTAGTTTTATTGCGTGTAGCATAATTGCGTCGCGTTACCGTTAGATAATAGAGTTGCGTTACGTTACAGTTAGATCTTGAATTTACTTCGCATTACTGTTAGACAATAGAGTTGCGTTACATTTAGATCATAGACTTGCGCCGCGTTTCGGTTAAGTAGTATAGTTGTGTCGCATTGCGATTAATTAGTAAATCGCGCCGCGTTTCGTTAATTCTAAGTTAAATTTAGTTAATTGCGCCGCGTCGCGTACCGGTCCGGGAATCAAGTGTAACGACTCTGGAACCTAAGTTCAGAAGTTAACAGCGCTAGTTAGGTAAAGAGCGGCTTTTACCAACTGAACGACTCGTTTTGAAAAATAACTAAATCTAAAGATTGTGGGATTCGTGTGGTGTGCGGTTAAGGAGTGAAATCCACAGGTCAATATCTTTCAACAACAAGATTTATTCAATAAATCTACTAAAACTAATGAATTTAACAAATAACAAATAACAACAAAATATAAAAAGTATATTAACTTGATGAACGAAACTAAATGGATCTTGATATAATATTAAGAATAGAAATAATAGAACTCAGTAAATTAAACAGTATGTAATAAATGATCTGATTTCTAATTAGATCTGATTTCAAACAAAACTAACTTCGCTTTCGCAAATAAACTAAATTCGATATTATTTAATTCTTGTTTGTACGCTATCGCAATTACAATTTTTATTTTGGTTAATAAAGATAGAATCTATATAATGAATACTCTTTTATGAGATTGATAGAAATAGTAGCGCGTTGATAGTCTACCGCAGCGAGGAACACGACCTAAGTGTGATCTCTAAGTGTACCTAAATACGCTTTCGCAAAATTAGATAGATCAATGATTTTAATCGATATCTAACGCGGTGTAGTCGACTACTGTAATTACGCTGATGACAGAACAATATTCTTTTATTAATTCAAACTTTGCAAATTCTATTTGAATCTAAATGAATTTTTATCTCGGAACAGTTACTCTTTTAATTTGGCTCGACAACTAATTGTCCATGACCCTTTTAGTCAAAACGAACACTGACAGCCAAGACCAGATCGCTTAATTGGGGAGCCTGTTGTTCACTGGCTACTAGAACGACCCAACGATACAGGAAAAGGGTGAACAGTATAAGTCTAACAGGGTAGCAAATCAATTGATTCTAATATAAAATCGTAATTGCTGAACTGCCACCCAAAAGACACGGGCTTCAGAGACCAAGCCGCTCAAATGGGGAGCCTGCGTTAGCTGGCTACGAAACTACCCAGAGCGAACTCCGAGAATCTGACGGCGCGTTAGCAATCCGACAAAAATCAAGATGAGTAGCTGAGAGCTATCCTTTCGATATCTTAGCCTTTCTTGGCGCAAAGTATAGCACTCTCCTAACGGAGTTTCAGAGACGAGACCGTTTGAATGGGGAGCCTGCTGTTCGCTGGCTACTAGAACGACCCACGATCAAGTATCCAAATGGCGTATACTCGCTTTACCAGTCAAGTATTAAGAATCGTGTCGGCTCTTGACAGCGAAAACTGTTCCGGTTATACTTATCCAGGAGACTTCTAGCGTGCTCGACTTCGAAAACTGTTCTGCGATTTGAGCAAGTTTCGCTCCGGCTTTTATACTCGCCAGTCTGGCAAATTCTCGGAAAACCCCCATAATGCCGAAATATATAATTATCGTATAATATCGTAATTAGACATTATTTATGAAAATGAACGATTTGATTACATTGTTAATATCGCACTCTACTCGGTGGTTTATGTTGTTGATACAAAAATTATGGTTTAATAGTGTTTTAATGAAAATTGCATTCGCTATCTTCTTCTATACGCTACGCACGTACTTCTATTCGGATTGAATCTAATGTATAAGCATATGATGCTTCTCGAACATTCTATAGAGTAATATTCTAATTTACAATATACACTGCAATAAACTATTGTCTGACTTTAGTTCCGTATAACATTATATTGGTAGACTTGATATGTATTAGCTGATTTGTTTAACTAACGATTTTAGTAATTAATAATATCGTAATTGTAAAATGTATTCCTATCTTTCTCTAAGATTGCGCGAGAATACCAGGAAATTCGGGGTGAGCATCGCGGCACGTAGGCACATAGCATCGCGGAATTTTCCATATAGAATTATACATTTATTAGAATAACTATAAAATAATACATAAATCTTGTTTTAACTATTCTAACTAAACATTTGATTGTCTTTATGAAGCATACTATCTATTTTAAATGAAAAATCATAAAATAATTAATATAAATCAAAAATGTATATAACATCAGTTACCGACCGTCGAAATTTATACATAAGGTAATAGTATATTATATACTGTCGGTAATGGTCTAATTCCGTCGGTAACTAAATTGTTAGCGCGTATACGTATAGAACATAGGACTGCCATATTTAAATGAAAAAATTCTTCCAGGGACGTTACACAAGCGTAAATAGACGACCATCTTGTGACCTAGGAATTGGCAATTGCGATTTCCGCCGCGTGATATTCCTAATAGATCGGATATCGGTTTTTTCGCCGAGTGTAAAACGATTGTTTCGCGCTCAGAGTACTTTGGTTCGCCTGTGCGTCGTAGCCGAGTTAATTCATAAGTAAATATCATTGTTATTTTTCTTTACATATAACGCTGAGTCGAGTTCTCTCACTGTAAAACCCCCCTTGTGTTTCGTCTCGTTTGCCTCCGCGTTAGTTATTTTACCCACAAAGAATCCCGCCACTCTACCCGATTGTACGGTTGCTGAGCTGTTGAGCAGTTTCGTCGCCGATTCGAGTCTCCGCGTTGTTCCGGGACAGATCTTCGCGAATTTCTTCGCTTTCCACCGCAGAATCCCGGTTCGCGCCTAAGTTCGTTATCGCGACGCTGAGAAGCGTCTGGCGCCCAATCGAAAGAAAAATTAAAGCGATATCGAACAGATTCGAATCGGGCGCCGAAGCGCTACCCGCTCGCGGATCCGCGGAGGTGCCGCGGCCGTTATCGTCGCGAACCAGATAGGGTATCCGCGGGGGGACAGCGGGATCGCGGGCGTATACGGGCTAGCCGCGAAATCCCACGTAGCATAGTATAAGAGCAATTTATATACTTTTATTTTGTATTGATATTTTTTGGATATATTTTTAGAAACGAGTTAACGAGAAAATTGGCTCTTTCTGTTGCTATTATTGTGATTATCTGATGAATAGAATAAAGACAAGGATAGGAAAAGCATGTAGGAAGAGTGGTAATGTTTATTTATGTATGAGGAGCAGTGAGCAGGGTTTTTTGGGTGGGAGAAGGAGAATAAAGAATAGTATTAATAAGAGGAAGGAAAGAAGGTGTGCAGAGGGGATATGGGGGGATGTAGGGGAGAAGGGGGATGGATAATTTTTTTCTCTGTACCTTTATGAAATTTGGGCTTTGGAGTGCGAGAAGTGTTAAGAATAAGAAGGAGGAGATAAGGAGGATCATGGAAGGATTAGATGTGTTAGCGATCAGAGAAACATGGTTAAAGGAGGAGGATGAGGAGGATGTAGGAGGGGAGGTTTGTGTGTTTTGTTAAAGGAAAATATTAAGGTGGGGAATTTTAAGATTTTGGGGGATATAGATTGGAAATGGGAAAATATATGTGTTGAAGTAGAAATGAAGGTTTTGTTGAATTGGTGGTTGTATCTGCTTATGTCCAGGGTGACTTGGCAGATGAAATCTATATGGAGCACCCACAAGCATTTATAGAATACGGTGAGGAACATAAAGTTTACAAGTTATTAAAGACTATGTACGAATTGAAATAGTCTGGAAGAGAGTGGTACAAGAAATTAGATAAATATGTGACAAGCCAAGGTGTCAGAAGAACAGAAGCGGATCCATGCGTTTATATATTCGGAGCTAATAACAATAAAGTAATTATGGTCAGTTACGTCGATGACATTATCTTAGCGTTAAAGAATAAGGATAAATTAAACGAAGTTAAGTATAAGTTAAAATCGGAATTTGAAATGACTGATCTCGGGCCGATTAGTGACATTTTAGGTATTAAAATAAAAAGAAACGAAGAAACGGGAAGCATGAGCCTTTCACAAGAAAATTATACTATAGAATTAATAAATAGATTTAATATGCAGAACGCAAAAACTGTTTCAACGCCTATAGAAGTCAATGTAAAAATATCAAAAGATATGGAACTATCAACAGAAAAGGAAAAACAGGAAATGGAAAAAAGACCATTTAAACTGGACACCTCAACAGTGGTCCAGAGTAATTTTTACAGATAAACCGAAATTTAATCGATTTGGGTCTGATGGTAAAGTGTACGTGAGACGTCGCAAAGGAGAAGAATTTCATAAAAATTGTATTAAACCGACTGTAAAAGGTGGTGGTGGGTCAGTACTCGTTTGGGGCGCTATGACAGTGAGAGGTACTGGTCCTATTCATCGCATAACTGGAATCATGGACAGATACGCATATTTGGATATTGTAAAAAACGTATTACTACCATTTGCCGAAGAATACATGCCACAGGAATGGATCTATCAAGCGGATAATGATCCAAAACATTCCGCAAAAGTCATCAAGACATTTCTGAGTGACAATAATATTCACGTAACGAACTGGCCAGTACAATCTTCGGATCTGAATCCAATTGAGATGCTGTGGATTGATGTCGACAAACATGTACAAAAGCAGAAACCCAAAAATATTGATGAATTGTATACTATTGTACAGGAAGCATGGAATTCGATACCTGCTGGTAGATGTATTCGACTTATCGAATCCATGCCGCGAAGGTGTGCTGCAGTTATAAAAAATAAGTGTCTACATACGAAATATTAATGTATTATAATTATAAGTTAAATAAACATGTGAAAATATAGGTGTTTTGATGTGTACTTAAGTATGTGTCCGTAGAAAACTTTACACTTCGTCATAAAAATATGAAAAACTTTTTAATTATAGCAAATTAAAGAAAGCTATTTTGAAATCTTATTATGTGAAGAGGTTATAATTCGCGCGTGAATACGTGGCGTTAGTTATGTAGGCCCCGCCGTTGGGTGGCGTTGTTGCAGAAAGTTTGTGGCGACACCTACTTCCGGCGTAAAAGCGCAGCGGAGAGTGCATTTCCGCACGTAGGTTCATTCTCTCGTGAAACGTTCAGGCGACGCAATGTATTTTGTTATTATTGAGTTTTCGTTAACCTCACAGTTTGCATAGTAGTGCGCGGAGAATTTATGCGAACTATTTAACCTACACAGTTTTACTTGTAATTAGTTGCTATTAAGTATATCTGTAAATATAGTTATTCAGTTTAAATCTAGTGGACTTATTTACTCCTTTTCTCACGTCGGTAAAGTAGAGTTCCCTATTTATTGGAACAGAACTCTACAAGTTAACCGCCATGCGTCGGAGCGCATCGTGCGATGAGAAGCGAAAGACATTTTAAGCTTATTTCAGTACAAGTATTATTATGTATAACTTTAGTGTGTTTTGTGTTTAAGGGGGGAAATACCTTTAGAGTCTTAAAAAATTGTAAATTTTTTTTTCTCCATAAAATGTTAGTGCAACATCTTAAAAATATGGTCTCCAAATTTTAAACCGAAATACCGAACCCTTTTGAAGTTATGGCCGATTATCGTGACTCATGTCTAGTATCGCGCCGCAAGTAGTCACGCGCTTGGCGCGGAGGGCTATGTAGCGGACTTGCTATGCCATTGCTGTGTTTAAAATTTTGTATTTTTACAAGGTTTTATTGCGGGGACACTTATGAGGGTCTGGTAGGTATCGGGTCGCACATCTGGGGACCACTCGCACAAGTCGAGGTTTTTCCCCATATATTGAATGGTATGAAGCATTCTTCTAATCGGGCACTCCCGCTCTTACCATGGTTTCCTTCCACCTTTTTACTAAAAATTGCTTGCTCCCTGTCCTTTTCTATGACAGGGTATATAACCCCGGTAAAGTAATGAACTTGAATCATTTTCGTAAGGAGCGTTCTATTGAGCAGTCAGAGTTTTTCCGTAATTTGTCGTGCGTGGTACAGTTTTGGAAGCGCAAAATGAGTTATTATCCGAAAGGAGGTAGGGAGACAACATCTCGAAAATCGACTCCGCGTAAAAGGCGCTTCTACGGGAATTAATTTAGCGAGAAAAGCAGTGCAGAAGAGAGTACAAGCACAAGTGGAAGTACAAGTGCGAGTGCAAGTGCAAGTGCAAGGAAAATAACCAGCACCGACAGTGAAGATATTCATTGGAATCCTTTGCACACATATAGGATTGTGGAATTTTTCACTGTTTTTACAACATTGTCAACGTTTGTTGTGTGTCATGTGTGTAAAGAACCAGTGAAATTTGCGGAAAGTGGAAATCGGGGTCTTGGCTTCAAACTAGTTGTACTGTGTAGCTGTGGTAGGAAAGACGTTAATTCAGGGCCATATATCCATACGGGTTATGAAATAAATCGTACGATTGTATTGATTATGCGCCTGTTAGGTATTGGCAGACAAGGGATAAATTTATTTTGCAATTTAATGGACATTTGTGACGGCTTGAGCGAAAGTGCATACACTAAAATTATTGAGCATATATATATTCAGCCGCACAATCTACATTTCAATATTGTTGTAAAAAAGCCGTAGACGAAGAAAAGAAGGAGAACGAAAAACACGATAGGCCAATTTTAAATTTTAAAGTATCCGGTGACGGCACTTGGAAAAAACGTGGGTTTAGGTCATTGTATGGAATAACGTCGCTCATAGGATATTACTCAGGAAAAATTATCGATTTGGCAGTAAAAAGTAGTTACTGCCATTCGTGTACATCTTGAAAGAATAGAACAAATACTGAAGAGTATCAAGAGTGGTATGAGGAACACCAGGAAGAATGCATGAAGAATCATGAAGGATCGGCGGGAAAAATGGAAGTTGATGCCGTCGTCGAGATGTTTTTGAGGTCAGAGGAAAAATACGGGGTGAAATATGGAAATTATATAGGAGATGGAGACTCAAAAACTTTCAAGGCTATTATAGACATAAATCCATATGGCGATAACTTTCAAGTAACTAAAAATGAATGTATTGGACACGTCGAGAAAAGAATGGGCACTCGGATCCGAAATGTTAAAAAAACAAATAAACTTGGCGGAAAGGGCAAATTAACAGATGCCCTTATAAAAAAATTGACGGCATATTATGGATTAGTGATTCGGAGGAATGTTGATAGCGTAGAAAACATGAAAAAAGGAGTGATGCCCACTTGGACGCCGACCGCTTGGACGCGTCCCGATTGGACGGTCCCGATTCGACTCGTTCCAATTCGAAGCGGTGCCGATTGGACGCGTTCCAATTCTAAGCAGGGCTTATAGAACCTAACCAAACCAAATCTAAGCTCTTCGAATTGGGACGCGTCCAATCGGCACCGCTTCGAATTGGAACGCGTCGAATCGGGACCGTCCAAACGGAACGCGTCCAATCAATCGACATCCAAGTGGGACACCCCGTGATTCGGAGGAATGTTGATAGTGTAGAAAACATGAAAAAAGCAATAATGGCCATATATTATCACTTATGCTCTACCAACGAAAGTCCAAAGCACGAATTTTGCCCGCCGGGAAGCGATAGTTGGTGCAAGTGACAGAAAGCTCAAGCCATAGGAGCAAATTTTGAAACTATTAAGCATCCTACGCCATTGCACCCAGATGTGCGAAAACATATATTGCCCATTTTTGAAGACCTATGTGAAGAAAATTTGCTACGAAGATGTTTGGGTGGCCACACACAAAATAACAATGAAAGTTTTAACTCAACTATTTGGCGGTTCACACCTAAACATCTAAATTCTGGGCTGAAAATTATTGAAATTGTAACATATTTGGCAACCGGCATATTCAATGAAGGCTATGCTTCAGTCACAAAAAAAATGAATACGTTAGACATTGTAATTAGGAAACAATGCAAGATGTACGTCGATAAAATGAACGAGCAAAGAGTGAGTCGACAGGAACGACGCAGAGCACTTTTGACAAAAGAGGCCCGAAAAGCAAGAAGAGAGGAACTTATGGAGAAAAATCAACTCTACGAGGAAGCCGAAGGATTGTTATATGGCACAGGAATCGTAGATTAGATGGTAAATCATTGAAATTATTCAGTTTTTACTTATTGAAACTTTAAACGCGTTTTTCTCAAAACTACATTTTTACAGCTGGTGTGGCTGATAACTCAAAAACTAATTTATCAATCGCGCTCAAATTTTTTGCGCATATCCATGACAATAGTATCTAACATATGAACCTAAATGTACGAAATAAATTGAACATTAAAGTCCTTTTTATTGCAAAATAGTGCAAAAATTTTTAATAAAATTCAAAGTTTTTCTTTAAAAGCGCGCCATTTCTTTAATTTTACACATTTTGCTGTGAATGTTAGTTTTCGAAACATTGTCTGCAAACTTGTTTCAGACCAATGGATCTAAGGCTAGAACCCACACCGATTCACGAGACGCGCCAAACACTTCCAGGAAGGACTGCTATAATTCCGCCATTTTTAAATGTATTTAAAAACAAAAAATATTTTGTAATAGGCAATAGTTATAATAAATTATAAATGAAATTTCAAAAACGCAAGACAAAGATATCCTATAGAAAAAAATTCACAAAAATCAGCCTATTTTCATCGGTCTAAAGGTATTTCCCCCCTTAATTTTAGAATAGTTATAGCGTGAGTTTTGATAATTTACTTAGTAAATAGTTGTAATATATAGGAAGAGAGGAGGGTATATGAAAACGAAAGGGCCCCCTGGTTGGCCGAAAACCAGGGACAAAGATGGAAAGACGAAATGGATAAGGAAGAGGACTTGAGATCAGAAGGGGAGGAGGAGAGAATGGAAAGATCCCAGGAAGATGAACTTGAAAGGGAGAAGGAAGGAACAGGTATACTTAAAAGCCTAAAGAAAGACTGGGCATTGGAGTACCTTGCAGAGGAGGAAGAGGCAGTCCTCGATGCCACGAGGAAGGAAGGTATAGTAGGAAAAAACGAGGAGGAAGAGAAGGCAGAGCCCAAAGAGGAGAAAATGGATGTCGAAGAAGGAAGGAAGAGGCAAAGGGAAGCGGAGGAGGAAGAAGAGGATAGGGGGGTGAGAAGGAAGGAAAGAAGGAGGTTAAGCGACGGAAGTGAGGAAAGTGTGGGGACAAGTGAAAAGGCCAATGGGAGTGCTCCTAGTAGAGAAATGCGTAATTGCCGCAGGAAAGGACGACCATTTGCAAAGAAGTAGCGTGGGTGAAAACAACGTGATACAAAGTGTAAGCCACGAAAGCGAAAAAAGTGAAGCTAACATCAATAGAGACGATCAATATCAGAGAAGAGATTCTAATAAAAGTAAGGAAATAGTTTTCGAATTAGCGTTAGATAATAGTGTTAGTAATAATGAGAAAAATATAGATAGTAATAAGGAAGGCCACGTGGAGGACAATAATGAAAACACTGGCCGAATGAGAAAAGAAAGTCAGGAGGGAAGGGAAAGGGTAAACGAGAATAATGAAAATAGGGGTAAAAATAAAGAAAGTAGGAAAAAGGACTGGGAAAAGGACTCTATGATGAGAATAGTACGGGGGAGGAATACGTAGTATGTTACGTCCTAGGGATGGGCAGAAAAATAGAAATAAGAGGAACAACCTCATAAAGATCTACAGGTTTGTGCAAGGGGCGGAAGTTAGAATAAAATGTATTAGAATGACTGCTTTTAACAGGGCGGAGGTGGTAACCAGAAACAGAGAAGAAGCGAATAGTATCCTGAGGAGGTACGGAAGCAAGGAAAAAAGGTTCACGACATACCTACCGAGAAGGATGCAGTGCCGACGAGGGATTATATTCGAGTGGGAAGACTCGGTCCAAGAGTTGAAGGAGGAGGCGACACCAGGACAGGGGGAGTTCGTCTTAGAAAGAAGAAGGAGAAGAAAAATTATGGATGGTAAAGTGGTGTATGAGCCGATGCGTTCTATACTGATAACATTTAAGGGGGGCGTATTGCCTACAAGACTACTTATCGGACAGGGGCATGTAAGTATAAAAATAGAGCCATCTGTAGAGCCTGTGAAGCAGTGTTTTAGATGCTTAAGATTTGGACACATTCAAAGTGCGTGTAGGGAAATAGTTAAAAAATGCCTGGTGTGTGGAGAGAACGAACATGAGGACTGTAAAAAAGAACCCAAGTGTGTAAATTGCGGGGGAGCCCATGGGTCACTCGCAAGAGTTTGTTGGGTGTGGCAAAGGGAAGCCGCCATCAAAAAACTAATTGCCTACAGGAACGTTGAATTTGAGACTGCGAGAGGAATTGTGGCCAGGTCTCTGGGGGAAACCGAACCCAATAGAGTGGGAGGATTGGACCCGTACGAGGAGAGAGAAAGCACTTTCCAGTCCTGGAGAAAATAAGGAGGAGGGAGATTTGGGAGGAAAAGGAGATACCCATCGAAAAAGAGCTAGAAATGGTGAAAATGGGAAAAAAGAAACAAATAAGAATAAAGGAACGCAGAGGGGAAGAGAAAGATATAGTGAAATGTTGAAGAAGAGGAATGGAGGGATTGAGGAAGTACCGGCAGGAATGGAAAACGAGAGAAGAGAGGAGATAAGGAAAAATAAAGAAGAAGAATGGAAAACGGGGAAAAAGGAAGGAGGACCGAGTTGTTACAACAGTAAGACGGATCTGGCCCTCACAGGAAACAAATACATATGCCTTGACTGCAAGGAAAAGGTGAAAAGGAGTGGAGCCAAGCCTAAAAAACTGACAAGAATGCCTTACCCGCATGATATTGTGGGAAGGGAGAGAGAAGAGTCGTCTAAGGAGGAGAATCAATGGGCTAGGAAAAGAGAGCAGGAGAAGAAAAGAAAAGAGAAAGAAAGAGAAAGGGAGAGGAAAAACAGTGAGGAGGAGAAGAAAAGAAAAGAAGAAGAAGTAATAGAAGAGTTCATAAAATTCTTGCAGGAGAGAAACATGGAGGGGAGGTTGGAAGAAATTATAAGAGCAGCTAAAGAAATTGAAGCCGAAGCCCAAGCCCAGCATTAGGTGCACAGAACTATAACAGGTACACATACAACACGTATAGGGCAACTGTTAAACCTCCATCCCCTAAGCCAATCTCAATAAAAGAGGAGGACTGGGACACCTACATACCATACGCAACCTTATCATACAACACCACAGTTCATGAAGCGACAAATTTCAAATCACATGAACTCATCTTTGGAACACCAGCACGTCTGCCCAGCGCATTTCTGGAAGGAGCATCTTTAGAAACTTATGGAACTTACCTCACCAACCTGATCTCAACAATGACCAGCATACGCAATTTGGCAGCAGATAATATCGTCAATACAAAGGAACGATCCCAACGCTATTACGATAGGCACGCAAGACCGTAAAAATTCAACATAAGAGATTACGCTTACATACTCAAAGAACCAAGGCACAAATTAGACCTTCATTACACCGGAGCGTATGAAATAGTAGACTGGACAAACTTAAATAACGTCGCTTTAAGAACAGATAATAACAAAATAATTCGCAAGCATCAGGACAAATTGAAAGTCGCCTATAGTTAATAACCATAGTTTCTGTCCTTGCAGGTCATGGGACAATTCGTGGTACTGTTGTTACTCGCAGCTTTTACAGTTGGAGTGGATTCCGACGCTGCATATGAAGTAACCATATTCAAACAGAATACGAGAAGCTACCATTATTGAAGATCTTTTACACCAAGTGGAAATTGGTAACTTCAATGGAAATCATGAACTATTTTCGTAACCGACCATTGTTGAAAGAGCATCTGAAGAAGATTCAGAATTTTTGCCACGACAATCAAATACAAATCTACCCTAATGACCAATATGGACCACAACTCCGACGGAAGTTGGAAGGAACAAACCGGTACAGCGACCTCCTGAAGGTATCGATTGGAAACATCCCGATACACCGCTTCCTTTATTGGCGCGGTCAGCAAAGTGCTCTTTAGGACCCTCACCGAAGATGATGCCCACTATTACGATGAAGAACTGGACAAACTCTACGCTAACCATGGTCAGATGGCGCAGTTGGTGGCCAACCGAACCTGTATTATGCGATCAGAATTTCACCAACTTCATAACCAGCTGATTAACACAACCGTTGAAGCACACCGTATATTAAACAAAGTTGCCACGCTTGCTGCTGTTTTACATGAAGCGTAGGCAGAGATCAAGGAGAGGCAGATTAACGACCTTCTGCTCCAATGAATCAATCAATTGAACAGGACGATCGAAGAATACGGACACATAGTCCCGAAGACATGGAAAATATGCGACATCCGGTTAAGTCTTATTCTCAAGGACCTCTGACAATCCTTGAAAAGCAAACAGGCCTGGCTCTTCTTCGAACGAGAACATTCTTTTGCAAGGCACGTCTCGCTGGATCAACATATATACAAGGAGCTGGAATAGTAACCTTGAAGCCAGAATGCACCGCTGTTACGGACTCTACGAGGGTTCGAGCTTTAGACGCCGTCCAAACAACAGAGGAATTCACTTATTTCCCTACAATATCATTAAATTTCACGAAGATCTCTCCAAATTTCAGCGACCAGCATGTCAAGATAACAGAACTCAGTCACACTACTCCGCTGCGGACTAATCGAGATTGGACGAAGAGCGGCGCGGCTGTTTCCCTGGTACAGGTAGAGGAGAAGGCACGAGCCTTGACGGAACAACACCGGATGCAAAGAAGATTGCACATTGGGGCATATGCAGGAAGAAGCATCGCTGTCATGCAAACTATCGCCGTAGTACTAAGCTTCATCATTTTGTATCTCACCAAATTTAAAACTGTACTGGCAATAGCAAAACCTCAAGTCACTTATTTTCGAAACAGAAACATTGAATTGAAACCATCAGGACTCCCCATGAAAACGCAGAGCAGTGGTAGGACCATTGCTCGAACTCTAACCACTATAATATAAATAAGCCTAAGTATCCTAGGAAACGAGAAAGGACTCGAGCAAGACCTCGCTACAGTCTTCGGACAATCTTCCAACAGAATACCTCGCAGAAAAATGGAAAACCGCAGCATCCAAACCGAGCAAGGTGGAGGTCGGAGGGACATCGCCCAGCAAACGGGACAACGGTGCAGTTGGCGAACCGAAAAACTGTGGAGTCGTCAAACTGGCCACGGGACAATTTGCCTCAGGAACGGGCAAATGGCTCCCGGGACGAGGCAACCAGACCCGTGTTCCCAAATTCGAAGATAATGGCACCTGCACCAGCGACAACCCAACAGCTGTCACGTACATTTGTGAAAATGGGCTGATCTTGGTTCATTTGACAGATGAGAACGCGTGGAAGCAAACGCTACTGAAACTCCAAAATGCGCGTTTTGGAAAAAAGATAATTACCTGTCGCCAAAATGCCTCTTCTTCATCCGTGAGCGCGTAAGTAAGCGCTGGGATCTCGTAAAAAAACACAACTTGTGTTTCAGGTGTTTGAGGCCCGGCCATTCCAGAAACGACTGCAAAAGCGAGGTGTGTAGGGTCTGCAAGAGGCAGCACCACATCCTATTGCATAGACAAACTGACGCAAATGATGCGGAAATAGAGACTCAGCGCAAGGCGATATGGGGGAAGAGAGTGCGTTGAGCAGGGCGTATGTCGCGAGCGACAACTGGACGGGGCAAAATCGCGATTCTTCAGATAGCTGACTAGACGGGCAATATGTAGTGCTAACAATTATGTCGGTACGCGCGGGTGGTCCGAATCGGGCAATAGATACATTCGCGTTATTAGATGAGGGCTCCACGGTCATCCTAATAGATAAAAGACTGGCGCGAGATCTATGCGTCAAGGGATCGCGAATAGATATGTCGATCCGAGGAATAGGCGAAGGGGAAATTCAATTGCAGAACAGCAAAAAAGTTGATCTTGACGTAGAGGGCATCTTCGGCACGTACCGGATTCGTGAACGTGAAATTTCCCACGCAGTCGATCAGCCGGGACATTATTTCGTGGGTGAACGAGGTCGACGAAGACGTGGAAGTACGACCGTACCATGGAGCGTGCGTGGAATTGTTAATAGGTCAAGACAATTGGAACTTAATCGCGACATGAGAAATGCGCGAGATAACAGGCACGGATTTGGCGGTTTCACGCTCCCGTCTCGGATGGGCCGTACACGGGTGCGCAAAATGCTCCTCACACGCGGTATGTAACATAGACGTAAGCGAATATCAATGTTCAGGGGAGGCTCTGACTTCTTTGGAACAGTTAGTAAAAGATTATTTCGCACTAGAATACGCTGGGATAAAGGATAGCGTTACGTGCAAAGGCGAACGAGATCGCGCGCTGCGAATATTAGAAGAAACGAGTTCGTAAAGGACAACTCTGGGAAACGGGCCTCTTGTGAAAAGATGATCACGCTCCGAACACGAACGGTTTGTCCACTGCGCGGAAAGGGTTAAAATTGTTAGAGCGAAGATTAGATCGTGATCCCGAATATGCATGTTTGTACTACCAGGAAATGCAGCGTTTTCTAGATACGGGTTACGCTCAAAAGGCTGCGAACACATTAGATCGGTCTAGGACATGGTATGTGCCGCACTTCGGGGTACGGAACGTAAATAAGCCCAATAAAATTCGGTTAGTTTTCGATGCCGCGGCAAGGACCGAAGGAACAAGCTTAAACGATCAACTGATGTTAGAGCCGGACCTATTGAAATCATTGCCAGGAATATTAATCCGCTTTAGACACTACGCGATCGCGGTGAAGGCGGATATTTCGGACATGTTCTTGCGCGTGCAAATTCGGGAAAGCGATCGTGGTGCGCAAAAATTTCTATGGCGAGGAAAAGATAGAAATAGAGAACCGAATATTTACGAAATGTCGACATTGATCTTGGGCGCGAAATCAAACAAAGAACGAAAAGAAACAACCTTATAAAGATATATAGGTTTGTACCTATACGTTAATAAGAATGACCGGTTTTAACAGGGCAGAAGTAGCGACTAGAAGCAGAGAGGAGGCCAACCACATCCTAAAGAGATACGGGAACAGGAAAGTGAGGTTCTCAGCGTTTCTACCTAGAAGGATGCAGTGCAGGAGAGGTATAATCTTCGAGTGGGAGGACTCTGTAGAGGAGCTGAAGGCGGAGGCTACGCCGGGACAAGGGGAGTTTATATTAGAGAGAAGAAGAAAGCGGAGAGTAGTGGATGGGAAGGTCGTATATGAACCAATGAGATCGATTTTGATCACCTTTAAAGGAAGTGTGTTACCAACATGTAACCGTGCTGGTTACATAATATGAGAACACCTTATATATTAGTTCATATATTGCCGCGGTATGGGGTATCCCTACTCCGAGCACACGTCACGCTGATTATTTCATGGGGCTACCGGTAGAGTATATACCCCACTTTCAATAATTATGCGTGCGCATCGATCCCCACTCGATAACGATCGAAGGAGGTCGATGCGAAGATAAATTTTGTCACTCTACGTCTGAAAGGGAATCGAGTCGGTTCAAGAAAATCTCATCTGCGAAACACGGTACGCGATTGCGAGGTCAAACCGACCTGATAGATTCGTCAAAGCCGACAGTTTGTCCGCGACGCGTAACCGCCTCAAACCGAGGAGTCGATCGTTCAAGCCGAACGGTGGCACAGTAGGAGTAAGATTTTGGAACAATTATTCGATCGTGAACAGCGTAGTAGTCAGAATATTGATTTGTATTAAAGCGAATAACCGAATAGATAATTTCTAAATTTTTTGGGTAAGTAACGGTTGATTGGAAGTCGATTCTCGTTATTAATTTTCGTCGTCATTCCCGCAGTGGTGAATAGCGACTGAGATCATATAAATTGTACATTTTGGCGTGGTACAGCTCTCAGGCTCATACAGGCAATTGAAGTGTCGCTCGGCCCACGTAAAGTGTCCCGCCGTATCTTCTAATTATACCTGTTTGCCCTGGCGAGAAGTAGTCTCGCTGGTGTAGAATTGTATGATTTCTGCCATGTTTGGTCGAGGCACAGCTCACAGACCCGTTTGAGTAACCAGAGTATCGCCCAGCTCACGAAAGTGTCCTGCCGCTACTCCTTGGTCGTTCTCAAATGCCTTTGTGAAGAGGTGGACACGACCGCGTGGCACAGCTTTCGCACTGTTTGGAGGTTAATTTGTTCGAATCAGATTCATACTCAGTTTGGGTAACCGAAGTGTCGCCCAGCCCACATATTGTGCCTGCCGGCATCTTCTGGTTGTTCTCAATCAGTGCATGAATCTCATAGTACAGGCACCTTTTGGCTTTTCCCGAGTTACTCGACAAAGTCAATTTGTGTGTTACTGTACTATTCGCGTCGCGAATTACACGATCGGATCAGTACTGTTGGTATCAGGCGTCCGGCATCAGAGCAAGTCTTGAGCCCCAACAAACTCCTCTAGACGAGCTCCTAGGTGTCTCAACCTGATCTCGACTTCGTGCAAGTCTCCACCGGAACATTTCCTCCGATTTATCGGCCGGGTGTAAAAGGTCCTGCGACAATCCTCAATCGTGCTATTTTTCGAGGCTTTGATTCCAACCACCAATTCAAATATATACAGGGTGTTCGGCTACAGGTGGGAACCCTTTTAACGGGTGGTAGCTGGGGTGATTCTGAACAACTTTTTCCTTTACCAAAATGCTGGTTGAAACTTTGTTTTTAAATTATTAATGAAAAACACTGACCAATCAGAGGGCGAGAATAGCGCGCACTAAGATGCGAGAGCGACGGGTGCAAGCATGACGATTGACCCTGGTCGTAAACAAACAAATCGCGCGACATCGGTAACGTAGTTACCACCATCGATAATGCGTCAGCATTATGCTCTTGTGGATTTTAGCGTGTAAACGGGTGTCATGTCATACAACGATGTGTAAGAATTAATGAAGAATTCTCGCATCTTACATTCCTTTGTGAAGTAAGCGTCCGAGTATTTTTTAACTTTATATCGTTAAACAAAACGCCATTTTTTAGTTTCAATTATTTAATTAAATTGCTCTGGATATTCATCTTCATTTTCGTTTCATCGGTACACTTAGTTCCGTTAATAAATGTATACTTAGTAAATTTTGTAACTACTTAAAGGCTGACGCATTATCGACGGTGGTAACTACGTTACCGATGTCGCGCGATTTGTTTATTTTACGACTAGGGTCAATCGCCACGCTTGCAACCGTCGCTTTCGCATATAAACGAAATTCTTGTTGTTGAATATACGGGGTGCGGCAGAGATACCTACCATATGTTTGTGGGGATTGAGGTTGGTGAAGGAGAGCCCGGTGTAGGAAATGACGCACGACGACTTTTCTTGCTATTTGCAAGGATTGCACTTTTTATTAACAGTATTTCTACCGCGACCGGTCAAATGACCGTTTTCAAAGTTTCGATTAGAATTTCCTGTATACAACGTAATTGAAACGCCTTCAAACTTCATGACTTTTCCTGAAACATGCATATAATTCTTTTTTCAATATTCACTTCTTTTTTTTTTGTTTATTTTTTGAGAAAAATTAGTAGTCTGTCTTACCTACCACGACCGGTCATTTGACCGGTAAAACGATTTTAACCGAAGGGAATGCCCAAATGTTTTCTGATCAATTGAAATTAGTAAACTCTTGCGATCCGAACATAGAACATCAATATGTCATAGTTACAAGAAGTATATTCAGCAGTTTTTTATTATTTTGTATTTCTATTTTATTATTATTCTACCTGTATTTTATATTGTTGTGGCGCCCTTGGCACCACATAAATCATTGCCTTTTCTATTTTCTAAAATTCTTTTACCTGTTTTCTATCTTCTTTAGCTTTACGCTCTCTAATTGTTCACATTTTCCATATGGTCTCGCCAGGGTCTGGTCAGTGTCGACGCTTAGGCCCTCTTCACTTTCTGTTTTATGATTCTCTTTCGCTACACCTCTCCTTTTCCGAACTTCTCAACGGTTTTTCTGGATTTTCCCACTTTCTATATTTTCTCCCTTTCTAACTGTTTCTTTCTTTTTTTACTAATGAGTTTTCGAAGAAGAGGTCTTGACCAGCGACGTGATCAGTCAGTCAGAGTCGTTTGAATAGCTATCATCATTTTTCGTACCCGCACACGTATAATACATTTTTTTTATCGTGATAAAAATCTAGATAATATCTAGATGTTATCTAAATAGATTTAGATAAAAATCTAAATCTATATCTGATTCCCACATTGTTGTAAGTGTTGTTTTGTGCGTTATAAGTGTCATTTCCACAAAACTGGACAAAATTATCAGTACTTCGTCGTAAGTTTCACATTTGATCTTTTATTCATTTTTTCATGTATTTTGATTTACATTTATACATTTTCGTTTTTATTTTATCAGTTGAATATTCATCCTCAAAATGTCAAGTTCGAAGAGCATAAATTCATTACTACAAAAAATAAATGATATTGATGAAGAGTGTTCCGAAAATGATGAGGAAATTTTTGATATTGAAAATGACAATATAGAAAATTATGATCTATTTGAGACGGATTCGAACACTGATGAGGAAGAAGAGAATATGTCGAACGTACGTAGAGGACGAAAGAAACGATTTTTAGTTAGTTCCGATAGTGAGAATGAGAGAGAGGAAATTGAAACAGCTGTAGACGGAACTGTTTGGCGGGAAATAAGAGTAGGATGTAATTCCGGAAGAGCACCGGTTCAAAATATTTTTAGGGAAACGCCAGGTCCGACAGGCTATAGCAAACGCAACAAAATGAAAGGTAAACTTAGGACAGCATTTTCTTTGATCATTGATCAAAATATGATAGAGCATATAAGAAAGTGCACAAAAGCAGAGGCATTTCGAGTGTTGGGTTGTAAATGGTCTTTATCTAGTGCAAAATTACATGCATTTATTGCACTTCTGTATGCGCGCGGCGCATACGAAGCTAAGAATATTGATATTGCACTTCTATGGAATAAAAAATGGGGCCCTGCATTTTTCGCAAATACTATGAGTAGGAATAATTTCTGTGAAATTATGCGTTTTATACGATTTGATGACAAAAATCAACGTAGCCAACGATTGCGAACTGATAAATTTGCATTAATTTCGGAAGTTTGGAGTAAATTTATTGAAAACAGCCAAAATTGTTTCAAACCAGGGCCATATATGACAATAGACGAGCAATTATTTCCGACAAAAGCAAGATGTCGATTTACACAATATATGCCAAATAAACCCGACAAATTCGGTATAAAATTTTGGTTAGCATCCGATGTCAATACAAAGTATATAATAAACGGCTTCCCATATTTAGGAAAAGATGAAAGGAGAGATCCTACAGTTCCACTAGCAGAATTTGTATCACTAAAATTAATAGAACCATTTACAGGACAAGGAAGAAACGTAACGATGGACAACTTTTTTACTAGCCTCTCTTTGGCAAAAAAACTGTTACACAAAAGAACAACTGTTGTCGGAACAATCCGTGCAAACAGAAAGGAATTACCAAAATTGGCGAGAGTAAAAAATGACACCATAGCACGGTATGAAACAAAATTATATGCTACGAATAATTGTACACTAACAATCTACAAACCGAAACGAAACAAAAAAGTATTAGTGCTAAGCACAATGCATAACTCGGTAACACTTGAGGAAAATGAGAAACGCAGACCAGAAACTATAATAACATATAATAAAACGAAATTTGGTGTAGACGTTACGGACCAAATGGCAAGAAATTACTCAGTAAAGTCTAAATGTCGGAGATGGCCTCTTCAAGTATTTTTTAACATTCTAGATTTAGCTGGAATAAATACATGGATCTTATATAAAGAAATCACAGGCGAGAAAATTACGAAGCAAGAATTCTTATTGCAACTGGCAGAAGAGCTTGCCAATGAATATAAACAAGAGTTAGAGACAGAAAAAGAAAATCCAACAACAACCCCAAGTACAAGTACAGGTTCCCGTGCACGTAAAACTTGCCAAATTAGATATTGTAAAGATAATAAAACAAATAAAATTTGTCTAAAATGTAAGAAGTATGTGTGTGGGAAATGTATGATTGAGAGTATTATTTGTAAAAAATGCGGTGAAGACGAGTAAAATACACAGTATATACCGCTAAATAAACAAAACTATACTTTTATATTATTAAATTGGCTATTATTTTCATCCTATATTCAAAAATTTAAGTTGCGCTAAAGACCGGTCATTTGACCGGTCGCGGTAGGAATAGGTAACGCGAAGTGTCGGTAGGAATAGTGTTAAGACCTTGCAAATAGCAAGAAAAGTCGTCGTGCGTCATTTCCTACACCGAGCTCTCCTTCACGAACCTCAGTCCCCACATAATTGGTGCCAAAACTGGTGAATTTTCATAAAAGGAGAGAAAAAATGAGTACGGAGGGAAGTTCAACCGACGCTTCGGCGGACGCCACGCGGCATGAGATACAGGCAAGTGAGTTTCGGAACGTAAAGCTTCCTGCGTTCTGGAAAGAAGAACCGCGCTTGTGGTTTATCATGCTAGAAAGAGAGTTCGCAGCATACGGCGTGCGAGCCGATGCTGTAAAAAGTTCCGCGGTAGTCCGAAGTTTAGATCAGGACACGATGAAGATCGTACTAGATGTAATAGAGGCCCCGCCGGATAAAAGTACATATAATGATATAAAACGCGCATTGATAGAAAGGCTAGCCAGGTCGGACGAAGCTAACTTAAGACATCTCCTATCTGGCCTTGAACTGGGCAACAGAAGACCGTCCGAGCTCCTAAGGGAGATGAGCCAGCTCGCGGGGGCGAACGTTGGGGAGAGCGCACATTTTAAAATGATAAAGCGCCACCTATCGGTAAGTTAGCGAAACAACCCGATGCTCATTTGAAAGAGGACGGATGCCTATTTTATTCATTAGCACAGTTGATCGCCATGGCTGACTGGCCTGTCGAACAGCGCACATATGCGGTTGAGTCGTATTTTCGCCATAACGATTCCTACATTCTAACGGTTCGCGACTTTCGAAAACGTTTTTCTTTAACCGGTAAAAAGGAGATTTTCACGCCAAAAACATTGAAGCTATGGGTCAAAAATTTCCGGGAGAATGGCTCTGTGTGTAAAAAAAAACCTCCTGGTTTGCCAAAAAGTGTAAGAACCTCGCCTTTGATCGCGCGCGTCCGAGAAGCAATTCAAAAAAGTCCAAGCCGCTCCGCCCGAATGCACGCAAAAAATCTGAATGTGTCTGACCGAACGGTAAGACGAATACTCCACGAAGATTTAAATTATCATCCGTATAAAATTCTGTATACGCAACAACTCCTCCCCGCCGATCATGCCGCGAGAATCGCGTTCAGCAAAACGATGTTACAGAAACTCGAGTCGAATGCAATTCCACTGAACGCGATCATGATTACAGACGAAGCGCATTTTCACCTAAACGGCGACGTTAACAAACAAAATCTTCGTTACTGGAGCGACAAGAATCCGCGCATCATTCATGAGAAGCCCCTTCATTCGCCTAAAGTCACCGCATGGATAGGAGTAGCGGCGTGGGGTGTGATCGGTCCCTACTTCTTCGACGGAACCGTCAACGGCGACCGTTACAAATACAATCGGGGACAAAAATAAGTGGACAGTTGCTCGAAATAAGAAAAGATGATGTTTAATCGAATTAACGTAACTGTTATGAACTTCAGTTTTACTTAGTATATATCCTTATAGTATGTACATTATTTATTGAATAAGTGACGTTCACTTTTGCATCCTTGTGTAAACACGCCGTACTTGATGAAATTAATGCCCATTTATGAGGAGACAAAAATAAGTGGACACTTTGTTACAAAGTTACCGCGGGGCATACAATGTATCCAAAAATTCGGCAGAAGTAGCACGTACATACAATGAACCGAAATAGACTTATTAGTTGCTATTCAGCCTTCTTACAAGTAACAGAATTTGTATAATACTTTCAATATGACAAAATCGCAAGAAATTTCAAATCAAATTCATAATTTAATCATTTCGGACTGTTTTAAAAAAATAAGTTACCGTGTGATAGCCCACAAGTACAGTGTGTCCAAGAGTGTCGTAGAAAAAATTTATAAAAAATATCTACTACATAAAACAGTAGAAAATTTAAGAGGTCGTGGACGCAAACGGTGTACCACGATACGAGAAGATCGTCAAATTGTACGTAAATGCCGACAGAATCCAGCGATTTCTTCAAGATCTATTGCAGAAATAATGGGATTGAGAGTTTCAACAAAAACAATAAAACGAAGACTGCGTGAAGTTGGATTAAGATGTTGCAAAGCTAGGCGTAAGCCACATATTAATAAACTTAATATGAGAAAACGCTTAGCATTTGCAAAAAAATATGTAAATATGCCCCTATCATTTTGGCAAAATATAGTGTGGAGTGACGAAAGTAAATTTGAATTACGGCAACTAAAAAAGAAGCACCAAGTTTGGCGAAAACAAAATGAAGCGTACAAAAAACAATTTATCACACCCACAGTTAAATTTGGCGGCGGTTCATTAATGATATGGGGCTGCTTTTCATGGAATGGGATTGGAGCATTAGCTCAAATTGATGGAATTATGAATGCAGAGAAGTACATTGACATTTTAAATGAAAATTTGGAAGAAGCAGTAGTAAAAATGGGTTGCGACGACGACTTTGTCTTCCAGCAAGATAATGATCCGAAACACACTGCGAAGAAAACGATACAATTTTTTAAAGATTTGAACATTAAATTACTTGAATGGCCGGCTCAGAGCCCTGACTTGAATCCTATAGAAAATCTATGAAGTCTACTTGACACAAAAGTTGCATTGAAGCAGCGAAATAAAAAGGACGAATTATTCAAAACTTTACGTTCTGAATTTGAAAAAATTAATAAGGATTATATTGAAAATTTAATAAAAAGTATTCCGCGACGTCTCGAAGCGGTAATAAAAGCAAAAGGCGGCAATACCAAGTACTAATCTCATTGTGGACTTGATGCAGGACGTATTTTATTAAGTGTCCACTTATTTTTGTCCCCTGATAAATGGTTATTAATTTCATTAAGTATGGCGTATCTACAGAAAGATACAAATATGAACGTTACTTTCTCATTAAATAATGTACATAGTATAAGGTTATATAATAAATAAAACTGAAGTACGTAACAGTTATATTAATTTGATTAAACGTCACCTTTTCCTATTTCGAGTAACTGTCCACTTATTTTTGTCCCCGACTGTATTTCAATTTTGTGGATGTCCAATTTCATGGGAGTCAAGGAAACAACGGACGGTTGCCCTCTCAACGACCGAAGCTGAATATGTTGCCATTACAGATGCTGCAAAGGAGGCAATATATTTAATCGACACTTTTTCGGAATTAGGAGTAAATATTGAGCTTGATATTACGGTTTATAACGACAACGCAAGCGCTTTAAAATTGTCTAAAAATCCTGTATTTCATGCGAGAACAAAACATATTGCGATACGACACCATTATATAAAGGAGGTCTTGCGCGAAGGAAAATTTAAACTAAAGTATTTATGTACCAAAGATATGGTCGCCGATGTTTTGACAAAAGCTTTAAACGGTCCAAAACATATTAAATGTGTTAAAGAGTTAGGTTTAATTAATTAAGGTTTTGATTTACATTTAAAAGGGAAGTGTTAGATATTTAAATGTAAATCCGTTCGTAGTATATAGGGTGCGTTCCAATCGCGACCGGCGATATGATGTAGGGCGCGTTCCGATCGGGATCGGCGATTTTTCGTCTTTCGGTTACGTTGAGTGTGCTTGCGTTTTGCGCCGCAATGGAAGTATGCGGAATATCCAGATTAATCTAGACTTATTGTGCTGTTTGAGTTTAAAAATGTGTTTATTCATGTATCCCAAAAGTTTATTTTTGAGTTGCCACTGCGCATTTAAGTGTAATTAAGGTTTTGTTAAAATATATATTATATACACCTTTCTCTTTTCTAAGATTTCGCATTAGAATACGCTGGGATAAAGGATAGCGTTACGTGCAAAGGCGAACGAGATCGCGCGCTGCGAATATTAGAAGAAACGAGGTCGTAAAGGACAACTCTGGGAAACGGGCCTCTTGTGGAAAGATGATCACGCTCCGAACACGAACGGTTTGTCCACCGCGCGGAAAGGGTTAAAATTGTTAGAGCGAAGATTAGATCGTGATCCCGAATATGCATGTTTGTACTACCAGGAAATGCAGCGTTTTCTAGATAAGGGTTACGCTCAAAAGGCTGCGAACACATTAGATCGGTCTAGGACAGTGGTCGGCAAAGTGCGGCTTCAGAGCCGCATGTGGCTCTTTGGCTCATTAAGTGCGGCTCTGGCACAAATATCCACGGAAGGTGCAACAATATTTTCATTTAAAAAAAAACTTGGTAAAAAAATTATTACATCTTATTTTGATAAATTAAAATTCTTCTATAAATTGAGAACATATATAATTTTTTGTTTAAGTTTGTAACCGTACAAAGCACGCTCACATATTAGAGATTCATAGTTCGAGGATGCGGGGTGGGGTAGAGAGCAATTAGGCAAAGTATTTCGTCACGCGTCCAAATAGCGCATGCGTGTTATCCCCTCCAGGTAACAGGTGAGCGATCGACCCGCAAGCCGTGAAATCGATCGTCACTCTGATCTCTATCGGCTTCTAGATCACACGTAATTCTAACGAGGGGGTCCGCCTAACGAAAAACGGAACATAGCTTGAGTCAAACTGACTATCGAACACACAGTAAAACGGCTGGTGCTCGCGGTTATTGTTCGCGCCCCAAACTGAAGAGTCGTCGATCCAAACTGTATCACGGCACGGTTACGCGTTATTCCCGCGATTTGGAAAATCGGAGATTTTGCATCCGGGGGATCAGAGTCAATTAGGAAGCCACTCCAGGTTTACGTATATTCGAAGATCCGAGAACCGAGACTCACTTATTTCTAAACGGTGCCTCTCCCATCTCGAGTACTCGCGAATATCGTACGAGTGAAGCCAGTGGTGATAACGTGTTTGAGGCCCTAAATCCCAAAAACTCGTTTTTCATCCATTCCTGAGCTCAGGCATTTTTAATGCAATTTGGAGTGCGAAGTAGGGAACGTGATAACTTTAATAAATAGAAAAATTCCAAGTTATTGTTAATTCGAAAATCGGAGAAACGAGACCCGCTCGCTCAGACGAGTGCCTCTCCCATCTCACGTATCGACGAATTACAAACGAGCAAAGCCAGGGGTGATAACGAAGCCTTCAGGCCCCAAAAACCCTCAGGTTCATTATTCACTCTCTCCTGAGCTCGGGCAGATCACTGCAATTTGGAAGTTCTCTTTGGCGTGACTCGGGATCAGAATTGAAAATTTGGAACTATCGTTATTTTTGTGTGTTCTGAGTTACAGAGGGGCCGGAACCCACACAATTCTCGAGTGTGCATTCCTTCTCTTACTGTTAGCTCATAGCCGCAGTGGCGTGGCCAATGTCAAATCTGATTAAGTGGCTAAAAAACCCACTGATAACATTTTGAACATTCCTGTGTCACACGCTCTAAAGAGCGTAGTTTAACGATAGTGCGCCGCAAGTTGAGCACCAGCATCGTAGCTAGAATAACTTCAAAACAAAGTGTAGAGTCTCAAAGGGGTTTTTGTCTCGCGTGTAACTTGCCGCGGCCTAGACAAGGCCGAATATATATTTATTTACCGTACGAGGTGACGAACGCTCATCTGGGTATAAACATCGGTAGTTAGCGAATTCCGAAATCGTTTTTGTAAATTCTCCGGAGCTATTGTAAAAGAAATCGAGTCTAAAGCGGATATCACAATCTCCCATCAGCGGATTTGCTTTTCGAAGAATTTTGCCGTTAATATTGCGGGGTCACGTTCAAGCACGAAGCGCAAAATTGAAATATTTATAAACCATCCATACTAAATAGTGAATTTCAAATAAAGTTCGTATGTATTAGATCTCAATAAGTGTGTCATTCGCTGAATTGCTATCCTTCCTCTTGCCTTGAAATCTTTCAACGCGAACCCTATTCTAAACAGTCCGAATTTTCATCACGTATCCATCTTCTTTCGCTCGACGAATTGGAGCAGGAGAGAGTGTTACATAATTGGCGCCCGAACAAGGGGCAAGATAGGATAGGTTTCAGCTCGAGAGTCAGTAGCTCAATTAATTTCAAAATGTCGAAAGGAACCAGGGCTAAATCAAAAAAGCAATTTGACCAGTCTTATGAGGACGAGGTGGTAGGAGATGAACGTATAGGTGAGCAGGTTGAAGGTGGTTTCTTTAGAGGTTCTCAACTTCCGCGTTCACCGGTTAACACAGGTACGCGAGCAGATGTATCATTAGAACAGCAGCCTCAGAGTAATACCCAGGTAGAAAGAGCCGCGAATGATGAGGATCAATCTAACGTAACTCTCGATAGCATCGCAAAACTCCTTTCTGAGATCAGGGATAGGCAGGATCGTCAAGAATTGCGTTTTAAACAGTTAGAAAAAGAATTGAAAACTCAGGTAGAAAATAGGGTTACACAAGAAGGTGACGATCTGTACCAAACGCTCACTCAATTTCGCCAGGAAATCCGCGAAGACGTACACCGCTTTAGGGCTGAATTAGAAGGGATAAGCACGGTTGGAGTACCGGCAAGGTCAACTAGGTTTGAAAATTCGAGAGTACAAGATGTACAGTCGCGTTCACGTCCGTTATTAACAAGTCATAAAGAAATTCGTGAAACCGTTAAAAGACAGGACGACCAGGGTAGAACATCTCTTGTCGTAGAACGTCCATTTCGGGTGAAACCGCAGCTCCCAAAATTCGAAGGTTTGGTAACGGAGCGACCGCCAAAGTTTTTGCGAGAGTTGGAAAGGTTTATAAAGGTTGCACAAATCCCTCAGGAGGAAATGCATGTGATAATAGATCAATCATTGAATGGGGTTGCAAGTGAATGGTGGGACTTAGTTTCTAGTCAGGTTAGGACGTGGGAGGAGTTTGCCAGTAGCTTTCTTAATCAATTTTGGAGCACGGCGGTACAAAGGAAAATACGAACGAACCTAGAATCAAAATATTACCGCGAGGATGCAGGAATGACTCGGGTTACATACGCTATGCGATTGATAGGCAACGCACGAGATCTCACACCGCGTCGATCCGATGAGGAAATCATCCACATAGCTGCAAGACATTTCACCCAGGCAATCTATGATGCTGTTTCTGCACAAAATATAACCACTGTAGACGCTTTTCTCGCTCTGTTGGACCGATGGGACAATGGGGGTACTATTAACAGGTTTCAATTACGCAACACGGATCAGAATACTATATCAAGAATAGGAGCAACGCAAAATAACCAATATCGTAACAACGTAAATACGTCACATCAAGTCCGAAACAACCTTCCAACTGGTAATACAGTACCACAAGAGGCACCACGTAATCGTTACCACGATAATTATCGCAATCAACAACCACGCAATGTAGATTCTAGACGAGAAACTACCCCGGTCAAGGTCAGGTTAACTGAGATCGAGGAAGAACCCGATACAGGCCAAATAGAACAAACCCAAGAGCTAGTTGAGTTGTCGGGAAACGAGGATTGAGGTCCCCGACAAAAGAACTTAGCTCAGCCCCGGTGACAGTTCAGGGAACCTCAGTAAGAAAGAAAAGGGGGAAGTGAAGACAATAACGTAGTGATGTCCTTATTTCCAAATTTGCGCGAAGAGTTAGCAGTTAGCGATCGAACCGTCCACCAACCAGTTCGTACGAATCAAAGTCCAGAGATTCAAATACGGGCTAACGGCATTCCCGTGATAGCCTTGCTGGATACAGGGAGCGCAATAACGGCAATGTCAGAGGCCTGGTACCAACAACATTACGAAAAACTCAAAGGATGTCCGACCCTTCCAATCGCGAGCAGTTGCGTGATCGGGGCAACAGGATCGAAATCAGTACGTTTGAAAAAACAGCTTTTCATAAAAATTCAGTTCGAGTCAACGGAACAATTAGCTCCTGTAGTAGTTGTCCCTGGTTTGATACATTCTTTCATTCTGGGAATCGATATCTTACGAGCTCTTAGATCGGTATTGGATTTGGAGAGGGACCGTCTATTTATTAAAGAAGATCAGGGAGAAACTGCCCTCGATATGAAGCCCCTAGGAGATGAGTGGACAGCCAAGCCAAAAGAAGACAACCAGATTCTCGCTCTGAAAACAACTGATAAGAAACAATTTCAATCTATTGAGGATCGAATTGACGACAAGTTAAAAGGGTGCGAGATGAGTCCATCTCAACGTCAGCAATTGAAGGAGGTAATTCTCAATCATCAAGAAATTTGGAGTGATCGTCCAGGTCGTGTACACTGCTACCAACATCAGCTTCGAGTGTGCCATGATGTCCCGTTTATTCAACGAACGTATCCTATTCCGATTAAGTATTTGGAACAGGCAGACATTGAAATCGACAAAATGTTGCAGTACAATATAATTCAACCGTCCAACAGTTCGTATATTAACCCTCTTGTTCCGGTCATTAAGAAGAATGGATCTCTGAGATTATGTCTTGACGCACGCATGTTGAATCGGCTTCTTTTGGCCGATAACGAAAGATCCGAGTCAATCGATCAAATTTTTCAACGTTTTCCGGGAGTTAATTATATGACAAGTCTTGATTTAACAAACAGTTTTTGGTAGATTCCTCTCTGTCCAGAGTCATACAAATATACAGCTTCTTTATATCGTGGAAGATGTTTCGAATATACAGTAACTCCGTTTGGGTTGAAAACAAGTTCAGCAAGTCTTGTTCGTGCTCTCAGACGAGTATTAGAGGGTTTAGAATCCTTCGTGATAAATTTCATAGACGATCTGTTATGCATTTCCATCTCTTTTGATCAACACCTAAAGCATCTTGCAAAGTTGTTTGAACGACTGAGGGAGCATGGGTTAACGGTAAATTTAGATAAATGTCAATTCATGGCGAGAGAGATCACTTTTCTGGGTCATGTGTTGTCCCCACAAGGACTAAAGCAGGATCCAGAAAAGTTGGCTGCCATTCGAGATTTTCCGGCTCCTTCGAACGTCAAACAGCTCCGTGGTTTTTTGGGATTAATTAATTTTTATAGTCGGTTCGCTAACCATCATGCCCAAGTGATTGCTCCGTTATTAGGCTTATTGAAAAAGGGAAGGCGATGGGAATGGTCATCCGAAATGGAAGAAGCTTTTAAACGAACTAAAGAGGTCTTCTGTCAAACGGTCGTTCTTCGTTTTCCAATTCCAGACCGCGAATATTATCTTTCAACAGATGCTAGTTTTTCTGGACTAGGGTGTGTCTTAGCTCAATATGATGATAAGGAAGAATTAAGACCAATCTCATTCGGAAGTAGGACTCTCAAAGGAGCAGAACTTGCTTATTTTACATCTGAGAAGGAATTGTTGGCAATTGTATGGGCATTGATGAAATTTCGAACGTATCTTTATGGATCTCAAGTAATCTTGTTAACAGATCATCATGCTCTCACGTTTCTGATGAGCAGTAGATTTCTCAGTCAACGATTGACGAGGTGGATTCTAGCGATTCAGGATTACTCGATCGAGATCAGACACTGTCCAGGGAAAGACAATGTTCCAGCTGATTGCCTAAGTAGAATGCATTTATGGTCAGCAAGTCTGAACTCCAATAACGAAAATAAAATTCCAATTCTCACCACGTTAGTAAGACAATTCTCTAAAGAGTTAGTTCACTTGTTCGTCAATATATCGAAATATCAAAGATCTGATCAACAGCTAGGAGAAATTATTAAAACACTTGAGCACGATTCAAAAGGGTTAGAAAATAAATATAGCCTTAAAAAAGGAGTTCTATTCCATATGAGTAAAAACCTAGGGTGGAGGTGTGTAATTCCACAAGACAAAGTCATCTCGTTAATACAGGAAGTTCATGAAATCTATGCTCATCCCGGAAGCGACAAGTGCATAAAACTAATTTCTGAAGCTTTCTATTTTCCTAAATTGGCGAGAACGGTTCGCAGATACATTTCGTCGTGTGATGTTTGTCAAAGGGTTAAAGTCTTAACACATCCAATCCATGCGGATATGCAATTGATCCTTCCATGTGCACCATTAGATCTCGTATCCATAGATTATTACGGACCATTACCAACCGCCCAAGCTGGTTTTAAATACCTTGTCGTGTTTGAAGATGTATTTCCAAAATTTGTTAAATTGTATCCACTTAGGCGCATTACTACGAGGGTAACGGTAGCAAGGTTGATTAAAGAATTCATTCCGAAAATCGGGAAACCAAAGCGCATCATAACTGATCATGGAACCCAATTCACGTCGAAAGAATGGTCTGAAACATTAAAACAGCTAAATATAAAACATGTTTTGTCATCGATTCGCCACCCACAAAGTAATCCAGTAGAAAGAGTTAACAGGGAAATAGGAAGGATATTTAGAACACTAATTCAGACGAAGCACTCGACTTGGACAAAGTATATTCCAGTGATAGAAACTTGTTGTAACGAACTGTATCATTACAGTACGGGATGCACGCCTATAGAACTTTTAGAAAAACGGTTTCCTAATCGTCCGTGGGATAAGTGGATGAGTCGTTACATAGAGAGAAATAATTTAGATCAGTCTCATGAGTATAAATTACAGCTCGCGCGGGAGATTATGTTAAAAAAGGGCCGTAAACGTCAGGAACGGGCGAATACTGGGCGCACCCCGTATCCGTTTAAAGTTGAGGAACAGGTATTGTTAAGAACAAATCCTATATCATGTGCCGCTGATCGGGAGATTGCGAAATTTTTTCACTTATATGAAGGGCCGTATCTTTTATCGCGCCAAAAAGGACCTGCGACTTTTGAATTGCGTCACCCGGAAACGAAGGAACTTCGGGGAACCTTCCACGCGTCCAATCTACGCCCCTACAAGCCGCCGTTCGGAGAAGGAGAGTATTGTTACCCGGGAAGGGATGAAACCATTAGACAAACTCTAGCAAGGGGAATGAGGAAAAATACCATGAGCCCACTCTAAGGACCACCAAGGAGTGGGAATAGTACGTGGGGGGGTGCACACCCAGGTACGAAGACGCGTCGTGATCACTCGAATCATTCAGCATACAGCAAGCATTCAGAACAGACAACGCTCGAAGTAAATAAGCAAACACAACATGGACGGACAAAAGCCCAGCAAAGACGTAGGGACTCAGGCGTACGCAAAGTGGTTAATGATCACAAGGCCCACACAAACGGGCATTGACATAATACATCATCCGCCGCCATTACCAGAATTAACGACGAAAATACCGTCAACCTGGTTTTCGCCTGCCCAAGGCAGGGCGGCCCGTGGAAGGGGATTTCAAATCACAGCGGTCAAAAAGGACCAGCGGACGCAGACCCCGCGGGCGGGGATTCCGAAAGAACCCACTAAGGGTCAGCGACTTGCACCTTCCAAGCCCGGTGCTAAGGTGACCGCTGATGGAATACTTGAGAACGAACAACCACCGGCCGTACCACCCACTATGGAAGGATCACCGCTACACCAACCAGCTGCATTAGATGATAGCAGCGAATCGTGGGAGCTGGTTCCAGAGGATGGCAAAGAAGCGGAGGGTTATCGGCAGGCGCAGGAGGCCAGGGCCAGCTCAACCGGGCCGCGGATGGACGACCCAAGGATCATCCCTGATCCACTCACCGACCCCCACGACCCTCTAGGCCTTCTCCATCTCACTGAAGAGCTGATCGATAGGTACTTTTAAAAAAAAAAAAGAAAGAAAAAAAAAAAAAGAAACTGCAAGGACAGTGATTTTGTGTTGAAAAGACTGAGAATTTATTTTAATTTAGTGCAAGACATGATTTTGTTTCAAGCGTTTCTAGAAGAACAAAAACGTAGTGATTTAAGTGCGTGATTTAGTTTCAAGAAAGAAAAAGTTTTATTTATTGTGATAAAAAGAAATCCGATTTATTTTCGTTATATTTAAGTGCACGACATTTTTTAGGAAAGTTTATTTTGTTATCATAAAGAGAAATCCTGTTTATTTTCGTTATATTTAAGTGCGCAACATTTTTGGCAAAGTTTATTTTGTTGTCAGAGAGAGAAATCCTATTTATTTTCGGTATATTTAAGTGCGCGACATTTTTTAGGAAAGTTTATTTTGTTATCATAAACAGAAATCCTGTTTATTTTCGTTATATTTAAGTGCGCGACAAGTTAAGAAAAGACATTTTACGTCCGCAAAGACATTATTTAATTTTGTTAAAAGTTTTTTTGTTTCTTTTCACGAACAGACATTATCTTATTTGATTTATGACAACAAACATTCTGTTCACGCGATCTTGTTCGGTTTTGTGATCCTATTCAACGTTTATTACAAAGTGTGCTCATTCCAAAGACAAGCGCTAAATGAATACATAATAAGTTTTATTTTTGTTTTTGCGTTGGAGAGAAAGATTTTGTTTATGAGTCAAGCGAACTTCTTTGTGTGTATTGATGAGAATTTCCTCCATTTATTTGTGAATTTCATTCGTTTCTATTTACATGGATCAATTGTGTCTTTGCGTAAATTTTGTGAGAACGATATTTTGCTTGTTTGCGCGTTGCCAAAGTTTTCGGTTGCGTTTAGTGTTAAACATTTTCCTACCATTTAAAAGAACCGATATTTTGTTGTTTACACATCACAAAAGTTTTCTTTTGCGTTTAGTACTAAATATTTTATAGTAAGAAAATATATACATATTTCGTTCTTTGGTATGTATGTCTACGTTTCTTTGCGAGGGCGATTAATACGATGTTTATACCCAGTCCTTTAAATCGCATTTCCGTACCGGCAATGCTCCCATTCGGAGGGGAGGGCATATGTAACCGTACAAAGCACGCTCACATATTAGAGATTCATAGTTCGAGGATGCGGGGTGGGGTAGAGAGCAATTAGGCAAAGTATTTCGTCACGCGTCCAAATAGCGCATGCGTGTTATCCCCTCCAGGTAACAGGTGAGCGATCGACCCGCAAGCCGTGAAATCGATCGTCACTCTGATCTCTATCGGCTTCTAGATCACACGTAATTCTAACGAGGGGGTCCGCCTAACGAAAAACGGAACATAGCTTGAATCAAACTGACTATCGAACACACAGTAAAACGGCTGGTGCTCGCGGTTATTGTTCGCGCCTCAAACTGAGGAGTCGTCGATCCAAACTGTATCACGGCACGGTTACGCGTTATTCCCGCGATTTGGAAAATCGGAGATTTTGCATCCGGGGGATCAGAGTCAATTAGGAAGCCACTCCAGGTTTACGTATATTCGAAGATCCGAGAACCGAGACTCACTTATTTCTAAAAGGTGCCTCTCCCATCTCGAGTACTCGCGAATATCGTACGAGTGAAGCCAGTGGTGATAACGTGTTTGAGGCCCTAAATCCCAAAAACTCGTTTTTCATCCATTCCTGAGCTCAGGCATTTTTAATGCAATTTGGAGTGCGAAGTAGGGAACGTGATAACTTTAATAAATAGAAAAATTCCAAGTTATTGTTAATTCGAAAATCGGAGAAACGAGACCCGCTCGCTCAGACGAGTGCCTCTCCCATCTCACGTATCGACGAATTACAAACGAGCAAAGCCAGGGGTGATAACGAAGCCTTCAGACCCCAAAAACCCTCAGGTTCATTATTCACTCTCTCCTGAGCTCGGGCAGATCACTGCAATTTGGAAGTTCTCTTTGGCGTGACTCGGGATCAGAATTGAAAATTTGGAACTATCGTTATTTTTGTGTGTTCTGAGTTACAGAGGGGCCGGAACCCACACAATTCTCGAGTGTGCATTCCTTCTCTTACTGTTAGCTCATAGCCGCAGTGGCGTGGCCAATGTCAAATCTGATTAAGTGGCTAAAAAACCCACTGATCACATTTTGAACATTCCTGTGTCACACGCTCTAAAGAGCGTAGTTTAACGATAGTGTGCCGCAAGTTGAGCACCAGCATCGTAGCTAGAATAACTTCAAAACAAAGTGTAGAGTCTCAAAGGGGTTTTTGTCTCGCGTGTAACTTGCCGCGGCCTAGACAAGGCCGAATATATATTTATTTACCGTGCGAGGTGACGAACGCTCATCTGGGTATAAACATCGGTAGTTAGCGAATTCCGAAATCGTTTTTGTAAATTCTCCGGAGCTATTGTAAAAGAAATCGAGTCTAAAGCGGATATCACAATCTCCCATCAGCGGATTTGCTTTTCGAAGAATTTTGCCGTTAATATTGCGGGGTCACGTTCAAGCACGAAGCGCAAAATTGAAATATTTATAAACCATCCATACTAAATAGTGAATTTCAAATAAAGTTCGTATGTATTAGATCTCAATAAGTGTGTCATTCGCTGAATTGCTATCCTTCCTCTTGCCTTGAAATCTTTCAACGCGAACCCTATTCTAAACAGTCCGAATTTTCATCACGTATCCATCTTCTTTCGCTCGACGAATTGGAGCAGGAGAGAGTGTTACAAGTTAAAAGATAGATAGGTAATTAAAATTTTATATTGTTGTAAAAACACGTAACGAACATCGAGTTTAATTTTATCAGTTTTCGTAAACGTAAACACAAACCATGTACAAGCTACCGGCTGAAATAGTTCATATGTTTTCGGCGTACTCCGGTGTGAAACAAAGGCACCACAAGAATACGCGCGCATACATTTTCTAAAGTAGTGGGGTACAAATTGGCATCACAGACCAGCAGTTGCAGTGTAAACAGTTTTGTCTTATTAAAAAGTTGTTGTATTTTTCAATCTAGCTGCACATCTTACAGGTATTTTTATACGATTTTATTACACCTGCTATGTATGTGTTTCACGGTACATATTAGAAATCGCGTTTCCTACAGTTTCTTTAGAAATTTTGGATTTACGACTTTGTTTTTCATGAAGGGAGCTAACAATTTGTACACTGGACTAACATTTAGCCTGCACGTTAACAACCAAACAACTCTACCGCCGTAAAAAGCCGTAGAGTCGCGCGTACGAAATCTTGATAATTTTCGGTAATTTTGATCGTGCGCGTAACAGTATGTTTGTGGTTCCGGTACAAAATTTGTAATCGATTTTTCGATAACTTCTATTTGTCCAAATGTTGGAAGTTTTCTTCCATATTTGGTCATATTAAAAGTTTTGTTATTCTGATGATGGAAAGTTATTTTTTTCTTTTTAGTGCAGTTACATATTATATTAATAAAATTGTATTTTTTAAACAGATTTTTTTTAATTTTTATTTTCATCAATTTAATAATGATAATAATTTTGTACTGGTGGCTTTAGAAAAAAATATATTTGGAATATTTTTATAGGCACTCCAATTAACATGGCAACCAAAAAAAAGCAAAGAAAAACGGAAGATGAAAACCGCGAATTTAAAGTTGAGTGGACCGAGAATTTTGCGTTTATTCAAAACTTGAATGGACTTCCGACATGTCTTATTTGTAAGGAGAAATTCGCGCATAACAAGAAGTCAAATTTAGAGAGACACTTTACAAGAAAGCACGCATCATTTGGCACTAAATATCCTACCGGTGATGCAAGAAAGAAAGCAGTTGAGGAACTTCAGAAGAGTCAAGAGTCGTCAACTTCTGTGTTTAATAACTGGATGCAATCTTCCAGCAATATTAATATGGCAAGTTTTGTTATTAGCCAAGAGATTGCTAAGAAAGGGAAACCGTACACAGACGGCGAATACATAAAAAATTGTTTTATAAATGTATCTGAAGAGCTATTTCGGGATTTTAAGAACAAAGCAGATATTCTGGAAAGAATTAAAGAGTTACCATTGTCTGCCAAAACCATTAAAGATAGAACAATTAAAATGTGTTCGAATATAACCACGCAGCATATCGAAGATCTGAAATTGGTTTCGGCTTTATCAATAGCAGTTGACGAGTCTTGTGACATAAATGATACAGCGCAAGTTTCACTTTTTGTAAGATTTATGACTCATTCAGGCCCTAAAGAAGAACTTTTAGGATTATTGCCACTCAAAGGTCAAACGCGTGGAGAAGATATCGCAAATGCTGTAATGGAGTGTATGGATAAATATCATATTCCCCTCGATAAAATTGTGTCGATTTCAACAGATGGGGCCAAAAGTATGACCGGCGTAAGAAAAGGGTTTGTTGCTATTTTGAAAGAAAAAATTAATCACGAGATACTTGTTTACCATTGTATCATTCACCAAGAAGCGCAGTGTGCGCAAACATTTCCGGATGAAATTTGTAAAGTTATGGAATTAGTAATTACCATTATCAACTCCATTTTAGCTAAAGCTCTTAATCATCGCCAATTCAAAGGATTTTTACTTGAAATGGAGAGTGAGTACGCTGATCTTCTGCTTCATAACAAGGTACGTTGGTTATCAAGAGGGAATGTTTTAAAACGTTTCGCGTCCCTTTTTCCGGAAATTAAAGCATTTCTCCTTGAGAAGGACGTTTACTATCCAGAACTAACAGACGATCAGTGGATCCAAAACTTTTATTTCATGGTAGACGTTACGTCTCATCTAAATCAGCTTAATCGTAAACTACAAGGGAAAGGAAACTTAATTTTTTCGATGTTAGAAGAAGTAATAACATTCGAAAACAAATTATCCATTTTTGCTCAGGATTTTGAAAGAGAAACATTGTTTCACTTTCCAAGCTTGCTGAAGCATCGCCAAGAAAATAATTCCTCTATTGATAAACACCATTTTAAAACAATAATTTTAAATATGAGGGAAGCATTTATCAGCAGGTTTCAGGAATTTAAAAACAGCAGAGCAACTTTAGCATTTGTCAAAAATCCTCTTAATGCTACGATAACCGAGTTGAAATTTTCTTCTTTTGAAATTAACATTGGTAGCTTTGAAATACAATTGCTGGATTTAAAAAACAAGGAGATATGGCGCTCTAAATTCGAACGTCTTTGTGTTGAATTGGAAATATTGGAGAAGAAAAAATGTGATCTTAGTTCACAACACAAGTGGTCTGCTTTGAATGACCTGGAGAAGGAAGACATGATCATTTTCAACGCTTGGAATAGTATTCCTGACTCTTACGATCAGCTGAAAAAACTTGCGTTTGCTGTTCTTTCCCTTTTCGGTTCTACATATATATGCGAACAATCTTTTTCAAGCATGAACATTATCAGGAGTAAACTGAGAAGTCGTCTTATTGATGAGAACTTGGAATCATGCCTAAAATTAAAAACAACAACATACAAACCTGACTTACTCAAACTTTCCAAGGAGATGCAAGCACATTGTTCGCATTAATAAATATTTATTAAGTATGAAATTTAGTTTTATTTAGTGTACTACTTATTTAGTGTAATAAAATCTAGTGTAATAAAAGTTTACTAAACAAGCAGATTTGGCTCCGAATTTTTTTTAAAATTGTTGTAATGTTCATATTTGGCTCTTTGGCTAATAAGTTTGCCGACCACTGCTCTGGGGCAATAAATTCTTCATATTGTCCCCTACATTGCGTAAACTTATTCGAATCCTTTCTCATCTATCCCATTGAGAACTAAGAAGGAGCGAAGAAAAAATTGAATTGCGGAATCTCGGCGCTTTGACAAGGTTTTGACGAAACAGCATTTTTTTAATAAAAAAAGTAAATTACATTTTAGCCCACAGAGATGTGATCATATGAGGTTCTTTCCCAAGCCAAGATAAATCTTGGTATAAATAAACATGTGAAGTAAAAAAACTCATCCTCTACTGATATTAGTCCGGTTGAAGTTCCATTGTTGCCTGTAAGTACCTCCAAAAAAGAATACGCCCTAAGGACCGTTGGAAGTATTCAGCAAGTCAACAACGTTAAACAATGGGATATTAATACTCTGAAAACATACTCTAAAACAAATAACATTGCGGGAAATTCTGCGGAGGCAATAAAAGCAAATCAAGATGCCTCAACTAGTACAGACCAAACTTAAAAAAATAATCACTCTATAAACGCCGGACTATGTCCGGAGGTTTTACAGTGTTCAATCTATATACACAAAAATGTCCTTTACGATTTACAAATATAAAACTTTTTTATTTTTGACTTTTTCGTTATCAAACTTTTACCAATTGATTCTTGACATTTTTTCGATTAAAATGAGACCAAAATATAGTTGGACTATATTTACTGCTTTAATTAACGATAAAAGTTTCTAACGCAGATGAAGATAGCGAGTGAAGAAGAAAGAGACACTGCGATCGTGGCAGTCGGCAAAAATCAAAAGTCTGTTCGATTGTTTGCAATACTTGGGCATTGCTAATTTTTGTATTTTTCATCCATTTTTTTTACATAACTTTCTCCATCATATTCGTGACATTTTCCTGACAAAAATGAGACCAAACACGACGTAATTTAAGTTATATTTACTTGCAACATTTTATTAGAGTAAAGTCATCGATGTACGCGTAACACTTGAAATTACAAATAAATATGTCCCGAAGTATATCGTGTTTGGTTTCATTTTAATGAGAAAAATATTACAAACATGATGGAAAAAATTTCAAAAAAAAAGAATCAAAAATAAAAAAGTTTTATTCTTGCATTAGGAGTGTCCTTCTAGTAGGTGACTGTTTGTTTACGTTCGCTCTCCTTTGCTCGAAATGTAGTACCTTTACGACATACGCAAACAGCGACCGTGTTATTTTTCTCTTCTGTCCTTTTCTACGTTCTGCAAAATATCAGTCAATGTAGGATCTGCACGATATGCGCAAAACCTCAGACCCGAAAGATTTGCGTATATAGAATATTCACTGCATTTAGTCTCTTTGGCGGTTCAGTCGGTATGCCGGTTACGGGGTACGCACTAACTTACAAACTAACGTGACTTATCAACTAATGCGGAACGAACGCGAGACGCGAAACATGAGACGAGAGACGCAAAACGCGGGCGTAAACGTAGCTTACTTTCTAATACGGCTTACTTACTAAACGCTATTTACAATTCGTTCGCTGTTAAGGAGGAAAATCGGGCACAGGAGTGGACCGGTTGCCGCTGGTTAGTTCGGACGGTTCCGTTTCGCAATCCGCCCTTCCCTGGCAGGAGATCGTGGATCCGAGAACACGAACTTCGTGTTCCTTGGCGGTCAGATGCTCCCGTCTCGAGACTGAGCCGAGATGTAGAGCGAGGAAAACGGACTTTGGTTTACAACTAGTGGGTGGTCGAAGCACGCCCTTCCACTGGTTGCCTTTCGCGGAGGAGAACATAGGGAAACCAAAAATAGTAGTGAGAGCAGGCACGGTATCGGTCGGTATGCTTTACAATTCGCTGTTGCTTGCCTGATACTCTCCGGTTCAACGACCCGCAGTCCGGTCATATATATGCCGCGGGCGCCAATTCTTCTGCGAGAATATATATTCTTTTTGTTTTTGTTTTTTTGGCGTTTTTATTCATTTTTTTTTTTTTTTTTTTTTTTTTTCTATAACGGTTTTTCTTACATCCTAGGTTACATACTCGCGGGCTATTTACATTTTTACTAACTATCTTACAAACTACGGATGAGAACGATTTGTCCGTTCCACGGGATTGTACTGCGGTGTGTACGACGGTGTTTTCTTCTCGCGGAACGTTCGGGTGACTGCCGGAGGCGTGGCCTGTCGGAGGGGATGCAACTCGAGATGCATTTCGAGAATTTGTCCTGTATCACCCTTAGCGTTGTGTGACCCTTCGAGGAGCGATGAAGGGGCCTACCAGGTCGATGGAAACCACACTCCAGGGCTTTTCTGCTGGGAGGGTGAATATTCTTCCCGCCGGAGGTCTCTGCAGGACCTTGTGTTCTTGACAGTTTTGGCACTGACGAACGTATCGAGCTGCATCCCGGAACATCTCTAGCCAGTAATACTGCTGAGCTAAGCGGGCGCTAGCCTTGCTGATGCTTAGGTGTCCCGCCCGTCGTGGTTCGTCCGCAGAACAGCTTCCCGGTCGGTTTTAACTACACACAGCTTCACACAATTGGTACGGATGAAGACCCGTGTGATCCGGGAAGTAGCGGTAAATTTGTTCGCCCTGAAGACGGTACTCCAGGTACTGGTCCGGCTGGTCTCGGACAGCTTGGACAGTCTTAGAGTATCATCGGATGTGTCTGCTTCCTCGGTGAGTTCTTTGGGCTGGCGAGACAGGGCGCCGGCTACTAGGTTGCTTTCCCCACGGCGGTACTGGATGTTGAAATCGTAGTATTGAAGCTTCAAACTCCAACGGCCAAGTGTTCGGACGGATTGTCGATGGCCTGTATCTATTTCAGAGCCTGGTCGGTGAGAACTATGAATCGGTATCCCTCCAGGCACGGTCGTATCTTTCGAATGCTCCACACCACGACCAGGCATTCGCGCTCGGTGGCGGAGTAATTTCGCTCGGCTTTCTTAAGTCTCCGGCTGACATACGCGATAACCCGTTCCTCTCCGTCGTGTTCTTGCGTGAGGACAACCCCTAGGCCGTGGCCGCTGGCGTCGGTTTGGAAGACGAACGGTCACTCGAAGTCCGAACATGCCAACATGGAAGCGGTGACTAACTGGTGTCGGAGCTCCTTGGAAGGCGGCTTCTTCCGTCGAAGTTCAGGTCCAGCGCTGGCGCTTCTGGAGGAGACGGTTCAGCGGGGCGGTCAAGTCTGAGAACCCCGGGATGAATCACCTGTACCACGATACTGCTCTTAGAAATCAGTGCAGTTTCTTGACGTTGGTCGGAGCAGAGATCTCCCAGATGGACTACACTTTTCCCGGATCGGTGTGTATCTCCTGGCCGGTGACTACGTGGCCTAGATAGACCAGCTCGGTTTTCCCAGAGTGGCACTTCTCTGCGTTGGGGCGGAGGCCGACATCTCGAAGTCGTTGGAAAACTTCCCGCAGATTGGCCACGTGCTCCTCAAAGGTTCTCCCGAGGACGATGATATCGTCAAGGTATGCAAAACTGCGTGGGGCCAAGCGAGGTCCAATGACTTGATTCCATAACCGCTAGAAAGTGGCCAGAGCGAAGTGTAGTTCAAACGACATCACCATGAACTCGTAGAGCTCACGTCCTAGTACCGTGAAGGCGATGAGTGGTCGGCTCGCAGGCTCCAGGGGGACTTGCCAGTATCCGTCCGCGAGATCGATTGTGGAGATGTAGCAGACTTCCCGCAGTTTCTCGAATGTAGCCTGTTTTTCGAACCTACCTGGTAGCGGGTAGGCGTCTTTCTTCGTCCGTTAGTTGACCTACCTGTAGTCAATATAAAAGCGATATTTTGCCATTGCTCTTCCGGATCAGGACCACTGGGGAACTCCGCGGGCTTTGTGACGGCTGGATGACTCCGGTTTCTAGCAGACGGTTGACCTCGGCGTCGATGATGGCCTGCATGGCCGGGTTCCTCGGTATATAGCGGTACTTAACGGGTTCCGCTCCTTCCTTTAGTCGTATCCGGTGTTAGATCAACGTAGTGATGGGTGGCAGGTGCTGTGATTTGGGCAGTTCCTCGTCCAGCAGTCTTTGCAAGATTCTGGCTTGCTCCGGAATGCACCCCGTTGGTCCGGCTACTTCCAATGCTTCCTTGATGGAGGTCCATCGCCGAGATCCGATCTTAAGGGTGGCGCCTAGCTTCTCCATCAGATCTACGCCGAGTAACATAACATGGGTCATGGCGGGTAATACGGAGTAGCAATGACTGACCTTCCTGCCGTCCATGCTGGCGGTAAAGGTGACTTCCCCGGCGATGGCTGCCTGGTTCTCGTCAGCAACCCGGACTTCATGGGGCTCCTAGTCGCAGTGAGCCCCGAACTATTGGCAGTAGGCGGCTACGTCGCTCCTGACGTAGGACCGGAAGGCCCCAGTATCCATCAAAGCCTGGACGGTGTGTCCATGGGCCTCAAAACGGAGGAAGATCCGTGGACCGACCAGCTCATCGTTTCCCGGTCTGCCTCGGCAGAGGCAGTTCTTGGTCTGCCTGCCTTCGGTTCCGCAATGGCTACAAAAAGCCGCCCTGGGCGTCGGCACTCATGTCGTCGTTCCGGTCGGAGCGGTCTCGGCGTCACACTCCAGTCTTTCGTAACGGTGAACCATACGGAGTATGTCTTTTCGGATTTGGAAGTCGGTCGGGCGAATGTATCGTCGGCACTTGTGATGGAGGTTCCGGGCCAGCTGCTCCTCCTCTGAGAAGCCCCCATGTCGGTGTATTATCGTCCTTGTTCGGGCACCAATATAAACGTCGAACTATGTCCGGAGGTTTTATTTAGTCTCTTTGCCGGTTCAGTCGGTATGCCGGTTTCGGTCACGGTGTACACAATAACTTACAAAATAAGGCGACTTATCAACTAACGCGGAACATGAGATGCGAGACGCGGAACGCGGACGCAAACGCGGCTTTTTTACTAGACGCTATTTACAATTTGCTCGCTGGGAAGGAGAAAAATCGGGAGGAGGAGTGGACCAGGAAGTGGACGAGGAAAACAGAGTCTGGTTTACAACCAGTGGGTGGTCGAAGTACGTCCTGCCACTGGTTGCCTTTCGCGGAGGAAAACAAAGGGAAACCAAAAATAGTGGTGAGAACAGACACGGTAGCGGTCGATACGCTTTACAATACGCTGTTGCTTGCCTAGTGCTTTCCGGTTTACCGGCCCGCGGGTGCCGATTCTTCCGCGAGAATCGATCCCCATTCAATAGCGATCGAAGGAGATCGATGCGAGGATCAAATTCGATACTCTACGTCTGGAAGCGAATGGAGTCGGTTCACTAAATATCTTTTCTGCGAAACACGGTACGCGATCGCGACGTCAAACCAACCTAATAAATCCGTCAGGCCGACAATTTATCCATGTCGCGTAAACGCCTTAAACCGAGGAGTCGATCGTTCAAGTCGAACGGTGGCACAATCAGAATTTGATTTTGTGACAATTATTCGGTCATGTACAGCATAGTAATCAAAACATAAACATAAATTTGTATTAACCCTTTGCAGTCCTCTGTCGAGTGTGGCTCGACATTACATTTCTCTTGGATCTTACAAATAATTCAGATAAATAGATTGGTTAAACATATATATTTTTATTTATTTACTATTTATAATAAATGAAAAATGTATTTGTCACATACTTTACACTATTTTAACAAATTTTACTGAGGACCCCTATCTTGATCAATTTTTTGTAAATTAAGGAGTCGGTAGGTCGGTAAAAGAAATTGAGGAGTGCAAAGGATTAAAGCGAATAATCGAATACGGTAATTGTTACGCGGAAGCATTTAAAATCCGCGCAGCTGTGCTAGCCGCTCCTGAGCTTCTTCGCATGAACGCCTAAAAAATATATATCAGCGCCACTTCCTGGGTGAGGCAACACCAACGCCTTAGAGAGGGGGAAAAGGGACCCAGGCTTAGCTACGCGAGATGCATGCGAGTCAGTGTTTTTTCGTACGTTACGCCCCAGTGGTTCGCCTTTCTTATATAACTTCAATTCATGTAGTTTCAATATAACAAATTAACGTCTTTCATTTATCAGGTATGTAAGGTATCATACCCCTAAAATACTTCCACGACAAATTTATCGGTCGCAAGACCAAAAAACGCGGTCGTAAGACCCGCCAAGAGGGTACGTCTATCGTACTCTCTCAAACCACACCCACGCGGTCATACTTCTGACGCGTAGAGAGGTACGTCCATTGTACTCTCTCTGACCATACAAAGACGGCCGCAAGGCCCCTAGAGGGGTACGTCAATCGTACTCTCTCTGACTACTTACGCGGTCATACTAATGCCCCGTTTAGGGTTTGCCCCTGCGCAATCGCCCTGGCTACACTCACACATTTCACACCACACACGAACAAGTTAAATACATGATTTTTTCACGAGGTTTTTTGGCCGCAAGGTCTTTTTCTTCGGGGTCTACACCCAAAATGATTGTTGTTTTTATTTTAACGAAACCTGTCATTTTTTCCATGAACAACGGAACTCAGACAAGAGGTTTGAGTTTCGACCACTCAACAGTAATTTCTAAATTCATTGGCTAAAGAGGTGGTAAGTAACGGTTGACTGGAAGTCAATTCTCTTTAATAACTTTCGAAGATATTCCCACAGTTGTGAATAGCGACTGAGATCATTTCAATTGTACATTTTGGCATGGTACAGCTCTCAAGCTCATACAGGTAATTGAAATGTCGCCCAGCCCACATATTGTGCCTGCCGGCATCTTTTGGTTGTTCTCAATTAGCGTATGAATCTCATAGTACAAGCACCGTTTGACCTTTCCCGAATTGCTCGAGGTTAATCCGTATGTTACTGTGCTGTTCGCGTCGCGAATTATACGATCGGATCAGTACTGTTGGAATCAGGTGCCTGGCATCAGAGCAAGTCTTGAGCCCCAAAACATCCTCTTGACAAACTCTTAGGTGTCTCCATCTCATCCTGACTTCGAGCGTGCCTCCACCGGAACATCTCCGATTTATCGGTTGAGTGTAAAAGGTGCTGCGACAATCCACAATCGTGCTTTCTACCGAGACATTGACTCCAACCACCAATATCAATATATAAATATATTAATATATACAAATACATATATAACCAATTGATATTTTACTGAAAGCATTTAATTTCCTTTCGGATTACTGAACGTCGACTCCTTGAAATTCATTAAGTTGAATGACAATCCAGAAGTGAGCGTCAAAGTAGTTCTAAAGGAGACAACTCCGTAACGAACAGAGCATACAAAATTGTCTGCAAAATCCGTAAATATAATATTTCATACGTGCGATTTAATGTGATAAATAAATTAAAATTTGTCATTACTAGATATTTATGTAAGCATGTTAGTTCACAGAATATATTGTCTTATGTTCGTTATAAACAAAAAAGATTTCTAACTTTCTTTAATGAGAACACCCCGCTGTACAGTACTCTGTACAGCAGCTTCTGTAATAGTCCGAATAAAAATAAACGTTTAAAACAACATCCAGCTGTGTTCTTCCTGATTTGACGACATAAATTGGTGGCAGCAGTGCGATAGTGTCTGTGGACTTCAACCAACGAAAAATTTTCTAGTCAAACTACATATCCTCCGAGGAGGAATCGTTGGGGTATCCTAAAAAGAACTCGAAGAATGTCGAGGAACCCACAAGCTGGACCACAAGTGGACTCACTGGGGATAGAGCAGAACCAACGTAAGTCTTTCATCTGATACACTGTCCGACCTCTTCTCCATTTTACATTCGGACTTTCTATTTAATCATGACTTCTCTCTCACTTGCAACGAATTCAGAGTCGGAAATATTGGAAGTACAAATTAGTTCGGTCCATTTTCAAGTGGTGCCTCCGTCTATTATGAATGTTCTATGGTAACAGCTAATTTCAATTGTTTCAAAGAGGTTAGACATTTGTGAATAATATTCAGTTTATATTGCTTTGAGTTTGATACAGAAATCTTATTCTTTATTGTGTTGACTATGTCAAATTTTGTTTTAACGAAACAGCATTTGCGGGAGGTGTTAGTGTTTTGCTTTAATTGGAAGAAAAGTGCAGCTGAAGCGCATCGAATGCTGGTGGAAGTTTACGGTGACAATGCTCCAACTGACAAATCATGTAGAGAATGGTTTCGACGTTTCAAGAATGGTGATTTCAGCGTTGAAGACAAGCCTCGCTCTGGATAGCCAAAGAAATTCAAAGATAAAGACTTGGAGGCATTACTCGACGAAGATCCGAGTCAAACGCAAGAGGAGCTTGCAGAATCATTGGGGGTGACCCAACAAGCAGTTTCAGTCCAATTAAAATCCATGGGAATGATTCAAAAGCAAGGCAGTTGGGTGCCTCATAAACTGAAGTCGAGAGACGTTGAAAGGCGATTTGTCATCTGCGAGCAACTAATGCGAGGGCAACAAGGGAAGGGATTTTTACATCGGATTGTTACTGGAGACGAAAAATGGATATTCTATGACAACCGTAAGAAAAAAAAGTACTATGCTATGCCTGGTCAATCGCTATTATCGACACCGAAGACAACTATTCATGGTTCGAAAGTCATGCTCAGTATCTGGTGGAACGAGAGAAACGGCCAAAGTACGAGCAAAGGCATGACAAAGTCATTCTACTGCACGACAACGTTCGGCCTCATGTTGCAAAAATCGTAAAAAACTATTTAGAAACCCTGAAGTGGGATATTTTACCGCATCCACCAGATTATTGGTTGTTCCGACGGATGCAACACGATTTAGCAGGTCACAGATTCACTTCCTTCACAGAAATCGAAAATTGGCTCCAAACATGGATCTCCTCAAAAGATGTGACATTTTTTCGAAATGGAGCGCGGTTTATCGATCACGAATTGCAAAGCGCTTTACGACGCGAGATCGCGAGTCGAACTCAAGGAGAACATGAAAGGGTTGTAGATTTCATTACCTGTATGCGCGCATTGTTAAATATGTTAAATTACGACCACCGTGGCCTCTAGTAGACCAATTAACGTGTACGCATAAACATTTGGTTCCGCGATTGCAACAAGCCGTTTCCTGGAGAGAAATTACCGATTTCGTGAGTTTGATTCAAGCGGCCAGGTTAGCAGAGCAGAATCAAAGCGCCATGAGAGCGTATCGACTTCCCCCAGCCCCAGAGCGATCTTTGTATCCCGCACTAGCGTGTCCGAGCTCGCGCACCGCAACGCGTTATCATCCAGTATATGACTAAGTTTCCACCGAGGGTTCAAATCGGGTTAGAGTCGGGTTAAGGTGAGTGCTCTTACAGTGAAAACACAAAAATTTTAGTTGACCTTTACGCTATAAAATTTTAGGGTAGCGTTCAATTGGTGTTGTATTAATTGGTGTAAACAAGTTTCTCAGTACTGCATTACTTTTTTACAATGAATTATATTGAAGAAAAAAAAGCCAGCCACGTGGAGTATGGAAGAAACCGAGTGTTTTTTAAGAATTGTAAAAGATTTACAATATTAATGGATGGAAAAAAATTCCATACAACAGAAATATTTAAAAAAGTCGAAGCAACATTTAAAACCGAAGGATACAATAGAACACACATTCAACTGTTAGAAAAATTTAAAGCAATGAAAAGTACAGTACCGGACAAATGAATTTGGACAAACATGTTTGGACAAACATGCCGCGAATAATAAGTACAGCGTTGGTGCGCCAGCGGATATCTTGCCGGGCCTAGGGCTGAGTGCTCGCCCGGAGCACTCAGGATTGGAGTATCCACAGTACGGGGCGATCTGGGCTGTCACCTCGCTCGACAGGCGGGTGGCGACCCGCAGGGTTGCGCGTCAGTACCCAGTCGTAAGACTGGGTTACTGAAGCAACATGGCCTCCATGGCGGTGGGAATGGGATACGCCACATTTGACACCTTCAACCCGGAGGATGTGGCCCAGATCAGAGTCAGGCTTCACAGCGGAGAGCTTGACCGAATCAATAGGGCGAGGTACTTGAGAAAGGCCACCGAGCAGTGGAAGCGGGCTGCGGGCCAGCAGGACCGCATAGCCTTCCATGCGGCAGACGCGGCTGCGGCGCGCTACTGGCCGCAGCTTATAAATAAGGCGAGCGCGAAGCCGGGCAGCACTATAACCTGGCTTGCTCGCAATACAGGGTTTATCCGGAAAGTAATAGGACTGATTTTCTTCCGTCGCGACTATTAAAGAATTGTAATTCGGAACGTGCTCGCACCGACTGGATCCGGTAGAGGGCGTTCCTAGCTAACGAACGAGCGGTCGGGGAGATTTCTCCGAGCATCTGGAGAGTCAGGACAGGTTTTTTCGCGCGACGTGTTTCTGTGAGCGGTGCAAGCCAAAAATGCAGCGTTTGTTAGAGCAGAGGTACGCGATTAAATTCAGTGTAAAACTCTGTAAATCTGCGACAGAGACGCTTGATATGATCAAGCAGGCTTACCCAGATGATGCTTTAGCAAGGAGTGGTGTGTTTCGGTGGCACAAGGCCTTTTCGGAGGGCCGGGAAGAGGTCGCCGATGAAGACCGTGCTGGAAGACCTTCGACTTCGACAAACACCGACAATGTGACTCGTGTGCGCGAAGATGGTCCCAAAAGTGCTCACTGACGACCAGAAATTGCGGCGAGTGGAAGTGTGCCAAGAAAATTTGAGCATGTGTGAAAGTGACCCCCAATTTTTGAATAACGTAATCACAGGTGACGAGTCATGAATCTTTGAGTGTGATCCCGAGACAAAGAGGCAATCTTCCGAGTGGCACAGGCCCGCGTCTCCTTGCCCAAAAAAGGGAAGAATGAGCAAATCCAAAATGAAAACGATGCTCATTGTCTTTTTTGACATGAAAGGCATCGTCCACCATGAATTTGTTCCCCCTGGACAAACCGTCAACGCCAAGTTTTACGTGGAAGTGCTCAAGAGACTCAAACGAAGGGTCAATCGGGTCCGACAAGACATCGCAGCCGATTGGAAGCTGCACCACGACAACGCCCCGGCTCACACTGCCTTTCTTGTGAACAGCTACCTGACCAAGGCCAGCATCCCAACGCTTCCGCAGCCGCCCTACAGCCCAGATGTGCCCCCCCCCCCCCCCCTCTACGACTTCTTTTTGTTTCCTCTCCTGAAAAGGCCGATGAAAGGCAAGCATTTTGAGACGACAGAGGGCATCCAAGTAGCTTGCACCGCGGCTCTCAACGCTATTCCGGAGAATGCCTTCCGTGACGCCTTCAATGCTTGGAAATCGCGCTGGCAGCGCAGCATCGACGCAGAAGGAGCCTATTTTGAATGTTTTTAAAGAATTGTAACGATTGGCTCAATAAATTTTTCTAAATCGACTCAGTCCTATTACTTTCCGAACAAACCCTGTACCTTATACAAAGAACATATTTATCCACAAGACTGGAAGAAATCTTCAATTTTCTTCATTCCTAAATCTAATGGCAAGCAACTTAGGCCTATCATACTTTCGTCTTGTGCTTGTAAACTAATGGAAAGGCTTATCAACAATAGGCTTCAATATTGGTGTGAGCATAACAACTTTATTCCGCAAATGCAAGCAGGATTCAAAAGAGGTAGGTCCTGTCAGGATAATTTAGGGATCCTGACTACTATGGCAGATATTGGTCACTGCACAAATAGTTATACCATGGTAGCTTTATTGGATATAAATATTGCTTTTGATAATGTTCAAAGAGACATGTTATAGAAAAATTAGATTTGCTCTCGTCAATGGTTCTGGGGTAAGTGCCAAGAGGTCAAACTTAGTCCTCTTACCAGAAGGCATCCTCGCCTTCCCCACTCCGTGGCCAGATCCTTGAGGAACAATGTTCCTATTCATACCGGCAACGCAACGTCGGGCTGCTTGCCTTTCCCAATTTTCCTCATTCAAACAAATAAGTCTGCAACATCCGATTGCCATGTGACTTCAAGTCACTGGCAATCGTCTGTCGCCCTAGCTGTCCGTTTACAACCATTCACTCGTCCAGACCTCGCACAGTTCATCCCGATCATAAATCGTACGAAAGCAAAATAGCGGCGGGCTAATTGCCTTCGACGACCCTCAAAAATACGTTGGCGCTAACAGACATTTTATTGGAAAAACTAAAGGAGCTTTTAATCACGGGTGTTATGTCCCGGATGATACCTTTGCTCATATCAATATGAAGGTCTGGAATCGCTGTTGAATTGACAATCTTTTAGACCACGCGGTACGTGCGCCCATTGTATGTCAGGGATCCCAGGGTGTACAAGTATGACGCAGTACTTACCCGTAGCTTCGTCCTTAACTTTTACAATAGATTTCTCATCTCGGATCCTTAGGTAGTAGATCCTTCGCTGTGATCTTCTTCACAGATATGTCAACAGGTAATAAATGATACTTAACTTCGTGGAGTACTGGTCGCGGAGTAGGAGCTAGACAGAGTAGGTATAAGGTACGTAGAACCTTACGTAGAATCCAGGAGAACAGAGTTACTCCTGAACGCGTGGTTGATAAGACAGAAACAGAGAGAGCGAGAGAGTTAAAGAACCGTATTATGTTGATTGCGTAATAAAGAAAGGAATTTGTAACTCCGTTATTTCCTGTACGCTCTCCTAACTTCTGAATAAATATTCCTTGTTCCCAGAATACCTGTTATCCTTTACGATTTCCTTGCATCTACCAAACCCTGTCCTGAATAAAGATGGCTACAAATCTGGCGCCCAACGGAGAGGCTCTGAGCGGCGACCCATCCGAGACAAACTTGTCGGCAACTTCCATCCAGTTTTCCGAATCCCAACTTTCCCAGATCCTGGAATCCATCCACCATTCCAAACCGTCGGAGGAGGGAAATTTTGCGAGGTGTACAGGTCGCTTCGACAGTCGTCAAAATTACAACTCCGCCGCTGAATTCATTTCAACAACATCAATTTTTAAGGACATCGAGCACATCACGGAAGAGTGCTCTCTGTGGTTTTCCCCTTCTTTTAGAAGGTCACTCATTAACTGCGACCTGGTGGAAAGGTGTGCAGTCGACGGTGAAGTCGTGAAAAGAGGCCATCGAATTGATTCGGGCAACACTTACCGCAAGAAGACCCGCCTACCAAGTCTATATTGAAATATTCCAGCCGGTGCAAGATGCACAAACGCCTACCAATATGTTTGTCAGCAAGAAGAGGGCCCTTCTTGCTGAACTGCCTGAACTTCCCCTGGAAAACGTGCAGCTCAATATGCTGTACGGATTGCTCCGTTTCCATCTACGAGAGCACATCCCACGGGAAGTAATCACATCGTTCACGGACCTCGTGGCCAGGACATCGAAGCGCTGGAATAGGAAGCCCAGCAGAACGCTCCTGATATCCATCTCGCAAAAAAAAGGAATGCACCAGCATTGGAAGGACCGACCACGTTGTGGGATCTGCCGTAAATTCGGACATGTTATCATCGATTGCCGTCACTGGAAGTTTCAGGCCCCGAAACCAAGAAACGAGCAGCCACTAGCGAGAGCGGAGACAACCATGGGGAACACTCGACCACCGCTCAAATGTTACGGTTGCAGGAAAATCAGCTTTGTGAGAAGCAAATGCCCGCAATGTAACATGAAGGCAACCCTATCAGCCTCAACGAAAGCCGCGTTCTGCTCGCTGAATACCGCAGAACAACTGTGGCGGACCGCCACAGTTATATTAGATTTACAAATTAATTTACATACGCGTGATACGATTATAAAATTGCAATCTTTAATACACAATCAGTTATCTGCACCTAGATATAGAGAATTGTTTAAATATGCCTGGTTTCGATGTAGTTACACGGATATCAGGCTAGAACATTTTGAAAACCCAGTAAACTTTTGTTTCAATCAACTCGAATTCATGAATTGTTCAGATTGCGCGGAACTTGTACTCAAATGTTCGTGGTGTCGACGACATCTATGTTTCATACATTTTTTCGAGACTTTCCATTATTGTGACAATTATATAAATTAATATTGAATTGCATGGATATATAAAATCTTTATTCTTATATACTTTCACATTTTTTCTACCTAAAAAAGTATAGAATATACTAACGTTTCCTTATGATTGCAACTTTTCAAACACTTTCTTCAGCGCTTTTTACAATTACAAAACCAATCTCTCTTCAGGATACCAAAAACAGTTCTTTTTAAAACTAATAACATCAGCTCTTTTCAGAGCTACCGTATCTTTCTAAACAAGGTGTAGACTATTGTATTATACAGGGTGTTCGGCTACAGGTGGGAACCCTCTTAAGGGGTGGTAGCTGGGGTGATTCTGAACAACTTTTTCCTTTACCAAAATGCTGGTTAAAGCTTAGTTTTTGAATTATTAATGAAAAACACTGACCAATCAGAGGGCGAGAATAGCGCGCGCTCGGATGCGAGAGCGACGGCTGCAAGCGTGACGATTGACACTGGTCATGAACAAACAAATCGCGCGACAAAATTGCTCTGAATATTCATGTTCATTTTCGTTTCATCGATAGATTTAGTTCCGTTAATAAATGTATACTTAGTAAATTTTGTAACTACTTACCGGCTGGCGCATTATCGGTGGTAACTACGTTACCGATGTCGCACGATTTGTTTGTTCACGACCAGTGTCAATCGTCACGCTTGCACCCGTCGCTCTCGCATCCGAGCGCGCGCTATTCTCGCCCTCTGATTGGTCAGTGTTTTTCATTAATAATTCAAAAACTAAGCTTTAACCAGCATTTTGGTAAAGGAAAAAGTTGTTCAGAATCGCCTCAGCTACCACCCCTTAAGAGGGTTCCCACCTGTAGCCGAACACCCTGTATATTATATGTATATGTTACGGTGAAAGACTGAAATTGGCGAATGTCGACGTTCACCGGTGAATGCCGACATACACCAAATACGTCGGTGAAAGACCGAATATTTTACTACAGTCTTGTACATTCGGACCTTCGCTGGTGTATGTCGACAATCACAGATATGCTCTGGTGAAGGTCCGAACGAGAGGAGCCGACAAAGAAACGACTGGCTCTCTCCCGCCAAATCCTTTGGTCTGCTGGAACTCAGTTAGATTTCAGTTTAATGTAAGCTTTGATGATGCGAGTAACGTTTTCTTAATTTTTTTCCGATACCATAACTAATACTGAAAAATTAAATGCATTAATTGCGGGTAAGCGAGAAGACAATTTGTTGAATTTTCGTAATTGAGTGGCAAAAATAAATCTGAATCGATAACTTATAAAACGTCGGTAATAGGATGTCGATAAATATGAACATTAAATTATCGACTATTAACTCGATGCCACTCGATTCAATTTTAGATTCTCAAATATAAAAATAAAATAATTGTAATATTGCTTTATGTGTTTGTTTTCTTCATGAAATTTCTATATTACATTCTGTTGTCGTGTGTCGTGCTGATCTGATATTTCTTCCCATCTTTTATAATTACAAATATAAAGAGTTTAAAAGTTATAAGTGTTTATCTTAATTGTTTAATATTTAGTATATTCCATTACAATTGTTTTTATTTTTCTCAAAGAAAGTACTCTAAAATACTTTCTGAAGTGGTTAGGTTAAATCTACGACATGTTCAACATTCACCATTAGCGCATGGTGAATGTCGACATTCACCAGTGTAAGTCCGAAATAAGGGTATTGAGCAAATATTTCGGACATACACCAAGCGACTATGTGAATGTCGACATTCACCGGTGAATGTCGACATTTACCAGATTTCGGTGTTTCACCGTAACAAATACAAATCAAAGAGAAATGATGCAGAGCATTTTAGTAAAAAACGAGGATCTTTTCCGAACAGAGGGACCACCGACGGACGAGGCAGTCCACAGAATAAATACAGGGGACCATCGACCCATCGCAGTACCATCCTACCGCCTACTACCAGCAAAGAGAGAAATGCTGCGAGAAGAATTGCGAAAGATAATGGACTGCGATGTCATCGAGGAGTGTGAGTCACCTTGGGCTGCACTCGTGGTACTAGTACAAAAGAAGACCGGAGAGATCAGAGCATGCGTGGACTATCGACGGCGATCGGTAATAGAATAAAAAAGATTTACGAGTTAGAACGTTCCTTATTTATCAACAGGGTTAATTGGATGTTCCTGGCGACGTTACAAAACAGTCAACAAAGAGTACTACCTGGCCGAAATCAAGCGATTGAGAGATGCTGTGCGTAGAAAACAATCGGAATTATGGAAAAACAACTCCTGGATTTTGCACCACGATAACGCTCCCTCTCACAAAGCACGCAATGGGGTCGACTATTTGACCAAACACGCATTAAATACTATACAGCAAGCGCTATACTTTCCAAATATGGCATCCTGCGATTTTTTTTATTCTCTAGATTTAAATTACCGCTTCGTGGAAAAACATTTTTCCAAGAAGGAATTGAAAGCTATTCCTGACTATGAACAGTGTATGAATGAATACATTAAGCGTTGGCATATGTGCATCGCTTCAAATGGATACTATTTATTTTGAAGGCGATAAAATAAATATACCCAAAAATTAACAAAAAAGCTATTTTATTTACCAATTTGTGAGTGTAATTGGTTTCATTGCCATGTGTATATGTGAGTGTACGAGAGATTTCGAGAAGGTTCTAGAAAGAATGTTAGAGCTTAAGATAGAGAGAGAAAAAATGTCTGTATGAGCGGAAAAGCATAAAAAGAGACGAATGCTAGAGATGCGTGAGAGGGGATATAGCGTGTGTTGCCAGGCGAAAGACACGGGAGAAAGTAGTACGTATGTTGGATATCGCGTTTAAGATTAGTCATAAGGTCTAACTATCTAATTCTATTAGAAGTAAATATTTTTGTTAAGTCCGAGCCCTATCATCCTTCCGCACACAGTTACTCATACGATCCTTGAACTATTACTCATCCGTCTATCCCTATTGGCAGTACTCCTTATTCCCACTACCTCCAGAACCTAAAACCCGATTCTTTAAAAGACCAATCCATACCCTCCTTAATAGCATTTTCTCCTGAGCGTTCACTATTGTAATTTCTATCAAGCATTATTCGAAGTAAGTTCGTCACGATAGTTTTAGAAACTGTAAGTGCAAACTGTAATTAGAAACAAGAATAAAGCTAATTCGAAATCTGACACGTATGAGAGAGCGTGAGTGAGCGAAAGCATAAAGAGATTCTATAATTTTATTATTAAATATATTAATTGTTTCAACGCACAGTGAGAGTATAATTATTCCTTCAATACAACCCCCTAACACAATTCCCGAAACTTTTTGATCATAGTGTATTTCTGAATACACTACATCCCAATTTCGAGAAGCAGTTGAAAAGTCAGTAACAATTCACGATGTTGATATTCAGATATGGGCTTTAAAAGCTCGCGACGATTCTTCGCTTTCCACTAATTCCTTCGCAGCATCATCAAAATAGCCTCACGCTTAAAAAAAAAAAAAATACAAGACTGTGCCACGAAAAATTAATAAATTTGTAACCCAAAAGTCTGTGCTTGATAAAGCTAAACTTGAAGAGCAGGCTACCGAGTTCCTTGAAGATGTAAATAAAATTATCGCAGAAGTAGGAGACTGTAATACATACAATACCGATCAATCAGGATTCAATTTGGAAATGAATACCGAACGAACCCTATCTTTTAAAGGAGAATCAAAAATTTAAGCATTGGCCCAATCATTAAATTTCTTCACACATAGCTACACAATCCAACCACTGATTTCTGCAAGTGACTCTTTATTATCTCCCCTATTAATTGTATTACAAGAGAAAGGTATTCGGCCCGCGAGTAAAAACAATTTGTTCAATCCTGAAAAATATTTACGTACTGGCCTCGAAATCAGCAAAACTTACTTCAGAATTAGTGCAAGAATGGTTTAAAGAGGTTTTCCTGGCATCCACTAACGAGAAAAGTATTTTACTGTTGGATTCTTGGAGTGGACAAAATTAAAAAATGATTACTAACTTACCAACGTCTGGAAAATCTATTCAAATCAAGACCATTCCTGTTGGTACGACAGGAATGATACAACCCCTGCACGTGTTCTTTTTTCGTCCTTGGAAAAATTAAAGGGTTTGCGTTTCCCTGATGCCCACCACTGGTGGCGCTGGCGTTTCTATAGCGTAGCGTCGTTATAGCGCGTCTTACCTCGTGCGATTCGCGTGTTCGTATCTGTATCAAAATGTTGAGAATAGTTTTTGTGTATCTTCTATTATAAGTTATATTATCATTATAATAAAGCCTAATACTAGTACTACGACCTGTTGTGACTTCCCACTTCATTGGTTATGGGCCCAGCGATGCCAACAGGTCGATCATAACCTCAAAAAGTAAGCCACGTGGTACTACAAAATTCGGTAAGTCAGACCAATTATTAAAGCAAAGATAATAAATACTCAAGAAGATGGCTGACAACGATAAATCATTAAATTTCCAAATTGCGAAATTATCAGATAGCAATTACCGAATATGGCGTATAGAAATGAAATGGTACCTCAAAGGTAAGGGTCTATTAGACCACGTGCTTAATAACATTGTACTAGATAACCAGGCTACAGCTGAACAAAGAAGAATATTCCAAACACAAAATGATAAGGCAATAGCAGCAATAGGATTACACATTGAACCCGATCAACAGGTGCATATTGAAGACTGCACGAGTGCCCATGAAGCTTGGAAAGCGTTAGAACAGGTACATCAACCAATATCTAGAGTTAGAATATTACAGTTAAAGAAGCAGCTCTATCAATCTAAAATGAAAGATGATGAGTCGATGACATCATACATATCCAGAATCAAAATTATAGTGAAAAACCTCAAGGAAGCAGGGTGCGAAGTCAAAGATGATGACACTGCCTATATTTTATTAGCAGGATTGCCAGACGAGTATGAAAATTTGAATATGTCCTTAGCAAATCTGCCAGATGAGAAGTTTACGTCATCAGAGGTATCTAAGGTGCTGATAACAGAATACGATAGACGTAAATCAAGAAGTGCAACTACTAATAAAGAGACCAAGGAAGCACTCAACATTGGAAGAGGATCAAAACAAGCAGCACACAGGAATACATATTCTCCAAGCAAGTCTAAACCTCCTTTTTGTCCTCATTGTAGAAAAACAGGACATAACATCAAAAATTGTTGGTCAAAGAACAGAAACAGATATCAGAGCTCCCACATCATTGGTTATGGGCCCAGCAAAAAATTTCATAAAATATTTTTCGGACAATGTCCTGTTACATAATTGCCCCGTAAATTTACATCATAGAAATAATGTCATTAAGCTGCAATCACTTATACACAATCAGTTTTCGTCCTCACGTTTTCAAAACCTTATCAAATACGCATGGTACAAAAATGGGTATACAAAAAGTTAAACCGTTCCAATTTGATAGCTCCGTCGATTTTTGTTTCAAAAATTGTGAAATTTCTTGCGCAATCTGCAATATGTATGCAGTAATCAGATGTGCGTGGTGTACAAAATCTTTGTGAATAATACACTTTTTTGAGGAATACCATGTATGCAAAACTTTTGAAAATTGATTTAATAGCTAAATTAGTCACTTATAAAATAAAAGTAGTTAGTCTCGAATTGTCCTTCGTGTAGGTACTGTTTTCGTGAACGCACCATTGGCCTTTTTAAAAACTTGTATTTATTGTATCGTCTTTTGTAAAATATATCGTCTTTATTCATATTCTGGTATGTGTAGAATTATTTATTCAAACAAAAAAAATAAAATTTAAAAAAAAAACAAAAAGAATTAATAAAATATGTGATCAATGTTTCCATAGATATTTTTTGCATGCAATGAATGCTGTCATCAGATTTAAAAAAATTTCATTTTTAAGCTATATTGTTCAAACAATTTTATTATAAACAATATATCTTTTTTACGCGCTAAATTAACCTCACATAACTAACAATGGATGTCAGAAATTGGATTTTGGAAGTCGCACGTCGAGTACAGTCTATTCAATCTATTCCGCTGAAAGATACTTTCATACCAAAAATCGTCAAAACTGCTTCACTGATCTCAAAGATATCGTCATTTGTTCATTTCACCCTCACACTTTGGGAGTTTGTTTCATACCCTGAATATCTTTTACCGCAGATAAAAAAAATACGTGTCCCCTAATTTTTCATGTAATATAACATATCCAAACTTTAAAAAAATCGAAGAGTGACACTTCGGTAGGTTTACTTGTGAGTATAATCGTGTATAAACACGTTTGCGTCGTAACAGTATAATTGCTAACACAAAATCGCTATATCAAAGTCATGTCAAATAACGAATAAAAGCAATAAGAAATTCGGTTATGCCTTATTTACAGAGAGGGGACAAACCAATTACTTGTTATTAATTTAAATCAAGTAAATCAAATTTGTTTAAAACTTTCATTTGTTATTCGAAAGAAAAAATAGATCTTTATTAGAAATGGCTAGATGTTTATTAATTGATAGCTCACTTGAGAAAAAGTATTGGGGCGAAGCTGTTCATTTTGCCAACTATTTACAGAATCGATTAGTTACTAAAGCTACGGGTATAACTCCAATAGAGAGATGGCATGGAACGAAATCTAATCTTAAAGACATGCATATTTTTGGTTCTAAAGTATATGCACATATACCTAAAGAATTGCGGCGAAAGCTTGATAATAAAGCAAAAGAATACAGATTTACAGGGTTCGATAAAAATTCTAAAGGATACCGGCTCTTGGATACAAGCACAAATAAAATCGTGATAAGCCGTGATGTAAAGTTTACAGATTCAATGGATAATTTGAATCAGGATGAAGAAAATTCAACTAAAGAAGATAATAACGATGAGGATCAAATGATATTAAAATCATCTGATAAAGAAGCACCTCATATGGACGAAATTGAAGACGAAATTGAAGACGAAATTGAAAACGAAATCGAGGAAAACACGGAAGTTCCAATAAGTACAGAAAGAAATAGAGGCTGTGGGCGTCCTCGAATAATAAGAACCGGAAGTAGAGGCAGACCACGTAAGGTATACTCTGAAAGTACGAGAGATACAGAAAATTTTGCAGGCTATGCTACTGAAGTTCCCATGGACATTGCCATATCTGGTAAGGATGCCAATGAATGGCTATTGGCAATGGTCAGCGAAATTAAATCGATGCTAGAGAAGGATGTTTGGGACTTGGTCGAGCGACCCGAAGGCAAGAATGTAGTGGATAGTCGTATGGTGCTAACGAATAAATACGGATCTAATGGGGAAGTTAACAAAAGAAAAGCCAGATTGGTAGCACGGGGCTTTAGCCAAAGACCTGGAATGGATTTTTCAGAGACTTTCGCGCCTGTAGCCCGTCTGAGCTCGATTCGTCTGGCAGCAGTATTGGCTGCTCATTATGGAATGAGTATTCATCAGGTTGATATTGCCGCTGCATATTTAAACGGTTCTCTGGATGAAGATATTTATATGGAGGTACCAGAAAACACTCAAGATGTATTAAGAAAAATTATAGAATTGGCATCAAGAGACAGTCCAATTAGAACTACAGCAAGGGAAATGTTAAAGCAATTGAAATGTGGAAATAAAGTTTGTAAACTGAAGAAGGCCATATACGGATTGAAGCAGTCTGGTCGACAATGGCATACCAGGTTGGATGAAGAATTAAGAACATTGGGTTTGCAATCATCAAATTTTGATCCTTGCGTATACCGTTCTGAATTAGGGCAAGACCTATTATTAGTTATTGTTTATGTGGATGATCTTCTTATATTGTCTAAGGATTTAAGGAAAATTCAACAAATTAAGGATGGTTTGATTAAAGCGTTTTCTTCTGTTAAAGATTTAAAGAAGGTTGAATATTGTTTAGGTATAGAGTTCAAAATAGACGAAGGTGAAGTAAAACTAAGTCAGAAAATGTACATAAAGAAACTGCTTGAGAAATTCAACATGACTGACGCTAATCCAGTTAAAGTTCCACTGGATCCAGGTACAATATTACTTAAAGAAGATTGTAAGACTGATACACGGTATCCCTATCGTGAGTTAATAGGCGGATTAATGTACTTATCGATTGTATCTAGACCGGACATAAGCTATACTGTAAGTTACTTAAGTCAATTTAACAATTGTTATGGGAAAACACATTGGGAAGCAGCAAAAAGGGTACTTAGATACTTAAAGGGGACCGATCACTATTGTTTGACTTATCGAGCGGGTAAAGGTATTTTACAGGGTTTTGCAGATGCCGATTGGGGAGGATGCATAAATGATCGTCGTTCTTTCACTGGATATATATTTCAATTTTGTGGATGTCCAATTTCATGGGAGTCAAGGAAACAACAGACGGTTGCCCTCTCAACGACCGAAGCTGAATATGTTGCCATTACAGATGCTGCAAAGGAGGCAATATATTTAATCGACACTTTTTCGGAACTTGGAGTAAATATTGAACTTGATATTACGGTTTATAACGACAACGCAAGCGCTTTAAAATTGTCTAAAAATCCTGTATTTCATGCGAGAACAAAACATATTGCGATACGACACCATTATATAAAGGAGGTCTTACGCGAAGGAAAATTTAAACTAAAGTATTTATGTACCAAAGATATGGTCGCCGATGTTTTGACAAAAGCTTTAAACGGTCCAAAACATATTAAATGCGTCAAAGAGTTAGGTTTAATTAATTAAAGTTTTGATTTACATTTAAAGGGGAAGTGTTAGATATTTAAATGTAAATCCGCTCATAGTGTATAGGGTGCGTTCCGATCGCGACCGGCGATATGATGTAGGGCGCGTTCCGATCGGGATCGGTGATTTTTCGTCTTCCGGTTACGTTGAGTGTGCTTGCGTTTTGCGCCGCAATGGAAGCATGCGGAATATCCATATTAATCCAGAATTATTGTGCTGTTAGAGTTTAAAAATGTGCTTATTCATGTATCCCAAAAGTTTATTTTTGAGTTGCCACTGCGCATTTACCAGGTGTAGTAGTATGAAACCGGAATTTCCCTATAGATAGTGCTCGCTATCAGTTTAAAGACCTGAAGGCTGCTTATGTAGCGCCATCTTCTCTCTCTAACAGTTGCCGAAGTTTGTCAACACACAATAACCTAAGTTTCATTAACCGGCATATTTTTTTATAACCTCAAACATGTCGAGTTTTGTGCCTACGAACTATGATTTGCGGACAGCATTGGTTTTCTGCTATCATTTGAAGAAAACTGCTGCGGAATCGCATAGAATGCTTGTCGAAGCATACGGTGAATACGCTCTTGGCAAAACTCAATACTTCGAGTGGTTTAAAAAATTTAAAAGTGGCGATTTTGACGTGAGAAACGAGGAGCGTGGGAAACCACCGAAAAAGTTTGAAGACGAGGACTTGCAAGCCTTATTGGATGAAGACGATACTCAGACTCAACAAGAACTCGCGCAACAATTAAATGTGACGCAAAAAGCAGTATCTCTTCGTCTGAAAGCTATGGGAAAGATTCAGAAAGTGGGAAAATGGGTACCGCATGAACTGAATGAAAGACAGCAAGAAAATCGAAAAACCACTTGTCAGATGCTACTCGTCAGATGTAATAGAAAGTCATTTCTTCATCGAATAGTGACAGGTGATGAAAAGTGGATATATTTTCAGAATCCTAAGCGTCGTAAATCATGGGTGAATCCAGGCGAACCATCAACATCCACTGCAAGACCAAATCGTTTTGGAAAGAAAACAATGCTGTGCGTTTGGTGGGATCAAAGGGGTATAATATATTATGAGCTACTAAAACCTGGTGAAACCGTTAACACTGATCGCTACCAACAACAAATGATCGATTTGAATCGAGCAATACGTGAAAAACGACCGGAATATGCAAAAAGGCAACATAAAGTCAATTTGCTTCATGATAATGCCCCCCTCACACACAGCAAAACGGGTCACGGATACGATCGAGGCGTTTAATTGGGAAATACTAACGCATGCGGCTTATTCTCCAAACTTGGCTCCGTCTGATTATCATTTATTTGCATCATTGGGACATGCACTCGCCGAACAACACTTCGATTCGTATGAAAATGTACGAAAATGGCTCGACAACTGGTTCGCTTCAAAGGAAGACTTGTTTTTTTGGCATGGCATTCATAACCTACCGAAAAGGTGGGAAAAATGTATAAATTCCAATGGAGACTATTTTGAATAAAATATTTTTTATAATTTTCAAATAACAGACGTGCAATTTTTACAAAAAAATTCCGGTTTCATACTTCTACACCTGGTAAGTGTAATTAAGGTTTTGTTAAAATATATTATAACTTTCTCTTTTCTAAGAAAATTACACTTACCTGCTGTTTAAAAAATAATCCTACCTCCGGTGAAAATGTGTCCTCGTGACTGGATTGTTTCATTGGTCTTGACCTACCGTAAAAAAATACCCACTGTATAACAGCTGATGTCACAGCCAGGAGAGTGAACTTTGCTTCGCTAACACCTTTCATTACCACTTTTCACTACAATATTTTTTCGTCACTTTTACGTAACTTTCTACTATAATAACAATGAATAAACAAGCGAAAACGCGTAAAAGATTATTATCCAAAAATAACTTGAACAACTGTTTCATTTTCTTTAACACGATCGGCGTGATTCCGTCAATTCCTCTTTGTCTTTCTCTCTTTCCAGTGCCAAACATTGTTTCTTAAGGGACTGTTACAAGAAGGCATAGAAACTTGCATATGTTTTTCCTTCAAGGACGTTAATCACGTTACGATCAGTAGTTCAGGATACAGTGTCCTGTACTGAATTTTCCTTGCTGATGGCATTTTGTGAAAAAGTAATATTTCGCCATGAAATTCCATGAAATTCGCCATGAATGTTAATTTATATCGATACAGAGCCCAAGCTTAATATTTTATCCTTAAAATTTCATGAACAGGAAACTAAAGTTTTAAATAGAAGAAAACTTGTCACGTACTATTTTAGCAAAATTGGGCTCTATACCGAAATCGATTCGAATTCTGAAAATAGTCTGCGCAGAAAGTCATGAAGAAATACTACTTTTTCTCAAAATTCCACTGGCGACAAAAAATGGTATTTTCTATATTTTTGACAACTAGATATTTACTCTTCTTGTCACTCGTAAATAGAAACAATATAAGTCAGGCAAAGGTTGTTCAGGTTTTCTTACCACCAGATTTGAGACTAAATAAAATAATTTTTAGAAAAAAAATACACCGACTTCGAAATGTACTAAAAAGTATAAAATAATTTCTATTTCCTAAATAAGTAATTTCTATCTCATTCAATCATACAATTACGTAACAGATATGAGTGAAACCTATTTACTTGTTAGGTAGTATATTAAATACATTTCAACCTTTTCGGAGGCGGCGCAAATTTGATAATTCCCTCGTCGTGGGCTCCGTTTATAGGTTCTTAGATACCACAATCAACTAGTTATTGGGAGCAACGTTTACTATGGTATTTTTAATTTTGCGCCGCCTCCGAAAAGGTTGAAATGTATTTAATATACTACCTAACAAGTAAATAGGTTTCACTCATATCTGTTACGTAATTGTATGATTGAATGAGATAGAAATTACTTATTTAGGAAATAGAAATTATTTTATACTTTTTAGTACATTTCGAAGTCGGTGTATTTTTTTTCTAAAAATTATTTTATTTCATGCTTTTTAGTGGAATGCTGAGAATTGTGTAGGATATTGTGAGACAGTTCTTCTTTTTTTCTATTTTTTTTTTAAGTTTCGTTATTTTAATATATTAGTAACAACAGTGTTTCGCTAATAACTCGACAACTATTGCTTCCCGTTAATTGCGGATAAGGAAAAAGTTGTTCAGAACCATGACCCTGACAACATATTAAAAGAACATTAAAATCGCTCAAAGTTGATTTCAAAAATTAATAACAATTTTTTCGTTAATATCTCGAAAACTGATGCTTCCCGTCAATTATGCATAAGGAAAAGGTTGTCCAGAACAATGCCCCCGCCAACATATTAAATGGACATTAAAATCGTTCAAAGTTTATTTTAAAAGTTAATAACAATGTTTCGCTAATATATTGTAAACTAAAGCTTTTTCGTGAAATTTGTATGAGGCTAAGGTTGTCTTGAATCATGCTCCTGATAACATATTAAAAGGACATTAAAACGGTGTAAAGTTGATTTCAAAAGTTAATAACAATTTTGTTTGTTAATATCTCGAAAACTGATGCTTTCCGTCAATTATGCGTAAGGAAAAGGTTGTCCAGAATAATGTCCCTGACAACATATTAAAAGGACATTAAAATCGTGCAAAGTTGATTTTGAAAGTTATTAACAATTTTTTGCTAATATCTTGTAAACTAAAGTTTTTTGTGAAATTTGTATATGAACAAAATTGTAAAGAATCATGTCCGTGATATCATGTTTAAAGCGCACTAAAATCGAGAAAAGTTTTTTTCAAAAGTTGCCGGTTTTTTTGCAATAACAATACTTTGCAATTGAAATATTAAATTTTTTTTTATAATGGTACCAATGGGGAGTCAGGACCTACAAGATGCAAAAGGTTTCATTCCGATCGGTCCATCCAGCTAGGCGTAATCGGCGGACATACATAAAAAAAAAAAAAAAAAAAAAAAAAAAAAAATATACTGATCGAATTGAGTAACCTCCTCCTTTTTCGAAGTCGGTTAATAAGATAATTCACTCTTACTGATTTTACGATCTACACAACTAGCGGTACGGACATAGAAATGTTTGAGACAACCAAATTGACACCTTGGATTACGGCATTTATTTTTATGGACTGGTTATAACCGAATATGGTAGTCAAATGTGCCCTCAATTTTGAAGTGATTTGGTTTTCCCATGTTATGCTCTTCATTTTTTTAATCGCTTGTAAGTGTTTTTGAATAGTTGTTATACATTTCTATATTCACAGGGTACTAAGAACCTACATTTAATAATATTCATATAGAATAATATTTAACATACTAGTATATATAATTCTATTGCTTTTTACTCTACGAATTGTATTAAAAAACACTTTGAATCAAATATTAATATTATTACAAAAGTAAAAAAAAAAAAAAATTAAAAATAACATGAAAAAAAACGAAGTCCAGCGGAGCACGAACCTGCGACTAAAACATGTGTACATATTACGAAGTAGGACTCTTAACCTCTTTGCCAATATTTTAGTTAAAGTAACGCCTTACATTCCAGAATACAACCAATTACGTAGTAAAATTAATTAATAAATGAGTTTTATTTCCTTAACTAACGTATCATTTCTATCAATTATAAATGTAAATCTATTTATGATTACTTAATGAATATAGTAAGAAAAGAAAACATGCAAATTCGGAGAGGAATGTAGTTTTTTAACGGAATATATCGGTTTTTGATTTATTTTAAGTACGGCGCACCTAACCGAAAAATTTCAAAAATGAGAGAATTTAGTTGTACCAATATCTAACTACCACATTAATGCAAAAGTAGTGCTCCGTAATCTTCGATAAAAAATAACATTCATTTTGATTTTTGATTTTTCACAACCAGAATTTGTGATAAAAAAATTAAAAAAAATTCTGTAATATATGCTATGTAGACCTTAATGTTTTAGAATTTTTATGCGAAATTAAATAGAAAAAATAGGCCAAAAACTGGAATTTTGTTTTTTTCTTTTTACTATCTCTACAAATGAGATAGGAGGTTGAAACTTGGTATGAAATGTTTTTTTTGTATATGCTATTAACTCACGTAAAGAGTGTTTCATTTGGCACAAGGGCATATTCGTCTACTTAATTTAACTCAACTTTTTATTATACCGAAAATTGTACCAAAGATTGTACCAACATAATATTTATGCTAGACACATGCAATGTAAAATTCATGAACTAATGAAACTAAATTCTCTTACACACTTTGTAATTCCAATTCATATCAACGTCCTTTAAAATAATACATTAGGATCACATGACCAATATCACAACAAAACGTACCAAAGCATAAAACACCACATTGTCACTAAAGTATAATATTATATGGTAATAAACTCGTAGGATCCTTTTGAAAAAAAGTGTAAGCAGTACAATCAAAAATTAGCCATTTTCTTACTCAAAGGATTTGTTGTCACTTTTGTAGATCTTCATGACCAAAAAAAAACAGTGATTGAAGCTTATGTGGCAACTTTAGAAGACTTAATAGCCTCACATTACCATACAAGCATTCAATACTCCACATCCAAGACTTCATTTACAGACTAGACGAAATGACAATATTTAAACCCTGAATTTTGAAAAAGTATATCACCACATTCAGGTTGCATTAAAAGACTGGCAAAAAGCAATCATAATAACTGCATTTGGTATTTTCAAATATAATGTAATAACTTTTGGCCTAAGAAATGCTGCACAGTCTTTTTAAAGATTTATTGAAATAAGAAATGCTGCACAAAAACAAACCTCCCAAACTAAATATTTAGAGGGTGCTAAAAAAAGGATAAATGGTCTATCAAATGGATAACTGATGTGGAAAATTGATAAATGCACCTTTGCTGGCATATCCCAAAATTAATATACCACTACTTTTAATTACAGATACTTCTGGCTTAACAAGTGGAGCTGTGCTCCATCAAAAAGTTAATGGAACATGGAAAGCACTCAATTCTCATTCAAGGAACAATAGTATAGCACCTACAACAAGAAGTTTACTAACATTTTTAAGGCAATAAAACATTTTATCAAAGGATGCTACTTTACTATTTAGATAGACTACAAACTACTTATATACAATTTCCTTCAAAGATCTGACTGACTGACTGACTGCACTGAGACAACTATGACGAATTCACTATGTTGGACAGTTTACTGCAGAATACATATTCCAGAATCTTCCAATAAAGTTGTTGATACTTTGTCGTAATTGGACATGATCAACATATCAATTGTGTTGAACACCCAGCAATCAGCCGATGAACAGAAAACTGACTCAGAATTGATTTAATTACTGCAGGGTAATAATATATTGCTAATACATTACTACACCTAAAACAGTTAAGACTAGACGATATAGAAAAATATATTTATTGTGAAGTGTTGGATGAACAACAGTAACCATATGTGCCAGCAACATTGACAAAACAAATTTTCAACAGTATGCATTATCTTTTACATCCCAATAGTTGGATAACTAACAACAACAATCTAATCATCGACAAACTTGCATGGCTCAAAATAAATAAGAATATGGTACCATGCACTACGAACTGAATTCCTTAAGAACACAGCAAAATTACCAAGCATGCAAGTAAATCCTGACCACTGTGTGGTTGCATCAAAAGAGAGATTTAAAAATATGTACATTAACATTATTAAGTGCTTTATCATTGACAGATAGCTAGAAGTATTGCTTGACATTGATCGATAACTTCTGTAGGTGGCCTGAGACAATCCTAATTCAGAACATATCAGCTAACACGGTGGCTGCAAATTTCTGTGCCTTTTAGGTAACAAGATTGGAAGTCCTAACTACAATAACTATGCTCATAATCTGAAGGAGCAGGTTCAAGACTCTTACCAATTAAATAAAATATAAACTTATACATACCACAGCATATTATTCAAACGGTGTAGTAGTAAGATAACACAAATAGCGTCAATAATGTATCATAAAAAAAGCAATTGGATTACAATTCTTCCAACCGTGTTACTCGAATTGAGATGCACTTTTAAAAAGGGTTCACTTTGAAAAGGAAATATTGTTAGCTCAATAGCAGTGTATATTAAATACATTTTAAGTGACATTCATCAGTGCTTTCGATACACCGATTAAAACTTGTCTTTATAGGAATTCATAAATTGACTAACCTGCCAAAAATAAATACAGGAGTAACGATGTCTACTTTACCGGCATAAATTTGGCGGGAAGACAGAGTAGAGACGGAATCAGAAGTGACACTCCTTGTCGGCATCTTGTAGAGTTCTGCTTCAGGAAAAAGGAATCTCTACTATAGAGTAGAGATGCGTTGGCAACGACGTATGTAGGGGTAAAATAAGTTTCACTGCGTTTAAATTTAATAAACAAAAGTTCAATAATATATTTAATAACAATAACTTGTGCAATATCAATGCGAGCTACAAAAATCTATACACACGTTCCGCGCACTGGTACAAAATCGCAGGATTAACCAATACTGTATTATCGTAAAAACACGTTTACTCGCCTGTACGTTTCACAGGAGAATGGGACTCTCCTACACACGGAAATATACTTTCCGCCGCGCTCTCAAGCCGGAAGTAGGTGTCGCCACAATCTTTCGTCTGTCGAGACGTTGTAAAATTAGGGGATGTTTAAGTCATTTTGCTGGTTTCGAATTTGTAAAGGAATCATAAGCCTTCAAAGTTTGCAATTTTTGCCCATTTTGGCGAAAATAGGGTTCACTTAGGAATTTTTTCTCAAAAAGTACTTAAAACAACTTGTCTATGTTCAAAAACTCGATACATGGGTTCCTCACGAACTGAAAGAAACGCATTTAACGCAACGCATTAACAGCTGCGATTTGCTAAAGAAACGTAATGAAAATGATCCATTTTTAAAACGACTGATAACTGGCGATGAGAAATGGGTTGTTTACAACAATATCAAGCGGAAAAGATCGTGGAGCAGGCTAGGTGAACCAAGTCAAACCACATCAAAAGCTGATATTCATCAAAAGAAGGTTTTGTTATCCGTTTGGTGGGATTACAAAGGATTTGTCTACTTTGAACTCTTACCACCCAACCTAACGATCAATTCTGATGTCTACATTGAACAACTAACGAAATTAAACAATGCAGTTAAAGAAAAGCGGCCCGAATTGACAAATCGAAAAAATGTTGTATTCCATCATGACAATGCAAGGCGACACACATCTTTGACCACTCGCCAAAAATTACTGGAGCTTGGTTGGGATGTTTTGCCACATCCACCATACAGTCCTGACCTTGCACCATCTGATTACTTTTTGTTTCGATCTTTACAAAACTCCCTAAATGGTAAAAAATTCAATAATGATGATCATGTCAAATCGTACCTGATTCAGTTTTTTGCTAATAAAAACCAGAAGTTTTATGAACGTGGGATTATGACGCTGTCTGAAAGATGGCAAAAGGTCATTAGTCAAAATGGGCAATACATTACAGAATAAAGTTATTTAATTCCGTGCAAAAATTGTCTTTGATTTTCTAATAAAAATCCGCAATTACTTAGTTGCCAACCCAATATATCCCAGAAGAATTGCGACACGAAATTGTATCGGAAACACATAAAAATTTGTGCCACGTAGGTATAGATAAAACGTTAGCCGCGATTAAAGAAGCATATTATTTTCCACAAATGCGGAAAGTTGTGACTGAGTACGTAAATCGATATATTAGTTGTTTGTATCATAAAAATCAATCAGGTAAGCCTCAAGGGTTTTTGTTTCCGATAGATAAGGGTAACGCGCCTTTTGTTGATGTTCATATTGATCACTTAGGTCCTTTCATAAAAACCGAGTGTAATAATGTCTATGTAATTGCGGTAATATGCGGATATAGTAAATAGTGCGTTTTGAAGGCAGTGCTAAATACAAGCGCCCAAAATGCTGTTTTGTTTGTTCAAGAATTTATATCTCATTATGGAAAACCGAAACGTATAATTACAGATAGAGGCACAGCGTTTACAGCGAAAGAGTTCGAATCCTTTTGTACAGAATACGATATTGAACATGTAAAGATAGCTACTGCGACACCGAGAGCAAACGGTCAGATAGAAAGACTGAACCGATTAATTTTAACTTGCTTATCTACCGTGTGCAACAGCGATGGGAATGATTGGGATATTTACGTTAGTCAAGTACAGTGGTCAGTTAATAATACCCAACATAGTGTTACAAAGCGTACACCATACGAAATTATATTTCATAAGCGAGGAATAGGTATTCATACCGATCAATTGACACGTGAAATTCTAGAACTCAACGAAACTTTAGACATTGTTGATGAAAGAAAACCCGTTTCGGAATTATTAGCAAATAATCGTATAAAACAGAAGGAATACTTTGATAAGCGGCGTAGACAGGCTGAGTCGTACGGAAAAGGCGACCTCGTGATGGTTCGCAGCGAACAATCTGCGACAGGACAGAGCAGAAAATTAGAGAGCAAATATAAAGGTCCGTACGAGATCGTTAAAGCGATAGGGAATGACCGATATCTTGTTCAGTATATAGAAGGAGAACAACAGAGTGGTCGATTCTACAAGGCAGTAATTGCAGCCGATAAAATTAAATTAGTTGCGAAAGCACCGTAAATATTAAAATTTGAATGTAAGTTAAAATTAGAATGTAAACTAAAATTTGAATGTAAGCTAAAATTAGAATGTAAGTTAAAATTTAAATGTAAGCTAAAATACGTGTTAAAAGACATCTGCTTGATAGCGGGGACGCTATCCGATTGTCAGGAAAGGCTGAATTGATAACGATTTGTATTACGCGCGCGAATTGCCGTAAGCCGAACGATGACCGGAAAGAGTCAGTCGCGAGAGAGCCACAAACGTGCAAGTAGTCTTTATATATATGTTCCATTGTAATAATAAAGTATTTCATCTTGTTGGAATATTGAAGATAAAAGGTGATGAATACACAAAAATATATTTTATAAATATTAATGATTACATATAAGAATAATGCGTGCGTTCGTGATGCGTGCTCATCGAGGACGCACGCATTATTCTTATATGTAATCATTAATATTTATAAAATATATTTTTGTGTATTCATCACCTTTTATCTTCAATATTCCAACAATTGTGGTAGCAGAAATCGTGGTTTGTGCAACACAGGAATTTTATTGAAGAAGATGGAAAATTCGTTACCACGTGCTCCTCTATTAACCGGTTCAAATTACCTGGTGTGGGCTATGAAAATGGAAGCCATTCTTAGCCTAAAGAAATTACAAAGCGTGCTACATGAAGCGAAGCCAGAGGACTCAGCCGCAGATAAAGAAAAAGCTGATTGGGAATCAAGAAATCAGCAAGCAGTCGCGTATATCCGGTTACATTTGTCTGATGAACAAGCCCTACAATATGCGACGGAGAAAGAGGCGCGCAAATTATGGGAAAAAATAAAAAGGGATTACGCAGGAGCGGCAGAAGACCAAAAAATTGATGCAGGAAACGATTTGAAGTATCTACGCATGGGAGATAAAGAAATTGTGAGTGAATATATCGCACGAGCACGTGGAATCGCAACAAAATGCGCCTCTCTCGAATTACAAGTAACGCCAAGGAAGCTCGCTTACTATACGGTTAGAGGCATTAATAATCATTACAAAGATATACGTGAAATTCTAAAAACGCAACGAGATAAATCAATAGAGGAAATTCAAGAGATATTATATTGAAAGAGAGAGAGAAAGAAGTTTCTAGAAGAGACGGTTACCACAAGGTCACTGGAGGGGTCGCATATACAGTACGAAAGGAACAGTTGAATTCGAAACGATGTTTTGAATGCGGACGAATCGGACACCTAGCCAAAGCATGCTGGTACCGAAGGAGCAAGAAGGACGCTAAGCAGCTAGAATACAATCAAGATAAAGGCAAATCGAGGTACGTTTCCAACACCAAATGGAAGGAACACGTGAAGAAAAAGTCAGCTAACAATATTACGAGACAAGGTGACGACGATGATAAGGTATATGCGTTTAATGTAAACGGTTCTGCGAATGAAGGTAATGTCCAAAGCGTATATAATTCATGGCTATTCGATAGCGGTGCATCTAATCATATGGTTAATGATTTAAAATGGTTTAACGAAATTGATTTTCAGTCTGGAGAACTCAGTCAAGCTGGAGAAAATTCTAAGCTAGAGTATAAAGGCGTAGGCACCGTAAAAATGAATGTACGACAGGATGCGAACAAGGAAGTTACAATAATTATGAGTGATGTTCTATACGTTCCTAAACTGAGAGAAAATCTACTATCTACTACAACGCTCATGTCGAAAGGCTACACGATTATACAAAAACAGGATACGATCACCGTATACGACCAACTAGGTAACAAAGTTATATGTGGCGAACTTAACAACAAACGCGTAAAATTTTCAGGAAACCCTTGCATTGATTCGAATTCGGAACAATTATCGTTTAATGTAGAGAAAGCGACAAAGAATACTTTTGATGTTTGGCATAAACGTCTAGGTCACATTAATAATCATTACTTATCAAAAATGTATAAAGAAAAATTAGTCGAGGGTATTGATATATCTTCTTTCGATCAAAATTTTGTTTGCGATAGTTGCAATGTTGGAAAAATAAGTAGGAAACCGCATAAAATAATAACACGAAATCAAAGTAGATTACCGTTAGAGCTATTGCATGTAGATGTTTGTGGGCCGATGCCAGTTCCTTCGCTGAGTGGATCGCGATACATGATAGTTTTCGTGGATGACTATTCTGGTATGTACTTTACGTACTTTGCGAAATCTAAAAGTGAAGTATTAGACAAACTCAAGCTGTTTAAAGATAAATACGAAAACTTAATCGGTACAAAGATTAAACGTATAAGGACCGACAATGGGCGCGAATTCGTAAACAGGGAAGTAGACCACTTTTTAGAAATAAATGGAATAGTACATGAAAAAACAATCCCCTACAACCCCGAAAGTAATGGGAAAGCGGAAAGGTCGAATCGAACAATTCTTGAGCGTGCAAAAATTTTATTACACGATAGTGAGCTAACACTTGACTTCTGGGCAGAGGCAGCAGCATGTAGTGGTCACATTAGTAATATCACATCTAAATCTAGTAAGAAAGTTTATTGTGATTATAACATTAATATAACTCTAGTATATAGTTGAAAGTTATATTAAAAGACAATGGAAGGTTTTAACATGAAAAGGAACATTAAACCATTTGATGGTGAAAAATATAGTGTCTGAAAATTTAGAATTCGCGCATTATTAGCCGAACTAAATTTAATAAATGTGATCGATGATAAAATTCCGGATATGATTAGTGAAGAGTGGCGAAAAATGGATAGAATTGCTAAAAATGTTATAATAGAAAATTTAGCAGATTCACTACTTAGTTTCGTGCAAACGGAGGACAATGCGAAACAAGTGTTTCGAAATTTAAACTCTGTATATGAGCGGAAAAGTGTTGCAACACAATTATCATTAAGGAAGCAATTATTAACTTTGAAATAACAAAGTGATGCACCGTTGATGAAACATTTTACTATTTTTGAAAATTTGATTTCGGAACTATCAGCAGCGGGTGCGAAATTAGAAGAAATAGATAAAGTATCACACTTGTTACTGACATTACCTTCGTGTTACGATGGTATTATAACAGCGATAGAGATTTTGTCGGAGGACAATTTAACATTAGCGTTTGTAAAAACAAGGCTCTTAGACCATGAGGTTGTGACAATAACTTTTCCACTCCGTCTCACTCTAACCTACACACCTGATAAGCAATTCACGCCACAAAGACCCACCCTTGAACGTCGGAACTCTCCCACCACGTCTCTAGACGGATCGAGCATATAAAAGACGGAACGAAGAGAAGACGTCAGTTGTCTACAAACCACCAATTCTACACTTCGAAACTCTGTCCGGTTATTATAACATTGTAATATTGTACTTATATAAAATAAAAGGTATCGTTCACTACGGTGGACGACCCAAAAGTTTTTTTTATATATTATTCAGTCAATTATTACGTGACATTTTGGCAATCCTGCCAGGATCCATTCAAATCAGTGTAAACGAAATTACGTATTTCGGTCTACGGACGTCACTGAAGATTGAGGGATCAAAAGAAGCCTGTTGAACAAAGGAAACGAAATAACCAGTAAGTAACTCTGGATTCCTTTATACATTATAGAACGAGAAAAGCTAGTTTCTCGAGTGACAACTCAAGTACGGACAGTGTAGAATCAGTTAGAATTGTTATAGGTTTTGTAAAAGCGCGCGAATAGTAAGAGCGAGTGAGAGAAAGAGTGAGAGAGAGAAACAAAGGTGCGAAACGGTAGGATAATTAGGAGACACAGATCGAAGCAGACCGTTAACGGAGCGCGACGCAAGCATTAGATTCCTTAGTTCCTCATTATTCAAGTATATACACGAGACAAATTTCAGTTTCTTTATTTTCTTGATCTTTATTTTCTTTTCTTCCCCGTTTTCTCTAACAGAATCATGAGTGAAAATCAAGCTGCTACATCCACGGATGCTCAAATCAAAGAATTAATGGAAACCGTTAAAAAGCAGAACGAAGCAATTTCGCGACAGCAAGATTTTTACAATAAAAAGATTAGTACTCTGGAAAACGCTTTGCAAGTAGCTCATCAAGAGAACAAGAAACGCGCGCGAGAAATCGAAATGTTAGGAAGAAACTTAGCAGGTTTAAGCATGGGAGAAGACGACGAATTCACATCTATCCTAACTGAAGACGAAGGAGAACAGCGAACAACCAGATTACATAGAAGCAATGCCTGCAATCCAACTCAAGATCAAGGTGCTATGTCTACCGAGCAACCTACATTACGAGCCAAGGATGCCATACGCTACATCCCTGTACTCAATGGAGACGATGATGTTGGAGTAGAAGATTTTATAAAGGAGGTACGTACATTAAGAAGCATGTGCATCGAGCAAACGCTATTATTGAAAGCAATTAAAGTCGAGAAAATTATTGGAAAAGCAGCACAAAGTATAAGAAACGTTAACATTGACAATTATACAGAACTTTACGAAGCTCTGCGTAATAATGTTGCTATCCAAGCATCAGCCGACGAATTTAATGAACAACTACGTGAATTGAAACAAGGAACTAACGAAACGGTTCAGAATTTCAACATAAGATTTCGACGCGTACTTAATAAACTAACATATGCTATTACCAACGAATATCCACAACCCATAACGCGAAGAGTAATGATGGAAGCAACAATGAAAAGAGTTACGCGTATTTATATGAACGGTCTGAAGAGGGAAATAGGATATATGATATTTGCAAGCAAACCTTCAACGTTGATTGAAGCGGAGAAAGAAGCCTCCGACATTGAACGATATCTGCGGGAAGACGTCACGACTCAGCCAGATGACCACACCCAGTGATGAGTAAGCAGCCTAGCAGCTATGTGCGACGGTACACGCCAGCCGAGCCGAGACGACCGGTTATCAGTACTGCGCCGCAGCCTTCCAACGGTCAAGTGGAACAAAGATATCGCGCTACGTTTAACCGTTCCGAAAACATGCCTCTAGAAGAAAGAAGACAAATAAAATGTTTCAAGTGCGGTAAAATCGGACGTACTTCCAATCAATGTGTAAATTTTCAAATGCGTACGCCTCAGGAAAGAGCTCCACCCAAGATGTACAACATTTGAGAAGAAGAATCATGCGAATCGACTCAACAACAAAACAGCTACCAACTATTCGACTACAACGACCAACAGGAACCGGATTTTCATTCCTCGTCGACACAGAAGCAGGAATCAACATCATTCGAAGAGGATCAATATTGCGAGACGGAATAATGAAGAGTACAGAAGATGAAATCGAGCAAAACTTTTCAATAGGGCACAACAAATTCAAATCTAAAGATTCTATTATTCTAAAAATCTGTGACAAACTTGTAAAATTTTATATAGTTAACGAAGATTTTCCTTTGATAGAAGACGGAATATTTGGACTGCCAGCTATGAAACTTTTTAACTTTAAACTCACCAACGATTATTTACAACTTGAAAACAAACAATTTAAATTTCAGAACACCGAGGAAACAATAGAACCAAACACCCAAATTCATAAAACTTGAGGGGCTACCAACCCAAGTATGTTTTGTCAATTGTGGTAAGTCAGCAACCAAAATTACAAACATTATTGAAAATTCAAATACATATGATCAAGCGGTAACATTCAAAAATCTTGTTAGACTTTCTCATATTGAACCAAGTTTACGAGAACCTTTAGAAAAATTGTTACTCTTTTACATCGATATATTCAATTTAGAAAAAGATTTCTTGCCTTGTACTAATTTAGCCAAACACACAATTGTTCTCAAAGAAAATAAAGTCATTAATACAAAATCATATAGACCTCCAGAATGTCATAAAGAAGAAATTAATAGACAAATGAAAGAAATGTTAGAGAAAAATATCATCGAACCAAGTGATTCTCCTTTCAATTCTCCTGTTTGGGTAGTTCCAAAGAAATCAGACGCTTCTGGTAAGCAAAAGTGGCGAATTGTAATAGATTTCAGGAAATTAAACGAACTAACTGACCAAGACGCGTACCCTTAGCCAGACATAGACGAAATATTATCTCAACTTGGTAACGCAAAATTCTTTTCCTCTCTTGATCTATCCTCTGGATTCCATCAAATCCCTATGGACAAAGACTCTAAAAAATATACTGCCTTCTCTACGCCTCACGGACATTACCATTACAATAGAATGCCTTTCGGTCTAAAAAACGCTCCAGCCACATTTCAACGAATGATGGACACAGCTTTACGAGGACTAATTAATAAACATTGCTTTGTATGCTTAGATGACATTATAATATTCGGTCAATCAATCGAAGAACATAACAAAAACCTTGCAATAGTGTTACAACGACTTAGAGAACTCGGACTGAAACTACAACCTGACAAATGTGAATTTCTCAAACCAGAACTTGAATACTTAGGACATGTAGTAACTAAAGACGGGGTAAAACCGAATTCTAAGAAAATAGAAGCCGTAAAGAATTTTAAACAACCTAAAACACCCACCGATGTAAAATCATTTCTTGGACTTGCAGGCTACTATAGGAAATTCATAAGAAACTTTAGTAAAATCGCTAAACCGTTGACAGAACTAACAAAGAAAGACGTTCCCTTCCACTGGACTGATAAGACGCAAAATAGCTTTGATGAACTAAAACACAAACTTTGTAATTCACCCGTATTAAAATTCCCTGACTTTAAGAAAGAATTTGTACTAACTACCGACGCTAGTAATGAAGGCATAGGTGCTATACTATCCCAAGACAATCATCCCTGTTGTTATATATCCAGAACTCTGAATCCTCCTGAACGAAATTATTCAACCACTGAAAAAGAACTGCTAGCCATCGTCTGGGCAATCAAACGATTGAGACAATATTTGTTAGGTAGAAAATTTACCATAAGAACAGATCATCAAGCGCTAAAATGGTTACAAAATTGTAAAGATCCTTCCTCTCGACTTATACGATGGAGACTGAGACTCGAAGAATATGACTACGTTATAGAATACACTAAAGGTAAGGACAATACAGCTGCAGACGCATTGTCACGAATACACATAACACCATTAGAATCGGAATTATTACAACAATTTAGAAACTGGGAAACGACTGACACGATTCCTAAATTTATGAAGATTGTACCCAACAAACGAACGTTTTACCAACTGACTAAAAGTGAATTAGGTGAATATCAAGGACAAGACAAATGGCTACTTAAACTCAGACAAATTATTGAAGACAATAACAAGGTAGGAATAGGGGACGATAAATTTTCAGAATTCGAAAAGACCATGATTAAACAAATTTTACTTTTCCTAAACGACACAGTCAAAGAATTGGAATTTTCGTGGGAACCAATTAAGGAACTTACTGAAACAGAAATTATAGAAATCATTAAAGAAAATCACGATCTCGTAGGACATCCCGGAACACAGAAAACATATAGTAGAATTAAAAACAACGCTAATATTCCTCACTTAATTGAGAAGATTAAAGAATACATAAACACTTGTAGTACATGTCAAAAGGCTAAAACCACGCGAATTAGACCACGTGAAGAACCACAAGTAACCGATACCCCAATTGAACCTAACGAAAAAATTGCAATGGACATACTAGGACCACTACAGAAAACAAAAAGAAATAACCAATACATACTATCCATACATGACGAACTGACAAAATATTTAATATTAATACTGTTACGTTCCGGCTCACTACCCATATATTTTGTTTCGCGTCACAAAACCACACGTTAGTAACAGGTGGTACATAATTACAAGTTATAATTGCATTTTTCTCTACAGTCGGTAGTACCCCGACCATTGATCAATTACCACAAGAGTTACGATTAGTCGGTAACTTATCATTAGCGATACCGACATAGATACTAACGAGTTATCATCGGTCGGTAACTTATCGGTACTTACCGACCGTCCTTCTAAACATTGTTAATTAATTATAAACCTGCTACTGAACGCGCCTACTTATATACATACATGCGTACGCACATACTTATGTATCCGTTAATATTAATAAGTCCGCTGCGAACGACAGGCAACCATCAAGTCCACGCGGAGTATTAAAATTACAATTCAGCATTCAAGCTGCTGACCGTCCGTCAGCAAGAATTATTTCGACCGTTGAGAAACGCAATAATTAATACGTAACCAAAAGCACTTTCAATAATCTCCAGACGCTGACCACAGCGTCTCAGCAAAGAATCTCCACGTGCCTGATAAGAGTCTTCGCACGGTATCTCGTACGAGTCGATAAGCGAATATACCCTAGCGATCAAGGCGTCGTAATCGGAAAGGTCGTCGCGTTGGTGTTAAAACGCGACTGTATAAGGAAGCACGACGGCTGTACGCAGCGTATTTATCAGAAGCATTAAACGAGCTGGAGATTTCTCGAGCCTCGACTGCTCCGCCGTCAGCCGACCCTGGTCCTCCACCAGTCGATTTAGCCCAGCCGCCCCAAGGCGAACGAAGTCATTCGCCAATCTCGAACGCTTCGACGTTTCTCCTCAACCATCCAAACGAACATGAAGTCATCGATTTGACTTTCGACGACGACCCCCCGGTAAACCCTTGCCCCGAGGTCATCGAGACCATAGATACCGAAACGGCAATCCGGGTGCAAGGTCACGAAGAAATACCAACATCTGTTCTAAGATCCTTTATTGTCAGTCAACCCGAGATACAAGCCGGGCAGGTCCCGTTATACGTGTACGAGTGGTGCGAACTGTCACAGACGCTGATACTGCGAATTCTTAAAACGCGGAAATCAGCGCATTAGGCATATATATAGAGTAGACGCGCAGCGGCGCAACACTAATATTATACGCGAGACAAATTGTCAACCGTTTTGTTTTACTGACCAGCGGTAGTTTAGTATTCGTGTTTAGGAGTGTTACCCAAAAATTATTTGTATAATCGTGAAAATAAATAAAGTGGTATTTGTCGTTGACTAACTATCAACGACAAATCATCTCTTTTTAAAAAAAAGTGTTCCTTATTGAGGACGTGACAGAACGAATGCACCAAGCCTACAAACAATTTGAATAAATAACAATCATTTCGTACTTCGAGTGCATGTTCATTCTCCTTCGCCTCCCCCCAGTTCATCTTCCAACTCACCAAACCTCTTCAACCAGATCTCGACGTCAGTAGAGTCGTGTATTCGACTGCCTGACCTCTCGCTGATTTGGCAGACCCCACAATAACCTAACCTACTCTACTCCTACCCGTCCAAGTGACGTTTCGAGCCGCTCCGGGACGTCACACATGGATAAACATAAATACATAAATATTTTAAAAGAAAATTTACACGTCAGTGCTAATCGCTTGGGAATTCCCAATGATTTCATTTTCTATCAGGATAATGATCCAAAGCATAAAGCTTGCATAACACGAGAATGGCTGCTGTATAACTGCCCGAAAGTAATGGAAACGCCCCCACAAATCCCAGACATCAACCCCATAGAAAATTTATGGGCAGAACTAAAAATTAGATTGCGTAAATATGAAATAAGTAACGTGGACCAACTCAAAAAGACATTGCACCTAGAATGGAAGAATATCAGTACTGATATTACAAAAAAATTGGTTCAATCTATGCCAAATAGATTATTTGAAGTAATTAGACATAACGGTTCCCAAACAAAGTATTGATTCATATAATTTTAATAACAGAAATACGTTTTTCCCTTGCGTACGAATACGGCTGAGTGATGGTTTTTATGGACAATTACATTCTTTTTCTATTTTTTTGTGTTTCTAAATGATAAAAAGTAAAACCGCTTTGTAAATAGATGTAGAACAGTAGAATAATTAATTTTAATAAAGATAAATAAAAAGTATCCCTAGGTAAAGTGGTGTTTTCTCATTTATACTGAACGCGTGTATGCTGTACGAATATGAGTGGGAGTAACTGTATATAACAATTCGAAGAAATAATGCAAAAGTGCTCAAGATAAACCTTGGTTTCCAAGGAATAAAAACACTGTACAAACAATTAACTGCCACCAGTGTGGAAGAAAAGGACACGTAAAAAAGGACTGCTTTTATTATAAAGGAGTGCAAAAATACATTGCAAATAATCAAAATAAAACGACCCAAACTACTCAAGTGATAAAACCGTCAACATCAAAAGAATCACAACCTAGTACATCAGGATTTGCGTTTATGACCGGAAATTATTCAAATGAAGAAACGACAAAGAACAAGATAGTTTTCGGTCTTGATTCCGGTGTATCTGACCATTTGATCAATCGTAAGGATTTGGTAAGAAATTTCACAGTTTTGGACAAGCCAATAAAAATTTCCGTGACGAAGAACGGCACGTATATTGAAGCAATTAAAAAAGGCTCGATGGAGGTTACGACTAACATCGGTACCGAAGGATCTATTGAGGACGTTTATTACTGCCCAGATGTTCCATACAATTTGCTGTCGGTTCGGAAAATACAACAGGCCGGGATGACAGTTACTTTCGACGCCAACGGTGTAAAGATAAGTAAAAGTGGTAGAATAATTATGGGAGCTAAGTTACTAAATAACTTATCTAGCATTGAATTTGTAGTCAAAACAAATATGATACATTCTGTTGCTAATATAAATATTTGCAGTAAAGATGATTATGATTTATGGCATAAAAGATTAGGCCATATTGGAAAAAATAAATTTCTTGAATTAAAGAGTAAAGAAATGTTTTTAGATATAAAGCAAATAGAAAAAGTAAATGTTGTTAGAAAATAGAAATTAACGAACGGTTGACATAGGCCATCCGCTTTTCGTCATTGCACTTCCCCTTCCTCAGGGAACTTCGCTGGACCCAAGTGCCCTAAACTCTTGTATTAGCTTTCAACGTGAGAACACCAGTAAAAGAATTGCAGTTATGCGTTTTGTAAAAATCGCTCACGAACTATTGATACCTAAAAATACCCATTCCTTATATATATATCTTACATATCAGAAGCGGGATTTACCGTTCTTGTATTAATTTACGTTTGTGTAAGTGCACATTTTAACGAGTGTACTCGCGTGTTATCATGCAAACAATTCGAGTGTTGTGAACTGTAAAGTGTGCATTCATTGTTAGCTAGTAGTGACTGTAATAATTTTAGTGATAATTAGAAACTCTTTTGAGATTAGTGTTAAGTTTTTGTATATTAACTATATTTTTAATCGCTAATAACAATGGATCGTGCATCGTGCAGCCGTGATGAGGAAAGTGCACCTGAAAGGAGAGGCCAGCGTGGTTCGGAGGCACGGTTGCAACGGTTGGAGTCCATGATGGAAGAGATGCTGGTCAGATCGAGGGCGTCTTCGCGAGCAATGTCACATGAAGTGGACCGTCGGCGTGTTTCCAGGTCGCGTTCGTCCCGACGGCGGGATTCGCGATCGCGTTCTAGGTCGCGTTCGCGCAGCCGTGGGAGGCGTACTTTGCATGTACGTTCGCGTAGTCCGCGGAAGAGTGATGACTCATCCAGAAACGCTCGTTTTGATCGGGTTGAGGATGAAAGTTTAAATACAAGGAGTTACGCGTCGCGTGCGAAGTCTCCGGTTTCTGCACGTCCGGGGGACGAACATTTGATACCAGTGTACGACCCATCTAAGGAGGATATTGCTATCGAAAATTGGGTGCGGTATGTGGACGATTTGGCATCGCGGTTCAGATGGGGCGATCGATGCGTTATGCGTTTGATTGCCACCCGATTGCGTGGACATGCCAGGCAGTGGTACGATACGCAAATGCAGGTAGCGACTACCTGGGCAGAGATAAAAGTGTTTCTTGTGGCGCAATTCCGCCGAACAAAGCCGTTCTCTAAGCTGTTACGGGAGGCGGACTTGTACGAGGCGAAGCCAGGCCAATCTCTTGGAGACTATTGTTTCCAAAAATTAAACCTTATACGGAAACTAAATATTAATCTATCCGACGAGAAACTCATAGATATGGTCATCTTTGGCATTCCTAATGATGCAATAGCCAGAACCATTCGATCAGCCAGGCATAGCGATACCAATGATTCGTACGCATCAATGTGTGCAATGGGGAAGATGCTGGGGAAAGAGGAGAAGAAAATGAAGATTCAGCATCGTGCATCCCATTCAGCTTCATCGAAGGGAGAAGAAGTAATGAAGAAAAAAGCTGTCACATGTTTTAATTGCGGGAAAGCGGGACACGTTGCAAGAGAATGCAGGAAGCCGCGGGTCCAATGCACCACTTGCAAGAAGTTAGGGCACAAGCGAGACGAATGCCCTCAAAAGGAGAGTCTAGTAGATACCGGAAGCGCATGTACTATCGTTCATCCGTCGGTAGTTAAGAAATTCTGTTTTGCTACAAAAACCGTAGAAAACGTAGCATTTAGAGGGTTCGCTAACCGATCAGTAGTGATTAATCAAACCGCGCTGATCACGGTAAAAATACAGAACGTGATTGCGGATGTAAATTCATTTATTGTTGTACCGGATGAGTATACGGCACATGACGTAATTATTGGAAGAGACTTTTTACAACAGGAGCATGTTGTAATGTTAAAACGTGGGAATCAGCTTACGTTTAACGACATTAGAAAATCAAGAGGACCGCAAATAATTTCCGCGATGGACATTTACGTTGTCGAGACGAATCCTACTTTAAATTTAGGAAATTTCGGGAAAAAGGAACGAAAATTATGCGTCGCGTTAATGGAAGAATTTCGCGATTGCATATCATCGTCAATGAAAGATCTTGGCAAAACTGATACGGCGTCGATAGAAATTAAATGTCTGACGGCAGAACCGATTGCATATCATCCTTATCGTCTTGCGGAACCAGAAAAGAAGATCGTTCGCGAAATAATTACGGAATTATTAAGAAACGGAATAATTAGAGAATCCGATTCTCTTTACGCGAGTCCGATCACTTTGGTGAAAAAGAAAACGGGAGATACTAGGATGTGCGTAGACTATAAAAAGTTAAATGCAATAACTATAAAAGATAAATATCCTTTACCTCTCATTGACGACCAAATAGATAAATTAGGAGGCAGTCAATATTTTACGTCCCTGGATTTAGCGTCAGGATATTATCAAGTACCCGTGGCCGAAAATTCTATAGCCAAGACGGCGTTCGTCACACCCGAAGGACATTACGAGTTTTTGAGAATACCATTTGACTTAACAAACGCGGCAGCCGTTTTCCAAAGGCTGATAAACAAAGTACAGTAAATATTCGATATGTGCACAAATGATCTGTACGATATGTGCACCAAAGTTATCCCCACCACTGGGGGGAAGACCCCTTCAGACGCCCACAAGCTCGATCGCCGAGAAATGTAACATGATCCGGGGTCGGGTATATCCGTGGAGGAATACATATACAAATATAAAACTTTTTTATTTTTGATTTTTTCGAGATCCAACTTTTACCAATAAATTCTTTACATTTTCCTGATTAAAAGAAGACCAAACACGACATAATTTGGACTATATTTACTGGTTTAACTGATAATAAAAGTTTCTCACGTCGAAGAGAATAGCGAGTCAAAAAGAAAGAGACGATACGATCGTGGCAGTCGCCAAAGATCAAAAGTCTATTCGATTGTTTGCAATACTTGAACATTGCTAATTTTTTTATTTTTCATTCATTCTTTTATATAACTTTCTCCATCATTTTCGCGACATGTTCCTGATTGAAATGAGACCAAACACGACGTAATTTGAATTATATTAACTTGCAATATCTTATTCTAGTAAAGTCATCGATGTACGCGTAACATTTGAAATTGCAAGTAAATATGTTCCAAAGTACGTCGTGTTTGGTCACATTTTAATGAGAAAAATATTACAAATATGATGTAGAAAATTTCAAAGAAAAAAAAATCAAAAATAAGAAAGTTTTATTCTTGTATTAGGAGTGTCCTTCTGGTAGGTCACCGTTTGTTTACGTTCAGTCTCCGTCGCTCGAAATGTAGGGTGTGACGTCGTCCGACGTTGGAGTTAGTCATGTGACGTCATCCAACGTTGGAGTTAGTTAAAATTTATTTCATTCGAGTCAGACTAAAAAGAAGAGAACACGAGGCTGTTGTGCCGGTAAAAGAGTCCAGGTGAAACGTCGAAAAACTTTGGAACGGTCGCTGTTATTAAACCCTGCGCGTGAATTCGCCGCAAGTTCGAACACAAGCGCTGCTCCAGAACTAATTGACGCAGTGCCGACCTTTGACGATCAAGCCCAAGAAGAGTCAAGAACAGAAGTTTTAAACGACGCGAACGATAATTTTAATAAAGAGACTGTAGGAAATATCGTAAGCAATTCTGTGGACCCTGAAATTGAGGTCATAGATTTAGTTAGCGACGACGAAAGCGATACAGATACCGTACCCTCCTTGCCGATCGAGGAAATCGACACAGAAGTTGCGATTAAAGTGTGAGATCACGAGTATATCCCGCATCATATTTTGTTAACCCATGTACGAAACAAGGATAAGGATACGATTCCAAACAGCGTATACGACTGGTGCCGATTCCAGCACGAATTCTGTAAGTTGTAATAAATACTAATATTACTGTTTTCACTATTTCCTCCGCGGAATTTTCTTTTTTTTTTAATCATGTCTACCGGACTCGAGTTACGATTAGCGTCAAAATCGAGCCCCTTCGCGCCCCTTAACGAACACGAACTCCGCGCGTATCAAAAGCAAATGGCAGACCGCGAACACCGATTACGCGACAAATCACAGGCCCTCGAACGCGAACGTTCCGAGATAGAAACCGAGCGCCGTGAAGCCGAATCCCTTCGAAAGGAATTAGAAGAAACGCGAAGAAAACTGGAACACGTACAACCGAGTCCCGCGGTACCTTCCACCCTCGCGACACCCCCGTCACCACCAATGGCTACTGAGCCTTGGAAATATGCGCTCCGCGAAGCGGTAAATACTATCCCCATATTCGACGGAAGTAACATTTTCTTCCAATTCACACGCGCATGCCGACGCGCCCGCAATATTGTACCAACTCACAGTGAATGAACCCTCGTAAAATTAATTTCTACGCGTTATCACGACGACACGCGACAGACTTATCATGAGACGAGACAACATAGCTTGTTTTGTTACACTAGACGGACAGCCAATCGACCCAAGAGCAATCGTCCTAGCATTACAAGGCAACCTAAGGATTCCAGGAGATATGATAATAGGCAGAGTGAAGGTGCAAACCGCCGGGTCCCATCATTTAATCCTACTTCCTGCAAAGGTCTTCTCTCATACCTCGGTAACGTCCGCGGACCTACTAGAATGTCTAAGGTCACTCTACGATGTCTGCACAGAGCTAGGTTTACCAACAGTTAGTTTATCACAGACCGCGATCGACGACCATGATTGGTCTACAATTCGTCAAGTTCTAGTTGAATTATTTTTTACGACAAATACTAGCTTATTCGCTTGCACACACGAAGTACAAATCCCTCGAGAGGAAGAAAGGAACGATATTACTACGCGAAAACCATACGTCAGCCTACGCCGGACACAAAGGCATTTCAAAGACATACAAAAGAATACGCGAACGATACTATTGGAAGACTTTAAAACGCGATATAGTTAACTACGTAAATTCATACGAAAGCTGTCAAATGAGGAAGCTAACTCGTGTAAAGACTAGGCAGCCTATGACCCTTACGGATACGCCAGGCTTAGCTTTTGACAAAGTTTCAATGGACATTGTCAGTCCACTTCCCACAACACAATCCGGAAATTCCTACATTCTAACAATTCAAGACTTATTAACTAAATATTCACTTGCTATACCGTTACAAAGTGCTAACGCCATCAATACCGCGGATGCGATGATAAATCATTTAATTTGTAAATTTGGTGCTCCCAAAGCTATATTAACCAACCAAGGTTCTAACTTCACTAGCTCTTTAATGAAAACAGTAATAAAGCGATTCAGAATCACACAATTACGTACAACGGCATTTTATCCACAAAGTAATGGCTCAATTGAAAGACCACATCACGTACTTACAGAATACTTAAAGCAGTTCGTTTCTAACAACAAGTGGGACGAATGGCTGAATTTCGCAATGTTTTCCTATAATACAAGTGTCCACGAGGGAACACAGTATACGCCGCACGAACTCGTATTCGGGCGTATCGCTCGTGTCCCGTCCGCCGACTCCTATCTCCCTGATACACCAAACGACACTTATAACCAGTACCTACACAACCTACAAACTAAAATCACGACTTCCATATCTCAAGCTCGAACAACCTAAATCAAGCCAAAGCTCGATCCAAAAGTTATTACGATAAACGATTAAACATCCAGCATTTTTCGAAAGGAGACAAAGTCCTTCTCTTGAAAGAACCACGACAAGGAAAGTTCGATTTCGAGTATACTGGCCCGTATGAGATACTCGAGATGCTTTCCAATCATAATGCGAAACTCTTGGTCAAAGGACGGACTCGCATAGTCCACGTAAACAAATTAAAGAAAGTTAAGCAAACAACGCGAATCCATTGTATTAAGTTAAACCCACCCCCACTCTCTGTGAAACCCAAATATATTAAAGCGAGCGAGCTCCACAGGGAGCAGTCTTTCACTGTATTTCACAGCAACAACATCGAGAATCCAGCCGACAACACGCATCGAGACGTCATGTATCCAGTTACTATCATCATCACACTTACCCTCTCATCCGCTGCAGCCCTGATAGGCTACGATTGTAGCAGCCAGACATTGAATGTTACAACCATATCTACTACCGGCACCGTGGAATGCGACCTGGCTAGCATACGCCCAACGGTAGAATCCGAAGGAATCCAGTTACTTCAGCACGGCGAGTTCAATTCTGCTACAGTTAAGCAATGTAAAGTCGAAATCGACCGCACAATATACTATTGCGGCATGTATTCTCACACATCTGTTGTCCACAACGGTCGACAACAATATCTATTTGAAACAACAAGGGATACATGCAATATACTACACGCTACTGGCGCCATATCCATATCCCCGGCAACACAAATCACCGGACACCGATTAAATACTACTACGGTATATAGCCTTACCTTAGCAGGTAAGATTGACACAGACGGACGATGTTCGGGAACACCTTACGCAGACATATATGGATCTTGGGAGAACGTCATCATGCAATCAGTTGTTCAATTTACAACCCAAACGTACACCGCAGATGTTAAACTAGCTACGAGACAAATTGTCTTACGCTCCGGTCACCAATGTGATCTACAAACGGACAAATGTCTAGATCCCGAAGGAGGCAACACATTTTGGGAGACAACGCCCGCGGATTACTGTAAATTTAACGAATACGATGTACTTTATGAGGGGAAAGTCGAGAAAATCTCGCCCCAAAACAAGCTAGGACCAATCATCTACGCAGTAACGTCTCAGGACTTAACTTTTGCTCTCACCGCAATTAAACCAGTCACTATTTGCGGATATACACTTGTTCAAACCGAACATCCGAAACTCTTTATATTGGAAACCAAAACCAACGGCAAATTCAAAGATCAGTATACTGTACCAATTGCGAACTTGGACATCTTTACCTACATCAATTCGAAATTTGTTTATGTTGAGCGTCATTTACGCACCCAAATCACATAGCTATATGAGGATATCATCGCCCAGAAATGTGCTCTGGAACAGCAAATCATTAGAAACGCGTTAAATCTAATTCACGTTGCCCCAGAAGAAGTAGCATTCGCAATTTCCAAGCAAGAAGGACACATGGCAGTACCAGCTGGCGAAGCGATACATATCGTTAAATGTATCCCGGTCCCTTGTACTGTCCGAAAAACGACCGAATGTCATAATGAACTTCCAGTAACATATAAAAATACTTCACATTTCCTCACACCGAGAACTCATATTCTGACATCAGTTAGCACGAGCAGACCTTGTTCCTCAGTTTTGCGGACCATGTATCAGATTCATGGATCCTGGTATCCTGTATCACCAAATCTAGTCGAAACACTTTCACCACAGCGACTACAACCCATTACAACACCTTCATGGAAATATATCGATCCTCAAAATATCGCGAATGGAGGTATATATTCACCTTCAGATCTTGATAAACTTCGGGACCACATAATGTTCCCTGTAGAAAAGACCGCGATTGTTAACACAGTTGCACAAGGTGCAACTGGTCGCCAGTTCAATCCTGGAACTCTCCAAATTGATAAATTATTAGACGAGAACTCTTTGAACAAGATTGCCCAAGATACCGCCAATAGGTTATGGAACGGATTCATAAAATTTGGTTCCGCCACCGCCGGAGTCACTGGAATCTACCTGGTCATCCGCATTGTCAAAATGATTATAAACATCATTCTCAATGGAATAACCCTACACGCAGCCTATGGTTGGAGTCTTCATCTCATCGCAGCCGTTTGGAGCTCGGTTGCGTTTATCGGAAAAGACAAGACACAGTGATTGCAAACAAAGTGAAAGAGTGTATACCCCAAAACCCAGATTCCCCAGTGTGCCACTCTAGCCCACCCAGTGCAACCCCTGCGCCGAATATGCCCCTAATTACTCCAGGACCCCGAGTGACTCAGGACTATATAGACGATTTACATTCAGTTACTAGTGAATAAGCCCAAAACTCCGAAAAACGAGAAACTCTATAAACTCTAAGTAAGTCTACCCGCTAACAAATTTGCTATACAAATTTGTTTTCCTAGGGGGGGAGGTGTGACGTCGTCCGACGTTGGAGTTAGTCATGTGACGTCATCCAACGTTGGAGTTAGTTATTAAGTTATACTCACATACTTTCGCTACTTCGAACTTCTCACGCTTTGAGTTACGCATATAATCTACCGCCAAATCAGCAATGTAATCATAAGTAACATTAGAACTACCCAGATAACATCCTATAAACCTTATTCCCACATCTCAACTCCTTAAGTCCTTTCGCCGAATCAATATCTCTGACATAAACATCCTTAGTCCCAACTATCTTATCTCATAAACATCCTTCTCAAAAGATAAAACAACAGATAACGACTGACAAAATTCTTTCCCCCTCTGTGATCAGTAGGCAATATAAAAGGGCCTGGAGATCGCACGGTAGCGCTTCCATTCCGATTCTTTCCGATGCCCGGATCATTCCAGTGCACTACTCTGTCACGGGTCCCAGCCCCGATATTCCAAACCACGGGTTCAAGCCCCGACAAGTTAGATTCTCTAACTGTTACTCCTGTCCCTACTCACCTCCAACTCTACATTCTTACGTCGCGCTAACCATTAAGTATATCTCTGTAAAATTGGTCATATTTCGTTTTCATGAATATACCTTTATTTTATTTTATCTTTATCATACAGTTATTTGTGCCTCAAGAAACCCTCATATTCGTACAATCCCTACGAGCATTATATTCTAGAGCAGTTACCTTGATTTAGTCGAGACCGGTGGTGCGAGAATCAGCCGCACGGGTCTCCGAGAGACATAATCAAGCTACTTCGGTCCGCACGATACGGTGGTGCGAGAATCAGCCGCACGGTATCAATAGTGTGTTTGACGTCTTTGCATTCATTTTGGCTCATGGGAAGAAAGCGACGAGGAGGGCGTAGATACCAATTACGCAAGCTAGTAAGATCCTTCCATCTCCCAACTCCAGTACAAGTCGCGCCGCTTACTCATAACCGCGTCGCGAACATAGAGTGGAAACTAATACCAATCGACGTACCAAATCAACAATCAACGGGGATGAGAGGAAAGATGGCGACGATGATAACGGTTGCGTGAGAGATCTTTCCTGCTTTGAAGTGAATTTAGTGCGTGGGAGGAGGTGGTTTTGTGAATAAAAGGAGGTGGAGGATTTTATATCTGGGGGATTGTTTCTTTGAGACATTTGTTGTAGCGGGGAAATTTGGGGAAGGGGGGTTTTCCGACGTAAAGTTGGCGGTTTCCCTTGGTGGAGCGAACACCAGGGAAAATTGAGAGGAGAAAGGAACGGGAGGGGGGGTTAATAGAAGCCGATTTATGTGAAGTTCAAAAAGATGGAGAAAGCTGGAGGGAAATTGTTGGAGAAGCTAGAAGTATTTTGGAGAGTTTGGAAAATGAGACGGTTGCTGTGATCGAAGAAGGAAGTTTGGAAGGAGGGAACAAGGAGGTGGTAAGAGAAGAAAGAGAGGAAGAGGATAAGCAGGTTTTCCAGGAGTTAAGGAAGAATTGGTCCTTGGAATATCTTAATGATGAGGAAGGAGCGGTATTGGAATTGTAACCGTACAAAGCACGCTCACATATTAGCGATTCATAGTTCGAGGATTGCGGGGTGGGGTAGAGAGCAATTAGGCAAACTGTTTCGTCACGCGTCCAAATAGCGCATGCGTGTTATCCCCTCCAGGTAACAGGTGAGCGATCGACCCGCAAACCGTGAAATCGATCGTCACTCTGATCTCTATCGGCAATGGTCAAGAATTGCGTTTTAAACAGCTAGAAAAGGAATTGAAAACTCAGGTAGAAAATAGGGTTACGCAAGAAGGCGATGATCTGTACCAAACGCTCACTCAATTTCGCCAGGAAATCCGCGAAGACGTACACCGCTTTAGGGCTGAATTAGAAGGGATGAGCACGGTTGGAGTACCGGCAAGGTCGACTAGGCACGAAAATTCGAGAGTACAAGATGTACAGTCGCGTTCACGTCCGTTATTAACAAGTCATAAAGGAATTCGTGAAATTGTTAAAAGACAGGACGACGCAGGGTAGACCGCCAAAGTTTTTGCGAGAGTTGGAAAGGTTTAGAAAGGTTGCACAAATCCCTCAGGAGGAAATGCATGTAATAATAGATCAATCATTGAATGGGGTTGCTAGTGAATGGTGGGACTTAGTTTCCAGTCAGGTTAGGACGCGGGAGGAGTTTGCCAATAGCTTTCTTAATCAATTTTGGAGCACGGCGGTACAAAGGAAAATACGAACGAACCTAGAGTCAAAATACTACCGCGAGGATGCAGGAATGACTCGGGTTACATACGCTATGCGATTGATAGGCAACGCACGAGATCTAACTCCGCGTCGATCCGATGAGGAAATCGTCCACATAGCCGCAAGACATTTCACCCAGGCAATCTATGATGCTGTTTCTGCACAAAATATCACTACTGTAGACGCTTTTCTCGCTCTGTTGGACCGATGGGACAATGGGGGTACTATCAACCGGTTTCAATTACGCAACCCTGATCAGAATACGATATCAAGAGTAGGAGCAACGCAGAATAGTCAGTATCGTAACATCGTAAATACGTCAAATCAAGTCCGAAACAACCTTCCAACTGGTAATACAGTACCACAAGAGGCACCACGTAATCGTTACCACGATAATTATCGCAATCAACAACCACGCAATGTAGTTTCTCGACGAGAAACTACCCCGGTCAAGGTCAGGCTAACTGAGATCGAGGAAGACCCCGATACGGGCCAGATAGAACAAACCCAAGAGCTAGTTGAGTTGTCGGGAAACGAGGATTGAGGTCCCCGACAAAAGAACTTAGCTCAGCCCCGGTGACAGTTCAGGGAACCTCAGTAAGAAAGAAAAGGGGAAGTGAAGACAATAACGTAGTGATGTCCTTATTTCCAAATTTGCGCGAAGAGTTAGCAGTTAGCGATCGAACCGTCCACCAACCAGTTCGTACGAATCAAAGTCCAGAGATTCAAATACGGGCTAACGGCATTCCCGTGATAGCCTTGCTGGATACAGGGAGCGCAATAACGGCAATGTCAGAGGCCTGGTACCAACAACATTACGAAAAACTCAAAGGATGTCCGACCCTTCCAATCGCGAGCAGTTGCGTAATCGGGGCAACAGGATCGAAATCAGTACGTTTGAAAAAACAGCTTTTCATAAAAATTCAGTTCGAGTCAACGGAACAATTAGCTCCTGTAGTAGTTGTCCCTGGTTTGATGCATTCTTTCATTCTGGGAATCGACATCTTACGAGCTCATAGATCGGTATTGGATTTGGAGAAAGACCGTCTATTTATTAAAGAAGGACAGGGAAAAACTGCCCTCGATATGAAGCCCCTAGGAGATGAATGGACAGCCAAGCCAAAAGAAGACAACCAGATTCTCGCTCTGAAAACAACTGATAAGAAACAATTTCAATCCATTGAGGATCGAATTGACGACAAGTTAAAGGTGTGCGAGATGAGTTCATCTCAACGTCAGCGATTGAAGGAGGTAATTCTTAATCATCAAGAAATTTGGAGTGATCGTCCAGGTCGTATACACTGCTACCAACATCAGCTTCGAGTGTGCCATGATGTCCCGTTTTTTCAACGAACGTATCCTATTCCGATTAAGTATTTGGAACAGGCAGACATTGAAATCGACAAAATGTTGCAGTACAATATAATTCAAACGTCCAACAGTTCGTCCAGCACTAGCGAATTTATTGCGGCCCCAGCACCTATTTACATTTCCTAGTCTAGCACTAGCGAATTATAACATCGCGGTTGGATCCCCCCCCCCTGCTCTCTCTCTCTTGATTAAATTGGGGTATTAACACACACACACACACACACACATACGTTGTTCAATACAAATTGTTGTATCTTCTTCGAGGAGGTTTTTACTCGGCCTAGCCGGGTTTTTCCTCCTCTGGGGCAATAAATTCTCGGCACATTGACGAGATTTCGACGAAATAATCAGACAGTGCGACTTTGACAGTGCTACGTTTAATCACGAGAGTATATTATTGTATAGTGTTTAAGGAATAAAATAAAAGTTTTTTTTTAAAACGTGAATTCCTCGCTTTCCCGCGTAACATAAAATTGGTGGCAGCGGTGGGATCTGCTGAAAATCGTTGCTGAGTCGACGTAGCTGCGGAGACGGCCAGCGGATCCTGAACCCACACGGGAAAGAAGAAAGGAAAGAAGAAAAAAGGAGAAGGGCGAATCTTTTGAGAAATACCAACGACAAAAAGCATCGAGAAGATAAATCAAGGTAAGATGGCAGAACTCGAAACTGTTACCAAAATGCTTTCTGAGATTACGAGTCGACTGGAGAGACTAGAAACTAGGGGTGATAGTCTACGAAGAGAGAACCCCCTTGCTAGATTCTCTAACTCGATGTTAACGAATGACGATGACTCCGAACCTTCTCCGTATACATTAAATGAACTACTAGGAACGGTGTCCGAGTTTGATGGAGAAACATTGCCGGTTGAGACATTTATTTGCCAAGTCGAAACAGTTAAATACAATGTACAAAAAGAAAGATCTCAATTATTACTTGGAAGTATACTAGCCCAGAAAATTGTTGGAAAAGCTAGAACCGTGATACGTGCAGAGATGATAAGAACATTTGAAGATTTAAAAAACCAACTAAGACAGAACTACGGCTCTCCAATCGATTCCACATTGCTGCAACTGCAAAGAATTCAATGCCGACAGAATTTCAAAGAACCCGTAAATTCGTATATATCGCGATTCATAAGGATACACGACGCCGCTTTGAATGCCACATTAAGCAGACCCCTCCCCGCGGAACAACGTGAATTATTACTAAAAGAAGAGAAACGAAAAGGAATAATAGATTTTATAAACGGCCTAGAAAGAGAGACTCGATTAGAAGTAAAAACATCTAATCCTCGAACAATCCAAGAGGCGATAAATGCTGCTCGGATGTCAGAATTAATGCAACAGAGACACGATTTCTTTAAACCAAGCCCGACAAGATTTCAAAACCGTACAAGATTTAATACGCGAAGACCCCAACAAAATCTCCAAATTCGTTCAAACCCATGCAGACCGTCAATGCAAGGTCAAACAAAACAATGTAATTACTGCAAAAGAATAGGGCACGACGAAAATGAGTGTAGAACAAAAAGATTTCAAAATTTTCGCACACGTCAGGAATTCCCAGAAACCCCACCAGCACATGCTATACCGAACGACCAAGAGCAAGACTTAGAAGCAAAAGACTCTCAAATCGAAGACCTCCAATAGATACTCAACGAACGATTACCAAAATTAATACGGCTATCGGCAATCGATTGACATATGTCACTCTTCAACCCGAAAATGTTAAAACTGGTAGATTTTTAGCAGATTCAGGCGCTGCGGTTTCATTATTAAGAGAATCAATGATTATCGATAAAAAGAAAATAATGAGGCAAAATACACGTGAAATAAGAACGTTATTCCGACACACCTTTAAAACAGCGGGCGAATTCGAAACAAAATTGTTAGGTAAAAATCTAAAATTTCTGGTAGTAAAAGATGAGGTAATGCAAGAAGACGGATTACTAGGAATAGATTCATTAAGAACACTACATTGTACGTGGGATATTTGTCGAGGACAATTACAATTTGGAAATAAAATATTCACGCGAAAAGACAACAATACAGAGGAAATAACCATACCGCCGAAAACGAGTAAATTACAGAAAATTAAAGTAACAAATATTGGAAACGGTGAAGCAAAAATAACCCTGAAAGACATAGACATGTTAGTTACTGTAAAGAAATTTATGGGTCATGTACAGAAAAGAGGACTACTAAATGCAGTTGGCGAAGGAATGAAAATATTATTTGGAACTATGACAGCCTCAGATGCAGAATATTATAATAATGAATTGGATAAGTTAAGAGAAGATAATATCAAAATAGCCCACTTGATAAAAAATCAAACAACAATATTGCCCCACAAAATACAAGATAATCTCGGAACCTACAGATATATTCAACAACAAACGGACAACCTAAAGATCAATTTTGAATTGCTACAAAATGCTACGAAAGAAGAAGTATTCAATTTGGAAATAGACGAGACTTTAGCTGATTATATATTTCTTTATCACGACGTTTCAACAACAATGCAAAAACTTCAAGAAGCAATCATCGATGGCAAACACGGAATAGTACATCCAACAATACTACCTCCCTCAGAATTGTTTGAAGTCATGAGAAATACGACAAAGTTAGAAAAATTCCCTGTACCACTAAAAGAAGAATATTACGGAATATTACTAGATACGAGTGAAATATCAATAACATTAACAAATGAAAAATTAATCTATAATCTTAGAATTCCGATATTAGAAGAGGACGTATACACATTATATAGACCAATTGCACTACCGATTTATTCATACATTCAAGGATATTCTGTATACAACGTAGAATTCGAATATCTACTCTTGAACAAACCACAAACAGAATTCATACCCATTAACGATGAAGAAAAAGCACAATTTAAAAATGTGGGAAATCAATATGTAATACAAAGAAAACATCCAAATTATCTTACATCTTCAAACGCTTGTCTAATTGAATTACTCCTAAAGAGAAGTCAACAATGCTCACAAAAATATATAAAATTGCAAGGGACATTATTCATTCAACTTTTAACAAATCAAGACTGGATAGCTATTACTCCAAAGAAAGAACAAATACATGTTATCTGCGAAAATCGAGAACCACATATAATAACGATACAAGACAGAAACATAATACATTTACCGCAAGGATGCGTCGGAACAACAGAAGAAGCAATTATAAAAGCAGGAGGAGAAAAAGGAAACACTACATTAAATATACCTATCGAGACTACAGAACACTTAGATCACTGGAAGCAAATATTAACAAATAGACAAATTGATATACAAGATCTTAATATAACATATCTAAAGAAAACCCAAATAACCGCTCAAGATCTTCAATTGATAGGAACGACAATAGACGAAATAAACCAACAAATTGAAATATTATCGTTAAAAAGGAGAACCATGACCACGATGGAACAATTCAAATATTATATCACGATATTGGGATACGTCAGCTTAATTGGAGCCACATTATATATCCTATATAAAATAAATTGTCTACAACCCATATGGAATTTAATGAAGAGAATTTTAACACCATGCATTACAATCTATGATCACTGTTCATTCGGAACGTACGAGGTCTGTTCAAAAAGTATCGCAAATTTTGAATTTCCGCGGGCTACGTATATTTGTTTTTTGTTTTTTTTGTTGATTTACGTTGGTACACATGTCCGTTACTTATGCTGACAAGGTCAGGCACTTTGAATGTTTAGCTAATTTTTGTCGACTGTTTTGCTTAGATGTGTTTTGGCTCGCCTTCGATTTTTGCCTATACTAAAAAATGGATCAAAGAATCTGTATCAAATTTTGTGTGAAAAACAAAATAAAGTGCGCGGTCGCATTCCGAATGTTGACTGTGGCTTATGGTGAAGCTACCTTGGACAAAAGCAACGTTTATCGATGGTACAAAATGTTCTCAGAGGGCCGAGAAGATGTGAACGACGAAGAGCGTGCCGGACGCCCGAGCACGTCAAGAACAGAGGAAAACATTGATCAACTGAATAAAATAGTATTGGCCAATCGTCGAATCACCGTTAGAGAGGTTGGTGAGGACCTAAACATATCGATTGGCTCGTGCCATTCGATTTTAACCAATGATTTGAGCATGAGTCGAGTCGCCGCGAAATTCGTGCCAAAACTGCTCAAGTTCGACCAAAAACAGCATCGCATTAACATTGCTCAGGAGATGTTGGACTCGGTCCGTGACGACCCAAATGTGCTCCAGAGGGTCATAACTGGTGACGAAACATGGGTTTTTGGTTATGACGTGGAAACCAAAGCTCAATCATCCGAATGGAAGCTGCCGCATGAACCAAGAACGAAGAAAGCGCGCCAAGTTCGGTCAAACGTGAAGGTCTTGCTCACAGTTTTCTTCGATTGCAGGGGCGTGGTACATCATGAGTTCTTGCCACACGGTAGTACGGTGAATAAAGAATATTACCTGCAAGTTATGCGAAATTTGCGCGAAGCAATCCGCCAGAAACGCCCGGATTTGTGGAAGAACAAAAATTGGCTTTTGCACCATGACAACGCCCCTGCTCACACATCGTTGCTTGTGCGCGAATATTTGACCAAAAACAACACAGTAATGGTGCCGCAGCCACCGTATTCCCCAGACCTAGCCCCCTGTGACTTTTTCCTATTTCCAAAACTGAAGAGGCCCATGAAAGGACGACGCTACGCCACGATTGAGGAGATAAAAACGGCATCGAAGGAGGAGCTAAACAAGATTACAAAAAATGATTTTTTTAAGTGCTTTGAAGATTGGAAAAAACGTTGGCATAAATGTATTATATCCGAGGGGAATTACTTTGAAGGGGACAAAATAGATATTCATTAATAAATAAATACTTTGTGAAAAAATATAAAATTCGCGATACTTTTTGAACAGACCTCGTATGCACAAACAATCGATAGAACACCTACAAGACCAGTTAGAATGACGGATTTAATGCACGAAGAAGAAGAACCACCTCAATACGAAGAAAGAGAACCTTCTACGAGATCCAGACTTTCAAGAAAGATATTTTATAGATTACCTGCTAACGAAGTACATTAAAAACATATGTTACAGGATGGGATACACAATCCAATATTTATTAGAAGAAGACCTATTAGAGGAAGAAACACGAATACTACAGATATTCATCGATACCATAGGAAACTTCGTTTGCACGAGAGGAACAGAAGACAATAATCTAGTCTACACCACACTTCAAGACGATATACAAGAACAATATTATTGCAAAACATGTCAACCACCAGTCAACCCAGTAACCATTGAAGAAATCAGAAGTTCATGGAATCAAGCAAAATACGGAATCGAAAGACACATTTTATCTATTAAGCAGTTAGCTGAAAAAGAACCATGTTTAGTTTGCGGGAAAAACCTCCATAAATATAGGCGTGCTTCTGAATGTAATACATGTTCACAATTCTTTTCTAGATTTTTCTACTTATTAAGAACCAGATCGTTACATATTCAGAGATACATAGTAGCCTGCTATAGTAATGATGTAGAACATGCGGAAAAAACGAAAAAGTATTTATATAGACCGTTTGTAGAATGGAAGAATGACCCTGATTTAATGAATAAATTAGAAAGCATATTAGAATTATCACTAGAGTTTGAACAGGGCCTAATAGATTCAGGTAGAAATGTTCTATTCGAATAAATTAAGACGTCATCGAAATATAAATTAAAATGCGAGGACGCATTTTCTTTCACCCCGGGAGGAATCTCACCGATCAAACGACGTAAATAAGATAAGTGCGAAGGTTATAAACAAAGATAAACTCAATTAGGATATACGTAGGATATAAAAGGTGAAGTAGCCAGCGCGCGCGAAGCAGATAAGCTCAGAACAGACCAGACAGTACAGATCAGATTACTATTGTTGTATATCAAACAGTGCGACTTTGACGGTGCTACGTTTAATCGCGAGAGTATATTATTGTATAGTGTTTAAGGAATAAAATAAAAGTCTTTTTTTAAAACGTGAACTCCTCGCTTTCCCGCGTAACAAGATAAATGTCAATTCATGGCGAGAGAGATCACTTTTCTGGGTTATGTGTTGTCCCCACAAGGACTAAGACAGGATCCAGGAAAGTTAGCGGCCATTCGGGATTTTCCGGCTCCTTCAAACGTCAAACAGCTCCGTGGTCTTTTGGGATTGATTAATTTTTATAGTCGGTTCGCTAACCATCATGCCCAAGTGATTGCTCCGTTATTAGGCTTATTGAAAAAGGGAAGGCGATGGGAATGGTCATCCGAAATGGAAGAAGCTTTTAAACGAACTAAAAAGGTCTTCTGTCAAACGGTCGTTCTTCGTTTTCCAATTCCAGACCGCGAATATTATCTTTCAACAGATGCTAGTTTTTCTGGACTAGGATGTGTCTTGGCTCAATATGATGATAAGGAAGAATTAAGACCAATCTCATTCGGAAGTAGGACTCTCAAGGGAGCAGAACTTGCTTATTTTACATCTGAGAAGGAATTGTTGGCAATTGTATGGGCATTGATGAAATTTCGAACGTATCTTTATGGATCTCAAGTAATCTTGTTAACAGATCACCATGCTCTCACGTTTCTGATGAGCAGTAGATTTCTCAGTCAACGATTGACGAGATGGGTTCTAGCGATTCAGGATTACTCGATCGAAATCAGACACTGTCCAGGGAAAGACAATGTTCCAGCTGATTGCCTAAGTAGAATGCATTTATGGTCAGCAAGTCTGAACTCCAATAACGAAAATAAAATTCCAATTCTCACCACGTTAGTTAGACAATTTTCTAAAGATTTAGTTCACTTGTTCGTCAATATATCGAAGTATCAAAGATCTGATCGACAGCTAGGAGAAATTATTAAAACACTTGAGCGCGATCAAACGGGGTAGAGAATAAATATAGCCTTAAAAAAGGAGTTCTATTCCATATGAGTGAAAAACTAGGGTGGAGGTGTGTAATTCCGCGAGACAGAGTCATCTCGTTAATACAGGAAGTTCATGAAATCTATGCTCATCCCGGAAGCGACAAATGTATTAAACTAATTTCTGAAGCTTTCTATTTTCCTAAATTGGCGAGAACGGTTCGCAGATACATTTCGTCGTGTGATATTTGTCAACGGGTTAAAGTCTTAACACATCCAATCCATGCGGATATGCAATTGATCCTTCCATGTGCACCGTTAGATCTGGTATCCATAGTGTTAGATATTTAAATGTAAATCCGCTCGTAGTGTATAGGGCGCGTTCCGATCGCGACCGGCGATATGATGTAGGGCGCGTTCCGATCGGGATCGGTGATTTTTCGTCTTCCGGTTACGTTGAGTGTGCTTGCGTTTTGCGCCGCAATGGAAGTATGCGGAATATCCAGATGAATCCAGAATTATTGTGCTGTTAGGGTTTAAAAATGTGTTTATTCATGTATCCTAAAAGTTTATTTTTTGAGTTGCCACTGCGCATTTAAGTGTAATTAAGGTTTTGTTAAAATATATTATATACACTTTCTCTTTTCTAAGACATAGATTATTACGGACCATTACCAACCGCCCAAGCTGGTTTTAAATACCTTGTCGTGTTAGAAGATGTATTTTCAAAATTTGTTAAATTGTATCCACTTAGGCGCATTACTACGAGGGTAACGGTAGCAAGGTTGATTAAAGAATTCATTCCGAAAATCGGGAAACCAAAGCGCATCATAACTGATCATGGAACCCAATTCACGTCGAAAGAATGGTCTGAAACATTAAAACAGCTAAATATAAAACATGTTTTGTCATCGATTCGCCACCCACAAAGTAATCCAGTAGAAAGGGTTAACAGAGAAATAGGAAGGATATTTAGAACACTAATTCAGACGAAGCACTCGACTTGGACAAAGTATATTCCAGTAATAGAAACTTGTTGTAACGAACTGTATCATTACAGTACGGGATGCACGTCTATAGAACTTTTAGAAAAACGGTTTCCTAATCGTCCGTGGGATAAGTGGATGAGTCGTTACATAGAGAGAAATAATTTAGATCAGTCTCATGAGTATAAGTTACAGCTCGCGCGGGAGATTATGTTAAAAAAGGGCCGTAAACGTCAGGAATGGGCGAATACTGGGCGCACCCCGTATCCGTTTAAAGTTGAGGAACAGGTATTGTTAAGAACAAATCCTATATCATGTGCCGCTGATCGGGAGATTGCGAAATTTTTTCACTTATATAAAAGGCCGTATCTTTTATCGCGCCAAAAAGGACCTGCGACCTTTGAATTGCGTCACCCGGAAACGAAGGAACTTCGGGGAACCTTCCACGCATCCAATCTACGCCCCTACAAGTCGCCGTTCAGCGAAGGAGAGTATTGTTACCCGGGAAGGGATGAGACCATTAGACAAACTCTAGCAGGGGAAATGAGGAAAAACACCATGAGCCCACTCTAAGGACCTCCAAGGAGTGGGAATAGTACGTGGGGGGGTGCACACCCAGGTACGAAGACGCGTCGTGATCACTCAGATCAGTTAGCATACAGCAAGCAGCCAGATCAGACAACGCTCAAAGTACATAAGAAGACATAACAAGGACGGATAAAACTCCAAGAAAGACGTAGGCACTCAGGCGTACGCCAGGTGGTCGATGATCACGAGGCCCACGCAGACGGGCATCGATATAACACACCATCCGTCTCCATTACCGGAATTAAATACGAAAATCCCATCAATTTGGTTTTCGCCAGCCCAAGGCAGGGCGGCCCGTGGACGGGGCTTCCAGATAACAGCAGTCAAGAAGGACCAGCGAACGCAGACCCCGGGGGCGGGGATTCCAAAAGAGTCCACTAAGGGTCGACTAGCGCCTTCGAAGCCCGGTGCCAAGGCGACCGCTGATGCAGTGCTCCAGAAGGAGCAACCACCTGCCGTACCACCCACTCTGGAAAGATCACCGCCACACCAAGCGGTTGCATTAGACGACAGCAGCGAATCGTGGGAGCTGGTTCTGGAGGATGACCAAGAAGCGGAGGGTCATCGGCTGGAGCATGAGGCCAGGGCCGGCTCAACCGGGCCGAGGATGGACGACCCCAGGATCATCCCGGATTCACTAACCAACCCCCACGACCCACTAGGCCTCCTGCATCTCACCGAGGAGCTGATCGATAAGTATTTTTAAGAAAAAAAAAAAAAAAAAGAAACTGCAAGGACAGTGATTTTGTGCATTTGTGATATATATATAAAAAAAAAAAAGAGGAAGACTGAAAATTTATTTTAATTCAATGCATAATCAAAAACATGATTTTGGTTCAATTGTTTCTAGTCGTAAAAAGAAAAACAAAAACATATATATTTAAGTGCGCGACATTTTAAGAAAAGTTTATTTTGTTGTCATAGAGAGAAATCTTGTTTATTTCGTTATATTTAAGTGCGCGACATTTAAAAAAAAAAAAGAGTTTATTTTGTTGTTATAAAAAGAAACCCTGTTTATTTCAGTTATATTTAAGTGCGCGACATTTTAAGAAAAGTTTATTTTGTTGTCATAGAGAGAAATCTTGTTTATTTCAGTTATATTTAAGTGCGCGACATTTAAAAAAAAAAAAGAGTTTATGTTGTTGTTATAGCAAGAAACCCTGTGTATTGCAGTTATATTTAAGTGCGCGACATTTTACGTCTGCAAAGATATCATTTAGTTTTGTTAAAAGTTTTTTTGTTTCTTTTCACGAACAGACACTATCTTATTTGATTTACGACGACAAACATTCTGTTCACACGATATTGTTCGGTTTTGTGATTCTATTCAACTTTTGTTACAAAGTATGCTTATTCCAAAGACAAGCGCTAAATGAATACGTAATAAGTTTTATTTTTGTTTTTGCGTTAGAGAGAAAGGTTTTGTTTATGAGTCAAGCGAACTTCTTTTGTGTGTATTGATGAGAATTTCCTCTATTTATTTGTGAATTTCATTCATTTCTATTTACATGGATCAATTGTGTCTTTGCGTAAATTTTGTGAGATCGATATTTTGTTTGTTTGCGCGTTGCCAAAGTTTTCTGTTGCGTTTAGTGTTAAACATTTTTCCTATAGTTTAAAAGAACCGATATTTTGTTGTTTACACGTCACTAAAGTTTTCTTTTGCGTTTAGTGCTAAATATTTTATAGTAAGAAAATATATACATATTTCGTTCTTTGGTATGTCTGTCTACGTTTCTTTGCGAGGCCGATTAATACGATGTTTATACCCAGTCCTTTAAATCGCATTTCCGTACCGGCAATGCTCCCATTCGAAGGGGAGGGCACATGTAACCGTACAAAGCACGCTCACATATTAGCGATTCATAGTTCGAGGATTGCGGGATGGGGTAGAGAGCAATTAGGCAAACTATTTCGTCACGCGTCCAAATAGCGCATGCGTGTTATCCCCTCCAGGTAACAGGTGAGCAATCGACCCGCAAGCCGTGAAATCGATCGTCACTCTAATCTCTATCGGCTTCTAGATCACACGTAATTCTAACGAGTGGGTCCGCCTAACGAAAAACGGAACATAGCTTGAGTCAAACTGACTATCGAACACGCAGTAAAACGGCTGGTGCTCGCGGTTATTGTTCGCGCCTCAAATTGAGGAGAAGTCGATCCAAACTGTATCACGGCACGGTTACGCGTTATTCCCGCGATTTGGAAAATCGGAGATTTTGCATCCGGGGGATCAGAGTCAATTAGGAAGCCACTCCAGGTTTACGTATATTCGAAGATCCGAGAACCGAGACTCACTTATTTCTAAAAGGTGCCTCTCCCATCTCGAGTACTCGCGAATATCGTACGAGTGAAGCCAATGGTGATAACGTGTTTGAGGCCCTAAATCCCAAAAACTCGTTTTTCATCTATTCCTGAGCTCAGAAATTTTTAATGCAATTTGGAGTGCGGAGTAGGTAACGTGATAACTTTAATAGACAGGAAACTTCCAAGTTATTGTTAATTTGAAAATCGGAGAAACGAGACCCGCTCGCTCAGACGAGTGCCTCTCCCATCTCACGTATAGACGAATTACAAACGAGCAAAGCCAGGGGTGATACCGAAGCCTTCAGGCCCCAAAAAACCCTCAGGTTCGTTATTCACTCTCTCCTGAGCTCGGGCAGTTCACTGCAATTTGGAAGTTCTTTTTGGCGTGACTCGGAACCAGAATTGAAAATTTGGAACTATCGTTACTCTTGCGTGTTCTGAGTTACAGAGGGGCCGGAACCCACACAATTCTCGAGTGTGCATTCCTTCTCTTACTGTTAGCTCATAGCCACAGTGGCGTGGCCAATGTCAAATCTGATTAAGTGGCTAAAAAACCCACTGATCACATTTTGAACATTCCTGTATCACACGCTCTAAAGAGCGTAGTCTAACGATAGTGCGCCGCAAGTTGAGCACCAGCATCCTAGCTAGAATAACTTCAAAACAAAGTGTTAAAGTCTAAAGGGGGTTTTTGTCTCGCGTGTAACTTGCTGCGGCCTAGACAAGACCGACTATATACAGTGGGGGACAAAAGTATTCGTACACTTGGAATATAGAAATAAAAACAACAATATCTTCTATATTGTTAATTATATTTAAATATATGTAGCTGTATATTATACACAACACTTATACGAACAAATGAGCAAAAAACGGAGAAATTAATATCATTTAATAATTTGAAATCAACTGAAATTCACACGACCGTAAGAAATTGCCGGGACAGAAGTATTCGTACATTATCATTTATGTTGATAATTACAAGAGTTACGATGGAATCAGGACATTCCGGTGATTGTAAACATTAAGTTAGCAGATGTTATGTTAGTTCAGTCAGTACAAGTCGTGGCGAGTACACTTGAACATTAATATTTGCAAAATGGGAAGAAAATGCAATGAAACAACATTGGAAGAAAGAAAAATTGTTATACGGTTACACGAAGAAGGTAAATCATATAAAAATATATCAGAAGTACTGAAAAGAAGTCGATCAACTGTACAAAGTATAATAAATAAATATAAAAAGGAAGGAACATTGCGGAATAAAGAAAGAACCGGTAGACCCCGAAAACTAACTACGAGAGAAGAGCGTAAAATCGTCCGAATTATTAAACAAAAACCAGATACCAGTGCATCGGAAATTGCGTCACACCTTCAAGAACATATGCAGAAGGAAGTTCATCCTAAAACAGTACGAAGAGTACTACATCGGACAGGATATAATAGTAGAGTTGCGAGGAGGAAACCACTTATCAGCAAAGTAAATAAAAGAAAGAGATTAGAATTTGCACAGGAATATATAAACGCTAGTGACGACTTCTGGAAAAACGTAATATTTTCCGACGAGTCAAAATTTAATATTTTTGAGTCAGATGGTAGTAAAAAATTAGCGGAAAGCTAATACAGAATTGGATTTGAAAAATATGCAATCGACGACGAAATACGGAGGTGGAAGTGTGATGGTGTGGGGATGTATTGCTGCTTCTGGAGTTGGCAAATTAGTAATAATTGATAAAATAATGGATAAACATTTATATTTAAATATTTTAAAAGAAAATTTACAAAACAGTGCAGATAAATTAGGTATTGGGAGAACATTTTACTTTCAACAGGACTGCGACCCGAAACATACAGCCCATATAGTGCGTCAGTGGTTATTATATAATACTCCTCACATGTTAGTAACTCCTCCACAATCACCAGACTTAAATCCTATAGAACATGTATGGGCGAAACTTGAAAAAAATGTACGAAAACATGACATAACATCTAAAGAACACTTAAAAGAAATATTAAAAAGAGAATGGTATAATATAGAACCTGATTTCGTTAAAAGTTTAGTTTTATCAATGCCCAATAGATTACGTGAAGTGATTCGCCGGAAGGGCTATCCTACAAAATATTAATTTAGAAAATTCCCGTTAAAATAAGTATAATAATTAAGTGTACGAATACTTCTGTCCCGGCAATTTCTTACGGTCGTGTGAATTTCAGTTGATTTCAAATTATTAAATGATATTAATTTCTCCGTTTTTTGCTCATTTGTTCGTATAAGTGTTGTGTATAATATACAGCTACATATTGTTGTAATATGTGAATTTGCAATAGATGTGATATTCATAATAGTACTCGTCGCGCCATCTTCATGAAAACAAAAAATCGGCTCGAACGAACGCGAGCATAATGCGCTTACTTCAATTCATTCCTGCTTATGTTTCTGTATTACCCTTTTTTTAATAGAACGCATTACCGACAATGGTTTATATCACTTATAATTAAATATATTCTTTAATAATATTAACATCGGGTTGTTTATTGATCTACAAAACGAAACACATATATTTAAATATAATTAACAATATAGAAGATATTGTTGTTTTTATTTCTATATTCCAAGTGTACGAATACTTTTGTCCCCCACTGTATTTATAAACCACCCATACTAAATAGTAAATTTTAAATAAATTTCGTGTGTATTAGATTTCAATGAGTGTGTCATTCGCTGCATTGCTATCCTTCCTCTTGCCTTGAAATCTTTCAACGCGAACCCTATTCTAAACAGTCCGAACTCTCATCACGTATCCATCTTCTTTCGCTCAACTAATTGGAGAAGGAAAAAGTGTTACAGAATATACTGTGAAAGAGCACAGAAGGGAGAAACACGGTGTGGAGCCAGAAAAAAGGAAATTTAGGAAAAGAAGGCAGTATGAAGAAGGTAAAAAGAGGACTAGGGAAGGGGAGAGAGAGGAGGAGGTAAGGGAAGGCATGGGAGGAATAGAGAAGAAGAGAGCAAAGGAAGATGAAGGAAGTGACGTAAGTATAGAAGGAAGGGGTATTTCCAATGAGAAGGCAGAAATGGAGTATGAAGGTAACTGCAGTGATCAGAGGTTGGCAATAATGCATGAGGGAATGAAGGTGGCGCTGGTGAAAGAAGGGAAGGAGGAAGGGGATAATTTTCTAGGGGATTGTGACGATTTTCCTAGATGGAACAGAAGAGAAAAGGTGGAGTATTGGGAGGATAAGGAGGTTCCTATTAAGGAGAACTGTGAGTTGATTTTTAGATTAAGAGGGGTGCGGCAGAGATACCTACCATTTTTTAAAATGATACAGCGCCACCTATCGGTATGTTAGCGAAACAACCCGATGCTCATTTGAAAGAGGACGGATACCTATTTTATTCATTAGCACAATTGATCGCCATGGCTGACTGGTCTGTCGAACAGCGCGTATATGCGGTTGAGTCGTATTTTCGCCATAACGATTCCTACATTCTAACGGTTCGCGACTTTCGAAAACGTTTTTCTTTAACCGGTAAAAAGGAGATTTTCACGCCAAAAACATTGAAGCTATGGGTCAAAAATTTCCAAGAGAATGGCTCTGTGTGTAAAAAAAAACCTCCTGGTTTGCCAAAAAGTGTAAGAACCTCGCCTTTGATCGCGCGCGTCCGAGAAGCAATTCAAAAAAGTCCAAGCCGCTCCGCCCGAATGCACGCAAAAAATCTGAATGTGTCTGACCGAACGGTAAGACGAATACTCCACGAGGATTTAAATCATCATCCGTATAAAATTCTGTACACGCAACAACTCCTCCCCGCCGATCATGCCGCGAGAATCGCGTTCAGCGAAACGATGTTACAGAAACTCGAGTCGAATGCAATTCCACTGAACGCGATCATGATTACAGACGAAGCGCATTTTCACCTAAACGGCGACGTTAACAAACAAAATTTTCGTTACTGGAGCGACAAGAATCCGCGCATCATTTATGAGAAGCCCCTTCATTCGCCTAAAGTCACCGCATGGATAGGAGTAGCGGCGTGGGGTGTGATCGGTCCCTACTTCTTCGACGGAACCGTCAACGGCGACCGTTACAAACAGCTGTTGCAAGACTTCATTCGTCCCGAACTCGCGCGGAGGAGGAAATTATCGCGTACCTGGTTCCAGCAGGACGGAGCGACTTGTCATACGGCCAGAGAAACGATGACTTTGTTAAGATGAATGTTTGGTAACCGCTTAATTTCGAGAGGCGCCGAAGTTGTCTGGCCGTCGCGCTCGCCCGATCTTTCTGTTTGCGATTTTTTTTTATGGGGATATCTCAAGTCAAAAGTATACGAAACCAAACCTCGAGACTTGGAGGCCCTCAAGACTGAGATTCGGCGTCATTCGGCGGCTATTCCGACGACCATGTTGGAAAAAGTTTACGATAATTTCGTTTCACGGCTGCAGAATTGTATCGAAAATCGCGGTCATCATTTAAGTGATGTAATTTTTAAAACTACACGACTATCCGAATAAATGAATATACCAAAAAATGTGCTTTCTTTCTTTTTTTAAGGGAGTCCAAAGATGGCGGCGATAGAGTGAGTTCGTGGTGAATTTGTTCCTCCTTTTTGTTGGTTTTTGGGACGAATATTGGTGGAGTGATATATAGGGAATTGGTGAGAAGATAGTACTTTGAGGTGGAGTTGCGCTTTTTGTATCGGGTGGAGGGGAAAGTTACTGGGAAGGGTATATTTTCATTAAAAGTTGGTGTTCCCCTGGTGGAACAGGAGCCAGGGGAACCATTGAGGGGAGAGGGGTAGGGGGGGGGGGGGGGGGGTGAAAGGAAAGTAACCGTTGGAAGTACGAGTCAAAAGTTGAAAAGAGATAAAGTGTCCGAAGAGGATGAATTTAGGGAACATGGGAAGATGGAAGAGAAAGATAAGGAGGAAACTAAAGCAGGATGTAGTATAGGGATGAGGAAGAGACTGTGGAGTGAAGAAGAGGAAGAAGAGTTTAGAGTCCTGACGAAACACTGGTCGTTGGATTTTCTAAATGAGGATAGGGATGTCGTAGTGAGACACTCTTTTAGTGAAGGGAGAAGAGAAAAGGAGAGAGTTAGAGAGGATCTGGAGAGGGAAAAAGTTCAGAAGAGGAAGGAAAAGGAAGAACGTAAAAAACGGTTTAGAGAGATGCAAGGAGAGGAAGAGGAAAGAGAGAGAGAGGGGTATTCGGTGAAGAAGAGGGTAAAGGAAAGAGGGGAATGTGACGTAGGCGGCAATGATGCAGAAAGATCAGCCAATGAGAGATTGGAAGTGGAAGTTGAAGATAGCTGTGGAGATTTAAGGTTGGCAGCGATGAGTAGTGAAGCGATGGTGGCGCCAGAGGAGACTGTACGGAGGCGTGGGAGATTAGAAGAGGAAGAAGGTAATAACGGCCATTTGAAAGGAAGACACGAGGAGAGTAAGATTACAGAGAGAGAATTGGAAGAAAGTAGCGGAAGTCCACAAGTAACAAGAATAGAAGAAATAAGAGGTATTGATAACAATGATAATATTAATAGTTTTACAGTTAGTAAGAGGATAAAGATGGTGGTTGAGAATGGAAATAGTACAAAAGGTATAATACGAAGAGAGGAGTTGAACACGTGCGCGGAGAAACAGGTGGTGGAAGAGAATAGGGTAAGAGGGAGTAAGGACAGGCCGGGAAAAAGAGTTGTAAGCGAATGGAAGATAGATCAATTTGAGGAGGATCTGCAAGGGAGAAATTATGTTGTTATGATAGTTCTGAGGAAAAAGAATGTGGTTAGGATTTCTAAAAGAAATAATCTAATTAAAATATATAGAATAGTGCAAGGATGCGGAGTTAAGATAGTGTCTATTAAAATGATTGGATTTAATAGGGCGGAGGTGACAACAAAGGAGAAGGAAGAAGCGAACAAGCTGTTAAGACGTTTTGGCACAAGAGAAGGAGCTGTTGGTGCTTTCATCCCAAAGAGAATGAGTTACAGAAGAGGTGTTATATACGAATGGGAGGATTCGGTGGAAGACTTGAAGAACGAAGCGATGAAGGGGCAGGGAGACTTTTGGCTAGAGAGGATGAAGAAAAGAAGAATTGTAGATGGAAAGGTGGAGTTTGTGCCGATGAGGGCAATTTTAATAACTTTTAGGGGGTGTGTTTTACCTACAAGACTGTTAATCGGGCAAGGACATGTGGGCATAAGAATTGAACCGTATATTGAAGCGGTTAAGCAATGCTTTAGGTGTTTCGGTTTTGGACATTATCAGACAGTATGCAGAGAGAGAATTAAAAGATGTATGAATTGTGGGGAGGCGGAACATGGGGCGTGCGATAGAAAAGCGAAATGTAAGAACTGCGGGGGTGAGCATGGAGCGTTAGCGAGGAAATGTTGGATATGGCAAACGGAGGCAGCGATTAGCAAAATAATGGCATATAGAAACGTAGAATTTGAAACTGCGAGGGATATTGTATCAAAATCGGTAGGAATAGAAGTGGCGGATATGGAAGAAAGAGAGGGTACCTTTCTGGGTGATTGTGAGGAGTTTCCGGCAATGAGGCAAATACAAAGAAGAGAGGTGTGGGAAAACAAGGAAGTCCCTATTACAAAAGAAATAGAGTTAATTAAGACTTTGAGAGATGAATGTAGGGGTAAGAGAACGGAAAGGAAGAATGAAGGGAGAGAGGATAGTAGATTATTTAGTAAGGTTATAGAGAAGGGGTTAGAGAAGAAGACGCCTATGGAGGAGGAAGACTGGGGTCAAGTAAGCGAAGAGGGGATAAATGGAACGAGAGGAAGAGAAGAAGACAGTGGGAGGAGAGAAGAGAGGAAGGAGAGGAGTCAAGGGATCCCTGCATGTTATAATGAAAGATCAGATGGGTTTATGATAGGAGATAGATATATATGTAGAGAATGTAAAAGGAAGGTGGAAGAAATGAAGAAAAAGGAGAGGGAGGCGAAGGAGCGTGGAGAAGAGGGGGAGTTACAGATTCTGAGAAGAATTCCATTACCACATCTTATGGTAGGAGAAGAACCAGACGGAGAGTGCGAGTACGAAGTTTTATATTCAACTTTGAATAAAAACGAAATAGAAAAGGAGAGGAGAAGAATTAGGAAGGAGAAAGAAATGAATAGGGCTTGGTTGGCAGAGATGGAAAGGAAAAGAGACGATGATCTACTGGAAGATCTGATTAAGTTACTACAGGAAAAAAACTTGGAAGGAAAGTTCCACGAGATCATTAGAAGTAGAAAATATAGACAAAGTAAAATGGTTTTGCCGGATCCTGATGAGGGATGGAACGCGATTACGCCAGTGTGTTTCTGTTTGCCACAGTGTCAACCACATTTTGTTCTGAGTGCTTAAAGATGTCGAGTTTTGTGCCACGAAAAGAGTATTTGCGGGGAATTCTATTGCATTATTTTATACAGAAGAAATCAGCAGCTGAAGCACACCGAATTCTTGTTGAGACGTATGGGGAACATGCTCTGTCGGAAACGACTTGCAGAGACTGGTTTCGACGGTTCAAAAATGACGATTTTGATCTTCAAGATAAAGAACGTTCTGGCGCACCGAAAAAGTTTAAAGACGAAGAATTGGAGGCATTACTTGATGTAGACGCGTGTCAGACGCTAGCCGGCCTTGGAAAATCATTAGGAGTGGATGACTCAACAGTTTCCAAACGTTTGAAAGCATTAGGAATGATCCAGAAGGAAGGACATTGGGTGCCGTACGAGCTGAAGCCGAGAGACATCGAACGGAGGCGTCTCACGTGTGAACTGCTGCTTGAACGTCAGAAGAGGAAAGGTTTTCTTCACCGTATCGTGACGGGCGATGAAAAGTGGATCCAGTATGATAACCCCAAGCGTAAGAGATCGTGGGGTAAGCCCGGCTATACATCAACACCCTGCGCAAAGCCAAATATCCATGGTTCGAAGCTTCTCCTTTGCATTTGGTGGGATCAGCTGGGCGTTGTTTATTATGAGCTTCTCAAACCAAAGGAAACCGTCACGGGAGATCGCTATCGTCTGCAATTGATGCGTTTGAGCCGAGCCCTAAAGGAAAAACGGCCGCAATACGAGCAGCGACATGACAAGGTGATTTTGTTGCACGACAACGCTCGGCCACATGTCGCAAAGCCGGTGAAAACATACTTGGAAACCCTTAAATGGGAAGTTCTTCCCCACCCGCCATATTCACCGGACATAACCCCTTCTGATTTTCATTTATTCCGTTCAATGGCATATGGCCTGGCTGAACAGCGCTTCCATTCATATGAAGATACGAAGATGTGGATAGATGCTTGGATAGCCGCAAAAGACGTTTCGTTTTTTCGACGAGGCATTCATTTGCTGCCAGAAAGATGGGAAAAAGTAGTGTCTTGTGATGGGCTGTACTTTGAGTGACGTGTTGTGCACCACATTGTGTAAATAAAGCATTGATTTTCACAAAAAAAATAGCGAGAACTTATTCAAGCACCTTATATATATAAATGAAACAATGGAATTTTGGAAGACGGTGATTTTCTCGGATGAGAGTAAATTTAATCTTTTCGGCTCTGATGGAAAAAGATTTGTATGGAGAAAACCGAACACCGAATTAAATCAGAAGAATATTATTTCTACAGTAAAACACGGTGGTGGTCACGTCATGGTGTGGGGCTGTATGTCATACCATGGAGTAGGAAATTTAGTTTTTATTGACGGTAATATGAATGCAGATGTCTACATCAACGTGTTGCGAAATAATATATTAAGCAGTGCAACAAAAATGGGCATCAACAACAACTTTATTTTTCAACAAGATAATGACCCTAAGCACACGGCAAGGAAAACCAGAGAATGGTTATTATACAATGTACGAAAACAACTCCCTACACCACCTCAGTCGCCGGATATTAATCCGATAGAAAATCTGTGGCACATTCTAGATTTAAAAATTCGAAAAAATAAAAAATAAAAATGACCTAAAAACGGCGCTTCTAGAAGAGTGGTCTAGTATTACAGCAGAAACTACACAAAAACTTGTTGAATCGATGCCTAATCGATTACAAGCCGTAATTAAGGCTAAAGGAATGCACACTAAATATTAGGTATGTTCAATATTGTTCATATTGTTTATTATTATGCTTTCCTCAATAATATCACACGCGTGCCAATACTTTTTTGACTGTGGATTTTTTGATTTCTTCATTTTACTTCCCTATAACAAATAACCGAGAATTTTCAATAAACACACAATTCATATATATCAAAAGGCACTAATAATCATAATTAATATTAATAGATTACTTTGTAGTTTACAGATATTTGAAGAAAACTGGGTGTGCCAATACTTTTTTGACCCACTGTATATCTTATTGAGTGCTTCTTTTCAAGAGGTAAAATATATAGCAATGCTTACAGAGGATTTCGTACTAAATACGGAACACATAAAGTTACAAACGAAAGTACACTGAAACGGTAAAAATTCATTACTTATTCTCTCACCGGTCAAACGACATAAATCAGATAAGTGCGAAGGTTATAAACAAAGATAAACCCAATTAGGATATACGTAGGGTATAAAAGATGAAGCAATCCAGCGCGCGCGAGCAGATTAGAACAGACGAGTACAGAGCCGAATCAGATCAGATCATTATTGTATTGGGTTGTTCGGAAAGTAATTTCGTTTTTTCCCGTCAGAGGACTTAATTACGTTTTTTCGAAACCAACTTCACACTTAAGCCGCATAACCATTATACGAGGTGTGTGAGAAAAGTAATGAGACTGGCAACACTGCGGGAGATCTGGCAACATTGTGTTTACCGGCCTATGCTAAATCGGTTTGTTTATCCCTTCCACTTCCTCAGTCCGAGTTACAATTCCGTACAGTTAACAAATTAGTTTTTACAGCGCCATTAGTCAAGTTGTGTTTTCATTGTGCGTCATAGAAATGGAGCATCGGAATTTAGAGCAACGTTGTGCAATAAAGTTTTGTGCTAAACTTGGTGAATCCGCGACTGTGACGTTTGAAAAGTTGAAACAGGTCTATGGGGAACAGTGCTTATCGAGAGCACAAGTTTTCCGCTGGCACAAATCATTTTTGGAAGGCCGAGAACACGTTGAAGATGAACCTCGCTCAGGGAGACCTTCGACTTCAAAAACTGACGAAAGCATTGAGCGTGTGAGGACTCTTGTGAGATCAGACCGTCGTTTAACAATAAGGATGATCAGTGAACAGTTAAATTTAAACACTTTCACCGTGCATCAAATTTTGACAGATGATTTGAACATGCGAAAGGTTTGTGCCAAAATGGTGCCGAAAAATCTCACAACTGAACAGAAAGACATTCGAAAAGAAATGTGCGTTGATCTTCTTGAGAGGATTGCTAATGACCAAGAAATCTTCAATTGTGTGATCACTGGTGATGAATCCTGGATATTTGAGTACGATCCTGAAACAAAGCGGCAAAGCGAAGAATGGCACACTCCGTCATCTCCTCGGCCGAAGAAATGTCGAATGAGCAAATCAAAAATCAAGACCATGCTGATTTGTTTTTTTGACAGCAAGGGTATCGTGCACAAAGAATTTGTTCCACCAGGACAAACTGTCAACCAAGTATTTTATAAAAGTGTCCTTGAAAAGTTGAGGCAGAGAGTGATCCGTGTGAGACCAGACATTGCAGACAAGTGGATGCTTCATCATGACAATGCTCCGTGTCACACGGCCATTTCCATCCGTGAATTTTTGACCTCAAAACGCATTACTGTTGTTCCTCAACCCCCATATTCACCTGATTTGAGTCCTTGTGACTTTTTCCTTTTCCCGAAATTGAAACATGTCCTAAAAGGACGTCATTTTGGAACTCTGGAGAACATTCAAAAGACTGTGACCGACCAGTTAAAAGCCATACCAATTGAAGACTTCCAGCGCTGCTACCAGGAGTGGGAACGACGATTCCGCCGATGTATAGCTGCCCAAGGGAACTACTTTGAAGGGGATAACATTGTTGTTTGAAAATAATAAAAACTTTGGTTAGCATGAAATCAGTCTCATTACTTTTCTCACACACCTCGTATGTCTTGAGAGCTGATATTGCAAGGCTTGTGTGTGAAAAAGTTCTATTAATTCTACGCAGTAGTTTTTGGTTGGTGCCCTTTTAAATATGGAGAGCAATAAGCAGCATTTTCGTCATATTTTACTTTTTTACTTCAGAAAAGGTAAAAATGCTGTCCAAGCGAGAAAAAAATTGACGGATGTGTATGGAGAAGGCGTGTTAACAGTACGCCAGTGCCAGAACTGGTTTGCAAAATTTCGATCCGGCAATTTTGATGTCGAAGATGCACCACGGTCTGGAAGGCCGGTCGAAGCTGACAAAGATGCGATAAAGGCATTAGTTGATGCAAATCGGCGAATAACCACACGAGAGATCGGTGAGAGATTAAATTTGTCGAATTCGACTGTTTATGGCCATTTGAAAGGCATGGGCTTAACCTCGAAGCTCGATGTGTGGGTGCCCCATGTCCTTACGGAGCGAAATTTGTGTCGTCGCGTTGACGCGTGTGATTCGCTCCTCAAACGTCAAGAAAATGATCCATTTTTGAAGCGGATTATTACTGGGGACGAAAAATGGGTTGTATACAACAATGTTAAACGCAAGAGGTCATGGAGCAGAAAAGATGAACCGGCTCAAAGCGTGTCAAAAGCCAACATTCACCAAAAAAAGGTGATGCTCTCCGTTTGGTGGGATGTCAAAGGAATCGTTTTTTTTGAGCTTTTGCCGGACAATACAACGATTAATTCAGAAGTCTATTGTCATCAGCTGGACAAATTGAATGATTCACTTAAAGAGAAGAGGCCCGAATTAATCAACAGGAAGGGTGTAGTGTTCCACCAGGATAATGCGAGACCTCACACAAGTTTGGTCACTCGTCAAAAACTTTTACAGCTTGAATGGGACGTACTGCAACATCCACCATATTCTCCAGATCTGGCGCCTTCCGACTACTATTTGTTCCGGTCCCTGCAAAATTTTTTGGATGGCAAAACCTTTACCTCAAATGAAGATGTCAAAAACCACCTGAACCAGTTTTTTGCCAGCAAGGACCAAAACTTTTATGAGAGGGGAATTATGTTACTGCGAGAAAGATGGCAAAAGGTGTTGGACCAGAATGGCCAATATATAATTTAATAAAATATTTATTCATTATACGAAAACTGTCTTTCATGTTCCCCAAAAAAAACGAAATGACTTTCCGAACAACCCAATATATACAGACTCCATCGATATCAGACAGTGCGACTTTGACAGTGCTACGTTCAATTGCGAGAGCGTATTATTGTATAGTGTGTAAGGAATAAAATAAAGTTTTTTTTTAAAACGTGAATTCCTCGCTTTCCCGCGTAACATAAAATTGGTGGCAGCAGTGGGATACGCTGAAAATCGTTGCTGAGTCGACGTAGCTGCGGAGACGGCCAGCGGATCCTGAACCTACACGGGAAAGAAGAAAGGAAAGAAGAGAAAAGGAGAAGGGCGAATCTTTTGAGAAATACCAACGACAAGAAGTATCGAGAAGATAAATCAAGGTAAGATGGCAGAAATCGAAACTATTACCAAAATGCTTTCTGAGATTACGAGTCGACTAGAGAGACTAGAAACTAGGGGTGATAGCCTACGGAGAGAGGACCCCCTTGCTAGATCCTCTAACTCGATATTAACGAATGACGATGACTCTGAACCTTCTCCGTACACATTAAATGAACTACTAGGAACGGTGTCCGAGTTTGATGGAGAAACATTGCCGGTTGAGACATTTATTTGTCAAGTGGAAACAGTCAAATATAATGTCCAAAAAGAAAGATCTCAATTATTACTTGGAAGTATACTAGCCCAGAAAATTGTTGGAAAAGCTAGAACCGTGATACGTGCAGAGATGAAGAACATTCGAAGATTTAAAAAACCAACTAAGACAGAACTACGGCTCTCCAATCGATTCAACATTATTACAACTACAAAGAATTCAATGCCGACAAAATTTCAAAGAACCCGTAAATTCGTATATATCGCGATTCATAAGAATACACGATGCCGCTTTGAATGCCACATTAAGCAGACCCCTCCCCGCGGAACAACGTGAATTATTACTAGAAGAAGAGAAACGAAAAGGAATAATAGATTTTATAAACGGCCTAGAAAGAGAAACTCGACTAGAAGTAAAAACATCTAATCCTCGAACAATTCAAGAGGCGATAAATGCTGCTCAGATGTCAGAATTAATGCAACAGAGACACGATTTCTTTAAACCGAACCCGACAAGATTTCAAAACCGTACAAGATTTAATACGCGAAGACCCCAAAAAAATCTCCAAATTCGTTCAAACCCATTCAGACCGTCAATGCAAGGTCAAACAAAACAATGTAATTACTGCAAAAGAATAGGGCACGACGAAAATGAGTGTAGAACAAAAAGATTTAAAAATTTTCGCACACGTCAGGAATTCCTAGAAACCCCACCAGCACATGCTATACCAAACGACCAAGAACAAGATTTAGAAGCAAAAGACTCTCAAATGGAAGACCTCCAATAAATACTCAACGAACAATTACCAAAATTAATACGGCTATCGGCAATCGACTAACATACGTTACTCTTCAACCCGAAAATGTTAAAACACGCAGATTTTTAGTAGATTCAGGCGCCGCGGTTTCATTATTAAGAGAATCAATGATTATTGATAAAAAGAAAATAATGAGGCAAAATACACGTGAAATAAGGACGTTATCTCGACACACCTTTAAAACAGCGGGCGAATTTGAAACAAAATTGTTAGGCAAAAATCTGAAATTTCTGGTAGTAAAAGATGAAGTAATGCAAGAAGATGGATTACTTGGAATAGATTCGTTAAGAACATTACATTGTACGTGGGATATTTGTCGAGGACAATTACAATTTGGAAATAAAATATTCACGCGAAAAGACAACAACACAGAGGAAATAACCATACCGCCGAAAACGAGTAAATTACAGAAAATTAAAGTAACAAATATTCGAAACGGTGAAGCAAAAATAACCCTGAAAGACATAGACATGTTAGTTACTGTAAAGGACGGAATAACCCGAATACCCGTAAACAATTTGAGCAAAACAGAAGTAAAAACGACAAAAACAACAGAAATACTAGGTCAGAAAATTCAAGTATCAGATTTTCCCAAGAACCCCAGATTACTAACCAAAGAGCGCGAAAAATTTCTAAAACAAAACACACGTTTGGAACATATTAAAGATGGAAAGGAACAAATATGGGAAATAATAAAAAGGTACCACGATATTTTTGTATTGCCAGGAGATCCCATACCATTAACCAATTTAACGGAGCACTCCATAGAATTAACAGATCCTACTCCGATCCACACCAGACAATATACAGTCCGCGACACTTGATTAAACGCAATGATATTTTCGCTGTATTTTTGTTTAACAACGTTGAAGTAGATATATTTTATTTTTTCCATATTATGGATCTAATTTAATGAAAATTTACACGTTTACTTTGAAAGGTTATTCATTTAGTAAAAAAATAGTCGCGTTTTTAAGAAAAAGTAGGAATATTCTTGCGACATTTGAATAAACGCGCTTCGTTTTTTCGTTATATCTACACTGTTTTGTGAGTTTCTTTTGTCTTAACTTGTTTACTTAGTAACCGGCATATCATATACAAGGTTATATTGTAAAGGAAAGTTAAACATTTGTGGAAATAACATAATAATGGGTCGTGCTAAACAATTAAGCTGTTCAGAAATTGGTAAAGTTCAAATATTAAAAGAAGAAGGGTATTCGAACAGAGAGATTGCAAGAAGATTAAATAGAAGTGAATTTGTTATACGATCATATCTGAAAAATAAGGAAAATTACGGAAAGTTATACAAAGGCAGAACTAAAGAAAGTTTATCACCAAGAGCCAAAAGGTCAGTTTTACGTATTGCATCGAATTCCACTTACAGTGCAAAGCAAATTGCTGAAAAAGCTAATGTCTCAGCTAGTGTACGAACTGTTCAAAGATATTTGAAAAAGGTACCAATAATCGAAAGAAAATGTTTAAAGAAAAAACCGTGTTTGAAAGACCGCCATAAAAAGAATAAGCTCGAGTTTGCCAGGAAACATATGAATTGGGTGACAGAATGGCAAAAAGTAGTCTTTTCTGACGAAAAGAAGTTTAACTTAGATGGTCCAGATGGATATTCATATTACTATCACGATTTAAGGAAGGAAGAGAGAATTTTTTCACGAAGACAACATGGAGGAGGCTCCATAATGATTTGGGGAGCCATAAGCTCCAAAGGTGTCGTGGATTTAAAAGTTTTAAAAGGGCGCCAAAATTCAAAAACATATTTGGAAACATTAAAAACGGCAAAAATTAAGATATTTAATGTTTTAAAAGACAATCAGTGGATTTTTCAGCAGGATAACGCTGCAATTCATACCGCGAAGGTAGTTAAAAACTGGTTTGAAGAACAAGAAATAACGTGTTTGGAATGGCCAGCATTATCACCGGATGTGAATATAATAGAAAACATTTGGGGATACTTGTCCCGAAAAGTGTATATCAACAACAGACAATTTTCTTCTCGAGAAGAACTGATAAACGCTATTGAAAAGGAATGGAACGACATACCCCTGAATTATATAGAAACGCTGTATAAATCATTGCCAAATCGCATATTTCAAATTATAAATAAGAATGGTGTGTAAGGAAATAGAAGATCGATGAACGGTCGGCACGGGCCATGTGCTTTTTGTCAGTGCGTTTCTTTTTCGCAGGAAAACCTCGTTGGGCCTAAGGGCCATAAACAACCATGCTGACGGGGGTGTCCTCAAGACGGGACCGTGTCTAGCGAGACATTCCTGTATTGGCATTTGCCGTGAAACGTTCGTAGTAAAGCATTCAGTATTTTTTATAAAACGCCCACTGCTTATTTAGCGAAAACCTCACCTTTCTTTTCCATTCACCTTTTGATCTTACATATCAGAAGTGGGATACACCCAGTGCGGTTTTTCTGATATATTGAGGACTTTTTTTTTGTTAAATACGCGTGTGTAAAGACGTTTTCATTTGTTAGTAGTAGTGTTTAAGCTTTAATGATAGTTTAGTGTTATAAGTTAGTGTTGAGTTAGAAACAGTTATTTTGTGTGGTGAAGACTTTTAGTAAAGACAGTGACTTTGTTGGTGGTATCGGTTATAATGGCAAGCCGTGTTCCAATGGAGCGTGAGCGTAACGCTGAAGAGGGGGAGCAACTTGCTGCGGAATCGCGATTACAGCGGTTGGAACGTATGATGGAGGAAATGCTGGTGCGATCGAGAGCATCGTCGCGAGCAACATCCCGTGGAGCGGACCGTCGGCGTGCGTCAAGATCACGGTCTCCATTTCGACGTGTGTCGAGGTCGCGTACACCACCGCGATCGCATCGGGGTCGTTCGCGTAGTCCGCAGGATGACCGATTAGGACGTGTAGAACGAATTTTGGAGACTTTGAGTGCGCATAGCACTAATTCGCGCGCGAGATCCCCGAATTATGCACGGCCCGGGGATGAACAGCTTATCCCGGTATTTGATCCCGCGAAGGAGGACATTTCGGTGGAGAATTGGGTCCGTCGGGTGGATGAACTGGCGTCCCGATTTTCGTGGGACGATCGGTGCGTCATGAGGATGATTGCGACGAGACTACGTGGCCACGCGCGTCAGTGGTATGACACGCGTATGCGTGCGATGACCACGTGGGCGGAGATTAAAGTGTTGCTGGTCGCACAATTTAGGAAAATAATGCCATTTTCGCGGCTGTTGCGAGAGGCCGACCTGTATGAAGCGAAGCCGGGGCAGTCGTTGGGAGATTACTGTTTCCAAAAGTTGAATTTAATTCGCAAATTGAACATTGCGTTGACGGACAATCAGATGGTGGATATGGTTATTTATGGAATACCAGACGAGACGATTGCACGGACGATGCGTGCCGCAAGGTATTGTGATTGTAATGATTTATATGCATCGATGTGTGCAATGGGTGAAATGCCCGGGAAAAAAGAAGAGAAGAAGAGGATTGAAAAAAGACGATTGGATCAACCATCGACATCGGGGACATCTAAGGGTGCAAGGAAGGAGTTAGCCTGCTTTAATTGTGGCAAAGTGGGGCATATGGCGGCCGAGTGTCGGAGACCTAAGAAGGCGTGTGACATTTGCAAAAAACTTGGTCACACACGCGAAAATTGCTATCGGAAAGAGGTAAATATTGTCCAGTCTATTAAAAATAGTGATAATATGTATCAGCTGCGGGTTCGGGTTAATGGACATAAAGTAGACAGTTTGGTAGATACAGGAAGTGCATGCACACTTGTTCATTCGTCCGTAATTAAAAGATTTCTCATTAAAACGCAAACAGTAGACGATTTAATATTTAGGGGATTTGCGGGACGGTCGGTAACGATGAATGAAATAGCGGCGATTACCGTAAAAATACAAAATGTAATTGCGGATGTAAATTCATTTGTTGTTCCGGATGAATACACTGCATATGACGTAATCCTTGGAAGAGATTTCCTGCAACAGAACCATGTTGTAATGTTGAAGCGAGGAAAACAATTGATTTTTAACGACATTAGAGATTTAAAGATGCCGGAAACAACGCCGGGAATAGATATTTATGTTGTTGAAATAAACCCCGAATTGCATCTAGATAATGTCGGGAAGCGCGAACGGAAATTAATTATCACATTGATCGAGGAATTTCGCGATTGCATAGCAACGTCAATGCGCGATCTTGGAAGGACAAACACCGCATCAATAGAAATTAAATGCTTGGTCAATGAACCAGTTGTTTATCATCCGTATCGACTTGCGGAAGCTGAAAAGAAAGTAGTTCGTGAAATAATTGTTGATCTGTTGAATAATGGAATAATAAGGGAATCTAACTCACCATATGCAAGCCCGATTACGTTGGTGAAAAAGAAAACGGGAGATTATAGGATGTGTATCGATTATCGAAAACTTAATGCAATTACTGTAAAAGATAAATACCCCTTACCATTGATTGATGATCAGATAGATAGATTAGGAGGTAATAAATATTTTACGGGTCTCGATTTGGCGTCGGGATATTACCAAGTACCTGTGGCCGAAAATTCTATTGCGAAGACGGCGTTTATAACCCCGGAGGGTCATTACGAGTTCCTTCGAATGCCGTTTGGTTTGACGAACGCGCCTGCGGTCTTTCAACGTTTGATGGACAAAGTTCTTGGGCCCTTGAAGAATACAATTGCATTTCCGTACTTGGACGACGTAATTATACCTTCAAAAACGGTCGAAGAAGGAATCGAACGGTTACGGTGTGTTTTAGAAGCGTTTCGTGCACAGGGGCTAACGTTAAAGTTAGAAAAGTGCTCGTTTTTCAAGAAAACTATTGAATACTTGGGACGAGAAATAAGCGAGGACGGAGTAAGGCCAGGTCAACGAAAAACAGATGCTGTTATGGATATGCCACGACCCTGGACAGTAAAGCATGTACGACAATTCTTAGGGCTGGCAAGTTATTTTAGGAAGTTTATCAAAAATTTCGCATCGATTGCTGAACCATTAACACGCTTGACACGAAAGGATACAAAGTGGCAATGGCAAGAAGAGCAGGAGAATGCATTCCAGTTAATAAAGGAGAAATTAATGTCACGACCGGTATTATGTATTTTTGATCCAGCCCGTCCAACGGAATTGCACACGGATGCAAGTTCTCTCGGTGTTGGAGCAGTATTATTGCAACGAATGGACGATGACAGGATGGCGGCTGTGGCATATTTTAGTAAACAAACAACAGCTGATCAGAGATGTTATCATTCGTACGAATTAGAAACGATGGCTGTTGTTTTAGCGTTGCGATATTTTCGTGTTTATTTATTAGGTATAGATTTTAAAGTCGTAACGGATTGCAACGCGTTGAGGACGACTTTCTCAAAGAAAGATTTATTACCCCATATCGGCCGATGGTGGTTGGAAACCCAGGAGTATACTTTCGAAGTTGTATACAGACCTGGAACAAGAATGGCACATGCAGATGCATTGAGTCGAAACCCTCAACCCATAGGCGTCGAAATAACTTATGTTGACGTTACGGAGGCCGACTGGATTACTGCAGCACAAATGCAGGATGAGCAGTTATCACGGATAAGGACGGTTATGGAAAATAGCGATCAATCGCCTGAAACGAAGCATTACTTCAAGGAGTATGTATTAAGGAAGAATAAATTGTATCGACGGTTGCCAAACAAGAAGGAAGCTTGGGTAGTTCCAAAAAATGCAAGGTTACAGATATGCAGATTGTGTCACGACGATGCGGGACACTTAGGAACGGAGAAAACAATTGAACGGATCCAACGGAATTATTGGTTCGCTGGAATGAGACGTTTCGTCGACAAATATGTAAAAGCGTGTTTGAGTTGTGCATATTATAAACACACCGCGGGCAAGAAGCAGTGCAAACTCAATGTGATAGAGAAGATCCCCGTACCATTTCATACAATTCATATCGACCACGTGGGACCGTTTGTGGTGAGCCGGAAGAAGAACAAGTATTTACTGGTAATAGTAGATGCATTCACAAAATTTACTATCGTAGGACCAGTAAAAAGTGTAAAGACACGATATACGGAAAAAGTGTTATTGGATTTGATGCACCTGTTCGGTGTTCCAACAAGGATAGTAAGCGATCAAGGAACAAGTTTTACATCGCGAAGATTTGTTACTTTCTGTAGCACTTACGGAATCAAGCATGTACGTAATGCAGTAGCAACACCAAGAGCTAATGGTCAATGTGAAAGGTATAATAAAACTATTGTTGACGCGTTAGCTACTACTGCAGCAGCACAAGACCCGGCTGAATGGGACGGGCAGGTAAAGAAAATACAGAGTGCATTAAATACAATGCATAACAAGAGTATTAACACTACACCAATGAAAGCATTGATTGGGTGTGATGTAAGAACGATTGCTGAAGGACCGATATTGAGCGCTTTGCAAGAGGAAGTAGACCGACTGGATTTAACAGAATTAAGGGAAGAAATCAGCAGGCATATTACAAAAGATCAAGCAGCTCAAAAGGAACGTTACGATCGTAAACGAAGAGACGCTCGTAAATATACAAAAGGAGAGTTGGTACTGGTTCAAATTACTAGTGAACCATCCACAGGAAGCAGTCGGAAATTATTAGCAAAGTATAAAGGACCGTTCCGGGTACGGACTGTTTTACCGAACGACAGGTATGAAGTTGAAGACTTACGAGAAGGGGTGAAGCGACTACGAACAGTCGTCGCCGCCGACAAAGTCAAGCCATGGGTATCGATACAAGGAGATGAGCATGACGATGCTTGAGGAAGCAGATTTCATATCCTTTTTGTTCATGTATTTGCATCGTAGATGTAGTTCGGTGGTGGTTCATAACCATCATTCGAAATTGTATAATATCTCACATTCTTTTCTCTAATGTGTAGCAGAAGGAGAACAGAGCAGACAATCCCAAGGCGTAAGGACGCTTTGGAGGGTTACGAAAACCACGTCGATGAGAGAGAGGTTGTCCACGTTGCCCGACGATCAGGCAAGGTAACAAGGAGTTACCGGTGATGAGCGGCTATGGAGCCGAAAACACTTGACGAATTAAGGGGAACAGCAGGTGCAGCAACCCTGACAAGTTCAGGATGAAGGACACAACGTGTGTCAAACAAAATGCTGAGCATGGATCGAGGGTATCCTAGGCATTGACCGAAAACGGTGCGTTACGCATCTCAGGTCAACATCACCTCAGACGGACACAAAGTGTGTCCCAAGGAGAGGGATGGCGGTCTGTAAGAGGTACTTAGTATACCCAGGACTGTAAAGTGATACAACGGTATCAGTAGTCGATTGCAAGCAATACAACGGTATTGTGTTGCGACGGCAATAGTTGATTTAACGAATATTATCATTGTAAAATCGTAAGAACACCGCCTTGGACGGACACGAAGAGTGTCTCAGGTAGAGGGGTGCAGCTGTAAGAGGCACGTAGTATGTCCTTGCTGGTAAGTGATACAAGGGTATCAGTAGCTGGTCGTGAGTGGTAAAACGGTATTGCGTTGTGACAGCAAAGTAGTTGAAATTCGAAATGATGATTTAAATGTAAGTCTGAGGACAGACCCAAGTCAGTATGGCCGAATGTAAAGAAATAGAAGATCGATGAACGGTCGGCACGGGCCATGTGCTTTTTGTCAGTGCGTTTCTTTTTCGCGGGAAAACCTCGTTGGGCCTAAGGGCCATAAACAACCATGCTGACGGGGGTGTCCTCAAGACGGGACCGTGTCTAGCGAGACATTCCTGTATTGGCATTTGCCGTGAAACGTTCGTAGTAAAGCATTCAGTATTTTTTATAAAACGCCCACTGCTTATTTAGCGAAAACCTCACCTTTCTTTTCCATTCACCTTTTGATCTTACAGGTGGCTGTACAAAATATTAATAAAATATAATTGTTGCAAAGACATCATATTTTTGCGTTTTAATTACAACGCGTTTATTCAAATGTCGCAAGAATATTCCTACTTTTTCCTGAAAACGCGAATATCTTTATACTAAATGAATAACCTTTCAAAGTAAACGTGTAAATTTTCATTAAATTAGATCCATAATATGGAAAAAATAAAATATATCTAATTCACCATTGTTAAACAAAAATACAGCGAAAATATCATTGCGTTTAATCAAGTGTCGCGGACTGTAGATTCCCACCGATTCATCAAGAAGAAATAGCACATCAAGTAAAGAAAATGTTAGAAGAAGGAATAATCAGAGAAAGTAATTCTCCCTTTAATTCACCACTTTGGATTGTACCGAAAAAGCCAGATGCATCACGGAAAAAGAAGTGGAGATTGGTAATAGATTACAGAAAACTAAATGAACGAACGAAACAAGATTCATATCCACTTCCATTAATCGACGAAATACTTGATAAATTAGGTAACGCAAGATATTTTTCTGCATTTGACTTAGCCTCTGGATTCCATCAGATAGGCATGCGAGAAAAGGATAAACCAAAAACTGCATTTTCTACTACAGACGGACATTACGAATATAACAGAATGCCATTCGGATTAAAAAATGCACCAGCCACTTTTCAAAGAATGATGAATAATGGCCTAAGACAGGGATACGCAATTGGCGGCCCGCGGGCCGGATCCGGCTCTTCAATCCGGCCCGCGACGTCCAAATTTGACTCGCAGAAAAAAATGAAAACTAAACTAAATTAAACTGAATCCTGAGATTCCGAATACAGAAAAGAGAAAACACACATATCACTTCTAGTGAAGAGGATGAGCCCCCTGACGACCAGCTGCATAGAGCACTTTGCGGCCGCCAAGGTTGCTAATTTGCAGACGGACCAGCCTGTCGGCGGCGCGGTAGGAGTAGTGGTGGGAGGTGTCGGTCGAGCGGCAGCAGGCAGGCAGGCAGTAGACAGCCAGCGCGACACCCCCCACCACTATCCCCACCGCACCGCCGATGACTGCATGCGTCTGCGAGTGTTTGGCAATCTTGCTCTGCACAGCTAGCCGTCAAGCGACTTATCTTTACCACTGTCCTCACCACTATTGACGCCGTATTATTCTGTCCACAATCTGGTATCTTTGACTGCTGCCTTTGTTGCCGAGCCATTGAGTCGGCATATGTTTCTGCACTTTAGTTGCAATATCTGGCCTTTATAAATCATTTTTTATTGATAACTAACGTTTCGAGAGATAATTATTTTCGGTGAAAAAAGGACGTATATATTAAAAATAGTATTAATACTCTTTCAAATTCTCATTTTATAAAAAATCTTTCCGTCTTGCGAGTTGATCTTTTATTTGAAATTCTATCTAGAGTTGATATTTTGTTTCGTCTTTTTTACAATGTCCGAGCCAAAGCGATGAAAAGTCGATTTTGAAAACAGGATATTTCAAGCAAAATGGACTAAAGATTTTTTCTTTATTCTTCCACCTCATAAAAATGCGAAACCAACGTGTCTAATTTGCAACGAAACAGTTGCTGCGTGTAAAGCAGCAAATATAAGTCGTCATTATGAGACTAAACATTTGAAAAAATATGACAAAGATTTTCCAAAGGGTTCTTCACTGAGAATTGAAAAAATTAATATCCTTCGTTCATCATTTGAGCATTCTCAAATAATAATGAAACGCTCAACGTCTGACCAGGAAAAATGCACTGAAGCATCTTTGCGTGTTGCATGGATTTTGGCTAAACATATGGTGGCATTTTCATATTCTGAGGTAGTTAAAGAATGCTTGATACAAGTCTCAAATGCAGTTTTCAATAATAAAAAAGAAATTACTGAAATGTTTAACAAAATTCCATTATCTCGTGATTCTACGATTCGTAAGACCGAAATTTGCGCAAAATCAGTTCGTGAGAGTATATTGGCTGATCTTACTAAAACACAGTTTTTCTCACTTGCGATTGACGAATCTACAGACATATCTGATGTAGCACAAATGGCTGTGTTTGTTCGTTATATTCTTAATAATAATTATGAAGAGGAACTCTTAACATTGTTGCCACTGCATGATCGTACAACTGGTCAAATATTATTTGAATGTTTTCAGGAATTTATGAATAATAATAACCTCTCATACCAAAAAATTCTTTCGGTAGTTACTGATGGTGCACCAGCAATGATTGGGAAAACAAATGGTTTTGTAACAGTTTTGAAGCAAATAAATTCTAAAGTCATTTCATTACACTGCATAATTCACCAATCAGTTCTTTGTGCAAAGCTTTCAAATGATTTAAAAAATGTCATGAATACAGTAATGAAAATTATCAATTACTTAAAATCTCACTCAGCATTACAACATCGCTTACTCCGAGCTTTTCTCGAAGAATGTAATTCTGAATACACAGATCTTCTTTTGCATAACGATGTTCGCTGGTTGAGCAAGGGAAATGTACTCAAAAGATTAATAACTTTGCTAAGTGAAATTTCAGATTTTCTCAAAAGTAGAAATACAAAAACGGCTACCGAATATTATGAATTTCTTTGCAATGCAAATAATACTGCTAAATTATGCTTTTTGTGTGATATGTTCTCACATATTAATGACCTGAATTTAGCTTTGCAAGGAAAGGGAAAACTGATTTGTGATATATGGGAAAAAATTAAAGCTTTCCAAAGAAAGTTAAAACTATTTGAAAATGATTTGAATTCTAGAGAGCTGATACATTTTCCGTTATTAAAAGCACATTTTGAAAGCAATGAAAAAATTCCACAATTTAAGGAATACGAGCGCTTTTTGAAAGATATGCAAACTGAATTTGCTTCCCGATTTACAGATTTTGGACAGATTGACGACTTATTAAAAGCAATGCAAAGCCCATTCAGTCTTGAAACAAATGGTAATTGGGTTAATGCAGCAGTGCAACTGTTTACTCTCGAAAAAGCTAAACTGCAACTTGAAATTATTGAATTTCAAGAGAGTAATGTGCTGCGAGAGAAATTTGCCGAAACAGATATTACACAATTTTGGATAGACACACTCCCTGAACAATCTTATCCAAATCTAAAACAAATGGGTACTTTGTTATGTACAATGTTTGGATCCACATATGTTTGTGAAGCAGCATTTTCAAAGATGAACATAATAAAAAATAAATATCGAAATCGAATCACAGATAACCATTTACGCGACTGCATGTTAGTGGCCAATACCACTTACGAACCGAATTTCACAAAACTGAGCCAAGACGGAAAAGCTCACTTTTCACATTAATATTAAAATACATATTAAAAAAATTAAAAAAAAAAAAAAAAAATTAAAATTAAAAAAAAAAACAAAAAAAATTAAAAAAAATGGGAATCGACTTTGTCTCACCTCCACGTGGTGATTCCTGGATAATTCAAAGAAGACAAAAATATAGGTTGTAAATTCTTAAATTTACTGTTGTGGCCCGCGATATAACATTCAAATTTTACATTTGGCCCGTCGAAAAATCTAGTTGCGTATCCCTGGCCTAAGAGGACTAATTGGAAACACATGCTTTGTTTATATGGATGATATAATAGTATTCGAAACTACTCTCGAAGAACACAACAAGAATCTACAAATTTTACTTGAACGATTATCAAAATGCGGATTGAAATTACAACCGGACAAATGCGAGTATCTTAAACCAGAACTATCATATTTGGGACACATAATATCTGCCGAAGGAATAAAACCAAATCCAGAAAGAATCGAAAAGATAAAAACTTACCCAATACCAAAAAATCCAAAAGAAATCAAACAATTTCTAGGTTTAGCTGGATATTATAGAAAATTCATAAAGGATTTTTCTAAAAAGGCGTCACCATTAACCACACTGCTGAAAGATAAAATTAAATGGAAATGGGAAAACGAAGAACAAAGTGCATTTGATACATTACGAAACGCACTTTGCGAAGAACCAATTCTTATCTATCCTGATTGGAACAAGACATTCATATTAACTACAGATGCGAGTAACGAAGCAATAGGAGCCGTGCTTTCACAAGGAATTATCGGACAAGACAGACCTATAGCATATGCATCAAGAACCCTTACTAAGCGGACAGAAATTATTCGACGACGGAAAAAGAATTATTAGCTATTGTATGGGGAATTAAACATTTTCATCAATATTTATACGGGCGAAGATTCAAAATAATTACTGATCACAAACCCCTGACTTGGGTTATGAACGTCAAGGATCCTACCTCTAGACTTATGAGATGGAGATTAAAATTGGAAGAATACGACTACGAGATAATCTATAAGAAAGGCAAACGTAATTCTAATGCGGACGCATTATCCCACATTCCCAAAACAATGGTAAACATGATTGATGAAGACGAAATGAATGAAACGATAGAAAACGTATTGGGCGATCTTCAGGAGGAAGCCGCTCCAACGTATAATGATTTCAAAGATAACGAAGGAACATTTGAAAAAGAAGAAACGCTGGAATATGATACAGGGCGAGTATCCCGGAGAGGACTCGTTGTCACAACCAGCAGAACGAACAGGGGTCTATGTATTGATCCAAATGCAGAAGAAGAAATATGGTACGCTGGGCTGAGAACCAAGGTACCAGAAGTAAACGAAATAGAAGTACGAATCGTAGACCCATATGTAAAAGAAACGATTCTACGAATGATAGAATTCATACACAAAGAAAAGACGCCGGAGAAGCGCCTAATCGTAAAATGTAATACAACAAAGGATCCAGAAACACAAGAAGAAAAAGAAAGATTAATAAGAAGCGTACATGAAAGCACCATAGGAGGACACCAAGGAGTCGAAAGGACACTCCAACGATTAAGAACCATGTATAACTGGTCAGGAATAACCAAAGACGTAGAGAATTTTATAAAGAAATGCGAAACATGTCAACGGGAAAGACTAAAATATACGGCTAACAGACCGCCCCCAGGAAGGCCCGATATACCATCAAAACCTAATGAAAAAATTTCTTTGGACACTATTCGACCATTACCATCAGATAGAAAATATCGATACATATTAGTCATACAAGATTACTTAACGAGATATATACAATTAGCTCCATTAAAAACTAAGACATCCAAAGAAATCGTAGAAAATTTCTGGATATATTATTGCCAAGTATTTGGAATACCTAAAGAAATATTGACAGATAATGGTCTAGAATTTAGAGGAGAATTCCAAGAATTTGTTGAAGAAAAACTCAGAATAAAGCACACAACGACCGCAGTATATCACCCACAGTCTAATGGAAAAAACGAAAGAACTCATAAGGAAGTATTTAACTATTTAAGAAGCTTTATAGAAGAAAAGAACGAATGGGTTAAACTTTTGCCTGACGCTACTATATCATTTAATAATACTCATAACGAAGTTACTGGAGTATCACCTTCAGAATTTATGTTTGGCTGGAAGCCTTATATTCCAATAGAAACACGCGAGATGGAATTTGGACATAAAATGGCATATGAAGCCCTAAGCAATAAGAGACGAAGAACTCAAGAAATCGCAAAAGAGAGAATAAGAGAGCAACAAGAAAAGACGCAACAAAGATTACCAACTGCCAGAATAGAAAGAGAATACAGAATAGGACAGCACGTAATGGTTCGAAGAAGACAACCACAAGATAAGAGACTCGATTCACCATGGGAAGGCCCATATGAAATCATTGGAATAATAGATAATCAAGCAGCAACCATTCGAAAAGGAAATCGAGATGTAACATATCATCTATCCGACCTCAAACCTTTCTATGTTACAGAGACAGAAGAGGAAAATCAAGAAACTACAAGAGAACAGGACGAAAATGAATCGATTATTGAATCTACTGATACTGAGCATGTTGATATACAAAGTGCCGACGAAACCGATTGAAAAAGAAGAAATAATTATAACGCCAATCGACACAAAGAAATCAATTTATCTAGAACATATAAAAGAAGCCCAATTATACGAGATCTGTTCAAAAAGTATCGCAAATTTTGAATTTCCGCGGACTACGTATATTTGTTTTTTGTTTTTTTTGTTGATTTACGTTGGTACACATGTCCTTTATTTATGCTGACAAGGTCAGGCACTTTGAATGTTTAACTAATTTTTGTCGACTGTTTTGCTTAGATGTGTTTTGGCTCACCTTCGATTTTTGCCTATGCTAAAAAATGAATCAAAGAATCTGTATCAAATTTTGTGTGACCAAAAACAGCACAGTAATGGTGCCGCAGCCACCGTATTCCCCAGACCTAGCCCCCTGTGGCTTTTTCCTGTTTCCAAAACTGAAGAGACCCATGAAAGGACGACGCTACGCCACGATTGAGGAGATAAAGACGCATCGAAGGAGGAGCTGAACAAGATTACAAAAAATGATTTTTTTAAGTGCTTTGAAGATTGGAAAAAACGTTGGCATAAATGTATTATATCCGAGGGGAATTACTTTGAAGGGGACAAAATAGATATTCATGAATAAATAAATACTTTGTGAAAAAATATAAAATTCGCGATACTTTTTGAACAGACCTCGTATCATGACACGTGGAAAGTTACAGTTGGAATCGAGTATGGACATTTACAAGACAAATAAAATTATTAATACTGCACACAAATCAACTAGCTAAACGATGTAATGAAATTAACCCGTGCTTCAGTAAGCAAAGAATAATACTTCAACAAGAACGAAATAAACGATTGAATCAAGAATTAATATCTTTGAAGAAATTTATGGGTCATGTACAGAAAAGAGGACTACTAAATGCAGTTGGCGAAGGAATGAAAATATTATTTGGAACTATGACAGCCTCAGATGCAGAATATTATAATAATGAATTGGATAAGTTAAGAGAAGATAATATCAAAATAGCCCACTTGATAAAAAATCAAACAACAATATTGCTCCACAAAATACAAGATAATCTCGGAACCTACAGATATATTCAACAACAAACGGACAACCTAAAGATCAATTTTGAATTGCTACAAAATGCTACGAAAGAAAAAGTATTCAATTTGGAAATAGACGAGACTTTAGCTGATTATATATTTCTTTATCACGACGTTTCAACAACAATGCAAAAACTTCAAGAAGCAATCATCGATGGCAAACACGGAATAGTACATCCAACAATACTACCTCCCTCAGAATTGTTTGAAGTCATGAGAAATACGACAAAGTTAGAAAAATTCCCTGTACCACTAAAAGAAGAATATTACGGAATATTACTAGATACGAGTGAAATATCAATAACATTAACAAATGAAAAATTAATCTATAATCTTAGAATTCCGATATTGGAAGAGGATGTATACACATTATATAGACCAATTGCACTACCCATTTATTCATACATTCAAGGATATTCAGTATACAACGTAGAATTCGAATATATACTCTTGAACAAACCACAAACAGAATTCATACCTATTAACGATGAAGAAAAAGCGCAATTTAAAAATGTGGGAAATCAATCTGTAATACAAAGAAAACATCCAAATTATCTTACATCTTCAAACGCTTGTCTAATTGAATTACTCCTAAAGAGAAGTCAACAATGCTCACAAAAATATATAAAATTGCAAGGGACATTATTCATTCAACTTTTAACAAATCAGGACTGGATAGCTATTACTCCAAAGAAAGAACAAATACATGTTATCTGCGAAAATCGAGAACCACATATAATAACGATACAAGACAGAAACATAATACATTTACCGCAAGGATGCGTCGGAACAACAGAAGAAGCAATTATAAAAGCAGGAGGAGAAAAAGGAAACACTACATTAAATATACCTATCGAGACTACAGAACACTTAGATCACTGGAAGCAAATATTAACAAATAGACAAATTGATATACAAGATCTTAATATAACATATCTAAAGAAAACTCAAATAACCGCTCAAGATCTTCAATTGATAGAAACGACAATAGACGAAATAAACCAACAAATTGAAATATTATCGTTAAAAAGGAGAACCATGACCACGATGGAACAATTCAAATATTATATCACGATATTGGGATACGCCAGTTTAGTTGGAGCCACATTATATATCCTATATAAAATAAATTGTCTACAACCCATATGGAATTTAATGAAGAGAATTTTAACACCATGCATTACAATCTATGATCACTGTTCATTCGGAACGTGTGCACAAACAATCGATAGAACACCTACAAGACCAGTTAGAATGACGGATTTAATGCACGAAGAGGAAGAACCACCTCAATACGAAGAAAGAGAACCTTCTACGAGATCCAGACTTTCAAGAAAGATATTTTATAGATTACCTGCTAATGAAGTACATTAAAAACATATGTTACAGGATGGGGTACACAATCCAATATCTATTAGAAGAAGACCTACTAGAAGAAGAAACACGAATACTACAAATATTCATTGATACTATAGGAAATTTCGTTTGTACAAGAGGAACAGAAGATAACAACCTGGTCTACACCACACTTCAAGACGACATACAGGAACGGTATTATTGCAAAACATGTCGACCACCATTTAACCCAGTAATCATTGAAGAAATCAGAAGTTCATGGAATCAAGCAAAATACGGAATCGAAAGACACATTTTATCTATTAAGCAATTAGCTGAAAAAGAACCATGTTTAATTTGCGGGAAAAACCTCCATAAATATAGGCGCGAGTTATGTGACCACCTGCAGTCCGGTCTTATCACCACCGGCGGGATGAGGCCCCGCCATAGACAAAACAAAAGATAGGAGCCGGGGTACCATCGCCTCGGCGACGAGGCACGGATTCATTATTAAGCCTGTGGCCTGTATGAACGGAACAAAAAATTAAAGAAACGTTTATTTTAAAGTAGTGTGTATTTATTTAAAACAACATCCAACAGTTAAGTAATATAACTGGCGCTGCGGACAGGATACTGCGAGGCTGTTGAATCCGGATTCTTCTCCAATTGTGTGACGAAAATCATTGACGAGGAAGCAGCTGGTGTTTCAACCCCATTGTCGCAGTGTCAATACGATTAAGCCACCTTTCGGCACAGGCATAGAAGAGTAAGTCTTTGAAATTTCCTATCTATACGTCTATATAACATATTCCTAATTTTACCCTTATCCAATACGATTGATCACGTACATTAACTTTGACCGGTTATAAATAAGTGTAATTGAAATAATGGCTCAACTAACATTTGATCAATTTAAAATGAGATTATCTGTATGGCGCGACGCGATCCCAATGTACGAGGGAGGTACAAGACTTCTGTCTCATTTTATTCAAACGTGTGATAAATTCACTGAAAATCTCACAACAAATGACAATGCGATCAACGAGTCGCTGTATGCTCTTATCAAATCAAAACTACGCGGAGAGGCACTTGATTTGGTAGTTGTTAATAAACCCACAGACTGGCCTCAATGTAGGACACTCTTAATTAATAGATATAGCGACCCTAGCTCGGAAGAATTATTATTTAACCGACTCAGTACTTGTTATCAGCAAGCAAATCAAACTTATGAAGAATACGCTGACGAAGTTAAAGTTCGTTTGAACAAGCTAAAAGAGCATATACAACTAAATAATCAGGATAATAATATAATTACTATGAAAGGTAACTTTTATGATAATATTGCGAAAAATGTATTTATTGATGGAATTAAACAACCGTATCATTCCCATCTGACGCATTTTGAATTGGCTAATATTGAGGATTGCCTAACAAAATGTAGAAAATACGATAACCACGAGCAACAAGCGGCCTTTCTTACCTTCATGAGACAACGCGAAAATAGACCCAAAACGAATATATTTAATACAGCAGGAACTTCGAGGAATACTAATCTATTTACACACGGAACCTCCGGAAACATGAACCCGTTTCAACAACGTGCAGCTATCGCACAAAAACCATTTGCACCAATAACCCTTGGAAACAGTAATAATTTTAGACCAAATAATAATCAACCTAGGAATCAAAATCCTCAGCCTACACCTATGTCGATTAGTACAAGAAATACTAACAGACCAAGTAATAACTTTAATAGGCCCAATAATAATTTCATACGTCCAAGCAATAATTTTATAGCGAGACCAAATAATTTCTTCAGAAGCACAGGACCCCCAAACTTTATAGCAGAAGAACTTAATCATCAGGAAGAACAGCAACAAAATTTAGAGATTCAGGAAGAAGTTGATCACGAAAATTTTCCACTAGATCCCGATGTAAACCAAGAAACATAGTAAACCTAAATTCAATTGGAAATTCTCCTGAACTTCCACACATTATCACGACTGACCCGCCGCTTAAAATTCTTATTGATTCAGGAGCGTCTTCATCAATTATTAATCCCAAAATAGCGTATCACCTGTTTTCCAAATATATTTTCCCATATAATTTCGAAATCAAATCAGTTCATAAAGTAACAAAAGGCACACGTGCACTCACTTTTCCGATTTTACGCGAATTAGGAGACGAAACACCTATCACTTTTCTTATAGCGCAGTGGCATTCCACTTACGATTGTCTAATTGGAAACAAAGATTTGCAAAAATTAGAAGCGAATATAAATTATAAAACTCAAGTATTTAGTACGAAGAAATTTGAAATAAACTATTTAAATAATATACCGGACAAATGCAAGACCGTTGGAATGAATCATCATCAAGAAATAATAACCCAGATAAGGACGAGTCATATGAACAGCGAGGAAAGGGATAAGATCACAAGTCTGTGCCATCGATATAAAGACTGTTTCTATAACGAGAATGAGAAATTATCAGCCACTAGTGCAGTCAGCCACAGTATCCGAACGAAAGATGAATATCCAATTTACGTCAAAAGTTTTCGCTACCCATACCATTTAAAACAGGAGATACAAGAACAAATAAGAAAACTACTAAAAGACGAAATAATTCGTCCTAGTAATTCGCCTTATTCTTCACCAGTCTGGATTGTACCAAAGAAAAGTGATGCAAGTGGAAGAAAGAAATGGAGAATGGTGATCGATTACCGTAAGTTGAACGACAAAACTATCGAAGATAAATATCCGCTCCCGAGGATGGATGACATCTTAGAAAATCTAGGTAAATGTGCTTATTTTAGTACGTTGGATTTAGCTCAAGGCTTTCATCAGATTCCTGTACACGAAAATTCTATAGAGAAAACAGCTTTTACAGTAGAAAATGGTCATTATGAGTATTCCCGAATGCCTTTTGGGCTAAAGAATGCCCCCGCATCATTCCAGAGGATGATGGACAAAGTTCTTATGAAATATCTGCACAAATTCTGTTTTGTCTACATAGATGATATCGTAGTATTTTCAAAATCATTGCAGGAACATTTACAACATCTAAAGCTCATATTTGATGAATTAAAAGCGTACGGTTTAAAAATACAATTAGATAAAAGTGAATTTTTGCGAAAAGAAGTGCCGTTTTTAACCGACTTCGGAAAAGGAGGAGGTTACTCAATTCGATCAGTATATTTTTTTTTTTTTTTTTTTTTTTTTTTTTTTTATGTATGTCCGCCGATTACGTCTAGCTGGATGGACCAATCGGAATGAAACCTTTTGCATCTTGTAGGTCCTGACTCCCCATTGGTACCATTGTAAAAAAAAATTAATATTTCAATTGCAAAGTATTGTTTTTGCAAAAAAACCGGCAACTTTTGAAAAAAACTTTTCTCGATTTTAGTGCGCTTTAAACATCATATCACGGACATGATTCTTTACAATTTTGTTCATATACAAATTTCACAAAAAACTTTAGTTTACAAGATATTAGCAAAAAATTGTTAATAACTTTCAAAATCAACTTTGCACGATTTTAATGTCCTTTTAATATGTTGTCAGGGACATTATTCTGGACAACCTTTTCCTTACGCATAATTGACGGAAAGCATCAGTTTTCGAGATATTAACAAACAAAATTGTTATTAACTTTTGAAATCAACTTTACACCGTTTTAATGTCCTTTTAATATGTTATCAGGAGCATGATTCAAGACAACCTTAGCCTCATACAAATTTCACGAAAAAGCTTTAGTTTACAATATATTAGCGAAACATTGTTATTAACTTTTAAAATCAACTTTGAACGATTTTAATGTCCATTTAATATGTTGTCAGGGGCATTGTTCTGGACAACCTTTTCCTTATGCATAATTGACGGGAAGCATCGGTTTTCGAGATATTAACGAAAAAATTGTTATTAACTTTTGAAATCAACTTTGAGCGATTTTAATGTCCTTTTAATATGTTGTCAGGGGCACGATTCTGGACAACCTTAGCCTCATACAAATTACACGAAAAAGCTTTAGTTTACAATATATTAGCGAAACATTGTTATTAACTTTTAAAATCAACTTTGAACGATTTTAATGTCCATTTAATATGTTGTCAGGGGCATTGTTCTAGACAACCTTTTCCTTATGCATAATTGACGGGAAGCATTAGTTTTCGAGATATGAACGAAAAAATTGTTATTAACTTCTGAAATCAACTTTGCACAATTTTAATGTCCTTTTAATATGTTGTCAGGGTCATGGTTCTGAACAACTTTTTCCTTATCCGCAATTAACGGGAAGCAATAGTTGTCGAGTTATTAGCGAAACACTGTTGTTACTAATATATTAAAATAACGAAACTTAAAAAAAAAATAGAAAAAAAAGAAGAACTGTCTCACAATATCCTACACAATTCTCAGCATTCCACTAAAAAGCATGAAATAAAATAATTTTTAGAAAAAAAATACACCGACTTCGAAATGTACTAAAAAGTATAAAATAATTTCTATTTCCTAAATAAGTAATTTCTATCTCATTCAATCATACAATTACGTAACAGATATGAGTGAAACCTATTTACTTGTTAGGTAGTATATTAAATACATTTCAACCTTTTCGGAGGCGGCGCAAATTTGATAATTCCCTCGTCGTGGGCTCCGTTTATAGGTTCTTAGATACCACAATCAACTAGTTATTGGGAGCAACGTTTACTATGGTATTTTTAATTTTGCGCCGCCTCCGAAAAGGTTGAAATGTATTTAATATACTACCTAACAAGTAAATAGGTTTCACTCATATCTGTTACGTAATTGTATGATTGAATGAGATAGAAATTACTTATTTAGGAAATAGAAATTATTTTATACTTTTTAGTACATTTCGAAGTCGGTGTATTTTTTTTCTAAAAATTATTTTATTAGGACATATTATCACACCCCATGGAATTAGACCGAACCCAGACAAAATTGATGCCATAACAAAGTATCCCTTACCAACTACGCAAAAGGAGGTTAAAGCATTTCTAGGACTCACCGGCTATTACCGGAAGTTTATTAGAGATTATGCAAAAATAACCAAACCTCTCACGAAAGTGCTCAAAAAGGGAGAAAAAATCGATTGCGAGAATAAAGATTTCATCGAATCATTTAATAAATGTAAAGAATTAATCACCAATGCACCCATATTAAAATATCCCGACTTTGAAAAACAGTTTCACGTCACTTCAGACGCATCGAGCGTCGCGATCGGAGCTGTTCTATCGCAGGAGGGACACCCCATATCATACTATTCAAGGACGCTGAATACAGCCGAACAAAATTACTCTACAATAGAAAAGGAGCTGCTAGCCATAGTGGAAGCATGTAGACATTTTCGACCGTACATTTATGGAAGAAGGTTTGTTATTGAAACTGATCACAAGCCGCTTACTTGGCTCTGGTCTTTAAAAACGCCTAACTCTCGACTAATCCGTTGGAGGATCAAGTTAGAAGAGTACGATTACGAGGTGAAATACAAAAAGGGGTGCGAGAATAATGTGGCCGACGCTTTAAGTCGGATAGAAATAAACATCGGAGAATCCGAGCAGGACGACGCGTTATCAATGTTACCTCAAGCGCCGGACGATACTCCTCTCACTATCGAAGAAATGGATGAAATGCTCGATGACGCAACAGTCCATTCTGCTGAAGAGGATCCGGTCTTCTCATTACCCATATCGGATAAGAATATTCATGCATTCAACTACAGTATAATAATCAAACAAGGCAACGATTATCAGGTGAAAATGAATAAAGATAAACTCAAGATACAATATATAGTAAAAATTAATAAGCAAAACGCAGAAACACAATTGCTTAAATTTTTTAATGAAAATATAAAACCAGATAAGCAATATGGCATTTACTTTGCAAATGAAGAATTAGGAGTTACCACATACAGAATATTAAAGGAACATTTCAACGAGAAATTAAAGTTGATTAAGACAAATACCTGCACACCTTCAGTCAATCGAAATAACTTTATGAAAGAACTTGAAAAATACCATAACCACACCCATAATGGAATACAGGAAACAATAGCGCATTTTAAGAAGAAACTGTATACACTTAATATGGATAGAATTATTCAAAATTATATAAATCAATGCGAGACATGTCTTGAGTATAAATATGAAAGAAGACCTTACGAGACAGAAACTTACGGACCTATAATTGCCAAAAGACCGCTTCAACATATACACATGGACGTTTTTCATTTCAATAAGGAAAAATTTCTTACCATTATTGATATTTTTTCTAAATACGCTCAAGCTTATCATTTGCCTGACGGAAATGCCACCACTATATTAAATAAGTTACGACATTTTTCTTCACATCATAATTTTCCCGATAAAATTACTACAGATAGCGGTAGTGAATTTAATTCAACAGTATTTAAGGAATTTTGTAGGATTCATAAAATTGACTATCATCAAACCACTATTAACAGACATACGTCAAATGGACCCATAGAAAGATTACATTCTACTTTAAAGGAAAAATTGAGTATATTAATAGACCAAAATCCGAGAGAAACAACCAAAAACCATATGACTACAGCTATTCTAATATATAACCAAAGTATACACTCTTCTACAAATTACGCCCCATTTACTCTCTTGTACGGTCCCTATGAGGAATTGCATAAACATATTATAGATCCCGATAGTGATACCGTTGAAAAATATAATGAAATTAGAAAGAATGAAATTTTACCGTTTTATGAAAAATTATACCAAAAACAACTAGAACAGCAACGTCTACCTAACAATTCGGATAAAACATTGGAGAGTAGGGAAATGTTCGTTAAAACACATCAACAACAACGGGATAAAACCGCCCCTCGCTATCAGAGATTACTTATAGAGAAACAACAAGGCCCCTCATTAGATTGCCATATACACGGACAGCAACGCCGCTATAATTTAAGAGATGCCAAAAGATTAAGAAAAGTCTCTTCATTTTTGCAGGAGGATGAAAATAATATTGATCCTGACGATCTCAATTATACTCGCGAAGAGTATCCAAATTGATCCAAACGCAACACATTATAACTATCATCAAGGAACCGGAAGGATTATGGAAAATTATCACTATCTACATTTTTACATAAATACAACGTCTCTTAAACATACTTACAACAAAATTCTTATCAGCTACACCATATTATCTGGGCAGAAGGAGTTCAGAAACTCAAGTTTATTCAGACAAGCCGAATCCTTGTGTAACGAAATTTATCAAAATCTACAACAAATTGCACCCCTAAACGAAAGGGTTAAAAGAGGATTAATAAATGGATTGGGTACAGTAATTAAGTACATTTTTGGAAACCCCGATGCTAATGATCTCGACAAGATAAACAATTATTTGGTTTCACTCGAACGCCAACAACACGAAAATATGTTCACTCTTAGTAAGACAGTAAGCATTATGAATACAATAAGCAACACTATAAATAATAACACACAAATAATTAATAAAAATTTACAAAATCTTGCAACCGCTCTTAGTAAACAAAATACTCGACTTGACCTCTTCGAAGCCATTATTTCTCTTATCACACAAGAACAACATTTTCTAAATTTGCTTGAAAAAATTAAAAGATCGTTCGTTTTCTCAGGAGAGGTGTTTGACCTAGAAATACTAACTTACGAACAAATGTCAGATATAAAGGCACATTTATTAGAAATTTATTCTCGGAAAGAATTAATGCTACACTACCATAATTTATTGGATTTCCGGTTTATTCAAGGATCAATCGTAACCACCCCCGACTCCATTATTTATACGCTCAAAATCCCAATTCTTAACCCTATCGAATTCTCCTTATTTCAAAGACTTGCTACAATCAGCCATAACAATCAGACAGAAATTATAACTGCACCATGGAAACTAACGAGACCAACAGTCAAATTATTTGCTCATAAATGTCAACTAATATATGATCATGATTATCTATGTTATCGAATTATCACAGGAGAGATCAGACCAATCTACATCTTAACGAATGTACCGCTAGTATTGGCATATCAGCTATCCAATAGCTCGACATTAATATCATGCAATTATCCGATAACTATTGAATACAACAAAAATAAAACCACCCTCGAGGGAACATACTTGGTCCAAGGAGACGATGTGCAAGTACAAGGCCACGATCTTGATAAGAATCTCGGAGAACTAAAACAACCAGAAATCTTGCCTCTAATCATCAAGAATCATCAATTGAATTTGGAACCTTTAAAAACCTTAACCACACCTACAATAAACATACCTACACTTCAAAAGCCTGGAATTGAATTTTATATGTCTATAACCAGTGTCGCAATTATATCTTTAATCATTGTAGGCCTCTTAATCTACTTCATATACAGCAGAAAAAGCAAAGTACGGCGACCTACCCAAACAATCAATAACGAGGACGTCATTGAACTTCGGCAGGGAGGAGTTATGTGACCACCTGCAGTCCGGTCTTATCACCACCGGCGGGATGAGGCCCCGCCATAGACAAAACAAAAGATAGGAGCCGGGGTACCATCGCCTCGGCGACGAGGCACGGATTCATTATTAAGCCTGTGGCCTGTATGAACGGAACAAAAAATTAAAGAAACGTTTATTTTAAAGTAGTGTGTATTTATTTAAAACAACATCCAACAGTTAAGTAATATAACTCGCGCTTCTGAATGTAATACATGTTCACAATTCTTTTCTAGATTTTTCTACTTATTAAGAACCAGATCGTTACATATTCAGAGATACATAGTAGCCTGCTATAGTAATGATGTAGAACATGAGGAAAAAACGAAAAAGTATTTATATAGACCGTTTGTAGAATGGAAGAATGACCCTGATTTAATGAATAAATTAGAAAGCATATTAGAATTATCACTAGAGTTTGAACAGGGCCTAATAGATTCAGGTAGAAATGTTGTATTCGAATAAATTAAGACGTCATCGAAATATAAATTAAAATGCGAGGACGCATTTTCTTTCACCCCGGGAGGAATCTCACCGGTCAAACGACGTAAATAAGATAAGCGCGAAGGTTATAAACAAAGATAAACCCAATTAGGATATACGTAGGATATAAAAGGTGAAGTAGCCAGCGCGCGCGAAGCAGATAAGCTCAGAACAGACCAGACAGTACAGATGAGATTACTATTGTTGTATATCAAACAGTGCGACTTTGACGGTGCTACGTTTAATCGCGAGAGTATATTATTGTATAGTGTTTAAGGAATAAAATAAAAGTCTTTTTTTAAAACGTGAACTCCTCGCTTTCCCGCGTAACAAGATAAATGTCAATTCATGGCGAGAGAGATCACTTTTCTGGGTTATGTGTTGTCCCCACAAGGACTAAGACAGGATCCAGGAAAGTTAGCGGCCATTCGGGATTTTCCGGCTCCTTCAAACGTCAAACAGCTCCGTGGTCTTTTGGGATTGATTAATTTTTATAGTCGGTTCGCTAACCATCATGCCCAAGTGATTGCTCCGTTATTAGGCTTATTGAAAAAGGGAAGGCGATGGGAATGGTCATCCGAAATGGAAGAAGCTTTGAAACGAACTAAAAAGGTCTTCTGTCAAACGGTCGTTCTTCGTTTTCCAATTCCAGACCGCGAATATTATCTTTCAACAGATGCTAGTTTTTCTGGACTAGGATGTGTCTTGGCTCAATATGATGATAAGGAAGAATTAAGACCAATCTCATTCGGAAGTAGGACTCTCAAGGGAGCAGAACTTGCTTATTTTACATCTGAGAAGGAATTGTTGGCAATTGTATGGGCATTGATGAAATTTCGAACGTATCTTTATGGATCTCAAGTAATCTTGTTAACAGATCATCATGCTCTCACGTTTCTGATGAGCAGTAGATTTCTCAGTCAACGATTGACGAGATGGATTCTAGCGATTCAGGATTACTCGATCGAAATCAGACACTGTCCAGGGAAAGATAATGTTCCAGCTGATTGCCTAAGTAGAATGCATTTATGGTCAGCAAGTCTGAACTCCAATAACGAAAATAAAATTCCAATTCTCACCACGTTAGTAAGACAATTCTCTAAAGAGTTAGTTCACTTGTTCGTCAATATATCGAAATATCAAAGATCTGATCAACAGCTAGGAGAAATTATTAAAACACTTGAGCACGATTCAAAAGGGTTAGAAAATAAATATAGCCTAAAAAAGGGAGTTCTGTTCCATATGAGTAAAAACCTAGGGTGGAGGTGTGTAATTCCACAAGACAAAGTCATCTCATTAATACAGAAAGTTCATGAAATCTATGCTCATCCCGGAAGCGACAAGTGTATAAAACTAATTTCTGAAGCTTTCTATTTTCCTAAATTGGCGAGAACGGTTCGCAGATACATTTCGTCGTGTGATGTTTGTCAAAGGGTTAAAGTCTTAACACATCCAATCCATGCGGATATGCAATTGATTCTTCCATGTGCACCATTAGATCTCGTATCCATAGATTATTACGGACCATTACCAACCGCCCAAGCTGGTTTTAAATACCTTGTCGTGTTTGAAGATGTATTTTCAAAATTTGTTAAATTATATCCACTTAGGCGCATTACTACGAGGGTAACGGTAGCAAGGTTGATTAAAGAATTCATTCCGAAAATCGGGAAACCAAAGCGCATCATAACTGATCATGGAACCCAATTCACGTCGAAAGAATGGTCTGAAACATTAAAACAGCTAAATATAAAACATGTTTTGTCATCGATTCGCCACCCACAAAGTAATCCAGTAGAAAGAGTTAACAGGGAAATAGGAAGGATATTTAGAACACTAATTCAGACGAAGCACTCGACTTGGACAAAGTATATTCCCGTGATAGAAACTTGTTGTAACGAACTGTATCATTACAGTACGGGATGCACGCCTATAGAACTTTTAGAAAAACGGTTTCCTAATCGTCCGTGGGATAAGTGGATGAGTCGTTACATAGAGAGAAATAATTTAGATCAGTCTCATGAGTATAAGTTACAGCTCGCGCGGGAGATTATGTTAAAAAAGGGCCGTAAACGTCAGGAACGGGCGAATACTGGGCGCACCCCGTATCCGTTTAAAGTTGAGGAACAGGTATTGTTAAGAACAAATCCTATATCATGTGCCGCTGATCGGGAGATTGCGAAATTTTTTCACTTATATGAAGGGCCGTATCTTTTATCACGCCAAAAAGGACCTGCGACTTTTGAATTGCGTCACCCAGAAACGAAGGAACTTCGGGGAACCTTCCACGCATCCAATCTACGCCCCTACAAGCCGCCGTTCAGCGAAGGAGAGTATTGTTACCCGGGAAGGGATGAAACCATTAGACAAACTCTAGCAGGGGAATGAGGAAAAACACCATGAGCCCACTCTAAGGACCATCAAGGAGTGGGAATAGTACGTGGGGGGGTGCACACCCAGGTACGAAGACGCGTCGTGATCACTCGAATCATTCAGCATACAGCTAGCATTCAGAACAGACAACGCTCGAAGTAAATAAGCAAACACAACATGGACGGACAAAAGCCCAGCAAAGACGTAGGGACTCAGGCGTACGCAAAGTGGTTAATGATCACAAGGCCTACACAAACGGGCATCGACATAGTGCATCATCCACCGCCATTACCAGAATTAAGGACAAAAATACCGTCAACCTGGTTTTCGCCTGCCCAAGGCAGGGCGGCCCGTGGAAGGGGATTTCAAATCACGGCGGTCAAAAAGGACCAGCGGACGCAGACCCCGCGGGCGGGGATACCGAAAGAACCCACTAAGGGTCAGCGACTTGCACCTTCCAAGCCCGGTGCTAAGGTGACCGTCGATGGAATACTTGAGACCGAACAACCACCGGCCGTACCACCCACTATGCAAGGATCACCGCTACACCAACCAGCTGCATTGGATGATAGCAGCGAATCCTGGGAGCTGGTGCCAGAGGATGGCGAAGAAGCGGAGGGTTATCGGCAGGCGCAGGAGGCCAGGGCCAGCTCAACCGGGCAGCAGATGGACGACCCAAGGATCATCCCAGATCCACTCACCGACCCCCACGACCCTCTAGGCCTACTCCATCTCACGGAGGAGCTGATTGATAGGTACTTTTAAAAAAAAAAAAAAAGAAAGAAACTGCAAGGACAGTGATTTTGTGTTGAAAAGACTGAGAATTTATTTTAATTTAGTGCAAGACATGATTTTGTTTCAAGTGTTTCAAGAAGAACAAAAACGTAGTGATTTAAGTGCGTGATTTAGTTTTAAGAAAGAAAAAGTTTTATTTATTGTGATAAAAAGAAATCCGATTTATTTTCGTTATATTTAAGTGCGTGACATTTTTTAAGGAAAGTTTATTTTGTTATCATAAGAGAAAAACCCTGTTTATTTTCGTTATATTTCAGTGCGCAACATTTTTGGCAAAGTTTATTTTGTTGTCAGAGAGAGAAATCCTATTTATTTTCGTTATATTTAAGTGCGCGACATTTTTTTTAGGAAAGTTTATTTTGTTATCATAAAGAGAAATCTTATTTATTTTCGTTATATTTAAGTGCGCGACATTTTGTAGGAAAGTTTATTTTGTTATCATAAAGAGAAATCCTATTTATTTTCATTATATTTAAGTGCGCGACAAGTTAAGAAAAGACATTTTACGTCCGCAAAGACATTATTTAATTTTGTTAAAAGTTTTTTGTTTCTTTTCACGAACAGACATTATCTTATTTGATTTATGACAACAAACATTCTGTTCACGCGATCTTGTTCGGTTTTGTGATCCTATTCAACGTTTGTTACAAAGTGTGCTCATTCCAAAGACAAGCGCTAAGTGAATATATAATAAGTTTTATTTTTGTTTTTGCGTTGGAGAGAAAGATTTTGTTTATGAGTCAAGCGGACTTCTTTGTGTGTATTGATGAGAATTTCCTCCATTTATTTGTGAATTTCATTCGTTTCTATTTACATGGATCAATTGTGTCTTTGCGTAAATTTTGTGAGATCGATATTTTGCTTGTTTGCGCGTTGCCAAAGTTTTCGATTGCGTTTAGTGTTAAACATTTTCCTACCGTTTAAAAGAACCGATATTTTGTTGTTTACACATCACAAAAGTTTTCTTTTGCGTTTAGTACTAAATATTTTATAGTAAGAAAATATATACATATTTCGTTCTTTGGTATGTATGTCTACGTTTCTTTGCGAGGGTGATTAATACGATGTTTATACCCAATCCTTTAAATCGCATTTCCGTACCGGCAATGCTCCCATTCGGAGGGGAGGGCATATGTAACCGTACAAAGCACGCTTACATATTAGAGATTCATAGTTCGAGGATGCGGGGTGGGGTAGAGAGCAATTAGGCAAAGTATTTCGTCACGCGTCCAAATAGCGCATGCGTGTTATCCCCTCCAGGTAACAGGTGAGCGATCGACCCGCAAGCCGTGAAATCGATCGTCACTCTGATCTCTATCGGCTTCTAGATCACACGTAATTCTAACGAGGGGGTCCGCCTAACGAAAAACGGAACATAGCTTGAGTCAAACTGACTATCGAACACGCAGTAAAACGGCTGGTGCTCGCGGTTATTGTTCGCGCCTCAAACTGAGGAGTCGTCGATCCAAACTGTATCACGGCACGGTTACGCGTTATTCCCGCGATTTGGAAGATCGGAAATTTTGCATCCGGGGGATCAGAGTCAATTAGGAAGCCACTCCAGGTTTACGTATATTCGAAGATCCGAGAACCGAGACTCACTTATTTCTAAAAGGTGCCTCTCCCATCTCGAGTACTCGCGAATATCGTACGAGTGAAGCCAATGGTGATAACATGTTTGAGGCCCTAAATCCCCAAAACTCGTTTTTCATCTATTCCTGAGCTCAGAAATTTTTAATGCAATTTGGAGTGCGAAGTAGGTAACGTGATAACTTTAATAGACAGGAAACTTCCAAGTTATTGTTAATTTGAAAATCGGAGAAACGAGACCCGCTCGCTCAGACGAGTGCCTCTCCCATCTCACGTATAGACGAATTACAAACGAGCAAAGCCAGGGGTGATAACGAATCCTTCAGGCCCCAAAAAACCCTCAGGTTCGTTATTCACTCTCTCCTGAGCTCGGGCAGTTCACTGCAATTTGGAAGTTCTTTTTGGCGTGACTCGGAACCAGAATTGAAAATTTGGAACTATCGTTACTCTTACGTGTTCTGAGTTACAGAGGGGCCGGAACCCACACAATTCTCGAGTGTGCATTCCTTCTCTTACTGTTAGCTCATAGCCACAGTGGCGTGGCCAATGTCAAATCTGATTAAGTGGCTAAAAAACCCACTGATCACATTTTGAACATTCCTGTTTCACACGCTCTAAAGAGCGTAGTCTAACGATAGTGCGCCGCAAGTTGAGCACCAGCATCCTAGCTAGAATAACTTCAAAACAAAGTGTTAAAGTCTAAAGGGGGTTTTGTCTCGCGTGTAACTTGCTGCGGCCTAGACAAGGCCGACTATATATTTATTTACTGTGCGAGGTGACGAACGCTCATCTGGGTATAAACATCGGTAGTTAGCGAATTTCGAAATCGTTTTTGTAAACTCTCCGGAATTATAGTAAAAGAAATCAAGTCTAAAGTGGATATCACAATCTCCCATCAGCGGATTTGCTTTTCGAAGAATTTTGCCGTTAATATTGCGGGGTCACGTTCAAGCGCTCGAGGCGCAAAATTGAAGTATGTTAGATAAAAAGGTCTTTTCGATAATTCGCGATCCGTACACTTTGAAAGTTCTGGGTTAAGTGCCTTGCTGTCCCTCAAGGTCCGCTTAACGAAGGATGCAATATCCTCCCCACTCTGTGACCAGATCTTACTAGCATACCCTAATCTCTGTGCACGTGCCACGCAGCACCATGACGTCGGGTCATCGGCCACGAGACACGACACCTTCGGCGATCCTCAAAGAAGAAGGCATCGACCTCTAACCATAACATTCGCGACTCTTAGAATTCGTCGCGGTCCCTAGCTATCGGTTACCACCGATCCTTAACTCGACGACGGACATGAGTTTATATTATTGTCATCCCAAGACCCCTGAGAACCGGGTCAAAATCCGGGATACGATGACCCTGACACGTGTGCCACCTTTGCACACGGCTTGACGCTAACAAGTATTTATAAACCACCCATACTAAATAGTAAATTTTAAATAAATTTCGTGTGTATTAGATTTCAATGAGTGTGTCATTCGCTGAATTGCTATCCTTCCTCTTGCCTTGAAATCTTTCAACGCGAACCCTATTCTAAACAGTCCAAACTCTCATCACGTATCCATCTTCTTTCGTTCAACTACCAGGTGTAGTAGTATAAAACTGGAATCTCCCTATAGATAGTGCTCGCTATCAGTTTAAAGACCTGAAGGCCGCTTATGTAGCGCCATCTTCTCTCTCTAACAGTTGCCGAAGTTTGTCAACACACAATAACCTAAGTTTCATTAACCGGCATATTTTTTTATAACCTCAAACATGTGGAGTTTTGTGCCTACGAACTATGATTTGCGGACAGCATTGGTTTTCTGCTATCATTTGAAGAAAACTGCTGCGGAATCGCATAGAATGCTTGTCGAAGCATACGGTGAACACACTCTTGGCAAAACTCAATGCTTCGAGTGGTTTAAAAAATTTAAAAGTGGCGATTTTGACGTGAGAAACGAGGAGCGTGGGAAACCACCGAAAAAGTTTGAAGACGAGGACTTGCAAGCCTTATTGGATGAAGACGATACTCAGACTCAACAAGAACTCGCGGAACAATTAAATGTGACGCAAAAAGCAGTATCTCTTCGTCTGAAAGCTATGGGAAAGATTCAGAAAGTGGGAAAATGGGTACCGCATGAACTGAATGAAAGACAGCAAGAAAATCGAAAAACCACTTGTCAGATGCTACTCGTCAGATGTAATAGAAAGTCATTTCTTCGTCGAATAGTGACAGGTGATGAAAAGTGGATATATTTTCAGAATCCTAAGCGTCGTAAATCATGGGTGAATCCAGGCGAACCATCAACATCCACTGCAAGACCAAATCGTTTTGGAAATAAAACAATGCTGTGCGTTTGGTGGGATCAAAGGGGTATAATATATTATGAGCTACTAAAACCTGGTGAAACCGTTAACATTGATCGCTACCAACAACAAATGATCGATTTGAATCGAGCAATGCGTGAAAAACGACCGGAATATGCAAAAAGGCAACATAAAGTCAATTTGCTTCATGATAATGCCCCCTCACACACAGCAAAACGGGTCACGGATACGATCGAGGCGTTTAATTGGGAAATACTAACGCATGCGGCTTATTCTCCAGACTTGGCTCCGTCTGATTATCATTTATTTGCATCATTGGGACATGCACTCGCCGAACAACACTTCGATTCGTATGAAAATGTACGAAAATGGCTCGACAACTGGTTCGCTTCAAAGGAAGACTTGTTTTTTTGGCGTGGCATTCATAACCTACCGAAAAGGTGGGAAAAATGTATAAATTCCAATGGAGACTATTCTGAATAAAATATTTTTTATAATTTTCAAATAACAGACGTGCAATTTTTACAAAAAAATTCCGGTTTCATATTTCTACACCTGGTAAATGGATAATAGTATAATTATGGAAAAGGAGCTATAGGCGGAGACAGATATAGACATAGATTTGTATAGTTGATTATAAATATATAAATTTAATGAAGAAAAGAAAAAGGGAAAAAAAAAATATTGTCCAGATTATATCGTGTGTGGTCTCATTTTAATCGAAAAAATTTCAAGAATCAATTGGTAAAAGTTTAATATTTTTTCATCACATGATTATTTATTATAAAAGTATTCTTTCTTAAAACTTTCTTTTAGCCAAAAACCATTGCATAAAAGCAAGCGTAAGTATGCCACGTCTGAGGAGAACAAGTATCGCCCAGAGAATCGAAGCTAATAGACGACGAGTCCAAGCTCATCGGCAACGACAGGAAGAGTCTATATTTTATTCTCTTGCTCTTCCAAACATTACAGGGTATAATCAAAGTATGGTTGAAGTAGACCATGAGTTTAATGAAGAAATGTCAAGTATAAGGTTAATGACCTGCGAAAATTGCAAACGCTGCTATCCTGATATAATAAAGGCCGAATTCGACTTTTGTACAATTTGTTCGGATCCAAATAAACAATCAAGATTTACATCAGCGAATTTTATGGATCAAAGGGGATAATAAAAAATTGTTAGTTAATAGAAAAATTTATCTAGATAAGTAAATTCAATATTAGACTGATGAATCGAAGCGACTGTATGTCGGCTTTGAGTGAATTTAATTTATTATTAAAGTCTTGCTGTCAGCAACGCCCACGCTGATTGTTTAAAAAATGAATATTTTGTTGATAAACCGGGAGTCAGTTTGCAAAAACATTTATTCGGTGAGTGTCAGTTACGCTTCGCCTCGCTCAAACTCCACTGTGAGCAGTACTCCTAGTATAATTCCCTGCTGAATAGAGTTTCTGGTGCGCATGGACATCATATGTTTACAGACCGATATTACACCAGTTACGTTTTGGCGAACGAATTTCGCAAAATGAAGTGTCATTTGACTGGGACAATCATGCCCAATAGAAATCAATTGCCAGATGCAATTAGAAAAAGACAACTTCCAAAAGGAAAATTAATAATAGCTTACCGTAAAATGGATAATTTGGTTGTAGCGTGGAAAGATAAACGAATTGTTACGCTATTCACAAATTTTCATAAAGCGGCGATGAGTAACGTACAACGAACACTCCACCGTGGTGTTCAAACTATAGTTAGAAAGGCCGAAGTTGTCATAAATTATACAAAATTCATAAGCGGCGTTGACTTGACGGATCAGTATGCCTCAACCTACTGCTTTATGCGGAAATCGTTGAAGTGGTGGCGCAAATTATTTTTTTGGGGATTAGAAATTTCCATAATCAATTCCTATATTTTCTACAAATTAGTCAAAAAGCAGAGAAATGAGCGGCCACTTAACCACTTACAATTCCGGAAAATCTTAGTGATGCAGTTGAAAGGAGATTTTCGGCAGCAGCGACGACCTTCAACATCAACCGCCAACCTGGATGAGATTCGGCTTAATGAAAAAATTCACGTAAGGTAAAAGTACCAGTAGTTGACCATTTTCAGTTGACCAGTTAGCGTCTGGACCGGCTTATCGCGCATCCCGAAGCGATAAGCGCGCATTAATATACGGGCCGCATGGGCCCAAGAGTCAGTCGACAATAATCCGTCACAGTCAACGAGAATTCAATCAGCAACAGTTATAGTCAGTTACAGTCAGTCGAACGGTTACAGGTATTGCCTAACAATAATAGACAGATTTTCTCGATGGCCAGAAGCAATACCCTTACGAGATGTCACAGCAGAAACAATAGTAACAGAATTTTCTAATACATGGATTGCAAGATATGGATTGCCAACAACAGTTACTACAGATAGAGGTCCACAATTCGAATCTTGCCTGTTCCAATCTCTTATGAAATTAACTGCTTGTAGAAGAATACATACAACGGCATATCATCCGGCATCAAACGGAATTATAGAAAGATGGCACAGGTCTCTGAAAACAGCCATTGCGTGTCATCAAGCCAAAGATTGGACAGAGGTGCTACCAACAGTACTCCTTGGTTTACGCACTAGTTTTAAGCTCAACATACAGGCTTCGGCAGCGGAAATGTTATTTGGAAAGCCATTAAGACTGCCAGGAGAATTTTTTGCAGACGAGGAACTACCGGCAGATACACAGTTATTTTTACAAAAATTCAGAGAATACATCAGGGGAATCAGACCAATTCCTACATCGCATCACCACAAAAGGAAAACATTCATTTTGAAAGATCTATATACGTGCACACACGTGTTCGCACGTATTGAGGCTGCACAAAGACCTCTTGAACCCATCTATGACGAATCATACCAAATTTTAAAAAGTGTGACCGATAAGGTATTTACAGTAAATGTTAAAAATAATCCTATTAACATTTCCACAGAAAGATTGAAACCAGCGTTCATGGAGACAAACTCTGCGGATGAGCAAGCATCTCAAAACATTCCATTACGCACCTATTCAAGGCCTAATCCAAGGAATGTGGAATGTTTGGAAGGGGGTGGTGTGGCGACCCCACATTTAACCCGCAAGAAGCGAGTACTCTGGAGGAAGGAAGATGGCGGCGAATGAGTAACGGTCGTAGCGAGATCTGTCCTTCTTTTGTTGGACTTTTGGTTGGTTTTGGGTGAAGTGCTGTTCGGAAAACTGATGGAGTAGAAGGCTAGTGTGGTGCAGTTGTGTTTTTTGATTGGAGGGAGGCGGTAAGTCACTGGGAAGGGAGTTTTCTGATTGAAAGTTGCACGTTCCCCTGGTGGAACAAAAGCCAGGGGAATCGTTGAGGGGAGGGGGGTATTAAAGAAGAAGTTAGAGGCCGAGTAGAAAATGTGACCGTGAGAAAAGTAGCAAAAGAGGCTGAGGAGGAGTTTGGTGTATCGGGAAGAGGAATTTCGGAGGAAGAAGCGCAGGAAGGAGATAGTAAGGATATAGGAAGAGATGAAGCGTGTGAGGAGGATAGAGAAGTCTTCAGGGAACTCAGGAGGCATTGGTCGTTGGAGTATCTAAATGAAGAGGAAGAGATGGTAATGCAATGCACAGTTAAGGAGCATAGAAGAGAAAAATATGGTTTAAATGTGGAAAAAAAAAAGTTAGGAAAAGGAGAGAGCGGGAAGAACGTAAAAAGAGAGCAAAGGAGATAGAGAGACAGGAAGAATTGAGGGAGAGGATGGAAGGAACGGAGAAGAAGAGGGCCAAGGAGAGCGAAGGATATGACGTAAGTGGTGTGAGGAGAGGGTCAACCAATGAGTGGATTGGAATGTGAAGATAGTTGTAGGGAACGAAGGCTGGTAGCAATGGTTGAGGAGTCGACGGTGGTGCTAGAGAAGAAGAGGCGGGAGCGTGGGAGACTAAGTGTGGGAAGTGAAAGTAACGGCCATTATTTGAGTGACTTGGAAGCGAGAAGCGTTGGTGAAAGGAGATCGGAAGAAATTGTTGGAGATATTGAAGTCGAGGGTCCAGTAGAAGAGCTAACAGGTATTGATAGAAACTGTAATAATGTTAGAATTAGTAGTAGAGGTTACACAGAGAGTGAAGAAGGAATTGATGCGAATAGAAGAGAAGATCGGAACATGCGCGTGGATGAACACGTGGCGGAAAAGACTTTGGGAGGAGGAATGGAGGGTAGGGTTGAAAGGAGAAAAGGTAGGGAATGGAGAGTGGGTCAGTATGAGGAGGATTTTAAGGGGGAGAAATATGTGGTTTTAGTTGTCTTGAGGAATAGAAATATTGGCAGGACTACTAAAAGAAATAATTTTATAAAATTATGTAGAATAGTATCGAGCTGTGGTGTTCGTATAAGTTCTATAAAGATGATTGGATTTAATAGGGCGGAAGTGACAACTAGGAAGAGGGAAGAGGCGAACGAGGTACTTAGACGCTTTGGAAGGAAAGAAGGTGCTGTTGTGGCGTTTTTACCGAAAAGGATGGCGTTTATGAGAGGAATAATACATGAATGGGAAGACTCAGTGGAGGATTTAAAGGACGAGGCGATGCCGGGACAGGGTGTGTTTGAACTTGAAAGAATGAAGAGGAGCAGAATTGTGAATGGGAAAGTGGAGTTTGTACCTCTAAGGTCAATTTTGATTACCTTTAGAGGATGTGTATGGCCTACGAGATTTTTAATTGGACAGGGACATGTGGGTATCAAAATTGAGTCCTGTGTAGAACCCGTAAAACAGTGTTTTAGGTGTTTGAAGTTCGGACACTATCAGGCGGTGTGCAAAGAGAGGGAAAAAAATGCTTTGTGTGTGGGAAGAGAGAACATGGGGCATGCGACAGAGACTTGAAGTGTGTTAATTGTGGGGGAGGACACGGTGCTCTTGCAAGAAGATGTTGGATGTGGCAGAAGGAGGCTGCCATCAAGAAGGTGATGGCATATCGGAACGTAGAATTTGAGACGGCAAGAGGAATAGTGGCTAGATCATTAGGCGAACCTGAGCCTGATAGAATGGAAATGAAGAGAAAGGAAGCAACGACTTCCCAGTGCTAACAAGAATCAAGAAGAGAGAAATATGGGAGGAGAAAGAAATCCCGATCGAGAAGGAGTTAGAAAACGTAAGAATAGGAGAGGAGGAAATGAATAGGAACAGAGGAATAGCAAGAGGAAAGGAAAGGTCGAGTGACGTGGTGAAAAAGACGAATGATGGAATAAAAGAAATACCAGTGGGGATGGAAAATGAAGAATTGTGAACGTATGTTCACAATTTTTCTCCAGATTTTTCTATCTATTAAGAACTACAATACATGGGCAGAGACAAAGGTGCTGTTGGTGGCACAGATCCGTCGAATGGTGCCGTTCGCAAGGATGTTGCGGGACGCAGCCTTATATGAGGCAAAACCAGGGCAGTCCTTAGGGGACTATTGTTTCCAGAAAATCAACATGATTCGGCGGTTGAATTTGGATTTGGGCGACGAAAGGATCATTGATATGGTCGTTTTCGGGGTGCCTGACGAAACAATCGCTAGGACGTTGCGGTCAACGAAGTTAGATGATCCGAACGATTTATATGCATGCATGTGCACTATGGGAAACATGCCGGGAGTAGAAGACAAAAAGAAGAGTAGCGCTGTGGTCGCGATGTCAAGGCCGGCGCAGAAGGTGGTCTAAAGAGGCACTAGATGTTTCAATTGCGGCAAGGCGAGGCACATGGCGCGAGAATGTAGGAGGCCGAAGATTGAATGCAACCTGTGCAAGAAACAGGGTCATCGGCGGGAATTTTGTAATCAGAAAGAGGTAAATGTTGTTCAGATTACTAAAGGGGTGTCCAATATTTTTCAAGTAAAGAGTCGGGTAAATGGGCATAAAGTAGAAACGTTGGTAGATACGGGGAGTGCGTGTACTGTAATTCACGCTTCTGTGATTAAGAAATTTTTGATTAAAACAAAATTCGTGAAAGATATGGTTTTCAAGGGGTTCGCAGGTCAGCCGGTTGTAATAAGTTAAATTGCACCGGTTACGATTAGAATACAGAGCAATACTGCGTTATGGCTTGCGCAGTTGGACGCGCAATTCGCGTTAAGGAATATAACTCAGGACGAGACCAAATACTGGCACGTTGTAGCGCAACTGGACGCCAAAACTGCCGAAGAAATAGAGGACATTCTATTAAACCCCCCGGTAGACCGAAAATACGAAAAATTGAGGACCGAATTCATAGCAAGGCTTTCCACATTTAAAAATAGGAGAATCCAAAGGCTTCTTGACCACGAGGAAATGGGGGATTGGAAGCATTTGCAATTTCTCCGCCATCTTCGTATTTTGGCGGGCTCATATGTACCGGAGGATTTACTAAAGACGCTGTGGGCAAGTAGGCTGCCTACTACTATTCAGTCGGTGCTAGCGGCTCAGAATGGCATGGAGATGGATAAATTATCGGATCCTGTAATAGTGCACGGATCGTGTGTTCAGACTTTTATAGCCCGCACTGTTATATCACAACTCATCGTTGTGAATTATATTATTAAACTCTTATTGTTGAATTTAAACGCAGTGAACTTATTTTACCCCTGCCCACGTCGATAATGTAGAGATTGCTTTTCCCAGAAGCAAAACTCTACACCCTTGTGGCAACACCTACTTCTGTTCAACCGTCACACCGAAGGGTACATTTTTCTCCCGCCTAATTTGATATTTTTTCCTGGAAGGGTTTTTCCCTCGGGAAGGGACACTCACTTCCTTGGAAAGCGCGCTGGCGAGTAGACGCTTCGCAGCGAAAAAGTTTATATTTAATTCGCGAACTATTTTTATATTTATGTGCAATAGTAATTTTTGTAAAAGTATTATATTATCAACGTTATGAACATTTAGACAATTTAGAATAAACATTTTTTGAACTCTTTACATTGGTAAATCGAGTGTTCATTTTTATTTCGATTACCTTTAGTCGATAAAGTGGGAGTCCTGCTCTGATCAAGGCCCTCACATTTGTTAACCCGCGACTCTTAAACACGCAAAATAAGTTCGCGAGTGATTTTCGAAAAACAGCGATAGTGAAAAGCGATGCAGAAAAATGGCACTTTCACGCTCTCCACCAAGGGACGCGGTCTCGCACAAAATGGCGAACAAAAAAGAAGGGTCAACCTCCACCGAACCCGCCATTAATGCGGCGCCCGTGCAAAAGCTTCCGCCCTTTTGGGAAGGAAAATCCAGACGTCTGGTTTGCGCAAGTCGAAGCAACGTTTGATTTGGCGCGAATTACTAGCGATGAGACAAAATATCGGCAGGTAGTCATACGGCTGCACCACGAGGTGCTACCTTTCATCGCTAACGTCCTTACATGCCCGCCAGCGAAAGGAAAATATGAAGAAGTAAAACCCAGAATCGTCAATGCGTTTGACGAATCATCGGAATCGAAGTTGCTGTTGGAATATACAAAAATCAATCACTCGTTAAACCGTCGTAGCTTATTTTAAAGGCAAGGTATAAACATCCTGTCTAATTAGGAACGCGACGAACTGCGTGGTCCAAGACGGTCCTTCTAGTGTAAGCATGCTGAGATATACAAAAGTATCAATGAAGCATGGGACCTCTCGAGCACGAGGAAAAACGGTCCGAGGATTAGTCTTAAAAGCGCACGTCTCGAGTAAAGATCTACAAAGAGTTCACTAGTTCATTTTCAAAATTAAATTTAATTATTGTGTTTTATTTGAACATATAACACCTAGCTTCCATAATCCCAATAGGTTATGGGCCCAGGCATATAATTTAAGTGTTAATAGTTGTTGAAGTAAGCGAAAATTCATGCCCAAATATGGTAAGGTTCGGGCCCTTACTAGGGTTATAAATTATGTCGGGAAAAACCCAGGGTCAACTATGCAGTTCTGCTTTACTGCTGACCTTTTGGGACAGCTTGACTTTTTCAGTCAGTTCGACAAGCGAGTCGGTATAGGCAGGACATACCTGGTTCAGTCCGTTTTACACATTTTTCCTATTTTAATATTAAAGTACAGTATTCTAAACTGGTTTCTTTATTAAATAATCCTATCCTCGTCATAACCTCAACAATAGTGAATAGTGCAAAGTGACATTTAAAACTATATAAAACTTTATATTAGAATAAGTGTGTGTGTACGTGTGTCAGTATATATGTATATATCATAAACATGAGTGAAGAAGTGAAAACAACTAAGCGCAACATCAAGCCTTTCGACGGCGAGAAATACAGTATTTGGAAGTACAGAATTCGTGCACTTTTGGCGGAAGAAGATGCTCTAAGGGTTCTGGACGAACTGCCCCCAGCTTTCATGGACAATGAATGGAAACGGCATGAAAGAATTGCGAAGGGGATAGTCATTGAATTCTTGACAGATTCGATGTTGTGTTTTGCGACGGAAACTGACACGGCGAGAGACATTTTCATAAAATTAGATTCTATTTACGAAAGAAAAAGTTTGGCAACACAATTGGCAATAGAGAAGAAATTATTATGTTTTAAATTTAAAGAAGATACACCGCTTTTAAAACATCTAGTATTATTTGACGAGATGATTGTTGAACTACAGGCCGCGGGTGCTACTATCAATGAAATGAGTAAGGTGGCAAGATTATTGTTAACATTGCCAAATTCATATGATCCGCTGGTTACCGCGATTCAAACGCAAGCGGATGAAAATTTAAGCCTTGCGTTTGTTAAAGTCAAGTTATTAGATTATGAAGTTAAATTACGTAATGAGAAAGCAGAGACAAGTGCGAAAGTGTTACAAGTAGAAGCGAGAGCAGATAACAGGAAATTTAAGAAGAACAAGGCTTTTAAACCAAGTTTTAAAAGGAAAAATTATCAACCCAATCACAACTATAGAAGTAAACGAAGCGGTAAAACCCATGATAAAAAATGTGATCACTGTGGTAGGAGAAATCACGAGAAGAAAGACTGTTTTTATTATCGACAGAATTCGACAAATGCGGACTATTACCATAGTGCGCAAAATATGCAAGTGCAAGGACCAAGTGGTAGTGGTTTTGCTTTTATGATTGGGGCGAAAACTTTTGGGAATACAAATAACAAAGGATCATCGCAAGTAGATTTTATTATCGATTCTGGGGCTACAGACCATATAATCAATGACTTGGACATTTTTACAACGTACACGACCATGGAAAAGCCATTAAAGATTTCCATAGCGAAGAAAGGAGAGGCCATCGTCGCGGAAAAAATAGGCACCGGCAAGGTTTCAACTAATTTAGGCGTGACCGGCACCCTCGAGAGAGTATTGTATGCACCGGAGGTACCGTATAATTTATTGTCAGTGCGCCGAATCCAGGAAGCAGGAATGAGTGTTATCTTCTACAAAACTGGAGGCGTGACAATTAAAGGAGGTGGTAAGACTGTGCTCACTGGTAAGTCAAAAGAAAATATAATATGCGTAACTTTTACAGTTGATAAAAATATGTATAGTAAAACATATGCAAATAGTACAACTGTATTAAATGCATATAAAACTTGGCATGAACGTTTAGGTCATATTGGAAATTCTAAATTCTTAAAAATTAAACAAAATAATTTGGTACAAGATACAGAATTAATAAATAGAATCAATCCAACAGAAGACCTTTGTGAAGCTTGTATATACGGTAAACAAGCACGTTCGCCTTTCTCGAAAAATAGAGATAGAAGCCATGTCACACGACCTTTGTTCGTTATTCACTCTGACGTATGTGGGCCAATAAAACCATCAACAATAGACAATAAAAATTATTTTGTTACTTTTATTGACGAGTTTACTCATTACACGGTCGTTTATCTTATTACACTGAAATCAGAAGTGTTTAAAGTCTTCCAAGACTTTGTAGCAAAAAGTGAAACACACTTTAATTTAAAAATAGCATATTTAAATTGTGATAATGGGAACGAACACTTATCTAATGAATTCAAAGCATTTTGTGTACAAAGAGGTATTCAATATCACTTAACAGTACCATATACGCCACAGCAAAATTCCATAGCAGAGAGAATGAATAGAACTCTTTTGGAAAAAGCTCGGGCGATGATTCACGGTGCTGAAATAAGCAAAGATTTTTGGGGAGAAGCTATATTAACAGCAGCTTATATAATTAATATAACCCCAAGTAAAGCTATTGCGGAAAATAAAACTCCCTTCGAACTTTGGCATAATAAAAAACCAAAATTAAATGGTTTAAGAATCTTTGGTAGCACTGTTTATATTCACGATAAAAATAGGCAAAGCAAGTTTGATAAAAAATCGTTTAAAGGAATTTTTATTGGATACGAGAAAAACGGTTATAAAATATTAAACGTGAATAATGGAAAATTTATTATAGCGCGTGATGTTATTTTTGATGAAGTTAATTTTAAAAATTCAAGACCTCCTATGTACACAAATAAGAAGGAGATCCCTATACAGAAGGAGTTTGAGTTGATTAAGTCTTTAAGGCAGGAAAGAAGAGGGGAAGAAAAGGTAGGAGAGAAAGAAGAGGAGAGAGGACGTAGACTCTTTAGCGAGGTGACAATGGCAAGAGGGGTTGGAGGTAGCAATTTGGAAGAAGAGGATTGGTGGCAGGGAGCTTGTGGAGGAGGAGCGGTGAGAAGAAGGAAGGAAGAGGAGAAGAATATGGATGTAGGTGCTAGAGGAAGAGATAACAGAGTACCTGCGTGTTTCAATGAAAAAACTGATGGATACGCTGTTGATAATCGATATTTGTGTAAGGAATGTAAGGAGAAGGTTGATAGGCTGGAGAAAGAGAAGAGAGGGAGAAGGAGAGAGGGGAGGAAAGTGCATTGCAGATCCTAAGGATCATCTGATGGTGGGTGAGGAGCCAGAAGGAGAATGTGAGTATGAGATGTTATACTCCGCTTTGAATAAAAATGAGATGGAAAAGGAAAGGAGAAGGATAAAGAGAGAGAAAGAAAGGAATAGGGAATGGTTGGTGGAGATGGAGAAGAAGAGAGATGATGATTTCATGGAGGAGCTCATTAAAGTACTGCAGGAGAAGAATTTAGAGGGGCGTTTTCACGATATCGTTAGGACAAGGAAGTATAGGCAGAGTAGGATGGTGCTTCCAGACCCAGATGAAGACTGGAACGCGATTTCGGCGCCCCCTTTTGAGATGACGATAGACAGGAGGACCAAAGAGAGACTAGATAGAAAGGCAGCAAGGGAGAGAGAGGAGTTAAGAAGGAAGAAATTGGAGAAAGAAAAAGAGGAGGAGCTTTTCCGTAGTACGTATAGCGTATATGTAAGAGCACGGAAAATGAGGTTGAGTGATGTGAGAAAAGAGAATTTTTGTATGTCTGTTTTTTTTTTATAACCTTTATATTGAGTAGTTTTTGTCTTGTGAAAAGTGGAAAGAGTAGGAGGATTTTTGTATGTAGTGAAAGGGTTTGCGTTTCCCTGATGCCCACCACTGGTGGCGCTGGCGTTTCTATAGCGTAGCGTCGTTATAGCGCGTCTTACCTCGTGCGATTCGCGTGTTCGTATCTGTATCAAAATGTTGAGAATAGTTTTTGTGTATCTTCTATTATAAGTTATATTATCATTATAATAAAGCCTAATACTAGTACTACAACCTGTTGTGACTTCCCACTTCATGTAGTGAGAGTATAAAAACCAAAAAGTTGTTCCTAATTAAAAGAGACTGTGCAGGCTGTGTAGGACAATTACTTTCATAATTTCTCATATCATTTAAACGGGACAAAGATTTTTTCTACTTTAGACTTAGCCCGCGCTTATCACCAGATTCCTATCGCATCAGAAGATCGTCCGAAAACAGCGATAATAACGCCGTTCGGTTTATTTGAATATAATGTAATGACGTTCGGACTTAAAATCGCAGCACAAACTTTCTAGCGTTTTATGGATGCTGTGCTCCGCGGTTTAGATTTCGCGTTTTGTTACAGTAACGGACAAAAGTTTAAACGATCATTTACAAAACGAATTGCAAACATCTTATATGCATATTGTTCTTCTGTTCGACTTGTTTCTTTCCAATAACATAGCTTTATATTTGACCTTAGTAACCACAGATCGTCAATTCTTAAATGCAAACAATTTAGGAGTTATAACAGTTAGTTGTCGCTTAGCACCCATAAACAGTGAACATTAGTTTAAGACGATCTGTGTGAAAAGTGAGTACACATACAGTTTTCGAACATTTTGCTACTGGAATGTCAAAATCATTGTTTAGTGTACCTTTTATTGCTTAAAATTCATTTAGGTGCGAACAGACTATGGGTAAATCAAAGAATTTATTTGAAAACGAAAGGGAGCTAATCGTAAGGCTGCAAAAGCAAAATAAAACCTTCACCGAAATAGTCGATATAATGAATCGGTCAGAAACAGCTTGTAAGCAACCATGGTACAAATTTTTACTATGTGCAACGCGCGAGTTTATAAAATTACTAAGGGAAGGTGGAGGCTATACGTGCCCCAGGATTTGCGATATGAAATTGTATCCGAAGCGCACCGAGCATTATCGCATCTCAGAATAGACAAAACCCTCGCTAAGGTGAAGGAAGAATATTATTTTCCAGGAATACGCGCCTTCGTTACGAATTATGTTAACCGATGTATAAATTGTTTGTATTGTAAGGCGTCAGGCAGAAAGCAGGGTTTTCTTCATCCACTTGATAAGGGTAGCACACCGTTCCACACGGTGCACATGGACCGTCTGGGCCCATTGCCGACGACCGAATTAGGAAATAAATACGTGGCAGCGATCCTGTGCGGTTACAGTAAATACGTAGTGTTGAAGGCAGTCGCGGACGTAGGAACAGCGTTTACTGCGCACAATTTTGAGAAATTTTGTAAGGATACGGACATCCAGCACATTAAAATAGCGACAGGCGCACCACGAGCGAACGGCCAAGTAGAGCGTGTCAATAGCGTTATTTTGAGTTGCCTATCGGCAACCACGGAATCGGTCAATGGAGAAAATTGTGTGAAGTGCAGTGGGCAATTAATAGCTCCCAGCACAAAATAACGAAACAGACTCCGTATGATATCGTTTTTAACCATAAAGTTATAGGGTTACGCGACAATCCACTAACGCGAGAAATCCGTCAGTTAAACGAAACAATAAGCGCGCGGGAAGCGCACACCGAAGTTTCGGCGTTGCTCGAAAAAAATAGAGAAACTCAGCGCAGACAGTTCGATAAGGGAAGGCACGGCAGTTTGAGGTAGGCGATCTAGCGTTAGTAAGAACCGAGCCGACTGCAACCGGAGAAAGCAGGAAGCTGCAGCCGAAACACCGCGGTCCGTATGAAATTACCCAAGTGTTAGGAAATGACCGATATGTCGTGCAGGACATAGAGGGAGAAAAGCAAAGTCAAAAGATATACAGCGGAATATGGGCCACAGATCGATTAAAGTACATTTGCAGCGTAAAAGATTACAAGAATCGCGCAACGACGCGCACTCGAGACATACGTAATGTCGCCGACGATGAATGATTCGCGTGTACAAAAAACCTAGAGCGTAGTTTCTAAGATATAAAATATGTATGTGGTGCAGGGTATACGTATAATATAATGCATGTATAAACGATGAAATAGATTGTAAGCCGTGAAATGTATTATCAACGCGAAATTAAATGTAGTGCGCCGTCGTGGGCGACGGATCAGCAGGAATGACCGAATGTGGCGTTTGAAATAGGCGCCGAGCGTGAGTGGCAGGGATGCGTGCGAGGAGCGGGAGAGAGTGAGTACGAGCAGCATGTGAAACGGAGCCACGGCGAGTAGACGTGTGAGAGAGGTTAATAAAGTTTTTAGATTTTTGGCGACTGATCTTGAGTACTTCCTACAGTATTATTTTCAGATGAATTGAAATTTAATCGCGTCTGTTCTGACGGGATACGGTACATTAGACGTCGAATTAGCGAAAGTTTGAAACCACAATGCGTTTTAAATACTCTTAAACATGGTGGTGGAAGCGTTATGGTTGTGGACCAGAAGCGACCCTGGTCCGATATGTCGTGTCAATAGAATTATGGATCGCTTTCAGTACATAGACATACTGAAGAATACAATGTTGCCTTTTGCACACAACAAAATGGGAGATGATTTTATTTTTCAAAATGATAATGATCCGAAACATACAGCTCAGGTTGTGAAACAGTTTCTTCAAGAAAAAAATATTACCGTCCTGCCGTGGCCATCGCAATCACCGGACATTAATCCGATCGAAAACTTGTGGAGCATCGTAAAAAAGACGGTACAAGGCTGTAAACCGAAAAATTTAAAAGAACTTTATTCTACAATTGAAACAGCTTGGAATAATATTACGGTAGATCAATGTAAAAAATTAATAGACGACAAGTTCGGTACAATACCTGGGGTACCTTATAGATGAAGAGGGAATCAGACCTGAACCGGAAAAAGTCCAATGTATTAGCGAGTATCCACAGCCAAAAACAATAGAGTAATTACGCCGATTTTTAGGCATTTTAAACTTTTATAGACGTTTTGTTAAAAGTGCTGCAATCATACAAGCTCCTCTGCATACATATTTAGTAGTGGTTAAAAAGCGCGACAAGCGTATGATTGAATGGACACCAGAAGCAGTGAATGCATTCACTGAATGTAAGACGTCATTGGCAAACGCAACACTGTTGGTACATCCAATTGACAACGTACCATTAGTTTTAGCTACAGATGCTTCAGATTCTGCAATAAGTGCAGTGCTGCAACAAGAGGTAAATGGTAAATGGGAACCCTTGGGATTTTTCTCAAAGAAATTTATCCCACGAGAAATTCGCTACAGAAATTTTTAAAGCTATTGCGACATTGCAGGTAGCAATATTAGGCCATATGTACCAACAGTGTCGAGGATGCAAATTTTTAACAATGTCCATAATGTTTCACATCCTAACGATAGAACGACCAAGAAGCTGATTGGCAGCAGATTCGTGTGGCCCAAGATGAATAAAGACATTTTGCACTGGGCTAGAACCTGTATTCCATGCCAACGCAGCAAGGTCGGCAGGCATATAATTAATGCTCCATAGCATATGGTTGTTCCAGAGAACCGTCTTAAGCACATACATTTAGACTTAGTAGGTCCATTACCTCCAAAATACGGTTACATGTACTGTTTTACAATGATTGATAGATTCTTCCGGTGGTCTGAGGCGGTACCAATTAAAGACATGACAGCCAAAACTGTTGCTGGATTATATTTTGGATTATATTTTGCAATACTTGGATCTCTAAATTCAGAGCTCCAGCTACGATTACAACCGATAAAGGTTCTGTGTTCAAAGGAGCACTTTTTCAAGCTCTCACTAATTTAATTGGGTGTAAACATATCCTTACTACAGCGTATCATCCAGCTTCAAATGGAATGGTAGAGAGATGGCACAGGTAATTAAAAGCAGCCATTATCAGTCATGAAAATAATAATTGGACAGCAGTTTTATGTACAGTTCTATTGGATTTATGCACAAGCTTCAAACAAGATATTCAGGCAACAGCAGCAGAAATGCTGTATGGTGTACCCCTTGGACTGCCAGGAGAATTCTCCGTCGACACACAAGCACAGGACAATTTTAGTTTAGATAGTTTTAGAGGTTACATGCGACAGATCAGACCTAGACAAACGCCACACCACGATAGACGGAAACATTTCACTTCTAAGACTTTACATGACTGCACACACGTTTTAATTCGAATTGATGCTGTTAAGAAACCTCTGGAGCAACCATATGAAGGACCTTATAAGATTATAAAGCGTGTCACGGATACCACATTTTTAGTAGATGTTAAAGGGAATCAAGTCGTGCTTTTGACGGAATGGTTGAAACCGGCATTCGTCGAAAAAGATGCTCATAACCTCGCAAATACGTATTCTAGAGTTGTATCGTCTGCTCTTTCTGACAGATCGAGCGACTTGGAGGTGTGGCGACACCTACTTCCAGCGTAAAAGCGCAACGAAGAGTGCATTTCCGCACGTAGTGTCTTTCTCTCGTGAAACGCTCAGGCGACGTGACGTATTTTGTAATTATTGAGTTTTCGTAAATCCTCGCAATTTTTATAGTAGTGCGCGGAGCATTAGTACAAGCTATTTAACCCGCACAGTTTTAGTTGTAACTAGTGTTGTTAAGTATATTTGTAAAATATAGTTATTCAGTTTAAATTCAGTGGACTTATTTACTCCTTTTCTCACGTCGGTAAAGTAGAGTTCCCTATTTACTGGAGCAGAACTCTACAGAGGGGGGGTAGTGTGGCGACACCTACTTCCATTCAACCATCCCGCTGAAGGGTACATTTTTCTCCCGCCTAAATTATATTTTTTTCCTGGAAAGGGTTTTCCCTCGGGAAGGGAAACTCACTTCCCTGGAAAGCGTATTGGCGAGTAGTTGTGTAGTAAGAGCATTATATTATTAACACTATAAACATTTGGACAATTTAAAATAAACCTAAACTTTAAGCTCTTTACATCGATAAATCGAGTGTTCATTTCATTTCGATTACCCGTAGTCGATAAGGTGGGAGTCCTGCTCTTACCAAGGCCCCCACACCCCCGTGCGCCTGGTTAGAAAAGCGCCGGAAAACGAAAATCAGTGGCATTAGCGGCGATGGGCGACGCTAAAACAGAAGTTTGTCGCCTTTTTGTGTCGGATTCACGGACTGAAACGCGGTACCTCGTAGATACAGGCGTCGACGTAAATAATAAACCTTTAGTGTGATTGCACAACGTTAAGAACCCCGCATCTAAAATAATGAGGTGGTGCATTAGATTAAATGAATACGATTATACTGTGGTGTACACACCTGACAGGATTAATGCTAACGCTGACGCGCTCTCACGAAATCTGGTCAATGCTGATTCCAGTCCTAACCCTCCATCCCAAACCGTACGGTTTGGCATGGATTTTAATTTCGGTTTGCGGGGTCTGGAGGGAGTGCTCATTAGCGCTATTTGTCGAGAATGAATTACTTGTGGCTACTTCATTCCTGGCACGCGGGAAAGCAGCGGCTGAACAAAACGAGGTCACTAGTAAAATGCAAAAGGTTGAATTTAGAAATGTTATCATCAGAGAGTTCGCGTAAGTCTAATGTGGGATTACCCCACTCAAGTACCTCTGTGCTCGAAGTGCAGTTTGTGCCATCACAGGGGTATGATTCCCGTGGAAGTGATATGTTATTTTCACTTCGATCGGTAGAATCGGGTGGGCGAGTAATGAGGTCACAGCAGAGTATGCTGGGCCGGCCGTGAAATTCCACCCCAGAAGTTACATGCGGATGCGGCGCGGTTTTGTGGATTTGGAAGGAACATTGAATTGCCCAGTGCGGCGTGATTTTGTGGAATTTAAGGAAACATTAACTTGCCCAGTGCGCCATGATTCGCGCTATACCGGGTTGTCCAACGTGGATTTACGCGCTTCTCCCGAGCAAAGTCCAGCGTGCGTGGATACGTGCTTACATGATACTTCTTTTGTGGAGTCAGACGGACCATTGAATTGCCCAGTGCGCCATGATTCGCGCTATGTCGGGTTGTCTAGCGTGCATTTACGCGCTTCTTCAGAGCAAAGTCCAGCATGCGTGGATACGTACTTACATGCTACCTGTCCTAAGGGGTATGCTGTCTCACAAATAAGGCCGGTAGAGTCGGACGAGGAAGTTGGTACGAAGTAGTGTGCAGTTGACGGAGGTAATCAGCGTGAGCAAGCTCGCACAGGGAATCCTAAGGAAGTAGTGACTTCGATAGAAATCTCTGTAAAAAAATAAATGGCAGTGGGAAATTTTAATAATATTAACAGTAAGAATGATAGTTAAAGTAAAGTTCTGATCGGTAATGTGGATAATGCAATAGATAGACCTACGGTATCCAGTTCCTCCTTACCTGCTATACTTAATGTAGAAGATAATCTTTTTATGCGTCAAGACAACCTTGTCCATTTTATTCCTTTAAGTTGTGATGATACTTCCCAGACCATTGTGGGGTTGTTAAGTCGAATTGGTTTTTCGTCAGATTAGATGCAGCAGTATCAAATTGAACTTGGCGATGCTATGATTTTCTTGCACGATAAATATTCTGTTTACCTATTGTTTTATAAAAATGAACCTCAGGATGAATTAGATTTTAGCCATATCGAATTCTTATTAAAATCGCTAGAAACACTTCTCAACACTTTGGGTTCTAAAACCTTCAGCCTTTTAGTAGATTCGAATAGGTTTAATGCTTCTGAACGGAATGATGTCACAGGAGTACTTAAGCAAATTTTCAATAGTTCGGAATATGTGATTACCTTGTGTGTTGGTGAGGTTGAAGTTCCGTTAAGGTCAAGACGACCGCAGATTATTCAGGAGTATCATAATTCGGTAATAGAAGGTCATAGAGGTAGTTATAAATTGTATCAGCTTATTCGTGAGCGTTTTTATTGGCCAGACATGGCGAAAGAAATTGCAGAGTTCGTTCCTCGAAGAGCTCCTCAGAAAGCTCCTCGAAAAGCTTTTGAAAAGATTCAAATGGACATAGCTGGACCGCTACCTGTAACCAGTAAAGGCAATCAATACTTACTCACTATACAGGATAATCTTACAAAGTATTCTGATGCAATACCTTCAAAAACAATAGATACAGTAACAGTCGTTCATGCTCTCCGAGCAGTTCATTAGTAGGTTTGGTTGCTCACGGGTAATTCACACTGACCAGAAAAAAATTTTACCAGTCAGGTAATGAAGAATTTTTGTAGGATTTTCAGGATACAAAGAATACTTGTACAGCTTCCCTTTACACCAAAAGGAATTGGGATGATTGGATAAGATTTTACATATTCTCGTATAATACCTCTGTACATGAGGCCATAGACTTTACTCCCCATGAGTTGGTTTTCGGTGTTGAAGCTAATATTCCTTCTGAATTTACCAAGGGGCAAGCACCTAGAACCTTTACACAACATTTTGATGAACTCTTTATTAAAATTACTACCACTCAGTCTATTGCAGCTCGTAATCTGAAAAAAGCAAAACAAAGGAGGAAAAATTATTATGATAAAACGCTTAATCCGTGTAAATTTAATATAGATGATGTTGTATACCTAATTAAAGAACCTAGAAACTCAAAGTTTGATTGTGATTGGATAGGCTCTTATAAAATAAATGGAATATTTAATGATTTAACAGCGGAATTAGAATTAGGAAAAAATAAATTCAAAATAGTACATACCAATAAACTTAAATTAGCGCATATTAGGTTAAATGATTCTGTTGAAAGTGATTAAAAAGCAAGTAAATTGTTCTGTGCTGTGTGTCATATTGCCATTAATTGTTAATTATTGGAGTTGGTACCTTAAATTAATGGTTTTATTGTTATATATTCTGGACAATATTAATATTTTACTTTAGTTTGTGTGGTTATGTTCGTTCTCTAAACCATGTTACGGATTTTTGTGCAAGATTATTATAGGTGTATGGAGTGAAAGCGTAAAATGAATTATTACAAATACTCACTTTCGTTTTGGCGTGTTGATCTGAGCGAAAAGCTGTTTTATGAAAACAGCTTTTTGAATAAGGGGAGAGGTATAACGTGAACGCACATGGAGTACGTTTCCACCGGGGGTTCAAATCGGGTTAGAATTCAGTTGCCTTGCCCGCTTCCACCAGAGCAAAGTTACGTTGGAGTTGGGGCAGGGTTGAACATTACCAACTGCACAAACTTAACTACCATATTCTGACATGTAAAGGTTATATTACCAAAATGGATCGGAGAGCAACATTAATTTTATAATATCAAAATAACATTGTAAAAAAGTAATGAAGTAATAATAACCTTGCCTACACCAATTAATACAACACGCGATACACAATGCACTTTGGATTTGTTATGTTGGCAACATGAACTCGACTCTTGTCGTTTCCACCGAACCCCAATTCAATGCTGCCCTAAAGTTTTATAGGGTAGAGTTCAACTAAACCTTTGGTGTTTCCACCGTAAGAATGCTCACCCCAACCCGACTCTAACCTGATTTGAACCTTCGGTGGAAACGTACTGATTGATCCGCATCGCAGATCTCCGCCAAGCGCAGAACGAACAGACGAATTTTGTATTTCATACGTTCCAGTTCGCTCTTATTAAAATACTTTGTCACTTACTGAATAAATAGTTGGACTTTGTCTTTTTCATTAATTTCTGCACACCGTGAGCAGAGCGCCACATCTTGAATTCCCTAGACCGCAACGGTACACGCAACAGTTGTATTTCTTCAGGATATGTTAGGAAGTTTTTAGCGTAGTTTGATTTTTAAGAAGTGCTATGGGCGTTTGAATTAAATTAAACAGAAGAAAAACAAACAAACTAATTAATATTTAAAAATAAATTTAATAAATGTGAACAATTAAATTAAATTAGACAAAATCAACTTTTAAACTAATTAAACTATGCTGGATGTTACAAATTGAATTTTAATATTTGAGACTCTAAGCGTTTCTAGAGTCCCATATCTTCCTTTTGCACGAAACGAGGCAAAAATCGTTTTTTGGCATGCTACGGCGAAATAATGATGTCGTAGCAAGGTTAGCAGGCACCCGCAGAATAGATTTTTAAAAATTGTTTACTTGCAGATGTATGTTCATGAAATTTTCTATTGTAATTTTAGAGAAATAAAGGAATATATTGTTAATAATCGTTAATAGTTGTTAATTTGTTTTACCAGAAAATTAGTCATTCTTTCACGTACAATTGATTATTTAGGTTGCGATTTACGTTCGGCGCAATATTTATGAATAATTTATTTGTTATTTAGTCTAAAATCATATATGTATACTAAACTGGTTCAAAGACGATACCGTATCGCATGAAATACATGTATAAGATGTTCATACATTTTACGCGTCACCGCTACGCGTTCCTCGGAAGAAATTACGCAGATATAAGAGAAGAATCGATTGTTACTAGGAGACGAAATAATTACTATTTATTATGAGAAATAAATAGAAGAGAAAAAAATGCATAAATAAAGCATATGCATAATAAAATGACTTTTTCTAATAAAATCTACTGTTTGTAATAATTGCAATAACTCTAAATATTTTTTAACGTAGATATAGGTCTAATGATAAAAAAATGTTACATACTTACAAAAATAATTTATGTGATTACTTTAGTGCTATTTTTGCAAGAGAAAAATATTCAAAGATCAGGTATAAAAAATAAAATAATTTGAAGAAAAAAATACGCCGACTTCCAAAGTGCACTAAATTGAGGAAATCATTTTATATTTCCTTCATTTTTCCTTCACTTAATTTTACCTTATACGAGTGTAGGTTTAGAACAAGAGGCACATGTGGAGTCTTTAGAAATTTTAATTTGTGTGATTGAAATGGAATTGCAATTGCAATTACATTTTTTAAATGTGTAAATGTTTTTATTTTCAGGCTCAACTTTTATTTTCAGACATTATTGAATTTTTATTTTGCTTTTTAATGTTCTTGAGTTTTTCCTCATTCTTTCGAGCTCTGAGATTTTCGTACTTCGTAATAATTATATTTCGTGTTTTGGAATGTACTTCTCGAAAGCGGAGCGTCGGCGCGGCCGAAAGTAATAACAACAGATGTTTATTCGTGTCGGATTATAGGCGCTAAACGAGGAGCGAGCGAAGCTGGACGAAGGCGCGTGTTGTGTCGTGTCTTTAATCTTGTCTGGGATATATTCTTTTGCGATTCTAGTTGGATTTCTTCAGGATTTTAATTCAGGTTTTCAGGTTTCATAAGTACCTGATCGTAATTCTAATTTAAATTTTGTAGTTTTAAGAATATTATATGTTTCACGTTTTAATTTTAAATGTAATTTTTAATGGTTTATATATGTCTTAATTATTTTTATCTCTTCCAGGTTTTAATTTAGTATAAGTGATTTTTAATGTTTTACATTTGTCTTAATACTTTTTATCTGTTTCAGGTTTTAATTTTATGAAACTAATTATTAATGTTTCATATTTGTTTTAATCATTTTTATCTGTTTCAGGTTTTAATTATATTTAAGCAGTTTATTCATATGTGTCTTAATTGTATTTATATGTTTCAAGTTCTTATTTTAATGATTCATGTTTGTAAATATTTTAATATCACGTTTTAATATTTTTCAGATATTCCAGGATTTTATTTGAATTCAGTGATTGAAGATTTGTCAACTCTATTGTATATTTTATATGCGTATTTATAATACTTTACTAATCTTGTATTTGTTTCACTATTTCTTATTGTTACACTTAATTATTCTATAGGTAATAAATAGGTCATCAGTGAAGACTTCTGTCGAGGGATTTCATCAACTTGTGCGCTAATTTTAAGTTTATTTTGCGTTAATATTAAGTTGCGTGTATTGTAAGATATTGTATTGCATCGAGGGGATCATCGGGGGATCATCGGGGAATCATCGAGGGATCATCGGGGGATGCGTGCGTTATTTTTAAGCTAATTTTAAGCGTGCGTAATTTTTAAACTAATTTTATGCGTGCGTTAGTTTTCAGTTAAGTGTTCTCGTGGGCCCCGTAAGTACCTCTCATTCTAACTTGCACTTATCTTCACAATTCTCAAACTTTATACGCGTTAGCTTATAATATACCCCGTTATTTTTTGTCAATTGTTCCGAACCCAAGTACAGTAAAGACTGGATAACTGCAACGAAATCGGGACTCAAGTGTTGCAGTTATCGAGTCCTGGTGTCGATTCTTTATTTACATTTGACTCGCGTCGACCGCTAAACGTAGGAAAGGACAGAAAGCGAATGAGAGAGGCTATTAAAAATTAAATTTTTAGAAAAGTCCGACGAGTAATGGCTTTTGGTTCCATACAAAATCGTACCTCAATACATTCCAAGAAACAAACAATATTACTACATAAACAAATGTTGTTCAAATTATACCGTGTTTGGTCTTATTTTGATCAGGAGAATCTCACAATTACATTGGTAAAAATAATATTTAACAAAACTAAAAAATAAAAAAGTTTTACTGTTACATTAGTATTGTCTCACCGATACGCCGGTTCGGATTACATTACATACGCTGCTCACTCGTCAAGTGTCAAAATTCAAGGGGGAACCCCCTAAGTGGTGGGGATAGTAACGTTGCAGTTATCCAGTCCATCGTTCGTTGCAGTTATCCAGTCTTTACTGTAGATCATTGGGGGTTCATAGCGCTGTGAACACGCGGTAGAGGTGAGCTGGAAGTGCTGGTGTAGCGCGAACGACACATCTCAGCGGGGCCGATCGGGGTAGTACCAATCCTTAACGATGTGCTCCCTGATCTGTCGCCATCCTGCCAAGGGGCATTACAGTAAGGGTATCCCCCCTGCGGGAACACGGGAAAGACAAGTGGGGCAAAATGGATACCCTCCGCCACTTCAGGAGTGCCACTCGAACTTGCCTAAGGTAGTTTTCATCTTTGCCTCCGTGGTTCACGTAAGCCACTGTGGACTACCCTTTGACCCATGGAACGCGAGGTCTCTTGACGAAAAATACTGAACCCCCTTTTTTGCGAAAGTTCTTCTAACTTTCTTTTCTTTTAGTAGAAAGTTCTTCTAACTTTCTTTTCTTTTAGTGGAAAGTTGTTCTAACTTTCTTCCCTGTGTGTGTGCGTGCGTGCGTGCGTGCGTGTGTGTACAAGTTCTTTGTTGGATTATGGTAAAGTACTTGTATATGCGAGCCTATGAGCTTAAGTAGAGTCAGAACTCATTTATCCTTCCAATAAGTGAGGTTGCATTTGGAGGGTGGAAGGGAATTTGGAGTTAGGGCGGGTCACTATTGTAGCCACCTCCGTGTGGTGTGGCCTGGTAATCGCTTTTGTGTTCTAAAAATGTTTTAAAGAATAATTTTTAGAAAGCGATATCGAGCTAAGAGCTGCAATTAGAATTTAAGTTGTAATTTTACTTATAATATACATATGTACGCGATTTTTTTCGCTAGCGAAAACGGCGATCGATATCTTTCTGTCCCATACTATATGAATCTAGATATACCATAGTTACATTCTAAACGCATTAACACCTACTTCGCGGCGTGCTGTCGAGTTGTATGTATAGAAAAAAAATAGCTATACAAGCTTTGCCTATGTTCGACTGTCCAAAGGTTGACACGTTCAAGAAGACCTTTTAATTTTGCGCCGCCTCCGAAAAGGTTGAAATGTATTTAATATACAACCTAACGAGTAAATAGGTTTCATTCGTACATGTTACATAATTGTATGATTGAATGAAATAGAAATTACTCCATTAGGAAATAGAAATTATTTTATACTTTTTAGTGCATTTCAAAGTCGGCGTATTTTTTTTTATTAAAATTATTTTATTTCACGTTTTTTAAAGGAATGGTGAGAATTGTATAGGATACTGTGAGACAGTTTTTCCGGGCTTTTTTTTGTCTACGCAAATGCCATGAACATAATTAAGTATAATACACCAACGTCAACGTGAACTCATCTTGCTGTAGAAGTCGGGTGTTAGAGCGGTAAAGCTTAGTTAGCGTTTAGGGACAGTGCATTGTGATTGCCCTTTCTTGGTTTTCCGGTGCATAGCACTTAGCGTTCCACTAATATTAATAACAATAGTTTTTCGCTAATATCACGAAAACTAAAGTTTTCCGACACTTATGCATAAGGAAAAACTCGTTCAGAATCATGCCACTAATAACGTATTAGAAGGAGACAAAAATCGTTCGAAGTGGTTGCAAAAATTAACAATTTTCGCTAATATCTCGAAAACTAAAGCTTTCCGTGAAATTTGTATATGAACAAAATTGTTCAGAATCATATCCGTGATAAGATACTAAAAGCGCACTAAAATTGAAAAAAGTTTATTTCAAAAGCTGCCGGTTTTTTTGCAATAACAATACTTTGCAATTAAAAAATGAAAAATTTTTTAATAATGGTACCAATGGGGAGTCAGACCCTAGCAGATGCAAAAGGTTTCGTTTCGATCGGTCCATCCAGCTAGGCGTAATCGGCGGGCATACATAGAAAAAAAAATATACTGATCGAATTGAGTAACCTCCTCCTTTTTCGAAGTCGGTTAATACTACGTTTCGGGTGGTTACAATTTTTAACGTGAAAGAAATCGGCAAATGGAAAAGAAAGGCAGAATGTTGAATCGGTCGGCAAACAGGAAAGTCTCGTGCGTGTTTTGTCTTTTGAATTCAAAAATAAAAATTCTTTATTTTTGGTTTTTCGTCAATGGAACTTTTTTCATCGTATTTGTCTCGTTTTCCTGATTAAAATTATACCAAACACGATATGATTACGATCGTAATTACTTACATAACAAGGCGTAAAAGTTTCGAGCTTTCACATTTACGGCAGAGATACGAATTCCTCCTAACTACTTGTTATACAAGTAATAATTAAACTTTCATTCACGAAAAACCAAAAATAAAGAATTTTGATTTTTGAATTTAAAGGACAGAACACGCACGAGTTTTCATATTTGCTGAACCTCAGTTCCTCTTTGTCTTTTGTGTTGCTGCTTTTTTTATGTTCGGCTCACTACAAAAAATGTAGTATCTATTTCATAAATGTTAGAATCAAGACCGGCAGTTGTAACATTTACGGAGAGAATACTGCAGTATCAAAATCCTCTGCTACACATTAATCAGCTGCTCACTAATTACATACGCGTGTCCTATCTGGTTTAACATCCCCAATTTAAAAATGGAAGAACTAAGACTCTTTGAAAGAAACTGCCTGCAGATCTGCCTAAACCTAAGGAAAACTAAAGAATCAAATTACACAAAAAAACTATAAAAACATAATATTACTCAACAAAGCAGACATTCACCGTATAGATACATTTATAATTAAAATCTGTAGAAACTACTTCGCAAAAATAGACCTATAATCCCTCCTATCGGAATGCACTCATAAGTTACTCCAGAATCCATAGCTCGCAACAAAATTAATGAAATCAGGTTTCACATCACCTGAAATCTTCCCATACATGGACAAACACAGTTATACAACAGACCCCAAGAACACTCCGATCTTATACCATGCTCAAAGGAATAGAAATTGCAAAGAAATAAATTTCACCCCAGCGCACCACCCCGATTTCATATCCATTACACTAAAATGCTACCAACAATTATTCGATAAAGACAGAAAGTTGAATCCCAAAGAAATCGAAAGATGGCTGCAAAGCTAGATCTAGAAAATAACTATAGCAACTTTTCGCACTTGCACAAATGTAAATAGTGTAATTTATATTGTATATATGTATGTAGAAAACCTCTAGCGGAAGAATGTACCTATCCCTAAGTTATGACTACTTTAGCATAAGTAATAGTCTTAGCATAGTTTTTAAAAACAAGAGCAATATAGTTCCTAAGTTAGTTTACAGGAAGGACCAATATAATCCCAGATGTTCCCAAAGATACTGATGTTATGTACGCAGTGTAAATAAAAAAGAACAAACCAAAGTAGTGTAGCTATTAAGAATTTAATACAATATTAAAGTTTTTAAAGGCAAATTAGCCATAAGACTTCAAATAGTATACTAAAAATTGTTATATATTTTTGCACGTTTTTTATATAACAAAATCTATGTAACTGTTGGTTATTGTAAATAAAATGTATTTAAAAAAAAAAAGAATTGACTAACACGTTAGGAGACCTGCCTTGTAATCTCTGCATCTTCTTTGACGCAGGTTCGAACCCGCTGGACTTGGTCTTTTCCATGTTACGTTTTTCATTTTCTTTCTTTTGTGATTATTAAATTATAAATAAATTTAGCATGTGGCGCCATCTTGCAGTGCAAGATGCTAGAATGTACGACGTTAGAATAAATAAATAATTAAAAAACGCACTTCCTTCTTCTTGTTTGTGAAATAAAAATGCGCGCGGTGTAAATTGATGTATGAGAAAGTTATCCCAGCGTTATTAATTAATTTTAAAGTTAATATATAAATTCTTTATGTTTACCATTAAATAATTATCAGTTTTTTATTTTCTCCGATCCTGATTATTTGACAGTAATAATATTAAAATAAATTCAAAGTGCTTTTAAATAATTGTTATACATTTCCAAATTCACAAGATACAAAACATCTGCAATTAATAGTATGCAGTACAACAATATTTAATACATGTAATAGAGATCCTATATCACGTACAATATTAACTGCGTATTATGAAAATAAAAATCGAAATAGTTGAGACAGTTTATGACTGTTCATGCATTGTATATATATGCAATTCCCCTTCCTAAAAGACGTTTCTTCGCAGTAAAGAATGAGTGTGAATCAGGACGAATTGTATCGTTGACGACAGTTTTGTATCGGCTATTGCCATAAAAGAATAAAATAAAGAAGTATAATATTTTAAACGTGCCTTCGCAATAATCGATAGAGAAGTGGATTAAGAGCAAGGTATAACCGATTGTTATAAATGATTTTCAAATTTTATCGTAAACGTGGTGCTCCATAAAGATTGCTCTTTATTTTTTACTATTATTTTTATGGTATCACTTCGTTAACTTATTAGTATGTTAATTTCATTAATTGTTCGTTATAATTTCATATTCGTTTAAAAAGGAATAATGATATATCACAGAAAATATCAGGAAAATAGTTAAAAAAACATGAAAGATAAATTTAACTTTATTACACATTATTTGTAGAATTAATATTTTCTGTTTGCACATGATACATTTGAAAAGAGATTATCATGATACGATTGCTATCATCTATTAGTTTTGATGCAAACTGTTTTTCAATGGTAGGCCCTTTTACCAGTATCCTCTGGGGTGCCATATGTATGTATAGCCAGGCCTGTTAAGTCAGCACCAAGCAGCGCGATATCCCAGCGGTTATGTTGTTATTCAAACGGTTCGGATGTACTGAATTCTGCCAACCAAATGTTCTCTATAAAAAAAATAATATTTGAACATGATTTTTTTTGCATACTATTCTCAGAACTTTAATCTAGGTCGGTCTCGAGCTCGATTTTGCAATTCTGTCAAAAACAATTTTATGAACTGAAAACTAACATTTCTTACGGAAGAAAATTTTTCACGTCCCATTTTTCTGAAAATTTTCTGAAAATATTGCAAATAGTATGCAAAAAAATCATGTTGAAATATTACTTTTTCGCAGAGAACTTTTGGCTCGGGTAATGCATGTTTTTTGGTAATTTCATATTTACCGCCATTGTCTCACTTAACCAAAAACACAATAAATAGATAAAGGGAAGTTGACGAACTTCTCCAAGTGACCGCATGCACTCTATGAGGGCACCACATGCACTCTAATAATTTTTCTCCTCAGGAGAACCTGATTGCACAAACTAGTTTTTTTACCCTTACTATTAAAATTAGACTATCACATATGCAAATAAATCAAACATATAATTATTCTTTACGATTGATTAAGTACATAATGCTTTTTTTCTTATAAGCCATTGTATGTTAAAGGAGAATCTTAGAGAAACCCCACTATAATATAATAATAGATATGTTACAATTAACAAGCAAATATATCAAATACATATGCTTGTAATACTTAAAAATAATAGGGGTAGTTTTACTTTAACTTGTAGCTTACTCTTTAATACTGAAAGCTTCTAGAAAACATTAAATATAGTGTATAATTAATCAGGTAAATTTTTCACTTTTGAATAAATATTTATCATATTGTTAAATAAATTAGTACACACATTGAGTAGACAAACAAAACCAATTGGTATTGGCATAAAATATACTTCAAAAATGAAAAACCTATTGTAGCAAATTCTTTTAACTTTTAAAGACCATCATAGGTGAAATTTTACTTTGCATGCAACATTTAACTATTTTTTTTTATTACCTTTTTGACTTTTAAAATAAAAAACTGAAATAACCGAAATAAAATTTCACCAATGATATTAATGTCATTTCCTTCAATAATGGCGTTTAAGAATTAAGGATATTATGCCATTCATATGAAACAACTTCAGGAAAATATAAAGTATAAAAACCTATGACAGACATTGATTTGTATAGTTTTCACAAAATGTAATCGTTTTAGAAATTTAAATCGTTTTCGTTATTATTGTCATTAGATTCCTTTTTTGCGGCTATCAGATTTTCCCACTGTGCGATAAGAGTGCTTCGACGTCGTGGATTAGGCTGTAAATAATCAAATACACATATCACTTTGAGATATCTCAACTTAATACTTTATCGTAACAGCATGATAAATACACACAAGACATGTTATAAATATCTACGTATCACAATTTTATTTAAACCGCGTTGTAAAAATATCTTCATACCTTGTGTTTTGCTTTAGATTCCCTTTCTACTTCATCCTCGTTTAAAGTGTTAGATGAGGTGCCACTCCTTAGGGAGCTCGAACCATCATAAATATCCGAATCATTATCATTTCCAATATCTAAGAGATTCGGTTGTGATTTCGCCAACATCTGTGACCGCATTAATCTAAAAATCCATACAAATAATCATTATTATGTGTCATTAAACAAATAAAGATACCGTGTACTTATCATAATTTACCTCAATGACACATTCGATCCGGTAACGCATAATTATAAGATAAATTAAACAGTAAATATAATATGCAGTGGAGTCTCGCTGCATGCATGTCATTATATAAATTTAAAAACTTCTATAGTCTCATGTAGAGGGCATATAGCAAGACTCCGCTGTATAACATACACTTGAAATATATCTATCATAGACTCTTGCTTATTAAACATTCGCACCTGAGCTCATTTTCTCGCTCTTTCATTTCATGTAATTCTTTTTGTATTTTTTCTTCCACCGGAACGTATCCCTTTCTGACTGGAGGTTTCTTAGGTTCATCATCCGGTTCAAGTTGAATTTCTAGACGCTTGTTGAAGGCCTTGATGCTCAAAGGATTCAATGTGATAGTGGGTGTCGTAGGTGGTGTCAGTGTATCGTTAACAGGTAATTTTGGTTTGTAAATTTTCCCTCGCGTGGCCAGAAACCTGCAAAATGATATATTTTATGTTTTATAAACAGGTCCCCAAATTTTCTAAAGAATAGGTACCTGTGCATCAACCCCTTTTGACTGGGCGCTGTCGCGAAACGTAAAGGTGTCGGCGTCGTGCGACTGGATATCACTCCATTCGTCATCTTTGGCGTTAAAGGTGGTGTTGTTGATGTTAGACTAACTGCTTCCAGGATTTGCGGTGTGGATGTTGTTCTTTTCAATTTGCCTGATGTTAAAGCTTGCGGCATTCGTCGTACCTGCCACACGATAATTATTATTAATTATTTGAATTAGTTATTTATACCTTGTAACGAATATATACGAAATAATTGCAACACGTAAATAAAACAACCTTTGTGACTTATAGACTCTTCGGGAACATAGATTACGGGAAATACTGCATTTTTAATCATTATTATCGGCAACAATGGCCACGTCACACATGAACGGGACAGTTTCACGGTAAACTGCATTATGTACTTTAACGTATCGGCAGATAAGATATTTCCATCGAAATCTTGCCGTGTTATGAAAATCAAACTCAAATAGCTTGCGGAAATATTCGAAAGAAGTTTCGATTACTTCACGGTGTAATTAATTTATGTGAAATAGTGCAACTAAAATTTTAATTAAACGGTCGTATACATTATCAAAAACGTGACACGATTGATAATAGTGCTGTTCAATAACGAAAGTATCCACAATCATTTTATAAACAAAATAAATATGTTCTCCATCTATTTCTTTCGAATTACATTAAATAAAGATCTCAACAAAAGAACCGTTCGCGAGATGTTGCGATACGCGAAATGGTAACTATCTTTTTAAAGAATAGAAATGAAATTCACGTCACGCGGCAAACAAGATTGAAATACTGTACGAGTTGTGAATCATTAAATCAGTAACCGCGTGTATAATCGTCCTCGTCGGACATCTCGTATACGTCGATCTGATGCATTTCGTCCTTATAAGGACACCATCAGCCGTATACTCTCTTTCTTTCCTTCATTCGACGACCTTGAGCAAGAATATATACGCGTTTATGTGAACGTGCAACCTCGTGCAACTTTAGCTTTTCTGGGGTAAGGGAAAGTATAGAACACGGAATGTCCCACCACTTGTTTCATTTGTCATATTCTTTGAGATGTTGGGATTTTCTTAGGCCCGAATTGTTCTTATGCTCAGAATAACTTTAGAGTTCTTAAGGGTTTGGGAAGTTGTAAGATTTATAAAAAGATTTTGAAATCAGATATTTTTGTGAAATCAAAATGATGGGGTGTTCTTTTTCGTATACTTGTCCTTATCCAGAAGAAGTCTGCATTGCGTCTGCCAATGAGTATGTCGAGTTTCAAGCGTATACCTTCGAATCGACTGTCTCGTGAGACGTGGTTTTAATGCTGCCCACGTTCCTCAGCTCGTGCTCCCTCTCCGTGACCTCTTCGATCTCTTTCTGTATTCTGTCCGTGGCCTTCTTCAGCTGCTCCAACCTATGCTCTGCCTGCGTGTGCGATACAATAAAATCCGATTAACCAGAAGCTGAGATAAAAAATACAAGTTCGTAAATTTCCTGATCATCAGAATTTCAGGATTATAGTTTCAGAAATCCGAAGACTTGACGTTTTGAGAATTTGGAAAATTTGAAAAGTTTCAAAATGTAGGAATTTGAGAAGAGAATTCGTAGGTTTGAAATTTAGAAATTTGAAAATTTGGAAGTCAGAAAATTTGAGATGGAAACTGAAGAACTTCCGATCCGAGCCAAGAGGCTTTGACGATAACAGCAATACTGACTCCAAATATCGGTTTCTTCCTTCGCGATCTACGAACTTTCAACATGATACGAGAGGGTCCCTGATCCCTGGTGAGACGCGTCCGTAGGGAGAGACAAAAAAAATACAAACCACGAGACGAATCAAATTCCAGGCTACCTTGCGTCCGCTAACGGGAAGTAAATTCCAGAAAACTAGCTGAACACGACTGCCATACGATTAAACCCGTCGTGGTTTTCGTATTCACGCAGTGTGATCCATCAAATCTTTTATAGCCACAAAAGGCTAATTAGGCTTCTAATTAAAAAAGGAATCACAAACATGGTTTGTTTTCTAAAGCGGATCGATCTTCATTAGCTATGGATATTTGAAATTTCGTACGGATTTATGAGCAATTCATATTCGAATTAAGATCACGAAAATAATATTTTACAATTGAACAAGAGAAACAACCGAACAGTTTACAATTTGAACAGGAAATCTCAATTTTGTATTATTTAGATGTGATAAAGAATTAGAAAGTTAGATTTTTGTATAATATGAAGCTTTTCTATTTAAATATAATGTAACACGTACGAGAAAGTTTTAATTACTTCCCTTACGAAAAGAAGAAATGAGATGCACGTGTACTATCGTTTGTTGTCGACTGGCCAGTTGCGTCACAGTGTTACAATGTTCCGCGTGTTATTTAACTTACGTTGTAAAACGAGAACTGAATGAGAATTGTTTCCAACTTACTAGCTGGAAAGCACTAGCTAACAATGCGAATACTATTGCCACAGACTTTGTTGCAACGTATAACCGAACTGTTAGTTCAGGTTTTATCAGTGTTCGTTCTTAATCCGATCTTATCAATTGGTATCAGTCGATAACTATTGGTTGTGGTCGAGACATTTGTTGAAAAGAAACCATGATTCACGATTTGAATGAATCTTTTTATTGAAAAGATACATTCTAATTATACACTCAAATTTTTATGCGTAACACAATAGATTCTAATCTAAACTGACCTAAACTAAACCGTAGCTTAGGGGACACCATTTTCAGCCCTTTAACATGGACATTAGTCAATAAGGACGTGTTATTGTCTTTGTTGAGTTTTTTTGCATTAAAAACAAAATCCTCTTTTACTTTCATTCTCCAAATTTGTTATTGTTCTCCAAAAATTTTGGTAGTTGTAAATTCAGAACTCTTGTAGAGCACAATTTAAACGTTACAGCTTCAAAATAAGAAGTCATGTACAGAATAGAAACCAAGGTCAATTCTGTTACCAATCGATGATCACACAACATAATCAACGCGAATTTCTTTTCAATGAGTGTTTTGCGTGACTCAGAAGTCAATAAATAACGATAACATCCTGGCGTTAATATAATTCGCGGTTCGATATGTGTTCTGTTTTTCAATTTGTAATTGTCGAAATAATCGCAGAACTCATTTATATGATCGAATCGTTTCAGTGATGACCTGATATGAAAATTCAATGTTTAATTCGTCTTTACGTAATATTTTTATTATCGATATTTTGTGATACATTTCAAGACTAATTCCATGATGTACACAAGTGTGAACAGTAATTATGCTTCCTACAAAGAGAGAGTCAGCGGCACAGGTGAATTTTAGGTTCAACAGTTTGTTTGATCGGTGCATTCCTCTATATGCAAATTTGCACGAACGATACGAGTATAATAAAAATGAACAATACACAAGGGTTAACAAAGTATCTAACACTCTGAAGGCCCTGGTGTTTATAAATTAGGCACTAAGTAGAGCAATTACTGTACTTTAACCGCAGTATTTCTTTCATCCATGAAATTCAGTTCGTTCCCCTGCATTATACAGAAACGCGACTGGAGCGTTTTTATCGCTTTAGGAGAAGTTCTCACGCGAAGAGAACGATCTCTTTGAATGCAAATCGGTAAGATGCGTTAGGCATGAATAATTAGAACCACTATCGTAACAATTACCTTAGACACCCAAACACGGTTTCATCACAGTTTTACAGCTTCATCATTTCAAGAGTTCACCGCATCACCCCGGTACGATCGGCTTACATCACAATTTTCGAATTTTCATAATAATCAACGAATATTCACGAAGGTTAGAAACTCGTGGTTTCGTGATACACAAAAGGAAGCAAGTTCACTCAGGTGTTTCACCCGCACTTCCGCGTAGGAACCGAATATTACTGAAACGAGTTCTTGAAGGGTTTCCAGGTGAGCAGCTGTACTCGAGCAGTTAGGAATGCTGCTCATTGAAAACTGAACAGCGGCTAGTACGACTGCTTAACTGTAACTCGTGTCTGTTTCCTTTCTAAAAAAAAAAGAAAGAAAAAATGAGCCATGAGTCTTGCTGCATCCCCTTCCTTCTTTCATCCGTATCGATGACCGACTTAAAATTCCTGCTCGATGATACACGCTCGATTTCGACGAAGGACGACAAATTTTGAGGTCGTGAAATTTTCATCCCGAAAATTCTGATGAGTCCATTCGATTGATATTGTAACTTTCACGATGAATTTTTGCTGGGGTGGTTAAACTTTAAAGCTTGGGATCTAGAATCCTCTTGAGAATCCTCTTTCTCCGAAGCTAAACTGCATGTGTCCACAGGTTTATGATATACATAAAAAATATTACTGAACAGCAAGTTTTTTAATTGAACTTTGAAGTAAAATAAAGAAACTGTGATCCCAATTTTATGACTGATATTGTATTCTTTATTACGAATATAAGAGAAATAAAAAAAATGGTTTCATATCAACGGCCATGTTGAAAAAAAAATATGTATGGATGCACCTTTTCCTCAAACACTGTCATCGTCGTTAAGAAAACGGTGCCTTTGAGAGCGCAACAGCTGTTTTAATTTCTTCTACCTTTACCATCGAAACATCTGTCGAACTGCTTTTAGAAACGGGACTAACTACGTTTACAGGCAACGACGACCCACATTCCTTATATGTAATTAAATTAAACAACGTCGATGTAGCCGTGAAACGCAACTCAACCAGTCGCAGTAATTAAGCCCGTGGAATTTGATAAATATTCAAACCGGGACCAATTTGCGGGAACACCGTGGAATACCTATGTCTTGGCGTCCGATCACGAGCTACATAATTCGTCGCGTGTAAAAAAATTACTCTGTTACGTAGATACGATACCGGTTCTTTCCTGTACGTGTACAAGTGCAGACACGAGGTTAACCATGAGTTTGCATTTGGATTACTTTTATCCATAAACTGCAACCGCTGCTGTTTATCAGCGTTTGCGTCTTGATCGTTTCTTCTCTGCGATGCGCATCTAAAAATTTATTGTGCTCTTCACGTTTTCAGATTTCACGTTTATCTTAATGTAAACTTGCTGCTATATTTTGTGATATTTTTTACGTTTTCGTTAGTGTACCGATACCACGTATTTCTAAGGAAATTTACACCTTTGTTAAATCCTACTTTCTTGAAATCTCGTTTCACGCCCGCTACGGATTGAAAGTCGCAGGAATTCGCAGGGTGAATAATATAAGGAAATCATTGGTGTAATAGAGATTCAAATTTCAAACGTTGCAAACTCTTTTTCCTGTTCCTATTTTCTATTTTTACACATTGTTAAACAAATCTATGTTCCATGTCAAAAATATTGTAATCTTTTATTATAACAAAGTTTTAGTCTTGATATCGTTTTACCGTTATTTTATTATTTTTATATATTTTTATTATTGTTATTCTCATAAAGATCATTATTATTGTCATTGTAAGATTACTACATACAAACAAATGCTCGCTTTCGAAAATCGCGTACGAAGTGATTTGAATAGCCGTCTGACCAGTCCTGTGTGAGCAACGCGATGGCATGAGTAAATTCCCGCATTTTTGAACTGTGTTTAGACAAATGATACACGACGTCTTTCCGTCACTGTCTTTTTAAATATAATATAACAGTGCTTATCACAGCAATCTCGTAAATAGAATGTGGACGCTTCAGAAATCATGAGATAAATTCTAATACCGACAAGAAAATAAAGCGATGAATTTAAATGGTACGTTACATTAAACATAAATATCGATACAGTGACACTTGAGCCTCAGTCAGGTGTTACGTGCTCGAATACGGAAAGAAGAGATTAATTCTCACGGTACACTTGTCGATCGGAAATAATCGTACATTTCGAAAGTACGTAAACAACCGCTCAACAGGATATTAAAATTTCGATTCCAGTCCAGGACACTCACCTCCATTTTCATTGTTGCCACCGAGAAGATCTCGCACTGAGTACCGAACACCAACTAAACTTTTTATTGGGCGCACCTTTTGATACGAGTTGCCGAACACGAGGCACGATTTCAATCCGTTTATCTGATCGTGAACGCAGGCACTTAACCTCTGTATCTATTATCATTCCGCGTAGTTACGTCACAGGTCGGGCCTCTTTTCTTTCTTACCCGTTGATAAAAACTTTGCCGAATTTGAATCCTGAAAATCCAGTTTCTCAGATCACAATCGATGCCACAAGTTTGTACCATAAACACGAACTTTTCACTTCCCTGCACACGACTCGAAAGCTCACCACGAATTGTGCGTTGATCGATTCTGATCCAGTACCGGTGAGATTTACGCGAACACGGGAGAACCGGAATTGTGCTCGCGACGACTCGTCCGGAATACACCTAACCAGATTGGTCGAGGCTCGAGAAACCACGACAAGAAGAAGACGGCACGTTATTGCGAGACACGACCACGAGAACTAGAGGATGGTTTCGAAACGCGGGGAACTCGTTCATTCCTCTCCGTCGGTCAAGCGTTCCTGTAATTTCTGATGCCACGGACTCATGATCGAGACGCGGTCGTAGTTCGAGTGGCGACTGCCATTTTACCTGCGTGACCTTGTTCCCCGACCGGACCGTTTCTCGAACAAAGTCAAACACCAACACGATGCATCGAGAGACGTGTCAGACTTTTGTCTTATCGCGCGTGTAACGTTCCTTTTGTGTGTAGTCTTGACTTCAATTAAGTTATTTCAGTTTTTTATCCGGCTCGTAGTCTCACTGGAAACAACCGGTGTATCTACTATTGTGTTGCATTTCATTTTGTTGCACGTAAACGTCATTTTTCCTTGAATGATGACAGAGTCAATTGACTGCTGCTTAATTGTGTACTTCTTTTAATAAATATTTAATTTTTCAACGAAGCCACTTGTACTATTGTCGATTAACGCATTATTACATTTGTTTACTAATTATCTATCACATGTAAATAAATAGTAAAAATCGAGCACGCAATATTTGTGAGCGAACATTTGACGTATGCTTAGAGTATAAATAAAGTAGAAACATGAAGTACGAACCGAATGAGAACATTTGTTTCTCGTTTAGTATAGGAAATTGCCAAAAAATTTATTCGCCTTAAATATCTGAATGCAAATGAAAATTTGCAAGGTTTAAATTTAAAACTTTAAATCAAACATTTTTAAGGTTAAGAATATATTATACATTATATATTGTATGATTTATTTAAAATTTATTCTCGTATAAAAATAGGACAATCACATTTCTGTTTATTAGATTAATATTGAATATTGGTTTTGTTCTTTTAAATGCGCACTTCGTTTTAAATTCAATTTAACCGCGCAAGTTGTATTATTGCGCCATCTGTATGGTACACTTTTAACATTTTTTTAAATGCAAGACAAATTCTCTGCGTTTATTGCATTTATTATTTTTCTTTAAAAAAAACACAATCGGTATCATATTTTGCAGGGTAACATAATCAGATTATAATTTAAAATGTTATAATATTTCATGTTCTTGTTATTATTAAAGTTCTTTATAAGTGGATAGTTTAGAAGCACTATTGTCATTGGTTGCTTCTCCATAATACTTCATTTCATAATAAATAACTAGTAAGATGGTATCACGACTCGTTATAAATATATTATTGTATATAGACGCAAAATTTAATCTTCAATTCTCACGTTTGACGAGTATATAATATCAAATGTAACAGTGAACACATACATCTTGCATTACTGCACAGGATTTTAAACATATAATAATTACATTAATTTATATAGACTTAAAAATTTCTTGTTATATTTTATTTTTGATTACATAAGCACGATATTTAAATTATGTGCTTGCTTTATTTTACAAATATTGTATTTGTAAACACAGAAATATAATTGTATCACAATAAGTTATATTGATAATAAAGTGATATATGCAAGTATAATGAGTAAGGAGCAGTTTTCACCCGTACAAAGTAAGTACTCATTCTCTTCTGACATATTTATTAATTACTTCTAAATATAAATAATTGACAATAAATGTAGTGATTTGCATTGTAAGAACTATACACAACATAAAGATGTATATAAAAACTTGTCTTCCTATGAATTTGTAGAAATTTTATCTCCAAGATCAGGGCAGGGAAAGAATTTAACTGGCTATGTTCGTCATATTCGAGATTTAGCTGCAGATATACATGCAAATATACAAAATTGGAATGCATTACATTTACAAGGAGTAACGTTATTAAAAACCATAACACAACTGAAACAAGATGAATCGTATCCTCAAGATTTACAAGAATTATGTGATAGATTGGAAAACATTTGTGATGCACTGGTAAAACATGTTTTAAATATATATACTTGTGTTGAAATGAAAACCATTTAAACAACACTTTATTCTTAGGATGACATTGTGAAAAGTCTAGGTGAAATTGCACATCAAATAAAAATAACAGCATCTTTAGAAACTCGCATGGAGAAACTATTTATCACATGGCCCAATGTAAAATTTGGTATATATGATCATATTTTATTAATTAAAAGCTAAAAGTTACATATATATATTAATTCTTTTAAATAATTGTGGAAATACTTTGTGGTGAGATAACATAGTAATTTCTATATATTTGTCTTTTAGAACAAATAGCAAAATTAATATATGATGCATATTATCAAGAAACAAAAATAAAACGTAAAATCTTGGAAAATGTAGCTCATTATTACACAGAATCATGGAAAATGTTATACCTTGCAACCTGGGTGCATCAACCATCGATACCAGAAAATGTGACAACTGCTTTGGAATTATTATTGATAGAAACTGGACACAGATAGTTACAGTTATTGTTGGTATTTATTTCGGTAAGTATTTTCTTATTTTAAAAACAATTCCGTGTTTATAATTATTATTTTTTTGTATATCATAACTTATAACTATTGAAATAAAACAAAGATTAACAGAATGATCATTTATTTGTGGCTTTTCAAATACCATTTATATAATTTTACGAAAGAAAAAAGAAATATGCAGTTGAAATGTATAATTAAAATACTAATTGAATCACGAAACTGTATTTGTATTGGTACCTGAGATCACAAAGAAATAGTATGAATATAAATGAGTACAAATGTATTCCATATCAAGCTGCAAATGTAGATGTATTCTTACTACAAGGAACTAAGTCTGTAAAATTATATGATTTACGATAAATTGCAATTGATTATAGTTTATTATTAATCTAATACTACTAGTACCATTACCTTTAAATGTATCAATACATTTTTATATATGTATAATACATATTTACAGAAAAATACAAAATTAATTATTTTTGCTATATATAAATGCTTCAACAGTGTGGATGGAATTATATATTTTCTTGACAATTTCAAGTATTTTCAATTTCATAGTATTTTATATAAAAGCTGTAAACAAATCAATTCATCAATAGTTACTTAATTTTTAATGCTTTTATATTTTTTCATTTTTAACATTTCTTTTTAATAATCATAATGAAATTATTAATACAATATAAATATAATTTATTTTATTCATCACTTTACATAATCGCTGAAATGAGTAAATATTATTAAATATTAAAAAATTAATGCAATCATAAGTATGTCCCAAAGCTAAAATTGAATCAGAAAATAATTTGTGCATAATCATTTTTGTAGTACTGCAATTAAACAAATTATGATATTATATTTTCATCTGCTTGTATAACTAAGAACTACGGAAAAGTATATTTACAGAAAATATATTTACATGTATGTGTATGTGTGTGTAGGGAAATGTGTGCACGAGTGCGTGTATTTTATAATACAATTCATCATTCTAGTAGATTTAGTTCCTTATTTCTTGATTCATTACATACGAATCTTTTTCACAAATTAACCTTAAATTAAAAATATTCACTACACATGTGTATGATTATAAAGACCGTTTACTAAAAATAAAAAATATTTATGTGTACTAATACAAATTTGTTGACATTGAAAAATATGTAATGCAATGAAATTTTTCTACGTAATAAAAATGATTTTTTTTTATACTTTTTAAATACGGAATATACATTATACACAATAAATATAATAGAAACAGTCTTATTTACATACACAAGTGAGAATAAGATATTATATTACTTTAGTATTGATATTTTTCGTCCAAATATGGAAGTTAAAGTGTATTAATTGTGATACTGTCAGAAATTCTATAAAAAATATCTACACTGCTGTGTAATTATATGTATACATATACAATTTCAATTGTATAAGTTTAACATTATTATACACTATACATATTATTTGAATTTGTTTAGGAACATTTTGCTGGAAATTATCCAAGAATCAACTTCTGGTATTTCTATTAAATTCTTCACTCAATGCTTCAAAATCAAGATCTGTATCTAAATTTGAATTATTTGGTATCAAATTATTTTCTAAAATATTATCTGGCATAATATTTTTTAGTCGTTCCGATACTAATTCATCGACTAAATTTGACTGATCCACCAGATGCAATTGTTCAACTAATTTTTCATCGATCAATAAATTCTTGTCTATTACGCCACTTGTACTTAAAATATCTAAATGTGTAATATGATCATACTGAGCCATTTTCGACATGTCTAAATTTTCCGAACTGCCAAATATACTAGTATCACAATTACTTGAAATTATTGGTACTGTATCTTGAAGTATAGGTAGGTTGTCCGAAATTTTGCAACTAGATGTAGCAGGCATTATTTTAGAACTTGTATCTAATGGTACAGATTGAGTTTTCACGCAATTTATATCTGATGAAGTCATAGGAATTATTTTAGAAACTAATTTTTGAAACCCTTTTGCCAAGTTCTGTGTACTATTTTCTATACTATTTAAATCACTTTGCATTTTTTCAAAATTTGGGGTATCTTGTTTTGGATAGGTTCCCATAGCACCGTTTTCCAACTTAACAAAACCCTGTTCTGTTGGTTCTAACTTAATGAAAGCTTGTTCTATATGTTCTAACTTAGATTCTTCGTAATTATCTTCCACCTTACAGAAGTTTGATGATCCTAAACTGTTCCCTAATTTTGTGAAACTTTCTTTATGAGTCTCTGGTTTTTGATAGGTTGAAACTTTTGGCGAATTAATATCCACTTTTTGGAAACCAGGATTATCTGAAATCTGATTTTGAATCTCTGGATTTGAGATTAAAAGTTTCGAGACGTTAGATTTATTATTTTCTGCATTATTCACAGGACTGGGATTTCTTCTCATCAGAGTTAAAGCTGATAATACTTCTGGACAAGTAGGATTTGTTACGGGATCACTTCTTCTGTCGGTCAAAAAGTCTGAAACACTGAGATCTGAACTTTCAGAAAATCCACTAGACATTCGTTCTTCCAGGTTTTCTTTACCATCCTCAGAATTGTCAATTTTTTGCAACTTGAGAGGTGGTTCCCGATTATCGTACGTGCTGCAAATAGGAGTGTCAATTTTCTTTAACGCTTCGTTATTAATTTTATATAGACCAGGATTAACACCCAAAGCATCGCAAAGAGATTCTTCACTGATGTCTATTAAATCCTTATTTGATTCTTCATCGCTATTTGCAGTCGTTAACATTGTTCCAGCTTTTTCTCGTATTTTGTCCATTAATTGCTTTAATTCGTCCAAGAAATTCCGTACATTATTTTCCGACTTTAGTACTAACAAATCAAATAATGATTGTGCATTAAGTACTGGCTTTGCAGCTATTTTTATTATTTCGAGATCTTCGCATACAGAAATTGCTTCTCTTAATTTTATTTGACGTCTTTCTGACTTAGCTTCTGGTGTAACGTATGCCCAAGGACCCCGTTTTTTTCCCTTACGTTTTAAAGGATCTTGCCCACCATTTTGTTTCAATTCAGGTTCAGGCGTTGGAGGAGGTAATTGTTCAGGGCTACCATGATCAGGATGCATTTCGAAGTGCCTTGCCATGCGAGTACGTCCTAAATATATTTTATTGCACGTAGGACATCTGAAATGATCTGATATTTTTCTTTTTGGTACTTCTAGTCCAGTTAATAATTCTTTAGGAGATTCTTCTTCGTCGAGTTTATCGTTATTAGTATTATAATCACTATAACCACCATCTGAATCGTCTAAATCAGGTTGTAAAAAATCCAAATGATGTAAATGTTTGTAATCTCGTACCATATGTCTTGGTGGTCGAGAAAGTCTGCCAGACCGTGTTCTGGCTACAACCTTTTTCCTTTCATCCTAAAGAAAATATTAACACATTAAAATTACAAAAACTAAAAAGGTAAACTATTATGGTATACTAGAGAAGTTAACCATTCATACCTTCATTTCTTCTTGTTCTTCATCAGGAATTGGTGGTGGTTTAGGTGGAAGTGATGAGGGTCTGATAGCACTCTTTTTTGGTCTACCTCTTTTCCCGCCGCGGCTTTTTAATAAATTACTCGGATTTCTAATTCTCAAATCCAATTCTTCAGGAAAAACAACCCTGAAGACATATGTTGTTTAGATATAAAAGTTAATAGATAATATATGTATCTACTAACCTATACACAACTCTTTCATTTGAAGCAACCGCTTCTTGACTACGTTGTTGTAATACATGTGCAATTTGCTTCAATTGTGTTGGTGTCAAGCGTTGCATACTGAAATAAATATAAGAAATGTTACAAAGGATATATTAAAAACGTATTGTACATGTATTATTCACATACCTGTGAAATGTCTGTCCTTGCTGAACTATTTGTATCGGATTCTCACTAGATCCCAATGGTTTAGATGTGTCTGTAGATTCACTTAGTACCGTTGACTTAATTGGTGTATTTTTAACTTTTTTATTCGTTTTAAGATTTGTACCATTTACTATGAGATTAAGTTTCTGTTTAATTGCTTCACTCTGTATTGGTTTACTAGATTCAACTGCACCAGTTTGTTGTACAATAGATGATTTTGGTGAAATATTCATCGAGTTATTTAAAATGTTAGTATCATTTTGACATGCAACAGTTGCATTTTGCTTAGTTGTATTATTAAATGCAATTTTTGCTTGAGGTTTTAAAATAGATATAGGTGTCGAGGAAATTTGAGTTGGTTTCAAAATAGATGTAGAACTTGTTGTTGCTGTTTTCAAGTCTTGACTTTTAACAATTGATGCAGTACGAAGTACAACTGGTGCATTAGAATTAACTGTAGTTTTTGACATTCCACTTGCTAGTGCAGATTTTTTATTAATTGTGGTTTTTGCTTTAATTAATTGTGGATGAATTTGTACCGATTTCAAGAATTGTGCAGGAATAGCTGTTGCTACACTTGTATTGTTCAAAATTTGATTAGTCTTTGGAAGCATATTTGATGTACTTTTTAGCACTGGAGTTAAAAATTGTTGAACATTTCCCCTTTGAAGAGATTGTGATGTTTTTACAATCGGGGATAAACGTATTTGTGGAGTAACAAGATTCGGTGTTGTCCCAGATGTAGTATTTACTATAGTGTTAGCAATATGTGGGGCACTGATAGATTGGTTCTGTATTTCACAAGTACCTGTTATTATTTGCGAAGTACTTAAAAGTTGCGCAGATATACCACTAGTGTTTAATAACTGGGCTGTTATGGGAGTTGCTTTTATTATTTGTGGTGACAAATTATTCAATATTGTAGTCTTTGAAAGTAACACAGAATTAGGATTGGAAGTAGTATTAAGCGAATGTACAGTATTCATAGGATTAGCAGTAGCATTAATTTTATTTGAACCTTGAAATAATCTAATATTCTTAGCTGGCTTCAGGATAGTTTGTGCAGGTTTTATAATAAATTGCGAAGATGGCAAGATCACAGGTAGTTTCTGTAAGATTTGCGCCTGAGAATTAGGTATCGTATTAAGTTGATTTTGTGCTATGCTATCTTCGATAGTATATTGTAAATCATTTTCATGAATATTTTTAACATGAGCAACATCTGTTTTTATGGCATGTACTTTAGACTGTTCCAAAATTATTGTCTGTGTACCTGAATTCTGTTGAATCATATTATTTTGATGTTCGATCATTTGTTGAGTTTCGTGATTTTGATCATTTAAATTTATTTCTTCTAATGATAAATCATTCTTAATTACTTGATCCTGAAGTTGTTCATTTTGAGGAACTTTATGCATATGCCACTCTTGAAAATCGATACATTCTGTTTTAATGAAATCATTATCATTAGACTTCTGTACTTCTTCAGGTTGATAATTTAACTGATCAATCGACATAGAATCTTGGGAAGATAACGAATTTTGATCTTGTACATTAATACTATCCTTTGTTGAAACATTTTGTTGTATGTTTGAAGTAGCATTATCTTGATCTTGTTGATACATAACCTCCTCGCCTGAGTTTACCTCAAAGGTTAATCCTAAGGCCGCTGCTTGTTCCGGAGTCAAGTGAATTGTTTGTGAATCATTGTCGTCATTGTGTAAGAATGCGACAAACTCATTATCATGATCATCATCATCAACAACTTGTTGGAACGCTTGTTGAAGAAGATCGGAAGCACCAGTAGAAGATGCATCGTTTGTAAACACAGTGGAATTAGAAATTTCTGCCATTTCCTAACCCTTTTTAGCTTTTTAGCCTATAAAATATAACTACACAGTTATAACAATCACTTTCATGTTTTATAATAATATTTTATATAATCTTATTTTCACAAAATTTCTTTATAATTCACGTTTATTCCGTTCCGTTTTACACGTTTTTCGCGCAAACAGAAACACATGAGATATGTGAAGTTAGTTACAGATATGGCGATGAAAATGGCGACTAAATCGCTAAAATATATGGTTGGTATTCGTGTTGGTATGTTTTGCGCCTTGAGCTTTATGGCGGCAGCCGGTTCGAGAGAGAAGAATGATATTCGGGGAAATCTATTTCAGTCCTACAACGTGTTATAATATAAATTTACTACGGCGTAATATAAATAAAGAGGACAATTGAAAGGATAGGTTTTTTGAATATCTTTAATTTTTCTTGATCCTCTAACATGTCTATTTGTTCACACAGTAATTTACACTCCAGTTAGGGTAAAGCTTAGTTATTTGGTAGACTTGAAAATAAATTTGGGGAAAATGGCTGTAAAGGGGAAGCGATCCTCATTATAGTACAAACATTGACAAGTATTATGTCTTACTTGCGCACACTATACATATATGCAAAGTGGTTCGGTACTTCACCGGCACTAATCTATCCTAAAAATCGCAAATGGATGTAACGAAATCAATATTTCTTGAAATTTGTAATATTAAAATGCAACAAACAAAAAATTTATGCCATAATAATTATTCATATATTTATCACGTAGATGAAAATAACGACTAATGTTCTTATGATATCCATTTGGTGTTGGATAGCAATGGCATTTGGCAATATGTTGTATTTCAGGATTCAAAAAGTAATTACCTCTAATTATTAAACGAACATTTAGTTAGGCACCTTCTATAAGTTGGCAAAATTTATTAGTAAATGAAATGTAATACTGAGAATTCCGTTCCTTAGCATTCTTTATTAAATGTATCATTTTGTTTTACAATATACAAATTGGCTACACCTTTCGATGCACTTTTACATTATCTTTTGGAGTGTATTTATTTCTGTATAGTTTTGTATGCATATTTTTATACCTGTCGCGTGTTTCATATTTACAAAGTTACTGCGTTTATTGCACGTCAACACGAATAAATTTGTGTACGCTGACAAGAACTATATATGTTCAAAATGTGAATGGAAAAAATCAGTTTGTTAATTGTTGCGATTCTTTTTATTTTCAGAATATCATATATTTGCCAACGTGGAGAACAAATTATTCAATTCGAATCGTAAAGGGTAGCTGATTTACTATGGGTCAAAGTTTGACATATATCATGAGGACGGTGACGCAAATTGTAAGAAATATTACAAGTGCACCAGTGCATAATTACCCCACGGATTATCGACCTCATGGATTGTATAACTACAATCGGTGAGTTACATAATTTACGGTTCCTCTAATTTATTTAAAGCGATATTGAAAATTTGTGTAATCAATATAAAAGTAAAGAATACTTAAGTTATCATAAAATTTTGCGAATGATTTTTGTGAGGTTTTGAATCGAAGAAAAAAGAGGCTGTACGTCGAAGAGCAAAATTTCATGTTATTGAAAATGTGGGGAAGGATAGTAATAACGCGTGCCGTTGTGTACGAGATGTTTATTGCGACTGCTTTCTCATGGCGTCTCCCGCCGTTGGCGTCATACCAACCTACGAGAGGCATGAGTACAAGCCCTAAACTCTAGGCTTGCGATATCAGCGCCACACCGGGAACTATTTGTCCCCTACACCACCCCCCTCGCCAAAAACGGCGCTACATACAAAAATCTTTGGTATGCCTTTGGTGGTTTCATACGTTTAAATTAAAACGCACAGATTTTTTAGGTTTTTGCTTACAATGTAACTTATGTCCTAACTTATCTTCTAACTTATCCTCTAACTTAACTTCTAACTTAGCTCCTAATCCAGAATTGACTTCTGCCAGAACAAATGCTGGTTTTAACCTATCTACTGACACTGTTACATCTCGCCCGCAAATTCGTACAACAAATGTCTTATCACCGCGACTAACCACAGAATATGGCCCGTCGTACGGCGGTTGCAAGGGTTTCTTGACCGCATCGCGTCGCACCATTACGTGCGATGCCGTATTTAAGTCTTTGAAAACAAACACACTCTTTCTTCCGTGTTCTCCGACCTTAACCGGCCGAAAGGATTTCATGTGATTCCGGAAGTACTCTACAAAACGTGAGTGCTCTTGGTTGTCGTCTCCTTGAATCATATCTCCCGGCAAACGCAAGGGTTCGCCGTAGATCAATTCTGCTACGGATGCCTTAGCATCTTCCTTAACGACCGCTCGCATTCCGAGAAGTACGATGGGTAGGACATCCACCCAATCGCTGTCAGCATGACAGCTGATAGCTGCTTTCAGCTGACGGTGGAAGCGCTCCACCGCTCCGTTGGCCTGCGGATGGTACGCCGTTGTCCTATGGTGCTCCATTCCTAGCGCCCGCGCCAACGACTTAAATAGGTAGGACTCGAATTGACGTCCTTGGTCCGTTGTTATCCTTAATGGGACACCGAATCTTGCAATCCAACCTTCCAGCAACGTCCGCGCCACGGTCTCCGCGCTGATGTCATTTACTGGAAAAGCCTCTGGCCACCTTGAATATCTGTCGATGACGGTCACGCAATACGTGAAACCGCGTGACACTGGTAATGGTCCTGTAATATCTACATGGATATGTTCAAAACGCGCGGTGGGGGTTACGAAACTCCCAACCGGCGTTACTACGTGCCTGCTAATCTTCGCCCGTTGGCAGTCGAGACACGCCCTTGCCCACTGTCGGCAATCCTTCTTTACCGATGGCCAAACATAACGTTCGGTAATTAATTTGGTAGATGCCCTCGGCCCCGGATGCGACAAATCGTGCAAACGACGAAATAAGCTTTTTCTAAATTGCTGACATATGAACGGGCGAGCGCGCCCGGTCGATACATCGCAATATACATCCACATCGGTGTCTATTAACTTCACCTTTCGTAGCAGTAAGCTACCTGGATTTTTTAATAAGTTCTTCAACTCATCGTCGCTCTTCTGCACCGTCGCTAATGCCTCGTAATCCAGGGGAGAAACTATTTCCTCGATCCGCGACAACGCGTCTGCCACAACGTTGTCTTTTCCGGATACGTGCTGGATGTCCGTTGTATACTGGGCAATCAAACTTAAATGTCTGAATTGCATCGGCGTGCACCTCTCGGGCTTCTGCTGCATGGCAAACGTTAACGGCTTGTGGTCCGTGTATACCGTAAATTGCCTACCCTCTAACGCGTGCCTAAAATATTTGATGGCAGAATATACAGCTAGCAGCTCCCGGTCATACGCACTGTACTTCTTCTGGGCTGTGTTCAGCTTCCTGGAAAAGAAGGCTAGCGGTTGCCAGTTGCCCTGAACGTGCTGCTGCAAAGCTGCGCCCATCGCCGTGTCCGATGCATCTACTACAATACCTAACCTAGCTTGCGCCTCCGGATGCGCTAAGTATGTCGCATTGGCCAAAGCCTCTTTAGTACGACGGAACGCAGTTTCCGCTTCCTCGGACCAGGTAACTACTCGTTTACCACTACCCCCTTCCTGGCACTTTACCAGCGGGGCCTGGACAGTCGCTGCTCCTGGGATGAACCGTCTATAAAAATTAACCATCCCCAGGAACCGACTTAACTCCGATTGAGTTACTGGCTTCGGAAAATCTATTATGGCCTTGACCTTCTCCGGCAAAGGTTTTACGCCATTCTTATCTACTAGGTATCCTAAAAACTTAACGCTATTTACATTAAATACAGACTTCGCACTATTTATAACTATATTATAGTCCGCGAGTCTCTTAAATAACAGATCTAAGTGCCTGAGGTGTTCAGTCTTATCCTTAGATGCTATTAAAATGTCGTCTATGTACACATATACAAAGTCTAACCCGCGTACCACTTCGTCCATGAACCTTTGAAAGGTCTGGGCCGCGTTCCTTAAACCAAACGTCATCACCGGGAATTCAAATAGTCCAAACGGAGTCGTAATTGCCGTTTTCGGCACGTCCTCCGCGGCTACCGGTATTTGGTAGTATGCGCGCACCAGGTCCACTGTGGAAAACACTTCGCACCCACGTAAAGTCTGCGCGAAGTCCTCGATATGCGGAACCGGGTACCGATCCGGCACCGTGCGAGCGTTTAACGCTCTATAGTCCCCGCACGGGCGCCAATCGCTGCCCCTTTTTGCCACCAAGTGAAGAGCGGACGACCAGCTGCTGTTGGACGGCCGCGCGATCCCGCGCTGGAGCATATGCTCAAACTCCTTCTTTGCCGCTGTCAGCCTGTCCGTTGTAAGTCTTCTTGGTCTGGTGGTAACTGGTGGTCCTGGTGTGGTAACTATATGATGGACCGTTGAGTGTTTCAACGGACCACCATACGCGGGGGGCCCTGTCAGGGTCGGATACCTGTCCAATAACGCGCGCACTTCACTGTCCACCGCAGTTGTTAGAATACGCACACTGGGCCCTTCGCGCGATCGCCCTGCCGTAACCGCACATAAGGTCACGCTGTCCACAAGACGGCCGCGATTAACGTCCACTAACAGTTTATAATATCGGAGAAAATCCGCCCCTAATATAGGACGCGTAACTTCCGCCACTACAAAGTTCCACGGAAAGTCTCTTCGCAACCCGATATCTAACTCTAATGTCACACGCCCATATGTCGCGATAGGCGTACCATTCGCCGCAATTAACGCGAAATCGCCACGCTTACGGGGGCCTCCCAATCTATTTCGCGGGAAAACACTCACGTCGGCGCCCGTGTCCACGAGAAACCGCGTTTTTGTCCGTGTATCCGCTACGAAAAGGCGACATATTTCTGCTTTAGGGTCGCCCGTCGCCACTAACGCCCCTGACTTTCGTTTTCCGGCGCCTTTCCGATCCAGGCGCACGGGGGTACGCAACGGTGCGCCCTCTCGCGGAATTTCCAGTGGAAATAGCACAACCCATTACGGCGGTCCAAACGTGTCTTCGACCTCGGTCGGTAAGAACGGTCGCCGCTCCGGGAACGCGAACGCGAACGCCCTCTGCCTTCATGCTTCTGCAACTCGGCTGTGACCATGGCTGCTATCTGCTTTACTAACTGGTCCATGTCGGTAATAGACGCTACGGCTGATGATGGCGCCCTAGGTTGAGGCGTGATCTCACCTATTTTATCGGCCAGGGCTGCTAACTTGTCCATCTCAATACCATCCTGTGCCGCTAAAACTGATTGAATTGTAGTAGGCAGCCTACTTGCCCACAGCGTTTTCAATAATTCCTCCGGCACGTCCGAGCCCGCCAAGGCTCGAAGATGGCGGAGAAATTGCGAAGGCGTCCTGTCCCCCATTTCCTCGTGTTCGAGGAGCCTTTGAATTCTCCTCTTCTTGGACGTGGAAAGTCTTGAAATTAGCTCGGTCCTTAGTTTTTCATATTTCCGGTCCGGCGGGGGGTTTAATAAAATATCTTCTATCTCTTCGGCGGTCTTGGCGTCTAATTGCGCTACCACATGCCAATATTTGGTCTCATCCTGTGTAATGTTTCTCAACGCGAATTGCGCGTCTAACTGCGCAAACCACAACGCAGGTCGCTCCGGCCAGAATTTTGCAACGTGCACGGCTACTGCATTATTTTCTGCAGTTCCTGCCTCTTCATCGACGCTTGGATGTCGCGGAACGGACATTTTTATATTTGAACGTCGGGGTCACCACTTGTGGGGAAGGATAGTAATAACGCGTGCCGTTGTGTACGAGATGTTTATTGCGACTGCTTTCTCATGGCGTCTCCCGCCGTTGGCGTCATACCAACCTACGAGAGGCATGAGTACAAGCCCTAAACTCTAGGCTTGCGATATCAGCGCCACACCGGGAACTATTTGTCCCCTACAAAAATGACTATTGAACCCCTAGATAATGAGATCGGTGTGTTACCAACCCGGGCGTTAGACTAAAGGTTAATCTAGAAAGTTCCTAGATTGCTTCCCATAAACTATAAAATGTTGGCTGTGTAACGTACGCTTGATAAATGCATGTGTTCAAAAATTTAGTTTTGAAGAACATTGTTTATAAAGATGTAGAAAATTTGTTGCTACTTTGTATACAATTTAATTGTTAACTATTTTTTTGTTATTGTGAGTTATGATGTTCGGATAACATTAAGTATAATTTATTGATAAATAATATATACTTTTTTCGAATATAAGCTATCTCTTATTAAACTGATAAGTATTATAACTTTTATGTAAACAACATAAGACTTAATAATGTTTAATAATGTTTATAATGTTTAAGAAACTGTTAGAACATAATATAACTAGTCATGATGAACAATTTTTTTGTCATTTATGTATGATTGAACAATCAGATTTAGAAAATATTTTGCACCGTGTTACTAAAGAAAAGTATCAGTTATTGCAGTCCGAATCAACAAATAATGTATTAGAAGACTGTAAAGAACAAACCCGTAAAACACTTGTAGATAATAATATAGCCATAATCACATTAGGTAGCTTTTACTGCATAATCTGTCAATGTAATTTTAAAGATTTGATTAGTACTTTGCTACATGTTCAAATGAGATATCATATTGATCAATTAAAAAATAATTATGTAGATACAAATTATAATAAGGATAAAAATAAAACATGCATTATATTCTGTATGTCCAAATTATTAATAGAAAAAAAAAAGAAATTAACTTCATTTGTTAAATCTGTATTGATAATGGACACATATCAAAACTGTAATTTAAATGTTTTCGAAGAATATCATAAAGTTCAATTTTTGAAAACAGTACATAATTATTCAAACGAGAATTCTAAAATTCTTGTTAATAATGGAATACTTAATGTTAAATACTATCGACTAATATGTAAATATTGTTATCAGAGTTATTTAACTCTTGATAATATTTTGCAACACATGAAAGCAACACAACATGCATTTAAAACAGCAAATAAAGATATAACATTAAGCAAAAAGAAATGTAAACAAAATCAATATATATCTGTTACTCCTGAAATAATAAAAAATATAATGAATTTAAATTTGTCTAAAGTGAAGCAGATAGATGAAAGTATAATTCCTGATATGTTATAATACGCATAGAAACAGAACAGAGAAAAGATACAAATATCAATGACAAAGAAATATATAATAATTTAACATGTTAGCTTTGTATATGTCCTTTGCCTTCTTCAAATCATATTTTACAACATGTTAAAGATAAGCAACATGTCAATTTATTAATATGCACTAATAAATTGATTCATAGAATAGATCAAAACAATGATGAAAATAAAAAATTAGATTTATTACTGGAAGTAAATACATACATATTCTTAAACAATAAAATTATAGTACAGAGATCTAACTTTATATGTACTCTGTGTGCACAAGAAATTTATTCACTACACAATATTTTATTTATTCACTAATTATTGAGGTGACGACTGCAATGGAACAGTGAGCTAAGAAATAATCAGATAAAGGAAACTTTAATTTTATTATAGAATACAATAATAAACTCAGCCTTTACTTTAAGAGATCGCACGCGTTACCCATTACTCGCAGGAAGAAGAAGACAAAAGACGTCCAACTTTCTATAGAGAAAAGCTGTTTGCACGTCAAATTGAGCCAATTCAAAATCCCTCGACGCGACGATAGCCAGCAATACTCAGATGGAGTCGCATCTCACGACCGGTGCAAAGGTCTCGTGGAAATCTACCCCTTTCTTCTGCATAAAGCTTCTTGCATAGAATCTTGCTTTGAGCTGTCTTGCTCTTCATGATTCAAAAAACCTATTTGACATCGAACTAGAGTCCAAGTTCGAGTTTCTCGATGTGAATCAAGCTCCGACTTGATTGCTTCTCTCCATTTCTGGTGATGCTCGGCCTCCAATGTCTCGTGATAAGTCTCAGTTATGTGGTACTCTGCAATATTTGTTTCGAAGCGAAACGGCCTTCGAATTAGGTTCCTATCTCACAGATTTTTTTCGCTGGTTTGAACTTCCTGCCCTCGATCCTCTCGATCCTGATGAGCCTCCGGATCATGACCCTCTTGACCGCGTTGAAACTCAGGTTCACGATCTTCTCGATCGTGATTTTCTTCCGCCTGAACAAAAATCTCATCGCCGTCGCCCGATGCGTCTTCCTCCTGAGCCGGAACCGCTTCTCTCTTTGGAAGAATAACTTCTTCTTCGCTAGTGTCGCCAGCTGGTACCTCGATCGGTTGTCTGATTGTCTCGTGAAACGTCACGTCACGTATGATGAGCACTTTCTTCATCGCTGGGTCGTACACCCGCTAATTCGTTGAGTTCGAGTCGTATCCAACGAGTATCATTTTCTTAGCTCTCGCATCGAGCTTCGTCGTGAATTGTTTCGTCACATTCACGAGTCGGTTTCACGCCAACCCACTGCTCATATGGTGTTGCTCCCTTCTTGGCATCTGCCGCTTCAGCCCTGTTCGCCAGATATACCGCTGTTACGCAAGCTTCCGCCCAGAGATACTTGGGTAAGTTTTTCGTCAAGAACATAGTCCTCGCACTTTCGATCAGTGTCCGATTTTCTCGTTCCACCCTCCCGTTCTGCTCTGGGATATATGGGGCCGTAAACTCGCGCTGAATTCCTCTCGAGTCCATATATCCGTCCATTTTCTGGTTTTTGAATTTGAGTCCATTATCTGAACGCAACACTTGCATTGCATGCCCGAATTTGTTTTCAATGAGTTTGTCGAATTTCCGGAATTTATCGAGCACATCACTCTTAACACATCACATAAGTCTCCGGCCTAACTAAATTCCAACGCTTCTCTAATTTTTCAATTCCCTTTATATAAAACGATTTATCTTTCCTCTCAAAATAAGCCTCGGTTTTTAAAATAGAATTTATAGAACATGTTATTGCTATGCACAATGGGCCTTTGTTAAATCAAATGTTTGATTTTTGTATTCCATGTGCTTCATTATGGTTAAATAGATCAGATTGTTACACAGAACATTGTAACAATGTAATGCATAAGTATCTAATAAAAAATAAAACTTTATGATTGAAGATCTTCCTGAGTGTATAAAATATTATTACGACAAGTTCATAAAACTTCTGATATTTTATCTCAAGAAACACAGATTTTAGTGAATGACAATGCACATAAGGGAATCATACAATCTCTGAAAAATATTTTGCATTCTTCTTTCCCATTTATTGAAGTGTCTTTATTTGGATCAAGAATTATTGGACTTGAACAGTATCATAAAGATATTTCTTGATTGCGGTAGATATATACTATTAAAACATTAATAGTTTACAAAAACATAAATGACATCATTTTTTATAATTTAATAGGAAATATATACTATTCAGATTACAAAAAATGGTTGCAAAATGGAAACTTAGAGATTATTGAAGAAATTATACATAAGCAATCAAATGAATGGGAAGTAAAAGAAAAAATAGGAATATCAAGAACTATAATAAAGTTGTTATATAAACGAACATGGGTGCAGTGTGATATTTTTATCACAAATAGCCTTTTTGTTAAAAGTTTTCAAGTAATAAGGTATTGTAATTTTACCATGCAAAAAATTAATACGGTTCATTGAAAAATGGTTATCTAATTTTGATTTACCTTCAAAGCATGGTTTAATAAACTATGCTATTGCTTGGCTTGTTATATTTTACTTACAATTAAATTCAAATTTACCAAGCTTTGCTACATTAATTAAGCAAAATAAAATATACAAACTTATATGTGGTAAGACATTTTTAGTATAAATATTTGGAATTATACAGTATGTTTTCATTTTTATTTTAAGAAAATTTGCTTTAACTTTAAGTGCTTTGGATTAATTTTTTATAATGATACAAAAATTTTATTTCAGGATCAATAATACACAACCGAAAAATAACAATAAATCTATGCAATCTATTTCTTTGCTATTATCAGGATTTTTTTAGTTTTATGCTAACTTTGATTATCAACATTATATTATTTGTCCATTTATGGGTTATGCTGTAGCAAAAAGGGTGTTTGTAAATTTAGATACATTACCTAAAGAGATGAAATCTTACATCAATCATATAAGAGAATCTAATAATCCAGAATGTTTAAGGATTGATTCTCCATTATGTATGCAGGATCCATTTAACTTGTCCCGTAACTTGACAAAGGCTGTGAATAGTATTACCTTGAAATATTTTAAACAGTAAACAGAGAACACAAATTAATCGTGTTTATGATTTCTTAAAACTATATTTTAGATGACAAAAAGAGAAGTATTTTTATAATTTTACTAGTATTTTGTGTACATGTTTATATATTGCCTATATCATACAGAATGTAATTATGTGGCTCGTATTATTAAGTATGTCTATGTAAATACTTATTAAAACAAATAAATGGATATTTGTTTTAGTAATTTAAAACATGGTGTAACATATAACCATGAAATTTTTACAGGAAATACTTAATTTTTACATTCATTGCGTTATCAACTTTTGTTTTTATTATACATATATTTAAATTATGAAGAATATATTTTATATAAAAGGATATATTTGTATGTTCAGTTTCAGCAATTGTTATATGTGGATTTGATACTTAGTGCATTATTAATTGATTTAATTTTAAAGAGTCATGTATTAAATCTTGGATCATTATATATTTTATGTTATTGTTTTAGATAATAATTGTTATTTATTTATGTTAATATTTATGATAGGATATGCATATACCAGTTATATTGTACTGTACCAAAGGAATTTAAGCTATACAAAAATAATTATACAAAATATTAATTAGGCAATGTATTTGTACATGAATAAGAATGTAAAACAAATAATTGTTATCCAAAGATTTATTTAAATAATAAAAATTAATTTGTTACATATCACTTGTTTAATCATTTTTATACCCTCTTTAATTGTAATATTTTGCTGTTGTTTATGTGTTATATAATTATAAAGTAGTAGCAGAATTATTTCCAATGATATCTTGTTTCCACACATATTCTGCACTGTATCCATTTTTAGGTGTGCATGATTTTGTACATGTGAATACTACTAAAATTCCCCAATCAATGCATTTAATTGGATCTTCTAAATTAAGGAAGTTCAATAATTGAGGCATAATCTATAATACATGAATTTTGTATAATGTAGATCAGACATTATATGTAACAAATTAAGTAATAATCTCTTTTATATATCTTACTTGAAATTCAAATTGTCTCTCTCCATTGCATTCAGCACATTTTGGTATCTTATTAACTTTAGTTTCTGCTGAAATGTATAAAATTTGTTGTCCCTTATTATATCTGTAAATCAAAACATCATAGATAGAATATAAAATATAATTTTCTGCAGTAAATAAGTAAGAAAAAATATTTCTACCTAATAATTTGATCTGGGTATTCATCAATGGTTGATTGAAATTTAGAAAATGTTTCATCTTCTACCTGATTAGCTACATTTAAAAATTCATTTTGTATATCTTCATTTTGAAGAGTTCCTGCTTCATTTTTTTGTATCATTTCTTCATACTTTTTCATTTCCTCTTCCTCTCTATTCAAATCATTTAAATCATCATCATTTCTTACTTCTTCTCTTTCTATCACTATTTCATGTTCCGGAAATAAAAATTTGTTGTTTACAGTTGCAGAGTGTAGTGGCGGTTCTTTACTAACATTACAAGTTTCCTTGTGTCCATTCTTCCAATGGTAAATTTGGTGAGAACGGCAACAATAATTTATATTTTTACATTTGGAACAATGACTAAGTGCTAATATTCCACAAATGTAACATGTTTTTACCCATTGATTTACATCTAAAAATTGTGGACAGCTTTATATAATAAAATCTATTTATATTTTATTTTTAAGATGTATATATCCTTAAAGTACATACTAATATCAGTTCTCCAATCACTCTGTTCCACAGGTGGTTCAGGTGGGTAAAATTCATTTATCTTTGGTAACTGAGATCGAAAAACTTTTAAATTTCCATTTTCATTTGTTCTACAGCATTCAGACTTTTTACATACAAAAACAAATATTGCTCTATGAAAAGCATCATCATTATCCTCACATGGAGCATATATCTGACATAAAAAAATACAAGGTTCTTTGCAATATTCACACTGAAGATCTTTCTCTCCAGGAATATTTTTTAAATCAAGCCATGCTGGTTTACCACCAATTTTGCTTGGAAAAAATCTACTTTCCAGCCGCCAAGGTTCACACTTTTCTGCAAAACCTAAATCTACCGTCATTTCGTATAAAATATATCTTTTCAATTTATTTTTGTCACAAAATAGACATTAATGAAGTATTTATTGTGACAACAATTAACACCTGACTTTCTTTCTTTCTTTTTTTCTTGAATTCAATCATATAGCAAACAATATTACGAGGCTCGTAATACATTTCATCTATGAACAGACATCAGACCAGATGAGACCCTGTTCGCGCAACTTTGGTTAGTTTAGAAAATTCTCCACCAGTGATTCACTAGTTGATTCACTATCGTTCCATACACACGGTAAACAATTCATATTGTAAAAGCAAAACGCATACGTATTCCAAAATTATTAAACCACTAGATTCTTATATTTCTGTATTCCTCGATTTCTATACCTCTACAAAATATACAAATATAAAATAATATGAAAGACCACCAAGTATATTGCTGTTGCGTTTACCGTTAGCGGTCTAGGGATTTTAGGATGTGAGTAAGTCAACCCGTGGAGTGCTAAGGACTCTGCTCGCAGTGTGTTGAAATAAATTCAAACAGATTTAAGATGGAAAAATTCTATGTCCAACTATTTATTCTGATAATCGACAAAGTACTTCTTACAAGAGCGAACTGAAGCGTATGAGATACAAAATTAGTCTGATCGATCTGCGCTTGCCGGAGGAGATCTTCGGATGATGCGGATCGATGCCCTCTCCTGGCTGGTTCCTGGATCCTCCCTCAGAATCATCCCTGGTCCAATGGTGGAGGAGTCCACTCCCGTCCAATGTAGGCCCCTTCTCCCGGTTGTGGTCCACCCTCAGCCGCATGGTGGTGGAACAACTCCGCCAAGACGCGGGAACGTACCTGCGCACATGTCCTTAGAGAAAGCGTGAAACTCAGAGAACAGAAAACAATCAAGCCCTTGAACTAGCGAAAATTTACCCTCGAGAAAATTTACGACCCTCTCAGAGTGCATGAAAAGACAAGATATACGTAGAAGATTGAAACTTTCAAGAACTGTACGTGACTTGATCGAAAACAACAAATTTGATACGGTCCCTAATAAATCGATCTTTAAAACATCCAAAGTGAAGCTATGTTTATTCTTTGAGTTCCCAAATTTTCCTTAGCATAGACAACCACGACGAGTGGCTTTAACAATATAAGCTTTGTCTATTATGCATGAACGCTCGCTCAGATAGTTTGAATTTTGCTCTTAATTTATGGCCATCGATATAACAAAATACAGACACGCTCGGTAAATATTCTCACGGCCTAATCGCCATATTACATTGGCGGAATGAGCCGTACTGTGGCCAAAACGCCATCTTCCGTGGAAGAAAATAAAGAATGAAATGAAATGAATGAATGCCATATTACATTAGCTATATTCAGGATGCTAACTACATACGTTCACGTTACATTGACTTAGTTTCCACCGAGAATGCAAGTCGGGTTAGAGTTGGCTAAAAGTCGGGTGGGAGTGAGCGTTCTTAGAGTAAAAACACCGAAGGTTAACTTGAACTCTACCCTAAAAAATTGTAGGGTAGCGTTCAATTGGACCTGCTCTGGTGAAAGCAGGCACGCCAACTCAATTTTAAGAACTCCAGCGTCACTTATTCTGGTGAAAGCAGGCAAGGTAACTGAATTTTAAGCCGACTCTAACCCGACTCGAACCTTCGGTGGAAACTAAGTCATTGGTTTAATCACCATAAGAGCGAATGTATGTTATCCTTGGTTGTAACCAATCAAAACCGATATGCGCAGAATAAACTAAAACTCGTCATTGAGGAGATCTGATCATTCGTAAAATAGAGTATAGTTTGTACAAGAATCGGAATTGATATGTGTTCTTAGGTTAGCTATTAAATCTAACCTTTTGAGCAGTTTAACTGACAATTAAACAAAATGACGTCTTGTTTGGAAAGTATACAATCTTTCAATTGCGTATGGTTTGAAACAGGTGAAAAGCGAAATGTACTGGCATCTATGCTAGCTGGAACATTGGTAACTGATGATTAATATTTACATTATGCTAAACATGAAACTGACATTATAAAGTAAACTATGTTGCATTTAATTATATGATGGTGTTAATTTTATTTGTGAACAGTAATATTCTTCCAATTTTGCTACATTCTTTTATAAAAATTAATTAGGATGTATCATGTTTTATTATATTTCAACATTTACAGAACTTTAATATGCTAATTATCTTCTTTTATAATTTCAGTTTTTTGTGGGATGGTGGTTTATAATCGATGCTCATGCCAAATATTCTAGTGAAATGTCAAATGCTTATCACTTGTGTGGAGTATTTGGAACTATATCTCTTTTTATGTAAGTTTATGTTTTATGCATAAATTCAAACAATTGATTTGGATTTTCAAACAATTGATATCAAATATTTTGTTCAATTTAGGATAAATTCTGTAACAAATGCACAAATAAGAGGTGATGCATACAATGGCGGTTATTTAGGGGCTAGAGGTGCAAGAGGTTGGGTATTTATTGGATTTGTAATGGGATTTGCTGCAGTTTTTGCAGCTTGTTGGATTTTATTTGCCAATTTTGTAGCTGCAGGTTTGTATAAGTATTACAATGTAGCATAAGTAATTTATATGATGAAGTATTATTAATTTTCCTTTTCAGGAGCACAGCATTATTGGCCGGGTGTAGGTTTATTTTTACAAAATGTATTTATTTTCTTGGGCTCCCTTACTTACAAGTTTGGACGATTAGAAGAGTTATAGAATTATTCAATATTTATAAATATCAGATATTTTTATTGGTTGCACAGCATCTTCTAGCTTTAATAAGCTTCAAAATGGAGCATTTGAAACTAAGGAACAAACAGTTTTATACATTACATGTAATGCATTATAAATGGACTAGAGTAATGCATGGTGATATATAATTTAGATTGCTTATTTACGTTAAATCTCATTACATTTAAATAATCCGTATATATATCATATGAATATCATACTATTTACATAGAAATAATTTACTCTACAGTCTGTATTTTCCCATTTTTATGACTGTTTACCATTTAATTATCATTTATAATGAAACTAAATACTGATTAAACTTCTATTACAAATAAGCACATGGTTATAAACATTATTTTTTACAAGGACTAATATAATTGTTAATTGTAAGTAAAAACTCAATACTATACTTCATTTTTTTAAATAAATTATGATTCTGTTTATCAATCTATTTTTATGTAAATCTATTATTTTAATAATAAAACGAGAGTAATAGATATAATTTCAATGTATCATTAGTAGATATAAAATAGATTTTTACTGAAATCCCAATTAAACTTATTTTGAACTCTTAAAATTAGTGCAAAAAGTATACCGAAAATTCTGCAAAATTCAAAAAGGAATGCAGTAAAATAAAATAAAATATTCTACTGGAAATATCTGCCTCTTTAAAAATATAGGCAGATATTGTTTATTTAAATATAATAGTAAGTTCACAATCATAGAAGAGAAGATTATTTTAAAACAACTTTTAAAAGTATCTAAGAGTTGCCAAATTTAAAAAAAAAGGCAGAATAATTTGCAAACTTATCGAATTTTTTAAAGTGTTTATTTTATCATTATAGTGGGGGTAGAATAACGGATTATTGGTTTTGATTTGCCAACGCGGACCAATATGAGCGTTTCCTTCCATCTTACTTTACCAATCCCGTTATGCCACACAAACACATGGTTGTATTCAGTTTGGCGAAAGAGTAAAAGGTGTACGTTGTTTTTTCTTACATTAAATAAATTAAAACAAACGTTTGCCTATGCCTACGGCAGTAGTTCTATTATCGTTAGACTAATAACTTTAAGATAAAGATAAAAAGTAAGTAAAACTGGTTCTAACTATTTCTCAATTTTCCGGCTATCATAACCATGTTTGACAGACGTATGAAAACCCTCGTGTTACAAAAAAAAACATTTTTGTAGATTTACAACAATTTTATTTGAATGAAAATTATTTTTTGGATAACTATCGTGTTTATTATCTTATAACCGTTTGTCTTTGCTTTTAAAATATACAGTATAATTTTTTATTCTCTGTTTGATTCAACAGTTTTCAAAGTATTATTAAATGCTACAGTGTTTATATTGCAACATTTATTCATTTGTAATAAATTTATTTATTCTTTCATTTTTTAAAATCACATTATCTACAGAAAAATGTTTAATGTAAGTATGTTCTTTTTTCATTATTTTATACAGTTAAACAAAAAATTTATTTATAAATATATTAAAGTAAAATCAATGTGCATATATATTTTTTTAATCACTGCAATATAGTAAAAATATAGGGGTTTGGTTTACAGTGGTCACAATATAACATAGGGTCATTTTTATTTAGCCATCTGTTTTCTTATACTCATCTACCCTAAAAGTTAAATTGAAAATTAAAAGTAAAACTAAAGTTATAATATAAGATCATAATATTATATAGAGTTTACTTATAAGTATATTTGTTTTGCATTACAGATGAAGCCAAGCAAATTAAACATGACCATTATTTGGTCACTACTGATTATTGTCACAAGTCTTATTCATAATAGCAGTGGAGTTGCTGTTATGAGTATAGATATTGGTAGCGAATCAATGAAAGTTGCCATTGTTTCAGTACGTAAAACATATTATAGTATATTAATTTTCTATAATTAACCTTTCAAAATATGTATTTATAGATTAAGTTTAATGATAATCTTACTTTATACAGCCTGGTGTTCCAATGGAAATAGCTCTTAATAAAGAATCAAAGAGAAAAACACCAGTTACAATAGCATTTCGAAATGGGGAAAGAAGTTTTGGAGAAGATGCTCAAGTAGTAGGAATTAAATCACCAAAAAGCAGTTTTTCTTATATATTAGATCTTTTAGGAAAATCGATAGATAATCCTATGGTGCAACTTTATAAAAAACGATTTCCATATTATGATATTATTTCTGATGAAGAACGTAAAACAATTGCATTCAGACTTGATCAAAATACTACATATACTCCAGAGGAATTACTTGCACAAATTTTGCATAAAGGAAAAGAATTTGCAGAGACTTCTGCAAATCAAAAGATTAGTGAAGCAGTGATAGTTGTTCCAGGATTTTTCAATCAAATTGAAAGAAGAGCTCTTGCTCAAGCAGCAGACCTTGCAGGAATTAAAGTCTTGCAACTTATTAATGATTATACTGCAATTGCATTAAATTATGGAATTTTCCGTAGCAAAGAAATAAATGATACTGCACATTACGTAATGTTTTATGACATGGGAGCTAGTAGTACAACTGCAACAGTTGTTAGTTACCAAAATGTAAAAACGAAGGAGAAAGGATTTGTTGAAACTAATCCACATGTGTCTATTTTGGGAGTGGGTTATGATCGCACTTTGGGAGGACTAGAAGTACAACTTAGATTACAACATCATTTGGCTAAAGAATTTGATGCATTAAATAAAACGTCGAATTCTGTATTTAACAGCCCAAAAGCAATGGCAAAACTTTTTAAAGAAGCTGGTCGTGTCAAAAATGTATTGAGTGCAAATACAGATCATTTTGCTCAAGTGGAAGGATTGATAGAGGAACATGATTTCAAGCTACAAGTTACAAGAGAAAAGTTGGAGCAACTTTGTTCTGACTTATTTGAACGTGTACAGGATCCTATCAATATTGCTTTAAAAACATCAGGTATATAGAGATAGATTCAAATAGAAAAGACTTATTTAGCATATAACTTTAAATTTATTTAAATATTTCAGGTTTGACAATGGATGTTATATCTCAAGTTGTATTAGTAGGAGCTGGTACAAGAATGCCAAAGATACAAGAGTATTTAAGTCAGTATTTAACAGTTGAATTATCTAAAAATATTAATACGGATGAGGCAGCTACGTTAGGAGCAGTATATAAAGCTGCAGATCTTAGCAAAGGGTTTAAAGTAAAGAAGTTTGTTACTAGAGATGCTGTATTGTTTCCTATACAGATTACTTTTGATAGAACTGTTGATAACAAAGTGAAACAAGTGAGTTTTTATTGTTGTATACTTATAAAATGAAATGTGTTAAAAGTAATCTTGAGTTTCCTTTTGAATATGCTACTTTCAGGTTAAAAAATCATTATTCAGCAAGATGAATCCATATCCACAAAAGAAAATTATCACATTTAATAAATATTTAGACAATTTTCAATTTCATATTAATTATGCTGAATTGGACTACTTACCCCCTCATGAAGTAGCGTAAGTATCTTTTAAAATTATTATTTATTGTATGATATTTGTAGGTATACAAATATTAACATATTTTATATGTTAACATATTTTATTTATTTTAGTGCTATTGGTAATACAAATATATCGACTATAATTTTATCCGGTGTAGCTGAAGCTTTAGACAAGCATATTAAAGAAGGTGCAGAAAGTAAAGGGATTAAGGCACATTTTGCTATGGATGATAGTGGCATACTTAATTTGGTGAATGTAGAATTAGTATCAGAAAAATCAAGTTCAACTTCTGATGAAGAAGAGGGTACTTTCTCAATACTTGGCTCAACTATTAGTAAACTTTTTGCAGGTTTGTGCTGAATGCATTGCAAAAAATGTTATTTGTATTTTATTAATTTCAATTTTTTGAAATTATTTTGTTTTTTTTCTTTTTAAAAGAATTTAGAATATATAGTAAAAAAGATATGCAGAACATAAAACCATTTTTTGCAAGCATTTATAAAATAGTAAAAAAAACTATGACACAAAAGAAAGTTGTGGAAAACCTTTAAAAATAAATGAGGAAGATGAAATATGTTACACTTTTCATATGGTTAATCTTTCGTATTTTTTAAATTTATAGGATCAGAAGATAAAGAAGGAAAAGCAGAGAAACCAGTAAAAGAAGACATAAAACCAGTTCACGAAGAACCAGAATATCCCGAGTCACAAAAGGAAACGGAAGATAAAACAAAGAAACAGAATGAGACTACAACTACTGAAGATAAAACAGCAAATAAAACCGAAAAAGTAGAAAAAGAGAAAGAAAAGAAAGCTACGATTGTAACGATTAAAGAGCCCATTAAAGCTGATGAAATCAAATTAGGACCTCAGATTCTTTTTGGGGATAAACTTGTTGAATCTCGGGATAAGTAAGTAAATTATATCTGATAAAAAATCTTAATAACAATATATTGTGTACTACATAGATTGTAACGTTAATATTATATGATAATTTTAGATTACATCGTTTAGACGTATATGATTTTGAGAAAACGAGACGTGAAACAGCTTTGAACAATTTAGAAACATTTATAATTGATGCTCAACAAAGATTAGAATCTGAAGAATATGCTGGTGCAGCTACATCTAAAGAGGCAGAAAGTATATTGAAAGCCTGTTCTGAAATTTCTGAGTGGTTGTACGAAGATGGATTTACAGCAACCGCTGAAGTATACGAAGAGAAATTGTCAGAACTCCAAAAATTAACCAATGATGTGTATGAACGTGTCTATGAACACAGAGAACGACCAGAAGTATTAAAGGGCATGACTTCTATGTTAAACGCAAGCACAACATTTTTAAATAATATGAAAAATTTAAGTCTCTCCAGTGACATATTTACACAAGTCGAAATAGAAACGCTAGAAAAAGTGATTAATGAAACTCAAGTAAGTTATTAATTTAATTATAGTGGAGTTTCGCTATATGGTTTTGAACACGGAACTTTTCATATATGATGCTATTATTAAAATTTGAAAATTATTTAACAAGCCGAGTAAACGAATACCATGTAGGGAAATTCTTACATACTTTAATTGTGAATGATGTTTATTAAGTTGCGTTCTTCTGTAGGAATATTACGACACAGTCGTTAAATCGTTTGCTGAGACAGCATTACACGAGCCAGTAACATACAAAATTCGCGATATCGCAAAGAAGATGGCGGTACTCGATAGGGAAGTGAAATACCTCATAAATAAAGCAAAAATATGGAGACCAAAACAAGATGCCACGACAAATCACACAGCGAGCACAAGTGACAATACAACAGACACGAAAGAACAATCAGAATCTGTTCCTAAAACTGATTCTCAATCGGACAAAAGTTCAAAAGAACATACACCTAATGACGCGGAAGTACAAAATGAAAAATCGGAAGAATCAACAAAAACATTAAAAGATAACGAATCTGAGACTAACCCAAAAAATGCCCAAGAAGAGATACATCAAGAACTTTAAGATGAAGTTTATTTAAAGTGGGTGATTTTAATTATTGACCGGTTGTGTTTCGGTTAATAAATTAGCCAATTTATTATGTCGTAGAACAGGATAATGAATGCATTTAAAAATTGAAATTGAATAACACAAAATTTATGCGTTGCTGTGGTTGGTTGAATTATTTTGTGGATGTGAATATTGAAGTGTTATTGTATTTAATTATTCTTATATCAATAAGGAACATTTAATTCATTCGTTTAATATTAAACAAAGTAACAAAATATCTTACAGGATTCCGTACAGAAAACACGAAAACCGACCATCCTGTGGAAAAGTTTATTTTTAAGTGCCAATTAATAGCAAGTTTGAACATTATATATGTAATTATAAATGATTTCAGACAGCCGTAATACAATTAAGCAACAGTGTGTTTAATAGTCGAATAAATTATTTGCATAAAATTGTTATTTACAAGCGATGTAACGTTCTACTTGGTCGGATTTCATCTACTGTGAATATAATATTTAATTGTGATATTTCTTGATACTATATTCTTAGATGTACTCTATCTTATAGCTTAAAAATGATTTTTTACATTTACATCATACATTACAATTACACACGCAAACGTACAAGCCAGTTTTTATCAGGAAAATGTAGTATTTGATTTTTATGTTCCTAATTAATTATTACTACAAAACGCCTAATTTTGAAGAATTACGTCTGTACTCCATTATCTTGACAATACAGATTATTCTGATTGAGTAATAGTTTAATAACGAAAAACGCATAATCCGTTATAATTAATTTGAAATGAGGTTGTATGTCTCCAAATGTCATTTGCATAAATTAAGTTGCAACTGGTGTGCAAATAATTTACTTTTATTGAATTTGATACAGTTAATTTAAATCATTCCAATGAGCATAATTGTAATTTAAAACTTTAATTATGTTATTTATTATGTTGGATAAATAAAAAGGTGTGTAAAGTACTTACAAAGTAAAAAATGAGAAAAATTAATATTACTTTCAGTCTAAGTATTATGAACCAAATATAATTATAAGGAAAACACAGACATCAGTACACAGTCTTCCTGCAACCAAATGCAACATAACGGAAAATAAAGTGAATTTATAATTATTTCTTTATTTCAATATATCATTAAAGTCAATATAAACGATTTATTTCTTGTTGCATGTTACAATCAACAATAAATTACTTGCGTAATTCTAATGATAATAATAACAGTAACAATATGTGCTTATTTAAATGAATATTTACATGTTGATATACGCTATAAATCAGCATACTGAGGTATATAATATTTATTTTTCTCTTTCCTGACTGAATTAAAAGAAAAATGGAAGGCAAAGTAATTGTATCATTTAAGAGAACAAAAGACAGTAAAGTTTATATTAATTAATTTAAAATACCACAGTTACTCAAGCATCAAGATGTATTGTTACAATGTGTCTACCAGGTATCATCACTAAACCAAGATTTCTTGCTTCTGTATGATCTTCCGATAAAAATTCTGAACATGTTCCTAAAATCACATTTGCATCACGATCCGTACACAAAAATGCGCCCATTAAAACTCGACCATCTGTCATTTTAATTCGTAAATTTCGATTCAGCCATCCACGTAATTTTTGCTTCGCAGAAGATTCCTCTGTATTAACAACCTATTATAATGTTATGCATAAGTTCATGTTACTTTTGTTTACAGTATATATGTTACAGTAAGAAAAAAATATATAATCAACAAATTTTCGATGGATCTCTGATAAAGTTACAAATTGTTTAGAAAATTACTCGTTTATATTAACACCTTGTAAATATTAACCTATTAACTATAATTCGCAATGACATATTTTACTTCGATTTTCCATTGAAGACGATACATTAAGAAAGTTAATTAATAATACATAAATTTATGAAATATTATTATATATTTAATATACAAATACCCAGTTTAGAAATGAAATATGTTTGACATTTGCGCAATTAACCTCTCAAACAAAATATGTCACCGACCACTAAAATATTAATACAATCATTGTAAATTGTAATTCTATCAAATATGTAATTAAAAAATTACCTCTCCATTCCCATGAATATAATCGTCGTTTGTTACGTTCGATACATTATGTCCTTCTTTCATGTCTATTTTATTGTAAATTTTGAATAAAAATATATTAACTTGGTCTAACGATTAATACACTCTACAAAATTTGGCATCAAACGAAATGAAATTTCTTTTAATTTATGTTTTTACAAATCCTATTGAGGCACATTACAAATTGTGGTTTTTGAAAGACAAATTATGTGCATATATTCTCACAAGAAATAATACAGTCTGCGTCCAATGGCAGAATTTTCGATTGTCTTGCGCACATTGGCTCTGATTGGTACTGTCACATTTCTGCTTTGTGACATGAATTTTGTATACAAGATTAAACAAAGTTTATGTACAAAAATAAATATATTTATCCAATTAGCAACGGTAGAAACATTAAAAAATTTCATTGCGTTGGGGTTTGCGAAGTAAGGTATAATGAATGTATTGCATCTTTCAAAAAGACCGCCAGAAAATAATGCTCGCACCATCTACTGTAAAATGGCGCTTGGTAAATGACGCCACCTATATCGTTTTCGGTATAATTCAGATAAAATAGCTGATTTTACAAGATTAACGGACTACAATATTAATTGAATTACATTGTAGTGCAAGAATTTCAAATTCTTTTGATTTTAGCAAACTGTTACCATTATTAACCATTCTTAGGCAAATTCTAATTACTCTAGGCCCTAGAGTCTAGGATATAGAGTTTGTTTTTCTATATTTAAGATAGACAATTAATAATAACTTTCAAAAATAATTGATTTTCAAATATGTGGCTTTGAATTCAGATTTGATTATGGACTGAATAACGAACATTTTTTTTTTTTAAAATACAATTGAACACGAATAAAATTGAATATCAAATATATATAAAAATCTTCTTTATCGATGGCTTGAAAGTAAAATTCCTTTTGACCGACGATGATCACCACAAGAGTGTGGTGGTCATCGTCGATAAAGAAGAGTTTTACTTTCAAGCCGTCGTTAAGGAAGATTTTTTATATTTGTTATTCAATTTAATTTATATTCATTTGTATTTTAAAAAGAAGAACGTTTATCATTCATTCATTCTTTAATCATTTTTTAATTCAGAAACACATATTTCAAAATCTGTCCCAATAAATCAGTTATTTTTAAAAAGTCTTAATTAATTATCTATTTTAAATATAGAGAAACACTCTCTATAAGAGTTTTTCATGTGTCGTCATCTAGTTGTAGAAGGTGGAACTAATTAAACTACAGTTTCAAAAGTGTGTAGTTCACCCAGCTCGCTGGAGAGATGGCGCGACTTGTTCCATTTTCGTAAAAATTCAATTAATATCGATTTTATTGCTTGCAATATATTGCGTGGTCCGGAAATGCGGATTATGTGTTCAGAATAATTTGTCGACTATTCTGTATCTCGTTCATGATATACAGAATGATACAAGAGCGGCAAAAAATTTTCCTTCGTGCCGCCAAAAACTTTCTCACCAGATATATTCCTTTACAAAAGGTTTATTTCGGAGCATGACAGTTTTTTGAAATTTCGCCTAAAAAATTAACCATTTAATATGTGGTAGAATTGAGAAACATGGATATGTAATATATGATTAGAAAGTAGAAAAAAATTTCAGCAGTTGTTCGATGATAATTTCGTTTTGAATAGGTAAATTGAGGGTTGCCATCAGTGTTTCGGTATTGTCCCTTTCGCGAGTTTCGGTCTGCTTGTTTGTCGGATGGAAATGACCCGCGGTGTAAGGTTACAGGGTAAAGAAAAAACAAAAGAAGAAATGGCGGTGGTCCAACTGCTCTTGCCGGTCCAGATTTTAATCTTCGCCCGGGGACGGGAAAAAGCAAGAATGTCGTAATCTCGATTCAAACATCTGTGAGAAGGACCCACCAACAGTGGGTATACGATATACTGTTAGGAATCTGTTTTGTCGTCGGTGAGAACCTGCATGCTCGTGACATTCTGTCTCGTACGTAAAACAGATAAACATCAAATTTTGTTAGATAAAGTATTATCACCGTTATAATTCACATATTATCAGTACAGTTATAACGTTATTACGGATAAGAAAAGTAATTAATTTTGAATCTTCAAGTCAGTGTCAGGTTATTTTTGCACCAAGCTCTGGCTACAATTGTCTTGGGTTCTTTCCACATTTTCTTAAAACCCGTTAAATTTTTCTTACGCTTGTTCTCGGCAAAAGTTATTCAGCTCATTTCCGCCCAAACCTAGACATAAACGAACGCGCAAAATAATGGCGCAGTGTAATTTTTCATTACGGTCGTGAAATATTCGCGCGTTCTTTGAACGAATTTTATCTGATGGAAACCGCGGTTGTTTTATGCACATTTGCGCAAACACTTAATTGAACATAGCGTGGGTTATTTTCAGGGAATTAACTTTGGTACCGGTTGGTCTTTCTCGCGAAAATTAATCAAACTGAAAATTAGTTCGATTTATCGAGGAGGAAGGAGAGTCGTTATTAATTAACACCGTCAAGTGTAATTAAACTTTCATTAATAAAATACAGAGTCACTTGAATATTAAACTGTTCTCTGTATGGAACATATTGCGAACTATGAAAACGAGTATTATTAAAAATTCCCAGTGTAACTGCAATGAATTGTTATTTGACAAATGTACTTGTTTTGTTAACATTATTTAATATATCGATGAGTTGAGAAAGGAATTATTTCAAATAAGTTGTAAACTGAAAATGATTGTATACAAGCAAGGTAAAATTGGCTGCGAACGTGTGGGACACCCGTTACATAAATCTGATCGACTTGAACGGTGCTCGGGGCGAAACTTTTACGAGACACGCATTCGTTATCCATTAGGGTAAGTATAGCACGTGTGGTCGTGTTACCGTGTTCGACGATATTCATGTGTTACGATGAGCTGTTCAACCGGCTCGTAACCGAGCATAATTGAATTATCATTCGGAAGTGCATGAAAGACAGGCCAAACCAAGGCATAATGAGGGAAATACGCGTTACAGTGCTGGTAAACGCGGTTTCAAAATAACCCCGGTGTATTTAGGCAACAATAGATGTCTGATAAAAGCGACCATGATTATTCCACCCTCTCTTCCTCGCTTCGCCCGCGTCGCGAATTAATGGTATTCAAGAACGGAATAGCGTTAGCGAAATTAATTCGAGATTAATTCTAATTCGTGGTTGAGGATGAATCGACACCAGGAGACAGCCATTGTTTCCACGTTATTGCCGTGCGATATGTTCTATATTTTCTGGAAAGGTTCAAATTATTTGTTTCTTCTTCGGCGTTTACAATTTTTGCCATTTGCGTCGCTTGCAAATAAACAGCTTCCGCTACGTTAAAAAGTTTCCTTTCTCTCTTCCGTCTCGATCCCTTTGAGATGTTTTGTACGCGATCCTGATCCTTTTCTGCGCTAGCTCAACGCGATCCTCGCGATTCTTCGAGGCTTTAAATGCGTGCTCAGCGATACAATAGGAAACATTTGTATGCCGGTGATTCCTTTGATACGCTACGAATAGAGATTTACCGAATACGAGAGGCATTCTTCGCGGCTTTTAGTGGTTTCGCTTGTTGTGCTTTTGATGCTTAGGGTGGCGTTTGTCGCTTTCAAAATTTCCTGTCTCAATTACCATACGATTATTCTTTATTTCTAATATTTACACTCAACCCTTTCCCACCTCCCTCAAATATTTATATCTCCACATTAGGATTTCATTTCTAATTCGTCGTCACATTGTAACTTAAAATAACTTGTTGAATGAGTTTGACATCTTTGGTACAATTCATGTAAAATTATCCCAAATTTGAAAATGGTTAATAAATTCCCAACGTGTCATTTGAATTAACAAGAACTTCAAGAGTAACTTAACTTGTTGAATGACTTTGACCACTTTGGTACATTTCATGTAAAATTATCCCAAATTTGAAAATGGTTAATAAATTCCCAACGTGTCATTTGAATTAACAAGAACTTCAAGAGTAACTTAACTTGTTGAATGACTTTGACCACTTTGGTACATTTCATGTAAAATTATCCCAAATTTGAAAACGATTAATAAATGATCAATACGTCATTTGACCTAATGAGTTCAGAAAATACTGAAAGTAAGCTAAGTAAGGATACAAGTCGGACATATCGTGGAAGAAGGTTTCGTGAACTTTTCCAGCATGATCCACCGATAAACACTTGTCCACGATGATCGATCGTATCGAAGAATCGCGTGAAACTCGTTTGACTTGTCAATCGCGATCCACGGGTTTCCTTAACCCGTGACCGAGCGCATTTATCGTCGGATTAGTGTCCAGAGTACTGGACGTCTCATGGAAGATGAATTTCTGGCCGTGTATTTTTAGCATTCGGCTTATTTTCTTTTTTCTGCCAGGTTATCAGATGAAGATGACGCTATTATAGTGTCCCGTACCCGTTAAGGCGATTGCCTCGGGCCAATGTCAGTACATGTCTGTGTTACTTAATATTTTTTTTTGGAGAGATGAATCACAAATTTTAATTTTTCTAAATATTTTACACCCGTATTTACTGTACGTTTATTATTAATTTGTGGACGCTTGTGCACTTATATGTCAAAGAACGTAAGCTACATTGTGTAATTTGTAGACTGAGTCTCACATATTACATGATTTATTTATAGTTTGAATACCTAGATTTATCATAAATGCATGAACACCTTCTGTCTGCACCCTGGTTAAAAGCATCATCAAGGTGTCGTTTACAATAATTAAAATCGAAAGTAGTTGTATTCGTATCATCAAATTAATATTTACGTCCATCAGAGATTTAATTTAATACGATTAGTCTCATTTTTACATTTGGAAAATTCAATACGGTATTTCAATTAGGGATGCAAATTAATGCTAATTCGATTTGGAAATTTAGAAATTAAATTCCTAAACTTAAAAGTTCATCACGCTTGTTCAAATGGCGAATCTCTGTTGAACGAAGTCACGTTTTAATGACATCACTTTCAAGTTGCAACAGTGTTCGTTGCGTCTCCATAATAATCCTCAAAAAAAAGCATCGGCGACTCGAAGGGACAGGGTACAACGAAGGAAGATTCACGATGTACAATTAAAGTCATTCGCACGACAGTAGCGATCGGTTGGTCGTGTCGATCGGACGTGTAATAAGTGCACGCGTCATCATGGTGTTTTCTTAGGCTGGCCTGGTGTCGCGTGGGGGTTAATTGGCAGTCGGAGAAAAGGCTTTCATTAGAGAGGGCTCGTGATGCATAGTCGCGCGACGGAAGCGAGCGAATGCAACGATCCGCCCCCTCCAATGGCTATCGAAGTCGATGAAGAAGAAGAAGAAGAGGAGTTAAGGAAAGACAGAATACACGGAAGGAAGACAAAAAGGATAAATGAAGAGGAGATCGAAGGAACGAGATTAAACAGAGAGGGGGAGAGACTGAGGTATGAGGCTCGAGGGTAGCGATGGACTCGATTTACTTTGAGCATACGAAATCGATTCAGCGTATCGTTCTCGAAATCGACTAAATTTTAAACCTTTCGAACATCGTTATCATTACATTAGAGTTGTTATTTGCTCGTTCCATTCATGATTTCAGCTTCAGAATCGTGGTTGATTTTCCAATTCATAAATCTATTTCCATCTTGATATATTTGTGCTTTAAAAATTCTTTGACTCTTAGAATGGTATTCTTGTAAAATGCAAACAGTATGTTGCTATTCAATTTTGACGTTTTCATTTAATTTGAATGTTTTAAAATAACCAGCTTTCATAGAGGTTTTAGAGAAACTATTTTGATTGCTGATGGAAACGGTGTTAAAGTGCAATGCACTCGACACTTCCGACAACTTACTACCGCATTTTAATTTATCACAAAAATCGTTTAAAGAAGAGTATAACATATGTAAACGATACATTAAAAATACTTTGTTTTTTTCGGTGACCGTATCTTAATCAACCCTCCAATTTAAAACGTCTCAAGATACACAGATGACAGGTGACAATCTCTTCGATCTTGAGTGGCTAATAATTTCTGTTCCAAGAGATTTCGAGTCGAAACATCCCTAAAATTTAATTCGATCGAGTTCTCGAAAGTAGCGATCAACTATCCAAGCAAGGGCCGAGGACATCCTTTAAGTGGAAGAAGTGGTTACAAACACAAGAGAGATAAGAGGAACGCAAAGAGAAAGAGGGAACGAGGAGAAAGTGGAAGGAGTATCTGTGACTGGCAGCCTACCTCCGATGTCTCGTTTACCATAATACAAGGGCTTCGCTGAGGGGCAGTCGTAACTGGAAGATGCCGAAGACCCGACTCGAAACGGTAGCAATGCATCGTGAAAAGCGCGTCGCGGACATCCGTGGATCCGACGGACTTAAAGGACACGGAACAGGAGGGATACACACGTGATATCCTGTCGTGGGTTCTGTCTCTCTACGCTGTACCACGGCGCTGTTACGTGGCGTTCGTTGCTTTTACACGACGTGAAAAGAACGATCGCGTTGACTGCGAAGAACCTGCTGGAAATTCTGCTCGACCACTCGCGGCCGATGTAGATATAGTCTCGCGAAAGACGGACAGGAAGGAAGAGGGAGAATGGATGGATCCGAGACTTTGTTCGAGCGATGGAGGGAAAAAAGTATCGTTATAAATGGGAGAGTTTGGTCAGCTTGTCGTTAATTGGATGGACGTTCTACGTTTATTAGATTATCGAGAATTTATGGGCAAGGATAGCTCCAAGAATCGGTTTGCCAGGCTCTGCTCGAAACCTGCATATTGAAATTTCATGTTGAAACTTGGCTAACCTGAAATTTCTTTGTCGAGACGGTACACGATCTTTATTTTAACATCTTCTACTAATATTCCTGATATAATTATTCTATGGATATTGGGATCAATACAGGGATTTTTATTAAATTTATTTTAAAGTTTAGGTGCAGCCGCGGTTAGATCATCGGAGAAATTCGAAAAAAATTGTTGCGTTTTAATGACAGTTTTCCATAAGTATTCGTGTAAAATGAGAGAAACTTAAGTAACTCATAAATAGTTCGGTGAATTCATGTAAAATTTTTGTTGACAATTTGTGAGTTTTCATCAACACCCCTAAATTTCAAAGTCCAATTACTCTCAAAAAGTTGGTAAGAACGTAATCGTCCAGAACGTCTCAAATATTAAGAAAATAGGCCAAATATTAATAAACTAGACCAAACCATTTCCTCCAGATCTTTCCTGAAGTTTGTTTATTTTGTAACTCATAAAATAGAAAGATTGCTCACAAGTTAAGTGGAAAAAATTGTCCCGACGTTGGTCTCATGTTTCTTTAATTTGAAACTGTAAATACCGTGGAAGTACGAAAAAATTACCCGTTTACGGAGCTATTCAATAAGATGTACACAGAACATTTTCCCAAAGATTTTTCCCGAGAGTCAATGAAAGTATTTGGTGTGCAGTTTCAGTGTGACAGAAAAGCAGAGGAGTCGTCGCGGTTGTCGGCCGTCGACGACGAAGCACGTCTGCAAATTAAGCGAGAGCACGCCGCTTACCAACTGGCTTCTTCCCGAGACGTCAAAAAGTGGGAAATCTTGGAATATCTGGTTCGTTATACGTGATTTCTGTACTCAACCCGCTACCTTTCGTCTCGCGGATGTCCTGGATGCTTTCGTACTTGGCAATTATACGAGAATGCGGCTCGCGATCGTTGCCGGTATCGTTTCGTCGCGAATACTGCGGGATTTCACTTGAAATATTTGGCAGACTGTCCTCTTCGTACCTTTTTGTACATTCCTTTAACCCTTTTACACATCGGCGTACATATTCCATGCATTTGTTTGCCGAACGGTACGTGCGTGTACTCTTAAGGATATTTTCTTCCCTGTCTTTTTCTGTGCTTACCCTTTAATAACACGAACTCTGCGCGAGATGGAAATTTGTACTATTCACGCGGTGGAAGTACTTGAGGTACTTGATAGCACTTAAATAAATATTTTATACAAGAAATGAGACGCTTCTGAGGACTTTCTGAATCAGTAATAATTGGTCAGTCAGGTGTAGAGAACATGTAAAAATATTTATTATACAAGAAAATTTTCATATCAGTAAACTAATATTTATTGTAGAAGACAAATTACTTGAAATCAGATTTAGCATATACTTTTGTAAAATAGTTTATTTAACATGTGTTAAAATGAAAGCTTATTGGAGTATTCCGTGTCACAGATAGCGACAATAAGAAAAGCGTAGAGGAAGAAGCAGGATTTTGAGGTGGTCAACGGTTTTGGTACGCAAGGGCCATTTGACGGACCACGTCCTCCCTTCTCTTTGAAGAAGGACGCTGGAGGATCTTATTCCATCCTCCCTCTCCCTCTCTTTCTCATCCTTTCCCCTCCTTCTACTTCTCTTTCGGCCTTCTCTGTCCCGTCCTTTACCATTTCGAGGTTGCCGTCTTCGTTTTACCCGACCGTGCGATCCGCACACGCCACTTCTTCTTCAGTGGCCGCTGGTACCACTCTCGGCTAGATCGCGCCAAACACACCTCCTCTTGTGTTCCTTCCTCTTCTTCTTCTTCTTCTTCTTCGCCACCACCACCATCATCACCGCCACCACTGCCACCAGCATCGTCTCACCACCACTCGCCAGCGAACACCACGTCCACTCCACCTCCTTTGCTATTCTTCCAGCTCGATGAAGTAACGCGGCGGGTACGTGCACGCGTCTCTTCCGGAACTCGAGCGGTCCGTTTCTGTGTGTTCCCCGGGTCCAAATTCACCGGGTCGTGTGTCAATCATCGGCGAGCGAGAGAAACGTCGCGATGCCGAGGAACTGTTCGATAAGGATCGATCGATGTGTCTGTTTGGAAGCAGAGGAGCCAGCGCGCGTGACATCGGAGGATTCTTCGAATCGTCAAAATTGAAATGTACGAGATCTCGGGACCTGATTGGAGAATAGATACGATCTTACGAGGAATTAAAATGTCCACGAGGAATGGGGACCAAGAACTGGAACGAAGCTGTAATTCGAGAAGGATAGTGGTGTCTTGTTTGCACGTGGTCACCTTGACCAGGAACGCCGAGTACCACGTGGACACTTCTTCGTGAACCTCCTGAACGGTTCGTCAACGATACCTCTTTGGACCTTCGATTCTTACGCATCTTTGGCGAAGCACAATTCGGGAAGAGAACTGTTCTTTCGGATATTACGTTCTCAACTTTTTCTCGTCCCGATTGAAGTGTCACAGGTGTCCCAATCTCGATTGCGTCATGGGAGGTTCTTCGTGGCCAGTTCGCATTTGTCAACGCGCAATCAGAGCTAGTGGGAACACATGTTAAATTGATGCAACTTCTTTCGTTGTTGGCACCATCTTCGATTTGTCACACGTGCTTTTCTTCGCGCCCTAGCTGTTCGCGGCTTCTGTGAACCGTGATGGATTAACGGTCCGGAACCGAGAAAAAAAGCCGAGGGAACGTCGGTCGAGGAAGAACGGTTCCGATGTTCCGCGCTTTGTTTTAGCAAACAATGGAAAACGCCGATTAATCTGGCTACCCCGCCTCGACGTAATTGTGATTGTTAAACGTTCGCCGTTTATGAACGGGAGTGGTTGAAGTGATGCAGGTGTTGAGTTTTCATGAGAACTGTGATCGTAACATCGTTATACGATGTCGGTGATTTCAATGCTAGACGTGTGCCGAGCATTGTGACCGTGTTGTTGTGTTAGAGTACAGCGTGGGACCGAAAACAGCAGCGGATATAGTGTTTGGATTAATCGACGATAAACTGACGTAAGTGTTTAGAATCGCATTATGATGATTGCGTATCATGTAACTCGTGAAAGATTTAATTAACCCTTCGAGTTATTGCAAAGCATTCTCTCGTAAAAATTATACGTAGCAAACTTAACACAGTAGGTTGATTATACAGATCGGCAGGTATTCTATTTATAAAACTCGAATCACAAGTTTGCCTTTTAATAGAGCATTCGAAACGACCTACGATGCCACCATTATTTCTAATAAGCTCATGCTAGATAATGAAATGATCTAAAAGCGGATAGAATAAAAGTAAAAGTCTGTGATCGGCAAGAAGCGCAGATAAGAAGGCGATGACTTGGATTTGCATGGGACAACTGTTTTAACGATCGGTGCTTTAATTCGAAAATTATACGTGTAATCGAAGACGCGGGGTAGTATCGATGTACACACTCAGGTGTCCCTGAATCCGAGTAAATATTCATTAGGTGGTCAAGTATCCCTTTCGACCGTTCTTCCATTTGCATATCACAATCAACGTCATATCATTGTTGACTTTGAGTCTGGAGACGGTCATTGATCGAGGTTGGAACCGGTGCACATCATCCGTGAATTCGTTCCTCTTTCTGCTGTCCCTACCGCGTTCCTTCTTATCGGATCACGCGTGCACGGAGTATCTTTGCTCGTCTGCAAACATTTCTTGGCTCGAGTGTGTATCTTGGGGATGGTCTTTTAAACCTGGCTTCCCTTTAGATTCGCGTGTTTCTCGCTTGTGTTATACTTCCTCCGCTCGAAGGAAATCGTGTTAACACACTGACGGGAACGTAAAAGCCGGTAATTCGCTCAACTAATAATTTGAGTTACATACGAAACTAAATAGATATTTATTGCTATCTTTTAATTTCTCTTACAAATCATATTTATTTCTTTATTTCTTGAATTTATTTATTCATTTACTTCTTGGGTAAAGTCTTGCTATTTACTTAAACAGTATGTTCTTTTGAAATATCATTTGAAAGATTTTATAGGTTATATTAATTTGAGAAGTTATAACTGTATTGTTTTATCAGTATAATAGTTTTATTTTGCTACTCAATAATAGTAAATCAATAATAGTTATAAATAATATTATTTCGTTTTTCTTTGAAATGCTATCATGAAAGTATATCAACAGGAAAGTTATTAGAGAAATTAATTCTGTAATTATTTTGACAGCAATAAAGACAAAAACAGGCGATGAATACTCGTCAGTATTACATTATAAAATTAGAAGGAAGGTGAATTAAGAGAAGTAAGTGTTAAATTACTGTTCGTTAGAGGTTCGAAGCTATTCGACTACATCTGGCAGTTGTGCAATTGAATTCTGACGTACGCACAATTTGCCGTACAGAAATGATCGTCTCACGGCGTTCGAATCTAATAATTCGAAACTGGAAATCGCATTGCTATGCCGCCGATGGTTCCTTGTTCTCGCGTTTAGCGGGTCGATCGTACTGACGTCGAAATTTACCCACCCCCGATTTCCCTTCACGCCATGTTCAGACCGAATTAATGGACGAGCTTAGCATTTTCAATCGTCTCCATGGAATAGATACGTGCCCGATTAATTCTTCCTCGCTATTATTTATTTCGCCAAAACTGTGTCGAAAATTTTCCTCTTTTCTCAGAGCCCCGGAAACGGGAAATTATGAAACAGTAAAGGCACACGCGAGAGTAATTTACTGTATTATTACAGTGTTCTTTTATTAAACAATTGGTTTGAACTTAGTTCATTGTAAGTTACAGTGCGAATAAACGCAGGTTTTGAACGATTATTCGCGATACGACAGGTCGAAGAACCGGGATAATCAGAAGTTCTCGACGCAGCAAGTTTGCTCGAACACGAAAGAGACCCACTCGTGGAATCGAGGTCTCGGAACAAAGAATCGCATGCTGCATCGGGGGTTGAACAACGCAGTCGCGTGCACCCGTCCGACTAGTCGAGGACTTTCAGCTCGAACTTTTCTCGGTGGTTGGATTCCTTTCACGCCGATTAAGCGATCAATCAAAAAGCGGGGAGAGTCACGATCGATTAGCCGGTGTCGAGCACCTTTTCGCGGAGCTACGAGGAATCGTAGAGTCGCGATTAATTATCGCTGGTTGGTCGATTTGCTCTGGAGCCGCGGATGTCGTCGAACAACGAGGACGACGTTTCGTCTACCGATCGTCATCGACGAGAGACGTCGGTCGGGGATATTCGAGGCTGCGCCTTCTCGATTTCCAGTTCATTTGAATCTCTTCCGTGTCGCTGAGTTTTCCATCCTCGACGTCTCTCACCTCTTTTTCTTTTTACTTCTTTTTGCCTCCGATCGCTCGCTTCACCATCGACGATCGTAACGATACTGCGTAGGAAATTAAGGGACGGGTCGACGTTAGTCTGCGATAAATGTAAGCAGAGATCGGAACATTCGGTGGCGACAATATCGATGGTTGTTTTATCTCATAAAAATGTATTATTAATACATTCGTAGCTACGTTAAGTATTAGGTGAATTAAGAAATTTTTATAGAGTTGTTTTGGGGGTGAACCGACGACATTGGCCTGCGATAAATGTAAACAGAGATCGGAAGACTCAGTGAGGACAATATCGATCAGTAGCTGTTTTATCTCATAAAACTGTACTATTAATACATTCGAAACTATGTCAAACATTAGCGCAATCAAGAATTTTCTACAGAGTCTACATTTACCAACATGGTTTAAAAATTTGCATAGAAAGCGTTATCGTACGGTTCATGTTACATCCCAGTGTAAAAGTAAGTGTCGTAGATAAAAGTGTTCGACAGCAACAGTTGCTGCCATCGAAATAATTATTCCTTCGAGGAGCAATATTCCGTTTTTTTATCGCAACCCCCATTTACTTCCATTTTTCCCATCGCGAATAATCTCCACCCCAGAGAGTCGAGATACATAGTGTACATTAACTCGAGACAGAAAACCTAACGATACAATCGATTCCGCGGGCTCCATCCCTTCGTTAACTCTCCGATTACCCGCCGTAAGATTAATCGTGAACTACATAAATATCTAACGTAGCGGGAAACTGTGGTCGCAAATCCGTTGGCGCGAATGGAAAACGAAGAACCACTTGGCTGTTACGCGAGTTTTTACGTCGTTCGCCGCGAGTATTGGCTCGGTTTTTGCGGTAATCGACGAATTACACGATTCTATTAAAGATAGTGGAGCCGCCACGATTCTGTCTCTGTTTCTCTCGTTCCCGAGGAGATCCGTTCCTTCGTCGTGACCGTTCCGCAGCAACCATACGGGGTTTCACGGTCATGAGGTCTTATCTTATTTAAACTCTCCTTTCTCCTACGCCTTTATGGGAGCCTATGATGCCGCTGAGTATCTAGTTTCGTACTACTTTCAGACGTTTACCGCACGGGGTCGAGCCTTAAGAAGAAAATTATACGTAACAAGAAAATTGTCTGTCCCAGTGACTTTGGACCGCTCATAGATTTCGAGTTGGTCATTTATGAGATACAAACCGTGAAACGTTCTTTTACCTACCAACTTTATTTACAAGGTAAATGAAGAAAAGAGTTCTCTAAAATTTTAATAGTGCGGAGTTTTGACAAATATGCTTTTTATTTATTGTAAGTAGTAAATGAATGAAAATATATATGCAACTAATCTATTTATCTGAACTATTTATGAGATCCAAGAGAGATGTAGAGTTACAAGTACAAAAAATTAAACCTTTATTATACGAGTTTTTGAACGCTTTAAATACTAGCAGGATAACATTGAAGTATTTTGTAACTTTGCAACAGTAAAATGAAACATAGGATTATAAATACGATTGAGAAAATTCAAAAATGTATAACATTGATCATATAGTGGTCACAGAATCTCCATCGTTAATTAGCTGAAATTGATCTGTATTCAATTTGTGCAACCTCGTTTGAACTTTTAAGACTAAAGTGTTGAGCGTGACAGCAACAACGTAGCCGTAAATAAGACGGCCAAAATCCTTCGAGATTTCTCTGAGTCTTTCAATGCTTTTCAATTCGCGTAACACTGGACGAAGGTTGCAGGAACTCACGAAGGAAATAGAACTGAAAGAGCATCGGTAACCCGCCGAGGGATTTGTCCGAACACGAAAGAAAGACCGATCGTAAATCGACCGATGAATGGGATTCCTCGTTGCGTTTCCTCGAACGAACGATCCCAGCTTTCGTTTAATTGTGACGGATTAGAAATTCAAATGTCCCGTTGACGTCTCCTCATCGTTTTCGCCACGCAACGCCCGGACAAAAGGGAGACGAAAAAAAATCGCGTGGAAAAACCGCCGTTAAATGTGACACAGATATAATTCAGCGATACGTGGACCTTGCAAGAAGGATACGAGCCCCTAGGAAGCCGATATCCTTCGAGCACGGTGGCACGCTTGAATATAAGTCATGAATTAAAGATCAGTCGGAGAGGATTCTAATTAGCCGGTACACGTGAACTGGGATTCCTGGTTCACCGTGAAAACGGTGTATCGGTTTAATTGGAAAGAAGCTAAGCGTCTTTTCACTGGATCAACCATGGAGATGCTTCAACGAGAACGATACTTTATCGAGATGGGGAAAAATTAGGCTCGGTTAATTAGAACGCTCTCTCTTTGCTCTTCGGGGAATTGATCAACTTCATTTCATGCTGCGAATATCTTTGAACGATTGTTCGGTTTCCTAATGAGATGCGTATCTTAGGTCATTTGTATAACCGTGCATCTAAGAATATATAAATGGCTACTGGTGCTGATGATAGACAAGATATAACGCGAGACATATTGTTTAGGAAAAATTGTAATTGCTCAATTGATTGATCGTGTCAGTACAACTGTCTGTTGTTAAAAATTAAACGTTCATAATTATTGGTAGTAAACATGTATGAATTTTAACCTGAAATAACTATTACAAGCATAATTGTGTTTTGCCTTTCCCGCATTCTTTGAGTAAAATTCAGCATGTTTTAAAAGATTCATAATTCATAAATATGTTTATAAAGATTACAAAATATTTAAAGTAAATTTCTGACCTATATGATTGTACTTTCCCGCGCTTTTTGTAGCGCCATTACAGAAGCCCTCGAACAAAATGGTTTCTAATGTAACAAGTTTGATCCGAAATAGGGGAAGAAATCGATGCGTCAAAATGAGCTTGTATCCGACGTGCGAGGATTACGAATCTAGCATAAAAATTCTTACGAGGACTCAGAAATTCCGACGTTAACGAACTAATTAGTATTGCGATGTGTGGCGATCACATCCGGAGAAAACTCGTTCGAGGATAAAATATCAATCGTGTCTTGAACGCCGTTATTCTCTGTAGCAATAAAGTTAATCGATTGCGGTCCACGTCGCTTCTAAGGCAACAATTAAAATTCTTCGACAGCGTCAGCGAGTCGCACAAGACCCGAAGCGAGGAACGATAACAAGATCGAACGCGTCGCGCGTGAAAACCATACGATTCGTTCGGTCTCACGGGAGCTGGATAATGTTTGCAAAAAGTCGGGCTCGTTTCCTCGATAAAATATCTTAAGTTTCGTCACAGCGTCGAGTTTGATCCTCTTAAAGGCTGCTTTCCCATCCTGTCACCATGCCTCAAGCTGCTCGAGCGCCATCAAACTCTTACTTCGAACATCGGCTTACCGATGTTAATATTAAAAATCCTACAGAAATAAAACCTTTCAGAAATTGAAAATTTAATCCTCACTCTTCGCTGCTAATTATTTATTTCATGATATTAATAACCGGTGTTGGTACCACCAGTCAGTTCAAATTTAAGAAGATCGCGACAACACGGAAACAGTTTCGAAGCAAAACGATGTTTATCGCGGTTAGATTTCAACGAATCATTATCATTTTCTGTAAAGAAAGTACCGGTGCATAGTGGCGAATATACATGAAACGGTTCCTCTTTGAGAACGATATTTCCACACCGACCAAGCAGCCGTTGCAAAAAGCTGAATCGTCGACACGTCCCTAATCCTTTCAAGGAAAGCGACACGGTGTGGCAAAAAACACCGCGTCCAGCTTGGTCCATTCTGGTGTCACCTTTGCTCGTAATAAACGTCCACGCGAATCGTGGTCCGATTCATGGTTTCGCGAAGCTACCTTTTATTTTCGACGTCTATCGGAAGAACAGGATGGTCCGTTTACAAGAGGAAGCCGCGATCGTTAGCAGAGGACCCTGCTGTCGCTTTTGGTTAGCGAGCTTTCACACCTATAGCGTGCTCGTTAGCACCATCGTTTTCAGGGAATAATAACGACGATTGGTTTCATCGAAGTAACAGCTTCATTCGCGTCTCTTTGCTGTAGTTTCAAACTTTCTTCTGATGTGAAATGGTAAGGCGTTCATGTATTGTACATTCGATTGTACTGTTAGTTAGTATAAAGGATGCACAATCTTGTATTAGAAATTTGGTAATTTTTAGGTAATATTTTTTTCTTATCTTCTTAAATCATCCAGTTTCCACATTCCCAAATTAACAACCCATTTTCACATTTCTAAAAATGCAAATCACCTTGTCTCTACATCACCAAATCCCAAATCTCCAAATTTCCAAATTGTCAAATCCTCCATTTTCCAAATTCTCAGCACGAATTATATCCCGCTTAAATTAGTTTTTCTTCTGGTCAGAAATAAAAGAGTAGCGTCGCAAGTTCGTTCGTAAAGAATCTTTCTGTATCATCTTAATAACCGCACTTAAGCGTCTTATCTTTACGAGCGGGAACGGAATTCATCGCGTGAAAAACCATAAAGGCTTTTCGTGCTGGTTACAAAGGGCCGACAGGTCGTTCCTCATCTTTCAGGACACCCTGTACATGGACAAAAGAAATTACTTCCTTCTGGTACGTGTCGAGAGTTGGCCGACGAATAACCGGGTTCGCGTTGATAGCTTCGCCAGGAGAATATGTAATCGGGGTCACGGGATTAATTTCGACGGGTTCTGTCGTTTCCTGATGGACATTAAGCTTGGCGGCTTGAAGGATCGCCTACACCCTCGACCCTAATGAAAGATTTCCACAAAATTAAGTACTTGGAGAATTTGAACGTGTGCTTTAAGCGTTGCAGTCATTAGGATCTATCATCTAAGCCTTTGTTTTACACTCTCGATCTTGCGAGCTTTTGATAATCCATGCTTGTGTCGACTAGGGCAATTATCTTACAGTTCATTATTATCATCACTTCGACTGTATTATTATCATTCATTATTTCAAGTGTGTTAACATTATTCAAATATTAATATCATTAGTATCATGTTACTATTTCAATTATATTACTATTATCATTTTATTATTTCAACTACATTATTCTATCATTTAATACTACTACTTCAATTGCATTATTAATATTTATAGTCAAGGTGTCTCATAACTAGAGTACGCCCCTGAAAAGGGGGTAGCTGACGTGATTCTGAATAAGATTTCCCTTTGCAAAAATGTGCTGTGAAGCTCCGTTTTTGAATTATTAAGGAAAAGTACGGACCAATCAGAGCGCAAGGATCACGCTCATTCAGCCACTAGGCTGAGGCTCGAAGCTCGAAGCTCGAGGACTAGTCCTCACGCTCTGATTGGTCCGTGTTTTTCCTTAATAATGCAGAAACGAAGCTTCAAACCTCATTTTTGCAAAGGGAAATCTTATTCAGAATTGTGTCAGCCTTCCATTTTGGGGACTTATAGTACTTGTAACACACCTCGTATTATTATTGTATATTATATTGTTATAAGTCTGATGCCTTATTGTTCTCAATATTATTTCGCCACTTTTTGAGTATTTTTCCGGTATCACGATCCGCAGCACCCGGTATATCAACGACTGCATAACAATACGTATAATAGGATTCGAAGACGCAGCTACTATCCGGTCTCTGGTTCTCTACTTTGTTACCAGTCGCTTCTTTATTCGGTATAGGTATGCTCCCGCAGGAGGAACGACGAGAGATTCACGGCAGATTACGCTTGTAAGAAAATGCATGGAACTTCGGTGTACAGAGACCGCGATCGGGACACCCGTTACATTCTAAATACTTGTAAGCACGCCCTATTACCTGGCCGAGTTTAAACAGTATTACAATACAATAGCCATCGGCTCACCCTTTTCTATGTTAACCTTGTCCTTTCGTGCCCCATAGAAACGGCCTAGGTGTAGCACCGCCATACAGGGTGTCGTTATTAACGATGCTCGCGAAATTAGTTACGTAAAATTATTTGAAAAGTTATGTTAACTTCCCTTAATTTATATTTAATATTTTTGATATTTTAGCACTTCCATACATTAATTTTAGTAATTTTATACATTGTAGAATATGTATGAATTTTTTGCTTCGCAGTGAATTTTTACTTTATACCTGTGGAAATATTAAGGTTTTAGTAACTGTATATTTAAATTTCCAAATTATTCTAAGGTTCTTCTGCAGAAAATGGGTCACAATATATTTAAAAATCGATTCAGTTTTAACTTTCCGTTGCATAATTTCGATCTTGAAAATAAGTATTGCAAAACATCTACGAGATATAAACTTTCGATTTAATTATAAGTATCATAGTATGAGTACACTCGGGTTCGATAGAAAAAGTTACTCAATTTTCATTTAGAACAGATTCCTCGTTTCGATATCGATTTTATTTCCGTAGCGCGTTGAAATTCGGAAAGTGGGTCACACGGTAATGAGCGTTAGCAAAAAATAGTCTCGGAAATGAAAAACGAAATTAAAAAAAAAGGGAGAGAAAAGTTTGTCGAGAAGGAAGCCGACGATCGGCATGCAAATTGTCCGGTTGCCAAAAACGGACAAATCACCGATGGCCCACCCCCTCTCGGCTTCCACGTAGAAGCATGCCAGCGATAATTACTACAATCGCGGCGGGGTAATTCTGGTGTCTCGTAATTGTCGGCGTTACATCGTCGTGTCTCGAATGCAAATGCCGTTAAGGATCTAAGATGGTAGATTACCGAGTACAAGGGGGTACACGGTGGTGCACGTGCGTGCACGCACACCTGCATCACGATTCGCCATAGGGGTTGTCGCTTTTAAAGCCACTTACCGAGATCGTAGGAGGGTGAAAACGAGCCGGAACTAGATGATCGAAATTGAAATTTATGCCTAAATCGTTTATGTTGATTGCTGTGCCGAAAACTGTTATGCGCACGAGACACGCACGTTATTTTAACACCTATTCGATTTCTGTGCAGACGGTCATCAAATATTGTAATCGAACTATTTTATTATACTGTCATTTTATTAAACTCTCATTTTACTATACTGTACACATTATTTAATTTATATTTTACACTGTACATATTTTCTATTCTATATTTTATTATAATGTACATATTTTTTACTTTATATTTTAGTACACTCTGTATACGTTACAGTGCTGTACATATTTTTTATTCAATATTTCATTATATTGTACATATATTCTATTTTATATTTCCCTGAAAAAAATTTGTTGTTTTACGTTCTACTTACAGTACATGTTTTTTATTCACATTTAGAATAGGACGTATGAATATACATATGATATTGAGGGTTCCTATATTTCCCACATTTTTCGCGCATCATAAATGTCGTAGCTGGAGATTATATCGTTTTGGGAAGAGCGTCGCATCTGTATCCCGGCAATAATTTCCAGATCCGTTGTTATCGTATTTCATGTGTTTGCGATTTGGAAAAAGATATTTTGAACGTGTATAGAAAGCGATGCAGCTTTCTCGGTCGATGTATCTTGAGTTCGTACATTTTCCCATTTCGCAGAACGAGCATCTCGCATTCTCGCAGCCGTCCTTCCCTCGATACTCTTTGAAGCCGAATATCGGCGCTGCGATAATTGCGAGCGGAGTCTGAGGTTCGTGCGCCGGTCGGACGCGATCTAAGATGAGAGATTAGCCGGTAAAGAGAGGGCCGTGAGTAGGTACGTATACGGGGCCCCGTGTGTACGCGTGTAAATATGGGGCTGGTAAATAGGCACCGTCGTTGTCTTTCTTTCTTCTTCCATTTTCTCTGCGAGTCGGTGCTGGCCTGTGCTATCGGTCCCGTGTACCAGGATGCGAGCCGCGTACACGCTCCAACGTAGCTCTAGACGTTCACCTAGCCCGAGAGACCATACGTATCCTTATCGTGGCATCGTCGTTTTAAACCTGTACACTTTGCCGCGGTAGCAAAGGCTTCTTTCCTCAAGATACACGCCGTCAACCTTCGGTCTCCTTTCTACACATTCGACAAAAGCCACACCGAATTTACCGATTAGCTTTTGTCAATTGATATTAACAAATATCATATCGTCACGGTTCTACGACATACTTATTTCATGCGTTTAATTTAATTACCTACTATTTGAAACTATGAAACAAAGATGGAAATAATTCTTTATTTGATAGAAAATGTATGATGGTCATGTAAGTTCATATTTTAAAAAAAATTAATTTTCTGTTCGAATCAATTAATGTGTTTCTATCCAGAATTATATATTTCGATATAGCACAATAGTTTTCATGGTACAAATATACAGAAGGCATATATTTATTATTGTGCACTGAAAAAATGAATTTTATTTTGCTTTGTTCATTCAACACTTTCATGTAGGTATACATATTTTAACACGTGTGTATACAGACATATGTACATATATGTATAAACTCGTATGTTGCTCCGACGATGTAAGCGTTTTAATTCCTTCCCTTACCCCAACATTCAATGTACTAATTTTATGTATAATTATAATGTATAATTCTATAATAATATTCAGTTATTTTGTAATAATGCGAAGTGATAGATATAGAGATAATTGTGTAGCTCGGTAAATAGAGTCGCAAGTGCTTAATCCCCAATAGTTGGAAGGAAGAAAGACGATCCTTCAGGCAAATTATCCGGAGATAAGAAGAAAATTCTTGAAGTTCCGAAATTAAGACATCCTTTCGTCGCTAAATAGTGATAAGCGTCTCTTTTTCGACGCGACGCGTCTTAATGGTCTTCCAGAAGTTTTTCCGTGCGAATCGTGCGGTGGAAAGGAAAGAGGCAGTGCTTCTCGGGTGGTTGTAAAAAATAACGAGGACAAGGAACAGAAAGGAGAGAGAGAGAAAGAGAGGCTGGTAGAGAATTATCGGTGTAATTTGTACCGTTTCCTCTGGCAAGAGAGGGCAGCGCAGCACGTAAAGTAACTTCGACCGTTTGGAACGTGACGTATCGCGGCGGGAAGTTTCAAGGAGTACAGGAACCGTTGATAAACTTGTGTTCGGATGATCGTCGAACAACTGCGAAATGGGTGGCGAGAAGAGGATGGTCGTCGAGCCTGGGAAAAGGCGAAGCACCGCTTAAAGTCGAGAACCAGTGTCTGCGCCGTGCTTTATTTATCTCTACGTTGGATCTCTAACGAGCATTGTTTCGAAACAGCTCTCTTTTCGGAAAATTAATCGAACCGCCGACACAACGGAACTTTAAATCTCTGATAAAAACTGATCGAAACTTTCTGATCGAGGTCAGTTCGGTGAAATATCGCGCTGGAAAACTTTGATCGTTTCGTTACGGAACGACCCATATAATCACGTTTAATTATTCTTCAATTACCGTTAATGAGCCAATGTACCGGTATATTACAATCGATACACCTCTTCTTGCCCATTTATTTATCAGATGTGTCAGCCAAGATTAACTATTCAGAACTAATTTAAAAACGAACAAAGTAAATAAAAATGTTCTCAGTATTTTATATTCAGATCCTTAATAATGCAACTTATAGTTGAACCTTTTCAAGTTGCGTCAAACTGCGTCACGAGTCTCGTCAAACGGGAAGAGGTTAATTACATTGCTCGACTGAATGTCAAATCTTCATGATCTTTTTAAAAGATATTAAGTGGACGTAACGAAACTAACCATAATTATAAACTTGATCCATGCAGGTTTAAAGCTTCAGGTAAGTTTAAGTTCGAGATGACTTCTCTAATTAGATTGACACAGATATTGAAGAGACGAGAGGTAAATAAAGTTGAAAATTCATAGCCATAATTCAAGTGGAAGACATCGTGGTATGTTCGGTCGAATCTTCTTTACTAGTTATCGAAGCTTGTTCTTAGAAGAGGACACCGAGTCGACCGCGTGTCCTTAATCCTCCTCTGGTCTCGGCTTATCTGCTCGTCAGATCGTGATCGTTCGATGCGGTTGGCTGACACCGTGAAACATCGAGATTTAATTAGTCTAGAGTCGCGCCACACGACGTCGATCGCGTGTTCCTCGCATCGAGTCCTCAGGGTTTTATGGCTGCCACGGGTCACAGGTTACGTAGCGTTGAAAAGTACTCGCGAAAGATGGTGTAAGTGATAGCGAGACTCCAAAGGGTGGAACGTTAAAGTACTGATTAAATTTGGAATTCAATTGCCTGAGGCTGTCTCCGAGTTTTGTGAATGGTATTCCGACCAGAAGAATGCGACCCGTGTATCTTCAAATACGGAAATTTCCCGGTACTTGCTAAGATTCTTCTTCAAAAATTGTTTATCTTGCTTTTGTCTGAGAATTCTTTTTGCCTAGATGGCGAAACATGTTCTCCTTCAATACAAAAATTATTTATTTAATACAGGAATGATTTATCGCAAGAGATATTAATATGTAAATGGTAGAAGATTTTCTCCCTGCCATTCCGTATTTAAATCACGACGATAAAGAGCTACATAGATTGAATTTAAGAACGAGGAATGGAGAATATATTGACACTAAAACTTAGTGGAACTAGCAGAGGTTAATAAAAGAAAGATTAGAATGTCGGGGAGTATTTAAGATTCTTAGAACAAGATTCGGTTCCTAGAAAGATGTAAATTTCACAGGGGGGGAGAAACTCGATAGTCCCATAAAGTATAGCTCTTGATTTTTGGATGGTACGTGTTAAGAGTTATATGTATTCTTGGATGCTGCAAAATATTAAATTGAATTTCGTCCACTATGATTATAACACAATGATCAACAATTCGCAATCAGCGCGAACGTGAATTATTAATACAGCTCTTAAATGCGTAAAAAAAATGGCGTCAGTCATAAATGTCAGTAGCAAAAGAGTTAAATTCATCCGGGACCAGGACGCCTGGTTTATCGTTGATCCCATCCATGGTTCACGGGACTCGATCGTAATTTATTATCACGAACCGACGAGAAATTAGCCTCCGACGAATTAAAGCGAGCTGTTATAACGTCGTACAAGAGGCGGACGCAGAACAATTTGCTTCGCCTCTGTCTCCCTCGGTGTTCCTGTTTCTCTTCCGCTCGCACGCCGGCCTACACGTTCATTAAAGAATTAAGTGAAATCTTCGATGGATAAATTAACGATAAAAGATCTCTGGTACGAGATGTACCATTCCGCGAGGCCAAGGTTGTTGCCGATTGCTGATGTTTTCAGAGTGGAAGATGTGGGAGCGTCGAGTTTGGAGGGACGGGCCTCAGGATCGGTCTGATCCTCTAATTATATGGTACATCATGAACGCGGGTCGAAGGTCAGGGTTACCGAAGGGAAAGAAAGAGCCAGAATGCACGCCATGTAGATATATCGACAAAAATTCGTCGACCACTGGTATACGTATGTATTATCGGCGTTCAGGTTTTCACGGCGGGTAGTCCGCTACGAAATTTACACACTGTCGGATAATAATTATTCGTTTTTTGACCCCATAGACTTTGTAACCGTAATTCCTTTTATTTCTCGCGTGAACATGATTTTGTGGTCGTAGATCCTTTTTTGTTGGAGTTCCATTTTAACCCTTCACGGAATTTTGTCGATATTTCAGGCTCCGTTGATTTATGGGAATAGTAGAACATTGATGTAGATATTCGTTTGTTTATTCGACTGAATATGGTACGCAATTAATCCATTTGAACAGGTGCGGTGGACAGTGAGCTTAAAATTAAAAATACTAATCTCAAATGAATTTCGCATGCGTGCCAAACGTTTGAAATTTTGCAAAGATAAATATAAAAATAATAGGGAATTAAATACAAAAAACGGCAGTATCAATATTTTATCGTGGCACCTAATTTATCATCATATAATTCATAATTTCATTTGTAGGAATAAATAAAAAAATCAGCGGAGGTGTCACTATATATCACAGTGATATTAACAGCGAGCTGTAACATAAAATCTTTCATATTTCGCTCTCGGTAAAAAATGTTAATTTTTCAGGATAATTCTACAGCGTCAAATGAAACTAATTACAAGTACTAATTTAGTAAAAAGGTGTAATGCAGTAACGGAAGGGTTTAACAAGAAGCCGGTAATAATTTTTTCGTAATGAAACGACACGAGGTAGTCGGCGAACTGAATTTTTGCATAAAAATTAGAACCAGCAGCGTATCCAGTAGCGGGCTGGCGTGGTTTCGGTGAATACTGGGCAAGCATCTACCCCCGTGATTTACGAGACGGTTTTAAATCCTCCAGATGCTTTGCTACCATCGTGTTTCTGTTCTTGTCTATGCAAAATACTCTCACACGAGCGTAACGCGTTCGATTCATTCTTCCCGGGTCTTCCGCGCGTCAATTTCGCTGCGAACGAAACGATCAAGCTCGTTCGACCTCGTGACACGGCTTAAAATATTTTTCTAGCCGATCGGACCGAGGGATTTTTCAGGAAAGTCGTTTGTCCAGTTGGCAGTAGTTTTTTTTAACGGTCCGCCAGCTGTGATGACACCTGTTGCGTAGAACGATCGTTCCGTTCATTCGGGGTGAAACGAAATCTCAATTGACGTGTCATCTTACGAACACCCGGCTGATAATCATGGCCAGTCCTCGTGAAAGCTTATCTCACGCTCCGATGCTCGTATCCCTATCATCCGACTAAGTCACACCTTTACGTGTCACACGTAGACATTAGATACTTTCTATGAATATCTTTCAAGCGCTTAAGACTCTAATGCATTTAATGCATTCACGCTGATATTTACTGGAAAACGATAGATACATTTAATCTATCGGGACGAATCGGCTTAAGTGCTTTGATCGTGGAATTCATTAAATCCTGTACGTGAAGACGTAAAGTTATTCACTTTCAAGGTGTAATTGAATATTACAGGAAATATTGGTTTCTGATGGTCATAAAATCTCGTGTACACTTGCATGAAGGCATGAAGTTAATGATTTTTAAATTTAATGGAATATACTAAATATTAAACAATTAAATAAACACTTATAACTTTTAAACTTTTTATATTTGTAATTATGAAAGATGGGAAGAAATATCAGATCAACACGACACACGATAACAGAATGTAATAAAGAAATTTTATGAAGAAAAAAAAACAAGCACATAAAGCAATATTACAATTATTTTATTTTAATATTTGAGAATCTAAAATTGAATCGAGTGACATCAAGTTAATAGTCGATAATTTAATGTTCATATTTATCGACATCTAATTACCGACATTTTATAAGTTATCGATTCAGATTTATTTTTGCCACTCAATTATGAAAATTCAACAAAATTGTAATTAACATTGCAAAAAACATAGATTCTTTGGTGATGTAAATCATGAAATAGGTTATATACACGTATGTTACACACATGTACATATACATACATATACACATTAAAATATAAAATTATTAATTTCTAAAACAGTTGATTGGAAGAAACAGTAGTTCTTAACACTTTGAAAATTCATGAGATTTTTATATATGCATACACATTAAAATATAAAATTATCACGCGGTATTTATAATTGCACGAGCCGCCATCTTGCAAGACAGTATCTATCGCGTTATTTTTGAAACGGAATAAAGTGCGGTGTGCTGTTTACTTTTTCATCCTGATTCAACGAGCGAGATAAAAATGTCTCGCCGTTTATTAACGTAAAACGCTTTTCATCCGCGCAAATTAAGCAAAGAAGTAAAAACGAGAGAAAAGGGGGATGCGTTTTCGCGTGTCTGACTCTCGACGCGTCGAGAGTTGAAAGACGGTGTTCGTGTTCCTTTTCTTGACGCACGTTTGAATCGGACGGTAGTTAATGAAAAAGAAAAAAAACAGAACGAAGAAAAAGGGTCTAGGACGTTAGCTTGGGACAAGGAGAGCATGGGACGAGGGTGAAAAGCCTCTCGAACGAGGGTGAGTCGCGGAGCGTTTTATTTTTTCTTACCGAATAAAGCTCGTTCCGTGGATGTCGGGTACAGGATGGCCTTTGAAATATTCCGAGCGCAGGGTGGCTTATTTATTTCTGCGTTTTCTCGAGACGTCACCGAGCGAAAGGAGGACCACCTCGTTTCTCTTCCTCCTTCTCGTCCTCTTCTTTCTCGACGCTTTCCGCGAGCAGACTTAGTGAGACTGGAATTTTAATTAAGCTTTTTTGCCACCCGCTGAATCCTGGTTCCGGCAGGGAACCCGCGGCCACGGAAGAGATGCACGCTCGCGATGTAACGGGTGTTCCTTTTTACTCGAAAACAGCGCCAACATTCTTCGATACACCGAGCTGGAATACAAATGGCTCCTTCTAGGAGAGATTTTAATCCCACGGATTATTGGCTCGACGAATCGAGCCACGTTTTCGAGGAATTTCTTCTCACTGAAACTGGGCCAATCCTTTGGGAATAGAATTCTTTTAATGGAAAGGGTTACAGAGCTTGGGATCAAATTAAATTTAATATGTGCAGTGCAAGCAGGATTTCTCGGAGAAAACGTCGGTATAAGTCCCACGTTTTCCATTAAATTTTTCAAATCTGACTTCTTCAAATTTGGAATTGTGGAATTTGGTAATATGGAACTTGAGGAACTTTGAAGCAAAATCTGAAAATTTGCACTACTACCATAATGAAGGATCTCAATTTGCTAAACGTAGAATAAACACTCGAAACGCTTTGCACTAATTTAGCCACATTCTGTTACAACAAACAAACTGTAGCGCATCGGTTGCTCTTCCAACATAGTCCGCGTTTAGCGATGAACAAATGCTTTCGAACGGTAGTGTAAATTACGGAACGTCGGTACCTGAATAAATTACTCCACGAGAGCGCATGTTGATCATGCTGCCAGCTTTGGAATATTGATTGTTTATTACTTGTTAACGGTAACGTATCGCGTGTCAATAGAGAGCAATTGAACTGGATACGATTGATATGATTCGTCTTACAAAAAAAAGAATCGTCTGATACATTCTTTTAGTGTCGATACGATGATTATAATGGATACTTGTATACCGGATGTAGCGCACGGGAACTCGTCGATCAATTCTCCCGCGGCAGAAAAGAGGATCATAAATTACACGAGTCTGCTGATGCACGTTAATCAATTTGTTTGAACATGTATAAATTAATTTTCACTATGCAAAGCTATAATAGTAATCTACTGCGTATGATACAGAAGTATAAGGAAAGACGTGTTTGGAAATCTGGGGGTATAAGCATCTGGGGATATAGGGGTGTAAGAATGTAGGGAAATAGAATTGTAGCAATATAATAGTATAGGGACCAAGGGGTATAGGAATGTAGGAGTATAGGTATACATATAAGGATACAAAGATATTAAGATATAGGGACGTAGAGATATAAGGGCATAGACGTAGAAACATGTAGGGTTATGTGGATGCAGAAGTATTTTACGGATAAACGGGTATAAGCATATGGTGTATAGAAATCTAGGAGTGCAGAGATCAGAGAGTCTAAAAACTTAAAATTTATGGATATAGAGGTAGGATGTCACAAAAACATAGGGGGATACCTACATGCATAGAGAGTTAAAGATATATGGATTAGGCATTTGGGATTACACAAATCTAGAGGTGTAGGAGTATATTCATGTAAGAATATAGAGATTGATAGATTGATGAGCAACTGCAATTCTCCTCATGTAGTTCTTCATAGTTCGATAAGGTACCAGTCACATTAAAATTTTAATACTCAACAATTATTAAAATTATACAGAAATAAACCTAATAAAAATTATTATTTATTTCTCTAAACGTTGTTATTGCTATTTAATTCTAGTTTAAACAGAAGTTCGGAATACCTGTTAACATCACCGTATATCCGAACACAGAACACGTATGATACGATTTTATAGCCCAGATAGATAAATTCCGAGTAGATTTATCCATATGATCGTTGAACCCCAATAACTATACGGGGATTTGGGATTCATCGGTTCCTGCCCTCTCCTGAAAATCTATCCCTGGTGGACGGTTAAAATTACAATTTCATTCGATCCACGTAGATAAGAGATCGGCAAACGACAAGCTGGCCGTAATGCCCGAGTAAATCCGATCGAATGGACCAGGTAACACAACCCACATCGCGATAAGTACTTTATAATCACCCTGTGCGTTGTTACGGCGCGAGTATAGGGTGGTTGCATTCCCATATAGCCGAAGGGGCAGACGAAGCCAGTTCGAGGGAGGTTAAGATGATAGACGAGTCGATACGTTCCCACGCGGTCCCGCGAACAAGTCTAAAAGCCGTTGCCTTCCACGCTCTTTTCTTCTGTTTTCTTGTTGTTGTTGGTGGTGTAGTGGGCGGTTATAAGGCCCCGGGGGCTCAACTCGGCCCCTAATCACAGGCTCGCCCTCGCTCGTACGCAGAACGTATGCGTACGGGTCTTCTTAAACGCCAGCGAGCTAAAAGCCGAGTAACGCGAACGTTCTTAAATACACGCTCTTGCCTCTCTCTTCATCTTTTCTTTTCTCCCTTCTTTCGTGCTTGCATTCTCCCTTTGTTTCGGTCTCTATAGCATTTATTAATCCTATCAAAAATGATAGAAAATTCTGGTCTTGTCAAAATTTCAACCCTTAAGTCCCAGAACGTACAATGCCTTTTTCCCACACGCCTACGTTTTTATGCCCCGCTTGATTTTGAATTTTAGATAGCAGACGTTAGGTCACATAATCTCGGCGTTTGGTTTACTTTGTTTTTAAGTTGCGCGCTGGTGAGAACGTTTTCAGCACGGAACACAAAGATTATCTCTGATTTTCAGATTCCACCTCTTTAATTTCCACGTCTTTTCGCCCTCTTACACCCTTTCGTCCTCGTTTGTTTCGTTTTGCGCCCGTTCCCTTTCATTCCCGGTATCTGCCACGATTCTCTCTCACATACGAGGGTGTATGCACACGATGCAAGAGAGAGGATGCACGTGTTTCACGTTGCATATTATATGTTCGCTCGACGCGATACACATGCGATTTACACGCACGCGAGGGATACGCTGAACGAACGAACGAACGGCTTACACGGCCGACGAAATAAAATTATCGCGAGAACGCTTTACGTGTTCTAAGGTAAATCTTCTTCGAACAGGGGGAAAAACGTTTAAGCATCAACTTTCACGTGGCCGTTGCTTTCGTTACGTTGTTCTTTACTTACCGTGGGAACACCCATTCGCAAAAATGCCGGACAATTTGTTCGCGGAACGTAAACATCGAATTAGCCATTTTGTTCCTGTCTAAGTTTCCTTACTTTTTATCATTTTTAATGAGCTGTTCAATGGGCTGCTTTAATGAACTGTTGAGATAATAACTGTTTTCGAATATACAAAGAAATGAAGCAGTTAACTCGTTCAAAATGGTTTTGCCAACGAAGGGCAGCACAAAAAATTTATTAAATATTTTGACAATTTTTATCTTACCAGGATTTCACTATAAGCCAAAAAATTCTACTCTGCTTTATTCCATTCATTATGAGGCTTTCATAAAAAAGTTACAAAATAATTCAGCTAATTTTTCGATTCTAAAAAATTAAAAATGACCAAGAAGTCGATGTACATAATTTTATTAATTAATAATAGCGATAAGAAATTAATAGCGATCATTCTGGCACGAAAGTTGGTACACCGAAAACCTTAATAAACAACTCGTCGCTCGGAGTAATACTTTCAATATATTTGTACGTGCAGGCACCATCTCGAAAGCATCAATTTGCCCCGGCAATAATAGTCAATCATGATCATCTCGAACACGGGGATATTTGTTAAAGCAGTACTTCTCAGGCGAACCTGTCATTACCATAATGTACCGAAAATATAGATCACGAGAGGATAGGTGGTGTCGGATGATCCTCTTTGCACGTCGCCTGCGGAACTGACGAGCTAAAGGACGAAATTTATCGCTCGCTAATGCTCCTTAAACTCATTGGACGTAAATTTATCAGAGAAAGGCAAGGTTCCCGCGCTGTCGCCGCGGGGACTTGCCTTCGAAGCCGAAGAGGAAAAGCAAAAGGCAAAGAGGAACAAGCGTAACGACGCGGATATGATGGACGATTAGTCGTGTGCCAGGACTATTAGAGGAGTCAAGGTTGCCTCTTCCTATTTAAACGGCTATGGAGGATAAAAGAACCATCTCGCCGTTTTCTTACATTTTTAAGATGCTCTTCCTCTGGGTACTTTGCGATACTAAACGTTTCTGCAACGTTCAATTCCAGTGGGATCTCTTTCATTCACGGAATTTTAAGACCTTCAAATTTTTCAATTCCCAAATTTTTACAATTCTTCTTAGTAGAAATTATATATACTTTACAAATTCATTTATGCCACTCAATTTAACACAGTCAACTAAGTTATTGCAGAACAAATTTGAATACGTATTGTTTCTTTATTTCGGAAAGCTGCACGCTATAATTTTACAAAACTATTGAGGTTCTCTATAAACGTGCAAAGTTTCAAATCAATCCCCGTTTCCCAAGCTGTGTACATTTCGTACCGCCATCTTAAATAGCCTTAGAGATTAATGTGAAGATGTCAAGTAAATTGTAAATATTTGCAATATATTTTTGTATTAATAAACTTTATTATATAATAATCTTACATACAGGGCGAACGTGTTATAAGATGTCGACTACGCATCCTCCCGCTGACAATAAGTTTTATCGACTATAGACCATAATTAATTGAAACCTCGAGTTTGCGTGTCGAGTGGTCATCAGCGCTACTTAACACGATACTTTCACAACCCAAATTAACAGCGTGTTTTAGTTAATTAATGATTTAGGCCTGCTTTACATTTTATTTGTAGTGTCCTTCTAGGGGTCACTTGTTTTTTTTGTTTCATCTACTATTTAGAGCTTAATCATTAATAAGATTAAATATTAGTGAACGTAATTAAGGATATTAATACGTTAAAAATGTTTTGATGACCTACTGTTATTTTATTTAATTTTAACGAGTGTAATTAGAGTCGAATGATGAATCTGCTATGATAAATTAGTATAGATTTTATACAAAATTATGTTAGGTTATTAGGTTCAATTTTTATTCATCAGTCAAATCTGTTAGATCAGGTCAAGCTGGGTAATTAGGTAGTTATTAGATAATTAAGTTAGATTAGGTTAATTCAGTTTAAGATTGTATTTAGAATGAAGTACAAGATTAGGTTCGGTTACTATTACCAGTGAAGTCTATCAAGTTAAACTAAATTATTAACTCAGGTTAATATTACAGTTAGGATTAAATAAGTTAGGTTAAGTTAGATTAAGGTACACATTTTTAGTTGAGAGTTATAAAACGCATTTTATAATCCTTAAAAAATTGATATAAGCATTGTGTAATAAAAAAAAATTGGTGAATAATTGGAAAATGAAATATGTAGAGATACTGTGTTATTGAAAAATCTATGCAAGCGATACGAGCACGAGACGATTCGATGGAAGCAGATATCCATTGTTAACGACCACGGTGGTAACAGTACCGTTAATATGTTTATTATTGGCCAACCCTCTAAAGTGGAAATGGTTATGCTATTAAATCGTACCGTTGTCTCCCATAATCCCATTGAATATCCTCCTATAACTCCGACAGTATCGTTATTTTATTTCTACCATATAAACGGGGAAATGCATCAATTTTCATGGCGTGGAATTCGTAGGTGTCCCCGTTATTAACGGTTACGATGTCCTTTTACTATTTCGCCGTTAAAGAGAATGTTTCTTTTCCATTATGCCGAGAAAGAGGATTATCTTTTGTACGGGAATCGAGCCGTGTCGAATTGGATCACGCCGAATTGAATCGCATCGAATTAAGTTACGCCGAGTTGAATTGCATCGAATTGAATCGCGTCGAATCGAATTACGTAAAGTCAAAGCAAGGCATCGATATCGTATTCCGATCGCTCGCATCAAATTCTCGATATTACCTCATGATTTCTGTAAATTTTCAGAGCACCGTGAGAGAACCTGTTGTGTCCCGAAGAACGATGGCGAGGAAGTGTGTCAAGCGTAAACGATATCCCGGTACGAAGGAAACACCGTTGGAAAGTCAGTTCTGGACGCGATCGCCTACAAGAACATCGATCCGCCACCAAAGTCGGCCGAAAGAAACCGATCGTTGCTCGTATCGATCGATTTCAACGATATCACCCTTCATACTCGATTAATTCGAGCGTCGAACTCCCGGGAACAACATCAAAAGACATCTCGTCCAAACAACTCATCCATCAACGCTCTAATAAATCAGGAAAGGATATTCGATCAATTAATTCAGGATGAAAGAGATCGAAGGTCGGAGATTTAAGGAGATAGAACTTGATTAAGACTTTGTCTGTCTGTAATTGCATCGAAGAATGAAGTGGTAGCAGCAAATTAACGGGAGGAGATATCCCGAGGAGGGCTGGAAGTATCCTGGCCTATTAGAAACGCTTTTCCGTGGCAAAAGGGGCCGGGATTAATATGTGCTTTGGACGAGTGCCGCGAGCTGGAAGTTGCGAGAGCGGCGAGAACTCCGACGACAGCTGTCGAAAGGAAGACGAAGGGATAGTGGAGGAGCCGTGGAGAATCTATCCCGCGGGAATGGGTATGCTTCTGCCCGACGAGACGTACGAGGAACGTTCCTCGTCCTCGAGACGAAGCTCTTGCCCTAACGTTATCGCGGACATCGACGAGGTCGAAGCAGCCAAGGCTTTGGCCGCGTTCAGAAAGTGCGACGAGTTCCTCAAGAGGCACGGTATCAGGCCCGAGTTCTTCTGCAGGCACAGGGAACGTCTCGCGCTGCAGACTTGGCTCTTGCAGAGATCCAAACTATCTTCCGGTGAGTTTTCCGACTTAACTTTCTGCTTGCAAATTTTCTCAATGTAAAACAATTCTAAGCCCATATGGGAACTTTCACATAACAACCAAAGGATGGTGAGAACAAAGCGTAACATGTTTCATAAGTGTCATAAACGAGCAAAGCCGCGGTTATCTGCTTTCGCGAGATTTCCTATAATCGTGTAATATTCATTGTAACTTCGATATGAACACCATAAGCGAAATAGAGAATATTCGCACATGTGTTAATGTTTCTATTACCATGCGAGAATCTATCGACTTCCGTGCATTGTAGCAGATGAAGGTTTATAAGTGATTTAATCCCTTCGAGGACCATGGAGGCTCCACACACGTTGCAGAACTTTACGGGGATACACGATGTATCTGGCTGGTACAAGTTTTCATGTACCCAGTAATAGATTTAGTTGGGAAGAACGAGCGTATCGGGGCTGACAATTTACACGAGCAACGCGTAGACCGATTCAAGCTGGTTCCATGCATCGAAAATAGGAACGGTTCAATTGACTGATCGGACACGACCAGTTTATCGACGTTTCTCGTTACTTTCATCCACGGTTATTCCGTTGCGGCGATTTTTTCGCACAATGGAACGCGTCGTTTTGGTAATTGGACACTCTTTTCCCTAGATTTACGCGCTCTCCCCGATGAATCCGAACGAGTCTGCACAGATTTACATGTATGGTTCGTGCCACGATCCTTGTTCCTCGAGAGATGGAATACCTTCTTTTATTTTATACGGTTATCGACTTTCGTTAGGAAATTGAAGTTTATGTTGCTAGAAACTTTGTTACTTAAAATATTAGTAAATGACAATATTAATACCTGCGGACGTTTCAAATGAAAGTTATATGGTAACATATATGATCGTTTCATTTGACCGACTCATATGATATTATTGATCTGAGCTTGATGACTTTGAAAAGTGATTATGAGCAAATTTTCTAATAGGACATATCTTTCTTTACATGGAACAATTCTTTGGAATATTCCACGTAAAAAAGTACTAAGGTACAATATAAACAAATGGATAGGTCATGAGATATTTTAAAATGAAGAAATGAGATATTTCAAAAGACTGAAATATCTGACAAATTGTTCATTTTTTTGATAATGTACCGAAACACTTTTTCGTGTAGAATACTTCAAAGAATCAATCTGACATCTCACTTAAAAGTTTATTTACAAACTCCATAGTGTTTAAGATCCCAAGATCAAAAGGACAGCAGCATCCTCTTATTGCAAGAATAAGCAGCATATATTTAAAATGAACGAGCACGAAGGGTATATTTAAAACAAATTGTTGTGTCGTTTAAAAGTTCCTAACGTTTTCCAATGGCCTTTAAAGCTCGAAATTTCAATGTCGAATGACTATCCAGAATTACGAGCAGATTGCCGGACAAGTGAAATGGTCGAATAAAAAAAGAGCGACAAGCCGATTCGGTGACACATTATTGAAAAGTTTCTGTCACATAGAACGGTGTTCACGGTTGATGAAACGACGCCAATTGTCCGCCGCAAACTGTTTGCCAATTTTTGCGAACGCCAGGGAAACGTTTAAAGCGATCGATAGTACGCGCGTCCGGTCGGCTCCTCTCTCTCTTTGATGTTAATTTCGATTTCGACCAGGGGCGGTGCCGATAATTTCGTTAGCCGGGCCGTACTTAACGATCGCGCCGCTGAAAACGCGTGAATTTCGATGTCCCATCGACTATCAGCCGGCTACAGGGGACGAGGCACAGGGAGGCATTAATTTTTGTTTTTAACGAGCTTTACGTATTTATGCAGGGACGCGCATTAGCGCAATTGATTTAATGGCCGACATTAATCGAGCCTGTTCAAGCTCGTGTAAATTATGAATGTAAAAGTCAATTTGCCATACTGTTGGCTGCGTCAACTTCACGACTCTCGCACCCTCGTCGTGTTTCCTTTATTTTTGTTCTTCTCTTTTATTTTTTTCACTCGCCTCTGATCGACCGTGTTTAACAAGTAAACAACTCGTTCGCGTATTCGAGCACTTTGTAATTGCAGCTCACGGTATTTGCGCATTTGTATCGTTCAATGGATCGAATAAAAAATACGGAAGCGGTTTCTAGGTACTTCACGATTTTGTTCTTCCGAATTGTCAACTATTTTTTTTTTTTAGTTTGTTTAAAGCATTTTTTTAAAAAAAGGACATGAAGTTGGATGTGTAGAGTTAAGTTAATGTAGACATCTAGGAAGTGTATCTTACTTAGGGATATACTGATTCAGAAAAACAGGTTTTTAAGGATGCAGCAGTCTGTGATATACAAAGGAAGGGAGAAATTTTAAAATGTAAGAACATGAGAATTATTGAATAATATGTCTGAAGACATACAAATGTGAGGACATGTATTTATTACATTCATCATATCTATGTGATCCAAGAATTATATGTGTTCATTTAGAGATATACAGACACACAAACTCATAAATATAATTTGTAATGTTAACAATAATTTTAACAACTACGTATTGTACCCGAAAATGAAAGATATTACATCAGAAGTACTTCCATACGAAACACCCCGTATATATTTGGAGTAAAAAGGGCACGTTTAAGAGCGACGTTTACATCATCATCGCGAAGCGAGTTAGCGTATCAGAGAACTAGTTGGACAGGGTAATCTTGTCTGACACGCAGAACAAAATACCTAGCGAGTACACAAAGTTTCGTGGTACCGTTAGAGTTGCCCTTTCTGTTGGATCGTTAACGAACATCCGGCCTTTTTGTGATAATTTGCTTTTGACGATTTACGGTTTCATCTTTTGACCCGTGAAATTACTTCGCGGTCGAAAATGATGCCGCCAGCAGGTTTGGAATTGATTTGTCGCTTTCTGAATTGCGATCATATAACGCGTGGCGATGCAAGGTATCGATCGTCTGGTGGTCTTTTTGCATTATTATACGCTAATAATACTCTAACAAATTATTACATTTATGTCTGTATGAATGTGGCAATATAATGAGAGTTTTCTGTAATTATAATGAAGTATTATTGTTTAAATGTGATAACATAATGATGAACTTTCAAGTCTACTGTAATTATAATAAAGTATTTTTATTGCCATTTTGGGTCATAGTTTTATTTCATACTTGTACAGAAATTGCCAAAATTATTAAAATACGAAAACGTGTCTAGGCGTCCATTTTTCTGGTCTGACCAATGGGACCTCTCCGGGTCTCTTCACGCGCCATCTCGTGACACTGATATACAAGGAATGTGAAAGGATATTTATGTAGAATAAACGAAGTGTTGCAAATGAATGATTCAGCGGTCGCAGCTATTTATTATTGACAAATTGAAAAGGAAAGATTTAGTATAAGTCTATCTCCATTCATCAATGGCGCAAACCGTATTCTTCATTTCGATTCAACGAGTCTCGTAATCTCGTTATCATCCCTCGAAGTTTCTCGCCTGCCAACGTATCCTCTCAATGCGTAGATCACAGAGATAAGTTTCTTCCCCTTTAATCACGGCCAGATAAACTTTTCTTTTCAGCCGGCCGGACGAAAACAGAAGGACTTTCGGCTCTTTAAGCGTACAGTAACTATTCGTAGTTTCGCAAGAGCGAAAACTTTCATGCTCGCATTCGTAAACTTTCTTGACTACCAAACCATCGCGATACCCTTATCTTTCATCTTTTACGTTTTAATGTCGCTCTTTACGGTTTTCTATTTAAACGTCGTTAATTAAATTAACCTTGATGCTTTCAATTTTTCTTTGTTGTAAATTGAACAATTTTTTTAGTGAAATGTATTTACATCTGTAAATTTAAAGACATGGGTATAGGGTTGTGAAAAGTTAAATATATAAAGATTTAGTGGCCAGGGGATATAGACACTGGCGACTTACAATTAGATATTTAAAGCTATAGAGACTTAAAGACGTGAGAATTTAATGATCAGATTGACTACAAATAGAGGGATTTGAAGATTTAGGGATGTGGAGATTTAGTCATGTGGATTCAGAGGATGCATAAATACATGAACATAGAAACATAGGAATATATAGGAATGGTATTAACGGGAATTGGAAATGTTATTTGAAATCCTGTTGCGTATTTGTATCGATTACCCGTTGGATTGGAAAGAAAATAGAAACGGACGATCGGCAGTTCGGAATACACAATTTTGTCGGTGACGTTGTTCGTTGTTCCTGCATCAGAATATAAAGGCTGTGTAATTACGGGCACGAAATTACACCGTGTTTTATAATCAACGTAATCATATGCTGCGCGCGGCAACGAACAATTAACGTCCACGTATCGGCCAGCCATATTTTATCATATTAATCGAACCTTCACGGTATTCTATTCACGATTTCGCGAATTTTCGATACTTTGTAGTTTCTTTACAGCCATTTGTCGGCGACGCGGCGTTACCCAGCGGCATCGGTAGTCATCGACAAGTCACGCGGACGGAATTGCCATTCCCGTATCGTAATCGGCGATAAAAGAATGGCGGACAACTTATAAATCGAGGGGGAACCAACGGAGGAAGCATTTGTGCACGTTTACGTGCAAAAACTTTGACAAAGTGGCGGCAATTTGACGACGTGGGGCGCATTGAATATTCCTCTGTGACGCGACATGACGCCGAAACATTTGGCACCGTTTCGTGTTTTTCTGCTGTGAAATTGATTGTGCACCGGTGAAATTTCCCGTAGTTTGCTCGCAATGTCGTAGAACTCGCTTGCTTGATTTACATCGGTCTATTATTGTCTTTAGGAATGAATAAATTATGCTATTGTTCGGTCGAACGATATTTGTTCACGTTACTTCGATAATACTTCTTTATTTTTTTTTCTGTGAAATGCTTTTTTAATGTTTTATGAACCGTGTATTTTCTATAGTATGCACTTGTTTTAGACTGTGCTGTTTAATTATTTAGGTAATTGTCTGTTTAATTATTTTAGTATTTAAAGATTTAATCATTTAATCATTTGATCGTTCAATCATTTTATTGTTTAATCATTTCATCGTTTAATCACTTAATCATTTAATCATTTAATCGTTTAATCGTTTAATCATTTAATCATTTAATCGTTTAATCGTTTAATCGTTTAATCATTTAATCATTTAATCATTTAATCGTTTAATCGTTTAATCGTTTAATCCTTTAATCGTTTAATTATTTAATCGTTTAATCGTTTAATCGTTTAATCGTTTAATCGTTTAAGCGTTTAATCATTTAATCATTTAAACATTTAAACATTTAATCATTTGATTATTTGATTATTTGATCATGTGATCATATGATCTGACCATGTGATCTGACCATGTAATCATCTGGTCATGTGATCATCTGATCGTTTAATCCTTCAATCATTTAACCAGTTAGCTATTTAATTATTTAATCATTTAACCCTTTAATGGTTTAAAAGTTGGACTATTTAACTATTTAAATATTAAACTGTTTAGCTATTTAGCTGTTAAACTATTTAGTTATTTGGTTATTCATCAGCCTATCAATTCCGAGTATCTCATTGCTCCCCATTATGTTAATATTTTACCATATTAAAATTATACATAACGTGTATCTACCAACATATCTTGCAGGGTATATCCTGAAATTGCCTCAGAATATCCCCGATTTTTCCCGTTAATCTCGCCATTGGAGCATCAAAATTGATACTTGCGATTAAAAACGAAATGGCGCTATTAGCGCGAACAATGTTTACGTTACGAATGACGAGCAATCTCTCGCAAGCTCATAGTAGCAACGTTAACACCGCGATAAACGGACAAGCTAATTGGAGGATTCAGCAGAACGATCAGCAGTCAAAGACAGTGACATGAAACCGTGGCCCGTGAAACGTCCGCGTAAACTTACGTTCGGTCCGGTGTCAGTCGTGGATTCACGTAATTAGCGTACTCAGTGGTAATGAAGCCCCCATTATGGGGCTGGCCGGTCGGTTAATTAGGTTGCACGTTGATTTATTGCGATCGTGAGGTGTCCGGGTGATAGAGGCCGGTTGGGTGCATTCTACGCGTCGCTTCCTTCCATTGAAATATTGCTGAAAATACAAAAGAATCATTTGTCTTGTAATTGAAAGGATTGCGTGCTCGTATATACGCTTTTGATGAACGAGACTTCTATCTTCCTCGCACGGATACTTCTGTGTTTAGAGAATTCTTTGTGAATAGATAATGAAGCTGGTACGGTACCTCGGGAACGTAGATTGATACTACTAGGCCAACTTAGGGGAAATATTAGAGATGATCGACGCGGTGAATAGAATTCTTGACTGGAAATAAATTAATCTTTGCTACTTCCGAGAATTAGTCTACAATTTTCGCAGACTCCCTAAGTTTCCGCGGGATTTCTTTACAGTACCGTTAAAATAATATTGAACGTATTCTTGGACCCTTTGTACACATAGTTCTGGGTTAATAACGTATTTGCAAAGTTTTATCGAACTATTCAGTTCTTGTGAAATTGCAATTTTAATTTTGAATAGGTCAAAATTAACAGATATGCATTGAAAGTTCAGAAAAATGTCTAATGAATACTTCAGACTAATCAGAGTTACTACATGACTAATTAAACACATAGTGTAATAAATTAACCCTTGACAAAATATCCCCCATTTTGTTTTACTTTAGTAAAATTGATAACAAGACGCTGCTTAATTCAATTATTTTTGAGGGTTTCCTAAAACTAAATTTTGCAAGGGTAAATTAAGATATAATGCATTGTAAATTAGTATGGACTAAAAAATTCTTTACAATCATGCCTGTGATCCCGGATCAAAACGTCAAAACTGAAAGGTTTGACCGTAGTTAAGTAACAGCGTAAAAGGGTTAAATAACGAGCGAAGCGTTGCATTCACCGCGTAAATCGTTGAATAATCGTCGATCGACGCTGTCCATCCAACAATAAAGCGGCTACCAGAGGCCGTAGGACGCGATGAATTATTATAAAAGCGTATCGACGCGACGCGTCGGAAAGGTGGTCGCGTGCATCCTTCCGCGCGCTCGATCGACGCTGGCAACACGCTCAATGGACCCGGAAATTGATTTTATTCGTCTCGGTTGCCGGAGCCACTGTCAAACAACCCCCGCGTCCTCCATACGGTCCCGTCGTCCGCTCGAAATATCAATTTTCATAATAAATGCGTCCATAAATTTGCCCGAATAAATACGGGAATAAACGCGCGCTCGCGCGATGCTTAGCCTTACGGTAATACACAGCCACCGTGCACGATGATTTATCGTTTGGTCCACTAAATTCAAGGCATCGTTTCGAAATGAACCCCTGGATACGTTTTGTTCACGTTTGAATTAATTAGACAAATCCTTACCGTGTCCATTCATTTCATACGCTTGTTAGGCTTATTATGTGATGTGTGCGTATTTTTGTATGTGACTGTAGCTGATTTATGGGGGTGTTGGTAGATGGTAATATCTTTATTCAAACAATAGTGGGGGATTTAGGAGAAATATGTGGACCAAATGGAATTTAAGACCTAAGGCAAGCTCAGTGGTATTTAGTACTTAGGGAGACTATAGGGATGAAACAGAACTTAGAAGCTGGGGTAAGTTTAGGAGCCAAATGGAACTTAGTACTTAGGGAGACTATGCGTATCAAGTAGAACCTAGAACCTAGAACAAGTTTAAGAGCCCAACGGTATTTAGTGCTTAGGGAGAGTACAGGAACCAAATGGCACTTAGAACTCAAAGCAAGCTTATGATCCAAATAGAGCTTAGAACTTAGGAAGAATCCATAGATCCAGCGAAATTTAGAACGTAAAGCGAACCCAGGGACCAAATGGAACTTAGAACCTAGAGAAGATACAAGGACCAAATGAAACTTAGGACCTAGAGTAAATCTAGGGACCTAATAGAACTTAAAACCTAGAAAGAGTTTAGGCAGATTCTGATGACTACACTCACTTATAATCCACAATTTCCTAAAGTCCCACATGTGCTAAGTTCCAAACTTACAGACTCCCTATATCTCAAAACTAAAAAATACCAAATCCCAAAGTGTTAAAATCCTAACATCCCAAGTGCTCAACGTCTCTCCCAGATTGTAAAATTTCAGAAATTATTGGCGTCACTTAAGCGTTCGTGTCGCGGGGGTTGAAAGTTTCGCGAGATGTTCCGTCAGCGATGACTCGAACGGACGATAGCTTCCGTGGAAAGAGGAAGCAAAGAAGGGTAGGATGGAAATTTCATCGGGATTTATTAGCCACGGGAAATCGACTGGGGGCTCGTAATGACCGAGGCATTACTAATGGGGCGCGAGGGGGGCAAAAAAGGGCGGAACTGGCTGGCAACGTAACAACGCTGATGCAAAAGCGAACAAAATGCCGTCAGGTGTTGCACCCATAAATCACGCGGTGTACGTACCATCTTTCTCAGTCTTCGTCGTGACGTGGCACGGCACAATTGTCGATGCATTCGATAAATAAAACATGTGCCACGAAGAGAAGTCGTCGAGCACGGATTTTGATATCGATGACGGTATTTTTAATTTAATTGTCTTCCCTCGTGTAATTCATAAATTATTTATTATGTCCGTTATTCGTCGATATCGATTGCGTCTCTTATTCTTCGTGATACAACTGTTTACTACTTTTACAGACAACTTGACAATCTTTACATCCTTCAAGCAATCTTCACAAAATTTTGTCTGGTGATTCAAACTTCAATTCACCCTGTGCAAATGCTCCAGAATAGAATTTTCATGAAACTAAGCCAAGGATTCTATGCAGAAGGCTTCTAACATTTATTGTGACATTCGTTTAAACAATAGTGACAAAGTTCCCTTTAACGTCCCCTTACGTACCAGAAACTTTGCAAGAAACATAATAGGACCCAGTCGTACTCTGTTTCGTCTGATTCGCAACTTTCTCGCTCTTCTCTCATCGATTGTGCCGTAATCGCTTGTTGCAACCTGGAGATGTCTAAGAAGCTGGAAGACGTCTCTTGGTATTCACCCTCCATCCCCCGAACAAACGTCGAGCGACATTTTTGCTTTCGCGACGTCTTCTTCTGCATCGCGACGTCTCGAAATTGCTGATTTAACGCGTCCCATAAAGCTCGAGTCGCAGCTTTCCTAATGCAAATTCATGATAACCGCGATAGAAAGTGTCTCTCTTGCTCGCGTATTTACTGGGTCTGAATAGGAAGCAGACACTGGTCGCGTAAATAGGCTCGCACGCTGTAATATGCCCGCGCGTACCTGAGCCTGCAGCTTACAAGAGGACGTTGCACGAAAGAATTTACAGCTGGACGAAAGCCAGCGCGATGTGAACAAGCTAGCAAAAATTGATCCGAACTTATATTCGTGAATTTTTCTACGGGATCTTGGGATATTGTATCGAGTAGCTATGTCTTTTAAATTAGTGGGATCTGAATTTGGCGCCAAAGGAGAGACAAATGGCAATTTCTTAAGTTCGCGTTTCTTAAGTTTCATAGTTACAGATGTAACCCTTTGCACTTGAAAATTACACTCACACTATTTGAGATAAGTATTCTTTTACTAAAGTATAAGTATAACTAATATAAGCATAATTAATTATAAGTATTATACATCTAATACAAAATATAAAAAAGAAAATGGCGGTTAATAGAGAGATAACTTCAAACGAATTCAACATACTTTCCGATTACAAAGTTTTACAGTTATTAAAATATCTTTGCAAAGGGTAAAAAGTAATAAATTTTTCAATAAGTAGAATCTGATTTAGGTCTTAACTATTTTTGTAGATCTTCAACTAATATTTTTGCTTTTGAAGTTGAAAATGAAGTGAATATTAGATCGAGAAGTTCGTAAGGCACGTTGGAATAATGGTCATAATATCATTAATCGTCGCAAGCGCAATATTCTAAAAAGTTCGATAATAAACGTAAAGCAAGTGAGAGGTTGTAAGTTGACATTGCAGGTAACAGATGTTTTTATGGAAATCTTTGAAGTTGTTTGGATGGGCTGTAACTTTTAATTAGAAACCAGAGGACTTGAAGTTTCACAATTTCCCTGGAATACGAAACTTCAAAAAAAAAAAATCTTAATTGGTGTTCTTACCACCGATTCGCCTTCGTTCGCAATTCTTTGCGAACGACGAAGGGACGAGGTAGTTAGAACTTAGGCGTAGCTTTGGATCAGTCAGTTTACTTCGAATACCGATTGGAAGTTCTTGAACTTCTTCACGAACTTCAAAATTCGCAGCGCATGAGAAACCGGAGAAGTCCGAGGGACGCAAAGAAAGATGTTCTCTGCGGATAATTTTCAATGATAATTTATTGTGCGCAATATTTTGATGTCGAGCTAGGTTGCACCGAGACAAATGGCGTCGTAGGGGAAAGTGGTCCCACCACTCTCTCGCGAATTGTACGGTAAAAGGGGTAGAGCTCGGTGTTTTCTCCGTGATCTTCAGGAGCGTACACCAGGAGAGTATTAACAGGAGCCCGCTACCAAATTTCGTCGTCTCGCGTTGGAACGATTATTCGCGCGAGTCGTCCGGCGCGGGGTCCATTAATCAGCTACTCGGTGGGACGAAAGTTTGGTCGCGTCGAGCGGCGAACGTTATCTCGTAGAGGGCGAATTTTTGAAGGGAACCTCCGGTAATTACGAGGCATTATGAAGCATCGATGCGAGCCGTGGCCTCGTTATAAATCAAGACGGATTGAACGCGCGAAACCAAGAGACTCCTACGAAGCCACACGAGGTAGATAAATCACCGTTGAGGCCCGTGGCCAGGGCCCGGGTTGTTCGGGGCCGCTTTTAAAATTCGTCGATTACCAGTACCTATACGCTACGGGCTCGCAGCAAAAGCGAGAGGAGCCTGTAGGCTCGCATTTTATCCGCTTTATCAGGTTTTCAGCCGGCCGTCCGATACGCGGCCATTGTTCGGGCATAATTAGATCGTTGGCCCGCCGGATCCGCGTGTATTTATTGCCTTCTATGCGTCACGGCACGCCTGCGCGTCGTATGCGTGTTGTGCTCGAGCGTGTTCGCGCGTGTGTGTGCGCGAAGCAACGAGCACGGTCACGGCAAGCGGCAGGCGATAACTCAGCCAGCAGGTATATAATTATCAAACTGCGTAATTGTTAATTATTGTGCCATTGTTGGCGACCGGTAATTAATGCGGTGCCAAAGTCCGACGGTACGTGTCTCACGCGATCGTACGATTGATCGGCGGACCTTCGCGCATCCGCCCTCGAACGACCCTTAACTGCAGACGTTAAGGAAGCCGATATGAGATCGAGGGATCATCCACGTCGTTACGCTACACGATGTGATAATGTAACTCGAAAGACCTGCAAAACTGATCATGTTCTTCGATTCACTTATCGCTAGTTTTTACTGTTTTTATTTGTGCCCATAATTATGAAAGTGGTCTAAGTCATATATTTTTTGTTTCGAGCTATTTAATGAATCGCAATTGAATAAATTAAAAAATATTTTTATATTATGCGACATTTAAATTTACAATTTTGTTAGTCTTGATTAATGGAAATTTATTATAGATATGAAATTTCATAGGATATAGATGTGAATTTTATAGAAAAATGTTGTTTTTAAACCTTGAATTGACTTAGACCATTTTCAAAATTAACTGAATGTCCTATAATTGACTTAAAGTAATAAAAAATTGTGATTTTTATTTGAAACAACAACTTTAACGAAATAATTCATAAACATTTATTAATCATTTTTAAAAAGTAATCCATTTTTATCATAATTTCGAGATTTTAAGATTTTTAAAATGTTCCTGAAAATCTGGAGGGATGTATGGTAGTAAACACATAAGATCTTTATGTTTTTCTTCCGTTACTGGTCTAGCGGTGTTGTATAATGGAAATAATTGAATATTTTCGTATTTTTTTTATTTTATCGATTTATTATGTAATTCAGAAACGCGACAAAGAGGGCCACGCGGTATTTTCAAGTTACGTTTATATATTAAATTGTTGACTTAGACCACTTTCGTAATTAACACTAAATGAATCCCGTGTAACTTTGTAATTATAACTACTATCTAAAGGTTCATTTTTGACGATATCGTAAAAATTACATTGAATAAATTTAGTTTAAAATCATGTCGTGTAAAATAAGTGATAAATTCATTTTTTTTCAATTTTGACTTAGACCACTTTCATAATTATGGGCACATTTGATTAATGAGTTCCATCGTTTTTTATGGAGATATTCATTTACGAAGAATAAATCTTATACAACTGAAATTTTGTCAATTATTTATTCATTATAGAAAGGAGATTATTAATCGAGGTCTATTTGGTCATCACTGATCACCTACATGTTACTGTTTTTATTTGATTATCATTGACCATGTGCATATGATCATATCGTTATTTGATCATTGAACATTTACATATAACCGTTTTTATTTGATTATCATTGGCCATATATAATTATGTTTTTATTTGATCATCATTGATTATCTACGTATAATTATGTTTACACTTCTAAAATGTAGATACACTGAAAATAGTATTATTTACAGAAATATTTTTGACAGGATATTTCAACCAAATCGAAATTAACGTTTGGAAACGTTTAATGCAACTTTAATATAATTATGTGTATTCTTTCCGAGTTTGAACAATATTCTTAGAGGGATATAAGAGAGTTAAAAGGATCCAACATTATATTATCAAAATTTGAGTATCATTAATTTTTAATCACTAGCCGCATTATATTTGGCACCATTTTTATTTTATTTTTATTTAATATTTTTATTAAATAAGTTACACTAAAAGCTTGCATATTGTACCGTGTTAAACCACTGCATTTTCGTCTCAGCTAAAACTAAGAAATATCGAGATTTATTAAGCCGGATGAGGGATGTTTGGCGAATATGTGTATAAATTGATTTCCTAGTAAGCGCGCAAATATGTGATATATTGGAGTACCCGGATGCTTACCCAATTCGAATCAGAATATTCGAGGTCCGAATCAATATCATTTTCATCACTTCACTATTTCGCTATTCCATTTCACCGTGATAATATGGTAGTACATCAGCCGCTATGCGACACCTCCGGTTCAATGTTCCAATTAAGAAACTCGTTAACTAATTCGCATGCTGATCGAATGCGTTTCAATTTTCCCGATCACGTTGCAGGTAGCTGTCCATGCTGTTCCTACAGAAAATAAATCCAACCTGTAGGCGGATACGATCGATCATTCCTCCTAATTAATTCATCCGTCAATTAGCAACGCCGCTAGGCGTGTACGTTAACGCCTAAGAGACGTGTTGCCACGAAAACGAAAGAATGAAAGAGAAAGAAAGAAAGAGCACAGGGCGGGGGGTTATGGTAAAAGAAAAACGGGGTGTGAGCCACTCGTGGAATTTAATTAAACGAAGGGTAAGGCGATACAGGCAGGGAAGTTGGCTGCAAGAACCTTCCATCGAAGCAGTTCTTTCGACTTGCCTTCCTAATGATTTTCTCGCCGGCTGCGTACGAGACCAAGTTTCCTTACTCACCTTTCTTCCACTTTGCCTTCCTTCCTTCCTTCCTTCCTTCCGTCGCGACGCGTCGCGAAACGATGCCAGCTTTTTGCTTGCTTACTGCTCTTGAATTTGCTCTACGCGCTCGCTGAACGGTCTACGGGTAAAACTTCGGCACATTTAGCATTCAAATCGTTCCTGAATTGCCCTCACGAATCTCTCGTTCAAAGTCCTAGTGGAAGTTATCCTTCGTACACGAGGTTGTTGATCGAACATGTAATACTAGGATTCTTGCGGAATTTATTCATGCAATACAAAGCGCGGCAATTTGACTCTCTGCTATAGTGTTGCTGTGCAATGACTGTGTATACTGAGTATATTGTGTGGTGATACAATGGGTAGTAATGCTAGTGCCAATGGAACGTAATAGGACTCGTGATGCAACGCGTAATGGTGTTAGGAAGGATATAACGAGCAGTGAGGCAGCTTGTGGCGATATAACGCGTAGTAGTGCAACTTCTGCTAATTACAGTGAACAGTATTGTCACTCGTAGTGATACAACGCGCAGTAGCGTAATTCATAGCGATATAACGCGTAGAATGCAACTTATGGCGATATAACAAGCGTAATTTAATTCATAGCAATTCCAGCGCGTAGTAATGTCATTCGTAGTGATACAACGCGTAGTAGTGCAACTCGTGACAATTTCAACGCATAGTAATTTCAATCGTAGCGACACAACGCGTAGTAGAGTAACTGACGGCGATATAACGCGTGGAATTTAACTCATAGTAATTGTAACGCGTAGTAATGTCATTCGTGGCGATAAAACGGGTAGTAGTGGAACCCGTGTCAATTTCAACGCATAGTAATGTCAATCGTAGTGATACAACGCGTAGTAAGGCAATTCACGGCGCTATAACGCGCGGAATTTAACTCATAGTAATTGCAACGCGTAGTAATGTCATTCATGGCGACACAACGCGTAGTAGAGTAACTGACGGCGATATAACGCGTGGAATTTAACTCATAGTAATTGTAACGCGTAGTAATGTCATTCGTGGCGATAAAACGGGTAGTAGTGGAACCCGTGTCAATTTCAACGCATAGTAATGTCAATCGTAGTGATACAACGCGTAGTAAGGCAATTCACGGCGCTATAACGCGTGGAATTTAACTCATAGTAATTGCAACGCGTAGTAATGTCATTCGTGGCGACACAACGCGTAGTGAAGTAACTGACGGCGATATAACGCGTGGAATTTAACTCATAGTAATTGCAACGCGTAGTAATGTCATTCGTGGCGATAAAACGGGTAGTAGTGGAACTCGTGTCAATTTCAACGCATAGTAATGTCAGTCGTAGTGATATAACGCGTAGTAAGGCAATTCACGGCGCTATAACGCGTGGAATTTAACTCATAGCGATTGCAACGCGTCGCAATGTCATTTGTAGTGACACAACGTGTAATAGTGGAACTTGCATCAATTCTAACGCATAGTAATGTCAATTGTAGCGATACAACGCGTTGTAACACAACTCACGGCAATATAAGTAGTAATGCAGCTCGTGGCGTTACAACGCGTGGTAATGTAACTCACAGCAATCACAAGACATAATTTGTGTGGATACAACGTTTAGTATACATATAACTCAGTAATCACAACGTATGGTAATATAGTTTGTGGTGATACAACGCGAGTATTATAATCCGCAGTAATTACAATATGTAGTAATATTATTGTTTTACGTTACTTTATGGTAACATGCAGTAACGTAACTTTTGACAATCCTAATAATAATAATTAAACTTAATAAATCTGTTAAATTATTAATAAATTTAGCATATAGCGACATCTTTTAGTATTAGAAATGATGTACGATGTTAGTAACAGAATAATTGAATATTGGACTTCCGTCTTGTCGTTATGAAAATGTAAGCGTTCGTGATATGTTTGATAAGAAGAAAAAGTAATCCTTGTTTAAATGGTTAATCTTTAAATTAAAATGATTGTTGTTTGTGTTCGTTATTAAATGTTTTGTTCGTGTTTGAAAGTGTATTATTAGTTTTGTTATTTTCCATAATTCTGATTTTTTAACAAAATCAAATAAAATTTCAACTCAAAATGTCGAGTCATAACTTCCGTCAAAAATGTGAGATTACAATGTATACCAGCTCACAACGATATAATCCACTAAAAATGGAAGAAAAGTTAATGACAATGTCCCAGCATCGTGTAGTGATTTCGATTTGAAGGTGCAGTTTTTATCGACACGCCCGATAATTAATTATCACTGAATGGATATTACAACCGGTCGTACCATTTTTCCAGGCTGTAGTGACGCAACACGCGCCTCGAACCATGGACCGGAAATAAATCACGGTGTTTTCGCGCGGCCACCAGTCATTAGTCATTAGAGCACGCTTATTACGATTCCTTCGTCCAGGAACCAGGACCGAGGCGGTCTAAGGCGACCAATCAGTTATAATTAGAGCTCGCGAGACAAGAGGTGGACGTGTTCTAACGCGTCGAACGTCTGGATCGTTCCTCGCATTCATTCGCTGCTTCCGAGTGCATTATCGGCGTAACAGATGCCGCGATTCTCAGCAGATATAAATCACTATTATAATGCTACACCCTGTCTGGCTTCGACCGTTAAACCTACTCACACTTGCATGCGATATTCCGACACCGTTTGATCAGTTTCGATGTATCTGGAGTACCTTTATCTTATTCTTGTATATCCGCTCTCTTTTTAACTGACTTCAAAAAAGGAGGAGGTTACTCAATTCGATCAGATATTTTTTTTTTTCTATGTATGCCCGCCGATTACGCCTAGCTGGATGGACCGATCGGAACGAAACCTTTTGCATCTGCTAGGGTCTGACTCCCCATTGGTACCATTATTAAAAAATTTTTCTTTAAAAAAACCATTAGAAGGAACCTATTTTGAAGATTTTTAATAATTTGTAACAAAAAGTTAAACAAATGCTTTGTAATCGACTTACTGACATTACTTTCAGGACATACCTTGTATGTATAGAAAAAAAACAGCTATACAAGCTTTGCCTATATTCCTCTATCCAAAGGTTGATATGTGCAAGAAAACCTTTTAATTTTGCGCCGCGTCCGAAAGGGTTGAAATGTATTTAATATACTACCTACGAAGTCGGTGTATTTTTTTCTTAAAATTATTTTATTTACACCAAAATTTCATAGGCACTTTCTGGATAACTTTTGAAAAACATTCAATTTCATTATTCATCAAAATCGTAATTTGATGAAGTTCAGAAATGTATATTCGAGAGCTAAATTCGGACATGTGAATGTGTGTTAAAGGAAATGTGAGAAAATTAAATTTGATTCGGAAGATTACATTTTGAAATTGCCGTTATGTAAGAACACGCAACAGCTATTAACGCATGAAACCCGTGACAGACGGGTTAATCTTTGTTCAAGTATTCGAGCCAAGTCTTGCGTCGATTATGCTTCAGCCTGAGACCTAAAAGCGCAGCGATTATGGGGTGGTAATAGACCGATGTCAACAATCGAGTCAAGTTTAATCGAATGCAAATTAAAGTTCCCTATCCCGCGGGAGAAATTAGTTTCTACCGTCGAAAATTGACACGTTCATCAAGCGGCACCAAAAACGAGCAAATTTGGCAGCGATCCAACCGCGTATAAATCATTCGGTATCCAGCGCGATATCGGTGCAAGATTAAAAAAAAGGGAACAATCGAAGTGTAACACGATTCGAAGTGGTAACCAGTTAATCGTGATCGTATATCTCGAGGAATCATTGAGACGACTGGAAACAGCGAACACATTGTAGCCATCCACTATGCATAGACGCGTACCGATCCGCGGTTATACGAATCTCATTTTCTCCTATAGCCACCATAGCTTCTCCTCTGGCCGAGATAAGCCGTGTACTCGTTGAATCTTAAGGATGCGCTGGTGAACGTTCACGGAGGTCGTAAGTAGAGGGAAGAGGAAAAAGATAAGACGGGATCGTTTCGAGGTATCCTAAGGCACGTTCGTCGAAACATGGGGCCATGATATTAATAGAGGGCCGCTGCGCGGCTCGCTCGTCGCTTTCCGATATCGTTCTCGGCAATTTTCGTAGTCGGTAAATATCAAAGGCTTTTCTTCGAACCTTTCGTGATCTTTAGATATCAGGGATTCGCTCGAATTTGGTCATTTGACGATTTTGATGGAGCTTGATCACTCGGTTGAGGAGATATGTGGATGAAACATAGTCTTCTACTTCAATTAATAGCAAATTTAGTATGACTAAGGTAAAGGTAGCAGTAGTTGACCAGTTAAGAGAAATTTTCTACGGAAACAATGGTAACCCTTTACTCTATCAATAAATGGCGAGAACCAATGCATGGAGATGTTCGTTAAACCCTTCAAATTATGTACCAAGACCATTTTTTAAAAAAAGTTAAGTTATACAAGTTTGGTAAATATTTTTGAGAATTCGGAAAATGATCCAGTAGTTGACCACTCTTGAAAAGGAAAAAACTAGTAATTGACCATCTCTTTTCGTTAGTAGTTGACCACTTATATTCGAAGCAAGGTTAAAAGACTAATGCTGAAAATCAGTTCATTATCGTTTAATTTTAACAATTAGCAGTACAAATCATATTTAAACAATGAAACGAAGAAATTAACCAAATTCGAACTTTGACCAACAGTTCTATTCGCATTGTCGATCAACAGCGATGTATTCGTATTATCGTCGGTAGGTTGCTGATTTATATTGTTATGACTCTCCTGAATCGGTACTGCTGGAATAATGTTATCGTATACAGATTCTTCATCTGGGATGGTTATATCAAAAACGGAGACGGGTTCATTATTGTCCATGTTGACAAGGTCTCTAACTTGACCATGTGGTCATCAACTAGATGCCAGTATGCTATAACATGCAGATTTATATTTTGTGTTTCTAACAAAGTGAGGTGTAAAACGAATACATTATAAATCGTAAACAAATGTAAATGAGTAATGTCAATAATTGACCATATCTGTCAACTTCTGAAAGTTGTACATTAACAATACCCAAAAGTTGACCATTAAAAAACTATGGTTTTTCAAGTTAGAACGACAAAAACAATGTATTTATTAAATTAATAAAACATTGTAAGAGCTTACACAGTAACTGATTTATTCACAAAATGTTCGCAACATATAAATTTTTTATCTGGACTATACAGCTATTCTTAACAGAATCGTTAAGGAAATAGAAATATATCGGCACATTACTTACCTTATTGCACTCGAATATTCGCTGCTAATAGACACACTGCACTTCACGCGCAATTGTTCCAAAATTTAAACAACATATGTCGTGGCATCTAAAAGTCACTGTCATCTGAAGTGCGCAACTTATACAAACCTTATTTCATCATTTTTTAAACAAAATGGTCAACTACTGGTACATGGTCAACTACTGGTACTTTTACCTTACCTTGTTTTGGTTATTTAGGTTAGGTTTACATTGATACAGTTTGATGATTTTGATGGAATCTGAAAAGAAGGTATATGGACGAAACACAGTTCATACTTGAATTAATAGCAAACTTGTCGATGTAGCTATTTTGGAGGTTGTCTTAACTGGTTAAGTTCGGTTTATATTGACACAGTCTGTTAATTTTGGTGGAGTCTGACCACTCGCTTGAAAGAACATATACGGATGAAACACAGTTTTATACTTTAATTAATAGTAAAACTTGTCGGTATAGCTATCTTGCAGGTTCATGTCTTGATTGGTTAAGTTCGGTGATAGAACCCTGATTATATGCTTTCATGTATTGATGAAATAGTTTTGTACTTCCATTAATAGCAAACTTGTCGATACAGCAACCTTGCAGGTCCATGTCTTAGCTGCTTAATTTAGGCTTACATCGACAGTCCAATAATTTTGATGAAATCTAATCACTTGTTCACAAAAATATATGACCAAAACACAATTTTGTATTAATAGCGGACTTGGCTACCTTGCAGGTCTCTGTCTCAGCTATTTTACATTGATAGAGTAAATTACAGAGGCTAGCAGGAAAACTCTGTTTACTATGCCTATACGAATGATCGAGTAGTCGATGGAGTATTGCCGATAGCAAAAATTACATTGTGTACTCTATCATTTACCTTAACAATGCCACTTAGACTTGACATGGGAGATACGGTGGTGCATGAAAGAAGAAAACCACTTGTTTATATGAGTTGCAGCTCCTACTTTATAATTGCGGTAATACTGCTTTATTCTGGGTACCATTTTTATTTAGTCTATTCGACAGACTAATTAGAGTACCAAAATTGTCTGCGAGGTTTATAGCGTCATTTTTTAGCAAAATGAATAGTACTTAAAGTTTGATTCAAGTTTTACATATCATACATTGTTTTGTTATCAAAATTACCGTCTGTGCTTTTTTTATCATACATGTCATATGTATACCTCCTATGTTTGGTTTTCTTCCTTTTAGTTTGTTTAGTTTGTTTGTAAAAAATATTACACACGTGATCAATACGATATTTGTTAACCAGATAAATACATCAACTCGACGTCACATTCAACCGCATTGGCCGCACTGTCAACATCTAGCACACAACTCAGTGTGTCGATGGCACCGTTAAATCTGCAATGGACATTGTTTTTGTCGTCGATCCCTTTACAAAATTCACCAGCTGCGTTACCGTCAACCGGGTTCCACTTTCTTCTTGTCCCCGTCGTTTAATTGGATGGATCGAAGAGACAGGCCGACTCCGGTAACAATGCCGAATTTTTTCCCTTCACTCGATCTCTCGCTTGAAAATGATCGGTTTTCGAAAACCCATCTTATTATTAAGAAGCGTATAGGTAAAAATCAAGGTAAATGCTGCACGCGCCAGGAGGTTGATTATTTTACGTACACCTCACGAGATCCAATCTCCCTTATCGCGATCGAGATGAAGCGACAGAGCAACGCGTTCCTTTTCGCTGAGGCGTTCTCGTTCTCTCTTGATACACCAGACCGACCGGGTTTACAGCTTTTCAATATCTAATCGAGCGAACAAATTATGCCGGCCTGTGTACCTCCGTGCATCGGTGACGCGGAATGATGGATCGTTCGCGCGTACCGTGCGTATCTGACACACCGACCAGCATCGCATCCAAAGGGAAACTCGGCGGTTCCCTTTTACTTTTCGCACGAGATTCTGCCGATTTGGACACGATACGGATATATAACGAGAGCTCGAAACATACAAAGATGTTCTAGACGCAGGTTGAGTCCCAGGCTGGTTAAGTCCGAGGGGGTAAGTTCGAGAAGCGATAAATCGTCTGTTATGACAAAGCAATATGGAGACATCTGGATGTTTCAAATTGTTGGGTCATGTTTGGAGTTTAAATGGAGAGAAACGGGATTTTGTATATATCATACACATGTATACGAGTCACATACAAATACATACAGATACATGTATAAGAGTTAAGTAACATGTCCCTCATAGTCCACATGTCATATTATCAAAAGTGAGTGTCTTCAAATTGTTTACAACATATTATCGAAGTGTTTCATCGTTACAGTTTATTGTCAGGCAGGAGATGTCTGTGGTATTTGATCTGGGCTGTTGCCCTATGTCTCCGGTCCTTTCCTCTTCGAATTCTCGTTTTGCGCGCGCGCGTCCGTTCGTCCAGAATTCTCCGGGTACGAGCAAAAACCGCGACTCCTGCCGGCACTCGGCGGCGCGATCCTGAAATAACGCTGTGGTTATCTGGAAAGCCGCACTCCGCATCCTGTTGGCCGTTGGGCCGAGGTGACTCGGTGGTGCCCACTGGATACTCCCTTTAAAAAGTATCGTTTCACCGGTTGACACGTGTTATTTCAACGGCTGAGTTATAAAGTGTCGCGTTCCCCGCGACCGTACCTGCCACGTCTCGGATAGATCAATTTGCTTCGTTGCACAGATACACGCGGCTGGATTTTTCTTCGCTATAATTGCACGACAGATGGTTGTAGGAAGCAGTAGAGAAATCGATTAATTAATCAATTACCTTTAGTGCAAAACAGAGGGGGACGGGTCTAGGAAAAAGGGAAGAATGTTGGGTCACTGTAGGTTAGGTAATAGGAACAGGTTGCTGGTACTACTATAAGAACATTGAGAGACTTTATAGGAGAAAAAAATTTTTTTTTAGTAAGTTACATTTCATAAATACGGATAATATTCCACAGGTGTCTCGAATATAAATAATATTCATTTAGTTCAAATTTAATCCCTAACGCTTGAAGGTATTTTTGATGTTGTCAGATATTAAACTTCAATCAAAAAGTTTGATGAAATCATTTAACTACTGTTTCTCTGCTGTTAATTGTCTGCTTATCTATGTTTATACACCATATGTGTAATATTGTAGATTCAGTAAAAAAAAATATTTATTTCAAATTGTATTAAACTGGATGGTGAGTGTCACCTGGCGAGTACAAGCCTTCTTGACATTGAGCTTTACTTTCTGAGACATTAATCTTTTTTACATGTTTTCTAGTTTAAATACAATTACCGATTTACAATAAAAGTTCCAATTATTACTGCAAATTGAAACATTCGCAGTAACAAAATTGATCAGATGCGTTAATTCTAGATTGATGTTCATGCAGTTTTAGAATAAATAAAGTACGAGATATACGGGGTGAAACAATTGTCTAAACTAATATATGAAGTAATTTAAAGAAACAATTGTATAAATAATTTTATAATTTACGTCACCTTTAAAAATAATTAAATTTGGACAAAAACGTCTGAATAATTTAAAATGAGTTTAAGATGCGTTTCTAAAAAAGCAATGTGTATCATGAGACCAACCTGTGGAGACCTCCCAAAAGTGCATTATCAAAAAATGTTCGTTTTTCGATTTGTATCCTTTCGGAGCGATCTCGTTGGAAGTGGAGTTGGTAAAAGATGGTCCGCGATCGCGATCTGCGAGTTTACAGAGACCGGACAAACGCGGCTGTTCGCAACGAGGTTTCGTGGGGTCCAGATAGACCTTGAACGGGCTTACGGGCCCATCCGTCACCCGCTGACACCGGACCCGATCCGTTTTTGTCTCGCTCACCGGCCCCTCTGGCCGACTTCTGATTCGCCGACCCGCAGCCTGCCAACGAAACCGACAGAAAAAATTCTTATCCCGCTCCTGCGGCAGTTCGATTCTGTTGGCAAAACGCGTCCACGTCGCCTCGTATCTTGCGAGCGAATATACAGCTTTAGGAAATCGAGCGGTTTCGGATTAATCGGATGGTCGAGGATCGATTTTGTGCGACGATAAACGCAGATAGAATCGCGAGAGTGGTGGTCAAACCCGTTTGGGTTGATTTCATTCGAGATTAGTTGTCAATGATGCTGACGTTGCATCGGTAATGCGGTTTGTCAAATAAGCTTTGGTAATTAACACGTTTGTAGGGGTTGCAAACAACTCAATAAGAGAACAAAAATTGAACTTCCAATAATAATTGTTGTGTGATATTTTTTTCACGAAAAAGATAGTCCGTTTTACGAGGGAGAATGATCGACCTTTAATTTCACGTCGGCTGACATGAAGTAGCCGTATCATCGCTGACGCGGGGAGATAAAAGTTGTCCGAAGATAATAGGCAACGAAAAAGGACCCTGCTAGTCAGGCCAAATGGGACGTCCCTGTTCACCGACTTATCGACTGATAAGCGTCGCGACAAAAACGCGACGGAGATAGAGGCGAATGCTCGCTAATCCAGTTTTCTGCGACCCTCTGTCCCCCCTTGATTGCACGATGGCCTTGCATTCGATGCACGGGCTATCGACGATCTCAAAAGCCTGGCCTAATTAAAATACTTCGCCGCCAGGTTGCACGGCCAAAGCGCAATCCCTTTATCCGAAACTTCCTCTATGGCAACGTAACTCTTTCGATTTCGTTATTTCGATTATGGTCACCCCTCGCGGACTTTAATCTCCCATCGTGAAACGATTCTTATGGAGAGAGGATTAAATGGACAAAGGGAGGATTGTTCTAGCAAAAGTACAGGTCCTTTCAAATGGGACACTTAGAAAATTTTGATAATTTATATATTGGACAGATAAATTGGGTTTACCATGTTGGAACTAAGGGGTGTGTTTTTAGTATGGAATATATAGGTCATTTCAAGTGGGAGATTGTTTTTGTGAAATTGTCGATATTGTGTTGATGAATTTATTTAACTCCTGGGAAGGAAATTAATTTGACAAGGGGCGTTTTTTTTTGTAGAATGTACAGTTCGTTTCAAGTGGAAGATTTAGAAAATTTAACTAAGTCGACATTTAGCAGATAAATTTGTTTAACTAGTAGTTCCTGAGAAGAGAATTAATTTGACAAGGGGTACGTTTTTTCTATTGGATGTACAGGTCGTTTCAAGTAGAAGATTTAGAAAATTTAACTAAGTCGACATTTAGCAGATAAATTTGTTTAACTAGTAGTTCCTGAGAAGAGAATTAATTTGACAAGGGGTACGTTTTTTCTATTGGATGCACAGGTCGTTTCAAGTAGAAGATTTAGAAAATTTAATTGAATCGACATGCAGCAGATCAATTTGTTCAACTAGTAGTTCCTGAGAAGAGAATTAATTTGACAAGGGGTATTGATCTGTACAGTGGTCACCATTGTGTAGATAAATTTATTTTAACTATTAGTTCTTGCGAGAAAATTAATATAGGATGGGTTTTTTATATAATGTACAGGTCCTTTCAAATAAGACAACAAGTATCCAAATGATCGATATGGAAAAATGATTGTCAACTATCAGTTCTTCTGCGCAGAAGATTAATTTGATAAAGACTAGGTTTTTATCAACTCCAAATATCAAACAGCATACTTAAAGAAAAAAGTTTATGCACAACATTGCTCAGACAAATGCCTCTAATTATTCGATAATTGCCCGTTATCAGGGCTCTCGAGATTCCTCCGTAGATTTATTATTACAACCCATAATAATCATAAAATCGAGGATAAATGTTCACGATATTTGTGATATATTTGCAAAATGAAAAGTTGCTTTTTATCCCATTACTGTTCCCTTTTGAAGAACGATCGATTATGGTAATCGTTCACGGTTCGTGGACCGATGCTTCTCATAGCAATAAACGAACGAATAATTGCAATTATCTGGTGCGTTCAATTATTGAGTGCAATTAAAATATTCGATACACGATCCGGTGATGTACACTCTCTTCTCTGGTTTTTCATAGGGGGCGGGATGACACAGTGACATTTTCTGGACATTGAGTTATCGTAGCTCGATCAGAACTTTATTATTTCATTATTTATTACGGTATATACCGACACGATTCAACCTTTTTTTTTTATGGGAAAAATGTGTTGATCAAACTTGGAGATATTATAGAACTTTACTTTACTTTAATTATTTTGGTCTATTAAATTAATCGAAGACAATCAATTACGACTTTTTACATTTTCTATAGTATCATTAAGTATATTAAATATATTTTTTTGCAGGTTAAGTTTTTTTTGTGGAATATATTTTCAACGACCTTTCATCTCTTTCGTTTCATTTTAAAATGTGGATACAAGCTTTTTAATTTAAACATTTTAAAGTTGTTGAAAGATTCAAGAAAAATGTGACAATTTATGTCAACATTCAAAGCGATAATTTTCTAATAGTTATGTGTTAATTAGTATTATTTGTTAAAAAGTGGCGGAAATTCGTAAATGGCCGCAATGCAGACTAATTTAACGTAAGTCCCAATTAGCAAGGCGTTATCGATATAATTGAATCTCGACAAGAATTTTCTCGGTAAAATTGCTCGCGGTCGATAGCGCGGTTGACCAGACAACACTTAATATCCAGTAAAATCGAGATCGAGCAACGTAATCGGCGGATAATTAGTCGCGTGAGGCAACCCTGTGGCGAAACGAACGCGTAATCGACGATTATCGTGTCGCGAAATCGCATTCGTAAAGAACTTTCGATTTCCATCGAGCGTGACAAGAACAGCTCGATTATCGACCTCGTTAGCGGTTAAATAAGTATCATAGAGAAAGATAATCGAAGTGACAAACTCGTCGATAGCGGCGCGTTAATTAGTCACGCTTCTGATTAGACGTTGCAGCTGACGATTACTTGCTATATTACGCGAATAGGCGTGAAACGATTGGTTAAATCATCGATACGGATCATGCATCACAGTCTTAACACTTTCACCGCAACCTTCCTCGTACGATATCTACAACACATAATTTTATACGTTCGAAAATTATTTGGTATCTAAATGGTATATAAAAATGTTATTTTATTATATTATTATTTGCGAGTATTAAAAATTGTTAACAAGTGTTAATATTACCAATGCTATACGTTAACATTATTGAAACCTAATCTCAAAAGAGCAGACATCAAAGGCCAGCAAAGACGTCCAAATCAAAGAGCTGAAAGACATTTAAACCACTCGATAAATCTCAAACAGGAGATTAAGATATAAACGATAAAAAAGGTATCATAAATCCATAAAGTTCTGTAGGTTAATAATCGTGGGTGACTGGTCGAAACGTTTTCAGAACAAAACTTGACTCGCTCTCTCCGTTATAGGCTCGTGTTAATAAAATACAGACATCGAACGAATCATGCGGCACGATTTAACCTTCGATTAAGGGAGTCAAGCCTTACGGTCGTGACTTACCATAATGAGTCGAGTATACACGTACAAGTACCGTATATATACGTCGTATATATCAAACTTAAAACTATGGGAGATAATTCCTACCGTTGCATCAGGCTCGACGTTAGATCGGTGAAACATCGTTGTAATTTTGGGTCAATAATTTACGCACTTGCACATCGTAACCTTGTGCTGTCACCTTGATAGATTAGCATGTTGAAGGTCAAGTGATTTATGGAATCAAGTACTGTAACTTTAGATTCACTGAGTAGTTATATACCATGATGATAATATCGAGTTGTGTAACTTTAGGTTTGATTTGTAGTATTATGTACTGTGATGATAATATCGAGTTGTGTGACTTTAGGTTTGATCTGTAGTGTTATGTACTGTGATGATAGTATCTAGTTGTATGACTGTAGGTTTGATTAGTAGTGTTATGTAACGGGGAAGAATTTTTATAAGTAATGAATGCGTTCATAAAGTACGCATGAGGATACAGCAAGCGAGGATATACAGAGTGATAATGTTACGGTGAAACACCGAAATCTGGTAAATGTCGACATTCACATAGTCGTTTGGTGTATGTCCGAAATATTTGCTCAATACCCTTATTTCGGACTTACACCGGTGAATGTCGACATTCACCATGCACTAATGGTGAATATTGAACATGTCGTAGATTTAACCTAACCACTTCAGAAAGTATTTTAGAGTACTTTCTTTGAGAAAAATAAAAACAATTGTAATGAAATATACTAAATATTAAACAATTAAAATAAACGCTTATAACTTTTAAACTCTTTATATTTGTAATTATAAAAGATGGGAAGAAATATCAGATCAACACGACACACGATAACAGAATGTAATATAGAAATTTCATGAAGAAAACAAACACATAAAGCAATATTACAATTATTTTATTTTAATATTTGAGAATCTAAAATTGAATCGAGTGGCATCGAGTTGATAGTCGATAATTTAATGTTCATATTTATCGACATCTAATTACCGACGTTTTATAAGTTATCGATTCAGATTTATTTTTGCCACTCAATTATGAAAATTCAACAAATTGTCTTCTCGCTTACCCACAATTAATGCATTTAATTTTTCAAGAAAAAGTTCACGATTTATTGCAGTTTCCATTCAGTATTAGTTATGGTATCGGAAAAAAAATTAAGAAAACAGTACTCGCATCATTAAAGCTTGCATTAAACTAAAATCTAACTGACAATGAGTTCCAGCAGACCAAAGGATTTGGCGGGACAGAGCCAGTCATTTCTTTGTCGGCTCCTCTCGTTCGGACCTTCACAAGAGCATATCTGTGATTATAGACATACACCGGTAAAGGTCCGAATATACAAGAATGTAGTAAAATATTCGGTCTTTCACCGACGTATTTGGTGTATGTCGACATTCACCGGTGAACGTCGACATTCGCCAATTTCAGTCTTTCACCGTAACAATAACGCAGCACGTAAGGATATAGCATGTGATGATACAGTGTGTGAAGATATAGTGCAAGACAATACAGTGCTTGAGAATATAGCACGTGATGATACAGCGCGAGGTGACACAATGCGTGGGTATGCGAGGCGTGACTATAAAACGCGTAGGTATACAACACATTAGGATATGATGCTTTACAATGCAATTTGACTTAATCCAACGCGTCGTAATACAACGTGGTGAAGTGCAACGTGCCGCACTGTAACGTAGTAAAATGCAACGCACCATATTGCAACGTGCCGTAATGTAACGCGCCGTATTGCAACGCATTTTACTGCGCTGCATCGTATTCTAAAACGTTGTAATACAACGTGATGCAACGCGCTGAAATGCGACGGGCCGTATTGCAACGTGCTGTAATCAAACGCGCCGTAATACAACGTGCCGTAATGTAACGCGCCGTATTGCAACGTGCCGTAATACAATGCGTCGTAATGCAACGCACCAAACTCCACCGCGTCATAATTCAACGCACTATACTGCTACGTGCCGTAATGCAACGCACCGTACTATAACGTGCCATAATACAAACTACCATAAAACTAAAGTGAACCCCCCTATCGTAAAAGACGGAAATAATACAAATGCCACATACCCTAACCTTTCACCCATAACTTCACAATAAAATTACCCATACCGCATTAATTCCATTCCTCAATTCGCTCCAAAGGTATCATCGATTTCTTCAAAAAAACTATAAGAATGATCGGTAACTCATCTACGGACCATAAGACCCCAACGTCCAACACAACCAAGCCGCCTTTCTCCAAGATCGGTAAGCTACCTGAAGAAACAGCGACTACGAACTTACTCGCCAGATCGTGCTGCAGGTACAACGGGCCCGTTTATTCCAGCATCATTTTCTATTTTATCGACACGGAGTTAGCGCGAACGGGGCATAGAAATGGGCCGGAGGACCCAACGACCCCCACCACCTCTCATCGAGAGGCGATCGCTTCGAAACCGGTTCTGTGTGGGGCGTGTACGGCTGATCTCTCGGTGGAGATTTGAATTTCACCGCAAAGAGCGGATCCTCTTCCTTCTTCTCACCGCGTTCAACCTTTCTCCATACGATCGAGAAGGCTCGGGGCCTAAAATCAACGACGAAGGGTAGCCGATGTTCCCTCCTTCGGGTCCGTGTGTTTTCGTTTGCCGGAACGATTACACGCTCTTCGAACTCGAGGACTTTTTAATGAACTTACCTTTATGAAGACTTTATCTTGCGGAACGATATTCCTACCTTCTTTATTGCGTCTGCTTTGCTCTTACATTGCGAACTTATCGAATTTTTTAACGTTTTGTTAATGTGTTTGGGAATGATTTTTCGAGGAATTTATTTTTGTTCAGAATTAACGTTCAGAATTTTGTTCAGACAGTTCAATGATGAAGTGCGTTTGTAAATTTAGAAAATTTATTGTTATATAAATTAATAGTGTACAAAATTCAAATTAAAAAATCATGAGAACTGAAACTGTAAGTGGACAAAATTATGATCATAGAAAATTTTTAATAAAATATTTGTGAGCATAGAATTGTCGAATGAAATTGCGAGTACAGAAATTTAAAAGTAAAGTATCTATTCAAAATTACCTAGTTGTCAAATAAAATAAATGTAAAGTGAGTCTATCTGTTCGACTAAAATTCGAAACGTATCTTAGTTCTACTTAGTTCTACTAAGATACGTTTTCTATCATTGTCTTTTCGATTCAAGATTCAGCGAATTCGATAGGTCGAACAGGCAGTAACACGCAGAGGAGATACTCGTCTCTACTTCTAGCTGCCGCGTTGTCCCCTCTTTCGAACGCAGCTCCCTTTCCTGTGGAACAACCACTCGATGCCCCACTCTGTGGGCCTCCTACGACCCTCCGCTGGGCTTCGTGGGGAAGCCTCTGAGAAGAAGAGGAGAGGTAGGCCTCACCAGGGGCCGACGACCACTACCGGACCCAACTCTACTCCCCTTTCTCTTCTCTACCTGGTCAGAGTCTCTTCGTGCACGATTATGCGGAGATTAAACTCGCCTCGTTGCCGTGCTACGAACAGATTCGCCGCAGAATTACGTGTCGAGGGTGTGCGACGCTGTTGCGGCACCCTTTGCGCTTGTGGAAAGCCTTTTTGTTCTATGAAATCATGAGCTCATTTCAGATGCAAAATTTTAGGTGGGAATTTTGGGACTTGTATTTTGGGGATTCTAAATTTTGGGATTTTGGGAGTTGGAGAAATTATTTTGGAAGTTTGGGACTTTGAGACTAGGAGAGTTTGGTATTTTGAAACTAGGAGAGCTCAGTATTTTGCAAGTTTAGGACCAGTTGATTTTGATATTATGAACGTTTGGGACTTCTGAGCTGAGACTTTGGTATTATAGAAGTTTGTCACTTTCAAACTCGAAGATTTTGGTATTTCAGACGTTTGGAACTTTGGGTCTAGGAGACTTTAGTATTATGAAAGTTTGGTACTGAGTCTAGAAGAATTTGCAGTTTTGAAAGTTTGGGACTAATTGACTTTGGTATTATAGAAATTAGGGACTTCAGGGCTAGAAGACTTTCATAGAAGTTTGTAACTTTACACGAAGATTTTATAATTCTACAAGTATGGAACTCTGAAACTCAGAAACACATTTCTAAAGTTTAAGACTTTAAACCTTGATTTGAAAAATATATAACAAGCAAACGAGTCGCGAAAAGCGATTGTCTCCAAAAGTAGGTCTCATAAAGGTGCGGGAAGCAAACTCGTTTAATTTTCCCCGTTCCAAGAAAATAATAATATGCTTAATGGAGGAACCCCACGGAAATGTAGGATCATTAATTTTAAAAAGAACGTACGGTTATAAAACGGAACATTAAGCTCAAAATAGCGTAGAATCTTTCTCATTCCATTACCCGGTAACGTTTAAACGTTCTCTGCAACGTCGACGAGAAGCACTTGAAGCAACAACTACATGTAAATACCCTTTAACTTCGCGTCCCTTAGAGCTTCGAGAGCCGCTAAGTCAGCGTGAAGTCGAAAGACCGGAACCTAACCTCAAACCCGCATTTCGCCAACAGCTCTTTCAAGACATCACATGGTTTATCAAAATTTCAACGTTTCTCCTAATGCAGATGTTCTCCGTATTGATTTATTGAGAAAGATTAATTTTATCTTATTCGTTGACCGAAGCAGTTGAGATTAAATAGGTCTGTACTGATCTGTGATGGTGATTGACTACTGTATTTTACTGCTTCATTATCACTCTACTATTTTGCTGTTTTTCTACATTAATGTTTTGCTATTTCGCTAAAGCACTATTTTACTATTTTACTAAAAGGAGTATTTATACCAGACATTTTTCTATTAATGTTTCTATTTTTCTACATTAATGTTTTGCTATTTCGCTATAACACTATTTTACTATTTTACTAAAAGGAGTATTTATACCAGACATTTTTCTATTTCATTCTCGCTATCCTATTTAAGTTAACGGGCTGTCGGACTTGTACTTTCCGAAGACTGAATGCTAACCAGTTTCATGAAGCAAGGTACAGAATGGAAGGTGCTCTCGTTTCGTCGGAGGGGCCAAACTTGATCACAACACGCAGCTCAGACTTTCGTTAAAGCACAACGAACACGAAGAACGGTTAAGAGGAACGAGGACAGAGTCTGATCAGAGGATCCTGAACGGACGTCCCGAAGCGTGTTCCGCCTTATAATTTTCATCTACAGCGCCGAGAGGAATCCAACATGGCCGTGGTCGAGGCTTACCCTATGTCGTAAACAGTGCAGTATGTTCGTGGATCCCTGGAACTCTCTTCCTTAGCTTAATCGTTCTTCTGAACATTTGTATGAGGTTTTTCAACGATTTTCAAAGTACTAGTTCAAAAATTGCAAAGTGCAATAATTACAAAATCTTGGAGTAATTGTAATTGTTCCATCTGAGATAGAATATGAAGTTTGTTTCAATATGGAGTCATGAGAAATTCAAACGATACTAAAACTCCAACCTCTGAAATTATAAAAATTTGAGTACCAAAATTCGAGTACTAATTACAAAATCTTAGAGTACCAATCGTAAATGTTCCATCTGCAGTAGAATATGGAGTTTGTTTCAATATGGAGTTCTGAGAAATACAAACGATACTGAAATTCCGAGCTCTGAATTGTAAAATTGTAAAATTCCAGTTTCAATCAATATTCCAATCGTTCTACGCAGAGATTGTAAAACTATTTTCAAACTACGAATTCTAAAATTGTAAAGCTTTAAATCTAACAATAATAGAAGTGCAATGAACGAGCGTTCTAATTCTTCTACCAAACGTTCCTTATGAAATATTCTACCTATTCTAAAATCTCATAGTTTTTTTTAGTAATTGATCTAGTTACTATATCAAGCATTTGTTAGAAGATACTGAAACGAGGATGAAATTCCAAGTTCCAAAATTATAAAGTCCCAAAATCTCAAAATTCCAATATATTAAAATTCTAAAATTTCAAAATCCTATAGATCCGATTAGTAATTGAACTAATTGCTGTTAAACATTCATTAGGAGATGTTGAAATATCGAGTTCTGAAATTACTAAGTCTCAAAGTCCCACAATTTCAAATTCATAAAACTCCAAATTTGTAAAATTCCAAACTCGTCAAATTCCCAATTCGTAAAACTCTAAATTCGTAAAACTCCAAAATCCCAAAATACCAAAATCTCAAAACCCCAAAATCCTAAAATCCCAAAGTCTCACGAGTTCCACCCAACAACTCGCCCAACCAAAAGTTAATTCTTTCCACACCCAACCACTCGACTCGAATAGTAACAATAAAGGTTGACAAAAATGTTAAAAAATGGAATATCGATGAATATTTCGTGTAACATACGCGTTGGTTAAATCTGAGGCGCGACAGGTGCTCCGATGGGCAAGCTGGGAGGGCCAACGTGTCCTCGAAATTCGGGCTCTCACACTTTCCGAGCATGCGCTCGTTAATCAGCCGTGTGGCCCTTCGAATAATCTCCTTGCGGCTGATCCTTGAACAAGAACCTATTTAGTCTCGGCGAATGTTCGGCTATCGAGGCAACTCGACATTTTAATCACTATCATCCACCTTGAGAATCATCGTTCCTTCTCATTCGTATTTGCTGTATCGTTCTTCGAGCTTTCTGTGGATATTTTCTTCCTTCTTTTTGATTTCATGCATGACGAGGCATGCCACACAAAAAAAAACATCTCGTAGGTCATTGTTCTAGAGTCTGATACGGCAAACCAACCGATTTTAGACCACATATTCAGTTGATATAAATTCAATTTGATGGCATTTTAATTGAAGTGATACGGTTGATGATGTTTTAAACGAATTAATACATTTGATAGCGTTTTAAATGAACCGGTACATTTCATGACAGTTTCAATGAATTTAATATATTTGTTTTAAATGAATTAATACATTTGATGACGTTCTAAATGAATTAGAGCATTTGGAAATTTTAGCATTTCGTGATATGCTAGTTAATCAAAATAGGAAAAACTGCAATTCAGGGAGTGCAGTAAATAAGAATAAAATTATAACATTTTTTATAGAACAGTATTTTCCTATATTTAGAAGGAACGAAATTATTTCGTTTCACAATATTTCGAAGTGATATATGTCTTGTACCGTTTTTCAGTCCAATTTCACCCGGCAGACAGGTAGTTTATGAAACATTCGAAAAATGAGATACTTTGTACATCTCAAACGGTTTTCACGAAAGCTGTAAACTAAACTGTACTTCCTCTCGTCCATTAACCAAACCGCAGCTCGCCATTTCCGATGAGAGCATAAATCACGAGGAAAAGGGTCTTACCGATAGACACAGGTAACAAGCAATTAACAATGAGTCGGTGCTCGACCTAGCAATTATATTCAACGAATCGATAAGTGTGTCACTGAAAATACGTCCTGTCCTCGATACACCGTGCAATTAAGAAGAACATTACGCAAAGTCCGTTGTGAAAACGTTGACAGTTAATGGGTCTACTCATAGAGCAATTAACTGTTCGAAACGAGAGAGAACGGACCTTCCTTTTTTTTCTTTCTCCTCTGGTTGACGAGAATACTCCGTTTCGAGTTCTTATGTCGGTTAATTGGTCGAGATCAATTTAGAGCCCTAGTCTCACAGAGGCTGTTGTTCAATTTCATAAGTTATCTTTTTTGCCTCTCGCTCGAGTTAACTAAAATTCATGAAGGGAACGTTCGTGGGTCACGAGTTTCGATGCGAGGAAACAAATGTCCATCCGGTGTGAGCAATTCAAATCGGATCACGAAAGGTTGAATGATGAATTTTGAAGGGACAGGTTGCCTGTGCCAGATGTTCTCCCTATTGGACACGTGATTCTGCCAAAAAATAGTGTACACTCGTGACTTGTTTACGACTAGGGTATTCGCAAAATTTTTCGGAGACCAAAATTACTATTAACGCAATTTACTTCCACTATTTTACTCTGACTATTTTTTATCTGATCGGTTCTTATAATTGTTCTCTGTTGAAAATATTCGAGAAACAAGAAGTATGCTTTAACAGCATATTTGCTCTACTCCGATTGCGAACGTGGGCGAATTTGTCGAAAGTGAGCCTACGAGTGCACGTCATCCAATAGGTTAAGAACCGAAATACTTTCCTTATTCTGAGTGCAGTATTTGTAAACAACGGTTCATCGAACGAGGCGCAGCGAGCTCGGAACAGAGCGTCGTCGAAGCGGAATAGTTTCTCCGGCGCGAGTCGTGGTCGCGAGCAAGAAGAAGGTAGGAGGAGGTCGAGGGAGATGCCTAAGGTGAGTCTAGGGCCTCAGCCATTTTTCCGTGCCAGCATCCACACGAGCAACGGTCCAGTCCGAGGGAGAGAGGGGTCCGATACGTCTCCCCACTTCTATCGTTCGGCCGTGTTGCTCGGCCAGACATCCTGGACCCCGGTACGCCTGCGGTGGCTTCCACCTAACTGGCAAAGCCAGGTGAGCCAGGCCAAGGAGTTATCTCGAAGCCACCTTAGAAGAGATAGGGCTCAACCACGGAGCTGGGTTCCAGGCAACAATGACGCCCAGTTGAACTCGACGAGTCGCCACTCTTCGTGCTCCTGCGAACGCGTCAGATCGTTTCGACGGAACTTCTAAGGTTACCCAAACAGGTGCCAGTCAAAAATCGAGCGAGGAAGCCCAGCGAACGTTCTTGGTCTTCCGGTTCGAGGATCGACCACACCGGCTACCTCGAACACCGAGCAAGAACGATGTTTCTCGAAATTTCCTCGAGGAAAACAATCCTCGCCGCGTGTGCGCTAGTTTCCTGGTGATACCTGAACGCAGAGAGTTGTTCGAAATATCCCCCGGTGTTTATTACGGTTCGTTGGAGAACGAGCGTGATGTGATTGGTCAGGGTTGTGAGGAAAAGATGTGCGAGTGCGGTGACGAGTGTGCCGAGGACACGATGAGCTGGCACCGCCGTCTGATGTCCAGGTGATCCGTTTGTGCGATACCCTCGAGATTCGATCGGGTGTTTGTATACCGTGGAGCTGGAGAAACGGTGCCAAGGGCTAAAGGTGCCACACTGATCAGCCGAGGAAAATTCTGGCCGATAACGAGCCTCGACCGCCTGAGATGGCCACCCTGGGCCTCTCCAAGGTCTTCATACTGGACAAGTACTTCACCGAGCTGCAGAAGTTCTGGGAGACCGAGAAGAAGCTGCAAGGTACGCCACTGGCCTTCTTCGACGCCGCCTTCTTCTTCGTCGTTTTTCGTTGTCCTTTTTTCGCGAGAGCGCCGATTTCACGGACGCTGCACGATTTAAATACGGACACGAACGGAGGGAGACGGTAGATTCTTCTTGGGTTAGGCTCCTGGTTCCCCGATTCGTTCGACTATGCTTCTTGTATCAGGTTGTTTCTCCTTTTGTTTATATTCTACCTAACTGTTTTTCCATTCTTTAAGCGCCTATTTTATCCGGGATATGTCATTATTTATTCCTACCCTTTATAATTATACTTATCGTACTTGAAAACAAAATTATGGTATGATCGACGTTAGACTCATTTACAGCCTATAACAACGTTTTTCATCACAACCTGCAATAAACCTCCTATATTCGTCTCAGCATATACTTGAGCACATACACTCTTTATTCGAATCATGCAAGCACATAAATATTCAAATACTTTTCGAATTTTATTTGAACGATGCTAAGATCTGCTCGAATTTTACTCAAACAAATAAATCATCCCCAATTTCTAATGATATTTTAACAAAATGCTAATAAACAATGTAGAGCTTGATAACAATGATTCACTAATTACATCCATGAAGGAGTATTAAAAATGTTTTGACTTATATTAAAGGTATATAACGACCGCTGAAAATCTTGATATCCACTCAAGAAGCTCTTCGCTTTTATATTTCATATTTCGTCCACGTTTACCTCGTTTCTTTTTACGCCCTCGTCAAAACTGCTGTCCGACCTTATTCAACGTCCCAACAGTGATCGAGTTACAAGCGACTGTTCTTTTACGGTGCTATCATAATCCGAAATTGCTAGCGTTTAACGAGAAGCAAGGGGCACCGTTGGCCAACGCTTACAGCCCTGTTCACTGACGAACAACCCGTGGCTAGTCGGAGAAGTTACCTGCGTTTTACAGTTAAAACAGTCCTCTCGCGGTTTCTCCTCGTTGATTGCCACGGCTACATTCTTGCCACCGACACGACAGGATTTGAAACCTTTACGAGGAAAATCTCGGAGCTTTTCCTCTTCCGTTTCCAAGTTTTACCGGTCGTCTACTCTTTGAGTCGTTGTTTACCTCGTGGACAGTCCACCGCTCTTTTATTCAAGGACGAGCTAACTTTGTTATTTTAGACGGACTTTTAACGTGTCCAATGAAACTTGAGTTCAAGGATGGACTGAAAATGTGGTTTTCATGAAGGAATAACAGGAAACTATTTTATATTTCCACTTTAATTCTCTTCGTTCTCGTTTTGTGGATTAATGTTTTATCTGTGTTTCTAATTGCCTCTCTGAAAATTTTTAATTCGGTGTAGTTTACTATCCTGGGAGATTTCCTAACTAAGATTCTGTGTCTACACAAATTTCTTGAAATTCTTTTTAACAAACTTAACCTCTTCGGAGATACCTGAATACGTGGATACTACCACCGTTATTGCATATTATAAATTCTTTTAGAAATTTAATTGTAACAGACTTAAAGTGTGTCAAATATAATTACACTAAGAAATTAAATTATTTAGAATTTCCATAAAGTTCATTTATTTTATATATTTCCTTGCTCTTCATGCCTGACGATTTCCATGCTTTTCGTGCCTAAACATCCTCAAAAATGGCGATACAGTGAGAGAAACGTACGACTCCTGTTATCAAACGCAGAAATTGAAGTTTCATACATAATCAGCTATATTTTATATTTCATAGCATTTTGTCTCACCTAGCTTTTTCTCTATCTTCCCCGACATTCCTGTGCTCGGTTAAAGAAATTTATTATCTCATCACGGTTTATTCTCCCTCTTGCCCATGATAGCAATCGTAACTCTTTGTTTTATGCATTAATCCCCCCGAGGCATGTTGTACCCCTCATAAACCACGCGGTGAAACATTAAATACTTTATCATCTGTTCTATCCGTCATCCATCGTGCTATTCCTAGCAGAAACGACGAAAAGAGTTTTCTGGATCATCGACGTTCATGCGTCTCCTCGATATCGCGTCGTGGTGCTCCTCGTTAATTTTTTACAACTGGTTGCTCTCACGCTCACGGGGCTTTCGTTGCGTTTTGTTTACGTCCCGTGGAAAATCGACGATAAACCGATTTCCGTTATTAAGTAACACCACCGGCGATTGGCCAATCGAGACTTGCGAGTTACGTTCGAACACGTGCGCGCTCAAGAACGATGAAATTTATGGCCTCTGTTACGGATGATGTTCGCCATTCAGCTCCTAACAATCTTGCTGATTATCTTTTTCTTTTCTCCGTAACGCTACTTTTATATTTCTTCGCGATTTCGCAATTTCGCTGGAGTGAGCGTCCTATATCATTTCAAGTTACAAATTAATTTCGATTTTTTTGTTTATAAAATTCTATAGACACTTTGACACTTTATATTTCTGTTGTTAGCGTTAATTGTCACTAAGGACCCACGTATAATTATTAAGTCTTTACGAAACTTGTTTATTTCTCTTCTACATTAATCAGTCTCGCGCCAAAAGTGGTTAGGTTACCTCAAACACGTGCACATTTGCATTGCGGTGAATTGTAAATCGAAGGATTAGAGTTAGGTAGATTAAGGGGTAAGAGGGAAAGTTGAAGATATGTTTGGGCAATTTCGTAAAAGAGGCGGTCCTTCGGCGTGAATCGTATTTTAGGATCTCTAGGTGTATCGGGCAACCTTGAGGTTGTTAACGATCACTTTCGGCAACCGGTCGACTGCTCGCATTCTCCTCACCTTAAAGGGGTCCTTTCAACCTGATTTTTACGAACTTTTTTCAACGAAGGTATTCAATGTAGCATACAAAAACTTGTTGACTTCTGTTAACACGATATTTGAGAATATCAATACATTTCTTTTTATTATTCTTTGTTGTGTATATTATACTATAAAGTTCAAATTTTTATCACGAATACTTGTTACAAAATTGTTTAGAGGATTCAAAATTGTTTAGAGGAACAAATTCGTCACTAATCTTGAGTCAGCCTGTTTATTATTTTTTCCTTTTTGCTGTATGTGGCAAAATACTAAATATACTTTGTTATTATAAATAATACCTGTTACAAAATTGTTTCAAGGACTCTTTAAACTCGTCTCCAATCTTGAACTATCTTATTTATCATTTTCCTTTGCAATCTTTCTTTCTTTATTATTTTTCTTTGTACTCTCTATTTGGTACAATATTAAGTATACTCAGTTACTATAATACTAATCAATATTACAAATTTATTAAAAATTATTACGAATTATTATTACAAATACTTATCACAATTGTGTTTCTAAGGTTCAGCAAATTTTCTAATCTCAAACCACCTCGTTACTTAAATGCACGCCACATAAATGGCAGTCAGCTATTCGAGTTTACTCGGTTGAAACCCGTAACAATGGTGAAGGTTAAAAATCCTCAGTTCCCTCCTCTGTTTATTCTCACGAAGGAAGTCAGACCACCTTCGTGACATCCTTTTGCTCGGAAACGTTCCCCGTGGTTCCCAGCGGACTCCCTTGACCCATCTTCGAAAGTTCAGGGAATAAAGTCCGCGGACAGAGCGAACGTTGCGAGGCGGAGGAGACACTCCTGGCTGCATCTCGCGATCCTCTCGCTCGGATTTATGCAGGGCAATGGCCTAAGCGAATGTACATCCACTGTAACTGTCCGGTTCCTGTTAGCTGGTGTGCGCACCACGTGCGCCGCTGATACGTGTGTACACTGACGACCGGATAAACACTGACGCGTATTATGCCGAGAGGATAGCGATGGCCTCGAGAGTCATGCAACGAGATCTATAAGACCATTTCGATATTGCACCAACACTTGTGTGTGTCGTTAAGCATCGACTAACGCTGTATTGCTACGATGTACGATGCGATATATTGCTACACATTGTAATATGAGATGTGTGGTGGTATGTTGGTGTTATGATAGTTAAGATGATGAGATGGCTAGGAAAGTGTGATGGTTAGATTGCTATGATGGCTAGGACGGTATGATGCTTAGAATGGTATGATGGCTAGGATGGTATGATGCTTAGAATGGTGTGATGGCTAGGATGGCCTGATGGCTAGGATGGTATGGTGACAAGGTTGGTGTGTTGGCTAAGATAGTGTAATGGCTAGGATGGCCTGATGGCTAGGATGTTATAATGACAAGGTTGGTGTGTTGGCTAAGATAGTGTGATGGCTAGGATGGCCTGATGGCTAGGATGTTATGATGACAAGGTTAGTTGAATGGCTAAGATGGTATAATGGCTAGGATGGTATGATGGCTACGATGTTGTGATAGTACTTTATATCACAGTGTGTCGCTACGTCGTTGCAATTATTATGACGATACGTTGTTACGATGGCATGTAGCTATGACAGCACGTTTTCTCGTCAGTGCATTGTGATGATAATTCCCTGTTACTATGGTGCGTTGTCATGGTAACACATTGTATGGCAGCGTATTGTTATGACAACGCGTTCTATTACACTGTTGGAGCACAATGCTGTTGTATTGATACACCGTTGTGAAGATCTGCTGTTATAGTGACGCGTTGCCATAGCACGTTGTATTATAGCATGTTATCACATCAATGTATTGTGATGGTGGCCTATTGTTACTATGGCGCGTTGTTATGATGACGGATTGTATGATGATGTATTGCTAAGAAGACGCTTTATATTACAGCGTATCACGTTGCTACAATGTTATGATGACCTGCTGTTATGGTGGCGCGTTCTTACGACAGTGCATTGTTACATCATTCTTACGTTGTCTTAATAATAATAATTAACGTTTTGTAATATTATTTTAATGACAACTAATAATACTACTGGTCACTCAAACTTAACATACAAAACTAAAGAATTGCTATAATTTAATTTAAACTTTAATTACAATTTCGTTTCCTCATAAAACTACAACTAAAAAACCATTACAGATAAAACTAAATTTTTATATCCCTACATATTTATTTCTACGTTTAAAAAAATAAAAATCTCAAACATATAAAAGAATATTTAAATTATACCTTAATGAATACTAAATTGTGGTACCTATTTTGTGATACTAAAACATTCTTAAATTTACAAAATAACTTCAAATAACTTCACAAGACATTAAAGAACACTTAAAATAGCAAACAATCAGAATACCTTCAAATAAATATTCTAAAACCGTGAATCGTTTAATAATTGACACGTGTTCCAATAAAAGACAAGAACTTGCAGTGACGTTGATTCAAATTGAAACTCGAGCCAGCAGAAATAAATAGCTACGAACCTGAAGTTCTAGGAATGATAGAATATTAACGATATTTGGTTGCAATAGACTGTTTTACAAGAAAACAAGCTTAAATAATGCATTTCGGATGTTGTCGAGGCAAAGGTAGCTTGAGTTTCGAATTCGTGGCGAAACTTCTGTTTTATTCAATTTTAACGGTGCTTAGGATTTTCGAGCACTCTCGAAGTCCATGCGATCGAGTGGCTTGAAAGCTCGCTAACCGAGAGAATCGTGTGGCCATCCTGATAGCCTTCTATACACCTATACACGTAGATTTTTCTCTGTGCGGATACAGGTCGTTTTAAGTGGCGTTCACAGCCGAAAATCCAACGTGTCGGTAGCTCAAACGAGTTGTTCCCTCGACCTTTCCTTATCCCTTTGCCCCATCACAATGGGAGATTTATGCGTGGGTTACCTGTCCTTTTGGGAACTCGACAATTTAGGTATTGTTGGGTCGCCCTGTGTCACTTTGGATGAAACAAGTTTCCTCGTCGAAGTGCTGATGCGTGCTGATTAAGATTACCTCTCAGGGAAAAGGAGGCTTTATTGTTCGACTGTGTACAGGCTGATCCAAAATTGATTATTTAAATATTTGAAATATTTTGGCAAACTTTTATAAGGTACCTTAATTATTTAATACTTTAGGATTTGGTTTATAAACGCATGCTAAAATTATAGCTAGAGCGGTATATAAACAGCAAGCTAATTTTTTATGATAAGAAATAGGCTGTGCTTTATGAACTACTGAAAATACAATAAATTCAAAAAAGTAGAATATTCTATTTTAAAACAATTTAAAATTCAGTAACAAGATTGGATTAAAGTTAGTTAAGATTAAGTTAAAACTAAGTGCTTAAAATTCCCCAATTCCATAATTCCACAATTTCACAATTCGACAATTCCACATTTCGACAATTCCACAATTCCACAATTCCACAATTCCATAATTCCATAATTCCATAATTCCATAATTCCATAATTCCATAATTCCATAATTCCATAATTCCATAATTCCGTAATTCCATAATTCCATAATTCCATAATTCCATAATTTCACAATTCCATAATTCCACAATTCCGCAATTCCATAATTCGACGATTCCACAATTCCGCAATTCCACGATTCCACAATTCCATAATTTCACAATTTCACAATTCCAAAATTCTAAATTCTCAAGACCAAAAAATCCCAAAATTCCAAAATTGCAAAAACCCCAAATTCCAAAATTCTATTATACAATTTCATAATTCCAAAATTCCAAGATTCCAAAATGCCAAAATTCCAAAATGCCAAAATTTAGTTCCCAAAACTCCAAAGTTCTAAATCTCTAAACTCCCAATATTCCAAACTCCCAAAATTCCAAAACGTCCACCTTAAATTAGCCAAAGAATTTTCCATAATTCATTAACAAATTGATATTAACGATCGCAATTCTCATTCGCGCGTTTATATATTAATTAGAGTGATATTGTATCATAACCAAATTCCTCGGCGAGATATAGTGGTTACCGTGGAATCGCGCCGAAACAAGAAACCCAAACTGCGAAGGAAAAGAGAGGCATGAGAGCAAGAGGCTATCTTAAACACGTTTGTTCAACGCGGTCCGTGAGATAAGGGAAAAGATGAATTGATCGAACGAGATACTTTGCATTCTTCCAAAACCAACCTGTCTCGAATATGTTCATTTTCTTCGTTCTTATGAATACAATTGAAAAATCAAATTTATAACGATGAACAATTCAAAATTTGTCGTTTCCCAAATATGAAATTAGTGAGAAAATTATAATTCTTAGATGATCTTCAATTCAAAATTTTCAAAATGACGAATTCCAGATTTCTTATCTTGTAAGTTAATTATTAAAGAACTAACGCTTTTAATGCTCTTCTTAATTAACTTTGTTAAAAGACTTCATTTCCGATTCTAAAGTGTGTGTTCTACAATTTGAATATTTAAGTGTAGAAATGTGAGGTAGAGAAATGTCATAAGATATAAAATGTTCCAATTAAAAAAAAATCGATGAAGTACTATTATTAATAAGTTAGAACCGGTTAAAATTAAGGTTGCAATTAATAAGAATCGTTGGTAGACCCTGTCACTCTAAACCTCGCCAGGCAATATAAATTGAAGACAACGCTTAAACGGCACGATTTGTGCTGAAAAAGTCACTCGAGAAAACACGTAGCAAGCAACTTTTGACTGGTAGAAAGAGCGGAACTAACGACGAGGAAAAGCTGGTCGGAAAAGCGGGATAAAAGCGTTTTCTCTCTGGCGCGTGCTGGGTGCAATCGAAATTTCTAGTCTCCGTTTCGAAAGAGGGCAAATAGAATGAAAATTTTAATTGGACGAAGGCAAGGAGAAAGTGGGAAAAAAGAAGGACGTTTCCGGTAACTCGTAATCGAGGGAACGAGCGGTTTTCGGTGCTTCGTGCAACTCGATCTCGTTTAAAGGGATGCCATAAATGAGGGGGTGCTTCGAGAAGGTTAAACATGCTTGAAGTTTCAACATCGAAGGTATGCTACTTTGATACCTATAATTTCCTACCGACACGAAGTTAATTTTGATCTCTGACAAATTGCGAGCCAATTAACATGTTCCCTTCAAAACATCCATCTTGCAACCTTCAAACTGCAAAATTTGTGCTGGAACTTAGTAGACGGTATTCATATACAGTACGTCACAGAACTTTTCAAACAGAAAGAAAAGAGTTATTTTGCGAAAATGAATTTTTTTCATTTGAACAAGGTACTAGTTCAAACAACTGCTTCACACGAAGTGTTCTTGAAACGAAGTTAAAATGTTGCATTTTGTATTGAATCTCTGAATACGCGAATTTGGTTGAAACAGCATATAAAAAATGCGAGAGATGTTCGTCATATTTGAACTGCCAGACTTGTCAAAGGACAGCAAGCGACCAACGGTGGATGCAATTTGTCTAACTACAGACTAGCGATCAAGTTTGTCTATCCGAAAGTGGATGTAAATTTGATCAATAAGTTTGCTTTCTGGTTACATAAACCAGGCCTTTCACATCTCGGATCAACTCGTCATAGAGCAAGTACTTTCGATTGTGTCATGTTGTCATTTGGTTCTGATGCATGTAGCAATTTAAGTTAACTTGTCAGCCAAGTCCAGCAAACTAGCTAATTTGCATGTTTATAAAACCGCCGAAATGACGCAGACTGTTTCGACCCACAAAGAAGAGCATAGAGCGGCGAGAATAAAAGGAAGAAAGATCCTTCGTGTCCGAGTAACCGAAGTCGAGATCAGCCACGTCGAAAACAAGCGAAAACAAAGTCGTCGAGGGTGAAACGGTCGAAAACACCGTTTGGGTTAGGGTCTGGGTTAAGTCTCGAGGGTCCGAAGAGGCGGCCACAAATTTCCGCGGACACCAGGGCCAAAGGCGAAGGTATCGTGCATTATCTCACGCGAAACGATGACGCGGGACCATGGGAATGCGTGTACCTTCCGAGAAGTCGAAGAAAGTCGACGGATATTCGATGGCTACCTTTTTCACGACCTTTCCAGTGAAACCGAAACTCGTACGTCTCTTCCACCTCCGCTGATACAAAGGAAAGAAAGGGACTGTGTGTGTGTGTTTGTCGGAGAACCTGGCTCGACCTCGAGGTCTAATCAGATGCGGGTTAATCCTGGCTGTTTCTGTGCCCTTAAGGACCGTTCACACGTGAGAGAAATTGTGATTTCCTTTTCGGGATCCTATCTGTATGGAAATTCGCGTAGAAATTCGTTCTCGAAGGTGCATTCTCGAATACTTGATTTAGCAATTTCTTGTTTCACGGTGATAAATCGTTTATTGCAATGAGAATGTTTACGATTATCGCGTAACGCGAAACACGCATCTGTAACCGGAAAATGGTGGCATAAGATGGAAGGAAGTTTGACACGCTAAAAAGTTGGAGAAAAAGGAAAGTAGAATTAGCGCAGATTTCTGGGATATTGTACGAAACGACGGACGAATTTGCGGATAAAGAAGCCAGTTTATGGACACGGAATAGCTGGATTTCGCTGAAATGATCTAATTGCATGGCGAGGATCGGATAAATATATCTTTCTTTCTAAAGAGATCTTAAAGTGGATCTGTTCGTTCCATGAAATGGTACAGATTAATTAACTATACAAGAAATGTAATTTCTGTACTTAAATTTAAGGATGTGATGCACCAGGCGCATCGTATGTTTTCTTGACGAATAAGCTTAATTACTTCTCGTCTCACAAACTTAAATATTTAGACTTTAGAAAAGTAATAATTTGTAATTCGGTATGGAAAGAATATGACGCACCAAGTGTGTCACACGTGCTCTCAATGAATAAGCTTAAGTATTCTTCATCTTGCAAACTTTAGTCTTACTTAATAATAATCATGATGAGAAAAGTAATAATTTGTAATTCGGTATGGAAAGAATATGACGCACCAGGTGTGTCACACGTGCTCTCAATGAATAAGCTTAAGTACTCTTCATCTTGCAAACTTTAGTCTTACTTAGTAATAATCATGATGAGAAAAGTAATAATTTGTAATTCGGTATGGAAAGAATATGACGCACCAGGTGTGTCACACGTGCTCTCAATGAATAAGCTTAAGTACTCTTCATCTTGCAAACTTTAGTCTTACTTAATAATAATCGTGATGAGAAAAGTAATAATTTGTAATTCGGTATGGAAACGTCAAAATGTGATGCACGTGAGGTATGTCATATGTGCTCTCAATGAATAAGCTTAATTATTCTTCATTTTGCAAACATTAGTCTTACTTAATAATAAACGTGATAAGAAAAGTACTAATTCGTAATTCGGTATGGAAACGTGTGCCGCACCTGGTGCGTCACAAGTTTTCTCTGACTTTTCATCCCTCAAATGTAAGTATTTAGTTTCAATTAATAAACACGACATATGTTCTTTAGTTTCTTGTCGTATTAAATCATTACTGTCATCTATTACTTAATGTAGTACTTATTCTTGTACTTAATAGTAAGAGTATATTTAAAATATGAACAACCTGTCTTGACGAGGGTTTCAATGTTTACGCTCCGATATAGCGGGGAAATGCAAAGTTGGGGTATCAGTTTTCATTAATTTCTACGAAATATAGTCGTCGAAGTTTCATTACTGGAATAGACGCGTCCCCATACTATCCCGGATAATGAACCTTTCAACGTACTTCGAATCTCTCGTTAATCTCGATGACAGTGGTATTTGAAGTAATTTCGAAGCTGTGCCATTCTAAAGATCCATCTCCATCCCGGGTACGATATTATCGACCGGTAATATTTCCAAACATCACTTTCCTTGAATAAATCCGGCACAAAATAACCAAAACATCGGTCGCTAATATTCCTCATTCCGAGAACATTTTTAACGTTGAGCTTCCGACTCTCGTGAAATCTGTTCAAACAAAATCTCAAGGACACATCAGTTTTCCATATTTCATGCGAATTTCGGTGCTAATTTTAGTTGGTGTTGATTTAAAAATGTTGACGGCTACTGGTTATTGATTTTGAAATGTGAGTAATATTGTAGTATTGATATCGATGTTAGAAGACTGATATTTGTGCTAAAATGCTATTAGTACTAAATTAATATTAATTTTAATATTATCGTATGACGCAACTGGTGCGTCACATCCTTAGCTTAACAAACCGAATTACAAATTATTACTTTTCTCGTCATATTTATTATTCAGTAAAACTAAATACTCATTTAGTCTTCTTTAAGGGTAAAACGTCATTAAACTTATTCGTCGAGAACACGTATGACGTACCAAGTGTGTCACATCCTTAACTTTCGATATAAAATTACAAATTACTACTTTTATTGTCATGTTTATTATTAAGTAAGGCTAAATACTTCAGTTTTTGAGGGTAAAGCGTCGTTAAGCTTATCTGTCTAGAACACGTATGACGCACCAGGTGTGTCACGTCCTTAACTTTCGTTATTGAATTACAAATCATTACTTTTCTCGTCATATTCATTATTAAGTAAGACTAAATACTTATTTAGTCCTCTTTAAGGGTAAAATGTCATCAAACTTATTCGTCGTGAACACGTATGAAGCACATGGTGCGTCAGGACTTGGAGATGTTGATAGTAGAAATTTTGGTATTAGGGTAATGGTATTGGTACATAGGTATTAGAGGCCAACACTGGATATTGATATTGTTGGGAAATTTATTACAACTCTGTAACATGAAATATATTTTAAATATACAGTGAAATCGTACATCAACACAATTAGCTCTGAATTAAAATAATTTCTAATAAAAAGTCCGTCAACTGCAAATAAAGTTTAACATCATACACGATTAATTGTATAACAGATTAGATATTATTAACTGTTCCTATACCTTGATAATAACAAAATTTATATTATGCAGTGTATGTAACTCGATACGACAGAATATTATACGAAACTGCTTACATCCGAGTAAAATCGGTATTCCCGGCAACCCGATTCCGCTAGAAGTTGAAATCCCTCGTGTACCCGACATAACAACGTTTACAAGCGGAAATGAACCGTAGAAAGGATCGATTCTTCGGCGCGAGCGCAACGGGAATTTAAATACGTGGTAAATAACGAGAAGGCGGCCCGCGATCCTCAAACAGGTACATTACGTCTCTCCTGTCACGAATAAAAGTCAGCCCTTTCTCTTCTTCTTCTTCTGGCTGGGAGTTAACGCGAACGGGATGTAGACGCCGTGAGAAGAAGACGACGAAAAAGAACCTGTTTTCTTCGAACGAGCATTCAGCCCCGAAGGTACCTGTTCGCTTTAATTCCGCCGCAGTAGGACCTGCTTCTCTTCTTCTTCTTCTTGCATCGTATACCTGCCATGCTCGCGTCCTTTTCGTCCGTTTCTCGGTTACTCCTCGGGTATGGGTTTCTCCCATGGTGAAGTATGTATTCCGTTCACTAGGACCCATGGAAAGCGAGGATGATTAATCATTGTACGAGATGGCTTCGTTCTATCGTCTATTCGATGCTCGTTTTGCTTGGGAACCGACGACTGCCTGTTGTTAAATGAAATCGTCGATACTACGAAACGTGGGACACCATTCGATCGTTTAGGCGATTTTTTCGACATTTGTGTCGTGAACAAACTGACGTGTTCGTTATGGGCTATTGATTTAATTGTGTAAGGAAAAATCGTTGAAAAACTAAAAAATAATAGTACATGAATTCTACCGTGTTTGATCTAAAACAGAGTTGACCAATGAACTTTTATAATTGTATATTTGTCGTTTCTGATAATTGATGTAATTATAACAGTAGGGGAAAATCATTGAAAAACTAAAAAATAACAATACGTGAATTTTACTATGTTTGATCTAAAAGAGGGTTGATCAGTGAATTTTTATAATTGTATAATGTTTGTTGTTTTTGATGATTGATTTAATTATAACAGTAAGGGAAAATCATCGAAAAACTAAAAAATAACAATACATGGATTTTACTATGTTTGATCTAAAAGAGGGTTGGTCAGTGAATTTTTATAATTGTATAATGTTTGTCGTTTTTGATGATTGATTTAATTATAACAGTAGGGGAAAATCATCGAAAATCTAAAAAATAACAATACGTGAATTTTACTATGTTTGATCTAAAAGAGGGTTGATCAGTGAATTTTTATAATTGTATAATGTTTGTCGTTTTTGATGATTGATTTAATTATAACAGTAAGGGAAAATCATCGAAAAACTAAAAAATAACAATACATGGATTTTACTATGTTTGATCTAAAAGAGGGTTGGTCAGTGAATTTTTATTATTGTATAATGTTTGTCGTTTTTGATGATTGATTTAATTATAACAGTAGGGGAAAATCATTGAAAAACTAAAAAATAACAATACATGAATTTTACTATGTTTTGTCTAAAAGGGGGTTGATTAGTAAACTTTCATAATTATATTATTGAGGTTTTTTCTGATAATTGATTTAATAATAAAAGATAAGAAAATTGTCGAAAATAACTAAAAAATAATAATACATAAATTCCACCATTTTAGATAAAAGAGAGGGTTGGTCTGTGATTTTATAATTGTATGATCACTATTGTTTCCGACTAATAGTACAATAATTCTACCATTTTAGATTTGAAAGAGAGTTGATTACTAATTTTATAATCGAATTTTAAAAACAAGGAAAAATCACAGAAAAAAACAAAAAATATTAATACATGATTCTACCATCTGAGATTTAAAAGAGGGTTGATATTTAATTTTATAACTGAATTGTGAAAGCAAAGAAAAACCGTAGGAAGAAAAATTAAAAAATATTGGTACATGAATTCTACCACTTCAGATCTAAAAGGGGATTAATTACCAACTTTACAATTGAATTATAAAAACAGAGAAAACCCATTGAAAAAAGACTCAAATACAATAATACGTAATACCTTTCAAATACAAGAGCTATCAGTGATTTAATATTTGATAAAGGCAGATTACAAAAGAGTCTCGAGATCGCGTGGATTGAATCGTACCTGAAAGAGAAATGTTTTTTTATTTCCATAACGACGCATCGTGTATTTTGAAACGAGGTTATGTTCAAGCGGCCCCAGTAGTTACAATCAAAATATTTTTACATCAGTTAGAACTCGATGTTTTTCGCGACCGGCATACTGAATCTCGTTAATTGAAACGGATGTCGAGATTCGCGCTGTCGAAAACGATCGAGTACTAGTTTTTTTGCCCCACGGAAAATTGATCGAATTTTGTTGAATATTTGTCGAAAATAACCGTGGATTGGCCGTTTGATAAAAAAAAAAAAGTTGTCGAGAGTTAAACGGGCAGCCTCCTCTCCGCCATCTATCGTATCGCAAGATTGACACTCTCCATGAAAATAATTGACGAAACGAACGTGTACGTCGGTTGAAAGGTCAATGGGTTCGAGCTTTTCGAAAAAAATTGATCGAGTTATATAGGTACTCTGATCGAGGAGAGAATATCACTCGAAACGAATGATTTGTTTGAGAAAAAACGTTGTATGCCGAACAGACTCTTCCGTAATGCGTTTGTTTGGTTTTTTGAGGTTATGTATCCCAAAAACAAAATTCAAACAACAAATAGTAACATGACCCTAAAAATTGTAAAACATAGTACCAAGATAATTTTGATTGTATGTTTTGAGGTTATGTATCCGGAAAATAAAATTCAAACAACAAATAATATTACCCCAAGAAACTGTAAAACATAGTACCAAGATTTGGTTGTTTTTTGAGGTTATGTATCCCAAAAATAAAATTCAAGCAACAAATAATAATATAACCCCAAGAAATTGTAAAACATGGTACCAAGATAATTTTGGTTCAATCTTTTGAGGTTATGTATCACAAAAAAAATTCAAGCAACAAATAATAATATAACCCCAAGAAATTGTAAAACATGGTACCAAGATAATTTTGATTCAATCTTTTGAGGTTATGTATCACAAAAAAAATTCAAGCAACAAATAATATAACCTCAAAAACCTCAGATTGCATTTAAAATGATAACACATTCAGTTTATCTACGTTTTGTTTTCTTTTCTCGTTTTCTCTCCTCGGCACATTTTACTCGAATGTTATTTTAATTCTCTGTGGCAAACATTTCTTTAAACTTTTCACGTTTTAGTCACCGTTCTTCGTACCATTAATCTTGTTTTCTTCAATTGTCCTTTACCTCTCTTTCATCCTTTAAAATTTTGCTCCGTTAAGTTTCCCTCGTCTTTTGACCTTTTTGTTCCTTAATTCCTTCCTCTCTTTAATATCGCCTCTTTCTTGGCTTATACTTTAACTCCCCTTTCAGCTTTCCAGACTGAACGTCTATTTTCCGTGTTTTCCTTTTTGTTTTTTGGGGGGTTAATCTTCCCTTTGAACGCCATTCTAATTCTCCTCAATGGAGATCACTTTTTTAGGTCTCCATTTCGTTATCGTTTTCGTTATTATTCTCATTTTATTCCAATGTTTTGTGACCTAATTTCATTGAATTTCGTGGTTTTAAACCCTAAATTATTCTTCTTTCTATTTATGTAAGACTTTTTAACGAGAAATAAATTTAATACCAGTATTGGATTGAAAATTGTTGCGTAACTTTACAATTTCCAAGATCAATTTCTGTTCTCTTTCCCCAGCAATCGAAGCAAAAAGATCGTTTACCTGCGCGTTTCAATCATCTTGCGGTCGCTAGATTCGTTACGTAAGAACTTGATTCCGACTTGAAAATAAGTGATTTAACAACAGCCCAATAGATACACGCGTTCTATTATTTACACGGTTGTTCCGCGTTCTCGAGCCTCAAACGTGGGATCGTTTCGGCATTCGACGATAATGCAACGTCTGACAGATAATCGAGCCGGAACACTCGAGAATAATGCAATAAATACCGAGCCAACAGCAATCCTGTACGTACAGATTGCCAGCCTGTATCAATTCTAATTTACCCAAAAAACAACTAGAAATTTATTGGCGGATTTGTTAATCCTTCAACCGCGAACTGATTTAATTTCTCACGAAATTATTTCATTTTTCCGTCCGGAAAACTTCGAGGAGAAAAATTGAGAAGAAAAATCTGGAGGTAACTCGATGAACGTTAAATTAATATTTGACAAAACTGGAGATGTGTCCACAAGAGTTAAATCCTACTGCAGAAAAAAGGTCGTTATACCCAATCGTTCCGTTTAGCGAGCGATGATCTTTCAAAGGTGGATGTTCCGCTAACGATCGTGCCGGTCGATTAACTTAAAAGGAAGAAAATAAAAAGAGAGGTCCTTTAATCACGGTTGTTTACTAGCCCCGTTGAGAGACACCTGTCGATTCGACGTCAGGTCAGGCCGCAAAGTGACACACCTGTCAACGAGGCTGATTGTCAGCAACGCTCGTGACAGCTCTTCACCGGCTCGTTTTCTATTGTGCCTTAGATTAACGGCACCCGGCCTGGAAAGTCGCACACGCGTTCAGAATGCCAACTTTCCTCGCGCAGAATTCGCTAAGCAAAGAGAGCAATCTCGCGAGAAGACGGAAAGCAAGCACTACATCCACTGTCTTGTTCTTCTTCAACACCTACAGAAGTTGCCGGTATTTTCTTTCATTTTTCTCTTTGTGAAACTCGGACGGAAAATCTCGCTGCTTAAAGAGACTGTGAAAGTAACTTTCTTTTCTTCTATTTTTCCCTCCTTCTTGGTTTCGGTGCAGTGAAAAGCATCCTACCAAAGAAAACTTCATGGTTTCCGCCAGAAATCGTGTCGGAGTGGAAAGGAAAACGTGGTACTAGGGAAGCGGCTTCTGGAAATAATCATATTTTTGTTTCGAGTGCGAGAGTCTTGGATTAACCCGCTCCTAAGTGTGTTTACTGAAGTGCAGATTTTTATTCATATGTCCATAAATGCTGTTTACAGGCTTCTGAACTTCATGGGAGACATATTTTCAAAACGATAATTTTTTGCTGTACGAAATGATCTTTCGTATTCATTGTCCTACGTCTCTTTGTAATTTCAAATTACTCCACAAATTTTTACAGTCGTACTTTCAAAGTTTCAATGTTTACAGAAATTCCAGAGTTCGGAAGTTCTTGAGTTTAACAAGGTTCATATATTGTCAAACTAAGTGGATGTTCACTTTGTTTTTAATCTAGATTTAGTAGATCTGATTTACACCTTTTTTTAGATGGCTAAATTAAATAACACCTGTACGTGCCGGTCAACGTATTATGACCTAGGTCCACTGATTATGGACAGGTGTTTTATGAGGCGTTTTGACACTCGAAGACACCTGTTGTGCAACGTTTTTCATGTCTACATCAGAACGCAAAATGTTCCAAAAAATCCTAATTCATGATGAGAAATTAAACTGAAATTAAACAAAGATTAAAGAGAAAAATATAGAATAATTAGTAGTAAACGATAAAGGCGTGTAAGAGCTAAAACTAGAGGTATAATTGAAACTATGTTCAAGAGTGGCATTTAGCGATAAAATCGTAAAGACATCAAATCGATTGTTCCAGCACGTGTAGAGGGTTCCTTGGAACCAAGTGGAACACCGGTCTATCTGAATTTTCCATCTACAGGAGAGCAACGCGTCAAGATTAACGTTATCGCGGCTCGTTTCTCCTCGCGACGGGATATACTGGTTTCTAATCGGAACATTTAAAAAACGAACACGTCCGTTGCCTATGACAAACCGAGCTCGCATATCTGCGTACCGTGAACCACGGAACCGGCCGCTCGATCTGCTGTCCCATATTTGTGAAACCAGTCGAACTGGTGCTTGTTGAAAAGCATTTCGTTCCAAACCCTCTGAACCATGCTTTTTCTGTAACGTCAATTTACCATAATCTGCGATCGATCTGATTAGCGTCATTCTACAAATACCTATTACCACGTCCTTCCTGAGTTTATGTTTTCATTAGGATCACTTTTACCTGCATTTTTTCTGTCTTCAGATTTTACCATCTACATTCTTTCTCGTTTTATATTTTATTTAAATTTTTTTTTTATTTATTCCTGTTCGTTTTATATTTCATCTAGAGCTATTTGTTTTGCTTCATATTTTACCCAGATTTTGATTTTCTTAGGTCTACATTTGTTCATCAAGTATTTTTGAAATCAAGGTCTTTCATAGATTAAATTTCTTTGGGTTCGGATAGAGTGCTGCAGTTATGTCTTTTATTAAGTTTACAACCTTCTTTAGCACATAAATTAGTCAATCAAATAAATTATTAGTTATAATTTTAAACGAAGTATATAAATCAATATTTAAATCTTATCACGATATCAAATTTATTTGTACATTAACATTATATCAAATTTATTTGTATCTTCTTTATTACATCTTTATTTGTATCTTAACATTACATCTATTTTCATCTTAACATTACATCAAATTTATTTTAACATTATAATACATTTAACATTAACATTATCTTAACATTATAATACATTTGTATCTTAAAATTATAATACATTTCTTAACATTATATCTTAACATTATAATACATTTGTATCTTAAAATTTTACATATACACTTTCATTTATAAATACTTGTAACTCTCCGTTGCGGAAGCCATAATTTATTCGCAGAAATTCACACGCGTAATAATTCGACGTGCAACATAATACAAACACCAAATTTCTCCAGTACTTTTCCGATTTTCCACCGCATTACCACCACGAGTGGGAAATTTCCACGCGGACCATAGCCAATGAACCGCGCGTCGTTTGGCCATAAAGCAAATAAATAATTCTTCGTAGCCGATGTACGGTTAATAGCGGCGAGCGAGAGAGAAGGCTCGAATTTTTGACGATCGGAAATCTCTCTGAAATATTCACGGTACCGGTGTACGTTTCGAAAAGTAATTTTCCGTGTGGCCGGCTATTAACGAAACGGCTCGTCCGTTGCGCCTTTAGCGGCCGGTAAATTGCCGATAATGTGGACACGCTGGAAAATTCAACGGATCCTCGTGAAAAGTGGACTCATGGGCGCACGTGTTCACGTGTACGGAATGTACGGTACACACGTCGAACGCAGGTCGGCCATTTTATGTATAGAAATAATTCATTTAGAAAACGAGCCCGTCGCCCGGGCTCGAATCCGCGATACTGTTTGCCGCGGCTCGCTGAAACGTTCAATAACCCTTTTATCGCCAGGGTCCGACCCGTTTGTTAGCGGACTGTCTCCACTGAATAATAAACGAACTATCTTTCTACGCAATATCTCTACGGAACTTCTCATTTGTACTTGAAATATTCACAAAAATTCTTCCATTTAGGATCTCATTGTTCTTACGGCCATTTTGTTGACACAGGTACATAGTGTATAAATTCTATTTTCGTAACGTATAATTCTATTTTCGTACGTGTGTAACGAATGAATTCTATTTTCGTACATGCGTAACGTGCAAATTCTATTTTCGTTCATGTGTAACATATGAATTTTATTTTCGTGCATGTGTAAACGTATGCATTCTATTTTCGTACACGTTTAAGGTATAAATTTCGTTCTCACACATGTGACTTGCAAATACCAGTATTACGTGTGTAATGTACAACTTTCATTTTCGTACAAATATAATATATAAACTATGTTTTTCTACATTTATAATGTAGAAATTTCATTTTCATGTGTGATGTATAATTTCGTTGTCCTACACATATGACGTATAAATATCATATTTGCTCATGTGTAATTTATAACTTGCATTTTCGTACATATATGACGTATTTCGTCTTCGTAAAATGTATATATTTTATTTTATATGTAATGTATAGACTTCAGTTCTGTACATATGTAACGTATTTCATTTTTTGAATACATGTAACGTACAAACTACGTTTCCGTACATATGTATGTAGTATGCAATTTCATTTTCGCACAAGTGAAATATGTAATTGTCAAATAACGTATATGAAAATTAGAAGGATTTTATGTGTAACGACAGATCGTGCGCCACAAAGGTATTTGTACCGTGCATTTAATATTAATTAATTGTAACATTGATTGGTGTATTTAAAGCGGTTCTACGGAGCCGACAGCAAACTCAGACTGTTACGATCGAAAATTAGGTTGACAGATGATTGACCACATATGAATTAAAAATCTAACAATTTCAGCAGTGAATATTCTGTTAGTCATATTTAAGTAATCTGTGAGTAATCTGTTAGTCATATTTAACGTCGTATACGTTGTCTTTAAATAGGAAACATCAGTGATGGTACGACATTTTGTGAAATTTCAATGTTTTCTGAATTTGTGATATTTTATATATTATACTTTCTGTGTAGATAATGTTGCAACGATCTTATTACTAAAAAGTTGAATAACGTTGTTATAATAATTTGTATTATAATACGTTGTACCAACCATGGTCATTTTCAACGTGACAGTAAATGCGTTAGTCTAACCTCAACCATATCGATCAATATTCCTAATGCGTCCCAACAGTATCATCTCAGCACCAGATGTTTACTACTCCATAAACAATCCGTACATAGTAGCCATTTCTACAATCTGTCAGATTTAAGTGTATGCAGTTTATGAAGATATTTTAATTATTTCATCTTTAGACGTTCATGCATATGAGCCTTTGTAGTTTACTTAACCCTTTGCACTTGAAAGATGACTCAGACTCATCATTTATTTTAATACAATTTGAATGAAGTATTTTTTAATTAAATTTACAGCGTTGCATATTTGATGTACAGACATAATAATTACAGATAATAATAGAGAAATAACGTTAACAAAATTCACGAAATTTTCTAATCAGAAAATATTAACATACAGAGCTGCTACCTGTTGACAAAAACACCTTTCAGTGCAAAGGGTCAAAGAAATCGAAAATAAGTTTTATTCTTGCATTAGGGTTTTCCCGATATACAGTAATGTTTCCCACATTTCTCCTTAGCTTCAAATAGAAATGAAAGTATTTGATGGATAATGTGAGAGTACAGTTTACATTTGACAGACAATGTGAGAGTATACTTTATACTTGATAGCTGATGTGAAACTACAGCCTACACTTGATAGACAATGCCAGGGAACGTTTAATGGACAATGTAAGAATACAATCTATGTTCGACGGACAATGGGAGAATACAGTCTACACTTGACGGACAATGTCAGATTACAACCTATGTTTGGCAATGTGAGTACTTATGCTTGTCGGACAATGTGAGAGTACAACCCATAGTGACAGACAATATGAGGGAACGTTTGATGGACAATGTGAAAATCAGTTTGTATTCTACATAAAGTAGCTTACATTTTATGGACAGTATTACGTTCGACTAACTTCGCCAAAGACACGATAGGCACTAATGAATAAGCACAGCCAACGTGGTATAACGTGAGGATACCACAGGGACAATGTGGGAGACACGACTGTCTAACTCTAACTTCACATGGTAAAGCTGCCCCAAATGCTTCCCTCTCCTAATCGTAACCGTAACCCGAATCCAGAGACGAAAAAGTGTGGGAAGAAGGTCACAGCTGACAGTCTGGTTTGCCTTTTGCAGATGCCTCGTCGTCGAACGAAGCGGTGCACCTACAGCAGCGTCTGAGGAGCCTGAGCACGGAACTGGTGACCCTGAGGAACCGGCTGCACGTGAACCAGCCGCCGAACAATTCAGGGCCGAACGTAGCCGCGTCCGCGCCCCTTTCGAAGAGCCCGGAAAAAGGTGTCGTGCCCTCGTCCCCTGCGCCCGCTGTGCCCCCAAGGACAACGTTACCGCTGGCTGGCACGTTACCCCATGGCCTCGGTCATCCTTCGGGACACACGTTGACGGCGTCCGCGATCGTTCATCCGCACGTCAATCACGCCGGCGCGAACACGCTCGGCCACAACTCGACCGCAGCTAATAATTTAATATCCGGTCAGTATCCCGTCTCTGTACAGTATATGCGTGTTTCACCGGAACACTAGCCATGTTGGGACACAGTGGGTGATCGGAGATGATCGTCGGATCATGAACACCGAAGAGAAATAGATAATAGGCTGATGGGATTCCGTGCCATGAAATATGGACAATTTTATCTTATAGATTCCTAAATTTCTATATTCAAATTGGTTCACATATTTCTAAATATTCCAAAATTGTATGCTGATAAACTCTTCTAGGTTCTTTCTATATCCCTAAATTAGTAGGTTCATAAATCCCTAGAGCCCCATATTCCTAAGTCTCCAATCCTTGATTGCTATATTTTCCCTAGGGGAAAATTTGATTGAAAATTTCCAAATTTCTGAACCTGAAAACCTAAAAGTTTTTTGAATCTATAAATCAGTTAAGTAGTCGAAAAATATCGACACCATTATTTTCGTAATTATTCATGCGATAACCGAATGGCACGCGTACAATCGGTCGGACAAATTGAATCGATTCGTTCCGTATTTAAACAATCGGTAATATCGTCATTAAGGCGATAATTCGCAATAAGCTGCAGCAATTGAACAGCAGACATGCGAGATTTTAAACTGTAAATAATCGAAGTTCGAGAGCGAACGTAAACTCAAACGGAACGATATACGGCGGTTATTTACAGAGCGGTCATGTTCCTCGACAAAGTTTTACGATCTATTTACCGTTCCCAGCGTGAATTTTTCCGTATTGAAAAATGACAATAAAGCAAAATCACTTGGTTGAGACGGTGAACGATTCATGGTTTATTTTGAAAGGGGCGACCCTTCGCGATTTCAGCCAACGAGAGAAATAAAACTGTTCGCACACCGTGCTGCCCAGAACGGTTTATTCACTCGATAGCCCCCTCCCCCGTCTGATCTCGAATTCCTTCCGGTTAATCGAGCTCTCGTTCGACCCGGATAAATTGCACGCGTGTACAGTTAACCGCGATTCGTTTCGATTTGATCGAGATCTCCTTATTATCGTTCACTCGCTCTTTCTTCTTTCGTTTTTCGTTTCTCGACCTCTTGATCCTCGAGAATTCACTGCACGGTCTACTATCGAACTTCAATTATACATTCCTCGAATCTTGCTAGAACTTAATCACTTATGACTACCGGTTGCATTTATGCGAATTAAGATCAGGTTGAATCACGTGCAATTTATAGAAACTGTAAATTATGCTCAATTTGTAGGAGATCTGAATAGCTCGTTTTAGATGATTTTTAATTACTGAGTTAGACTTGGTTTAGGTTCGGTTCAGTCAATAGGAGTCTCGTTATATGGCCGAGTAATGTTAAAGTGAAGTTTTTATTTGTGAAACTTTTCTCAACGATTTGAATCAAATAATAGAGAGATTTAAATATGAATAATTTAAACTTGATATATTAAATATCATATTTAATTTTGTAAATTTATAAACTCGCAATGTTACAAATAGTGAGGTTAAAATTTTGTCATTTGTGTTAAATATCAAATTAAAATATTGCATTGAAATTTATTATATAAAACCAAAATTGTTTTTATAATATTTAGAATTTTTTGTGTAGTTTTGTTAGTTAACATTTTTATGTGTTTCTTTGTAGATCTAGATTCTCCAAAGCGTCATAATGGAATACCGGACGACGGTATAGTGTCCTGTGTGACAGCACTCGGATGTCTACGTTCGCCACCTATTTCCAGCATCATCGCCGACGTAAAGAACGCGAAGAGTAATCAGGGTCAGCATCGATGTCTCGCAAAAGGCACCACAGCATCCTCAGGGCCTGTAACCTCAACGGCCTTGGACGACCTAATTCACTTACCTGGACCTCTCACGGAAGATGCGGTGCTCAAATGTTTGCAGGCTCGGTTTTGTGCAAAACAGTATCACGTGAGTACCAAACTTTACTTTTCATCTTTTGCTTTTACGATTTCGTAACATTTGCAACATCCAAAGTTTTAATTACTTTTGAAAAATAATAATTTTAGTCAAAGTAAATTTCACTAGCAAATTTGAAAAAGTTTAAACAATTTTTACTCTATGTATAGATGTAATGTACATCTCTATGTTAATGTACAAATTTAAAAAATTGTTACAATTTTTAATACTTTAGTTGGAATCTATTGATAGGGTTATGTCTGTAACATAAGTCATGCAATTTACAAATTTAGAATTTATTACATTTCTTAAATTTTAAGTATGAGCGAATAATGTTAAATGTGAAAATTCAAGATAGAAATCGTACATAATCCTATTCATAGACTGCATTGAAATATCGAGGAAAGAAGGTGTGCGATATAAGGGTGGAAGTGCCATGGAACGCGGAGTTGGAAGATTAATAGAAGAAAAAATGGAGGTCGATTAGACGAGATAGCTTCATTATTCATCGTGTACTTCGTTAGAGATTTATAAGGGTACTCTTAATGTTTGCGTTAATTGATCCTTTACGTTCTCTTCATCGATCGAAGTTGGCTCCTTCCGGATTCATAATATTCTTCTTCGACGATTCTCCGACATGACTACCTCTGCTAGAACACTCATTTTCTCTTTCCGTGCCTTTCTTTCATGTTTTTCCAACGTCGCTATCGTGTCTGCTTCCTCTCAAGATTTCTTCGTAACATTTTGAATCTTCTCTTCTCTCTGACGCATTTATTACTTCGTAAACAGCGACGGAGATGCGTCGAGATCGTTGCTAGAATCAAGATACCGTTAACGATTTTAATGACCATGAAGGGAAGGTGCTTCGAACGTTGTGAAACAAGATTTCTACGAAAAGAGATACGTTTTTTGATAAGAGGCCTCGTAAAATTTTCATGATTCTTACTAGCAATTTATTTGTTTATTACTGTACGTTGAATTAAATAATCAAGTTGGAACAAAAATCAACTATAATTATAATTATAGTTCATATTCACAGTGATTATTGGTATAGTGTTTCAAAGTGAAATGATTGACACCCTGCAAATTTAGATATTGACAAAATATTATGATGAAGTTTGTCGACAGGGTAAGATGTTTTAAAATATTTCATTAAATAACGAACTCGAAAGACAACTACGTGAATTGGCTAAAATGGGACAGCCTGTATATTAATACAAACTTAAATGTTCATAAAATATGGGTTAATCAAGGTATTTGTTAAAGTTGGTTATAGAGGAAGACACTCTGAAAAATTTCACAGAATGACAAATTGCTTAGAGTGCAACTGTGTGAATTAAAATGAGACACCCTGTATATGAACATAAACTTAGACTTCCATAAAATATTAATCTATTATGATGTTTATATAAATTCATCAATAGGGTAAGCTGTATCGAAACATTTCATCAAATGACGAATAGTTTAAAAAACAATTGTATGAATTAAAATGAGACACCCTGTATATGAACACAAACTTAGACTTCCACAAAATATCAATCAATCATGAAGTTCATATAAATTTGTTAACAGAGTATCATGTTTTGAAACATTTTATCAAATGTCAAATAGAAAGACAATACGTCGATTAAAACGAGTCATCTAGTGTATAAACTCAAGAGTTACAGTTGTCATATCGATAAGAAAAGAAGCAAACGAAATTCATCAGGATAATCTAAGTCCGAGCAATTTATACGAGCAGCTCGAAAGCTCGCAGCAGAGAGAATCGAGAGGGCATCGCAGCCCATGGGGCCCGACATAGGACCGGTTCTCTCTCTCCCCACTTACCTTTCGGGCATTTTTCACCTTTTTGTTCGTTCCATGGCGTGTTGCTTTCTCTAGGTGGGCTTCTAATAGGAATCAAGGCCCGCCAAAGCCTGACCGCTCGTAGCCTGTTGCACCACCCTCTTGCTCTTTATCTCCTTCGTCTTCTCTTTCGCTGTTCCCTTCAACCCTCCTCCTTCTTACCATAATCTTCTCCGCCCTAACTGTCCCGATTTCCGACTGTTCGTTCTCTTTGCCCGTTTCTGGACTATGATCGAACCTGTGGATGACGGACGGCCAGATATTTGCCTGCGGTCTTTCGGCGAAAATGTTTGCTGAGGATTTTTATTTTTATATTATAGTTATTTTGGGGATTGTTTTTTAAGTTGTAGAAGTATTTAGAGGCTTAAAAATTTATAAATGGCTTGTAATTTTTATAATTTAAAATTGTTTAATTTTTAGGATTCTGGATTTCTAAATTTCTGAAATCTCAAATTTCCAAATTTTTAAATTTCCAAATTCCAAAATTCCAAAATTTCCAAATTCCAAAATTTTCAAATTCCAAAATTTCCAAATTCCAAAATTTCTAAAATTTCCAAAATTTCCAAAATTTTCAAATTCCAAAATTTCCAAATTCCAAAATTTCCAAATTCCAAAATTTCCAAATTCCAAAATTTCCAAATTCCAAAATTTCCAAATTCCAAAATTTCCAAATTCCAAAATTTTCAAATTCCAAAATTTCCAAAATTTCTGAAATTTCCAAAATTTCCAAAATTTCCAAAATTTCTAAAATTTTCAAATTCCAAAATTTTCAAAATTCTCGAATTCCTACACTTAAAAATTTTAAATATCTAAATTCTGAAATTTCCAAATTCCCCAAATCCTTTTACAGATGTGCAATACCTCCAACTATTCATCCCGTCCAAATCCTGGCCTTTAAAATCCTAAATTTCCGGAAGACTAGTAATCGAACTTTAATTCGAGAGCACTTCTGGAACAATATAAACCGAATGATAACAAATCGTTATGTACAATCTCAAAGCAAGATAAATGTCCTCTTGGCCTGTACCGCTGTCATTAACTCTCTAATAAGATTATCTCGGTACAGAGTCACGGTCACGATTAATCTTCCCGTAGCTAGAGCTTTCGTTGCAAGGTGTTCCCGAGTCGCGAACACCCGTAGCTTGATAATGACAAACGCGATACTGTCGTCCAGTATCAATCTCCGCAAAGAGCTTGCGACTGTAGCGTCAAAAGTGGCGACCGCCGCAACAATCGTGCTAGCGAGATAACCAAAACGCATTTCAGACGAACGTGGGCCCCATACTGGTCTGTATCAATCCTTATACGGACGTCGGGAATCCGTTGACCTTAACGAGCACCAGGACCGTACCATTGGCGCCCCAGTTGAACAAAGTCGTTCAGGAAGCCGTGCGACAGCAATCGGAAACTGGTTATCCCCAAGCCATAATCCTATCTGGTAAATAACCGATACGTTTATGAAGCGAATTTGCTCGCCCATAGCATCGGAAAAAACCGTGTTTTCTTCAGGGACCAGTGGTTCGGGAAAAACGTACGCCTCGATGCTGTTACTCAGGCAATTGTTCGACGTTGCTGGAGGTGGTCCAGAAACGGACGCCTTCAAACACTTGGCCGCAGCTTTCACGGTTCTCAGGTCTCTAGGATCCGCCAAGACGGCCACCAACTCCGAGAGTTCTAGGATAGTACGTGATAAATTTCTGTGATCATTCTACGCTGAGAAATCGACCAGACTAAGATGTTCCTTTCTGTAGGGTCACTTTATCGAGGTTCAGGTTACGGACGGCGCTTTGTACAGGACGAAGATACACTGTTACTTCTTGGACCAAACGAGGGTCATTAGGCCCCTGCCCGACGAGAAGAATTATCATATATTTTATCAGATGTTGGCTGGACTGTCGCACGAGGAAAGAGGTAGGTAATTGAATGGTTACTCGTGATAATACTAATTCTATCGACGTTCGGGGGCAGGTGAAGAATTTATCGAGATAATTCTGAAGAAATTGTTAGTTCAGTAGTTCACGTTCGATATTCATCCAAAATAGAAGAGTTTACATTGTGGTGCATACTAATTTTGATGTACACTCGGCTGCAACTTTAGACGGTCATATGTCAACTTTTTAATTTTTAAATTTTTCCAAATGTTCAAATCTTCTTCTTTGATTCTCTGAGTCAAATTTGCTCTTCACTCTTGCTCATTCAATAACAATAGATTAATCATCACACACAGTAAAATATGAAAAAATCGAATTGTCTAACCCGTTCGCAGTTAAACTAAATCTGGAGAGTTACAACCTGAAAAACCTGAGGTATCTACAGCACGGCGACACCAGACAAGACGAGGCCGAGGACGCCGTCCGGTTTCAAGCCTGGAAAGCGTGTTTAGGTACGTCTGGATTCATCGCAATTTCAAGTACTTCACAATCAACGAATTAGATGAAAAGTCACTTGAAATTACTTAAATCACACTAGAATTCCTCCGCAGGGGTGCTAGGTATACCCTTCTTGGACGTGGTCCGAGTCCTGGCGGCGGTGCTGATCCTCGGGAACGTGGGATTCACGGACAGGCCCGGTGTGGAGGTCGGTGTGATCGGAGAGAGCGAATTATCCTCTGTGGCAGCCTTACTTGGAGTGCCGCCTCCTGCCCTGTTAAGGGGACTCACATCCAGGACGCACAACGCTCGTGGCCAACTGGTCAAGTCGGTCTGCGACGCGAATATGGTACTGTTCATTCGTTCCCTGCAGATCTTGACGTTATCGTATCGTTGAAGCGGAACCATGTTGAAGGGTGTTTGTTTACGCAGTCTAACATGACCAGGGATTCACTGGCGAAGGCACTATACTGCCGCACGGTGGCCACCATCGTCAGGAGAGCCAACAGCCTTAAGAGATTAGGCTCCACGCTCGGTACCTTGTCCTCGGACTCCAACGAGTCCGTTCACAATCAGGCCGAGGTGACCAGTCAGCATGCGTCCACCATAGGTAGCTCTGCAGGTACGATCCCGGGTTTCATGTTTTCCCTAAACTCTTCATATGGAATTTAAACTCAAAACTCTTTATGTGGAGTTATCGTGATCACTGCGCTGGAACAATATTTGATAACGTTGAACATAATATTTCGAATATTTGAGCGATCAGAGATAACCTCTTTTGGAAGAATTAAACAGTCTTAAGAACTTGTTAACGCCCTTATCACGGTGGCCATGTGGCCGCTTTTTTCTCTCTCCTATCAGCATGGATCTCTCGTGTCATGTGCAGGTGGCACCGGTTCCAGAAGCATGACCGCGCTGAACAACGCGGTTAGACACGCGACAGACGGGTTCATCGGGATCCTAGACATGTTCGGCTTCGAGGATCCGAAACCAAGCCAGCTGGAACACCTGTGTATCAATCTGTGCGCCGAGACGATGCAACATTTCTACAACACCCACATATTCAAGAGCTCGATCGAGAGTTGCCGGGACGAGGGGATACGCTGCGATGTGGAGGTCGACTACGTAGACAACGTGCCGTGTATCGATCTCATCTCTTCTCTGGTGAGCTCTCGGACCGTGTTCAAGGTTCTTCGCGTTTTTGTCGACGCGTGTCTATCATCGGTACGATCGGTTCGCAGCGTACGGGTTTATTGAGCATGCTGGACGTCGAGTGTTCGATACGGGGCACCGCCGAAAGCTACGTCGCCAAGGTCAAGGTTCAGCACAAACAAAACCCCAGACTGTTCGAACCTAGGACCGTGGACTGCAGGTCGTTCGGGATACAGCATTTTGCTGGCAGGGTCACTTATGATGCCTCTGACTTTTTGGGTAGGTTATTTTTATTTGAGCCGTTCAGTGCACACATTGATTAACTCCATTTTTTGAAAAATCTTAAATTATTATAAATATAAAAAGTTATGACTATACCAAATCTTTAACACTTAAATTCAAGATGTTTCAAAAAATGGAGTTAATCAATGATGCACTGAACGGCTCATTTATTGATCAATTCGTTTTGTACATAAGGTGTCTACTTCTGTATGTAATCAAAAGGAGCTGTTACTTGGAATACCACTTAGTTGCTACTGCACTATAACTTTGATAATTTATACAATATAGAGTTTAAACAAGATCTATGTAAGTTTATTGAATTTTGATGAGTTTAAACAAGATCTATGTAACACTAATTTCAAATGTAGAGCAAGTTATGTACCTTGTAAAGAGCTCAGGTTTGAAAGGTTTAAATAATTGATCACTACACCGTAAGTCGTTACCAGTCTTTTTAATCTCCGCCGAAGCGTCAAGATGTAGAACTTGAAAACTCTAACTTGGATATTAACATTTTCTTCATATTACGGCCTCTCATGAATACCAAGAATCCGTCCGGAGAGTCGGCGACGCATGGAACGTTGAACTCCGGCCGCGCTATTACCTTTTTCATTCTCCTCGAAGAGCGGTAGAACTTGAAAATTCTAACTTCGATATTAACTTTTCCGCCGTATTATATTCTCTTATAGATATCGAGAATTCGTCCTCGAGAGCGATATATGGAACGTATAATTTCAGCTTGCTATTACCTTTTCCATTCTCGTAGGATAAAACGTAGAACAGTTAAAACGTCATATCGATTTATCAAGAGCCTCGAGTTCTACTTCGCTCGGAGCTCCGATATATTCTTCCTTTGCGCCCATAAATAACAATTTTGTGCACCGTTAGCAATAATTTTATGGATGGTTATTTCTAAGCTTATACTGGATTTCTTCGAGAGGTATTTCATAGTCATTCTTTTTCGGAAGATACGAACAAAGATGTGGTACCTGACGACCTGGTAGCGGTGTTCTACAAACATACTTGCAGCTTCGGCTTCGCGACTCATCTCTTCGGCAGCGAATTGAAAGCCCTTTACGCGAGTGACACGGTACCCAGGGGTGTCAGCTTCAGGATATCACCAACTTCACATACGGATCTGTAAGCATTAGATATATAAGAATCCTCATATCTATAAAGTTACACCTTCGAGGATTAACTTATGAGTTTCATTCGATTTAACACAATTTGATAATTTTAGCTATAGTTTATTAAGATTTGTTAAAAATACCAGCTAATGTGATTTTGAATGTGGCAGTCAATGTCTGCAAAGGCGTTGTGTACAGTTAATTACGATTCGATACATGAATCCCTTTATTTCCAGTTTGAACGGTGACGAGCCCATTTCCACGTTGACGCAGGATTTCCACACGAGGCTGGATAATCTCCTGAGAACTCTGGTCCATGCGAGACCCCACTTTGTCAGGTGCATTAGGAGCAACGGCACTGAAACACCGCTCCATCTAGACAGGGCCGTGACTATGCGTCAGATACGATCGCTTCAAGTTCTGGAGACAGTGAATCTAATGGCCGGTGGTACGTTCCGAAACTATCTCGAACACCGTATTCCAGTATTCGCGCACGTGCAAACGATCTCAAATCTTGCCCTGTAATCATTTAGTAGCTCGTGTCTGATCTTTTGCCAAGAAACTGTGGATTCGCTTGACAACGAACCTTCTTCCGAACGCGTTGCATGAATAAAAATAGCAATCTGAATAATAAATTATAGAAAAAGCTTTCGTGTTTCTGTCACTGCTGTTTCGGGAAAAACTGCAGTTTTATACGGGCTTTCACGGTTCTGAATTGCACTCTATTCCAAAGAGTATTTTCGTGTTTCGCGATTGGTTAGGGTAATCCTTGAGATAACTTTTGAAGAAATCTTTACTGTTTTAAAGAGAGTTTTTGAGGAAAAAGTTATGTTAACGTTGATAATTTAAGAAACTTAGACAATTTAATTTTGCTTGAGAAGAAATAGGGGTAGTTGCAAAATTCTCTTGACTCTCTCCTTGCTACTTTCGGCTGTAAATAATAGTATTGCAACCTTGACAATTTGACAAATTCGAACAATTTAATTTTAATCAACAAGTAATAATAGGGGTAGTTGACAAATTTTTATGCTTCCACTTTTGCTACTTTTGGATGTAAATAATATTATTGCAACCTTGACAATTGGACAAACTTGAGCAGTTTAATTTTGCTCGACAAATAAAAGTGGGGGTAATTGCAAAATTTTCTTGACTCTCTCCTTGCTACTTTTGGATGAAAATAATAGTATTGCAACCTTGACAATTTGACAAACTTGAACAGTTTAATTTTGATCAACAAGTAAAAATAAGGGTAGTTGTAAAATTTTCTTGACTCCATCCTTCCTACGTTTGGGTGAAAATAATATTATTGCAACCTTGACAATTTGACAAACTTGAACAATTTAATTTTCGCTCAACAAGTAAAAATAGGGGTAGTTGACAAATTTTCATGCTTCCGCCTTTGCTACTTTTGGATGTAAATAATATTATTGCAACCTTGACAATTGGACAAACTTGAGCAGTTTAATTTTGCGCGACAAATAAAAATGGGGGTAGGCGCAAAATTTTCTTAACTCTCTCCTTGCTACTTTTGGCTGTAAATAATATTATTGCAACCTTGACAATTTGACAAACTTGAACAATTGAATTTTTCTCGACAAATAAAAATGGGGGTAGTTGCAAAATGGTAATGATTCCATCCTTGCCATTTTAGAGTATCAATTACATATTTTGTTTCTATTATTTTTAAAGATAGAGACCATAAATTTATTCGGTTGAAAAGGTGATCAAAGTAATAAAAAAATTACAGGATATCCACATCGAATGCGTTTCAAAGCGTTTAACGCGAGGTATAGGCTAATCGCGCCATTCAAGCAGCTCCGTCGAGCGGAGGAGCAAGCTGTGGAGGATACGAAGCTTATCCTGCAAAACGCTCAACAATTGAAGAGCAAATTTGGCGCGAGTACCAGCTGGGCTCTTGGCAAAAGGCACATCTTCTTGAGCGAGGGCATTAGGCAACAGCTTGAGAATCTGCGCTCCGAAACGCGCAGGAAAGCGGCAACCGTGATACAGGTAATTCAATTTTTCGCGGTTCTCTTATCTCCTAATTACTGCACAAGCATTTTTGAACGCACAATTTTTTGTAAACGAGCTGTCTCGTTCTTTGTTTCGTTTTAACTTTACCCTTTTTTTCTTCTCAATTCTTCTGAGGATCGTAAAGATATTTGTACTATTTTCTCGTACTGGGATTTTGATATTTTGTTGGTGTTTTTTAAATTTAGGGATTTTTAATTTTTGGAGAGAGGGATTTGGAAATTTTAAATTTTCTGATGTGCAAATTTACAAATTGAAATTTTTGACATAAAAGGATTTCAGCGATTTCAATTTTTCGAAAGTGCAAATTTGGGAATTTTTAATTTTTAACCGACTTCGAAAAAGGAGGAGGTTACTCAATTCGATCAGTATATATTTTTTTTTTCTATGTATGTTCGCTGATTACTTCTAAGTGGAACGAAACCTTTTGCATCTGCTAGGGTCTGACTCCCTATTGGTACCATTATTAAAAAATTTTTCATTTTTTAATTGCAAAGTATTGTTATTGCAAAAAGAACCGGCAACTTTTGAAATGAACTTTTTTCAATTTTAGTGCGCTTTTAATATCTTATCACGGATATGATTCTGAACAACTTTGTTCATATACAAATTTTTACGGAAAACTTTAGTTTTCGCGATATACCACAATCAACTGGTTATTGGCAGCAACGTTTACTGAGGTATTTTTAATTTTGCGCCGCGTCTGAAAGGGTTGAAATGTACTTAATATACTACCTAACGAGTGAATAGGTTTCATTCATATATATTACGCAATTGTATGATTGAATGAAATAGAAATTACTCCATTAGGAAATAGAAATTATTTTATACTTTTTAGTGCAGTTCGAAGTCGGTGTATTTTTTTCTAAAAATTATTTTATCTGACGTATAAATTTACTAATTAAAATTTTTGACATAAAAGCATTTAGAGATTTCAATTTTTCGAATCTCAAACTAAAAACCTCAAACTTTAAAATTAAAAAATTTAAGGAGAACCTTTTCCCTTGTTCGTAGTTTCTTGGAGTGTCGACTCTATTGACCAGATCGATACAAGAGGCAGGAAATTAGATGAGGGTTAGAAATCTATAAGGTCATCATTTATTTATCCGTTATCAGGCGACGTGGAGAGGTTGGCGAGTACGAAGAAGGTGGCCTTTGAGGAAGACCACGATAGGCGTGACTTCCGGAATCGGTCAAAAGAAGCCGCAACAGCCGACATCGACCAACACAGGAACCGTTCAAAGGAACGTTACTACTGGTACAGCTACCGGAACCGGAACTCGGCCCAGGCCACAGCCAATCGCTGGCACACCACCACCTGATCCTTCGGAGAAGTGCGCCGATCAGAAAATGATCCAGCAGACGTGTAGCCTTTTTGGCTTGGATTTGGTAAAATCATTTATATAATAAAATATTGTTGACATCTTCGACATTAATTTACATCTAAGTTTTTTACATTTGTATACTTTTTCTACATCTCTTGTACAATCTACATTTTCTACATTTTTTCTACTTTCTGCATTTTACAGCTTTTATATTTGAACCTTCTTTAAAATCTTCTACATCTTGCACTTTATAAGCTTTCTAGATCTCATGTCTTCTAAACCTACGTTCTCCATCTTAGACCTAAATCTTCTGAAGCTATTTTATCTTGCACCTTACAACTTTTAAATCTTCTGAACCTTCTTATACCTTACACCTTCTAAACTTCCTACATGCTGCACTTTACGTCTTCTATATCTTCTAACCTACACCTTCTATATCTTTTAACCTTCTACATCCTCTAATGTACACCTTCTATATCCTTTAATCTTCCATATTCTACACTTTCTATATCTTCTAACCATCTACATCTTACACCTTACGCTCTACAACCTTATACAGTTAACTGCGGAATTTAATTTTAAAAGTTTCTTGTTGGAAACTTAATTAACCGATGACATTTATATTGATAGTTGTAGAAGTAAAGTTAAGAAACTTTTGCTAAAAGTTAACAATTAACGTCAACCGTACTGAAATTAATACATGTGCACATTATTCTAACTATATAAATGCAGTTAGTTGGTTAATATTACAGAAAGTGGCTAAGAGAAACGTCGAATAATCTACGAATGTGGAACTTTATTTCAGGAGCGACCACCCCCAGTTCCGCCCAGCAGGTCTTACACCGTGACTGGAAACACGAAGTTGGGTTACCCGCAGACGAGAATCATGAAGATGCCATTTCCAGGTAAGCAACGTTCAAATTAGTTAAGTTTGACCGAGGGTACATATAATTACAATTTTTATTTGAATTTGATATAGTACATGAAACTTCATCGGAAGATTCAGCATCAAGATCGCAGGGAGAGAATTAGCTTTAAATTTAGTGTAATTTTGAGTGATCCATCTACGTTGACAGATAGTCAACCATGTTCTTCTCAACGTTTAACAGATATACGAGGGTTTGTTTCTATTTTCAGAAGAGGGTGAAGGTGAGGTAGTTCTGCTTAAAGGTGAGACAGTTCTGGTGGTAGGCGCGTCGCCCAGACGAGGTCACCTCCTGGTGGAGCACAACAACACAACTCTACACGTGCCTTATCAGTTCATGGAACTGAAACCTTGTAATATCAACGTTTAAACGTTATTTATTTAGTACCATTTCGTTGATCAACCGACGCCATTGTGCAACTCGAAACGTAAACGAAATTGTTAGATACATAATTGTTAGATTGTGGTCTCGGATGAACGACTCGTGAAAGAAACCGTTCCCCTTCAGGATGTACGATCTCTTTGAAAATGAAATAGAAATCACAGCGGCGTAATGACCGTCGTACGCGTCGGTTCTAATTTGAAAGAAGTAGAGTCGGATTCGTCCCTTTGTTACTTTTCTTCAACGTCCAACAGTAATCCGCCATTATGCTGGCATTCTATCTACTCTAATATATCCTCTTCACTTCTGTACGGTCTCCTTTGTGAATCATCTCATGTGCAAAAAAAGACACCGACGGAAAACAAACGAGCTTTCTGACCATTTGACAGACCGTATATTCGTAGGATTAATATTATGATAACGTAAACTCTTAGTCTACGTTTCATAGTTCCTATATTCCACGAAACTTTAAAAAGTGTCAAAACCTTAGGCTTTCTGTAAATCTCCAAATAGGTTAAGTTTTGAAGTTCCTGTTCCGAGAGTCAACAGTTTAAAAGTCGTCAAATTCCAAAAATACAAAGATTTCAAATAATATAAATAAATCAATAAACTTTTCATTCACAAATTTATCTAAAATTATAAGAATGCTCGAAAATTGCAAAATTAATTAAAAATGCAAACGTCCAACGAAACAATGAAAAGTCTATCGGCGTCGGTTGAGCAACGAAAAATGGTGGACTAGCGGCCACGAACAGGATTAAGTAGCTTAAGCCCGTCGAGCTCCTGCAGCAGGACATTCAACTTTGTCCTTTAATTAATTACACCGGTCGTTAAGCGAATTTAACACGGAAGTCACTACACAGGTGCTTATCACAGCTTCGCCGTCGACGTTCTCCTTCTTCTCCGCAGCACCACACCTCCCGCGAGTCACGTTCGTCTTCCATGTAGATAAGTACACGCACGTCGACGTGCATCCTCGAATTAGTAAGCATGTTAGCCGTTAAATAGCTTCGAGCCTGGTGCTGACTCGAGAGAGAGAAACGTACAACCGATCCCTCTATGCATAGATTTCGTTGTCGCGACCACCATGTTTCTTCCACCCTCTGCTGGTTTATCTTTGAGTCTCCGCGAGATTAATCCTTCGTTGCATCTTTTACTATTTTTTTTTTACTCACGGCATCAAAATGTTACTACTTTTTAGCGTATGAGTATTGGTAAATATTTCTGTGGATAGAAATTAATTTTTCTTCGCCATTTTTAATAGTCAGGAGAGATGTTAAAACAATTTAGTAACATACTGTTGTGGAGAAGAATTTTGGAATAATATTTACTTTTGTATTTTGTGAGAGTTAAAAGATTTTTTTTGTATAAATAATTGAATACAAAATAGAATTTTTGTAGATTATATTCTGTGACAAATGTTGTGTAATTCAAAATGAAAGATATGAAACTATGTCTACAACAAAAGTTGATATTTTTCGAAAACTTTTCGCAATTGTAATTAGCAATTGTACCAAAAATGCAATGAAGGATTAATTCATATAATTTTTCATTTTTAGAATTTATTTCTGAACGAAGTTTTTTATTCGGTCAAAATTTTAATGACAGAGACATGTCTTCCTGAAAATTTTAGTCGACATTATTATTGTTAAGACATAATTTATTGTTCAGAAATAGAATTTGAAACAGTTCTTAGTTCACCAAAATAATTAAACCTCTTCAACATTTGTTTTCATTTTACTGCACATAATTTTTGTAAAAACGGTCAGTTTTGGTCTATTAAAAAATGATTTATATTAACGATTTTGTGAGAAACAAAGCAACGCGGAAATTCAAGCAGCATCGATGAGGGCCAATTTCAAGGGTGACTTTGCTGTGTCTAAGAAGAAAATTGTAGAAAGTAAGATGGAGAGGGTCCTCTTTGAAAGAGTACTCTTGGGAACCATTTGGAGAAGCGTCCCCGTGACAGGGAAGCTCCAAGTAGCTGAGGGTTAGAGGATATTTACCAACAGTATTCCTTCGTCAATCTTTGAATTCTTAGTGCCAATTTCTAGAAAGAAATCTGCCGCTACGTCACCGTGTAGGATGTTCGAATTTTGTCGAATTCATATTAACTCTTTGTCTTTGGAAACATTTTTGAAACCTTTTAGTTGAAAAGTTTGAATTCTTTTGCAGTCACTATCTCTATTATTAATTGCCAGTATTACACGCATAATAAATAACGAATTCACTGTAAATTTAATTAAAAACTAATTTTAATTTGTTATACTAAAGTGTCGAATACAAAGAAACTTGTATAGAAAGATGATAAATTTTTGAACCATTTAACGATAAAAAAAATTCTTGCAAACCTCTTTTGCTGTTAATATCTTCATTTAACGTAAAAAATATTATAATAAATTAGTAAGCTAGAAAAGTCGATAATTTAAACGTCGAAGATTCGAACATCTTGCACGGTGTGTTTGTACATGTATAATATTAAGGCTTCGTTCATAAGACAACTCGATAAGTATAAAGGATAGGTCTACTAGATATTATTCTATCATTATCGCGAATAATCATAACGCAACAGTTCTAACATTGAATCGGGAAAGGTAGAGATACGAGCGCTTTGTAGATACAACGAAAACTCGTTCAGTTAGAAACGATAAGCGTCCATTGAGAGAACCAGTTCGCCCTAGAAACTCTCTCGAGCAACATCTCGAGGGTTTGTACATACGAGTATGTATGACGATGTTACGTAGTTTACAGATACCGTAGCCCGAAATACGAGTGTAGCTATAAGTGCGTCGAGATATTTTTGAATAAAATGTAAGCGTCTTTGAAATTACGTGTCCACCATTTCTATCCTCCTCTGGATTCCTGGCATTCGCATCCATTTCTTGTTTTAGAATCTTCTCTAAATTTTCTCTGATCTTAATCTGATCTTAATATTGCTGTACCAGGTGTATTGCTTAATGATTTTTAATTTCTGGATTGCACTGGTCAAGAGAGTATTTCCTTGCTAATACCTTTCAGAACGCTGTCGATTTCGAGTTCGCATGTTTTATTTCTGTGGTAAACATGTCTAGTTTCAAAGCAAACACAATTTGAAGGATAAATGTGAAAAATAGCTAGCTGCACTATTGAATTCCCTGTCCCAAATTTAGATCGTTAAAGAGAAAATTAAGAATGATTAACCGGTGGTCTACAAAAAGGATTAACCTTAAAAGTTGTGGACATTCGAGTACGAATTTTGTGACATGACCGCAGGTTATTGCAGTGCCGACTACCGCTTTATCCAGCAGTCGGACGCGGATAATTGGATCTGGGGCAATAAACTCGTCCGATGATATTTTCCTAAAATTCCTGTGTCCGAGGATCGTCGTCCGTCGAATAATTAACCAAATTCCTGTCCAGCGCGTCGCGGATCAAAAGGAGTCATGAAGCGAAAACGTACGTATCCCGCCGAGCGGAAACAAGCCAACCGAGTTACATAAATTCCGTAGCTCCCTGGTCCGCGGGACAATGTTAATTAAAAGCTAATTAACGCCGGATCACGGGATCAGTCGCGTTGCTCGTTAATGGGAACGCTAGTCGCGCGATACCCGGTTGTTATCGTTTTATTTATCGGCCACGGCTCGTACGTAGACGGCGCGTGCAATTGCACGTGTAGCGGTGGCCACGTGCACGCGTGTTGTAAGTCGCGATAAGCTCGCGTGTTTCACGCCCGAGTTGCTCGCCAGGGAGACGTCTTTAACGCCATGCCACCAGGAACGTCGAACCGCGATTGGAAGCCGAGATTATGGAGCGTGGCAGAACGATTGGAAAGCTGAAAACGTGACAGGTTTACGGTGGAAGCCGAAGTTAATCTTGCAGCTAAATTGCCGCCTCGGATGAATGATGTAACAACGACCTTTAATTATTTCGCTGCAAAGGACGCGCCTTGAACCTTTGATTTATTGCATCGATCCTGCTACCGACGTAACTACTTGCTCGTACGTGACTATCTTAACGAGAGAACACTTTTAGTTGAAAGAATTCAGGTTATGTGAAGCGATTTCAGAATTTTATTTATTCTGTTGGATGGGGTAGTTTTGAAGAACTCTTTTATGATTGATTCGTGTTAAAACTGTCAGTGGAATTTTAACATTAACCCTTTGCACAGATACTTTTACTAAGACATTGCAACTTTAAGATACCTTAGCTGCGAAGTTTGATGAAGTTATTACTCTTCTATTAGTAATAGCAAATGTTGACTATTTCACTACGTTTAGGATCTACAATTAGGATCTGTATAAACAGCATCTGTAATTAGGATCTGTATGAACAAGATCTGCAATTAGAATGTTTGGTTGAGGATGACTATTACATAACTTCAAAAATGGCGCTAGAAATAGCTACAAAACACATGAAGTCTAAAAATGTAAAACCTATGATTTAGATGTTTGATTGAAAATTAATTTATAATATTTATTATAATATGACACTGTGTTATAGTACAAGGTTAACAGTTCAAACTATAAAAAGCATTCTAGTCAATTTATATATTAAAACAGTTACTGTATCTATGGAATGATCAATTTAATAATATTCTGATAGTTTAATATCTCAGAAGAATTAAAAATTTAAGTAAATATACGACAATGTAAGATAATTGAATTTTGTCCGGCAGGAATTCTTTCTGCAACCGGTTCTCTATAACGAAGAGCGGATTCAAAGCTGTTCCCGGTTCGAAACTGGCGGTCTGCTTCATTAAGATAAGGAAAATCTCGGTGGACACCCTAAAAAAATACATATATACCGCAAATAACTGGTCGTCGGCTTTGTTTTTCCGAAACAGATATTACCAGAATAAAAGGAGGTGTATGATTGAATCTTTTAATTAAACAACGGAAAGAGATATCGAGGGTTGATTGACAGACGAATCGAATGAAATATTAAATTGCGAAATATCGGAAATTTTAGCGTGCGAATTTCAGACGATGTTTAAGAACGTTTAATAGAAATTCACCTGAATATTTAAGTGTTAGATTTTTTGCGGGTGAAATTTTTAATGTTAGAAGATAAATTATTTAATGACACTTACGTACTATTAAAAATAAGAGAAAAATTTTGGCTTGTCCGTAAAAATGATCTAAGTGCTTAAATCACTCCAATTTTATAATTATATCTAAAATACAGCTGACCTAACCCAGCAATCTACATTTACAAGATACTGCTTAGATGTTCCGAGACTGGACCACTCGTACACGCAACTTGTAAAACTCAAACTTCTTCAAAAATGAAAAAACTTATAGCAATATATTCCGTGCACTTCAGAAGTAATCACGACTTCAAATATTAAAAACTAACCTAACCTAACAATCTACATTAACAAGATACTGCTTAGATATTCAGAGACTGAACCACTCGTCCAGTCAACTTGTAAAACTCAAACTTCCTCAAAAATGAAGAAACTTATAGCAATATATTCCATGCACTTCGGAAATAATCACGATTTCAAATAGTAAAAACTTCGAGCAATAAACATCGCGATTTTCGATATGAAAATTCCGAATACGCGGATCAAAAGCTTCGAACAGAAGGAACGCGGTCCGAGCTAAATATCAAAAGCTTCAGATCCAGGGATTCATTGAATCGTTCAACCAACGTGTACCTCGACGATTCAAAGGCCGCCGCCATTCCCGGCTACCCGCAAAGACAACCGAGAAGGTTAATAAATTCTCGGAAGAGTTCACAGGAAATCCACGGGTACCAGCATGCCAGCTGGACGAAATTAGAGATGCCAGCTACCGTTCGGTATATCCCTGGCGTTGGGACAGACATCAGGGTAATCTATTCTCAGAGTAATGTGATTCCAAGTATGTACCTCAATTATATTCAAATTACTTTGATAACGCTGTTCGACGTTCGAAACGCCGCCGGTATCATGTGCGCTGGCAATTTCTTACCTTTTGTGCTCGATATATGGCTGGCTTTCGGGACTTCTTATCTTTTATGCTTAAATCATGTTGAATTTTGTTATTTTTTATTTTCATGGAGGTGACTGTTTTTTAGTAATTTTTTATTTTTTTTTGTTTGAACCATGACTCGTTTTTAAGATTTTTTATTGTAGGGTGCTTGAATTTTTAGTAATTTCTTATTTTTTGTAGTGGAAGCATAATTCATTTTTAGTAGAATCATTTTTGTGCTACACAGGCTGATTTTTTGCAATTTTTTATTTTTTATATTGCAAGCATAATTGATTTTAAGAATCTTTTATTTTAGGATGCTCGAAATGATTTTTAGTAATTTTTTATTTCTTTTACTGGAAGCATAATTTATTTTTAATAGAATTATTTTTGTGCTGCATGGACTGACTTATTACAATTATTTTTATGTATTGCAAGCATAATTGGTTTTTCAATTTTTCGTTCTCCAAATATGACTTTTGTGAGAAAGAAATTCGTGAAAAGATCCATATTGTCCGTTCCTAGTGATCATATTTTTACGTTCAAAATTTAATATAAAATAAAAGCATACTTTTGCAAGTAAAATACTCGTAAAATATTTTATTCTCGTCCATATTTTTATACCATGCAAAATCCAGTCGGAACTACCGATCCCACTGAATAACGTGTAACATATTCTATGGAGTTCATCCCTTGCTATCGAGTCAAAGCGCAGTAAACGTCGAGTTTTTTAAGTAAAAGATCCGTGAAATATTTCATGATGTTCCCTCTATAGGTTCCAGCAACGATGACCGTGGTTTGACAGCGAGATTTTTTTTTCTCGCAACGAGCTCGGTTGTTTGCGGTGTTGGCGGCACCCATGGGAGATGGAAACGATCGAATTTGGAACAGTGTAACGGGACAACGTCACGGCCCCGTGTACACCGAAATAACCTCGGTCGCTTCGATTTGCATTTCAATCGGTCCCCCTATCATTTCTCCCTCTCTGTTGTTGTCGAAAAAAAATGCGTAACCAACCCCCTTTGAATCCTCTCCGGCAATTATTGTCGTACTGTCCCCTTGGATCTGCTTGATTCTTTCGTTTGGGGGAAAGCTGGATCCAGTTTTGACAGGACTCTATTCTTCCGACTCGGGGGTGAGTTTGTTATTTCGGGTAACAACGTCATTTTATGAATAAAATTATCGATCAATTTTGCGGAACTTCTAAATTGAACGTTATTATTTTAGAGAAATTATTTTCTTATAAACTAGTTCACGTCGATTCGCGAGTATTCTATTCACGTGCCGTTTTGTGAATAACGTTATCGATTAATTTTTTAGAACTAAAGTGAATTTGTATTGTTTCTTTTCAGAAACGAAATTATTTTTCTGATAATCAATTGCCGTTTGCTAGTATTGTGTCGACACCTTGTTCAGAACTGTGTCATTTTATGAATAAAATTATATAGCAGTTTTGTGAAACTTCTAAATTGAACTGGTACCATTGAGTTACCTTTTAGAGGCGAAACTATTTTCCGATAATCAATTTGCTGTCACTTTGCAAGTATTCTATTATTGACAGAAATGTAGGTTATTTTGAAGAAGGATCTGTGTCATTTTATGAATAGAACTATCTATTTTAAGAAAAATTTTAGACTGAACTGTCTCAGTATTTTTATTTCTTAGATCGATGTTGAAATCACCTTCTTATAATAAATTAGTTGACGTTAATTTGCAAGTATTCTATTATTCAGAAGAATATTCATTATTTTGAGGTTAGAAATCGCGCCATTTTACGAGTGCAAATTATTCATCAATTTTGTGACAATTTTAAACTGTACTACCTCCTCTTTTTATCTCTTAGATGCACTTTGAAATTACCGTTTTATAATAAATTAATTGACGTTAATTTGCAAGTATTCTATTATTCAGAAGAATATTCATTATTTTGAGGTTAGAAATCGCGCCATTTTACGAATGCAAATTATTCATCAATTTTGTGACAATTTTAAACTGTACTACCTCTTCTTTTTATCTCTTAAATGCACGCAGAAATTACCCTCTTATAATAAATAAGTTGACGTTAATTTGCAAGTATTCTATTATTCAGAAGAATATTCATTATTTTGAGGTTAGAAATCGCGCCATTTTACGAGTGCAAATTATTCATCAATTTTGTGACAATTTTAAACTGTACTACCTCTTCTTTTTATCTCTTAGATGCACGTTGAAATTACCGTCTTATAATAAATTAGTAGACGTTCATTTTCAAGTATTCTATTATAGAGTCTATTATTTCACTGAAAGAACTGTGCCATTGTATAAATAGTATCAATTTCCTAGAAATTTCAAACCGTATCATTGTCCATAAAGAAGTTAAAATTATTTTCCAATATACTAATTTTATAACAATTAAAATTTATTACCAATCAAGCAATTAAAATAAATTTACGAGTATTTTGTTATCAAAAGTTCAACGTTATTCGATGAATTCGTTAGTCCGGAAACGCATCGTCGCAAAATTCAGAAAGAAATCGAAGAAACCGTGAAAGAAACTAGGAGACTAGGAGAAAGTTCGTAGACTTTGTCATTTTTATCGTCGGTCCCGGTATCTGAGTCCGGTGATTGGATCGCGAAACTTTTCTGATCCGTCTTCTCGTTCGACTTCCGAGGGGTCTCTTCCAACCCCCGGCAAACTCACGTAAATCAAGCGATCGTTTCGAGACACCTGTTATACGCAATCGTTCGTCAATTTCTAGAAATAAACTCGTACGACGAATATACTTTATTCTTAACTATATTTAAATGCTTATTCTGAATAGTTTGAATGGGATCGATGTACAGACGATACATAAGTTGGCGCGTGATCCAAAGTAAAAGAAGAGAGGGATTATTCTACTATTGCTGAAAGTGAAGAACCTATTTGATTAACCTCTTCATCTATTTTATAAATTCAGGAGTAAATGCCAGGTAAAAGAAATTAAGGAAAGGGTAATTCATCAAGTTTAAAAAAATTGAAAGCAAGAATTTTCTAACCGGTCTCATTTATTTGGTAACTCATAGATATACACGTTTAACGTTTCTCTTAAACCTAGAGAAAAAAATAAGAAACAGAAAGAAACTGAAAACGCAAGAGGACCTCGCGTCCCGTTGCCCATGAAGGGAAAAGGGAAACGTGTCCTAAAATCATTAGAAAAATACACAGTTTACGCGCAAATCCTTTCAACAGAATCTCGTCGATGTTCCAAACTTATTCTCGCGATTAATGACGTTACTCGTTCCCTAGGCGGGTATTTCTCTCACTCTCTCACATTTTCTCTCTCTCTCTCTCTCTCTGTGTACGTGTGTTTGTGTATATGCTTATGTGTATCTGTGTATGCGTGTTCCTTTCGCAGTAAGCGACGAATTAATTCGTCCCAGCGCGTTCGCTCGTTTGCGGCTGTTTCTATTAGATTGCCAACTAAATTCAACGTTTCGCTAATGCATTTTGCTTCAGAAGTGAAATTGAAAAATTACCAAAAATACGTTATCGATCAATTCTTGTTTTTGTCGAAAATTGGTAGAATGAAGAGTTGGTAGAATAATTCTCTAGCAAAGAAACGTGGACGGTTACTTTAATTCACACATGATGAGATACGTAAAAAGAATATATTTGCAAAGGTCTTTCTGTATGTCGCAAAATTTTCTGTTTGACAAATAAATTCTTTTTTTTGACCGCAAAATGTTCTCTTTGATCGCAAAATTTTCTGTTTGACCTACAAATTTTCTGTGTGACCTATAAATTTTCCATTTGACCAATACATGTTTTGCTTGACCGACAAATTTTCTGTTTGATCTATAAATTTTCCATTTGACCAATAAATTTTTTGCTTGACCAACAAATTTTCTGTTTGACCGCAAAATTTTGAATGTTGGCAATTGGATCACAATACAGAACGTTGGTCACAAAGTAACCAGGAGGGTAGAATTGTTTTTAACGATAGGATCGTAGAACGGTAACGAGCTGTGTCCTGTTCAATTAGTGCAGCCACTTGAACGAGTTAAACGGTGATTCTGGCTGGAATTCGATAAGGTAAACGCGTTTTCGAGTCGAAAGCGTTGATTCGTGGAATCAGTGTATCAAGTGGTGGCTCGTTTCTACCTATCGTTCCTAATTTCACGCGTTAATTAGCAACTCACGTGCAAATTGAACCCTTCGATCGATACACCGTGATTGCTTCAACACGTTGTATCTTGACTATTCCGGGGTTAACGGCTCGAATAACATCTCGTTTCTAGTTTAACCCATTAGCGCACACGTCTCGAATGTCCATGGTGAAAATTAACCTTCATTATCGACGACAGGGATCTGAAAGAGACATTGATGTTGGGGAATTTTGAGGATTTGGAAAATTTGGGGAATTTGAGAATTTGGGAAAGTGAGGGCAGGATAGAAATTGGGGAGGTTGAGGGAGTATGTAGTTTTGAAATTGGAAAGTTGGGAATTAGGAGATTTAGGAATTTGGAGATTTGGGAATTGGGAGATTTGGGAATTTAGAAATTTCAAGATTTGGAAATTTAGAGATTTAGGATTTTCAAGATTTGGGAATTTAGAGATTTAGGAATTTCGGAATTTGGACATTTGGATATTCGGAGATTTAGAGATTTGAAAATTCGAAAAATTTGAGACTTGGAGATTTCAACATTTGGGAATTTGGAGATTTAAGAATATGTAGAGATGTAGAGTATAGTAGTCTTATGTAGAGATTAGGAGACACGATTTTTGAGATATAAGAATTCGGAAGTATGGGAATTCAATAATACAATAACTTCAATATATGCCAATATTCAACTATTCAAAAATTAAAGAACATCGAAATCTAGGAATCCATAAATTTCCTAAAAGGGTAACCGTTCCATTTAGAACCCTCATAAAAACTCACATAAAGAAACAGAAAAACATTAATCTAAGTACAATCATAAATATTACAATTTCACAAATTTTAAATAAATTACACATTACAAATATTAAATAAAAAATTGCTAAAAAGAAACGAACCGGCATCAGAGCTCGCAGCGAAAGGAACTGCTGGCAGACGAATGGACACAATCAAATGGTACGTGGATTCGTTGATATGTTCTACTTAATGTCGAAATCTTATTATCGTACGGTCGCACCGTAAGAACGCCATGACAGGCCAAGTGCACCCGTGGTACGTTCCCGCCACGGTTTACATTTTTATCTTTTTTCCACGGATTTATACAGATGAAAAGGAAACTGTACTCTTTCTTACACGAACACTCATTCTTCAGCATTCGATAGCTTGGTGGCTCCGGGCTGCAGTCGGTTTGCCTCGTAATGCGAATAATTCTTTTGGTACTCGACGATTTCCTGCTTCCAGCTTGCAGGGGGTAACTCGATCGAAGATTGGAATCACCCTATGGGATTAGATCCTTCTCGGTTTTATTTTCGTATCCGACATCTTTGTGGTACGTTTTTGCCCATGGTGAAATTCTTTCGAAAGGGGAGCTTTAAACGATTAATAGGGCAGTTTATTTAGGGTAGAAAGAAAAGGGTTCAAGCTTATTAGCATGATGTAAATTAATTTCAGGTCCGTTTAAGGGTTTCGAGAAAAGCTTGCGATATTGCAATTGTGAAAGTTTAATTAAATTCGAATATAATGGAAGCGGTAAGTACAGAAGAGAAAGTTGTCGCTTCTCTTTGTATTTTTGATTGTATCATTTCAATTATTATTCCATTTTTAAAGCTGAAAATTACTGTCTTTGAATAAATATAATCTATGAGTGTATAATTATAAAACTAATTATACAAGGAAATTTTAAATGTGTGTACATGAAATTTGGGGTTAAAAGTAATTTTAGCAAACGAAATTTAATAATTGTTGTGTTACAAATTCTGTATGAGACGAAGGAAAAAGTAAATGTAGAAGTCGTTTTATTTTGACGAGTTGACCCCCGGAAAGCAGGAGAATCGTTCATACAGCTACCAGTTATACACATCGACGTTTTCTTGGCATCATACATTTACTCGCGTTAAGAATACGAATCGTACAAAACAACTATAAACGTCCACCCGTTGCTCCGTTCACCATAATGGACGTCCACCATGATCCTCCCTTCAAATCTCTCGTTCACCCAGAAAAGCTTCGACCACGATATACGACAAGTACCCGACGTGGACATGCGATTGCGATAATTTATCGATCGGCAACTCGCGTAAATATCGCAGGAAGCACATCCTGTTATCTAAAGTTTCGCCATCAGCTGTTGTTCCGAGCGAAGAGATTAACGCTGCGAACTCCTTAAAGTCGCTTTTCACAGACGTTACGAAACTTGGCTGCGTGATGCTGGAACTTCGCAAGCGCGCACTACCTTCGCGAACCTTTTCACGTTGTTGTTGTTGTTGTTAGCGGATGAAGGATCGGGCGCGATGAACGAGGAGCGAAAGTCGAAAAGGGAAGAGCCAACGGGCAGCGTACGGGTTGGGCAGTTAATTGATTAGCTTCTCCTAGTCGCCACAACACCTTCTCACCTTCTTTAAATAACACCTCTTTTCTTTTCGTTCGTTACTTAGCGTTAGGGTAGATAGTTTTAATCGGTTACTTTAGGCGCGTTGATTAGTTACGATCCCCCTCCCACTCCCTCCCTCTATCCTACTTGTTGCGTGTACTTTCCTGGAAAATCGCGCGGTGGATGGCTTCGAATCGCCCGGTTAAATATTACTTTCTTTCATTACCGGAGAGTCCATTTTCTCTCGAGCAACTCGGACCATCTTAATTCAAACCCGATCGACAAAAACACGGATCCAGCGTAAAAGGGTCTCGAGAGGCCCACGGAAGCTCGATCGGTTCTTTCTGGTCTATCCGGTTGATACCCCACACCTTCGCTCCCTCTTCGATCGCAGATTCAATGAAGGAAGACGCTGGTTACGGACCGGGTGGTGTGGGGTGGCAGGTCGGGGGCCTCCGTTGGGGCCCCCTCGTACCCCTATGCGCTCAAACCGAGCCGATGAATCTTCGCAGACAGGAAGTTGTGCAGAACAAATACGATCGGCTTCGGACAACTCTCCAGGTCCAACTCCTGCAACATCCACAGAAAACGCATCGTCTGTATTTTCAATTTTAATAAATTATACTACAGTTTACTGTAGAAGAGGTTCAGTAGAGGAAATAATTATTTGTCATTGATGTACGTTTTTGTGAGGCATTTTTCATTCGGACTTTGGAGGATTTTTCGCATAGTTAAACTTGCAGCTAGCTTAAAATGATTTCTGACATTCAACACTTTGCAATTATATATTTACTAATGCAATTATCTGTACGTATAATGCATACATATAATGTATGTATCTGCTAGTGCTGCTCTATACAATACATATAGTATATCCATATACTATACACATATGTATATCCTTTACGTACTCTTACGTCTTACATGTATGTATTATGTACGTATCCTTCAGACACATTGAACTACGTTTAGCTACGTGAATGAAGGTGTTACTTCACTACTATGAAGTTTGAATCTCTTAGCAAAGAACAATTTTTTCTATTAATTTTGTAAACTTGTTTAATATAAACTCTGTTGTATTTTTCTAGCAAATGAATGTTCAATACTATTGTATTTCACGTCATTTTACATAAAGTGGGTAAAAATGGTTAAAATACGTAAAGTACATATAAAATAGGAAAAATATTCGTTAGTCCGCGACATCTTAGGGAAATAATCTTAGCAGCGAATACAATCTAACTTAATTATTCAGACGGTTGGCGAATCTTCAAGGTTTATTCTTACTTCGATACTGGAAGTTTCCTGGAAAGCCAGGGCAAACCCGCAGAAGTTTGAGGCCAAGGGAGTTAAATCCGACCGATGTAAAATGAATGATAATCCTGGGGGAACAGAAGTTCGCGAGGAAGAATTCGTTAAGAAGTAATTATATCGCGAAGAAAGCGTTCGGCTAAGCTCAAGATCGATTTAATATCCCGAGATTCTTCGGATAATCCCGCGGCAATACCGGCCAAGGGAATATTTTCCGTTGAACCGATTGTTGTTTTTCCACGCAAAAAAGGGGACGGTATTTTTCAACGACCGTTATCGAACTGTTCCATATCGAACGAGTCGAGTCATCGCGCGCTTAATAAAAATTCCAAGGAGGAACGATCCCGAGGATTCTCCATTTGCAGCTTCGTTTCAGAAAGCTGCTTCGAGAGCGGAATAATTTTTCCATCGAGACGTCTGTCGTAGAGAAATTCAACCTCCTCGCCGTCTTGATGCTTTTCTCCTAACCCTCCCTTTTTGCTCGATTATGAATGACCATTGAACGGAACCGAACGACAGTGTTTGGCGAAGATGTAAAATACGTATTCCCGGTATCCTTGCAGCATCGAGGGTTCTTTCAACGTGACGAGCACAATGGTATTACCATTGCTATATAAGCCGCCTTTTTTATCGTCGTCTGTGTGTGCGTGCCTTCACGAAGATAATAATCTTGATAGTCTACGCGAAGTCAATTAAAATTCTCAATACTCCATGGAAATGGAAGCTCTTCACAATACTTGTTTTCGATGGGGCTATTAAAGTGTTTATCAAACGCGTCGTTTCCAGTTGCACATTTCTACTACTCTTCTTTTATTTTCGTATTCTATTTTTATTTCTATGTTTTCGTTATACCTATATCTTATGTATGTTATTATATTTTACATATGTTATTGTATTTTACATATGTTATTATATTTTAGGTATGTATACCTATGTTTTACACATGTGGACTCACGTTCACACATGTTACGATATTCGTAAAATTCTAATATTTTATGATGAGAGATTTTTGTTTTCCAAACTCGTGTTCCTCATACAAATTCCAAGAACTATTTTCTTCTTTTTTTATTTTATTTTTATGTTAAAATAATGAAGGTCCCAGGATTAACATACGAGAGAAATTTTTTAATTGCAAATTAACTCTTGGAATTTGTAAGAGATCAAAGTTTCATCTGCACAATTTTAAGGAAATAGGTTTTCCGGAATAGTAATTGACAATCGATCAAAGTATTTAAGTACTCACAATTTCGCCGTCCTCGCCACCGAAATCGAGCCACAGAAGACGCGCCCCGTCGTCCGCGGACATTTTCAATTTGTCGAAGGATTTTCTCCATAATGGGGTCGGGGGAGAACCTGGACTCACCCCGTTGCCACCCACACCCCTTGCTCCGGCTGCGAATAACGTGAAACCATCTTCGTGGTTGACGACCAACTGACATGCTTTACCTTGCCACGTACATCCTACAAGAAACACGTATCTTATATTATTCAGAAATAATCAGTTCAGTCACGTGTTAATCATGTGTTATATACTAATGTTTTTTATCGTACTACACTGAGGGTGAAACTATTTCTTTATTTTTATCTGTTTAAGTTTATCTATCTATATATTTCATATTCAGGGCTTTCCATTTAAATCAATGCCCTAATTTTCCCAGCATAATAACGAAGACCTTGAAATCACATTCACCTTGAAATTTTTTATTGTCATTTACTGTTTCGGATTTATACAAGATTCTATTAGATCTTGTCCATCTTTAAATCTTTGAAGACTTATTCTGTAAATTAAAATTTCCTCAGGGGTGAAAAATGTGAAGGGTTAAAATTGAACCAATGGGGTTAAAATGAAAGTAATTGGTCCACTTGGAGCATTTTCTAAAAAGGTATTAGTATAGTGAACAATGTAAATAGACGGTAGCAAACAGCTTTTGGCGTGAGCGAACTAAACGAGATACGAATTTAACACCTAGCGATATTTCTTGTCGACTTTCTGCTCGGCTAGAAATTCACGGTGTTTCATGATCGATGGGAGTTGAACGAAAAACGAGAAAAAGGGCACCAGAACCGACCCGGGCCGTGCATTAATCTCAATTTATTATTGCCGTTCGTCCGCGAACGATGAAAAGAAATTAAAATTCATCGAAGCGAACGGGCATGGGACGCCGTGGAACAACGAGCAGCTCAAAATATTCCGGGTGTTCCGGTTCCCTTTCCTGCAGGAACACGTATTTCATTCGCTATTTTTTCCTTCTTATTTTAGGCTCGAACGTGTGCATGTATGCACTATACTAGCAAATATAGCAAGGGTTAAATAGTGTTATATCATTTGAAAATTTAATAATTTATATTGTTCTACGTCACAATTGAACATTTACAGTAAAATGTATAATTAAAAGTAGAAACATAATTAAAATTAAAATACGAATGTTCATATCTGAACAGCATAGTATCTGAACACCACCAGATTGATATTGACATATTCATACCATTAATGTACGTAAGCATTGATGCTCTTCTGCTATTTGTAAAATACGTATAATTAGCAAAATGTATCGAAGATGTTCGGCTATTGTGCTGTTAAGTGGACAACTTCAAACTTGATGCACATGAGGGATTTTTCTGCTATCATCTGTCTTCATTGCTTTTGATTGAGAGGACGAAGATAATCACTAATCAATTTTGATCAAAAATTGCTCAATTGTATCAGGTCTGCAACAGTAAACTGTATCTTCAAATGTAGACTTGTGTGCTTGAATTATTGAGAATTTATTATTGAAGGAAATATCTGTTAAGTGGACAACGATCCTAACCTTAAACTGTGCTACATATATTTTATATAAATTGCACCCTTCATGTCTATTGTCAAATATCTTACACTATCAAAAATGACATTAAACTCATAAACTGAACAATGAAAGTTTTATAGCTTACATTTTTTATAAATTTTTTGAAGACTATCATTTAAAGAAATATCTTACCCTGTTAAGTTGTGCGACTTTAAACTGAACAAGGCAACAAATATTTAATACATGACATCTTCAAGATTATTATTGAAAAAATTAATAATAATCTGATACTGTCAAGTGAATAGCCTTAGTCAAGTGAACCTTGAACTATAAACTGAACAATGAAAGTCTTGAACAATAAATGTTTGACAGATGCACCCCGGAAGACTATTATCGAATTGAACGAAATTCGTCGACGTAGAAGTTTACTTACGAACAGTGTATTCCCGTAACGAATGAGCTGCCGCGTGACAGCCCTGAACGATTGCCCTGGCCCAAGCTGCTAAATCCCTTCGCGTCTCAGCGCGTAGATGGTGCGTCACGACGCCGTCGATCGTACCTACTCGTACTGCAAACGTCGCGGCGTGCTGCGTCGTTCCGCTACTGCTGCTCGCTGCCTCGTTCTGCCTCGCTGGTGACGATACCAATCTGTAACATAGACGATTCGATTTTGTATAAATTTTGACAAAGAGTTCTTCTGTTTAGCTAAAAATACTTGGGTGTATAATAATGTGTTTCTGAACGGAGCTGTACATGCTGCGGTCTAAGACGTCTCTCATCATCATACACGTGGTACAACATGAAAGAAGAAGACGAAGGAGTGGTAGAAGATGAAGTAAGCGAAGTAGGCAGATCAGGAATCGTACAGAAAACTCGTGTGCATGGGGTCTACAACGTCGTTACTCATCATCACATATCTGATGCGACATGAAAGAAGAAGGCGTAGGCAGATCAGGAATCGTATAGAAAAGAGCTCGTGTGCATCGGGTTCAGATCGCCAGTCACCATCAGATAACAGACATGTCATGAAAGAAGAAGACGAAGAAGACGAAAAAGACAAAGAAGACGAAGAAGATGTAGAAGATGAAGAAGACTGAACAGAACAAAAGGAGCAAGAAGACGAAAAAGGACAAGAGGACGAAGAAGACTAAAAAGAACAAAAAGCCATAGAAGAAGAATAATAAGCAGAGGAAACTTTGTAACCTATTAAAGAGCCATTTCGACCGCGTCGGTACCGTCAGTAAGGTATCGAGAAGCTATCAAAGAGGGATCGTGAAACAACAGTATCAAGCGACGTGGCTAAAAACCGCGAAGAGCGCAAAGGGTTAACTAAAGCAGGGAAGTTTTTGGCGACACGATGGTAGTATAAAGGTCCCCAAACATATATCGGGACAAAGGGTCCAAGTTGATCGTGGCGCACAATCAAGCAGCAGCAGCGTCACGTAGCGTGAATCGAACAGTCGTGGAGACAAGCACCCGTCGCAACAACGATCGACCGACGAAGCCGGCGAACAAAGAGACTCGGGTTGCGTGGCGTCGCGTCGGTAGGGTGGCTCGAAAAGCCATCGTGTCTGGCAACATCCATCGCTGGCGCAGCGACGCCGAAAGCCGCGGGCAAACCGTCCATAGGAGAGAGGGCGTACCGGCAGTCATTGGGGTGGTTCGAGGGTGGAAAGCCGCAGCTTTTGCATCGACGCGGTTCAAGTGGCCCCGTTCGACACGTATACCGCGTCAGCGTGTCGAGAATTCTCTCTTCGAAGGTAAATTACCTCGTCATGCGATCCGGCCTCGATCGTAAAAATCGCACGGCAAAGGGAGGGTGGCAAGGGGTTTGCCCTTTTTACAACCCCGTCCCGCGGCGACTCTGCAATCTGCCCGCTGACGAATGGTCCTGACGTACGCGCGAGATTTATAGATTTTTCGGAGGGACACCGAAAAAATACCCCCGGCCCAACGACGCTGGTAAAAGGAGAGAAAAAAAAATCACGCGAACGTAACGGCATAATGGGAAGCCTGGGAAAAATCGGCCATCCAGAGCAAGTCGAGTTTGACGACCGACCGGGATCATCCAGCTGAAGCCCCGTGAAATTTGCCCTCGGTGTGTTGCTCTGGGTCCGGTTTTATTCAGAGATCGTTTGCGGACCGTGCAAATTACGCGAATGGAAATTGTGCATCGATGGGTCCAATTTCACTCTTGTGCAATGGTTACGAGCATTCGCTCTTTTTCAAGTTTTCTTATCGACTCGTTGTCACGAAATATCGCTATTTTCTGCGTCATGTATAAGAACTTACCTTTTTCATACATCTTTATAGAAACTGGTCATTTGCACAGTCTGCATCGGAATGAGCATCGCAACGTCTTTCAAGCGAGAGTTGAATTATTTATTAGGGTATCTTTATGATACCTTTATTTTTAACATACATTTTATATGATTCGAGACAGAAAATGATTACTGATTTATGTCTCATTTTTCATTTATCTGTTGTATTTTTTATCTTGTACTTTTAGTGCTGCACAGTGATGTCAATATAGAGGTATATTTGCTTTATGATAAAAATAAATTTAAACATACATATATTTATATATACACGTATAGTGTTAACTAATCTGTGATTAATTTTATATGTACAGTATACATATAACATATCTTAATTTTGTTAACATTTAAACATTTTTTAATATTCATTTCGAAAGATGACCTTTTTTAAATAAAATGTTACATACAATGTATAGATGATGATGACAGTTTTACTTTAATATTCTTTGTCCTAAATGAACAAAATATAACAATAGTTAATTGCATGTAATATGTTCCTACAAAATTCATACTATTGTAATGAATAATTTTATACATTCTAACAATACTGCATTATTATTTGACTACTTCACAACCGATTATACTTCAACCATTTACTAAGTATACCCAACGTCAAGAAAGGCTCGAAACGCTTAAGTAACTCGTTCTCCCAGCAATGTTGCGAACGCGTCGGTTCACGCATTCCCGATTCGTCATCGCTCGTCAAACGATCGATCGAAATTGAAATACGAGATCAGCCAAGTACAATCGAAGGATCGTTATTATTCCCGGCTCGTTGAATCCATCGCGCAGTGATGCACCAAGCCTTAATGCGTTCTCTAGCTCTCTCTTCCTCGTAATTCTCTCACGAAGCACTCGCGTCTCTCGCGTCGTGGAAACTTTCACGTTTCAAGGCATTGACTATCGAAAGTGGAAAATGTTCCGGGGCCAGGGAAAAGCCGTCGATCCGCGGGGAACGCTCCGAGCTGCGATTGCACCCGGTGGAACTCATACGTTATTCGCCACACGATCCGTTCTTCTATGCAACGGGTGCTCGCGAATAATCCACCCGGTTTACAGCTCTGAATCTCTCACTTTGCTCCCTAGGAAATTTATCGCTACAATGGAAACCGAATACGTGTTCCCTCCTTTGTAAATGACGACACTGTCTCTTACTGTTCGGTGTCGATGCGCACGAACGACGTTTTATCCTGCATTTCTTCCATTTCGGTTAAAACCGTGAAGACAGATACATGAAGCTATAGCGAAAAGTTGTGTACATCGTGTGTTTAAATAGAGCAGTGTCGCTCTATTGTATCATTTTTGAAGAGTCAGAAAATTTGATAAATTGTACGCTTTCGTTATTTAACCACTTAAATAAAATGTCCGGAGTATTCGAGTATGATGTATTTATAGATGTATAGGTTCTAATGAGGAACTAATTGCGTTAGCTTCCCAAAAAGGAAAACGTTGAGGACGTAAGTCGGCCAGGTAATTTAAAATTACTAATAGACTATCTCTCAGGCCCTGAAGTACGAATGGCAGCAAAGGGTCGTATTTCACAACGTCCGCCGAAATAATAAGCTTTACCCCAACAAGAACAACGCGATGCACTTCATCATCAACATCCAGGGAATGAAGTCCACTAAGCAGTAAACCATCATCCAAACAATTAAACGAACGAGCAGACAAAGACGAGGAACAAGTGGAAGTCTCTTCAACCCCTATAATCGAGCGTCCACTCGGGGACAAAGAGGAATACGCGAGAGAGAAGGGAAAGAATAGGTCGCGAACGAAAAGCTAAGAAGGCGAAAGAGAAATGTACCGGTGAAAAAAGGAGGAAAAGGGTAAAAGGAACAGCAACGGACGGTAAATAAAGGCGTTAAACGAGAATGGATGTTCGTCCGAGGCCCGTAATCCCGGCCAAAAAAGGGAAGAGGTAAAAAGCCGTGGGTAGGAGCAAACTTTCTTCCAGCGGCCGTGGAAGAGATGTTTTGGTCGTAGCCGAATCACTTCCGGTTTGTCTCGCACTAAAACTTCCTTAAGTCGGTCATTTCGTAGCTCTACGGGCCCGATACCGGACCTCTTCGACCGGAAATAGCTTCCCTTTCTTCTCTATGTTTTATACTTTTCCAACTTCTTTTGGCTCCGATTCGTGACGCCAAATCAAGCTTGTATGTCTTCTGGCGCTGTTCGGACAAACTTTTCGAAAAGCTTCACGGTGTTCGATGTTCGAATAATGGGGCGGTAAGCGGTTTACGGGGAACTCGTTCTGAAAGATATTTTTCTCTATTCCAGTCTGTTTCTATTATTTATGTATTTCGCACGGTTGGATGCTTGCATAAGGGACACTTTTACGATACGATTTTAATCTTCAATTTTTAATTAGTATTACGGCATATTACTTATAACTCTTAATCACATTGGGGTACCAAAACAATTTAGCTTTAATTTTAGCCACTGTACTGAAAATCAATTTTACGGGGAGGTCGTTCTGAAAGATATTTTCTCCTATTCCAGTCTGTTTCTATTATTTATGTATTTCGCACGGTTGGATGCTTGCATAAGGGACACTTTTACGATACGATTTTAATCTTTATCTTTCAACTTTTAATTAGTATTACGGCATATTACTTATAATTCTTAATCACATTGGGGTACCAAAACAATTTAGCTTTAATTTTAGCCACTGTACTGAAAATCAATTTTACGGGGAGGTCGTTCTGAAAGATATTTTCTCCTATTCCAGTCTGTTTCTATTATTTATGTATTTCGCACGGTTGGATGCTTGCATAAGGGACACTTTTACGATACGATTTTAATCTTCATCTTTCAATTTTTAATTAGTATTACGGCATATTACTTATAACTCTTAATCACATTGGGGCACCAAAACAATTTAGCTTTAATTTTAGCCACTGTACTGAAAATCAATTTTACGGGGAACTCGTTCTGAAAGATATTTTCTCCTATTCCAGTCTGTTTCTATTATTTATGTATTTCGCGCGGTTGGATGCTTGTATAAGGGACACTTTTGCGATACGATTTTAATCTTCAATTTAATCATGAAGATTAACATTCATTTTAATCTTTCAATTTTAAATTAGTATTATATTATGTCACTTATAACCCTTAAACACATTGGGGTATCAAAATAATTTAGCTTTAATTTTAGCCACTGTGCTGAAAATCAATTTTTTGTAGCCTCGGATTTTTACTATTTTTTCAAACTGTTACGTCTCAAGAGTGTGCATCTAAGATTTTTGCTTTTTATATAAAAATTTTCAAACTTTTTAATTTTTCGGGGAAAATCATTTTTCAGTCTTTTCACGTTTCTGAAATTTTTCTTATTTAAAACTTTTAGAGATTGTTTATAATTTTTTTTAAATTAAAATAATGAGTTTCCTTATAATAAACATTTTTAGTTGGGCTCCTTAAGATTAACATCATGAAGTATAATTATTAATGTTAATAATCTCATTTTTTTCAAGATAAAATAATGAGCTCCTTTGTAATAAACCTTTTTAGTTGGGGTCTTAAGGATTAATATCATGAAATACAATTATTAATATTAATAATTAAATTTTTTTAAAGATAAAATAATGTGCTCCTTTGTAATAAACATTTTTAGTTAGGGTCTTAAACATTAATATCATGAAATATAATTATTAATGTTAATAATTAAATTTTTTCTAAGATAAAATAAAGAACTCCTTTGTAATAAACATTTTTAGTTAGGGTCCTAAGGATTAATATCATGAAATACAATTATTAATATTAATAATTAAATACCATTTATTAAATCTTGAAAACAACTGGTTAATAGAACCGTCAAGAATAAGGTAAATACGAAAAGAAACTTCCAATAATCAATAAAAGTCCGGATTATGCGATTGGTTGACGGAAAATTGAAATCACATTGAAATTTTACGTAGCGGCGTATGTCTTTATTAAAAATGAAAAACGTTCGAACAGGTACGTGTGCATATTTGATAAAAATGGGCACAGTGTCCTGTCGGTCGTTTTGTACATGGGAGAACCATGAAAAATGCATAAGGGTGGTCGCTGCATCGATTTTTCTAAAATCCTTTCGTTAATCACCCCCGTTTAGGTTATGTATTTAATAATAACAGGGCGGCGTAAAAGATTAAATACGCGAACTCGTGTTCTATAGGAACAATGTATACGAATACAGGGGAGAATGATGGATTAGTGCGGTAGAAATACTTGAAAACGGATAAAGGGTATTGTGAAGGATCGTGGGCGAAGGTATACCGTTCACCCTCCGGCGGGCAGAGTTCAAATCTCAATAATGGATACTTTACTTTTACAACGTATTTTCAGGGAATTTTATCGCTCGGAAAAAATAAAAGGAAAATCTCGGAAGTGTCGGAAAATATTTAACAACACATTCTATTCCATATGTAGGAGGCGGAATTTCCGTTAAAAAGCGAAAACCTGAACATCAAAACAAAACTGCGACAGTGTGTTTGAGATGGATTCGTGTTTTTCAAGTAAAGGAAAAACTGGCACGCGCAACAGGACAGAATGTAAATTTTCCCTGCAATACAATTTGCAAATATCGCGGGCGCAATATTAAGAACGTTAAAACAACAATCTACCAGGGAAAATTTCAAGGGAAAACTACGACGGGAAAGGACGGTCTCAAGTAATTCAATTTCCAACGGGGCTATCTATATGCAATCTTCTTCCATGGGGATAATTCGGTGTTAAAAACGTAGCATGGTAAATTCTGTCATTAAAACAGCGTAGGTAACGTTGTTAAACGTTCTAATTGGGTGCACAGCGCGTACATCGTTGAATCCAGCGCGTAACAAGTTGTTCGACTGTGCTAAGCGCGAAATAAAATTGCGGCCGTACGATGCGAAAGCCCTTTGAAATATATACCATGCGGTAGCCTGTGTGTTCCTATGGGTTTGTGTTAGAAGTGACATCGGAATTTGATACATCGATGATATCGATCATATGTCGCTGATACCTGAGTTAACTCGTATTTTACGAGTTATACTGATTTCTTACATAGGACCACATTTTTGCTGTAGGCAGATGGGTCATCTGACTTAAATTTCATCTGGCCCAAATTCAAGCTTGAATTCTTTTATAGTTGTCATTTCACTGTCATTAAATATCAGTTTCTTCACATGACATATGTGACACGATTTAGTTAAAAAAAATATTATTTGTTGCATTGAATGGTGAAATTACCTTTCAAATGTAAATGATTGAAACGTTGCTGATCGATCAGGAGTTAACTTCTGTTTGCACTTGAGTTAACTACACCAATTTTAAAAATCATCGCAAGAGTAATGTATAACATTTTGACATATGATGACCTGTATAACATAGATGACATATGGTGACATGTATTGAATGGTGAAATTACCTTTCGAATGTAAAGGGTTGAAACGTTGCTGATCGACTATGAGGTAATTTCTGTTTGCATTTGAGTTAACTACAGCAATTTTAAAAATCATCGCAAGAGTAATGTATAACATTTTGACATATGATGACCTGTATAACGTAGATGACATATGATGACACGTATTGAATGGTGAAATTACCTTTCGAATGTAAAGGGTTGAAACGTTGCTGATCGACTATGAGGTAATTTCTGTTTGCATTTGAGTTAACTACACCAATTTTAAAAATCATCGCAAGAGTAATGTATAACATTTTGACATATGATGACTTGTATAACATAGATGACATATGATGACATGTATTGAATGGTGAAATTACCTTTCAAATATAAAGGGTTGAAACGTTGCTGATCGACTATGAGGTAATTTCTGTTTGCATTTGAGTTAACTACAGCAATTTTAAAAATCATTGCAAGAGTAATGTATGACATTTAACATATGATGACATATAATATGATGATATGTATGACATATATGACATATTTCACACAATGTATAATACGTAGAATATTTGTAACGTAGGATACACGTACCACTTATGATATTTGTAACATATGTTGGATACTTGTGTCGTATGTAGAATTTTTGTAACACATGTAGGATATTTGTACCGCATGCGATGTAATAATGTAAAAGCTTTCAACATCGTGTTCACTCACTACATCATAAAAAATTGCTTTTCTAGATATTTTGTAACATTACATTTCAACCATGACAGATTGCGACAGTGAAGAATTTTTCGATTTATTTATTACGAAATAATAGTGACATGGTAGTTTTTGCGTAAAATTCCAGCTCAACTGTGTTAAAATATATATGGCTAGAAGAGCGTAACATGTAATAAATATGTCGAATTTCGGTACATGGAATAACTTTTATACTTAATTTCATTAATAAGTGTAATTGTATAATAAGAAAGTGAAAATATGAGGTTAAATAACTGTGTCAAGGGTGGTTCCCGAAATATAATCTGTAACCGCAGCAGCACGCTGTGCAATAACGGAAGCCGAAAGTTAATCAGGTTCAATTATCGGCCATAAAATTCTAGGGTCGATCCGACACACGAGCTCGTAATAAACGTTATTGAAACATTTACCGCGTTTAACCTCGAGTCCGCTCGAGAAGCAGTTTCAGAACGTCGCAACTCTCTTGTTTAATTTCATTAGCCAAATGCAGGCAAATAAAAGCGTAGAGCCACGTTCGAAGCTTGCGAGAGTCGTGAAAGCCCTGGTGCGCAGTGGAAAAAAGGAAATATAATCTGTGTTCACTTAAATGGCGGCGTTGCGCTGCGAAACATGGATACTGGAAAACAACCGGGACAAATAAAAATGGACGTTGACGCGGGCTTCGTGCAATTTCGTTATAATTAATCCAATATCTTTCGGCGCTTGCGGGTCAGCGAATGTTGTCGACGCGTGCTATTGTTAATATCACATTAAGTGCGAATATTAAACGAAAAATGGATAAATCTTGAATTGCGTGCGGCTACGGGTTAAATTAATCTTTTCAATAATTGTTTAGGTAATATTTAATTAAATTCTTTGCTATTTTGTACTATGCTATTTATACTAATTTTTATATTTTATGATTTGTGGTATGAAGAACAAAATATGGTACGAACATGCTGTCGGAATTTTCGTAGATTATTTTGAGTATATAAGGAGACTTTTTGCAGCCTCAAATTATGTGAAATATGAAAACCGATATCAGTACACACAAAAAAATATGTTGTACAATTCTTGTATTTATTTCAGACATACAAGTATTACAATTTCATAAATTTCTTGACTGTCACAAATTTCATAAATTTTATAGATTTCATAGATTTCATAGATTTCGTAGAAATCATAGATATCATGGATATCATGGCTTTCATAGATTTCATAGATTTTATAGATTTTATAGATTTTATAGATTTTATAGATTTTATAGATTTTATAGATTTTATAGATTTTATAGATTTTATAGATTTTATAAATTTTATAGATTTCATAAATTTTGTTGGGTTTTAATTGATAATATATCTATCTTTCACTTTTAATATAATTTTAGTATTGACGAATTACAAATGTACGTATGCCACGATGAGGACTCTCCATTTATTCTTTTGTCTCCCACTGCTGCCAACTCAAATATTATTTCGTACAAAAAACAATAGAATATAAATGGCGCGAATAATATTAAGCGCGACGCAAGTCTCCACAATTAATTCCCCACCTGCGTAGAGCCTTGCATTTTTCGCACTATATTTAATATAAACCTAGTTGATTACAACTCCAGACGAGTTTTGTTTTAAATTTATTTGATTTCAACAATTTTTAAATTTCATGAACTTTTTATGTTTTACAGATTTCATCAATTTCATCAATTCTAATCAATTTCATCAATTCTAATCAATTTCATCAATTCTAATTAATTTCATCAATTCTAATCAGCTTCATCAATTCTAATCAATTTCATCAATCCTAATCAATTTCATCAATTTCATCAATTCTAATCAATTCTAATCAATTTCATCAATTTGATCAAGTTCATAAATTTCAGAAACCTCATAAATTTAATGAATTTTTAAACTTTATGAACTTCATAAATTTCACAAGTTTCATGCTTTTAATGAACTTCATGAACTTCATAAACTTTATAAACTCTATAAATTTCATATATTTTATAAATTTCATAAATTCAGAAGTAATTTAAAATATTTTTCCTTTACCGCAGTTCCGATTTCTTGCCGTCCTAAAAATGTAGCAAAACCCGCAACGTCTTCATAAAATGAAAAGACAATATTTTCAAATGCACCTATCACGAGAAAGTATACAATCATTTTCGCGTCGGTATCAGCATCGAGGGCATAAAAGTTTCATTTTATTGTAGCCTGAAAAGATGATGCGGTAAGTAAATGACATAATATTTCCACGATCTTCGTCGCTGTCTAGTTTCCGGGCAAATGAAGTTATGGCGGTTAAAGCTGCGCGTCTGAATCGTATTTTCCGGTAAGGATGGAAGGAGAATTGCGGCGAACGATCGCATAAAAGCAGAGGAAACGGGCCGCGTGGAAATAAAGGAGGGAGAGTTCGCAGACGAAAATCGTGAACTCGCGGCGAATATTGGTTGTGGATCGCACGTGCGATAGGAAACTGTCGACGACACCTTCGATAATTAATGCCCGTCCCTCGTGGAGTTTAATTGATCCGGTTCACCGTTCGATTATCGAAACCCCATCTTTCACACCCCGTACTCAAGTCTGACCTATAGTAACTCGCATACCCTCCCTTCCTGCGTTTCTCTTCCGCTTCTTTTTCCTTCGCCCTTTCAATTCCTACCTTCATTGTTCCCTTATTTACAAAGTCTTTCGCCCTCCCGTCTCACCCTTTTTGCGCCATTTTCTCCCCAGTTTCATCGGGAAAGTCAATCAACGGAGATCCGTTCGACATCGAGGGCATTTAATTATGCAAAATGCTGTTGCACGAATTATGGCGGAAATGGAAGGTATGGAAAAGCACTTCTTGTAATTTTTATACCTACACGAGGTTCGATGTACAGTTTGAAATTAACGCAGGTGAAAAGTAGGTAAGGTAAGTTGCCCAATAGCTGACAGTTTAAGAGAAAGAATTCAAACAATTTAAATAAAAAAATATTTAAAATCAATAAAAACTGTCGCTAATATTTTATCAAAATTGATTGATCCTTTATCTTTAAATTGACGTAACCAAAAGCTATTTAAATTTTGTTAATGTTAAGAAAATTAAATAAACAAGGTTATGGCAATTACACCAATAACTGACATGGCCGAAATGTAGTATATCCAATATCTGACATCTAGATACTCCAATAGCTGACACTTTTATAAATGTAAACAGAAATTATTTATTTAAATACCAAAATTTATTTCCACAATAAAATAACAAAATATAACGTTAATTTATTCAAAATACATTGAAATTTGAACTTAAAGTTCCTCAGATCATGTAGAAGTATCACTTTCTATAATAAGTCGTTTGTATTTCTTTGCAGTTTTCTTTTTCTTATTCGGTTTTTCTGCTGCCTTCATTTAAAAAAAAAAACAGGAATACCATTTATTTGCAGGCCGATTATTAATAAAATTGTTAGGTTTATTTAAATTTTTCATCAACATTTCTACAGAGTCCAAAAGTTGACTCCAAAAGTTGTTGGTTGACCTCTTCAACCAATATCTGACACGGATGTCAGATATTGGTCGGCAGGCTTATGTTCGTATCCCAAAAACTGACACCCCTGACATCCATCAAATTAGACGGTTCATTTAAAGTCTTCAAAGAAAAAACAACACTATAATCTTTAATTAAAATAGGGAAATATAAGGTTGCTCTCAAAATAATTTAATAAAATAAATACAAAGCAAGATATCATGACGTGTTTCTAACCTTAAGTGATAGAAGAATCGAGCCACTAATGAAAATTACGTGCCGACTTGTAAACAATAATTGCAAAATTTGGATAAGTTCACGCATAACGATTCTCATAAATCAGAGATGACGTTGCATAATACACACTTCATTATACACACAATGAGAAACAGATATTATTTATAGAGACTTTATTAATTAATTACAAAGTTAAAAGTGTCAGTTATTGGTGGAGTGTCAGATATTGGGCAACTTATCTTAAATTAATTCTTTGTCTCAGTCAACATAGATTTCGAGCACTTCGAACTAATTCTTATGTGTATAGAGGGTGTCTCACAATTAGTGCAGGTCCTTGAAATGGGGGATAGCTGACGTGATTTTAAAAAAGATGTCTCTTTGCAAAAATGGAGTTTGAAGCTTCGTTTTTGAATTATTAAGGAAAAACGCGAAACAATCATAGCGTGAGGAATACGCATGCGTAGACGCGAGAACGACAGCTTCGAGCCTATCGGCTAAGCGCGCGTAATACTCGTGTTCTGATTGGTTCGCGTTTTTCCTTAATAATTCAAAAATGAAGCTTCAAATCCCATTTTTGCAAAGGGAAATCTTATTCAAAATTACGTCAGCTATAAATTTCTCTGAAAATTTAATTTCTCAATTAAAACTACAAGATATATCAATATAAGGAGAGTCTGCTCTATATCCGATTAGAACCTTCTAACTCCATTTCGTACCAATTAACATCACTATTAATTCCACTAATTATTCCATACTAAATATTAATGCATATAGAGTGCGAATAATGATGAATTTCATTTCAAACTAATTAATTCTGCTATTAATTAATCCACTTCAACTATTAATTCGTGTAGAACGTGAACAAGGATATCAAGAAAGATGAACGATAACCAAGTTAGAAAAAAGGCAAAACAAAGAAAGGGTAAGTGGATACGATAAAAATTGAGGATAGATAAAAGGACATTCGCTGAAGATGTCATTCATCTGCTTCGCCGCTGACAGCTGCGATAAAGCTTCTTTTACACCAAACTGTGTCACAGTCACTTAACTTAGCTCCATCAGGCTTGTGTCTTGAAAAGAATATCATAAAAAACTGAGATATGTCATTCAATCGTTGAGGGGGGATTCAATGCAAGATTTCATGGTAACTGAACCAAGTGTTTCAGATGGTATCAAATTTTGTACGGGTCTCATAAGTAGACTCATTGTCAGCGTGCAAATGCAAATATAAGGCCATTGGTGTATTCAGGTTGGTATTTTTGTATTTGTAGATTTGTAATAAGTCTATAAATAAATTGTGGAATTTTACATAGAGTTTCTAGGTTTAAAAAAGTTAGAATTTTCAGGTTGTTAAATTATTTAGGTTTGACATTTTCTAGTTCACAAATTTTTAAATCTTTAAATTTTCAAGGTTTTCAATTTAACAAAATTTCAAGTTAATAAAGTTTCCAAATTTTAAATGAGTCAAATTTCCAAATTTCTACAACCCCCAGTTTGTAGATTTCGCAATTTTCAAATTCCTAAATTCTTAAATTTTCAAATCTCCAAATTCTCAAAACCCAAAATTCTCAAACTCCCCAATTCACAACTCTTAATTCTCAAAACCCTAAATTCTCAAATCTCTTAATTCTCAAAATCCCAAATTCTCAAAACCCAAAATTCTCAAAATCCAAAATTCTCAAACTCCCCAATTCACAAATCTCTTAATTCTCGAAACCCCAAATTCTCAAATCTCTTAATTCTCAAAATCGCAGATTCTCAAATTCCAGAATCCTCAAATTTTCAAATTCCCAAACTTTTAAATTTCAAAATTCTCAAATTCCCACATTCTTAAATCTCCAAATTCTCAAATTCTCAAATTCTCAAATTCTCAAATTCTCAAATTCTCAAATTCTCAAATTCTCAAATTCTCAAATTCTCAAATTCTCAAATTCTCAAATTCTCAAATTCTCAAATTCTCAAATTCTCAAATTCTCAAATTCTCAAATTCTCAAATTCTCAAATTCTCAAATTCTCAAATTCTCAAATCCTCAAATCCCCAAATTCGCAAATTCCAGAATCCTCAAAACCGCAAATTCTCGAATCCCCAAATTCTCAAATTCCCAAATTTTCAAAACCCAAAATTCTCAAATCCCCAAATTCTCAAATCCCCAAATTTTCAAAAATCCCAGAATCTCTAAAACCCTAAATTTCCAAATTCCTAACATCCCAAACACCAGAACTTCAAAATTTTCAAATTCAAAAAAGTTCCACCTTTTTTCATATTCCCACGTCCTAAAAATCTCTAATTATGCAACTCTTAACACCTCACCTCCTGAAATCCCCAAATTCCCCACTCCAAAAATTGCAATTTCCCAAATTCCTTCCAAACAAAACTCGTAAAACGCAAAAGGTAATCGGTCCCTTCGCTCCGTTTCTCATCTTCGTAACGCGGACGCGTCGAATATCTGTACTGCAAATTTGTTCGAATCGTCGTGTCGTAAATCCATATCCGTCGTCAGGAGGGAGCAGGACGGCAACAGGAAGCGACAAACAGTAACGAGAAAAGTGACAGCGGTTCGAAAACTGCTGTTGAGCCGGTGTTAATCCGAATTGATGACCGTGTGGCCCGTACGAGCCGACTGATAATAAATAAAGTTGAATGGCGTAAAAAAATTTTTCGAAAGCCAGAGCTGGTCAACCTGTGGATACACGGAACTCGCTGCTGGCAATTCACGCGCGAAAACGAGGGATGAGCCTCTTAAAAGCGACGGACAAACCCTGTCCTGAACACGTTTCGTTATCGAGCAACGGAACCGCGAAAATTTCAACCGAAACCACTCGTTACATCGCAAAATTGGATTCTCTTTATCCCGTATTATCCCCGACGCGTGGATCGTCGCATTTTTGTTTCTCGAAACTATCGTTTTTCATCTGGCGGATTATTTGAAGGTAAACACCGTTAATACTGTTTGAAGCTTTCGAGTGTAAGCTGTATTTAGGAGAATAATGTTATTCAACGTTCTGACAGCGTGGAAGTGGCAACAGAGGCGTCGATTGCTTGAAAACTTCCAACTCTGTTTAAAAGGAGTTTATGATTGTAAACTTTCACCTGTTGAGTTAGGATTACCAGGATCGGACGCGTGAAAAAGATATTAAAACTCAGTGGAACGGTGAACCTGAACTCACGGGAATTGAAGAGCGATTACCTTTAATAATTCTGAATTTTTTTTAAAGAAAAAACAATTTGAATTCGTAGAAAAAATTATTCTATGCATCATTGCTATGTCTATATTTTACAAAAAAAGAAGCCATCAAGCCATTTTTTAACATCATCTCTGTTGAAGAAATAAAAAATGGCTAACTTGAAGTCGTCCGAACAAGAGCGTTTTGAAAGATATTGTCACAGAAATATAAAAACAGTTTAAACTGTGAATCTTTTATTACAGTCCAGCAGAAATAATTATTAATCAAAATAATAATAAGTATTTGAGTACACTTGGTAAGAAGTCGAGAAAAGAGAGTCGAAGCAACAAGATCTGCGAAAACAACAGACATCCGTGCCGTGAAATTGCGTTCGACACCGGCCATCTTTTTTTCCTCGGTTCCATAGGTCTCGTTCAATAAGAGGAAACGGAGGGAAGAAAAGGAGAGGGTTCCATTTGCGGATTTTCCATTCTGTCTGTCCTTGAGCCGTGCTTTCACCCTTTTCTTCCCGCGTGTCCTTTCCCTTTTTCCGGTGTTCCAACTCCGGTTGGCCTTTTTCCATCGACGCTCCTGGAGAAACGAGACGCCGGAAAAAGAGAAGTACGGTCAGCCAGAGAAATATTTCCAGGGGCTGGTAATTTATAGAATCGTTGCTGAAACGGCGGATCCGACGCCCGTTGGAACAGCTTAAAATCCGGTCGACGTAATTGGATGAAGCCAAAGACGTAACCTTTCGCGTGATTGTGAACTGTGAATCCTTCGTAATTCCACCTCCGTACTTCGGTTCGATTCTAAAAAGCTCCTTTGATTTTCGTCCGTCGCGAAGCCGTAAAGCTGCCTGTCCTTCCACGGGCTGAATCGTCTCCTTCCGATCCGCTGGATTGCTCTTAATTCTTTAGGAACAGAGATTTATCTGCGAGATTTATCCCCTTTTATTCGCCTGTGAAATTGATCCACTGTGCAACCTCCCTTTCTGCGACAATTTACCGACTGATAATATAAGGTGTATAAAGTAAGCGTTAAGATTCTTTGAATCGACGATTTACTGGAACCGAGACCTCGTATGACCTTAAAATTCAATGTCATAGGTTTCCATTATCGTATAATACTCGCTGAGAGGATAAGTCTCGGAGGAACTTGGGTCAATACTCGACCGTACTCTTTCTGTTATGCTCAAGTTTTCTTAACCGCTGCAGATTCAGTTAAATTAATTATTTGCGGAAAAAGCAAACGGAAGGAACTTCTGAGGACTCTTGAGACGATATAACAGATTAACAGATGAAATTGGAAGATTAAGTACTTTTGAACTTTCAAATCTGTATTGTGTCTGAACCTGAAATGTGGTCCTCATATGTGACCTCCACAAATTTAATTAAATTAATTATTTATAGGAAAGGAAGATGTGAGGATTCTTGAGGCGATATAACAAATTAACAGATGAAATTGGAAAATTAAGTACTTTTGAACTTTCAAATCTGTATTGTGTCTGAACCTGAAATGTGGTCCTCATATGTGACCTCCACAAATTTAATTAAATTAATTATTTATAGGAAAGGAAGATGTGAGGATTCTTGAGGCGATATAACAAATTAACAGATGAAATTGGAAAATTAAGTACTTTTGAACTTTCAAATCTGTATTGTGTCTGAACCTGAAATGTGGTCCTCATATGTGACCTCCACAAATTTAATTAAATTAATTATTTATAGGAAAGGAAGATGTGAGGATTCTTGAGGCGATATAACAAATTAACAGATGAAATTGGAAAATTAAGTACTTTTGAACTTTCAAATCTGTATTGTGTCTGAACCTGAAATGCGGTCCTCATATGTGACCTCCACAAATTTAATTAAATTAATTATTTATAGGAAAGGAAGATGTGAGGATTCTTGAGGCGATATAACAAATTAACAGATGAAATTGGAAAATTAAGTACTTTTGAACTTTCAAATCTGTATTGTGTCTGAACCTGAAATGTGGTCCTCATATGTGACCTCCACAAATTTAATTAAATTAATTATTTATAGGAAAGGAAGATGTGAGGATTCTTGAGGCGATATAACAGATTAACTGATGAAATTGGAAGATTAAGTACTTTCGAACTTTCAAATCTGTATTGTGTCTGAACCTGAAATGTGGTCCTCATATGTGGCCTCCACAAATTTAATTAAATTAATTATTTATAGGAAAGGAAGATGTGAGGATTCTTGAGGCGATATAACAAATTAACAGATGAAATTGGAAAATTAAGTACTTTTGAACTTTCAAATCTGTATTGTGTCTGAACCTGAAATGTGGTCCTCATACGTGACCTCCACAAATTTAATTAAATTAATTATTTATAGGAAAGGAAGATGTGAGGATTCTTGAGGCGATATAACAGATTAACTGATGAAATTGGAAGATTAAGTACTTTCGAACTTTCAAATCTGTATTGTGTCTGAACCTGAAATGTGGTCCTCATATGTGACCTCCACAAATTTAATTAAATTAATTATTTATAGGAAAGGAAGATGTGAGGATTCTTGAGGCGATATAACAAATTAACAGATGAAATTGGAAAATTAAGTACTTTTGAACTTTCAAATCTGTATTGTGTCTGAACCTGAAATGTGGTCCTCATATGTGACCTCCACAAATTTAATTAAATTAATTATTTATAGGAAAGGAAGATGTGAGGATTCTTGAGGCGATATAACAGATTAACTGATGAAATTGGAAGATTAAGTACTTTCGAACTTTCAAATCTGTATTGTGTCTGAACCTGAAATGTGGTCCTCATATGTGGCCTCCACAAATTTAATTAAATTAATTATTTATAGGAAAGGAAGATGTGAGGATTCTTGAGGCGATATAACAAATTAACAGATGAAATTGGAAAATTAAGTACTTTTGAACTTTCAAATCTGTATTGTGTCTGAACCTGAAATGTGGTCCTCATACGTGACCTCCACAAATTTAATTAAATTAATTATTTATAGGAAAGGAAGATGTGAGGATTCTTGAGGCGATATAACAGATTAACTGATGAAATTGGAAGATTAAGTACTTTCGAACTTTCAAATCTGTATTGTGTCTGAACCTGAAATGTGGTCCTCATATGTGACCTCCACAAATTTAATTAAATTAATTATTTATAGGAAAGGAAGATGTGAGGATTCTTGAGGCGATATAACAAATTAACAGATGAAATTGGAAAATTAAGTACTTTTGAACTTTCAAATCTGTATTGTGTCTGAACCTGAAATGTGGTCCTCATATGTGACCTCCACAAATTTAATTAAATTAATTATTTATAGGAAAGGAAGATGTGAGGATTCTTGAGGCGATATAACAGATTAACTGATGAAATTGGAAGATTAAGTACTTTCGAACTTTCAAATCTGTATTGTGTCTGAACCTGAAATGTGGTCCTCATATGTGGCCTCCACAAATTTAATTAAATTAATTATTTATAGGAAAGGAAGATGTGAGGATTCTTGAGGCGATATAACAAATTAACAGATGAAATTGGAAAATTAAGTACTTTTGAACTTTCAAATCTGTATTGTGTCTGAACCTGAAATGTGGTCCTCATACGTGACCTCCACAAATTTAATTAAATTAATTATTTATAGGAAAGGAAGATGTGAGGATTCTTGAGGCGATATAACAGATTAACTGATGAAATTGGAAGATTAAGTACTTTCGAACTTTCAAATCTGTATTGTGTCTGAACCTGAAATGTGGTCCTCATATGTGACCTCCACAAATTTAATTAAATTAATTATTTATAGGAAAGGAAGATGTGAGGATTCTTGAGGCGATATAACAAATTAACAGATGAAATTGGAAAATTAAGTACTTTTGAACTTTCAAATCTGTATTGTGTCTGAACCTGAAATGTGGTCCTCATATGTGACCTCCACAAATTTAATTAAATTAATTATTTATAGGAAAGGAAGATGTGAGGATTCTTGAGGCGATATAACAGATTAACTGATGAAATTGGAAGATTAAGTACTTTCGAACTTTCAAATCTGTATTGTGTCTGAACCTGAAATGTGGTCCTCATATGTGACCTCCACAAATTTAATTAAATTAATTATTTATAGGAAAGGAAGATGTGAGGATTCTTGAGGCGATATAACAAATTAACAGATGAAATTGGAAAATTAAGTACTTTTGAACTTTCAAATCTGTATTGTGTCTGAACCTGAAATGTGGTCCTCATATGTGACCTCCACAAATTTAATTAAATTAATTATTTATAGGAAAGGAAGATGTGAGGATTCTTGAGGCGATATAACAGATTAACTGATGAAATTGGAAGATTAAGTACTTTCGAACTTTCAAATCTGTATTGTGTCTGAACCTGAAATGTGGTCCTCATATGTGGCCTCCACAAATTTAATTAAATTAATTATTTATAGGAAAGGAAGATGTGAGGATTCTTGAGGCGATATAACAAATTAACAGATGAAATTGGAAAATTAAGTACTTTTGAACTTTCAAATCTGTATTGTGTCTGAACCTGAAATGTGGTCCTCATACGTGACCTCCACAAATTTAATTAAATTAATTATTTATAGGAAAGGAAGATGTGAGGATTCTTGAGGCGATATAACAGATTAACTGATGAAATTGGAAGATTAAGTACTTTCGAACTTTCAAATCTGTATTGTGTCTGAACCTGAAATGTGGTCCTCATATGTGACCTCCACAAATTTAATTAAATTAATTATTTATAGGAAAGGAAGATGTGAGGATTCTTGAGGCGATATAACAAATTAACAGATGAAATTGGAAAATTAAGTACTTTTGAACTTTCAAATCTGTATTGTGTCTGAACCTGAAATGTGGTCCTCATATGTGACCTCCACAAATTTAATTAAATTAATTATTTATAGGAAAGGAAGATGTGAGGATTCTTGAGGCGATATAACAGATTAACTGATGAAATTGGAAGATTAAGTACTTTCGAACTTTCAAATCTGTATTGTGTCTGAACCTGAAATGTGGTCCTCATATGTGGCCTCCACAAATTTAATTAAATTAATTATTTATAGGAAAGGAAGATGTGAGGATTCTTGAGGCGATATAACAAATTAACAGATGAAATTGGAAAATTAAGTACTTTTGAACTTTCAAATCTGTATTGTGTCTGAACCTGAAATGTGGTCCTCATATGTGACCTCCACAAATTTAATTAAATTAATTATTTATAGGAAAGGAAGATGTGAGGATTCTTGAGGCGATATAACAGATTAACTGATGAAATTGGAAGATTAAGTACTTTCGAACTTTCAAATCTGTATTGTGTCTGAACCTGAAATGTGGTCCTCATATGTGACCTCCACAAATTTAATTAAATTAATTATTTATAGGAAAGGAAGATGTGAGGATTCTTGAGGCGATATAACAAATTAACAGATGAAATTGGAAAATTAAGTACTTTTGAACTTTCAAATCTGTATTGTGTCTGAACCTGAAATGTGGTCCTCATATGTGACCTCCACAAATTTAATTAAATTAATTATTTATAGGAAAGGAAGATGTGAGGATTCTTGAGGCGATATAACAGATTAACTGATGAAATTGGAAGATTAAGTACTTTCGAACTTTCAAATCTGTATTGTGTCTGAACCTGAAATGTGGTCCTCATATGTGACCTCCACAAATTTAATTAAATTAATTATTTATAGGAAAGGAAGATGTGAGGATTCTTGAGGCGATATAACAAATTAACAGATGAAATTGGAAGATTAAGTACTTTTGAACTTTAAAATCTGAGTTGTCGTCTGAACTTAAATTGTGGCATTCATATGTGGCCTTCATTTAGTAACGTGAGTATATTCTTTGCTATCGGTGAAATTTTGTACATTTTTCTAGATTTTCTATATTTGCAAACGAACACGAAATTCCATGAAATTCAGAAATCGACACAGATACGGTAACTTGTGGCACAGTGTCATCAAATAGCATTAGACATTTGATGATTTGAAATTGGCTGTTTGATATGCAATAGGCAAACGAATCAATAATCATCGCAGGATTATTAATTAATTACAACCTGATAAGTGAATCAATTACCATTACAGTATTATTAATCAGTTCTCACTGAACATTAACGATATCGAAAAGCTTATTAACAGGTTGAGAGTGAAGGGTTAATGATTCTCTTATAAATGTGTTCCGATTGGAAAATCATTATCAACCATGTCAATTTCGAATTGTTTCAATCGTCAAAATAATATGAGCTCGATATTTCTTCGGTACAGTTCATTACATTTCACTACAATCCTGATAGACTCAATTTGTATCGATTCTCACGTAATATTCTGCTAAAATAGCGAAGTTTATAGAAGATTTTCGCGATGTAGGTTAATGCGGTCAATTTTTGCACTTTCAGCTCTTTGTTATATTTAATTTTAAAATAAATATTTTGCTGTAAAACTGTACACGTGTTACAGGACTTGAATTATTTTCTTATTTGAGGAGAATTTTAAGATTGTTGTGGTCGAATATTAGTAACATTCATTATATTAGGTATTCGCATACGGTTATGTTAAAAACAGGTACTGATGCCAACCCATGAATTGGCGCGAGTTAACATCTGTAGCGCCAGACGTGGCGCCATCTTTCTTAGAAATACACCTTATAAGAAAAAGACAAAGTTTCTATATTTTAAGATTTATAATAAACAAAAAATATTAATGATCGTGTAAATAGCTTTACGAAAAACGGTACAAAATCGATGTCTATCTCCGATATCCTGCCGGGGTTTAAAATTGTATTCAATGTTTGATCACATTTTGCCGAGCACTAGGTTTCTATTTAAATTCCAGCTTCTTTTGTTTCTCGTTTAATATCTGCCACTCTTCTATTCTACCCGTTCTCTCCGTGCAATTTCCACCTGATATTCGCAGTTTTATTTAAATTCCCTTCCCACCTGTTCCTCCCGACCCATTTTCCGTTCCTCCGTCCCTTGTATACGTATATGTCAAGGGAAAATCCCTTCGTATTCTGTTTTCCCACTTAGATTGTATCCAGAACACCGCGTTATCTAAACTATGCTCTGATTCTATTTCTGTTATCGACTACATCCACTTAACGAGCACAACCGAACCATGGGTTAACTTACTCGCGCCACGAGACTCTTTGCCTGTCAAATACAAATTTCCTGCGAGAGCGTGCACTAACATATATTACACACCGTTCTAACCCTCCGCGGAATGTAATTGTACTCTCGAAATTCGCAATCCTGTATGCTACGCCCTGGAATCATGGAACCCCGAATTCACGCGGTTGTTGCCGCTTATTCCAAGAAAATCATTTTTGGTGAATCGTGGAAATCACTGAATTAATCTTTCCTCTCAAAATAATTGGGAGAATGATTGAAAGATTATAATTTTTGAAATATAAATTTTTGAGATTATGGTTATATTGGGACTTCTGTAATTATTTGGAAATGCAATCTATGGAACTATGGGAATGCAATCACAAAAACTCAAAATCCACCTAACTAAATCTACTCAAAATGTTCTTAACTTAAATATTAAACTTAGATATACCGCTGCTATCAACTTAACCTTTTAAAACAGGAAATATTAATCATCATGCTTCCAAAAATTTGTACAGAATCACACTTATTAATTTAAACTCAAAAACTGAACCGTACCAGTTTACGAAATGAATGTCAAATGTTCCGTGCAGATTTGTTTCAATTAACCCCGTCCGCGAGAGGAGTATTCTCAACGAAGACAGATCAAAGATCGTGGATATTGCACGCGGATTTCATAAGGTTTAATCGGGAAACAAAAGGACAAGGGGGTAGTTAATGTTGAACGAGTTAAGGTCGTTTAATGCAACTACTTTTCCGTAGCCTTCCTCTGTTTCGTTTTCTCTTCGGCAACGAGCGAGAAGGAGGGATGATCGTTTGTTTGCTCCCGGAAGAAAGTTAACCGTGGCAGGAACGCGGATCAATTTTAAGCGGAAAGTTTACTTCATTCGACGGAAAAGCGCGACGTTCAAACGAAATTGGATTTTCATCACGAACAGAGGAAAGCCCGCTTAATTCGACCGTTTCTTTGTCTCCGTTTCGCTTCTGTCCGCGGAACGGTGTTATGAAACAATGGCGAGTTGAAATGTCGTCAAGAACGGGAGAAAAGGACTTCTTTACAGGTTGCTTGGTTAACCCTTTAACGAAGAGCATTTCAAACGGAAAAAATCTCAGCGTTCTCGGCTTTCTTTTGTTATGTGATTTTGCTGAAATCCCAAAAGCTTTTATTTTTTTTATGACAATACCGTGTTCACATTTTTTGCAAGTTATTTAGCGCAAGTTTTAGAAAATTAGGGGGTAGTTGTGTAAATTCTTTCTTTTCGATAAGGGTAGTTTTTATGTCAAAAGTGTTTCAGTAGAGTTTTGTAACAATTTCTTATTAATTTCTTATACTTCATATTTTGGCAGCTATTTTGTTGACGGTTTGCACACATAAAGGGATGAAGAGGTTGAAAAAAATGAATTCAATTTACTCTGATTTTTGGTCCACCGTATAATGTCTTGAAAATAATTATTAGTTACTAACAATAAGATAATTGTTACTTATCTGCAAAATAGCTATTATAAGATTATCTACATATAACAGTATTAATACTCCATACAAGTATAAGTATTGTTTATAAGATACTTTACTTATCACATTGCACAATTCTTATCCTATTAATAATTCCAAAGATAATCTTACAAATAATTTTACAGATAATCTGACAGATAATACTTATTATCTTTAAGATTATATTAAAATAGTTTCAAATTGTAAAGTCAGTATAATAAGTATTATTTGTAAGATACTTCACTTGTCACACTGTACAATATTTATCCCACAGAAAATCTTACAGATAGTGTTATTATCTTTGAGATAAAAATTATTTGAAACTGCAAGGAAAGTAAAATAAATATTATTTATAAGGTGCTTTATTTATCACGTTACATAATACTCATCTTGCAGGTACTAAGATAATATTTATCCTACAAACACTAAGATAATACTTATTTCACAGATAGATTACCTTTGATTACATTGAGCTCGTCTGAATCTTTAAGATAAGTATCCCTCATTTTCTTCATACGTTTCAGGATTTCCGGACCCCAGAGTGTATCAAAACCCCCAAATATTCGACCCTCTCATTCGACTTTGAAAGCTCGTTTATCGAGATAAAAGAGATCTCGTCCTTTGTCCTCCGTACCCTTATTAATCCACGTTCGATCCGCGAGCGTTGATCGAACGCAAGCAAGATATTCTGCCACGCAGTACGCGGCGATAAAAGCCGATCCGCGCTCGTCTCATCCCCTAAAATATAGCCGGGCCGTTTCGTCCTTTCTTCCCCTGTCTGGCGACACGACTCTTCTTCGAACGAGGTTAAACGCTCGTGATTTATGTAAGAAGCTCGCCGTGCTCGAATACATTTCGAAAGAGAGACAGGATGGGGTGGAGTCGGGGTAGGTCGAGTGACGGTACGTCAGGCAAAGATATGGGAATTTCGCGGCATTAGAGAGTGCCTGGTGGAGGTGACGTCTTCCTCTCTGACGTTCTCGCAATTTTCAACTCGCTACCGAGCGGATCTGTCGGGCGGTGAAGAATCGTCGGCTCAGAAATATTGTGTTACGCACGAAGGATACGACAGGCAGCGCGGTGCGATCCGAGTTCGGGGAAATAGGTGTCCACCTGCACCTACGTACTAACCTTTACAAAATGATTTTTTAGATATCCTCGGACGTGTTTCCGAGATGGCACAAAGCATTTCTTAATGGATCGCTTGATGTATGACTGCTAATCTTTCATTCTTCACCCTACATTTGTAGCAAACGTGTAAGCTGTTACGGTACACATCAATAACACGGATAATTCATTTTAGAGGAGGTCTGGACGAATTAGAGTAAGGTTTAAGAATTTAGAAATATAGGAATATGTAGGAAAGTAGAGAGCTATAAAAGTTTTATGACATTGTTACACAAGTCCAAACAGCTGTGACAAGGGTGTTTGAAGCGATTCTACAAAACGACGTAAAAAAATCTATGTTAACGTTGTATGATCGTAGCGGTGTATTGATGCGAAAAGGATTTTGAATAAAACAAATTAATTTTAGCAAAATAATTCTTTTCGTTTTATTTAAAAAGTTTCGTTATTTTTCTGACGTACTTTCATGACCATCAGACATTAACATCCACTGTTTTCATATCCCTTTTGCAATTATTGTCACATACACCAACGAATTTGCCCAATGCCTCTCCCCAAATATACCGAAACGAATTGGAGAGGTCAGCCGAGTAGAACGAAAAGCACTATCCAATCAAAACTGTAGAACGCTTCGTTCCTCTCGTAACAAGTAGAACGAACCCGTGCCTAGTCAGACAAGTTAAACAGTCCAGCTCAGCGGTACAATCACGCTAGTAGAATAGAATCGTGTCTACGCAGACAAGCATAGCACCGTTCTAACATTGTACAAACGGACAGGAATAATGGAAAACAAAGTCATTTGCACGACTTGTTTCCCATTTCAGCTTATCATTTCTGCAACAACTGCGATAAGCAAAGGGTACGTCTCAACGACTGGCCGTAATAGCGCTCTTTCGTTCGTTTGACGCGAAAGTCGTTACCGTACAGTATGAAACATTAACCCTTTGACGCCCGAATTATTTTCAGAGCGCAATTCTCCCGTTTAAGGAGAGGGAAGAATTATCCTAACAGTCGTCTTATCCGCCCGTATTCTTTGTCTGCCGACAGACGGGGGATTAGGAAATGTTTCTAAATTGCGCTCTATCTTTGCTCATAAAATACACGTAACGCCAGTAGAATTTTAATTGAAACGATCATTCTGCGAACATGATTTATTTCGCGAACTGTGACGCGAGCGTCACTTCTCGTTATAAGCTGATAATTAATCGCTCGAGTGGCAAGATTGATTCGGTTTTCTACGCTTGTGGAGATCAATTTTACGGGTAGATTCTACGGTTCAATTTAAAAGCGAAAAGATGGAATCGTGACGGGGGGCATTTGTTAGCTGGATGATAAAGGAAATCGTTATTTAAACGGCCGCACGATGTTTCTACGGTAATTAATAATCGAACAAGTTGCCAGAGCTTCGAGGGGTAATTTCGGTGATTACTTCGGCAACGATTACTGTCGAGGGCCTCTCGCGCGAACGTGATTCTGAAGTTTCCGTGGGCGTCGTGCTAAATCGTTAATTACGATCAGCGCGATTAATCACCCCATTGGCGACGACGGCAATTTAAACGACGCGGGGTAATACACCGGATGTAAACAAGATTTAAAGCTGAACCACTGTAAAACATCCTTATAATACCTTTTGTTCTAATCATTTTATCTTTACAATTTTATCTGTCAAAATTTCATCCGTCTCTTTTAATAATAATCCTTAAAATTTTTTATTGTTATTGATTTTTTGTGAATACATTCCTTGTGTATGTAGCGTTCCTTCAATTTTACGAGTGACGGTATATCGGATTTTAAGCTGCTCAGTTTACGTTGTAATCTGTTTATTTACGTCACTGGTTAATGAATTTATAAAACGATTAAATCGCGCCGAAATAGAGCTTTCAGTGCAGGATACACGATACGTATTTCATGAGGCGAGCTTTAAACATAGCTAATTCAACAGCACGGTAATTATAGCTTATCAGTGAGTCAGCTCCGAATGTTTTAACGAGTCAATCGTCCGTTTACATTATTATTAATTATGGACGGACAAAAATTTCGGTGCTTCGTATAGAAATTGTGATATCAATTATTTTCGCTGATAACATATTTAAATTTACAACTTTTCAAATTTTCCAAATTATATGAATTTCGCAAACTCTAAATTTTGCAAGTATCTACAAGTTTGAAATTTTTATAAAAGTAACAAAATTAAATTTACAGTTTTTACTTTTTAGCTGTAGAATGGCACGTAATATAATGTGTATCCAATTACGTTGCAATTATTGCAAACATTCAATGCAAATTTTTGTTATTAATTCCAAAGCAGGGTAATTAGAACGTTTCAGACGAATGTGGACACACTGATGAAGTTCTAAAACTCCAGATCCTCAAGATCACACACACACACATCTTCAGCACATATCCACTCACAGTCATTAAATATTATATTTTTTTGATATAACAAAAGTGAGTGTTATTTCACGGTCCCAATACGTCATCATTGGGTGGTCCTTCGAATCAACTACACAGACTTTAGACGGCACTTTGTGCACTAATCGGGGCTTGACCACAACTTAACAAAGTAATTCTCTAAAAGAGTCAATTAAACCACCGGCAAATGATCGTTTTTGTTACCCAATTTAACAGAAAATTAATTACTCCGAATGAGAATTAATTCGAGAATCCTTTCTGGAGATTTTATGGGAGGACATCGAACAAGATCGCTGTCTTCCCGATGTTTCTACCGCAGTCAGACCACCGTAGAATTAACCACAGTCCCGTGATGTCTAGGGGTTCCTTTGGCCCAGGTTGCATTAACTTTCCGGATTGCGAGCACCTTCTACGAGATCCAATTCCAGGGAATGCGGTCATTTTCGCATCTCTTTCCGTCCGGTTCTATCTTACGAACTGCTGCTCCTCTGACCGCGAACTTCGAGTCTCGTTACACGCTAGTCGAACCGAACAAACGAACCCGTTTTATTCCTCACCGGAAACATTACGATCTGGAATGTCTACCAGTGATTCGTGGATGCACGCGTTAATTACGGAGATCTATTAATTTACTCGTTGCTGGTTTTTAAATTAAAGCGATGTAATACACGTCGAAGTCGATTTTCATATTTATATCTGAAGTGGTTTTATGAATTGTGCGTCAAAGTGGAGGAATGACGAATTTTTAAGTTATCTTTCTTAAGTTCATGAATTCTCATGTCCCAAAATTTCTGGGTCCACAAACTCTAATCTTCACACTTCTAAAATCCACTAATTCTCATGTTCTCAAATATTTAGGTCCACAAACTCTAATCTTCACAACTTCTTAAATCCATTAAATTTCATGTTTCCAAATTTCAAGGTCCTCAAGTTTTCATAAGTTCAAATTCCTATCTCACCAAATCAACAACCCTGTATCTCTAGAGATGTGGATGCATCTCCAAATACATATACTCTCAAATTCACAAGATCTCAAATTCCTAGTCCTACAAATTCTCATATCCATCGTTAATCCCTCCACCCTTCTACATCCTCATAAATCTGAAAATTCCTACAAATCCGAACACCGAGCTCCCCAAATCTCATGGTTTCCAAATAGGCAACCAACCCCGAAAAAATCCCGAAATATGAAAAGTGAAGAGAATTTTCGAGCGAATTTGGTCTTGATTGTACTGTTCGATATCACACCGGCCTATGTGTCCGGCAGGTTGGCCAACAGGACGCGTGTTCACAGGTACGGCCAGGGGATTACCAATGAGGCACGTCGGATTACCGCAGTTAGCGGTGTTCGTTAGACCACTATTTTAATTAAGACTATTATACGCGTGCTCGAGTATTCGTATCGCGGCGTCGGGACGACCGTTACGTGAGCGGACCGCTAAAACGAGCCGCGACACCGCGTCGCGACGCTGATTCGTTTCGACTCGATCGACCTAACTTACCTATCGATTGCAATTATCGACGCGGCGCCACAATTAAAGTTAAACGTTCCACGATTCGAGGATAGAATTCAGAAGTTCCAGGCAACATCCTTTGCTTGTTGCGTTAATACTTCGCAAGGGATTTCCGAGAGATTATGTTTCGGGGTGGCGCAGGAGGGTGGCTTGTAAGTTGAAGTTAATGCGGCGGGCTTGCGAGCGGAATAATTGACGAGTTTATCGTTCGGGGTCAGTTTTTGCTCCGTTGCACCTAACCCCAGGAATTAGCAGTTTATAGGGGTTGCTATATCGAAACTGAACGAAACGTGGATGGACGGTGCACTCGAACAAGAAAGATTTATCGATAATCCGCGGATATAGTTTGGGGATGTTTTATGGAGGAAATCGTTTTCTATGTGACGAGTAATCCTTTCGGGTCTTGCGTGTGCTTTGATGTTTTTTCTCTTTGCTTTTAATTTAGAAACATTATAATATTAACAATTTTGAAAACATATAGTAATATGAATAATATAAAAAGCATATAATAATATGAACAATATCAAAAACATATAATAACATGAATAATACCAAAAATATACAATAACATGAATAATATAAACATCATATAATAATATGAGTAACATAAAAATCAAATAATAATATGAATAATATAAAAATCAAATAATAATATGAATAATATAAAAATCAAATAATAATACGAATAATATAAAATTCAAATAATAATATGAATAATATCAAAATCATATAATAATGTGAATAATATAAAAATCACGTAATAATATAAATAATATAAAAATCAAATAATAATATGAATAATATAAAAATCAAATAATAATACGAATAATATAAAATTCAAATAATAATATGAATAATATAAAAATCATATAAAAATATGAATAACATAAAAATCATGTAATAATAAGAATAATATCAAAATCATATAAAAATATGAATAACATAAAAATCATGTAATAATATGAATAATATCAAAATCGTATATTATTATAGTTACTTAACATAACGTAATATACATGCAATTGATTTACACATATAATATATGTAATATCAAAAACATGTAATAATATTCTAATTACGTAATATACCTCAATATTCGTGCAACTGTTTTATACAACACATGTAACTTTAAGCATGTACATGTATACATGTATGTAACATACATTCGTATAATATATGTGCAATTGCTTTATACAATACATATAACTTTAAGCATATGTATGTATACATGTATGTAACATATGTTCGTATAATAAATGTGCAACTGCTTTATACATACATATATACATACATATATGTCACATATATTCATATAATGTATGTAACTATAGATTGACGTTTGATTTCAACTCCTCAAGTGAAGAATAACCTTTCATATTGCATGGAGTAATTTTTTTGAAACTTCGTATTCATACGCATTTTGCTGATCAGTTAAATATTATCAGTTAAAATACGTGTATACAAATGTATGAGAATTACAAAACTGCTAAGCTTCTCCAAGAGTAATTAACACTTTGGTAAATGTTTTTAGAAATAAAAGAAATTACCTGGTCGCAATCAAAGGACACGTGATACTCGGCGAGGCCCAAGCTTCAGGACTCCATGGTGCGCACTCGTAGAGCCTCAGTTCTCTCCCGGAAACCGCACCGAAAACGCTGCGCCATCCTCCGGTGCAACCACCTCCTAAGCCGAATCCGCTTCCGGCTCCTCGCGATGTACTCGCGCTGCTACCCGCACCGTCCTCGCTGCTCTCGCTGCTGGCACGTCCGTTCTGTGGACAGATCGCGTGGCGCGCTCGTAAATCTTGCTTGGTGATGTTCTAACAAAAGTGAGGGGTGAAATGGTGCATGCGGAACGACTGATCGCACCGGAAATCGTGATCCGGCACGATTCACGCCCGTCGGAAATGCTTCTTTCGGGAACACGGAGGAGGCGAGGCAAGCGTGTGGCAGGGAAATTATGCGCGACACCTGCTCGTGCACGATAACGACGCGCGCCAGGAATTTGCGATTTCGTTCGACTCTCTCTCCGCTTGTTAAGCACGCTTGGATTCTCGGATTTTACCTTCGCGTCAAAATATTACGTATCGACTCGGATGAAGATCCATTTGTATCCATTAATATTGGAACCAACGGTTGCACGTTACGCTGCAACCGGTAAATGCATACTAACCCTGGAACTAGGCAGAGTTAAAAAGCTGAAATTGAATGCACGCTTTTACGTTGGAAGAGAACACTTAAATAAGTGAGGCGGTTGGCTCTTTTTGTTGTACTTTAAACTTGTACTTTGGGAACTGAAAGGTAGTCGGATCACCTGTCCTAGATCACATATGAACCGAGTAGCTGTTTTTGGAAAGCAGTTCAAGAAAAGGCATTTGGTTGTCATTCCTCGTTAGTAGCACGTAGCTTAAATCTACAATAAGCTTATATTGCTTATATCTGTTTATGCATACAAGAAGAATATCTATATATACTGAACTACTCCAGACTTTTATTTGAGAGGCCTCTATATTTCAGTTTATAGTACTGCATCAGTTATTGTACACCTGTTTTTTGTTTCAACAAGTCGTGACTGATATTAAGTATAATTAAGTATTAAGATTGAAAGTATAGAAACAAATGACTGTGGTATAAAATGTGGAACATGGAACCAATCAGTTTGACTGGTTAATAATTTTAATGCTAACTTGAAACGAGTAAATAGTATCAACTAACATATATAATCATTCTCTGACTCTACAAAGACATTTGTGAGAAAATATTTGACATTTCGGCAAACGAACAGCAATCTAAAGTTTGTAACATAAAATGTAGAACCTAGAATCAGTTATCTGGACTGATTGGTAGTTGTAGTACTAACAGCGATTTATTGCAATTTAATTTCATTAGGTTGCCATTGTTACCAATCATAGCACAAGTTCTACGCCTAACAGTTAAGCTGATTGAAGTTTATTTTCGTTACTCTTCAAAAGTACTCAAAATCAGAAGAGTGTGATAGGGTTACACGATCTCTAACTAAAAATTAGCGACTGAACAGGGTAAAAACTCTCGTAATACTGAATGCAGTAGAGTTTAAATGCAAACATGGTTGAAGCGTTCAGAAAAACACGATGGTCGTTGAACAATGTGTTCCGTTGTTAATTGCGGCCGAAGCGTTCGAAGTATATATGATTATACAAATTTCTCCTCCGTCCCAGCAGTACCATAACATCGGTCGTTTCGAGTACACCGTATCGCATTATTTAGCGACCACCGCATTATAACTCGAAAGAAAAGAGCGCGTAAAAGGGGATGGAAGGAAAGCGTGGAATGGACACGGTGTCCAGTGGCACGTGAACCATCGCGACGTAAACACGCGGCGTTTTCAACGGTATGTCAATATTCGACAGTTCAATTAATCCTCGATGTATCATCCCTGTGGGAAACAGATGGGGTACATTGTACGTCCTCCATCTACCGGATGCATTCCGACCGTGGCGAAAACCACGAACGCGATACGTACAACACAGTTACAAAGCCGTATCCGGTGCAGGGCCACGCTCCTCTCTTCACTCGATATTGTCTCCGTTCGGGTATAAGTGCCACGGGAAAATGCGCTTGACACTTATGAGGCTACATTTCCTCGCTGGGACTTCCTCCTACCGGCTTTTCCCCGTTTTTCCACGGTTATTCTCTCTCTTCCCTGCCGTCTCGTTCTTGTCTGCGAACGGCGCATGTTTGGAATGCGACGCCGCCAACAGAAACTGCTTACGCTTCCGTCCACCGTGTTGTTTTCGCTCGTCGATAACGCGACGGAAATTCTCGAATTCTGCGTCGCCCTTTTGTTCGCCGAACTTCTATCCAGCGACACGTTGTCGGCACGAATTTTATATACAAACACGCGTTCGTGTGCACGCCAAACGTAGCGAACAATTGTACCTCTCTGCCACGTCCGCAAAAATTTTCTTCTCAGTAAATATTAGTTTTCGTTAAAATTAGTGGATCTTGGGAAAGCGAATATAAACGAGGGTCATTGTTTGGGCGTTTGCATGAAAGGATGGTTAGAGCATCATGGATTTGATGGATCGACTGTTCTATACACTTATTTAGGGTATTTAGCGTCATATTTCGAAATATACTAAATCTATATTTAATAATTAAATCTATATTTAGTCTTATATTTGATCCTGTATGTAGTCTTGTATTTAGTCCTACATTTAGCTCTACATTTAATCCCATATTTACTGTGTTTAATCCTGTATTTAGTCCTACGTTTAGTCTTATATCTAGACCTGCGTTTACTCCTACATTTAGTTCTACATTTATCCCTACATTTACTTCTACATTCACTCTCACATTTTCTACAATATTCAGTTATAAATTTAATCCAACATTAATAAACACGTTACAGTCACATTTCTACGACCGCTTTTTACTTTCAGCACACTTTTCAATTCTTCCGAGTCCCTAAAATAAAATCGGTGTATTATTTTTCTACCCGTTTTCGTTACGTACAAATACTTCCTTTCGACGAAAACGAAAAGGGTGTAGAAGGATGAGTGGCTTTGAACCGATTTTACCACGTAATGCATCGTTCTATAGCTTATCAAAAAATAACATCGTGTTGAAACCCTGCAGCTCAACCGGGAGGGAAGTTACGGCGAAATTCGCAGTATCGAGTTTCGTCCTGTTTTGTGACATGCAAAAATTTCAAAAATATATCGCAAACATGTTGGGATACGTCAGTGAATTTTTGGAGATTTTTTAATTCGTGAGTGTTAAAATTAAATGAAATACAGATTTCGTAGAGAAAATACACTTCTTCCGAGATATTCGCACGATTTATGATTTTTTTGGAGTTCAAGTTTGTTACAGGTGACAAAACATTTCAAGAAAATACAGTGAAAATTGTAAGAATTAAATGAACGTATGTTCGATTCTGTTTTTGTAATTTAGTATACACGATCAACTTTGAGTAATAAAATAAAATAGAATAAACATCGAATAATTAAATTGGTTTCCCAACGTTTTTCATCGACATGCTCTTTCTGTATTTTTGTGAGAACGGCGTTAATTATCGGCTGTAATCTTTTTACATTTCGACATTTTTCATCGAAACAAAGGCTGTTACATTCGGGCGCGTCTCCGGATGCAAAGGAACGATACAACGGCAGATCGTTGCCCAACTGTCGATTATTACAGCCGCAACGAAACGTACTACAAAAGGCACGTCCAATTTGTTGGTCTTGCAGTCGAGTAATAGCAATTAGCCACGTCGTGAAACGTCAATGTTCCGCAAACCATAGAAAATCCTTTTTCTGTTGCTTCCCTTTGATTTTTTGTTCTTCGTTTTCCGCGCTGGATATTCGATCTTTTTCACTGCACATCTAACTCGACGCTATCACAGAATGCATTCTGTGATCTGACTCGTTTGCGGAATATTTGCGAATCAACGATGAATTTAGACAAAAATCTCTCGCCAAACATTTCAATATTCGTATGTTAATAATGATTGATCGATTTACCGGCATTGTTCGAACAAATTCATTGCTTTAATATCTTTTATCACGTAATTACGATATTTTTGATCCCGCACGTCACAATATATATGGTTCTGTTAACGTGAAAATTTTCCTCCTGTAATCGAAGCATAATAGCGCGCCGAATAATTACAGAAACAACTTCAATTATCCGTAACAAATGAAATTACCGGTATAGAGTCTTTCTTCGTTAAATCGTCAATTGAAACGGCCAATCATCTTCCGTTAATACCTCGAAACAATTTCTATTCCACGAGAAAATCGGCTTATCGCGAATCGGCTTTGGACATCGATTCGCCGTCCTCGTTCTCCGAATGTCAGTCTCCATTTTACTTCGGAAACGTTAATTATGAAACGCGTAAAATACGCGTAATAATTCAGCGATCAATAAGACAATTTACGCGCGATGAAAATTACATGGTTTACAGAGTGCAGCCTATAAAGTATGGCCAGGATAATAGGATTGCATTTTGTACGCTCCATTCTGGAATTATTCATAAGCGGATACATCGCTGGACGAAGGTTGAACGCGAACAAAGATCCGTAGAGGGCTCCTCTCTCTTCCAGACTGTTTTCTACCCCGAGGACAAAGAACTCATTAACGGACCGATAAAAATTTCAACTTGGTTTTCAAGTTCTTTCGATTCGAGTCGAGTTTCTTGGCTCTTTACGAGAAAGTTTACTCGATAACCGACACCGTTTTATCGACGAAATTTTCTACTTATTCGATTAATTTCGAGCACGTATAAGATTTAAAATTACGTTGCGTAAATACGCCTCTCGTATTTTCAATCTGGTAAGAGATTCTCGGTATTAATATACTTATTCACTGTCAGAGAAGGATAAATTGTGTATAAAAAAATTTATGTATTAACTGAATATTTTTCTTTTAATTTGTTTAAATACTAGGAATAGGTGTATTCAAAGAATATTGGCTATAAGTTTTAGTCGAAATTTCAGACTGATCAATATAAAGGGGTTAGTATATTTATGTAATGTACAGAAATTAATTCCTATTTAAATCAACTCTTGTATTAATACATCAAATTTCCTGTACATGATTCTTTATACATTAAGAAATAGTATTTAAAGAATATTGGTTAGGTTAGGTTAAGATTGGTCATAATTTTTAATTATATTTTACATTGGTCATATTTCTATTTTTTAAGTCGAAAGCTTATTTTTCATATTTTCGTGCATTTAAGCTTGAAAATTGCCTTTCCTAAAAATTACCTAAATATATGTTAAATTCTTTATATGATAATTTGTGTACACACTACGAATTAGTACATAAAAAATATGAACTTATAGGTTTTAGTAGAAACAGAATTAATGAAAACAAAAGGGGTAGTATATTAACGTAACGCACAGCGTACGTTTATCGGTGACGCGATAGATTATTATTAAATTAGCGCAGATTTTTAGCGAAGAATGATGCGTCGTATCGCAAACGTTCTATTGTCATCCGTCGACACCGTAGCACTCGTTCGAATCGATCGACTGTGTTCGCTCAATGAACCGTATTCATCGTGATTCGCGGTTTCCACAGCATCTCGTTATTATCAGCCTGGTAACGCGTTACAAAATCAACGATGGTGAGTGCTTTCGTTGAATAGAAAAAAACTGTCGACAGATTTCAATGAACGGAACGTGATTGACGATTCATTAATTCAGTTAATCTTTGGTTAATCTTAATTTATTTTGTGTCAATCTTCTAATGTTAAGTTTACGGGCTGCATTACGATAACGCACCTTGGATTCATTTTAAGTTACAGAAATTAGGACGCTGTCGAAATTAATTTTTAGCAAGAAGAATTATTGTATGTTTCTACTTTCACAGAAATAAATTCCCTCTTCATCCTTCGTGTATTAGATGCTTTATCCTTCATCCCTTACATATTTATCGTTGCACCTTATTTTTTCTTGTCGAAATATATGTTAAAATTTGTCAAGCATTATACGTTTATTCTTCATTCCTTATAATGCTTTATGGTTTACCCCTTATATGTGTATTTATAGTTACACTTCACTTTTAATATAAATGTACCTACACATGTGACATAAGATGTTCTTGTCCACATGTATGTAAACTTCTATCACGACAAATTACACGTTTACTCTTCATCCCTTATAATACTTCATGCTTCACGCCTCATATATTTGTACTTACACTTCATATTTAATGTAAAAGTACCTTTACATATGACATAAGATGCTCTTGTCGACATGTATGTAAATTTCTGTGTAGACTAATTACACGTTTACTCTTCATCCCTTATAATGCTTCATACTTCACCCTTTATATGTATATTTATAATTACACTTCATGTTTAATCTAAAAGTATCTACACGTTTGACGTAAGATGTCGAAACGTACGTAAACTTCAATCAAGACGAATTATACATGTATTAACTCTTCATTCCGTATATGTTATATGCTTCACGCTTCCCCCTTATATATTCCTCGTTGTACTTTAAAAGTACCTATGCCGCAAATATACGGTGCTTTTCTCAAATTTAAGAATAATTCTATAAATATGATATTTCACCTCCTATTTGTTTATCGTTTTTGATCTAATTGTAAGACATTAAACGCCCCTAGCGTTAAAAAGAATTTCAGGAAACACGCGACTTGTCGAGTTCATTGTTCGCGCGAACGAACATACCGTTAATTGTACTCGAAAGTAATTGCTGTTCACGAGGGGTCAAGAAGATGCACCGTCGAAAGCTTCGACGGTGATGCATTGTGCTCCGAAACACAATACGTTCGTTTTCGCCGTTTTCCTTTTTTTTCGCGAAGAAAAAACACGACGGAACTACGTACAGTTTGCTGGACGACTGCCAGCCGAAAGGAAGTCTCGAGCTCGAGGGGTTAATTGGCTTAATTTTCTTGAAGGACGAGGAACCTTCCGGCGCACGGTGCCCGTTTCCTGCCTACTTCTTTCTTCCAACGAAAACGTTATTTCCTTCGGTTGAAAGCTGCTTCTTTCTTGATCGATGCGCAACGCCACTACACTGTCTTTTAGACGCCGCTTAATAATTTATTTTCGTCAACTTATGGGAAATCTTGGGAAGGACAGTCAAGCTGCTGAAGCTTAGTATCTTCTGTTAATGATTTAGGGTAGTTGAGGGTTGATAGACACAAGGTCGTAATTGTACAAGCATGCAATTCGTGTTGTGTTCGTTGACTAAACAGAAATCATACAAATTAGAGCGGTATGCAATATGTGATAAAAAAGAAAAAATTTCTTAGTATGCTACATTTTTTATAATTGTAAACAAAAATCTTGAAATGAATTTTAATAGAGCTATCCAACTGTAATGGTGATCAGTCCCAATTAATTTACAAATTTTCTTTCACTAATTTTTCAAACAATTCAATCTATTTCAGCACGGCGATCCCACAAACATCACCTTTAACAAAATGGAGATAATTAACAAGGATTCGCGATAAAAGTCCTTGTAACGGTATAGCGAAGCGTTACGCGATTCCATGAATACCTTAGGCTACTTCCTCTATTCGATGGGGATAACCAGTTCCCCCATGACACCGCGTTTTAAAAGGGTTAATAAAATTTCCCAAGTAATATGCATAGTTCCGTAGGTAACTTGAAATAGTTGGTCGGTGGAACGAGCAAGCTGACGCTCGTACGGGTCGTTCGAGCAACCGGTCGCTTCTTTTTTTTTCCTCGCTACTACCCTAGAGTTTGTTCGAAACTTCGTTTACCCTCGCTTAGGGAAAGTTAGGGGAAAAAACGGCTTCCTGCTAAGCAGACGCCCGGTAGCTCGATTCTGGATTCTGTGACACGCTTTAACAGACGCCCGGAAGGTTAACGAAATCATCGTGCTACTTGGGTACCGATATGAATCTAATTTCGTTGTTCCGTCAACGTGTTAACCCGACTTCTTTTTTATGTAACGGTAGGGGGGTTGTCTTGTTTTGGTTGATATTTGTGAGGTTATTTGTTTTTTGGGTTGGGGGAAATTTTGGGTTTTGCGAAAATGAGAAGTTGGGAAATTTAAGAGGAAGAATATGGGAATTTGATATATGAGAATTTAGGAATATAAGAAGTTGAGATATGATAATTCGAGAGATGAAAATTTGATATATGAGAATTTAGGAATATGAGAAGTTGAGATATGACAATTCGAGATGTGAAAATTTGATTGATGAGAATTTAGGAATATAAGAAGTTGAGATATGATAATTCGAGACATGAAAATTTGATATATGAGAATTTAGGAATATGAGAAATTGAGATATGACAATTTGAGACGTGAGAATTTGATATATGAAAATTTAGGAATATGTGAAGTTGAGATATGATAGTTTGAGACGTCAGAATTTGATGTATGAAAATTTAGAAATATGAGAACTTGTAATATGATAATTCAAGACGTAAGAATGAGGACTTTGAAATTTGAGAAGTTGAGACATGATAATTTGAGACACCAAATTCGAGACATCAGAATTTGATATATGAGATCTTGAGAATTTGAGAATTTGATATATGAGAAGTTGAGATACTAGATCTTGGAACTTTAAGAAGTTGAGATATAAGAATTTGAGATACTAGATCTTGGAAATTTAAGAAATTGAGATATAAGAACTTGGGAATTTAAGAATTTGAGACATGAGGATTTGATATATGAGAACTTGGGAATTTGAGAATTTGATATATGAAAATTCGACGTATGAAAACTTGGCAACTTGAGAATTTCAGACATGAAGATTGATATATGAGAACCGGGAAATTTGAGAATTTGATATATGTGATCTCGGAAATTTGAGAATTTGATATACATATATGAAGTTAAGATATAAGAACTTGGGAATTTAAGAAGTTGAGATATGATAATTCGAGACGTGAAAATTTAGGAAATTGGAATTTTTTACATGCTTGATAGTTTGGATACTTGATAATTGAAGTTTGAAAAATTAGTAAATAAAAACTTGAGAATATAAATTTATAAATTTGAGAAAAATTCAGAAAATTTGAAAATTTCTAAATTTAAAAATTTATAAGCTTAAAAATACAAAAATTATAAAATTTATAAATTCCGATACTTATGAACTAGTAAATCTATAAATCCAAACATGTAAGAATTTATAAACTCCTCAATTTCTAAATTTCCAAACTTGAATTACAAAATAAAAAATTTAAAAAATTGTAAATTTCGAGGTTCTAAAACTTGAATCACTTCGTGACATAAACACGATAGGACAAGTATCAAATATAGGTACACCCTTCAAATATCTTGAGTAATTTACGCGCATATCAAAAATATAATCCGGAATACGAAAGTCGTATACTTCCAGCCGTCAATGTACATTTCCAACAGAAATTTATCGAGTGTTCTTAAGAATATCGAAGAAACACATTCGACGTGTCTGACATAAACAAGACCCGAAAACTTCGGTCCATTTCATTTTTTGCCAGAACGTAGCAGACACGAAAAACTTTGCTTTTCAGATTAAAAAACTCCGCATCAAACAGGATCGAGAGGGAGTAAAATACGCTCCACCGTGAAGTACAGTCGAACGTATGTTCGACGAATTACCATAAAGTAGAGATTCGAGTTTTGAATCGTTCATCGAGAAACGTTTCTTGTATTCGGGAAATCCATTACAAAATAATTGAATGTCTCCGCGGATTGGGTAAACATTTACCGATATAATTCGCGTATAAGAACGTTTAATTAAAATCAGAAACGTCCCTGTCTGAAATGTTTGCCCTGCTACCATCTCTTGAATTTAATTGAAAAACTTCATTGAGTCGTCTCCAACGTACACGATATTTATCAATTACGAAATTAAACATCGAAGCAATTTCTATGAATTTTAAATGCACCTACATTTTCGTCACACGAGAATTTTCAGACCGAAGGATCAAGATTGTAAATTTAATTAAACGCTTTTGATTGCCGAGTAACGAAATTTTTGCCGGGAACTCCGGTGATCGAAGGATGTTTACGAAAATAATGTTTACGTATAGAATTCACAAATTGTGAAATGATTGAATATCTTTCGAATCGTTTTATTGAAAATAAATGTACGAGGAAGGCTTCCTGACATTTATAGTTATCCGCCACATTTTTGTCCGTTCGGTAGAATCAAAATCGTTAATATTTTCGTTACGAGAACAATGGACGACGTGTACGGCGTAATCGAAAGAATTATTGTCGAGGCTGGCGTTGGCCGAACGTTATTTAATATATGTGCGAACGAAAGGGGAATAAACGAGCAGGAAAAAAAACATATATTATATATCTGTATCGACACCATTTTCCCGGGCTATGGAATATCAATAAAAACCGCCATGTCACGTTCGCAAATCTCGATTCATTTGTAGCATTACAAGCGACGATTTATTTTCACGAGCTGCTGCTTCCTTCATTAATATTTCACACCGGTGCATCCTGATGATTATAACAAAAAAATAATGCATTTAGGAAATATGTCACCGTATCATCATATCATGAATATTTATCGTCTACAATCGATCCCCAAGAATCGACATTTTGCGACGATTTTTCATTTTTATTTAAATATATATTATTTTTTATTGTAATTCCGTGTTATTTATTTAAATATTAATCAAAATCATTTATATATACAGTTATACAATTTTTATTTAAATATCAAACATAAGTTTCAACATAAGTTTTTATTTAAATATAAGTTTGTGTTTAAGTACAAATTCTTTGGATATAAACAAAAATTATTTCAAGAAAGTTAAACATAAATTTGTGTTTAAATACGAGCAGCAATTATTTGAATATAAATTAAAATGATTGAAATAAAATTAAATATAAATTTTTATTCAAGTGTACATATAAATTTACTTGAATATAAAACAAAGTTATTTAGACATGTTCAAGTATAAATATTTATTTAAATATAAATATACATTTATTTGAATATAAATAAAAATTATTTAGACATAATCAAATATAAATATTTATTTAAATACAAGTTTATTGGAATATAAATAAATATTATTTGAACATAAATAAAGTTTAAATAAAAGTACAAACATAGAATACACAAATAGTCTTGTGTACCATTTCATACAAAGCGATGCCTTGAACCATAAATAGGCTATTAAGATGCACAAAGACTATAGCAACCCCTAAACATCCACAATTTATAAGCTCGAATACGTGAATCTCGCTATAAAAATGCCATAACATGCTCATTCCACTGCCAGCATAACGAAAGATCAATAACCACGACACGAAAGTTAGCCTAAAGAAACTTTATTCAACCCCTAATCCAGCCATAAACTTTCCAGAAAGCTCGCCAAAAGCGTCTGCTTTGAAATCGTATCGATCGTGAAATATGCAGCAACCGCTAAACGTTCTATGCATCGAAGACGCCGTTATGTTTATCGCGACTCATCCCCTGACTATAAAACAACCCCTGAATCCGTGAAACTAATACTTCGGCCACCCCTTTGTCCTTGTTCGTTCCGCGTAACGTTCGTCGATGTCTCGAAGGTAGGAGTAACCGCAGCCGAGCAAAGGAAACGCGAAGTCAGCAAACCACCCTGTGTTCGAGAGAGAGTGGGTTGAAAAGAGCGATAGACAACCCTTGCGAAGGCTCCGCTGACGGTATTTATTCGACGACGAGACGCGTCGATCCCTCGGGAACACGATTCTAACTGCTCTTTTAAACGTTGTCTGTGAAACCGGGGTTAGGTGTCGACTGGAGAAAAATAACCGGTTTTAAAATACGGCTGACACCTACGAAATTATGATTAGTTATTAGATGTTGCAACAGGGATTTAGGGTTGCTCGATTTTTCACCCCTTGCTTATTTACACTCGGGATAGATTTTAATGGAATTTTACTTCAATTTGAAGGTTAGTTTAATTTAAAGAATTCTTGAATACAACGTTGATAGAATATTTTGTCTTTCTTTGTCTTAATATTAAAATATTGTATTGCAAGAGTATTGCAAAGTATTGATTGTATTGCAAAATTTTCACGTTACAAAATTTGTTAAGGTTTCTTTAAAATTTGTTAGGGACTTCAAGTCTTTGTTGATCTTCGTGAAGATGAAGAATTAATTTGTGTTTTCTCATTTGTTTATTCTCTAACCCCATTTTTAAATTCAAATTAAATTTTAATTGTCAATAGGTTTATTTTTAATATTGCAACAACAGTGACGCATCTGATAAATAACAAAGTTAATATACTAACTGCAACTCAAAGTAAATACATACAAGTTATACCGCATAATTTTTTAATAAATGTTTCCTCAAAAATTTTAGTTCCAAATATATCCATACAAATATTTAAAGTTAAAAATTTAAACCTCCCCCATAATTTTCTTATAATAAAATAACATCGAATTTCGCTGTTTATTCGTTGATTTAATTTGTTTCGCGAGTAGTTGAAGGGTTGACGCGTTATCGCGGAGCGTCGCGACGTTGGACGCGGATTTCTCGTCTGTCGATCGCGGCGCGCGAAATCGAGCGTAAAGAGCCTCTCCGCTTGTCGTTGCCGCGTAGGCGCAATCTAACATTGTGTAGCAAGGTGGAATCAAGCGAGAACAGAGAAATATATTAAAGAGGTAGACAGCGTAGAGGAACAGCGTTCGCGACATCCTCGAACGTTTCCCGCGATGAAAAGTGGAGGTTATCGAGAGACAAGGAAAGAATCGAACAGGGTTTTTCTTCGAGTTTCTTTCGAGACCAGCATTACGCGATTTCGTCGATAATAACGAGAAACGGCACCGAGATTGCTGCAAACGAAGCCAATCGAAAGTGTCTCGTGAAGGACCTGCGGGGATCGTTGTTTCTCCATTTTGCTCTCTTCTAGCCGAATACGGCTTGGATTTTCCTCGACGATTTCTTTGACATTTCGCTTCACGGGTATCTTCGATATACAAAGACATTCGACAACAATTACTACAGAAAATAACCTCTTCATACGTTCCAAAATTTTCCACCGGTAATTTCATTCACAGAATACAAAAACGTTCCTCCTAGAAATAAAACTACAATAAACCAAAACACGATTGCGCCTCTTCATACGTTCAAAAATTTTCCATCGGTAACTTCATCCTAGAAATAAAACTATAATAAACCAAGACACGATTGTGCTTCTTCATACGTTCAAAAATTTTCCATCGGTAACTTCATCCACAGAATAATTCACACAAGAAAGTTCCTCCTAAGAAATAAACCATAATAAACCAAGGAGTGACACGATTGCACCTTCAACCCCTATAAATCACAGTACTCTCCTGAAAAATATCTTGGCCATCGAAGTGTCTCGTTCGAGTGCGGAGCTGTGACCGCAGTTTACTTAGCATTGCTGATACACCACTCAGTCTGGTATGCGGGTGAACAACGCGGCTGAAAACCAAGGGTGAAACGACTGAGGATGGGCGACCAAGGCGAAAGGGTGAGCATCGAAGATCGTGGGTGGAGGGGGACCGATCGGGCTCTGTTTGAGAACGGATAGTGGCTCGCACTCTAATTAATAGCGAACCATCCACGGGACCCGCAGAGCAAGCCCCTCCAGAGGGTTGTGAAAGAGCATCTGTTCGTTCTCCCTCGGAGAGAAACTCACCCTGCCGATGGTCCGGTTGAGCCACCTCGATATTTCATCCCCCTCCAACGTATTTCCGAAAGAAAAACACGAGTAAAGCGATTAATCGTTCGCCAGTCGGCCTGATCCTTTTCGCATAATTGAAACCGGAATATTGAAAGAATCCTTTCTTTCGTTTGATTTATATCGCGATTCCTTTGACCAGCTTCAACGTTTTATGAATCGCGCACTATTTATGCGCGATCGATTAAGCCTTTTCGAGGTCTATTTAATTCTTTTGTTGCTGCTCTGCAGTCTGTGGAGGATTTTTTAAGTTAGGTTGAGGTTATGTTTCTTATTCCACGTGGTTCGTGATTTCTGTGAGGACTTCATAAGAGGTTATTTTAAATACGAAAATTTTGTGTATATTTTTTTTTAATGTGTTCCGTTAATGTGCTGATTATATGAAGTATAAATATGTATATACTTCTTGGATATCTGTACTACTACTGTGTAGTAACAAATATCGTAAAAAATATAATAATGAATGTAACAATATATGATGACAATCGCAAAAAAATAAACAAATGTAATAACGAAAAATATAGCAAAATAATATAACACAATAGTATAAACACAATAAGGAATGATAAATATAAAAAAGAAACAATGTATAACTACAAAAACAAAATGGACTTGCAATCTAATTTACAAGTAATTTGCAATCTATATCTACAATATCTAAGAAATAATTAGAATAATTCATAAGCTTGTAATAGTGAATTTCGGAACCGCTTCGAGCGAATATTTCGAACGGTATCGCAGATTCCGCGCCTTTTCCGTGACATTTCGATCATCCGCCCTGGAATCTGGCTAATTGGGTCAGGGTAGTAATTATCATCGGTCGTCATTGGAACAATCTCGATTGTCTGGAGTACTCGAGCTCCTTGAATAATCGAGACGCAATTCCAGCCATGAAACTGCCATGATATCTGACGGGACATTCGCTGGTGACATTTTACTGTTGTCAGGAAATAATTTATGAGCTGATACGCCACGTTTCCTGGGTGATTGGATCCACAAAGATTGCGAAAAGCGTCTTAAACCGTAGCGAGATATTGGAAGTCGTGGTACAGATATTTCAACGTCAATGCACCGTAATTGCAATTATCGAATGTTTTATTCATGAAAATCTGATTTCTTTATTCAGAGTATTTTTCAGAGTATAATATACATATCATTCATAAAACATGAATTTCTATTGAAACTTGAAAATACTCAGTAAAAGATTAATAGTGTTAACGTCTAAGTTAAGATTTAACAGTTTGAGGATCGTACAATTTGAACAGTTTACAATTCCACAAATTGGTTCAAACTTATTACGATGACCACTAAACGAAGGGCTCCAAGGATGTTCCTAATCGAAACGAACATCCTTGCGTCGAGTTACGTCATTACTTGACGATCGTTCGGATCGATAGGAAGCGTGGAAATGCGTTTCTGTCGGCTAATGATCGTGGGTCAACGCGAGACGCCGGTGAAACGGCTGGTGTTCTCGAAGGTTCGTGCTTTTAAGTAGTAAAGTTTGGTAATTGTCAGCCCCCCGGCTGGGGCCGTTATCGAGTCTGCTCGAGCTACGGAACGAGCAGTGTCGAATCACTCTCTTGTTTCAGCCAACAAAGCGTGGAAAGTACAATGAAAAACATTAACCGTTTTACTACCACTGTTTGATTGACTCAATGTTTCCGTTATATGTGCTCCAACGATTCACCTACTTTACGAAATTCATACAACGGTCCATTATTTATTTTACCCTGAAATACAAAGCTTACTGCGAACTATTTTACAGCAGTTTCGAAATATTGTGGATATTACTTTACAATAGTAAAGTATTTTTGAGTTAGTTATTCAATTATTTATGTTAGTTATTATTAAATTATTATAGATACTTTTAAGGTACTGGTACATTGTTGGTCAAAATTGTAAACTCACTTTATTTTCAAAGTATACTTTTACGAATAATTATAGTGAATGCTAGAAAATTTATTTTCTTTCTTTTAATATTTTTTATTAAATATGAATATGAGTACTACTACTGAGTGCTAATGTGTGGAGTACGAATAATAGAGCATTTAATGTTAGAAGAATAAAATAACGAAAATAACTGAACTCATAGTGCGAATTTACTATTTTTCATGAAAATTCAATATATTTATAATGCATGTTCATATTGAACATAAACTGCAATAAATTCATTGTACATCTAAGGATTGTAAACTCATGTAACAAACTGCAATTTTTCATAAAAATGCATTAAATGCATTATACATGTAAAGATTGCGAAATTTTATATCAGTGAATCATTTATCTTGGGTGATATTATGAAGGTGTATTGAAGATATACAAAAGGTATTCAAAAAGTATACTGATGAAGGTACAACATGAAAGTATGCAACATCAAAGTAATATTACTGAATAACCTATGTAAAAAATATATAATCCTCATAATCAATGTATGTACAAACAACCATAGACTGGATGTTTCCGTAACTCGAGCTCTCCGTAACAGGTCAGGGACGTTAATTTAAACGCGATGTTCAAAACTCGAAGAACGACGTGGTTCGGAATCTGCTATTTCCATCGAGATTTCTTCCCGATTTGATTAAAAAGTTACAATTCGTAGCTCGCGTTCGAATCAACTTGAGATTGTCTCCAAACGAATTCCTCCGCGACATTACTTTCCTCCGGTATCGAAACGGAAAATACCAACTTCCAGACAATTCTCCGATAAACCGATTGCAGTCATTATCCTCGATTCGATAATAATTGATCGTTAACTCTGATCGAACAAATAGGCTTAGTCTACATCTTTTGTCTGTGCGATCAATCAACTGCGCTATGTATCTCTTCATTATGGCGCAAATAATGCAGAGGAAAATGGCGGACGAAAAATTTCACTTTTTTCTAATTTTAGTGAAAGGTACAGTGAGGATTTTCTTGTTGCATGACAAATTAGTTTAAATAAATTAAATTGTCATCGTTGAAAAGAGTACTGGTTTACAACAACAAATGTCAGGATTAAGGAACTATAAAAAATAGGCGATGACATAGACTGAAAGTTTTACAAAAAGAAAGCTCAATAAATATCAGGTATACCACATAGCAAATTTCAATAGACTTCAATATTCATATATTTACTTCGTTCAACAGATAAAAGTCAGTACACGATAAAATAAAAATAAGAACGGTTTTAAAAAAAAATTGAAATGCGTCAAAATGATGTGTCCCGTAAAGTGTTAAACGCGTCTAGCGTTAAATAAATCCAACAAATACTTAATTCATTTAGATTAGCAGCATCGATGGAATAACAGAGTAACCATATGTGGACGACGTTTCAGTCCGTCAAGTTCTCGTTTTTCTTGCGACAAATTCGGTACAGCAACGGTTCGTCGAGCACACCGGTTTCAAACTCCAATTGCGAGCAGACAGAGACGGCGGTCGTAAACGCCGGGATTCCCGTGGAAATCGACTTAAAATGAGCCCGCAGGAGCGAGATTTCGGTTGTGCAGTCGTGTTACGACACGCCACGTATGGGAGCTCGTTTCGCTCGTTTAACTTTCGACACCGAGGCCTACGAAAGTTCGTTGAGTGTCGTTTAATGAGCGCCACGTAATACGGTGTCGCTTTCCCTCGGGACCGTGAATTCTCGAAGGGGACGCTATTTTTGTTTGGATAGACCCTCTTATTGGATGATGTATTCGACCCTTCCCAAAAAACCCTCGCGAGGGGAAATTGAAAGTTTGCGGGGGAGTTAGCCTGAAATATCGATGGTTATACGCCGTATGGAGGGTAACCGTCTGACCATGAATGGAAACGACTACTTGCTTCCTTTGCCTCGGCTCCTCTCGGTTCGATACAGTTTGTAGCGTTCTCTGGTTTCCTGCGAAATACCACGTATATTTCACTTTTAGTGGAATACTGGAATTCAGGGATCTGGAAATAGATAAAATTACCGGATCTACCAGTTAACCTATGTACGTTCAAAAATTACAAATTAAAAAATAAACGACTACACATAAAATCGTTAACCCTTTATCTACATAATAGATTTAATACAAACGTAGATTTGAAGAAAAACACGTCAACAAATTATGTAGTGTGTTAAAACTTGTGTCCAAATGTGTTTTCCTAAAAAAAAAAAATTAAGAATAGTATTTGGTATATTATACCAAGATGGTCCTAATGATTAACCAAATCTGGGTGAACTAAAATGATCCAGCTCAACGACGTTAAATTTTACTGCTTCATTACGAGGCCGGCCAATAGTGGTCGCATTCCCCGTTATCTAATCCTCCGTTTATTTAACCGGTGAACCGGCAGGAAAAGATCTTGCGTAACTCTAAATCATCCGGGCTAATTTCGCCGCTAATCTTTAGAACGGCAGTAAAACAACAATTCACGAGGAGCACGGCGCGGTTGACGGCTCGAATTAATAACGGAAGCCTGTTCCACCTGGATATCCCACCAAATACTTAATGTCCTTTCGCACACGACTCCGCGGACGCGTGTCCGCGCATCCTCGAGCGGACACCGAGAGCTGCAATAACGCGGCGAGCGTGTGCGAGCAGGATTCTAAGCTTCGTCGATGATGTATCGCCCGTGGGATTACGAGAACATAACGCAGGGTTAAAGGGCCACACTTTCGTGCTACCATTCTGATCCGTACCTACGAGCGTGAGCTCGCATACGTACGCTCTAATTATTAATCGCGATCCAGATAATTTTACTGGGACTCGAAATGTAACACGTTCCACCCTTCTTCCCGTCTAATTTAAACGTTTTAGGAAGGCTTGTGATGGATCATTGTTGTACGTGGTTTATCGTCTTTTTGTTTCGAGTTATGGGCTTTTGGGATGCAGACTTTTTCATTATTAAAATTTTGGGTTATATAGGAGTGTGGAATAACCTCAATTTAAACTGTTGCTGGAGTAACATCTTGTTACTTCATTTATTAAATACAAAATTTTATGGGTTTTGGGTTGTAAAGATTTCTTATGATATCATACATAACCTCAATTTACTCAAGTGTGACTGAAGTAATATCTTGTTATTTCATTTATTTAAATAAAAAATTCAATGTGACATAAGTTGTAAAGATTTCATAGAATATCATACATAACTTCAATTTATTCAAGCGTTCCTGAAGTAACATTTTATTATTTCATTTATTAAATACAAAATTCAATGTATCATACGTTGTAAAGATTTCATACAATATCGTACATAACCTCAATTTACTCAAGCGTTCCTGAAGTAGCATCTTGTTACTTCATTCATTAAATACAAAATTCAATGTATCATACGTTATAAAGATTTTATATGATATCATACATGACTTCAATTTGCTCCAGCGTTTCTTATTGCTTCATTCATTAAAGAGAAAATTCAATGTGTCATATGTTGTCAAGACTTCATACGATATCGAACATAGCTTAATTTACTCAAGTGTTCATCAGGTAACGTCTCGTTAGTTTACTTATTAAATATAAATTCAGTGTGTCATGAAATTGGAATGCTTGTACATAAAATATTTTATAAGATAAATTCATTAAAGAGTTCATCTGGTAATATCTTGCTCTTTTATTTATTCAACGTAAATTGTGTGTCATAAGTTATGAAGCTTCTAATTAGAATATCTCATAAAATCAATTCACTCAAGCATTCGTTATGTATTATTTTGGTACTTCATTTATTAAATATAAATGCAATGCATTATAAGTTATGAAGACTTCATACGATATCAAATCTCTTGTCTTGTTATTTTGTTTATTTAATATGAATTCAATGTATCATATAATTGCAATGCTTATATAAGAAATATCTCATAAAAGCAATTCTCTCGAGCATTCATCAAGTACTACTGTTTATTTTTTATTTTACTTCGTTTATAAAATATAAAATTTCTGAATCTTAAATTACAAAGTTTTCATAAAATCAATTTTTACAAAGTAACATTCTGTCATTTCATTAACTATAAAACTTTTATACGAAATATCTCATAACCTCAAATCACGTAATCGTTCGTGAACCATTTTGTCAACCAATAAACGCGAGCCTTAGAAGTTTGACATGAAGTATCGTAAGTTGATCTCGAACATTCTCTTAACTAAGTAGCCTCGTAGCATAAGTTCTCGTGTTTCGAAGAAATAAAGAGAGGATCGAGGGGAGAAGATACAGGATAGAGGGTGAAATTGTTGTAGCGATAGCGGAGAAGAAAAAAAAGCTGCCGTATGTCACTCGTTATCGTTAGTTTTAGGGGTTGTGCAAAATCGGAAGCTCGCCAAGAAACTGGTCGACCCTCGTTTCGCGTTCACCGTTCCCCAAACGCGATACGAGCGGAATTGCAAGCGTTTACTAGACGATTCATGAAATCGGTCCGTAGAGCGTGCGGTTTCAAGGAAATAAGGATATTATGAAAACTCCGTGCAATCGAAATTGAACGTACAACGAGCGGTAAATAAAATTTTTAGAAAAACTCTCTCGAAAGAAGTATTTCTAGAACACAATTAGTAGGTTCGCTTTCAATCTTCGTTGAATTAATGTTCCAGAGATAGTTTGAGATACGAGCAATTATAAAATGGAATGATAATATGTAGATACGTCGGTGTTTTCGATAAAATCGATATTCCTCGTCACACGGATTCAGCTGCATAAGTGGGCGTGGAGATATACAGAGGATACATGGAAAATAGGAAAAGTCCACATACACTGGAAAACTGGGTTATCAGGGGATTTCAGCTTGAATTTCTGACGCAGTTTCTCCGCGCTTGTTCGATAATCTTCGATCCACTTTACATTTATATTATCGTCGATCGTTCGCCGAAGGAAAACGATAAATCTGGAGATCAATTTTTGTCCAACTTCCCCCGGCGAAAATTTGTCAAAAAGTGTGAAATTTCGAAAGTAAATTATGAGAACACAGAAATTATGCACGATACTGGAATACAGTTCTGATCTATAGAGTTCTGATATCGATAACGTTTTATTTGATCGTTTTATCCCGGCTATGATATCGATGCGCGAACAGAAAGGTACGCGAGATATTCTTTCACCCATATCTTGATTCCCTTTTGTTTTTTTCGTACAATCGTTGAATGCCTATACGATACGCTTCTCGCGTTTTATGACTGCGTTCTTTTTTGGCTCTGTGCACCCTTTAAACCCGCCCTACCCCTTGTTCCTCTTTTTGTTTCTCTTTGAAACTCTTTATAGGACTTCAAGCTATGCACCTTTTTACTCTCTGAAACTCTGTTCCCTTTTCTGTGACGCTCTTTACTACTCGTACCACTCTGATTCTAAAGCTCCTCGTGTTTCTTTCGATGACCTAAAATTCCTTCCACTCACTGCGGTATGCATGCGTGCGCCCATTTCGTGTACCTCTGGAACTCGTGCAGGGTCAAAGTGGTCCGTTTGTATTTTGTTTTTAATGCATCACTTATTGTACCTATATGATACTTCCATTACTTAACGAGCGACGAAATATGAAATCAGTCCACGTTTGCTATAGATTCCTCAATTATTTTTTGTGTGATATCATTTATATTTTATACCGTCACTTTTAGGACGGTTTGAATTTTAAAATATATGATTTTATGTCATAAGATTGTGTCATGCTGTCGACATTTCGAAATTGGTCTTCGATCATTTTATTTGTCTCTCAGCTATTTTCTGTTATGAATATTGAAGGGCCACTTACACAGTCATTTTGGAGATGGTTCAAGCTTTAAATTGATGTAGTACAAGTGCCATTTTATGACAGTTTTATGTCATGAAATCTTGTTAGGATTTATATGTTTTGAAATCGGACATGGTTCTCTTCTACTGACTGCCAGCCATTTTGTATCAAGAACATTAACGGTGCACCTATACAGCTATTTTAAGGAAGCTTCAAGCTTTAAATGGATATAGCATAAGTGCCATTTTGTGACAGTTTTATGTCATGAAATTTTGATAGCAATTTATATATTTCAAAATAGGACATGGTTCTCTTGTACTGACCGTCAGCCATTTTGTGTCAAGAACATTGAAGGTACACTTACACAGATATTTCGGGGAAGGTTCAAGCTTTAAATTGATATAGCAGAAGTGCCATTTTGTGACAGTTTTATGTCATGAAATTTTGATAGCATTTATATATTTCAAAATAGGACATGGTTCTCTTGTACTGACCGTCAGCCATTTTGTGTCAAGAACATTGAAGGTGCACTTACACAGCTATTTCGGGGAAGGTTCAAGCTTTAAATTGATATAATATAAGTGGCAATATGAGAAAGTTTTCTGTCATGAAATTGTAATAAGCTTGGCACGTTTCAAAATTGACCGTTCACCTCATCAGCTATTCTGTATGACTTAATAGTTTCTTCAAAGAATACTAATTAAATTAGATCGGTAATCGTTCAACGTAGGGTTGTCTCAACTTCATGCATCTTGAAGTATACACCCGAAGCAGTAAAGTCCCGGTTAATAGGAAACGTTTTCGCTCGGATAATCCGTAGAAAGCTGGAGGCAGGTTCCGCGGCCGATTACCGCGTACGAATGGAAAGGCATTATACGGTGCTTTATTATCGCCGGCGGCTAATTAAACGGCGCCTTGAGTTTCGCCCGATTACATTATACCGACCGGCTGCTCGCCTAAAAATATGTGGAGGAAGCTGCCGCGGCTCGCGGCCCGCTTCATTACGGCCGGATTAATTAAAATACACTTAAATGGAGTATCGTTAATTTCGACCCCCTCTGCTAATTTAATGGCTACCGTTCGGTCTCAGATTTAATCTGAACCGTTGGCCAATTTATCCGCGTTCCTGTCGTGTCGACTCACTTTTGAGTGTTCTTTTTACGACCCTGACACACTTTTATGTTTACGAACATTTTTCATAGTCTTGCTTTAATAATCTTTTATATCGTTCATGTTTAGACAAATCTGCCTGACGATTTATATGATGAATAATTAAATTCATCAAGTTTAGACAAATCTGCCTGACTATTTATATGACGAATAATTAAATTGATTAAATTTAGACAAATCTGCCTGACTATTTATATGACGAATAATTAAATTGATTAAGTTTAGACAAATCTGCCTGACTACTTATATGAAGAATAATTAAATTGATTAAGTTTAGACAAATCAGCCTAACCTCTTATATGATGAATAATTAAATTGATCAAGTTTAAACAGATGTGTTAACTATTTGTATGATGAGTAATCAGAACATGAAATTTTGTGCAAATTTTGATAAAAGTTTGATATAAATCTGTTCGATGTTACTTTTGAACCATGGAATACTAAAATCACAAACGAAAGAGGATTATTCGGTAACATCCTCTGCATCATATTCTGAAGAAAGACAATCGCAAACATTTCCCTCCAATCTCTCCCTTCATTTCACTCACCAATGAAATCACTTCGCTACAAAGAGAAAGCAATCAACCGCCTCATCGCAGTGGATTCTCGACCAAACAAAAGTCGAAGAAGCTCTCTCCTTCGACCCTTTCTCAAACCCCCTTTCCCATTACCCCACGTTTCCGATAGAAAATCTAGCTGTAACCTCGCCACGAAAATTCTTCCTCGAAACACACCTGAATCCTAACTCCATTCTCCATTCGAACAAATTTATTAAAACACTGGTGCTCTCCTGTAAAACTGGATACATTGGATAAATTACTTAACGGATAGAATATGTTACATGATCTGTTAGGCTAATCTAACAAATAAAATTGTATAATATGTATAAAATGATCTTAGAGACAAAAAATAATTGAACATATAAAATGATGTTAATGTAAAAAATAATATAACGTATGATCAAATAATTTAACAGACAAAATAATCTAACAGAGAGAATGATTCGACAGATAAAATGATCAAATACAGAGAAAATGATCTGACAAATAAAATGATTTAGTAGATAAAAGAATCTAACAAATGGTCAAACAGATAAAATAATATAACAGGTAAAATATTGTAACAAATAAAGTGATCTAATGGATAAATCAGTCTAGCAAATAAAATGAAACCCGAAAAGGTCTATCGATTTTAATTCAAACACACACAAAGATATTTATTTCGAACGCGCCAGTGATGCGAATTTCAATAATGTATCGGTCAATCAAAACTTCTGGATATTGTTATCGACAGAATTTGAACTAGCATCGATTTTGAACAAAAGCATACATGAATTTCAGATTAACCTAGCGCAAAACTACGGCCTGTATTAATTGTAACATCGATGGCAAAGATTAGCGACGAACAATTAATACAGCAAATAATCGAACATCGATTTGGCAATTCGTGATAGAAATTCCCGAAATACCTTTAAAAAATCCAACACAATTTTTCTCTTATCGCACAGCAACAAAATTGCATCTTCCATGGCGAAAAGAAATCAAGACAGTTCCTTCAAAAATTCTGCCGAGGATTCAACCACCTTTTTCAAGCAATTTTATTCCCCGAAGACTCTTGCCCTTCTTTTATTCCGTTATTCCAGCAAAATTCCCCTTTTCTTCGAAAAATGCACGAATGGAAGGAAATTTGACGCGTCCTCGATTCCTGCCACGAATATCCTAAAAGTCCCGTCGATATTTCAAATCCTCTAAACAAGTCTCGGCAAAGCCGTCGCTGTCCAACGTAAAAGTCGATATTACTCAGGAAATATTAAGCCTCGTACATAACAGACGCTATTGGTTAGATCAGCGATGGCCGTCGTTGGCATAACTTGCTGGTAATGATCATTGTTATAAGAGTCGAATACCTGAAATTCCATCTCTGCTCTTTGTAGTCTAGTTTCCGAACATTTGACGAAAATTATTTCACATTCTCCTTGGAAAATTATCAGAAACGAATAAAATTTTGCTACGTTCATACGGGACATTTATAACATTTTATGCATTTTTCTTCTTTGACTAACTTTTCTTTCGTGGCTAGTTTTTCATGTCATTAGAAAAAGGCTCAATCTGATTAAAAATAATAACAACAGTATTATAGATATGTGAATTAATTTTAGATTGTAATGATTATTTCGATGTCACGATTCTCCCGGCCATGCAGTGGTCTGAATCGAGTAATTTAGTGACATTTCGCGAAAATATCAATTTTCTCGTATAGATGTATATTGAATGTATATTGCTTGTTAAGTCCCTCTCAATCTCGGAAATAAGAAAGTTAATAAAATTGAATAAAAACTATATGTGTAATAGACTATTAAAGTTGGAAGTTTTGAAGATAGCATTTTTTGCAAAAAAAATTATCCCTTTTCTTTAAGGTACCCTGACGATTCCTTTCAATTTTTTTTCTTTAAATTTTTTTTAAATGGAAGGTATGTCGTTAAACTGCAAATTAGTAGTGGTACTTAAAAGTTACTGTTCAAAATGTATTACAAATGTTACACTGAATGCAATACAGAAAATTCTTCAAGTTATTAGTAATTATTATGGAATATCTTTTGAGTCTCAAGTAGTCACAAAATTTTAAAAAGTGGAATATGTTCAGCATACTTCCTCCTATATAATTGTGCAATAATTATTTCCTACTTTGTCCTACTTGTCCAGTTATTATTATTTAAAGTTATTTGCGCCGCTGTATTCATGCGTTACATAATTCTAGATTAGTTCTCTTAATAGGAAACGAATACAGGAAAATAGAAAACAATAAAATTGTGTAAACGGTAACAAGAAATGAAAACAATATTTTATTTCTATTACGTACGTGTGCACGCTGGACTGTGCCGAATTGTGATAGAGAAGAGACTTCGCTCTCCCATAAAACGCGGTTCGCAGGTCGACATTCTTTTTCATTATAAATGTAGTGAGTTTTAATTTAAATCAACTTTATCATCCAATAAAAGAATAGTATCAACTAAGTTAAACGTATTTAATTGAAAAACAACATACTAAATTTGTAAATAAATTAAAAAATTAACAAATAAACAAAATCTATTATATTATATATCGTTAAAATCGATCTTTTATGAATATTCTTCACTCCAAATTTTAATTCGATATCTTTAATGATATAGGAATTATATCAAAATGTCACTAAATTTCTCGATTCAGACCACTGTGGGCCATGCAGTTAGCGTCTCAAGACTCCAACATGGCCACCGAAGGAAAAATATAAATAGAGAAAGCACTGTAGGTTCGAGGAGGACGGTTCATTATTGTACCCCGTGGAATTCATTAGAGAAATCTAATTTACAATAGCGCGATCGACGAGCGGCCAAGCAGCCATATACACGAGGGGCGTTAATTAGTCCGTAGGCGCCTTGTTTGCCCGCCGTGATTTACCGACTGTTCGTCCAACGACTCGGTTCGTTCTCATATTATTTAATAAACGATCCCGTTCCGGATATTCCCCGCCACTTCCGAGGGGGGATAATCCCGTGGAACAGGTCGACCGTTCAACGGTTTATGCATGTTGCTGGTAAACGTTACGTTCCTGGTTGCGGCGCTGATTAGCCGGTCGTATAAATTGCATTCTGTATTATCAAGGATCGTTTTCGGACCGATTATCATAAAATCGTGGTTTTATCAACTCTATTTTGTTCGCGAGTATATACGTTGCTGGTGATGAACCGAGTTACGGGAGCACGCGGAGCACGGTGTAATCCAGATCGACCGACTAATAAAGCACGGTATGCTAGAAATTTAGTAGACATCGTGCTGCGGTGTAATCCGACCCGATTGGCTTATAGAGCTGACTACAATAAAGCCGAATTATGGTTAAAGTCGAGTAATCGGTAGGTGTAGATCGAAAACTGAACCACGGTAAGTAATTTTGCGCTCCACGAATATTTTACCCTGAATTATCCTCGTTTCGCGAGGAGAAAATTAAGGATCCGAAGGGAAACAAATCAGCGGGTGTGAAATAAGATATGCGTTCACGTATCCGTGTGTTGATTGACTGCTATAAAATTTAATCTAGTGACAATTCGTTCGAGGTACAATTAAAACTTGTTCGCAAAAATCTGAGACCGAACTGTACATGAAAGGATGACTTCGTGATTGTCAAAGAGAAATTCCGCTAAAAATTGCTTCCAAAAAAAAAGCTGGGTCCTAGAATCCCTATACAAAAATAAATAATCTTAATCGTCCACAAATTCCAAAAGGACCGTCCAAAATGGCCCGAAGTCTGGGACCGAAACGCGAGTAATCGGCGTTCCCTTTGTGTTCTTTCGAAATTTTGCTGCAGAGCGGCGCCGCACGGCGCGGTGGCTGACACGGCGCGAAACAAAAGCGGCTACGTGTGTGAAAACGGTTCGCGCGAATAATCAGTTAATATCGACGGCAATCGAACGGGCCTCTAACGAGCGGCAATTGACGAACGCGTAACGATCCGACGACTTTGTCCGAGCAAAGCCTGAAAATCGGATTCCGAATAACTGGAAAGAGGGAGAGAGGGCCGCGAGCGACAATACGCCGCCGGTATTTCGTCCTCTTTTCCATCCAATCGATCCACAGAACGATTAATCGCGACGGCTGAATTTGCTCACCTTCGTCGGGTACACCGTTTCGTTTCGTTTCTGCTCGCTACGGAACGAACCATTGCAGAGAAACTGTTGAACTTCGCAAAGTGTTAGCCCCGCCGCCCACCCCCGATTTCATCGAGGTAGATTTCCCCTCGAAATGAGCGCAGTTCACGCGGTTCGAAAGCTGCTAGCTTTTGAATTGGAACGTTCTGACAGACGAAGGATTGGATTTTTCGAAGTGGCTCGAAATTACGACGTTGAATGGTAATCTGTTCGGAATGAATTTAGTTTACCTCGGATTCACGTGGTATCGCCAGTTGTCGTTGTTTCTGACAGCGCTGTAACTGACGTTCTATGTTCAAGTTACATGGTACGTTTACGGTCTGTTTCATTCACCGACGCGACTATCTTTTCAAATAGTTTGCGTGAACGTCGCGTTGTGGTTAATACACCATTCACCGTCATGAATAACTTGGGAAACATTTCAATTCAACTTTACTACTTTCTACAGTCTTGAGAGGCAGAATTACAGCTCAGATAGTTGTAAGTAGAATATAAATGGTCTTGTAGAATCAAATGTATGTTGTAAGACAAGGGAAACGAGGAAACGACTAGTCATACAGAGAAAATAAGGCAGTCATACAAGTAAAATAAGATACATAGTTAGACATGTGGAATAAGACACATGGTCAGACAAATAGAATAAGACAAGTGAATAAGACAAATAGAAAAAGGCAATTAATCGGACAGGTAGAATAAGGCAAGTGACAAGACAAGGGATCAGACAAGTAGAACAAGACAAACTATCAGACTAGTAGTGTAAGACAAATTATCAATCAAGTAGACAAACTGTCAATCAAGTAGAATGAAACAAAGAAACTAGTAGGATGAGACAAGCGATCAGATAAGTAGAATAAGGCAAGTGATCAGACAAGTAGAATAAGTGAAACTATTAGACTAGTAGAACAAGACAAACTATGAATCAAATAGATTACGTCAAACGATTAACCTAGTAGAATGAAACAAGTAGAATAAGAGAACTCGTCAAAATAATGTTACCTTAAACAGACAAAAAGAATAATCATAACTGAATTAAAAAAGTAGAATAACTGTAACGTAGTCAGGTGAGTAAAGTAATCCGTAGTGCAATCACTATGAATTTTCGAAGATAGATGTTTATTCCATGGTCGAGTTTGCGTAGGATGAATAATCGACGGCCGAAAGCAGCAGTTAACCCAGAAAATCATAGGCGACGGAGATTTCGAGATTGTCAAGTTTGAGTTTATCGCGCGGGATTACGCGAGTTTATCGCGTTTGTTTGCCGACGAGCGATTACTCGTGCGAAGTGGATCGCTTTTGCGGATGCTCGAGATTAATTTCAAGCGTAATGCGATTGTCGAACGAGAGCAAAAGGGGAACAGACGGACCGACAGCAGCGCTGAGAGTGCAAACTGCGCTGCCGAGTAATTATTGTTGCCGCGTATGTACACTGAACGCTATCTCGTTTTTAGCCGGTCGTCAAATAAATCTCGTAATCAGGACACATACACGCATCACAGATCGCTGCGTCGAAATCGTATTCGTGTTCGTTTTCAAAATGAAAAATCGCGCAGTGTCCGGCGTCGAGTATCGCGAACAGGTCGAAACGGGCTAGAAGGATCGATTGAAAAGCGATTAACATCCAAGTCCGTTTAATCGTTCGATCGGATCGTCTGTAAGTGAATCGACGAAATTGCCGTATTTTTTGCTTTCCCTCCATAATCCTTTCAACCCCCATTCATCGCAATTTGTATGCACGAGAGAAATTTGTTCGCTTAATTTTTCTAATTAAATCCATCTAATCGCACAGTTAGTCAATGAAAGCTTTTCAATTCGAATCTTAACCTAAATTCGTTCGTCCGTTCACCTCACCATACCGGATATTGCTTGATTATTACTCACGATCTTCAAACACGCTACCTAGAGATGTCGACAGATATTCGAACACCCCGCGGGACAGTTTCGGAAGGGCGGGGGAGTCAGGATACCGGCAATCAGGTACGTTAATGCCAATCAATTATGTGTTGGGAACCCCTTGCTTCCCTCGATACCCCTCCCTCCATCTGAGTACCTTCGTTTACGAATCTGTTAGGTTCATCGATACGCACTCTGCTCGGTTATATTAGTTATCGATCTAACTGGATCCTCAGTCGATAGGTTAGTTTAGGCTCGCTAACATCGATGTGATAATTTCATACCACTGATACAGATATATTTGAACAAACTTAACATACACACTATTATTATTGCTGCATAATCAAATTCTTTGTACTCGCAGAATATTTTGATTTCTAAAATTTTCAGGGCAGATAACCGAGTCAGAAGGTTAAATTTTGTTAAACTTCTGAAGGAACTTTGAAAATGATTGAATACACCTTGCTAAATTTTCTTGCTTAAAAAAAAAGTAGTAAATTAGTAGAAATGTTCGTATACGAATAATATAAATTTTAACAAGAAATAAATTTAACTGCAAATTAAGTTACTGACGAATTATTTCTTGAGTTGGCGAAATTACTATTAACGATTTCAGTAAATCCAATATTTTAATTAATTTCTCTTACATTTCATAATGCAAGCAATGATTATATCCAAGTGTATTTACCTCGACAAGAGGCGCGTCAATTAATTAACGTTAATTCCCAGCAAGTTGTTAGCTATTTCACGCTCCAGCCCGCGTGCAATTCAATTATCCTTAACAACAGGAATTTACAACGCCCTTAAACCTTAGTATTCGCCCAGAAAATCGGTACTCGGAACGATTACATACCATATACAACGTGTAATCACATTATCGCGAGCGTTTTATCAATCTCTGTCAAACACCTGCACCCTTCCATCTCGGCTAACTACGGCGCAACATAATCAGCCCTCTATCGATTACAACCTACCAATTTTACCCTCGACTCGAGCAAACACCCGCTCGCTAACATAATTCCGACAGACGGCATTACGAAATAATTTACCGCGACGATCAATTTTCTTATCTTGAAACGGCACGAAGGATAATTCCGATACGATTCGTGTATGTTAAATTCTGAAGTACTGAATTTTTAAAGCATCCAATAAATTCGGACTTTGCCTTTCTACTTTTTTTATTACTTATTTATACTATTCTTACAGTTCTTAATTATAGAGTTGTTTCAAGTTGTCGTCTTGCATTTTTTTGGATAATCTAACCTAACATAACACCAATCGACTATAAAAGAGACTGAATCTTAACCTTAATTTAATTTTTCTGAGCATACAATATTAACACACTGCAATAAAATTAAAATTCAAAATTAGCAGAAGACCCGTCCGCTTATAAATATAAATAAATATAAAGTGCTCTCAGTAGTGTATTTCAAGAGACAGCCATCTTGTGAAAGAAATTCTTGCGTTTGAAATGAGATGAAAGAAACAATATTTAAGCAAGAAATTGTTTATTATTTATCTCGTTTAAACACCGTTTAAAATACGTCTGAGCAGAGAGAAATATTAAATTCAATTTCTTGCTAGCTTCTTTTCAAGTGTTTCTCGAGGTTCAGATTTCGTTAAAACCGAGCAAGGATTATGCCTGAGACTGTTCGTGGGTCCCGAAAGGATCGGTGAATGGTAATTGGTACACGCGAAGAGGCAAGTCTGTACGCCCGCGACTAATTGTCGCGAAGTTGCGGCTTAATTATCCGGAACGATCGAGGATCGTTAATTACAGGCTTTCGTCGCGTTCGGAGCCCACGAGAGGACAAATCTCGCTGATTTGTAGCTTCTGTCTTCGCGCGACTCCTTCGAGGGCCGAGGGAAATGAACCGATAATACTCTCTTCGTACTTCAAATATGACACTCCAAATTAGACTCCCATTATTTTTCTATACATCTGAAGATTTCATCTGAATTTTCTCTGGGTGGCGACCCTAACAGTTACGAAGATGTCGAAAAATGGCTTCAGTCAAAATGTGAACAACTTTTTGGGGAAGTCTTCACGATTTTCAGATGAGAAAAGCTGGTTTATCCTTGCTCTCAAATTTAAATTTTATTAAAAAAATTAAGAATCGAATTCTATTGGTATGCAGATATACGAGAACTCTATCGATATCGGTAAAATAATTTGAAAGATCCGAATATTCGAACGTTGGAATACCATCGTAAGATTTTCACCGGAGAATCTCGCGGTTGGAGACGCTTTTGGCCGCGTTTTCGGGATTGTCGTAAATTGCCGGTATGCTCATGTGGGCTGGTGTCGAGAGGACCGCGTCACCCTCCATCAGAGCGAAACTACTCGCGAAAGAGCAGTCTCAGCCTATCCGATTCTGAAGGCGAAGAATACGCTCGAATGGCAGATGCTCGCTTTCCATTTCGCTTCCTCTTCCAGCTTGCGTCGTTGCCTCTTTTCCTTCGACTCTTTTCAATATTGCCCCGTCTCCTTCTCGAAACTACTTTCCTTCGATTTTCTTCATTGCACCCTCGTCGCGAGAATTTCTTACCTCGAAACTCCTTCTTTAGTAGCCTCTTTTTATTTCCGTGTTTCAATCGCGTCTGCATTGCTTTATCAGTCAAACCATCTCGTTGATCCGCCCGCTATTATCTCCTCTTTTTTTATTAACCTCAACTCTCCATATTTATTTACTCGTATCTCCTTTTATATCACGAATTCGATGTTCCGAGTTTGCCTCGTTAGTTTCGCCACATCTCATCCTTTTATCTGTTCAATCAGCGTATCGATTTCCTCCTCGTTGCAGTACGTCGCTTTTTACCTTTTTATCCTCTCTGTTTTTTTATCCCCTGATTCTTTGTCAAGTACGAATGCAACGAAAAATCGGTACGATTTCATGTATCACAGACTTCGTTAACCTTCTATCATTTTTCGCGGAGTCGGTTGTGACACATGTTTCGCTTACCTGAAGGCAGTGTCTCCTCGCGAGCCATCCAATGTGCTGAAGTTGGGGTGGATCTGGAAGAGCGGATGCTAATCGCAACGCCTTCAAGGTGAGAGCTGCCAGTGCCGAGTGCAGAGCGTTGAACCACACGTTCGCTTCGGCGTTGTCGGCGGCTCTCAACCAACACTCATGTACTCCGTCTGGCGAATGCAGTTCCAGAATTCGACCCTCTGAAACGGACAAACAAGAACGTAATTATTCGTCTATTCTTTGTGCACTTAAATCTTTAAAATTCAGTGTTAAAACCTTCTATAAACGTGTATCCTTGACGATAAATGCATTTTATTGCCAGAATTAAAACAGTTGCAAAATGATGTATGTAGGCGGACATTTTTCAATTGTATTAATTTTAGTGCTGTTACTATGTGATCTGTTAGAGTTTATTGTAGTTAGGATACTTCCTAGAATAATATTATATTTGAAAATCACGAATATTTCACCTTGAAGTATTTCAACGTCAGAATTAGAGAAGTAGGGAATCAGAGAATCAGAGAATCAGAGAATCAGAGAATCAGAGAATCAGAGAATTAGAAAATTAGAGAAGTAGAGAATATAGAATTACAATAGATAGAATCACGGTATATAGAATTACACAACATAGAATTGCAGAATAACAAAAGTATATAAAAACAGAATATTAAATTACACAATATAGAATACAGAATAAAATTACAGAATACAGAATAAAATCGCAAAGTAAAGAAGTAAAAGTAGAGTCACGTATCCCATTTCGGTCATCTAATCTAAGAGCATATTCACGCAAGAAAACGCAAAGGAACGATAAGTTTGGCAGACTTCCGAAGCAACCCCTTAAGAAGCACGAATCCCATTGAAGGAAGTCGGGCTCATCCCCCTGTAACCTCTTGTAATATCCCTTTCCGAGGCAGACGGCCAGGCAGCAGGGGGCTATCAGGTTTCGGACTTAATAGTTTTCGCATCACGGGGTCGGGCAACATTATAAAGGCGTCATATAACTTCGTGAGTGGATGACAACTCAATTTCAAGTTGAGCCTGACGTTGCTCGCGTGCATCGCTTCTACCGGCTCGCTAATTTGTAAGCGAGGGCATCTTAAGTATGCGATGAAAGTGTAACTTACGCTGGCATAAATTGTTGCTAGCGATTATGCGCCGCGTTGTTTAGAATCGACCGAGCGAATAATTGTTTTAATACTTTAAGTATTATTCAGATTATTCAGGAATTGTTAAGGTAATTAGGTTTGCGTGCTATTAGCACGTTGACCGCCACAGTGGAAACTGACGTTTGTGGTCGGGATATAATACAGATTATTAAGAACAAGGGTATTTAACACGTTGACCACAAAATGTTGGTTAGACACAGTATACAGATTATTAAGAACAAAAGTACATGATCTCTCAACGTCATGTTTTAATCTGTTATGTGGAAGACCTAAGTTTAGTTTACTTTAGTAATATCATTTTTCAGCGTCAACCATGCAGGTTAATCTTAATCTATAATTTTCTAGACAGTTGCGTCCTTTTGCTGCAACATTAAGGCAATTGAAGAAGGTTAAAAGTTTTGCTTTCAGCGATCCTTGATTGTACATATTATGATTGGAATTGGAGCAAACATTCAATTATTGTGAAAATATAAATGTATGACATTTCAACTGTAGTGTGCGTTATGACCATATGAGATTGCAAGAGTTTCAAATAGCATAAAACGATGTAAGGTTCTCCAAATTTGAATAAAGCAGGCATCGTCAATTTTCACCCCTTTCGAGAGTGTAAACCAAAGATTCAGTATGAGATGTTTCAAAAATATTCCAGTTAATTCTCGAAGGTTACAAAGGACGATTCTTTAAAATCCTCCATCAGCTTTCCTGTGCCAGATGCGAAATCCCAAAGGGCAACAAGAAAGGAAAGGAGAAGAAAAAAAAAGGAAAATCAACACGCGAGATAGAAGCGTTTCAGAGTGGTTGGTGTGTACGAGCGAAGTTAAAAGCACGCGATACCAAAACCATATGCTAAATGCGGCCACGTCGAGATCGTCTAAACACCGTGCTGTATCCGGTTACCCCTTGCTCGAGAGGGGTGGCTGGTTTGAAACGGCGAGGCAAGAAGACAGGCAGCGAAAGCAGCGGTAACAAACGTCCGCCGTCTCTTATACAAAGTATCCACTTCCACGTTCGTTTCTCTTCCACACTTTTAAGCGATAACGAACGTTACCAGCCCTCGGGGGATCGAGGGGTGTTGTTGCAGCGAACGCCGAAGGGGGTTGAAGGAGGGTCGGCGAAAGGGAGCGTCAGTTAACCCGACGCTGTTTTCCTCTCGGTAGAAGGTTAGTGTTTGCGACGACGACCCGAGCAGAGATGAACGTGGAAAATATTTCGACGATGTTGTCCCGTTGCCCTTAATCGCGCCAGGAATTTGACTGGGGAAATTGAGAGCGAAGGGAAATTGTTTTACTTAAATCACGGTTGTTGTTCGACGCTCTAAGAGATTTCGGTCCCGAAGAATATTTTTAACGCTGTTATTATGGAAATATTTATTTATTCAACGCCCGGCAATAATCACTCGACGGATATATCGGAACAAATTTTAACTGCAGAAGTTTCGAGGGGCGGTTATAGCGATCGTTTAAGTTTTAATACTTGACAAGCAACAGCTGTGGATCATTCCGGATTATAACGAAACTTTGCGAGTTTCTGAAATCTTTCGTAATTACAATCTTTCTATTATACTTTCTGGAAGGGTTGCTAAGTAGCGTTCAAATTCTGCGTTAAATAAATTGAAACGTCTATCAAAAATTATATTATAAAGGGGATGTTAATATATCAATTTTTATGGGGTTCGTATGTGCAGATGAACTGTTCTGTACCTGAGGATAGTTTATGATACTTTCCCTCCAAAGAGGACTCACAAGGATAAATATGGAAGCAGTTACTTTGAGAGATACTTTTAAGGACACACTGATACCTACATTATTACATATACACATTTTATTCCATTCACATACTATTTTATATAATATTTTAAAGTCGAATATAATATTTATTACCGTAAAAATATATCTGCATCTTACTGCATTAATGGAGGATTATCTGTGACTGCAGTACAGTTACCTGTATGAATGTTATTATAGTAAAGTACCTATAAAAAGTAGAGTAATATACAGGGTGTTTCACAATTAATGCAAGTCCCTGAAATGGGAGGTGGTTAACACGGACCAATCAGAGCGCGAGGCTTACGCATGCACAGACGCAAGAGCAACAGCTTCGAGTCTAATGGCTGAGTACGCGTAGTCCTCGCGCTCTGATTGGTCCACGTTTTTCCTAAATAATTCAAAAACGAAACTTCACACCCCATTTTTGCAAATGGAAATCTTATTGAGAATCACGTCAGCTGCCCCCAATTTCAGGGACCTACACTAATTGTGAGACGCCCTGTATAGGGGTTGCAATGTACGATTTTCGATGAAGAAACTCGCAACTATTTACATAACATAGAAACTTAATGTTGAGAAAGCACTAAGGGAGTAAATCGTCGTTTCGAGGCATCGACTTGTTCATCCACGAAGAAAACCCCGGGGAATGCAGGGTTGGAAATACGACGGTCGTTAAAGCTAGGTCGAGTTGGTTCATCTCGAAGACGATCCACTTCCATTCGTCAAACGGGCCCCGTTTAATTGCTCGCGACGGACATACCGTCGTGTCAGCGAGACAAGGGACTTCGTTTAATTAGCGAAATAACCGGTGCTGTCGTTAACTCGGCTCGCATCCGTCGATCCATACGTCGGCTTTCCAACGTGACCTGGTAATCTCGCTTCCGGTGTTGTGTATCCCCGCGTAATTTGCCTGCCTTTGATCAGCCATCCGTTCCCGCCAGCAAAACCGACTCACCACCACCACCGACGCCACTGTGGATCCTTTGTTTCTGACCGATAAGGTTAGTAAATTAGAGGCCAAGCAGCAAAAAGTCCAGAACGATGGATTCTCCGCCTCTTGAACACCCTTTTCTTCCAAGGATTTTTCTTCCCCGTTTCAAGAAGGTAACGAGATTTACGACGACCCTTTCCTTCCGCCCAACGACTTTAATTCAAATTTCCTGTTGTCGTTTTCCTCCTCCCTTCTGCCTCCGAGTTTCCGTGGCTCCGTTCGCGCGCGATAAGAACCGTGTGTCGCGTTTTATTCAACAAGAGGGGACAGAAAAGGGGTGGTCCTCAGACGGTGTCTGTCGAACTCGGATTGATCAATGTGTTGGTACGGACGATTTAAACACTTTGAGCTGGAAATTTTTCTGGTGACTGGGCGGAATTTATCTCCTACTTTTTACACTTTTATGTTATAACTATTATTACTACTGCGGGTAAAGAATTGATTTGCAACTACAAATGTGAAAGGTGGAGTCTCCTACAAAGGTGACTCTTGCTGCAATATGCATTCTAAGGCCTATTCGAGCGCTGAGTAAAGAAAACTTATTGAATGAATGAATTAGTCCATCCTTGACAACCCATGTCTTTGTCTTCTTACTTCTGTCAAGGTATAATTCCTTAAAGAGATCTCAGAAACATAACCCCTACACAAAACAGGAAATTCCTTCTTCCTTCTTTAATTCCGCAACATCGTTTACCCGTCATCTCGGATAGTTTCCGCAGACTTCTCCCTAAAAATCCCGTGTACACCTTTCCCCTTCCCTCTCGAAAACTACTCGACCACGTCTTCAACTTTAATGACAGTCTGGTCGTCCACGAGACTCGTCGTTAAACGTGACTCCATCCACGCTGGTTTATCCGTTTCTTTTCTCTTTATTCGCCATTCGACACTGCGGAATGTCGTCGTTCGGTTTCACGTTTCTCTGAGAGCCACGTATTCCGACGTCTGACCAATCGCCAGTATCTTCTACTTCGCGAGGAAAACCACGTAACCGAGCACCTTTGTTGTCCCGCGAGTCAGACGATAAGCTTGAGAAACCGAGACTCGGCTCGTCTGCTATTTCCTCCTTCATTCTGATTCCGAGTCTTCATTTCACGTCCGTTGCTCTTAAGAATACCTATTAAACGTTCTTCACGTCCTCAAACTTTCGATGCAATCTGTTTCTTACTATTTTTGTCGAATTTATAATAGTAGCATTTAAACGAAGTTCATTACTGACTTTTAAGCTGAGGATTTTTCAAACTAAACGGGTTATGTCTGTCAGATATTCAACCCGATTTTAATTATTTCACACTAAATGTCTCGCTTTCCAGTTTGAAATATCGTTCGATATCAAATATTTTATGATGTCTTAAAACTGAGGACGTCTATAAATGTCTGTAGCAACTTCATTACGAAATGTCGACTGATTTTAAGATGCCCTAATATTTTCAGGATAAAGAATACCAAAAGAATATTTCCAAAGAATATAGTAAATTTTTCGAGTATAGGTATGATGTTGATATGACATGTGACTTTGAGATGACCTTCATCGTCATAGTCTGATATCTCCTTTGGATGTTCTACTTAAGTTGAACATCTTGTTACTGTTTTGGTTACTGTTAGGGGAGAGGAGTAGCTGATAGAAGCTTGTACGTTTTCAGAATATGTAATGAAGATAAAAAGGTCCTTAAAGTCTCAAAGTCACTGAGAATGTCGTTCCAAGATCATGGCAATTTCCCCATAAAAGTAATTAAAATTAAGTGTAGCACCCTGTATAATAATTTCTCCTGAAGATATTTTTGTATTTTTATGAATAAGAAAATAATTGTGACCCTGTAGTTTTAAATGTGCCTGAGCAAAGCAATTTATTAGAATTTTTATTAGCAGTTTATACGCTTTTAGAATATGTGATGAAGATAAAAAGGCCCTTAAAATCTCACAGTCACTGAGAATGTCGTTCCAAGATCATGGCAATTTCCCTATAAAAGTAATTAAAATTAAGTGTAGCACCTTGTATAATAATTTCTCCCGAAGATATTTTTGTATTTTTATGAATAAGAAAATAATTGTGACCCTGTAGTTTTAAATGTGCCTGAGCAAAGCAATTTATTAGAATTTTTATTAGCAGCTTATACGCTTTTAGAATATGTGATGAAGATAAAAAGGCCCTCAAAATCTCACAGTCACAGAGAATGTCGTTCCAAGATCATGGCAATTTCCCCATAAAAGTAATTAAAATTAAGTGTAGCACCTTGTATAATAATTTCTCCTGAAGATATTTTTGTATTTTTATGAATAAGAAAATAATTGTGACCCTGTAGTTTTAAATGTGCCTGAGCAAAGCAATTTATTAAAATTTTTATCGTGAAAGGGGTAAGAATTAAAAAGGTATTAAAAATGATAAATCTATTGCGCCAATAATAAAAGGCAATATTACCGTCGGAGGTATAATATAAATTAAAGAATTAAAAAGAGGAACGAGTTCCGGTCAGTCGTGCGTAATAAAAGCAACACGTTTATCCAGGTATCGCGATATCTATACCACGGTTATAATTCCGCCATAAATTCTGACGCGCGCTTAATTTCGAGCCTCTCCTTTCTCCGGAAACGCGAAATTCGTTCGGGGGCCACTCGACCGGCTCGACGAGATCCGAATTTCCGCGCAAACGGCGCGGAAAAGCGGTCGACAGAAAAATTCGCTCGGGCATCCTGCAGAATTCGAGGGGCGAACTTTTTAATTCGCCGTTTCCCCCGCGAAATTCGCGAGAAACGTTTTCGACCCCGCGCGTTTCGAAACTCGCGACGAGTGTCCTCGGTTTTGTGCCCGATTTTCCTTCAGACCGCACCAAATTTTTCCCTTACCACGGATAATTTTTCGATGAGTCCGCTTTTTACCTTTCGAGCTGCAAACTTTTCCAAGTGTATTAAACGAATGTCTGCCTCGAGGGGCCCGAACTTTATCCACCCTCTTGATCCACTTTCATCTTGAGATGTCCTTTCGCGTGAATCGCGACGTATCTTCCTGTTCAAATTTTATAGGATTCAACTTTTGATTCTGTATGAAGACCGAACGAAATTTTAGGTGATACTAGGGATCTAAGGATACTAGAGAATGGAGGTACTAGTCTGAACAGTTATTATGGTGTAAAGGTACGAGTGTTTTAAAGATTCAGGACTTTAGCCACCCTTATATTTTTGTTGAAGTTTGGCGATTGCTAATTTAGATAAATTTATTAAATTTTGAAGGAGTTATAGATAATTCTATTGCATGGGCTTTTAGACTTATATAATCTGAGGACCCTCTCTAAAATAACATGTTTTTTGCGGAATGTCTCTTGAACAAGTTTGTTTTGAATATCTAGAACTTTAGCCACCTTCATATTTTAGCTTAAGTTTGGTAATTGTAGGTTTAGATTCATTTTATGGTAATTTATTGCATTCTAGAGAAGCTGTAGATAATTTTGGAGCAAGGGTTATTAAATATATGTAATTCAAGGATCCTCTTTTGAACATTTTTTTTAACCCCCTTTTGGACAACATTTTTTTGTGGATCTCATCCTGTACTTAAATTTTTAGAATTAATTTGGTTATGTTAATAACTAGTTAAGTAATAGCAATCTTGAGGATCTAGAAAATCTAGAGAATTTGGAGAATTTAGAGAACCTCAAGAACCAAGAAAATGTTGAAGATTTAGAGAATCTAAAAAAAGAATGTAAAAGATTTGGAAAATTTAGAGAATCTAAGAGGATGTAGAAAACCTAGAGAACGTAGAGAACCTAGAAAAACTGTAGAATCTAGAGAATCTAAAGAAAGTAGAGAATTTAGAGAACTGGGAAAACTTAAAAAACCTAAAGTGTCTTCAGAATCTAGGAAATCTAGAAAACCTAGAAAATCCAAAAAACCTAGAAAACTTAGGAAATTTAGAAAATCTAGAAAATCTAAAGAACCTAGAAAACGTACAAAACGTGGAGAACCTACAAAAACTAGAAAGCCTAGAAACGCTAGAAATTCTAGAAATCCCAGAAAACCTAAAAACCCAAGAAAATCTAGGAAATATAAAAAAACTAAAAAATTTTAAAAAAAACTAAAAAACCCAAAGAATCTAAAGAATTTGAACAACTTAGACAACTAACAGAATCCAGAGGACCTGAATACTCAAAGAACCTAGAAACCATAGAGAATGTAAAGAAGCAGATATAAAAGAATTGCCAAGAGTCCCAGCGAATTCTAGGGGTAAAATGGAATACTTAAGCCACGTTTCTTATATCGTGAAAGCGTAAGCTGGACTGTGTGCCTCTTCGCATATTTTTCTTTCATTCATTTGATGAATTTACGAGAGAAAAAGTAACGAAATCGTTTATACAAACCGGCGTGTACCCGCTATTGTCACTCGCCATTGTTATTCTTTTCTTGAAATAATAAAATGGATGGGTTTCTCTGGCAATGAGAACCGACGCGTCTAAGCTCGAGAAGAAGAAGAAAGCTTTTTCGGTAAATCCCTGTTATCCTCCTCCCGCTTTGTCTTCCTTTTTTTTAATCTGTTAAAAGGATGAGCCGAGGGAGAAGAACGAAATCGATTTCTAGCGGCGAGTTACGGATGCTGTTCTCCGCGAAATCCGTGAATTGAGTTCCTTCGCTTCCTTGAAATGTTTATTTCGCAAGTTTTTCGAGCAAACGAACGATGTTTCTCTGTTTTGATAACAAACGATTTTTGTTTACGCCTTTCCGAAATTCTGTAAGATTCCTATCGACAGTCATTTAATTCTTGGTGAATTAAATAATTCTTGGTGAACTAAATAATTAGGGCAAAAGTAACCGGAAATAATTTCTATCGTATTATATGGAACAATAGATTATTGCACCGTGTCTGACTAATAACCGTTTCTACTTGTTTTACCGTTTCTAATTGCAAGTTCGCAATTTGCAACTTGAAAAGTCGTAGGGTACCTCCATCTTAGGTAAGCGAGTTGCGTGTGTAGCTTTGAGTCCAGTGGTACGTAACAACCGATTGAAGAAAACGCATAAAAAGAATTTGTTAAAATTTTTTTACATTTTATAACAAATTTACAGAATTAAGAGAAAAATATTTAACAATAGCCCAATCCTTCATGAATAAAACAGAAAAGAGTTTAGCTAAATCGGTCCAGTAGTTTCTGAGAAAAAAATTCGTAAGTGCAGCCGATTTGCGTAAAAATGTGCAAAAATTGCAAACTTTAAAGACTTGTTATTTCTTGACAAATTCGAAACGGACAAAATGATGACTTAAACCCTCCCTAATTTCACATGGACTACAAAATATTTTGATTAGAGCAAAATCGCAGATATCTACAGAATTGCACCGTTTCATTCCATAAGAGATTAAAGCATTCGTTAAACGTCGAAGTACATTGCGACACACTGTCTTTTTGCCGAATAATAAAAACTAGTCGATGGTCCAATAAAGGACATTCGAACAGATTACGAACAAAGGTTTTTCACTCGATGCTCGATTATTATTATTTGTATTTTTTTTAAATGCCCGCTATTCTATTTATTTTCTCGTGTACACAGTGTGTATTGACCATTCAGGACAGCTTTTGTCCTCGGCGATATTGCATTCAGAAAGCAAAGCGCTTTACGGATAATAATTTTATCGACGTTTCGTCGATAAAACATATTAAAGTGTCGTTATCATTTGTTGCGATGCAATAAACGCTACAACAATATGATCCGTGTATTAATGACACTCGGCAATAATTGTACAACAAAAATACTGATGAAATCCGGTCGAAGGAGAATCCAACGTTTCACGATATTAATTTTTCTCCCAGCAGACACAGGAAATCCCCAGATTCGCGGCTACTTTATTTCAACCCCCAATAGTATCGTTCCCTTTTACGACGGGGAGAAAAAAACGAGCAGAACCAGGACCAACACGGGATCCACGAGATTCCGTAATTCGTTTCGACGAAGAGGGAATTGTGGGATCTCTGATACCACAAATGTGCATCCAGACTCCACTTTTAAGGGTTCCTACCCTCCGCGCTGGCTAGTAAGCAAAGATCATGATACGCTTGATTTGCTATATTATATTGTAACAGGCCAAAGTTTTAGAGCTTTACATTATCGTCAACTTCCATTCAATTTCAACTCATTTCACTGTGAACTGTTATTCAATTATTCATTGATTTTGTGGTTGGGTTTTGAAATCTGTTAGTTCATCAATTTTTTTGTTTAATAGAGTTTAACAATGAATGAATGAATATGTTAAACCTTTAGGAGCGTGAATTTTTTGGATGGGGTTCGTAAGTTTTACAAATTTTAACATTTTTACATTTTTAAATTTTTGGATAGTCGATTTCATAAATTTTTTAGTTCGCAAATTATTAAAGGTATAGCCGGATAAGCTGGTTGTTACGAGTTGCGCGGAGTACAATTAATGTAATATTTATAAATGTTCTGCCGAACCCAAGAATGTTACTTTGTTGTAATTTTGAACGGATATTTAATACCACATGAACGTCTCCACAACTTGACGTTCCTAACTATTTGACAATAGCTTTCTAACAGGTCAGAAAAGCACATTTTTTATAACGTCAATATAGTTTTCTTTAAAGAAGTATTTTCCATGGACTTAAACCGTACACCCCTGTAGTGTGTAATGTTTACGAGAATCCTTGTGTATTCGACAGGCCAAGGCACTCTGACCCAGTCATTCAGCAGTCTTGCAATGTGTCCTATTATTTAGTTCTTTTGAGGGACCCAAATCATTTTACTGTTTGGGTCGCCTTATTAACAAGAGTTATTTACAACTTTGGAATGAATGCTAAAAGTCGTACAATCCCATTCGTTGAACCGTTTCACCAATCAGTATTTTTTCCGTATAACAGTTTGTCCTGACTGGTCCTTTTTGGTAACGCCTTCGCGTTTTGAACTTCATACGTAGTTTTCTTTTCTGGCTTCTTAGAAGAAACGAGTCAGTCTTAGAATACCATCCATCGAAATACAATCAGTCCTAGAATATCTTCCGTTGAGATATAATCAATCTTAGATTACCTTTGTTGAAACATAGTCAGTCTTGGACTATCTTCCTTGAAATATACATAGTCTTATGAATCGCAGTAACTATCAACTGCAGTGACACAATATTCAGTATAAGTAGTGGAATGATGATCTTCATCCTTCGTTGACTTGGGCACACCAGTGTGGAGGACTCTGAGCCACTCTATAAATTCTACTTTATAATAATCATTCCACATATAATTCCACTTCCGTAATACGTTGTGGAAACGCCATGGGTTAACGAAGATTTACAACCTTCGACAACAATTATGAAAAATTAATATTTGACCCGACGCGTAACAGTGGTCAAATGTGAAATCCAATTCGTCAGTTGGTAGCATATCCAAAAAAAGAAGAAACATTTCACACCAAGTTTCAACAAAATGTAATTTCGTACAAAAATTCTGAGAAAATTCTAAGACATTGAGGTGCTTGTAGCCCATATTACAGAATGTTTTCAGATTTTTTTATCGCAAATTGAAAAAATCCGAAAAATTGAGATTTTTTAGTAAAGATGTCGGAGCATTACTTTTATATTAATGTGGTAGTTACGCATTAGCACAACTAATATTCCTTAATTTTTTCAGATTTTTCGGTAACGTGCGCCGTAGTTAAAAATATCAAAAACCGATATATTCGTTTAAAACAGTAAGTACTTTCCGCTTTGAATTTGCTTGCTTTCTTTTGTCGGTATATGTAACATATTAAGTAATTTCAAATATATTCATAATTAATGCAAATGATATATTAGTTAAAGAAATAAAATTCATTTATTAATTAATTTTACGTCGTAGACGGTTATATTGCAGAACATAAGGCAATCCTTCAACTGAAGTATCTGTTAAGTGTTTAAGAGTTCTGCCTCGAAATCTTTGCACACTTTTTTGTCGCTGGTTCGAGTCCGCTGGACTTTGTTTTTTCCACGTTATGTCTTTCATTTTTTTTCTTTTGTAATAATTTAAATAATTTTGTTTGTAATAATACAACAGACCGATATCTTTGGCCGATTTAAACGCAACGTCTTTCTTCTCCTTTCATTATTTCCGGTTCAAATCCTACCGTCAATTAAAGCAGTAAATTTGGTCGAAATTATACCGTGTTTGGTCTTATTTTAATCGGAAGAATATCAAGAATTAATTGGTAAAAGTTTAATAACGAAAAAATTAAAACTAAAAAAGTTTTATATTTGCATTGGTGTAGTCTCACGGATATACTGGAACCACGGATCACGTCACATTTCTCGACGCGAGAGCTTCACGGTGTCGTGAGGGGTCTTCCCCCCTATTGGTCCTTTTTTTACGCGTATCGCGGGGCCGCGGATTGCGAACTAGGCACCGCGAACGCTAGATGGCCAGCCGCGAAATGTTTTTCTCACAATTATAATAGGCCCCCGCGACTATAATGAACAACCGCAAGAAAGAAACGATGGCATGATTCCGATTCATGTGTATAAAATCTTTACTTATACATCGAAAGTGGAGCATTACCACATTTTTATGTTAGAGGATATCAAGCTGGTTTCATGTGTCCCATTTTTGCAATTATCTAATTGATGATTCCATTTATGGAAAGCAGTCCGCTGCTGATGATACACGTCATGTCCTCCGCCCTGCTTAACACTGCTCGTCATGGTAACATCCCGATGGAAGCTTCCACCCAAGACACAATCCCCTGATTGTCCCAGACCCAATAGGTACACAAATCCCTGAGTGCCCCACACTGAATGTTCCAGACCCTGAAGTGCACTGACCCATGAACACACCCCATACCCCAAAAATGCCACAAACCATTAGGTATTCAAGACCTAGTGGAGTGCCCCATATCCCCAAAATGCCACACACCACTAGCTGTCCAAGAGCTAGTGGAGTGCCCCATACCCCTAAAACACCACACACTAATTGTTCAAAATCCAGTGGAATTTCCTAGGATTCCTGAATGCCCATACTAGAAATTGACAAATATTATTACATGTATACTATGAATTGCAGGTGTTATGTATTCTGTGAATATAAAAATGTTTATCATTTTTTGAAAACATTTTAAATCTATATTAATATTATTACAAAAGAAAAGAAATTCCAAAATCCCCGAGCAAAAATCTTAAACTTCCAAATTTCCACCTTGTTCCTCAAAAAGAAAAACAGACGTTAAATTATTTTTTCAGAAGATAATCCAGTTGCAAACAAGTACTTCACACGATGTGATATACGAGTTTGTTTTGACCTCGTTGGTCGTATTCAACACGTTCTCCCGACCTTCCGAAATATCGCAGGCAATTTGGTCCGGTGAAATGAATTGTTGAAACTGGCCCAATTCTCGTTGACGATTGTCACGCTGTTTCGTTGTTCACGAGAACGTGTTAATCGTCTCTTTGCCGGCAGCTACGCGAGCAAATTCATCCAAGATGGTGGTCGGCCGAGCGGACAGTATAACGGAGTGACAAAATGGCGTTGGAGAGATCTTTATGAAACTGACACGTTTGAAAATCGATTCAGACGGCAATGTTGCAAAATATTTAAATTAAATTAAAAGGATCAGATGGAATAAGAATGAGAAGAATAATAAAAATTAGGAATGGATAAGTTTATTCTACAAATGAAATTATTAGATAATGTTATTATTCTACATGTTGCTACAAAGTGTTACAACAAAATGATGTTATATTATACATAAATTATATTGTACATTATGCATTATATATTGTATTATACATTGTGGATTATATTATTTGTCATTATAAAATTATACAATGAATTATATTATTTTTTATAAATGAGTAATAATTGTAGACAGGTAATTAATCTCATGCCTTATAATATCACACATGTGACACGCGTACATATTCATATGGGACAAGTCTCATACTTCCACAATTTCGAGTTTAATTTCAATGACCACTAATAACCGTAATATTAAAATTATTCTGAACATTTAAACATTCTTTGTACGTCTTAAAATTGCAACAGTAATTAGATTGTTCTGTCTGACGCATATACTGATAAAATCATAAGTTAAAAAAAGTAGACACACTAGTAAATGAGTTACTGTAAGCGGTTCGTTTAAACAAAGTGTCAAGCTTAACAAAAATAATTAACGTCGCAATAAAAATAATCGGATAACCGTGACCATAATTCTGCAAAGCGGAAGCAGTTGATAAAATCAAAGAAAATGATACACGAAATTCGAGTAAAACGTCGGTGTTGCACCCCAGCTACTTTTACCCAAAGGAGCTCCGCTTACAAGCGAAAGCTTCTAATAACCTTAACTGTAAGAACCCGAGCTTCGTGAATCTTGCAAATTTATGACCCGAGCGTCGTTTAATTTTCTCGCTGTTTTCCGGACAAACCACAAGAGGATTTTCAGGAAGGTTAAAACCAGTTCTGAACAGAACGATATTTATCATCGACCAGTTGCCGTTTAGCCGTCGTCGAGCAACGAAACGAGTATCGCGAGTTGTCGCGAGTACAAGCGACAACGAGCACCCTCTGATTAGCAAACGCGGGTGTGGCTCGACGACAATACTGTCTGGCCCGTTAACCTCTTGAAAATCCCCTTCCGGCTGCTTTCCTTTGCCTAACCTAACCTCTCTGCCTTCGAGTCTTCGCGCTCTTCTCGTCTGCTCGTACCCTCTCGAGGAAGTGTTCGAGGCGACGTCGCACCTTCTAAAAGAGCCGAAAGAGAAAAACTGAATAACGGTTTTCTTCAATTTTTTACTAGTTTTTTGGAAACGTTCATTCGCAAAATTCTTATGATGGTTAACTTCTTAAGTCACACTTGTGACGCATACTGCATGATGTATGAAAAATACATGAAATTCTATTATTATAAAAAAAATTGAACTGAACATTCTATAATTAAAAAGATGCTTCATGCTGTTCTAACTGTTGACTTCTAGAAAATAGTTCAAATATAACAAAGATAAATTGTACTTGCCCCAACTAAGTTTTGAGCTCAACAATTATAATTTGTACAAATAAAAATCTGTATGATGATTGAAAGATAAAAATAAACTTGATGGTTATACAATTTTAAGAATGTGTCCCAATAAGGGTATATCTGTTGAAGAGGGAAATAAGTGACACTTGAGTGATGTTCAAAAAGTGACATTTACTGATTGCTGACACAAAATTGGTGTTCACGCTAAGGACTTAAATACTGATTCGGGTGAGTGTCAGACAAAGTCCCTCTCGCATACACACACATGGGTGAACTAAAAAAGAGGGACGTAGAAACATGACTCTACAAGAAAGTTGTGAATCTGAAAAATCTGGCGTAGCTCAGTTTTCTAATTTCGCGAAAATTGTAAGTTTTCGATAGCTCCGAAAACAGTGAGACAAGATCGAGCAGCAAAAGGTACACACGGTAACGGAGAGCGTCCCCTGCAATTTATATCCCGCCACCTCGATGTACACAAACGGGGACTAATTTCCCTTCCAAATCCGAGACCCTTCGTCGAGAGAGTCGGCGGCAAAATCAGATCCAGCTCGGTGGCATCGATCTCGAAGACCCTCTATGTACCGAAGAAACATTCTCATCGATCGTTCTCTTGCATCCTGCGGTAAAACCGGAGAGAGAAGGCGAATGAAATTGGACGGTGCTGGTGTGGGAGACGTTATCAAAGAATACAAGCCTCTCAGGGATCGATTACACCGGAGATTCCTGCGGCTGGCTAGATTACGCGCTGTTCTCTCACGCCATTGCCCAGCCAAGGGTTTCAACGCCGAGACGCCCGTTACCGTTCGCAAATCTTATTTGAATTGGAGATGCCAAGTTTACCCCTTAGCTGGACCGACGGACCGACGATGGTCGCCACTGTATAGTCAGCTTACAGAGGGCTGACGGTAAGTAGCTTAGGTAGAACGACGGATTTATGCGATGCTGCTTCTCCTCTTTCATCTTCAATCTCGCCTACTTTTGCGGAACCTCTGCGAGTATTTACGTAGACGCATAGGTACGCTCTTTATTCTACTCGATCACTATTTGGTTTTCTCTTCAGGCATCGATGATCAAATTTACGGAAAGAATTTTTCAACTTTGTTGTTTAAGGATACTATTATTGAGGAAGTCTACTAAGTTCACGTTTTTTCGGATGACCTGATTTATGTACTGCTAACAGTTTGAGGATACTTGAATTCTTCAAGTGGTTAGTGACCTGATCTTCAAATTTTCTGATTCTTGAATTTTGGAATTTTGTAGTTCACAAATTTACAAATCTCTAATTTTTCAAATTGTTAAACTTTTAAGTGACAAATTTATAGATATTAAATTCACAAATTTCTCAAATTTCTCAAATTTCTCAAATTACTCATACTTCGCAAACTTCTTAAATCTCACAAGTTTTACAAATTTCTCAAACTTCTCAAAATTTCAAAAATTCCCAAGGTTTCCAATTCTCAAATTTCAGAGTTCACAAAACTTCAAATCCCTAATCTTCAACATTCTCAAATTTCTAAATTTTTAATCCTCCAAAGTCTGATTTTCAAAATCTATAGTCCCCAAATTTCTAATTTCCTAAATTCACAAATTTTCAAATTATCAATGCTTTAAATTCTAAAATTCCCGAATTACAAGATTCCAAATCCCTAAATTTCAAGTCCCTAGATTCCAAATCCCTAGATTCTTAGTCCGCATATTTCAAATTTCTAGACTGTACATCCCTAGATGGCAAATTCCTAAATTTTCAAATCTCTAAATTCCAAATTCTCCAGATTCCAAATCCGCAGATTCCAAATTCCTAGATTCCAAATCCGCAGATTCCAAATTCCTAGATTGTAAATCCCTAGATTCCAAATCTTTAGATTTCAAATTCTTAGATTGTAAATTCCGAAATTTTCAAATCCGTAGATTCCAAATTCCCTAGATTTCAAATCCCTAGATTCTACATTCCCAAATTTTCAAATCCCCAGATTCAAAATCCCTATATTCCAAGTCCCTAAATTTTCAAATTCCCTAAATTTCAAATCCCTAGATTGCAAATTCCTAGATTCGAAATTCCTAGATTCCAAGTCCCTAGATTAGAAATCCCTAGATTCCAAATTTCCAATTCCCTAAATTCCTAAAATTCCTAAATTCTCACAAATCCCTAAATTTTCAAATCCGCTGATTTAAAATCCCCATATTCCAAGTCCCTAAATTTTCAAATTCCCTAAATTTCAAATCCCTAGATTGCAAATTCCTAGATTCCAAGACCCTAGATTAGAAATCCCTAGATTCCAAATTTCCAATTCCCTAAATTCCTAAAATTCCTAAATTCTCACAAATCCCTAAATTTTCAAATCCGCTGATTTAAAATCCCTATATTCCAAGTCCCTAAATTTTCAAATTCCCTAAATTTCAAATCCCTAGATTGCAAATTCCTAGATTTCAAGACCCTAGATTAGAAGTCCCTAGATTCCAAATTTCCAATTCCCTAAATTCCTAAAATTCCTAAATTCTCACAAATCCCTAAATTTTCGAATCCCCAGGTTCAAAATCCCTATATTCGGTGTCCCTAAATTTTCAAATTCCCTAAATCTCAAATCCCTAGATTGCAACTTTCTAGATTCGAAATCCCTAGATTCCAAGTCCCTAGATGAGAAATCCCTAGATTCCAAATTTCCAATTCCCTAAATTCCTAAAATTCCTAAATTCTCACAAATCCCTAAATTTTGAAATCCGCTGATTCAAAATCCCTATATTCCAAGACCCTAAATTTTCAAATTCCTTAAATTTCAAATCCCTAGATTGCAAATTCCTAGATTCGAAATCCCTAGATTCCAAGACCCTAAATTAGAAATCCCTAGATTCCAAATTTCCAATTCCCTAAATTCCTAAAATTCCTAAATTCTCACAAATTCCCTAAATTTCAAATCCCTAGATTGCAAATTCCTAGATTCGAAATCCCTAGATTCCAAGTCTCTAGATTAGAAATCCCTAGATTCCAAATTTTCAATTCCCTAAATTTCTAAAATTCCTAAATTCTCACAAATCCCTAAATTTTCAAATCCGCTGATTCAAAATCCCTATATTCCAAGTCCCTAAATTTTCAAATTCCCTAAATTTCAAATCCCTAGATTGCAAATTCCTAGATTCGAAATCCCTATATTCCAAAATTCCCAAATTTCCAAATCATACACCTCCAAATTTCCAAATTCCTCAAATCCTCGTCAAAACTTCTACCACTGAACCTTCTATTCCATGATCAACACGTTACTTCGATTCCCACGATTGACAGCAATGACCCAACAATATAACAATATTTAATATAAAGCAGTAAACGAGAATGTCGAATCACGATATCCTCGACAACGAGGTATCTCAACTTTGTCCGACACACGATCTAACTGTACTCGTCTGTTCAGGAACCACACTCTGTCTGACCATACACGAACTTATTTCACTTCGACGTTCTGACTGCTTTAATTCTGTCCGACCTTCGTGTCCTCATTCTACTTCTCGCTTTTCAGCCGTGACACATCGCGACTGCGATATCATACTCTGTTAGAAACGCAGCGAGAAAGGGCTATATTAATAGCTTTCCCTCTTTCATGGAATTTTCACGTTTGACGAGCAAAAACGATTCAAAAGTGGGCTTCGTGGAATATGGAACTTTGCGAGACAGTTGTAACGACGATAAAGCTACAAAAGGCCTTCCTAAGGAGAACATGCAATATTGCAGATAGAAAGAAATCAAAATGCACGAGTGCTCGCGTTGCTACTTTATTGGAGAAAATTTTCTTTCAGTTATTCTCGCGACAACTGCTTTAAACTTCTCGAGTGGAAGTAAAAAGGATAAGTACCATTTTTAGAGGGCTTTTTATTTGAATGGGGAATAATTTCAGCTTGAATTTGAGTATTAAATAGGGGGCGTTTATGTTGGTATAAATGTGGACAAGTGCTTTTAAATGTGAAACGCTTATGTTAAAATATGGATACGTATAGCTAAAATATGAATATAAATATTATTAAATATGGAAGGGCAATTTTAACTGAAATATGTGTACAAGTTTTATTAAATATGAAAGGATAATGTTGCCTAAAATACGCGTACAAGTATTATTAACTATGAAGATTAATTTTAGCTAAAATATGAGTGCAAGTATTATTAAATATGGGAGAAAAATCTTAAAATATGTATACAAGTAAAAATCGCTATGTCTTCACAAATACAAGTATTATTACTGTTAAATTATTAATAAATTTAGCATATAGCGACATCTTTTAGTATTAGAATTGATGTACGATGTTAGTAACAGAATAATTGAATATTGTTTCTTCCGTCTTGTCGTTATGAAAATGTAAGCGTTCGTGATATGTTTGATAAGAAGAAAAAGTAATCCTTGTTTAAATGGTTAATCTTTAAATTAAAATGTTTGTTGTTTATGTTCGTTATTAAATATTTTGTTCGTGTTTGAAAGTGTATTATTAGTTTTGTTATTTTCCATAATTCTGATTTTTTAACAATTACAAATTTTTCAATTTCCATACACACAAATTTATTTATTCAAAGTTACGATATATTTCAACATATACTTACTGAAGCTTAGGAAGTTTGAGGCTAAATTGAAAGCTCTGTCGATATATACGATAACGGTGGCGTGTTGGGTGAATAATCAAACGATATCGGTGATAATAGACGCGCAAATTACCCGCTACAATTTTGGCCGAGATTGCCACCGCATATAATCCCATGGAATTATTCTAATCATTCTAATTCTGTTAGTGTCACAGGGAGTGCTTGTGTGTCAACAATGGCACCAATTCAGGTTCTATTAATTAACTTACATTCATTTATTGACGCTTGCGAATATTCTTTGGGTACGCAAATACGTAGACAAAATTGCAACTGAAGAGTTGTGCAAATTTTTTTGAACTGTTGGAAATGGTAACGATAATTATAGTACTGTTAGGGGTATAACGATAATGACGGTGTTGTAACGGTGCACTGTAACGATAATTAGTGTTCAAACTAGGAAAGATGCAAAGGGTGGAAAATTGCACAAATGTGTAATTTTGAAAACAAAAATAAAACTTCTCATTCTCATTTTCAAGAAAGTTGACTTTAAAGTTTGCTCAAATCAACTTTTAAGTTTAATCAGATCGTCTTTGAAGTTTGCTCCAGTCTACCTTAAAGTTTGAACAGATCACCTTTGACGTTTGCTCAAATCGACCATGAAGTTTGATCAAACTAAACCTGAGGAAGATTCTACGAAAAAAATTGGACAAAAGTGTACAATAAAATTTGTTCATATATGATTTTATTTTCGACAAAACTGAGTATGTAAATTTGATAAACAGTTTATTCACGCATTCATTAACAGTGAAATAGGTATGATAGTAGCATGAATAAGAACAGGATGCCACAAGATGGGGTTTGATCAAAATTGGTCGTAAAACTAGAACTTATACATTTTCACAACTGTTACTCACCAAGTGGCAGTATAAGGTCAAAATTTGTGGTCTTCAGAATAAATACTCAGTTTAACCCAAGTTGTATAAATTTAACCGTAATCTATGTCACCTGTTACTCTATTTTCTAAATAACCTTCGTAACCCGAGGCATGCATATTCTTTGGATTATTCGAAAGAGGTGAACTAAGTCATAGAACCGTTCATCAAAGAGCAATACAAAGCTTAACAAGCCTCGAGCGACGAGCAGGCCGTTGAAATAGCGAGTTCTAATTGTAATATCGAAGACGATTCGGAACCGACAGGATATAATGTTCCGTGAATGTGACGTGAAACGCAATGAGGCCCTCTATGTACCGTTGCTAATACAGACGATCGTTTCGCATATTGATCTTCGCCTTTGGTGGCAAACTTCACCGTTAAATCTATGCTTTCCAGCTATAGTTCTGATCCACCGTACAGATACGCCGGAATGCATAATCCTCGCGAGCCCTTCGTTCGCATACCAATTGCACAGCTACCTACCTATCCTGACTCGAGTCGAGTCGAATCGTGAAACAGAGATTCCGTGTGTTCTATCGATCCCATTTAATTGAAGCGTAACGAGTTTCGCAACAACTGTAACCGTATTCCATGACGATCAGATCATCGGACGTCGCGGTCGCGCCAATTGCCGCTTGCCAATTGATTAAATCGTGTATTTAGTCGGATACTTCGCCTTTGTGCGCGCCGATACTCGCTTCTGATACCACCTTTATAACGGACAACCGTCACATACGCCATTTTCGGTTTTCATCATGATCAAAGGGTATTAGTTTCGAGGACCGCTCGATACGGTGTCCCATACGGTTTCCGGCGTTTACAAGTTTCGAATGGAGACATTCAGACACATTTTGACGTCGGGCTATTACAATGATTAAAGGGCTTTCATAAAATCCATAACGTTTATTAAGAATTCCAAAATTCTCTCTGACAAATTGATATGAAATTATGTGACTGTATGTGTATCTTAATTAAATGTAGATATTGAATGTTAATGAAAATGGTATATGAGCATGTATTGCAGTATACATAGAATTACAAAATGAACACATGTGCACATTCTTGCGGCCAATTTGAGACATATAGATTCTCTTCTTACATAACCCAAAAAAAATAATATTGTTATGATGTTATTATAATATAATTTTGTTTAGGCTACACAACACTGCCACTCATTTAACCTCTCTCTTTCAAATCATCAACATTGTACAGAATCTTACTTAAAGTTTAACTTTATTCGAAATAAAAATGTCTTCAAGTTAAAACTCATTTGAAGTGAACTCGATTATCTTCAGAATTTGTATTCGTATAAAATCATTTTAATAATATTAGGAGTATAATTTAAAAATAATTTTTGAAATAATTTCTAATTTTCAAATATGATTAAAAATTATCGATTTGAAAATTTCTTCATGAATCGAGAATTCGCGCTGAAATTTGAAGACAACAGACTAAACTAAATTTTATTCGAAATAAAAATATTTTCGAGTCAAAAATTCGAACTTGTTTATCCTCAAGAATTTCTATTCTTTTCGTTTGATGCAATGTTTATGAAGAATAATTAAAAGTTTGAATTTTTGAAAGGGAAATTTAAAGCATATTTCATGAATTTATAAGATAATTCTAGCAAATTTGGGGTGAACATTTAAACGGTAAGCCGAGCACGATCGAAATTGGAATTCAACTAGTCCGATCCATCAAACCAATTTATTAGTGTCCAATGAACAACAAATAAACCGGTGGCAGATATTAAATCGATCGCGGCAACGTTTCAAATCGAAATGAAAATACAGGCGAGCGTGATGCGGCGAAAATTGAAAATTATATCAAAGAGCGTGTAATGCGGAAACAAATTGATATTGTCAAATATAGCTTATCGGTGTGCGGGGTGTAAACGTGTGAGAGAGAGAGATAAAATGATAGGAAAGCTCAAATATCACGGAGGCAATTTCGATGGTCGTAATTAAGTGAAATCCGTCCGACTGGAAAATACTGGCATATGAAACAAATACGTATCCATGGAGGAACACGCTATACAACCATGTGTATACTAATCGAATCGCTCGACTCTGATCGCGAACGAGTGTCCGTGATATTGTGTTTCAAAATACCTGTTGCCATGTACTCTGGCATTCGTCATTTCCATCCGCCGTTCAAAATTCCACCAAAATATAGTCGAAATTTGCAAACGGCTTAGCTAAAAGAATAAACCATTTAAAAAACGAGCATTTTATACGACCGTTATCATGCGGAATGCGAAAAACGCGGATTAAAACGTTCGTGTATCGATTCAATTTTTAATTGGAGTTCACAGTTATTTAATTTTTAAATGATTTTTCAAATATTAACGAGCTTAACACGTATTACGTTGTTTTATGAATTTTTTAATTTATCGACTTAATATTTCGAGATGAATAGAGAAATTTTTACGTAATTGAACAGAATTTAATATATTATACCTTGTTTTGTAAATATTTTATCGCGCCGGTAAATGACGGGAAATTTATCGATTTTATATTTCTATAAAGGAAAAATAACTTTTGTAGAATTACGACAATTTATGTAACGATGTTTTATAAATATATTATCGTGATAAAAAAGTGCTCTGTTTAATTACTAGTTTAATATCTATCAAGAATTTAAAAAATAACTTTTATGAATTTTGACGAAAATTTAATGTGCACAACGATGTTATACGAATATTGACTGTATTAACAAACAGAGAACTCAATTTAATAATGAATTCAATGTTTTTATAAAAATGTAGAAAAATAAAAGTCAATTTTTGCGAGAATAAAAATTTAATGTATACAACGATGTTCCATTTGCAAATGAGGAGAAAGTACACAAAAAGTTATTAATTATTTGTGAATTAAACATCACTGTATATTAAAAAATAGAGGAACATAGCTTGAACAGCCACTTAATATTAACATCGAGGACTTTCATAAAATTCATAAAAATGTATTATTTATGACGTTATTTGACAAATAATGTATTTGTAAATAAGAAGACAGTGCACAAAAAGTTATTAATTATTGTGAATTAAACATCACTGTATATTAAAAAATAGAGGAACATAGCTTGAACAGCCACTTAACGTTAACAGCGAGGACTTTCATAAAATTCATAAAAATGTATTATTTATGACGTTATTTGACAAATAATGTATTTGTAAATAAGAAGACAGTGCACAAAAAGTTATTAATTATTATGAATTAAACATCACTGCATATTAAAAAATCGAGGAACTTAGCTTAAATTGCCATTTAATATTAACATTGAGGAGCAAGAAAACAGAAGACAATAACCTCATCAAAATTCATAAAAATTTATTCTCCATAACGAATAATATATTTGCAAATAAAAAGACACTACATAAAAAGTTATTAATTATTTGTGAATTAAACATCAGTATATTAAAAGACGGAGAATTTAATCATCCATATTAGCAGAGAAGTAAAAAACTGCGAAAACGAAAGCGATCATTACCTCCCGTATCCATTAAGTGTAAAAACGAAACTTCATTTTCCCGTTTCTGTTCGCTTTCGTATCCAAGGGTAGAGTAGCTGCGCCTCGGTCGTATTTACAGGCCTTCAAACGGAATTGAAGCGGAATAAGAGCGAAAGGCTGTTTGCCCAGGCAGCTGGAGTCATTGTGTTCGAGGTGAGTCGCAAACGGACGACAGGGCCGTCTCGTTGGCAAACATTTGTCTCGCGTTGTTGAAGAGAGTTTCCGTGCGACGTAAGCGAGCGAAAAAGACCAAGAGCGTAAACGAGCAACTCCAACATGTTTATAAGCATCGTCTTGGATCGAAAATAGAATCGAGTACTCGAAAAATAGAATGCATATTAGATGCAATAGAATGTAAGGAGTATGAGTTTCTAGTGACAAACGGTTTTTCGTTTCTTTGCAGTTGTAGTATCGGTGAAGACGATGCTTACATGCTGTTAGGTCTTAGAATGCAAATTACAGTAAGAGGATTAGACAGTACAAGTTTTTAGAGCTTAAGGGTTTTTCGTTCTTTCGCATTTGTACTTTCAAATCAATTTAACAATAGAACCCAAGTCATTTCGAGTATGTTCGGTTTGTGAATCCCTAACCTTAGCAATAGTCTTTCGTTTGCATTCTTCTATTCACGTATTGCGATTTATTACTTGCTTAGGTTACTTTAGGGACCCACTTCATGCGTCACTCGCATTTCTATCACCATCCGAATTTTAGCTACATCCATAGAAAATCAGAAACTGTGTTCCTTCAACAACAATACAAAATTGTACGCCTACGCTTTTGCAAACGTAAGAAATCGAAGAGACTCTCGAACAGGCGTTCAACTTAGCAAAATAAATTTTAGTTCGCAGTGAAATTCATATCTTAAACTGAACAAATTTTTTAAGTAGAACAAAAACGAAATAAAGAAATTTAAGACATTTTAACACGCATCGAAATTTGCTGAAATCATACTTTCATAGAACTATTTCAATTAGCTCACAGGAACAGTCAGACAATGTTAATAGAAATCCGAATAATTCAGTTTCGTCCGCTTCGTCGAGTCCGCTGCATATGTATACACACAATTTGTTAATTTACACTTCGACAAAAAATTTCGACGGGAAATTGATGTGTAAAATACGGATGAACAAAATGCAGTAATTTAATTTCCGTATATCAACATTGGCAAAGGAATACGTTGTTTCGAATCAATGGATTTTGTATATATTTTTGTTCGATTGGTTCGTTCTACGTTAGTGTAAATAAGGAAATTTTAGTTACGGTGAATAAATATGTTTACTGGACGTGGTATTGTCGGGAAATTGTTTATTTAAATATGAATTAATGCTCGATCCAAGGCAAATATGTAATATGGGAGATTTCCGTGGGGAAAATAGTGATGAGAAATTGGGAAATGTTTGTGGATGGAGAATCATGAACTTTGAAATTTGGGAGTTTGGGAATTTGGGAATTAAAAGTGAGGAGTGTAAAAATGTATTGATTTGGGTATTTTGGGATTTGGGAGTTTGACAAATTTTTTTGAGGTGGAAATTAAGAATTGAGGGATTTGAGGATTTGGGAATTTAGGAAATTGGAAAATTAAGAATTTGGAGGTTTAGGAATTTGGGGATTTGGGAATTTGGGAATTTGGGAATTTGGAAAATTAAGAATTTGGGAATTTTGGGATTTGGAAAATTAAGAATTTGGGAATTTGAGGACTTAGGAATTTAGGAATTTGGGAAATTGACAATTTGGGGATTTTGGGATATGGAAAATTAAGAATTTGGGAATTTAGGAAATTAAGAATTTGGGATTTCGAGGATTTGGGAATTTAGGAATTTAGGAATTTAGGAATTTGGGGACTTGAGGATTTGGGAATTTAGGAGATTGGGGATTTGATTATTTGAGAATTTGAGGATTTGAGGATTTGGGAATTTAGAAAATTAGGAATTTGGTGATTTGGGAATTTGGAAAATTAAGAGTTTGGGGATTTGGAAATTTAGGAAATTGACAATTTTGTGATTTAAGAATTTGGAAAAAGAGTTTGGCATGTTGAGAATTTAGGGCTGTAGGAACTTGAGGAATTAAGAATTTGGAATGTGATAATATTGTACGTTAGAAATTTGAGAAATTAAGAATTTGAAGTTTTAGGTGTTTGGGAAATTAGGAATTTGGAAATTTGAGAATTCAGGAATTCGTGCATTTAGGGACTTATGGATTTACAAATTTGCAAATACTAAAACGTAAAAATTTGAAACTTGAGAATTCAGAAATTTTTGTGTTTAATAATCTCAAAATTTGAAAATCTAACTTTCAGAATTCCATCCCAAGGCTTCAGTTCTCTCAAAACCACGAAACTTAACCCCTTAATTTATTATTTTTTTCCAGCGAGTTCGTCAGACAGTACGACTTAATTATTGTTACAACATTAAAACAGAGGAAGAATGTTTAAATGTTAGGGACGTTTTTTAAACGGCGATCATTGGTGGAGGGATAGGAATTGAATTTAAACGTTAAATTGAATCGCTGTGAATACGTGAGCTAGATTCGTCGCTTTTCAATAGTTACATGCGTTACGTATGGGAGCCGACATCATAAATCCAAGGGGTTAAAAATGTATTAATTTTCTAATTTTTAGTATTCCACGATTTGCAAATTTAAAATTCCAGAATTTCAAAAAGAATGCCATAAGTTCATTTTTCTCCTTTTCCTACATCTCCAAACCCTTAAATCGCACTGAAACTGTAATGTTCCAATAACTTATCGACCCTGCAATTCCACTTAACGAATCGTTACTCGCGGGCAACTTTGTTGCCGGAATTCGGTCGTAGATTCGACATTTTTACAACTTATAAAGAATAATCTATGCGTAGTAGAAAATCCAGGATTTATCGGTTACCCGTGGCGTTTCCCGTCGAATTATTCAGTAGATAGATATAGGCTCGATTTATCGGCACACGTAGAAACAGCCTTGGCGAACTTGCCTCGTAAATTGTCAACTTTTCAATAAGCACTCGCAGCCGTCGCACTCTGCCTCCCTTGTTCACGATTCGTGGGATGAACACGGTGAATACGATTACACGAATATCTTTGTCCTTCTAGATCTATATTTCAATTAGCAGTTTCTCAGCCGTGCCACCCTTTCTAAAGAACCAACCCTTTGAATACTGTGCAAGCGGTTCAATTTGTCCTTTCGGGGTTCGTATAATTTCAAAGTTATTGCTTCTTCCTGCTTTAATCTTGTTCTTATTTACGAATACTTATTCGTACTTTAAATAAAAAGTGCATTGTGTATATAAATATATCAATTGCATTTTATATGTGAAAATATAAATTACATTTTGTTTATAAAAATATCAATTGAATTTGCATATAAATATATCAATTTGCATTTTATATATGAAAATATAAATTACATTTTGTATGCATAAAAATATCAATTGCATTTTCCATAGGAACATATCAATTGCATTTTATATATGAAAATTTAAATCGCATTTTGTGCATAAAAATATTAACTGCATTTTGCATATGAAGGCATCAATTGTATTTTATTCTAAATATCACTCATTTTCAATGAGTCCAATAATTTGATATCAACTGCTTTAATTACACAACTGATATTTGAGATTTGATATTTTCCTCTTTTAATCTTTCATTTTTAATTCCGGATCCTCTCGTTCGTAAAATAATTTGTTACCCATTACAAATATTTTGTATCAATTTCTATGCAGGTGCATTTATTTCTACAAATTTTCTACTCTTCTATTCTTTTGTTCTTCTATGGCACGTATTTTTTGTACAAATTTCATGCTGCAAGTAAAAAGCTCGCAAAATAAAATAGCTCCAAACTAAAATAAGAGAGAAAATAAAATTGGTCGTTTAACGAAATTCGATATCGAGCATCCGCATGTTTCGTGGAATACAAAATCTGTATCCGTTCTATTTAATTGGTCGAAGGGGTGTTGAAAAATGATGTCCCGAACCGCAGAAACATTCGTTTTCGCTCAATTAAACGTCTCACGCAACGAACAGTACTTGATGCGGAAACGCTGACGAAAAGATAAAGCTGTACCGCGTTGAACGACTCCATTTCCATGGGCGGAAAATCGCGTGTACAGGTGAGAATATTACGTCCATAAAGTTCCTTTCAACCGTGGGTGAAAAAAAAAAGAAACGGAGTCTTACGTTTTCTTTCACTTTTACCAGGACTTCGAATACTTCGCCGTCCCGGAATTGTTCCATTAAATACGCGGAATTTCGAAATCCATAAATTCCCTTCATCATTAAGACCACTGGTCGGAGAGTAAAACTCACAGAAACGGCGGAAAGTAAAAACGAAAAGTGGAGGAACTCGGTCGGACAGGTTAATAAAAGTTTCGCGAGAGTGTCTCGGATAGGTCAGTTTCACGATGAACCGTGTCACTGCGGCGTGTAATTTGATATTCAACGCGTGGGAACCGGAAACTCTCAAAGACTTCGGAAGCGAGGGTAATTTTGCGCGGAGAACGGTTCCGTGCAAGTAGAATAGGTCAATGGTTCGTCAGACGTGCGAGAAACTTTACCCAATGTATTGCTACAAAATTACTTAATCTTTGCATAATATTTAATTTTTAACTTTTTGCTCTCAGGTGACTTTCAGATTCAATTTTTTAACTATACACGCACGAACATAGTGATAATAGTAGAAATTATTAGAGAAATAACCTCAAAAGATTTCATTTGACTTTTTAACTAGTAGCAAAGAGCAAAAATACATTTGAGTAAAGTGTTGAATTTATACATGCAGTGTTGCACGCAATTTGCAAGCTTCGAATAAACTGTTACTTGAAATCATTTTTCTTGCGACTGTTGCATAATTCAAAGCATGTAGCAATTGTATGTTGTAATACATTAAGGCGATGTGAGGTATCATGTACTAATTTACACGTTGCGATGTCATTCACATGTAGGTGACATTCAATTTTTCATACACATGTGTTACGAGTTGCTCGGAATATTATTAGTCCAATATTTATGGGTGTTCTGTCGGGCCCAGGAGCGTTTCATTCTTGCAGTTTTAAACGGGTATTTTGGACCATATGAGCGTCTCCACAGTTTGACGTACCTAACTATTGACAATAGCTTTCTAACAGGCCAGAAAAGCACATTTTTTATAACGCTAATATAACTTTCTTTAAAGAAGTTTATTTCCATGGTCCTAAACTGTGCACCCCTGTCCCGTTACTTACTTCTTTTGAAGGACCCAAATCACTTAACTGTTTGGATCACCTTATTAACGAAACGTTATTTACAATTTCGGAGTGAATGCTAAAAGTCCTACAATTTCATTCGCTGACCCATCTCACCAATCACTATATTTTACAAATAACAATCTGTACTGATTGGTCCCTTTTGGTGACTCCTTCATATCTTGAACTTCCTCCCTTGCTTTCTTTTCTGGCTGCTTAGAAGCGACTGGCAGTCTGAAACTAACTTTGGTGAAAGATACTCACTTTTACAAACGATAGTCTCTAACAACGATAACAACATTCAACAATTATTACAATTAGTGGGATGATGATCTACATCCTTCAGTGACTTGGGTACACCAGTGTGGAGGACTCTGAACCTCTCTATAAATTCTACTTTATAATAATCATTCTACATATAATTCCACTACCGTAACAAGTTGTGGAGACGCCATGGGTCAATTCGACAACAATTATAAAAAGCTAATATTTGACCCGACGCGTAACAACATGTAACGTCTGTATTAAAAATTAATTTGATTATCTAATTGAAAATACTCGTATTAATTTTTTGACACTGTAGAAAATTAGTATGAACAGATATTGTGAAAATATTGTGATTTCTTGAAAATTAAAATAGTAATGCAATTTTCAACTTGAAATTAAAATTTCTCTTTCTGTTCAACTTTAACTTAAAATTGAACATTACAAACTTTTATCTCAACTTTAATATGATTGTGTTTGGCATAAAAATGCAGTTGATAGTTCATCTCTTATGAATTGTTAGGTGCGTCACATGTGTGTCACGTGTCACATGTGACATTACAAGACAAAGAATCAAATCAATAATTTGTCCTCAAATTTTTTAATTAGAAAAATATTTCTAATAATTCTAGAATTCCACGAAATATAATTATCAGAATGAAATTAATAACCAAAGACGTTCTATAATTTAGAAAGTAACGTAGTTGAAAAGTCCCGTAATTCGTGAACGTTGCTCGACCCTTTCGTATCCACTTTCGACCCGTCGTAAGAACAATTACCGATTCCCCAGGTGATTTCGTCGTCGAGAATGATCGCAATCGTCGATTAACGAAATTTACTCGACCGGAGGAGCTTAAATCGAGCGAAAGAAATGGAGTTTTCTAATAGAAGGACCAAGAGATAAGATTCGCTCGTGCCTCTTCCGACTCGTCGAGTTTACTTTGTACACAGCCGTTGCACGCGACTCTCAACGTTGCACGAATTCAGAATAATCAGAGATGAAATCGCGCTTGAATTATTCAGCTCTATGGGATAGACGGTTTTGATACGCGTGCCAGACCGTGTAATCGTTCGTTCTTCTCTCGGAAACGCGACTCTGTTGCGGCTTCTTTGGAATCCCTTATTAATTAAACATTCAAACGATAATTCATTTCCTTGGTGTCGAAAAAATACAATTTTACTGCACATCTTTGCGTCTCTTCTGGAGCTCAAAATTTAACACTGACTTCTTTAATCGAATTAAAATTTAAGATTTCTTACATGGCTGGTATAAAAAATTGGATAGTTGATGTGTGTGATCACATTTATTTATTTGTTGAAGAAAACATGTTTCATTGCTGACAATATATAATTTTATATTCAGACATCAATTACATTTTGTATACATATAAAAACATCAATTTCATTATGTACATATGAATATCAAGTGCATTTTGTTTATAAAAACATTAATTGCATTATGCATACAATAATATGAATTGCGCTTTGCATGTAAAAGTATAAATTGCATTATGTTCATATTAATATCAGTTGTATTTTGTATACAATGATATCAATTGCATTTTGCATAAATGTGATGATCTCTCATTTCCAATGAGTTTGATAATTCGATAACTACTTGTTTAATTATATTACTGACATTTGAGGCTATTGTTGTGACAAAACTAATATTGTACTTCTTGCTTAATTGACATTGATCATCTCTGCAAATTTGCTAACAAGTTTAATAATTTAAAATTGAACTATTTAATTCAATAAATAAAATTGTAAATTTGTATGTACTTATTCAATTGTATTATCTGATTATGTTTTAATCAATTCAACTTAAAGTTTCATTATCACCAATATGTAATAAAGATATCAAGAATAATATCAGGCTGAACCAAATTCACGAGAGGACGTAAAACAACATGGCTTTATTTCCAAATTAAATTCTCCGCCACAAAATGGCGAAGAGAATTTCTCCTCTAGCAGCACGAGTTATCGTCTTGCTTTCTCTTGCCAGTAAAATTCCCTGGAAATTCCGTGAAAATTCAAGCAACCGTTTCCGCGAAAATCCTTGTCATCCATTTTCCTTGCTTTCGATTCCGCGCAGACGAGGAACCGTGACAACACGACAGCATTAGCGTGGCTCGTGTACACACGTTGCGAAACCTGTTCCACCTAAAACCACCCTAAAACCACCCAGCGCAGCGAGCTTCCGTTGAACGTGACAAATGCAACCGTGTTCCTCGATGTTGTTCGTAATTGAACAAATGAATCAAAGAAAGGAGACGCGGTATTCGATATCGCGACGATCTTGTACCTCTGTTCAGAGACAGACTGTACGATGAAGAGATTACTGGCACTAAATCGTATCCATTATTGCCAGTAAATTATGTATCCCGTTAATTACCTCGACGTGTACCCTTATGGTATGCAATACGAGAGAAAATTCATAATGCAATTGCGGAACTTAATTCTGATATTAATGTGTTGATTGCTATAGTGAAAACTGTTTATGATCTGTTATAAACAATATTAGTAGTAATAATACAAATCATTTTGAATAAGGATACTTAATATTTCAATTTTATTTTTTAATTTGATATATCGTTGTGTTAGGAAACTTCACAAGTTTCTTTAGTTTACTCTTCATTCACATATGCAGTGGTGGTCACATATGAACGCCACGGTGTAAACTAACATTTGCGGACAAACTATACTAATATAAATTATTTAGAATTAGTATAGTTATCCTCTCAATGTTATGTTTTAATTTGATATATCGTTGTGTTAGGAGATTTCACAAGTTTCTTTAGTTTACTCTTCATTCACATATGCAGCGGTGGTCACATATGAATACCACGGTGTAAACTAACATTTGAGGACAAATTATAATAATATAAATTATTTAGAATTAGTATAGTTATCCTCTCAATGTTATGTTTTAATTTGATATATCGTTGTGTTAGGAGATTTCACAAGTTTCTTTAGTTTACTCTTCATTCACATATGCAGCGGTGGTCACATATGAATACCACGGTGTAAACTAACATTTGAGGACAAATTATAATAATATAAATTATTTAGAATTAGTACAGTTGTCCTCTCAATGTTATTTTTTAATTTGGTACATCATGGTCTTAAGAGTCTTCACAAGTTCCTTTAGTTTGCTCTGCATTCACAAGTGCAGCTGTAGTCACATATGAACACCACAGTGTATACTAACGCTTGTGATCAAACTATAATACAGATTATTAAAAGCAAGGCTACTTAGTCTTTCAATTTTATAAATTAATTTGCTGCATCGTCGTTTTAAGAGTCCTCTACAAATTCTTAGCTGTTCATACACATAATTTAATTGAATTTACAGCGTCGTTCACATATGACTTCGTCAATGAACGTCAATTTTTTGTAGAACGTAACAATACTTTAAGAACTCTCGCTATATTGTCAAATGATTGATAAATCGACGTGACACGGAGCACAAAAGTTATAATTTACTAAACTAATAAATCGCGATAGTATTTTCCCCAGTTTGCAACGGATCACAAAGGTACACGAAGGCAGAGTCGCTAACAAAATGGGTAGGCTCCCTATCGAAAAGTTTCATTTTCGTTCTCGTTTCGCGTCGCAAACAGGAAGGTTGACAGTGGTCCAGGATTTCCAGTTGACAAGTACAATATTGTCCCAGGGAGAGTTAATAGAGACGAACAATCGGTCGACAGCGTCGAAAGTTGGATGCGGGTGGCGAACGGCAAATGGAGGGAATTTTTGGAATCGTTCAACTGCAGTCGAAAACACTTTCGTGTTTCGATTGCAGTCACGACGGTCAGCCAAACTATTCGAATCGTTCGGAACGCATATTCGGGATTGTTGGAAACTCATCGAACGCTGGGTCGAAATAACGAAGAGAAAGTTTTTCAAGAGAGAGGATGACGAAGGAACACGGACCCTGCGAAAATAAGGGATGATCGATTTCTCTCGTTGAATCGACGCTGTTTATTCGCCGCTGGAATTCCAGGAAAATTTCCGATGCATTGGATTTTATGAACGATGCTCTTTTTACCGAGCTTCGTTTTCTTCGTTTAGTTCACTTCGTGTACTTCGTGGTCAAACTTTTAACCAAAATGAATTTCCGGGAGAAATTGTATAAAAGGTAGCTGTACACTAGAATCTAAATTTAGGTTAGAAGAAAGCTTGCTTTCTTTTATGAAATATTTATTTGATTTCTAAATTCGGTTACGTTCGATTTCGAGATTCAAATATTATTTAGTACAATTGTGGTTAGATGTCCAACATTTTGCTAAAGGTACATTAATTATTTAAAATAGCGTGAATCATAAAGATTTCTAATAATTCCCATAACCCTTAATAATGCATAGCTTCATTCCCCAAATCGGTACATCCCTAAGTCGCCACAGCTTCAATTGGTCAGAACAGAAAAATGCACGCCTCACACGTATTTTCAACGATAGTATTGGCTCGAGCGGTCGCACACCAATTAGGTCAAAAACAATGACAGGCAAACGTCTCGTGAGTGAGATAGTGCGAGTTCAGCAGTTGTTATTGTAATTATTATTCTTATTTGCCGAAATGTGACTGAAAATGTCCGCGGTGGAGATAGGCTTCTTTCACTTTGTGTCTCACGCGCCTCATGGGTTGACATCTGTACAAACTAATCACGAATTTCATGATAACTTTGCAACAGTTATGGCTGACCTCGCTGGTTAGCATTAGCAACGGGTTCTTCGATTTTATTTCCCCAGCGACTGCTCTTTCATTATCTTTACATTCTTTTTTTTCGGTCGCGTACGTTCCGCCGTTCCTTTAATTATCCGCAAGCTTCTCTTTCTTCCCGTTCACGTATCTCGTGTATCAATTGAACCTGTTGCGAACGGGTTCGGTGGGTTCATATCAACTCGTGGTTACACATTTGCACTTATGTGTACAGATAAGAATTATTATTAAATGCTCGTTTATTGAGTGACATCTATACCTTAGGTGGTGAAGTATATTGTAACTGGTTATGTCTGATATTTATAAGTAATTATTAGAAGACGAGTATGGAGAAATTGACATTGTCAAGGACTAGTCTATAAGAAGTCATCGCGTAACCCCTCTTCCTTTATTTGAACGCCCATTATTTCGTTCGAATTGCCAGCTTCTTTTACACGCACGCATGCTTTCAATTTCCGTTATGTCAACGTCAACTTACGTCGTTTCGTTATACTGTCTTTGAAATGTACTGCAGTCGCAGTTTCCGCTTCTGTTGCGACGAGAAAACTTATGATACCAGTAAAATTTCTCTACTTTAGAATCTTCCAAATTTTCAATATTTAATTCGAATTCTATAATACTTGATTTTTACTTAAATTTTCAACTATCATTTTAAAACTACTCCACCTTTTTCACAGGGGAAAGTTCATTTATATTACCAAGAAATGTAATAGGAAAAATCAGAGAGATCCAATTAACATATTTAGATTTCGTGACTGCCACACGACTCTTCGCAATTGTAAAAAATTTGATCCACTGCTTCATACTCTCAGTTAAAATTGCAGAATGTGAATTAATTTCGATCGGAAGATCAGAGATCACATTTGAATTTTGTCTCCCTTAAAAGTAGACGTTCAATGATCGTAAGCTTGAAAGCTTTTAGTCGATTGAAAGTCGTGCACAAGTGTCCGAGAGTCTCGTGTTTTACGATCATCCAGGGCCATAAACTTTAAACACCGAAAAGTTCACGAGGAAACATCATTCTTTAAGACAAGATAGGATAAAAATCGTACGATAAAAGGGTCTCAGTATACTGGAAGTTGAAATAATAAATTATGAAAGTGTCAAAATTGGAAACTTTTAACTGACACGAATATATGTCACGTTTGACACTTTCTGTGAAGCGTCTGCATATTTATCGTCACGTTATAGATTAAATTGCTTGTTCCATTTTTAATTTCATGGCTAGAGTGTCATATGCCTTTCGTTATTTGATAAATAATATAGAAAAATAATTCAAATATGAAATGTTAAAAACTCATCAGACATCAATTCTAAAATTCAGGTATCAAGTTATAAAATTCAAACATCATATTTTAAAATCTAATTCTAAAATTGAGGCTGCAAATTCTTAGTCACACAAAAAATTTTTAAATTTAATTCCAAAATTAAGTTCTAAAATTGAGGCTGCAAATTCTAAAAGTCACACAACAAATTTTTAAATTTAATTCCAAAATTAAGTTCTAAAATTGAGGCTGCAAATTCTAAAAGTCAGACATAAAATTTTTAAATTTAATGCCAAAATTAAATTCTAAACTTGAGATAGCGAATTTTGAAATTCAATCCGAAAGTTGAGACATCAAAATCTAAGAGCCACTTCTAAAATTAAGACAATAAATTATGAAACTCCAGTTCAGAATTTAGGTACCGAATCTTAACATTCAATTCTGAAATTGAGACATTGAATTTTAAAATACGATCCTAAAGCTTGAGACAACAAATGGTAAAATCAAATGTCAAATTTGAAATAACAAATGCTAAAATGTAATCTTAAATTTGAGACAATAAATGCTAAAATTTAATGTTAAGTTTGAGATAACAAATTTTAAAATAGAATTTTAACTTTGACATAACAAATCCTGAAGTCCAATCCTAAATTTGAGACAATAAATCCCAAAATGCAATTCTAAATGTGAAACATCAAATTCTAAAAATAAACCACCACGAAATGTTTAAACCGGAAGGTGATATTCTGGTATCCATCAAAAACAAAGAATAGCACTGGCCATTTCTTAGCAGCGTGAATAAATTTTCCAGATTCAATTAGAGAGCTTAATTGTTAAGGAGTTATATATATTGAATGAGCACGATAATAGATCCCCTTTCGGTCGTTCTGGTTCGAAAAATCAACCGCTTGCCGAACTCTTGAAAAGTCTAATCTCGAGCTTTATTTCAACGATCGTCCTCTTGGTCCGCAAACCTCGTTTAGTTAATCCCGACGGCGCCGTTCCGTAAAACTCGCCTTTGCAGCCAGGCAATAGCGTAAAATTAATTACTCCGTTCCCGATGCTCGTCGTTCTCTTCCAGAAAGACACGACGACGATCACGTCGACGCGACGTCGTCTTCGTCGTTATCCCTTTCTCCGTGAAAGATTTCAAAATCCCTCGTTCGAACCGTCGATAAACCCTTATTGTCTTATTAAGTCCGATTAATTGGAAGATCTTCAGCCGAGACTTTATCGCTTGACTCAATCTCTCGGCTAGCTCGTATCGAAATGCCCTGGCGTCAGCGACTCTTCGACGTACACTTAACGAAGTCTCGAGAGCGTCGGAATCTCTGAAATCACCATTCTGGGAAATTTTATATTCTTCTTCTGTCTTCTTGTAAATTGCGATCCTTATAAATCGTGTTTCTAGATTTTTGTTTTCGAAGGTTTGGATTTTTATTTTTAGAACTTTCGATTTTCAAGTTTTCTAATTTTTGAACTTTCGAACTTTAGATTGAGAAATTATCAAGTTGTTGGATTTGCAAATTTTTAAACTTTGGAATTTAACAATTTTTTAACTTTTGGACCATCAAATTTTTTAATTTTTTAAATTTTTAATTTTTCAGCTTTTAGATCTTCAAATTTTTCAATTTTTAAGCTTCTGGATTTTCAAACTTTTAAGCTTTTAAGTTTTTTAATTTTCAAGCTTCTGGACCTTCAAATTTTTAATTTTCAAGCTTCTGTATCTTCAAATTTTTAAATTTTCAAGCTTCTGCACCTTCTAATTTTCCAAATTGTAGTTTTTCCAATGTTAATGCTTCTGGACCTCCAAACCTTTAAATGTTCTGGGCTTTCAAATTTTCAAATTTTCAGATTTTCAAATATTCAAACTTTTAGAGCTTCAAATTTTTAGATATTGGACTTTCAAATTTGGACTACATTTTCAAATTTTCAAACTTTCAGATTCTTAAATTTTCAAATCTACAAATTTACAATCTTCGAACATTTAAAATGTGTAAATATTAGGTTTAACCAAAAGTTTCATTCGATAATTTCACTTTTCGCCTTTAAAGAGACTTCTACCCTCAAAAAAAGTATCATTTTGCATGAAACAAATCGCCATCAGCGTTAGAAATCTCTCCTAAATTTCTAATACTAAACTACTATTATATCATTCAATCATTAGTATTGTTCAGTAAATATTAATTTACTGAAAATATGACACTCCGTTACTGTTACAATCCTCCATTCAATCTTTCGACACTGCGTGATTTCCAACCACGAATTTCCAACCAGGAGAGCTATTGAGATTAATAAAGATGTTGTGATTTTTATATGTGGGCACTCCAAAAATAAACACACGAGTAACGTGGTTGGCCAACTTATATTTTATTTAATAAAGAAAAACTATTTAATGTAAATTGTACAATAAAAAGACACATGCTCTATACTTCGCAATACCCATTAGCCATGAACTTGGGCGAGTATAACTCAGTAACGTGAACAACATAGTCGTCTCGAAAAACAAAAAGGACCTGGCGGTCTATTTAAATTATATATATATTCGACGTCGTTGACTGATTTCCAACAAAAGAAACTGATAACAAATATTTATTGACAAAAGTGAAACTTGTGCTCAACAGTAAAACTAGTGTCCTTTGACTTCAACTCTCTTTTTCCTCCAGCGTATTAAATAAGCTCGTACTGTTTGACGGGATGAAGCGTTGATTCGCTAATAGAAAATTTCGAAGGGAAAATGTAAACTGATATTGGTTGAAACTTGATGGAAGGGTAATCCGAGGTGACCATCTTCGACTAACAGTTCCTTCCTGACTTTTTCCACCCTTGCAGATGTTTCGCAGAAAATTCCGCTATGGAAGCTTGACCATGGCGGGCAATAAAAATTAGGAAGCCTTGATTCTGACAAAACATGCTTCGAGTAACAGGAACTTGGCGATAAACATAGATAGCTATGGATTAAAGTAAATGCCGAGTTCGTTATGACGACATGATTTTATGTCTGTCTCGGGTTTCGGAGTCTTCGCGAGGTTATAATCGTCCTGGCAGACAATCCATTTCAAAAAGGTCAGCAATTGCTTTGAAATAATCTAAAGCCCTATGAAATGTAATATCCTACAAAATAATACAAAGTCCCATGAAATAATCTCTTCTTATTAAAAATAAACGTAAGTTAAGATCTAAAATGAATACACCATGTGAAGCAATATTGCTCCACACGAATATAATAGATTGTAAAAATTGTAAATTATCCTGTTTTCAAATAGAAAAGATAAATAATTGTCCATGAACTGTTCTGTACCCATCCTTTTATTAGAGTAATTTTTGCAATAGCGCTTGTATGAAAAGGCAGCGACTTTGTTCGCTTTTTGTCCGGACAAACAACGAGGAAATCGATCGCGCGCAAAAAGTAACAGCCCGACACGTCAACCGGACTCGTGACAACGGGTTTCCGCGAAAGGATTACGTGATCGGAGCCGGTGTTTGGATAACAGTAGGTACGATTAGATCGTTGTTAGAACGCGGCACGGGTGTCGTCGCCATTGAAACTGTCGGCGAAACGCGTTGTTATCGGTCTTGAAAGGTAACGCGTGATCGTTCGATGGAATTGCTCGCATAAATTCCGGGCTGTGCCCCCTCTGTTTGCTTTGGAGAAGATTAGCGCTATGCTTTTGCATGGGAGTGAGTTTGCGATTGGATATGTATCTTCGCGACGATAACGTGTTCGATCATTTTGTCCTGGAATTGCATAATGACTTTATTACTTGCAGTTGGAGCTATTTTAAATTATTAGCACTTCCAGGTACAAACTTCTCAGATATTCAAATTTACAAAATGAACTTTCAAATTTTACCGCCGAAAAAGAGGAAACTGTTGAACGATAAAATATTATCACCAATATTAATTTACAAAATTTGCAAACTTGCAAACTACTCCCAAGAATTACCCCCGTTAAACATTATCGCCGATAAATTTCGAGCAAAACGGGTTAATTTACTCAAAAACGTCATCCGCAGTAAACTGTATAATGAAATTTCAGCGCCGAGAGTTAATAGTATCGAAACCCCGTTTCAATTAGATTACTCCGAGTTTCGATTGTAATATATAAATAATTCGGATAATCATAAATTTCGTTTCACCAAGAATGAATCTGGTTAATAGTACCGGATCATCGATAATACGTCAAATGTAATATGATATTGTAACACAAGGTTAATTTAGCGTTGTCGACAAAGAGATGCACTGAAATACGTTTCACAAAGTCCGATAAAAGTACTTAGAGTTTTCATCCGAAGTTAGGCGAACCTTAATTCTCATCGACCGATGCAATGAATAAATTCAGATAGGAACTTGCTGCTTACGCTCTGGCAACAAAACAAATGCAAAAGTTCTAATTAAATCCTCGCACCTTTTCGTCGCGTTTTCCCTGACCACTATAGCCGGGCCATAAATAATTAATGCATCCCTTTTCTCTCGCCGAACAATCGACTCGAAGATGCTGCTAAGTGGTCGCGGAAAAAGGGACTTTCTCTAAAACTCGAATTTGACGGGATAAAATTTGAACAAATCTGCAGAGTCTATGTAGCTATTAAACGCGTCCCCTATTTGTAGGGGTGGCTCGATGAAAGGGGAGGAAAATGGAGCGAAAACGAGCGAAAAATAATAGTCGAATAAAGGGGAAGGATTTGCCTATGGACAAATAGGCTGCCGGTCGAAAAGCTACGGGGGCTGAAACGACAGGCAGAATTAAACGAGAGAAAGAGAACGACGGGCTAGAATTAGGGGATGGACAATCGGGAGGAGCAGATGAAACGGGATAGAAACAAAGACGAAGAGAAACAGTGAGTAGAGACAAGAGAAAAAGGGGTTGAGAGAAGGACGAGGGGGAACGGGAGCGAATGGCGAACAAGGGCGGGATGGAAAACAGCAAAAATTTGCATCACAATCGCGGATAGAAATAATTACGCGAGAAACGCGCGCGAAAGGGGTGGAGGAATACGGACGCGGATGCAAATGCAGACGGTAGTGGGGGAGCGCTGGGAGGGGTGGAAACCAACCTGGAAAGGGAGGAGAAGAGTCTGGAAGCGGCGGAAACACGGCTAGAAATGTGGATACATTCCCTCGCAAAATCGTGACTGCATCACCGACAATTTTTTACCTTCTCACTTTTTCCGGAACTCGTTGTTGAAATATTTTTAGTAAAATTTTATGGGGCGTCATAATTATTTTGGGAAATGAACTTGGTTGATTTTGAGTTTTGGTACTTCGGGGTTGTGGTATTTTGCGAGGTGTAATTTTAGGGTTTTAGATGTTCTGCGTTTTGGGGTTTTGGAATTTTGGGAGATGGGTATGTTAGGGTATTGGTATTTAGGGAGTTTGGAACTTTTGAACTTGAGAGTTTTAGAATTTTGGGACTTTGAGAGTTTGGAGTTTTGAAATTTGAGATATTCCTATTTGGGACCCTTGGAACCTTTGAACTGTGGAATTTAGGGATGTTCTACAATTTGGAAATTTTGGCCTTTGGAATTTTTGGAGATTTTAAGGATTTTAAGGTGTTTTGTACTGTGGGTTTTTTTTACTTTGGAGTTTTGGCATTTTTTAATATTGGCACTTTAATGTTAATATTAATATTTTTTAATATTGGCAATTTTTCGAAATTGTGGAATTTTGAACTTCAGAAAATTAGCACTTTGGAATTCTAGAGATTTGTGTATTCTGCAATATATTGGAATTTTGGGACTCTTGCCGTGTTGAAGTTTTGCAACTTTGTAACTTTGTAAAATTGTAACGTTGCAATTTCGCAACTTTGCAATTGTATCACGGTGCAACTCTTCAATAGAGTAACTTGATAACTTAACTACTTAGTAACATAGCAATTTCGCAATAGTTTAACTTTGCAATTATGTAGTTGTCTAACTATTCAGTTATGCAACTCTGCAACTGTTCAATTATACTACCTTATAATTGTGCAATTTGACAATTTTGCTACTTTGTAACTTTGCAATACTGTTATTTTGTAACTTGGCAATTATGTTAGTTTATAATTTCACAACTTTGCAACTATGTTGGGTGTTTTGTAATTTCACAATTTTGCTATTTTGTAACTTCGCAATTTTTCTATTTTGTAACTTTGCAAGTATATAACTGTATAACTTTGCAACTATGTAACCGTGTAACTTAGCAACTGTACAATTGTACAACGTTGCAATTATTCAACTTTGCAATTATGTAGCTTTATAACTTTGCAACTTTCCAATTATGCAATTATGTAATTTTACAATTGTTCAAATTTGTTACTTTGTAATTTTACAACCATGTAACTCCATAGCTTCGCAACCCTGCAATTGTATAGCTTTGGAATTAATCAACTTTATTACTTTGTCATTTTGCAGCAATGTAACTTTGAACTTGTGAACTGTGCAACTTTGTTACATTGCAACTTTGAAACTGTGTAGCCTTGCAATTTTACTGTTTTTTCAACATTGCAGTAATACGACTCTACAATCTTACAAACTTGCATCTTAACAATTTTCATTAAATAACACTCAAGTACTTTGATAATCGCAAACAAAGAATGCCAATTTCCAGAAATCTGTCATTCCATTCAGTCCTCTCATTTTCTACGAAACCCAGATTACTTCCAGCACCTCATTACAAACGAATTTAAGAACAAACTAAAGTTCCACAACCGTGCGACAATTTTATCAGCGAGTGTACGCGAACCGAGACCGAGATAAAAACAAGAGCGTGCGCGGTGCGAAAAGGGAGGAGGCACGCGCGAGGTTTAGAGAAAAGGGTTGAAACACGGTGGATCAGGCGGATAGACAGTGTTTGTTGTTTACACACGTGGTAGGAAAGAAAAAACAGGAAAGAAAACGGGGTTTCGTTCGAAACGCGAAGCCGGAAGTGGACACCGTCTCCAACCTCCTCCGGCACCCCGTCGGGATAAATAACTGCACGGCCGAACAAAAGAACAGAAACTACGTGGATAGCTCGATATACTGCGCATCTAGCGCTAGCAATTGTGTCTCGCATGAAAGAGGCTGGCTCTTATGACGGTAAAAGGGTAGACATTTCGTTTTCTCCCCTTTTTTGTCTAGCGAAACAAGTAAATAACGAGCGAACCGATTCTTCCTAGGCACTCGCCGCTATTAAGTAGTGAAGCTAAACGCTTCGGCAGACGTAGTCCCAACTATGCCGCCACTGTCTGTTTATTAAACTTTGGAATTTCTCGGCTGGAAGATTACCGGGGATTCTTTTCAAGTAGGAATACAGGAAACTGGCGAATAACAAAGTCGAATAGCTTAACAAAAACTTTCCTTAATGCGATTTTCTTTCTACGCTGCTTCTTTCCTTCTGCTCCTCGTTATTTCCTCTATAAAACTCCAAGTATCTCCTTTGCTAATTTCCGCGGAGAAACTTTTAGTCTCCATTTTCACCAGGATTGATCATTTTTTTATATCGATTTTATAGCTTGTGGCAATTTTGGAAATTGAGTCATTGATCACTGTGTTGAGTAGTTATAGATCAATGCTTTTGCAGACTGTATTTTACAAAATTATTCAAAATATAACTTGCTATTTTGTCTTTGAAACCATAAATTTTTACGTATGTTCAGGAAGAAAGAGCAATTATTTTGTAGATATCATTGCACAAATTGCAAAATTATTTTTATACGCATAGGTTAAGTAGTATAGATCAATGCTTTCGTAGCAGGTACCTTAAAAAAACATTCAAACTACAATTCACTATTTCTTCCACAAGTATCATTTGATCAGATCGATCATTATACGGATATCTATTAAACAGCTCGTGCATTGTACACGAAAGCATCAATTTTCGAGGCACGATTTGCAAACTAATTTTATATACCCGCAGTATAGATGAATGCTTTCGCAGCTTGTATATTGCATGCCACGTAATAACCACTGTTCAGAGTATAATTTACCAAGAGTCACTTTCTACGTATTTTAAGTGGTAGGATCAATATTATCGCAGACCTCGATTTCACGCCTCGCGTATCTTACGCCACGAAATAACCGCTGTTCAAAGAATAATTTGCAAAATCATTTTATACTGCCAGCTATCGATTCAGATCGTATCACCGCATAATTATTACTTTTGAGACTATAATTTCTAGGGTTAGTCGAGACTAAAATATGTTCAAATGTTTCATGCGTGTATGAATCAAACTCTTGAAAATAAATACAATTTTTTGTTTCCATCGACAAAGAAGTCTCATTCGGCGAATTCTGCGCTCGTCGAAATAAAAGAAAATGGTCGCGCCGTTTGAAAAACCATTCGGTCAAAGGGAGCAAAATTTTATTCGCAATTTTTCCCCAGTTCGATATGGGATCCTCGAAACTTGCCAGTTAGCAAACTGAGAAATATCCCGGGGACGATGAAAAAAAAGAGGGTGCGGTTGTCTCGCTCGGGAATTCGTTACGATGCACTTCGGATGAATTCGTTCTCTCCCTTCGTGATCCATCCCTGCTCTTCCCTGACCCGAAAATATCTAACCAAAAGCGGAGAGCGCCGCAATGGAATCAATTTACGGCCGGCCGAAAGTCAATTTTCGAGTTGTTTCGAAATTCGTTGAAAGCTCTTGAAACATGGAACTGACAGAGGCCCGCGGACACCGGGCCGAACTGGAAACGGTACGTTTTCCCCCCTTTTCCCGATCGTTCAACGCCGCTCGATGGAATTTCTCTGGTACATGTTTATTCCTACATCGTCTGCCATTCATCTCCATCTTCCTGGAGCCATCGATTATCGATACTTTATGCCGATATCTTACCGGTACAGAACCCACGTAACTGATGCAAAACATAAGGACGCTCGATGTCGCTTGCTTTTTTTTCGCTGGCACGGAAAAAATAAGGATCAAGTTTTTTTATTGTTTTTCACGGTGGTAAGTACCTTCGGTGTTCTCGATAATAAGATGTTAAACGGGACTGAAACATGATAGGAAAAAGGGTAAGAAAATATTATGTAATATTGACAGAATATTCAATGGGTGATATAATTTGCAACTACAATTTTATTTGATGACAGTGCAAATTTTGTCTCGGTAAATTTATTTTGTTTCTTTACAAATTTTGATGTAGTTAACTTCTATATTGTAAGTATTGTGTACTATACATATATGTTTGATTATACATGTGTATGATGGTCACATATGTTTTTATATGTACATGTGTTGTGTATACCCTGTACACATAATAATTTATTATCTGTGTATTATTTGTAATATATTGATTTATTTAAGATGTCTGCACATGTTTGTATATAATAATACAGAAAATACTGTTTCTATTTGCACACTGTAAGGGAGAATACGTTCGTCCTTCCCTGTAGACTTTTATTATTCTTATTTCTTTTATGGTTCTATTTAATTTTATCATTCTTATTTATCTTCTGTATAGTTCTAATTTTATCATTCTTATTTACCTCTTCTGTCATTTCATCTAATTTTCTCTTTTGTTTTTCTCATCCAACTTTGCCTTTATCATTTGAAACTCCGAACGTAACCTATCTTACTTTCAAGAGAAAATAATTAAACTTCAATGACCGAGTCCTATCTTATACTATATGAAATTGATATTCGTATAATAAATAAAAAGAATGCCATTTGTTGAGAAACGAATCAAAATGATGCTTCTTAGAACAGCATAGGTTAGGACAACGTTGGTCATAACCTCGCACAGGAAAGAATGCGCCATTTTCCAGAAACAGTCTGTATACGAGTTTGGTAAAACCAACGACAAAAAGACGCGAAACAATGGTCAATAAATAAAGAATTCTTGCACTGTGGTATCTGGACAAAGCGCGGAAGGTGAAAGCAAAGAGGGGTCAGAAGAGAGACGAAAGAGGAGATACCGATGGATGTGTAGGGTCGTTCGCATCGGTTTGTCATAGCATATTCGCCTTCGTGCACGGCGTTCCGATATGTTCGTTCCGATATCCGTTCGTGCGAAAATTCAAACGACCCGCCAACAGAATGCCGACGATAACGCTCGAAAGCAGATATCAGCTGGCGGTAGATCATTGACCGGCCGGATCGATACGATATCGACCCTCATTTGATTCCACTATCTTTCTCTTGTTCCGCAAAGAAAAAGAGCTCGTATTATTCTCTTGTAAATGGCAAATTGCTCGGAAAATTCGCACTTTATTTTTTTACTCTTTTTTTCGAGAATCGAACAATCTCTTTTCTTTGATACGAAACCATGCGGTTCGATGATCGAGCGCGGTCGATAATTTCCAAATGGATTTTCGGCAGTTTCAGATAAAAGGGGTTGAAAAGGGCTGCGCGTACGAGCTGAAAGGATATCGATAACGTCGATAGGAGATTGCGAATGTAGCTGGTGTTATGAGAGATTGCGCGTGCAGGCCGATCGAAATCTTTTTTTGCGATTTTTGGATATAACTTCGGATATGTGGGAACTGCGAAACAATACGATGGTTTTTGGATTATTCGCATGTTTTTACTTTTGAAAGCGGTATACGGGATCTTTGTTCTGATCAAAATTGCTCTCAACGGCAATACTTTCAATGGAAAATTTAGTCATTTAGTTAAATCTTTATTGATGTTTTTTTGGTTATTACCATTGTCTATTTTACTATGTTCACATATTGGTTCATTTAACAAATACTTATTTCAAAATGTTGTATTAAATCAATCATTAGTGTGAGTCAGCTTTTAAGGAGTTAATTGACTGTGTATCATATAGAAGTTTATATAAATAAACATAAATTTTATAATTCACAAAAATAAGCATAAGTCATATAATCTATAAATGATCTACAAGTGCCTGTGGATAACATAGATCCATATAAATAAACATGAATTTTATAATTCACAAAAACAAGTATAAACCACATAATCTATAAATGATCTGCAAATGCCTGTATGTCATATAGAAGTCTATATAAATAAACATGAATTATATAATTTACAGAAATAAGTATATATCACATAATCTATAAATGATCTATAAACACCTACAGATCATATGGAAGTCATATAAATAAACATAAATTTTACAAATTAACAAAAATTAGTATAAATCATGTAATCAAATGATACATAAATAATAGATTTTCATTTTGAATACAAATTGCATTAAACTTTGTACACCTCGCTAATTCTTACCCTATCAATTACTTACATAAATAATAATTTCATAAAAATATTTTTCCTTCTCAATTCTTCATAAAATCAGCACCAAAAAAATAAAAGCTAAGAAACCACAATTTTAACCGGACAGAAAAGCAATGTATCCTGCAGCAACAGAAGGGCCGTTTGCAACGAAAATGCACTCAGGTTCGTTGGGGCGCCATCGTGGCCGATTAACGGCGAAAGAGAAATCTTATTAAAATCCGCATGGACACTGGGTCTCTTCCGACCGCCGTGGAACGCCAAGTGCGGATGACCAAGATGGGCTCGCGGCCATTTTAATCGAATTATAATAAGTGGGACGCTACAGCATTACGCATTCATGTGTGTACCGTCGCGCTAATGGAGACCTAGAGGTCAGGAGTGACCCTCGTATTTTCCCCTGTATGGACACGAACCCTTGCCATCCCCCTTTCAACCCCCGTGCATGTACGCGTCAGAGCACGGGGATTACCAGCTAGGGTGTTACCAGGGGTTGTGGCTCGTTAGCGGCACGGCTTTACCGTGACACCGAAACGATACCCCAAGGGTGATTCTAACGCGTGCGATTGTTACGGGTTTCTATGGTTATGCTGCCGTTTTTGGAATGCGAGGAATTTTTATGGTGGGTAACGGTGACTGGCTCGAGTGATAGAAAATTTTTTTGGAATTTTGTAGTTAGAGAATGTTTTGAGAATTTGGGAAATTTGGAACTTGGGGGGTGAGATTTTGGAATTGGTGAATTGGGAGATTTTGGGAATTTGAGGTGTTGGAATTTGGGAAAATAGGAATTTGGAAATTTGGAATTTGAGGTATTGGAATTTGGGAAAACAGGAATATGGAATTTTGAAAATTTGAGGTGTTGGAATTTGGGAAAATAGGAATCTGGAATTTTGAGAATTTGAGGTGTTGGAATTTGAAAAATAGGAATTTGGGATTTTGAGAATTTGAGGTGTTAGAATTTGGAAAAATAGAAATTTGGGATTTTGAAAATTTGAGGTGTTGGAATTTGGGAAAATGGAAATTTGGAATTTTGGAATTTTGGAATTTGAGGTATTGGAATTTGGGAAAATAGGAATTTGGAATTCTGAGAATTTGAGGTTTTGGAATTTGGGAAAACAGGAATCTGGAATTTTGAGAATTTGAGGTGTTGGAATTTGAAAAATAGGAATTTGGGATTTTGAGAATTTGAGGTGTTAGAATTTGGAAAAATAGAAATTTGGGATTTTGAAAATTTGAGGTGTTGGAATTTGGGAAAATGGAAATTTGGAATTTTGGAATTTTGGAATTTGAGGTATTGGAATTTGGGAAAATAGGAATTTGGAATTCTGAGAATTTGAGGTTTTGGAATTTGGGAAAACAGGAATATGAAATTTTGAAAATTTGAGGTGTTGGAATTTGGGAAAATAGAAATCTGAAATTTTGAGAATTTGAGGTGTTAGAATTTGAAAAATAGGAATTTGGGATTTTGAGAATTTGAGGTGTTGGAATTTGGAAAAATAGAAATTTGGGATTTTGAAAATTTGAGGTATTGGAATTTGGGAAAATGGAAATTTGGAATTTTGGAATTTGAGGTGTTGGCATTTGGGAAAATAGGAATTTGGAATTTTGAGAATTGGAGGTGTTGGAATTTGGGAAAATAGAAATCTGAAATTTTGAGAATTTGAGGTGTTAGAATTTGAAAAATAGGAATTTGGGATTTTGAGAATTGGAGGTGTTGGAATTTGGGAAAATAGATAATTGGAATTTTGAGAATTTGAGGTATTGGAATTTGGGAAAACAGGAATATGGAATTTTGAAAATTTGAGGTGTTGGCATTTCAGAAAATAGGAATTTGGGATTTTGAGAATTGGAGGTGTTGGAATTTGGGAAAATAGAAAATTGGAATTTTGAGAATTTGGGATGTTAGAAATTGGAAGTACAGAAATTTGGGATTATGAGAATTGGTGGATTTGGAATTTGGAGCTGTAGAAATTTGGGATTTTGAGTGTTTGAGGCTTTGAAATTTAGAGCTATAAAAATTCAAGATTTTGTGACTTTGGCACTGGAATTAAAGTCCATAAACCTTAAGATTTCGAAAATTTTTAGTATTGTAATTTAGGACCATACAATTTTGAAATTTTTAAACATCATTGTAAATGACTTAGAATATCCAAAACTTGTGACTACATCAGAGAAATATTTTAAACATGTCACTGAAATTCAAGACTGAAACTTAGTAATGTCAAGACTTCATGACTCGTTACCATCAAATTTCGAAATTTGCAATTCTAATTCGTCACACTCAAACTTTGAAACTCCACACTTTACAAATGCTTAAATTTTCCAATTCCAAAATCGCACTACTGCAGTCCACGAAATGAACCCAGAAAGTTCGAATACGAAATATAAAAACCAAAACGAAAGGCGAGTTCGTTAAATTCAACGAAAAAGCATCGGAAATTTTGGACGTCGACACTTAACTCGATTAAACAGTTCTAAAACGTGTGTATCCCGTGTTTTAAAGCACGTCGCGTAACGAGCGCGTTCGCAAAACATTTATCTTCGTGTGAGAGAGAAAAAAAACCGAAGGAAAAGTCGGTTTTCTCGCAGAGTAAACGTCACAGGATTCGTATGTCCTCGAGCGATTTTCCTTCCTGTTGGTCCTTTGACGCGGAAACCTGTTCGAAAACTTCGAGCAGGACTATTCTGCCCCTCTATCCGAACTTTCAGCCCGAGCACGCGGCCTCGTTCTTGATTGCCGCTTCCGCAAGATCGCCGGGAACTCCTTTTTGTACCGGGATCTCCGGGTATCGAAGATTGGCGTCGAGAGATCGAAATCCGCTGGCTTTTGAAGCTTTTATCCGACAGGGCGATTCTCGCGAGAACGAAAAACTTTCGCTTCGCCAGATTATCCTTCGTAACTCGACTACTTTTCGTTCGGATAGGGATTTCTTCGGCCTCCTCCGATGGCTGATAGTGTCCCGCGGTTAAATGAACCGGCAACTTTTAATTGAACCTCGGTTTTGTTTAATTAAAGTTAATGCTAATTGCGGACCAGATTTTGCTGTACACTTTTTCTTTGCCTGAAGATTTTGAAAGGAAGGAATGGACGAAACTTGAGTACTGAAGAACAAAGTATCATTGAAAGTAGGTTGAGCACAAAATTAGGTTCAACAAAAGTTATTATATAATTGTCAAATGTTATTGAGACAAAATAAGTTAAAGCGTATTGCTGTTGATACACAGAGTGTACAGGACGCCTCAAAATTAGTGTAACATCCGAAAAGTTACAACCTGAATAGTAACTCGGATAAAAATACAAGTATAAATGTATAAACCAATGTAACTATCGCAGGTATTAATCATTTAGATTTATATTAAATTAAAACCCTTTAAGCCTTATTGAAAAAGCGCAAGAAAAGAATTTGTTTAAATTTTTCAACATTTTATAACAAATTAACAGAACTAAAAAAAATATTTAAAAATAGTCCAACCCTTCATAAATAAAACAAAATAGAATTTAGCCAAATCGGTTCACTAGTTTCTGAGAAAAAAATTCGTAAATGATGTCTATTTTCGCACAAATCAGCAAAAATTACAAACTTTGAAAACTTGTTATTTCTTAACAAATTCGAAACCGGCAAAATGATGATTTAAACCCTCCTTAATTTCACATGGACTACAACATATATTGATTAGAGCAAAATCGCAGATGGTGACGATCAAAAATTTGGTGTGAAATGACCTTATTGAAACACAGAATACACAGGACGTCTCAAAACTAGTATAACATTTGAAATCTGAGTTATAACTCAGGTAAAAATAAATTGTATTTATTATAGTATAAATGTAGAAACCAACGTAACTATCTTACCTCAGTAACCAACTAATTAATAATTTAAATTTACATTACCTATAACATTTATATCGCCTATTACAGGCATTTAAAAAATGTGAAATCGGAGCGTCGGCGAAATTTTTGATCGATCGGTCTTTTTGCAGGTGCTTAATTTCTAGTCAACCGATTACATCCGGATAATTCCCATTTTCGACACCGGGATGAAAAAGTTTAATCAAAGAGCGAAGCGCTATTTGGGGCGTCGTTTTCACCGGATTCGGTTCTTTATCCCGATAAAAGGCTACGAGCGGAATGTGGGTCAACGCGCAAGTAAATCACCGGATCAAAAAACCGAAAGTTCGATCGGGTTCGCCAAGTCTCGGAAAAACGATGGCCAGGGACTCGAAGAAACGATAATCGAGATATTCTGCAGAAGAAATATCATGTCCAGGTCGAATTTCAGCTGCCGACGAAAACAAAAATTCGTTCATCCATTTTCGGCTGCAAGTTTCAACTTTTTTACAACATGTTATTTTGACGTAAAAGTTTGATTAAGGAACGTGGTGCTGTACCGAAACCGAGCGCAAAATGGACAATTTGCATACGAAATTCGTAACACGGTTCAATAAGAAGAGAACTCGCGAAGTAGCTTTAAAGCACGAGGACGGACAGAAAGGGTGGCGACCACTAATGACGCGCCGTGTCGACGTCGACGTCCTGTTTACAGGGTAAACTTACCCCTACACAGGGATGATTTCACTTGTATCGTCGCTAGTAGACGTCCGGCAACTTTTAACAAAGTCTACCGACTTTCCGATCGATCGACAGAGCTCCTCCAGCGATCTTGACATTAAGGTGCATTATTCTATTTATAAAATTAATAACATCTACTGTTTAAAAGATTTCGATGAATTATCAATAAAGCAAAATATAATAAATAATGCAATGTGGATGTTTATATATGATATCTGTAAAATAAGAGTGAATCATTTAACCACTTATGGTACCTATTCTATACTTGCCCTAACCAGAAAAGGTTAGGAATTTTTCGAACTGATGTGGATGATGTCAAAACTGTACATGTAAATTTCAGTATGTGTTCACTCCTGTATATATCATACATGTCTGTAAACATATGTCATGTTATATGAAGTGTGGTATATGTTATATGAATATTTAGATTTAAACTAAAAATCATATTTGTTCCAGTATTTCACCAGATGATCCAAAGTCTAACAGTGTATTTAATACCGAAAAAGCTGACTGTCGAGGGTGTAGTTGGTTACGAACAAGGGAACGTCAGGAGGACAAATCGACATAGGGACGGCTGTTACAGGTTAGTCGAGAAGGGTTGGTTAGGTCGTCCAGAGGCGTAGCCGGTGTAGCTCGATGTAATGCGATTTGCAAGCGTTATCGCGGCCCTAACGCGCGATCCTGCCTAACACGGATTTCCATAAACACGCTGACACCAGCTATTGTTTTCGTCATGTGGCAGCAGCCCCACCGTCCATTTATTAGCCCTCGCACCTAATTATCTTCCAATGGGCGCCCTTGTCGCCGCCTGTCCCTCTGGGGATGCTTGATTCGAGCTTCCCTTATCAAACTCTTACCCTCTAACATCCCCGTGTCTCCGCTCGTTATCTTCGACAGCTGCTTCTGGGAATCCAGAGAGCACACCCGGATGACCCGCGAAGTTTCTTCAGAGGTTCAACGGGGACTTTCGTGACGTCTCTTGACTGGCTGACGAGTTACGAGTACTCTCAAGTTTCCCTCGACTTTCTCGGAACTCGATACGTCCAATTATTTTAGCGCGGAGTTAATGTTTCAGCAGCTTCGACTCGGGATTTCCAAGTAATGGATGTCTGATTAGGGTCTTCTTGTAATGGGATGTGATTAGCGGTTACAGCCTCTTACATATTTAACGTGCAGTCTTCTGCGACATCAGGAATCGCTTAAATCACAGTATAACTTTGGGGCACTTGTGAAGGAATTTTAAAGAAAATGGACACGTGTACACAATGTTTTAATGGACAATCGCTACAATAAACGTAAATTCGACTACTCAAGGTGGATTAAATTGTGCATGAAAAGATCAGCAGATGGCACTGCTTTTAGTCGACTTGACCTCAAAGAATTAAAATCACATATTTTTCTTGATTTTAACTACATTCCTTCCAACTCTACTCAAAGGTTGAGACAGAAATTAAATGTCATGATTGATATCTACGAATTGTTATTAATATGTATATAATTAAAAATGTTAACCTTGATTACAAGAATGTAAGGTGCTGATAAGTGGGCGATTTACGAAACATGGCAGAATGATGCTTCCTACCTTAAATTACAGAAATTACACAGTTAACTGTGTTCAAAGTGCATGTTAATCCAAGACTTCGTTTAAGTACGGACGTTAATTATTAATCTTCATGAGATCAAAATCGCTCGTTTATCTTTACTCGTTTGAAACCTTCTTACTTACTTATAAACACGAAGTGTTCTTTCGTCAAGGCTGTAGTACTTCATGTCCTTTATCTAAATAATTATTCAGATAAAAAATGTAAAACAGCACGTTTAGCTAACAAAACGAAAGGTATAAAAATATCTTGGAAAAAATTATTTTCAGAATTTTGCATGGTTGTTTATTCACTTAGAGTTGTATCAATTCGTGCTACCTGTCAGCGGAAACACGTCCGCCCCCCATTAAGCCGCGCGTGTATCCCGTAAACTATTTACACTTGGCATAAATTTTGGTCGACCGATGGCGCGTTCGCTCGAATTCGCCCGAATATCGTCGGAAAATTCGAAAACTCGCCAACACGAAGCGGACTGCCCCGGAACGTTCGCAACAAGCCCGTAGCTGCAGCCCGACCGGGCACCGTGCCCGAAATTTCGTGGCCGAATTGGGGAGGAGCCGATTCGGCGAACCGCGGCCGCAAATCGCTGCTGCTTTTCGCGTCAATTCGCCCGTTCTCTCGATAAAGCCTCTCGAACGATAAATTATTCCAACGTAAAACCCCTCTCCGTGGTCCACGACCTCGCCCCCCTTCTCTCATCGGCTACCATTTGTTCCGGGCTTGAAATTGTTCGCCAGAATTGTACCGGTGTCGTTCGAACTGCTTTTGTTTTTATTTTCTTTGTTCCATGGCACGGTTTCCATTTGTCGATTTAGGGGCTGATACAAGGTTAACGTTCTCGCACGTGATCACGTGTGAAACGAATATAAATATTCTGTTGTTGAGATAATTTAAACACGTAACAAGGTATTTCTCGTGTTTTTAATTTGCAAGTTGTATGAAAAATTTAATGAGGGTGTTTATCGAGTGCTCTCAAGATTTTGATGATATGTTAATTGAAAAGATATCATAGTGAATACCAGTGGTAATTTTGCAATTGAATTTTTTGTATACGATACAACAAATTCCTCGGCGGAGTTTTGTATAATTAAAGTGGATCAACAAAGGCTGCATAGATTTTGCCGGAAATTCGAAAAGTTAGACGGATCCAATCATCAGTTAATTAGGTAGCCGAGCTCGGTATATTGAATTACAAAGTTTTCCATTCGGAATTAATTGCACCGCGGCACCTGTGCCACCCTCTACCGTAATCTTTCTCTGCGAAGTATTTCTTATGCCACTGGAAACTCTCGAAGAAAAATGACGTAAACTCGTAAACAGATTTTGTGGTTCGATCAAAATATGGACTGGACAATTTTTAAGTTTTATCGTGCAAATTCATCAGTAATTACGGTCCAAAAGTTTGTGGTTAATTATCATGAAAGAACGTTAAATTATTTCCTCGTATTCTTCGATTCGATCGATTTTTATTTGCTTTACGTGACGGTCCAATGGTTGCACAAGTTTTAATGAAACCATGATAGGAATTTAATAGTGACGGTTTCGAAAAATTGATATGGAAATAACAATTTATTCACAGCGAGTAATGTGATCTCGAGAATGCCGGTAATTAAACGGAATATTTTGCGTGCATTATTGTATCGTTACGATATTCTGTCAGTTGCAGCTTCATTTAAATCTTCCAATATTTTCCGTTAATTGCAAAACGCGGAATAATGAGAATCAATTGGCCTTCGAATTTGGGTACTTGTGAAAAATATGGATAATTTCTCTACTTTATTATTCATGACTTTTGAAGAGAAAGAGTCTGAAAAAATGTTATTTAGAAAAATTCTGAAAATAGGAGCATTTTAGGGATAATTCTTCCATATTTACAGTTACAATTTTTGTTATTGCAAGAGGAAGAATTTATGAAAATTTATTTAGAAAATTTTTAGAGAAGACATTGTAAAAGTATTTTAAGGATAATTCTTCCAATCATGTACTTATGATTGTTATGACTGTTAGCTGTTATGATTGTTCCCATGTAGAAGAGGAGAAACCCAATGAAAGTTTATTTAGAAAAATTTTAAGAACATCGAAAAAATATTTTTTAAATAATTCTTCCATTCTTGCTTTCACGAATTGTTACTCAGTGAGGGTTGATCTAAAGAAAGTTTATTTACAGAGATTCTAAAAATATTTCAGAACAAACCAGTGCTAAAAAATATACTATAAAATAATGATTCCATTCCTGTTTTCACGATCTTCAACAGTAAATAAAGAAATACCTGAAAAGTGTCTATTTACAGAAATTTCTGAAGAACCCTAGAAGACACGTAGATATTCTTAACCCAGTTCAAGAAGAATAACTTTCGAGTAACCTTATTCAGTTTCGAGATGAAATATCGATCGAACAGAGCAAACTCTGATCCCAGTGCGGTACTTAAAGGGTAAATAACGGAGCATCCCCGAAATCATGGAGAACGAGACGATCCGTAGCTTGATCGGTCAATCTGCAGCACGTGCTACAGTGCCTGTCGAATGGCGAACAAAGAGGATCGGTAACAGCCACGAAGAAGATTAACGAGCATTCGGGTTTCGTCCCGGGCAACAGGAAACTACGTTGAGTCGATTCACCACGTATTCTCGAAGGATGCTGTTCGTTCCCAGAATCATCCAGTGTCGCCAGGGTGTCTGATCCCGGAAATAGGCAGTCAGTCGGAGATTCTCGCGGACGAGGGCAACAGGACGATGCCTGTTTCCGTTTCCTGGACACGTGCCGTCTTTACTCGCGTCCAGAAGCTATCTCACCTGAACACCTGCTACCAGAACCAGTTCAAGAATGATGGATCGTCCTTGACTGAACATCTACAAGAGGTTCTAGCACTGTTGGGAAAACGCCGTGAACTTCAACGCTGGGAAAATGTAATTTTTTCGTTTATGAGATACTGCTCGAATTTTGATCCAATCCGCTCGAATTTTTCTTCATTCTTCAGTTTCACTTTCAATTACGAGCTTCTGCGAATTGGACAATGTGTCAAACAATTGCTTTTGAACAATTTACAGAGTCTCCTATTTTCGAAAATGAGAAATCGAAAAAAATATTGCATCTACTCCGAGTGATGCACAGCTCCGCAAGTTCCAAGAAATAAAAGTTTCAAAGCTATTTCGTGGATGCTCGTATTAATTTCATTTGGTAATAGAGACTTTTGTCCCGAGCGGAAGCTCGTGACGATAGTTTTTCGGCAAATGGAAATTCGATTAAAATTCCAGAATAACAACGCGACGAAGCGAAGAGACGAGCGTGAAAATGAAAGGAGCAATGGAAACGAACGAGAGCAATTTTCTCAGCGTGGCTCATATTTTCCTCTTTGTGCGTGAGCGTGCGCGAGCATGCGTCACGGCTCGATGACTTCAATCTATTTCCACGATAGAATGGAAATGGCTCGACGAAACGGCGAAAGCCCGAAAATGTTCACAGCTGGAAACATATTTTCTCGGTGCCGGGCCTCGTAAAGAGAGTCTTCTTTACGAGCACTCTTAAACTAACCGGGTACTGGCGAAATACGAACGTGCAGATTAAAAAAGAAACACTGCGGCGAGAACTTTATTCGCATGATCTCTTGTGTTCTTTTATGAAATTTCGTTCGACGATGATTTTTTTATATTACGGTCAATACATTCAGATATATAAAACGATTCACTATTCTGTGCAATGTTACATGGGATTACGGCGTAATCAATCTTCGTGCACTTTGACAAAGTTTCGTGAAGTTTTTTACCTTTATGTTCTACATAGAATCAACCAATCACTTTAAAAAATGTAGATCTAGTTTGCAAACTTTGAACGTTCAAAATTGATAAATAGTTTATCAAGTTCTGTGCAATAATTTCACTTTTCTCTTTTCAAACTTTCAAATCTACGATCTTCGAACATTTCAAATGTGTAAATATTAGGTTTAACGAAAAGTTTCATGCAATAATTTCACTTTTCGCCCCTAAATTTTCACCCACAAAAAAAAGTCATACTGCATGGAATCCATAAATAACCGCCAGCGTCGGAAATCTCTACTAAACTACTATTATATCATTCAGTCATTAGTATTGTTCAGTAAATATTAATCTACTGAAAATATGTTCACGCCAATGACACTCCGTCGCTGTTACAATCCTCCATTTAATCTTTCGGCACCGCGTGATTCCCAACCACGAGTTACCATGCGAGCTCATTGAGATATACAAGGAAACTGATAACAAATATTTATTAACAAAAGTGAAACTTGTGCTCAACAGTAAAACTTAGTGTTCATTGACTTCAACCCTCTTTTTCCTCCCACGTATTAAATAAGCACCCATCGTTTGACGGGGTGAAGCTAATAGAAAATTTCGAAGGGAAAATGTAAACTGATATTGGTTGAAACTTGATGAAAGGGTAAGCCGAGGTGACCATCTTCGACTAACAGTTCTTTCCTGGCTTTTCCCACCCTTGCAGATGTTTCGCAGAAAATTCCGCTCTGGAAGCTTGACCGTGGCGGGCAATAAAAATTAGGAAGCCTTGACTCTGACAAAATATCCTTCGAGTAACAGGAACTAATTGACGCAGCTAGGAGTTGGCGATAAACATGGATAGCTATGGATTAAAGTAAGTGTCGCGGAGTTCGTTATGGCGACATGAGTTTATGGCTGCCTCGGGTTTCGGGGTGTTCGAAAGTTATAAACGTAAGTCCAGGTAATAATTCCTTTCACACAGGTAACTCATATGAAATCCAACGTAAGTCCTACAAAATCCAAAGCAATAAATAATCTAAAGTCCTATGAAATAATCCCTTGTCTTTGAAAATAAACTTAAGCTGAATGAATACGCAATGATGGTTGCTCCATCTCTGACAATAGGTCCACTTCTAAGAGCCTTGTTTTTCTATATCGAAACTTTGTAACCCTACTTTTGAAAAAAGCTTGTTGTCAACACAAAGGTAAACACGTGACTTGTAGAGGTTCTTTGAATCCAATCGTTCATGAATAAACAAAGTGGGTTCGTTACAAAACCACAGAGCTACCTCGAGGATCTCAAGGAATATCTTGTCCCCGTGCTCTAAACTAGGGGAAACGTATTTACCATAGAGCTTGTTACATAAAGCAAGTATAACGAAGGTGCTCGAAAGACGAAGCGGATCCGGGCAACAAGGGTCGAATCTCGGTGGCCATGTGAACGCAAAATTGGCGGAAGATACGAGGGCCAAGCTAGGAAGAAGATAGTCGCTACTCGACGCCGAGGAATTCTTCGATAACGAGCACTTCCGTCGTGTAATCGGATTTCAAACTATTACGAACAGTCTCTACGAAAACAATGATCTTCTGCCGCTTCCTTGTACGTCTAGGGAATTCGATCCGACGATACGTTTATGGGAAATATCGAGGAAAGTTCCACTCGTTGTGGGGAACAACTTCAGAATGAAAAGCTTCTTACGAAACGAAATGATCGCAAATTATTAATCTACGATCAGTTGTTTCGGAAATTTTGAGAAATCACATTTGTTGAAGAAAGAAAGGCTTTTTTCTGAAAAGGCAGAATTTCTGATGAAACTTTTAAATTTTTGTTTTAATTAATTTCAAGATTTTTTAATAAATAACCTTCTGATTTGAAATGTAATTTTGTGAATATTTGCAGCCTTATATAACCTTCATTCCATGCAATTTATTAATTTAATGATATATGTAATTTAATTTATTTCAATTGTACGTGTAATTTAATTCACCTCAATTCTGTATGAAATTTAATATAACTTAATTATTTATGCAAATTGATTTAATACAGTTGTGTATATAATTTAATGTAGTTTAATTATGTACGTAGTTCCATTTAATTTAATTATGTAAATTTGTGTATAAATTTGATATATGACACAATTATGTACAATAATGGGAAACATAACTTTTGTAGCAGAAATTATAATTGATTTTGTGTTAGCGACTTATCAATTACATCTGAGAAGAATTCGTAATTTATAGAAATTGTATTTAAAGAAATTACATTTTACGTCTGTCTAATATTTTATTCTTCTGCGATAAATCGAGTATATTTAAAACCTTTTTCCGTAGGTCGATGTACTCAAATTATCGTTCCCGAATTATCGTTCATTTCGATACCCGAATAGAGCGAAAGACATTAAAATATGCACAGCGAATAAATAATTTTAACAATTACGAGCCAAAAAGAAAACTAAAAGTACTTTCAAGAAAATTAAACAATCTTACAAGAAATTAATAAGTTGCTCCTCGAAAGGATATATATAAAATTTCGCAGAAGAATACAACTATAATTACAGACATTGGCAAAAATGTATGAAGTAACATTTAAATTATTTTGCTTTATCAAATTTTTCATATTTCAAAATCGATTCAATATGCAACGCTCTCAACCCAGTTTTACTCTGTAATTAAAGTAACATATCAAACTGTTTATACAATAAAGAGATTAATACTGGATTTCACAGCGAAAAAATTTATTGAAATAAATGTCATTTATTTGCAAATGCACAATGTGCATTTTATTGTTTTTCAATTTAAAACAAGATAAACGTGTAGCGATGTCAACCCAGCTGGCGAGTGGAAAGGTTGACCGTGTTTAAAAGAATTATGACGCCAATTGGAACATCCCCAAATTGCAATATTACCAAATTTTAACATTTCCAAATCAGTACTTTCCCAAATTCTTACATATGCGAATCACTATGTTGCCAAATTTTTACATCCCTAAATCGGTACATCCCCAAATCAATATGTCGCCAAATCACTACGTTCTCAAATTCCTACGTCCTCAAATTCCTACATCCCCAAATCGCTACAACTCCAATTGGTCAGAACAGAAAAATGAACGCCTTACACGTATTTTCAACAGTAGTATGAAACAATGACAGGTAAACGTCTCGTGAATGAGATAGTGTGAATTCAGCAGTTGTTATTGTCATTGTTATTCTTATTTGCCGAAATGTAACTGGAAGTGTCCGCGGTGGGGATAGGCTTTTTTTACTTTGTGTCTCATGCGCCAACTCGTGAGTTGACATCTGTACAAACTAGCCACGAATTTCGTGATAACTTTGCAACAGTTATGGCTGACCTCTACTTGCTGGCTAGCATTAGCAACGGGTTCTTCGGTTTTATTTCCCCAGTGACTGCTCTTTCATTATCTTTACATTCTTTTTTTCGGCCTCGTACATTCCGCCGTTCCTTTAATTATCCGCAAGCTTCTCTTTCTTCCCGTTCACGTATCTCGTGTATCAATTGAACCTGTTGCGAACGAATTCGGTGGATTGACATCAACTCGTAGTTACACATCTGAATACATATAAGAATCCGGACTGTATACATATAAGAATTATTGTTAAATAATTTTTTACTCGTTCATTTCGTTCTCCTATGGATGTCCATTTTATGTTCAGGTTAATACACTAAAAGAATCTTTTTTTTTGGACTAAAAAAATTTTTTTTTCGAATTAGAAGTCCGACACAATCCGCTACCGTGTGGATGGGGTAAGTGGATGGGAAGAGATCAACGTGGGAAGTCTAATGAATCGTCATCGTATTATTTCCGTACAAAGGGTCAGAATCAGAATCACGATATTCTTGGAGGGACGTTACAAAGCTCGAACAGCTTATGGCCCGATTAATCCGTGTCTCGTATGAGCGTTTGATGAACGGATTCCATAATACGCGGTCGAACTAGGCCAGCAAAATTAAAGGGCTGATGGGTCTTTGATGATGCCGCAAGCCAAATTATCTCCCCTTTCTGTGACGAATAGAATTCCCAATATTACATTACGTTCATCTTTCAACCACACGAGATCCACCGTGAATTTTCGGCAAGCTGTAAACGAGGAGTCCTATTTATTCCCTAAAATCCCTTTCATTAATGAATCTTCTTCGAACGTCTACTTTCACTTTGAAACGCGTTAATCCTCGCAGTTTCACCGGACGATTCCACCGGTTCCGTCGGTGATTAAAATCTCTGGAAACGTAAACGAGGAACGCGAATTATGTATCGGGCTTACCGTACAGTCATTCGTAAAACACAACTATTTTTTTTGTTATTAGATCACCGATTAAATCCACGCTCGTTTCGCGTGTTTCGTTTCAAAATCGCCCGAATTCTATCACCGGGAGATTGAAAAATGGCTGGAAACATTGTTAACGCGCTAAAATCGCCAAATTTTACGGTGAAAGAACACTTGTCGCTCTGTTCACTTCACGCGTTAAATCAATGGCGGTGCTGATAGAATTCTGGATACCGAGTTGAATAACAGTATACGAGATATTGGCTTTGAACAACAACAAAAGAATTGCTACATTTTGTTGTTCGCTGATCGACAAAGTGAACTGCGCTCACAGATACCAGTTATAGAGTTTGATTAGTCGTTTTATGTTTGCTGCGATTTAATCACACAATACGAATACTTCAACAAGTCGTTCATTATTTAAATAAAAATCAAATATTTTCCCAAGCAATTTACTAATTTAAAAATTTGAATTTGGTTTTCTGACATATCGTAATACATATTTTATATATGGAATTAAAATTGTTCAAGGTCTTATCAGAATTTTTTAGTTTTGGAAAGTCATGAACAATGCGGATAAAGATTAAGATATATGTCTTTGTATATGCTGATTCATAAATTTACAAAAATCGTCATTTTTACTTCACGAATTTCAGTTTGATTATCGTCCTATTGTAATACATCTTCCATCTAAAAATCGATATCTTTACAGCAGCGTTATCCAAGATGTGGGGCAGCGAATCCTTTCTTCTCGTAATCCTCTCACCAGACCGCTTGCGCCATACATCAGCGGCAGGCATATAAATTAAAATCGAAAACCGTGGGAGAAATAAATAAGGTAAAGAAGTAAGAGAAACGGCGAGGGAAAGAATAAAGCGTTTCAAACACAGTCCGGAGTACCAAACGACTAATTAATTCCCCGGACGAACAATTCCGCTTCGGCACGACAGAATTAATCTGGACGGTCCGCGGAAAGTCGCAGGTGCGTAGCCGATTTCATTTCTAAAACGAGCAGACAACAGAGCCGGGGAAGAGTGGCAACAACAACAACAACAACGTCAACCGGCCACCGCCCGTTTTTAATTAGCAATTAGCAATCTAACACATTAATTTCCGGCTCGTCTGTTGCGGTGTTCCGTCGACCCGCCGCTAAATGCAAATAGCACGCGGTTCGTGCACGGCCCAATTGATTGAATTGACTCCGCTCGAGGATCCGCGCTGGCTTTTGCAACATCTGCGAGTAGCCGCAGCTTTTGCGAGCGCGTATCAACGCGCGAGCGCTCGAGAGCGTGCGGCTTGTGCGGTTCACGGTCTCCTAGTGAATTTTGCGTTTGTGCCGGACAAAGGGAGCTAACTGCCTGAAACGGCAGAATTACGCTTCGACGCGCTGTTACGAGAAAGTGGACGATGGGAATATTTCTTTTGGGATTTTCACAATTTGCCACTTTTTATATTGGAATTATTGTATGGATATGGATGTCTGGATTAACAAACATAATTAGGTTCGTATTTCCAGTGTGGTGGGTTATTGAGCAAATTTCGAATATTACAAATTCCTATATGCCGAGATTCGTGGGACTTCAAATTTCTAACGTTACAAATTCCTAAATTGATTCTAAATCTTTAATTTCATTATCCTCAAATTTCAAGACCCTCATATTGCTACACTTCCAAATTCCTAGCCTTCTAAATTCCTATATATTCAAAGTCTTCTCCCCTCCAAAATCTTTTCCCCAAATCCTTAACCCAAGAAATCTTTAAACTCTCAAGTCAGTTCACTGCATAATAATTTCTTCTCCAAATCCTATAGTCCACAGATACCAATTTCGTCAAACACCAATGTCTCCATATTCTTAAACCACCAACCCAAATGCGCAAATTCTTAAATTCCTACATCCCTAAATTCCTGAGTTCCTATGCCTCGAAATTTTTAACTCCATGCTAAGCATCTCCGAATTTTCAAAAGTCTCCAAAAAACCAATAAAATAAAATAAAATCAAATTTTCTCCCTCTCCGTTACCACAGTTTTCTCTGAACAAACCGCATTTGGTACCCATCGTACCAGGAATACTTCCGTGGTTCACACGTGTAGGGGATTCGGTGAGCAGGTTTCGATGCAAGGGGAAATGCCGGCGAGAACAGGGGAATAGGGGATACTCGATAGAGTGGCGTGATAAAGACAAAAGAGGGGTTGAACCGAGGTCGACCATCGGGGTGTGCAACGACCGTGTCGCTAGCAGTTTCCCGTTTGCGGGCTACTTTGTGGCACGATTCGAATACCCTAGCATTTATTAGGAGTCCGTTAGTTCGAATCCGTTAGTACGGGCTCAGCAAGACCCCACGCTGGATCGATCGTCGCTGTTTACTCTGCTCTCTGCCGAAAAAGGAACCGGAGACACAAAATTGAACATACTTTGATCGGTCGGGCGTAAAAATTGTCACGTATAGACGAACGTTATCGAGTTGTGGTACGGATGTCTAAATCGCAAGAACATCGGTAATCAGGATGTTTTGCAAGGATGTACAAATATTTAAATATTATTATAAGTGTAATGATATGTTCTTAAATCTGTGCTCTTAAATTTTAAGAGCAAATTTTGTTTTAACTACAATTTGATATTCACAGAAATAATAATTTTATTTATTATGTATTCGTGTGATTTTTATGTGAAAATTTAGGGACCTTCATTTTTAGTTCTTAAAGTAAAGGGTAGTACAATTTTTATCCTTCATATTTTATTTAATATGTGTAAGTGTATAAATAATAATATTTTAACTGGTTGAAATTATGATAGTAATGAATTTTGTATACATACATATGTGTTCATGTACGTACATGTACTTACATGCATTCATACATGCATGTAAGTACATATGTATTCACATATGTATGTATGTATACATATAGTCAACATATAGAGCATATGTGAGTATGTATATATTCATATATGTATATAGTCAACATAGACAGCACATGTGAGTATGCATGTATTCATATATGTATGTATACATGTATGTGTATGTCTATATATGTATGTATATGTATATACATAATAGTATATGTGTATTGTATATATGTGCATATACACGCACGTATGCATATATGCATGCATGCATATACGTATGTATGCACATGTGAATGAGTACGTGTGCACCTGTCGCACAGACACATGTATACTATGAACACACATAGATACATAAATGATTCAAACGCAGTACAAATACTTTGAAAGTGAGTAAAAGCCAATTAAATTCGGATAGCTATTTAATAAAGTTCTCCATACAGTACTGAAAGTTCGAATGTTTATTAGTAGAATAGATCAATGTATGGTCAGTCGAGAGGAATGAAATAACTTCTAATTAAATAAATAACATGCCCCAATTTGCCCGCAGACATCCAAGAATTAAATTTGACAATTTTCAGTCGAACTGTTCCGCCATTAATTATTGACAAGTACCAGAATCTTCATTTAGAATAGATCTGATTTCCAAGCAAGTGGAATAGGTCAACGAAGAGTCAAACAAGACTTTATCAAGTAGAGTGCGTCCATTTTCTGTTGAACATGAATCAATCATAATTAATAATAATTGTTTAAAACATGTCTCAAAAACAGTTATTCAACTTTGCAAAATAAACTCTAGTCAAATTCATATCTTCACTTATAAGTCCACTTATGTTGTTGGGAATTCTAATTCGAATTGTTTAATCGTTAGTACTGCAGCGCACAGTTGCAAAGAATTAAAACGATAGCCTCTATCATTTATCATTCATCCGCTCCCCTCGGAAATCAGCAAGCATTTTGAAGAGGTCGTTCCAAAGCCAGTTAAAAAAACGATCGAGGAAAAAAGAGAAATTCGGAGGATGGTTGGTAAAAAGCGACCTCGTTTAATTGCATTCACGGATCACACGACTGAGTTCTCGTTTTGTTTATACCGGTTATTGCGCCCTCCAGCAACCCCTTCGCCCTTCGGTCGCGTCACCCTCACGTGCCGGCGCCCGTAAGCCCGAGATTTATGCGCGGCGAATTATAAATTATTTCTTGCCGGAAGAGATTTCGAGTTTTGAGTGCGAACGGAGATTACAGGAGGGTTTAAGCCGCCTCCATCATCGTACGACCACCGACGACGTCGCGCGATTCGATCGTCAAATATTTAAGTGACGAATTCCGGATTAAGCGGCAAGCTTCAAATTCTGAAGTCGGATGAAATCGTACGCACGTTTTCTGCTTACTTTTGCTAGATGAATTTATGTCGAAAAGGGGAGGCATCCTATATCACTAACATTGTATTAGTATCGCAATTATTTTGGAATTCGTTGATAACCCCTTGTTCTATAATATCGTGTCACATTCGTGCGATACACTACAGTTGAATATGATAAACAAGACTCGGGTTTTCACTACAATTAAATTTTGGATTCAATTCTAATTCTAATTTTTATAGTCAAGGATCGCTGAACACAAAAAATACTTAACATTTTAACTTTCTTTAGTTGATTTGATACTGTAGCAAGAATTAACTAGCGCATCTGCCTAGAAAGTTGTAGGTTAAGGATTTAAGGCATGAGGCTTATATTTTCGTATTTACAGAATTGCTGATCTTTAAGCTTGTAGATTTACAATTTTGAAAGTCACAAAAGCGCGAATTTCAAAATCTTAAGCCCTTAGGTTGTTGGATGCACTAAACTGCACGATGTAACAACTGCTTATATTCTCTAACCCTGAATTCGCCAAGTTTCAACTGGGGAAACGCAAACTTTGAAATCCCCATATCCACAAGTCCTCGAATCTCCAATTCCCTGAATCCATAAGCACTTAAATTCCCAAATCCACAAATCTCTAATCCCCAAATCCACAAATCCCCATATCCCTGAAATCCTCAAATTCCCAAGTCCATAAACATTTAAACTCCCAAATCCCCAATTCCTAAATTTCCAAATACCAAAACCCTAAATTCTCACGTCCTTAATTAAAAAATTTTCAAATTCCCAATTGAGAATTTGCAAATTTTTAAATTTCCAAATTCCCAACTTCTCAACTTCCCAAATTTCTAACTTTCCAGATTTCTGAATGCACAACTTGCAAAATCCTTAAATTTTCTATGTTTACAAACTTCCAAACTTTCAAATTCCCAAATTTCCAAACTTTCAACTTTCCAAAATTCACAAATTTCTAAATTCCCATACTTCCAAATTTTCAATTTTCAAATTATCAAATTCTCTACTTCCCAAGTTTGTAAATCTCCAAATTGCCAAGTTCTCAAATCCTTATATCTCCAGATCCCAAATCCCTAAATGTACAAATTCCTAGATCCTTTAATTCCTAAGTCTCCAAATCCTCAAATCCTCAAATCCTCAAATCCCCAAAATCCCCAAATCTCCAAATCCCCAAATTCCAGATCCCCAAATCCCTAAATCCCTAAATCACTGAATCCCAAATTCCCAAATACCGAAATTCCAAATCGTAAACCCCTAAATCCCCAAATCGCCAAATCCCCAAATCCCCAAATTCCCAAATCCTCAAATCCCCAAATCCCCAAATCCCCAAATTCCCAAATCCCCAAATCCCCAAATCCTCAAATCCCCATATCTCCAGATCCCCAAATCCCTAAATCCCTAAATCCCTAAATCCCTGAACCCCAAATTCCCAAATATCGAAATTTCAAATCGTAAATCCCTAAATTGCCCAAATTCCTAAATCCACAAATCCCCAAATCTCCAAATCTCCAAATCTCCAAATCTCCAAATCTCCAAATCTCCAAATCTCCAAATCCCTAAATCCCCAAATCCCCAAATCCCCAAATCCCCAAAATCCCCAAATCCCGAAATTCCCATATCCCAAATCCGCCACCATCACACAGCGACATCTATCATATCAAATTCCAATTACAGCAACAATTCCACTCCCTCCTTAAAATAATTTCAGGTTATATCGTTTCTCTGATTCGATCGCGAATAGAAGGGTGGATTTACGAGGGCATTTCGAACCATCCTCTTCCTCGATATAATCTGATACCGAGAAATTGGTGCTTTCGCAAATGAAACTTTTGAACGGTTATACGGATGTTTGATAATCTCTCCTTTAACTCGTTAATTTCAAGGTCACCTCGAAATAAAACCGTTCCAGCATCACATTTCCCTCCGTTTAATTAAATTTATCTACCTCGCTTTGCATACAACGAGATACAAATGATAATTTGAATCGTGACATACATGACTCACCATGAGAAAGGGGTTAACGAAAGCTCAGAGACTTTTCAGCGAAATAATGTTTTCACAATCGTGTTTTACAAATTAAATTTTCATTCATAATCTTCTCAAATTGAATATCATGAAAAACCGCCGCGTTTGATCCTTTCAACCTTAAACAAATTTAAATGTTTATCATGAAACAACTTTGAAAAGAGACCGATGTTAAAAGGGAGTGAAAGGCTGCCGCAAAAGCGCAAAATAAAATACACAAGATAAATATTTTTCATAGAGTATCTTAATTCATGGTTACGTGATATTTGAATTAAAAATTATTATTAGTAGATAGTAGGTTAACGTATATTCTTAATAATCCTTAATTCGATACATCCCTATAATATTATAAAAAGGTGATAAAAGGAAGACGAATACGGTGCAATTATTGACGATCGTTAAGGGCGAGGAATATTCGTCGATGGCTTAATAATTACGGGAACCGTTCGAAATCTGATCCGGCAAACATTCTTTAGCCGTATAAATGCAAAAGGGGTGTTCGAACGAATGGAAAGCAGTAATTAATGGTTCAATTTCTCCATTATCTTGGAATCGTCGCTCGTTTCGTTCGTTTTTCCGCCGTCACGGCTGAGTTTTATGATGAAACTTTTATCCCCCGCAGCATGGACACCGGAGAGCCGGGAACTTCCTCTCTCAGAGCGAAACCAGAGACAACGAATTCTTCTCGAGCGGATTGCTACGTGCTTAAGAGGAGCCATTACTTAGCCGGCAGCTATCCAGCTGCATTTTGCGGATTCCCGATCGATACAGATAGACCGGATTAACATAGAAATGGATGGCTCGCGTCCCGGCCCATTAACCTAATCGAGAAAACCGTCTCCTTACTTTACTTTTCCCGCGCTCGATATACCTTTTCTATAGCTTCTGCCTGTCCTCCTTGCCCTTCTATCAACGTCTTCGACGGCGATCCTGCAGCGTTATTTGAATAACAAATTAATTTCTTCGATGCGAACCGATTACGTATATATCGTGGCTGATTACGAAAACTCGAACCAACTTCCTTCGCGGTATTTTCTGGTAAATATGCATTTTATTCCAGCTATCGGTCTTCCGGCCCGCTCTAATGAGCCGCCGTACTGCATACAGGTGGTAATTTAAATATTTATGCTTGGATTAATATCGTTTGTAATTGATTGGACGTCGGGAACAACAGAGAATATCCGGGGCTTGTTCGCTCTTTTCTTCTCTACCTACTTTGCATCGTATTAAGGCTATATAAAAGATTCCCATCGTTCGCAATTTTCTTTATTAATGTTTTATAAACGGGAGATTTTTTATATTACGATATTGGAATTAACAAGGAAATTTTTGAATTTCCTTCTTTAACCTCCCAATAATCGAGTAGATAAAATTTAGTTTATGAAGTTAAAAGTTACCTTGATAATAAACTAAAACCTTCTATTAATAATAACTAAAAGTTATAATATTAAGTTATAATTTAATAATAAATTAAATTAGTTAGAAAACGTTATAACTAATAATACTAAAAGTTATCTCATAAAGTCGATAAACTAAAAGTTAGCTCACAAGTTATAATTTTGTAAATTGTACAAAAGCGCCAAGTCTGACCAATGACGGTTTAATCTACTTACAGTATTTGCCGTAAGAGTATTTACTGTGCAGCGGTAAAAGAGTCGCCGTATTTATTTACGGTATTTGCTGTTTCTAATTGCGTAAATATAACTGAAATACGTTTTCGAATTTCATAAATGTTTTATTAATAAGGCACCACGTTTTCGCAGGGATAGGTACATTCTTTTAACGATTTTGAAAGTTGAGCGCGTTACGACTCGGAAGTTATTCAGGGAAGTTTGCTTATTAAGATAGAAACGCTTCTTTGATTTCGCTTCTCGCTCTGAACGAAACGAGCTCCTTGTAATTGCGCTAACTTTCGTTGATGTTTACTCGTCTCTGACGAAATAGTACGATTTCAGTATCATAGAATTTTGTTACAACTTAAGTATACTTCCATAAGTGGAACAAAAGTTAAAATAAAGATATTCGACAATAACGTCTTCCTTTACTTTGAAATATTCTTTGAAATACCTAAAGCTAAATATTTCACATGTTCACTTCTGTAAATCGAATCATATGTTAAATATCATATATGTATTTTAAATCCGTTATTAATATTATTTGTATATTCATAGTAATTGATACATGAATGCAAAATATATTTGAAATTAATATTAAACATTAATTTAATGTTAATAATATAATACGAATGTTCAATATGAAGGAAATAATGAGTCTTGAACTGCATCCTTCATAACTCAAAACGGGGTCAAACAAAATTAATTTTCCACACACATCGATTACCACAACAGACTTCAAAGACAAAGACACACGTCATTATAAACGGATTACATTCGGTAGCAACAACATCGGAACACTTCTCAGAAAATCGAAAGCTCGGGTTAATTAACCCCTTATCGCGCGCCAGCTACCCCTTAACCAACTTTATTTCCCTGGCAAACGAACTAATCACCCCTCGGGACTCGTTAAGGTCTTTTCAGGCGTGTCTGCGACGCTTCTGTTCGCTTTCCACCTGAAATTTCGCTCGATTGTCTCTGGTCGGAGAAAAAATATTCAGAGCAGCCAAAAATGGCAGGAGAAAAACGTCTTAGCGACGTTGATGTATTTTGTCATCTTGCGAACCTTTCTTTGATGGAACAATGTGATATATTAAATTAAAAATGAATGGTTGATGTTGTTCTAAATTATTTTACTTAATAACTGTTATTATACAATCTTATTATATGTTTTTATAATAATGTGCTATATTTTGTTATTTAGAATAATATGTTATTATACAAATGTTCAACTATGTCAATTTGTCTGTGTAAAAATATTTAAAATAAATTCTATGTTTTTAATGGTGATTAATGGTAAAAATTATTCTAATAATAATCAAGCAAAATGTACACTCATGAAGGTACTTATAGAGTAGTGAATACTTTTGGGAACCACTGTATGTTTCCGAATTTAATTTCTGTGATGGCAACATTTTGTTTTGCAACACTTTAGATCGTGAATTATAGTTCCAGAAACATTATAGTAGATTATATTATTGTTTTAAAAGCTTCTTTCAAATAATAAATTCAATCGACGTGTTTTTAGTCATCACTGCAGTGTCGATCATATACAACTGCTGCCATAGTGTGTTTAAAATTCGCGCTCTCGACTGGTCACGTGGCGGCGTCCGTGACGGACCAGCGTCATCCCTCTGTTTTCCACATTCTTTCTTCGTTACAGTTTTCGCGAACCAGTTAAATGTGTTGAAGAACATAATTTTATAGCATATAATTGACATTTGATTGTAATTTTATATTTAATAACAGTATAAAGCTCAATCACGACAATCATGTTAATTTTGTAAATAACGATCAGAATATAGAAATAAAGTAGGGTTAAAATGTAGAAGAAAATATCTGTATGCTATCAGCCTTATGTTTTTCATGTTCCGTAGATATAGTAGGCAATCACCCCCGTCAATAGGAATTTTCAGCAATCCATCGAGATTTCTATCTTCGATTTCAGGAGCACGTTAGCGAAACGAGCCCGGGGATCGGCAAGAAGGATGACGCGGCTTGTTTTCTCGGTTTTATTGTAGCACTCCTCGGGTCCTGGTTACCCCGGTTGGCTGTCTGTGTTCCTTTTGATCGCGTATTTGCCGAGCCACGAGCGAGTGCTAGAACGAGAAAGACAGAGAGGCGGGGGTTTGATAAATTGGGAAACGGGTTTGCAACTCAATCCTCTCTTTTTCTGCTGCGCCTCGTTTCGAGTTTGGCCTGGTTCGACAAGCTTTGGGCTTGTTTGGCGCCGATGCTCTTTCCCCATTAAAAAAGTCTAATTAACGGCTACCCTCTGCGACCGGGCTGAGGCAACGGTGTTATCCTTCTTCTCTTTCGATGCTGAAAATTCCGGGAAAATTGCGAATCAGTTGGACCGGTTGCGAATGAAAACATGTTAAAAGATCGCCGCTGAGATGCGCTCGCTGATCGAAACGAGTATTGATGGATTTTTTCCAACGAAACACGAGAGGGCCGGTCATCCGAAAATTCGGATTTCGCTAAAAGTGCAAGTTTTGCGAATTTATGAATTTACGGTTATACATACAAGATCCACTGTTTTATACATTCTTAAATGTTCAAGTTTACAGATTCTCAAGTTTTGTATTCTCAAGTTAAATACTTAGAATCAAAAGACATTTGTGTACTGAAATAGTGAAACCATAGATTTTAAAATTACAAGGTAACAAATTCCTAAATTCTAAAATCTCCTAACACTTTACACCTCAACTCTCAAAATCCTCAAACATCGAACAATTTATTGAACCTAAAAATTCCTAAGAGCCAAAAATATTAATAACTTCAAAATCGCTTCTGAATTTCTACGTTTAAAAACGAACGAACCAAAAATACGAACAATGTGATTTCTTCGCAACGCAGCGGCTGCAGAAAATCGCGGCGCGCCCGTCGAAGAAAAACCAGCAACGAAACACAACAGAAAAGAGGAAAACAGAACGGTGGCAGGTGAAAAGGAAAAAAAGGAAGGAGCTCGCCCCTCGGGCACGTAAGCCACGTCTGAACCGTGGAGTTGCGTTTCCCCGTTGAAAACACCTTTCATTTCAGGAACAACGATTGATAAGCGCGACGTTGAATCGCGACGACATTCGATGCACGCGTCACCAGCCGCGGGGAAGATCGAATTCGTCGTCGCATTCGGTATTCATGGAAAATATTTCAAGTACGAGGCTGGATGGCTGCCACCCGGAGGCAAACCGTACGAAACAACCGTACGAGACGTAGTTGGATGCCGAACAACTTTCGGACAACACTCAGGCATCCTCGAAGATGGTACCGAACTTCGGTCTGACGGGTAAAATCTTACGGATAGGATTTAATCGGCGGATATCAGCGGGTAATCGATAGTGGAGTCCTTGGGAGTGGAAGGATAAAAGTATCGACAACTTAAATTGAAAAAATAGATGTTGGGGTGGAGAGAATGGTTTTTAGTGGTTTTAATGGTCTTGAGTTGGAAGATCCACATATTTGGGAGTAGCTAGATCTCAATTTCAAAACTCCTATATTCTCAGATTGTTAGATTGTTAGATCTCTACATTGCCAAATATCCAGATTTCTAAATTCTTGAATTTCCAAATTTCTACGTTCTCAAATTTCTATATTTCCAAATTCCGACATTCCCAAATCCCTAAATTTCCAAATCTTTACATTCCCAAATCCCTAAATTTCCAAATCTCTACATTCCCAAATTCCTACGTTGCCAAATACCTAAATCTCCACATTTGCAAATTTCTACGTTCCCAAATCCCTATATTTCCAAATTCCGACGTTCCCAAATCCCTAGATTTCCAAATCTCTACGTTCCCAAATTCCTACGTTCCCAAATACCTAAATCTCCAAAACTCCACATTTCCAAATTCCTACGTTCCCAAATCTCTCGATTCCTCAATTCCTACGTTCCCAAATCGCTAAATCCTCCATTCCCAAGTGTCCAAACCCCCAAACCCCCAAATTCAAAAATTCCCAAACTCCCGCCTCCCTAATTACCCAAATTTTAACGCCCCAAAACAACGACAAATTTGCAGCTAACAAAAATTGTGAAATTAGCGTATTTTCTCGAATCCTTGAATTTCACAAGTGAAAACCGCGCAAAGTGTCGTCCATCTAAACCGTCCATTTCTTGTCCCTACCATGTGGCGTTTCTCCGAGAAAGACCAAGCGTTTAAAATGGCGAGGCAATTTGAAGAAACAAGTGGAAAAGAAAGCAAGTATTCGTAAAGGTTTTATCTACGATGCTTCCAGCGTCTCTCATCGATTCCGTTTTCCGAAGAAGAACAGCGGAAAGAGAGGCCGAGGGAAGTCTGTGCGCGATTCATTTTTGCAGAGAACGTATGGAATTGATAAGGGCATTGCTATTCAGGGCAGAGAACACGTCAACGTTTAGGAATGCAAATGCTGTCGCTGTTCGTGGTAAACGCTTGATGAATATACACTGTTGTTCAAAAGTGCCGGCTCTAACTTTCTTCAGACGTAATTGAATACAATTCGAAGAATAGTTTCCATGAAAATTCAGTAGGTTGTTAACGCAATCGCTCGAGATTATGTTCTTTTCCCTCGTTAAGGTTAATATCGGTAGAAAGACATCTCGGGAGACTAAAATAATTATCGAACTTCTATTCTAACGTTACAGAGATGTAAACAGGAGTGCTTTGTAATTATATCGAGCTAACTTTGCCACCGAATTACACGAGGTAAGGTAATAACCAACTTTCAAAATTGTATTTGTAGCGTTAGCAATGGCTGTTGTAAGTACTTCAATGTTGATTGAAGGAGAAATTTTATTGCATTATTAATAGATGAAGTTATTTTAAAATTGTAGAGACTTTTGACTTCATAATTGAAGGAAGGTTAATGTTCTATACAAGTTATGTTAATTTCTGTAGAATTTCAATTTAATCGGTAAAATTAAAATTCAAGAATATAATTTAGATTTATCTAAAATACAGAAAATTGTATTGAACCTATTAGACAAAATTAAAAAAAATTAAACCTATTTCAAATTTATTTTCAGAAACTTAACGCAGTAGAATTTAAAAAGAACGCTGTATGTATAGGGAACTTGTATTAATTCAATGTTGTGTTGAAAGAAGGTTAAAATCCTGTACGTGTTGTATTTATTTTCATAGAATTTTAATATTGAAATTGATCTAAAATACAATATCAACAAATACCGATATTAAGAAACCTATTAAAATATTTATTTCCAGAAACGCAGCAGAATTTATGAAGAGCGCTGTACACCCAGGAAGATAACCGGGGGTGGAAAACACAATTACCGAGGGCAGCCCTTCGCCGATCCCTATTTATTCGCCGTGTAAAAGTTGTCGATCGGGGGAGTCTTTAAGCTCCCCTTTCCCGACGTTGTATCCTTTCTTCGTTTCGAGTAGGACACGCCGGTAAATGGCCCGTCCGAAAGCAACCCCGCGCCATCTTGCGACGCTCCTTATTACCAGCCACCGTCTTCCGACCGGAATTCACGTTTCGCTGTCGCGAATTTCCGGCCGCGCGTGCACCCCAGTACACGCCAACTCGTCGGGGACAATGCGAGGTGGGATCCAAAGAGCAATTTCAGCGGACTCACGGCATCACGATGCCACGGCCACGTTTTCCATTAGACTTTTCATGGGCTGGATGCACAGCCGGGCAAAGAATCGGGCCTCGACTCGCTCGGTTAACTCGCGAGGACGTTCATTGGACGCTTGCAAGAGACACCGATTGTCGACGCTCGCTTTTCCTTTTTCTTTTCCCTCAGGGAAAAGGGGAAATGAATTCGTGTTGCTTTACAGGGAGATTGCACTCTACCGAGCGTTTCAACGAGGGGCTCAGAACTTTTGTATTATTGAGGAGGTACAGGAAGATATTATAGCAAATGAGTAGAGAAATAATATGTTTTTTTTTTTGTGGAAGTCCTCTGGAAATTGTACTGCGAGTGAAAAGCGCTGGGAGAAAATTTGACGCCCAAACTGTGACGTGTTTATTGCTCGGAGCTGTGGAACTGAATAGACAAGAGAACATTGGCTAAATATTGTCTATTTTTTTGTTCAAAATAGTAAGCAAGTTTCTATAATAGTTTCAGTATGAACTTTGTAACATGTGAAGCTAATATATGTTAAATTAATAATAAATAACTAGGAACATAATATATGAATACTATAATGTAATAATTTGACTGCAACGTATTCATATCGATGTATACAAAATGATCATAAATTGTGCAAAGACTGTAGATCTCATATATTACATAATTTACTTTTGAAACTTGTGTCATACAATTAAAATAGAAATTATACAAGTTGTCTTGTAAGTAGTGTTACTCCCTGAAAGGGATGGTAGAGAATGTCAGTCATTGTCAGAACAAGATTTTCCTTTACAAAAATGAGGTTCGAAGCTTCGTTTTTGTTTCATATAACTGATGTATAAATTCAATGTATCACATAATATATGCTTTGTTCATTGTCTAATAACAACAAACTTAATAATACTACATAAAATTTAAAGAGATCCACGTACTAAAATTTCTACATTTCTCAATTTAAACACCCAATTGAAAATCCAAATTGATAATTTGATAAGTCGATAAATCTGAAAATTTCTAAATTTGATATTTCGCAATTGTATTGTTTGTAAAATACATTAAGTCCACGAATCGTAGTAACCTTAGTATAACGTATATATAGAATATAAGTAACGCAAACATGAGAAGTCTGTATGGATCCCTAATTTTGCTTCGAGGATTTTTATCGACTCAGTTTCTCCAGGGAATAGAATAAGGAGAGCGGAGAATACATTTCGCTCACGCTTGATTACTTTTTATCTTTCGAGCGTGGTCCCGCGTGATTCGACTGTTCTTTTTGCGGATGAAATCGAACCTATTCTCTACGTGTCCTGTATTTCGAGTCGACATTTTGGGCTTGGAAATGTACAGGAGTCTTGGATGAAATGGAGAATAAAGGTGTCATGGTTTATTACGTTCCTAAAACTACAAGTACTTTTATTATACAAAATTAGGGGACGTGACTCTGTGGAGCAACATAATGTAGTTTAATATAATATCATTTTTATGAGATCGCTATAAATGTATGAATGTATTGAACCTTCTTCAAAATGCAAGTTTAACACATCATTTTTGTTACAAATTTCACATGGAACATCAAGAGCTACAGTTTTTATTTTCTCTAATTTTTTCAGATCTAATAGAAAACTCAACAGCAGGTCTTTAAGTAGGAATGGCTTTAAGTATGCAAAAATCAGAACAAATAAAAATTGTAACTTTGATGTCCCATTTGAAATTTATCAAAAAAATATAATTTTTGTGATAAACTTCACATGAGACATCAAGAGCTACAGTTTTTATTTTCTCTAATTTTTGCAGATCTAATAGAAAACTCAACAGTAGGTCTTTAAGTAGGAATGGCTTTAAGTATGCAAAAATCAGAACAAATAAAAATTGTAACTCTATATGTCTCATATGAAATTTATAACAAAAATGGAAGGCATTGAAAACTTTTCAAACCCTCGACAATAATTTTTTTATTTTAATTATGTTATAAGAAATGATGAATTTAAAATTTGCTTACAATTGTACCTTGACAAATTTTTATCTCATGTCATTTGTATCTCAATACGTTTATTCTGGCAATCTTAATAATATTCTAGAAATTAATTCATCTCTTTAGATTTGTATATTATGGATTAAAATAAAAAATAATTCAACATGTAGTAATTTGTCTAATTTTTAAATAATTCAATTTGAAGAAATTCGTCTAATTGTGAAGAAAGTAGAAATTCATCTAACTCTAAAATAACTTTAATTTGAAACAATTTCTCTAACTCCTCAAATAATCAATCAAATCTAAACTCTCCCATCCAAAATTTGACATAACTAAAAATTACATAAAGCTCCCTCTAATTTCTAAGATAATTTTTAAATACAAAAAACCAACTTTCGTTTAAAAACCCGCCACCTGCGACAGTTTACAGACGAATCGTTATTTTAAACGTGCTGAAGACGAAAAATTTCATGGCTGATCTTGCCGGTGCTCTGTCGTAACGAACCGAATAAAACTCCCAGAATAAGTTAGCTCGAGTTCGCGACAGGAACTTTCAGGCTTTTTCGCGCGAGAGTTAAACGACTATATGAGTTAAGTAAACGAACACCGTCCGGTTTGCAATTCCAATTCCCGATCCTTAGAATCCCGGTTACGTTCCCGCTCATCTGATACCTTTGGAGAATGAATGAACTCATCGGTGGACAGGAAAAGTTAACTTTTCAATCGGATACATCCTGTTTCACCTATAATTTCCTCTATCCATTTTGTGCAAGACAAACATCCAGATATCGAGAAAGTCTACAAAAGTTCCCGATTAAAGGTATTGGAGGTATGGATTCGGTTAACGAACTTAAAACGTGAGATTTTTTGTTGCGAACTTTTATCTGCGCACTTTCTCTTCCTGAGGGCGTGTTTATATTATGACGGTAACTGGTGTTAGTAGCCGTAGATAGTCAAATTTAACGTGATTTTTGCTTTGTATTAGGTGTATTATAGAAAAAGGAAGGCTAGGAAAGAAGGACACATAAAAATTCAGAAATTTCTACATCTTCAAATCTCTAGACCCTTAACTAGCTGAATTTAGAAAATTCGAGATTCCCAAATCTTTATATTTCTGAAATCACTGCATCTCCAAATTTCTACAACCCCAAACTTCTAAAACACCAAATAACTAAATTCTTAAATTTCCAAGTTTCCAAAACCTTACATCCTCAAATCTGTGGACACCCAAATAAAAAAATTCTCGAAATTTCCAAGATTCCCAAATTTCCCAAATTTCGCAAAATTCGCAAAATTCCTCAAATCCCAAAAATTCCTAAAATCAAAAAATTTCCAAATTCCACTAATTCCACTAATTCCCTGGATTCTCCAAATTCTCAAAATTCCCACGAGGACCTCAAAATTTCCAAATTTCATAAATTCCACTAATTCCACTAATTCCCCAAATCCACAAAATTCCCAAAATTCTCAAAATTACCAAATTCCCAAAATTCTCAATTTTTCCAAATTCCATAAATTCCATTAATTCCTCAAATTCCCAAAATTCCCAAAATTCCCAAAATTCTCAAATTTTCCAAAATTCCTAAAATTCTCAAAATTTCCAAAATTCCTAAAATTCCCAAAATTCTCAAAATTTCCAAAATTCCTAAAATCCCTAAAATTTCCAAATTAGCAAATTCCCAATTCTTCGAAATTCCATAAATTCCGTTAATTCCCTAGATTCTCCAAATTCTCAAAATTTCCAAAATTCCTAAAATTCCCCAAATCCACAAAATTCCCAAAATTCTCAAAATTACCAAATTCCCCAAATTCTCAAAATTTCCAAAATTCCTAAAATCCCTAAAATTTCCAAATTAGCAAATTCCCAAAATTCCCAATTTTTCGAAATTCCATAAATTCCGTTAATTTCCTAGATTCTCCAAATTCTCAAAATTTCAAAAATTCCCAAAATTCCTAAAATTCCCACGAGGACCTCAAAATTTCCAAATTTCATAAATTCCACTAATTCCACTAATTCCCCAAATCCACAAAATTCTCAAAATTTCCAAATTACCAAATTCCCAAAATTCTCAATTTTTCCAAATTCCATAAATTCCATTAATTCTTCAAATTCCCTAAATCCCCAAAATTCCTAAATTTCACCACCTGCGAACTAAGAATTCCATTATTTGATTTTACATCACTTCGACCTATTTGAAAAAATGTCAGAAAATTCATCGATCAATTATGCACAAGTGTCGCAACAAGCACTTGTTTTTCCACTCGGCAGCTGTTAATTACGTTTCGCAAATATGGCGAATAGTTGAGACGCCAGCTCAAAGCTCTGACACAAGGTTTAATAATCGTCGAAGTTCGCGGCACGCTTTAAGACACCCGCCATTGTTATGCGAGTTACGCGAACCGTGTATGCCAGGCACGCCTCGAGAAGGCTCGCGGTAATATTCGTTTCGTTAAATTCACGAGCTCGTAAGTCTGCGAGAAGGTTTGCTGAAAATGAAGGGAACGGAAAATATAATGGACACTCGCAATATCGTCACGTTTAATCTTATGACAGGTTAAGCCTCTGAACATAACGATCGGGTTCATTAAAAATCTACGGCTGTGCTCTTTTAGCTATTCGATGGTTTTTAGTTGGAGGATTAATTGTGGAGTTAGAAGTGGAATTTGGGATTTTGGATATTTGGAAAAATTAGATAAGTGGATTTTGGGATTTGAGAAATTCTGAGATTGCGGATTGCTTGATAGAAAATTTAAGAATTTGAGAATTTGGGAATTTGGGAATTTGGGAACTTGGGAACTTGAAAATTTGAAAAATATGAAAAATTGAGAAAATTGAGAAATTGGAAATTTGGGAATTTCGGGAATGTGGGGATTTGGAGAATGTGAGAATTTGAGAATTTAGGAATTTAGGAATTTGGAAATTTTAATATCTGAAAATTATTGTGGGAATCTGAAAATTAAAAAAAATAGCAAGTCATACATTTTTCAAATTGAAATTTTGTATCTCGAGAAATTCCGATATTCAGAGAACTGGAAATACAGGAAGTTGTCACTATGGCCATTGAGAATTTGAAAAAAGAAGAAATTTCAATTCAAGATCTCTTCCCATATAACCAATTACAATAACCTTCGATTTCCATAGTGCACCCGGCGACAATAGAACGAATGTCTATTGTCCACGTGCTAACAATGCACGTGTTAAACCTATGTTTTTCTCGTGTAGATAGAAACGCGATGTTATCTCGAATTTCCTAGCGCTTGTTGAATTTCTTGTTTCGATTAAAAAAAAATAACGATCGAAGTCACGCGTTCTAGTAGACGTGAGAATAATAATGATCGTTTGCAAGTAAATGAAATTGCCTTGGCGATGGTAAGTGACTGATACACGTCCAGTGACTCACTTGTAAATTAACAACGCCAATGACTTCCTTTTCATCGATCTTACCATAATCGTTAACATTAGAGTGCCTCGTTTCTTAGTATCGGCTTTTATTGCCCTGTATAGGGCGTTTCACAATTAGTGTCAGTTATAATGCTTTGCTGGGAATGACACTAGCTGTGAGACACCCCATAGATAGCACTGTGCTTGTAATCAATCGAATTATTTTCTTATGTTCTGATTCTTCTACAATGATGCAATGAGTAAGTTGTGCAGTCATGTAATAATTGTGAATCGTATAATAATTAAAGAACACAGTCATATAATAATTATATTACATAACATTAATTATGTTACATAACTTTATCCACTAAAAGCAAAGTATCTTTCCCAAGCTGAAAAAGTCATTTACCAGAGTATAAAATGTCTCACAAAACAAATCTCCAAGCTGCTTTTATTCTTTAGGCAAAACAAATTGAACACAAATAGCATAATCCCCTAAGTACGCAGTAACAACATAATTCCGTAACTATAAGACAACTAATCTGCATCCATCACCGCGCACTGTATATTTTATGCAAACCAGTTGAAACTTTGGTCCACCAACAGCAGTTTCTCACCACCAGATCATTCAAACATCTGACCAAAGTCTGAAACACGCAACTTCGAACAACTGAATTCCACCCTTCACGATGCAACTCCCACTCGCCAACTGCGCGATAAAGCTAAGTCAACCTATATTGCTTCATCTCCCGTTCGCAACAGGTTCAATTGATACGAGATACGTGAACAGGAAGAAAGAGAAGCTTGCGGATAATTAAAGGAACGGCGAAATGTACGAGGCCAAAAAAAAGAATGTAAAGATAATGAAAGAGCAGTCACTGGGGAAATAAAACCGAAGAACCCGTTGCTAATGCTAGCCAACGAGTAGAGGTCAGCCATAACTGTTGCAAAGTTATCATGAAATTCGTGGCTAGTTTGTACAGATGTCAACCCACGAGTTGGCGCGTGAGACACAAGGTAAAAGAAGCCTATCCCCACCGCAGACACTTCCAGTTACATTTCGGCAAACAAGAATAATAATGACATTAACAACTGCTGAATTCGCATTATTTCATTCACGAGACGTTTGCCTGTCATTGTTTTTGACCTAATTGGTGTGCGGCCGCTCGAGCCAATACTACCGTTGCAAATACGTGTGAGGCGTCCATTTTTCTGTTCTGACCAATTGAAGCTGTGGCGATTTGGAAATGTAGCGATTTGGGGATGTATCGATTTTGGGATGTAGGAATTTGGGGACGTAGCGATTTTGAGACGTAGCGATTTGGGGACGTAGCAATTTTGAGACGTAGCGATTTGGGGACGTAGCAATTTTGGGACGTGGGGATTTGGGGACGTAGCGGTTTGGGGATGTACCGATTTAGAGACGTAGGGATTTGGAGACATAGCGATTTGGGAATGTACCGATTTGAAAACCTAGCATTGCTTATAACTTAATATGTCCACCCGTTCGGACAGTCGTAAAAGAAAAATGGAGATCCTTAAATCTCTACGGCTTCTCGTATAACGATACAATGGATAGAAAATACTTGCTCTCTGGGGACTGTAAATATTATTTTAATTCGCTCAGTTTGCATACCTTAAGCTCTACGAACAATTTATTCCATTTTTTTACATCTAACATATAACTTGAACAAGTCTTTAGCACGCTCCACCATGTAAATACAACGCATGAAGTTCATGAATACATAACATAAATACTAAGAACGGAATATAAAAAATGAATGTAATCAATACAGAGCTCAATGGAAAAATAGGTGAATATATTCACTATTCTAAAAATTGAATAGTCTATAAAAATATATGTAAACTGAGACACCTGAAATTTTTATTCGTTCATCAACTAATTTTAGCTATTTATGGTCGATATCTGGAATATTTTCAATGAAGCTCCTGTATTTTTAAATATTATTCTGTTACATAAGTAATGGCACCTTTTTAAAAATTCATATGATTAAATATAATTTTAACCACGTTCAGCATTTTATTTTTAGTTACGTAAATACTCGAATCTTATTCAAGATTCATGCCACCAAATATAATTTCAGCCTTCAACGTTATAAATTAACAATTTACACTCCTTAATTTTCTTCACCAACCTTTACAAAACAGTTTAAGAAAGGGGTTCTCAGTAAAATGTATTGCAGTAGGACGTAGTCTGTGAGAAATACATTTTTCTTGTATTACAAGTAGCAAATAAATGATAATATACATATTCAACCAATCTATTTAGCTGAATTATTTACGAGATACAAGAGAAGTGTGACGTCGAGCCATAGTCGACATAGGAGTGCAAAGGGTTAATTAATTTTTCCTATCATTTCGTCTCACTATGAAGACACAATAATAATCATCGATGATCTAATCTAAAATTAATCGTGAAGTAATAATATTCAAACCTCATAAAACACACGATAGACATTTCAATTCCTCGGTAGAACTATTAAATCCATGCTTCTTAATAGCACAACAAATTTCACGCTGTGTTCATTACGTCGTTTTCACAGTAAACGTCTGTGTGGTTCCTCGCCGTGAAACAGCACCATCGAAATTGCGACGGTAAGAAACTTTTTGCGGTTCACAAACGCAGTTTCACTCCTTCTTAACCCCATCTCCGTTCATTTCTGCGACGATCCGTTCCGCTCTTACGATCCTTCGAACTTTTCCCGTAGTACGTTTCGATACAGTACGGAGCTCAAAAGTTGGCCTGTACGCGGATGTTCTACTCGACTTTTGACCCTATTGAAACTTGCGTAGTTAGATTATTCGCGTCTTTGGTAGTAGGTTTCCTGTGTTTGAGAATTTAGGGATGTGGGAATTTGGGTATGTGAGAATTTGGATACGTGAGAATTTGGATATGTGAGAATTTGGATATGTGAGAATTTGGATATGTGAGAATTTGGATATGTGAGAATTTGGATATGTGAGAATTTGGGTATATGTCAATTTGGACATATGGCAATTCGTGTAAGTGAGAATTTGGGTATATGTCAATTTGGACATATGGCAATTCGTGTAAGTGAGAATTGGTGTATATGTCAATTTGGACATATGAGGATTTGGGTACATGGAAACTTGGCTAAACATCTACTTTCTCATATCATTAGCACCTCAAACTTTCACCCCTCACATAACTTAAAAATTCCTCAACCGCCCAACCCGAACCAACAACACAAAATACAAAATTTCAAGGTCTACAACTACAACCATGAATCACCTCAACTGAAGCTAAAATACAAAATCCTCTGCGCGACTACAAACGATAAATGAATTAAGATTTCAGAAACGAAAGAGACGGAACCGGTTGAATCCGCATTATTTCCGTCGCCGCGACATCGTTGACTGTTTAAACCGCTTAACCGATTCAGAGCTGGTCGACTAAATCCGCTAATGTTTCGATGTCCGCTAGTGTATCGATGCGGTCAATTAACCATTTCGCTAGCTTAACCGATTTGGCCGGTTAACCTTTTCGCTCGGTTCGCCGTGGCCGGCTGGTCGGTCGCGTGTTTCCGCTGGATTTTGCACGGTGAACGGCTGATCAGCCAGCCGGGAATCGGTTTCCAAAGGAAAGCTTGGAAATTTTGCTTCGTTCTGGTCCCGGTTTCATCGATCCCCGCGCTCGAAACGGCATCGAACGCTGCTTTTATTCGAGCAGAGTTTGTTCGATCGACACGGATGGTCGAACAGCAAACGTTTTATTCGCCCGTCGAATAAAAACGATGTATTTATTTAGGCATATAGTCAGAATGTTTCCGATCTGACTCTCTTTTAAATCCGAATCCTTGTGACATCGAATCATACCACGAACCCTGAATATTATTTCGAATATTTGCACGATTGCGCGCGAATATTTTAATATTTTACTGCTGCTTCCCTCTGATACCGTATTGATACCGTATACATACTGTTCCCTATTGAATGCATTAAAGAAATTATAACCAATGTGTTAAGGTGTGGAGATAAAACAAAAATGTGGGAAAAAGTGTTTTGAAAATTTGTACTTTGCTAATGATAGAACGGAGATGTAGGTCAAATTCATTTCCAACAAAATTTTTTATTATAAATTATTTTACAATTTGTCCACTGGATATCGTTAAATTTTTATGTGTATTTATGTTAAACATTTTTGTAAAATTTATGTATAGATATTTTTATAAAATATATTATATAGAATTTGTGGAAATTAACTGATGAAAATTAGATACTTGTTTGTGGACATTGTGAATAACGTAACATGAAGTTGATAGTATTATTCAGTTTGATATCCTATAATTTTTTCTTACTGTCAAATCCATTTTTCTATTTTGTAAACATTTCTGTAGCAACATACTCGTCGCCACATGTAACCAATACAGTCATGGGAACATAACGCTTTGACAAATATAGAAGAAAGTATTCTTTGATGTATAATTGAAATCTAAACCCCAAAGTGTCCATTGTTCCCACTAGAACGAGCGGATGAAACAGAATAATCTTCCAAAGAGAAAGCAACGATTGCGGAGTTGGAAATAAAAAGGGTAGCGAGTTTAAATGTCCCCGGGTTGTCTAATTCTCTTTGACGATCCCAACGATCCTCGGCACCAACTGCAACCACTCTGGAAACTAGTTAATAGTTGGACAAACAATCTGGAATTACACGCGTTGCGTCTCTCTGCTCGTAACAGGTAGAAAGAGGCCGTGGACGGGGGTTGTCACGTCAACTAGAAGAGAACGGGAAGAGAAACTAGAATACGCAATGATGTGGTGACCGAGCTTGTTGAACAGTTACCAGAAATTACCGAATTTTCGTTTCGACCAAGATTAGTAAAATTATGCGGTGAAAAAAATGGGGGATGCGAGGAAAAAAATTAATCGAACTAGGTTTAATTATTTTATTTAATATCAGTGCACAACCTATGCTATTTTTCTAACAAAACACCAGTTCTTGTATTACTGATGAAACATTGGTGCGCAAAGCAAATACAGTAAAACCTCTTTTTGTGCGGTGGATAGGGATCGTATAAAAGAAATCGTACAAAAAAATATTCGGAAATTTTATAAGTACTTACATATAATAAACAACTTTGTACGATATACCACCCAAAATTTTTTTAATGCGGCGGACAGGGACCGCATAAAAAAAAAACGCGCTTAGAAAATACATTAATTATTTACGAAAAAGATGAGAAAATGCTTTCAAACAAATTAAATAATTAAATTAAACCTGAAAATATTTTTAAAACATTTAATTGTTTATTGTATACATGGAGAAGCTTTCAAAATGCATATTAAATAATTCACTGCTACTCGTCGTAATCCAAGACGCGCAACTCCTTGTGATGAATTGGTTGAAAATCGCGTTCGTCGCTTGAAAATACGATTTCAATTGATTTATTTTTTGGCACCATGAAGTCAGTGATCAGTTTTTGTGACGACGGTCGATTGGTCAGTTGCTTGTAAATGTCACGATAGCGAGACATGCATGATCTTAGCTCTTTTTGGAATTTCAAGCTTCTTTCGGCGTTAGTGTCTATTTTAAAAAAATGCATTTCCAATTTTTTAGAAATTTGGATCCCTGCATATATTTTATCTGCTGTCATGTATTTCGGTTGGTCTTGTTCGTCTTCATAATCTATCAAATTATTGATAATGCCACTATCATTGACAATTTCGTCCTCAATCATTTCGTCTAGATTGTTTTCGCCGAAAGTATCAAACCTTCTCCGCTGATGTTGTGTGAATTTCTGATGATAATATACCGATTCATATACCGCACAAAAATAAAATCGCATAAAAAAGTATCGCACAAAAAGAGATTTTACTGTATACACCTTGAAATCGTTAACGCGTGTTGAAAAAAGTGAATCCATCGTAACAATTGCAAGAAACAAGTAAACGATCGTCGGATAGGTTTGTCTAGCAATGGAGGGTTGAAATTCCAACTCGCGAGCGCGAAGCGACAGGGTTGTTCGAAGCGGAACGTAGCCACGAGCGTAGAGCTTCATATCGGTCGTCGCTGGACAATTGAATGCCGATTTCCCAACGGGCCAATCGGCGATTCCATCGAATCGTAATATCGTACGGAGTGTATACACGATGTACATCCTGTATATCAGCGGTCGCGAACGGTATTGAAGGGGTAGGAGAGGAGGGTGGGCCGGGGGTGGTTGGGCTGGTAACGCAGGCTATGACTAGATTTCAATCTGCGAGCAGCGTTCGCTCGCGTGGCCCGCGACCGAGCTTAACCTAGCCTAACCTTCGGCCACGCTGTGTATTTTAAGCGCATTACGATCCCACCCTCGCGAACACTGCCCCCGTTGCCTTTATCGTCCCCGTTGCTCGTCGATCGAACGCTTCCATGTTCCCGTTGGCCAATTTCAGCTTTTTGGAAATTCCATTTCGTCTGTAGGACCAGATTTCTCTACGCTTTTTATGCATTCGAGAAGCCTTGTGGACGGGGTTCGCTATGGGGAGTTGGAAACCATTTTCATTGTGCAAAACACTCGTCCGAACGATACGCGAATGCATCTGGTTTTATTGATCAAACCAATTAGATTTGATTAGTGAATCAATTATTAACCAATCAAATGTAATTAATATATGATTTGCTATTAATCGAATTTGACTAATTAATTATTAATCGATTAGGTTTGATTAATAAAACAAAAGGGATTAAGAAGAATTCTTTGAACAGTCATGTAGAGTGAAAAATTTAGGGGGAGTGACTTTCTCGTAGGATGATGAAGGAATTTTTAATAATTTGACTGATCGATTGCGCCAAATATTTATCACCTTCGAGCAGGCATATGAATGCGAAGGGTTGGTTCGAAGATAGGGTGATGATTTAATATTGAAGGGTTGATTGAATTAGTAAGGTGAAGGGGCAATTAGGGATCACTTTAATCGGGGAAGAACAGTGACTTGAATAGATGCTGATTTGATCGAGCGACTCTGTCGCCTTTGTGCGCATATATAGAAGGGTTGAATTAAGGGTGAAGGCATGATTTGTTGTACAAAATGAGGAGACAAATTTTGAAAACTTCAATTGTGAAAAAATAGTGATTTATAACTGAATTGATCAATCAAATAAAATATCTATCTTTTTATGTATGAAACGTAAAACGTATGAGACACATGATTATTCAAAGGTTCATTAAAAATGAGACCACGAGATTTTTCGTAACATAAACAAGAAGTGGTGCCGAGCAAATATTTTTGTAAAATATAAAACAGAAATGTTAAAGTGAAGTACCTCATTTACGAAACTTTTGAAACTGATTTTAATTAAAAATCGTGACTAAAATATTCGAGTAAAATTATCCAAGGACCTGATCGAACAAAATTTTGATCAAGAAAACGAAGGGAATTATAAAAATATGTGGAGATAATTTTGTCCGTAAAACGAAAATAGAATTTTGCAAGCCACTCCTGAGAATTCTATGTTAATGATTCTAGAATTTTTATGAAAGAATAACGTAGCAGAAAAAAAGGGAGCAAAAGGGAAACTAGAATCGTGCAGTGACCCGACAGCGACCGTACCCGGTCCGCTACAGTTTGAACATTTTTAACCTTTTGAGCCTGGCGCTGTTTAAATATCTCTTCAGCTTCGTGCCAGCGGGATTTAAAAAAAATTTTATCACAGTCAGCACTCGGACGATTTAAATGGCCGACTGGAAATAGTAGAACAGAGTCGTGCTCAAAGCTTTTAAACAAACGGCCACGCTAACGCTGACACACCCCAAACGTTCCGAAATTTTAACATAAACACCTCGCATTAAAAATTAACGAGACATTAACCTTGTCGACGTGTAATTACCAATTACCCGACCGTGAAACGATATTTTTTTACGTAACTGGAAAGCTATCTACTAGGGCTTTACAATTTCAAGTACTTTATCGTTGTGGTGGATATTCGTTTAATTGGCGAAGATATGAACGCTGAAAAAAATACCGAGTGAAAAAGACCGATTGTAATAACCGGCGAAGGTTGAAAGCTTGTTATATTATTTACAATACTGATGTTACTGAATTTTATATAATTTTGTTCATCATGTTCCTGACATTTTTCTGGTTAAAATGAGTCCAAACACGACGTAATTCGGGACACGCTGTAATGACATATTAAAAAACCTGATATAAAAGAAATATTTGGGATTACAAGTAAATATGTTTCGAATTACATCGTGTTTGGTCTCATTTTAATCAGAAAGCTACAACAAACCTATCTGTAAACGGTTGATAAGAATAAAATAAAGAATAAGAGAGTTTTATGTTCGTATCGGTACATGATCACGCGAAGCCCGGTCACGTGACTCCCGTCGAGAAAATGGCGCCGCGCGTGTTTTTCGCCCGGGCGGAATTTTTTCTATCGTAGATTATTTTCGCCGACCGTACATCAGTTTTTATTAGCTCGGAAAGAAGCATCATGGAGCCGTGAGCAATTAAGTTCCGTTACGTTTCTATTTGCAGCGAAGGGACGGCCGAAAAATCACGGCAGGCAGTTCGGCGTCGAAACGTTGAAAGGGTGAGATAGGAGGAGTTTTCTCGTTTGTATGTACGGTGTAGCCGGTTCCATTTGTAGGAAGTAACGTTGGCCCGAGGAGTCCGTAATTCGGGTCGAAACCGGATGTCGTCGTGGACTAGCTAGCTGTGGCTCGACGTTGCCTGCCAGTCGAACGTGCCGCTGTTAACAGTTTCCGGAGAGTTAACAAGGTTTCGAGTCCGCGGTGGAGTGCGGTGGACAATAGGACGACATTAGGGCTCGTCGTCTCCGGACACCTAAACCTACCCCTATTTCACGACCGCGTTTCAGACTCCCTCAATATGCTTTTGTTGTTCTCCTTTTCCCTTTCTACCCTTCTCCACTCTCTCTGTGTACCGTCTACCGTGTGGAATTCCTTTATTTGCTCATGTTTCCTGCGGTCTTGTTTCTTTTAATTTTTCTGGAACGTAAATGAGACTCGTGGGATTCGGTAGATACCCTATGTTTTTTATTGTTAAGAGCTTCGTTGTAACTTTAACAATCTCTGGATGGGACTTTCTTTAGAAATCGTAAGCTTTGAGTAAATACCCGTTCTTGCCGTTATTTTTTCCAGGGAAGTTAATGGAGCTCTACCTCTGTGTCCCTTACGAAAAATATCAAGCTTCAGCCCTCATTTTTTTACGAACATAAAATTATGTTTATAGGATTCGAAAATCTCAGTAGATATATCTTATGAAAAGTTTCCTACTGGTCTACCCTCTAGGGAAATATTTATCTCGCACCGCAACTATCTCATCGAAAAACCTCGAAATTACATCTCGGTTCAGAAGTTCAGAACTATAATTTTCAGTTTATATCTACCTATCCATGAGATATGAGTGAGTAGTATTCGTAAGTCTAAAAATGCAGAAAATTACATTTCAATCCAGAAACCCTCTCGAATAGAGGCTTTCACGCAGCGTACCTCGCAGTTTGCAGTATTCCTGCTTAATTCGTAAGAAAACAAGCCAAAAGCCAAGACAGGCGGTATAGTAGGAAAATTCGTGAGTAACATCGTGTTATACACCGTCGAGCTGACTTTCTCACCCCTTCTTGTTCTCTCTTTCCCTCTGTTCACTATACCGGCTTTGTGCGGCGCGCATAAACTCGGCACAGTGGTTTCGCAGTTTCATTAACGCAGGAACTTAAGCGAGCGTGCAGCAACTTACCGCTAATTCAAATTAAGTCGAGCAAAGCCACTGGCCGATACGGGTCGTTTAATTAGCCGGGCGACGGGCGAACTGAGTTATTGCCAGCGAGATCTTGGCCCGAGCAACATCTATCTTGCACGCTGTGTGTTTCTCTCTTTATGCATCCATGTCTGCCCGCAAATCGTGGCCTAATTAATTAAAAAACTCCTTGGTCGAGTTCGTTATCGAATCCACGCTAAATAGCTTTCGCTTTTGCATGCTCAGAAAACATCAACCATCGAATTGTTGACCTGCTATGTAACGTATGGAATATGGAACGTATGTGGAGATATAATTCTAGCACGTACGAGTTAAATCGCGTTTACATTATTTCAACTTTAAAAATAAAAAAAAATACAAAATGTCTCCGTTTGTTTAGTTGTAAGTTACTTTTAAAGATATTTGATTTTAATAGTTCCAGTGTTGCTAACATTTCAGCCATGTCTGTGCAGTTTGGTAAATTTGAAGCTATCAATTGCAATTATGTTTCAATATACGTCATATGTGTAACAAGATATATTACATACATCTGCAGATTAATTAATATGTTTATGCACAAAATTTTATAGGAATAATGAAACTGAAGTGTAGCTTTCGAAGTGAAGTATTTTAGCTTTGATTTTGGACTTTCAGAGGAAGACTATTTCCTGGCCCCTAAACGAATATGCAACTCAGTGAAAACTCCATTTGACGAAGGAGCACATAAACCGACACACGAACGGAGAAACGAGCGTCGAAAGGGGTGTGCTAGAAACGATGACGTTGCCGCGACTCGTCGAGCAAAGCGTCCTGATTTCCTTGGATCAGGAGAACTCCCGACGGGCGTCTAGAAGCACAGGGATCTCGATTAATTAATATCCGTGCAATCAAGGTATTGCCGCGTCGCTTGCCGCTCAAGGTGAGTTGGCTCTTTCGCGAAAACGATCCCTTCGAGGGATTCTGGAAGACCCGTTGCCGCAATTTACGCAGGAAACGCTGTCCCAAGTGCAGACTCGCGAGCGAAACGAGCGACGACGCGTGCTTTCAAAGCCGCGATTCTAGAGAGCAGCCGAGCGAAACGTCGAAACGACGAAACAGGACAAGCTTCGTTCCCCTGATTCGCTTCTAACAGATCAAAGTTAACCAACGGTTTATCCATTGGTAGAATTCGATACGATCGAACACGTGGATAAGCAACGAAAGACACAGGGATGGAATCGATTTTCCTCCATGAAAATTTCCTCCATAACAGTAGGAAATTTCTAAATTATACCTACTTTGCCGATACAATTTCCACGAATAAAAAAGGCTCTGCGTAAAAAAGAAACGGTAAATGTTATCGGTTCGAACAAAAAGCAGAAATATCGCGAGACAGATATCGACGAAGCGGCGATGTTTATCAGAAGATGGAACGAGGATTTTTGGCAATTTTTTGTTGCGACTCCCTTTCGGGAAACGTTAATCTCGAGTATGCGTACAGGTAAATATATCTCTGGAGAGCTACATTTCCATCGTTTTATTCGATTATCAGTCGCGATACGGACCGGCTGTGTACATTTTCATTCGGTAATTTACGAAAGTCCCAGGTACACAGCAGTTGTTGGCGTCTCGTGTTTCACAATTCATAACTTTCCGCTGCCGAAATTGACGATCACAACGCTAGGCAGCGCGACGAGTGTCACTGAGCGTTTTTGCCCGCAAAATGATGCACGACCGACGATATTGCGCGAGCACCGACAACCGTTTCTCTTTTCCGTTTCATAGCGATCATTACGGATCGCGTTATCTAGCTAAACTAACACCGATATTCACCCTTTTAGTTCGAGGAAAACGGATTATATCGCGATCGGTGAAATGTTTCTGTTCGTGAACTTAATGTGTTTACATAGCATATTAGTCTTTTTAAGGTTAGACATTTTGTGTTGGGATTAATGGAGCACTTGATCTTTCAGAATGTTTTAAGCTTTAAAGTGATTAGTCGTATATACTATTTTGAGATACTTTTATGTTATCAAATTGCGTTAAACTTGTTGCTGACTGAAGTTAGCAATTACCTGGTGTAGTTGACTGACAGCCATTTTTATGTCAAAGGTGATGAATCGTTCACATACACTTTTTCATCAAACCTCAAACTTCTAATTGATGTATTGTCTTATTGTAAAATACTTTTATGTCGTCATATTGTAACAGAGTTGCTACACTTTGAAATCGGTAACTGTGTATTGTGACTGTCGGCCATTTTATATTACAAACATGGGCGAAGAATGTAAACAGTGCTCTCCATCTAACTTTAAGCTTCAAATTGACCTGGAAGTGTTATTTCGAAATACTTTCAAGTAAATCCTACTAGACTTGTACTTTAAAATCGACAATTGTTTATTATAATTGTAGCACAAAATGGTCGATAGACGAACATGGACAAAGAATTTAAACAGTGCTCTCCGTCCATCTTTAAGTTTCAAATCAATCTACAAGTATTATTTCGAAGTACTTCTAAATCATTGGATCTTGCCATACTTTGTTAAAAATTTGTAATTTGATACGACATAGAAAATAAACAAAATCAACGAAACAATTTAAACTGGTAAGTAAAAGTTTGTGACGAGAGATCATTTAATTACGTTGATAAGCAGTCGGTTGTATCAGGTGCGCGTAGAACAGCAAGTTCACCGAAGTTCCCTTATTAAATAAGAATGAACGTCAATAAGCGAGTGATCGATGCACGTCAAGTAAACTACGTCGACGATGACGATCACCGTAACGATATTGTTGTCGTTAACGTTACGGTATTATCGTGGCCGTCGCTTATACAAACGGGACTGTCGCGTAACGATATTAAAGGATAATGGAGCCCCTTGCAACATCGTCGTCGTCGTCGTCGTCGACGGCAACGAGCTCGAGGACGTCTACACGTCGCGATAATAGTCGCACGCACGCATTCACGAGCGAGTGAGCCGATTCGCGAATACGCGCTCGCGCGATGGTAATGAGAAGCACGCCTCGGGGGCTTTCCACGCACAATGCAATTCCGCTTGTAACTGATAATGGCCGCTGCAGTTCCAGAACACGCTCGTTACCTATGACCCTTTTTCTCATTCTTGCAACCACCTTTTGTTACCTTTATTCCATCCACTCCTGCTGCGACGGTCAACCCTTGGCTGACCTTATTTCTGCAATTTACCATACTCTTAATAAGATAAGCTTTAATTAAGAAAGCTATCAACGGATTTATCAGTCGATGTTCTTTCATCGATCCAGTTTAATTATACCTTGAAATTCAAAGGTATAACCATAGAAATAGATAGCTCGTTTAACACATCATACTCTGAAAATGTTAACAGGTGATTTAACTCTTGAAGTGCGGAATATTATCGGTAGAGCTGTATCTTTAAATGTTACATATTTACGTTAACATATGCATATGCTTCACTTAGCATTTACATCTACTCTCACATATGCATATGTTCCACCTAATACTCACATATCTGCTCCACCTAGTACTCACATGTACTCTCATATATGCTCCACCTACTACTCACATCTACTCTCACATATGCATACGTTCCATCTAGTACTCACATATCTGCTCCACCTAGTACTCACATCTACTGTCACATGTATGCTCCAGCTGGTACTCACATGTACTCTCACATGCATGATCCAGCTAGTACTCACATGTATTCTCAAATAAATGCTCCGCCTAGCACTCACATATAAATTCACCCAGACGAGTTCATTACCATACCTCCAGTAGCTAAAAACTTCCACCACGAAATCAAGTAATCCTACATTAACATAACAAAATAAGGCACCGTGTTTCTGACAAGCACAAAGAGGCCAAAAAGGAAAACGAAAATTCAAAGGAGGATGCGTAGACAATTGAAACAGTCGAAAAATGTGGCGACAAGTAGCAGATCCCGGCTCGTTAATCAAGCGGTCAGCACATAGGGAGCAATTATCTGGCGGTAATTAAGTTGGCAAAGCGGAGGTCCGCGAAGACTGGCAAGGCAAAGGACGAACAAGGTAGATGGTTGATAGGGACGATGCTAACGGGTGGTATACGGGTGGTGATGGTGGTGGTGGAGTCAGCAGTGGATGGTGGATGGAAGGTTCTTCGTGGGTTCCAGCCTGATGGAGCTGTTCTGGAATTATACACGGGGTTAGCCCTGAAAACCAGGCAGCAGCCAGCTTTTGCCCCGGAAACTAATTTAACTCTCGCATCCTCCTAGCCAACCGGTAGCGTACAGTCGAACCTGGAGGCTCCAGCATCGACCCGATTTCTATCTCACTTTAACTGCTTTCCTGTGTGCGATAGTGTCCGACCAGAAAAACTAAATACGTGGCTAAACTTCGATTCGAGGATCGACGGTGTCTCGAGGTGATTCGGCTGACACTGCGTTTGGGTTCGCAAAGCTATGCGAGATTTGATATTTTGAGATTTGAACTTTCTAGGTCCTATAATCCTTCGCATTCATCAGCAGAGTATTTCACGTAACATAATTTGAACACCCACAAAAACACAGAAGATTCCTGCCCCAATTTCCATAGGATATTTTCCAAATCCTCCACCATTCATTATATTCTGCTACAGAGGCATTTGTCCTATTTGCATAACCATCATGGCGGATTCGAAACGGTTTCTTTGCTAGAACACGTGTTCCATCTAACGAATAATGTTACCAGCAGGGAAGCTAATTCGCGTAGAACGAGAAAATGAAGAGGCTCGAACGTTGACCAAGAGCAAATACGGAATCGACGGTCTATGTCGACGTTAGAGAGGAAGGTGTAAAAAAAGGTTCAGACTATGGAGGATGGGTCAGAGATATTGGCTATCGTTCGCGGAGTCTATCTTGCGAATTAAAACGGACGCATGAATGGTACAATGAAAATTGGCTAATTGAATTAGCGAGCGGCCGAGAGCTGGCCGAATAGATAGGGGTCTCTATAACCCAGCCCCGGATTAGGTGGATTCCATTAAAAGGAACAAAATCCCGAAAGGCTGAAAGAATTGCCCCGGGTCCACTCGATTTCAAAATCAACCTGTTAATTGTACGAATATCGAGGAATCACAATGGCCACTGAATCGTGTGCTACCGTTAATTTGCAAAACCCCTCTTCACAGTTCCATTATCTCCGCACAAGTATTTAGGGGTTGCTCGAATTTTCGTCGCGAATTGAACGTACAGTGATTGTCCGTGGAATGTTGCTATTTAGCGAAATTGTATGGTCAGCTTTAGTTAACGCCTATTTGCGCTCCTTTAAATACTTGTCGAGTCGAAATAAGATCATTGGGCACACAGGTCCAATGGGACTTTAGGGGAAGTTTATTGGCAAGGTTAAACGGGATCTTTTATTGCAAACTCTCTAATTTGCAATTGTATCTATTTTCAAATACAGTAATCTTTTAATTTGTACTATTTTGTTAGTACAAATTAAACCACCAAATTTGTGTGTACTCACATTTTCAAATTACCAGATTTTTTTATTTTCACATTTACAAATTCCTACATCCACATGCCCCTTCATCCCCAAATCTCTACATCCACAAATCCCTCCATCCCCAGATTCCAAGAGTCCCAAGTCTCAATTGTCCTACATCTCCACATACCCAAATTCCTACATCTCCAAATCCCAATAATCCCAAATCCTAATTGTCCCACATCTCTACATCGGCTTATCTCTACATCGCCAAATTCCTACATCTCCCAATCCATACATCCTTAAATCTCCACATCCTGGAATCCTCACATGTATATATCCTTACATCCCCAAGTCCCACATCCCCAATTCTCCACATTCCCAAATCCATGTATCCTCACATCCCCAAATCCCCAAGTTCCTACATCTCTAATTCCTACACCACAAAACCCCATCACCCCTAAATACCAAAATCATAAAAACCCCGAATGTCTAAATTACAGTGCTGATAGGTCCACCACTAAGATAGTCTCGTAATCGACAAAAGTTTTCGCGCGATTGTTCCGTTTAAACGATAATTGACTGTCAAACTCGCAACGCGATGGCGCCGCACACGTTCACATACACATGTGCTCGTTCGACTGTAATCCCAGAAACGGGTTAATTGCGTTATGGCTGTCATTATCTCGGTCGCTGAGCATGCAGTTCTCGAGAGGAGCGTCGGCTCGCCACCCATCGAGACGCGGCTTGCGCACGTAATCCGTGAACGTGTTCCGCTGGAACGTTTACTTCTAAACGTGCGGTGCAAGAGAAATTCACTGACGGTTATTTCATTTGCAACACCGTACGCTTCGACCGCTTTCTCCGCCGCTATCATCATACGCGGCTGCTGACCGTCCGATTATTCTGTTGACTCTCATTGCATTAACCGCGTCAATCTCTATACTTGTGACCGGCTATTTTCATGCTTAAGAGATTGCTTCGCTTTTGCATGAAAGGTTAAGCTATCTTTTATTCTCGATGAATACGGTATACAATCTTTTAGATGTCCAATTATACTCATAAACGATGTTGGACATTCTTTCATTAACTCTTTAACATGTTTAATGTAATATTATGTTTGTAGCTGTATGAACGAGTGTAGTGAATATATGTAGACATGTGTATATTACACATATGTGGACATTGAATATTACGTATGCACTTGTATGAATAAGTGTAGTGGACACATCGAGACATATGCATATTACACATACATATGTGGACATAAAATATTACCTATGCACTTGTACGAATAAGTGTAGCAAATATATGTAGACATATGTATATTACACATATGCACAGTAACTCGTTCACCGAAAATCATATATGTGGACAATATGATTTTCCTTGTATGTATGTTACATATATATGAACTTTAGCTCGCTAATCGAAAATTACATACATATGTGGACGTTACCATTGTACTTGTATATTCTTTCAGGAATTGTACGCTTGTAGACTTAAAAAAATTAAACCGTTTATTCTAACCTTAAAACATCAAGTCTAAAGGAGTTAAAGTATTACTAGACCACTATAAAACCCCTCCATCTTACCCGTCAAGCACTTAGTGTATTCCGAAAGATGAAACCTTTGATGCAAAGAGATTTCGATGACAGTCTGCTAGATCTCCGATTAACACGTATGACCTATACTTGAATTCTTTAACCCCTCTCCAGAACTTTCTTTGACAATCAAGTAGATATTTGCTGCTTAGAGGTGGAACATTTTATCAAACGTTTTGACTCGTGCTTCACGGGCAGCGATTGCGTAAAATATGCAAGCTTGACGAAAATTAAGTAACCAAAGTTACGGCGAAATTACAGGTTTTCGCGAGGGAATCGCTTGAAAGCTTGGTCAGCTTCGCGTTAATTACGTAATAATTGTGCTTCTCGTTCCATTAAATAGGTATCATTTCACAGACGTAATTAGTGCATAAAGTTAAAATTACATCCACCTGTTTTCGAAATTTCCGTGCAGAATGTACGTCAAACTTTGACTTCAGAAAAGAAGGAAACTGGTATTTTTTTTCGTACGTTCTTAACCTGTCGTTGAACGACGAACACGAGGGAGAAAAATAGCGAGAAGCGCGAGATCGTAGCCCGTCCTTTTGATGAATCGTTAATTAACGTTCTCCGCGGAACGCGTTTTCGCGTGAATTTACACGCGACGAAAGGACTTTTCGAGTATCGATCGAAGGAGATAGTCGAAGGAAAACTTACCGGGATCCGAGGAAGGATGAGCCCTGGTGAGTCTGCAGAGTTGCAACGGGAGATAACGAGTATCCGCTCGCGGTGGTGACTTCGGCGGCGGAGGCGTCGCGCTGAGGAAACCGCGCTGAAGCTCCCAACCGACTTCCTGGATGATCGAGGCTTTCCTAAAGTAAGGTGTAACCTCTCTCAGATATTTCACTGCAACAGCAAAAACGGGACGAACGGGTCATTACCTTGAAATTGACATTTTCATTCGACACACCTTTTACTGCGCTCTTTGAATAATTCACTGTATTATGGCTATTTTCATTCGAGTTAACTTTGTTAAAAAAAATAATCATTTTTGGTTTTGTTCATTTGCAAATTGCTTAATGGTTATTATAAATTCTGGCCCTTACTTTTTTGTTTAAGATGTATGTTCACAGAGCCATTAATATATGTGAAAAGCAAATACTGACAATACAAATATGTATGTATATATTACGTCATTTGAATCGTATTCAAAATAATGACATACCAGGTGCGTCACTGCAGATGTATTAAAACTTATGACGCATCAAGTGTGTCATTCCAAATGTATTAAAAGTAATGACGCACTATGTGCGTCATTAGATAGTTATTAGAAGTAATGACACATCAAGTGCATCATTCAATAGGTATTAAAAGTAATAATATGTCAGGTGCATCATTCGATCGGTATTAAAAGTAATGATATATCAGGTACATCATTCGATGGGTATCAAAAGACATGACGCACATAGTGCGTCATCTGCTACAAAAAGTAATATTTTTACTTCAAACAGATCTTATCAAATATGTACACAGTATTTTGTTACATTTGTTATTCATAGTTCCAATTAATATGGGTATTATAATAAATCGACTTCCACAGTGACATGGTTGAAAATTTAATTAGGTACTTTAACACGAGTATATCCAGTTAAGTAAATTAATAATTTAATAATATTGACGGTTTATAACAATTTAAATGATATATATTGCTGCGTTAAATGTGTTAAATTAGTGATGACATAGATGAATTCATATGACGATTCAAGTATCATACGGTTGGGTGAAAGGTATTTTTGACGCAATTGTATATACGCATCATGCATGTCAAAAATATTAAACACGAAGGGCTCACAACAGACAAAGAATTACAATGAGAGGATTAAGTATTTAACAGAGCGGTAAGATCAAGAATAATCCAGCTCTGGGTCAATGTTACGCTAACCTGATCAAAGTCATTCCGTCTTACGGTATTCGTTAGACGAATAAATATTCAACGTCATGGATTACTACGTAAGCAAAGTGCCTTTGATACAGAGCAGTTGAAATATTAACGCGTTAAATGTCACGATGAAAATAGCAGAGCAGAGAAGTGTACACCATAATTGCAATTATTCGGAATACGACCGTTTCATTTTTCGATTTAAGCTCTCCACTTGATATTTTGCCCGGCAATTCCAAAGTGAAGTGGAACATGGAATAGCTGTTGCCCGCTAATCAAACTGTGGCTATAAACACTTCTACAGATGCTTTCAGCTTTAATTAAATAAGCCGCAGGCACGTTTCACGATAAATTGCAATATTCTATAGTGCAAACGCAAATCCAAACGCGCTCCATAATGATACTTAATATCATTATCAATCACTTAAAGTTTACGGTATTACAATTTTACTCGTTCCTGAAAGTTTAAACTGATTCGGCGACATACCGCGCTCGTATGGTTATTCTGTGATTTAATCCTGCAATGTGCACAGGTCTAATAAATCCAAATTACAGAGCTGAAATACATTCATAATAATTGGTATTAAATTCTCGACTCACAGAGAAAGAAAATTGCTCGTACAGGTTTTCCAGTTGTAGAGATTTAACTGTAGTGGCCATCGAATGACGCCAGGTGCGTACCAAACAATACCCCGTCATACTTTTTCGAACTACTTAGACATTCAGAAATAAAGAAGACGTATCCAACTCGATTTGCAATTTATACGTGGAACCCTTGAAGCTGGATCGGTAATTTCCCAGAAATGGAAATTTCCCGACAGAACATTGGCGCTGGTCCGGGTCGATCGGTTTGATATTAAGCCACGTTCTGGAGAAAACGGTATCTCGTTTTTACGAGCGATTTTTACGGGCTAGCTACCGGATTCTCCGTTCACCCCAGGATATCTGTTACTCTCCCTGCATCCCTTAGCCGGCGTGGCGTGCTGCATGTTTCAGTATTTCGGCTAGCCAGGATTGCAGACTATTTCATCGGGGTATCGTTCCGTCTCTAACCAGCCTAGACCCAGTGTTCCTTCGAACTTTAACGAGTTCCTCCGGTATGTAATCGCAGCTCGCCGTTGCAGCAGCGGCGCTCAAACATCAACGACAAATTGGATTTTGAAACAGTCTGTACGTGACCGCGGTACCGTATCTTCCACGCCGAAACGAAGATATCACGGCCCGAGGGAGAATTTACTGCCGGTCGCCACGATTTTTCAGACCCTTTTGCTATCCTCGACTCGGATTCAACTTGCCGATCTCGTCGTAAAAGTGGCAACAGAATTCGTCGGCGGGATGTTGCACTGGGAGTTTCGTGATTTTCTCTCGCGTTCCCGTACTCGATTTGCTAGATTGCGTACACGGGATCCTGCTGAAAGGACTCGGAGCTCTTTGGATCTTGGTCAGAAGTGGAAAGACTGGAACAGGTTGAAAGGGATCTTTTACTACTTCGCAGTTGACACGATCGTAAAGTTCTTTTCGGATATTGTGCTGCTTTTCGATTAGCGAGGTAAACGATGTCTGTCAGTCTGTGACACAACAGATGCGTCAGGAGATACAAACTCAATACAAAGTCAATAAAACAGACATTTGTTGAATTTATGCACTAGATCATGACGCATTGAGTGCGTCATTCGAAATGTATTAAAAATAATGACGCACTGGTTGCGTCACTCCAGATGTATCAAAGTAATGACGCACTAGGTGCGTCATTGGAATCGTTTTAAAAATAGTGACAGACTAGGTGCGTCATATAAGATGCATCAAAGTCATGACACATTAGCTGCGTTATTTAAATCGTATTAAAAATAATGACGCACTGGTTGCATCACTCCAGATGTATCAAACTCATGACGCACTAGGTGCGTCGTTGGAATCGTTTCAAAAATAGTGACAGACTAGGTGCGTCATTTAAGATGCATCAAAGTCATGACACATTAGGTGCGTTGTTTAAATCGTATTAAAAATAATGACGCACTGGTTGCGTCGCTCCAGATGTATCAAACTCATGACGCACTAGGTGCGTCGTTGGAATCGTTTTAAAAATAGACAGACTAGGTGCGTCATATAAGATGCATCAAAGTCATGACACATTAGCTGCGTTATTTAAATCGTATTAAAAATAATGACGCACTGGTTGCATCACTCCAGATGTATCAAACTCATGACGCACTAGGGGCGTCGTTGGAATCGTTTTAAAAATAGTGACAGACTAGGTGCGTTATATAAGATGCATCAAAGTCATGACACATTAGCTGGGTTATTTAAATCGTATTAAAAATAATGACGCACTGGTTGCATCACTCCAGATGTATCAAAGTCATAACGCACTAGGTGCGTCATTGGAATCGTTTTAAAAATAGTGACAGACTAGGTGCGTCATTTAAGATGCATCAAAGTCATGACACGTTAGGTGCGTTATTTAAATCGTATTAAAAATAATGACGCACCAAGTGCGTCATTCCATAAATATGAAAAGTGATGACACATTAAGTGCGTCATACGAGATGAATTGAAAATAATGACGCATGAGGTGCGTAGTTCGAAACGAGCCCAAAACAAGAAAGTACGCATCGGATGCGTCATTTGATATGCCATAAGTGATTTTCAGCAATGACGCACATGGTGCGTGCTAGAACATAACCGATCAAATAAACGAAATTTATAATGAAATATAGTTTTAATAAAAGGATATATGCCTTAATAAAAGTATACTTTGTTAAAAGGAAAAATGTCTTCACCGATATATCATGTTTCAAGAGAGCAACATATCGAAGATGATTATTTGAACTTTTGGAAACGTGATGTCGTTACTTTTGGAAGGGGTATCAATCGATTCACGGTTGGTTGTTCTTTTGGAACGAGGTTAACATGTCGAACGTAGTTGGGTCGCCAAACATGAGCAATTTGAACGATGCCCCATTGATAAGCGACGAACACCCTGGCCGTAATGCACGATCCGAGTAACCAATCTCGTTTCACGAGAACGGCGCAAACAGTCATCCATCTGCACTGTGACTCGTCGCATTATTAATAATTAGACGAGAGCCGGTGTACGCGGCTGGACTGTTTGCCTCTCGATTTCCATCGAATTGGATTACAGTTCGTGTCATCGTGAAATGTCATTGGATAACACCGGCTGGTGACTCTTTTTTCTGCTATTCGAGGGTGAAGTTGGATTATTTTGAAACATCTGAGTCGCGAATGAAGATAAAGATATAGTACGAGATGAAGATTAATTACAAGGTAAATATACTTTACAAAATAAAGAAAAATAACAAAATAAAAATAAATGATATAACAAGGACAAATGAAAAGATCAGATAAAATAATTTTTAGAAAAAAAATACACCGACTTCGAAATGCACTAAAAAGTATAAAATAATTTCTATTTCCTAATGAAGTAATTTCAATCTCATTCAATCATACAATTACGTAACAGATACGAATGAAACCTATTTACTCATTAGGTAGTATATTAAATACATTTCAACCTTTTCGGAGGCGGCGCAAATTTGGTAATTCCCTCGTCGTGGGCTCCGTTTATAGGTTCTTAGATACCACAATCAACTAGCTATTGGGAACAACGTTTACTATGGTATTTTTAATTTTGCGCCGCCTCCGAAAAGGTTGAAATGTATTTAATATACTACCTAATGAGTAAATAGGTTTCATTCGTATCTGTTACGTAATTGTATGATTGAATGAGATTGAAATTACTTCATTAGGAAATAGAAATTATTTTATACTTTTTAGTGCATTTCGAAGTCGGTGTATTTTTTTTCTAAAAATTATTTTATTTCACGCTTTTTAGTGGAATGCTGAGAATTGTGTAGGATATTGTGAGACAGTTCCTCGGTTTTTTTTTCTATTTTTTTTTTTATTGTTTCGTTATTTTAATATATTAGTAACAACAGTGTTTCGCTAATAACTCGACAACTATTGCTTCCCGTTAATTGCGGATAAGGAAAGAGTTGTTCAGAACCATTCCCCTGATAACATATTTAAAGGACATTAAAATCGTCCAAAGTTGCTTTTTAAAGTTAATAACAATTTTTTCGCTAATATCTCGAGAAGTAAAGCTTTCCGTCAATTATGCATGAGAAAAAGGTTGTCCAGAACAATGTCCCTGACAACATATTAAAAGGACATTAAAATCGTCCAAAGTTGATTTCGAAAGTTAATAACAATTTTTCGCTAATATCTTGTAAACTAAAGGTTTTCGTGAAATTTGTATATGAACAAAATTGTTCAGAATCATGTCCGTGATAAGATATTAAAAGCGCACTAAAATCGAGAAAAGTTTATTTCAAAATTTGCCGGTTTTTTTGCAATAACAATACTTTGCAATTGAAAAATGAAAAATTTTTTGATAATGGTACCAATGGGGAGTCAGAACCCACCAGGTGCAAAAGGTTTCATTCCGATTAGTCCATCCAGCTAGGCGTAATCGGCGGTCACACATAGAAAAAAAAAAAAAAAAAAAAAAAAAAAAAAAAAAAAAAAATATACTGATCGAATTGAGTAACCTCCTCCTTTTTCGAAGTCGGTTAAAAAATAGAGGTAACATAAGAACATATTGCAAGATGAAGATAAATTTAAAAAATTAAAAAATAAAGTACAAGATAAATATAATTGTAAGATAAAGATAAAGTACAAGAATTAAAACATATCAACGTACATACTGAATATAAAGATGATAAGAAACAATACAAAATATACATATGACTTCTCGATGAATGATTTTCGATCAAACTCAACACGTCCGAACGAAAAATTCCGCCGCGAAATTTCGAAGTTGAAAGGACAAAAAATTGTTTGTCCGCCGTTTCGAATTCAGAAATAGAAAGTCACGTCGAGGGTGGGAAACGCTTGACGACCACGTTCGCGCATTGTCGCGCGTCGACTTTGGTGTATTTTGAAAAGCCACAAATCGCCAATCGCGCACACGTTGACGATGTCGCACGGCAGAAATTTCGCGCGATGCGGAAAAGCTCGAGAGACCGGAACCAGCCTCGCAATTTTCCCGGGGCTAGCGCGAACACGCGCCGCCAAGCATCTATAATTTCGCGCGTTTCCGCGCCAGACCTCTCCTCGAACGCGCGCGATAACGAGACTCGAGATTGCCGGGATAATTTTCGCGCGTGAAGCGAATTCCGCCGCGTCCACGCGCTTTAACACGTTCGTCGGCCTCCGCAATCGCGTGCACACTATTTCGAGAAATATCGTCGGTTCTGAAAACTCGATATCAACGATCTTTTGTTAAATAAACAGTTGCCAATCAGGAAGTTTGAAAATTTGAAAAATAGGCAATTTGGAAGGTGGACAATTTGAAAATTAGGGAATTAAGAAAATTGAAAACTATAGGGTTTATATAGCGTTTGTAGAGTTTGGAAATTCGGAAGGTACAGAGTGTAATAAATAGACAATTTGGAAATTTCGAAATTAAGCTACTCGAAAACTAGAAAACTAGGAAATTTAGAAGCACAGAATTTGGAAATTAGCAAGATTCGAATTTAGAAAATTTTGGAATTGGGGAACTAGAGAATTTGGTGATTACTGAATTTGGGAAATAGAGAGTGCGGGAGCTAGGGTCTTTTGGAACCAGGAAATTTAGGGACTAGGGAATTTTGAGACTAGGGAATTTGGGGTCTAGGGAATTTTAGGCCAAGGGAATTTGGACCTAGAGAATTTGGTGACTAGGAAATTTGGGATATAGAGAATTTTGCACCACGGAATTTGGGGATTAAGGAATTTGGGTCTAGGGAATTTAGGAAATAGGAAATTTGGGGACTAGGGAATTTTGGATCTATGGAATTTGGGGTCTAGGGAATTTGAGGTCAAGGAAGTTTGGATCTAGAGAATTTTGTGATTAGGGAATTTGGGATCTAGAGAATTTTGGATCTGGGAATTTGGGGACTAGGGAATTTGGTGTCTAGGGAATTTGGGGACTAAGGAATTTGGTGACCTGAGAATTTGGGTCTAGGGAATTTCAGAGCTAGGAAAATTTGTCATCTAAGGAATTTTTGGACCATAGAATTTGGGGACTACGGATTTCGACATTTAAGGAATTTGGGATTAGGAAATTTGAAGTCTAGGGAGCTTCCAGTCAATGGAATTTGAGACCTAGGGAATTCTTTGGCTAGAGAATTTTTGGACTATGGAATTGGGGAATTTGGAAATTAAGGAACTAGGGAATTTGAGGACTAAGACATTTGCAACTAGGAAATATTGCGACTAGAGTATTTTACAAGTAAGGAATTTAGGAATAATGAAATTTGCAAAGTTGGGAATTTGAAAGTTACGAAATTAGAAAAATAGAAAACTAGTAAATAAGGAAATGAGGAAATTGTGAAATTAGACGATTTGAAAAATTAAAAAATATAAACCGTTGGTAATTTGTGTAGCAGTATATTTCAGAACCGAGAAGCTAAATTTAAATTTAATTTAATTCGCTCCGATAATTCCGTAAGAAGGTGAGCTCTCGGCCGTTCGATTGCAGCATTGAAACGATTAAGCACTCAAAAGTTTCGAAACTCCGGTGATGCTTATCGACATCGATCGAGCATCGAAAGCCCATTAAGCATTCAAACATCAATCACACCGTTTCGAACCGAGTTTCGCGTTGTCGATCAAAAAAGTCCTCGAAAAGTCGAGAAGTCGTTGTTCCAGAACCGATCGGAGAATCGAGAGGGACGCTTCGCGGGCGCAATCGAGCGAGCTTCTTGGAAATAAAGCAAAACGGATAAACCGGAAGTCGATCGCTGTCCGTTGCCGACGGAAGATATTTTTAATATCCGGAGACGTTGCCGCTTTCCCGTCTTGCCCCCTTGATTCTGTGTATACAGGCCAGAAAAGGGGAGGCTTTCGTCTACCAGGGGAATGATCTCGTATTGAAATTGCACGGAAATTTATCCCGGATCGTCGCGTTATATCGAATCGTTCCTCAAACTTTGAATCCCGATGAAAAATGGAACATTTTCAACCATCTATTCTGCTTCCATAAATTATATCACCTTTAGAGACCCTACAACTTAGATCATAGTCAACGTATAGCAAATTCTTTTTAACTTTCGTTTCTATATTGTAGTACAAGTAAAACTTCATTTTCGATTCTATTTCCAAGGGATTCAATATTTTACGAAAGAGAATTAATGTACAATTCAAGTATCATCGGTTTACAGATTTTATTTGTATCTAACGTGCTGTAATGGAACTGAAAATTTTATGAGGCATTTTTATTTTTAATCAAAATACGTTTACAATGCTTCTATATTTATTATTCATAACTCTGAATAGTTAACGGGAGTATTTTCAGATCCATAGAGAAATTGAAGCATCACATATGAACGACATATAAAGTGATGTAACACACATGAGAAATTTAAAAAAATTAACTGATACGAGTGACCGACGTAAACGATCACTCACCCCCGTCAAAAATGAAATCGCCCGTATTTTTCAGTACCCATCTGAATGATGGTTGCAAAAGAGAATATGAAATCGATCACGCAGGGCGTTTTCTATCAGGGTCTAATTAATAAACGGAGAGCGCATTAGCCGGCTCGATTTGTCGTCGACAAAGGAGCAGTGTCTTTCTTCCGATGAATTCGATGCAAATCGACGAACGCAAAGCGTCAAAAGCAACTTGATGGAAAGCTATAGAGGCACGAAATCGACCATCGAATCGATGTACTATAACGCGGCAAAGCAGATTTAGCCGAATATAACGCGCGACAACGAGCCGCAAAGGACGCATTGGAAGCGAGAGAATCAGATTGGATCGCTTTGCTGCTGCTCGCCACCTGTGGTCCCCTTTTGCGATCGACAGGTGGTAAACGCCACTTTCCATCCAGCTGCTAACAGAAAATATCCTTTCACGCGACGATCCTACCGTTATTTATGATTTGCTTCTTCCCGATGCATGCAGCCGCATCATCCCGGACGATTTATTCTGTCAGCTTCAGTGACACCGAACGGAGACACTGTACAGGTGTTCTTCATCCCATAAACGTGACAGAAATGTCGAGACGATTGTACGGTTTGTATTCAGAATCGAAGTGTGGTAATTGCCAATTATGTCGGGTGGGTGATATATGTGACGGTGATCATGGGCGAAGCTGATGGTGAAATCGATTTCAGAATTTCTAAATTTTAGGCACTGATGAGTTGATAAATTCCTAATTATTAGATTGCTCTTTTAAAATTAGAAATTTTGAATTTTTGAAATATGGAGAGCTGTAATTGAGAAGGTATCTAAACTTGTACACTTTTAAATTTTCAAATTGATAATGTGTGAAATTATCAAATTTCTAAAGCATTAAGTTGTAAAATTACGAATTTTTTTCCCAAAACTTAATTTCACAATTTCGCAAATTCTGCATTTTTTAATTTTAAGAAAATGTTAAATATCAACTGCAAAATTACTAAATTCAAATATTTCTAATTTTCTAAATTACAAAATTCCCCAATTCCCAAATCCTAAAATCCCCAAATCATTCGATATGTATTAGCAGTAATGACACATCAGGTGCGTCATTCGATATGTATTAGCAGTAATGACACATCAGGTGCGTCATTCGATATGTATTAGCAGTAATGACACATCAGGTGCGTCATTCAAGATGTATTTAATTAAAGATGTAATTATATTCAAGATGTAATTAAAGTAATGCCACACCATGTGCGTCATTCGTGATGAATTAAAAGTAATGACGCATCAAATGCGTCGTTCGAAACGAATCCAAAACAACAAAGGACGCATCTGCAGCGTCGTTTGAAATGTCATAAGTAGATACCATTTTTCGAAATTCCAAAACCTCAAAAATTCCCAAATGTCAAAATCCCTAAAATCACCCAAATCTCCAAAATTCCCAAACTCTCAAAAATCCCCAAAATCTCAAAAATTCCCAAATCTCAAAATCCCCAATATCGCCAAAATCTCAAAAATTCCCAAAATTTCCAAACTATAAAAATCTCCAAAATTTCCATAATTCCCAAATCCCAAAATTCCCAAATCCTAAAATTCCTAAATCCCAAAATCCCATAATTTCTAAATCCACAAATTCTCAAGTCTCTAAACCTCCAAACCCAAGATACCCTGAAGAATCCATGATACCTGCGCGACATATTTCCTGCGGTTGTAGTCGGCCCGATAGAGGTCGGATTAAAAGGCGAAATAAAAGGGAACGAGGGACAATCTATTCGAGAATATTCAACGGGGGAAAAATATCCGCGTAGTGGGTATCTCGCGTACTCTGTGTTGCCGGGTCGTTTAGATAAAAGGAAGGAAAAGACGGCCGCGATATTGCGAGAGCGTATCTACGCCGCTCGTCCTGGGACCAATACCAGTTTCGAACTCTTTCCTTGCGATTCGCGACGAGATTCGAACCCTTACGAGGCGAGAAACCATTTCTCTCTTTCTCGACGGAGAACGTCGTAAAGCCTGCGTTCGTCGAACGACCATCTCGAAGGATCCAGCCGCGTACGGAGTCCTAGATCCTTTGGCAAATCCTAACTCTGCGTCGGTTCCACGCTCTCGCGAGTCATCGCGATTGTTCCGCCGATTCTTTTATTTCCCCATCAGGATTCTCCGACCTGTTTCCTCGTTCCTTCGATTTCTCAGGAGGTCCTTTTTTCAGTGTGCATCCAGAGGGTTGCAGTGTTCTTCTGACCAGTAAGTCCGCGGGGATGATTCCTCCATGATCGAATCGCTGCTTTTTTCTTAGCCTCAGTTTGTGAAATAGGTTATGATTTATTTATAGTAATATGAAATAATTTATTTGCACAGTAAGAAATTTTTATCGTGTTTCACGTAAATTTTAATCTTTCTTATGGTGTATTGATTGAAAATCCTCGACCATTGAAATCTTTGATAGATTTCAATGTTACAAATTTATAAAGTGTGAAGAGGTCAGAAGTTCCATAATTATTTAGCTTGTTTCCGGTACATTTTCCGATCTCGTCTGAAATGGATACTTCCGTGATGGAGTGGTTTTTTGCAATGAAATTTCGATGTAACGGTCAAAGTGCTAATTTCAATTTCCGTTCGATTAATTTAAATAAAATGCGAGAGAACACGAAGAATTATGTCCATTTCAATGGATCGAACAGTTGATCCGATCGGAAAATTGTTGCGCGACATGAATGGGAGAGGCGAGATACGCTTAAAAGCTTCTCGAAAATCGAATTCGCGACGAGAACACCGAGAATACCCATTGAGGCTACGAATAAAGCGTTATTTGCATTCTGGGAAGGGCACGGTGGCGACGGTGTCGCGTGTACGCCATCGTGGATACGTGACTAGAGGCTAGCGACGAGGAGACAAAGAAGTCAGCCTTAATTCGTCGTGCCGCGGCCAAACGCAATTGCATTTTTCTCTGAATGTGCGTGCACGAAGGAAGTACAAATCAACGTGTCTCCTACGTGAAATATAACCGACTCGTATCGTATGCGTGACGCGACCTAGCCACTTTGCGACAGGAAGCTACGTGAAACGAACGAGCGTAATATTTTCTATGCTCTGTGCAAAGATGAAGAGAACATGGCAACACAATTTAACCCCTTGTGCACTTTCGGCTTAAATTTACCGTAATACTTTTTTAAGTTTCTGCCGATATAAAATCTTTTTTAAGATTCTACCTATATGAGAAAATACCTTCATTTTCTTCTTTATGCGAAGTCTGTCTTCTTCTTTACTTATGTGATATCTGCGTTCTTACTTATTTCAAATCCATATTTTATAATATGTATTTTCTTGCTTATTATAAATATTTCTTTTATTTGTGTAAAATTTGTTAATATAAATTAATAAAATTAATTTGTTAATACAAATTAAAAGTAATCTTTTGTTTACGTAAAATTTGTATTTATTTTATATATGTGAAATTTATATTTGTTTAAGTGTATGGAATTTACATATATCTCTTCCTTAAGTGAAAGCTATATTTTTTAGCTTATTCAAAATCTTTTTATTTATGTAAAATTTGCATTTCTTTTTTATGTATATGTGAAATTTATATTTTTTTAAGTGTATGAAATTTCTTTTACTTATACAGAATCTACATATATGTATTTTCCTTAAGTGAAAGCTACCTTTTCCAGCTTATCTAAAATCTTTTATTTATGTAAAATTCGTATTTTTTGTCTGTATTCTTCTTTGCATTTCTAACGTAAAAACGTATTTATTTTGCTAAAGTGAAACCTGTATTTTTCTGCCAATCTAAAATCCGTATATTTGCTCATATAAAATCTGAATTTCCTTTTGCTTATCTAGAAGTTTGTACTTTTTGCTTAAGTGAAATCTGTGTTTTCTTGCTTATTTAAAATTTCTTTGCTCCCTTAAAATCTGCTTTGTTTCCGTAAAACGTGTATTTTCTAGGTTACGTAAACGCGTTTCCTTGTATAAAATCTTTTTGCTCACGTAAAATCAGTGTAGGTATTCGTTGCAGTTGGAACAAGTTTTGTGCACGATTTTATACGAATATTATTTTTCGCAAGTTTCGCCTTGTAGAACTGATAAAATTCAAGATACTCGCGACACGAATATTCAAGTCGTTTCTTCTATTCAGGACGACCATGTTCTCCGGGGTTGAAACAATGGTCTCGATTTAAGGGAAACGGAATTGCTTACCGGTTGAGTTTCGGTTCAGCGACTAGTTTCAGCGTCTCGTGATCCTTGAACGGGAACGAAAATTGCACTCGAGAGGGCGTTCTTGTACTCAGAAGATTAAGGAATCTAGCTTTTGTCTTTTCGGCAACGCAACCACCCCTCGAATCTGTGAAACTTTCGAGAAGGCCTGCGAGCTGAGTAAACGAGAATTTACCTCGCAACATTAACTCTTTACTATTTAACGTTTAACTGCGCTGAATCTATTCTTCCTTTCTTCCTCATTGACCTCTAACTCGGATAGAAATAGAAATTAAACTGTTTCTGCTCCTTCGAATGCTCTTTGTTCTATACGGATATATTATTTACACATTAAGAATTTTAATAATTAATCTTCTATTGTTAAGTCGCTGACAAGTTAGGTCATCTTGCAATGAAAATAAATAAGTAAGATTTCTAAATATGGATAAATAAATAAAGTTTCTACATACAAACAAATATGACATGTAAATACAAGAAATCCTCCATACGATTTAGAATTTGAAAAGTTGCAGAAACGTTTTATTCGTAAAAAAAGAATGAAGTGTTTTTTTTAGGAAAGTTTGATTGAATCGCGCAGCAATTTTAAGCGACCGCAAAGAGTTATATCAGTGACGAGAAAACAACGAATTCCTCTATCGAGAACGGCTGACGAATTTCCGAAAATCCCAAAGTTACCGGTGCAATTAGCGACGCTTCCGCAGATGCGTCGAATCCCACGGGGAACGGTACGTAATCCCGGAGTTCAGATCAAGGATGATCACCGCGAAACACGAAACGAGTAAAACGACGACTCGATTCAATTCGAGAGAGGAAAAATAACTACTGTCGAACTTTCGAGTGGAAATACAAAAATTTTCTAACTCGTGTGTCTCTGCCGCGCTATCTCACGAAGCAATTAAAGTAGTTATGTTTCGGAAACTAAAATCGTGAAACAACGAAGTCTGACAAAAGCTTAAATTTTTTAACAAACTTCGGAAATTCGAAATTTTTTAATTTTTTAATTGTGGATTTTTATTTTTGGAAAGATCTAAATTGCTAAATTTTCATATTTTGATGTTTTTATGTTTTCAAATTGGTAATGTGTGAAATTCCTAGATGATCAAATTCACAAATTACTACATTTCCAGATTCTTACATTTCCACACACTTACATACATTCTTAAATCCGCATATTTCCACAATGCCCAAAATTCCCAAAATTTCCAAAATCTCAGAATTTCCCACATTTCCCGCATTTCCCAAATTACAAAAATTTCACAAACTTTACAAATTCTTCAAATCCCCAAAATTCCCCAAATTACAAAAATTCCACACATTTTACAAATTCCCAAAATTCTCAAAATTCTCAAAATTTCCCAAATTCTCAAAATTTCCCAAATTCTCAAAATTTCCCAAATTCTCCAAATTTCCCAAATTCTCCAAATTTCCCAATTCCCCCAAATTACAAAAATTCCACAAATTTTAGAAATTCCCAAAATCCTCAAAATTTCCAAAAGCCCAAAATTTCCAAAAGCCCAAAATTCCGAAATTCCGAAAAGTCCCAAAATTCTCAAAATCCCCAAAATTCTCCAAAATTCCCAAAATTCTCAAAATCCCCAAAATTCCCCAAAATTCGCGAAAAGCCCAAAATTCCAAAAATTTTCAAATTTCTCAAATTTCCCAAATTCCCAAGTCTCCAAACCTTCAAACTCAAATTTTTCAGTCAAAATGTCTCGAAATTTGTGTTATTATTTTGTTTGGAGAACGTTCTGAATTAATTGCTTTAACAACGCTCCGAATAGTCCAATTTTTCATTGGCATCCATAAAAATTTTTGATTTCGACGTGTACGAAAGAAGTTGGAACGAACAGGGTACGATTTGAAAACGCTTCGCTGGGTACGAATGCTCGCGCGATATATTGGATATATCAGCAACCTGTAAAGCGAACTTACACGTACGTGTGCGAGTATATGCTCGAATACCACTGTACCGATCAAAAGTTTAGATGCATTCGTGTCGTCTGAGTTTCATGGGCGAACGGAACGCGGATCGTTCCGAGTGCTTTTTAACCCTTTGAAAACAGTATACAGTTCGTTTGAAAAAGATCTTCTTACGTAATTACGTTTTCTTAAATGCAAATATTTTTTTCAGTAACTCGAAGTGTCGTGAAATTAAGGAAACCGCGCGAGTAACGAAAACTGGAGGAATTAAAAGGAACGATATATTATAGTTGAAAACTTGTCGTAAGGACGGGAGCATCGAAGCCATGTAAAACGGTAATTAAGAAGGGAGCTCGATAAAGCGAACGTATTGTAATGAATTTCATGGCAACCCCACGTATTCACATTGAGCCAACGAAATTTATGAGCTTCTTTCTCATTAACAGCACCAAAGGCGAAGCTTTTGATCATCAAGCATCAAATGCTTGATATTCGTGTAACGGGGATGAAAACGAGGGGCTGCGGTTCAGCGACAAATTATGCCAATATTTGGAAGGAAATGCGTAGGTTTGCGGTACGTCTTTACTATTTTATTTGAGCAAAGAACAATTAAACACGGAATGAAATTAGTCTTCGCATTTGTACAGCATAGTTCGTAAATTTTTGACAACGGATTTTCTTCAGTGCTTTGACTTTTCATAGACTTCTAACAGATGTTCTTTTCCGTTTCCATTCATTTCCAAAATATCTACTCGTTTATCAATCTAACCGTTCACCATTTTCCGGTCAAAATCGCGATCGAAGCGATGGAACGTCGCCCGCACCCTTCGCTCGTTTGTCCACAACGCAGAAAGGGAGAGGGTCCTTTTCGCACCCCGTACATCACACTTCTCCGTTATATTCGCCGATGTATACCGGTTGAAAGCGTCGATCGAGAATTTATACGAGGGTGAGAAGAGGTGGGAATGATGGTTCGAGCGTTTGAAATGGATAGGCAACGATATCGAGCAATGCTCGTCATTCGTACTAGTCTGAGAAAAGTACTCGTTGATGATCCGTCCTCGTCGTTCTCCTCTTTGAGCCCAGTATTTTTTTACATTTTCTTCGTTAGGGCCACTCGAAGTTCACGTAAATCGATATCGGGGATTTGTAACATCTACGGAGGTTTTTGTTTCGGTGGTACAGAGATTTATATAGGTTTCATTCCAACTTTATTATTCTGTTCTACTGGTTTTATGGACTTTGGGTTTTATTTTTTGCACTTTACCTTCTTGGTTTATTGTTTTATTATTTTGCTGGATTACTATTTTATTGCTTTATTAGTTTACAGTTTTTTTACTTCACTAGTTTATTAATTTACCATTTTTTTACTTTGCTAGTTTATTATCTTATTTTAGTAGTTCATCATTATTTTATTAGTTCACAATTTTGTTATTTTGCTAGTTTACTATGTTATTATTTTACAAGTTTATTATATTATTACTTTACTAATTTACTATCTTATTATTTTGCTATTTTATTATTTTATTATTGTACAAATTTATTATCTTATAATTTTACTAATTTACTGTCGTATTATTTTACTGATTCATCATTTTATTATTTTGTTTGTTTATTATTGTACTATCTTACTAGTTCACTATTGTAATATTTGATCAATTCACCGTTTTATTATTTATCTACTTTGCTACTTTACTCTTTCACAAGTTCGCTATTTCATTATTTTATCCATAATATTATATTGTTACAATAATATCAAACATTTGCTATCTTAAATGTGTAGTATCTTAACATTCACGTGAAACAGAACGTGTAATGCACACAGAAAGTATCCAGATGTAAGAGATTCTTTTCCGCGTTGTAGTATCACGAGGAATCGATACGAGTCAATCTGCTCTTACGTAAAGTTCCGCGCCGGCTTCTTTTGCTTTCAGTAATTTCCTGAAAATTTTTATTTGAAGCCCGTCGAATCTGTATCGGGACGTGAGCAGCATTCGTCTTGGGAATGCGACAGCGTTAATGTATTTCCAATGAAGCCCGATACAATTTTCACGGACCAATACGATCTCTCCCCGAGCGAGGAATATAATTAAGAAAGGGGAATATTTTCGGAGCGAAATGGCATTTCTTCGTATCTTGAGAGTCTTCTGTTTCCTTTTCGCTGTTGATGAAAAGTTTTCTCATTTAAAAAATACTTGTTCGATAAAAATTTATAAAACTAAAATCTTCTATAGAATATTTTACCTAAGTAAATTCAAACACCACATAAAATGTTAACAATGTATTCCTACATGAATAATACATGAATAAATACGAATAAAATATAAATGATGTTATGTTTGATTCTTCAAAGTTAATGCTATGGTACAGTCTCGCTATATGGCCGAGCGAGATTCCCTTCGCGCGAAAGCATTTTAGAAACCTAAAAAATCGAATCGTCTTGGCTTCCCGGACAAAGAGCAATCTACCAGCGGAAATCGTGCAATTAAAGGGAGGGTTGGGAATTCGAATTTCCTCCGGTTCATTCTGGACTGTTTGTCGAGCGTTCGAGCGAAAATAAAAATCCAAATGGTCGTCGGTTCCTTTCGAGGACCATGTATGCAACGTTTAATAGGGAGAATAAGTGGGTGTTAAATGCTCGTGTTTGTCGTAGCGATGTTCGAGCTCGGTAGACGTTATGCACGCTTGTGCCAACAAAAAAACTAAACTAATGTTCTATTACTCGAAGGACCACCCGATACTTCGGGAAAAAATGACTAAGTGTCTAGGTTTGAAATACTATAATAGTTTATTTGAGTCTAGTGCTATGTTCTAGCCAAGTACTACTGCTATCTAATGCTGGTTGCTTCTAATGTTCTTTTCTATCTATCTATCTAAAATGTCTAAATCTATGATCAATGTAACCTCGGCAGGGATGTTCTTGGCGGGGGAGAAATGTTGTTATTGGTTGCAAAAATTGTGGAAACTAGGGAAGGGAGATGAAAGTTTCCGCCCTTCTTGGATTTTTCCCAGTCGCTAAATTTTGGCCCTTGACCGTGGCAAGTATTAAAGTCAGGCAGCGCGCTGACCATGGTAAAACATTCGAGAAATAACGGGCTAGAAACTTAGAAATGATGGTACCTGGTGACCATATGCGAAACAAAGAAACCGAAAAAGCTACGGTAAGAATCGCAGGTCTTTATGGCTTCATGAGTTTACTATTGCCACGGAACGTTTTACAAATTTTCAAGGGTTTGGCTATAAATCAACTAAAAACTAAATGCTATGAATTTAAAAACTAAGGATAAACTATGTATTTACAGTGAAATGTATGAGAAGTCTTAACAGTGGGAAATGAAAGTGAAACAAAAAAAGGGTCATCGGTTTTTACTGCCAGCTGTATTTTCCATTCCACTCGAGTCTCCGTTCCTCCGCTTTCTTTGGTTTTGTGCTCGTTCTGCACGAGAATTGTTCAATTTCTTTGATGACTGAAATTCCTGATCATAAACGTGTATGCCTTTATGACGTATACGTGCAGGTCAATATAAGGTTATTGCTCGTTGCGTTTCTCATTTTTTTTTTTAAGTGATATTAATCAAAGAATTGAGAAACGTAATTTTATTATAATTGTAATTTTACTGCGTAGATAAATGTGAGACAGACAAAATAGTTTATGCAATATTACCATATATTTTTTGGTAAGATACCAAATATCTTTTGGCAAGATATTTGTGGGGGATTTGCTCGCTTCAGAAATGAACTTAGTCTATTATGGTTCTGCTCGAACGAAGGGAATATTGACGTAAACAAGCAACACGCCACAGACAGATGCTTTGAAAATGATGGCCAAGGGGTGTGTTTCATCCTGCTCTACAATCATAATTGATGAGCTCTGATCCGATTCTGATGATTGATGAGAAGATTATTTATTCTTGATACGATACGTTCTATCATTGCCTACTTTACAAATGTATAACTGTACCAAACAAAAAGTTAAATTTTGAACACTTCACATCTCTGTATAAATAAATATCTTTCTAAAACATAACAAAGTAAAAACAGGTTAAAGATTTCAACTATTCCTCTGTACATGTAAATAGGTATCTTTCTAAAATGTAACAAAATACCAGCTCATTCTTAACCCTGAACGTGTAACATATCTTCGAAGCAACATATGCTGATCCTAATCGCGCACGATTGCTTCAACCGAGCCGTGTAATTGTCTAAGGTGAACTCTGATTTTCTGACTTAATTGTGAACGGTCCTCATTTTAGCCTGGTGTGGAGAGTAGGGCTGTAAACAGGGTGAGCGAACGTCGTTCACGACGCCGTAATTATTTAGATAGGAGAGAACGTTGCAGTCGTGTATCGTGCACCGCAGGTAACCATCTAGCCGAGATTGCGTTTCAAGACGGTAAATCTTGTGTACACATCTTGCGGACACGCGTGTGTCTGCTCGAGTGTGGTGCATGTATCCGCACACAGATAGTTCCTCGTGTTTCGTTCCGGTGCAATGACTGCCGCCTCATTAATATTTATCGCGCTCCACATTCGCGAACAGAAGTAACCCGATGTCCTGTGACACGATAAACGTCGAAAGAAGAATCAAGAATGTATGGGCTAGTGATTTCTTCGCCACGATAAAGACTTATCGATTGCGCTGTTGAGTTTGTTCGCAAACCTATTTTCCGTTAGATACTCAGACAACTCGGATCTTCAAATTGTACTCGAGTTTTCAAATTTAAGGATTTAGGAATTTTTACTCTCGAAACAAGTTGTTCGGGTAAATCGATACTTTTAGGAGGGTGAAGTGTTATGTAATTAAAAATGATTGAACGTTGGAACATGACCATTCGAAATCGTTTCTAACGGCTGTCACTTAGATCCAGTCATTTCTATTTACATCCCCAAACAGTATTATTATATTTTCAAGATTTATCATCATGGGAAAAATGTCTTTGCATGGACAAATAAAAACACATATCTATTTTAATTTGACAAACACATAAATTAAATAAATTTTCCTTAAATTAACAGCTTCCGGCTGTTGCCGTATTTATTAAATTTCTATTTACTCTTAACCATTTTTTCGATATTAAATAAAGAGAAAAGATTTTATTTAATATTTGAAGTAGAAGGAAGATGAAAGATGCATGCATTTACAGTTCGAAAGTATAATTAACAGAAACGCTGAGGGTTAAGAACACGCAAAGAGAAAAGTAACCCTTAGAGCAGTTCGCTGCAGAAAGCAGAGATGGCGGTAGCAAAGATCTTGCAGCAGCCACAATAATTTGAATTTACGGTCGCATTATTGCAGTTGTTTCCTTCAACAAGCACGTAGTAGCTACAAAAGGATTTACCAAGTGTATGTATCGTTACAGCAGCGATTCGAAGCCGTAAGCTTACGGTACACACTCTGCATTCGCGATGATCGTAACGGAGGCCGCGTTGTTTTAATAAACTGCCCCCTAAATCGTGTACGAGCACCTTCGTCCATGAATACCAAATCGATGATCGCTCGTCCCCCGGCGGAGGTTATTTCTATTTGAAACAACAGATCTGTACGAGCTTTAGCTAAAATTCCGCAACGCGACAGCTTTAAAATCTATCAGTCATAAAATGTAGCGTGTAAAATTTGTGCGCGAAACCGAGAGACGCGTACAAATGCTAGAAAAAAAAACAGGGCCGGAACACGGTAAACGAAAACGTCGAAATTTGACTGAGGATTTAAGATACGCTCGATTTATCCACCAGTTTCCGATGCCTTCCTTCCGGCTTATTAACTTCTCCCCTCGTCCCTGTGCAGCAACGACCGTGTAACCATCCTTCTTGTTACAGACACATCCAACGTTCGATTTTTCGGGGCGAACGCGGCTCGCATTGATATTCGATGGGCGTGCTGCCGATCGGGAACGCTTTTTCCGTGCACGGAAGTGTAGCGAACACAGATAGACTGAAACGGCCGCGGAAGCAACAGAGACACGAGTAACGATCATGCTCGATTGATTCGCAATGATGCCTGGTTTATTCGGAATTGATCGGTTTCGAGATTGATTGGACGATGAATACAGAGTTAATGTATTAACATGTCTGACACATCCTATGTGTTACACGGAGTTCGTATAACATAGATAGTAACGCACCCTGTGCGTCATATATGGTTGCTATAAATGTAGAGACTGACACACCATATGCGTCATATATGGTTCATACATTGTCAACCATGACGTACCATGTGCGTTATATGTGGCTGCTATAAATGTAGAGACTGACACACCATATGCGTCATATATGGTTCATACATTGTCAACCATGACGTACCATGTGCGTCATATGTGGCTGCTATAAATGTAGACACTGACACACCATATGCGTCATATATGGTTCATACATTGTCAACCATGACGTACCATGTGCGTCATATGTGGTTGCTATAAATGTAGAGACTGACACACCATATGCGTCATATATGGTTCATACATTGTCAACAATGACGTACCATGTGCGTCATATGTGGCTGCTATAAATTTAGAGACAGACACACCATATGCGTCATATATGGTTCATACATTGTTAACCATGACGTACCATGTGCGTCATATGTGGCTGCTATAAATTTAGAGACAGACACACCATCTGCGTCATGTGTCGTCCATATAATGTTAGCTATGACGCACCTTATCCGTCAAATATCGTTTATATACTAATCACCGTGACGCAACGTGTGTGTCATAGAAGGTTCGTAGATTGCAGAGTGTGACGCGCCTTGTGCATGAATCGTATGAAGTAGATCACAACGCACCTTATGCGTTATACATGCGTCATACATGGTTCATAGATCATGACGCACCTTATGCGTCCTATGAAAATCGTACAATATAGGTCCTGACATACCTTATGTGTCTTTTAAGTCAATTTATTCCTAACAATTATATGATATAAATCGAGTAATGTTATTAAATCGAGTCTGTTATTAACTACACACTATGGTATAATAAACTAAAAAGTGAAAATGGAACATTGAGTGTTTTAAGTATAATAAAAATAAAATTAGGAAGTTGGTTGGATATATAAATAATATTAGAAAGTCGAATATAATGAAAGGGAAGTGTACTTACAAAAGTAAACGATTATAAAACATTACAAAATAACGTAACAGAGTTGCAGGAAAATATGTCGACGTTACAAAATGTAGCGTAGCGTCGATTTCGAAAGTCAAAAAGTTACACGTTTTTCGATAGGAATACATGCATCCAAAATTTAAATGCAAGCTACTCGACGCGTCAAGGGTGTCAAATGCAAACTGCACTTCGCGTTCCGAACGTTTAACGTCAATATTGGCAGAATGAGCTGCTTACCTGTACTCGTAGAATTTCGTCGGCGAGAAACTCGACGATGTCCGAGGGACGCGAGAAGACGCCAGGCGTCAGGACACGAATCGTTCATTCGAAATACACGCGCACTATGTTGCTACAACGACGGGGGTAAACCCGAGCTGATTCGATAAATCAACGGTACCAAATCGATGAAAACGATTTTCCGATTTCAATACGGGACACTCTATTTCCAAACCGAAAATAAAAGTCCTTCTAAGACCCCAATAAATATTCATAGATTGAAATAAATATCTCTAGATTCCGATAAGTATTTTTAGACCCCCGTTCACGCTAGTTATCCAACAAAAATCTTTTGTGCGGTAAACGAACCTCGTCGCGCACCCATTCGCGAGAGCCATCAACGGGAAACAATGTTCTCTGAGGCGGACCAGAATTACCGGGGAACCATCTCGTATTAATATTACAGTAGAGGGTTGAGAAAATCAAAAGCGACGACGCGCTTTAAGATTGACGCGACCTCGACGCAAGGGTTGATTAATTCGCAGCAACTACCGTCTCGCAACACGTCTGCGGATTGGTTTCGATGAATACGCCTTAGATGAAGAGGCAGTCCCAGCAAGATATCTAGGTGCAGGGAAAGGGTAACTGTGCGGATCACGAAGGATAGCGGCGGCGATGGTGGTGGTGGTTTGACGGGGGTGGAGGATATATCCGTAGAGTTATGGCCGGTATGAAACCCATAGCAAATGATGCAGGGATACGTGACCGGGTAGCAAAACGGCCAAGTACAAGCCACCCCTTCGTTCATCCCGTTCGGCGTGGATGCAATCAGCAACGTGCACCGGCCAGCTCCGAAATAAATTCAATAGAAACGCCGGCACGACGTACACGCCTTCTACGTGGCTACACCGGCGTCGCGGTCTGTCCGGGCATTTTTCACTGACAGATTCACGAGCTGTCCTTTTGTCGCTGAATTCACAGAAATTTCCCGGCACCTCGCGAGAAGCTCACGAACCGCGTCGCCACGCGAAACGTCCTTTCGCCCCTGTTGTTACAATGGTCTCCCTTGAAAGCACCGAGACCGAGGAAACTGTATTTCTCCGATCGAAAATAACGCGACGGGACTCGTGGAAAAGGTACGGGACGTCACTCTTCCTTATCTCGATCTTATTCGAGAGAGTTGGTCCCGATAAAACATCCCTCGGAATATCGCTGGTGCGATTCATGGGGAATTTTGCTGGTACATTGTGTTTTCCTTCGACGTAGCTTCGTTTCACAGAATGTGGTCGATTGATTCTTTGAAGCGTGTGTCTACCAGATATCAAAAGTATCTGCTCTACTGATCTATATGATCGTGCTGAGTTGACGCTTGAAATGGTTGGTTATTTCGATGCAATCGATACTTATTATGGCACTGTAACACTGCCAACGGTATTGATAATTTAATATTCGGTAATTGATAGCAGTGTCGGTTTACTGGTATTGATACTTAAGTTTTGGTGCCAGTGTTAGAATGCCGGTATTAGATTACTGGTACTGATTGGTACTGATAGATGGAGGATGTTACTATTGAATACTAGTATTGATATGAAGATGCTGATAGGTTCATGAAGATGTTCATGAAGGAATATCAATGAAAAATGTCTAAGACAATTTATGTCCAAATGATCATCTTCAGATGCTGTGATATAAAAGCGCATCATATGCAATTAACCATACCCATAATATTTAAGTCACCGCATTGCACGACAGTCACAAAAATATTGCCGCTATCAGTCAAAAAACGGTAATAGAAAAATTGTCGGCGCATCGAAATAAATCAGACAACGTTTAAAACTCGTAAATGTAAAGGAGAAGGAAACGGGGCCACGCGAAGTAGAAAAGGGAAGAGAACAAAAGTAGGAGAAGGTGATGGCGAGCCAGATTTTCAGGTGGACCTCGCGATATTAAATATTTCAGACGTCCGTTGTAGCTTTCCTTTTCCCATTGTACATCGCGGACGGGTAGCCAGGCATCTCGGTACAAAGCCCCGAAGGCACTAAAAGGAAATTTTACGGCCCCAAACATTTTCGCGGCGGACCAGGAAGAGAGACCGCCGCGACAAAAACGGATGAGAGACACGCGGGCAAGGAGGGACCACTTCCGGCGCCGTGGAAAATCCTTTTTATAGAGTTTCCGCCGGATGAACGAGGCGTCTTGGGTGTTCGTAAACAAAAATCACCCCAAGAAACTCTCCGTCTCTGTAATCTAAAATTATGTCGCGTATCCTGTGCCCTGCTGTCGACTTAGATAAGAAGGCGGAGAGACGCCTCGAGACGAAAGAGCCCGGAGAAGAAGAAGAGGGAGAGAGAGCGCGAGAGAAAGGGCAAGAGAGGTTGAGAGAAGCAGCTCGACACTCGTGATTAGTGTTTCTCGGGCGAAATGGTGGCGGTACATCAAGCGCGTCGAGAGAATAGGGTGCTGAATAAATGATAACGCTACGTAGCCGCGAGAGAATTTCTTCTTACAGGAATTTCCTTCCCTTTTGCTCTCTGTCTTACTTCTCGTGTTTGTCTCGCACCCGCTGACTTTAACGTCGAGAGCAAATCGGGACCTCTAGGGAAAATATTGAACGATCGATCACTTGTTGATTCGTAGACATTTTTCGAGATTTCAGAATTTTGTGTTTTGTGTTCGAATTTGAGGACGTGGGTACTTGGGGATACTAGGATATAGGGATCTAGGGATTTGGCGGTGTGGGAACTGAAGGAGCAAGGGACAGGGATTAATGATTAGGTAAATCTTGAGATATAGTCATTTAGGAATTTTGGAACATTGAAACTTGGTGATTTAAAAGTATGGCGATGTAGCAACTTGGGGATCTAGGAATTTGGAGATTTACGAATTTGAGAATCTACGAATCTGGGTACCTAGAAATTTAGAGTAGAATATAGATACTTAGGAACTTAGAAAAGTAAGTACTTGCAAATTCAGAAATTTAAAAATTCAAGATGTGAAAATTTGAAAACTTGACAACCTATTTAAAATCTTAAAATCCATCATAACTTAAGCGAATCAAACCAGACAAAAATTCATGGGAATAAAGAAAATTTCCCGGAAAGGATATATTAAAAAAGTGCATCGAATATCTCCAGCGAGGAAATATTACGAGCATATTTCCAGGGTTGCCACGGTCACCAAGACGCGGTAGTCCGCATTTCACGGGCCCTTTTATAAAAGCAGCGAGTCCTCGGAGGGTTCTCGATTTTCTCGAGGAATAAAGGCATACTTCACACGTTTTTACGTCTGTGTAGCCACGCAGAAAAGGAAATCCATCGTGAGAAACCGCTCGAACGATTCACTGGCGTGTACGTCGCCACGATAAAATTTACTCTGGACCCGCGTTGCGTACGTGTTCGCGACTGTTGTGCACCGGCTGATTCAAAGCCATTCTTGACCCTTTGTCAACCTGCAATGGGCTTACCGATTCTTCCTCGAACTTACAATCGAAATTGTTCGCGCGTCTATGCGTCTGCTGTGGCGAAAGCTTTTATTCCGTGGCTGGATATTTTCACGGTTCGATTCTTCTTCTTTGTTCCTTAATTGGTTGTTGGGTTACCCCTGGAGTCGATTCTGAAGATATGTGACGTATTACGTTTAGTAAGAAAACGGTGGTAATAAAATACGCTGTGAATGTGTTGAAAAATAATAAATAATAATAGCGTAATAGGTAATAATAAATAATGGATTGTAAGATTAAGTATTAAACTGACAAACTCTAATCCATAATTCGTTTCTTCACTTGTTGAAATGCTAATGATTATCGTCGTTTAATCACCGACGTACAAAAAGTATACTTATATCGCAATTTCCATTTTTATGAATCGCCAGAGAATGTTTTCGGTATGAAAACACAGCCCTCTAAGCTGAAAGTTGCGTATCATTTTGAAGCCTCCAGGGTGTGTTTTGCACTTAAGAGGTTCTCACAACTTACATTATCTTCCCTTCAAAATATGTTGGTTCGCGCTGACTGAAAGTTGTGTGTGTTCGAAGCAACAGATTTATCGCAGGTTTTACGCAAAGGTCCAGACCCGAAAGAAGAGGGGAGAAATGATCATAAGCGATCGTCGTATTTAATTTAGACAAAAGGGAGATAAAACCCCTCATTTATTTCTATCAATTCTTTCTCGGTGAAAGATACAACCATCGTATAAGCATAGATCACCGGATAGCAACGGAATTCCATTTTCGTGGTCCAGTCACCCATGTTTCTAGACGAGACGATTCACCGGTAGCTATCCCTTCCTCGGTCCTCTTCTACTCGTTCAGCCGCAAATGGAACGGCTGCTTCACCCTGAATTTATTACGAGACCGTGAATTTCTCCGGAGCCCCATTTCCCCTTATTTCACCTTCATTATTGTTATTAACATCCACCCTGCGACCCGGCCCACATTTCGTTTCCATCCCCGTCAACCCTCGACTTCTTTTCACTCGCCACCCTGTTCGATTGCGTCGATTACAACCCCCTCCATCTTTCAGACAATCTTTTTCCGCGCACGGGGTTCATTGTCGAACTGAAGATTTATGATTATGTTTCTTTCGAAATTCTTCAATTTTGTAGATTTTTATTTAGCTTTGTAATTCTTGAATTTTTGTTAGTACGCATTTGTAAATTTCGAAATTCTAAAAATTTTGAATTTATAAATTTGGAACTTTTCGAATTTTCATATTCAGTAATTCTCAAGTTTTTAAATTCTTGCATTTCTAGATTCTCAAGTCTCAAAATTTTCAAATCACCAAAGTCTCTAGTTTCCAAATTCTCAATTCTCAAAATTCCAAAGTTTCCAAATTCGCAAGTCCCTACTTTTTCAAGTCCACAAATTCTCAACTAACCTTCCCAAATTAATAAACACCAAAATCTTCAAACTCGGAAACCCTTAATATTTCAAGATCTCCAGCTATCGAAGTCACGAAACTGGCAAATTCCCGAAGCCCCAAAATTCATTTGATCGTTATTACTATCCCGCGATTGGTTCGATCGACACTCGGCATCCTCGACCCTCGAACTTCTATCCTCATCAGCCCCGTTCGATTTCGCCGTTTCCCCTTTCCGTGTTCGAAGCAGCAAGCCTTCTGTGTACACGGTGTTCATTAAGTTCGCGTAACCGGTAAAGGGTGAAGAATGTTGACGGAAGGAGGGATAGGGTGGGAAAACGTTGAAACGGAAAGGTGGGTCAGCCGGTGTGGTGGCTCGAGGGGTGCGTCTGAGTGGCGGTGCCGAGTCTGAAAGAAGCAGGGTAAACGCGACTGTCGGGAACGGTTGGGGTAGGCGCCGCGGTACAAGCGGAAATGAAAGAGGGTTGACGCAGCGAAACTCAGAGAAGCCAGGCCTGGCTGGCTGTTAATTGGCGTGAATTACGTCTTTTGCGCCGCAACGACACGGACAGCGGTGAGGAGACTACTGGGTTAGGGGCTGCGGAGGGGGACAGCCCTGTGACTCGGCTACCCGACTACAGAAACAGAGGGAATTAAGACACCGGCTTTTTTCCCGCTTTGCTCGCCTTTCGACTTTATCGTCCCTCTCTGCGATTCCCTTTGACGTCCACGTTTCATCTTGGTCCACCGGTGATTCCCGGCAAGTAGGTACCGAGGTCAAAGATGTGGGTACCTCGGTTCTTAAAGGTGGAAATAACGGATGACGAGATTCTTGGATGGGATGGTTATGATAGGTCTTTCTGCTTTCGACAAACACGAAGTCTGTAAATTTGGCAAGGTGGTTGGTTTGTGTGACTCGTTCAGAATTTGGGAATTTGAGGATTTGAGAACTTGAGGATTTGGGAACATGAGGATGTGTGAATTTGAGAATTTGGAAACATGAGTATGTAGAAATTTGAGAATTTGGTAATGCAAGGATTTGTGAACTCGACGAAGTGGAAATTTGAGAATTTATCATTCACAGAATTGGAGGCCTTCAAAATTCTTCAGAAAAGCTTCACCATTTGAAAATTTAAGAATATAGGGATTTGAGAATTTGAGGACCAAATCATTTGCAATTTAACAATCATCCGATATACTTGATTAGGTTTGTCAAAACATTTACAGCCCTTTCTCCATTTGTTGTACTAACTATAACCTTTATTCCATTGACCCAACTAGCAAACCGACTTCCATTTGTCTAATCACCCAACGTCCTTATTTCATCCATGCGAGCACCTATGGGTTCTACTTTAGCTACCCTACCGCCTACAGCCTTTGCACCATTTGTCTGACTACCTACGAAGCATGTTTCGCTTATTTAATCACCTAGGGTGCTAATTTCACTTTCCCGAACATTTACAGACCCTACTCCATTTGCTTCATCATCTTCAACTTTCATTCCACTTGTCCGACTATCTGCGAACCTTCGTTCACTTATCTGCACATTTAGAGACCCTACTCCGCTTGTCTCATCATCTACAACTTTCATTGTACCAGTCTGATAATTTACGAAACTTGGCTCACTCGGATCCCTTGTTTCACTTGTCTGAACAGAGACCCCACTCTACTGGCTTTACCGCCCGCAGGTAGATTTTTGTGACTTCTTGTCTCATTTGCGGAACTGTCTAGAAGTCTTACTCTACTTGTCTGACTACTTATAATCCTTGTTTCATTTATAGAACTGTCTAAAGGCTCCATTCTACTTGCCTGACTGTTTATGGTTCTTCTGTAGAACTGTCTACAAAGTTTATTCTACTTGTCTGACTATGCATAGAAACATTTGTCTGACAATGCAACCTATTCCACTTGTCTGACCAGTTTCAAATGTTATTCCTTCTCACCAGTTGCTTGTTTCATTCCGCTTGTCTGACCTGTTACATGTTCTACCACTTGTCTGTATTCGTAGTTCAATAGTAACTGCAAGTTTACTTTCCTTGTTACTTACAGTCTCTGTTACATTATCTAACTCTATTAACTTTGTATAATCATATCTATGATCACAGTTTAATTTATAACATCCGTAACAAACTGTCTGTTTAATTTATAATATCATAACCATTCGTCTGTCCACCTAATTTGGCTAACTATTCACAACCCCTATTCTACTTATCAGATCAGTACTCGTTAAACTGTCTGACTGCTTATAGTTTCTACCTCGTTTATAGAACTGCAACTTGCGTGACTACCTTACTGACTGTAGTTCCTTATTCCGCTTGTCTGACCACCTATGGCTCCCACTTCATTTCTACGGCTGCTTACAACACATATTCTACTCCTGACCGTCTATGAACTCCATTCTACTTATCTGACAATCTGCGGGTTCTGCTTTCATATTCCCGACACTTACACACCCTATTCTACTGGTACCTCAATTATATCTGTATCTCTGCTTCTACTCTTCTATTCTATTCGTTTGACCATTTCGTTTCGCTCTCATGATTCTACGCTTGTCCGACAATCGATCTGTTCTCGACCAACCATATCCCAATCTGTCATCTCGTAATTCTATTGTTTGAACACATAATCAACTTATCTACTCGTACCTATTTACCGATTTTATAAAACTTTTCATTATTCATTCCGGCCGTATCTCGAGTTTTAATAAACAGCCGCAGTCACGAAATAGTGACAAAGCGACTGTTGCATACGAGTATGTTAATTAGATCGAATAAAAAAAATAACGAGTAACCGTGTTCCGCTGGTTTTAAAGCAACAAATGAAATCGTGGAGCGTTCCCTTTCCCCGCGGGCGGCCGGTCTTCTCATTAATTAAATATAATTGCTTTTATCGAGTAGCCCTATCGGAGGGTAGTTCGTAGTAATGCACGGGCCGCGAGATAAATCGGCACATTGTTCGAGACCGTTCCATTGTCATCGTTTACGGGTAGAAACAGTGTGACACACGGCGTTATTTCCAATAATTTCCACCGGTCCCAACGACACCGCGAAACACCAATCGAACAACGCCGCCTATGTTTCTCGAATTATCGACCAAACGAATCGATCGTTGCCGCCGCCACGATACAAATAATTACCAACCGATTTATATCGTGGCCCGCTGTTTGCAAATTTATTATTCATAACTCACGATCTTCCCCGCCGATCCGGTGATATTTCGCGATTTAGAGACACGTTGCGCGTTTGCTGCTTTTTTCACAACCTGAATAAAGGTCCGCCGGGTTTCAAGTACGTTCTCCATTATTAGGCTAATAGGGTCTTTAACCAAACTCGGGAAAAATATAGACAATAGTCTGTTCCAGTTTTAATACGTAACCGGGATCGCGTGACTCTTCTTTCAGGTTACAGTGTCTTTCCCTTGCACCAATAAACTTACAAATAGACTTAGAATGGGGAACAGTCGATATTGTAGCATCCTTATTTTCACTGTCCAGGATAGGTAATCAATAAGTGTATGGTCTCAGTATTTATTTCATCATTTATTTGTGGAAATAGAGGATTCTTTGAATCCTTCAAAAACTTTAAAATGTATAAACATCGCTTTGATTATTTTTTATTATTTATCAAGTGTATCTTACATGTTGACAACTCTGAAAAATTATTCTAACCTATCCCAATAAATTGTACTCAATAATATTAGACTTGAGACCTGTAAATTATCACCGACAAAATAATCTTAGAACAAGCAATCAATAATCAACTAATTCCAACAGAAAACGGTTCGAGAGAACGAATCGAAAGGTAATTGCTGTACGAGAAATTCTCTTTCCAGGTTGAACCACTTAAGCCAGAGTGCAGTACAAGCAAAGCTCCCGAAGCTTAGGAAGCTTTTCCCTCGGCAATGGTCACTTAATTAACACTACGATATAATATAAATTAATAAAAGGCAATTTAAAGGAGGGAGAGGTAAGAGGAGCAAATACCCCGTTAAAATTAGCTCTCATATTCAATTGACCGTTGTCAGAGAGCAGGGTTCGCGCAAGGGTGCAACGTGTCCAGTATGCACGTCAGCATTGCCGATCGTTAAAATGGCTATCCTGTTAATCCGTAAATGCCCCGAGGGTAATTTGGCTCCGCAAAGTGCTTTCTTCGTCGACGTGATCGTTACGAAATCCCTGGCGTGGCAACGAAACGGAACCTTCTTCTAATTTCGCCCTCTGTCTCGCGAACCTCTTTTGTTCACGACCGCGTATAATCGAATGAACGAGAATCCTCGATGTTCATCGGCTCGAATCGACTGCACATTTTTACTCTGACTGATAATATTGAAATTGTTTCGTTGGAAATGGTGCAAGTCGAAGCTTAATCATTATCGAATTACATTTGGACAAATAAGGTTGCGCTGTTGTTGTGAATCTGTATATTATATTGTAACGCGTTCGATGGTTACACGTTTGTTGCCAGTTAGATTACGCCATGTTAGATTACTACACGCTAGATTAGTGGGCGTTGGACTACTACGCGGTAGATTACTATACGTTAGATTAGTGGGCGTTGGGTTACTACGCGTTAGATTACTACGCGACAGATTACTGTGCGTTAGATTACTACACGTTAGATTAGTAGGCGTTGGGTAACTACGCGTTAGATTACTAATCGACAGAGTTACTGTGCGTTAGATTACTACGCGTTAAATTATTACGCGTTGCGTCACCACGTATGAATTTGCTGTACGATAGATTTCTACACGTTAGATTCCTACGCGATAAATTATTACATGTTAGATTGTTGCGCGCTAGATTACCACGCGTTGGATTACTACACGTTAGATTAGTGGGCGTTGGGTTACTACGCGTTAGATTATTACACGACAGATTACTGTGCGTTAGATTACTACGCGTTAAATTATTACGCGTTGCGTCACCATTAATTTGCTGTAAGATAGATTTCTATACGTTAGATTCCTACGCGATAAATTATTACATGCTAGATTGTTGCGCGCTAGATTATCACGCGTTGGATTACTACACGTTAGATTAGTAGGCGTTGGGTAACTACGCGTTACATTACTACGCGACAGAGTTACTGTGCGTTAGATTACTACGCGTTAAATTATTACGCGTTGCGTCACGTATTAATTTGCTGTAAGATAGATTTCTATACGTTAGATTCCTACGCGATAAATTATTACATGTTAGATTGTTGCGCGCTAGATTACCACGCGTTGGATTACTACACGTTAGATTAGTGGGCGTTGGGTTACTACGCGTTAGATTATTACACGACAGATTACTGTGCGTTAGATTACTACGCGTTAAATTATTACGCGTTGCGTCACGTATTAATTTGCTGTAAGATAGATTTCTATACGTTAGATTCCTACGCGATAAATTACTACATGCTAGATTGCGCGCTAGATTACCACGCGTTGGATTACTATACACTAAATTACTGCGCGTTCGATTACTACGCAACAGATTACTACACGTTGGATTTCTATAAGACGGATTATCACGCATTGCGTTAATGCATATTAGACTGCAATACATTACACTAATACACATTAGATTGCTATGCAATAGATTATCACGTATTAGTCATATTTTAGATTGAAAGATCACTGCACGATAGATTGCTGTGCGCTAGATTACTACACGTTAAATTATCACGCGCCACCACGTATTAATTTTCTGTACGATAGATTTCTATGCGTTAGATTACTACGCGTTAAATTATTACGCGTTGCATCACCACATATTAATTTGCTGTAAGATAGATTTCTATACGTTAGATTCCTACACGATAAATTATTACATGCTAGATTGTTGCTCGCTAGATTTCCACGCGTTGGATTACTACACGTTAGATTAGTGGGCGTTGGGTTACTACGCGTTAGATTACTATGCGACAGATGACTGTGCGTTAGATTACTACGCGTTAAATTATTACGTGTTGCGTCACCACGTATTAATTTGCTGTACGATAGATTTCTATGCGTTAGATTACTACCCGTTAAATTATTACGCGTTGCGTCACCACGTATGAATTTGCTGTACGATAGATTTCTACACGTTAGATTCCTACGCGATAAATTACTACATGCTAGATTGCGCGCTAGATTACCACGCGTTGGATTACTATACACTAAATTACTGCGCGTTCGATTACTACGCAACAGATTACTACACGTTGGATTTCTATAAGACGGATTATCACGCATTGCGTTAATGCATATTAGACTGCAATACATTACACTAATACACATTAGATTGCTATGCAATAGATTATCACGTATTAGTCATATTTTAGATTGAAAGATCACTGCACGATAGATTGCTGTGCGCTAGATTACTACACGTTAAATTATCACGCGCCACCACGTATTAATTTTCTGTACGATAGATTTCTATGCGTTAGATTACTACGCGTTAAATTATTACGCGTTGCATCACCACATATTAATTTGCTGTAAGATAGATTTCTATACGTTAGATTCCTACACGATAAATTATTACATGCTAGATTGTTGCTCGCTAGATTTCCACGCGTTGGATTACTACACGTTAGATTAGTGGGCGTTGGGTTACTACGCGTTAGATTACTATGCGACAGATGACTGTGCGTTAGATTACTACGCGTTAAATTATTACGTGTTGCGTCACCACGTATTAATTTGCTGTACGATAGATTTCTATGCGTTAGATTACTACCCGTTAAATTATTACGCGTTGCGTCACCACGTATGAATTTGCTGTACGATAGATTTCTACACGTTAGATTCCTACGCGATAAATTACTACATGCTAGATTGCGCGCTAGATTACCACGCGTTGGATTACTATACACTAAATTACTGCGCGTTCGATTACTACGCAACAGATTACTACACGTTGGATTTCTATAAGACGGATTATCACGCATTGCGTTAATGCATATTAGACTGCAATACATTACACTAATACACATTAGATTGCTATGCAATAGATTATCACGTATTAGTCATATTTTAGATTGAAAGATCACTGCACGATAGATTGCTGTGCGCTAGATTACTACACGTTAAATTATCACGCGCCACCACGTATTAATTTGCTGCACGATAGATTCCTATAAGTTAGATTACTGCGAAATATATTACTACACGCTGTATTACAACATGAGAGATTATTACTTGCCAGATTCTTACACGTTGGATTATTACGCGCTTCGTTTCTACACGTCAGATTCCTACACATTCGATTACTACGCGGTAGATTATTTCTCGTTACATCACCACGTGTTAACTGTTGCACTGTAGATTTCAACGCGTTAGATTATCACGTCTTACATCACGACGTGTTAAATCGTTATGTGTTGGATTGCTGCGCGTTAAATTGCTACGCGTTAAATTACCACGTATTAGATCACCACATGTTAGATTGCTACGTACTGATTCGTTATGTACTACATTGCTGTGCGTTAGATTACCAGGTGTTAGATCACCGCGTGTTAGATTGCCCCACGTCGAATCGTCTCGTTAGAACATTTCGTCTCTACGGTAATTCATCACACGTTACATTTTCGTTCCTCAGTTTGTAACGTCTTACCATATGTTACATGTTATATTGACGTGTGTGTAATATTACTTGATGATCGATGTAATGAATTTTGTGGAATAACTAGGAAATGTAACAAGATTCTGAAGTATCCATCAGACTATGTAATGACATTAAGTAATATTACTTATAAGAATATAACAATATTATAAACCATCATAACATTTACATATCAAATAACGATACACATAGAAGCGCAATGTAATTACCGATATTCGAATCGCGATAAAACTGCTCGAACAGATTTTGAAAAGTCGTAAAATCGCCTGGTATCAATCTTCCTAGCCGTTCGTCAGATTTTTATCGCAACGATCAACGAGCAAATTGAAATTTAACCGCGTTTGCCGTCACGCCGTGCAATGCCGGCTTTCAAAGGACTCGCGAAACTGTCACCGACGTCCATAGGAAACGGCTAGATGGACAGGGAAGAGCGAAAAGGAAGAAAAACGGAGATACCCCGGGTTTGAAAGGTCTCGTTGGACGCAGCCCCTAAATCTGGCGACGAAATCAAGTTAGGGGCGCGAGCGGAACGAAGAATGGCCGGCGCAAGAAGATGAAGATAACTAGAGCAGCACGGTAGACGCCTACAGTAAATGGATAAGGGAGGAAAAATATCGTTGGCTCTGGAACAATGCGCCGTCAGAGGGTGATTTTGCGAGGGACCAAGCTCCTGGAGTAGAATAGCCGTGATTTTCGACGCGTGCTCGCAACCGATCTGTTTTAAGGTGATTAAAGATGATTGATGATAATAGATACAAAAGAATTGAGAAGGTTTTACCGATTCTGTCGGTGATATATGGAATGTTGTATTACGATGTGGTTTACCATTTTAATGATAAGCTCAAATTCGACGACAATTTGCCTGATTACGTATTCTACTTGTCTGACCACTGACAGTTACTCTACTTATCTGACTACATAGGATCATTATTCTACTGGTCTTACTAGGTGTTCCTGGTAAATGTACTCTGATCGTATATCATAACTATTGAGTTTTGTTTCACTACATGGAATCATCATTCTACTTGTCTGACATACAGTTACTCTACTTGTCTTACCATGTAATGTTTCTGCATTATGTAATATAATCACATGTCACAACTAGTCAGTTCTGTCTGATTATATAGGATCATGATTCTACTTGCCTGACATACAGTTACCCTACTTGTCTTACCATGTAATGTTTCTGCATTATGTAATATAATCACATGTCTCAACTAGTCAGTTCTGTCTGATTATATAGGATCATCATTCTACTTGCCTGACATACAGTTACTCTACTTGTCTTACCATGTAATGTTTCTGCATTATGTAATTTAATCACATGTCACAACTAGTCAGTTCTGTCTGATTATATAGGATCATCATTCTACTTGTCTGACTACCTACAGTACTTACTCTACTTGTTTTACTTCATAATGTTCCTTGTACATGTAATTTAATCACATGTTACAATTAATTAATTTTGTCTGTCACATAGGTGTCTTATTCTACTTGTCTGACCACCTACGATTCTTTTTCGAGTTTTTTGCAGACTTAACGTTCTTATACGTAGTCTAACCACATATTACAATTATATCACTGTTTTAATACATATGCGTCTTATTCCACTTGTCTGACCAGATATGATGACTGCTCTACTTGTATAACGCAGTGTCTCCACTGCAAGTAGTTTGATTATACAGTGTAATTATTCCACTCCGAGTACATAGGAGTCTTACGCCGTGTTTTTTGTTTTTTCTTCTATTCTGTATGCAAATGTTCAGAGCAAATGCATTATTGTAAAAGTATCATACGTGTGATCACTTTTGTTCCTCCCTGCATATGATGCCCATATTATCTGTCTGATAAAATACATCTAACCAATTAAATCGAAATTTGATATTACCAAAATTGAAAAACTGTAAACATTAAAGGGTTGTTAACAAATGGTAATGTTTTATATGAATGTAACAAGTCGTACAATTCTGGTAATAAAAAAGAATTTTAATTGATTAATAAGCTCTCCCGCAATTTGCGAATATGTAGCCGGGTTTTTTCTCCTGTCCAGAAAATATACAACGGCAGCCGCGCTACTTATATTTGCAAAAATAGTTCCTGTGGCGGTGTCGCGTCGACAAGTTATGCAAATGGAGGCGGAGGAGGCTGCGAACTTTGCCTTATGAAACAAAAATTACGACAAGCAACTTCCTACCGACTAATGCAGTTCGCTTGTACAGAGAACGCGATGTCTCGTGCGTTCTGGCTTGTTTCCAATGCGGCTAAATATAGTCAATTAGCGCAACACACAAACGGGAAAATATCCTCGAGAACGCACCCCTCGAAAAAAAACGCCAATGTTTCGGGTTACAGAATTCAGTTTCCGATTGCCCGTGATTCGTCGATTTGCTTGTTATGAACAAATCGTATTGGTAGAAAACGCGGAAAATATTTGTTTGCCGCCTGAACGCGTTCAATTACGTCTTCCTCGACGTCAAACAAAAGCCGGAGAACAACTGTTGTTCTACACGCACCCTTCCCAAACACAGCAGCCTCTTTTACCTCTTTTTCTGGCCTTATTACAGGGCCGACACGTTCAAGTGGCATTTTCGTAAGGAGAAATGTTCCTCGCTTGACTGCTTTCGAATTACGAGCGTTCTTCCAGCGAGCGGATTTCTTATTCCGAGCATTAAGCTCGGTTGTTCCACCTTCGTTTATTATTGAACGAACACATACAGCAGATGCACTGCTGAATGGTTAGTGGTACTGGTAATTACAATTGTTATAACATAACATATTAAGTTCCTGCGCGATAGATTATTACGCGTTATATTGCTACGTGATAGATTACTCTGCTTTAGATTATGGCATGCTGAGTTACTCCGCGATAGATTGCAACGTGTTGATTTACCACACGTTAGATTACCACGCTTTGGATTACCACTTTTTGGATTACCACACGTTAAATTACAACGCGTTGGATTACCACACGTTAGATTACGACGCGTTGGATTACCACGCGTTAGATTACTACGCGTTAGATTACTAAGCGTTAGATTACTACGCGTTAGATTACTACGCGTTGGACTACCACGCGTTGGATTACCACACGTTAGATTACGGTGCGTTGGATTACCACGCGTTAGATTACTACGCGTTAGATTACCACGCGTTAGATTACTACGCATTAGATTACTACGCGTTAGATTAATACGCGTTGGATTACCACGCGTTGAATAACTACGCGTTAGATTACTACGCGTTAGATTACTACGCGTTGGATTACCACGCGTTGGATTACCACACGTTAGATTACGGTGCGTTGGATTACTACGCGTTAGATTACCACGCGTTAGATTAGTACGCGTTGGATTACCACGCGTTAGATTACTACGCATTAGATTACTACGCGTTAGATTAGTACGCATTGGATTACCACGCGTTGAATAACTACGCGTTCGATTACTACGCGTTAGATTATCACGCGTTGGATTACCACACGTTAGGTTACTGCGCGTTGGATTACCACGCATCAGATCATCACACACCACGTCACTGCACATTCGATTGCTACGCGTTCTAATAATAATAAGCGTTATATTACTACACGATAGATTAATACACGCTAGATTGTTGCATGATAGAGTATTACACGCTAGATTGCTACACGATAGATTATTACGCGTTAGATTACTATACGTTGCATCACCGCATATCATATTTCTGCAGGTTAGATTAGGACGTGTATATTTTCTCCACGTTACATTGGTGCACAGTCGATTGCTGCACGCTAGATTATTTCGTGCTGTGTCGCCATGTTTTAAATTACTGAGCGTCAGATTGCAATACGTTAGAATATTCACGTCTTTCGTCACTACGTGTTAGATTGTACCGTGTTTATTTATTAAGTGTCAGATTATTATTAGTAATTATAATTCTAATTGAGTAATTGCAATTGAGTAATTGTAATTGAGTAATTGTAATCGAGTAATTGTAATTACAATTATAATTAAAACTGCTAACAAGTAATTGTAATTAGTAATTAAAATTCCTATTAGTAGTTAAAATGTTTTGTCATAAAGCACATCAAAAAATAATAAAATTGTTTTTAAAATCGATTACATTGTTTACCGTAAATTTCTTCGTCAATAGCACGTATTTTTCAAAAATTCACTCTGTGCGAAACGTGATTTTAATTAACACATTTTACTACATTCAAATTTGATACATTTTAGAGTGTTCAAATGCATTTAACGAATTTCAGCATGCTTTAACACGTTCGATACATTTACCACACTTTCACGACATTTTATATAAAACATATTTTTCCCCAAGTTGCAAAAGTCCCGTATGGAGTGATTAAAAACGACATATCCCGATTAACCGTAGGAATTTACCGGGTGTATTTCGCAAGGAAGTAAAAGAAAAATTAGTATACGTTAAAAGAGAAATCACTCGAAGAACAGTAACCAAAAGACACCCTCGGGAACGACTGTCCACGTCGCTCGATTCTGGTCGAGCAATTAATCACGGCACGGCAGCGGAGGGGGTCGAGTATCGATTGCCGAATAAACCCGGAGATCGGTGCATTTATCCTCAGAGCTAATCCATCAAAATCAGAAAAATGATCGACCAGAGCGTGTTGCGGTTGAACACAGCGTTTCGATCACGCACGCCACTGTGATCAACCCTTTTTTCGGACAGTCGTTTTCATGGCTGGTGGGCTCGAAAGGGGGGGTGAAACAGCCACGCTACACGAACGAACGATACTACGGATCCCAGCTACAAATTGATAAAGTTATTAACGTCCATCGCGTTGTTGAGCTCGTTGATTAAATCGGTCCTCGGTTATTCTGTCGTTCGCGAGAACGCACTTTGTTTCGTGCACCCTTTATGCAACGACAGGGTGCGTTTTGTTCGACCGCGGGACCAGTCATTGTTGAACACCGCGACGAAGGGGCGAGACATAAAGGACTCGGTGAACTATGTAGCCACGGGGTGAAAACATCGGGGATACGTTCTTTCGAGGAGAGGTTAGAAGAACGGTGAAGTGTGTCTTTGTTTCTCTGCCTCGATTGCGAGACTTCGATTGTGGTTTTACGAGACTTTGAATCGAAGGGAGCTGCAATCAAGTAAATGATTTGGTGCCGTAAGTGCTTTGCTTGCTGCGACAATGCCGAAGAAACTCGAGGACAAATGTGTGCTGCTTTTCACCCTGCACAGCTACCATAACTCTTTTATTCATCGAACAGAAGACGCTATAAATATCCCATAAAATTATAAGATTCTTCTACAATGTAATTGTAGAACTCTAATTTAATTAACGAAAAGCGAGTTCAAGGGATCTTAACGAAGACAAGCAAGTATAATTTGATTTCCGGGTAATTTCAATTTCGGACCATTTCCTTATCCCGGTTTTATTTCCACTTTACAAGGCAATTTGACGGACAAGTTGATGCAGTAATTCAAGAGCTGTTCAAGAGTGTTGAAGGTGAAACGGAAAGACAGAAGTGTCCTCGGTTTAAGATGAATCTTTCTTAACTTCGCCAGACTCGAAGAACACAGTTTCGCTTTTAGGCAGCTACCTCGTCCCGTTTCTGTCGTTATCACGACATCCTTTCTACGTCAGATTACGAACCGGTTACCAATTCGATGCCATAATTTAACCAGGCACTTGTTATTATCAATTTCAGGCTTAACAGAGTGATAAACGCCGACTTGGCAAGGCGAGGAGAGACGTTCCAGCTTGCGGCAGAAGAACCGAGAAGGGACGTAACAAGATTTATCGTTAAGCGTGGATCGGACCAGCTCTGCAACCAACCCGAGGATGGAAAGAGAAGAAACAGAAGGATACCGGATAAACTGAATTCAATACAGACTTTTTTTAACCCTCTTATACCCACGATCTTGACAGTAATGCGACGTATATAATTTGATTAATTACATTTACGAATATATCGTTCGCTGCTGTAACTTTGCTGAAAATAATATTTTTATAATATTCTAACAGAACAATTTGAGTTTGAAGTAAATTAAGTTTAACAACTTTCATTACTTTGACTCTGACTCGTGACGCATCCTGACGCATTAGTGATGCATTTAAAACGCACTAATGACACACTCTCTTCTTGCACTCGCGACAAAGTCGAGACGCACTAGGGATGCACTCGTGACACACGCATGACGCACACACTCAAGACGCACTCGTGACGCATTTATGACACTCATGATGCAGTCATGGATCACTTATGACGCACTCACGACGCACGTTTGATTCACTAGTTACGCATTCATGACGCACTAATGACCCACTCATGACGCACTCGTGATCCACTCATGACGTACTAGTAACCCACTCGTGACACACTAATGACCCACTCATGACGCACTCATGACGCACTCATGACCCACTCATGACATACTAGTAACCCACTCGTGACGCATTAGTGACACACTAGTGACCCACTCGTGATGCATTAGTGACACACTAATGACCCACGCACGACGCACTAATGACCCACTCGTGACGCGCTTAAGGACGCATTAGTGACCCACTCGTGACGCATTAGTGACACACTTGTAACGCATTCGTGATACGCCAGTGATGTGCTAGTGACGCACTCGTGACGCACCCTTGACGCATTCATTACTGACTTGTAACGCACTCGTGACGCAATTTCCCAGTGATCAATTTTGCTCAAATCTTTAATACACTGATTTGCAGTTTAAAATCTATAATTTGCATAGTCGAGTTGCATAATAAATTGACATAACATAGTAATTTTCTTTACGTGTTTTAATATTGTAGTGATTAACTCTGACGCACTTGGTAAATAAATCACAGCGCAGTAAGTTAAGGACGTTTATGCAGTAACTTTATTCATAAAATTTTGTATTATTCAGAGTGCAGAATTTTAACAAAATTTTGGGAATTCATAGCGTTGGTTAAATAGTAGCATTTGTTATTGTCTTTTTGGCGTGGCGAATAGGAAGAAGCAAAGATGTAACGTTATTTCATGAATACAATTCTGCAGCTTTCGTCAAATTATAACTACGCTACAGCATTTTTTAATTTAAAGCGAGACAGCCTATTCGTTTTTCACACAATATATAAAACATTTCGGGGTCTATTTAATTTTGCGCGAACGCGAACGCGTTCCGTTCCGCGGAATAACTGAAAACGAAATTCGAGGCGGAAAATTGTAAAAAGCTTTCTACTGGGAAATATAAAACATGTTTTAGTTTTTTCTTTGAAACAAAAAAAATTGAGTTTAAAAACGCATCGTGCGCGAATGCAAATCGACGGATCCTGAAAGAATTTTTCGAAACGAAAATAAACGCTATCGTTTATGGGTACGGGGGTGTAAAGAAATTAAATTTGACGACTAATGAAACGTACGAACAATTGGGAGCGATTGAAACGTGTTCCCGAAAATTTACAAACTAAATCATGCGTGATATCTGGACAAAACGTAGAGCATGAAAATAAAATTCGTAAATACTGCATGATGATACGAAAATATTATAACAAACTTGAAAGTGCCGACAAACGGCAATAAAGTTAAAAAAAACATGTTGGATTTATTCAACAGAATAAATGTTTCGTCTGCAAAAATCATCGGGTCGTAAACTTTCACTAACGCTGGAGGTTCGACTTGAGAGGTTGCACATGTTTGTTTTCACTTTAGGACCCATAGGGCCTATAGACTCGTAACGGATTTTTCCTACGAGAAGTTTTCTTATTCTTACGGTTTTCGTTGAATGGTAAAGACGTGCCTTTCCGAGCTTCGAAAGTTAAATTAAAGTTTCTTTGATATAAAGTATATAAATTGTTATTACTCTATTTCACCACCTATTTCCTATAAAACATGAAACACGAAGAAAGCATGAAAGTTCTCAAAAGAAAATAAAAGTTCAAAATTTGAGCACAAAAGGAAACTTGAAACCCTTTTCTCCGTTTATCTATTAAACGTCGATAAAAATACCTCAATAGGAATTAATAAGTCGAATGTAAATCGTAGAATCGTTCATCAGCCTCGTAAGAATTTAATATCGAAATATATAGAATAATAAAGCCACTTCATCTTGCGCGAGCATACTACAAACAACAAAATAAAGGTTCTTTTTCAAACAGAAAGTTCCAGGAAAATCCTGCAGCTTATCGACTCCGAGCTAACCGGAATTCATATCAGGTATCGCAATAATCCGTAACTGGATTCCCTTAATCAACGCGAAAGATATACAAGCGAATTCCATTTTAAATAACAGAAATATTGTCTCGCGCTCGATCTGCCGAGGAGATCGAGGGAATTGAATAGGATTATCCTGGCCGAGCTACCTCCATGCGAATTTCCAGGCTCGAACCATTGCTTGCTCCAATAAATTTATCCACTCGTAAAAACCGTCCAAACCTCCCAGCTTTCTCCGTACCGAAAAATGAAACAACTTCGATCGAGCCTTTCTGAAAAAAAAATCTTTCAAGTAGAATGAATAGAGGGATGGTTTAATAGGAGACATCTTGACTGTGTCTACTTTTGAAAGTGAAAATAAGAATGGTTAAAAGGGAAAATTTGTGTGAAAAAATATTTTGGAAGAATACTGAGAAGTATACTATTCAGCGAATGAAAACTACTTGAATCGTTCTGATTTATTGTGAGTTTTCAAAGCTACAATTCAGTACTCCATATTGGAGAACTTGGCCTTGAAAGTTTACTAATTTAAGGTCATCGAATTTTATACTGACCGTGTTTCCAATATATTAACAGTGAATTGTAATTTTACAATTTGCTTATATAGAAAGCACATACTCGTTGACAAGAAAATAGACGACAAAACTTTTATGCAAACAAACTTTCAGATGAGACTTCTAATTGCAGAGTAATTCTACGAATGGACATATCGAATAATTGTTATTGGAAGGGTGGACAAAAGACCCAAAGAGCGAGAAAGAATGAAAAAAAGGGGGAAACGGAATAGGGGTTGGTAACGCCCATCGTGGATCAGTTAAAAGCGTGTAATCCGTAGCCGCTCGATACCTTCGGCTCTTATCGGCTAAATACCATGCAAACATGCCCCAATCTGGCCGGGGAAAGTCGGCCTCGTCGTATCGCCACCCTATCTGCGTCCTCCTCGGCCACTAGGACTATACCTTGTTCGAATTAACTTCGTCGGACAAGCTTCCACTCTGTGTCACGATAAGCAACAAAAATTACGGTCGAGATTATCTGAACCAATACGGAGATAGGCGATGAATAATCGTTTTATTGCAAACGAGACTATTTGCAAAGATGAATGCTCATTACGTGAAGTGGGTCGATATACGAAAGACAGAGGAAAGAGTTTAAGCTGGATAATTCTATGTTAAAGTATCTTCGTATAACGTTTTCTCATTCGGGGCTCTTTAGAGAAAATCGACTTTGAAGATTGTTCAACTTGTTGGTTGTTCAACGTAGTACAATTTTCTTGTTGGCAAATTATGCGTATTCAAGACTTTATCGTACTGCGAATATAATTTTGATTTCTTACCATTTTGCACCCGAAGTGTAATGTGCATCACGAATGCGATAAAACATTACAATCCAAGGGTTAAGAATAAATAAATCGTTTTCAATAAAAAAAATTCACTATCAACCGAGAAAGTTATAAAATTATCCAAAGAGAAAGTTATAGAATTACACAGAATATAAGTATTAATTAAGATTTTACGGGGTGAAAGAAATCTTGCATTTTCACAATCAGTTAATTATACAATCGAATCACGTGATATCTGTATTTGTAGAAAGATATCGTGTATCGGTTACAAGAGTACGCAGGTTGTAACGGCATAGGAAATTGAGACTTCAAGAGAAGCGGGGTTCGCCCCGAGAACGGGGCCGCGAGATAAAAATGGAAAACCTCGACAGCTTTACGAAGTACGCTCACGTCGACGCGTTTCTCTACCCGCTTCATCCCCATCCACCTCGTTCCATCGAGCGTATAATTCACGCGAACACCCGCAATTACTTGGAAAATTAAATACACCGTTCTTTTCTAGCCGCGAAGATTCACCGTTTCCCGCCACCTTTCATCCCCCTCCTCCATCGTTCACCGAGCTCGTCCTGTCGGGGGTTGTTACGTGCTCGAGCAGACCGCGGCGAGGAGTTAGCTAGGAGCGGTTCTACATTCAAATGCATGATATCGCGTGTGAAACAGCAGTTACGGGGGTCGGATCTGCATAACTCCGCGGCGAACACCCCCTCAGGGTACCTTTGCCAGCACACACGCTCCCCTTCGAAACTCGCCCCGTTACCTACACGTCGGCCAACATCGCCACCCTTCTGACTGAACAAATGCCTTCGCATGGCCACGGATCCGCCACCGTTCTCCGTTTCCTACCCGCTAAAACTGATTCCACCCACCACTTCCGGTACTCGCGATTTGTCCACCGACGCCACTCTCATACCGCGTCTCCGCAGTTGCCGATGGGGTTAACGATTACACGTGTTGCTTTTCAACGACTATTTCCTTTGCTCTGCTTCTCTTCTCAAGGACCCTTTAAATATTTCTTTCGACTTTCTAAGAAATATATATTATACTGGCCATCAGAGTAACTTGGCGGCTACTAACAAAATGCGATAGACAAAAATTATTTGATGTTAGAGGATTGACTTCGTCCTTCACGAGGCGTTCAAGGAGTGCGAATAATTAGTACGACGCCTGCCTAAATTTACTTTAAGACAAATAATTTTCTAGGTGTCTGAATTTGCTGCTATTGCTATTAGGAAAGGATGCAATAGATCAAAATCATGTGGTTAGGCCTTCGACATCAAATAAGTTTGATCTGGTGCATTTTTTTCTGTCAGCAATAACAGTCAACTTCAGGTGGGATACAGAAAATTATTTTTCATTTGCCTTAAAGCAGATTTAAAGTAGGTTTATGCAAACAGGTGTCACACTAATCATTCGTGATTATACTTTTTAACACATAAATATAATTTACAGCTTAACTCGTCTAGTATCATGATTATATCACTGTACAGAAAATGTGATATATTAAGTTAAAGATAATCGTTTCTTTAAATTTATACGAATTGAATTTTCATGCCTCGAATCAGCGAGCGATCTCATTTCATGGCGACGATTTTAGTAAAAATTCGATGGAAATTAGAAGTAAAATCCGTAGATCGAACTTTTTATAGAAAGTGAACCTCAACTTTGCTCATCGCTACCGATTTTCGAAGTAAATTCAGCGGAAAGATTTCCTCAAATATCTTTGAAAATTTATTTCTTCGAAACGATTGAAAAGCTCGGCATAGCGTAATCTCCAATTAATTTTCAAAGGTAGCGATCTAGCGCGGCAGGCAATTTACCGTTCTGGCTTTATAGCCGGTTTCGGGCGGGGCTAATCTGATGTCGCAGCGGGATCCGTCGCAAAGATGTTTACCCTGTAGACTCGAGAGCCGTGGCTCGAACGAAAACGCGGGAGAAATCGATTCTTCCGCGCGACGGCTCGCTGCGAAGCCCGTTTTCGTGTCGTATCTCCCGGATCAAAGGCCAATATTTTCGGCCGGTGAACACGCTCTCAACGGCTCGTCTCCTCTTACAATAGAAGCCGCGCGATTCCACGGTTTGCCAAGGAAATTTCTAAGGCGGTCGGTGACGAATTCCCTGCGAAATTAAAACCGACCCAAACCCGGGCTCCCACGGAATCGCGCGAAATCAAATTACGGCACGAAGAATGTGTCGCGGTCGTTCCAACGTTGGCGCTCGTGCATGTGGAACGCAACGTGTTTGCGCTGCGGTTAATTAGAAATACACCGGCGATAATTGCTGTTTAACGAACGTTTTCGCTCCGCGAGATAAATAATTGAGCAGCCAACACACGCGGGAAAGAACCGTTTTGTTGTCTTTTGGCCAGAGATGAAACGCAGGGACGAGTTTAGATAGGAAATTAGAGCAACATGCAAAGAAAAGTATTTGCAACTAATTACGTGGTAATGATTATTTACGTTCGAAATTTGCTTGAATATTGAATAGTAGGAGGGTATTCTTATGGATGAAGAGTCAAAATTGTGAACTATGCTTCTAGAGCCTAAACCCTGTGCTCCTTAGAGATGTGTACTGTGTAGGAAAGTTCCAAAACTCTAAACTCCCAAAGTTACAAGGATTCAAACTTTCAAAATTAGCTCACAAATTTCTAAAGTCCCAGAGTTACAAAATTCCATCAGTCTTCATTCTATCTCTATTTCTATAATTACATATATTATCCAAATACACTGTTATGGAGCCCACATATGTACAGATGAACAATAACTCTGCACATGAAATTTATGACTCTCCAACTTAATTTTTTACTTTTTATATGGGGTCCATATACGTACAGATGAACAATAACCCTGTACCTGAAGCTTATGATTTTCCACCTTAATTTTTAAAGTATCTCTCTCAGTTCATCCTTGAACAGTGACGTTGAGAATAATGCGTGTTGTCCAGTAAATCGACCAGAGTGTTCGGTGGCTAAGAAACCGAGGTTATTTCCGGTTGGCGCGTCGTTGTATTTTTAATGGGCAGGGGTGGACGGTCCGGTGGTCGATGGTTTCACGGTCCTTCGTGGCACCGGGTCGCATAAGTTCCCCCACGTAATTAGCCAATTTATGAAGTCGCGGTCGCTGAATAATGCATGAGTCGCCTTAACGGGGCGTTTGTTCCGCGTTCCTGGCCATGTTTTGCGAGCTTGTACAGCCGAGGGGAAACGAGCTTGCTATAGGAAATGGGAAACGGAAAAATTACCGGGAACTTGCCTTTTCTGCTGGCCGAATAACTTCCAGCTTTCGGCAGGACTTTTTGGTTGAATAAATTTAACCTTATGAACGGAATTAGTGGAAGTTCAAAATCTTCCGACACCTTTTTGTCAAAGCCACCTTTCAAGATTAGGTTACCTTGTTTTATTATAGAAAATTTTGTATTTCTTCAAATTTCACAGACTACCCATATCGGTCATTTAAATAATCGTATCATTTATATTTAAATAATCCTTTCATGAACGATATTCATACCTTTCACATGTATAATGAGTTAAGTGCCATAAATTAGCGTTATAAATTACTTCTGTGTCAAGCAAGAGAAAATCTTAAAGGAGATAAATTCGAGCACCTTGAGGCAGCCTTATCGTACAAATAGCAGGTGTTAAAAAAGAAATATAAACGCAGTTTTATCAGTGACAAATTAACTGGTAGAATAATTTGTCCAGTTTCCGAGCTGGCTCGAATTAACGGTCTGAAAAATAAGAAAGAAAGTCAAGAACGAAAGTTGGGCCGGATTCCAAAAGGCGTCTACACCCGGAATCAGTATCCAGAAACGACTGCCGATACGAGTATAGGCAGAAGCTGATCTCGTGTTCACACACGCGTGCAGCAGAAAAAGCCCCTTCAGTTCCGCGTCTTTCAGCCGAGAAAGAACGTATCGTTTTATTAGAGAGTGGCAGGCAGAACGATCGGTGGCAGGGGTGGGTTTGGGGGCGGTTGGCGTATGCAAAATACACTCGACGGCCCGCGGCATGCGAAGCTAACGTCCATTTTATGCATCCGGAATGCCTTCAAACCGACGAGCTATCGAGCGGCTTGTACCGCACGTACGTGTGTATACATACGTACGCGTGCACACGCTATCGATAGCTGAGACACGCGCACAACGGGGGAGAAAGATCGCTGAAACTTCTCGGTTCCTTCGGAAAATCGTTCTCGAGGAATCGATTCCAAAGGGAGATGTTGCCGCCTCGTTCGTTCACGCGTCCCTTCGAGACTTTCAACGAATTGATTTCACCTTCTCGTTTTTATTGGAACGAATAGTCTTTAGGTCTGCTTTAATCAAGTAGAAAATCGATCGGCGCATTCGATAGGAAAAAACAATAAGCACCTTCATTTAGTTCGGGGGTTGGATGCTTAATGAGACAATTATGTACGCTTTCAAGTAATCATACAAAAATGGTCAAATCTAGGTATACATTTTTCTAGGCAGTCATTCAACAGCTAAATAAATATTCCTACAACTATAAGATAAGTAAAGAAAGATAAAATTTTAAGCACGTTTCGCCTTCAGTCCTTGATACAGATAATTAAAATTGAACCCAGAATTGCAAGTCAAGTAACCTTCCATCATGTAAGCTCCACATGTGCGTACCACATGTGCATCACGAGTGTGATGTCGTAAGAGTTAGTTCAAAATTTTACTATAGATTGACTACAATTAGCTTAAAAAACTAAACTGTATAAAAATGTAATAAAAAATAAAGAAAATGGAGGCTAATTCTTCCTTTTCCTTAATCACCACTCGATAACGTAATTCGCGTTCAAAGATTTCGGCCCAATTATACAGGCACGTCGCACACGCGTTTTACAGGGGTGCTTACATAACAAGAAGGGTCGCACACAACCCCTTTGCAGGAGCCGAAGAGTTAAAAGTACCGTTCGAGAAGGGGTTGAAAGCTGGCGCTAGAAATAGGGACAAGAGACAGCCAGTCCATCCGTTCTCGCGACAGAGAGTCAATATTAATTAAGGTAATGGCAGCAGGACGAGCCACCCCACCTGCAACGCCGACATAGCGTTTCCACAATGACGATTAATTATCCCCTTTTGGTATGCTCGACCTTCTTCGACCTCTTCTTCCACCCCATCCCTCGCTGCTGAACGTCACCTTCGAACGCACCCTGTCCCGTCGTCACGGTTACGTTTTACACCCCTGGCTGCTCGTAACGCGTTTACGAGGCAACCGGCATTTATGGCCGTGTACACACGACAGATTACTTCGTGCTGATACGCCCGAATCAGCGTGTGGGCCGTGTTAATTATACCGGATTAAGTCGCTCGGGAATGATCAACAAAAATTTGCAACTACCGAAATAAAATCAAAACACTGTCAAAAATAAAAAACATCCATACGATTTTTATCGTGCACTTTCGTAATGTGTTCAGTTGGATGTAAAATCGGGAGATTTAATACTGCGACATTAAATGTTACGATTTTTATCGCGTTCTAGTAAAAATGTTTAAAATCGTACCCCGTGCTGTGTCACGAAAGTTCGTGACTTTTAATGTCACGCATAAACTGACATGCGGTGAGTCACTGACCCACTTTTTAAATAACAATTAATTCATCGATTTAATCGAAGAAGTTTGCAAAATACTCATGGAATTGTATCAAGGTGAACTGTAAGTAGTTGCAATAAAGTAGGTTTCGTAGAAAGAAGTAAATTAACATGCATGAAGTCATGTAACTTCTCCGCATGAAAAACTCACGAACCTAACCTAACTCAATCAAGACATATATTAATTGTACTGTAAATATTATATTATAAATGTTTATTGCATCGAAAGGTGTTTTATTAATTTTTAATTTGATGCGAGTATTTAACTTTTCTTTCTAAAACCTGCAAAACACATATGTGTTGCACTCGGAACCTAACCTAAAATTACCCTAAAAGGCTATCCTGTTATAATCATAGGCAAAAGAATAATGAATATTCGATATTAAACGGTTCCTGGAATTCGAATTCGACTTCTTTCGTTCGTGATATTCGCAAAACCCTGGCTAGACGCGAAAAAAGCAGAGGAACGCATAAACGAAAGTACACGCGATACATTAGCGTTATGAGATCGAACAGGAGCTCGCGTCGGGTATAATGTAACGTGAAAGAATTTTATCGACGACACGGGTCAGTTGCTCCTCCGTTTCAACCGCGAACTTGTTCATTTCCCAGGTTGGCCCTGTAACGCGATATCGCGTGAATTATGAACGTGCACCGCTGCAAATACGCCTAGCTCGCTCCGAACTTTACAACGCCCGAATTTGTCACTTGGAACGGCTCATTGTTACTATTAACGCCGTTTTCGTGGACAATGGCGTCCGTTGATCGCGTTACGTCATTTAGATTGCTAATTATGGCGTTTATTTGAGAATTAATATTGCGGTTGCTGTTCCCTTATAACCGCGTTGAATCGAGAAATTATTCTTTAATGGCGGAAACTGTTAACTCAATAGTGTTATGAATGAAATTTACGTTGGTGTTTCAAATTGTGAGTTTAAATGAATGTTAATTTGGAAATTGATTCGAGATTGTGAAATTAACTCCACAAAATATAAGTTTGAAATATAAGTTTCAGATTTCCAACTTCTAATTTGGAATTATGATTGGATAAATTAAAAAATTTGTTTGGGTCTCACGATTGTGAGTAAGGTGTTAGAGTATTTCAAGGAGAAAAGATTTGATAAATTAAAAAAATTCCGACTGCATTAAATCCCCGAAGAGAACCGTTTTAAATCTCGAATCTCCAATTCTTATTTTCCCCGTAGATTAACGCAAAAAGCCTTTTAGACCGGACACTAGTAAAACGGAAACGGGAACACGGGAAGAACCGGGAGTCTCCCTCGTTATTCGCATTCCCTTCCACTGACCCGCGAAATTGCGTGAAAAGAAGCAGCAAAACAGCAAAAATTGTTCCGTTCTCCCGCTTTCTTCGCCTCGTTGCCCGCGCAACAACTATCCAAATCAACGAGCAGTTGTTCGGCGAAGAATAACCGTTTACAATCACCGTTTCCCGAGTACTGCGACGGGGAGTGTTAAAATCGTAATCAGCACCGATAATCGGAGCGTTCCGTTCCAGTTACTCGAGCAATTACGATCTTCGAGTTCCGATAAACGTTGTGACGCTCAATTGAACCCTTCTTTCGTCCCTTTTCGAAAGGATTTCAATTTCACAGCGGCGATATTTATCATATGTATACAAGCGTAAAATGAAAAATCGTCGCTACGCTTACCTTTGCCTCGTCACCAGCAGAACGTTCATGGCCGTTCGCGAAGAAAAGTCATATTTATTCATATTTCTCGTTACACGTTCTCGCACGCGTTCATGTATATTCATGGGACGGCTCGAGCGGCACGCGGCGTGTTCGCACCGCTCCGCTTGCAATAAAGCCACCCGCGACACTTTCTATCGGAAAACTTTCCTTGAACAATCGTCGAACCCGGACTGAACCCTCGGCTAATTTCTTTTGGGGAAACAAACGTACACAACGTTAGACAAAGGCTAATAACATGTGGGCTTAATCCTTTGAGAATGCGCTCATATACGCCATCTGACAAATGACTTATTAGTGTATACAACTGATGAACGGTAGTTGATATAAGAAAGTGTGTTTTGATTGATCATTTTTACACCTTCACACTGTTAACATGTGTGACCTTCATATGTGAACTTCCATATGAATCTATCATCTTTACTATTTAAATTTATCTACTAATTCAAAATAGACATTTTTCACTTATATCGTGTAGATCATTTTTCGCTGATATTGTGTAGATCATATTTGCCGATAACGTAAGTCATTTTCACTTATATCGTGTAGATCATTTTTCGCTTGTATCGTATAAATAATTTTTCGCTGATATTGTGTAGATCATATTTGCCGATAACGTAAATCATTTTTACTTATATTGTGTAGATCATTTTCGCTTGTATTGTGTAGATCATTTTTCGCTGATATCGTATAGATTCGAGGATACATATAAATAATTTTCGAGAATATCGTACAGATTATTTTCGCTTATATCGTGCAAATAATTTTCGTTGATAGATTGCTGATATCAAGCCAGAAATATCTCGAAACGCGGTTTCGGAACTATTATCGTTCCAAAACTCGTTGACTCGGTTGTAACGATATTTCTTATCGTTATAAAGGTTCGCGTCGAGGAAAATGAACAGAGTGCTCTTTTAAGCTCGGTAAGATTTCCAACTAGCAAAGTCGTAGATTAAGCTTCGCATTAACCTAAGATCCAGCTATACAACGGTCTGAAAGAACACAGACCGGCCCGATGAGGGGAATATTCGTGGAAGGGGAGCCGGCTTCTCGCGAATCTCGTTAAAAGTTAGCTTCCGTTAGAACTCCGTCCAACGGTAGACAGCGTCTTTTCAATGGCCGCGAATCTTTACCCGTCGCTCACGGGATCTCATAGATGATCCCATGGAGCGCACATTATTACGCGATCCGGATTCGCATAATATTCGCGGCCGGCACGGGTTATTACGGCCGCTGTTTTGCGTGAACGGGTTACCTTTCGGATAATCCGCGAAGCAACGGTGGCTCATTTACGAGAGGCCGGAATTTCAGCCGCGAAATCGATCGATCGAACAATCCGTGTGCACCGGTTCGGCTGTCGCCGCCGCAAGCTGGACAGATTCGTTCGGATAAATTAATCGAACACACCGATAATTCGAGCACTTCCGCGGCTAACGTTGTTAATTTTCCAGCAATCGCATTATGCCCGGCGCGCCTTTGTATCGGCGGGTAATTAGTTTGTATAGCGCCGCGGCACTCTTTGAAGCCAGCCTCGTGCCGCGGTTGCGAGATCGACCAGCAATTATCGGGTCAAGCTTTTCGAATATAACTACGATTATATCGCGTTTCGTTTCATAATTCGCGGCTACTAAACTGCGAAAACTTGTGGGGAAATGTCCCGAACTACATTTTAATACATTGCTTAATCTTTGATACGTTGCCCAGGTTGGTCAATATTCCTGACATGACATTACATATACACATTTGCATACATTTGATCGCTTACTAAAAAGTTATGAATAGACCGTCCGTGCTAATATGTTTATACATCAAAGTTCGTGGAACATAAATCATTTAATGTATGGGTTGCGGACCTCATAAATTACGTGATTTATTAGCAGACCTCGATATTTCATGAATAAATAGTTGTGAGCAATAAAACTTTTGGTAGCTTTTCATAATATCTACTATGGTGCAATCTGGCTCTCCAGCGAATGGAGCCTGTCAAAGATTTTCAACCCCGTACTTTTATATGTATACAGTAATTGCTATGAATTGAATGTAAAAATTCTGAAATCCTCAAAGTTCCCAAGATTCATAAATTTAAGAATTTGTAAAAAGACTTCCCTATTGTAAGTTTGTGAACTTCTAAATTTATCTCCATCGAGATTAATTACCGCCTAGAACTCTATATTGTAGCGTACATTGTAGTCAATGACGAAAAAAGGAGGTGAAACAGAAGATAATTCGAAGAGACAGTGAAAAGTCCATCCCGGACAAACGGTGTTCCCCTATCCGAAAACAAACGGGAAGTTCAGATGCTGTTGCTCAAAGGAATCTCGAGCTAAAAGCCAAGTAGAAACAGCTGTAAAGGCGTAACTAGTCAGACAAACGGCGTTTGCATCTTCGTTAAGCGAAAACACGTAGAAGCAGTGCAAAAGTTAGATACGTCCGTCAATGAAATAATTGCTTCCTCGCGAGGATCTCGTTAAAGCTGATCCTCTTTCTTTCTCTCTCGCTCTCTCTTTTCGGCCGGATCTCTCCGGTACGACGTAAAATTGTATTAGACGAAACGAGGGGTGTAGCGGTGAGAGGTGGTTCTTTGCGAGGGCTCGCGTTACCGCTCGGCTCGAAAAGTTTTAATTAACAAAACGACTTCGGCCCCGGGCCGAATCACCGACGTTCGTTGATGCCGTGTAAACTCTTCGCCGTCTGGATTGCAAATCACAAAAGTACATTAGCGCATCCGTGAAAACGGCACAAGGAATACCCCTTTGCTCCAACTTCTGCTCGAGTGCCCCTTTCAGCCTTGATGCCTCGAATATCTTCCAGCGATCTGATTCGTGATACATTTCGATTTATCTGTTGGTATTAATTTCGCTTTTCTGTATTCATCTTCTACCTTTTTTTGCATCATACTCTTGGTCACTAAGATTAGCTTGGTTACGATAGCATGCTCTTGGACATTAATATGAGACGAACCTGGTGTGTTTATATTCGGATTATTATTAGACAAATATTTAGTATATAACATAATTTTCAATTAGTGTCCATATTCCCAATTTAATATACTCCGAAATCCTCGAATTCCAAAATCCACATAGTACTGCGTCTACATATTTTTACATCCTCATATATCTACATCCACATATGCCTATATCCACATATGCCTACATCCACATATGCCTATAACCACATATGTCTACATCCACATATGTATGTCTACATCCACATATGTCTACATCCACATATGCCTACATCGACATGCCTATATCCACATATGCCTACATCCACATATGTCTACATCCACATATGTATGTCTACATCCACATATGTCTACATCCACATATGCCTACATCGACATGCCTATATCCACATATGCCTACATCCACATATGTCTACATCCACATATGTATGTCTACATCCACATATGTCTACATCCACACATGCCTACATCCACATATGCCTACATCCACATATGTCAACATCCGTATATGTATGTCTACATCCACATATCCCTACATCCATATAGCACTACATCCACATATTCCTACATCCATTCCTACATCCATATAACACTACGTCCACATATCTCTACGTCCTCAAATCCCCATATCCCTACATTCTTACATTCCCATGTCTCTACATTCCTATTTACCTGCATCCTTACATCCCCACATTCCAATAACCCTTCTTTCCTCTACTTTTCATACCCCTGCAAAATCTTAATCCGCTAGATCTCTAGACCTCTAGGCCCATCTCCTAATATCCCTGAACGTTAACATCCATAAAAACAAATAAAGTACATATTCCAATAAGAAGATTTCTCACAAATCGAGGCGCGAACTCGTTTCGAAGAAGGTTACGTTCAGAAAACTGGAGGCAAACAGCAACTAATGAAATTCCAGGATCGCAAACGTAGGACCATCGTTTCACCTCCCGTCGTCACGAACTTTCGGAAAAAATTCTACGAATTCCTGTACGCCCGTGAGCGTATCAGCTAGCAGAATCCGGTGATTTTTAGTCGTTCGTCCGCTATTGCTCGCGACAGCAGCTCGATCGACGGGAAAAACAGAAAACCGCCTAGCGAATCGACGTTTAAACGTTCGAAATTGGCGTGGTTGCCGATGGAGGGTGGGGACGTCTCGAATTGGCAGGAAAAGAACGCGGAAGAGGAGAAAGAGGGACGAGAACCGTCGGTGTCTACGCCGGGTTCACGGTAATGAAACAACGACGACCATTGAACAGATTTGGCCGGCAGCCAGCTAAACGAATCACGAATGAGCTCCACCGTGTGTAAGCTGCAAATCGCACCCGATCGTTCATTCATCGAGATTTTTCCAGTTGTAGCGTGGTTAACGGTGGTGGGAAACGGTGTCGAAAAACAACGTCAAAGGGCGGTTTCACAGATACGAAGCATTAAAATTTGCCCCTCTACATTTCTCTGTTACTTCTTCAAGTAGAAAAACCTTCACAATTTGAAATCATGAAACCCTAACCTAAAATATTCTTGCGTATCGTTATTGTTTTTCTAAGATACCCGATTTAAATTAGTAACCCCATATAAATCTTGAGAGAACGCGTGTTATATATAAATAGTGGTAATAATAATTTAAAAAGAAACTAAACCGTGTACAAAGTGCTGGAAGCAAGAAAATGGTCGTTAGCGAATTGCAGGACAAATTCCATTTGCTGTTTAACTGTGACAATAATACGTAGAAACGGATACACGATTCCACTCGAGCAATCACGAGACTCGAAGGACGGGAGAAAGGAAAACACTGGGCAGCGAGAAAGGAGGTCGACGACGGAGGGTTAGCCCAGATGTAGAGACGAAAGGCGGAGAAGCACTCTCGGGGGTAGAAAGAGCCGGCAGGGTATATATGGATAATCTAGGAAATATGAAATCGCTCGAAAATTGTCAGATCGTATGCAATAACGCGGCATTAGTGACGAGACGTTGCGCGGACAATAACTTCTCGTTCGCGTTTGCCGTTCTACGTTGGAATCGCGACGGGTTATCCGGCATCAGAGCCGATCAAGTTTTGTCCCCACGGGTCCCACTGCAAATATTGCGACAGCAGGAATCGGCAGTCGGCTGTTTATTTTGGCTTGTTACTTTTACTCGGCGTCTCTCTGTCTGTCGCACCACCACTTTTGCCCGTCGATGGAGCGAGCCGAGGCTGGTTTTCACGTCCACGGTACGAAAAGGCAGACAGGGACACGTTGCGACTGTTTTACCCCGTTCTTGCACACAATCTCTTTCTCTTTCTCTCTCTCGCCCTTGTTCCCTGTGTGTGCTCACCCCTTTCTAGTTTGCCGTCGCTTCTAGCTGGATTTCTATCCGAAACGTCTGGTCGCGTTGTCTCGAGCACGTCGAAACAGTCTGAACGTTCTCCTTTTTCTCCTTTGTTTTTTCTTCTCTATACTCTCTGTCGCGGACTCCAATGGCCGGTGAACAGATAGCCGACTGTTAATTCAGGTACATCGATGGCTGCTCGCTTACGATGAACTTTCTTTTCGGATACTTTAACGTTTCTCCTCTGCGTACAATATTGATCTTGCTTCCTTTTTAATCTGTGAAATTACTGAGACCTACGTTTTTTTTTTGTAAGACATGCGACGCCTCAAGTAACTGTGATTGGGCAACTAAAAGACGCTACTGAAACTCTCCGGAAACATTGTACAAACAATACTCCAGTACTCAACAGTCATTCATTTTTTATTGCAGTAAAGGATTTAAGTTCAAAGGGTTTAAACGGTTGATCAACTAATATATGACTGCATGTCACACATAGTCAAACAAGTAGATTAAGACTCGATGTTCTATGAAGTCAGACAAATAGAACATGACTGGAGCCCGTACGTGACCAGACAAGTAGATCATGACTGGATCTCGTGCGTGGTCAGACAAGTAGATGAAGACTAGCTCTCGTGCGTGGTGAGACAAGTAGATCAAGACTGTATCTCGTGCGTGGTCAGACAAGTAGAATCAAGATTGAATCTCTTGCGTGGTCGAACAAGTAGTTTATGACTAGATATCAAACGTGGTTGACCGAGCGGCATATCGTAGTAGATCATAGCGGGATATCGCACGTAGTCAGACAAGTAGAACAAGACTATATGTCGCACGGAGTTAGACAAGTAGATCCTAACTGAGTGTCACACGTAATCAGACAAGTAGATCATGAATGCTACGCGAACTCAGTAATTCTCTGTCTCCATTCACAGTGCAGCAGTTAAGTTGCTACTTAAAAGTTTAATTATATTATAAAGAAAAGGCGTATCTACCACGAACTCTACCCACTGAATTTATGCAAAATTGTCACAAACTCCGCTTATTCGTCATAGCTTAGAACCTAAATAAATATAATTAAACTTATTTAGAAAATGAGTATTACCGTGAAATAAGATTAGAAACCGAAAATGATTCTGGGAACACAGATACGAGCGGGTGAAATTTATCAGAAATTGGCAGGAAACGATCCAGTTTCGTTAGTTATGGTGGTAAAAAACGAGCGTGCCAGGTAATTCGCAGAAACGAAGTCACTGTGGAGAGGGGTAAATCGACGCAAGGATCCATCTTCCTCGATACGGCTTATCCGGGGTCGGGGCTGTTGGCGGAAAGTCGATTCCAAAGGTTAGTATCCCTCGGGAACGCGGTTCCGCCAGGGGGTAGGACCAGGAAGGGAGGGTCGGATGGCTTTAGGAAAATTACATTTTGGTTCTACTCAATCTGTCGCGGGAAATAATTCCGGTTCGATCATGCTTCGAGCAAGGGAATCGTTTGAGATCATTCGAACGGCATTACGTTATCTCGCGAGCATACGTTCGGGGCGCGATGGCTTTGCTAAATTCATCGGGGCTATGACGCTGCCGATCGACGACTGCTCGATTAATCGGTTCACGAACGAACGACTCTGGAATCGATTAATCGCGTCTACAGTTTCACTCCGTCGATTCTTCTTGCTCTCGACGATGCTTGAAATCGCTACGTTTCAAACTTCTTGCTTCAACGATTGTTCGAGCGTGATGATTCTACTTTCTTGTGGAAGATGTTTACTTTTGGGGATGTTTCTCAAACTTCACTCATAGATTTTATGCTCCACGTGAAAAATGCTGCGTACGAAAATTCTGTAAATGGACGTACTACTAACTAACTACTAAATCTGTAGATCTTTAAATTCCTAAGTTTTGTAATTTCTATTTAAATGTTCTAAACATTTAAATAGAAATGTCCTGTTTAAATAGTTTGTGAGGTTTAAATGTTCTATGTCCTCACATTCCTGTAACCCCAAATTTCTAAACCCACAAACTCCTAATTTTTTAAACTCCTATTTGCAATTTCCTACATCCCTAATTTCTAGATCCCCGAATCTCTAAATCCTTATATTTCCAAATCAGCGAAGCAAATTCCAACTTTCTCAAATCCATATCTTATCCGTAAATTTCCCCCTGTTCTGCCTAATATAAACATTCCGGTATCGAATTACGGGAGCACAGAACAGTTGAAGAAGGAAAATGGAGGAAAATGGACGCCATCAAGGGGGGAAGAAGATTTCGCAGCAGCTGGATGTCTGGATAAAATCATTGAGATAAGGGAACAAGTCGAAAGAGACATTAATTCCTGGCATTGTCCTGCCATCTTCCACCGCTATCTATCTGGATATGTCGGCTCGTAAAAGGAAAGCCGGCAAGTATCTCTAATGCACCGTTACTAGCGAATTTAACGGTGTCGCCGTAAACGTAAGAGCACGGAATTTCTTGCGAGACCTTTCACCGAGACCTGGAAATTTCTTGTTGGCTGACTTCCGTTCACAACGATCATGCAGTTGCTGATTTTATGAGCTTGAACGGCAAGATTCTAGACTTTGGGAGATGCCGGTTGCAGCTCGATGTACTCTTAAATTGATTCTAATGGCAGAACTATGGCGATGGGTGCCTGACCGGGTGGCTCCTCTACTCGCTCGTGTATCAGCCACCTTGTGACTTTTATAGAGTCCGAGTTTTACGAGCTACCGTTCCGAGAGATTTCTTTCGTAATACATAAATTAATGATAGAGTTCCATACTGAAAGATGTATTTTTAAAGAAATTTAAGTGAACTGAATCTTGCACAGTTCGCCGTAATTTTTTGAAGCGAATTTCATCCTTATTGATGTGATTTTCAAGAAACTGAAGTGGACTGAATCTTCGATAAGAAAATGAAGAATAAAATTTGAATTAAATTAAAACTATCAAAGTTTAGGTATTCAAAATTTCTGTCAGTTCGAAAGTCCTCGGGTAACGAGATTAAAAGGGTTCAACGTAAAAGCGAATCGGAAACCAGAAAATTGGTAGCGAAATCAAAAGTAAGATAATCAGGACGGTCGAACGAATCAACGACATGAATCGCTATGAAAATTAGTTCTCGAGAACGCGCGTTTACCGCGACAAATTTAAACTGGCCAACATCGTGGAGCACGTTCCCGGAAACTCTTCTTTCGTGGCAGACGGGAAGCGCGAGTCAAATGCATTACGCGCTCGTAAATCGTGACCGCAACGTTTCCATGAATATGCGAGGAGTTGAACACCGAGTCATAATCATTCCCCCGTGGAGTTGTCGGTGTTCGCGATCGTTGAATCGTTATTCTCGATTTTCCGGTAAAGCCGGTTAATTAAACGGGTCGACCGGCTAAGGGGATGTAATCGCAATTTCGGTGAATATTCACATTTCGACGATCCGTTTCCTAAATCGCCTTCTACCTTTGTATCGAACATTAACTGGGGAGTAATACAAAACGTGATGATCGGTGCGCGGTCAATTTTCGAACTTTTTTGGTATAAATTCTTTAGCATATGGAAATTGTAGTGATTATACGGTTTGATACCTTTTGGGGTTTTTATTTTTTTTTTTTTGTGAGAATGGGTTTTGAGGATGGCAAAAATTAGGGAGATGTTAGGCTAGATTAGGTTAAGTGAGGTTATGTTAGTGCACAATTTTTAGTATATTGAAATTTTGGTAAGTACACGAAATTGGTACTTTTCAGAATTTTTATATTTTTTTGCAAATTTTTGCATAAAACTTGTTATGATTCTAACGAGTGTAATCATTCGACGAACGTCAAGTTAGATTAGGCTAGATTAAGCTGGGTTATATTTTTAATATAAAATTTTCAATACATAGTAATTTTAGTTGTTAGACAAAATTGGTACTTTTCCTAGTTTCTATATTTTTTTGCAAATTTTTGCATATAAATGTGTGTTATGATTTTGACAACAGTAATTAATTGAGGAGTGTTAGGTAAGGTTAGGTTAGATTATGGTTTCATCAGACATGTTTAAGGAGATTTTCTCTTCCTTTAACCAACAGCAAAAAGTTAGGTTAAATTAGGGTAGGATAGGTTATGTTACATTTTTAGTATAAAATTTTGTGCACACATATATTCATAATAATACTTTGGCGGTTCGTCTAGCTATGTAGGGAGGCTAGGAAAAGTAAAGGAGAGGGAGAACGTTTCGTCCGGGACCTGCTAGTGGACTCATCAGTAAGGCGTTCTAGCAGGCCCTTGCCTTAGACTCGGGGATGTAAGGAAGGGACAGGAACTATATGTATATGAATAGGAAGGCTCTTTGAGTACTTGCGAGAAAGTCTAGTCTCGATCCTATGCGCCGTCTAGTGGCGATGAGCGTGGGAGTGAAACCGCCACAATACAAAATACTTTTACTAATTGTTATATATTTTTGCAAATTTCTATGTATACATGTGTATTATTACTCCAACAACAATAATCAGGTACATATAAAAGAACAAGATTGTAAAAATGATGTTTGAAACGTTATAGCAAAATATTTTGCTCATTTTTAATATAGAATTTCATTCCACATGGTTCAACTTCAATTTCCATCTCATTCACACATATTTAATAACACAGATAAATTACTCGGCACTTAATTAATAAATAATAATTAATAACGGTTAATCAATAAATAATGGCAACATCTATAAAATAACATTTCATGCAGCACACATTCACCTACTCAAAATTAACGAATAAAGTACATTCAAAATTAATAAACCTTAATAAATATTTTATTTCTATTCATCGTTTCTGCAAAAAATATAAAATTGAAAATTTTTGTTTAAAATTAAATATTTTAAAAATTGATCTCTAATTATGTTTTCAGATTTCCCCAAATAATACGAAAATTTTCAACGCGACGAGGCTTCTGTTTAAAATTAAAAATTTGAAAAATGTGACTCTTATTAGTTTTCCGATTTCCCCAAATAATACGAAAATTTTCAACACGACGAGGCTTCTATTTAATTTCTGTTTCCGATCATCGAGATTGAAGCATAAAATTGAAAATTTCTATTTAAAATTTAAAATTTTAAAAATCTGTCTCTACATTGTCAGATATCTCCGAATATTACGAGATTTTTCAACGCAACTTCCGCTTAATTTCTGTTTTCGATCATCGAGATTCCACGTGCAGCATCTCGTTCAAGTCCGACCCTCGAAGTGACCCTGAAATCTCATCCAAGTCGTGCCGCGTACGCCAATTAAATCCGCTTTATCCGAGCGACGAGGAGTTTTATTAAGCCGGCTGATAATTATCGGACGAAGTAGGTCGAGAGGGTCTATCGAACATCGGGGGATGGCTCGAAAAGAGTGGCACGATCGATGGATCGATCGCGGCACCCGGTGTCGAGCATCACCTGGCTGATTGTTCGTTATCGAGTCGAGCGGCGATTAACTTCTTAATTGGTGAAGTTTTTTAATTTCTTTCGATTTCTGCTTCACGACCCACCTTCTGACCTCTGCCGGATCAACCCCCGTTTTTACCAACGTTCTCTGTCGTGCGAGCTACAAAATTATTCACGATGTCGAGCGCGATAATCCGCAGCGAAAAATCTCCGGAAATGAGAGTTCTACATACGAGCCGAGTAACAAGTTCTACGGCTTTGATTTGACATTCTATTCGAAATTGAGGTAAAGGAAATGGATCGAAAAGAGATTGCGAAAAACGGAATTTTTCGCTGAAATCATTGGACCGCGATTTAATTTCGAAGAAAAATAGCTTGGAAGGTTTTCAACAAATTATGATAATTTTTTGAAATCTTCGAAAATAAACCGAGTTTGATTACAGTTGGAAATATTCTGAAAAGTTGGAAAAATTTCTGAACATTGTTGTATTTCAATGGCGAATGATAATTGAATAAACGATTTGGGAAAAGCATGAATTTTCTTCGTTAAATTATCGTTACGAAATCGCGCGTATACATAGCTTTATCGTTATTACAAATTCAACCTACAATCGTATTTTATAACGACATGATTTAAATACTGTGCTGATATATCGCGGGAATTGTAAATTATGCTCGCGAGCTGCGAGTTTCATGCTGCGTTTGGGAACAAAAGATCCTTTGAGTGGGGCTTGATTACTTAAGGGTTGCGTTTCTCGAGTAACGAAGCTAATGTTACAGATTATTGATAGGATATACTCGAATATATTCTGTAGGGAAGGCATTAATTACTTTGTCGAAAAGTAGTTTATTGAGGGAGTTATCCAAGTTTCAATGATGTAGTTTCTTGAATTTAAAAATTATTTAATATTTTCATTTTGTTCGCGCTTCAGTTTGATTGTTTTTATATTTTTAAATCCGTAAAGATAAATATCCAAAATCAAATCTATCAGTTCTAAAATTTTCATATTTCTAAATCTCAACATTGGTCTTTTAAATTTCTACATTAATATATTTTTGAAGTCGTTAAACCACCAAATCTTCAAAACAGTAACTCTTTAAATTTCTAAGCCTCTAAATCCTCAAATCTCTAAATCTTTAAATATTCAAATCTTGAAATCTCCAAATTTTCAAATCTTCAAATCTCTAAATCTCCTAATCCCTAAATCTTCAAATCCCTAAATCTCCAAATTCCTAAATCTCCAAATCTTCAAATCTCCAAATCTTCAAATCTCCAAATCTCCAAATCTCCAAATCTCCAAATCTCCAAATCTCCAAATCTCCAAATCTCCAAATCTCCAAATCTCCAAATCTCCAAATCTCTAAATCTCCAAATCTCCAAATCTCCAAATCTCCAAATCTTCAAATCCCTAAATCTCCAAATCCTTAAATTTCCAAACTCCTGAATCCCTAAATTCCCAAATTCCTAAATTCCCAAATTCTTAAATCCCCAAATTCCCAAATTCCCAAATTTCCATATTTCTAAATCTCCAAACCCTCTAAATCCTTAAATTCCCCAGCATCTGATCTACAAATCCTTACCTAACAAATATACACATCTATTTTACCTTCTTCATTAAACCACATCAAAATTTTAATTCTCATTGTCGACGTTCAATAAACAGAAACGTGTCAAGGTTAAAACAATCCGAATTCCAACAACCGTACGCGACAGATTTAATATACGAAAAATAAAACATGGAAGTTGAATTATGAATAATATGCTAATGCAATATCTGTTTAAAGTCGCATCCCTCGACGCCGACTGTGTGTAACGAATTTCGCATCGTGTTCACGCGAAACACTTGTTTAATAACTATTAGCATATTAAACAAAGTGAAAAGACAAGGGCAAAATGAACGTGGAAACGGTACGGGTAGGAGGATCGGTGAAAAGCAGCTTTCGTGTTTTCCGTTCGACGGCCGATCGACCTCTTTGATGTCGGCACCACAATTTGAATATTAATGCCCCTCGTGTACATTGTGTTTCGTGTGTTCGCGATCATATCGGTGAAATTTTTCCAATCGATATTATGGATTCGTGGCAACGGACTGTCGGCGGATGGATCACTAATAAACCACTTTATTTATTACTCGACTCTGCATTTTATTGTTTATGCCGAAAGCTTTTAAATTAATCACGATGCAATTAATATCGGTTAAACTGAACGTTTTGAGGCACCGAGTGATTGATTGTAATTGATTTCGGCAGATTTAAATGATAATATCAATTTACCGATAACTTATCGTATTTGCTTGGCAATTAAAAAACTGCCAATACGTACGTATAGCTATTATATTGCAACGGTGTGTTTATTTAATCATATTTTGCTGATTAAACTGCTTCCGTTCAAAAAATTTTCATCCTTTATGACGAATGTATTTTAATAGAGATCGAAGTCGCTTCGATAGTTGTAGAAGTGATCGTAGATGACCTCCAGTAGTTTACAAGAGACCTCCAACGTTCATTGTCGAACCGCTGGAAACGATTTGTCCAGCAAGTAGAACGAATAGGTGACTAGTCAGACATGGTTTATCTCTATGTTCGACTCGCCTTTCGATAAACGGTTAATCACCGATATAGGCTATTCCATTATTATTCCATTATTCGACCACTTTTAAATTCAACGAGGAGCACGATTATTTGATACATAAAGTTTTTGGATAATGGTATGTTTAGCTATTATTACTTCATTGACAAATAGAACATTTTCAAATTTCTAAATTTTCCTTATTTTTAAATTCCAAACTTGATAATTTCTTGATCTCTAGATCCCTACTAGATAATTTCTTGTCTCGATAATTTCTTGATCTCTAAATCCCTAACTTGAAAATTTCGTTATCTCTAAATCCCTAACTTAATAATTTCTTTATCTTTAAATCCCCAACTAGAAATTTTTTCATTTCTAAATCCCTAACTTAAAAATTTATTTACCTGCAAATCCCCAACTACAAAATTTCTTCGTCTCCAAATCCCCAACTTGAAAATTTCATCTCTAAATCCCCACCCACAAAATTTCCTAATCTCCAAGTGAGAAAGAAATTGTACAATCTCTTCCGCATCACTGATTGTTCCAAAACCGTGATCCAGTGCGACAAGATCCAAGAGTTCGATCTCGACGACACAGCTCGTCGCCGCAGACTATTTTTAATTCGGGTCAGAAAGCGAGCGTAAGAAGAGCCGACTTTCATAACGCGTCTCGATATTACGATCACGTACCCTTCCCTCATCCCCGACCGCGTCGAGCGGTCTTTATGCACGAGGAATCGTTACCGCGCGTCCTGCTACCCTTTATCCCGACCCTCCTCGTCGTCTTTTATTTCTTCAACGCCTTCCAGCTCTAAGAAGAGACCGAGTCACGATAAGCCTCTGGGGGAAAGGTTTTCATACTGTCTGTCCGAGAGAAAAGATTATTTTAAACTAACTTCACGGTGAAAGGTGTATTATTAACCGCCTTGACTGACGGTTTATCTCCACGCAAGGCCCCTTAGTCGATAAGCGTGAGTTGCAAAATTATTTCGTAACTTCCTTAATTCCCCACAATCCTTTGAACCTTAAACGTCAAGATTTAATTCATTTTATACGGTCTGAACTTATCAAATTTTATCCATCGGAGAAAAGTCGAAGAATCACTCAAACCCGGTACAAACCGAACACAAATCCTCGCCACAAAATGTAATCTTTCAGACAACCGGCTAGACCAAACGATTCGACTACGCGCTGTTAGCTCTAGATCCGAGATATTTCTGCGGACAGCTCTCGCCTCGTGGATATCTGAACAAAGTTTAGATACCATTCACGATATTCTTGTTCCTATCCCGAGACACGTCAGGAGTTCCAGCAAACACGGACCCTTCCTTCCGCTCTGAGAAGAGGCTTACACAGCGGTCCGCATTCATAATCATCGGTTTAGATCCGACGATGCAGGCTGGCCATCCCGTGCTAGGGATCTCATGCAGGGTTAGTTCTGTCGGTGGCGGACGAGTAGGTGGCTCGTAGATCCCGTAGAAGCTGCAGGTAGGGGCTGTTTAAGTGGCCGGCGATAAGATAACGTCCGGAAGCCGGGTAACGGGCAATTAATTCGGGAGTAGCTTGGGTAAACAGTGGCGAGAAATTAAAAGCTATTTGTCACGGCCTGGTAAGAGCAAGAGGGCGCATGAGGGACGAAAAGGGTGACGTTCATGCTTTGAATTAAGATCGGAACGATAAGGGTCGTGCGTGGGGACGTACGTGAAAGTTTAGCCGCCGGAAAAAGTAAAGGACAGTGTAACGTCGTCACCGGGATTTATCTCAGATATTAATCTGATCACCGGCTTTTCAATCCGGGATTAAACCTCTGATCTTATACGTACACAAATTTTTCGTACGAATCTCGACACCCTTTGACCATTCAGGTTCGCAGGGATTTTGCTGCGATTTCGGGTTTTTTGAGAAGTCTTCTTTGCAAGTTTATTTTAATATGGGTGTGCTACATGTAGTTTATTTATCTACGAATTATATTTATACACAGAGTATCGTTCTGACAGATAAGTAACCCCGAACTAAATCCACAGGGTGATTCATGAATAGTATAACTACCAGAAAGAGGTTAGAAGAGATTGAATAGTGACGGTCAGTAACTCAAAATTTAAAAGAATTTGATAAGAATTTCCATTTGAGAAAATTTCTAAAACAAAAGAGCAGATGGTTCGTTTTGGAAACAAGGTTTTCGTTTTTACGTCCAGATCAGAGCAGCCGTAAATTGTATGAATAAATGTACATATGCATATAGGTACAGATAAATGTACAGATGGATATACAGATAAATAAACATGTGAATACAAATACAGATAAATATTCATATAGATGCAGGTGCAGATAAGTTCAGATAAAAATATAGATAAATAAATAGGTGGACACAGGTATAGTTAAATATAAATAAATAAATGTATGAATTGAGATACAAGTATAGATAAATATATAGATACGAATACAAATAAATATTCATATAGATACATGTGCAGATAAGTTCAAATAAAGATATAGATAAATAATCATATTGTCACAGGTACAACTAAATATAACTAAATAAATGTACAAATACACGAATATAAATAAACACATAAATACACGTGAAGATAAATATTCATATAGATACAGTACAAATAAATATACACAAAAATTTAGATAAATAAACGTATACAGATACAAGAATAAATAAAGTAGGCCAAAATCTAAGAACAAAGAGTACCAGTTAATCACGCGAGAACATTTGTTTCACGATCACTTCACACCTAACGATATCCGGAATTTCTCCGAACTTGTTTGGTCGCTTTTCCTAGCTTTTTTGTTATTAGTCGACGGACGAGTTACCGGGAAATTTATAGGAACGTTTACCTACTAATTACGGCGCAGATGGAGGCCAGCTGGAACGGCGGCATTTCTCTCGAACGTTTCGCACGACAGCCACCACTTTAATGATCATTAAGTAGTTCGGATAAGCGGCCAGGTACTTCTTCCCTTATCGTTGTCGCGTCCCCCGTTTATTTCGGAAATGATATTACTCTCGAACACTATCTTACCTGAAAGAAAAAAAGGAAACATTTACAATTGTGTACAGAGGGTTGTAGACCAAAATAGAAGTGGAAAAGATATTCAGAGTTGAAGTTACGAAATGTTTGGGGTCAGTTAGTCCGAAAATAGTGAGACTTAAATTATCTCGTAGTAATCCTTAAATTATATCATTCAGAGTTGAAGTTACAAAATTTTGTTTAAGATTAGTTAGTCAGAAAATGGAGATCCTTAAACTATTTCCTTACATGCATTCTAAATTTTGATTAAGACAATTTGGTTAGAATTTTAACCATCGAGAGTTGAAATGAAAAAATGACGTTGAAGTTGAAGATTAATCAAAACATCAGAAAAAAGATTAATCAGAGAACTGATCCTTAAATTATCCCCCTGCATATTTTTCAAATTTTTACTAACTCGATTTTGTTAAAAATTCAACCATCAAGAGTTGAAATTACAAAATCGTATTTAAGTTCAATTAACTAGAAGACTGGTCCTTAAATTATCTCTGTGCACATTTTCTAAATTTTTACTAAGTAAATTTCCTTAAAAATTTAACCATCACATTTAATTTGAACTAGTCGGAAAGTCTCTAAATTATTTTTGTGCACTTTCTCGAAGTCAAAAATTTATACGTCAAAAGTTGAAAATGGAAAATCGTGTTAGTGTTCGAAAAATCAGAAAGCAGACATCTGCTAACGAACGACAAATACTAACTAAAAAGTCGTTGCAACTAAAATTAAAAAACATTGAAACGGAATAAATAATTTCATCGAAAAAGCACCATTTCAGGTACCACCTGAACGTTTCCGCATAAAGCGTAGCAGTTCGATTTGTCATGGAATTTCTGATCGCAAACAGGGTTTAAACTGCTACAAAATTCGCCGGTTAAAAGGATTAAGAGTATACGCTGTAATTTAACGAAACGAGAAGCCAACGAGCGAAAAGCATCGGCGCAACAGCACCGAACGGTGTAAACGCGATTTCGCGCCGTGAAATCGTTTGAAAGTGGAGCCACGGGCGATTTAAACGGTCCCGGGCCCCGTGATCGATGGAAAACAATAAAGCGCGATGCGGTTAATAATTGTACCAACAGCCCGTGGGATAATGGCCGGCGAAATTCCGTTAACCGTGGACCGTCAAGAATAATAAAATTCGAATAACGGTGCGCAACACCAAAGTTCCGGCAACAGTTCATTCCTCGCATTTTCATACGATAATTATACCGGAACGGCGGAACCTACCGTATCTGTAAATTATCGTGAAAATGCCTGCTTTAAAAAACATACGCCGTACCTTCCGAGTGATGCATCAACGTGCATTTGCAACCAATGACTCGTTGTTTTCATAACGTATTTCTGTTTGGGGAAATATCTTGCAGGCTGCATCGATTAAAAACCTGAATGTTTCCATGTGATTAACTCTTTGCAATTGGAAACCATTTTAATGTCGGAAATTACAATTTTGTTGACTTTAAAAATCCTTAGTTGGAACGCACTCGTGACGAACTCATGATGCACCCTCGACGCACTCTTGACGCATTCGTGACGCACCAGTGATCCATACATAACGTACTAGTGATCCACTCGCGATGCACTGGTGACCCACTCATGACGCACTCGTGACGCACTCGTGACGCACTCAAGATCGCACTGGTAACCTACTCGTGACGCATTAGTGACACACTAGTGACCCACGCATAACGCACTAGTGACCCACTCGTGACGCACTCAAGGACGCACTAGTAACTCACTCGTGACGCACTAATGACCCACTCGTGACGCACTCAAGGACGCACTAGTAACTCACTCGTGACGCATTAGTGGCCCACGTGCGACGCACTAGTGACTCACTTATGACGCACTCAAGGACGCGTTAGTGACCCACTCGTGACGCATTAGTGACACACTAGTGACCCACTCGTGACGCGCTCAAGGACGCATTAGTGTCCCACTCGTGACGCATTAGTGACACACTAATGACCCACTCATGACGCACTCGTAACGCATTCGTGATACGCTAGTGACGCACTCGTGAGGCATTCATTACTGACTTGTGACGCACTCGGACCGCACTTCAGCAGTGATCAATTTTTACTCGAACTTCGAATACACTGATTTGCAGGTCAAATCCAATAATTTTCATAGTTAAATTGTATACAAAACTAATATAACATTGCAACTTTCTTTACCTGTTTTAATATTGTAGCTGAGATTAGTTATGACGCACCTGGTCATAGTGTAAAGGGTTACAGTCACATCTGTATTATTAATTGCCACTGCTTTACAATTATGCATCACATACGTAAACTTGTGTAGTACAATAGATAACTGTATCTATACAGTGTAACTCGTAACTGGTATTACTCCCTGAATGGGGTGGTAAACGATGTTATTCTGAAGATAATTTTCTTTTCCAAAAAGGGGGTATTTACAATGTAGTACAATTAATAAATGGTATAACTATAGTTTTTGTCGAGAGATATTGATATAAAATCGTACCAAACCAAACGAATCACCTTTGGAAAGAGTTAACGAATCCACCCTCGACCGTATTCTGATTTTCGACGCATAGCCGACCATAAACATTTGAAACATTCGAAAAAAATCATCCGATCACTCGAATAAAAACAGGCGGATAGCATGATTGAAGCATCCATGGAATTCGATATTTTCGAGTAGGATGTCGACGTGAATCAACGAATCGTTTCAGCGCCTCTCAACCCGCGTTCCATCCACGCGTTTGTTTCGTCCTTTATTACGTATGCGGTCAATACCAACGGCAACATGCAACCGAAATAAAAAAGAAAAAAAAGGATACGATTGAAAAGAGCGGCAGGAGATCCGCGAAAGAACAGAGCAGCAAGATAGGTGTGACCAAAAGCGATGGTAAATCGTACGATCGCCCTTTGAAGTCTGCGCTGTTGAATTGTCGAGTAGCAAACGTTGCCGCTTTAATTAGAGAACTCTAGCGGGGTTGAACAGGGGCGGGATACAAACTACGAGCAGCCCCAATTCAGCCGTGGAACGAGCATGCCCCTAGAACCGGCAATTTTGCGATTCGACCCGCGGTGGCCCTTTTTTGCCCGGGAAAAGCTGTGAAAGCCGCGATGCTTCACCAAGAAAAATTGCCGGCCTTGTGATCGACGGATTTGCGATGGGACCGGGTCACCTGTGATTAAATCCCGCCGATTTTCGGACTGGTATGTCCTTGTTCCTGCCAATGTTATCGGAGATCCTCGCAGCCGATCGTTAACACACTCTTTCGTTAGTACATTCGAAACTTTGAAAATCTCTGCGAAATTGTACGAAAATACGAGTATATTTGTCTTTGAACCGAGAATATTCACCTAAAGTTTTCTATAAAAATTATTTATTTTATTTCGTCAAAGAAATTTTATTGCTCATCCTATGGCCAAAATCGTTTGCTTAAAATTTTACAATGTACGCGGTAAAATTTTATACTAATTAGAAAGACAGTTTTCGAAAGTTTTCGTTAAGGATAGAGGTTGACAGATACGAAGGAGTAGTCGGTAAAATGGAACATGGCGTAATTCTGGAACGCGGTGTTCTCCCAGCGGGGAAATTTCGGTCGATGGAAGAGCAATAACTAAAACATCGGCCCCGAAGTCGATCGTCGGCTTAAGGGTAGCTCGTCGAAGCAAGCCAATTGATTGACCGATGCATGATTCAGTAGGACATAAGTGGCGCTAGCCGACTCGAAATTGCTTATGTGGAGGCTTAGGTACACCCCCGTACCCTCATTGCTCTCACGCTCGTTGAAGAAGATAGGGGTAGAATCGACATGAAGAATTCAAGTCGCTCCAGTTTCCGCGGCCTTCTACATAAATAATGCTCTGGCGCTTGCGGTTAGGTGAAAGCCTACTTTCGAATCGCGGGCATAAAAGCGTCGCGTCGTCGAACTTTGATAGCGACACTCGGGAACAACGAGCTTTATTAGCCTTTCTGAATCTTCGTTTGACCCGATACAGGGGTTAACGACTGTCGGAGAACGAGAAAGAGATTCCGATTTAATATTTCAAGTGTTCGTTACGGATTGACTTCTTCATTGAATTATTCGCGGAGGCATCGATCATTTGGGCCGGTAAGAGAACCTTTTGTAGGTTACGATGTGCAGAATCGCTGCAGTATTTAGTAAGCTTATTTATAGAATGCTCGATATTCGACTGACAAACTAAGAAACCGATGCTAATTGAAGGTAGATTAAGAGTGATTTTCCAATAATGGAATAATTCTTGTACTTTTCAGGATACAAGGCTTCAATTAATACTTACATACGTAATCATTCTCAAACAATTGCATTCATTTTCCATAATATAAGTTTAACGAAAACAATTCTTTAACAATGTCATTGTGAAATAAAAATGAAAGAATGTAGGAACATTACTTACATATGACAAAAAGGTAGGTGATAGTACGCAGATGACATAATTGGTCAGACAAGTATATGGTTAGGTGAGATAATTGATTAGTAGTCATGGTTAAACAGTATAATTGGTCAGACAAGTACTGTATGATTAGGTGGTATAATTGGATAGATAAGTATCATATGGTTAGGTGCTATGATAGGTCAGACAGGTACATTGCTGTGTCGCATAATTTACCTGGCAAGTAGTACATAGCTGACTGAATGTCATACGTGTTTAGACAAGTAGATTATAACTGAGTGATATATGTAGTCCGACGAGTAAATCATGACTGGATATAACACCTGGTCAGACAAGTAGATCCTGAGGAGATGTTAAACGTGATCACACAAGTAGGTCATAACTGAATATCGAATGTGGTCGGGCAAGTAGATCATAACCGAATATCAAATATAGTCAGATAAGTAGATCATGATTAGTTGTCAAACATGATTAAACAAGTAAATCATGACTGTATGCCAAACATGGTCAGACAAGTAGATCCTGAGGGGATGTTAAACGTGATCACACAAGTAGGTCATAACTGAATATCAAATGTGGTCGGGCAAGTAGATCATGACCGAATATCAAATATAGTCAGATAAGTAGATCATGATTAGTTGTCAAACATGATTAGACAAGTAAATCATGACTGTATGCCAAACATGGTCAGACAAGTAGATCATGACTGTACGTCAAACCTAGTCAGACGAGTAAATCATGATTGAACAACAAATATGGTCGAACCAGTAGATCAAGACTGAATACCAAACATGATCAGACAAGTATATAATAACTGAATATCAAAAGTGGTCAGACAGGTAGATCATGACAACATGTTCCACATAGACAAGTAGATCACGAATGAATATCACATGCTGTCAGACAAGTAGTACACGTCAAACTAGGTCGTGCAAAGGACAGAAATGAAAAATGCTGCACCGTGTACCAAATATGTAAAGTAAATTTACCAAAGCATAAAGGAGCAGATAGAGTACAATGGTCCACATGTCCCACGTTGAGAAGATTACAAATAAAGTACCGCGAATGATATTACTAATCTACACGTTTTGAAAGCTGCCTGTTTTGTGACAGAAAATATGGGCGTAGGTAAACTGGGTGGCGTAACGATTACGTGTACACGCTTAAGTAGGTTCGTGTCGAGAAATTAGATGAACCGTTTGAGGGAATAGCGACAATGCTGCGGGTATCACAGCAAGTATAATGAACGCTTGCTAATAGCAGCCGTAGTAGCGAGGTGTATAATTAACGCGTCGTCCATCGCAGGACGGTTTTCGTGGCACGTTTAGCTAACGTCGTCGCGTGGTTTTCAAGCACGCTCCGCCAGAATCTCTACACAAATCTTTTAACGTGCCGTCCTTGTTAAATCTGAAATTCAATTTACTGGTTTCCAACGTTACAGCGCAATTGCCTGCAATATGCGGAATGAAAAATTATAATAGCTCGTTGACGTTGATCCTTCGTTGATACGAAAGGAAAGCAATGTTAAGAAAAATTAACTGCCTTGATTCGCGTGTTGGGAAATTTTATCCTTAATTGCCCGATTGCTGTAACCTCGTAATATTTATGCCTTATGTAGACCACAAAAGCGTATGTGTATGTTGTATCATATTTTTAAATTCCAAGACTGACAAATGTGTAGAGATACCGGAGTCCCTATATCTCGAGATCTTCATATCATTATACCTTTGTAGATGTCAACTATTTGGATGTCTGTATTATTGTATCAACATAAGCGTAGACCCAAAATTCCTACATAGCCAAACTTTATATTTCCAAATCACTATGTTCTCAAATCCTTGCATTCCCAAATTCTTACACGCCTAATTTTCTACGCTCCCACATCCACATGTTTTCAAATCCTTACATCCTCAAATTCAAGGTTCCCAAATTTCTAAATTTCCAAATCCATTCATCCTCAAATCCGTATACACCCAAATACCAATAGTCCTAAATCACAATATTCTCAAACTGCAATAATTCGAAATCGTACACTTCTAAATCTCTGGACTTGCAGATCACAGTATGCTAGAGTCTCTGTATTTCGGAATGCATATATTCCGAAATCCCCGAATCTCTGTACCTCCAAATCCCTAGACCCATATATCTCGGCGCGCGTATATTCCAGGTAATCGTTGAAATAAAAACACGTATTTTAAACGGTCGCGAAATTGTCCGAAAGCGAGGTTCGATTTTAATCGAGGGACAAGGCGCGGGAGGTGGATTTTGTTCGCGCATTTAAATGAAAACGCGTTAAACGAATAGGCTTGTACTTGTCCGAGGGAACGGACGGCCCAGCACGCTCGGATTGTCCGTCTCTATTGAAAGCGATCGTGAATTCAGATCCGGGAAATCCAATAACGTGGGCGTCGCGCGGCCGCTTGTCGCTGCTATTGATTAAAGATTAAGTATTAAAGCCGCGACGCGCAATATCAATCAGCCTACATTGTCGTCGGAAGCAATATATGTGTCACCGGCGTAACAACCGCGGTCCGTGTCGCTAAATAAATTCGAGTCGCAAGGCGTCCCTCTCCCACCGTTCCCCGCACCGTTATTAACGTTAATCCGACGCGTTCGATGTATCGCGTTAATCGATATCGTCGATCCTCGCGATCGATGATCGCGATTAAACACCGGTGATCGACGGTGAAAACGACCTCGTTTCGAACGCGTCCAGTTCAGTTCGAATTTATTTAATTGTTTCTACAAAGACCTTTTGTATTTTTCGGAAAATAGGAATGAATTAATTGTGTAATTAAAATAGAACGGAGAACTGTAGGTCGGGTAAATAATTTATAACTTGATAATACCGGTGGATAAACAAGTGATGCATGACGGGATATCATAAATAATCACACAACCATTATATGAACGCAACGTCAGATACGGTTGATTATCACAGATGACTAACCAGCTAGCGATCGAATAACGTAGCAAGTAGTATATGCCTGAGTATCATAGGTGATCAGACAAGTCGTATGGACAGGTTCATGCGTTGTCAAATAAGTAGTACATGACTGATTGCCCTACATGATCAACTATCTAGTGCATGATCGAATGTCGTAGGTAGCCAGACAAGTAGTATATGGCTGAGGGATTATAGGTCGTCAGACAAGTCATGTATGAACAGTTTCATGAATTATGAAATATGTAGTACATTACTGATTGCCATAGATGACGAACTAACTACAACATGATCGAATATTGTAGGTAGGCAGACAAGTAGTATATGACTGGACATTGTAGGTAATCAGACAAGTAATACATAACTGGGTCTCATAGGGGTTTAGACAAGTAGTATATAACTGGGTCTTATAGGTAATCAGACAAGCAGTATATGAACAGGATAATGGATTGTCGAATAAGTAGTACATTCCTGTTTGCCTTACATGATGAACTATCTACTACATGATCGAGTGTCGTAGGTAGCCAGACAAGTAGTATATGGCTGAGGTATTATAGGTCGTCAGACAAGTCATGTATGAACAGTTTCATGGATTACCAAATATGTAGTACATTACTGATTGTCATAGATGATGAACTAACTACTATATGATCATATATTGTAGGTAGTCAGACATGTAGTATATGAGTAGATCTCATAGGTGATCAAACAAGTAGTATATGGCTGACAAGTAAACCTACCCAAGTGTCACTCTCCGATTTTTCAGAAATTTGGATATGTTATACTACATGGAAAATTAGGGGACACGTATTTTTTTTTATTTGCGGTAATACATATTTAATTAGTTAAAAAATGCAGTTATACAAGGTGTTTCATGCGTAGTGCCAAACGAGCACGGTAATTTAGGAGTTGTTTACGTCCTAAATATTTATGTAAAAAAAAAATACGTGTTCCCTAATTAACTTTTCTCTTGAAGTTTTAATAGATTTTATTTCGATCAGATCAAAACTGCTTTTTTTGCAGCAAGAAATTGGTCGCTTTAGGGTATTTTACCCCCTAATTTTCACTCCCCTTTCAACATACCTAGGCCAATTTTTGTCTTCTATCAAAAGATACTTTCATATCAAAAATCATTAAAATTGCTTCACTGATCTCGGAAATATCGCAATTTTTCCATTTTACCCTCACACTTTGGGGGGTTGTTTCATACCCTAAATATGTATTACCGCAGATAAAAAGAAATATGTGTCCCCTAATTTTCCATGTACTATAACATATCCAAATTTCAGAAAAATCGGAGAGTGACACTTCGTTAGGTTTACTTGTGAGTCTCATATGTAATAAGACAATTAGTATATGAACAGTTTTATTACTTATCAAATAAGTAGTACATTCCTGTTTGCTTCACATGTTGAACCATCCATTGCATGATCGAAATCGTAGGTAATCAGACAAGTAGTATGTGACTGAAAATTATAGATTATCAGACATGTCACACATGTAGATGTTCATGGATTATCAAATAAGTAGTATAGTACTTATTGTCATAGAAATGAACCAACTACAGCCTGATCGAATATTGCAGGTAGTTAAACAAGTAGTATATGACTGGGTATCAAAGGCGATCAGACAAGTAGTACATGACTGGGTATCATAGGTGATCAGACAAGGCGTATATGATCAAGTTAATGAATTGTGAAATAAGTAATACATAACTGATTATTGTAGATGAGCAATCAACTACTGCATGAGTGTTTATTATAGGTAGTCAGAAAAGTAGTATGTGGTTAGACATCGTAGGTGATCAGACGAATCTTATGTGAAGAGTCTCGTGCATTGTGATATAAGCAGTACATGACTGGTTGTCGTACATAATCAACCATCTAATGCATGATCGAATGTCATAGGTAGTCAGACAAGTGGTATATGGATACATATCAAAGGTGATCGGACAAGTCGTATACGAACAGGTTCATACGTTGTCAAATAAATAGTACATGACTGATTGCCCTACATGATCATCCATCTAACGCCTGATCAAATATTACAGGTAGCCAGACAAGTAGTATGTGGGTATCATTCGTGATCAGATAAGTACATGACCGAGTAACAACGGTAATCGAACAAATATGTCAGCTAATACTGTTTGCGGAACAGACAGACAAACTTAAAACTAACCTAACCTAATTTCGTGCGACATACAATACTCTCATTTGTACTTCGATCTAAAGCAACGATTAAAATTGTATTCTAGTGCGACATGCAAGATGAACAAGTAGAAGAAAACGAAGATATCGGCGATTGATCACGACACAGTAATCCTTAAACGACATCGCTTCTCTCGGTAAAGAAACAGAACTGAAGTTCAGACGGTACACGGTTTTTCACGGACAATTTGGACGCGCAACGACGACAAAAGCGAGGAGAACCGTGACGAAAAGACGGAAAGGAGAAACGATCTCTCCCGTAGCTGCCCATCCTCCATCCCACGTGGAGTGTGTTTAAGGTCTTTTATTTTCAGCGCGACGTCCGCGGTTGGAAAACAAAAGGCATGGCTTGGCAGATCAAAGAACCGAGGAAACTCCACTCAGAGAACGCATATACACTCTATTTCTCTCTCGTTTCCTCTCTGTTCTCTTTGCAATCTTTCCTTTGCCTCTCGTCAAGCTTTTTCACCCGGTTCCCATCCTTCGAATGTCCTTTTTTCCGCCGCTCGCGTTTCGCTCGTCCTTTTCCCGATAGACGATATTTCGGTCGTCGAAAACGACTTTACATAAACCCGAGAAAATCACAGGATGGAAAACAATGTGAAACAAACTGCGAGTACCCTTTGACCAGAGAATCCGGTATTGTATTTCATTAATTGCAATTGATTCCTCCGGACAATTATTTGTTCCGTTCGCTTTTGTGTTATGCTTATTTATTCTGCTTTATACGTTTACACGAAATTTTGCGTCCAATTTAGAGGTTAAAAGTTACAATATACGTTTCTTCGTGCAAGTTCGTTGTAGGAAGTAAAGCGGATTTGACGCAACGGTTTTCCAAATTAATTATGCAAAGGCGTTCTAGAGGCTGCACCACTTAAGTTTATAAAGCTTCGTAATTAATTATTTCGAGCATTTATGCAAATGAAGTGACCCGGATGAAAGCTTCAAACACTATTTTGGTTGCGCTGCGTGTAGTATACGTCTAGATGAATGTAGCCAAACAAGTTAGACTGCTGAATATCATATTTCCGACGAGTTCTATATGTCTCAAAAATATATGCGATGAGATAAGTAATATGGTTAAATGTCATAGATAGTCAGACAAGTAGAATGTATCTGGACGTTATACATGATCAGACAAGTAGTTTGTGCTGTTCGTGCACGTTATCCGACGGAAATTAATCCGAAGGATAATAGTTTAATTAGAGTCCGAAACGATTGACTCACTTAATAATTTTTCAGTCCGACTCGGAGGACTGATTGGTGTACTCGTAAGTCCGACACGATTGACTTTTTGTTGTACTCTTAAGTCCGATACGAATGACTTATGACGGAAGTCTTCAGTCCGAACCGTATGACTGATTTTTGTATTCTGACGAGACGTTTCGTCGTTACTTCCTCGAAAAGTCGGAAGTGCAAGGAGACATGCTGATTAGTTCTCATTAGAAACGCTGATTTTCCAATCAACATGCCCCTTGACTTGGGCCCACTCTCTGAGCGCGCCCTTTTTGGAAGAGGGTGGGAAAAAATACCGATGAGTACGGGAGGATCTCGAAAGCCGGGGAATTTCCCTCCAGGTGACACGCACGTTGTCCTAAAAAATACCGCTAGGACGGGACCGAGGCCCATCCGCGATGACCCTTCGAGAAAAACCCAGTTTATGACGGAGTAGTTATTGAAGACTAAATGAAACTTAGAAATTCTAAAGGCATTGTTCGAAAAAATATACAACTAAATTGCCGTCGATGGCTAAAAATCTGTCCTTCAAAAATAACTGTTAGTCCCGGACCCTTCATAAACTACCTACGAAATCCTCGCGTATTGTGTTCCGTCGCACGTTCGGAACATAGTTCATGACTGAATATTACATGAACTCAGACAAGCAGTTCATAACTGAACATTACATGCAATTAGAGAAGTATAATATGACAGGATGTCACATGTGATCAGACAAGTAGTATATAACTGCATGTAATATGTGGTCAGGCAAGTAGTATGTAGTTAGACATTATGTGTGGTCACATAAATACTATACAACTGGAAGTTGTATGTGGTCAGATAAGTAGTATGCAATTTAATATCATAAGTGATCAGACAAGTAGTATATGACTGCATGTAATATGTGGTCAGGCAAGTAGTATGTAGTTAGATATCATGTGTGGTCACATAAATACTATACAACTAGAAGTTGTATGTGGTCAGATAAGTAGTATGCAATTTAATGTCATAGGTGATCAGACAAGTAGTATATGACTGCATGTAATATGTGGTCAGGCAAGTAGTATGAGACCAGGTGTGAACGATCAAGTAACTGATACGTGCTCAATCGTTCATCGCTTAGTTAGATAAGTCTAATAGATTATTCTAAGCATTCGAACAAATAATATGTAGACATAATGTTCGATTTTAGGATGTTTTATAATATTAAAGGTTTGACATAGCAGTAATAAAAGACCAAGGAACCGGTACTTGTCCGTTTTAACATTTGGTAGACACATTGAGCCCAGGGTTGGCGTAGTTGTATTTCTTTTTTTTCCGGTACATATAATTTGAAAAGTCGAGGCGATCCTTGGGTTTATCACTGTTACGGTAATTTGTAAGTTGAGGGCCGCATGGGTCACCGGTCAAGGATTTTGGGCCGGATGACCGCTGCAGGGGAAAGTAGGAATTTCCAATTTCGGAAGACGTCACACTTTCCCCACCCCGTATTTCCTCCCTTCTCGGAGTCCTGAGAAGTTAATAAAATACCTTGTACAAGAGGATGCGAGAGAGTCTCCGCTTAGATTTTGATTTGAAAACATTAAACCTCCTCCGTATTTTTGTTATTTAAAATTGTTGTCGGCTATTGATTGATTTTTCCCACCTCTTAACACAGAATAGTCTACAAATATAAGATGTGTAATAAAAAATCAAGTATGTTATGTGAAGTTAAGAGTGATTCGCCTATTTTGCTTCGAAACGAAACAAAACCCACTATAACACTTACAAAATTCTATAGCAAACAATTAAAGATTACCAACCATGCAATGTCACCGAAAACCATATATCTTATTTTCTTTATAAATTATTTCATTACATTTAATTAGCAACGTCAGCCACCTGTGACCCAAGCACAACACTCGACCTGTTAACCACCGGCAATCAACAATCATTATTATTAAAATATGTTTCCATTTTCGCAATGACAGCCACCGCATTAATTACACGAATCTCGTAAATTATCGAAGGTTCGGAAAAGTATTTTTCCGACCAGCAAATCACGTAATACCGCCTAAAGCCGTAGCTATTGACGCAATTTAAATATACGAACAGAGTCGTATTATGATGATCGACGACGGGATGACACGGTTTCATGAATTTGGCAAAGAGGGGAAAAAGGAGAAAGAAGAAAACAGAAAAGGTAATAACGATTATTGGCTCAGAAAACGACGGGGGAAATTTACGAGCGACACTTTCCGCTCCAACGTCGAATTCGAGACGAGAACGAGCGTCGACGCGACGTAAAGCGAGGGTAAATCGATGTTTCGTCGAAAAATTGAAAACGTGTACCGACGTTTTTCATCGTCCACGCGAACGACCAGGCACGGTCGCCAGTTAAAATTCGATAAATAACATTGAGCTTTCGCTCGTGATAACGCAAATAATTCTAATAATCTCGTAATACCACTCCCAACTCCGTTTTTTAACATTTTCGCGCTCATATGACGGCGATTGCTTCAATCAATGCGAACATCGTTTTCCGTCCCGTTGAAATTATTTCGTTCGCTCCATTTCTCTTTTTCTCATTGGCGGCCGACGAACGCGTGAAAAAGCAATTTCCAACGAGAATTTTGTCCCGATGCTTTTGCAAAAGCTCGATCCTTTTCATCTCTTTGCTTTCTTTAACCGGTGCTTTTTGGTTCGTTAAAAATATCATTTTATGTGAAAACATTCGTCCACTGATCTGTATGAATTTCATTCCAATTTTTTCGCTATTTTTTTATCAATTTGCATGGATACACCGTTGTCAGAAATTATTTTGTATTGAAAATGATCAAATTAATACGCCCGTTATTTTAACAACGAAATTTCTATGGCTTTGTAAAACGTCCCTTTTGTTCCACAATATTTGCAATATAATACAATTGATATTGAAAAAAAAGTATGTTTTCATTCGAGTAAGAATGACGTGTAGTATTGTGTTTCGTTTAAATCTCCGGTGTAGTTCGTTTAGCCAAATATTGCGGTAAAAATCTAATCGTCGACATGTCGCTGATAAGTGTCTCAACGTCAAAGATGTTCGATTTTATCAAGATCGTCGCTCGAAGAAATCGTTCGATAAAACTCGAGAGAAACAAGACTACCTCTGATGGAGCTGGAAATGAAACAATTCCCATTTGTCGAGGAAACACTCTCGCCGTTCCAAGCTCCAACTTCTCCGCGGTTGAGCAGCGTTTTACGATTGGTATCCAAGAAGAATCTCGACGAACAACACCGATAACCCAATTAGCGTTAAGAGGATATTTTCTCTCCTCTAAAAGTTCGAAAAAATATCGAGAACCGCCCGCAATTTTCGAAGTTGCGAAAATCGCAATTAAATCAGCGATTGTTTAAAACGACGATGTTCGACGAGACTTCGAAGCGATATGGTCCTCGAGTCCCGTTTCGAGACCAATTTCTGTGACGCGTTTCGAAAGTGCACGCACTCTATGCAAATACATGCGAAACGAGCAGCTGCAACACGTGTACAGAACGCCCCAAGACAAACGTGGGCCGCGTGAAACGCGAATTTCGCGAACTGATCCATACGAAATTTCCAACCAACTGGAAATTGCGCGACACAGTATATACGGGATTTAACGAAATTGATGAACACGAGTGCGTCGGGTAACAAAGAGGCTTCTCCGTTTGATGTCTCTATCCGTTGATCGAAGCATCGGAAAAATGAACAAAACGATTCGCGAAGGAGATTATGCTGTATTGTTTGTAATTAGTGCGTCGTTCAAAAATGGCTATTTTGGGTCTTTATATTTTTTAATGATATGCAGAAAAATTTATTGCCTGAATAGTATTGACATTAGTTGGTACAGTGGAAGCTGATGTTAGTGGTCAGACATGATGAGAGTTATTAAGGTTAGGTAATTCAATTTTTTCAATTTTTAATCTGTAGGTATATTATTGTCTCAATATTACGAGCTCTTAAAGGTTATTTTTGATTATTTTTCTTGTAAATAATTATTTAACATTTTAACTGCCACGTCGCCCACATATGGGTGATGCATCTTCCATATGAATGTATCATCTATATTATTCAGAATTTGTCCACTAACCTAATTGGAATTATTCGTATTAATTATTTGAAACTATGCATAATAAATATAACTAAATAATGTGAGAATATTTGGTATGATTTGTTAGAAATAAGAATACTATCTAATATAATTTTCAACTGCTTCTGTGCGGCAGTCAACGTGTTAAGTAAACTTGCAGGGGTGGTCACATGGCAGCCACAGTGGAAGCTGACGTTAGTGGTCAGACACGTCATGATGAGGGTTATTAAGAATAAAAGTACTTTCAACTGCAATTTTTATTTTTTACTTTGTTAATGTATATTATTCACTCAATATTAAAAGCCCATAAGCGTTATTTTCGTTTAATTTTCTTGTAAGTAATTATTTAAGTAAACTAGCAGGGTTGGTCACATATGACAGCCACAGTGGAAGTCGATGTTAATAGTCAGACACGCCATGATGAGGGTTATTAAGAATAAAAGTACTTTCGATTGCATCTTTTATTCTTTAATCCGTTAGTGTATATCATTGTCTCAGTATTAAGAGTTTTTAAAGGTTATTTCAGTTTATTTTTCTTCTAAATAATTATTTAAATAAACTTGCAGGGTTAGTCGCAAATGGCGACCGCATTAGAAGATGACGTTAGTGATCAGACACATTATAAGATGGATTATTAAGAGTAAGGATACTTTTCATTTCCTTTATGCACCCTTTAATCTCTTCGAATATATTACCCAAACATTAAGAGTCCTCAGAAGTTATTTTCTTCTACCTTTTCTATAAATAATTAATTTAACAGAAATCGAAGTGCTGCTCACATATGCAACAATGAAAGATGACATATGTGGTTAGACATGTTATAATATGTACTTTCACCTTCCTCTTTCAATTTGTTAGTGTTTACATTCGACTCAGAAGTATTTCTTTCTCTACAAATAATTAATTTAATTAAATTTGTAGCGTGAGCCACTGATGACCGCCGTAGCAATCAACATGTTAACTCATTGACTGCCACTGTGGTTACGTAATTAAAATTGCAAATTCAATTAAATAAATTATTTAAAGAGAAATTAGAGGGAAGAAATTTTACTGTAACAATGATATAACACACTAAAAAATAAAATTGGGAGATTTAGTGCCTTTGTTCATAACAATAGTGTGTCTGATCAAATGTCGGTTACTACTGTGAGTGAGTTCCTACTCAAGGTACTAAAAATATCAAATCTTAACAACTACAAAACTAATTAGACAAGTTATAAAAATTTTAGATATTATATCTGTAAAAATACATTTCTAAAGATACCTGAACAAATTGAAACATGTCGAATTAGTAAAAAAATGATCAATTCAAAAAATTGCAAGTAATTGCACATATACGTGTAACAGAACGAAATAATAGACGAGAGAATCAGAAAAATTCTTTCAAGATTATTCTTCGAATTGAAAGAAGAATGAAAAACGTCGAAAAGAATTCAGCGAGGATATGAAAGAATTCTATCAGTTCCTCGCCAGAAAACGTTCTGGTTACAAAGAAATTCTCACCTCGACACACAAAGCCAGCTATACAGCGCGTGCAATCGAGAAAGTTTCCAAGAAGAAGGAGGTCGACGTCGACAACGTCAACGGGACAACCGGGGATCGGTCTTCAATCTGGAAATTCCTTCGACGGAGGGAAATACCAGAACACGATTAAATCGCAAGGGGACAAGAATCGAAGGAAAGCTTTTCGAGAAATCGACGGACGCGTCGCGTCGAATCGCGTCTTTCGCGCGATACGAGTCGATAAATTTTCATCTCCATTTCACCGTGAAGTCAACACGTTTTATACGCGTTGCGAATAAATAAAATACCTATGAATGTTTATATACCGCTAACAAAGTTATATCGCGTGGTCCGCGGAACGAACGTTGCTGTTCGTGGATTTCTTGATTTTTAACAAAGAAGAATTATTCAAATCGGAGTCGAACACTTTCATCACAGAAATTAGTTATTATTTCGGAAGGTTCGGAAGATTAAACTAAAGTTACTTGAAAACCTTTGAAAATTTCATTTCATATGGAAAACTCAAATCTGAGAATTTGACTTCATATCGAAAGCTTAAACTTGAAAATTCGATGTTATGTCTTATATTTAAACCAGAAAATTTCATTTCATATGGAAAACTTGAATCTGAGAATTTGACTTCATATCGAAAGCTTAAACTTGAAAATTCGATGTTATGTCTTATATTTAAACCAGAAAACTTCATTTCATATGGAAACCTTAAATCTGACAATTTGACTTCATATCGAAAACTTAAACTTGAAAATTCGATGTTATGTCTTATATTTAAACAAGAAAACTTCATTTCGTATGGAAACCTTAAACCTGAGAATTTGACTTCATATGGAAAACTTAAACTTGAAAGTTCAATATTATATCTTATATTAAAACCAGAAAATTAGATTTTATGAGGTATTTAAATGAGAAAATTGAACTTGTGGGTAATGGAAACATTTGATTAGTTCTATTTAAACCGTTTAATATTCCGGAAAATGTACGCATTCATTTCCGGGCTCTTTAAAAGGATTAAAAATCCGCGTTTAAATGTGAAATTGAATTCTACGAAGCTGAAAACTCATAGAAACGCGTTTGCATTAATTCCCGAGTGAATTCGTGACCGGTGATTTCAAGTTCTTTGAACGGCAACGCATAAACTCCCCTAAGGACCGATCCCCAATCTTCCTCGAATGAATTTACGGTTCCGGTTAAGAATTGCGAATCCAGGGTTCCAAGTCGGCGAGCCGTTTCAACGTCTTGATAAAAATTTCACCGGCAAACGCTCCCACGGGGCTCCACCCTTGGAAACACCACGGGCCCTCATTACGAGAGAACGAAGATCCGCGTGTAAGGCTAGCCAAATCAAGGAGCTGGGAAACAAGATTTTAAAACTCGTGATAAGATTTCTCTTCTGAGAATTGCGCTCTTGAATGGGAAAACAATGACGGTTATTTACCATATATTTTTCTCTTCTAACATCTAAAACTTTTATAACTTGTTTAACTAGTCTTGTAATTGTAAATACTTGCTATTTTTAGTACCTCGAGCGTCACTGTAGAAACTGATGTTTGATCGAAAATTTTTAATCTTATTTTTTGAACAAATCTTGACAGGAGCAAGTGTCATAAAAATAAACGATGTGTTCTTAATATAAACCGTTGTAAAGAGAAAAATATATGTTAGATCAGCTACATAACATATTCACACTTTAAAATAAAATTAGAATTTTAATTTTATTTTACACAATTCTCGACAGGAGCACCCAGTCATAAAAATAAACTATGTGTTCTTAATATAAACCGTTGTGAAAAAAAAATATATGGTCAGGTTAGGTTAGGCACGTAATATATTCGCACTTTAAAATTTATACTCGTGTTATGAAAATGAACTATGTGTTCTTAATATAAACCGTTATAAAAAGAAAAACATATTGTTAGGTTTGGTTAGGTACATAATAGAATTTTAATTTTATTTTAAAACGTTGAAATATAATATGTCCAGGAATAAGGTTCGACTTCCGTCCTTTTACAGTTGTCAACGGTGGATGTTTCATAAAAAGCAATCCAAAACTGAATGATTAAAAAGCAGGAAGCAAAGTCGACTTCTTTAAAAATTCAGTACAGAGGAATTTAATGGGTTACATTGCATACATCGAACGAGAGAAGTGCATCAAAAGCTAAGCACAAAAAATACCTTAAAATCGTAGAAGTAGATTCGAAAAATTGTGCATCGAACGCGTGGAATGCAAACAGAGATCCATCGCGACAAAAATCGACCATGCATTTCTGGCCCGTCGAGTCCCTTTTTTTCGACCGTGTATCGATCGACTGGCAACGAAGGTCGATCGATCGAAATTGTTCACGCGCGATTGCCAAAAGCAAGGCAAACACGGCGGCGAGATTGAATTAAAATCGCGAATGGCCGTCGAATCAATGAGTCAACAAATCGACGCATACGGAACGCGATTACGGAATATAAATGCCTTCCGATCGCATAAATTCTTCCCGCGAATATTCATCGCTGTCACGCGGTGAAAAAAAAACAGAAAGCGTAAAAAAAGCGACAGAATAATCGTCGAGGACAGGCGGAAGAAAAAGCTGAACTAACCGGACGAATTACCGCGGTTTAATCGAAAGATATCGTTTATTTATGAAAATTATGCAAATCGACGGGACGACCACTTCGGTCGATTCGATTTATATCGTGAGACTGCAATCCGTGGGGATAATCGATCCATAACAGAGAAGTCAGGGCTTCCGGGGATTAAGCGTTAATATTTCTTTGGCCCAATGATTAAAGCAACGGAGACAAATTTATTCGTTAGCCAACCACGGCCGGTCAATGACATCGGTCGATTTGCTTCGGGAAATATTTACATTCTTAAACTGGTAAATATTCGATATCTGCGACTCTTTCGGGTCTGAACTGTTGCACATATCGTACAGGTCCTACATTGATTGATGTTTTACCGAACGTAGAAAAGGACAGAAGAGAAAAATAACACGGGCGCCGGTCGCAGATATCGTAAAGGTACTACATTTCGGGCGAAGGAGACCGAACGTAAACAAACAGCGACCTTCCAGAAGGACACTCCTAATACAAGAATAAAACTTTTTTATTTTTAATTTTTTTTTTATGAAACTTTTACCAATTGATTCTTCACATTTTTCTGGTTAAAATGAGACCAAACACGACATAATTCGGCACATATTTAGTACAGAGATTTAAATATTCGGTAATTTAGGTATTTGAAGATTTCAAGAGAATTTTGAGGAATGCACAGATTCCGATAAATACAAAATCTCGTCGGCTTTTAGTAACTATTTCACTTCTCAAACTCTTCGATTCAAAATTTCAAAACTCCCGAATTTCCCTCCCAAGAAGAATTCCCTGATGCTTGAAATTAAATTCCACTCCTCGTTTTCCTTCGAGAAAAGAAAGAAAAATCAATAGTTCGCGAAAAGATCAGAAAGACGTTATCGATGTCCGTGGGCAAAAGCCGGCAAAGATCAGCGAAAGATATCGTTACAGATCGACGGTTTCCCAAAGCGTTGTCTCAAAGGTAGTTCGATCGAGAACCGATCCCCTAACGTCGAAAATAAGCTGAAACAGTTTCGCGTAGGTAAAGGCCATAGAAGAGAAGAGGGTGTTTGATATCCCGTTGACCTCATTTAGGGAGGGATAATAGCCTCGAGGTTGTTACCGAGGATCGCCGAAGAGTCAGGCTGTCTGTCCCCGTGACTGTATGGTAACCGATCGTAAGGCTTGTTATCGGAACACACAGCTTGGGCTGCCACGGAAACGAGACTTAGCGGCAGAATATGTGTGGGCTCACGTTGTCGCTGTTGTTGCCCCGGGGGCGTACGAGGTGTCCTTTCTACCCTTACCTCTGCTACCTGTAGACGATACAGGTTATCCGGGCTATCTTCGAACTACGTGCAACCCGGTTATAATGCGAGGCGATGTAGATTAGTCGGCGGCTACCCCTCTCTTCCATCGGCCGATCACGTTGTCCCTTGGTCGTCTTCCTCTTCGAACTCCTCGCCATCGGGCTCTAACGACGAGCTTGAATCTGGCTGTGCACACAACGAGCTTTGATAGCTGGCATCTCGTACACGGTCACCCGTGTTCGCGTACACGAGCCAGGCTAACGAGTACCGATAGACTTCCTTGCGGATCCACCATGTTACGATTTGGAAAAGAAGGGACCATGACGGCAGAGATGAGGAGGTGACAGAAGAGGATTCTGAGAACTGTTACTTTCATGTGTGATAGAAATAGAAAACCTTGAGTGAGGTACAATGCTGTCATAGCAGACTTTGCGTCTACTTAAAAATGTGTACACCACAAGCACATTATCTTACAAACCACAAACTTGATAGACTTAACAGTAACTTTTGATATAAACACAAGATTAAGTTTCCCAGAAGAGAAGCTTTTTTGCACAGTTCCTATTTTCCCAAAACGGAAGGCAATCAATATCCAAATACTAAACAAACTGAATCAGAATTTTCCTATATTTCCAATGTCAAATTTTCCCATATTTCCATCGAATGTCAAATATCGGTGGAAATACTAACAGCAGAAGATTTAAAATTTTTTACGTTCATCCGGCAGCACCGTCATGGAGAGTTAATTGGATAAAATATCCCAGGAAGCTGGGACGCGTAACAGCACGAAGATAACGTTCGTCCGTCGTAATTCTGGTGTCTTTTAGTTCACCGGAACGGGACAACCGATTCTCTCGAGGCTAAGGGAATAACAAAGAGGAAACTAACGTAGCGAGTTTCACGCTCTGTTTCGAGATTTTTTTATCGGCGCCACGTTCTCCTGAAGACCTTCGTCTCCATTCTCCTCTGGGTTGATTACAATTTTATGCAACGAGTTGCGCGACGGGGAGAAATGTTTTCTTGTGCCGGTGGTAAATTCGTAGCGAATGATAGCGCTCGTTTAAAACACCGGTGCTTACGGAATTCATGAGGTTAATTTCATCGAGGAGATTCCGCGGTTGTAGTTGAAGTTAGTTCATACTTTTCTAAATTTCTTCAAATTTCTTCCTTCCATTTTTAATTTTTTGATTGGACCGATCCGGTCATTTGACCGGTTCACAAGTTTGTTAATATAAATTACAAAATTTGATGTTTTTCTTCGAATCTGTGTTGACTTATATTGAGATAAGAAATTGAAGTGTATACTCAATTGTATTTACTTATTTGTTTCTTTTGTTCTGCTGTATTTTTAATTTAAAATCATGTGTGCTTAACTACATGCTAGTAGGTACAGTGTTAATGCATCTTAACCGTGTATGAACTTTTTTCGTGTTTAAAATGAAAAAAGTCAAATGAAAAATAGTACAAATTTTTATAGTCAATCAATTTTTACATTGATTGTTTCACATATAAATCAACCTTATATTGATTGATTTACATATAAATCAATCTTTAAAGTCTAAAGTCTACAATAACTTTATTTTTCATTCTGTTATGAACATGCTTTGTCTCCCGTATTATTTTTGGCAAAAACTAAATTTTGTTTTTGATCATCGCTTGATTGAAACAGCAATGTAACTCTACAACTTACGCGCTTCATTGCTAGCGACATGACGTAGACTAATCACGCTGCAGTAAATACGTGTAACTAACAATGCATCAGTGATCTTTGAGAACAGAGAGAATTCTAAAAAATAATTTCTGCGCATAATTCACTCCTTTCACATTGTAATAACAGTAATACATTTTCTCTTAAATAAATATTACAAATGCGCGAATACACCAGTAAATTAATGCAGGTAATCACATAAAATTAAACGGAAAATGAAATTAATTAGTAACAATGCTAAATGTACATCGTATTGCAATGTGCGCATACAATTTGCGTTAATTTATTGTAATATTTATGCGTCCATAACATTTACTCGGAAAATATTATTTTTGCGGAGGTTTAAATATTGCCGCGTTACTGGCAACATGACGATGGGTCACGTGATCGTTACCTCGAAGGAATCTATACGACTTTCGTTCAAAACTTCAACTATTAAAAGTATTATGATCTATAACTAATTTAATCTGTGTAAATTGTTACGGAAAGATTAAACATTGTATTTTCTAAGGTTTTTATTTTCTCGAGTACGGTGTTTTTGTGTGTACTGCATTTTTAAAGTGTGGAGGAAGTGCTGACTTTGCCTCTCTGCTTTTTAATAATTTATCTGTACTGTTCTTAGCTTTGTGTTACAAGGATACTATCGTTTTGTGTTTTTATAATTATTTTGGCAGCATAGGTATGTTAAACGGCGAGGACATAGAAATTAGGCAGGGATTGCTTTGCTCTATCTAGCTATGTCTAGATTTTTAACTAGCACTCTACCACAACTGATTCACTGCCCACGATTACGAAAAAGACTAAATCTTAATTTGTTCTTTTTTAGAGTATAAAATTGTAACATGTTCCAATAAAAGCAAAATTCTAAATTTTTAGAAATACCTGTCCGTGTTATAAGAATGCTCTCACCGAAAAGAGAAATGTAGCCCGAAAGCGAATCAGACCGCGCACGAATCTGGCGAGCACGGAAAGGAAAAGAAACCCGATCGAAATCGATCGGATGCATTCGGACGCGTGTGCAGAATGTGGCACGCGTTAATCACAGTTAATCTTCGTTGAGCACAGAAGGCTAGAATGCCGTCAAACGTAAGCCAGAAGCCGCAGACTAGCAACACGGTAGTAACGGTCGGTGAATGGTCGGACGTCCATCTGCCATACAAGCCGCTGTCCATACAAAGACTCGAATACGACCGGAAATATCGAAAGAAGTTCATTGCGCGACAGACAGGCTTGGCGATTCACGATCGAACGGTGGAACGTGGTCTCGTTTTTCCGGCGTAATAACGGCGCCGCACCGTTTGCGATCTTAGCCTGATTAAACCGCGATCCAGATTAAAGTTACCTTTAAAATTAACGCGTGGAGCCTGGACTGTGTGCACACGGGAAATTGAGTTCCTTTCTTTCCGTGTGAGTTTCGCGAAAATTGGGTCAAGTAATTATGAATGGAAATTGATTATTTGATGTCTTTTCAGCGTCCCTGGACGGTGATGTAGGGTGGAAAACCGGACAGCGGATTCTAGGTTAAAAAGCAAGAAAATCTAGTTTGTAATTTTTCATGGATAGTCTCAACAAATATCAAGCATAGTTTTTTTACGTTAACTTTGATGAAATCAGCATAATCGTGGTTGTTCAATCGCGAACAGAACGATTTCAACTTTCGACCACCCTTTAACTCTTGCACTTCTTCCTGCGTTATAACATAGGAAATTTAAATTTTAATTTTAAATAATTTTTAATAATTGATAGTACTACAAGAGGACGAGACACAAAATGAATTATAAATTTTCATTGTCCGTGGAAACTCAATAATCATTCTTGGAGAGAATAAAATGTAAAGGTTCCGCGAGAAAATTACCGTGGCCCAATGAACAGGTTTATCGGAACAGAGAGCAGATGCAACGTTTCGAGGGAATAAAGAACGGCGTAACCACGAAGCGGGTTTTTTGCGGCATCCATTCCACGACCGGCTCCATTCTGGAATTATTGCTCGGCAAGGGGTTGAAACATTATGCAGCGAATGCACGTGCACATAAATGCAGGGAAAACGGACTGGTATCTTCTATCCGGCGGCGCATCGACCGCAGTAGTACGTGCCGACGTTGGCTCCGAAGGAACGAAGCTCGATTAAACTCGGCAGCGCTCTTAAGACGAAAACGCCGCTCTCGCTCGTGCAACTTAATTAAAGTGTCGATTAAATGGTCAATCACGGTTAACGAACCGACAAGTCTCGCGTCAGTCAGTCCTGGAACGCCTTTAAACTCTTGGCTACCGAGTTGCTCCGTTCGCATGTTTTTCGTACGAGTTTAATATTTTTGCCTAGTACGTTCATTATATTTTTAATTTTTAGTTTAATTGTTGGCTTAATAAATTAGAAAATTATGGAACGTTTAAGGGACTTTTAGGGTCATTTATTACTGGCCAAAAATAATTAAAAATTAGGTAAAGTAAATTTTTATGTTCATGCTGTGTGTGCTGTGTTCCAACGCACGTGTACATAACATGTAAATAATGTATGAGAAAAAATAAATTCATTCATGATCAAAAATTTGAAGTCAAATAGTTTACTTAAGCATTGTACAATTTTTAAAAACTCAATATACGAAATGTTCCATAAAAAAATTCTGTAAAAAACGATGTGTTCGCGTACAAAAAAATATATTCACGATGAAACGTTCAAAATCAAAGGTGTCCACAATAGATGGTAGAACGTACACGTAACTTAAAAAGCAATAGAGTTGAACGCAGTCAACCGTATAAGAGTTAAATGCATCTCGCAATGGTCGAATTTTGGTAAAAAAAAAAAAAAAACGAAACTAACCCGAAAAGTAAATACTTCAAAGCGACAACAGTCACTTTTAACCCCATTTCCATAACAATTAAAATGGAAGTGAACTGGCGTCAAGCGAAATGCACTGTATCTAAACGATCTATGGGTCGAAAATAAATCGTTGGACCGATTTCGGCCGGGCCAAACTTCATCACGGGGTGTGCTCGCCGTAATGACTGGGTAGGGGGTTGAAGCCAGGCACCGTTGCTGCCAGAGCTTCCCCTAACCACCCGCCTAAAGCCTGCGGTTAACCGAGACCAGGTGAGCGAACGTAGCCGCAAGATAGGAATCGATTTAACGAGAGCAACGCCGACCAATCGAGATCTCTCTCTGTCTCCGAGTCACCGCTTCTTCGACAATTCTTCGCGCCTTCGAAACATCACCGAACACCTGTTATTCCAACTTATACGTATAGGACACGCTTTAAGGGTTTTCTTGCGCAAATCTGAGGTGTGGATTGGGAAGTTGTGTTTGAGAAATTTTGACGAGAGTTGTTTTGAAACTTCATGGTGAAGATGTCTATTTATAAAGCTAAAATACGTGTCTATAGAAAATAGTTTTCTATGAATCAGAGGTGTCTACCTATGAGAGTAAATATTCTATACAGAACTCTTCAAGATACTCCTCTAGATACTCTTCTATTATATAATTAAAATACCTGTTTATAAAACTTAAGTAGGATGTTAGGTCTTGTAGGAAATTAAAATGTACATGTCTCAAAGCGTTTCTCTCCCAGGACCTCAATCCGAAAATTTGAAAACATAGAACTTTACAAAGTTGCAAATTACAAGAATTTTAATACGTGTTGCCAGGAGATATAAATCAGTATACATGACACAGTAAAATCGAAGGTACCATAAAGCTAAAATATCTACGTAATGAAAATTGAGTAGCCTTCCACAAAACTACGATACCTATCTACAAAAGTAAAATATATGTCCATGAAACGATATTAAAATTCCTACTTTCCTATCTACAAAAACAGTTATCTATGAAACTGATATACCTGTATGTGTGATCCTTAATGAAATGGATTTCAGTAAAGAGACCGACATTTCGAACGAGGAATACGTCGATACACTTGTGTGTACATAAAGATTATCGGGCAACGGTACAAAAAAAACGTATCGGTCTGCTATATCGCATGATAGGCGTAGTTGATTGTGTACCTCTGATCAAGTTATTCGATAGAACTGCAAGAGCAGTCAACACGTTAATCCTCGAACAGAACAGTGAACCAATCCAGTTTTAAAGCAGAAATCTCGTGGCACGATTGACGAATCGGTGGTCGAAATATTTTGCCGTGCATCGCAATTTTTCAATGCAACGGTTGTCCGTCGTGTCACGAGTGATCTGTGAGTTTTACCATGCAAAACATCGCCGAAAACAGAAGGGAAGGATTGTAATTCGGCTAGGGTCGTTGTAACCGAGCGTGACACGCATCCCGGGAACGTAACACACATCGATCGTTGTTTGAAGCGAAGAATCGGAAAATTGCAATCGTACGAAATCTGAACGGCTTCATATATTTGGAAGAGTTATGTTTCGCATATGTGGTAATCTGCTCTTGCTATGAAACCTTAGAGTTAACGGATAATACATGTGTATGCATATGGGTACGTGCGTTACAGCATCAGCAGTGGATCACAAATTTATCCAGAGGACACCTCTAATAGTGTGGTAACTGTTTAGAGTACTTGAACTCAAACAAACTTTCACGTAGCTTGTTTTGTTTGTACAATTTTGCGTTACTAAAAAAATATTGTAGAAGAAAATATGTCGCAGCATCAGTAGCAGTGACGATTAAACAACGCGAATTAGGGTACTCAACAAGTGAATATAAGTGGATCTAAGAATTTGACTATCGACTAGAGTTTATCTTGCAAAGTGAATGACTGTTCAAGAGTGTCCGATTTCTTACGTTTCACAAAAGCTCGTGGGTATACAATTTTGTGACATTGGTAAGGGAACACAGTTTCTGATTTTCTATGGGTTTAGCTAAATTTCGAGCGGAGATGGAAATGCGAGTGACGCATGAAGTCGGTTTCCAAAGTGACCTAAGTAATAAATCGCAATACGACATGAATGGAAAACGAACAAAAGACTCCGCTAAGGTTAAGTGTTCACCAAATGTGAACCAAAAAATACTTGGAATGGAACTTGGATTCTATTGCTGCTATGGTTAAACAGTTGATTTGAAACTATAAATGCGAAGGAACGAAAACCTTAAACTATTGTATCATTAAAAACGGGTACCAAGAATATTGGTGATACAAGAAGAAGAAAAAAACTTGCTATTAAAGAATTGATTTGAAGCTACAAATGTGAACAAACTCATTAAATGAAAGTAAAGAATTGGGACAAGAGCGTATCGTGAATTAGAGCGCGTTGATAAATACGAAGGAATCTGCGTACGCGTCATAGAATTCGCGAGAATCGATCGAGAGCAACGGACGAAACAAAAGTAAAAAGAATCGCGTAGATATACGTCGTCAAGTGGCGTTATATCGGCAACGAAATGGCCGGGAAGTGAATTATTACCGGTCGTGGAAAAACCGGGTCGAACGAGGAACAAAGTAACACCGCCAACACAATGGATGCTGTACGAACGTGAGCATTTCTGCGTGTCCTGGCGATATCTTTTTATTTTTCGAAAGAATCACGCACTATCAACCGATGGCGGAATTTTTCAATCGAGAAAATCGTTACCGTTAGTTCTCTCTTTCTCTCAGAACGAATCGTTTCGAATTCCCGTTTCGGTCTCGCTCTCGGAACGTTCGAAGGATCGATGAGAACACGCCAACTCGACGTTTCTTGAGCAGCCGAGGACACCTTGAGCAACGGGTTGTCTAACAAATTGCTGATTTCTCCGCGGCAATATGAAATTTTCCGCTCGGATAAGAACGAGCGGGGGCGAACGCTTTAACGTAGAACTCGCTCGGGATTGAACGGCTGAAACGAGGGGGCGAGATAAAGAAGCTCGCTGTTTTTTAATATTTCATTTATAAGCAAAGTTCCTTGGACGATCGATATGTTTTTAATATTCTTCGATACGATGGAACGTTCGAAAGTTTGCTGGGAACGGAGACTCGCTCCATGTGCCACGTTGTGATTTTATTAATTCGGAAAATGAGACATCCCTGGCCTATACTCATTAATAGAGTACGTCAAATCTACGAGATCGAAATTGAATTCGCTGAGAAAATTAAAAACTAAGATACGGTGCGATTAATAATTACAATTTTGATTTTAATTGTAGAAATTTGAGAATCTAGGGATTTTTTAAATTTGGGTTGATTTGTGGCTTGTAAGGGAAGGTGAGAGATGCGTGGATATAAGAATTCGAAGATTTAGGGATTTTTGGACCTGGGATTTTGAGGATTTAGAAATTTAGTAATTTAAGGATTTGGGGATTTAAGAATTCGGTGATCTAGGGATTTGGGGAGTTGAGATTTGTGGATTTAGGGATTTCGAAATCGAGGGATTTGGCAATTAGAGATTTGGGGATTTAAGGATCTGGGGATTTAGGGATTTGGAGGTTTCGGGATCTGGGGATTTCGGAATCTGGGGATTTAGGGATCTGTAGATTTAGGGATTTGGGGATTTAGGGATCTGGAGGTTTAGGCATTTGGGAATTTAGAGATCTTGGGATTTAGGGATCTGGGGATTTTGGGATTTTGGGATTTAGGGATCTGCGGATTTACGAATCTAAGGATTTAGGGATCTGGATCTAGGAATTTTTGAACTAGAGATCCTGGGATCTAGAGATCTAGGAATCTAGGAATTTAGGGATCTAGGAATTTTGGAATCAGGAATTTTGGAACTAGGGACCTTGGGATCTAAGGATTTTGGAATCTAGGAATTTGAGAATTTAGGAATGTTTGAACTAGGGATCCTAGAATCTAGGGATTTAGGGATTTAAAGATATAGGAATTTCGAGATCCATGAGTTTGCAAATGTAGAGATTCGTGATCTAAGAATTCAAAGATTTAGAAATTCGTGGATCTAACATTAGGGAAACTGCAATTTGGAAATCTAGATATTTAGGTATCTGTAGCTTCGGAAATCCAAATATTAAAGGGTGTATGTATTAGAGAATCTGAAAATTCCGATATTTAAGCACTCGGAGATCTAGAAATTTTTGAATCCACATATTCAAACGTCAAGAAACCCCATAAAGATATGTAAAAATTCAGGATTTTCTAGAGATGCTTCTAATTCAGAATTTAACACATACGCCCCGTTACGATTAAAAATATTACCAAAGTTTACAAGTTTTCAAAATTTTAAAATTTCAAAATTCCAGAATTTCATATTTTTATATTTTCAAGCTACCAAATTTAACCTTCCTTGAGAGACCTAAAGAAGAGTCTAGGTTCCCAATAACTTCCAGTAAATAAATTTGACAAATTGCCTGTCTAACCCCTTGAAAGAACACCCTAGCCCATAACGGGCTGCATCCCTTCAGCCTTATTTAACTTTCCAAGAGCGTACGTTGTATCGGTTTCTAGCAGGGGTCCGCGATTAGATTAGGAGCGTCGTTTGAACGGCGTCGTCTCGTCGATGGAAAACGACCAGTCTGAAAGTTGGACGAGTTAATTCGTTCGCATTCGACGACGCGATAACACGTCACCAGCAGAGGTTAATAGTCCTCCATGGGACTCCTCCCTTATTGTTCCAACTCCATTTATCCGGCAGTCACCCGTTCACCCTCTGGCCGAGGTGGCTCGTTCCTGCGTCTTTCTCATAATTAAACGGCCACCAAATCGGCTTACATGCTTGCACCCTGAAAATAACCTTCCGACTCCGCTACAATTCACCCATTTCGTCCCCTTGCTTCGTATTTAACCCGCGTTGCTCACTGTTTACTCCTTCGACCTTTACTCGCCGCAATCCGATATTTTCTCAAGGTTTCACGTTCCTCGACTTCGTTCGTTTCGATGCGGTAATATTTTATTCTTCGAATTAACGAGTGTCCCGGTTTATTTTATACGGAAGTTCTCAAGGATATTCAGCCATGCTTCTTTCTCGCAAGTCAGGGAAACAAAACGAATAAGGGTCTGTTTCCTTGTTGCTGGATTTGGAGATAGACGCTCGTGTTTCTTGGATTCCTGGCTGCTTGGGATTAATTGAGACACTCTTCCTGCACCCTTGCGAGCCAGATACCGGTAAGCACTTAAATTAGTTTGTTCTACCAATCTCCTCCACCGTCGAAGCGGCCAATTTTCTTTTCGGGCGCCTTGGATTTATCTTAACGAAACGAACAAATCTTTCTACTTCCGATGCTGCGAGAATAATGTAGGACAAATTGAATATTATGGGATCAAAACTTGTTCTTTTATTTAAGCTTCCGAAAGGTGTTGAAACTAAAATTTCCTACTTAAGCACTTTGATGAATTTGAAGTTTATTTCTCTATCATTAACCCATTGCACTACGAGTTATTTATCAGAAAAAACCAGAGCGCCAGAATTAATTAATCACAGATATAATGTCATGGACAAAGAAAGCTGAACTTAAACTCCAAATTACAGTATTAAAAATTCGAGTAAAATTTGTTAAATTATTAATAAATTTAGCATATAGCGACATCTTTTAGTATTAGAAATGATGTACGATGTTAGTAACAGAATAATTGAATATTGGACTTCCGTCTTGTCGTTATGAAAATGTAAGCGTTCGTGATATGTTTGATAAGAAGAAAAAGTAATCCTTGTTTAAATGGTTAATCTTTAAATTAAAATGTTTGTTGTTTGTGTTCGTTATTAAATATTTTGTTCGTGTTTGAAAGTGTATTATTAGTTTTGTTATTTTCCATAATTCTGATTTTTTAACAAAATTAATCATAGCTAAAGTGCGTCATGAATGCGCCACAAGTGAGTCACGAATTAATCACGAGTGCATCACAAGTGCGTCATAAATACGTCTGAGTGCATTTGAGTGCGTCATAAATGTTTTTGAGCGCGTCACGATTGTGTCTGAGAGTGTCACGTATGCGTCATGAATACTTCTGAGTGCGTCATAACTACTTTTGAGTACGTCACGAGTGCGTCATGAACACTTCTGAGTGCGTCATACCTACTTTTGAGTGCGTCGCGAGTGCGTCCTGAATGCGTCACGAATGCGTCATACGTGCATCACAAGTTAGTTGGGAGTGTGTCACGAGTGCGTCACAAGTCAGACTCACCAAAACAATAAAAGAAATCAATCTCCTAACCTACAAGTTTACTAACAGTTGTATCAGTCAAGGCTGCCTAATTATTGCAGGAATAAATAAAGGACATTGAACTGTTAAGTATATTCTTTGCGTTTAGCAATCTTCAGTTGCACAAATTACAATTGGTATTAAAAACTTGATCTTCATGGAAATTTAGTAATTAACGAAAATGTAATAAAGAAATTGCTAAAAGTATAATAAAAATCGTAAATACAGTAATTGTCGAAAGTACAATAAATATCGCAAATATAGAAACATACGAAAGTATAATAAACGTTGTAAATATTGTAATTGACAAAAGTATAATGAACAGAGTAACTACAGCAAACAACCCACAAGAAGACCCGTCGAAATCGTGCACAGTAAGAATCAACGAAGTTAACCGATTTATCAATCAAGATCGAAAGTACCGCAATCGGTTGTTATCGAAGCAACGAGCAAAGGAAAGTTCCACGAGAACCGATTTCTTCTTGTTGCGTTTCCCCGAACGATTTCTCGTTCAAGTTTGTGGATTCTTCCGGCGGATAAAACGTGTATACAGGGATAACGAAGTTGTTTGTCGAGTACTTTGCGTGTCGTTGAGTTTTACCGGTCTGGCTTCTACCGAACGTATGAACTGCCGTCCATTATCGAACACTTAATCGGATAAGTTCGATCGGTTTGTTGAATACTGTTCTCGTTGTAATAAGCTTACCAGGAACAGTTTCTAAACTTGCGGCCTTCATCGTGTTTCAAGCATCGGCTATTCGATTACACACAGAGTGTGTACACATCTCGAGCTTCATTTACAAAGCATACTGTTGGTCAAAGGAAACACTATTCGCGATCTTTGCGTAGTTTCACCCTTTTTTTTTAGAGGAAAGCATGAAATTTGATTGCGTGGCAAACTTTCGAATTTGTGGAGTGTATCAAATGCGGGTGGGTAGCTTTTAGAGAGATTTTAGTTAGGTTAGGTAGTTTTGGACTACCACTATGTTACTATCGGCCATATTTGAAATTTTTTAGGTTAGGAAGTTGAGAGTGGATTCTCACTTGAGTGTGGGAGAATTTCGATATTTCGAATTTGGGACGTGGGAATTTAAATATTTGAGAAGGGGGAGTGAGAATTAGGCTACGTGAGAATTTGAATAATTGAAAAATTTGGGAACGTAGGAATTTGGGTCTTTAAGAAATTGGGATGCGTGAGAATTTGAATAATTGAAAAATTTGGTGGCGTAGGAATTTCGATATTTGAGAAATTGGGGTGCGTGAGAATTTGAGAGCGTGGAATTTGGCTCTTTGAGAAATTAGGGTGCGTGAGAGTTTGACTATGGGAGAATTTGAATATTATTCGAATTAGAGAATATAGAAGTTTAAATATTTAAAAATTATACCCAATGATAAATTTAAAACAGTACAAGTAGCAGCTCGATGCTCCAAATAACCGCACGTTAGATAATTTCATGCGCCTTGCAACCACGCCAAATTACCACGCGTTGCACCGTCATATAGCTCCATTAAGCTTTTCCACTTTCTAAATTAGCTGTCCGTTAAAATTGTTAAATATGGTGTGAACAATCCTATCCGAGTATAAAGTTCTTAATACGTCGCGTTACATTCCTTGAATGGTTTCGCGCGAGCTTGGTCACATAATTCATCAAAGTTTTGTAGGTCCGCTCGTCACGCAAACATTCTGACGTTTCTGTTAGGGCGAGAATGGCTATACAATGGAAACTTGAAGTTTGCGAGAAACTCCCAAGAAGTTGGTCTTCGGCTAAACTCAAACTTCGAGAATGGTCCTCGGATGGGACTCTTTTGTACTTTGCGTTAGCAACGCGCTGATCTCTCAGCCGTCTCGCGAGCTGCGAAATTTTGGTGATGAAAGAAGCATCGTGTAGATAAATTGTATCACTGTCCTCAAGAACTGTAGTTTCGTTTGTTGTGGACAACAATAATTATTTATTGTCCTTGTTTAATTATATAGTATACTGAGATAAATTGTAATACTGAATTTAATATATCTTATATTAATTTTATTAGTTGGCTGTTTAGAATCATATGTTATATTATTTGATTAATTACGTCATATGTTAATTATTATTTGATAGTTTAGTTATATCATATATAATTAATTAACTGATCAATTATGTCATAATAATCATATTAATAAACTGTTTAATAATACCATGTAATAATTGTATGAGTTGACTGTTTAACTATGTTGATTGTTCAGATACATCACATATTAATTGTACTAGTCAACTGTTCAATTATATCAAACAATCACATCAATTAACTATTTAATAATAACATATAATGATTGTATTAGTTGACTATTTAATTATATTATATAGTCATCATATTAGTTGATTGTTCAAATACATCACGTATTAATTATGTTAGACAAACGTTCAATTAAATCATACAATAATTATACAATTAGTCCATTATTTAATTATATAATACAACGCTCATATAAGGGACTCCTTAATTACATCACATATTAATGTCATCAGTCAACCGCTTAATTTCGAATGACCTCAAGTTATTAATCACCAGTAAAGAACCATAGTACCACACCTGACCACGATTATCTCAATATTGGCAGTATGTCAGACCGTTTAATGATATCGCACACAAGCAAATTATCCCTAACAGCTCAGGCAATCAAAGCCCAATATCAAAGGGAAGACAGTGTTATACGTATTCGATTTGGAGGTTCCCGGTCCGGAATGCCGTCCTTCCTGGTCCAATGACTCACAATCCAACGACGGACCGGATGGAGACGCGTGTACCGGAGGAAGCTGTAAGGGCAGAAGGGCAACTATCGACCGTTACGCTCATTGATAGCGTTTAATTAGTGGCGTCGGCAACGCAAGCCGACCATCGTCCACCAGCCGGCTCTGTTCGACCGACAAATTCCAACTAATTTTCACACTCGGCTTCCTTTAATTAAAATCCCGGCCAGAGATTTGCTCCCTTTACGGATATCAGCCGTCTCCTTTGACCCGATACTTCGTAACACCGCGCCTGCCCGTGTTATGGGATTACGATCGTGGGACGAGCTGTAACGAAGCTCGTTGCGTCATTTCGCGAAGGTAAATGACGCGAGGAATCGTTTCCGTGTTGTTTGCTGCAAGGAATGTGCTCGAAAAATCAACCGGAAATCCGTGCGAGCAATTTCAAATCCTATTTACCGTGCACTTTGTAAAGGGTGCAAATTGACCGTTTTTGATATTGAATGGAAAAAGTTCCTTCGATAACGTATATGGTTGAACGACAATCTTGATCGCTTCTCGACAATGAAACGATTTCTATGTTATGGCGATATAATGCGTCAAGGCGCACGATATAATTCTTGTCGTTATGTGTAAGGGTGTAATGGTCAGTACAACACGGACCGATGTAACGAGCTAACGAGTAGATTTACAATGTGTGATTCCACACGTGGCGATACAGCCAGCGAATGGCTAATCAACGGGTGAGACTCGTATGCGTAGTTATTCAACATGTAACACTTGATTATCTAACGCGTAGTTATGCAGCGCGGGGATATCTAACTTGAAATTATTCAACTTGTGAAGGTACTCGGAAATATTTAACATATACATATACATATACAACGTGTGATTACTTAATGCGTAACGGTACAACTCGAAAATATTCAATGCTTAGTTATTTAGTAGGTAGTTATCTAACCCGCGGTTATTCTACGCGTGTCACTCAGTGTGTAACGATAAAACTCAAAGATATTTAATATGTTATCCAGCGTGTAGGTACACAACTATCTAACGAGTGGTTATCTAATGTACAGTTTTCCACCGCGTTGTTACACAACGCTTAGTAATCCAGCGCGCAGTTATCTGGCGCGTGATTATGCAGCACGTGATTAGCCAACGCGTGATCACTCAACATGTAATAATACAACTTGAAATATTTAACGCGTTGTTATCCAGCGCATGGATACGTAACGAACAATTATCTAACGCGTGATTATCCAACGCGTAATTATTCAGTATGTAGTGATACACCTCGAAGATATTCAACGCGTTGTTACCCATCACGAGGATATCTAACGTGTGGTTGTCTAACGCACAGTTATCTACCGCGTTATTACATAGCGCGTGATTATCCAACGCTTAGTTATCTAACACATAACTCGAAACGGTCCGCGACAAGCAAACCACGTCAATCGACACTAAACGTATATCTCCTATGTCGATCAGTGTCCCCCTAAAGCATTCCAACAAATGGAGATTGCACCGAGCAGATAATCCTTGCGACTTCCGTTCGAAAGAGCAGCTAATAAAATTGAAGATTACCCGGGTTCCTTTGAGAGAAACTCCGACATTGCTGTACGAGTCCCAGAATAACGTTAGGTTTTAAGAAAACAATGAAACGAACCGTAGGAAGGAAGATCGAAGAGAAAACGGATAAAAATAAAGGAAGAAAGGAAGGAAATGGGCTGGTCTGATAAATAGATAAATAGGGTCCGGGAGACAGAGAATTGGAGGCCTTGGCTCTCGCCCAATCGTCGTGCATTAACGTTCCTGAAATCGAGGGGATCGTTTCTCACCGTTTGTCCCTTTTTCCTTCCATCCTTCCTTCCTTCCTTCCTTCCTTCCTTCCTTCCTTCCTTCCTTCCTTCCTTCCTTCCTTCCTTCCTTCCTTCCTTCCTTCCTTCCTTCCTTTCTTGGTCGAGTTGGCTCGGCAACGCAGAAAGACCTTCGAATTCGTCGAGATAATTCGACGGTTAATCGAGCGAAACGACCCCGTACTCGCGGAATCAAGTCCACGCTTCTTCTACTTCTAGTTCTTGTTCTTCTTTTAGCGTTCCCTGTGGTTGCACGGTCGTCTGGCTCGATTTCCCGTACCAGTTTAAATCCAGATAGCCGGCCCCGGGTTAATATCTATCCGAAGCCACGATAGACACGATCTTAATGGACGGTCGTGTGCGACTTTAATTCGTTCCTTCGTTATCGACGGCGGAATCGTGGCTGGACCCGGGAATATTGAAAATTAAATATTGAAACTGCTGTTGCACGCGGACCAGCCGATCTGCTGGCTCGAGAATTTTTATTTCGCCCGGGATTACTTTCGAGCTATGGGAAGATTGGAATTTCGTACTTAATGGACGAAATATTCCAGCCGGCTTTATAAATGGGGTTAAAATGTCAGAATGGTCGGCGCTGTATTTGTGGCTTTTCCGTTAATATCCCTTCAATTATATAACTACGTACCGCTATTAAATGTCAAATAATATAAAGAGGCAAGAACCGGAAACATAAAAAGGCTTCGCAAGAGTCAATTATGAAAATTTTTCTTGTTCCGAATCACAAATTATCGATTCTTGAGGTCAGATGCCGGTCAACATCCACGAAGAAAGAAGCCCCTTAACACCATTTAAAGTTCCAATCAGTTAACGATCAACGATCGAACAGAATCGTTCGAAAGCGGTCTCCAAAGATCGCTTTACCGGCTCGGTTTCAAAGAAGTTTCCCAAGGAAGAAGTACGCTTCATTATCGAGCAGCTCGTCGGTGCTTTTTCCCGGCGGTCTTACCTCGAGAAGTAGCAATCAATCAAACGGCGAGCGTATCTCGGCTAAGACCTTCGGTAAAAGAACAGGGCCGCGAAAAGCAACGATAATAGAGGGGTCGAAATTAGCGAAGAACGAGACGAGCTGCGATAAGCTCCAAGTAAACGGCCCGACAAACTTCGCTGTGAAAGTTGCCGAGCCTCCTTCCGGTTACGGAAGTTCTACACGAAGCCGGAAAGGGTACCAGGAGACTAGGAGAGGCTCCCTGCGAGGAAACAATAAGACAATAGCCCACTGGGGACAAGCTCACAATGAACAGGCCTCGAGATACAAGCCGCTCCTGACCGATGCTATGGTGCCTGAATGCTCCAACGCACCCTCGTCCCGTGCGACGGATGGATATAAATTTAAGACGCAGGATGTATTGTGTGCGAAAACAGGATCCACAGGGCATTAAAGAGACCTCATTATATTGATGTAACGATTATAATATAGACTCACAGTGATGTAACGAATATATTGGAAAATGATGTTTGATGTAAGTACACTCGGAGGTGACATGTGTAGAAACTTGATTTTGACAGTTTCAGTTTTCAGTTTTCATTTTCAATTTTTTCCCAGTTTCATTTTCTAGACTTCAGTGTTATTAAGCTTTAACAAATTCCTGGGTTTCGAATTATATTCTCAAGTTTCTCGGTGATTAAATCGCTATTACCATATCTTCGAGCATCTAACATCCAAATCTCTACATCCTGAAGTACATTACTAATTTCCCGCAACCCTAAGTTCCTATATTCAGAGGTCTCTACATCCCACAATATCTACATTTCTAAATACCCATCCTCAGAATTTCTGTATGTTCGATTTCCTACATACCCAAATTCCTGCATGCGTAAATACATTCCCTACATACACAGATCCCTACATACCCGAATCCTTACATCTCCAAGTCTTTAAAAGCTGAAATTCTTATACCTGCAAACTCTTATATTCCCAAGTTCCTAAAACATGAAATCTGTACATCTCCCAATTTTTACATCCATAAATCCCTACATCCCTAAATCCTTACAAGTTAAAATACCTATACCTCCAAATTCATATATGTTCAAGTCCTTATAACCCAAAATCCCTACATTTCTAAATTTCCACATCCCCAAATACCGAAACATCCAGATTCCTAAATTTTCCAATTCTCAAATACTCCAAATTTCCATATTTCCACATACATATCTCCCAAAATACCCACATCGTCAACTTTCCACGATCCAACACCCCCAAATTCTGCCCGCAACAAATACTCAAGTGCTAAAATCCCCACAAAAGTGTATCATTAAACTCTCCTAAACCGCTATAAAAAATCCAGATACACGTTCGTTCGAAAGCACCTTCCTAAGAATCTCACGAAACGAATTCTCCGTACACAGCAAAGACATTTTCAAAACTTATAATCCGGCAATTGCGAGGTATTAACGTCGGAAGAATGTTGCAAGGGCTGAATAAAACTGCGAAAACATCGTGAGGAAGTTTCGTAAATCAAACAGAGCGTGCAGCCAAGGGGGGAAAGAACCGGGGAAGAAGAGTTTGACGAAACAGAGCACGGTATCGAGTCGTCGAGGCGATATCCTTTCAGAAGTTTCACCGGGAGTTCCGTCGTGCTCCCGGAAATTCCGTTTTGCTCTCTTTCCCGCTCGTGTCCGCTCGTTCGAATGTCTTAAGGTTACGCTCGTCCGAGTTGCTTCGCGCGCTACAGACGATCCTCCTTGCGGAAGATTTAAATGGTCTGATTCGGTGTCGACCAGCCGTGTCTTCTCCCCGAGCCGGGGGTCCCGGTTCGACTCGCGATCGCCCGACTTCCAGCGGACGGTAATTGGAATGGACGCCTCTTTGTCGAGCGTGCTGACGCTTTGCACGCCTCGTCTTTTCAACAATTTTGCCAGTTTTACTCGCGAACTAATTGGGAACCGAGTCGGAGACGTTGCACGCTCGCTGTTTTTGGTTCGTTGCCTTCTTAGTGTCATCTGTTTGTTCCTTCCAGTTGATCTTTGCTCTCGCGCAGTTATGTAGGTCGGATAATGAAAACATCGTTGTTATTCTGGGTGTAGATCTTGCGATGGTTTAAGGCTGCTAGCTTGCTTCCTATAGTCATTACTCGCTCGTGTTGCTCATTTATTTTTAATGTGTAAGGGTCTGGTGAGTTGGTAATTTGGTGATTTCGAGATTTTAGAATATAGGTATCTTGAGACGTTAAAACTTTCGGGAGATGTTCATTTGAGAATAGAAAGATTCCGGAATCTAGGAATTTGGGGACCCAGGGATTTGAAATTCCAGAGACTAGACGACCTAGGGATTTGAGGACCTAGGGATTTGGAAATCTAAGAATTTGGGGGTCTAGAGATCTGGAGATCTAGGGACTTTAGGATCTAGGGACTTTAGGATCTAGGGACTTCGAGATCTAGGAATTATTGAGTCTAGGGATTTTTGAATCTAAGAATTTGGAAATCTAGGGATTTTGAAATCTAGGGATTTGGGGGTCTAGAGATCTGGAGATCTAGGGAGTTTAGGATCTAGGGACTTCGAGATCTAGGAATTTTTGAGTCTAGGTATTTTTGAATCTAAGAATTTGGAAATCTAGGGATTTGGGGATCCAGAGGTTTGAGAATCTAGGTATTAAGGGATCTAACAATTTGGGGGTTTAGTTATTTGGAAATTTAGGAATTGGGGGATCTAGTAATCTGGAAACCTCAAAATCTGGAGATCTGGAGATCTAGGGAGTTTAGGATCTAGGGACTTCGAGATCTAGGAATTTTTGAGTCTAGGTATTTTTGAATCTAAGAATTTGGAAATCTAGGGATTTGGGGATCCAGAGGTTTGAGAATCTAGGTATTAAGGGATCTAACAATTTGGGGGTTTAGTTATTTGGAAATTTAGGAATTGGGGGATCTAGTAATCTGGAAACCTCAAAATCTGGAGATCTGGAGATCTCGAGGTAAGGATTTAGAAATTTATAGATTCAAGAACTTACAGATTTAGAAATAGATGAATTTAGATATCTGGAAATTTGGAAATGTAAACATAGGAAAATATCAATTTTTTCAAATTTTCAAAAAATTCAAAATTTCCAAATTTCCAAATTTCCAAATCTTTTAATTCTCAAATTTTCTAAACTTCAAATTTCCTAATTTGCAAGCTTCAAAATTTCTAAATCCTTAAAGTTCCAAACTTGTAGCTTACTACATAGTTACACTTGAAAATTTCAAAACCAGCATAAATTCCCCTAGATATATTCCCCAGAATAGCATATACTCGCGAGTGTACACTAATGAGGAACGAAAGCACTTTTTACATAATAACGATTTTACTTCTGAATGTCAAAACTTTTTAGCTCTCAAATTTGTTAAATTTTGAAATCGTCAAATTGCCATAAATTAATATTCGTATCCCTAAATTTCCCACCGCCTATATATTTCTGTATTTCCCTATTTCCTTAATACTACCATTTATCACTAATATCTCATATTTCAGGAAACCCACAATGAATATTATTCTTTCCTTCTCTACATATCTCTGTACTTCCGCATACACCTAATTACCGCGAAAAATACTATTTTCCTCTTGATCATAATACAAAGTACGCGAAAACATCGCGGAAGCTCGAGCATCACTAAAATAAAATTATACTGACTCACTAACAAGATTTCGATGCAGTTTCCCTCTTGAATTAGGCAAAAAAGAATTCAGCCCGAGGAGGCCGCATTGTATCCACGGGCACAAAGGGGTCCAGGCAATTAACTGACCTGAAAGAGAAAACAAAACATGACGGTTATCAAAAAGAGAACGTTAATATCGCGAAGAAAGTTTAGGCCGTTAATTTTTGTTAGAGGCACGCAGAAAAGCGAAGACACGGTGAGCCACGAATAATTACCGAAACTTTTCGCGAATTTCCTCTACATCCCCGTCCACTCGGTGGGCAAAAATTGCCCGGTAAAATCCACCGTCGACATTCAACTTTTCCTATTCAACCGGCGAGGAACATCGGGCAACGATTTAATCTCGCTGGTTCTTCAAATAATCCTCGAAACACGGCACGTTCGCGCGTCACGCGAGAAAACAAGCTTTTATTATCAATTATCGTTCAAATGTGTTATTGTTGCCCGATCTGGCGGGATCTCGAGGGTAAAAATATGGCGCAGAGGATATCTGAGGAAGGTCTGGCGAGCATAAATCGTCGAAAGCGTGTAATAGGCACTCGGAGGAACGCGATATCGTGACTTACGTTTCGACCGCGAAACAACCCGCCAGATAATTAATTATCCCGCGGTCAGATAGATACGCCGTTGAAAAATCGCCCCGTGAACGATGCACGGCCCTTCACGATTTATGCTTCCCAGTTAATTATCTTGACTTCGCGAAAATCCGTCCCGTTTTCAATTACTACGTGAACGCCGCATAATGCTTACAAGCACACGATTGACGCTATGTTTGCAGAATTTATTAAGAAATTCTGACTTAACGGGAGGAATATTATTCATCGCGTAATTGGCCTTGTGCTTTTATAGCCTGGAACATAATTTATAAACGGTGGCTTCTTAGGCGCTCGAGTGTAATGTGCTATTTTATGAAGGTCCTGCATTTTTAAATTCTGGGTCTTTTAAAAATTCTGCAAGGTTTCCAAGTTTCAATGTTAGACTTTTAAAATTGGAAAATTGTAAAAATTCATGAGTCACGATACTTGTAGTCATAAAATTTTTAAGTGGCTGAGTGTTTTCAAATTTAAGAATTTTTAAGTTGGAAATTTCCAAGGTTTCGAGATTGCGAGGTTTCAGATTGACAGACATCCAAATATCAAAATTCCAAAAATAGAAAAGACCGAAATTCTAAATTCACAAATTCCCAAAATGATGAATTTATAAAGTCCACAAAGTCCTCCAATTTCAGATTTCCAAAATTCACAAAATACAAAAAATACAAAAACTTCCAAGAATTACAAAAATAGCAAAAATTGCAAAAATTGCAAGAATTGCAAGAATTGCAAGAATTGCAAAAATCGCAAAAATTCCAATAATTACAAAAATTATAATATGTCAAAAACTCCAAATTCTCAAAATGATAAATTTATAAAGTCCACAAAGTCCTCCAATTTCAGATTTCCACAATTAAAAAAATTCAAAAAATACAAAAACTTCCAAGAATTACAAAAATGACATAAATGACAAAAATTGTAAAAATTGCAAAAATTGCAAAAATCGCAAAAATTGCAAAAATTACAGAAAATGCAAGAATTGCAAATATCACAAAAATTGCAAAAATTACAAAAATTACAAAAATTACAAAAATTACAATATGTCCAAAAACTCCAAATTCTCAAAATGACAACTCCCAAAAATCAACATATCAAACCATTAAAATACCACGATATTCACTTCCCAAAGTGCAGCACTTGTCCCACATTAAACGCAGAATTTGATCACGAAAGAAGAATTTTACAAAAACTTCTCGAAACTGAGGACGCAGGCAAATCCAAAGAAGCGTTTCCTGATTCCATTCGAAAGAGAAGTCCAGCGGTATTTTGCCAGTTCAGTTACTTCTTATCGCTGGAAACTCCCTAGACAATCCGTGACATGGAATCCTTCGACAGAAGTCGTCGGAAGTTTCTGGCTCGTTCGTCGAAACTATCGAAAAACTCGTCTCTAGTTGCTCCGTGGAGTCCTTTGGTCAATTAGTCGGCTCTCGTCAGCTGATTCGTCGTCGTCATCAATTAGCGCGAAGAGAATCGGATTTCCACCTTCTTACGAATCTCTTTTATGACGAGATGCACCTTCCTTATGACATCGCTCAAATTTCGATCCTCGATGTGTCTACGAGGTCGTATCCACTAAATAAACGTGTCTAGACGCATTAATGATCCTCTAAAAAAAGAGATATTTCTTCTGCATTTGAAAACTGATTAGTACGGATATTCCTGGAATAAATTAAATTTTGATTGCTCCATCTATTATTCTCTTGAAAAATTCTATGCCAGAAACAGGTTGAACAGATTATCCTTTCTTTTTATATATTTATATTATATGCATAAGAAATAGTACTCCACAATTTAACAAATAATATTTCCAATACAATTTAATGATCCAAGAAGTTTATATGTGGAATAAAAAAGTTGTTAAATCTGAAGGAACGTACTTCAATTATTGGACAATTGTATTTTATAATAATAATTTTAATAGTACAAAATTATTCATTAAATTGTAGATAAAAACCCTTATACTTCATCTATTTTATTATGTTCATCAGTTTTAATTGGAACAAATTTTTTTATTCAAAACTTGAGTTCATCTAACAATCGAACAAGCGATTATTTCGATCTCGTTGATTATCTTTTTTCTTTTCAAAAATCAGATGCCTGACTGTACATCAGAAGTCTCGAAACGAGTCAATTTTGTCTCAGCTTGACACCTCTTTTTATCGCCAAATTGTCTCACGCGATAGAAACATTTCCGAACCTTAAAGCGCAATGAATCAAGATGATTATCGATTCTTCGAAACGTGGTTCCGCGAATCCGAGAAGCCTCGCTCGTTAATCGTTTGAAGGCTAATTAATTCGCACGTTCGTGTCAAACCTGAATTTATTTGTGACGGCGTAAAAATAAAAGAGTCACCGAACGCTTGTTACCGTCGAACCATGAAAGTCGCATTTAACTGGATCGAGAACAAGGATCTAGCTCCGTTCCTATTGGCTGTGTTCTGTCTGCGTAGCTCGTGCCGTAGGATTAAAAGCCGTCATAAAGTCTAACGTACCGTAAAATGAATAACAAACTTTAGGTAGCTCTTCTTTCGATGAAACTCAAAGAGTTAAAGAACTTTTTCTGCTCTGTCGTTGCTCGGTACGAAACAACAGGGTTGATAGTTCATTTATGTATTTATATGATCAGAGACCTAGTACAAGCCTGACAATTCAGCCATTTTAGTATTATAATCATCTGATACAAGTTTGATATAGAATTCTACTTTACACGACCACCTGATACAAGCTTAATACGGTGTTAAGCTATTTTAATTACTGTGTAGTTGACTGTATATTTAATATTGTGGTTGATTTTTGGAAATGTACCAAATGTTGATTGGATATGATAGTTCTCTACCTTTCTGTATATTATCTCTTGAAGAGCTTTTTCAGTTCTTTCTTTTTCTAAAACCAGAACAAAGTAGCAAAGAAGTATTCTCAAGTTTGCGTTGCATTTGGATATACAAGCAATCTGGAAATTACCTAACGTATATATGGATGTCCCAGAGACGAGGGGATCGGCCATCTTGAACACTTCGTAATATTCCTAAAATTCGAACATTAGTAATATTCGTGACAAATAAATAATAACACACAATTCACATTGCCTCACTGTGTCCTGTCACTGTCTTGCTGTCCTTTGCTATCCTTTGCTGTCCTTTACTGTCCTCTGCTGTCCTTTGATCTAACTCATACGTATAATCACTCATCCAACTGATTTCTACCGTCAAAAGTTCATCTGAATCAAAGGATTCTTTTACTGCCTACTTTTGATCCCCTCCACCCCGCAGTTACTAACCAACTCGGATAGCTGATAATGTATACAATCGCATTGTTACGGCATGACACATCGCCGTCAATGTCTCATCCTTTGTCGTGAACGTGTGTTTCCAAAGCGATAGACCAGAGGTCACACTGCTATTATCATCGATACGTCAAAACCGCCATCATCATTGATACATCAAAACCACCATCATTGACACATCGAAACCACCATCATAAATGTGTCAAAACTATGTAAGCGTCATTCTTTGTCTCTATATTGCATAAAATGTATGGAATGTATGAAAGGAATGGACAAAAACTTGTAGGAGTTGTTGTGAATCTGGCTACCAAGCTCATCAAGGTGGGGGATAGATATAGCACCTCACTGGAACGGGTATATGCAACTGCTACCTATCCACCTCCAGGAACGCCAAGAGAGAAGACCTGATCCGATCAGCAAAGACTTCAAAACTTGACTCAATTTCTGTCTAAGAAATTTTTATTTAGACATCCTTTATTATTCCTTCATAGATGTTGAGGTTATGACGAAGATAGGATTATTTAATAAAGAAATAAACAGTTTAGAATACTGAACTTTAATATTAAAGAAAGGAAAAATGTGTAAAACAGACTAAACCAGGTATGTCCTGCCTATACCGACTCGCTTGTCGAACTGACTGAAAAAGTCAAGGTGTCCCAAAAGGTCAGCAGTAAACCACAACTGCATAGTTAACCCTGGGTTTTTCCCGACATAATTTACAACCCTAGTAAGGGCCCGAACCTTACCATATTTGGGCATGACTTTTCGCTTACTTCAACAATAGATGTAGACAAACCCTCAACAGAATTGAGAGAGTGGTAACTCTTTATAGGTGACGGAATGCTCGTTGAGTACTAGTGAGAAAGTCTCGATCTTATGCGCCATCTAGCGACGAGGAGTGAAACCTCCATATATAACATAAATTAGAGAATGACAAAGGATTGTCTGCAGTACCTGATCCTTGTAAAATAAACTTGAATCTGTGAATAACCTCATCTCCTTCGATTTGGCAGTATAATTTATCAATGTAGAGATACAAAAGTACCCAACGAAGAAAGCGCAAAGAAAAACCGTAAATTCTCGCGCGAACGAGCCCAAAAATCGCGAAAGCATCCGATGCTCGCGCATTCACAGAACCGGCTAACGAGAAGCGTCGCGCGGAATTTTTTATAGAGCGGTAACAGAATACTGTAAATCTATCAGCGCGTTCAATTTGTCAATCCCGTGGATCTCTCGGTTCTCTCGAATTACCCGTTGCAGCGTGGCGCGCGATATGCTCGCTTAACCGTGCCGGGACGCAGTTGCACGCGAATTTTTCGTAGCGATTTAACCCCGTGCGCACGTCGAACCGTGAATTCACCCCTTCGGAACCGTCTATGTATACACACGACCCGCCCTGACCCGTTCCTCGCTACTTTCCCGGCATTGCTCGGTTTTTCGCCAACGTTTTGAAAAGCCTTTTACGAGTGGAACCATTCGGGGAGAGTGACCGCAACCGCAGCTTTCGAGCATTCGAAAACGCTCCGCCCACGATTCGCCTCATCGAACCGATATAAACGCGGGATCTTTCAAAAGTTCCACGTCCGAATACCGCCGAGACGGGGAGCTCTTTATTCCGCGTTTATTCGACGATCGAAAGGGAAATTCGCACTTTCGGAACAACGGCTGATCGGAATCTTTAACTACCCCTTAACCCCGCGTTTTTTCCAGCTTTGGCTTTTTTCTGCTTTGACTGGATTTTGGGGATTTAGGAATTTTTAAAATTCTGGAAGTTTTTACGGTTTGGTTAGGTTTTTTACGGTTTAATTTTGGGACTCTGCATTCTTACGATTTACGAAGTTTGAGACTTTAAGTCTTTTAGGGTTTACGAAATTTATACTTTTATAGTTTAAGTGTCTTCATATTTTTGAGAACTTGATCTTTACAGACTCAGAATTTTTTAACTTTGCATCTTTTACAAATTAAAAATTGTTGAATTTTTGTTACTCCAGGATTTTTATAGTTTAAGAATTTAGGAAGCTTTGGAACTCTTTGAACTCTAAATAGTTTAACAATTTTATATTTTTAAGTATCTTGGAATTTTTTGGATTTGACATCTTCTACAGTATAGCAATTTTAAAATTTTACAACCTGAAAATTTTGTATATTTAATATTAAAATTTGATATTTGGTACTTTTATAATTTCGGAACCTTAAAGATTTCCTTCACAGACTATATTTTTGTTATCCAATTTCACATGATAATAAATCAAGAAAAACCATTTTGGGAAGTGGCTCTGTTTGTAGAGCAGTTGGTTGCTTATTCTAACGCATCGAATACTATCTCTATAGCATTTCTATCCATATAGCATTACTATCTCCATAGCATTATCTCTCTAGCAAATACCAGTGAACATGGTCACACAACATACAGTCATACAATCCAATCTTCAATATCTCACCAGTCATAAAAAGCACCAGTTATCCACTTCCCCATGTTTATTATACCAGAATGTTATATTAAACATTATATTTCACCATTTTGTATCCGGCAGTTTCAGCAACGATGAAAAGCAAGCTTTCCGTTGTTGGGATATTTTAATAACGATACTCGCGGATCGCGTATCCACACAGGTCGAAATTGCAGTTCCAGCATCGTCGGGTCTGATCCCCTTTGTAGGATGAATCTTCGCGGTTTCTGAAAACTAACCCCGTCGGATTCCAGACCACGGTCCGCTCGTTGCGCCACGGTTATGCGTTTATTACGACCCTCGTACGCTTTTACCTCCGGTTTTTCCGGGATAACCTCGAGATATTATCTGGCAATCGAAGATCTCGCAATATCTTTCGGTTGTTTGGCTCGGCAAAGCCGAGGGACTCGATAGACGAATTACACCGGCATCTTGCGGGAAGCAGATGGAGGGGATGATTGGGGTAATGGGGAAAGGGGATGGATATAAATTTGAACGCAGATTCTTATCAGATCTTGGGGTTGGTTACACTTTTAGCTCCGGTTAGGGAAGATGTAAGAGGTGCTTGCCGATAACGTCTCTGTTCGAAAGTTGTGGCTAACCTTTTACTCCCCAGATACAAATAAATGTCGCGCATAAATTGTTATAACTTCCCCGATAATTAAAAGACGGAATACCATAATAAGTACATATATGAATATATACACATTGTCATACGTATTTATATTTACAGAGACAGACAAAGAGAAGTAAGGCAATGTGAACTTCGCTTGAAGGTAAAGAACCATCCAGCCAGAAAATTTCTGTTTTAGAACAAAAAAAAATAATTGCGACGAATTATGTAGCGAAAGAGCAGAGAGAAGCTGGCTAGAGAAAACATAGCAAAAGAAGGTACAAGAAATAATTAGAAGGGGCGAGGGGGGCGAAAAGAAAACGGAGGCCAGGGAATGGTACACTGCACGAGCAGCTAAACTGCCGGCGGGTCCGACCACCTTCTTCCTCCTATCTCTTAACTTTTGTACCCTCGAAAGTTAATTACTCGGGGCTACTGATAAGGATCACGGTCTCCTCGTGGCCGTATCTGGCCGCCACCGGCACCGCCACCGCGGAAATGGAAGTGTCGAAGGCAGAGAATGCTTAGCTAGAGCGGGAAGATGTTTCGGCCTCTTAAACTTCTCTTCTAGTTAGAGGCGAGCGAACGCCGGTACGAGGATGACGAGCTTCCGAAAGGAGACGAACAAAGGATGAAGAAAGCGGCAGAAGAAAGGAGACGAAACGGAAGGAGACGAGGCTTCCGGGATTTCTTCGCGAAGACGAGAACGACCGAGGACGTACGAGAGGCAAAAAAGAAGAGCTAACCTTCTTACACCCATTACCGGGGGTTAGGAAGTATAATGTCGTTAATTCGACGTTTTCGCGAGCTTCCGCCCGTAAGAAGCTCTCGCTCTCTGTCCCCCTAAGCTGTCCCTTCAGGGACCAAACAAAGTTCCTGCGAGATCCAATTGACCCGACAGGCCGTATCCTGTCACTTCGATGCTTCTCGCGCTTTACTCGACATTGCAATCTTTTTATTTTTTAACAGCTGCTACAGTGGTTCTTAAAATGGGGTCTATTGAATATGGGAATTTAAAAATGCTTTGCAATTCATCTTTAATGCATCATATTTTGTGTTATGAAAAGACAGAGCTTTTATGAACGATAGATGGACAAATGCCTAATATCAAGCACCGTATTATATGACCACACGACCTCGAAGTGTTCAATTTTGCAATAAAACATGATTACGCAAGCACGCGCATTCATTCACCTTTACTGCTCCAATTACGGTTTTCTCTGACAGGTTAACCGTAGCAGGAGAACGGGGATTGTATTAAATGATGGGACACGAGTTTCGCGGCCGCCATTTTCCCGTAGGCCGAGTTCGCGTGACGCCTGCAATTATCGAGAGACCTGTTCATACCAGAACAAGAAGGACGGCGAGAGAGAGGGAGAGAGATAGTTGCAAGGGATTGAAACGGAGCTTAGAGCGGCCGGCAACGAACTGGAACGACCAAGTTGGAGGATCATGGTTCAGAAATTTCGACTCGCCGTCTGAAACGGATGCAATAATTACGCGGCGTGGCGCCAGGGCCAAGAGCCTTGGGCGAGACGCTTAAATCTCCAATTATACGCGGCTGACGGTGGATCACCTTCCGGTAGCTCGAGCCCGCGTTCCAGCCAGCAAATTTCGATGACGGGGACAGAGGAAGGCGATGACACCCTTTGCTGATTCGATTATTCCACGGGAATAAGTGGTGCTTATTGGTACAGCCGGCAAATTACACGCTTCCATCGGAGGATAGTGGGCTAGAAAATTTGCCCTTCACACTCCAATACCGGCGTGCTCAGTTGGAACCTCTCGCTTATTATATCAAATAAATCGATCGACTGATATCTGTTAACATTTTTTCACTTTCACCAAGTTTGATACCACTGCATTTTAAAAGACCACTTCAAAATTTATATACTTCCAATTCAAATTTCTACATTTCCAAATTATTATAGTCAAATATACAACAATTTTCAAAGACAAGAAGTTGGGATGTAGACATGTGGAGGTATAGGGATGTAGGAATATAAGGATGTAGGTAAAGATATACGTATGTAAGCATGTAGAGATATATGTATGAATGCAGAGATATGGGAATGTAGAGGTATAAGAATGTGATCATATAGGAATATACGAATGTTGGAATATAGATATGCGTGATCACAGGGATGTAGGAACATAAGGATACAGGAATATAACATGTAGAAATATAGTGATATAGGGATATAATCATGTAGAAATACAGGGTGTCTCACAACTCGTGTAGGACCCGGAAATGTGGGATAGCTGACGCAATTCTAAGCAAGATTTCCCTTTGCAAAAATTGGATTTGAAGCGTCGTTTTTGAGTTATTAACGAAAAACACGGACCAATCAGAGCGCCGGGATTTGGCGCGCCGAGAAGCGAGAGCGAAAGCTTCGAGCCGGTCGCCGAGGCTCGAGCGCGATCAACTGAGTTTTCCTCGGAACTCTCTTAACGTCTACTAAGAAGTCTTTACATCGAAACTCAGTTTAATAACAAACAGAATAATTAAAATTAATGTTCATTTATTCATTCCTCATGAAGGAGGATCGAAATTAGTTATGTGTAATTGACATAAAGTACGCAAATGGAATTTATTGAATACTGCAATTCGTTATCGACAAGGAATGTGACATTAAATATTGAAATTTTGTTGTTTTATCTCCGACAGCAATATTCGCCAACGAATTTACGTATTTTAATACGAAATACTTATTCCGTTTGTAAAAAAAAGAGTTTCAATGTGAGATCTAACAAATGTAATAACGTCTCTACTATTTTATAGGAAATTTATTAAAATAAGACTCACCCATTCTTTGAAAATAATCCTGTTTGTTAATAATCCGACAGTGAAAGTGATGGGGTAATTGCCACTGGATCAACCTGCCGATGTTGACCTGTCGCAGACACTGGCACCGTATAACACAGCTGGTGGCACTCACAGGTCACTGCACTGTCTGCACTTCAAAACACTTTTGTTTTCACTTTCACTTTCTGAAAAATCTCAGGTAAAAAGAATTGTCCCTTTCGATGCCTCCGAGGGTGTCCGAAAGGGGCCGATTATTTTAACGTTATCCTGGACTGCTCCTATGATTAATAACAATCCTCCAAGATCCGTTTTGAAAATTGCAGGCGCTATGAAAAGTCCTCAGAATTTAAATTATGCGCTCGTATAAACTTATACGAGTGCATCTGGTTCTCTTGAAGAATTCGATGTATCGCGGAGCGATACGTACTGAAATAAAATACAGAAATGTATTAATAAATGAAGAAGGATACTTTAATATTATCGTTTGAATATTATTAACATTACTTACCCTAAACGGCGGGCGACGTCTCGTATGCTTAACGTTCCATCTTCATGAAACTGTTCGAGTACCTCGCGTTACTTTTGCATTCCATGTAAGTATACAAAATATTATAAAATTATGTGTTAGACATTTGCAGAGACATTTCGATGGTTACTGTCCGACGGCTCTCACGAAACTGCGCACAGGTCAAACATAGCTTTGTTTCCAAAAAACGCTCTGCCTTTCCCCGTCCCATAGCTAGATATTTTAACAAAAGTGTGCATATTGTTTGAACGACTTCCTCGAGTCTAATTGCCATTTTTGAACGTCACCAGGGTTTTTTTCTAAACAATCAATCCTACAACAGCCGATACCTGTACCTACAGCGAGACTCGAATTAACCTGGATTGCCCATTGTCCCGTTTGGCCCTGACCGTGCAATAAATTGTACGAAGGCAAACTAACGAAAAGTTAATTACCTTAGATGACCCTTTTTAACGGACATTTAACGTTCTGGTATAGCACGTACCAGCAGCCGTTTTACAAAACAAAGTTCGGAGCTGTAAAACAGTCCGTTTCTCGTACGGTCTGCTTTGTATTTTCGTGATATCTGGCCAGGTATTGACGAACGGTATGTGATCAGTGGACAGAAAACCGTGTGCTATACCAAGATGTTAAACGTTTGTTAAAAAGGATCACCTAGGGTAATTAGTTTTTCGTTAGTTTTCCTTCGCACAATTTATTGCACGGTCAAGAGCAAATGGGACAATGGACAATCTAGGTGAATTCGAGTCTCGCAGGTATCGGCAGTTGTAGGATTGATTGTTTAGAAAAAAACCCTGGCGACATTCAAAAAGGGCAATTAGACTCGGGGAAATCGTTCAAACAATATTCATACTTTTGTTAAAATATTTAGCCACGGGGTAGGGAAAGGCTGAGTGTTTTTTGGAAACAAAGCTATGTTTGACCCGTGAGCAGTTTCGTGGGAGCCGTCGAACAGTAACCATCGAAATGTCTCTGCAAATGTCTAACACATAATTTTATAATATTTTGTATATTTATGTGGAGTACAAAAGGAACGCGAGGTACTCGAACAGTTTCATGAAGATGGAACGTTAAGCATACGAGACGTCGCCCGCCGCTTAGGGTAAGTAATGTTAATAATATTCAAACGTTAATATTAAAGTATCCTTCTTCATTTATTAATACATTCCTGTATTTTATTTCAGTGCGTATCGCTCCGCGGTACATCGAATTCTTCAAGAGAACCAGATACACTCGTATAAGATTATACGGGCGCACAATTTAAATTCGGGGGACTTTTCACAGCGTCTGCAATTTTCAACATGGATTTTGGAGGATTACTATTAATCATAGGAGCAGCCCAGGATAACGTTAAAATAATCGGCCCTTTTCGGACACCCTCGGAGGCATCGAAAGGGACAATTCTTTTTACCTGAGATTTTTAAGAAAGTGAAAGTGAAAACAAAAGTATTTTGAAGTGCAGACAGTGCAGTGACCTGTGAGTGCCACCAGCTGTGTTATACGGTGCCAATGTCTGCGACAGGTCAACATCGGCAGGTTGACCCAGTGGCAATTACCCCATCACTTTCACTGTCGGATTATTAACAAACAGGATTATTTTCAAAGAATGGGTGAGTCTTATTTTAATAAATTTCCTATAAAATAGTAGAGACGTTATTACATTTGTTAGATCTCACATTGAAACTCTTTTTTTTACAAACAGAATAAGTATTTCTTATTAAAAAATGTAAATTCGTTGGCGAATATTGCTGTCGGAGATAAAACAACAACATTTCAATATTTAATGTCACATTCCTTGTCGATAACGAATTGCAGTATTCAATAAATTCCTTTTGCGTACTTTATGTCAATTACACATAACTAATTTCGATCCTCCTTCATGAAGAATGAATAAATGAACATTAATTTTAATTATTCTGTTCGTTATTTAACTGAGTTTCGATGTAAAGACTTTTTAGTAGACGTTAAGAGAGTTCCGAGGGAAACTCAGTTGATCGCGCTCGCGCTCCGGCGACCGGCTCGAAGCTTTCGCTCTCGCTTCTCGGCCCGCCTAATCCCGGCGCTCTGATTGGTCCGTGTTTTTCATTAATAACTCGAAAACGACGCTTCAAATCCAATTTTTGCAAAGGGAAATCTTGCTTAGAATTGCGTCAGCTACCCCCCATTTCCGGGTCCTACACGAGTTGTGAGACACCCTGTATATGTATGAATGCAGTGGTATGGGGATGTAAAAGTATAAGGATGTGATGGTATAGAAATATAGGAATATCAAAATATAAAGATTTACGAATTCAATGGTATGTAAAACTAAGAGATCTAAGAATTTAATGGTACTTGCTACTAAGAGCATACAAATCTAAAAGTACACAAATCTAGAAATACAGCTCCTTGACAATTAAAGTCTCCATACCCCAATAAAGTCGCACTTGAAATCCCTTAAAGAGGAAATCCCATAGCATCGGATCTACACCGAATTTTTCCATTTACCTCAATCAAACGAAGCCAACCGGTACGGGTCAGACGTGGCGGAAGACGCTGTAATCCTCCGTCGAATCTTTCGTCTCATTAACTCCATCGATCGCGCCTACTCGTTCGAGATATCGACGCGAATCGAGTGTGTTCATCGAAGATAGGCGGGTTGAAAAATTAGTCGAACGACTAGATGGACTTAAAATCGTACAGAGAGGATGGCACGCGATGCACCCCGACAATAACTCAACCCTCATCCTCTATCGTGTCCGTCCCGACATAATTCATCTCCATTTATAATACAACGCCGGCTATTCATTCAGTCGCACGTTATACGCGCGCATTAACGCGCTATTCGCGAGCTGAGCTACTCGAATCGCTGGAGCTAGATGGCCAACTCGCGAGGACTTGGTTTCGCGCGTTTAAGTTCTCGTTGCCCCGACTCTGGCCATAAATTCAGTTTACAGGGAGGGAGCGTGACGGCCACAAACAAAACGTTTCACGGACAGAAGCTGCGTAATGAAAGACCTTCTTCCTGGAGGAACTAAGCCCTGTAATTAGCGGTATCGAGAAAGGTACAATTTGTACCGATCGATACTTTTTAAGAGAAATGCAAAGAATTTTTGCATTAATGAACACCTGCCTGGTGTGTGTGGAAACAAGGTGGTCAAATTTTACGGGTTGCAGCTGGTAGGAAGTTTACTATACATTATTTAACTTCTTATGATTTTATCTGACGGTCTTACTTATTGTAATGTTAAGATAGAAGGGATATTTTGGATATGGTGATCATTGGTGGATAAGGTGGAATTAAAGTTAAGCACATGTATGAGATTCATCTTTCGATCACATTTCGATAGCAATCCATATGTGTGGATTCACATGTGTTACATATGGGAGAAGGATAATGGTGATACAATGTGAATAAAATTGGGTTCTCTGTTAAAAAGGAAGAAACTATTTTGATATAACATCTGATTCAAGAAAATTGATCTGAAATTTATGCCATAACTTGTAGGTCAATACTTTAAGTTGTACACCAGCTTCCAATTAACTGTTAAAATTGCTGAATAAAATCTTTGCATTTGCTGTGACTTTCAATTTCATTTACTATTCTATTTCATTTTGCCGATCTATTTTCTCCAATTATCTTGTCACCACGTCATCAAATGCATGCAACAGTATCTGAAATTCAAACGTTAAGTTCGGTAATTGAAGTTAATGGAATAATAAGTATCTGTGTAAATGAACAATAGAATAAGCAACGCTTCCAAACGGATTCCCTTACAGACCTGTTATGAAATATTCTCAGGAATTAGTAATAATTGCTTATCATTTGCCGACGACTTAAATTTGATCTCAAGAGATTTGTTCGCCGTCGTCACGATAATGGAGCGTGCCTGAATATTAGCGGCTGTCAAGTCGCGACATATTCCCGTAATAACTCAACCCAGTATATAAAGCACTCTAAGACCCCGGAGTTTCCGCAGAGATTTCCCAGCCAGTTTCGAGGACTTTGCCGCACTTAGATCGTCATATTTCTCTCCTTGCCAAAAAGACGTGAACAGAGTTCCTTTCAAAGGGAACTAATTACGATCGAGAATACCCAATTTATGTATCGTAAATGTTCTCAAAGACGTCTCATTCTCCAACTTCTTCTTTATCATTGTACTTTCGTATAACCAGAAGATAACTACGGGAGATGCACGAGTCGAATTGGCTTTGACGACCGTTTTGGACGCGCGACGTTCGATGGGCGGATTAACTTGACAAAATGGCGTACAAAATGTATGTTAGAGAGGCAAATGTATGTTACGCTTTATTGAGATAAAAAGTCATTGCATAAGCTAATTCAAGTGATACAAGTGATCCACAAAACTAGGGTTTATGTACTATTTACTGTAAACTATTTACTGTAAGTAAATAAGTAATTTTGATTACGAAAATTATAATAGGACTTAAAGTACAAATTAAAGCATATTAAAAATTCGAATAAAATCTGTCGAAGAGTCAGGAGTCTAACAAGGGATTAACATAAGTGAGATTATTTGGAACAAATTTTTATTTTACGTTATCTATCGAAAAATCGTATATAAGAATTGAAAAATCTACCGTGAACACGAAACCTTCGGTAATAGGAGATAAAAGCTCGAGAGGGCAGAAATAAAATTTACAGGAGTTGAAAGTTTCGATCCAGCATCCTTGCCATTCTCATTAAATTGTAACACGATAAAAATGTCCCGGTGATCTTAACGAAATTGCATGAGGAATTAAGGTTTCCACGAGGGAAAACGCGGGACAAGAATCGATAGTTGGTCGAGCGAGGGGGTGGTTCGAAAGAAACGTTTCCAACACGACGCACCCCTTTCTGTCCGTTTCATCAAGCCCCACACCCCCTGTTCGGCTATCGGGAATCTCGGCAGCGTTCTGACAGGCCGATTTTCATCCTCGTTTGCGATCGGTTTTAATGTCTCTGCGAACGTCCGCGAGCGTGTTTGGAGGGTGATGCGTGTCGAAGGCCCCGTCGCAATTACCTGTCGCGATCGCGGACAAAAAATATCGATGGAACAGGAAATCGACGGACGAGGAATTTTAGAAAGTTTGAAACGTATGTGCGATTCGAGCGTACTTGAAAATCAACTATCGACGAGTCTTCGTCGAGCACCGGCGTTTTTACGGTTGTCGATAAACTGATATCTCCGATTGTTCAACAAAAAAGAGATCCGCGATGGTCGCGTCAACGTTTTTAATATTATTTATTCTGCGTCCGGGAAACGTGGTTCTATTTAATTACTTCTTCCTGTATCGATGTTCAGAACATCGTAAATATTCCGGTTATGTTTCGTAACGCGTAAACGGAAATTCAACTTCAACCCGTAGAAATACTGGGAAGAACGTTGCGCAAACATTCGTTCAATCTAACTTTGCGTTGCTGTTTTTCGTCATCCCCTCCGGTATCGAGCGAGCAAGCGTTATTGCAAACTTTCAAGGTATATTGCTCTTATCAAGAGAACGTTATATTCGCAAATAGTCGGCGAGATAAGTCTCCAAAGAGGAGCAGCAAAAATAAATATTACTCTGAAACGGGGTTAGATAAAAGAAATATTTTCGCCCCAACTATCCTTGGTTAGTTTCGAGTGCTCGAAACCTTTTCCTTTCTTTTCCAAAATAAAAAGGAATCGTTCGGAAATTTAAGAGGCAAGTAAAACGGTTACGGACGACAGAAATAAAATCTATGCTGTAAAAGGACCATGTGTGTGTTCGTATGTTTCGAAATTTCTAGGTTTCGTTCTGAAATGGATAACTAAATCTTGAAATCATGGCTAGGATCTCATACATTCAGACCTTTAGGTTTCTAGATCTGTACTTCTTCAGATTCATAGTTCTCAAATCCTTGTATTTCCAGGACTTTACATTGTCTCTGTACATGCTAATATGTGTTCCTAGATCTTTAGATATCTACATCGTACATCCGTAGATTCCTACATCTAGATTTCTACATCCACAGATTCCTACTTCTCCATATTTCTACATCCTCAGATCTCTAGATCTCATGTACTTGCACACCTAGATTCCTATATCTTCAAATTGCTATATTTCTAAATTTTGATATCCTGAGGTCCCAATTTGTATACCACTAAATCTCTGAATCATCATATATACTTCAATTCTAAACCTTCAAATCCTCATAAACGTCGATCCTTAATATCCAAACCCCTATATGCTAAAATCTCCAAATTTCAAACGCTGAATGTCCAAATCCTAATGCGTCGTACTAAACCGTACCTGAAAACGATAGTAATTGCATCGTGTCCAAGATAAATCCAACGAATCGAAACTGTTCGCCAAAATTCCGTAGTTCCTTAGAATTCTCCCCAGAGATTGGATTTCAACGTGGCTCTTCCATAATTGAGCAGCATTTTCGGGTTTGCCGGACAACGGACCGGGGACCGGAATCGAGTTAACGCGGTGGAATTTCGTTTGCACGAATTAGACGATAACATTTTACTCGGTGGCGAGGTTCCCTGTTCCGCGTTGCACCAATTATTACGGGTACCCTTTACCCTCTCCCCTCCTTTAGTTGCTTGCTTGCTTAGCGTTTCGCATAATTTAAAGCGGTCGAAGTTTAAGCGAATTACGCGACTTCCTGTGGCGACGAGTTTTGTTTCCGGTTGTGCTGCGCGGATCTAACCGCGATTAAATTTCAAACCTCCACCTCCCTTTTTCTTCGCCCTCTAATAATGATGATACTCTTGCAAATTACCTCTTCTCTTAAATGTTTCATACTGTACGGTTATAGAGCTCTATTAACTATGGAGCGAGACGACTCTCTTACGTTAGCATACCTGATACTGCCATTTGCGTCGGTTTAAACCATTAATTCTAGTCATTCTCTTTTGTTAATTCATTTAAAAATCCGTGTAGAGGTCTATTCTAGAATTCATGTAGAGGTTCATTAAAAAATTCGTGTAATCGTTCATTTATACAGAGGGTTACATAACTAGTGTCACTCTCGAAAACGGATTATCATGTGACTTTTCTACAACCCATTTACGGGATTAACATAAGTTGTGAGACGCTCTGTATAAGATGAATGAACTTTACTAGTTATGAGACATCGAGTAGTAATGACGAGAATGTAGTTATGAAACACCCTGCATACTAATTTGTCTACCGACGACTATCGACTTTATTCTCGCTATCATTACATTAGAGATTACTGTACTACATTACTGTACTACAGATATTTCACACCCATTTTCATCTTGAAAAATTAGTCAGCACAGTAATTTTATCAAATTTCCTATTCTTAACACTAAACCTACCGGCATATAATGTGTACTTAATTTGAAATTAAAAATGAAACTAAGAAATAGATGAACAAACGACGAAACATAAATTAGTATACACATTTATTCTTTATCTTGATGCAACTCAATTTTGATTTCAAGGAATGCACTTTAAAAAAATGTGTACCTTATCATAAGAAACTTATGGAGCGGTCATTTGACCGGTTTGGTAGTTTTAGTGTTAAAAACTGATAATCACAGCAATTGACAACCAGTTTCAAACAATCAAGCCATTTTATTTGTTCATTCTTTCACTTGGACAAATATCAACACTTATCCAATTCTTGCATCTACTACCTTAATAATTTCACACAGCAAGTTTGCTGGCATTCGGATTCTACGTCAATTTATCATCTGATCAACGGGTTCGCTTATTTGCTAGCTCTCTTATCAACCGTCTCAGTAATTCTACGAATTCACTTATCATCTAAACGTCCAAATCATAGACTCATCCCCTTATTCGCGAGGCTGATGATCACAGCAATTGATACCCAGTTTCAATCAAACTTGTTTACTCATACCTTCATTTCACAAATAATAAAGTTCATGCAATTCTTATATCTGTTACTTTGTTCACAATAATTTCGCACAGTCATTTTACTGACATTCGAATTCTACGTCAATTTATCATCTGATCAATGGGTTCTCTTATCTGCTATCTCTCTTATCAAGCTTCTCTGCAATTCTACCAATTTCCTTATCTTCGGGAGGCTGATGACCACAGCAATTGGTACCCAGTTTCAATCAAACTTGTTTACTCATTCCTTCATTTCACAAATAATAAACCCCTCCCAATTTTTGAATTCGCTTGTCCACAATAATTTCGCACAGTGATTTCGCTGGCATTCGGTTGATCGTCCGGTCAATGGACTCGCTCATTTGCTAGCCGTCTCTGGACACTCGCAGATTCGGCGGTGCACGGTCGTTTCGAAATGGCTCGTTCGCGAACGCAGCTTGCGTTCCCCGGTAAACACAGACACCGTGCATTATTCCGCGTCGGTGTCGTATCTCCGCGTGCCGTTACTCGTATCCGTGGCCGGGCGAGCCTTCACGTCAAACGTTTGCTATTTGTACGGGGCCTAGGCCAATCTCTCTGTGTGTACCTGTGCAGGCGCGCGTGCAAACCGACCAGCCAGCCATGCACGAATATAGATCGTACGCGGCGAATAATGCCGCCACCGCACCGCTCGAAACGGTGAAACGCATTCGGGAACCTTTACCCGGGAATAAAGTTCGCGACACGTCGCGTACACCTGCTATCCTCCAAATCCTCGCTGCAAATTGCGGCTCGAATGTCGAGCCAGATCCTGTCGTTTCTACTTGTTCCGTGATTAATTTTGTGATTAACGCGATGACTGTGATTGATCGTTCGGTGTATCAACGGATTTTCAGAAAAGTTTCAAACTTTGAATCTGGGTTTGCGGGAATTGAAGGGATTCTGTGCTGCGAAGGTACAAGTATCACATGATCAAGTACACATACATACATTCGTATATATAATCTGCTAGAGTAACAACTGTCTTATAGAAGAATAGCTGTTTCCCCACATGATAAAGACATACATACATATATGAATGTACTTTGTTAGAATGGCAACTGTCTGATAAAAGTATATTTGTCTTATGATATGACGAGGAAACATGTATAGTTTGTTAGAGTAACAACTATCTCATAGAAGTATATTTGTTTGCTCACATGATGAAGACATACATACATATGTGAATGTACTTCGTTAGAATGGCAACTGTCTTATAGAAGTATATTTGTCTTATGATATGACGAGGAAACATGTATAGTTTGTTAGAGTAACAACTATCTTATAGAAGTATATTTGTTTGCTCACATGATGAAGACATACATACATATGTGAATGTACTTTGTTAGAATGGCAACTGTCTTATAGAAGTATATTTGTCTTATGATATGACGAGGAAACATGTATAGTTTGTTAGAGTAACAACTATCTTATAGAAGTATATTTGTTTGCTCACATGATGAAGACATACATACATATGTGTATACTTTGATATAGTTATTATCTTGCACAAAGTAATTAACGAAATATATAAATGTGATAACTTGATAATGATAACGCCTTTGCTTCAGTAATATTTTTAGTTGTTTTACTGCAGGATTTTTCGATATTACCTTCTGTGCAACGAACAACAAACGACCGCGATTAACCGCACGTAGCCCGCTTGCAAAATAGAGGGTGGAGAGAAATTTAATAAAATAGTGAGAAAATAATAGTAGCACAATAGCAATAAAAATAAGAATACTGTTAGCATTAATAATCATATATATAGTAATAATAAAAAATGTAATAAAATAGTTGTGAAATAGTAATAAAATAGTAATAAAAATAGTAATTAATACTATTAGTAATAATGAGCATATGTATAGTAATAATATAAAATAATTTTAAGAGAAAATACACCGACTTCGAAATGCACTAAAAAGTATAAAATAATTTCTATTTCCTAATGAAGTAATTTCTGTTTCATTCAATCATACAATTATGTAATATATATGAATGAAACCTATTCACTCGTTAGGTAGTCGAGTTATATGTATAGAAAAAAAACAGCTATACAAACTTTGCCTATATTCCACTATCTAAAGGTTGACATGTGCAAGAAAACCTTTTAATTTTGCGCCGCGTCCGAAAAGGTTGAAATGTATTTAATATACTACCTAACGAGTGAATAGGTTTCATTCATATATATTACATAATTTTATGATTGAATGAAATAGAAATTATCCACCCAGTTAGGAGTAATCGGCGAACATACATAGGAAAAAAAGTCGGTTAAAAACAGTAAAAAATAGTTCTAAAATAGTAATAAAATACAGTAATAAATATAGTGAACACAATCTCTCGAAAAAAAAATAATTTGAAGTATCTCTAATCTCCAAATTAATAATAATAAAACAGTAATAAAATAGTTCAAAAGTAGTAATAAAATAGTACTAAAATACAGTAATAAATATAGTAAATACAGTCCCTTGAAAAAAAATAATTTGAAGTATCTCGAATCTCCAAATTAATAATTGCAATTATGAAATCGGTGATTGTCACCCATCGCAAGAGATAAAATATTTCGCAAACAACGAAATGCAATATTTTCAAATTGATATCCGTTGCCCGATTGGCCATCGCTAATTCAGAGTCCAAATTTTAACAGGATGTCCTCGTATTTATCATCCGTTACAAGCCGATATCGTTCGAAATGGAATGAAACGCGGCACGGTTATCAACATAATCGACGCTTGAAAAATGAGCGCGAGAATTCCAAGGGAACGATGTCGGTCAACGATCGATCCTCGACGTGCGTATTTTGAAATACTGCAATTTCCGTGTTCGAGCGACACCAGCCCGTATTATCCGGTGGCCAAATTCGAAACGCAGGTATCGTCGAGCGAACGATTCGAGCCACGACGACGAAACGAGGCCATTCCTCAAAAATCGATATTCAATTACCGGCGGTGTTCGGTGCGGGTCGCGGTTGAACCCTCGTAACGGGTCATTCAGACCGGTTCGAAGTCGAGGAGTGTATCTGCCTCTCGCGAACAACCTGCTCGTTATTATTTCGCTACTATAAACTTCCAACCGCTTCAATATTCCCGTTGCCGATAGATTTTTCTACGATGCCATTCTTCGGCTTGGAAACTTTTCAAGGTTCTGTTCCTTACTCTTTAATGCAGATTCGCGGAATATTCGTTTACCGAAACACTCGATCGCTACCTAGAAAGCGGTTCCGCATTAACCATTTCGAAAATTTACGAATCAAACAATTCACTGAAACTAAAGTTGCTAGAAAAAATGAAACCATATAAATTGGATCCGTATAAATAAACCGTATGAAACGGGGAGAATGTCGTTTCGAAAAGGATTAACTGAACCATAAATTTTCAAACACTCACAAACCGTAAATACTCTTCCCGATAAAGAGAAACCTTAAAGTGACAGAAACAACGACTCGATGTATCCAATCTCTCGCGAAATGGGATCCGTTTGAAATTTTCCGTCGATCGGTGAAAATGGAGAAAGTATTTGAAAAGAGGGAGAGAAATTTTGTGTCTTTGTTCAAGACAGTTTAACGTGCGCACCCCCGTCTTCCGGTATTATTTCGCGCCGTCGGTTTACGAATCTCAGACAACCTCTCCTTCCCTACTCCGCTACCGATTATACTACGACCCTCTTCTTCCTTTTTTTTATTATCATTGTCGCGGAATTTTCACGGTTCCTGTCCCGTCTTTTGTCCCGCTTGAAATCGGACGACATTTGGCCGACGGTGATTCTCCGGTGGCTGCGATTCGCAAACTGAAATCTGAGAACGGGGAAACGATTTGGCAAAGTTTGTCGAGGCTTTTTCGTACCTTACGTATGTGTACATTCTTCCATTTTTTCTTGTAAGACTTGTCGAATTATTGTATGAATTTTTGTTATGGAACAAATTTTAAATAAAACATGTTTAGAGTGAAGATGAAGATAGACATAGATGTAGGTAGAGAATTGACAGTTATTGTAAAAATTTTACTAAGAAAAATCAATAAAGGAAAACTTACACTTATTAAAATGGAGAACGAGTAAAATGAAAATAAACAAAGTTGTGAACATAGATAAAGAATCACAGTTAAAAATTGACAGTGTAAAAATTTTAGTGGAAGAAGTCGATAAAGGAAAACTTACACTTACGAAAATGGAAGACAAGTAAAATGAAAATAAAGTTGTGGAGATAGATAAAGGATGCCATAGTAAGAATGATATTGGAAAAAATGGGTAAGTGAAAAGTTATTGAAATGGACAAGAAAATAAAGAAAGTTGTGGAAATTGGCAAATTGCAGCGAGATAACATCGACAAACTAATTTCCCTTTCGCCCCTTTTTCCACAGAACAATCGTCCGTTCTAATCTTTCTTTCGAAATCGCTAGCTTTTTTCCCGAGGCGAGGAACACTCGCGCTGATTGAACGAGCAACCCCTATCCAGGGGCGGAATTTGCGGGTAGCGCGAGCAATCAGCTTGATGATACACGCTCGAAGACGGCTTCTTTCGACGAATATCCGCCACGATGTCAGCCTTTTAGCTAATTCTACGAAGGATTACCGTTCGTTCTTTCTGCCCGACCCACGACGTGGCTCTATTTGCCAGGGTTGAATGTTTGTTTTTCATTACATGGTCACGTAGAGACCATGTGCGTGCCTCTGATTGCGCAGCCGTGGGCCATTCATTTTCTAATGTTCGTTTCATGCTCGCTAAACGGAAGGCAAACTCGAACTGCATTACAATGGGTTTCTTGGGAAAGACCTACGAAGAAGAACTTCGCTAAAGATAAATTGGACCGTCGATAGCTTTCCGGCAGACGGTTTGTACGAGTACGTTTGTTGGAAATGAACAGAAATCCCATACTAGTAGGCTTCCTTTACGGTAAGTGTAAGCTCGCCATTTCTCAACATCGATATGCAGATTTTTATTTCTGAACTTACATTTTTCCGAACACGTTTAGATCAATATTTATTCGCTTTCTCAACTATTTTTATATGCATACTCTTACATACAGTTAGTGCTGATTCTTTTGACTTAAATAATGTTAGTCTATAACATTTCTTTATTTCGAACGACACTTCTTGATTTTTTAAACTATAGTACAATATTATTCACACGACTTGTATGCACTCATTTGTGGTATACATATGTGAATGTATATGTTTATTATACATATACACATGCCACATGTATATTATATGTATGTGTATTATACATATACACATATGTCATACGTGTATTATATACATGTATGTTATACATATACACATATGTCATATTGTATTATATGTATGTGTATTATACATATACACATATATCATATTGTATCATATGTATATGTAATATATATGTACACATATATCATATGTGTATTACACATATAAATATATTATACAAATTAAAAGTTCAAAAATGTGAGAATTATAAAATGTTTATAAAGCAAGTTCACGAGTCCGCAAAATTGAGAAGAATTTTTAACCGACTTCGAAAAAGGAGGAGGTTACTCAATTCGATCAGTATATGTTTCTTTTTTTTTCAAGAACGGAATGAAATGACTATTTTGTCAGACAGAAAGATAAACACGTAAGTAATTGAATGTACGTCAATGAACAACCGAAGCAGTATTGGAACGGCTGAAAAGTCTATACCCGAGCAAATCAGTAAGTAGATATAACGAGTAGCACATACACCACGAAAGGGACGAGGGAGCGAGTGAATTTCAGTATAGAAAACAGGGTGCAGGGGAATAAATAAAAGGCAAGGACGAGAAAAGGATAAAGCGGACGGTGGTGCAAAAAGATGAGAGAGAAACGCGAGAAGATAGAAATAAACGAGGAAGGGGTACAAGGGTAGAGTGACAAATGGAGAAAACGGATGAAGATAAAGCAAAAAATAAAACGCGGAGGGTTTCAGGAACGTTTCGACTGTATGCATCGGAAAATAGTGCGAGGGAAAATTAACGGAGAAACGTTGCAACCGTGTTTCGCAGTGGGTTTCGAGCTGAACAGTTCTCTTGTCCTGTTCGACGTGGTTACAAATAGCCATTCGTCAAGTCTGCAGTTTCTTCGGTTAAAAAATTCTGTCCATTTCAAACTTTTTAAAATTCGTAAATATAACTCGTAAATTTCCAAATCTTCAAATTCTTAAGTTTGAAACTTTTCAAATTTTCGAATTCCCAAGTTTTAATTTTTCAAATCTTAGAATTCCCAAGTTTGAAACAGAACTTCAAATCTCCAAATTCTTAAGTATGAAACATTGCAGATTTTCAATTTTGCAGGTTTATAAATTTACAAAATACTTTCCTTGTGTTACAATTGTTAAACACCTGAATTCTGACACTTGGAATTTACAAACTATCAAATTCGCGCGTTTTCCTCCACATCCGCGCAGCAACGAGCACACGCAAACTCGAGTGGCATCCTCCATCAACCAGGCACGAGACCACGTTTCGATCGAATTGTACTCTCTTTTCGTTGTTCGCTTCCGACGGATGAATTCTTGTTTAGCAAACAGTCTGCGGAGAATGGATCACGAGAAGAGCATCGCACCTACTCCACCGAGCCTCTATTTGTACTTCCATCGTATCGAGGCTCGATTGCCGTTCGATCGATCCGGGGATAGAATTCCCTGCTAATTTCGCAGTCCCATTTCGTCCTCCCTTTCCTCTCTCCAATTAATTTCCATCGATTCCTTTCTATAATTTCTGACTTCTCTCTCGGGTTACGTAAAAGGGTCAAAACATCATTATCACATGATCATTTGTCGGTATGACGTCGGTAATGGTGGTACGTGGAGGTATTATTAAACGAATTAGCTTTCACTCGTAATACATGTTTCTATTATAGGCTATACTGGTGGCTATAATTTCTACTGTAGCATTTACTGGTGTCTATAATTTCTACAGAGTCTACTGATGTCTATAGTTTCTGTTATAGTATTTACTTGTGTTCGTAGTTTCCTGACTACCAAATTAGGACCACTTTAAATTTTCACCTTTTTTCACATATTTCGCAAAATTAAAAGGCCTATTAACATTTTGATGGTATAATTTATTAGCTACTAACATGATACACTTCTAGTGGACATAACATTATTAATTTATGTTAATATCTTGATTCCAGACATCTTCTATGGCATTCACCAAATTTTACCTCAATCCTCGCATGACCTTGCATCATGAGCTTGCAATAGTAACAAATCAATTACTATGTATATTGTTATCAACGTGATTAGTAATAATTTTGCATGACCTAAGACAATTTTCCATATGTAACATATGTTATAATCATTAAAGTGAAATGTCCATACGTGGGCTGCAGTGTCTACTGATGTCCAGGATGTTTCTATTGTAGTGTCGACTGATGTATATAGTGTATAGTAGCCTTTATAATTTCAATTACATTATCTACTGATATCTATAGTTTCTATTATACTTGTGTCTATAATTTTTGTTATAATGTCTACTGATGTTCATAGATCCTATCGTAGTATCTACTTGAGTACACATTTCCTATTATGGTGTCTGTTGATGTGCATAGTTTCTATTTCAGTGTCAACTAGCCTCCATAATTTGCATTGCTGTATGTATTGTTTATAGTTTTTATTATAATATCTACTTGTGTCCATAATTTTTATTATAATGTCTACTGATGTTCATAGATCCTATTGTAGTATTTACTTATGTACACATTTCCTATTATAGTGTCTGCTGATGTGTGTAGTTTATAATATAGTGTCAATTAGTCCCTATAATTTGTATTGCAGTATGTATTATTGTCTACAGTTTTTATTATAGTGTCTACTTGTGTCTATAATTTTTGTTATAATGTCTACTGATGTCCATAGATCCTATTGTAGTATTTACTTATGTACGCATTTCCTATTATAGTGTCTGCTGATGTGTGTAGTTTATAATATAGTGTCAATTAGCTTTTATAATTTGTATTGCAATATGTATTGTTGGCTACATTTCTTATTATAGTATTTACAATTATCCACAGTTTTTATTGTAGTGTCCAAGGGTGTCCATTCTGTAATAACGTCTAGTCCACAGCATCTATTACAGTCTCCACTCAACGAAGCTAACGGACCTCCCTTTATCCCATAATCTAGAGCCGCATTATCAATTTGTTTCGCGTTAACGCGACTTGCCGAGTCCTCATTTGCGATTCCCCTAAAAGCGCTACCGGCGAAGAGCAAACGCGAGGCAGGCAGGCGTCGTGACGTCGCTAAAAAGGACAGCGCGTCGCGGCGACGACGTGTGTCACATTGCCGCCACGCGCGCCAAAGTACACCGGGGCCGTTTCATTAGATATCATTATAATTGCACCACGGAGTAATTATTGTTGTCCGGTGCACGGTCGCCGAGTGGACGGTCTCGCGGGGCGCAAAATGAAAAAACGAGAAGAGGCTCGTAATAAAAATTAATGTGCCCGGCAGGGGTGGCTGGACCGGGGTCAGCCTGGTCCGGGAGGCGGAGGGGACACGGTCGAGTGGCTGGAATGCCATTTTCGCGGAACACTCTGGATCTAGTCGGGCCGGATAACGAGAAAAAAAGGACGCCGAGGGTTTTTTGGCAAGCATCCTGTAGCTCGCACGATGCACGCGGTACATGCCGAATCGTGCCGGTGGAAAAAAAAAGAAGACGAAGGGTCGGAGTATCTGTTGGTGGTGAAACAGTCCGGGGAAGTATTGTGTTCCAGAATTAATACCGGCTCGGAAAAATAACCGTTAGGGTTTTCTTCCACAGCCAGCGACACCCGGAAAACGAGAAATTTTCCAAGAATTCGATCAGCGAACGTCCGCGAACCGGCCATCTCGGTAATTCTTCATTTCTATCGAATGGAATTCTATTTTACGAGCCAACCGGAAATCGTGTCTTTGACGAACAGCACCAGACACGGTCAGTTCCTCCGTTTACGATCGTCGTAACGGATGCTATTAAAGTGCTCATTCCGTCGTGTTCGCCGGTGATCATTGCCCGAATAGCTGGACAACGGCATAATGGTATTGCAGGGCAAGGCAACATCGCATTAGCCCCGGCTTCAATTGATCTCGCGTGGCCAGGATTGTTGTGTCGAGGTAATTTAAGGATCAGCTTATCGTGCTTCGGCCGAGATAATTGCACGACGTACGAAGAAGCACGAACCATGCTATTTAGCGACTAGTTATCACGCTGGCGGGTCATTAAATATCAGTCGAGAACAATTATTTTCTTCTCTTCAACGGTCTTAGGATACTTTTTCACGGAACGCTTATGCGATCTCGATTTCACTCCACATGTGGATTCGTAAAATCGCGATGCAAGACCATATGTTTTATGATCGGTCCGTCGACGTCCATGCATTTATAATCAGTGTTTACTAACAATAAGTAAATAAAATTGTATAGTCTATTGAGACTATGTCTCTAAATACATAATGTCTATACTGTATAATTTAAATTACATGATTTATGTACACTTTGCAGCATAAAGATTTCAATCTCAATACAATTTATCGAAAATCAAATTCGATATAACTAATAAAATCAAATGTGAAAGCTACTAAAGTTCAATATGGTTGAATTGATCGAACTTTTGTACCTCGAGGTATTCATTTATGTCGGAAATATGACGGACGAAAATTGTTGTTAACAATTAACAATCGGTTGATTTAATGAGCGCGACTGAACACAACGCTGAATGATCGATTATTTAGAAAACTCTCTTTGAGATCTGCCATTTTCCTTTGATCTAATAAATAAATTAAAGTCTAGTTTTATATAAATTTATTTTGACTTGGTGACACTAACCCATTTACGTCTTCTAACAAATAAATAAATCAAGTAGTGTAAATTTAAATTTTCCACGGTTTAAATATGCCAGACCGCTACAAACTCTTTTCCACGACATACTATTAACACCAGCTTTACATTATCTTAGATTTCTTATTCTAACACCTTCCGTGCACCGATGGTACACAAACTTTCCGTCCATATACCACGGGTGGCACACCGGCATATTTATTTTCTGCTATAAAAACATATTTTACAAGACTGTGTTTGCTTTACAAGTTTAAAACTGTAGAGCACACAAAAGAGTACACATCAAGAGGGATTATAAAAAATGTATACAAGCAAATTACACGAATGAAAAGCGGAGTGTTGAGTACAGAAATTATAAAGCTGCTTTTGTTGAAATTAACGAATTAATCCGTAAATAATGTTATAATTTCGTGGACGTATAGCGTGAAAAGGGAACAATGTCACCCTTCCAAAAATGACCACTCTCCGATATAGGAAGTTTCTCGAAGGACCCTCTTGAAAGACAAGCCATCATCCGTGACTCTCCGGCCGAGGTAGCCATTGGAGGGACAAAGTACCCGACACCAGGAGAATTTGATCGATAGCCTCCACTTTCAGCTCGTTCCCAGCAGGCTGTTCCGGCCGCGCCCCTAAGACACAACTCGACAGGTGACAGCGTGCTGGAGGATATGCTTGAAGCGACGCTCGCGTCGTCGTTTGTCACGGGACGTCAGGACGCGTGACGCGTCGCGAGGCCAAATTCGCGGATTTCGTAATCCACGGAATTTCCGACGTTCCCTGTTTCCTTTCCCGTGATCTTTCCGCATTTTTCCTCCGTTCATCGGGAAGTCGATGATCTTTGACCGTTTCCGGGGCAAAGGCTGGGCCGCAGTCTCGAGCAGACTGCGGTCGCATGAATTATAGAGAAGCTGGCGGAAAAGTTTTCCAGGAGCCACTCGAGCCGCGAGCGGACTGCTTGTTTGAAGTTGCTGCACTGATAGATGGAAAGACGATGGAGAATAAGCGGCCGGTTTTCTCTACTCTTTTTTTCTGCTTAAAGGTATTTATATCAACTCCGGGAAATTTGTTTCGACGTCGGACTTCGCTACGAGTGAATCAGGAATTCTTTACCGGGGTGCAATTAGACTTTAAAACTAGCAATCTGTTCTAGATATAGAGAACACAATACACGGATGGAGTAGGTACTGAATACATACATGTTGATGTTCGAACAGAATACACAGACATTGATGTAGAATACATGGTGGGACAAAATAATGGAAAGATTGCTTATGAGGTGTATTCTAATTCAAGTACAGGCCCTGACCCTGTACAAAGATTATCTGTCAAGAATTATGAAAACTGCACTCGATGCAAAGATAATTTCGTGACAAGAGTGAACATTTTCAAGATAATACCCAGACTCATATAGTCGAGTCAAACTTTGACAAAGGAGATATAGTGCATAATCATTAAATTTTATTTTTATCAAACCACTTATAACTTCCTTCAGATAAAAGATAGGATGAAATATCTTCCTCCAGTATCTTTACAAGAACTTGAAGATCTACACAAGCATCTTAAATATTACAAATTTATTCCATTCTCACAATGATTTGGTCGTACGTTTCCATTATTTCACCAAACATAATTCGAAAGAGCGTACTTAGTTAATCTGCGATGACACGCTGTTTCCACCGTGCTCTAACATGAAACGCCACATTTCGCACAACGTATGATCCATAAAACGTCATCCCCGCTTTCCACGCCACCTTACGTCTGATTTTCGCATGCTCGAAGGGTCCTCAAGAATCGGCCGCTAAATCTGCCGATTACCAGCGACAACTTCACCCCCTGGGTGTCGTAGAGAATTCGCTGTCGCATTAAGAACGGCTAGTATAGCATTAAACGCCGACTCCCTCAACATTCTTTCGAAGGGAACGTCGATTAAGATCACAGATATCACAGTAGCGGAGCCGGTCATCGGAAAATCAGACTTCGAATCTTTGCCGAGAATGGCCGCGTTAGGTCCGTTATCTGTTAACACATGGTCAACCATAGGTCGAAAAACTATGGAACGTCCATTACGATTGGAACCGATCAAGCCAGAAAGCACTCTTCGGGAAACGGTGGGAAATCGGTCTTTGCTTGGCCATTGAACCGATTTGATTCTTCTTTTGATACTGTGGCGATCAACTTGTAGGGGGTGGTATATTGGATTTTTTCAGATGTTTGATCTACGACTGGTACTGTGTGGTGGGAGCATTTGAATCTTTAAATGTGGATAAAGATCATTTCTAGGTGAGAATTTTTACAGGAAGTTATTCATTCAATATACAAAACTTATGCATGAAGTTGTACACCTAACTTGAAGGAGTTGTACATGATATTGATATGCGATGTCATATGGAGAACTTATGCGTGAATTTATACACTCAATATAGAAAACTTATGTATGAACTTGTACACCTAGTATGAAGAAGTTGTACATGATGTTGATATGTGATATCATATGAAGAATTTATATACATGAACTTATACACTCAATATAGAGAACTTACATATGAACTTGTGCAGCTAATATGGAGAAGTTATACATCAAATTGATATGTGATAACATATGGAGAAGTTATACATGTAGTTATACACTCAATATAGAGAACTTACACATGAACTTGTACATCTAATATGGAAAAGTTAAACACTATATTGATATGTGATAACATGTGGAGAACTTATACATGAACTTATACACTCAATATAGAGAACTTACATATGAACTTATATTGCTAATATGAAGAAGTTGTACATCGTATTGATATATGATAACATATGGAGAACTTATGTATGAACTTGTATACCTAACATGAAGAAGTTATAAATGATATTGATATGTGATATCATATGGAGGACTTGTACATGAACTTATACATCTAACAGAGAATTTATATATATGAAGTTGTACACTAAATATGGGGAAGTTGTACATGATATTGATATGTGGAGTCATATAGAGAACTACACCTATTGAGAAAAACTTATACATGATATATGACATATGGAGAACTTATATATGAACCTATGCACCTAATATATATAATACAAATTTTTCATAAGAAGTGATATTCATTGTATTCTGCTACGTTCGTATTAGAAAACCGAAACCAGAAGTTACGTAATAATCCATTAATCGAAACATCGAATGAACGAGAGGTCGAAGGTGTCGAGTATCGACGGCGAGACGATGGAACGGGTGAAAAAGGATGGAAAAGAAGGTAACCGACCGGTATCTTGGACGGATATCGGCTGCCAGTGATTCAACGAGGAAAGAATAAAAGCAAAACGAATAGAATTGAAATAGCAGGGTTCGGATTGGGGGTAAGGGGTTGAGAGAGGGTGAGACGATGCCGAGGTGGCGATTGAGCCACGAGAAAAGGGGGTTTGAAACCACGATTAAAGGGACCACGATTTCGGGAAGACCTTCGAACGAGACTCACACTTCTCGCTGCCTTCTTACTTTCCATTAAGTGGCGGATCTCTCTCCCCGTTTTCCTCCGTCATCGATCCCTGCGAACGATTTGTCTCCGTAAAAGAGTTTATAAAGACCGATTGTCCGCGCTCGGTGAAACCCAGCTCGAAGTCGAATTAAAGCGTAGTTGTTCGTTTACTTTTTCCCCGAGTCGATATTTACCGAGTTGCCAACTCTCGGTGGTAGCCGATGTAGCATATTTCTGATTCGTTCAAATGAAATATTTTTCGACAAACAGTGTCTTGCTGGTTGTTGGATTAATGAAACTTGATGCGACGATAAAAGACGATATTTGGTCTCGTTTGAAGACGAAACCAGTCACACACAATTTCACTTCGCAAACTCAACGAGAGACATTATCAACACAACATTCTCTCGGATATTGCGTTTACAAGCTCGAAATAGCATAGGCCGTATTACTCGCACAAATTCGTCTCGTGACTAAATACGAAAGTTGTCGCAAGGAGGTAAGAAGTCAACTTCCTGCAAACGTTTAAGTCCACCCCTATTGCAACGCTGTGTAAACAGGTCTATCCCAGAATTTCTTCCCTCCGAAAAAACGATTCGACGTACAGAACTATAAATTCGGTACTTTGTCTGACAATAATGCAGGAAGTTACATATTTAATATAGCTACGGAAAATATATGAGGAGAATATTCACGATTCAGGAGTATGTAAAATATCACGGTATATGTAAACTGTAAGTCTTTTTTTCCTCGAATAGAATTCCACCCCTCAGAAATAAACTTCCCCATGGTAGTAGCTCCGAATCATATTCATTCGCGAAGGGAAGAAAAATTCCCGTTGAAATAAAAAGGGACGTCGTCGTGGCAGTGCTCTTCAACGAATGAAGATTCACCGCCAGTGCCAACGTAATCCTTTTCGCAACGTTTCCGAGCGGGAGAATAAGTAAATTTCGTCAGCCTCTCTCGGAAGGGCAACGAGCCGTCTCTTAGGCAAACGAGAATTTACAGCGGACTGCCGTTTATTTCTTCTTACATTCGCTACTTGCTAAGTACACAAAGCCAACTTTCGTCGCGACTTTGCGAAATTCCGCGACTCATCGATATTTCGAACGAAACTGCTCCTCGAAAAGAGACATTCTCCTAACACCTATTATTTTACTAACAATAAGTATCGCTCGCTAAAAATTATCGCTTCAGTTTTCGATCAAACCACATTACAATACATTCTATCTATCATTGTAAAAAGACCCAGATTACAAAAATTCTCTTGAATTTTTCACAGAACTTTAGATGATCGAAATCCCAAAATCGTAAATCACGACACGAAACCCTCGAAGTGAGTTCTAAAAGCGAGGAATCGAATGCAGAGCAAACTAAAGAAAAGGGACAAGCGTTTATCGACATTAAGGGCTCGTTCACCCTCGACGTTCAGTTTCGTTCACGGGAATTCGTAATCGCGGACCAGACAATCCTCCGGTTACCAGGTTCGAATTTATTGCCTGGACCACCTCCGAGATCGTCCATACGCCTTAAGCTTGGAGCCAAAAAGGGTGAGGCGGATGAAAGAGGGTGGCGACGGCGGCAGAAGAGGGTACGCTTTAGTTCGTTCGTTTGGTCGCTTCTCCAGGGAGCCACGCTCCATTACTCTTGGCGTCCGCGGTGGGATAAATATTATGAAGACAAAAGATTCCGGCTGTCCCGTAAAATATGGCGGGGATCCGTGGACCGCGGCGAGGAATAGCTGAGAGGAGCCAAGCGTGAGGAAGAGCCACGCGGCGTACAGGACCGTGATAAATTTGTGTCTCCGACGACAATCTCGCTTTTAATTATTTATCACCGAACTGTGGATCCAGACCTGTTCACAAATATTTGGGACTTTTGAATTAATTAAGTTCAGATCTCTACAATGAAGAATATCTAAACTGTTTTACAGTTCTTTAAGTTTGGGAATTTGGATACTTGACGTGTTTTATAATTCTTTAACTTTGGGAGGTTGATTGCTTAAAGTGTCTTAAAATTGTTTAACTTTGAGACTCTTGATATTAGAGTGAATTGATGTTAGAATTTTTGAGCTTAATGGGTTTGGATGATTAAAATATCTTAGTGTGCTTCAACTCTGTGTCTCTGAATATTAAAGTATTTTAGAATTTTTTAATTTTAGAAGTTTGGATACTTAAACTGTCTTAGAGTCTTCTAACTCTGTGTCTCATAAAATTAGAATGTTTTAAAATTCTTCAAATTTGAAAGTGTGTATATTTAAAGTGTTCCAAAGTGTTTTAACTCTGTGTCTCAGGATATTAAAGTGTTTTAGAATTCTTCAGTTTTAGAAGTTTGGGCACTCAGGGTCTCTTAGAGTGGTTTACATTTTAGTCTCTGGATATTAAAGTGTCTTAGGATTCTTCAGTTTTAGAAGTTTGGATACTTAAATTGTCTTAGAGTCTTCTAACTCTGTGTCTCATAAAATTAGAATGTTTTAAAATTCTTCAAATTTAAAAGTTTGGATATTTAAAGTGTCCTAAAGTGTTTCAACTCTGCGTCTCATAATATTAGAATGTCTTAAAATTCTTCAAATTTAAAAGTTTGGATATTTAAAGTGTCCTAAAGTGTTTTAACTCTGTGTCTGTATATTAAAATATCTTAGGATTTTTCAATTTTAGTAATTTGTATAATTAAAGTGTCTCATAATGTTTCAACTCTGAGGTTGAATACTGAAAATTGTTTAAGATACTTGAGACTTTGAGACACTTAACTTTTTGAACCTACATAACTTGAATATTTAAAACGTTTCAACATTTATTCTCAAAAAGTTTGTCCAAAAATTCAAGTTTAATTTGAGCCTTCAGAATTTTGTAAACTACCCTTCACTATTTTAGAACTGGTTTCACAGTCGTTTCAGTGTCCGTCTAATTATCGATCTCTTCTTCTCCAAGTCGAGCGAATGGAGTGAAAGAAACTCGCGAAGAAAGTAAAAAAGCTTCGATCGGAATAATAAGCTGTATTCGAATAATCGTTGCAGCGCGTTGAAGCCGGACCAGCGGATATTCTAGTGCGGGCAAGAATTTTTCTCGGTCCCGTTCGAGCACCATTGACCATCGCTAGACTTCACAGGATTCTATAGTTTCGCCTATTAAGGAAAGTTTTGCCGTGGACACGGGCGATTAAGCAATTATTATTCGATTTCGCGTTACGCTCGGTCGGACAGCGAAACTTCGGCCGGTGGAAAAGTCCGTTCGAAACGTAGACGTCCATTGTGTTAAGCCGGGCCGATTTTGCGCGAAATACTCGTTGAAATTTCGCTCGAAAACGCACGACTCCCATTTTCCTTGAACGAAAGAAAAAAAAAACTGGTTTTATCGTGGTTAGCCGCGAAGAAGCTGTCTCGCGAGCACGATGGGTGACTGATGACGGGTAATGGATGAAAAATGGAGATCGCGAACGAGAAGAGGCACGATTTGCATTCAAGGATCCTCCAGATGACGAGAAGCCAGTCCGGCCTCCCTTTTTTTTCCGCGTCGAGTATTCTATTGGACCTATATTTTGTTTACAGGTGTACTTTAGATGCCTCATCGATGTCTTAATGGTCGTTCCACAATTTTATTCCCCACTTGTTTAATTCTCTTTTGTCGGTTCACCGACATTTTCGAGCGCGTCTCGGCGAAAAATCCCAAGAATTTTCCGCTCCAGCAACCCCACCCACAGTCATAAAGCGATAATCCGTTGTATATAATCACGGGAAGTCGAAGAATTCGCAGTTTCCGAGGTGTGTACCTTTTCCGAGACACGCAGCCTGTTCATAAATGACTGTCCGTTTTTAGACAACGTTGTTTATCGCGCTTCGGAGGGGAAGGATTAACAAGCGTAATGCAGCCGACGACGCTTGTGTCATCGAGGAATTTGAGCAGGCATATTCTCCTTCGCTGATGAATTGCCGGTTTCAGGCATTTCTGCCTGGTATCTTTAATAACGCGTTGCGCGCGACACGCGATGTTTTGCCGTGAAATGACTAGGGGAATACGGTGTCTACGGAGACAACGAAAAGCGCAGGGGTTTGAACGATGGACTTCGGTTGATGGACTTTTTCCGCTTGCTTTGCTCCTTTTGTACCCTCCGCGTCCATCTGAGATCCTGTCGTGTCTAGAGAGGGCAACTTTTTGCCGGACCCGGTAATAACTTTCGATCCTCACGTACACGGGTCAAGTTAAACGTTTCGAGTCCTTCGACAGAGACGCCATTTCGAGATGGAGGACTTCCTTTGCTTCTTCGTTCGAATGCCTCACGCTAAACAAATTCTATCTTATACATCTTGTTTCACGAAAATATATTCTTGACTTTATTTCTATAAAATAAAAGTTTAACACGTGTGAGGTTCACACTGAAAAATATATGTAATGAAGAGATATTAAAACTTGCAGCACCAGTTTCAAAACGACCACACAATCTCAATAAAGACGAATATTTACTAATTTAATTACTTCAGTTTTCTACATCTAACGAAACGGTTAATTGCACAAAATGTCTAAGTGCAAAATTATTAATAACATAAAAATTTCGTAATATTCCAAAGAGGATAATGAAGAAGCTATAAATTCGAAAACAGTATTTCAATGGCGTGTATTTCGACTATCATTCGACACGCTTTTAGTGCAAGCCAGAGTGCGGGTCGGTGTAGTTTAATGAAAACACAAGGAGGAAAATTAAATTCCATCGAAGCACGTTGGTAGATGTTCAGTTCGCAGGAAATCAACAGATTGGACCGCGACGGATCCCGGTGAAATCGCATAATTTTGCTTTGAGGAGGTAATGTCAGAGGTTGGGAAGGACGCGCGGAATTTCGGGACACCAGAGACATCTTTCGACGCGAGGCAAGCCAAGCTGAGCTCTCATTAAGCCCCGTCCACGCGGAGGACGGCGGCGCGAGCCACGGGATTCGTAGACCACGTCACACGAGTTAACTCTGTTAATAGGCGAACCGATGACGCTCGAAATTCGAAGAGAATTCCCCGGTGCACGGCTACAAACCGTGCCTTTCCTAACTTATCTCGACACCGTGTCGCCCCGTTCTTTGTACACGCTGTTCTGTCGATTCCCACAGGGCCAAACGGCTGATAGAGGTTTGTACGTACTTCACCGGCTACGATTTACCTTCTACACGCTCGATACTCTGTGCAACCAAAATATATCTTTTCGATGCCGTTGTATAGCGGTGAATACAATTTCAAATTTCTATAGTTACGAATTTAAAAATTCGGAAAGATCCAATTTTTATATTTCTCAATTTCTGATTGTATTATAGCGGTTGAGAATTCACTTGGCGGGTAATAGCGGCCATATAGCCATTAAAACATGAAATTGACAGATTAACTCCTGTCACTATTTTGGCGAGTCTTGTGACGCACTAGTGACACACTCTTAACACACTCATGAAGTATTCATGACATGTTTGTGACTCTCTCTTGACACGCTCATGACACGTTCATGACGCACTCATGGCACGCTCATGACGCACTCTTGACATGTCCATTACGCACTCATGACACGATCATTAGAGTACTCGTGACGCACTCATGACGCATTCGTAACGCAGTCATGACGCACTTGCAATGAACTCGCAATGCACTCATGTCGTATCCATGACACACTCGTGACGCACTTCCAACAAACTCGTGACACAGTCATGATGCACTCGTAACGCACTTAGGTGTGATTACTACTTGTATTTTTTTAACATTGTAAGTTTGTTTTTTTGTCACCATAATTAATTAGTTCTGACAAACCTAGGAAATAAATCATACTGCAAGGAGTTCATCACACCTATTCTCAATCTGCGTTGTAGTTTCACAAACATTTTAACCGTGACGATCAACGAGTTAACCCTTCGCGCTCGATGGGCGCCACTGAGGCGCCATTCGATTTAATACAATAATTTGAAATAAGCATTATTTAATTAATTCTATAGTAGTGCTCATGTGATATATAAACACAGTGAAATAAACAATAGTAGAAATTATTAGTAGAGGAATAATAACCTCAAAAGAACTCATTTAACATTTTAATTAATATTTTAAAGTTGCTGTTTACGAACAGTAAAATTACCTTCGAATGCAAAGGGTTAAACGAATAAATTTTAGCAATAGTCGAATGAAACAAGTATTATGCACACATTCAACATTATTCACCTTTCAACGCAAACCGATGTTACCTATTGTGCAAAACGATTCACGAGTGCTTTTAGAAACATGAAACGAGGTCGACTTTGATCGAATGTAACGATGCGTCTCTGTTCTTACATTTCGGAAATTTGATTACGACTAATTGAGAAACGAGAACGGTATGTTAATGGATGTTCGAATAATTGGTGTTTACAACGCGGAGAACCATTCGATGATGCATCGCTTAGAGAGTTTCGCTTTATTACGGAAGGTTGGAGAAAGTTTGATTAAAAATAAAATTGATCGGATTCTTTCCCATCTAAAGACGTAGCAGATGGTTGCTGTAATTTTTCGCGTTCGGTTAGCTCAGCAACGATACACCGGTGAACACTATGATTCACTGTGTTTGCGGGAGCTGTGTGCAGAAGCTTGCGCGTCAGGGATATCTTGAAAATATAGGATACTCCGTTGATGCATAGCTTCAAACAGTGTACACAACGCGCATGTCTACGATCTCTAAAAAAAATACATAAATAAACGCGACAAAAGGTTGCAGGTTTTTCGTGAAAAATCCTAATGATCGAAACCGTTAACGCGCCAGTTGAAAACTATTATTCGATCAAAAAGTTCGTATTTGAATTATTCGCAACTCCGCTATTCATCGCGACATTGTTCACGCAGGCAATAACCGTTCAGCTTTTCCAGCATTTCGAGAACAACAATCGTTTCCCCGGTGTTTTTTCCCAAAACAAAAAAGCAGAAACGCGAGAACGCCGGTAAATACCTCTCTCTGCCATTCAAGTTTCAATTCAAACTCGAGGAAAGGCGCACGGTCGCGATTCCACGAACAACAGAAGGGTTCCAAAAAGTTTTCGTTCCGCGATGAAAAAAAAAAGCGGGAAGAAAGGGGAAGGTGAGCGGGATAAATGGGGACGGAATCGGGTCGCGGAAAGAAAAATGCCGAGCTGTCTTCCCAACGGCGATTCGAGCCGAGTTTCCTCGTTCCAGCACGTATGGAAAAATGTAAAAGCGCCGGGTCGTTTCCGGCCGTTTAGCCTTTCATCGATTGCGCCCGCGATAGAAAGGGACCTCTCCTCGGCCAGAGAGATACCATCCATTTCAGAAATGATTTTTACAGCTACCCATCTCTGTCCCACCTCTGCCTCTATTCTCCGACCGTTGTACGTGATCTCCGTACGAGAAGAGGGTGCGAAAGGTGTGAAGATAAAAATTGGAAGCAGTCGACAAGCTTTGGAAGGCAGAACGAGAGCAGCGAAATATCGGCATTCCTGGACACCAGTCAACTCGTATTGTAACCGACGATACGGGAAAGAGGTTTTCCAGAAATGCGACCGATAAGAGCCTGATTTTATACCAAACTGATAGATTCTTCGATTACGTACTTCTCTTCACAATATTTCCTAAATCAAAGAATATCATAACCCAAACTATTCCTAGACTATGAAAATCGAAGATAATGAAATAATTTTCCAAAAGAAATTTTTTTTCTATCTTCCCAATATTAACGATACATCAAAAAGGTGCGAGTAGATTTACAAATAAATATATCAACATAGAACGAAAGGTGAATTTAAATTTCCCCAATTGTTTATATTAAACGTGTTTAATTTTGCACATTAGCTAAATTATTCGAAACTGAAAGAAATAACGAAATGGTAAATATTCGGTAGCGGTGTATACGTGTTCGTGGCAGCATGAAACAGCTCGGAAAAGCATGAAAGGGGTTGGAGAGGTCCAGGTCGAAGTCGGTTAAAAATAGCCACCCCTTCGACGCCGGCTTAGCTCGACCGTCCAAACAAATTGGCATAGGTCGGTAAGTAAAACAACCCTCGAAAACGGAGGCTGGTCGAACCACCACATCGCGAGCAGCCAAAGTGCAACCCGCAGCATAAATTCCCTGGGGTGGTCCGTAGCCAAAGAAAAGACGAGCTCCGATCGAGAGGTCGAACCGACCACCGACCAGACACGTGATTTTCTTTCGAGAAAAAAAGAGAAACACGAATCGGCTGGAACTTAATCAAGGATACAAGGAGAACGTATGCGAGGCGATGCAACGAGTGGCGAATGTTCAAATCGAACCGTAAATTTCAAGTCGAAAGTTGATACTGCGATTTTCGAGCTTCGATTACCTTTGGGAGCTAAATCGAAATTCGGAGAATTAGCTGTTCCTACTGTTTTGTATGTATACTGCTGCTGGAAACTCGGCTTTCCGTGCTTCCGAACTTTTATCGGGTTAATTAGGCGAAGTGAGTTCTGGTCAAAGGAATATACGATCGAAATGTTCTATCTTTGTGTATTGGGTCTTTGGCATTCAACGAATTACGTATCATTGTCCATTTTTATTATTTGATATTGATTTTACGCAGGAGTCTATTATTTTGTAATTGAGTACGAAAATGAAATACAAATACACATCGACAGACTTTGTTTACATATGTAATCAATTCAAATAAAACTTTCACATCTTGATATCTTTTAATTCTTTCTTGTTACGATGTATATAATTCGTTGAAAAATTCTTCGTATCATGATTAAAAAATTAAAACTGTTACGGAGGTCTTATATAGAAAAATATTTTTTTGTATTAATAAACACGAAAATTTCTACAATATAATACAACGTTTAAATACCCGAATTAATTCATGACAGGCCAACATATGAAAACGAGTTATCAAATACGTCTATTTCAGTGTACGTTCAGAATGAAATTCAGAAGCGATGCACAATTTCCTAAAGTTGTCCTCCGAGATATTTATCCGATCCGATCATCTAACCACGGAAATACAATAAGTTCGGTCTGGAAATAGAAAACTGAAATTTTTATGTCGCAGCCGAACAGAGGGCCGGCAAGAGAGGTTAACCGCAAGAGACGCATAAAGCAAAGGGTTTAAAGTGATATAAGGATAAGGATGAAAGCGATTCAACCGGCACGTCGAATTACAAACGACAGGTCGAGCGTGTTGTATCGTATCCTCGGGGGTAGCGGGCGTTCTATACACTCGCCCGTTCCTTCGAACAAATATTTGCGGTCCTTGTATATCGCGGCGAACGACAACGCGTATATACACCCTCGCCACTTCATCGACTTCCATTTTCTCGTCGCGACAAAGGACCCTCGAGTATTTTGTCTGTCGCGTTTCCGTGCGTCTCCCGCGCCTCCGAACAAACCTATTTCCCTTAACGGTCACGTAATCGAAGACAAAACATTTTTTTTGCTCTGCGAATTTCGGGACTTCCGAAGGTTCTTAACCTAATTGATTTAGGGGATAACAGGCTCAACCAGTTTTCTGTTACTCCTCATAATTAACACTAAAATTACCACGCTCCACAAGTTTCTTATTATAAGGAACACATTTTGCTAAAATACATTTTTTGAAATCAGAATTGATTTTCATCAAGAAAAGAATAAATGTGTGTACTAATTTATATTTCGTCGTTTGTTTAGTTATTTTTTAACTTCATTTTTAATTTCAAATTAAATACACAGTACCTTTGAAATATCCAAGTATTCTTAACTTAATTGATGTACCAGATAATCAGCCACCCTAAGGTTAACAAGTTTTGTATTACTTTTCATAATTGTCGAAGCACAAAATTTTTAAATGTTCAAGTATCCTCAATCTGATCGATGTACCAGATAATCAGCTACCCTAAGGTCAACTAGTTTTCTGTTACTTTTTATAATTGTCGAAGCACAAAATTTTGAAACGTCCAAGTATCCTCAATCTGATCGATGTACCAGATAATCAGCTACCCTAAGGTTAACAAGTTTTGTATTACTTTTCATAATTGTCGAAGCACAAAATTTTGAAACGTCCAAGTATCCTCAATCTGATCGATGTACCAGATAATCAGCTACCCTAAGGTTAACAAGTTTTGTATTACTTTTCATAATTGTCGAAGCACAAAATTTTGAAACGTCCAAGTATCCTCAATCTGATCAATGTACCAGATAATCAGCTACCCTAAGGTCAACTAGTTTTCTGTTACTTTTCATAATTGTCGAAGTACAAAATTTTGAAACGTCCAAGTATCCTCAATCTGATCGATGTACCAGATAATTAGCTACCCTAAGGTCAACCTAACCCCACTCAACTTAAAAAAAGCTTCGAACTATATTTGTCGAATACAGAGATGTGTTCGATACTTGCTGGTATCGATGTACTATTCGCAGTAAGGTGGAAGATACTAAAAGACGATTCTTCGACGCGTCACGTCCGGATGACAAATCCTCGCAGTCTGAATTTCTTCGTCCTTTCTCTCCTCGGATTTCACCTCCTTTTTCTTTCTTTCTACTTTTTTCCACCCCCACCCACTTGTCACTTGGTAACGACCAGTCGACCTGCTCGAATTGGAATGCGATTATGATTAATGGATCCTCTATGTAGCGATTCTGAGAGAGAGGGTGCGCCGTTACTTAGCCGGCGGAAAAGCAGAGTAAACAATATTAGAAGGGATCGACCTGCGCTCAATTGCAGGCTGGTTCTTTTTGCCACCCTGTTTTATCTGCGAGGTGTCTGAAACGTCATTATTTTTGTTGTACTATTCGTGAAGAAGTAAATTACAAATAGCTAAATACCAACGTTGAAGTCACTTCGAAATGGATAAAAGACCTTAAGAGACCAGTTCATCTTAGGAAAAAAATAAAGTAAAAAACCGAGATAGAAAATCGAGGAACATCAAGCTATCCTCGATCGTGTCCGGAAAGCAAACGGCCAGCAAACTAAAGTAAAAAGTAGAAGTTACGTCCAACCAGTGTCAGGGGGCTAATATTGTCCCCAGAGATATTTCCGAACTACGTAACTACGTTCCCGATAAAATGAAAAGTTTCGACGCCTTTGTCGTTTAGTTGGAGAACTAAAGAACTTTCATGGATGAAAAAAACCGTCGTGTCGTCCAGCGAAAACGTAAACGCAACCGTTCAGATTTCGCAGAATTTTTCTCCGTCTTGTTTCTAATGTTAATCCCCTAGTAATTAAAAACTGCTGCACTTTTTTGCCGTTCTCCGTTTCGCTCGTTGATTACGTACGCGAACTACTTGCACAATTATATCCTCTCTCTCTCTTTTCTTTTTGCCGACGGTTTTCTAATTAATAACAATTTTTATAGCACCCACGGGAAACCGCTTCTCACGCACTTATCGTTCGTACACCGGTATGCAAGATAAGGAAATTCCTCTGCTATCCGTAATTTACGGCTTTCCTTAATTACGGGAGAACAGACGTGCGAGCGGAAACAGAATGTCTCCCCTTTTAAAAATGGGATTTAAAAAGCATTTTCGGCTCTTTTTGGACTCAGTATGTTCAAGATGGAACAAGGAGTGATACGTTTATTGTAGTACTTTTTTGTATTTATACTAGATGTACCGGTTAATAATTCTTAATTTCTGCTGATAGTTATCAATTTTCCTGCTTCTAGTAGTCTTTTGTATTTATACCAAATGCATCAGTTAATAATTCTTAATTTCTGCTTATATTAATAATTCTGAATAATTGTTAATTCTTAATAGTCACAAAGTATATTTCTTTGTCAAATAAAATAAATATATTCGCGTCATTTCGCAGCACTAATATATGAACAACACGAGTCACTTTATATACGAGCTATTCCGTATGCAACCCGGTGGAAAAGAAGCGCACCCCCTACTACAGGCAGCATCGTCTCACCCCTACACCCCGTAACTTTTGCAATATTCTCGAGTCTTTCTACTCGTTGCAAAATTACCCCCCTGCACCTTCAGCCTATCCGTGAAACAAGCGTGCGTCCGTAATGCTTTCAACCCTCCTACCAACGGCAATTCACCGACCATACACGCTAACAACCATCCGCCTGTACCGGGGTGTGATCGTAAAAAAAAAAAGAAAAGGAAGCAGGCGGGTCGGTGGCGCGCGTGGAAAAAGGGAGGATCCACCTCTCGCCACTTTCCACCGTGGAACTGAACGTTCACGGGCTTTTATGGGGTTCCGGATGCGGTCCATGAAAAATTTGTGGAGAAACTTTTGGGAACTGTTGCCACCATCTCGTTTGGTCGCGTTCTCTTTTCTCACCTTTTAGCAAGACCCCTCTTCACGCAGATGAGACATTTTCTGTCTCCTTTTTTTCGTTTACTCGGATAACTACAGCTCTCTGGATAATTTCTAACATAGCTATCAGCTTGTTTTTACCCCGGCTACTTTCATTTTTACGCAAATTACGCAAATTGCGGGGGAAGGACTCATAAAACATCCCAGTGATCCGCCTCTTCCATAAAAATTTCTTTATTCTCTTAGTGTTTTTAGGAATTTATGGTTACATGAAGAAATAATTTTCTTGAATTACATTTTTCTTGTTTTCATAAAGGATTCTAAAGGAGTATGTGATATGTGCTGTTATATGTAACTTGACTTTATGTGGAATATTATGTGTAACAATATGTGGCTACATACTATGTGTGATCATATGTGTAACAGTATGTGACTTCATACTATGTATGATCATATGTGTAACAATATGTGACTTCATACTATGTGTAATCATATGTGTAACAATATATGATTTGATACTATGTGTAATTATATGTGCAACACTATGTGACTTCATACTATATGTAATTATATGTATGTGTAACAATACGTGTAACGATATAACTACGTACGATGTGTAATTATGTGTGTAACAATATGTGACTTCATACTATATGCAATTATATGTATGTGTAACAATACGTGTAACGATATGACTACGTACTATGTGTAATCATATGTATAACAATATGTAAATTTATACTATGTGTAATATTATATGTAACAATATATGTAATCATATGTAACTTTCGCTTAATAAATTTGAAAATAAACTAAACATCCACATAAATATCCTGAAAAAGGTTAATCAAGCAAGACACCTTTAAAAAAAATAACAATCGTAATTGTGACACGACTCGCAAAAGACGGTCGTATAAACGTACGTGTAAAGCTCCATCGTTCTCTTCCGCCATTCTTCGCCTTTTTTCAAGATACCACCCCACACGGATTCACCCCTCGTTTTCCGTGATGTGTGTTTTTCGCGACAAAACAACCCCTTCCGCTTGCACCTCCTATCAACACTACTAACCTATGCATGGAAAAGCACGAGTTGGCTGACAAAACGCGCCTAACTTGCGTGCCACGTTCGAACAGCCACTCCAAGGAATGAATTATCGAACGGTTGGCGAAGAATCATAAGGGAAGGAGGGTACTTTTAGCATTGCGAACGTGATGGTATACCGAGAATGCTTGATTCGATGCCGATGGTTATCGTCGTGTAATTTCTCTTGACTGCTGGCTATATGGAATTGGAATTATGTATTCCACCTTCCCTTGGTCTTGAATAACGACATAGCCGAGAGGAAGGAGGGATCATGAAACCGCGATTAAGACCGTGGTAGTTTAATTGACTGATTGGTAGGACCATTTGCGACAATCATACGCTATTAAATATACTGACAAGAGTTTCGTATTAAAATTTTTATCAAAATAAATACGTAAGAAAATCGCCTGCATTTCAGTTTATTAAAGCTTATTTAGACCTATTCTAAAAATTTTGTTTGTATCGATATTGAAATATTGTAGACGTCGACGATCGGAGTACATAAAACGATTCACCCAGAAACGTGTCCATAGAAGATGGTAGAACCATTACGGATCCATCCATCGAAGAGAAACGCGATTAAAGTGTGTCATGAATTTCCCGAAACGCCTTCTGCTCTTTCCGCGAAAGTTTAAACGCCTGATCGTTCGACCTTGCCGAAGTCCGCAATTTCGTTCCTGGCCCTTTCAAACCCTACCACCATCTGCTCTTACCATTTTCTCTGTCCCTTGTTGCTCGGGGTGCGTCTCGTTCTAATTTAAAGGGATGCATTGTCGCGAACCCTCGCAGCGGAATGAGGAACGCTCGACGAGAGGAGCCTGTGTCGAAGGGTGAGAGAGAAAGGGAGAAGGGGTGTAAACGGGGATCGACGAGATGGAGAAGGTGGCCAGGCTTTTCAACTAAGTTGCACGTTGAAAGTTTTTAAAGACCGTCACCCTGGGACGCAGCAACCACCCCTTTTGCCCTCGTGTTCCATCCTCTTTCCACCCCGTCCCTGGGGAACTGAGTGCAACCGTCAACGATGCAACACCATGCTCGCGACAGAGAAAGACGAGATCACTCTATACAAAAGTACCAACCAACGTGGCGCACCTGCCACCTCTTCTGCTTTAAGGGGGTATTCTCATTTGCCAGCGAGAAAAGAAGCATTTTCTTTGGAAATTTCTTTTTTCTCACACATACAAGTTCGATCAAAAAAGTTTCTTTGGTCAGAGGGCTGCGTTGTTTATACACGGTGGGCCGGAACTCGCGGTTCAGCGGTGACTCTCGAGGAAAATATTTTGGTAAAATCCAAGGCTTAAGGCGTTAAACATTCTTCAAATGGAATTTAGTACAATCTACCTGTTGAATTTTTTTCATTTTTAACGTAGAATCACACTATGCGCTTCACACACTTTTATATAAAAATCTGAATTATTTTTTGAATTATTATTTTTATTGATACTGTCTGTTAAGAGAAATACAAGTACCTAAAGTATTAAGGAAAGTAGCTTTCGAGTATATTTCTTTTATGTTACCTATAAATTGTAAGTTTGACCAAGCTAAATAAATAAGTGACAACCATTAAAAATATCAATGATTTCAGCAAAATCAAATCGTTTGTTAACTTTAGGTCTATGTTACGACAAATTAATGAAAGTTATAATAAATTTGTCAAAGTTGACCAAAATCAAAATTATAAAATAAACTATAATAAACTATTGAAGAATTCAAAATTACTCCAACTTGCAATAGTAATCCTAACAATGCACATTAATAACAACAGTCAGAATTCAAATCACAAAAAATCAGAGAAACTGTTTCAATTTCATCGAACGAATAAACGTCTTAAGAAACAAACGAGAAAAGGCGTAGAAAGGAGTTTATGATTGAAGAAGAAAAGAGGCTTTCGAAAGCGTAACGCAGACTGCAAAGAGAAAGAAGATCGAACGAGTGAGCCGATCGAGAAGAAATACCGGAAACTGAAAGCTCCGCGGACCAACGGAAGCCGATTTCTTCCTGTTCTTACTCAGACGTAGCAGGCAACAAGATATTTTCTTTCGCGACTGATACCTCGGAAATAGATTCGTCGAAAGAGGAAGAAGAGGAAAAAAAGAGACAGGGGAGGAACGATCAAAGGGAATGTCTCAACTCGGTCGCGTGCGAACGACACGGTTCGAATTTTTTGAATGGCGAAACTCGCGAGATTCGTCGCGAATCGCGAGCTGCTGACGCGTCGAAAGGATTCCTCTGCTATCTCGAAACGTTATCAATTCGCGTTCTGCCTTTGATATTTTGATCGTAAGAAAATCGCGCTTGAAAACTTGGGAAAATACTTCTGTAATATCTTTGAGAGAAATTAACCCCTTGCTACACATGTGATGCGCACTGTAACAAATTTTACTCGAATTTTTAATATTTTGGGTTTGCAAATTATGACTTGTATAGTCAAGGTTTACTAAATGTAAGACTGATGGTTTCTTTCAAAACTTCTTTCAATTTTTTGGAGATCTTTGAAGGGTACAAAAATGTGTACCCAGCGATGGTACTTTAAATAAGCCTTTTCCCTAATTTGAATTTTTTTAACAATAGAAATTAACAGAGCACCATCTGCGATTTTGCTCTAATTAAAGTATGTTATAGTCCATGTAAAATTAGGAGGGGTTTAAGTCATCATTTTGCCGGTTTCGAATTTGTTAAAGAATAGCAAGCCTTCAAAGTTTGCAACTTTTGCCCATTTTTGCGAAAATAGGCTTCATTTACGAATTTTTTTCTCGGAAACTACTGAACCGATTTAGCTAAATTCTATTTTGTCTTATTAATGAAGGATTGGACTATTTTAAAATATTTTTTTTAATTCTGCAAATTTGTTATAAAATGCAGAAAAATTTAAACAAATTCTTTTTATCCGTTTTCCTCAATCGGTTGTTACATTGGACCCACGCTGCGCGCGCAACTCGCTTACCTAAAATGGAGATACCTCGCGACTTTTCAAATTGCAAACTTTTGGCTTGCTATTCCTTGACAAATTCAAAACCGGCAAAACAATTACTTAAACCCCCCTAATTTCACATGGATTACAAAATATTTTAATTAGAGCAAAATAGTGACGTCCAAAAGTGATTTAGTGTGAAATGGGCTTCCGACTAAGTGAGGAGGTAAAAGACCTGCTAAAAATTGATGTAACTGACAATAAACTGTCGTATTTTAAAAGAAAGTCTCGAGCAAGTTGTTCATGAAACGTCTGTAACCCGAAGATCCATTTAACTTTATGTAAACCTCGGCGAACGAGCCAATTAAAAGTTTCAGCGTGTATAGCAGCAAGAAGAGCACCGAGCTTAATTTATGACGTAAAGCAACGCTCTGTTTTTCTACTCGTAATTTCACGTTTGATTACGCGTAATTCGGAAATCAGTTTAATCCTGTACAAATGTTTATAAATAACCGTATAAATATAATTAATATAGGCGAAAAAAATCGTTGAATCTCGTTTCTCTTTTATTCCGTTTACACAACCCGGCCATTTTCCCTGTTAATTACCAGAACCGGTTGCAAATTTGTTGGGATGCGCGAGGCAGAAAAAAGCTCGTTTAACGCGGTGGATTCGAACGCGAGAAATAATAGCGAGTGGAACAAGGTTGACCGCGTGAGAAACAAGGCGTAAGTTAATTTATTTCGACGGAATTTCGCGCCGTCGAAAAACATTGAACGCCGCTCGTTGCCAGAAGAATTTTCTCAATTTACGGAGTGCAATGTTTCGAATATGAATTGCAAACCGGCAGTAATATAGGAATACGAAGGCACGATCTCACGAACTAGCCCAAGGGAAACCCGTCGTTTCGACGTCGAGACGTTATCGGTCTCAAAAAACAGACGCGAATTTGTTTTCAGAGTTTTACTCGTTCTATCGCATTCAAAGAATATTCAACATTTTTTATTCCGAAGTTTTTCAACGTTATTGTTTCAATCAATTTCCAGAGATTATTTAATCGACCATGAACAGTAATTCGTCGATACCAATTGTTCGCCATTTCCGAATGCAACGATATTAAATGGAAATATCGTACAAAATGTTTTAATAAACCGTTTAGACTTCGATTACATGAAACAACACGAATCGTTACGAAACGAACCGACAAAAGATACGCTGAATTACGGTGAATGCAAAGGGAGATGCAGATCGGAACGTCAGATTTTAATACGATCGAAATATTATTACATAAATGATGCAATTGTATAAATAATAATAAAGGCAGCTTCAAAATTGAAATGCAAATGAAAAGGTTTATAATCATATTATTTTATCGTTTGTTATTTTATAACAGAGCGATTTCGAAAATGAATGCCATGTTGTACACACGAGTGAAAGACGTATATTATACTAATTCTGCAGGAACGAACGTTTCTCGTTGTTTTGAGACTAAATTTAGGAGGACGGTGAAGCTTCATAAATTTCACGGCGGTAAATTCAACCGAATGATTCACGGTGCTTACAATAATAAAGATCATGGAATTGGTACAGTTTAGACTCTACCAATTGTATTAAGCAAGATAATAGAGCAGAGACAATGGTTGCATCTCCAAAATCCGCATTGCAGTCGTAGTTTTGCTTTAGTGCCACCCAGATTCCAATAATCCGCGGTATGTAACGGCAACGTAATCAAATCAGAAATTACTAGCACGGCATGTAGCGGGGCTTATGCTCTCTGTCGTGCTTTTCGACTTCCGACGAAGGAATTAACAATTAATATACGATTCGAATCGCAGGAATGTCGAATGAATATATGCATGAACTCTCCGCCGTTACTCTACGATATCGAGGAAAAATATGGAGAGCGGGTAATCTCCAAAAATATTTTCTCTATTCGTTAGTGAAATGTCGGACGAGAAAATCCTGCAAGCACGGAAAAAAGGTCGCCATTTCGCAAGTCGCTGCGGGTTAATCCGCAGGAATGCGCCGACTTGAGCCGTACTTGACCCACGCGGAACCTGGCAGTTTGTCTTTTCGTACGATGAGCATAAACGTGCATAGGCTGTTGTTCAACGAGATAAGCAAATATCTTTGAACCAAATGAAACTCAATACCATGATCAAAAATAGCATCTCGCATCTAGTTTCAACCCCTATCTCAATCGGATATGTAGAACATCACGAATAAATCGAAATTTTTTACTTTATTTTTTTCCTTCAAGGACGTCCAAAAATTCTGAAAAAATTCTAAAATATGTGCTACTGGGTCACCAATGTTTCAGAATTTTTTCGGATTTTTTAAATGTCATTAAACAGCAGGCAGAAAATTACAAATTGCTTGAAATTGAAATTTTAATATTTGTTTTATTTTTCCTATTTAGTGAAGTGTAAAAATTCTGAAAAAATTCTAGAATATGTGCTACTGAATCCTTCATGTTTCAGAACTTTTCCAGGTTATTTAAATGACATTAAATATTAAGTAGAAAAGCACAAATCGCTTGAAATCGAAATTTTCATTTTTGCTTTATTTTTCCCGTTTAGTGAAGTGCAAAAATTCTACAACGTATGTTATTGGGTCACCAACGTTCCCGAATTTTTTCCAAATTTTTACACATCAATAACAAGATAATTTAATAAAGTAAATACTTAACAATACAAAAACACGAATTTGGACTTTTCTCACCCTTCCAATCGAGATTGAGACGTTTTTACTTCACCGGAATAGCAAGTTTTGAAGAGCACGTGACCATCTTCAATTTCCGTTCGATCATTTGACGATTTTTTTCGCGTAACAGGACAGAGGTATTCGTGCAGTAACGTTGCCAACGGGGAAACGGGAGCTCAGGATCGGCAGCCGAGGCAATAAAGTATCGCTGCGGAATGAACGTGTCACGATTCGTTTCTACGGCAATAAAAATATCGCTTAGACCGCAATAATGCGAGGCGACCGGTTGTCGGCGCGTGTAATTTCCGCGCGGCAGCAGGCACGAGCGGAAACGCCGTGAAATCGATACGAGATTCAGCATCCGCGAGGGAGGCTTCCGCTGACGTTCCAACATCGAAATTCGACGCGTCGAAACCATTAAACACCTATGATTTTCCCGCCGAACCTATAGAACATTATTTCGTTCCGGTATTTGTAACTTTTGTAACTTTTATTTATCTTTTCTCTATGTAGACAGTTTTGGACGGTAGATGTCTTTGGTCGCTGTTATTAATTTAAACAAAAATTGTATTAAGGAGACATGAAGTGAGTATGTATAAACTTATTAATTGTTGACTTTCAACGCTTTGTATTCGAAAGGTGATATCGTTTTAACCCCTTGCCTTATTTACCAGGTGCGTCAGAACTAATCACAGTTGCAATGTTGAAACAAATATTAATAATTAAAATGTTAGAGCAGTTTATTCAGCAAATCTTGATTATATGAATATGTCTTGGACTTCAAAGTGAAGTGTATTAAAAATTCGAGTAAAACGAAGTACGAGTGCGTCACGTATTAGACTTAAAGTATGACAAAAGGGTAGATAAATATTTTACAAGTGAATCCATTATACATATAGTATAAATGTAGGACAATAGTGGTAATTAATGGTAGAAAATTAGTAATCTTATTATTAAACGAATTCAGCAAACTTTTGAAGTAGAACTTTTTAAGGTTGACATCTGACAACAGCAAAAATACTTTCAAGTGCCAAGAATTAATCTTAAACGAATGCAGCCAACTTTTTAACTAAAAAGTTTTAAGGTCGATATCTGACAACAACAAAAATCAGCACCTGTTCAAAAATCGCTATATATTTAGCATAGAGATCTTCAAATTCTTCTCGAGCTTCAATCTTCTTAAAAGGGAAAATCGTTATTCAACAGTTTCCATCTATTTTTGCATGAAATATCTTTGTTATACAGTTGTGGAACGTGTTCAGTAGAACGATAAAATAAACATAAGCTATCGAGAGGCTCTCAAGATACGAAAGAACTCATTATTGCACCGAGAACTTCGCGTTAAAAAATACAAAGAAAATGTATACTCGCGAAGTTCGTTGAAAATATTCTTTAGCTCCACGTATCGAATTCAATTGCGATCTAATTCCTATCGCCATTAGCCAATAACTGCTTCCCCGATTTCTGTTTCATTCGCTGTAATTATGCCGCAATTTGCAGGTAATCCAAATTCAAAGAACCTGCAGTGAAATTCGTACACGAGATAATTCGAATTAACTTGCCACGAGTCGCGGCTCCATCGACGATTAATTGAGACGATTAATTACGGCGATAGAAGGGGTCGTAGGGCGTTATATTTCGCTGGTACTCATTTCGATTGCACTTACGACCGGCGATTGTTATTATGCAAATGTTCCGCCGCGGTATAACGCGGAGGTCCCGCGGATAATTAGCGCCGCGTAGGCGCAAAAAGTCGCGCGATCCACCAGTTCCGCTCGCGTAATTCACCGTCGCGTTTCCGGATTACGCCCCTCATTCCTCTCGATTTTCTGTCTGACCGGTTATTGGATTTTGATTTACTAACCGCTGCCTTCGTACCCGACGATTTAGACAAATGGAAATAACTTTTTAACAGAAATTTTGAAAATCATCCATGCGAGAGACGTTTAAATGAGGGGAATTCGCTGATATTAATTGATTTTAATGAAATTTTACAGGATCATTCAGTCGACATATTGGAGAATTTTTATAAAGTGATTTATTGTTAATTTTTTTTTTAAGAGAGAGTTAATGTTGGAATATACAAAAATCAATCTCACGATATTTCTACTTTAGTTTATTTGAAGGCAAAGGATAAATATCCTGCCTAATTAGGAACGCGACGAACTGCGTGGTCCAAGACGGTCCTTCTAGTGTAAGCATACTGAGATAAAAAAAAAAAAAAAAAAAATTCAGGTCGAATTGAGTAACCTCCTCCTTTTTCGAAGTCGGTTAAAAAGTGTCAATGAAGCATGGGACCTCTCAAGCACGAGGAAAAACGGTCCGAGGATTAGTCTTAAAAGCGCACGTAAAGAGAAAAATCAGTCGTAGAGTTCACTATTCAATTTTCCAAAAGTTAAATTTAACCAACGTATTTTATTCCAACTAGCACCTTTTTGCTTCCATAATCTCAATAGTTAATCCCTGTATGCGGTTTGTCCAACTGCTTATTGTAGTGTAATGCAATTTAATAACTGGGGATATATTTAATAATTTAATTACGGAATAATAAATAGTCAAAGTTCCATAAAAATTGGTATAAAGTAGATACTAGCCGTTGCATAAATAAAGAAACATAGAAGTATCGAGACATCACGGGAAATAGGTAAAAAGTTTCTATCTGAGCGCACAGTTAACGCGAACTGAGTAACCAATCAACAATTCTGCAAAATTTCATAAAAACCTGTGTGTAGCAGTCATTGGGATTCTCTTTCAACTGCTACTTCTGTATGGATACAAAAATATAGGAACATCGAAACATCGTAGAAAACAGGTCAAAAGTTCTGTCCCTACCATTCAAGCGTACAGTTAAGACGACCCAGTAACCAAAGAACGATTATGTAAAGTTTCATCAAAATCAACGTGTATCAGACACTAAGGTTCTTGTTAGGCTATCTCTGCATAGTTACAAAAGCATAAGAATATGGAAACACTGTGTGAAATAGGGAAAGGTTCTGTGCCCATTATTCGAGTGTCAGGTAAGGCGATCCGCTAATCAAAGAACGATGATACAGAGTTTCACCAAAACGTGTATTAGACAATGAGATTCCCTTGTTATGATATCTCTGCATAAGTAAAAAAGCATAGTGTAAGGTTTATATAAAACAAAAATATATTTCCACAGTTCTCACTCAAACAACTCACAATTAATAAACATACAAAATGATGTACTCTGATCATCGACACGCTCGCCGATCCTTTGTCGCACGCACGCTCTTTACTTGCTAATTTTCGACTCTCTCTACTCGCATTCCTCGCTCTGTTTATATATCATTGTCCTGCTACAGGCTCTCCCACCACTCATTTTACCTAGTACAAATCTTAATGTTCTAGAAATCTTACAATAGTAATATAGAAATACTGTATGAAATAGGTAAAAGTTCTGTCCCTACCATTGGAGCGCTCAGTTAACGCGACCCGGTAACTAATGAACGTATCACATAATGAATCGCAAAGTTTTATCGAACGTGCATCTACTAGAGTTCCCTTATCAGACTATCTCTACATAAATAAGGAAGCACCTAAACACCGTCGGAAATAGTTAAAAGGTTTCGTCACTGCCATTCGAGCGCACCGTTAACGCGTCTGGTCGAAGATTCAGTTCCCGCTTGGGCCATACGGAAAACTTGAAGCGCTAAAGTTTCAGTCCAGACAAACGAAAATCGTTTCGTCTAACGACTAGGTTCACCCAGGAGACAGTAGGAGATTTAATTACTCGAACAGGATCGTCCCCGTCGCAACGGGACGATTTGGAGCCCGTTGTTCGTCGCTTTTCATCTGGCGCGCGATCCTCGAAGAACAGCGGGACGCTCCAGGATTATTATTAAATTATCCAGCGACTTCGAACTCTCCGTTGTTCACACGTGCTTCCAGCACACTCGAAACGAGTCGGCGCGTGGCACGCGGGGATATCCTTTCGGCGGGAAGCTTGTTTGCCGAAGTCATTACACGGAACTTTGTTTATACGAACAGCGCAACTAGCCTCGCGGCGAACTCAACTTCCAAATTTGTCTGCAACCTGCCGCCGTGTAATTGGAGATGCATTCGCAGCGTTTCGTGTCTGCCCACGATTTATTCCGACCTGTCGGCGACCTCCGGGAAAAACCATCCCGGGGAAGCACGGTTATTTCCGGTACGAACGCTCGCGGTTCCGCGAACGCCAGGATTTTCGTCACGATCGAAACGAAACTGATTTTAACACCTACTATTCCATTTCTGTTTTACTGGAGCGACGTTAAATTAGACGTGATGGATCTTCTGCTGCAGGTAATATTGCTGTAACTAACAATTGCTTTACACCCATTTTGTTGGAGAATTTAATGTATGTGTATATGAAGCCTGATGTGTGTGCATATGTACATGTGTATGTAAGACTCTGTGTGTATGTAAGAATCTGTATGCATTTGAGGATCTATACGCGTAGAGATTTAAAATAAAGGTACTGCTTAAGTATTAAAAGAAAATAATCATAGAAAACTGTGAAGCATAAAAGCCTCATGTGTGTGCATATGTGAGACTGTATGTAATGTGAGACTCTGTATGTGTGTTTAAGAATCTGTATGTATCTGAGGACCTATATGTACGTGGAATTATAGATTTAAAATAAAGATACTGTTTCAGTCTGAAAAAACTAGTCGTAGAAAACTGTGAAGCATAAAAGCCTAGTGTATGTGCATATATGAGACTATATGTATATGTGAGACTCTGTATGTGTGCATAAGAGTTTGTATGTATCTGAAGATTTATATGTATGTGCAAACTATAGATTTAAAATAAAGGTAGTCTGAAAAAAAAATAAAACAGTCATAAACGAAACTGTAAAGTATACAGATATGTTTGTTATAAATAAATTTATTACACAACACCCAAGATTCATTACAATTTTCGCTACTTTTGAAAAGAAGTCGAAAAATGTTTCTGGTAACATTACACTATTAAATATAAAAAAGATAGAGATTGATTCAGTTTGGTATTGAGGTACTATTACTACAGCAAATAATTATTATGTTAATACTTGAATATACACAAAAAATATAATGAGAGAAAATTACAGATACCAAGATAATTATCCAAATGTATGAAATCAATCTGTCGATGAGATGCTAACCAACGACACCATCAATCGAACAAAATCAATTAAGAGCCATCGTGCAATTAGAGGCGTCTCGAATTCCTTCCTCGCAGCGAAGCTGGTCTAATTACGTGGGCCCAAAATTGAATTATCGATTCCCGATATCAAGCGAGCGAATCAATCGCGCGTACTCCGATCTTCCGTTACCCGAAAACTTCTCTGTTCGCGAATCAACTTTCGCGCCACGACCGTTTTTCACGGCCCACCCTTACTACCGGGAGTTACGTTCACGGAATTTAAAGAGGCTCGTGACCGTTTCCCTCGAGCTTCCGGTCACGGGTTAACTGTAGGAAATCGAGAGGATTCTCAGGCCGTGCCCTGGCTGACGTTGTATTCATTTTACTCGCATTTCGGGTTAAAGTTGAGGTAAGGTTTTCGTTACTTAACTGATATTTGGAAATTTATAAGTCTATGATATTTGGAAATTTAAAATCTAGAAATCTAGAAATATTATCATTTAAATACACTTAAAACTAGTAACAAGTTAGCTGTGAAATTAAGTAGAAATTACGGATATACATAATCCAACTGTGAGTTACATCTAAATTATAATAATTTTAAACAATCTCTGTGATGATCCTAAATTTAATTTAGAACAAATCTAACGTAGATCGTTTCGACGTTAAAATGAATCTAACGTTTTTGAAAGAGGAGGAAACATCGCAAAAAGAAGTAAAAACGATTAACATCGATTAATTCGCATTCGAGGATGCAAACCAGCCACTTCCGTTGCATTGAACGCATTTCGAGGCTCAATATCCACGGTTTAATTTCGACCTCGTGTCGCGTTCTATGGCCGAGTATCTCGGCCGTGTCTTGTCGTTTCTCGCCTAAGCTCCAGGTGATTATCGTTTACGGCGACGATTAGCGATATTGTCGTTATTAATACGGCTTAACGTGGCCGGTCGAGAGAAACTTTCCTCGCACGCGACCCTAATCTCCTCTCGAACGAAGCCTCCTTCGTGTGCAGCTTACACGATTCGAGTTAGCTCGATCTCTCGTTACCCAGTAATCGACCTGCAACCCTTAAGATCGAGAACTCATGACGGTTAAAAAACCAACTTCGGAAGTAATTTATTTGTGGCGGACCGAGAACAAACAGTCATAAGTGTAAATACATCTGGATTTAGTATATTTGTGAATTTGTAGATTTCTGAATTTTTACAGTTTCAGCTATGGATTTTTTAGTTTTTAGATTTATGGTTTTTTAGATCTCTACCTTGTTAAATTTTTAGATTTTTAGATTTTTAGATTTTTAGATTTTTAGATTTTTAGATTTTTAGATTTTTAGATTTTTAGATTTTTAGATTTTTAGATTTTTAGATTTTTAGATTTTTAGATTTTTAGATTTTTAGATTTTTAGATTTTTAGATTTTTAGATTTTTAGATTTTTAGATTTTTAGATTTTTAGATTTTTAGATTTTTAGATTTTTAGATTTTTAGATTTTTAGATTTTTAGATTTTTAGATTTTTAGATTTTTAGATTTTTAGATTTTTAGATTTTTAGATTTTTAGATCTTCAGATTTTTAGATCTTTAGATTTTTAGATCTTCAGATTTTTAGATCTTCAGATTTTTAGATCTTTAGATTGTTAGATCTTCAAATGTTTAGATGTCTAGATTTATAGATCTAATAAATGTGGAATGATCGATTGATTTTGTTGACTTGATGTTGACTTAATTTTGCGACCTCAATTGCTGTGATCACTGACCCATAATAAATAAGATATAAATTTTTAACAATTGAACTTCCTTCTTAAAATTAACTTATTATGAATGTCGAGTATATTAAAATAATAACATGTCAGTAATTTAATAAATATAGTGATCAATTTTATTGGCTCCATGTTAACTTGATTTTGAGACTTCAATGGATCACTGATCCATAATAAATAAAATATAAATTCTGAACATGTGAACTTCCTTTTTGAAACTAACTTGTTGTGAGTTTCAAGTATATTAGAGTAATAATATGTCAGTAATTTAATAAATGATCGATTTTGTAGCTTCCATATTAACTTGATTTTGGGACCTCGATCACTGACCCATAAATAAAATATAAATTTCGAACACTGACCTAATCCGAATCCCACACAGATGAAAAGCTACATAATTACCGTCTTTGACCCAGCAGAAAATGTAGGCTGATTTCATCCCCTTGACACAGAACTCTTGTACTTCTAATTGCTTGGCTATATTTTAATTCCACCGGTATTTCTCGAGCCTGTAACCTACAAACCATAAAACACGACGAGATAAGGTACACCCTCGTGACAAGGGAATGCACGAAAGACGTAGAACGCTATCAGTTACAGCCCTCGCCGAATAATGCCGCAAATAATACAGGCCGCGTGGGAAGAACGCGGGTGGTTAAACGCGGGATACGAATCTATTATTTAAAAGGGCGCGAGAACGTTTCAGCGAAAATGCATCTTCGCTTTCGCGTTGTGGACCATTTTCTACCCTCACGAATATCAACATGTGCGTCTTTCCCACTGACTCCATTCAAACCCTCCGTGTTGTTGATTATGCGAATCACTGATTATTAGCGTGACTTATGCTTCTTTCCCACTGTGTTTTGACTTTATTAGTCACGTTCCTTATTCTGGAAAAATACTGAAAATTTGAATTTGTTTGCATAAGGCTTCAAAATTTCATTGAACTGTTATTGATTATTTTGTGGAATGAATATGTAATGGAACGTGCTTAAGTCTGTTTTGCATAGAAAAATAAAATTGATAGATGCAAATAAATTCAGTCTTTATGCTGTCAGTATGAGAATGAGCGCATACAATACTGAAGGGGTGGTCTGCATTACTTTTACAACTTTTCCAATTACTTTTATTAAGCAAACCTAAAATGCATCTTGCTTAGTTTAAATTACAGAAATATGCTTATGTCCAAATAAGTCTTGTCGTTCGTTGTTTCATCCCTTATATATTTATCGTTATACTTTATTTTCAACACATCGGTTCTAGCGTTCATACAAATCAGAACCCCATACATCAAATTTTCTTTTTCTACATCTCGATTAATCGTGCAGATTGATTTTCAAATCCCTTTCCGATTGTCAGGAAGGCGATCTCGGTGAACCACTGCTATCCAATTTGATCGGCGATAATTAGAGGAGCGGATCGGTGTACGTCTGCATTTAAACGGGGGAAGCGAGCAAAGGGAAAACCAACGCGACGAAGAGACAATGGTCAGAAACGTAGTTGTGGAGAGCCAAAGAAATTCTGCTGACTCGTACGCCGTTGAATTTCCATCGATTCTCGCGTGTCCTTCGACCGAAGGATATCCTGCCCGTTCGCACTATTCTTTCCTTTCCAAGAAAAAGCCTGTGGGATGAGTTTGGTTATCCGGAGAGTTGAATTTAATTGAGCGACCTCGGCCAAGTAAAGTACACCGGTGCGTTTGACGCAGTTCTACGAATAATTTCCTCTTGAATTATCGGAGATGAATTTGTCCAACGCGTGACATTCTCTTGAACCTTCTCTTTTTACTACTTCGTCTTATTTTGGGTAATTTAATTGTTGGATGAAATATACATTATATGTCTGTTTCTTATTTCGGTTAATTTAATTGTTGGATGAAATATGCATTATACGTCTGTTTCTTATTTCGGTTAATTTAATTGAAATACATATTACATGTATGTTGAGGAAATATATGTTATATCATTTCGTGTGAAACAGTGCAACCCCTCGTAAAATTTGTTATTTAATAAAATTACCCTACATTGAATAATACTTCACAAATATAAATGCTGTGTTTAATCTAATTTAGTCTCCCTCGTAAATTTGCAAATTGCAAGAAATCTCCAAAATTTTAAGAGCAATTGCATCCCTTATCAGGTGGTGCTCGAATACAGATTGCAACGGAGTATTCGAGGTTTTATTACGCATCCAAGCGTTTCAGGGCAAGATACGAGCCCGGTAAACGACTAAACAGGAGTCACACACCCGTACAGTGGGATCCAAGCTCCAGTCGGGGGTTGTTTGGTTGGCAGAATCTCAATATTCCTCGCTTGCGCGTACACACGGTAAAATTCTTCCAACGAGACCCTTCGTCCTGACTTTACGGTTCCCACACATCGTTGCTTTTGTCCGTGGCCTTGTATCACGCCCCGTACCACCCCCATACATCATATCCGTTCCGAGATAAGGCGTACAGCTTTCATCCCCTTGTCCTTCCAGCCCTTTCAGTCGATCCCCGTCGCGAGAATACATCCCCCAAGTCTCAAATTACTCTTTCCCCTTTCGCCGTAAACTCCGACGTCGCTTTATTTCAACGTCCACACCCTCTGTCTACGAACACATTTTTTTGATAATCCGCTTCCTTGCCGAACATCGATTGACCAATTTTCGGTGGATGTCTTTTCTTGCGGATGATTTTTCTGGAGAGAGTAAAATCAGCTTGAATATAATTCATTCGGTATTTAAAAACTGAGAAGACTCAAGCTGTAACACCATACATCACAATATTTTATTTAATAATGCAAGTTTCATTTTATTAACTTATTATCCGATAAGGAGTATACTTAGACTCACATATTCAACTTATAAAATCTAAAAAAATGATGTAAAATTTTTAAATGGTAATATAAAGTTATGTGAGTTGTTAATAAAATGCTACTTATTGTACAGGATGTTACTGGGATACAAAATAATTTCCAATAAAGACATTTATGCAGATTTGATCAGTTTTGACGCTGAATCATCCAAATAAATCATTTGACTCGTTCACAAATTTTTTCTTTATGTTAATTTCTTGCCTTGAAATCAACATTAATGTTCATCAGGATGAAGAATTAATGTGTACATCAATTTGTGTTTTATCGTTAGATCATACATTTTTGTATTTCATATTGAATTTCGAATTATGCATGCATTTTGCGTGGATAGTGTTAACTGCCGGTGAAGCACATGTTGAAAACGTAAGCGAAGATATATCAGTAGAAAGAAAAACATGCATGCAAGGTTATCGAAAACGATACGTAAAAAGATAACAGAAGGATTTCCTGTTAATTGTATTTCATGTAAAAAATTGGCTGGAAGCAGACTGTGCGTCGGTGTCTGGACTCGTCGCGACCTTAATAGACCTTGAACACGAGGCTGAGTTCTTACAGGTGGTTCGTTAACGTTTCCACCCTCGTCAGAGTTACCCTTGAGAAACGTACCTCATCAGGCTTACCCCTCGAGAACGAGACAGAAAAGACCAGGATCGTAGAAAAATAACGTCTCTTCCCTCGATTCGCGTTCATCGGGGCTCTGATAAATGGTCGAATCTTTCTCGTGACATCCAAGCGTCCTCTTAATTAAGAGAAACCCCCTAATAATCAAGCCGTGACCCGTTCCCCGGAGTGATCCGCGATATCAGAAGCGGCTAGATAAGGAGCATGGTTAATGCGAGGGTCAAAACTACCCGGTCCCGCTTCGAATTAGTCGTCTGCTCTTAGCTGGAATTGCGTTAACCGGAGACGAGTGGACGACGCCCACGAGACCGCTTCTGCCCCTCAATATATTCTCTGTCTTGGGGGTTGCTGGTTCAGGAAAAAGAAAAAGAGGCGACCGGGATTTCGATGTTTCTAAGATTTCAATCTCGAATGTATGGTAAGTCTGAGAAGGGTGGGAATAGCTGAGCTAGGTATTTTCTTGCGGACTCTGTGACTGTTAATTGCTGAAGGTTCAGATACGGTTCCATGTGACATACGACACGACCTATAACTCATTTGTTACCATCCCTAAATAGGGACTTAAATATTCTAGTTTTCAAAATTATTTTTTTTGTTACATAGCTTATAACAATAAGTAGGTTCATACCTCATGTGGTGATATACATTAATACTTAAAGTTTGATAGGCAATGACTTAAATGGAGTTATTTATTTTTTAATGTAACGCAGCTATATTTTTTATATGATAGTATGCACTTATAAAAATATGTAGAAAATATTTTTATTTTGTTGTCAAATACGGTTGGGTAGCTAATATACATATACGGATGCTTCTAACTATTAGACATTAAATTCGATTTACTTCAATTTCTACAAAGCTGAAAGTCTTTTAAAACATGTAAAACGCTAGAAAAAAATATAATGTTCAAACAGATTATTCTAATACACGTGACTCAGTAATACAAACCAGGAAATGTCGATCAAAGACTTAATGATGCAAACGTACAAAAGAATCAACTCAGACATCAGGTGTCATGTCCCTTGTCATACCTCTTTGCAACAGAGTTTTAAAAAAATGTCATTTATAAAAATAGCTCGAATAAAATAATATTCCAAGACGGTTTCGCAGTTCTCCATAGAAGTTTCATCTCCAAAGAGGTTGAAGTAAAATTCGTCGAAACGACGCTGACTAATATGTAATCCGGATCCAATATCCGGTCGAAACGTAGCCGCTCGTACGTCTCCGTATCTCTTTAAGGAGTTCGATCTACTTTTGGGACGTTCGGAAAGTTCGCCGCCAAGGAATATCCTCGAAGCGGTTTTTGCCTCGGCACGCGGATAATTCGATGCGATTTTAGCGACCCGCTCGGAAATTGGATCCACGGACTGCATTTGGAAAATTGCGTCGCGCAATCCGACATCCTGCACGCGAAATATTACAACGGGAAGAGGGGCGGGTTTGGAACACAGGGAGAGGATGGGGTAAAGTTTATCGCGTGAGAGAGCTCGCGTTGCGTCGCGTCGGATCGATTTGCCGCGGATTAATCGATTCGTCGAGCTACACGAGGCTGGATTTAGAAACTGGGACGAGCTCGCAACTCTTTTTCAAGCGAGAAACCGGAGGGAAATAGTTCGGCGGGATCGATGCCCGTATGTTACTATGTCCTGTTTAACGCTTTCGGCTAATATGCAGGGCGCATACGACGGGCGCACGTACCGCGTGGTCTAAAAGATTGTCAAATCAAGAGCGATTCCGGACCTTCAGACTGATATAAGCAAAGGTACCATCCGGGACGTAATAATAAAAAAAATTAATTTTATTTTTCCCATGTAGTTCAATGTGCATTTACGATTTAAACGAGTTACCATGTAACCTCAAAAAATCGAAGTACAAGAAAAGTATTATAGATAACTTATGTATTATAGATAGCTTATGAAAGTGAAACTTGAAACGTCCGATTAAATAAACGTCATAAGGCTTGACAAACTAATAAGTCTGTTAATCCGATCCCAAAGATCTGTGGTTTCGTCGAGTAATTCCTCGAATTTCGCACAATAGTTGCAAATAATAATTTTCTGCATTATGCAAATAATACTCCGTATAGACAAAGTTTCTACACCCCATACAAACAGTCGGCCAACTGTCGTAGCTTATAACTCCAACGCAAGTAACAATTACCAGTGTTCGCAGTTAAATGCAAGAAAAACGAGCGTAATTAGATTATATCTCAACGACAAAGTTTCAAAGAAACGAGTTTCCTCGGAAAGTTCAACCCCCATTGAATCAACCCATAAGCGGACAGTAATTGTCGCCGCGTGCTCACCGGTCGCATCAACTGGTACTACTAGTAAATGAATGAACGGGAAATTAGAATTGTTTTGTTTGACGCTTTTTGAAGGACCTTGCGATTCTGGTGACGTTATAGTAATTCGACCGTTCAGTGCTACGCGATGTACGCTCAACTTAAAATGGTAGCGCACAACGGCTTACTCTAGGTCTTGAATTTGAAGAATTAAGGAGCTGGGGATTTTGGAGTTTTGGATGTTCGAAAATGTGGGAATTTAGAAACTTGAGAACTTGAAGATCTAAGAATTAGGAGTTTTAAAGCTTTGAAAGTTTGACAAGTTTGAAATTTTAGATCTAAAAACTTGGGGATCTAAGAATTCGGAATTGCAGAAATTTAAGAACCTGAGAATTTTGAAAATTAAGAACAAAGTTTGAAGGTTCAAAAATTAAAAAATTTGTAAGATGAGTAGTTTAAAAATTCGAAAAGTTTAAAGACGTAATTTGAAGGTTCAAGAATTTAAAAATTTGGTCCAAAACTTTGAAAACTTGTTAAATGAAAATCTAGCTTGAAAATCAAGCTTGCATATTCGATCCCTTTCATCCTCTCATCCTCTTGAGAAATAAGTAAATTCTAACTAAGTTCCAAAATAAAAGGTATCCTCATTTTCACCGACGCAGCATTGGCCAAGTCCTCCAGTAATTTACACCCGTCTGACTACGGATAAGCCACCTTTATTTTATTTTTCTTGCTTCGTATTCTCGAGCCGACTTCCCACCGAGGCTACTTTAGTTGATCTTGCAAACTTAGTAGTTCGCCACCTCCCTCTCTTTTTTCAACACTCCGCTCGCAGCTTGTCGTGTTCACGTGCAGTTCGCAACTTTTTGCAACACGCTGAATTTCCACTCGAAAACGCAGCAACTCTAAGCGCGTTCCTCGCTCCAGAATACGATTTTCCTAGTTTGCACCACTTTCGCTTCTCAATTTAAACCTTCCGCTCTCGGGACGATCAAGGAAAAAAGTAATAGAGAATGAGGACCGCGTTTGATGATCGATAATTCATTCGGGGATTACGAAGTTATTAGGTTTTGGAGGAAGTTCATTAACTCTATGAACATTTTTTAAAATATTGGTTAACAATTACTTGAAACATGTTGGTGTCATTTGTAAATTACAAGGACTTAAGGTCTGAGTTAATGATAGCGTCACTCGTGAATTACACTTCAGACACAGCTGATCCAAATTTTATTTTCAACTTGAGTTTCAGCTTCAGATTGAGTTTGAAGTTCAATATCAATTACAATTTGCATAATCAAGAATCTCTAAATTTAAAATATACCTAACAGTTCAATTTTCTTTATTTGTCTTCACATGGAAGCAATAATTAGCTAGCTCTGATTGACTCGACTAACATTTTACTGTGTGGACTCATTTGCTTAGAAAATCGTTCAGCGTTGTTGAAATTATTGTTATAAATATATCCTAGTTTCAATCATGAGAGTTTTTCTTTATCACCTTAAGAATGCCACAAAAAGAGCAAGCATTCTCGTTGTTTGAACCGAGCGAAGGACATCATAATTAATGCCTTCTCCAAGGGTTCGAGAAGAGGAACAGGTACGAGAAGGCCACAGTGTGTTCCCTGGTCGGCAAACGCTGGATAGAGGAGGACAAAGCTTGCAGGATGCTTTGCGTTCCGGAATCCTGGATAAATAAGAGCGGGTAGTGGAATTTCCTGATGGAAAGCGTAGAGGGGATGGATCGAGATACTCGGCTACAGTGGGTCGCACGTTGGCTTCGTAATACCCGGTCGGATAAAGTGGATAAGCTGTCGGTCGGTTCGGCAATTTCGAGACCCGTCTGTCCTCCATCCTCTTCCACCCCCAATTCACCCCCCTTTTCTGCACACCCCTCGATCCAACTTGATCTAACCTAATCATTTGCTAGCACGCGATTCAACGTCTACGTGATGCGGATGTAGCTCGTGGAGACGATTGATTTCGAGGGATTATACGACGCCGTGGTGGCTCGTTCGTTCGCTCGTTTTCTAGAAAAAACTGCTCGAAAAACGACGGTTTATTTTATTTAGGCGATTCGGTCGTTCGTGCGAGTTTAGTACAACATTTGGCAGGAAGACTTGATGTTCTGTTTTATATCTTAATTTGATGTCGGTATTTTTCAAGGCTATGATATCAATTTTATAGACTGTTGTGATTATTGGCCCCATATGGTATAATAGCTGTATTACAATATGGCGTTATAATTATACATCATATTATTTTGGCTGTATTGTATCATAATATTGAACGTACTCAAACAATAATAGCGACTAATAAAAAGGGAAATAATAACTGCAGAAAAATTTATCCATTTTTAACTAAAATTTTAAAAATTTGCGAACATCAAAAGTGCTTCCGAGCGCAAAGAGTTAAACGATTGTCAATTTACAGAAAATTGATAATTGAGGGCAACAGCATTTTTCATGGAACCACTTTTAAATCAATATACAAAGCAAACTAAAAAAATATTCAAGTTTGCTTTTATCGATGCAATACACGATTAATTTTTTTCCACAGAATTTTCGTCAAAATCGAGGCTTCGAATTCCTGCCACTTTGTCGATTCCGTCCTTCGTAGCCGATAGAAATAGCTGTCCAACATTTTGAAACAAGGGTTGATTTATTTACGATTGATAATCTGATATACAGAATTCCCGTATTTATATACAGAAGATAATTTTAAACAAATCCGTAAGATAAATCGAAGACACGCGTTTGACTCGTTATCTAGCGACAGGAGGGTAGATTTTTTTCCGTAAAATATTCACGAAGGGATTTCGCAACTTCCACGAAGATTCGCATCTGACAAATAGCTAAGTGGGACCTCTCTCGAATATATAACTCGTACGAGTCTCCAAAAACTACGTTCTTTATTCCTTGTCTTCTTCGCATTCTATACTCAAGTTTTCCATCCTTTTATGCTTTCTGCGTATTCTCGAAAAGTTTTAGTCACCAAGTTTCGAATAGGATTGCGGTTAAGAGATTTATACAAATTCTCACAAATTATAATCGTAGACTTTAATGTCTGATGCATTATTCATGATCCGGTTGTAATAAAAACTGTAAAATACAAAATTACAACTGAAATAAGCTTATGACCTTTAATTTCAACCCTACGTAATTAGAGTGAAATGTACAAAACGTTTTAATCCCTCAGACGAAAAATTCCGAAATACAATGTTTTTCGATGGCTATTTGCCGACTCGTTTGCGAAAGCTTAATATGACTGTTGCGTCAAAAGGGTTGAAAATTAGCTGGTACTTTTTAATAGGTACCCTGAATATTTTGTTACAGTTATTATTCATAATTCTGGAAATTTTTAGTAGTTTCAACAAGTATTTTTAATAAGTACTGTCAATTAAATGTACAAATAACAATGTTATAATAAGTAGCTTAATAGGTTATAAATTCAAATGAAATTAAAATGTTGTCCATGTTAGTAATTTTATAAAAAAATTGTGGATATGTAGAAATGTATTATATGACCAAGACTCAACCCTTCATTTTATAAAATTCCAAACGTGACACACCTGATTGTTAAAATGTAACAAATCTCTTTAACCACTTTAATTTTAATCACAACCCAGTAATCGTATCCAAAATAGCCCTAACTCATCCGTCTTAAAATTAATTAAATCGCACGTGCGAAGAAAATCACAGGTTAAGGAACAAAGATCGCTAGAGTATAAGGAGAATTATATTTCCATAAAACCTGGCACAATATCTTCTTAGCGAAGATCCCATCGAAGTTGCTCTCTCATTCTGCGGCTCGACTACCGCGGAATTAATATACACAGAAGCGTGGAGGGACGATTATGAGGATAGGACGAAATTGAATTCATAAATCCGAGTAGACGACCCGTGACGTTCGTTTGCGCGTTTAAACGAGCCGATAAGAGTCGAAGAACGAAGGGAGATGCCGCGATAGGGGTATCTTTCGCGACGGGGTTGCACCGGTATATAGCTGTCCGGTGCAAAACGAAGGGAAAATGCTCGCATAAGCACTCGAGAGCACGGCTGTCGATGCGGTACGCCGTGAACGCGTTTCACAGCTTAAGAGAAGATTAGCCAACCCTCTCGTAACGATAGGATTTGACCATTGAGGGGAGATTACCGACGCTGGAAACCATTCGGCGTGGATCCAGCCTTAAGCGTGTTACACAATTACGCGAACGGAGTTCTCTGGGACCGCACGATCGAGTTACTAAAGGCCCAGGATATCTGGCTCAACGTATTACCGCTAATAAGAACGAACAGAAACTGTCTCTCTCTTTATCCCTCGTTCTCTCGCTTTCTCCTCTCGATTTCGGATCGTTGCTCGTAAATAATCCCGGAAATCTAATTACCGACCACGAAAGCATAATATTTACAGTTTATTAATTGCCCGATTAACGAGATTGAAACCGGTTCCCTCTTTCATACAGCGTGTTACGTTTTGCTTAATTGATTGGAAATTACATTTTCACCGGATAATGGACCGTGCTCTTGCATTTTATTACTGTGGGATACGTGACGAAGATGTCAAATGTTTATGGTATTTCGTTTAGAATTTAATTAACTCCAGTCAGGAATTTAATTTAACTTTTTGACTTTTTTAATTATCTTTGGAATTCAGTCTTTTTGCATGGAAAATCGGTATATTAATTGTTAAATTATTAATAAATTTAGCATATAGCGACATGTTTTCGTATTAGAAATGATGTACGATGTTAGTAACAGAATAATTGAATATTGGACTTCCGTCTTGTCGTTATGAAAATGTAAGCGTTCGTGATATGTTTGATAAGAAGAAAAAGTGATCCTTGTTTAAATGGTTAATCTTTAAATTAAAATGTTTGTTGTTTATGTTCGTTATTAAATATTTTGTTCGTGTTTGAAAGTGTATTATTAGTTTTGTTATTTTCCATAATTCTGATTTTTTAACATTAATACATACTGAAGTTACGACAGTAAAATATTGACATGTCTGCCGATATTTCTTGATGGATTACAGGATACGTAGATCGATTTAATAAGACTTATATGATGTACATATAATAACATATGATCACAGTGGAATCCTACAGAAAAAAGTCACTCTTATGCATCGGATCTGAATGTGTTATGGTAAAAAAAGTTAAATAATCAAATATTTAACTAATACAACTCGCAATAATCAAACTTATCCTGGCCTAAATTATTTTTTCAATAATAAACTGATGTTTCTATCACATTTTCAATTAAAGCTACCATCAGGACTATGCAAAAGTCGAAGCTCATAATTTTTAACGAAAGTATACAATTTCTTATCAAGATAAGAACGTACCACGAATAAATTGGAATCGACAAGTGCATACTCGCACGTCCAGCACAAATGGCCGATGAAATGGAGTCCTTACCTGAAACAGAAAAATAAAGGGAACGAGTTAAGCTTTTGTCGTTGCTTGGCATAATCTCGGAATAAAAGTAGCAGGCGTATCGAGTCGTACAATTACGGTAATGACCGGCAGTCCCCGTTAATATCGAGGCATTCGCACGGGACCGGTGAAAGGAACGGAAAATCCGAGTGCCGGTGCATGCTCGTTAAACATCCCACGCGAATAATTCCATGGAATGACACGAAACACTGCGGACACCGTCATTTAATCGATTTCACAACTGTGTCGCCGTCGTAAACTACTATTTTCAGAAAAGAGCTGTTCGCGATTAGCGATCGAAATCATCCGTGCACGCTCGAAAATTTCTGTTCAATTCAGGATTAACTGCTTCTGGGAATTCTTTGAAATTTTAAGGAATTTGTTTGAAAGAATCTTTTGCTTTATAGGTTCAATTTAGGTTCAAGGTTTGTTTCATAGTTTGTTTAAAATGGTGATATATGTTGTTGTGAATTTTTGTGTAACGATAATATATCTCATAGTGAATTTTTTAGATAACAGACTCTATAATGGATTTTTCTGTAATGGTATTCCATACTGAATGTTTCTTTAGGGATAGCATATTCCATAGTGAACTTTTTTAAAACAATAATATATTTCATAATGAATTTTTCTATAATAATGACATATTGTATATTGAATTTTTCTACAACGCCTCTAACTTTACATTTAAACATATGAACATTTTTAAAACATACTCTACAATAAACTTCTCTGATAACCTAACCTATACAGATGAGAAGTGTAGCCTTAAAAAATGATGTGCTTATAAAGATATGGAACTCATTACCGTAAGAAAGAGGCAATAAAGAAGAGAGCGAAAAGTAAGAAGAAAAAGGAATTGTTCGAAAAGTAAAGACGGCAAATTCCTAAACAAGACTGATACGTTTTTCAACGCAGAAACGAGATGGCAGATAGGCGAGACGCGAAATGGGAGGAGCCCGAAGCGGAGGGGGTGTGCAATGGCTGGCGCGAGAGTGCGGCGTACGATTAAATTGAAATTAGTTGCGGAACTTTTTAATTGCAGATTCGATAACGCCGTCGGTGAGGTAGGACGTTGGTCCGAGGTAGCTACAATTTATACGAGCTTTATCCCCTTCCCACGGTTTCATTTTCTCTTTGTCCCTCGCTCGCTCGTCCTCCGAGTGTCTTCGTCTTCCGAACAGCGGAAAACTCCGACTAGCTTTACGAATTCAGCGCTCCGGAAGTGCGCTTATTATTAAACGAAGATGGTGGATTAACTTCTTACAGAATTTGCCCGGGTCTACCTCACCAGGTACCGTTTGCACGGTATGATCTCGGTATAGAACGATCACATTGTGAATACATGAAAAAATTTCACCTGATACAGATCTTGCTATGTCCAAACACTTCTAACCAAAAAAAATAATTCTTCTAACTATAAAACAATTCTTCTTCTAACAAACGAATAATATCAAAGGGGACCTTCACAAAAGACTCGACAAAGATTGCAACATCAAGTTAAAACTCGAGTTATATCAAAGTTACCGATATCGAACTTTCGTAAATTGTCGAAGTTACAAATGACATTAAAACTTAGTTTAAAGATTGTTACTGAGAGTATATAAGAAAATAATGTAATTTACGTCGAGAGAAAAGATATTAAGAAACCAATAGTTGACACATTACTGTACACATCAATTTCCATCACGAATCCGATCCATCAATCTTGGGAAAACGTCTCAAAAAAGCCCTCGATAGCTGGAATATTATGAAACCCCTCGTTCGCCCAATTCTTCCCTGCCTCGATGAAGATGCCGGTGTTTTCTTTCCCCGGATAAAAAAAAATGCGATACATCGACGAGCAATTTGATGATCAACGAGTATCGACAACGAGATGAACGTTGCTCGTCTTCGTAGATCCACCCTCGACTCGCCATTTTTTCCCCCTTGGACACGAGATTAGAACCGTTCTCATCGATGGATCGAACGGATGAAGCTGTTCGATCGTTTTTAAATTACCGTCAGCCGAGGCTGCCCGGACGCTTCCTGTAGGAAATTTATCGACTAATATCCTCGGGGAGTGGCTGAAGGAGTGACGGTCAATTTGAATGTATTAAATAATAGTACTTCGAAAATAATTTATTACGATCTCGTTATTAAATCTGGAGCTCTATTTCGAACCAATTCGATTATAATTAGTCAAGGCATTTGACGTACTTTTTATCTCAAATGTTCGTAAAAATTCATCAAATGGAAAAATAGGGTGTTTACGTTGTTTGAAAGTAGCGTTCGATTAAAAGGGGGTTTGCTTTCACGCTTTATCGCCCGTAAGTTGCCCGAAGGGCTTCCGGCTCTAGTTAGATACGCTTGTCCGGTATTTTCAGAAGATACAACGTAAGGTTTCGCTGTAAGTGTATTCTCGTCTGATCTTGATGGAATCAATCTACTTAAGCGCATCCCTTGCGCCTGCATTCTAATCCTCTTTCGCTAGCTGTTCGCTGTCCATTTCGAAGCTGGCCAAACACGGCCAACCCTTAAACAAATACCGTTGCGTGCTTCCTTCTTGATGGAAAGACAGCTTATTTTTGTTGTAAACCCTTCGGACGTTTCCTGTTCTGTTTATGGAGCTTCGTTAATGGAAATGGAACAGCCATGGATATACGTTTACCCAGTTTGGATTAAACTTTACCAAAATTTCGAAACATTCTTTTCTTTCCAAAAGATAATAGCTGAACAAAAAATGAGCACAGCATAATAATTTAAACTCTTTGACAAGTTGAAAATTCTTCCTACTTTTCCCCTGCTTTCATTTACAAATCTAACTACTCTGAAACAAGAGAATGACATTAATTAATTTCACCAAGCACTTTTTACGTCTTCATTATAAAAGCCATTCAGGAAGGGAGAACGACCAGCAAAGAGATTAGCTTTCGGCCCATAAATTTCTTCCACGCTCGCGTGTCCAAAACGTCGAGTCGTCGAACGCGAATGACCCACGCGAACAAGTTTCCCATCGAGATTTTCGATCGAGGGGACAATGAAAAACCGATAAGAATAACTTCGGACGCGTTTCGGAGTATTTTCTCGTACTTGCTGCAAGGAATCTGGGAAACACGCGTATCTTTCACGGCAAGTTTTACGATGTTTGCTTTATGTCTGTGTCCCGGCTTCGTTTTTTCTCCTTTTCCTTTATCACGAACGTTTTTATGCCTGTTCTACTTGCGCAGAAGAGATCAAAGTTTTCGTAGACGATTTTTGTAGTACTCCAGTCAACGGAGACGACAGTGAAAGAGGGCTTTGAACCGAGCGTTTTTACCGTTTGCTTCAGAGAGGATCTTTCACTGTTTTACTTTCGGCACTTTTCATCCCCCGCTTTTACTATTCGCTCTTATACCCTTATTTCCCTCGTTCATCTCCTTCTTCTTCTGTTTCGTATCGCGTACGAGCTCATCTTCGTATACGCGAGCGTGTTTAATAAAATTCGAAGGTAAAACCTTGCCTTTGCTTCGAATACCTGCAGTCATTCGATATCGCGTGGTCGGTTTTAGATACATCGTTGGAATCTAATGGTAATTTCAAGATTTTATGTACTGAAAATCTACAAATATTGATACTAAAACTCCAAAGTACTCATACACTAGTTTTATTCCGAATAGACTTCATTGTGAATAGTAATAGTGTATGAGTAATTGTGTAGCGTATCGCATTTTTGGCTAGGTCTAGTATAAGGTTCGTTGGAAACTTATCGAACTTGAATAATATTGATATCTGAATATTACTCATTTATCAAACGTTGAAATTTTTAAAACTTTTCAGAATTCTGAATTTTCAGGTTTTTCAAATTAAGAAATCTGCAAAGTTGCTTTTAAAATTCCTAAATTAATAATTTAAGATTTTGTTAATTTCTAGGGTCAATAATCATAGCAGTCGAGGCCCATATAAAATCTATCAATCAAATTTCTAAATCCGAGGTCTCAGAATCAAAGTCTCTAAATTTTCAAATTTCAAAGCTCCTAATCCTACATTTCTAAATAACTAAATTTCTACATTTTTAATTACCAAATTCCCAAATTCCAATTGATCAAAATCCTAATATTTTCAAATACCAATATTTCCAAATTCCAAAATCCCTACATTTCCAAATTCCAAATTCTTAAATTTCCGAATTCCCAAATTCAAAAATCCCTAGATCTCGAAATCCCTATATCCCAAATTCCCTAGATCCCAAAATCTATGAAACCCAAAATTCTTAGATCGCAAAATTCCTAGCTCCCGAAATCCCTAAATCCAAAAATCCCTAGATCCCCAAATCCCTAGGTTTCAAAATCCCTAGACCCCAAAATCACTAGATCCAAAAATTCCTAAATACCAAAATCCCTGAAACCCAAAATTCCTAGCTTCCAAAATCCCTACATCCCAAAATCCCTGAAACCCAAAATTCCTAGATCCCGAAATTCCTAGCACCCAAAATCCCTAAATCCCTAGATCCCCAAATCCCTAGATTTCAAAATCCCTAGACCCCAAAATCACTAAATCCAAAAATTCCTAAATCCCAAAATCCCTGAAACCCAAAATTCCTAGCTTCCAAAATCCCTACATCCCAAAATCCCAAAATCCCTGAAACCCAAAATTCCTAGATGCCGAAATTCCTAGCTTCCAAAATCCCTAGATCCTTAAATCCCTAGATCCCAAGTTCCCTAGATTCTAAAATCCCCAAATCCCCAAATACCTAAAGCCCCAAACCTCTAAATTCCGAAATCACAAAATTCCCAAATCCAATCTCCTATTTATCATAAATGAAAATAGTGTACGACTAATCGTATAGTACATGTCATCTTCAGAGCGTCAAATACAAAGCTGAAACCTGCACTTTCTTTGCAAGTTACACAATTTCGCAGGATCCTCCGTGTCTCGTAGTGGCTGCCTCATCGAGAAGCAAAATCGTTTGAAGTATTTCACCGTGCAATTAACCTTTCGTTTCCGTTGTCGCGAGCAAACTACGCGCACCGAACGCAGTTTCTACGCTCTCCAAGGAAAATTCGCTGTTCGAGTGCTGTCAAGTAATTGCGCGAAACGCCGTTCAAAGAATACCGTTCGACACCGAGAACTCGAAACACGCTGACTGAATGATCTTTCGCGGGTGCATTCGAACGAAATCGAGTCGTGCTTCCGGTTTACAAAGGCGTCGATTATGTCGCGACAAGATTAAATCGCTCCGTGCCACATTCTGCGTTTAGTATATTCAGCTACTTTGCGTCGCTACCTCGTGCAACAGAGAATCAATTAATCACCCTGCTCGTTACGTCCTCCCACCGAATGTTCCAAGTAATTTCGAAAGCTACACAGCGACGGTTGTTCGACAAAATCGACGGGAAAATTTCTGCCAGATCGGCGACGAGATCGAAACAACGTTCTACCTAACTAACAATTAGATTGCCTAATGAACCCATTTCTGAGCGATATTGAACAAGTCGTTTGGGTGAAAAACTTTTATATTGTTTATATCACTCTTACAGTTAAGTAATTTTAGATAGTTTTACTGATACTATGGAATAGTATCATATGTGAGGTCATATGTGAGGTCGGACACGCTGTAATATAGATTATTAAAAATAAGGATACTTATTCTTTCGATTTCATCTTTTAATCTGTTAGTGTATATCATTGTTTCGACGTCAACAGTCCTCAAATGTTTCTTTCGTTTCATTTTCCTATAATTAATAAATTTACCTGAACTCGTAGTGTTGGTCACATATGATCACATATGGCGGTCGTGTTAAAGATAGCTTAATATTACAGTTTCATTTTTATATCATTATATATGACATAACATTTTATCTGTCATATCATTTTACCCTTAAAGGCCCTTCCCTTTGCTTTTACTATAAGTTATTAATTTAGCTGAATTTATAGGGCTGGTCACATATGACCACATATGTATTAGATACTTCAGACATTCATACATGTACATGTATACTTAACTACAATATTTCCAATACCATATCGCAATATTAAAAATCCTAATTTTAATCTACTTGAAGATGGAGTACGTTAGGACTTTTGCAATCCCTCTTTCGATAGTCGAAACCTTGAAGGAGAGGTAACTCGAGGCCCTAGGAGGTTGTGTATAAGGCGGTTCGACTGCCATCCTAACGGCAGCAAGGGTGGCTGTTACTTTTTCGTTTGCCAGAGTTCCCTGCCATATTGCCACTCAAAAAGGCATCGTCGTCGTTCTGGAATGGGCGTAGCCCTCTGGATTCGCTCGATTCCTTAATGCGACGAGTCATCCTCTCTTCTTTTCTCCTTTTACCCCTTAATACGAATGTTGGGAATATCAGGGAACACTCGGCAGAAATAATGTTTCGGAACAGCCTCGTCGATCAATTAGGTCATCTCGTAACTAATACAATTTTTCGATGTGTAAACACTTTTTCTACAAGAGATCTGGGGCTGTAGGATGTATCGGATATACACGTCTGGGATTATGTGGGTTAGGAATTTAATAACGCACGCGTCTTGGTTTTATAGTAGATTTCGATATATCGCATTAAAGATTTTGAATCGTAATATTAATTAAACAAGATTTTATACCAAACTCGATATTAATTAAACAAGATTTTGTGTCAAATTCGACACGCATTAAAGAAGATTTTATACCAAACCTGATATTAATTGAAAAAGATTTTATATCAAACTCAATATGAATTAAACAAGATTTTATTCCAAACTTGATATTAATTGAAGAAGATTTTATATCAAACTAACAAGAATTTAACGAAAATTTTATATGAAACTGATATTAATTAAACAAGATTTTGTACCAAACTCAAAAAGAATTCACCAAAATTTTATATGAAATGTGATATGAATTAAACAAGATTTTGTATCCAATTTGACACAAATTAAACAAGATACCAAACTATAATATTGGTAAAAATATAAAAATGACTCAATTATTATAGCAAAGATAGAAGTATCTCCTCGGTAACTTACAATAAGTACATATGCTTTTTACCTCGCAAAACATGACAGATATTGAAATCCTTTAGGAGAGTCTTCTCTCCTATCTCTGCAATCCTACTAAACGATCTCTACAAGAAAGTTCAAGCATCATAACGAGATTAAAAAAGGAAAGAAGGAGCGACCGGTCGAACCGGTGAAAGCATGGATAAAGATTCTTCTACTAAGACCTTCTCAAATCTGGGATTCAAACAAAATTTCATACGCGAATTTTCATGCGTTAATAAGAGAATCTTGAAGGGACCTAATATCCGCTTACAGTTGATTTCTATAAACGTTTACTTGTATCGTAAACCGGAAGCGCCCTTAACCGCGAAGCTAATACTAGTCGCAATATGTCAGCCGGCAATGAGCGCGGCACCTGTTTTCTATAAGTGTCGTATTTTCTGTCGACCCGTTTCCAACCACGTTTTCCGTTCGTTAACCGGAAATCGTTGGCAAAAAATCACCGCCAAGAGAACACGCAAGCTACGGAGTTCGGAAACGTCGGCTATAAATTCCGAGAGCTTAATATAGTCGCAACAGCCATTGCTCTATAACGCATTTCGCACGTTTTTCTACAGGATCGTGAAATTTCTTGATATTTCTCCGCCCGATAAGGCGCAGGCTGCTGTTAACAGCTGACGGAGTATTATTTCCTGAGGTTAATTAAGTTAGTCTGTAAACCAATACGGAAACCACGAACGCCGATGAACATGGAACAAAGGTTTCTCTCGGGATCCAAAGTAAAAACACTGACTGAGGTAAACCGCAAATTAACGAATGTATCGATGTTTGCAAGTATTCTTTATCGTATTGGTAATTAGATATGGATGGATACGACCTTCCGTGATCATGCGTATACAGTTTAACGTCGGAACAAGGAAACGCACAAGAACTTAGATTGATGATTTCCACGCAGAATGGAATAGGGGAACAAGACAATACTGGGGCACTATAGATAATTACGATAGTCCCATTAGATTATTACACGCAGCAACGCACGACAAGCTTACATCGATTTGTCAAATGCAAACAAGTACAGGCTTAGGTCTGTTTATAATGCTATGTTCAAATTAATATGGTCTTAAGATTATACTGACGAGCAAGGAATTTTGTTACCAAAACTCTACACTCCTTGCAAAGGTGTTTCACTAATTCTTGATATTTCGTTCACTCTTTCACTTTCACTTTTCTTACGAATACTCGCAGATAACTGTTTATAGAAATGCCTTATGTCAAATACAAGACGCGCAAGTAAAATACGAGATACCTCAAGCCAAACACGAGATCTTTACCCAAATACTGCCTTAAGCCAAATGCGGATCTACATAGTTTTCGACCAGATCAAGTTGGTATCAAACCAGCTCATTAGCGGTTTAAGGCACTGTTCCCCGTTTTGATTCCTCTATTTGTGTTACAATCGTGTTATGACCCTGGCCCTTGAAAACACACCTTTCATAAGGCACTGTCTCAAGCTACGAAATCCGGTTACCGGGTCTCGACGTCGATGATTTATGTACCTCGCGTGGACTCGTGCTGGGTGAAACCTGGGGGACCATTAGGGCGAGGATATACAGGGTATATTTCTCTTTCTGGCTGTTATATTTACGAGGATCTGATAATTGTACCTGGAAATAACACCGAAATAATCGACATAAATGCATATTGTAATTCGATTTCAATTACAATGCAAGGCTGAGCAAAGCTTCGTGGAACAAAAAGGTAACATGTCTAAGTCTGGCGTGTCTCGTTTTTCCCAGGTTCTCAGACGAAAAACATCAGGATTCTCGACCTCGGTTAAGCGTGTAACCATTCCCCGAAGTGGACTCAGTGTTTGCGTAGGTTGACAAAAGGGCACGAAAGAAGGCTACGCACCTGAGAGAACCACGCCCGAGCAGTTAATTCAGATTTAAACGCGGCAACGTCGCAATGACGGAGGGGTAACCTGGGCCGGCGCTAACCCGCCAGGAGGATAGCAATTTAATAAACGCATGCTCATAGGTCGCCACGAGAAGGCTAACCCCGCGTGACCTCAAATCTCTCGGCAACGTTCGCCGGAGGAAATTCCGTAGGTACAGCTACTTTCTAATCTCGGATTCAAATTCGAGCCGGCAACCCGAGCATCCTCCTTGCCGTGCCAGACCCTTAACTACCCGTTTTGCCTTTCGACCGGGCTCACCCCCTTAACGAACCTCGCTCTTTTTGCGACCCCGTCAACCTACGTTCGAGTTTCCTCTCAAGATTCGTACGTGTATAATTAGGAATTCGGTAATTAACGAGCGTCGAGTCCGATGCCGTTACAACGTCTTCCTCCAAGGTTTCCTTTCCTCGAACTCGTCCTTTGCGCTCGCGGAATTAACGCGAACCTCGCGCTTTTCTATCAACTCTAATTCCATTCAAATTTTGAACTTGTTTGGAATGCTACCGGTCTCTCGGTGACACTAAATTTTCTTAAGACGTCATCAGAATTTTCCTCCACTCGCAAAATTCTTTTGGGATTTTTCTAAGTCTTTCTATCCTTAATTTTTCTGATCAACATCTCGGTCAAGAACAAATGTAACTTTCTTAGGAAACTTGCAAGCTCACCATTTTTGTAGCACACCCAACAATCTCAATGTTAACCTATTCTTAAACTGTCAAATTCTTAAAAATGTTTAAAAGTAAGTGAATGTCCCAATCCCTGATTTCCGGATCAATTTAAGGAAAAAGACCTTGATCAAGAGTAAATATAAATCTTATGGAAACTTTAGAAATTTGCAAGCTCACCATATTCGTAGCGCTCCCAAAGGTCCCAAATTGTTAACCTATTTTTAAATTACCGAATTCATAAAAGTGGTTTAAAAGGAAACGAATGCCCCAATGCACAATTTTTCTGATCAGTTCCTTCGAGAGGAAAATGAAGACTTCAAGGGCAAATGTGGCATCCTGAGAAAACGTTGAAAATCAGAAATTTAGGAACTGGAAATTTGCAAGCTGAAATTTGTAGCCAAATTCTTAACCTGTTTTGAAATTATCAAATTCTTCAAAACGCTTAAAAGTAAACGAGTGTCTCTCCCAATTCGTGATTTTCCTTATCAACCCCAAGGAAAACGAAGACTTTGGTCAAACAAATGTAACTTTCTGAAAAAACCTTAAAAATTCAAAAGTTTGAAAAAAGGAAATTTGCAAGCTGAAATTCGTAGTCCATGCGAGGATCCTAAATCTTTAACCCGTTCTGAATGACCAAATTCCCCAAAAATGTTCAAAAGTAAACAAGTGTCCCATCTTGGTCTCTTCTTAAAGGTAAGTAGATTTGCTCTTGACTGAGTTCCCTTCATTATAAACAAAAGGTGTAAAAGGCACAATGAAAATGCACGGTTCGCTTTGTCGATCTGTTACAGCCGCGGTGTAGCGACTAAATGGTCCCTCGATTAAATAGAAGACACCTTATTACGAATCGCAAAGTGTTTGAAAGACACGGGAGCGAGTTACGTAACGAGACGAATCGTTTCGCGCAAACAAAGTCCGGAGACGAGTCGTTCACAGGGATCAAGCAAAACGGTCTGAAGGGGCTAGGCGGAAACGATGTTGCGAAAACGAATGCTTAAGAGCACATTTCTCTGATGACGGGGCGCGGAATGAAGAGTGTCGCTCGCTCGCGTGGCTGCATTTAACAAGAAAGCCTATAGAGAGAGGAAAGGCGGCGTGTCGAGGAGGGGAGAGGTGTCGTACAAAAGCACAAAAGACACGGGACTCGACACAATAATGCGTGCAGATTCGGGGACGTGTATCACGCCGATTGCGATAATGGAAATGAAGCGGTGCGCGTGCGTGTTACTCGCTCCTCAGTGTTTATTAATCTCCGTCGTTTCCACCCTCGTCCCGTTACACGGACTACGAATTAACAGCAGCCCCTCTCGCGAGAGCCTCATTTCTCTAAGTATCCGCCTTTCTGTCTTTTTTATCCTCCTCGAACCGACCCCGTACTCTCGCGATGGATCTCGACGATAATAGAGCACCGTGTATAATCGTCCTCATCGTCTGTCATCGTTCGGAGATACATCCTTGGAAAATATTCCGTAAAAGGGACCGGATATTTCCCTGGAGATCGACCCAGTTGCTCCGCAACGTTTAACCCTCATGTGTCACCGACTTTGGCCCGTAACCGAAATACGAGGGGTCCTCTATCATTCCTAATACGTATATAATTGACATGTTGCGGGTAACGAATAAAATAAGTTGCCAGCTGAAATTTAACCAACCAATATTTGTAGAGAAGGATTTTCGTGAAGAAACGCGAGAAAACTGGCGTGATACCTTGAATCTCGTCGCCTCGCCTCGGGGATATTCTCGTACGATCACCTACCGTAATGCGGCTCGAAAAGGGATGCGCGTTTACTTTCTCAAATCCACTTGCGCCCGGCTGTATTGTAACAACGACGAAATAAAGCGAGAAACGATACCGTCAGGTTACCTTCGGATATGAGTGTTACATTCGCTACACATTGTAATAAATTACAAACACTACTCATTCATCGCTATCGATTTTGATCAGTGCACTTTTAATACATTGACTGCCACTCTGAAGTAATTGAAAATTGTCGTGTTATGATTATTTTCCATAAATCCAGTAATGCGAATATTTTCGTTTAAGAAAGTGAACAAATTTTTAATACTACACATGTTAGATCAGTATAGAAACGAAAGTGTCACCTACATATGGCGGTGAATGTGTTAAGTAAAAACCTAACCTAGAAATGTAATTTGCTAATAGTGATACAATTCAAAACATACAATAATAAAACATACAAAAAATCTGTTATGGCCAAAGCTATTCAGATTAATACGGGTCGTCAAAAATCTCCAATTTCAAAACTCGTAAATTTACAAAACCCCAGGTTACCTGAATTCGCGACTCCGACTTTCACAATATAAAATATATCAATAATTGCGTTATCGGGTTCCACGAATTTTTTTAATTAAAAGACGAGTTAAAAATCAATTTTTCCGCGATTGTAACGTAACTGAATATCGAAATACGTCCAGATCGTTTAAAGCTTGTAGCGGTAAAATAACAGTCGAGAGAAATGTTTATTTTTACAAGGCAAATTTTGAACGGTTTACATTAATGCTTTAAGCTGACCAAATAACGGATCGATGCTCGGCAAATTAATTAATTAATCACCGCCCAGTTTCCTGATTCATTGTTTGAAGCAAATTGTTTTCGATTCGAGCTGTTGTTTGTACACCTGCATTCACGGCGACTGCTGTGTGGCAGCAGTTCAAACAACGCCAGAACATTGGGGAGAGACTAAAGTTTGCAGAGACAAATAGAGTCTTTAAATATGAATTAACGAGCTCGTGTGTGAGTTTCTTAAGCGGGTCAATGACGATAAGCTATCGGAAGATCTTCGTTTCTAACATCCACTTAACCCACTCTCGAAATCGTCGTTTTCACTTCACCTCCTAATGGAACTCCGTAAACTAACTAGAAAGTTCTCCACGACAAAGAAACATATAAATAAAATAAATATTTAAAAAATTGTTCAGTTTATCAAGTGGAAGGTCCATTCTACTCTACAAGTTGGGTAGATAAATTTAACATAAAAATATCGTAAAATTTATGGGATATGAATTTGAAACTTGTTGGTGATATTTTATCAGTGATACTTTAAGTCTGATAAAAACCATATGATTACGTTTTCATATGACTAAATGTTATAGCAAACAATTACCTATTTCGAAACATGGGAGATATTCGTGACATAAAAGTGCCATAAAAAAGCACTTAAGGCCCGTTAATTTGAAAACTAAAGGGCAAGCTATTCGTGAAGATCTGCGACACAAAATGGCTGCTCGTCAATTATAACAAATGACCAATTTCGAAACATCAGAAGTTTGATAACAGAACACGCAGGTATTCTTTGGAAGCTTTAGAATATGTCAAAATAGCATACCAGTTTAATACTGAAGTCCCAAGAAAATGCTAAAGTTTCCACTCCACAAAATGGCTGTCTATGAATTATAGCCAATCCATTTGGAAACACAACAATTTTGATACAATGATTTATAAGCATTTTTTGGAGACTCCAAAATATTTCAAAATGGTGCACCAGTTTGATACTGAAATTCCAAGAGAATCGCTGCTAGAAGTTCCACAATTCCTGTCTCTCAATTACAGCTAATGACTCGAAAGTATTCTCTCGATTTGAAAATGAAAGTCAAATAGTAAACTCCGAGGAAAATGGTTGCATATCGAGATACAAACTGGCCAAATCGAGTCGATAGGTTCTCCTCAGCTTCAAACAAGCAAAATGTAAATCGTCGCTCGTAATACATGCAGAAAATAAGGACGCTTAACGGATACCCAGGTTGAATGCGGAACTTTATGAAATTTCAATTTATGCAGCGAATACATCTGCGCGCGTCAAAATACCTGTTCGAATATTAGTAACTGTTGCGTTACAATCTCTCCTTACTTCGAACAGACTGTACTCTCGAGGACGGAAAATAATCGCAGAGATTGTTTCGAGTCTCGAATACGAAATTAAATTTTGGAGAGCAATTAGGGTGAATTAATGGCCGGATGAAGTGCTCGCTCGCGACGACCGAGTTTTGTTTGTAAAACAAATATCCCAAGCTGCAAGGGGAAACTTACTGGCAAATCGCTGGAATTTCGTGAAAATATTACAACCGTGTTGGCGTAGCCGCGATTCCCTCGAACTTATCGATCGATCGAGCCACGACCAGCCCTACGCGAAAATATTCGACGCCCTCGTGCTCCCACGGGCGATTCGCCAATCGTACCAAGGAAACCGCCGATACACAGTCGATACAATAAAGAATCGCTATCGTCATTGTTGTCAATTATCGGTCGCCTTGGGATCTTTCTACCACCGACATCATTTATCATTCGACTCTACTGGGTGTCCATTACTTTCCCTACCGCATAAATAGGTTATGATTCTTCAATGTTTCAGCTAAAAATTTATGTGTTAAAAATTTTGTTAACCATTTTCAAACTTGAAAAATCGAAAAGATTAAATTGTATCATATGAAAGTTTATTAATATTAACCCTTTTTTGAAATATGAGAGGACTTAATTTAGCACCGCCGTAATTTTCGATATGCAGTGTAATCCCATACATCCCAAAAACGATACCATGCAAGCTTTGAAAAATTGTTATTACAGAACTGCAAAAAGCAATGCATAAAAAGGAAGAACGAACGGTCGGATTTTATATCATACGTTGGAAATAACGTTGCAAAGTTTATCGTAAAATATTTGCAAATAAAGCGTTGTTCTACGGCATCGCATTTAATAATGTCCCACAATGGTACACGGACTCTGCGACGCAACAATATTTCATTTCCTGTTGTTTTATTAAAAAAAAGAAAAGGTATTCCATCGTACGACCCTTCACAAATTCTATTACTCTGTTATTACTCGTCTCTTTACATGTTTTTAGCCGTTGGCTTATTCACCGTCTACTTTACTGCTCGCCCTCAAAGGGACACGGAATAAGGTACAAGAATACCGTGTTCGATATTCACCAAGCCGCCATTATACAAATACTAAAGTATTCCGTAAATGAATAGCTAAACAGATAGGTAGTTTTAAAAGCATAACTACAGACCACCCACTGCGTACATTCTTCCAAGATAGAATCTGTGCCAATAGTTCAATAGGTTAAGACGGTTAGGTCGATAGGTTTGTTGGAAACTTTTAGTAGAATTGAATAATAACGGTATTTGAATACTAGGGATGTTACAAATTTTTTTAATTTTGAAAGTTTTCAAATTAATAAATTAAGCAATTTCTATTTTCTTTTATTAACAAATTAGAGAATTTTCATGTTTCTCAAAATTGTAAATTTACAAATTTCTAAATTAACAAGTTCTGTAAAGATCAAGTTTCCAAATTCATGATACAAAGGTCCCAAGTCTCTTTTGGAAATTCCAAAAATTCCAAAGCTCTTAGACATTTCTAAATTTTCAAATTTCACAATCTCTGAATGACCAAGTGACAAATTTAAAAATTACAAAATTTCGAACACTCAGATTCCCTAAATTAATAAAGGACCCTGCACAGATCTTATAGAAAATGGCCCCTGGTTAAATTAGCTGAATTTTTTATATGATGTAGTTCATGATGTCCTGATCAAAAGTCCCAATGGGCTCAAGGTCGCAAGTCGAATAGTTTCCGAGATATGGGTCAAAGTCAACAATTTCATATTCGAAACTACTACGTTTGAGCATATCTGAGTGTAAAAAGCACTGTTGCGCACTGTCCATTTACTTGATCCCTTAAAACTCAATGGTAGTACTGTGGGCCCTTAAAAAATATGACCCCTTGACCCCCTGACCTTTTAACTCCCCTTCAGGAATCAAACTAAAAAATCGCCGAAAGGTAAAAAATGATTCTCTTTTTCTTTCATCATACAAACATGAAGCACCGTTGGCATTAACATTACCCTGTGTGCACCACGAGCAGATTGCTCGATCAGATTTTGCACACTATATGGCCCTAAAAAGGGCCGATTTTGTAGTTTTTTCTATTCGTCCATTAAAATCTCAACATTTATACTTTCTTGATACTCTATATTAGCGGTCGTATTTAAAACTGCCATCCAGATATTTAGCATGCCTTTTGTGACGGGCAAATCCTAAATACCATAAAACACTTGTAATATGTGCGTATGTACCTAATGTTCTGGCACCGGATTGACAGGTGCAGTAGTAACCATTTATTATGTCGTCTTCTAGCTCCAGTTCATTTTAGGGAATGTAAGAAATAAAGACTTGATGTTTGATACGTAGATTTCCTCAACTGGATATTGATTACTTGCGCGATTTGGTTATTGGTGTATATCAGGTCAATCTCGCATGTTCTTATATTAAAGATAAGCTGCAAAGAGATAATGACGAATTACAGATTGACACTGCGTTTGTAGATAACATTCTTATAAAACTAAGAATTTGTTCACGATTTGGTCTTTATTTATTCACTATTACAATTTATTCACAAGTCTTTATTTCTTGATGTTTACCAAATGTTGTCTATTACCAAATTTCTAATATTCCAAATTTGCAATTTCCCAACTTCCTAAATTCCCAATACTAAATATTTCCAACTCGAAAATTTCCAAAATTCTAATGTTTCCATATCTCAACAATTCTACAGTTCAATTTCCCAAATTCCGTTATTCCCAATATCCAATATTATCAAATTTCCGATTTTCTTAATTCTCAAATTTCCAAAGTTCTAATATACCCAAATACTCTATTTACCTAATCTTAAAATTTCCCGAATTCCGATAGTTCCAAATTGGGAAATTTCAAATTTCAGAAGTCCCAAACACCATTGTTTCTCAAACCTCAAATCCTGAATTCCCAAATCTCCCGAATCCCAAATCTCCCAATCCCTAAATCCCAAACTCAGCAAATAATACAAGAAGGGTTAATAACCAGTTCTCTGTCCAAAACCTCAGCGTTCCCCGAAGTTCAAATAAGCCCCATTCACCGTCGACACTTCGTCATCGATTACACGCGAATGCTGTAATTTCCTCATTAGCAGACTCCGAAGAAAGGATCACCGGGGCGCCTATTTTCCAAAGACAAGACTCCGCAATCATGCTTACAATTTCGAGGGAACTGAAATCGTCGAACGAAGAAAGGGGTAGAACCGGTCCGAAACAAGGATTCACAAACACAAAAGCTATCTCAGAGATCGAAAACCGTCGCGTTTCCTTATCGCAGTGCATCACTATTTCTTCTTATATTTTTCTTATAAAAAAATATTATTATATTACCTTATATTTTTTTTGTATTGTGCAAATTATGGCCAACAAACGGTCTCCTAACACGTTACCATAGGCACTCTACAATTTTACAAGGTAATAAGCAGAAAGTGGAAATTGAGAACCAACCAATCGTACACGTAATCCTTAACGATGAAAACGGCACGCCATGGGGATATGTAAAGAACTTCATTTGCATTGTTTCATGTAACACACCATTTTTACAGAGCCTTGTTCCTGTTTTTTAAATACTTTTTTCTGGCTGTAGTAAATTCTTCTTTGTCTTGCAACTGGGTGAAAAGAAATCGTGTGGTGACGGTTGGTAATGTTTTAATATCCCTTATTACATACGTTCGTTGTTGCAATTAACGCGTTGACCGTTCTTACGCACGATAACGTTTCTTGACGACATGCGTGACATTCCACTTCTTTATTTCTTTGATGTGTAAAAGTATTTCAGGTGGAAATTTCGTTGCTTAAGGTTTGTTTTGTGTTTCGATGCTAATTTTGTCTATAACTAGTTTTATAACTAGTCTTTGTTACAGATGGTTCTACAACACAAATCAATGTCACTTTATTATTTCTTACAAAAATTGAAATTGTCATTGCGAAATTAGTTGAAAATTTCGTTATACAATTTTTGTAGATGTATGATTTTTCGTGTAAGTGTCATCACAAAATTTAGTTCTCAGAGGTGGAGTTTCTTTAAACTTTTTGCGAGTCTGCCGCACTCATGACGCACCCACGACTAACTTGCGACGCACTCGTGACGCATTCGTAACAGCTTGTGACGCACTCACGGCTAACTTTTGACAAATTCATCACTTACCTGTGATGCACTCATGACGCATTTGTGACTAACCTGTGACGCACTCATGACGCATTTGTGACCAACATGCGACGCACTCGTGACGCACTCTCAATTAACTTGTGACACATTCGTGACGCACTTCAGCTGTGATCAATTTTACTCGAATTTTTAAAACGTTGATTTGCAGTTCAAGCCTAATACAGTAAAGCCTCTTTTTGTGCGGTGGATAGGGACCGTATAAAAGAAATCGTACAAAAAAATATTCGGAATTTTTATAAATACTAACATATAATAAACAACTTTGTACGATATACCACCCAAAATTTTTTTTATGCGGCGGACAAGGACCGCATAAAAAAAGTCGCGCTTAGAAAATACATTAATTATTTACGAAAAAGATGAGAAAATGCTTTCAAACAAATTAAATAATTAAATAAAACCTGAAATTATTTTTAAAACATTTAATTGTTTATTGTATACATGGAGAAGCTTTCAAAATGCATATTAAATAATTCACTGCTACTCGTCGTAATCCAAAATGCGCATATCCTTGTGATGAATTGGTTGAAAATCGCTTTCGTCGCTTGAAAATACGATTTCAATTGATTTATTTTTTGGCACCATGAAGTCAGTGATCAGTTTTTGTGACGACGGTCGATTGGTTAGTTGCTTGTAAATGTCACGATAGCGAGACATGCATGATCTTAGCTCTTTTTGGAATTTCAAGCTTCTTTCGGCATTAGTGTCTATTTTAAAAAAATGCATTTCCAATTTTTTAGAAATTTGGATCCCTGCATATATTTTATCTGCTGTCATGTATTTCGGTTGTTCTTGTTCGTCTTCATAATCTATCAAATTATTGATAATGCCACTATCATTGACAGTTTCGTCCTCAATCATTTCGTCTAGATTGTTTTCGCCGAAAGTATCAAACCTTCTCCGCTGATGTTGTGTGAATTTCTGATAATAATATACCGATTCATATACCGCATAAAAAAAAAATCGCACGAAAAAAAACGCACAAAAATAAAATCGCATAAAAAAGTATCGCACAAAAAGAGGTTTTACTGTAATTTGCATAGTCCACTGCATAATACCGAATTGTCATAGTATTTCAACTTCCCTTAATTTAACATTGGCTGTGATTAGTTCTGACGCACCTGACAAATAAATCACAGTGCAAGTCGAATTACTTTACAATCATTGTGACAGCAAAAGAAATAATCAACCCACTACAAGTTAAAATAACTTCCTGAACGAATGTAATAATTAACGGTAGTGGTAATGTTCCTCTGCGAAACGACGACTCGAGACAGCAACGTCGAAACGAGTTCGATATCGATTTACGAGTAACTTGATCGCAAACGATTTTCGAACACAGTTGGCAGCGGTCAACTCGTATTTTACCGAACGCGATCTCTATCGCGAGCATACATCACCGCCTGTATCAGCACAATGGCGTGTCGTCGATCGAGCAAATCAAATCCGCATTATCAGCGACTTAATACTACACGCGATTTTACCCACTGATTTACTAACTTGTCGAGTGATTAGCGAACTAACCGGTTCTCTGATTTCTTTCTCGCGCTTCAACGAGTTCGAACCTTTTGTGGATCGGTAAAACGGTGTATCTGAAGTTAAATCGATGTTCGATCGGTGTTTTAAACTTTGGGATTAATAATAGTGATGAGAGTAAGTGCAGAGGTAGGTGTTTTAGGATTCTAGGTTTTTAGGTTTTTAAATTTTTAGGCTGATAATTTTGTAGGTTTGTACATAGATGGTTTTTTAAATTTCTAATGATCCCTAGATGACAAATTCTTAAATTCTATTTTTGCACATTTTTAAATTCTCAAATTTTAAATCGTCAATTCTTAAATTCTTACGTCTTCAAATTCTCAAGTGAATTCCAAGATTCCCAAAATTTTTAATTTCCAAATTCCTATGTTTCCAAATTGTTAAATTCCACATCCCTAATTTACTAAATTTGTAATTTGTAATTTATTAAATTTAAAAATTCCTAAACTCCCCAATCCCTAAATATTTAATTTCTCAAATTCCCAAATTCCTAAATTCCTCCATCCCTAAATTCCCAAATCTCAAATTCCCCAAATCCCAAATTCCCAAATTCCAAATTTCCTAATCCCAAATTCCCCAAATCCCATATTTCCCAAATCCCGAATTCCCCAAATCCCCAATTCCCAAAATCCCAAATTCCCCAAATCCCAAATTCCCCAAATCCCAAATTCCCCAAATCCCAAATTCTCCAAATCCCAAATTCCCCAAATCCCAAATTCCCCAAATCCCAAATTCCCCAAATCCCAAATTCCCCAAATCCCAAATTCCCAAAATCTCAAATTTCCCCAAATCCCAAATTCCCCAAATTCCAAATTTCCTAAATTCCCCAAATTCCAAAAATCCCCAATTCCCCAAATTATAAATTCCCTAATTTTAAATCCCTAAATTTCCAAGTCCCGAAACCCCTAAAAATTCTCAAATCTCCAAAAATCTAAATTCCCAAAATCCACAACTTTTCGCATTCCAAATTCCCAAATTCTCACATTTCTAAATACCCAATTTTCAAGAATTCAAATTTCTACACACCTACTTCGCATCATTGACATTATCAACAAACCTAGAATTTTCGGTCCACTACAAACAAAAATCTGCGTTATTCCAATAGAACTATATTACTCGATCGAGCTCGTAACGCGTTACGATACTAAAGATGCAACGTGAGATTGCAATGTCTGACCCGCAAATTCGCTTATCCTCGCACCTGTTTGCCAAACGTCGCTTCCGGCCAACAAACACTATCAGCCCCCGCAAACTTTCTTCCAAATTGGACAAAGTAACCTTTTATTAAAATTGTATACATTTATTTTTAAACCCCGTTTCTTATCTCTATTTCTCTAAAAAATTTCATTTCATACTAAAAATGTGGGAGTAATATAATGTGCATTTATTTTGGAATCAAAAATGGAGTCGAAAAATACTTAACCTTACAAATTAATTTCATTTAATGACTTCTTGTATGTAAATTAATATTAAAGTTATATTTATTTTAAACTGTAAAGATAAATAACTAATGGGTAATACGTAAAATAGTTAAATAATTCTTTATCCTGAGAGTTGATACAAATTTTGGAAAGTCTTAATAATTTTCGTAATTCAAAGTCTAAGATCCGCCATTTTTAAGTATTTGGTACATCAAGTTTTAAATAAACGATGAAACATAAATTAATATACACAATAATCTTGATGAAAATCAAGCTTTCAGAAACACCAACTTAACAACAGTATTAACTTATTATTTGTTAATAATCCCATTTTGTAGTTTAAAATAGAAATTCTCACATTCTCCATTTTGAAGGGTTCCGTTACTCTACTTTTAAACAAACGATGAAATATAAATGAATATAATCTTGACAATAATCTTGATAAAAATCAAGCTTTAAAGACACCGCCTCAACAACAATTTATTAACAGTCCCATTTTGTAATTTAAAATAAAGAAACGTGCAAAAGTCCATTGAACATTTTGATACTTTCAATGTAAATGATACTTTCATTGAACGCAAGCTTCAAGATTGAACAAAATTTGTATTTATCAAAAAATATTGTATGATCGAAACAGGTATCAGATGCCATTTTGTAATTTCGTCACCAAAATTGGCTGTCGGTTATTGATCAATTCCTGAGAGCCAACTTTCTCGAGACATTGCACGTTGATGGATCGAGTGTCCTCCGGATGATCGTTTCCGGTGGTTCAGGTCGGGTGTGCAATCCCTGTCTGACAGTAGACGTGTCCATTATCATTTTTAAGCAGAGTTTCCTTGCATGGAAACGTCACTGAACGATCAAACGATTCTCGGAAGACAATATTTTCTTTTCCAATTAGGGTGTTCGAGAAAAACATGCTGTATTTTTCGACGTGAAGAGGAAATTAAAATATCAAACAGCGTGAAATTTCATGTCCTTACGCACACATAGCTTCCGTGAAAAATTTCATATCTTCCACACATGACTATTGTGAAAAATTTTAGTTCTTTTGCTTTTTTTAAATTGTGACAAAATGAAGTGGGAAATTCGAATATTAATAGTAGATAGTACTTTTAGGAAAATTACGAAATAGCATTAGAACACGTACCATATTTATTTATCAAATACGACAGTAAATACTAACTGTTTACTGTTATAATGTTAATGTGAAGAAAGAGTGTTAATATCTCTAGCAATTATTTTTGGAACATTCTTTCTTCATTGATTATTTTAGTTTGATCACACAGAGTGTCTTTATGAAATCATAAGTAAAATATATTTTTATTCAAAGACATCTTTCATTTATTTGTCAAATTGATCAATACTAACCATCTTCAGTTAATATTAAAATAAATGAAGCAAGTTAATATTGAATCTTGACTATGTAAATTGCAGTTGCATTTGTACTTCAAATAGTATTAAAAATTCCAGTGTTTATTGCTAGTACTGTATCACTAGTATAGACAACAATAACTAACACTAGTACTACCATGGAATCCAAATATGAGGTTAGGTTATCTTACTACAAAATTATGTTTGTAGACATTGTCAGAATATTTACTATATTTTCTTCAAATAGAAAATAATTGTGATTGTTAATAGATGATTCATTTACTTGTTCACACTTAAAGTAAAAATTCAAATACTAAAAAAAATATTGGAGTATCTCAAAGTATGTCAAGGTAAATATTGCCCATGTGAATACACTGCATACATCGACTTTGTAAAACATGAAATATGCACATGTGTTCGCAATGTACTCATATGGGTACAGTACTAAATATTATTTTTATTATAACAAAAGGTTATGTCCTCAATAAAATTGAATTACATATCATTGCTCCTTTTTCCAAAAAGATATTCGTGAGAACAATAGCCTTGCGTTTCTAATTTTCCAGTTTCAACTGCCACGAACACTAATTCATTCATCCTATCTAACAACCCAACTTTTGAATTTGACTTTCGCGATACAATAACCTTAAAGCGATTATGCGCGATTCGTGGCTCATTCCGTGCATTAGCAGAACCCATGGGGGTCGATGTTATAGAACGTTGTAACATCCCCGTAGTAATAACAGCGTTGCAAGAGATAGCAACAGTTTAACCACGCGTTGGTACACGGGGTAGTTTTGCTCGTAGTTGCACGGTCCTGTGAGAAGCAGTTAAATCTGATTAGCCGAGAAAAGCGCTGCTGGAACTCTTGTTAAGACGAGCTACGGTGACGTCATGTCCTGAATTATTCGCTTCCACCTTTCGGCTGCACCCTCTTCCTCTACGCTCCTGTCCTTCTACTGTAAATCAAATGTCTGCCGCAATCATTGCACCGTTTGTCAACCTTCGTTCGGTTGATGGCCATCTCATTTTCTGCTACAAATGTACAAATCGCTTGGTCTCCAACATTTTTCATTTATTTTGTAAGCTTAAGATGTGTAAGCTTGTGGATTTGGAGATGTTTTTGATGCGTTTGGTTATGAGTATGTAGTAGATTTGGAAGACTTCGAGTTAGTATAATAGGTATCTTAATCTCACTCTTTTTGTGAAACATACTTTTAAATTTTTTAATTTTTAAATTGTCAAATTTTTACGTTTGCAAATGATCAAAGTTCTGAGTTACTGAAATCTGAAGATCTAAATTTTTATGTTTCCAAATTCCTAAATTACGAGTCCCTGAATCCCTAAATTACTAAGTTCCCAAGTGTGCAAAGTTAGCAAGTTCCCAAATTTCAAATCCCAAATTTCCAATTAGCCAAATTATCAAATTTTCATGAAACCAAATTGCCAAATTACTAACTTTCTGAATCCCAAACCCCAAATGTTCAATTACCCAAATTGCCAAATTCTCATGGACCCAAATTGCCAAATTACCAACTTCCTAAATCCCAAATCCTAAATTTCTAAATACACATATTAGGACACAAACTCTCATGTGCCCAAATTACCAAATTACCAACTTCTCAAATCCCAAATTTTCAAGTATCCAAATCTCCCAAATCCTAAGTGTCTCAAATCCCAAGTCTCCCAAATCCCAAATCTCCCAAATCCCAAATCTCCCAAATCCCAAACCTCCCAAATCCCAAATTTCCCAAATCCCAAATCTCCCAAATCCCAAATCTTCCAAATCCCAAATCTCCCAAATCCCAAATCTCCCAAATCCCAAATCTCCCAAATCCCAAATCTCCCAAATCCCAAATCTCCCAAATCCCAAATCTCCCAAATCCCAAATCTCCCAAATCCCAAATCTCCCAAATCCCAAATCTCCCAAATCCCAAATCTCCCAAATCCCAAATCTCCCAAATCCCAAATCTCCCAAATCCCAAATCTCCCAAATCCCAAATCTCCCAAATCCCAAATCTCCCAAATCCCAAATCTCCCAAATCCCAAATCTCCCAAATCCCAAAATCCCCAAATCCCCAAATCTCCCAAATCCCAAATCTCCCAAATCCCAAATCTCCCAAATCCCAAATCTCCCAAATCCCAAATCTCCCAAATCCCAAATCTCCCAAATCCCAAATCTCCCAAATCCCAAATCTCCCAAATCCCAAATCTCCCAAATCTCCCAAATCCCGAATCTCCCAAATCCCGAATCTCCCAAATCCCGAATCTCCCAAATCCCAAAATCCCCAAATCCCCAAATCTCCCAAATCCCAAATCTCCCAAATCCCAAATCTCCCAAATCCCAAATCTCCCAAATCCCAAATCTCCCAAATCCCAAATCTCCCAAATCCCAAATCTCCCAAATCCCAAAATCCCCAAATCCCAAAATCCCAAAATCCCCAAATCCCCAAATCCCAAAATCCCTTCCCTCAAAAACTTCTAAATTCCCAACATCCCAAATTCCAATAATTCCTAAACTCCAAATTTAATTGTCCCCCTCCCCAAATTCCACATCCCCAAATCTTAATCCCCCAAATCCAAACTCCCCGAACCAACCCGCTAAAATCCCAAAGCCCTCGTCACACCAAAAGCCTGAATAAACAGCAAACGTCGCGAAAGTATCAAAACGAATAATAAATAAAGCGCGGGAACAATTATAAAGGTTGAAATTGCCTTTTGTTCCCAGCGAGAATTTGCTTCTTTTCATTCAGCGGGCCGCGACACGGGAATTTCACGCGATTCCCGCGATTATTTATGCGCGGCATCGCGGAAACTTGGGCCGAAAGTTAACGCTGAATCTACTTGCACATGGCCGCTCGAACCGCTAGCGGAGAGTCGCCGTTATGATGAACGATATTGCGCCGACTTCTCGTACCAGTGACTTTGCCAATGTATCAGCCACGCCCCTGGCATTAATCCTTATTAACTGATACGAGCACGGAATGCATTATTCCCCGGCTATTCCTGAAACGGAATTTCCTGGAAAGTACCAACCGGCTAATTACGTGCTCTTCTACCTCGATGATAATCGAGTGTCTCGAATCGCTCCTGCTTTTTCAATTTCTAACAATTGCTACGCTATCTTCGTGTCAACAACTTTCTATTAACGATTGTTCTACTCTGTGCACAAATTTTGATATAGACTTTTTGTTGTAGTAATCTTTTTACCTCTTCCTGACGAGTCTCACTTGACAAACCTTACTCAAGTTTTGAATACTGTCCTTGAAATTTAGGTCCAACTATAAGTTGCATTATCAAAGATCCCTGAATATAAAATACTTAGAACATTTTAATTTTCTTTGTACGTTTTAATATTATAATCTTGAATAGTTAATTTTGACTGACGCATTTGATAAATGAATGGCTTGAAAAAGGGTTAATATCATGTCAAAACAAATCTAAATTATTTTTGCACCTAGATTCAGGTTGAAGTTTAATATTAACCATAAATTGAAAATTAAGTATTCCAAATTCAGAATATAGTTAACATTAAAATTTTTCTTATTTATTTTAATATTGCAATAATTAGTTAACTTTCCCAGACACATCTGGTGTAATCATAGACCACGAGAAATTAATGCATTAACTTCAGCTTGCATTAGCTCAAAAACATCGAGTTGAGAAACACTGGTTAACTGAATGGCCAGGACACCACGGATGGGGCTCTTGAGTCAAGAAGGGTCTCTCGGCTGTTTAAGCCTATAGGACCGTAATAAAGACGTTGGGCGCCAGATTTCCGAGACTTATCTTTCAAACGATATAATAAGCTATAATTTTAGTTATAAGGGTGCATTATTTTCCAAGCCACTGCCAATACTTTCCAGCGCTACCTGTACCCTGGGAGCCTTGAGGAGAACCTCAGGTAACTTTAGATACAAAACCTCAGGAAATTAAGATAGCTATGTCATAAAGGAGTCGAATGTTGACAACCGGTCAAAGAAAAGAGCAGGTAAAGAAAAATGTTACAACGAAAATTCCAATCTGACCTAACTTTCACACGTTTTGGTATCGTTTGCGAAAATAACGAAGTATACTTCGCAACCTTGAGTTCTACCTCAACTGCAGCTTTCTAGGCTGACCCAGGTTTAAGAATCAATACCTACCACTGAAAGTGTGAATCCATTTTGACCAATTGGGTCTGTAGGTCAGGTAAACTCATGTCACTACCCGCCAGATTTAGGGTTGCTTTAGTTCCTAAGACGCTAACAGTTCATTTCCGATAATCCACCTTATACAGCAAAGTAGATAAACAAGTATTTATTTGAAAGGTAGTCAAAGAGAGGTATCATGAGGGTCAGACACTTTCCCAGATTTATTTTCACCAGCTAATCGGAGGCCTCTTTTCCGGTTACCGACAAGGCTTATCGAACGACTTGCGAGTAGTTTCCTCGGTCGAAATGGTCGATAAAGAGGTCGACAGACCAGCAGTCATTTGCAAGTTAATAAAGCTATGTTTAAACGTCTGGACGGTTCGATAATACTAGTCACGTTAACGTCGTGTCGTATCATCGCGTTATTTTGATCATGACTGGACTCCGCAAAAATTGCAGTCTCGACGAAACCGATAACAGAATAATGAATATGAATGAAGATGATTTGAAATTATAACGATTACATACAATTTGCAAGGACTGATGTTATCGCTTCGAAATTCGAACGGGAAACTGGTGATCACCTTCGGTTCCGATTAGATTGATTTCCCTTCGAGACGTCCACCTAAAATATTTCGCAAAACATTCCACCGCAATAAATTGAATCATTAAATTCGAACTCCGACTCCGAGACTGATTACTTCTAATTCCGTTCTAGCGAACTCTAATTACTCCTAATTGATTCTGATTACAATCGTTTATCGATGTATGGTGTTTAAAAGCGAATTCCTCGGCCGATCTTCAGATACCTTGAATTATGAATTCTAGGAAAAGCAAACTATTCTAGAGAAATGTGTTATATGAAGGTATATATACGCTTATACCTCTGTAATCCGTAATTCTTAGGTTAAGTGCTTTGATCTCCGATATCTGTATTTATAGATCCTGTATATGCACATGTATTAATATGTCCATGTCTCTGCATTCATGTATCTCTATATGTATATACGTTTTCACATTTCGAGGACTCTGAGTTCTTAAGGTACTTCGTCTTTAAGTTTCTATATTTCTATGCATGTGTGGTTCTAGATCATTATATCTGTATAAGCTTATGCTTTCAGATACATATGACTAAAATCATATACCAAAGTCTCTATGTTCTTTGACATATGCTCTTGGATTTCTGTGTTCATAGAACTGTTCTTAGATACCTACAGTCCTAGATTTCTACATCCCTAGACCTATATATGTATGTTCATACATCTCTACGTTCTTAAGTCTCTTCGTCGGTAGATTCCTACGATTCGAGAATCACTACGTCTCTAGATCCTATGTTTGTAGGAGATCTACATATGTGGATACCTGCGTTCCTGAGGCTCTACGTTCTTACATTTCTAAGGTGCCTAAATCTCTACATTTCTAGATTCCTACATCTCTGAATCCCTATGTTCGTTGAATTCTATGTCCTTGAATACCTGCGCTCCTAACATCCCTACGTTCTTAGATCTCCGCATCCACAAATCTCTACCTCCCAAAATTTTTACCTCTCCACAATCTCTACATTAAAGTCCTTACAATCTCCACCTTCTTAGACATCCAACGTCTCTAGATTCCTTCCCAAATTTCTACGTTCTTAGATTTCTATATCCCTACATTCCTAGTGCAATCTATACCTGGTACCTATATATCCAGATCTCTACATCTCTGCAGAACGTAGATGTCTCCGCATCTCCAAGGCAGTAAACTCTGAAGTATCGCTGCATTTCTACATATATTCTTGAATCTCTATATCCCTAAATTCCTACAGCCCCACATTTCTACATCCCCTAAATCCTCGTATGTATACTCTGGTGTTCTTAAAGTCTCAAACATACTTTTCACTCCTTAATTTCTTTTATCTTGATTTACGAAATAGATGAAAAGAGGGGTTTTTAATTAAATGTATTGCATTGGTAAAGGGGCACCAATGATTATATAGTTTTAGCAAATTTTCGTATATAATATTATGTTGTACAGAAGTAATTAAGCTTAGAATTAGTATAAGATGTACATAATGTAGTGTTAGGAATAATATTGCCAATGTGTAGATAGTGTGTTCCACGAAAAAACCTTTTATCTTGTTAAGTTTTTTGTTGTTAAATCTTTCTTTTCGTACGTTTAGAGTTATTGTTGATTTATTGACCTACTGTCTATATTATTTATTGGCAATAAATATACTGTTACAAAGAAAGTATTGTAACAGGTACTGGTACAGGTACAAGTAGTAAATAAACTCAACTTATAAGATCCAAGAGAAAAATGATGCCAAGCCATAATCAACATAGAAATGCAAGGATTAAAACTCTACAGAATTCTTCTTTTTCTATACAGTCCTAACAACTCTATCGATGTATCTAATAAATCATCATATCCTCTAGAATCTTACTACTTTTTCCAACAGAAATCATTCGAAATTCTTAAACGCAGGTCTGCTTGTAATTCGCTACACGTCATAAAGCTCGAACGACGAACTGTAACGACTCGTTACGAGCAGTTATGCACGAGCGTGCACGCGCGGCACGCGAGGAATTTATCGTGACGCGGAGTATAATGTCGTCGTAACGCAAGTGCCTCGGTACTCCCTGGCGAAGTACACTCAATACAAACAGTAGGTCAATACGTTTGTTCGAACTCGACCGAAAGGTTCGAGCCTTTCGCGAGACCAGAATTCGATTCTCGTGAGAAGAGAACGTTTCAGCGTGGCCGATTGATCGTGGCCGCGAATACGGGTCACCTTCGTGGAATTACTTTATCGCCTCAAGTATTCGGCCTATTTCCACGATCGATACTACAAGGCGAGTTAAATATGCCGTTTCAACAACTACGTGTCTGACCAGACCGTTGCGAATAGCTGAAATAAACTTTCGAAATGTGTGATCTCTCGAGTGTGTGCATTGTTTTTGTCGTGGGAACTTAGAGCTCTATATTTGGAAACATAACCTTTTACGACTTGACTCATTGTTCGATACCTTGAATCATTGTGAAGTTGATGTTAGATGAACTTACAGGAATTGACCTATAATTTTTTGGTGTTGTGTCATGTTGTGATAACTATGCTCACACTGTATGATAGTCACAGTCATAAACACTATATACATTTGATGCATTACAGGAACCTTAACCTACAATTTTCTGGACAGTTGCATCACAGTGTGATAACTATACTCACACTGCGTGATAGCCACAGTCATAAAGATACAATTAATGCATTAGACTTTTGCCGTCATAAGACGAGAATACCTTGTATCATTACACACAATATGTATTATTACACCTTATATCTTTGCATAGAAATAGAAGACATATCCGGAGAGTGCACAGATGATCGATAATGAAATAAAAGCATAAGCAAACAACAATTCTTCAGAATTGTCCAGTAAAAGCAATCGAGTACGAAAACGAAGGGGCAATTAGTCGAATAACCGAAGATACGACTCGCAGGGGTGACTTTCCTCTCGAAGTTGCTAACGTAATTAAATCTAGATGGGATCTATGGTTTAAAGGAAAAAGAATGGTGGAAATAATGGGGCATGGGTTAAAGGACGATCGAAAGAAGAGGAAGAGATTTTTTGACAAAATTCATGGAAGACTGTCTCGGTTGAATACGAAACTGACGACTTTAATTAGAACGAAGGGAAGAGGGGGCGTGGATAATTGAACAACTAGAAACGAGAAGAAACGGGAAGGAGGATCATGAACTTACGATATCCTCGGCTACGAGACAATTAACGCGGTGAAGTTCGCGGTCGGGACTCGTCTCACGCGACGCTTTAAGCCGAGTTCACAGCCAAGCGACGCTTTCTCGGTTCGTTGAATTTCCAGACACGCGTGCCCGAACACAGTTTTAACCCGGAGTCGTTAATGAATTCACTTAGGTCACGACCTGACTGCTTTATTTTTCCCACGTAACCTGACAGAAAAAGAAGAACCGGGAGGAAAACGTTAAGTCTCGAAATGTGTAAAAACTCTGCCAACAACTTCTCGGAAATAGGGATGTTGAGTGACAATTCGATTACTCCTGGATGGACTCTAGTTGGGAAATTTTATTTCATCGGTTTTGTAAAAGAGTACTTTTTTTAATATGTCAGGTAAAATAATGAAGATGTAAGCTTAAATTTTGTACTAACATACTAAGCATCTATAGTACTGGTTTCCCATTTCTTTATATTTCTTTATTTCTATATTTCTTTATTTCTATATTTCTATATTTCTATATTTCTATATTTCTATATTTCTACATTTCCATACTTCTATAATTCTATATTTCTGTAACACTATACTTCTACATGTGTAACTACACTTCTATATTGCTATATTGGTGCATTTCTATATTGCTATATTGCTACATTTCTATATTACTATATTGCTATATTGCTACATTGCTACATTGGCGCATTGCTATATTACCAGATTGCTACATTGCTGTATTGCTATAATGCTATATTACTACATTTCTACATTTCTACATTGCTATGTTACTATATGTCTACATTGCTATATTGCTATATTCCTATATTGCTATATTTCCACATTGCTACATTGTTACATTACTACATTACTACATTATTACATTGCTACATTGCTACACTGGTGCATTGCTACATTGCTACATTGCTACATTGCTATATTTTTACATTACTATATTGTTATACTGCTATATTGTTATATTGCTATACTGCTACATTGCTTTGTTGCTACATTGCTACATTGCTACATTGCTACATTGCTACATTGCTACTCTGCTATTTATCTATATTACTATATTGCTACATTGCTTCTACGTATATCCCTAGTCTCTTAAAATCTCGGAAACTTGAAACTCTAATAATCGTTTCCGATCGATTCCCCGTAATAATCGAATTAAGAAGTAATGAATTATAATTTCAGCATATCAGAAGTATTGCGTAAGAGAAGTGGCACGTGATTAAAATTGCAAGTACGTAGAACGAAATTGACGTAGATTCGTTAGCAAACAGTAGATTCGACCTGAATATTTCATTCTGATCGGAGAATTATTAATTACACGAATTTAGAACTTTGGTATGGATTCGTGAAAGGGCTCTTAGGAGTTCTGGTGTGAACGAATGTTAAAGCAACCCCAACGACCTGACTGTAAGCCGAGTGTCACAAATTGCATCACTAATTCAACTAACACTCCGGAACGGACCGAGCTGATTTATCATTCGGGTCAGAGGTTAAAGATCTCGCCACAAAGCAATGAGATAACCGTTCAATCGTTATTTGAAACAGATTGTTTTTAACTAATTCAATTCGAGATCTAGGTTATTCTTATACTCGTATATTGATTTCGATTAAGAAAATCAAATCTTTCTGAAAAGTATTCATAATTTATTGTTTTAATACCTTTTTATACCGCGTAAATGATATTCATGCATGACACAAATACAGTATTTAATAAAACTGTTTTAGAATGTAACTTCCAAATATACCTTAAAAATCTAACAGCAATTATACCGTCTGTCGTTAAAAGTGTCGAATTTTATAAAAGTTTAATACGTTCGATTTTGTTACACGAATCGGACGTTTAGTGCGAATTAAAGTGAACGATGATATTATTCATTGAATGATATGAGATATAGAAGAGCCGTCGGAATCGTTGATGTGGACAGGACTTAAAGCGTTTCCCGGGCGCATTATAACGTCTGGCTACGAGTAAGTTGCTTTATCTACTTCGCAGGTACGCCCTTTCCTGTTCTCTGCCGCGAATACCACCGGTACATCCCTCGGTATCTCTTCCACGATATCATAATTATTCTAGGGAGCGAATAGCGAACACGTAGCCACGGCTAAACGAGGACGAGCGTGTACCTCGTAGCTTCTTTAGTCGAGGATTATAACGCCGACGAAGTAATCCACGCCGATAGAAAACCGGGTTAAACGCGGCGAAAAACAAGTCGCAAATCGTTGCCAGTTCACGCACGTTCCCCGCGAAAACTGTCTGCGGCGGCAAAGTGCAAAATTCGTTTCGTCAAGTATTTCTCTGGAATATCAAATTTATGCGTGAAATCGCTTCGTTGCATTCTGTCGAGAACACGCCGCGCCGTGCAACGAAGCTCGGAGTGGTACAACGGAGGGTGAAATACTTTCGCTCTAAAGAGATCATTAAGGAATATCGAGCATCAATCGAAGTTCTATCGGACTTTTAAATGTTCGATGACGCGATCAAACAGTGCCGATAATGAAATGTCAACGCACAGTATAGATCAACGGTCGAAGAAATTATGTTGACAGGGGGATTACGAGAAAATAGAGGCTGCGACGTCGTTCGCTCTTCTCAAACAGATACGAATTTCATCAGGCAGGTTTACCGGGAACTTTCGAACAAGAAATTCCACAACGTTCGGCGGAACAAGACACGAAAACGCAGCCGCGCATTTCCACGCACGAAAATACAACGCGCGGAATGCATTAGTTACGAGCGACGCAACGTTGGAACGTTAGGCGTCGAAGCGATGCAGGTGTATTTGCGTGTTCGGCTATATCGTTCGTCGTTTTCCTGATTTCCCACCATGTGCCACCCGTTCTCGGTTTTCCTTTTTATTGCCGCTGTAGTTTCCGTCGAGCGAGGAATTACGTGCCGTCCTATCTCCGGCTGTTGTTCGCCGTAAAAAGTTTTAACTCGCAAACCCTCGCGATTTAAGAACGACTACGAACAGACGAAAAGCAAAAAACGTCCAATAAAAGACTAACGAGAGAACGAGAAACAGAAAAACGAACGAGAAGAGCAAAAAAGCAAAACACCGGAAAAGGAAAAAAGAATGAAATTAGCGGACGAGAAATACAGAGGAAAGTACGCGTGAATCTAGAACGAATCCTCTTTTCGTTCCTTCACCTTTTATCTTGTCACGATGGTACTTCCTGTTTTCCTGCTAACGCAAAGGCGACTTTCACCCCCTCTCGTTGTTCGACTCTCGGAAATACTTATCTAAATTATCGGTACATGACGATACAGTTAACGAATCAGAACAAACAGATATTTTGATCGTTAAACAGGTAGTCTTTTATCGGATAAGCGCTCGGAGAGGTGGTTCAAGGAAGTAACAAGAACCGAAATGGCGGTCGAAGAAAGTTCGGTTGGCATCGTTCCATTCGCTTTTTCAAGCCCCATTTTCCGTTATCGCACGCGCCAATATTTTCCGTTTCCACGGGAAACAACTAATCCGTTCTGTTCTTCATTAACGGGCAAAATCCTTCACGTGACTGCCGCCGGTTCATCCTTTTATTGGCCGACGTCCAATGCGTTTCCGCCACTTACCACCACCTTATTCCACCCCCCGGCACGTTTGTACCGTTATCCTCCGTGGATGAACTGAAAATTTCTTCGTAAATTCGCGTTCAAGAGCTAAAAGCAGCTCCAGGAAATACGCTTACGGTCGAATAACTCGCTACTACGAATTACCGAGTTTTATTAACCCTCCGAGAATACGATGAATTTAATATACCTGTAAGGTTAACAAGAGAAAAGCACAATGAAACTTTTCAACAGATTCTTAACGTCCCGGTGCACGCTTCAATTCAGTGTGTTATCGATTGCCTCGGATGCCATTCAAGTCTCCGGTAACTGAAGCATCGAATTTTGTCTACGTTTCGTGTTCAAATCTTATTCGTTTCCCGAACTATAACTGTTTAACGTAACTTATTATTTGTCGCCAAATTGTTTTTCCATTTTATGATGTAATATAATACTGACATTCGAACTTTCGTTTTAGGATTTGAGGATTTGGGAACATAGACATTTGTCAATTTGGCTATTTTGGATTTAGGAATTGAGAGATTTCAAAATTTGGGGATTCCAGAATTTAGGGACTTGGGAATTTGGGAATTTGGGACTTTACGAATTTAGGAATTTGGAAAATTGGGAATTTGGAAATTTAGGAATTTGGGAATTTGGGAATTTAGGAATTTGGGAATTTGGGAATTTGGGAATTTGGGAATTTGGGAATTTGGGAATTTGGGAATTTTGGACTTTGGGGAATTTGGGAATTTATGAATTTTGGACTTTGGAGAATTTGGGATTTGGAAAATTTGGGATTTGGGGAATTTGGAATTTCAGGAATTTGAGATTTGGGGAATTCGGAATCTAGGGAATTTGGGAATTTAGGAATTTGGAAATTTAGGAATTTGGCAATTTGGAAATTTGGAAATTTGGAAATTTGGAAATTTGGAAATTTGGGAATTTTGGACTTTGGAGAATTTGGGATTTAGGAAATTCGGGATTTGGGGAATTTGGGATTTGGGAATTTAGGAATTTGGGAATTTGGGAATTTAGGAATTTGGGAATTTGGGAATTTGGGAATTTGGGAATTTTGGACTTTGGGGAATTTGGGAATTTATGAATTTTGGACTTTGGAGAATTTGGGATTTGGGGAATTTGGAATTTGGGACATTTGGAATTTCAGGAATTTGAGATTTGGGGAATTCGGAATCTAGGGAATTTGGGAATTTAGGAATTTAGGAATTTGGAAATTTAGGAATTTGGCAATTTGGAAATTTGGAAATTTGGAAATTTGGGAATTTTGGACTTTGGGCAATTTGGGATTTAGGAAATTCAGAATTTGGGAAATTTGGAATTGGAGAGATTCGAAATCTAGGGAATTTGGAATTTGGGGGATTTGGGGAAATTTGAAATTTTCGAATTTGGGAATTTAGTAATTGGTAAATTTGTTAATAAACATTACAATAAAAGTCCAAAAATTCGTCTATTATGAAATTTATTGAAATAACCCTTGATAAAAAATGGACTCACACTTTCGAAATAAGGGGAACACAATAAAAATTTAATTATGAAACAAAAGACACTGTATCAGTCCACCTCACTGACTCCAATTAGTTTTATGATACATTATAATTGTTAGTCTAATACTAGTTAAGTATTGATAAGTTGATTAGCTGTAAACTCATTTTAGAATGAAATTTCTTACTGATATCAATTTCACTTTGTTTTTACAGAATAAGATATTAGAAAATATTTTTTGAAACATCAAGGGTAGCTTAATGTTTTAATTTCGCCGTGTATAACACGTTCGAATTGTCAACGCGAGGAGGCGCTCAAGCGATGAAACAAAATGGCGTACCGTGTCACTCTTTGTCACCATATTTAATATACAATTACATTTTAATATATGTTACATATTAATATAACATATTAATGGTTAATACAAATACATTCGCAATACAAATAAGTACGAACAGTCGAATAATATAAATACGAATACACTTCCAATTACATGAATTAGTAGCAATCGCTCGATCAATAACCCGTGTCATAATAATATGCAGAACGTGTAACGCTGACCGATCCTGTGCTGAATTCCGGTACACGGGTAAAATAAAGCAGTTACAGAATGCGTCAGTTGTTAAGATGTTTCTCAAGTCCCAAGTCTGCAGTTCCCCTTTCTGCAACAGCCGCAGTCGGGTCGTGCTTAAGCTCGAGGAGTGTATTTCCATGGAACTGTGTATCGAGGTACGTGTCGCAATATCTTTAGAGTAGCGCGTGTCTCCCACGGGAGTTATCTCCGATATCCCTTTCCGTTCGATACGACACGACGCGACGTAGAAACGAACGGACGATAGCGACTGTAGGTGACTTGTTCGATGGAAGCCGCGAAGATAAAAGTTCCAAACTTGATCGACTCGGCTTGGGAGACAACGAGCGTGGAGGAGCGTAACAGGGTGGCGGTGGTGTCGAACAGGAGAAAAGGGGGTGGCTAAGCCAAAGGAGGCTGCGAGAGCTGACCGTACGTTAAAACTCCCTCGGGGTCGACCTTACCATCCTCGCCACTTTTAGTAGACCTTCTTTCTACGAACATCTTCTGCCGCCGCCCTGGCAAAAGTTACACCATTACGTGATAGGGCGGTAAAGCTTGTACGGGTGTGAGCGAGAGATCGACAGAGAAAGGGAGTTTAGAAAAACGGAAAAGATCTTTCGATCCTTTTCTCGTGGCATCCAATTCTTTAGGGGTAACTCTCATCTTTCCGACATTCTTGCAACCCCTCCCTCGTCCGCGAACTTTCTTCGAACAAGTATTTCTCCAACTGCCAGCCGGTATCTGGTTGATTTTTTCGAATTCTTGAAACATTCCGTCGAACGCTTCGTCGAGCGTGTAGCTTGGAAAAATATCGTGTACATTCCTGGTAAAAAGTTGTACGACGGGTCCGTTCGTCTTGACGGACAAATTTATACACCGCTGTCTCGATAAAACAACTTTTTATCGAACAAGTCTACGTGTACCTTCGACATTACTATTTAATATTTCCACCGCCATTTTTATGGGATCGAAGATCAATTACCTCAACGTATATTTTATTGTATTATTAAGAATTATGTGATTTCGAGGGAAAATGTACGAACCATCGTCTCCTGTGACCGGATAAAGAATATACCTTCGATTCCGCTGGTTCTGAATCTCGAGAAAATCGGTCTTCTTAGATCCAGCTGCTAGCTTTCGAACAACTCACGGAAGTCGTAAAATAAAAAATTCATTTTCACGGTACCACTGATGCCTGTGCTTCCCGCGTTAACGTTATTCCGCCGTTCGTCCCACTTTACTTTGCGTATGAAAAAATTTCATCCCCCTTATTCCACGGACGGCCCTTCTTCCGCGACGCGATGCGATGCGATACGGGCACGGATAAAGCCGCGCGAGAGGAATTTATCGCGTTCCATTTCCAATTTTCACTGCACGAGAAAACGTTTCTTCCAGCGCGAAACGAAATTAAGAGCCATCCGGGTTCCTCCATCCGGTGTTTGAGTCTTATTTATTGAACGTCCCATGGCTTCCGCGCTGCTCCCTTTTCCCTCTTCGCACCCGCCAATTTTTCCACCATATTAATGCCTGTTCTGCGTAACCACCATCCAGATCCGGAATTATTACGCGATAAATACGAGGTATACTCCATATCAAAAAATTTGATCTTGAGCATCTCTTATAAGCTTTCTCATTTTCTTTCCCAGTTACCATTAAGATTTTTTATCTGCACATTTAACATTTTTTGGAAAATGGCTGACTGTTTTAGTACTCTCACCTCTAAACGTCGCAGCTTTAAGGTAATGTAAGAATCTTTAATGTAAGGTTAATATAATTTTTATGGACCTTCATGTAACGCTTATTAAACCTTGATGCAACTTTAATATGGTCTTAAGCTTAATTTTAAGGTGCCATTAAATGTTATAGTAATTGGCTGTAAGTTTAAGCATCCATGATCTTACAAGCTTTGAGAAAAAATTATAAAAGCTGCACCAGTATTTAACATCATTAAGGTGACGTAGTCTGATCCTTGCTAGACCTTGATACAAACTTAACATAGCCTTAGTATGAGCTTCATTTTGAGATATAATTAAGTTTTATAATAATTGACTACTAATGAAGGCATCCATGATCTTACAAGCCTTGAGAGAAAATTATAAAACTAGCTCCAGATTTTAAAATCATTAAGGTAACTGTAGTCTGATCCTTGTTAGACCTTGATACAAACTTAACATAGCCTTAGTATGAGCTTCATTTTGAGATATAATTAAGTTTTATAATAATTGACTACTAATGAAGGCATCCATCATCTTACAAGCCTTGAGAGAAAATTATAAAACTAGCACCAGATTTTAAAATCATTAAGGTAACTGTAGTCTAATCCTTGTTAGACCTTGATAGAAACTTAACATAGCCTTAGTATGAGCTTCATTTTGAGATATAATTAAGTTTTATAATAATTGACTACTAATGAAGGCATCCATCATCTTACAAGCCTTGAGAGAAAATTATAAAACTAGCTCCAGATTTTAAAATCATTAAGGTAACTGTAGTCTGATCCTTGTTAGACCTTGATACAAACTTAACATAGCCTTAGTATGAGCTTCATTTTGAGATATAATTAAGTTTTATAATAATTGACTACTAATGAAGGCATCCATCATCTTACAAGCCTTGAGAGAAAATTATAAAACTAGCACCAGATTTTAAAATCATTAAGGTAACTGTAGTCTAATCCTTGTTAGACCTTGATAGAAACTTAACATAGCCTTAGTATGAGCTTCATTTTGAGATATAATTAAGTTTTATAATAATTGACTACTAATGAAGGCATCCATCATCTTACAAGCCTTGAGAGAAAATTATAAAACTAGCACCAGATTTTAAAATCATTAAGGTAACTGTAGTCTAATCCTTGCTAGACCTTGATACAAACTTAACATAGCCTTACTATAAGCTTAATTTTAATATTATTAAAATTTATCGTAATTTGCTGTGAATGAAGACATCCAAGATCTCAGAAGCCTCGGTAAAAGTTTATGAAGCAAACACCAGGTCTTTAACACCATTAAGCTAACTATACTCTAATCCTTGCTAGACCTTATTATAGTCTTATACCTTCTCACAGTCTTAAGCATAATTTTGACGTAACATTAACTTTTACAGTAACTGGCTACGAATGAAGGCATCCATAATCTCATAATCCCCAGTAAGAAATTATGAAGCAAACACTACCTTTAACTATAGTTTAACCCTAGACCTTGATGCAACGTTGATACAGCTTTAGAATTAGCTTAGTTTTGAGGTATCGTTAAATTTTATAGTAATTGGCTACGAATGAAAGCCTGCATGTTCTCACAATCCCCGAGAGAAAATTATAAAGCGAACACTAGTTAGCAAACAGTTAGATGGGGTTTGCATTACCCATAGATACGAAACTATTCCCAAATTCTCGGCCGATAAGACCAATTCCTTACCGCTAACTTACGGATATCTAATACAAGTTCTTACGAGTTTCAAGCAGTTGAACAGTCGCCACTGTGTGGGTAGATGCGTGTGTTTTCGAGGTGTACGATCCGCGAATAGGATAGTACAATGAGCCGTGGAACGGTGGCGCTTTAATGGCGAGAAGTCGTCGAATTCCATGGTAGACCGGCGAAGCACCGAGAGAGTCTTCTTGAAAGCATTCAGGGAGAGTTAGGGACTCCGGTAGCGAGGGTGGAAAGTCTCGGAAAGGACTCTTTGTCGAGTATTCGTCTGGAAGCGGATGATATTCCTGGCAAATTGGTTTCCCACCTAATGCTATCGTGCCGCTATCGTATTTTATGGCCATCGAAACGTAACTGTTCTCGAGATGTTGCCGTTCCTTGGATTTTATCAACGATTATTCGACTTCATTTCAAAGACTATGTCTCTCGTCACTTCAACCTTGCGACCCAAATTTTGAACAAAATGAAAATTCGAGCTTAAATTATTAAGGACAATTTTTCACTTCAATAATTAAGATTACGAATAATTTAGAAAGACATTAACTTATAACAAATGCAATTAAATTTTAACCAAAAGTGATTTTTAGCAAAAGTTTCTTTGAGTTAAAAATTCTCCGTTCTTTTCAAGAAATGATTTGCTTCATCTTTATCACAAATTCCATGAATAAATTTGCATTCCAACAAAAATTATACCACTAATGTATCAAGATGATTCCAAAAATTTCTCCATTTTATACCGAACGATTATAAGACTTCAACCGAAGCTTATCCTAAAAATACATCATAATTTCAAGTACCGACTGAAAAATTTGAAGAAAAATTCAGCATGTTCCATTTCGCACGATGCTTTCCCATCAAAGTCGAAGTCTCTGTCTCTGCTGTTCGCTACAAAAAACCACTATCGAGTAGACATTCTGAGACGCAAATGCTTCTAGGCGTCGGCCTGGGTCGCGACAAAGAAAATATTTCCGAAGGATTTGAATCGACTTTAATGCAGAATCGTGGTAATCTCGCGCCAAGCCCTAGAGGCTTATACTCGACGCCAGAGAAGCCACTAGTTCAAAGATCTTCCGCTGCGTTTTCTCCCTTAGGATACAGCCTTGCCAGTAAATATCATGCTTTGCGAAATCATTTTTTGCTGATCTCTTAATTTTTTAAGTGAATGCAAGTGTTAAAATTCTGAGTGCAGATTTCTAGGTTTTGGGGAGCTATAATGCTTTTTGGGATTTTCAAATTTTTTACGAATTTTATAATTTGTGAGCAATGTTTAAAAATTCTAGTTTTGAATAATCTTAATATTTCAGATTTCACTGTTTCTGAATTCTGCTGTTTTAATTATTCTCAAATCACATATTTCTAAAATTCTGATGTATTTCAATATAATAAATTTCGCTGTTTGCAATACTCAATATAGTAAAATTTCTAAATTCTCTAACTCTCAAGTTTCTAAAGTTTTAACACTTCTAAATGCTGTTTATCTAAGTTTAAAATTTCCCAAATACCAATATCGTCAAATTCCAATATCCCTAAATTCCAATATTCCCAAATTCCATATCTTCAAATCCAAATATGCCTAAATTCTAATATCTCCTCACCCATATCCCAAATCCCAATATCCCCATCTCCCATCATTCCAAACCACCACCATTTGCAACTCTCACTATCTGTTACGCGTCGGGTCAAATATTAACTTTTTATAATTGTTGTCGAAGGTTGTAAATCTTCGAAGACCCATGGCGTTTCCACAACTTGCTACGGTAGTGGAATTATATGTAAAATGATTGTTATAAAGTAGAATTTATAGAATGGTTCAGAATCCTCCACACTGGTGTGCCCAAGTCAACGAAGGATGTAGATCATCATCCCACTAATTGTAATAATTGTTGAATGTTGTTATCGTTGTTAGAAACTATCGTTTGTAAAAGTGAGTATCTTTCACCGAAGTTAGTTTTAGATTGCCCGTCGCTTCTAAGCAGCCAGAAAAGAAAGCAAGGGAGGAAGTTCAAGATATGAAGGAGTCACCAAAAGGGACCAATCAGTACAGACTGTTATTTGTAAAATACAGTGATTGGTGAGATGGGTCAGCGAATGAAATTGTAGGACCCTTAGCATTCATTCCAAAGTTGTAAAACGCTTCGTTAATAAAGTGACCCAAACAGTCAAGCGATTTGGGTCCTTCAAAAGAACTAAGTAACGGGACCCGCTACAGGGGTGCACAGTTTAGGACCATGGAAATAAACTTCTTTATATTGGTGTTATAAAATATGTGCTTTTCTGGCCTGTTAGAAAGCTATTGTCAATAGTTAGGAACGTCAAGTTGTGGAGACGTTCTTGTGGTCTTAACTATCCGTTTGAAAATGACAATAAAGAAACATTCTAGAGTTCGACAGAATATTTATAAATATTACATTAATTGTATTCCAAGCAACTCGTAACACTATCTCCAACTCTCAGTATCCCCAACTACCTACATACAGAAATCCCAATATCCCCAACTCCCTATATCCCCAATTCTCACCATCCCAAACTCCCTATACCCCAAATCCCAATACCCCGTCCCCAATCCCCTCAAACTCCAATACACCCATACGCAATATTCCAACTCCCCAATTTGCCAAATTCTCAAACCTCGTTTCCAATATCCCGAAATTGGTAGTTTCCTTAATTCTAAAATTCGCAATATCCGAAATTGGTAAATTTATATAGGTGATACAAGCGAGAGCAAGATTTTTGTATGACCGCACGACGCAGCATTGGAGGCATCGCCCTCTCCGCTCGTATATTCCGGGGGCGCTGCTGGTATCCCCGAGGTTCTCCCCTTTTCAGCGGTCAATAGAGGAGAAGTTGGTGCCAAGAAGGCACAGTTGGCGCGTAGGAACGTTCCTCTTCCGTCTGTGTGAGCCGAGTAACGAAAGGGAAGGAAGAATGAGTTAGGTGGCGAGAGGAATCGGGGCCGCGGCATTGTGCCGTGACCCGGCGGCAATTAGCGGACCCATTCATAGCCCGCCCCTGATTTTGGTCTCGTATATGTCTGTGTGTGAGTCTGTTAGGCGAGCTAATGGCCCGGCAGAATGAAAGGAAGGAAGCTGCTTGGCGAAATTTAAAACACGCGTGTCCGACAGCGCTGAATGGCTGCTAAGGGATTCCGATGGAAACGTCCTTTCATTCTGGTATCATCGACGACAATGGGGACGATGGGATAATTCCAAAGGACCGGAGAAAGCCCGTGGAATGATTTTCATCCGCCCAGGATCCGCGAACAGCTTCCGGATGTCTCGTTAGATCCGCGCGGTGCCATTCAAACGACCCTATAGAAATTTCAAGGGAACTTTGCCCCAAGTATTGTGCACGATAAACAATGATTCACCCGTTGCCCGTGTTCGAGGACATTCCTTAATTACCAGTTTATTAGCTGCTCGTTTCGAGGCTTCTTGCTACCCGATAAAACATCGACGGTGCTCCTTTGTGCGTCATCAAGGCATTCTTTCCTACCGCTGACGTTCTAACAATTAGAAAGCGTGTCAGCTTGAACGACAGCTTGGAAGCCCGATGTTTCGAATCATTATCCGCGTTTTTGCTCTCTTTCTCATCACTCCCCTTCTCTATTTCTTGCCGAACCTTTTCTTAACCTACACCAAACAATGCACAAGTCCGACTGTTTATACAATTTCAGTTTAAGTAGACGTAAACTTGTAGACCTCTTTCAAGTATGGAACTATGTCAGAAATCTTTCAAGTGTGGAACTGTATCAGAAATTTAATAAATTGATAAATTCAGAAAGTGTGCACATCAAGTTTTCAAACCTTTGCAAGTCTGAACAAAGCCTTTTTAAATCCTGTAAAGCGTTCTGTTTCGAACTCGAATTCGCGAGAACATACCGTTTCAAATAATCGAGCGAATATCCAGTGGTAAACGCGTACTTACTGCAGAGTTCGCAGCGTTTCGACGGGCTCGTAGGAATGATAAACCGTCCGAAAGGGGTCAAAGTTACTCTTTCCGGCTCGTCGGGCAAGCATTTCGCAAGGTGGAAATGGCAAACGGGAAAAACGAAATTCCAACTCTGTTCGCGAAGTACTACAATTAGTCAGCGTTGACGTGGCTCGTAACGGGCATCGATGTCGGGCTTGTTCATACTCGTATTTCATAGAGCCCATCCAGGGTGTTTTAGACGTCGTCCGTTGCCTTCGTGGCGGTGTCCTCGTCGTTGCTGTCGAGCTTGCTGATGTGCTTCGAGGGTGGTTGAGTTCGTTTCATGGCTGAGCACAGCGTGTCTCGTTAGGAACTTGAGCTACCCCACCCTTCTTCGGTACAACCTACTCTCTGCCGAGGCCCTCGTGGCTCGTCTAAGGGTCTGCGAGCAGAGTTTACCGAGGATTGGGGTAACTTTCGGCTATGACAGCTCCCTCCTTGGCTTCCCGTTTACCATCTTACTCCATCGCTCGCTCCTTTCCTTCTCCTATTTTCTTACTACCCTCTCCGTTCCCCAATTTACTCCACCTCCTTCTGTATCTTTGCTATCCCTGGCATCGCTAACCAAGCGTCGCTATCAGGGAGACTGACCTCGGAACTGTTAGAAACTTCATCAACTCCCTTTCGGACCCTGTCTACCGCTCTTTCCCATATTATCTCCTGCCTACGCTTTCTTATGCCTTTCAACACTTTTATCACCTTCTAGTTTTCTTACGATTTTTTCTGGAGTATCATGACTCATATGTACACACTACTACACTTCAGTGACAAACATTCGATTAACAAAAATGTGGTGAAAGATTGTCAACATCACATAATAACATGATATCGATATTCACACATTCGTTTTATTTAATATACGTATGTACTGATTTGCTATTTGTGAAATCACATTAATCCCGATTTACATGAATCTTTTTAACCTGGCCCATATAATCATGAAGGGACACATGACTCATGTTTTTCTACCGCAGCCAAAAGCAATGAAGATATAATCGTCGAGAGATCACATGGAAAAATATCGCTCGTTTGTATTCGATCTTAACACGTTGACCATCGTATGTGGTCATATGCGGCCAGTGGTACAAATTCAGTTAAAATAATTATTTACAAAAAGAGCAAATGAAAGAAGCCTTTAAAGACTCTTGTGACTATGATATAACGCGATGTAACAATAATGTATGTATATAACATATGAGACAATAATTTGAGACAATGATATGATATAGATGATTTTAAAAGGTTAAACACCCTTGTTCTCAACAAACTGTATTACAGCGTGTTTGATCGCAAATCAGTTTTCACTGTGATAATGTAAATGTAGATTATCATTAATGTTTATTAGTATCAATATGTGTTAATGTTCATTATTGTCAATATATGTTAATGTTCATTAGCATCAATACATATTAATGTTTATTAGTATTAATACATATTAATGTTCATTAGTATCAATACATATTAATGTTCATTAGTGTTAATATATGTGAATGTTCATTAATATCAATATATGTTAATATTTATCAGTATCAATACAGTACCATTATTTCTAAAGTACGTATAAACATATTGAAGTTTATTAGAAGTCATGCTGCATCGCCAAGAGCCCATCAACTCTAGATCCTATTGAACATCAAAGTTTGGTCTTATGTTTGACTTCTTAAGCCGCCCGTTTTGCAAATTCCCGATAGACCCCACAGCAGTCACAGGTTCGGTTGAAAATCGAATGGACAGCAGCAGGCGTTGCCGAAATAGCGGCTGACACACGGCACCCCTGCAACCTCGGTACCTGACGGTGGCAAGGCGAACCAACCCCAGGCCTGACGGATGCTGGAATACTTGCTGTAATTGATGATACTTGACGGCAACTGTTACAACCGACCCGTGTCTCGAGAGATCACGATAGAGCCGCTGAAGCTTAGCTTCAAAGCGTACCGTCTGACTTTACCGGATCGACGACCGATGTCGAGTCAAACTTGTCTTGTCCTGTCTATACACTCGACACTCTATGACATCTTGATCTTCGGGAAAATTTGTTTGCTCAATGATCAATGCGTAATTTTTATTTTTAATCGCCATTTGTATTATTAACTAGTTAACCTTCGTCAGATTCTTTGTGATGGGTTTACTTCTCAAATACAGTTAACTTCTTAAGCGAGTATGCATGTATGTATATGTATGTAGTGAATGTACTTTTCTTATGGATGAAGAAGTTTCGGAGATTTATAGACCATAACAGAAGCGTGCAAGTTGTAACTTGTAGTTAAAGATTTATACCAAGATTCGTCGTCACACTGGTTTAGACCTCCGTGTGATCTCAGTACAGTAATTGAATCACATGTTTTAATCACAGCCCCAAAAGCGGTGATTTATGAAGCTGTATTTCACTTTCTAAATCTGTTACGTAATCTAGTAAACACATTTACGATTCGTAAGCTTAGAAGTGGCATAAAGCTTTCGCAAGCGAAGGAGACAGACCGTCGCTTTGCGACAACAGGCGAGAAACGATCAAAGCGATCGAACGACGTCCAGCTATAAACTGGCACGGTAAACGAACGGTACGATGTTCTTGGAAGACGGAAGGTTCGCGAGTAAATCGCGAATGCTGGTGCCAAGGCACAAATTGAGTGCAAACAGCGGAGACACGTTGATCTGTAAAAATTTACTACCATCGATTTTACGAGGCGATCATCGTTACAGGCGATCGATGTTTTCTTCTCGTACGACGCGAAATAAATGGACGAAGCTGATGGTATTTCGGTTTTTTTCTTTTTCTTAAACAGACACTGAGGTTAAATTGTTATTGAGCTTGGCAACTCCGTGACCCGTCGAAGCGGTCGGAATTAGAGTGGACGCGGTCATTAAAATTCATCGAGTGTACGAGGAGCAATCGTAAAGTTCAAATGGCGGTACGGAACGGTGATGAAGAGAACGACGAGGATGTCATAAGGTGCGACCCCGAGGACATTATCGGACGTGGCTCTGCTTCTTATTACGAGGATGGTGTATCTCGATCTAACCACGCTAATCTTCGTGTCGTGAAATGTACGGCCGGAACGGAATCGATACACGATGTACCTCTTAAATTTCGAGCGTACACCGAGAGTGCGATACCAAGTTGTCCAATAAATTCTCTTTTAGATAAAACTGTAACGCGTTTAGAAAGTTTCCGAATCGTCGATAAACTACCGTGTACAGCTTAAACATCCGTTGTGCAATTATTAAAGCGGCACTCGGCAGTAAACAGTTGGAAATACAGTATTAACTTTTGTAAAGAAAGCTCTAAATTTTGTCGCCCGACAAACGTGTTTCGGTGCATAGCGAGAGAGTTAAGGGTCCATTAAAAATTCCTTCGTATACAAGCGTTTAATTCGCGATTTCCGTGCGAAAGCAAGGCGTAACGATAAAGAGAATATCGCAGTCACGAAGAATCTATTAACTGTCGAGGTTCGCTTAATTAGAGAGCAATATTCCTTGCGGCGATAAGAGAAAATCGATAGAGAAACGCGGTGGGGAGCGGAGGGTGACTAAGGGCCATTCCCAGACGGAATAACGCAAAGTTACTTTGAAACACTGTTCGATGCTGAGTTTCGCTTTTTTTCCTCCTCTCTCTCTACGTTGTCCCGTTTTCAACGTCGTACCACACCGCTGTCCGTCTGAACAATACCGGAACACGAACAACAATAGAAAGCCACTACAAACGGAGCGTGGCGTATCGCTTTACAATCGCCCCCGGCCCTGACACACAAAATATTCTTTTGCGGCATTTCCGCGGACCACTGAATTCATAATCCTCAAGTCGGCCATTGTTTCGCGAAATTAAACGTGTATCCGGACACGTTCACTGGAGATACTTTACCTTGTTTCTCGTTACCTACGATTATTCCGTCACGTTTGTCCGTCAACAAAGTGGATGACAAAGCTCGATGTTCGGACGAACCCGAACAAAGCGACACTGCTTCTGTATGGATTAAATTGAAAAACGTCGTTGTTTACGGACAGAGAAATTTATACTAGGCACAATACCCACCTAGAAAAAACATAGTTATAAATTGATTCTAAACATGATCGACATCATAACAACTGAAAGATGCGGATGTTTCATGAAAACTTCTTATCCTCGCATCTAGTGCTTCACAAACAATATTTGCCTCGTGGAAATAATAATAAACGATACATCAACCTAGAGAAAGGGTAACAACGCTATAAATTGATTCTAAACATGATCGACATCATAACAACTGAAAGATGCGGATGTTTCATAAAAACTTCTTAAACTCGCATCTAGCGCTTCACAAACAATATTTACCTCGTGGAAATAATAATAAACGATACATCAACCTAGAGAAAGGCTAACAACGCTATAAATTGATTCTAAACATGATCGACATCATAACAACTGAAAGATGCGGATGTTTCATGAAAACTTCTTATCCTCGCATCTAGTGCTTCACAAACAATATTTGCCTCGTGGAAATAATAATAAACGATACATCAACCTAGAGAAAGGGTAGCAACGCTATAAATTGATTCTAAACATGATCGACATCATAGCAGCTGAAAGATGCGGATGTTTCATGAAAACTTCTTAGACTTGCATCTAGTGCTTCACGAACAATATTTACCTCTGGGAAATAATAATAAACGATACATCAACCTAGAGAAAGGGTAACAATGCTATAAATTGATTCTAAACATGATCGACATCATAGCAGCTGAAAGATGCGGATGTTTCATGAAAACTTCTTAGACTTGCATCTAGTGCTTCACAAACAATATTTGCCTCGTGAAAATAATAATAAACGACACATCAACCTAGAGAAAACATAGCAACGCTATAAATTGATACTAAATATGATCTGGATCATGCAATTGCAAGGTATGCAGATTTCATGATAACTTCTTGGACTCGCATCTAGTTCTCCACAAACAATGTTTCCCCAATTGGAGATAATACAAAAGAATTCATTAAGCTAGAAAAAGTCTAGCAATGTTATAAATTAATTCTAAATATGATCGAGGCTATAGCAACTGCAAGGTGCGCAGATTTCATGATAACTTCTTAGATTTGCATCTCCACAAGCTTAGAGCTCCACAAGCAATATTTGCTCTACGAAAATAATTCGCCCGATTAATAGACATCGAAGAATAAACTATCCAACGAGCTCAAATTAACATCATGAGAACATATGATCGGTTGAAAAAGCTTATAAATCGTCGAATAGAAATGTCTGGAATACCCTTCCAAGGCTTCAGTCCTCGTTTATTCATCGGAGAAACGGTTCCGTGATTTCTGCAAACGAATGCAAGTAGCAACGGCCACGATGGACCAGCTGTGACAGAGAGTGAAAATTGCTGTCCCGGGGCGGGAGTCGAGCGCATCCTTTTTCCATCCCGTCCTTTGATGTCTTCGTCCCTTCGTTTCCTTCTCGGACTCGTTTGCTCTTCGTCCGTTTCGTACCTCTTATCCTTTTCCAGCTAGTCACAAAGCATCCCCGGGCATAAAGGTGAAACGGATCTGGCTCGTGATGTTTATGAATGAGCGGACTCCGTCGCTGTCCAATTGACTCCCGAAAGTCCTCCACAGTCTTCGGCTACTTCCTCTCTCTCGAGGCGGTCGTTGCTGAAAATAGCGATCAACCGGCAAGAATTTCACGGCAAACGAGCCGTATTTGCTCTCCTCGAATATCCAGACGTTTAATTGGAACTCCGTCGAAGCATCGTTTCGATATCGACTAGGACAATTTTATTCGCTCGCCGCATCTTCTTGTAGCGCTACCAGAACTCATCTTAACGTCCGACCTTCCGGGCTACTAATTGGACATGGTTTTTCATCGCGGTTGTTATCCGACGCAATTTACGGAAAAATTACTCGTAATTAAAACTGCGCCCCCAGCGCCGTTTAACTCTATAAGACTCTCCTCGAAAATATTGAAATTGCTGAAATAAACGGAGATGCTGAAAATTTGGGGTTGTTGGAATTTATAAATTAAAAAATCTGAAAGTGTTGCAAATAAATAAGTGTTACAAGTGCAGGATTTTGTAGATACAAAAATTTGTAAACACAGAATGTAAGATTTTTATCGACTCTGCAAATGGCAAAAGGAAGGCAATGATAAAATGTTGTTGCCACAAGGATATTAAATATAAATAGATGCGAAAATCATCCTGGCACGAAAGTTATTCGTGATAACGACGAAGATAGGTAAGTAGAACAAGAGGCTGTTGCGGAGATACACGAAAGAGGTGGGCCAGGAGGAAGAGTACCGTCGTGATGAAGAGCTGCCGGATCCTGTATCGTCTCCTTGTTCCAGGCTTTCGTGCATGTAAAAGGAAGCTTAATCCTTCGCGGGCTGGCTATGATTTGCTTTGAATAATAACTCAAAGGCCAGCAGAAATATACAGGGAGTCCTCCCACGGAAGGGCACACGCGTCGCTCGTTGGTCCGGTCGACATCACGCGCTTATGGTTTCATACATATTTCAACGTGGCTAGTACCAAGAATCATACTTGGTAATTTCAGTTGGCATGTTTCGTCGAGCCAACCCGAGAGATCCAGGTCGACTCGCCAATTGATTATAAAATTTAATCGACGATCAGCGGAGTGAAAACTGTACGGGGCCAGCGAAAAACGGGCAAACGCGAAAAAAAACGCGTACGCGTCCTTCGCTCCGTGAACGACCGCTGAAAACGTTAATTACCGAGTGGCAGGTAAATGAATCGCGAACGAAGGATAATTTTCTATCCGTTTAATGGTAAATAACGAAGTTGCATATCGATACCGATACGGGTTTTTAAAAGAGAAAGATTTATTACGAGCGGGGAATTAAATTGCTTAGATTAAAAGTGTACTCGTATTGCTGATTAGTAGATCGCTTTTTATTCATGCGGCATTACTGTTCTCGATTCTCCGGTTGCTTCGGATATACGCGAGAACGTTGATCATGGTAATTTGCAGAACGGTGATTTTCGACACGGAAAATTGCAGGAATTACGATCGTTCAGAAATGAATTCCCTCGACCGAAATAACGAGCTAGATTTGTACTACATGAATCGAAGCATAGTATTCGACTACGAGTCAGACGAGCAACTTTCAATTCGTTCGAGAGTAAATACAGCTCTTGATAAAATGATTGCGCTACCAAATGCGTAGATGGTCTGCTTGAAATTAGCCACTAGAATTTTCGGACGAAAGACTTTCGTGTATACGAGCGAAATGATGGAAACGAGAGCGCTCTCGTTCAAATATTCCAATTGTTTGAACGCTTTGAAACGCGAGTTCAAATCACCGAACTACAAATTCACGTTCTACAAATATTCGTACGTGCAATAGAAAAGATTAATCTTCCTTTGTAATTTTTCAGCCATTAATTTAATCGATGTACAAACGAATCGATCAAAGAAACCGATGTTCCCTATATTTAGTCAAAACCACAAGTTCGTCGATTAGTAGCGTGTCAAAGTTCACTTTGATCCCGGAGGAGCGACATCAATAACAATCGAGCGGATTGTAGGGAACGGTAGTGACGTGCGATTCACGGAAGTCATAGAGCAACGGAAACGGAAATTAGCTGCGGCCCAGGAACAATGGTCTGACCGGACCTCGGTCTCACCATGCCTGCTCGTATCTGTCTCCTTTTCATCAGACGAAAGCAACAGAGTAGTAGAAAGCCTACAGTGTATCTGTCCTACAGCGTTACCAACTTAGCCCTAAGGAACCTTCCCTACAATTTAGCCCTTTGTCTTTTCCCTCTACCTTCCACGTTAATTTCATTTTGATATTTCTCATATCAATTGCAGACAATTTAACAAGTCTAGAATTTTAAGAGTAACTTTATGTATATAAAGTTCGTATACAGAAACGTAGCTATTAAAGCTTAAATATATAATGTATCGCGAGTGACGTTCGAATGATACTTTTGTCTTTTCTACCCCCGTACCTTCTAGGTTAATTTCATATGGATATTTCTCATATCAATTGCAGACAATTTAAGTTTGGAATTTAAAAAGCAATTTTATGTATATAAAGTTCATATACAGAAACGTAGCTATTAAAGCTTAAATGTATCGCGAGTGAGGTTCGAATGATACTTTTGTCTTTTCTACCCCCGTACCTTCTAGGTTAATTTCATATTGATATTTCTCATATCAATTGCAGACAATTTAAGTTTGGAATTTAAAAAGCAATTTTATGTATATAAAGTTCGTATACAGAAACACAGCTATTAAAGCTTTAATGTGTAAAGTATCGTACAGTGTCGTTTGAGCGATACTTTTATGGCAACGCACAATAAAATTGAAATATCACGCACTTTATGAACCCTGACTGTAAGTTCTAATTAGAATAAAATTTCAAAGTGTAATGAAGGTTTATTACGTTTGAACGTGTCACGATGTTGCGAGACGAGGGGTTGGAACGCAGGCCGACGAAAATGGAGGATCGATGGTCAGCCAGACCGGAAGGGAAGCGAAATCATCGCGCTCTTTGACGAGCCTGGAGAATTTTCACGGTTATGCACGAGTTACTGCCTCGAAACAAAGGGATGATCGATCTACCGCCCCGTCCAATAAGAGCACAACACGTTTCGTTCTACGAAACACCGCGAACCGGCTGTGTATAAAGTATGTACATACATTTCCGAGGCGGACCATGAATATCTTTGAATCGAATGAATGTTCTCGCGCGGTCGTTGCGTTTATGATTCCGTGGACCGCTTGAATTAGAGTACGACTGATATGGGACACAGCCAACTAAATCTTAGGTGTTGTAACGTGTCCGCTGTTCTTTCCAGTTATTCGGCTTTCTCCCTTGTACCTTGTTCGTTGTGCTTTGCATAGAAAAATGTTGCCTTTATGTACACGCGTTCTAGGAAATTAATGTTTCCTGCAATTTTACATTCTTTTCTGTATGGAAAAGATTACTCGGAAAATTATGTCTTGTATGCTGAGCATTACTAGCAGGATGTCTATCATATATCTTCGAATTATAGTTGTTGTACAAGTCGGTAATAAAAGGAGGAAGGACTAGAAATTATGTAAGTATCGTTATTACTGATATTATTGCTACTTGCTGAATATGTAACATACATGAATTATAAAACATATTATAAACATATTACTTGTGTTTGAGTATACAGTATGTTTCATACAGAAGGAAAATTTAAATCCAAAGAATCGAAAAGTTTCATAGACTCAACAGAAGCTGCTGAGGATTTAACTCGAGATTTTGATCACTGTCAAACAATTCGAAGCGGTAATTCGGAGGCCGAATTTCCACGGCGAATCGCGGTGATTGAGCTCGATTTTTAACAGTCGAGAACCGCACAGGAGATCAAGAATTGGGACCAGAGTCAGCCGGGCCGAAATCAGAATCGAGAAGATAGCCAGAGAACGGAGGGTAATTCGGAGGCATGGATTCGAACGAAGAGAAAGAAGAAGGATGAAAGGAAAGGAAATGAGAATCTATGCGAAACACGAAGAGAGGATACATGAACGGAGCCAAGCAATCGCGCTCAGGAATAGTAATCCGTGCTGCGAATGAGTCGCGCTTTGTCCGTCGACGAGAACCAGACACACCTCATTTTCACTCCCACAGTTTTGTTCGCCAATCGGGTTTTCATCTTACTTTTCTGTTCTTTAATTTTTCTTGAATCGTTGATGTAATAAATGTTCCGTTATACAGAATTGAAGAGGAGGAGAGAATTTGGTGATTGGGAATGCGAAATGTCGATTAATTGTAAATGACTGATACAGAAAGGGTTGTGTTTCACAGTACATAACCGAAATCACGTTTTTCACAGTATCTTTAGAAAGCTTAGATTTATAACTTTGTTTTTCACGAAGGCAGCTAGCAATTTGTACACAGGATGAACATTTGGCCTACACGTTGCTAGCGCGTTCATGGCATGCAAGTTACAGAGCTGTTTTTGAGAGTCTTTTTGTATTTTGTAATTTATGATTTCTTTATCCAAGCTCTTTCGACAGTCTCAATAGCTAATTGCCAATGCCATAAACGTGAATTTCCTGAGGGTCCGAGGACAGGGCCTAGGAGACATAAACCAGGTCCCCTTGTTGACAACCCAACGGAAATTCTGTCTTACGTCCGCTTTCTATTTCCACCTCCACAAGGCCCATCGTACTCCGCACGGATCGCGCTAAGGGCGCACGGGGTAGGATGGTGTCCCTTTTTAAACAATATGATTGGCCAACAGAAAAGCCAATCAGGAAAGTCATCTCGTTTTCGGATTTTTCCGAATTTTCCTCCTTCGTGACAGACCCGGAAGGAGCACTCTCACCAAACAGATCGAACAGTACAGATCTCTCACCAAACATATCGAACAGTACAGAACTCTCACTACACATATCCTACAGTAAAGATCATTCACAGTAAACATTTTAACATTCACGAACTTTACAATTTCAACAGTTTTAACATTCACGAATCCGGTACACATTACAACACAAACATTCTTTTTGTTATACAGTTTAAGTGTTTTAAATATTAAATCGTTATTTAACAGTTAACTGTATTCACATCATTTAACAATCAACCAACTCTATCGCCATAAAAAGCCGTAGAGTCACGCGTCCGACAAATTCGAAAGGTTTCGATAATTCTTTGAACGGCGCGTAACAGTTGAGAACTTTATTTTTTAATGCACGAATGTGCTCATTTTTTGTGTAGGAGAGCAATTAAGTGGATAAGATGGGGAAAATTAATTTGAACTTTTCGAGGAGTTTGTGTAACGAGTGATTAATGTACGTGGTCTTTCGTAGGTCATAATGGGTGATTTTACTTCGTAATTATATATTTAAGAATATTTACAATTTTCAAGCCCAAAAGTCTTCTAATTTTCAAAGTTCTTAAAATTCTAATTAACTTTAATAAAATTTTCAAATCTCCTAAACTCTAATTTTTATATCTTAAAATTTCCTAATGTATTTTTATATCTCTAATGTTTCCTTAATTCCCTTTCCAAACCCTAAATTTTCAAGCCACTGTATTTTCCTATGTTTCAATTTTTAAATTATTAAATTTTCTATCTTCAAGCTGGCAAATTCTTAAACTTCCACATCCCTAATTTTCCAAATCCCTAAATTTCCATATTCTTGAATTCACAAACCCTCAATTTTCAAGTTGTTCATCCCCTATCTTCAAATTTTCAAATTACTAAATTGTCCCACCTTGAAGGTATTGAAGGTGGAAATTCCTAAATTTCCACATCCCTAAATTTCCTAACTCCTAATTTTCCAAATCCCTAAATTTCCATATTCTGAAATTTCCAATCTCTAAATTTTCAGGTTGTTGCATTCCTTATCTTCAAATTTTCAAATAACTAAATTGTCCTACCTTGAAGGTCTTAAATTCTTAAATTTCTACATCCCTAAATTTCCTAACTCCTAATTTTGCAAATCCCTAAATTTCCATATTCTCAAATTTCCAATCTCTAAATTTTCAGGTTGTTGCATCCCCTATCTTCAAATTTTCCAATTACTAAATTGTCCTACCTTGAAGCTCTTAAATTCCTAAATTTTCACATCTCTCAATTCCCTAATCCCTAATTTTCCAAATCCCAAAATTTCAATATTGTCAAATTCCCGATCCCTTAATTTTCAAGTTCCCACATCCCCTTCCTGCAAATTTTCTAAATGACTCACAAGTCCTAATATTCTTTACTTCATAGTCCTAAAAATTTCCTAATTTGCAAACCCATCTCCAAAATTCCACCCCCATAAATTCTCAGTCCTCCAAATCCACTACAGATTTGATTTCACAAAGAATTGAAATGAAATCCAGAATGAAATCCCGAAATTCGTAAACCAAATCCTCAAGTTTCCATAATTAAGGATTAATTAATACCCGAAGCTTTTTAACGTCTAGTTAACTCGGAATACGGTATTTCACGCAGAGTGTACTATAATCTAGCGGTAAGGAGGTAACATCCATAAGTGCGCGGTTTAGCACAGCTACCGCACTATAATTTTGGAGAATTATTACTCGCAGGCTCCTCAATAATTGTACAAACTTTACGGCTAACATTCCCAAAGTCATATGCTCTCCATGTTAGATCTCACAATAAATTTGGAATATCAAAATGGGAGCAGCGTACATGTGTACCGTGTTATTTCCTTTCTGAACCAGCCACAAAATGGGAAATGTATTTCACTGCGCACCTGGCAAAAGAACGCCACATTGCGGCTTTATTGACCCGCCGTAGGATATGATTACAATCGTTTGTAAACTATGCACAAACGCCGGCGAACGAAATTTCAACCGAAGTACGTTATTAAAATCACGCGACGTAAGATAGCAGACCTCGCTGTAAAGAATTAATTTTTGTTATCTAAAAAACCCATTTTATGCTAATGAGCGTTCACTGTGAAAGAGCTTTGCTACTCTGTTGTTAATTTGTATTTAATTACAATACAAACTGTCGAAACAAGTGAACCGAGTAATTAATATACTAGCAAAACACCAATTATTCGTAACATCCACATAGTCCTTGATACTTTAGCCGCTATCGTTGAAAGCGGCTCAAAAATGGCAGCGACACGGTCGTATCTGTTTCATACTGGAATAACAAAGCGATACACACGCACCTCCGTGTATTGATTCTGCGTCGAGTGGAACGAAATGCTTGTTACATATGTAATTGGTTGAAATCAACTCGATTTGAACTCGATCAAAAAACAGATACACGCATTTAACCTAATTACACGCGCGATTGGATCTAATTAAATTCTCCCACGAAACCGTAAACCGCGCAATTAATTTTAACGTCACATTGGCAAGAAAAACAAGACTTCTCAACCGTGAATTCTTATTTCGTCTCTATTCTTTTTGTCTCTCTCTATAAATATCTGTTGTTAACTTTTCAGCTTGGAGCTACGAAAGAAAATACGTCATTCGCATCGTGTCTTTGCAGCAGCGCCTTCACAACGACTCAACAAACATTTACGAACGTTCTTTCTATGACAAAGCATTTGTCGGCCTGTTAAAACGTCCACAAAGACGGGCATACGTGTGTAACACGGTCGACGCCTCGAGAAAGACTTTACCGACATTTCTGAGCTACGACCACAGCCTAGTTCGTGACATTACCTAGGTCACGGGCTCTCGTTATATTACCACGAAAATGTCATTTAAACTGGCAAATATTTTTTAATAATTTAATAAACGCTACACTGTAAAGCGCGATTCGAAAATCTTTTCGTGAATGTAGTATCGCAGTTTGGGGTAAATTTTCAAAGGTATATAAATGGTTATAAAAGAGAATAGCACGAAAAATAGACACAAGGCGTATGGAGGACTAGTGGTTTTTCTAAGTAAGATAATATAGTGATCAGTATGTTTGCGAGACTAAAATATGAATAAGGGTGGTTTTTACAAATTGTCCCTTACTGAATGATTTATGCATTCCAGCATTATCTGTGCACTTCAAAATATGTCAACAATATGTAAAACAGTATAGTGGTCAGTATATGTTTGTGGGACTAAAATATGAATAAGGGTGGTTTTCACAAATTGTCCCTTACTGAATGATTTATGCATTCCAGCATTATCTGTGCACTTCAAAATATGTCAACAATATGTAAAACAGTATAGTGATCAGTATATGTTTGTGGGACTAAAATATGAATAAGGGTGGTTTTCACAAATGCATTCTCAGTAAATGACCTATGCATTCCAGCATGACTTATACACATCAAAATATATCAACAATGTACTGTTTAAGTCATACTCTATGAATTATAATTATTTATAATGTCACAATATTTTTAATGACGACGATACAGTATGTGGCGATACAGCATGTGATAATACATCACGTTGACAATAGGCATTTGCAACGTATGTAACAAAAGTATAACCATGCGAGTATCTACACGACCGTGTATAATCTCCCAGCGCGTAAATGGTGGAAGAAGAACGAATAAGAAAGGTGAACGTTGCTATGCATACGATGATGCACCACGAAATCCGCCTACGCGTGCAACTGCAACTAACTGTGCAACCGGTGCACGCTTTCCCAGATTGTTCGCCACCAAATATCGCAGACAGACTCCATTAAACTTTATGCAGAGGGTGGAAGCAACGGGGGTAGAACAGGTTACAGCACGTATGCGATTGAAGCTCCTACCCGATTATTGGGAGATATTCGAGCGTTGAAAGTATCGAGATATTCTGAAACATTAAAGAAGTTGGCGAAACGCGGAGGTGTCACGAGTTGCTTGGAATACAATTAATGTAATATTTATAAATATTCTGTCGAACTCTAGAATATTTCTTTATTGTGATTTTCAAACGAATATTTAAGCCCACATGAACGTCTCCACAACTTGACGTTCCTAACTATTGACAATAGCTTTCTAACAGGCCAGAAAAGCACATCTTTTATAACGGCAATCTAGCTTTCTTTAAAGAAGTATTTTCCGTGGTCTTAAACCGTGCACCCCTGCAATGTACAATGTTTACGAGGATCCTTGTGTATTCGACGGGCCAAGGCACTGTGACCCAGTCATTCAGCAGTCTTGCAATGTGTCCCATTATTTAGTTCTTTTGAAGAACCCAAATCACTTTACTGTTTGGGTCACCTTATTAACAAGAGTTATTTACAACTTTGGAATGAATGCTAAAAGTCGTACAATCCCATTCGTTAAACCGTCTCACCAATCAGTATTTTTTCCGTATAACAGTTTGTCCTGATTGGTCCTTTTTGGTAACGCCTTCACGTTTTGAACTTCATACATAGTTTTCTTTTCTGGCTTCTTAGAGGCGACTAGTCAGTCTTAGAACACCTTCCTTTTGAAATAGAGCCAGTCTTAGAATATCATCCTTCGAAATACAATCAGTTTTAAAGTATCTGTCGTTGGAACATAATCAATCTTAGTTTACCTTTGTTGAAACACACAAGTAGTGGGATGATGGTCTACATCCTTCGTTGACTTGGATACACCAGTGTGGAGGACTCTGAACCACTCTATAAATTCTACATATAATTCCACTTCCGTAACAAGGTGTGGAAACGCCATGGGTCAACGAAGATTTACAACCTTCGACAACAATTATAAAAAGTTAACATTTGACCCGACGCGTAACAGGGGAAAGGCAAGATTTTTCTGTGATCAAAAAACGGATACAAGAAAATTGTACATTGTTTTCTTGCGATAACGAAATGTTTGGAATATTCCTTTTTATCGAATGACTGTTGTGGCGAACTTTTGCACTCGAGATGGTGCAAATATATATTTTACATTCTGGAATAGAATCCTTGATTTAGCAAATTAAAATTAAACTCCTATCTCATGGTGCAAATATTATTGAGGTTTATCGTATCTGAAATGTACGTGCGTCATAAGTGCGTCGCGAGTGCGATACAAGTACACAACGAATGCGTCACGAGTATGTCACAAATCAGTCAGAAATGCGTCACGAATGCGACATAAGCACGTCACCAGTGCGTCAGGAGTGTGTCACAAATCCAGCAGGAGTGCGTCACAAGTGCATCACAAATGCATCATGCGTGTCTTACAAGTGCGTCACGATAATTCAAAAGGTTAATAATAAATAAATAATTTCGAAAGAATCCATAAAATTTTTTAGTTAAAACATTTTAAAGGCAACACAAAAAAATAAAGAATGTGGAAGAATTATAGTAAAATTTTATAACATATCCATACGATGAAGTCTACATAGGACGTCGATTGATACAAAGATACGTGGAGCATCAAATATCTCTAGCTTCTTCTAAATAGCTCCGATCTAAAGGAATGCGAGACAATTCCGGGTTCCTCTTCAGACCAGTATCTTCCGTCAAAACGAAAGAACGCATTGTCCAATTGCAGTTTCGTTCGTTTTTCATTAAAACGATATGAGCGAACGAGCAAAACGCAAAGGCGTTCCGCGATAGTTCTCTCTTCAAAAGCTAGATCGTTATCATAGTTTCTTTGTACTTTCTATTGAACAGAGTTGCACGTCCAGTTCAAAGAGAGCTTCCACCGATACGGAAGCTTTAATCGACGTATGACAGAACCAAAAAAGTAAAGGGAACGCGAAATCGCGGAAAATAAAAAAGAAGGAATTTACAAAAACTATTTATGGGACTAAACAAGACCGGTTTTGGTATGGTTGGTTTTAGAAATTATTGCCTGCGTGGTTATTGCTGGAAAATTTGGAAAGATACAAATTTAAAAATGTAATTAGATTTCTGAAAATTTGCAAATTTGACGATTTGGAAATTTGGAATTTTGGGATTTAGGAATTGGGGAATTTAGCAAATTTAGCTATTCGGGGGGTTAGAAATTAAGTCATTTGGAAATTGGGGTGTTTGGACACTCAGAGTGTTAGAATTTGGAAAATTTATGTATTCGGGGGGTTGCAGATTAACTAATTTGGAAATTGGGGCGTTTGGGAACTCAGAGATTTGCAATTTGGAAAATTTCAGTATTCGTAGGGTTGCAAATTAAGTAATTTAGAAATTAGAAAGTGTGAGGACCCAAAGACTTGGAATTTGGAAAATTTTAATATTCGGAGTGTTGCAAATTAGGTCATTTGGAAACTGGGGAATTTGGAGACTCAGAGAACTTCAATTTAGAAAATTTGAATATTCAGTGAGTAGAAATTAGAAAATTTTAAATTTAGGAGCTTGAGAGTTACAATTCATGTTCCGCAGGGTTGAAAATACAACCGTTCGGTACAGTTGAAAATTAGGAGATTTTATATCTTTCCAAACGTCATAATTCCTATGTTGTTGATTTTTCGGATTCGCTCAAAAATAGTAGAGACAATAAAGAGGTGATTAAATGTACGACACAGGAGTTTGAAAAGGCCTCATATATAAGTCATCGCATTCGAAGGTAAACATGGATCACTGTTATCGAACAAATGACAATAAATGGCATCGCGCGATACAGAAGACGATTCCAATTTATTCCCCGACGTCGGTCTCGGTCGACGATGTCAGCCATCCTTTGGCCATCGTTCGATAAAATATCGAAAAACACATCGACCGCCACCGGAGAAATCAAGGTTCCACGTGTGCGCGATTCTTCCGATCGAATACCCGAAACAAACAAGGAAGAGCGATTCCAACCCTCTGTGTTATTCGTTTGGAATCGCAACGCGGCGCGAGCAGCCAGGGGGATGATTCCAACGTTCGATAATCCGACGGCGCTTCGAGCTCCAATGAAATATATCCGTCGATAAAATAACGAATTAATATCGTACAATGAAACCTGTTAATATTGGATATACCGCTTCCGTGTGGTCGGAACTGTCGATAATCATCTGATCGATTCAAGTCGACGTAACGGGGCAACGAACGGTAATGCAGCACCGTGCAACCACCCCAACCCCTACCTTCTCTCTCTATTCGACTGGTGAATGATGATCGGGTGTAATGGGTAGTGAATTTACACTCGGTCTGCCTTATTCGAATAATATAAATTCCCGGCAACCAAATCTCGGAGAGATGATTGATCGCGTGACGGAACGAGGCAAACGTCGCGTTAACCCCTCGATACGAATAATCTAACAGAATACTGCCAGACTAAATACATACTAAGTTACAATCTTAAGAAAAAATCATTGTCTCATAGACTATTCTTCATTGAAATCTTCATAAAAATTGCACTAAGCAATCTACTAGTAACAAAATCTTAATCAAACCACAAAAATATGAACAATTACCTAAAATTAAATTTAGATTGTAGATAATTTTACATTAAACCACAGATCAAGTTGCGATTATTTCATTCACAATGTTCTTTGCGATTAAAAAGGATGCGTATCACTCGACCCATTGATGTCGCACGACAATGACCTACTTCATCGAGCTCGATAAGACATTCCGTAAATCATTAACTGCAGCGTGTCGATAAGACATTTCCGTGTACGTCTGTTACGGCAATCATGCTCGAGAGCCTCAAGATGTCGCTTTGAATAAAAAGTGAATTCAACGACATGGATAGCCGCGAAATGTCGGATGGCACGCGATTCACTCTTTCAATGTGCTGTACTCGCGTGCGACCTTTAGGCCTCGATTAAAAACAGGGTTGATAGGTCCTTGTTCTTATTTAACAATCTACGTTCCATTAGTTGCAAACTTATTTAGATAGGAAAAATGTCTGTCATTTTTTCTATTTTTATATTTTTCACAATTTTTCATACTTTCTATCTAATATTCAGTGTATTCGCCTTTACTCCTCATAAAAATTCGAGATAAACTTCAGGTATAAAATCCTAATAAATTTAATCTAAGTTTCATCCAGTTTTCCCCAATTCCGGTTGCACCAGATTCCGAAGTCGGTAAACAAATAAGCTTTGCCTTTGGCTGAAGAAAAGCTCGCGCGCAACGTAGCGTGCAGAGATGAGAACTCGTTGTAGCTCGCAAAAAATTACGCGTTAATTAGCCGCGTCTCTAAACACGCGACTGCAGCATTCCTTAATTTGACTTCAAATTTTAAGTGGAAAACCAACCCGAAGTCTCTTAAACTGTTCATTAAGTTTAATTCAAGTTAACTTCGAGCGAAGTTGAGCGGGAAGATTGAAAGAGCAAAAATGGGAGGTCGAATTTTATGTAGAAAGTTTATCGTTAATGAACGGTTATGAGATTCTTAGCTGCAATTTCTACTTAGGAACTTACGATTTACACAATGTACATCCAAATGCGGTACAATATCTTTATTCGAAAACAATCTTCAAGTTATCCAAAAAAGTCTACCATTTATTTTCCTTCCGAAAATAAAATCTGAGTTTCGTTTATTAGAAAGTTTATCGGAAAATTTAAACCCATTACAATTTATACTGCGTCCACATTGAACCACGGTACAATCTTACAAAGCTATCCATACAAAAATAACTGTTTTTCGATGCGGCTCGCCAGCGGTCGACTCGTTAAACGCTTTAAAAACAGTTAAAAGTAGTCGGCCTGCAACAACAGGGGTTTTATCAAGATACGTTTCTTACCCCCGTTGGTTACCGTTTCCGTTGTTTCTTTTCCTTTCGTTTTCCACCGGTTTGTTTAGATAAAAACGCGTGTAAGCCAGGGGGTTAGAGTGGCGGCACACGTTACCCGGGCTCTTCGTTTCAACCTCTGTTTCCAACTCTCGCCACTTGTTTATACGTTTGCTTGTGTCGTACAATGTTTTCTTTGACGTTGTTGTCGTTTCCATTTTTTCCCTTTCGTTTCTTTACGTTGGCTTTGCCGCAGTTTCCACGATGATGGACACATTGGCGTAACCAGCATTTTTATTTAAGCTAGATCGCGTTTGCTTTTACTAACAATTTGACAAATTTTAGTCTGTGAGCGAATCTAGTTAAATATTTATAAATCTTCGAATATTTGAAAGTAATTTTGAAACTTATAATTTTGTACATTGTATATAAGTTATATCACGTGTGCTCTATCTTCAGGGGGCTACTGTTTCGGTATATCTAGTTACGCCAATGGTTGACCGTAAAATTTCGAGAGCGAATATCGCGCCATGCAATGGCCACCTTGCCGCGTAACCTCTCGAACTTCCTTTTTGCCCGACGCGATTGTGGCCGCCTCGGCTAGAACCTCGTGGGATTTAATAAACGACACGTATACCGTACGAATGAAAATAACCAGCAAAAAGAGTGGGCAAGGTGGAGAGAAGGTATTTTGCAGGGTTTCGCGACAATTTGTCTCGTAGACCGCGAAGTTTAAAGTGCCACGCGCACGATGCGCGTAAATAAACCGTAGGAAGGCTGCATCGTTGCCGCTCGAGGATATACGAGCTACATTTTCTTTACTTTATTTAACTATTTACGGGAGACGTTCCATTGTTGCGGTAGAATTGTTCGTGGCTTGGGAAAAGGACCTCGTTATCGTACACTTTTGCGGAACCCTCTGTATTTCGCGGGAAAACTCGGCGATTTTTTGTAACTGGTCAAAATTATAAGTTCATTTGTTGTTAATACTATTATCTTCTGTGGAATTGCATAGAAATGCTAGGAGGACAATGTTACGGGGAGAAAATTTGCAATCTTTACATATATGATGAATTATTGTTCTTTTTATGGAATATTTATTTACAGGTTGCACAAAATTATAAGTTCACGTATAGCAAGTTTTATTTATTAATTAGAAGTGGAATTGTAATAATCAATTTTAGTAATCAAGTGCTTATAATTAAGTATTATGATGAATTAACTCCTCCCATTAGTTTGACTCTGAGTAGTGAAGCACTCGTGACGCATTTCAGCCATGATCAATTTTAGTCAAATTTTTAATAGACTGAATTCAAGTACAATAGTTTACATAATCAACGACTTCATAATACCAAATTGACATAATATTTCAATTCTTTTTGTCTATTTTAATATTGTAGCTGTGATTAGTTCTAACAGACGTATTTGATTCCCAGCATTCAAAACCAACCATGGCATTGACGGACCAGTAATTTCTGATCCATTCAAAACCGGAATAAACAGAAGTCGAGTAATAGAATCATATCGAAGTATTCGCGTTTGTAGAAGTCGATCGTTTTGTGAACTCGAAATGCGTGGAGCGTGTCGGTGTTGGTCATCGGGCGTCGATAACGCTTATCTCGGCGGCGGTATGCCAGGACGGCACGCGCGGTAAACAACGAAACCGTGTACTCCTACGCGTAATTACCGTTATCCAACCGCGAGAGTAATACGCGATTGCCGACGTTTTTGCAATTAGCGGAGGGGTAGTGGGAGGTCGGGGGTCGGACGGGATGTTCGTTGGCGCATAAATGCACGAGTGGTTCGTGCGAACCATTGTAACGCTACCCCCGGCACGGCACCGGCGTTCCTCGGCTCTCTCGAGCGGCCTCTTGTCACGATACGTGATATATAACCGGAGATCTTCTATCTCCGTATTGTAATACACGCGCCGCGCCTCTTCCAGCCCTCTTCCGGTCGGGTTCTGCCGTTTCACGAGCACGGCCCTCGTAAAACTTCCGAAATTCACTCGACGTAATAACGCGAGCGTGATAATACTTACGAAAGACGCGCCATGCCGGAGATCATTATCTCCTCGCCGTTTTTCCCCTGTATCCGCATCAAACGGCACAATTGAATTTAAACGCTCGGTTATTTCATAATTATGATAAATTATCAGCCATGCGAATTTGATCGACGTTATTTGCAAGCAAAATTTGCTGAGTCACTATTTTTTAGCTGTTCACTGTTGTATGGCAATATACGTTAATTTTGGGTTTGCAGTTATGATTGTTTTAAGGTCCCCCGAATTTGAATACGATACTATGAGGAAGTACGTGTGTACTGTGCGTTCATCACAAAATGAGTTTTTAATCTAACCGGAGTGACTGATGTTAACTGTTCTTTCAAGTCGAAAATATGTTAAAAGCAAAAAATATGGGTTTGTTTTAAATAACTATAGCTGCATTTTCTTAGTACCTATTGCTTATTTTTTGAGGGTGTGTGAATATAATACGTATATGTGGACCATACATATGTATATGTGGAACATCTGTAGATGTGGATCATACATATGTTTATGTGGACCATGCATACATGTGGATCATATATACATATATGTGGAGTATACGCATATATGGACCATCCATACATGTGGACTATACTTATATATGGGTCATCTATAGATGTGGATCATACGTATAGATATGTAGATCATACATATGTGTATGTGCACCAATATACATGTGGACATCTGTAATTGTAGATCATACATATGTGTGGTCCATCCATACATATGAACCAGCTGTACACATGGGTCATCTGTACACATGGATCATCTGTACATGTGGATCATCTGTACACGTGGATCATCTACACATATGAATAACCTATACATGTGGACTACATATATATGTGAACCATACGTATACACGTCACCTACTGTTTTGCCTTACATTTTCATTGCAAAAATATTTAAAGTATGATTCTAAGATTTGTAAACAACAATGCGATATATTAATAGCGTTCAATTGTACAAGATATTAAATATAGGAGATACTTTGACTCAAGTACAGGAGCAAGTCTTGCAACCTCGTCACCACTTTTTTGCAATAAATCTATCCTAGACGTCGCAATTTAGTCGAAACTCTGATTAATCACGTACTACACAGCGTATTTCATTACGCATTAATCAGCGAATCAATAGGCCGTAACGATGTGGACGATCACGTTGCCCTCGTCTCGATTGCCAATATAATTATCATATCCCTTTATGATACCGATTAATAGACCGTGACGACATATCGTTTACGATTTCGACCAGAACCGTACTACAATACATCTTCGATATATCCCTGCGAGATAATTTCCCGATTGAGAACCCATTACATGCACAAGAAAGTACCTGTGTTCTTCTTATTTTCATCGAATATATGAAGTAAGATCTAATAAGATTTGAGAATTTGAATATTATTGAAGGATTAAGTTGCGTAAGTTGAAATAAGATCAGCTTTCCAAATTTAAATTTATTGAGATTGCAACGATAATGTATACTTGCAAACGTGTAACAAGCATACTTGTAAATCACAATTTTTAATGAAAAAAAATTGAGAACTAATGTATAATAATCACACATACTATCTAATATTAAGAAATCAGATATCTGAAATCAAACAGACTGTCTGAATATTAAGAGCCTTCAAAAGTCTACAAATAATTGATTTAATCGAAATTTCAGTTGTGATCTCACCACCATGGTGGTCACTTCAATTTCGTTTTTCAATCATTATTTCAAAAGTCCTCAAAACGCTGTTCCTGTAAATAATTTACCTCCATTTGTCATAGCACGGTACTACTAAACTATTTAAAACTCTATAACCCGGTCGTTACCACTGTTATCCCAAAGGTATTCTTCCAATTTACCCCAATATATCGCCATTCGACTCGAGCAAATCGGTTAGTATCCTCAAGTTCCGTTCGAAATTCCAAGTTGCTCCATCGTCAACCCATAAATCAGAGAGAAATTACATACTTAACGATGCACAAGGGGGTTATTTTGCATTTCTAACACCGGTTCTCTCCATTTCTCATCTCTGCATTTTCAAAAGCCTCTCCTTCGAGATTCTACGTATATGGCGCGTCCAGTTTGCGGTGCCAGTCTCTATCACCTTATCTACAGGTGATATCGCTACGTTTTCGCGGTTGGAATTGCGGAAGATAGAACGATAGCTGGCACGAAAACACGCGGCCTCAGAGGGAATTTCGCGGAGCTAATGCACCTTAGGTAGCTCGTGTACAATTGCGTGCATCGTAAGTAGGTTTCCTCGGTTAACACATTAAACTGCGAACTAAAGAAAATAATAAACCCGATAAACTCTAAAGCTTGATCCGATCCTCAATCGTTTCGCAGAAACGATTAAACTTAAATTGCAAATGTGCACATTATAATATTCACTCGAAGACACGAATAACACGTGGTTGCACTAAATGATTATTATCAATTTTAGTTTGAAGTATTTTTAAATATACTCAAATCCATTTGGTCCACTCAAATCCAAGTGATGAAATAATGATTTTCATGGATCTCCTTATGAGGAAATATAAAATTACACTCATAATTCTAAAAGAAGTTAACATTAATGTTGCATTTACTATAGGACCTAAAAAATTTGTTTATTCCGATTCAAATCTAACCTAATTTCAAGCATCGCGTTTCGTGAACCTGACCCGAGCTAACGATAGTCGCGACACGACGAGGAAAGTGGTAGCCATAGATCGAGTCAGAGCTTCCTTTTTCCCGTCTGCAGCCTCAAACAGACTCTCTCTCTCTCCTTAACGAGAAAATTACAAACGAGACAGGCTCACGGAAAGGAGAAGAGCAGGGGTTGAATGACGAGAGAAAGAAGGACGAAGAAGAAGAAGGAAAAGGAAGAGGAGGAGACGGAGAATGCGACGGCGTCTCTCCTCATGCGGATACCTCGTAAATCATGACGAAGTACCGTAAAGGACGAAATGAAAGGCACGCGAAACACAGTACATAGTGCCCGGGAGATATATAACGCTCGCGAGGACGAGAAGCACGCCGACTCGTGCCTTATATTCGAGTTACTGTACCTGAGTACTGGTACTCGAGCCAGCTATGTAAATGCATTTACACGACGTCGAGACGCTGGCTCATATTCTTCGAGTGTATTTTAAGTATCAACCGTGTTCTAATCGCGATATCCTCTTTGTACTTCGAATTCTGCGCATTTCAATACTCGGGGATTTGCTATTGAGAATATTCAAACATGGTGTACTCTTGAAGCTCGTCTAATTTCTACTCTGTTATACATTAAAAATATTCGATCATTAAATTCATGTTACTCATCCATCAACTTACTCGAATACAAAAACATGAAACACTCAAAGTTCAAAATTTAACTTCTAAATTCAAAAGAGAATTCGGACAAAATATTCTTATGTGAAGTACAATCTGAACTACTGTAGAAGAAAGTGTGAGCTTTCGTACAATAAAAATGTATCATTAAATTCGTCTGATTCCTCAGCTTTCCTGCCATACTTATTTCAAACCTGCTGAACGGATAGTGCACTGAAGGTCTGGAGTGTAACATCTGAGTCGAACGTTGTGTAAGATTTTATCACGTGGCAAGGTATTAGTTTGTTACATAACCGTTTGATACATTTCATCGACCGAAATAAGCTGTTAACGAAAAGTTCATCCTCATTCGAGAGTTTAAATTGCCTGGACGATGCACAGAGAAACTCGAAGGTAAATCTCTTGGTTGACCTGTCTCTTTGCCAAAGTCCTAACTGCATCGCCGTTTCCAGCAAAGACACTTCTGATATTCTCCGGTGAAAATAACTCTGCGGCATAGTCGAGCGACGACTCGACGTCGTACTCCCTTTAATCCAAAGCAGTTTTTATTCGAGGGAAGGGCCGTAATTTAGAGGAGAGGAGAGAGGATCAGGCCATGCTCTCTCGTGCCAGAAATAAGTTTAGTCCACCTCGAAATTGCTGCTCGCGAAACGAGCTTTTACCGACTTCTTCTCCGTTTCGCGTCTTCAACGACAGATCAAAGGTTTTCCCGATAGAGAAACCGGATTTAAAGTCGCGAGTACAGCCGTATCAAAATATTTCGTCATTCGTCTTGCGAGACTGTCGTAAAAAAAACGATTTGCTAATAGTAATATAATACTTGTAAGATACCTGTAACACCTATCATATCTATAAGCAATATGTATTTGTATGTCACATTTCGGCGAGTTGTAACTTGAAACTATGAGTAGTTGACGAGTGCAATTACGCCACGTGGTACTTGAGCTCGTTGAAGCATTCCACGCCGTAATTCCATGCACCGAATTTCGGCACGTTGAATATTCGACGCGGGAAATTTTAGCGCGTGGAATTATAACGTGTGGAATTTCGGCGTGTGGAGTAATTAATGCGTGAAATTTTAGCGCACAAAATAGTTAATATGTGAAATTATGGAGCATTAAATAATCGACGGGTGGAATTTCAGTGCGTCGAATTTCGGTGCCTGGAACAGTCAACGCGTAGAATTTTGGCGCGTGGAATTATAGCGCATGGAATTACGATGCGTGGAATAGTCAATGGGTGCCATTTTGGCGCGTAGAATAATTAATACGTGGAATTTCGGCGCGTTGAATAATCGAAGCGTGGAATTTCTATGCGTAGAATAGCCAACGTGTGGAACTTTGGCGCGTGGAATTACGACGTGTGGAATTACAACGCGTAGAATTACGACGTGTGGAATAGTCTATGCGTGCAATTTTGACGTGTAGAATAATTAATGTGTGGAATTTTGGCGCGTTGAATAATCAAAGCGTGGAATTTCGATGCGTAGAATAGTCAACGCGTGGAATTTTAGCGCATGGAATTACGGTGGGTGGAATTACGGCGCGTAGAATTTCTCCGCGTTGAATAGATAATACATTTGGCTTCGTCGCGTAGAATTTTAACACATTAAATAGTCGACGCAGAATAGTCAATGGGTTGCATGCTCAACGCGTTAATCTTCAGCGTGTTATATTTCGACCCGGTGAATAGCCGACACATCCAATTTCTGTGCACTGTATAATCTACGCACTGAACACATATTACACAATCGAGTTGCACATTCAAACATATACTCGATTTAAAAAATTTTTCGTTTCCTTCCCAAGATCATAATGAAAAAGAGAAACAATTACCGATCTCATCCATTCCAACATTTATAATCTATTAGAAAATTTGTCAATAATATTCATAAACATTTTAAACGCTTCAATAAATAATCGATCTGAGGTGAAGGGTGAATAAAATCGTAGACTGATTAACAATAACGATAACAAGAACTTTATTAATCCAAATGCGCGTGGTGTTCGAAGATCGGAAAATGACCGTTCGAGTCGAAGTTCGTTATAAGAATGACCTTTTCGTTGCCTCTTATGCCTACCCCCGCAAGCACAGGGGAAAAACTCAAGAATAGAAAAATCCCGTAAACACACGACGACGGAACATCATCTGGTTGGTAAAAGTTATATTGTCTCCAGTACCTGAACATTTCACAGGCCCGAAAACATCGTCTTTGTAGTGACGTAAAAAGGCAACGCTGCTCGCTACAGATCACATTTGATCAATTCTCGGAAGTCGTTAATCATCCATGTTATTCGAACGATTACAATAGCGGATAATTTATAAATGGATCGGTTTTGCGTGGATTACGCATCCTGCAAATCTGTTTTTCGTGAAAACACAGATTACGATATAGGTGTAATACGCCAAAAGGGACACGGGGAGGTGTGTGGAGGACAGATAGAAACGGTAGTGTAACAGCGATTAGCGAAATTCGAATAATTACGTCGATGCTAGAGAAGCAATTAACAGGTGACGGAAATTAGCTGGTCCCGTTTTATAGCTCATCATGATAATTAGCTTCTGCCCTCTTTGGTCGTACGCTGCGTAACCCGTACATGCGGTTAATAGCTGTTCCGTGCTGCCTCGTGTTTCGTCCGTTCTCGTAAAGAAACCAGTTACGGTGTTCTTAGCGTTAATACCGATTGTCGGCACTGGGTATTTTGGCCAGAACGAGAGTCGCGGATGATGAAAAGACGCGAAACACGAGCAGCAATTTTTGCTTAACGACCGCGAGTACAAGTTACACCTACTATAAAACACGGCCGTCTGCCGTTGATATCTCGCGTACGATCTCGTTCATCTATTTGTAGACACCTCCATAACGGTCCGTGAACCATTTTGGCCCGATAGATCCAGGGATAAGCACCTTTGGTAAAGACTACCAAAAGCACCATAAAATGAGATAAGACACAAATATTCGTAACGTTAACACGGTGTTAAAAGGGGGTTACAAATCGCTAAATAAGCTGAAAAGCTTTTAATTACGTATCTTAATAAGTAACCAACGAGTCCTACACAGGCGTGTACGACGGCGAAAGCGATAATTGAATTACTTATCGAGCTCCGGCAATCGATTTGCAACCGTTGCACAACAGTTAAAGAGATAAAATTATCTGGAAGGTGTACAGAGCACTCCGAAACACGTATCTGTTCTTTTTCTTCTCGATTCCAATCAATTACGTGATTCATCGTTGAAGTACGACTTCGACCTCGATTTCTGTACTTTTATTTGTTCGTGAAAATTCTCTTACTTTTTTTTTCTTTTCCCGTTCAGCATACAGACAGCCTCGATTCGCGCCAGAGTTGGGTTGCTTATTTTTCCTCGATTTCTCTGTACTCGTCGGTATTCCTTCCGCGCGCTGATTCAGCCTCCTATTAATTTTCTTTTATTGTCGTTCTACAGATGCTCTTGCCCCGTCCCCGCGATCAACCTTCTCTATTTAGCTTAAATTCAGATCAATATTCTCACCCGGTAATCTCGCCTGGCTCCATAAGTCATTTTCCTCGTTCATAAATCAACCCCGTGGATTTCTACGATTATTTCTTCGTTCGTAAATCACCTAACCATTGATTTCCAGAAATTTTTCTCGCATTTCGCTCAAGCCCACCTACACCAACTCTGGCAATTTAAGTCTCGTTAGTAGCCAGATGACAGGCTGCGAGTCGGCCAATTAACAGTTTCGATATAATATGCGGCCTCTGGCTCGAGGACAAGTTACTCGATTTTGGCCTTGATCATTTTGTTATAAATAAAAAACATAACGTGCTTTTTCTTCACATAGCCTCTTCGTGTGTCTGCAATTTTTACTTCTGACTTTTTGCACAATTTTTATATTTATTTTTACATATCAATACTAACATTCTACGCGCCAAAATTGCACCCATTGACTATTCCACGCGCCAAAATTCCACACGTTGACTATTCTACGCATCGAAATTCCACGCTTTGATTATTCAACGCACCGAAATTCCACGCATTAATTATTCTACGTACCGAAATTGCACTTATTGAATATTTTACGCGTCGTAATTCCACGCGCGGCAACTGCACGTGCCAAAATTCTACGCGTTGACTATTCTACGTGCCGATTATTTCACGCATCGAAATTCCACCCATCAACTATCGTATACACTGAAATTCCACGTATTAGCTATTCCACGCGCTCTAATTCCACACATTATAATTGCACGCGCCAAAATTTCCCGCGTCGGATATTCAACGTGCCGATGCGTCGCGCAGTGTGTCGTTTGGCCAATCTAGCAGGACAAAAATCAATTTTTCAACTTACACAGATATGTCCACTGACATTATGTATCGATAGTAAAATGTCTATTTTATAAGAAAATGTCAATATTAATGTAAAAAACAATGTGTAATGATCTATTAATAGTATCTGAAAATGTAGTTTGACGCAACTGCCTCTACGAGCACTTTTTGCTCGCATGAGATTTTTGACAATTGTGTTGTATCAGTATCCAATATTAATATTTGTTTGTTCATAGTGTTATCTTCTATCATTCAGAATGATTTCTACACTTGTCATATTTTGGAATAGCATTTTAGTAATCTTTTATACCTTTTCAAATGTTAGCATATAATTTAAATTCTATTTCACAGTATTGGTAGACTTTTAACATAGTGTACAACTTTATACAATCTTCCTACTTTTTGTGTCGAAAGCTAGACTTATAAGGAACATAAACCTGAAAGGGCATTACAGACAAACATTGACATGCATCATTTTTATTTAAAGATATCGCGCTGACGGATGCGCTTGTCGTTAAAACAGAAAAGCTTCAAGAATGGATACTAATAGGGAATTATTCAACAAATTATTAATTTCTTCAGATCTGCTTATTTCATATTTACAAACTTCTCCAAAAGCTGTCCAGAAAAATGTAATAATAGACATGTACAGAAGACGTACACACGAAAGCAACGCTGACTAAAAAATATATTCATGTTTTAAAAAGCATAATATACATTTTGTATACTAATTTTATGGAATAAATAATGTATAATATAATAGAAAAATTTGTATAATAATTTTGTATGTTTATTTTATTGTTATATTTATTTAACTGTTAAATAATTTAGCAAATATATGTAATCATTAATATTTAATGAAATATCATGTTTTTGATTGATAAAAAACTAATAAAACGAAAAATAATCAACATTTCGTCGAAGCAGGATTTTTGTCCCACTAGATTGGCTATACGACACACTGTGCGTCGACTGCTCACCGAGTCCAAGTACCGTGCGGCGAAATTGTACTCGTCAACTTCTCATCGTTTGAAATTACAACTCGCCGAAATGTAATGCATCCACGAACAATGCATCGATTATTCAACCCGCCGAAATCCAATGCGATCTTATATACCGTGTAATCACGATACTCCCGTAACGTAATAGCGCTCGTAGATCTAGTATCTCAATAACATAATCTTTTGCTAAAGGATCGTAAGTGTTAAGGAAGAATGTTCGTTTAACGAAAGCGAAAAAGCTCATAACTCCGCGTGATTAAGATAATGGAAAGGAAGAAGCGAGTGACGTAAAGAGACGAAAAGGGGATGAACGAGTAGGGGAGGTCTCCCGTCTGGCATTCACAGCGAAAGGAATGCCGAGCAGCAGGATTTAAGATGCAATTTCCCTGACGATGTCGCTCGTCATCCGTCACACGGACTGCTCCGTGGGACAATGCACACCTAAAATTACGCGTTTCAATTACAAATAGATACGAGCTCTAGAACCACAGACGTTTCATTCGTTGGAACTGACTTGGCCAACATTACCCTTCCACATCTGGAACGGCAGACGCGTCGTCTAAATTCAGGATTGTTTAAAATTCTAGTAAGACTGGTCCTGCAAACAGTGAATCGCATACTGAATGAACGTGGTCGTTAATAAACAATAACTGAAAAGAAGTTTAATTGGGAAACAAATTTATTTCGGTCACACTCAATTTTAGTTTACATCAACTTCGTAGATACAACTTTAGATTAATTGATAAACACTTTGATTGGCAGTATTATTCTTTTTTCATGGCTTCTTATTCTTTACTTAGCAACTGTTCTTTAATTTTAGACGTTCAAGTCTTGATTTATAGACTGAGGAGTTATTCGGATAACAGAATATGAATTCTTTGTTTGCGTTAATTCTGATCGCAACCTGAGAAACTGATACAAGAGGAAAATTTCCAAGATTTTTTCTCGAGAACGTACGTTCATCCTTCGAGCGACTGCAGCGATTGCACAACTCGCACGCCTTGCTCGAAGGTTGCCAAACAAGTCACGAAGGCCGTTCGATCAAAGACGCTTCGCCTCGAATCACGCAACACCTGTATCACCTGCCGGATCCGTATTAACAGGCGTGCTTACGCAAAACGTAGGCGTGCAACAATCGCTCTCGCAACCTAATCCGGTAATGAGTATACACTCGTTGAAATCCTTGCTCAATAAACAAGTTGTGGTAAAAATTACCGGTAAATTTAGAATAACAGTTATAGTATACAGAACGTTTCGTTAAAATCTTAAAGTCCTATTTGCAACGTTGCCTGAAATCCATTAAACATCGTGGAGAGTAGAAAAGCTTCTCGAGGCAGAAATCAGCGACATTCGCACGAATTCCCGCGCTATTATCAAAAAGTGTGAAGCTGAAAGCAACAGCGAGGTTGAAAAGGTCGGCTAGAAAACGCGTGCATTCTGCCTGGAGCGTTAAATGCCGCTTCGTTGTCTCTCGTTCCTCCAAACGCAAGGAGAGCTTCTCTACGGCTTTATTTTGCTTCCTTTGTGATCGACTCACGACGTTTGTTTCCCGTGCGAATCTCCTGCAAGACCGATGTTCTCCGGCTGCCATATACGTTGCCGTATATACGCGACGGTATGTCGTATTCACCGATCAGGAGATACTCGTGCACGCGTACGCTCGGACGCGTGCACCGTTCCTCAGGCTCCGATTGTATGCACGCGAACGCACCTGTACGCCGTTATTTCCACGGCGGCTGAAAAGGCCGATGCGACAGGAATTCACCAGAGGACGATCGTTATCGAGCCATTTCGGGTGCCGGTCGTTTAACGAAATCCGTTCGCGAATCGATGAAACCCTTCGCCCGTGAATGACCCGACTCGACAGCTCGTTGCGCTTTGTATGTACAATCGCCGCCCGCTCTGGTTTTCACGAAAAATTTTCATTCCCTCGCGCGTTCACCTATCCCAATCGTTTTTCACGCTCGATTCTATTCGGCTGCCGCTGCTGGTTCGCAACAATACGGTACGTTTAAAGGTACGTTTGCATTAATAACGGTCCAATTGCGGAGTAGAAAGTGTAACGTGAAATGAACAAGACGGCCATTTTTCCCAGACCCGTTTATTGTTACTGTGTACAAGAAATTCATCACCCTTCATGATTTAGTCAACCAATTAAAAACTAAATCGATCGTATGACCAAGAGACACGATGGACCTCATCTGAACTCTACTCAAAATGTATGACGCACCTGCTGTGTCCTTGAACGAACCACACTGCGATGCAACGTAAAGATTAACACTGAATTTATGCAACAAAATTACACTTTTCTTACTTTTAAAAATACTTGAAATTGACTTTCATTGAAATAAAGAATAGTTGCATATAATGTAACTTCTTTAATCTGCACATTACATCATTTCTAGCCTAATTTCATTTAATATAAAAGAACTCTGTCTAAACAAAAGTATTCGTAACCCTTAAGTTTCCTCCGTAAAGGTTAAATTTCTCCAAAGTTGGACTTCACCGAATATACAGCAACGTTTCGATCTACAGAAATCGATCCCGAAATCTCTTGTTCGTAAGGGCGACGCGTATCTGGGGGTCGATTCCGTTTCACGAGCAGAGACATCCGGTCGTCGGCAGACAGCTTTTCTTTTATTCAGACGCTTTCGGTGGTTCCCGTACGATTTCTCAGCGGGCACGTATCCGCGCACTGTGTCTCGCACGTGCAGCACTCTGCGCTCTGTTCTTCCTCGCTAACTTTCGTCTCGAGAGGTCGGCCGGTTGCCAGTTTCACGTGGGTGACGCGTGGAATGCGATACTCTGCACTTTACGTCCGCGAAGACGTGACATGCAAAATCGTACAACGGCCGTCCAGGAACGCGGACGAAAAAAAGAAACGGAAGAGAGTACCTTGTCGCTTACGGGGGGTCACGGTTGAACTTGAGCAACGTTTTTATTAAATTTTGTTAAATTTTGTAATACGAGTTCTACGGGGTTGTACGAATCTCGGATATTATTGCTAGACATGGCACCTCCAGAAACGTGATCTGCATTTCGGGTCGCAGAGACCCGGAGAGAACAGGTCACGACAGACAGATGGCGGGTATCGAGTATATAAAGAGGGATTACTGGTTGACCCAGGATCGGATCGACCAGAGAACGTAGAGAGAAGAAGTAGAGCTTTGGAATACATTACCGTGGGATTTTCATCGAAACTCCGCCACTCGCGAGGTCTTGCATCCCGTTTAAGCGAGATCCCGCCGAAAACTTCCGATTTCACGGACCAGAATTGCAGTCAAGTTGGCCCCACCAAGCTGACAAACTTTCCGAACAGGCTTGGCCGAAGAGAAATCGAATAGAAGTTACTCTCTGATAAACGAAGTCGAATTTATTGCCCCGCCGCCTGAGCGAGATTTACCTTGATTTATTGTATCGTCCCTCTTTTATTCCCTACATTTTTTTTCCTTCACCCTTCTTCCACTGTTTCTTTTCTTTTGGCGTGTATGAACGGGAAGATCGTCGGACCGAATCGAGCGAGAGAACGATTGTTTCGGGGAAGATTGATTCCAACGCGATTCACGCGCAAGAACTTTCAAACTTCCCGTTGTATGCACGAACCACCCCGTGATCCTTTAATTCGACCCTTTCGCAGACACACGTAGAACCATCTTCGCCGTTTGTCGCTCCAGTTTGAATTGTCGATTGAAAAAATCGAAAATCATTTGCAAACTATAGGTATTCCATTCTAGGAAACTACATTATTTAGAAAGTTCATCGATTCATTGATTGACCTACTTGATTTACAAATCTACAATGTTCTACAAATTTTTTGGCTCAAAAATTAAAAATTTTTTCGACAGGAAAGAATTTAACTGCGAGTTTCATAGGAAAAGTACCTAAGCTCTGGTATGCGTACTGTTTGTGGAAATGGCCTCTCGGTCGAAATAATATGGCCACCATAAGCGAGGCTAGCTCAAAGACGCGTAGGAATTCGATATTAAAACGAGCAACAGAAACTGGCAGGAATCCGTAGGTCGGAACTTAATGCGCCGTGCACTTGGGGCTAATTGGAGCGAAAAGCTCGTTAATGTTCTCCACCCAGCTCGTCTGGCATCGAGGATGTTCCTAGCTAGTTACTTCTAGTTCTGGTCGAAACGTTTTGACGCTTCAACCGAGGCGACGCGGCTAAACGAATCTGCGTTTGCGTTTACGCTCGGAATTCTCGAGCCGAGCCAACGCGACATGACGCTCGAGCTGATTTCCACGCGACCCGGCTATTAATTATCCGTTCGAATTAACGTTCAAAGGAAACGCTAGAATTATTGCCGAATTAATTTGTTTGTCGATTTCGAAGCTAGGACTACCTCTCATTAATTTCGATATACTTCGATTCGACCTTTCTGCGGAATATAAATGCAGTTTAACTTTGTACGGGAATAAACAGATGGATGATATATGAGATGGACCGAAAATAGTAGTACAACATGGAGCGCGATTTGCAATTAAAAGGAGGATAATATTTTAGTATATCGGGGCTCCGATGTTTGAAATTGCAGTAAATTTGACGATTGAATTTAGAATCTATCTAAACCGAATGAGACCCGAATATTTTCTTCCTTTTTAATATAGAATCGCCCGCTCGGTTGTATTTTCCGACCTACCTATATCCGATAACTGAAGCACCCATCAATGTTACAACGCAAACTATGTATGTAACATTTTGTTACTTTTATACTTTCGTATTTGTTATAGAAACCTCGAGGATATTTTATATCATCAGTGCAGTTTCAGATGCAGAGTGAATATGTGTTCCCAGTAACCGTATACCGGTCAGTCCACGTAGTTCCCGATGCAAAAAGACGTCCAAGTAAAAGAGAAACGTTTGGTAAATACTCTTACCTTCAAGCTCGACGACCTTGCCAGCCCTCTTGAGCGCCTTCACCGCCTCGTCGTGTGTCGCCTCTCGCAGATCCTCCCCGTTTACGGCCAGTATCGCGTCGCCTACGTACAGTTGTTCCGTGGCATCGGCCGCCATCCCCTTGAAGATCTTCGAGATCAAGATCGGCATTTTGTTCTCCTTGCCGCCCTTGATCGATATACCGAGGCCGTTGTTGTCGCTTTTCACTACGCGTACGATCCGTTTCTGATTCGCCACCGAATCCGGCACGTCTGGATCGTTCAGGCTGTCTACGTTGTTGTTGTTAATGTTACCGTTGTTCAAGGCGTTGTTGCCCGTCTCGCAGCTCTCGTCCAACGAGATGCTCAAGTAATCATCTTCCAGCGAGACGAACACGCGGTACCATTGGCCACGAACTTGCGTTTCGAGGACGCCCGCGCGACCCGAAGCTGAAGACGATGCGGCCGTGGTCGTCGTCGATGAGGACGAGGACGACGTTGCCGCGGATACTACCGAACCAATCCCCATCACTCCCATCGCTGAAGTCGGCGGTCCGCTTCCGCACAGCTCGACCATTTCGATTTCTTCGCAAGCTGCACGCTGTCAACAGACGAATTACTTCTTTATTTTTTTGTCGATTTTATTTTATTTCATACATTTTTATTTTATTTCATGCTGTATTTATACAGTGAATTTGTAGTAGATATAGAAGTTAGGTCTGTACATTTATAGCATGTTCTACTCCTGAATACGTACTTTAATGTTTAAATCTCTAGATCCTTACACTCCTACAGTCTATGTAACTTCCCTATGAAATGTTTAAGAAAATATCTATGTGACTAGATCTCTCTATATTCCTATGTTATCACGTTATAAATCTCCAAACCCCTATACACTATACCTGCAATTAGGTATATGCCCCTATACATATATGCCTAGATCCCACACGCTAAGTCGCCATATACCTAACTGCTCATGTATGTCTTTTTATTTCTAGGTCCCTCAACATGTCCTAGGTTTGTATGCACCTAGATGCCTGCACTCCCAGTTACCTGCACACCTAAATCCCTTAACATCCTCAAACAACGATATCCTAGATCTCCACATCCCTTCATCCCCTTGTTCCTAGCTGTATACCCTCCACACATCTGTGTGCCTAGATGTTCTTATCTCTTTGAGTCATCATATCTTGATCTCCTAGATCTCCTTGTTTCTAGTTACGTATACCCTTAAATAGCTATAGTTCGCTATACATATGTACACTAAATCTCTACCTACATCTCTTTTCTCCCAGACTCTTACATCAAATACCTATATGCCTGCATATATAAATACCTATATGTATACAGATTCCTTTACATACTTATATTGTCATATGCGTATCTCTGGATCAACCTCTACATTTCTATCATCTCTACACCCCAATATATCTGAAATTTCTATACCGAGAAAATTTCAATAAACATCGTTAAAATTTCTCTATTGCAAAAATAGCGTTATATCACCACGCGTTGAATATCCTAATATGTACCACATTCGACATTAATAGTAGTGTTGCGAGTGAAAGTAGAGCGAATTTGAATTGAAAAGCTTTGAAAAAGAGGAGCGTGAGAGGGAAAAGAAATAACGCGTCGCTCGAAGGGGTGAACGACGGATCCATGGAGAGAGCAACACGGGTCAATTGCATCGTCTGTGCCCAACGACGTGGATAAATCAATTGTACTATACTACGGTGAAATTCGTAATTTCAAAATAATTGATACTGGCCGGCAGTGACGTGACCGAGCTCTCTTTGTCTCCCTCTCGACTATTATTTCCATCAATCCATTTTCACCAGGCAACAATGACGTTTACCCGTTAGTCACGGAAAATGTCCTACAAAACTGTGGACAACGGGTATAATTGCATGAAAATTGGGAGTGGCCTCGCGTTTGCTACATCTGCTGCTCACTTTTAATTAATTGAAAGTCTTGTTTGCCGCTCTGTCATCGGGAACAGAGAGATACCGGCGCTATTCCATTTCAATAATTTTCCAGCATTCGCGAGTTAATCAAGACTTTTAACTTGCAAAATATTCTCCTGGAATATCCATCGTTATTCGCCTGCGCTCCGTTCTATCAGTATCCCCTTTCCTCTCCCAGGGATTAAGAGAGGGAGCTTCGAATACGCTGTTACGGTTTATGAACGCAAACACCGGCAAGGTGTCTCCCCTAAAAGGACCAAAAAAACCATTACCCCGCGGTATATTTTCGTATCCACGTTATCGTACACGCGCCGTATCCCCGGAGGCTGAAAGGGAGGCGGTATCGCGTCATATTTAACCGGCGTATCGCGGCGTACGGAATTTTTCGTCAGCTCCGTGTGCCGGGCATAAATAATTTCGCGGTTGTGCCAGGTAACCGTGTAAATTGGATAATTTATCAGTGACACGAAAGGGGGATAGATATTAACGAAAGAATCGGACCAGGATCACCGAGATGACGGATCGTTGAGCTTTCTCCGCGGAACGGAAAACTTCCCCGAAATTAACCGGTTTCGATTCGCGGGATCTTACCCGGAGTTTTCGTGGGAACATTTTCACGCGGATATACGCGATATTTGTTCGCGGGACATTGATTAAAACGTTCAACGATTCTGGCTGCATAATTAATGTAAAATTATTAATTACCTCCGATGCGCTTTACGCAACGTTACCTACTGTAATTGCGTCGAATAAGGGATATCGTTCCGTGCAGGTAAATCTCATTACGAACGCTCGAATCGAACTCGAACAGCGTGTCGCGTCGCGATCATCACGAAACAATGGAGAATCCATCTAAATTCTATGCATTTTCAGCCACACCGCGTGATTTTTCCGCGTCGAAACCGCGTTAAGACAAGAGCAAATCGTGACATATGCACGACAGCTGCGTCAAATATAAACGATAGTAAAATAAAACCATCTACCACTATTACGGACGCATAAAGTCCGTTTGCGCAAGGATATTTTAATTCTACCGCTGAGACACCGTTCATAAGTCATATTTATTTTTATATTTCGTACGAATCCATATTTATATCTATATGAATTTCGTGTGAGTCCACATTTGTATTTATATACATTTTTTATGAATTTACGTTTATATTTATATGAATTTACATTTATATGAATCTATATTTAAAAAAGTTCAGTAAGAATTTCCTTAATTTTTCAATCACCACTTCTATTAAAATCATTAAAGGTAACGCGCGTATCACAATCGTCATTTTTCATTTATAATCTTACGAGTTAATCGTTGCATTTTGTTTAAAAGCTGTTGTTTATGCTTATTCAAATGTTGCACGCAATACTTTTGCACGCAGGTCGCATGCGATTAAACTTATCTGTAATAGAACAGAGTCGATTCAATTTCAGTATCGAAACCTAGAAAAAATATGCACCGTTACTCGATGCAAGTAAAAGTCAATTGCGAGGAGAAATTTAGGTGTCCTAAATAATTCGTCGTTATCGGAAAAAGGATAGACAAGCAAGAATAATCAAGAATAGGCAAACACGGTAGAACAGTATTTCGTCGGAATGAATTTACGCAAAGTGCATTAAAATGCGGCCGGGTGCGTTCATTTAGCCCCGACACAAAGGCACGCACCGAATAAATTTCTATCGAAATCGTCGGTCCGGATAGAAGCGGGCTACGAGGGGCGCGCAATTGGAAAACGCATTACGCGTACGCCGGGGGTTCACCGCGGAAATAAACCGCAATGCCAAAAACACCGCGCGACGAAAATTAAGGGGAACACGCGGGTTTCAGATAGAAACGGAATCGTTGCGAAGAGACAGAAAAAAATTGAGAGACGATTTTTGGAAGGTTGGTGGAGAAGCGCGATGTTGCGAGGACGCAGAGGTACAGGGTTGGACGGTGTAGCGGTGCGTGAAATTGGGTAAAAATGAATCGACGCCAGGACTCGCTACCGCCATTATTTCCGAAAACCCGTATCGGGATGTACGTACGAATCGACGAGACGACGATGCAGAAAGTGCAGCCAATGTTTTTTCGGCTTTTCGTGCACGCATGCGTACGATTGTACCGGGGACGTATCGCAGGAAAAAATTGACACAGTTATATACAGGCAGTCGTGAACGAAACAATATAGGGAGAGGAGAAGCGATAGCAATTGTGGTTGCGATTAAATTAACCCTTCGTCGATCGCGGAAAATTGACCCACACACCTATTCATTGCTGTACTTATTTCAGGTGGGTTAAAGCCTGCTTTTATTATGAATAACATCAGCTTGAAAATATGTAGATCTGTAAATTTTGATAAGACCCAATCAAACGGAACGCGTATAGGTGTTGAAAATCTCGGGTACATACTGCAAGCAACTCTACATCTGACGCGTAGGAGGTTGACCCACGTTTAAGAGAACCCCACCTTGAACAGTCCCAGTGACGTTCTGACGTTCAAGGTGACCATTCAGAATATTTGCCAACTTTGGTTCTATTGTCCGTGTTCATTCTTTTTTGACCAATTGGGACCGTAGGTCAGCCTTCAATCAGATATGGAGTTGCCTACAATACGAGGACCTGTATTTCCTCCGATCTTGTCCTCGTCATCCTGGCATCGATCGGTGTTACGTATCGACAACACGATACTTGTTGATCCAAAATGGTATGTGGGTTACGGCGATCTTAAAAACGCAGTCTTACATTCGTGAACGTTCACCGGAGAACGTTGTAACCAAATATGTCTGTGAGACCCAATACTCCGTATATTCAGCCCGGTGTATCGTGGGTGTATTAACCTCGCGTAGAGAGCAGCGATGCACAATACACGATGCTCTCGGGCGCAGTATCCGAAGGTCTTGTACCAAACACGCGATACCGTTCTTACACGGGCTTAATGCTGACGAAATGGATGACACCGTGACACGCTAAACACGTTCCCGATAATTCCGGTTGCTCCGTGAGCATGCCGATAAACATCAACCGACTATGGCGATTCGATCCTCTCTCTCAGTCTTGCAACCAAGCGATTCTATCGCGAGAATGTTCCAATCCTTTTGACGTTCAATATCCCTATGTTCCAATACTCCTACGTTCTAATATTCTGCGCCTCGATATCCCTAAGACTATTAACTCAATAGCCCTTAGCCTAGTATCTAAGATACTAATATTCCTAGGATCCCAATATCACTGCATTCCAATATCTCCATGTTTCAATATCCCTATAGTGCAATACCTTCGTGTCTCAATATCTGGGAAATACAACGTCCCTACGGCCCAATATTCTACGCTCTAATATCACTACAATGCAGGATCTGTACATTGCAATATTTTTACATATAAATATGTTTATACAATACAATACATTTCAGTACGTCTACGTCTCAAGGTCTCTACGTTCCCTTCATCTAAATATTCATATGTTCCAATACCTCTACGTCCCAGTATCCTTGTGACCTAATATTCTTATGATCCAATATCTCTACGTTCTAATATATCTACGTCCCAATACCTCTACATCTCAATACATCTGTCCTAATGTCCCTATGACACAATATTCTTATGTTTCAATATCTTTACACCCCAGTACCTCTACGTCCCACTATCCCTACGTACAGATATTCTTACACCTCAATGTTGTTACTGATATCTGTCTATGTCCCAATATCTCGACGTTCCACTATTTCTTCACCTTGATATCTTTACATCCCACTGTTCCTTCAACCCAATACCTTCATGTCTCAACATCCCTGTACCTCAATACATCTACGTCCCAATATCCCAATGTCCTACTGTTCCTCCGTCTCAATATCGCAACGTCCCAGCATCCTTACATTTCAATATTCCTAAGTCCCAATACCTCTACGTCCCGCTGTTCCTCCGTCCCAATATCGCTACTCCCCAACATCCCTGTGTCCCAATGTCCCCGCAGCCCAATAACCCCACAATCCAACATCCCTACAGTCTCAAACCTCTCCACTCCAAAATCTTCGCGTCCCAATATCCTTACACCCGAATATCCTTGCATCACAATATCTCTTATCTTTCCACACCAAAGAACATCAAATCCCAAAATGAGTCTACACTATACAAATAAAAAAAAGCAATCTCTAAATTGAATCATACACTTCACTCAAACTGCGCTACTTTCACACATGAAACAGCTACGTTTAATAAAAACATCGATACGACGATATCCCGTAGCACGTAATCGAGAGGTAAGGTTATAATTAAAGTGTTTGTCTCTGAGAATTAGACTCGTGCTGCCCACGTGAGACTCCGCGTGTGCGAAGGACAGCGCAAGGTATAAGTGAAAGACGAGATAAAGCGAGATGAAAGGATAACGGAGAAGGAGGGAAGATAGTCCGTGAGGTAGGGTCTCTCGGGCGAGTGTATACGGCCCTGCCGTGCCCCTCGCAAAAACCAATAACCTCGGCAAACGTCGGGCACGGGTTGTTTATGGCCTAAAAGAGAGAAGAGACGGATAAGAAGGAAGAGGACAGAATAACGAGGTAAGAGTGGGGACGGACAGGAAGAAAAAGAAAACAATCGCCGTTGGAGAAACGAGGGGAGGAAACACACATCGCTTCGGGATCACCTCGTATATACCTGACCGGGAACACGGCTCCGATATTCTACGAGGAACCTTTGTTCGATCATCGAATATAATTCTTGCAACGTGCTCCTGATACGTAATCGATTATCACACGTTTCATTATTTTTTCGCGACTGATAATTTCACGATTATCCACGCTGCTGTTTCAACCCTTACGCTATTAACCACATACGATAAAATTAAATTTTGAGACTTTGTAATTTATTTCATTTATTCTTGGGAATCTGTGTTGTACGTAAAAATAATTTATAACATTTATTCTTGTAAATTCTTATTATATGTAAGAATTAATGAACGTAAGAATGAATAATTCGTATTATACGTAAGAATTAATGAACGTAAGAATGAATAACATTTATTCTTGTAAATTTATATTGTACGTAAGAATTAATGAACGTAAGAATGAATAACATTTATTCTCGTAAATTCGTATTATACGTATGAATGAAGGAACGTAAAAATGAATAAAATTTATTCTTATATATACATGTATATAACAGTGTGTTACAGACCAGAACAGAATATGGAGAACTAGCGAACTAGCAAATCGGAGAATAGTGAAATAGTCAAATAGGGGTACAATGGAGTAAAACGGTAAATAAGCACAGTGCGGTAAAATACTATGACGGGTATAACGGTATAGTGGAATAGCGAAACTGCGATGTAGTAGAAATGTAATGATATTGAAAAGCACGCGAGAAGTATCGAATCGTCGAAATATCAAGGGGAGATCAATTCGATGGAGCAGGCTGTTTTGCGCCGATCACGCGACGCTTGAAGACAAGCAAAGAGAAAAAGGAAGAAACAAGAGGACAAAGTTGGGATACCGCGCGCAATGTTCGAGCGTGTTTCTGTCGGATCACTCGTTCGGGAAACCACCGCGGGGCTCTATGGTTGAAATTGGAGTTGCAAGAATCCAGAGAATGCGACACGGAACGGTGAATCTCAAGGAGCAAGTTGGAAACCGGCAGAAATTGAAAATCGGCACGGGCGAAGCTCGCTGCTTTTGCACCTTTTTTTTCGAGTTTCGAACTTAAAACTTGGACGGCGAATTCGGGAGGAATGCACTGCGAACGGCGTAACATTATTTCCTCGCTTCGATGTTCCCCGTTTGAGCATTGTTCGATTTTATGCTTGCTTTGCGTTCCGTCGAAAGGAGTCGGAGAAAACTCGCATGATTCGCGATGTGTCATCGTTAAAAATATACGTAAGGCGCGAATCATTAGTGAGACACGTTGCCGCGAAATAGCAATTAACGTGTATTAAGGCTCGTAAACCTTGCAGTGTCAAACTCGGAATTAACGCCTGGAGCACCATGACGCATTTTCAAGAGGGTCTACTTTCCGTATTTGACTGAGGAAATATAAATTAAACTAATATACTGGTAAGGAAAATTAGGAATGTCCCTGATATACTGCTAAGGAAAATTTAGGCAAACATCCGTTACAGGTTTGAGTACCTGTAAAAACTTCCTTCTGATCATTCCGAGACAACCGGACATGATTATACAACACGAGGTTATACAACGCAAGGTGATATAATGCAAAACAGAACGTGACATTTCTTAAACAGCGTCATAAAGATGGATTTTATTTCCTTGTTCATTACTTGCAAACCTAAGCTTATGAAAAATTTAAAGGCTGGCGCTGAAAATAGCGTAAGCAGTAACATCTTTGCATGTGGACGCAGACTTAAGAGAAATAAAAAGACATAATTTGTGACGTACCTGAGGAAAAAGGACGAAACAACGAAGGCGAACCAAGGAAAAGAAAAACAGAGGTGGAAGGTCAGTGGCGCGTGCTTCGTTCCAATGCAAAACTAAACGGGTACACTGGTTATAGCCGATCGTTTGTACGTTGATTTACCGTTTTCCGCGCGTGTATGGGCATATGACTTCCGGTAGGCAGTGGGAGGCACGACGCCTGGCCTGCTTTTCTTTCTTTGGCTAGATCAGAAGAGCGTTGTTCCACCGACGGATTCCGTGCTCGTCCTCCGCCGCCGATTCCTTCTTCTCTTACGACACGACACGCGTCATCGGCGGACGGGTTAATACATTCGACGAGCCGCGTTCGAGTCAATGACATAACCGCCCGTCGGTTCGCCTTTCAACAGCCTCGACATGTTTCGCCAGCCTTCCTCTTCCTCCGATCGAAAAACGCTTCTTTACGAATAATTAGCTTTTCCGTCCACCCCTCACTGCTGCTCACCTACTCGCTAACATCCGTCGTTCACTTTCGCCGTAAGAATCGAGACGATCGCTTTCACACTCCGTTGCAAATTACCGTTTTCACGCGCGCGCGGCAGACCGATGCCGCTCCAATGTTACCAGATTAATGTCAGTCGTTGCGAGACACTGCGATTAACCGGATTGACACTGTCGCTGACACTGATCGTACGAGCACGAATTCATCCGAGTTTGAATGCCGGTTCCCGCACTCCGAAACAGGCGGTTTTCTACCGATGCAGGAAGATCGAACACTGATCGAACGTTACCCGGGGCAACGAACGATGTACGGTCCTTTTGGGATGTGTATGCGATTGAATTGCGAGGGGAACGTGACAGACGCGATGCACGCCGGGAAACGCGTTCCCCGCGTCGGATATTTGAAAATGCGCGTTAATGGCGCTCCGATTTACAAACCGTGGAGCGCGTACGGACGCGATAATGAGTACGGAAAAGAGCACGTCACTTTCAAAACCGGTCACATCGCCAACGGGACAATATACCGCGATCACTGTGAAAACGAACAACCGACGACCGCGACGTCACGAGTTGTACTGACTTGACTAGCGGTTCGTTCGGCCCGGTGAACCTATCGCGGAAAGCGAGTTGCGCAGGACGCGAGACGCAAGGGGCAGGCGCCGGTGTCCGCGACTCAGGCGCCATCAGCGGGAAAATTTGAAAATAATTGCCTGGTGCGTTCTCCTTTATCGACGCGCCCTTCGATTATTCTTTCGAATATCGATGGAAATCCTTTCAATTTTGGAATTATTATACCATTCATAATTAATACTATTACATTGCAACACATCACATTAATATTGCGATATTTATATTAGTTTGTTTGTAAATAAATATAATATAAATCAATGTTTCTGTAACTCATATTATCGTTGATGGCTTAGAAAGACATTGAATTTGGTCGGAAAAAAATTCATATAATTATTGAATAAAAGAAATTTATGTCATAATGAGTGTTACAATACTACATCGTTTAAAACTCAGTTTAGCACTTAACTTTCTAATATATTTTATCAATTGAATAATTCTTCCCATTCTCTCTAACGTTTAAAATATGGGCTCAAACATATATCTGCTCTAAATTTGTTTAAATTATTAAAATTCCAAAATCATGAAATAAAAAAGAATATGAATTTTTTCTATCTATAAATTAGTAACTGGTTAAGTAGTAGAACCTTGTGCCAGATAATATCCAACACAAGAATCGGATTTTTATCGTGCGCTTAGATACAAGAACAAAAAGCGTAAAGTGGGTCGTACACGTCCCGTTGGTCACGAAAGGGTTAAAAGCACGCGTTCAAATGTAACGCGTACACGTTTTTTTTTTTATAACGCGAACGTGATACGAATGAGTCAAAGTTCTTCAACAACGAACTTATCTGCATCGACTGGAAATAATATCGATTTTCCGGCACGAATTCATAAACCATTTTACACAAACAAAACTCCGGTAACTTTTACAGTGTCCTACTCACTCCATTATTCTCATCGATTTCGTTCGAAGATAAATTAATATCGCGCGAGGAAAAAAGAGAAGCGTGCACTTTATTGCATCGCGGATATCCAAGTTTTCTTTGTGTCTAATGAAACGAACCGGGGGTAGGAAGGAAAAAGAGGACACACGGACGCGTCCGTTAACAGTGTATCATTTATTCTCTCTTGCCTTGTACATTTTAATTCATAGAAAGTACCTACGGGTTTTTGTTCGTTGCTGATATTGCAGCGCAATCACATTATGCATTTCGTTTCACGTTGAAACGATGGAAAAGCGGACACCATGAAAAGGGAGGAACTTATAAAGATACAAAACCGGATTACCTTATCAGTCTTATTCTCTGAAATAATCAAGACGTCTGCTCTGAATTTCATTCCGCGCCCTCCCTCTTATACCTTGCCCGCGCAAACACCGTTTCACTGTCGCTAACTTCTTTCTCCAACATTATCGTGCGAAACGGCGATAAAGTTAAGACCAAAATACATTACACATTATCGTTGTTGCCCTATGGATCCGGTAAACGGAAGATATACAATCCCGCTAGACAGCGGGAGAAAGTTTTATCTACCGTTTCTGAAATATCAATAACTGATCCCTCGAACATTTCCTATTCCAATGGTAGAGATACTCTGTCGGTCTTCCTTCCTTCACCGAACACCATACGGAACGTGCCTGGATGTATCCCTTTCAAATCGAACGATGCAACAATCTCGTAGAAACGTTCAGCAAGTACCCTGTTCCGGAAGATGGCACGTGTCGTTACGAGCACGGATTTACCGTTTAAAATCCAATTCAACGGAATGCGTTACACTTCCGATAATGAAGCGGACGCGTAAACGTGACGAAAGGGAAGCTGATACAGACCGGACTTTGCCACATTTGCTTCGAAATGGGAACTTGCTAGAAAGTAACTTTACGCGTTCAGGCTGTTGACTTTGCGAAGCTCGAGTGATAGCTTGTGCCTTGTGTAGTGTTTGAAAAGGTTAGGGTCAAAGTTTGAGAGCTTGTAGTGCTCGCTTAAACAAACGAAGGCGTCTTGATCCTGCAAGAGTTATGTCGCAGGTGACAGGACTAATATTTGACTTGAAATCACACGCTCGATCACGGATAATAAATATATTTAAACCTGGTGTTCTATCTTTGCTAATATTTAAAATAAAAAAAGAAAGAATGCAGACGTTGATAAAATTTTCAAAATCGACTTTCAATCGCATTTTCCGGATAAACTGACATTGTTTAATCTACACCATTCTACGTGTTCCCTCCATTTTAGTCCGCCTTTCATACCTCCTGTTGTCTGACTCCATTTTGCTTCCCATCCACTCACGTTTTCAGCAGGTACACATTGATTCAGCGACGGGTTACACGATTGATCTAACGCTATCAGAGATCGTCATTACAAGTGAATCCGAGTCACCGGTGTCAGACAAAATCGAGGTCGAGCTGTTTAATTATGAATCCGCGAATCAGAGCATGAACATTCGAGCACGCCGGCGAATATTTTTATCCGCAGTTCGAGAAGTCGAGAACAAACCGGCTGAATCGGGGATGTTTCGTAGTCTGTTCATTGAAACGTTCCTAACCGTGAACCCGTCGATGGTTTGCCAATATGAAAGGAGAAGTTAATTAGGTTACGCGTGCGTTTTATATACTCGGTGTGTTTGTCAAAGAAACTGGTACAAAAGCAGACAAATAACAAAGAAGCGATCTCGCCGAGTACCTTCGATTTTCTCGTTTTGCTTCGAAGCATACAATTACCATTCGAGATAAAACGCCGCGATAGCGTCGAATATTTCGTGCAAATAGATGATCGAAATTGAACGGGAGTTTGCAAGTTTATTCGATTCGTATAGGTACATATGTGCATATATTAATTAATATACGGTGAGGAACTGAACACGGAATTTTAATATAAATAGCAATTTTAATCATTGATGTTTATCGAATCTTTACAAAATCCAAAGTTCTAAACGATATTGTTATTAATATTTTTCACAATGTACAAAATACTATTGTTTTCTATAATATTCGAACGACTTTTTAGAAACTTATAAACTATGAGCATTAGCGTGACTAGGCGCAGAGCAAAATGAATCCAGGGGGTTGACATTATTAATAAACTTACAATTGGCTTATTCTAAATAAAAATCCTAGTTACGTTAATGATCATGTATCTTATAAAATTACGACAGATTTTACAAAAATTCCATGGCGAAGAGCGGTCGCAAAAGAACAAACAGCGGCCCGTAAAAGGCGCCTTTATCCTAACGACGTTTTCCCGCCGATAAAATGGCGGTTCGTCGTCGAACGCCAAACACGTTCCAATTCTCGAGATCATCGTAGACGGATCTCCGTTGAGCGAACATTTTTTTCCTCGATGTCACATCATAATTTTATCGGAGATCGCAATACGAAAGAAGCAACTGCGGAGGATAACGAAAAGGGGGCTGAAGGTTCTGGCTACAGTATGGTGTTCGTCGCTCGAGATTTATCGAAGCTGAACACCGATGCATTAGCGATGGAAGAGCACGGGAACGAGATGAAGGTAACGAAGCGAGGGAGGAAAATCGACGAGGGTGTTGAAGAGGGGAGGAGGCATCGACCAACGTCTCCACCCTTAAACCGTTCCTCTTCTTAAAGCCAAGGAGGTCCCTCAAGACACGTAACGAATCAATTGAGACCGGAAACTCGCGCACCAACGCGTTCGCGATTTTCCATCTTAGAATTTCAACGGTTTCGTGTTTAATCGTAAAACTAAGATTACGTTCTCTGACCAATTCTTCTGCGGGACTTTATTTTCTAGAAATACTCTCGAATACTGATTCTCCCAATTTTAATTTTGAAATTGGAAAATTTCTAAATTTTGTAAAACTTGTTCAACGATTTTGCATAATGAGACTATAATATACAAAATCATGATTGCATTATTCGATAGGAAACTCTAAGTTACCTTTCAAAAGGACTTTTGGAAGCAAATATGATAAAAGCTTAAGAAGGATTAAATTTATATTCTTATGTTAAACACGATCTTCGCCATGGTGATTCCATAAGTTATAACTACCTAACGCTTACTCCTACAAGTTTCCCTTATACCTCTAGATTTCTATGCAATGTACAATTGCCTCTTAAATATTTTCTGATATCCAAAGAATGTTATGAATAGTACTATTTGGAACTAAAGTGTGTTATACATTAAAAATAGATATCTCCATAAGTTAAGTAGTAACGGTGGGAACATCAATTGTTATTTGAAAATGGCACAGATTTTCGGCATTCAATTGTACATTACACGCGTTGTTCATGGCAAATCGTGACACCGCTCGTCCATCGAGGAACAGGTGCGATACGAATAATCTCAAGAACGTATGAAGTATTATAGGAATCATTTCGTCTCTAATTGTAGCATGTCGCGCAGACGTAGCACCATACGCGCCACGTAGTCCTGTAGCAACGATTGTCTCGCTTTGCCCACGTCCATCACCTCCTCGTGATTCGCTTCCAGGTGATTCTCGTAATCCGTGACACACTGATTCGTGATCAAGCTAAACGCGAAAACGGTCAGGTCACAGTGTCTGGCAGTGATTACCTCGTGGACTGTGGACATCCCTGAAAATCGTCAAACGTTTCAGTACATCGATCAAACCAACATCAAACCTGTCGTCGTCGAAATTGTCAATCAAAATGACAGATTATTTTAATACAGCTATAAGGCGCAATAAATGTAATATCTAATCTATCGATTATAAGCAAAGGTTAAAAATTATTGAACTAACCTACTGCGTCGACTCCGACCATCCTCAACATTTTTAATTCCGCCACTGTTTCGAAATTCGGACCACCCAGACACGTGTATATGCCTCTATGCACGATGTCGCTGATCCCCATCTCCTCGGCCACTTCCTGACCTAATTCTAATAGTTTCAGATTGTATGCTTTGTTCATAGGCGGAAACCTGGGTCCAAATCTGTAATTGAAGAAAACGCGAACTTAAAAAAATTAATTAGATCTTGAAACACGTAAATCTAGATATTATGGATCTTGATATCTGTACAGTCAAATATGTCTGAATCCCAACACGTTTGTACTTCTATTAATTATAGACTTCGAGCAAAAGAGAAATGGTATAAATGCTGAACGTTCGTGCGCTGTCAGGTCGACGAAACGGCGAAGAAGTAGAACCCAAAGAAAAGAAGACGAACTAAGCAGAAAATAGAGGGAGATCCTTAGGTAAATACGTCAATCAGATTCTTTGTGTCGTCGAGTAAATAGTTCATCAATCCGATTCAACGGGTTGTTCCGATGAAACAGATTAATTTTATTCGTTGGAACGACCTCAGCGATCTCTCACGGCCACCCTTGCCTCCGTTTGCCCTTAGGGTGGGTTCTTGGAACGTCGTCGAGCTGTGCAATCCGCGAACGTCGTCGACGACTTTCCTTCCGGAAACGAGCCCGAAAGCGTTTGTCGACTGGAAGCGGATTCAAATTCATTGCCGTTCACGCCGCGTCGTGAATCCCACCAACCCTCTTTCTCAGTCATCATTTTTTTCCCTTATTTTTCTCGCCGGTTCGCCCACCTCCCCCACAGCCCTCTTTCTTTTTCTTCCATTCTTCTTCTTTTTCTCTTTTCTCAATGAAGTCGAAACGCTTCTATTTCTAATTGCTGGGTGGCCAAAGATATCGTGTTTGCTCTTTGTAAACATAGCAATTACACGTCAGGAGAAAAGCATAGTAAGCTTCTCTTATTTTCTTCCTGAATCGCCACATTTTTCTCTTCTTTAAAACCGAGATGTATTTCGAATTTTTAGATCATCGCAATGTTTACCGTATACGAGATAGGGTGGTTTAATAAAGAAACATGCAAATGTGTCACGACATCGAACGAAGCGATGTGAGGTTTCATGAAGCGACGTTTCGGGAGAAGCAGGAAAAATGTACCTGTCATCGTTCGGTCCTTGAAGAGGGTTATTCCCCGCAAAACCCATCATGTTCACGTGATCCTTCACCATCATAATGTCGCCAACTTTGTACGTGGGATTTAGTCCCCCTGCTGCATTTGTCGCGATCAGATGGGTCACCCCGACCAGCTTCATAACTCTGACCGGCATTGCGCACTATGTGTGGAACCACAAATAATAACGATTATAATAATCATTAAGTGGCTCGATAAAAACGCAATCTCATTAAACGATGTTTTGGTTCACCAAAATGTCGCTGAATCATGGATCTATATTTGTGCGTAATTGCGGTTCGAGAAATTGATAACTCTAATTCCATTCGGTGAAACGATGAAGTGATTAACGTCGCATACCGCTATTCGTTTTTCAGAAAATATCGAAATTTCTTGAAAAAAGAATTTAGATAACAATTACGTAAATGGATTTCCAGAATTTATTTTTATATGATTATGGTGATCAAATCGTGATTGTTGCAGTGATGAGTGGATATGTGACCGTTCAGGATCATGCGTGGCCATATATCCGGAGAGGTGGATTCAATTTAATTGTAGAAATATAGGAAATTCGATTAGGGTCACTTTGTGTATAATAAAACTGTAAAAATATTACATTCTTGTTTAGGTAATTCGATCACCTAACTTTGTTGTTTGTGAACAGTTCAAGGAATTGGTACAAATTGTCTGCGGTCATTAGGCAATTTAGCGATCACACATCCGAATATCACTGCGGATATAAAGTACAGTCATCACCTACCTTCCACAACGGATAACCCTCGTAATAATGAAACCTTCCTTGCATGCACATGACCGGTACACCTTGCAGATAACCGAACACCATCTGACCCGTGTGACCCTTGACAGTGGAGACAGGGAAATGTGGGATTTCGGCGTAAGGGAAGCACTGCTTGTCCTCGAGGGATTCCGCCAGAGAACCTGGACACAACTCGTTTTGCTCATTTGCTCCTGTTCGGGAATACACAAAACAATAACTGGGAAAATACGCGTGTTATCTACAACAAATTTTACGAAAGCGTTCAACGTTCAGAAATCACTTACCCATTCCGGAACCACATATTATCCCAATCTTTGGCCTTATCTTGACGCGATCCAGGAGGTATTGTGCGGATTCTTGCAACGCCTCGAACGAGTACCTGAGAACAGATATTAACGGTGACTCGATAAAATTAATCGATTTTGCAAGAACGCGAATCGTGTTATGGATTCAATGTTATCGACCGTACTCGCGTGAAAACATATCGATTTGAACGTTTCGACAAATCTACCGAAATAATACCAGCATCCCATGATAATCCAGACGAGTTACGTTAATGAGAGTGTAACAAGGAGCGAGATGTAGAGAACGTGGCCAGCACAATTTCGCCGGTGAAAACTATCACAAAACGGTGCAGTTACCTGTTAAACTGCTAACAGACTCGAATAGTGGCGGATTTAAGCCGAATGTAAGCTTCAAGGGTATTACAAATCATGCATTGAAATACGTGGCGTAACGTGTTTATGACTGTGTACGTGTGCCGTGCACAATCTCGTATACCGTGTCCGCCATTCACGCATACATGCGCTCCGAACGCGCCCGTGAAACGGCTACACGCACAGATGCACAACTAGAATTTCCACGCATTCGACCGAATAAACACGGGTCTACGTAATACCGCGTGAGATACAATTGAAAATTACTTAAAATTCCACGCTGAATTTTAATGGACCCGGGTACATTTTTCTCTGTCGCAAATGTTAACGTTCCGACGACAATTGATCGTCCGCCCAGGAGATAAGGTACCGCGTACAATGATAAATAGTCAAATTTGTACTTTTTCATAAATTCAATATCACTTCGGACATGTCGTGTACAGTCACAAGATCTCCATTTTTTTTACAAATTTTGTTCTATTACGTTTGAAAAAAGAACCCATGCTCTATGATTGAAAATTTCAAACCATTTCGGAACGGAAGCAGACACCATAGCGAGAGCGTAACGGCTACGATAGGGACGCACGTACGAGCCTTCATAAGGGACATCGAATTATAACGCGGTGAATACGGTTGAATATGCATCCGCGCCGTCAATACAGACAGGGTCGAACAGTCGTATTCAACCGCGAATCTGAGAATTGCTTCGCAGTCTAGCCCTGGCATCCCGTGGAAAAGCTTCGATATAGCCGCGGGTATGGCAAACGTCATTAGACCAACCGCATTCGAGGATGCTACGTCGTAAAACGGGATTGTACGGTGGCCCGTTATGAATGGCAAATGTGAGGTCGACGATTATTATAACGACGTGAATGCGCATCGCTTCGGGCTATCGCGAGGATTCAATGACGCCTCCTCGATTTTCGCTACAATATCGCTCGTTCTAATCCCTATTGTCGATACCTAACGCAGTCGGAAGTCGCTCCAAACTCTTTCCCCTTTTTCCCTTCAATCTTGTCGTGTTTTCATTCTGGTCCAAACGATTGACAATTAGGAATATACGTGTATGAATATAGCTGTCTAGAGTTAGAGATGGAAGTGCAGGGACGGTATAGGGATTTGAAAGTGTGGAGATCTAGGTACACGTGATACGGTGAAACAGTGATACATATAAGGAGGCACTGTGATACATATATAAGGATATGAGCCGTTTATTTTGAAAGTGGCCTAAGTCCATTTATCTTAAAATCGAGATATTTAAGGGTTTGCGTTTCAATGAATTTAAAAATATACGTATAGGACATTAATGAGTCGTACTGCTTAAGTGTATCTGAGGGTGTTAAATTTATAGTTCCTATTAAAATAGTGGCAATTATTAAGTGAATAATATGCGTTTTCTTATCAAGAATGGAGTTAGGCCACTTTCAAAATTAACAACCAGATTCAATATAAAATTTGAAGGTGCCCAAGTCCATTCAACATAATTTAAGATGCTTCAAATTGAAAAAACCAATACTGAATTTATTTTACATATCTTTAAAACACTTCAGGAACATAATTTATGCGATTCAATTAACTACATAACGTGCAAAATTACAAACATAAATTTATTACAAAATAAAATAATTTTAAGAAAAAAAATATACCGACTTCGAAATGCACTAAAAAGTGTAAAATAATTTCTATTTCCTAATGAAGTAATTTCTATTTCATTCAATCATACAATTACGTAACAGATATGAATGAAACCTATTCACTCGTTAGGTAGTATATTAAATATATTTCAACCTTTTCGGAGGCGGCGCAAATTGTTCGACTGTCCCAAGTTTGATATGTTCAAGAAAACCTTTTAATTTTGCGCCGCCTCCGAAAAGGTTGAAATATATTTAATATACTACCTAACGAGTGAATAGGTTTCATTCATATCTGTTACGTAATTGTATGATTGAATGAAATAGAAATTACTTCATTAGGAAATAGAAATTATTTTACACTTTTTAGTGCATTTCGAAGTCGGTATATTTTTTTTCTTAAAATTATTTTATTTCATGCTTTTTAGTGGAATGGGGAGAATTGTATAAGATACAATTATTTCGGTAATATCTCGAAAAGTAAAGCTTTCCGTCAATTATGCATAAGGAAAAAGTTGTCCAGAACAATGCCCCTGACAACATATTAGAAGGACATTAAAATCGTCCAAAGTTGATTTCGAAAGTTAATAACAATTTTTTTGCTAATATCTCGAAAAGTAAAGCTTTCCGTCAATTATGCATAAGGAAAAAGTTGTCCAGAACAATGCCCCTGACAACATATTAAAAGGACATTAAAATCGTCCAAAGTTGATTTCGAAAGTTAATAACAAGTTTTCGCTAATATCTCGAAAAGTAAAGCTTTCCGCGAAATTTTTATAGGAACAAAATTGTTCAGAATCATGTCCGTGATAAGATATTAAAAGCGCACTAAAATCGAGAAAAGTTTATTTCAAAAGTTGCCGGTTTTTTTGCAATAACAATACTTTGCAATTGAAAAATGAAAAATTTTTTGATAATGGTACCAATGGGGAGTCAGAACCTACCAGATGTAAAAGGTTTCGTTCCGATCGGTCCATCCAGCTAGGCGTAATAGGCGGGCACACATAGAAAAAAAAAAAAAAAAAAAAAAAAAAAAAAAAAAAAAAAAAAAAAAAAAAAAAAATATACTGATCGAATTGAGTAACCTCCTCCTTTTTCGAAGTCGGTTAACAATTTACTACTCATCTACATTTTGTGTGTGTAAAAGGGATTTGAACTAATCATGATGTTCCGGTGGTATATATCGTAATAGGTCCATTATGTCCTTGAATTTTGCTGTTGTAATTTGTTGTTTTTGTTGTCCAAAAACTGAGGTTAAATTGTAAATACTAATTAATTAAAATTACCTTCATCACTACTTTCCGACATTATCAATAGTAAATATATTATCTTGATTATTTAAGTATAAATGGAGTTAGGCCACTGTCAAACTACACGGTTCGATTATTAAACTAACTCTGAAAACTTATGTGTCAAGAATTATCGTATTTGCTCGGATTATAAGCAACCTGAAATGCTTTACTGATAAATAACATAAAGTTGTACACGTAACCATGATAACCGGAAAAAATTGAAAAACGGAGTTAGACCACTTTCAAAATAAACGGCTCATATGTAGCTAGCGGTGATCTAATAGAAGTGTAGTCATTTATGAGTATAAAGTGTGGATAGGGTGGATCTGGAAATATAGGAATAGAGCTACATAGAGATCTAGAGATGTTGAAGTCTACGTACATGGTCATTGAGGATTACAGGAATCAAGGTATATACGATGCCCTATGTCCAGAAATAGGAATCTCAGAGTGTAACGACCTACGAGTATCAATGATGAATAGAGGTACTTATGGACCAAATGGTTTGGACATAACTAAAATTAGTTCATTTGAAAATAACAGTTTCAAGAACATTGTTATGTCATTAAGTAGTGTCCTGTAATATAGCTCACACTAGAGGTGATAGAAAAGTGTTTTTATACCATCTTCTTACAAGTCCCCTTCGTTCAAAATTGAAGAAGTCACGCGAGCGACTCATTACAGCGATTGAACAAAAACTTTAAAACTCCGCAACTTAAAGAGAAGAGATTGTATTAAGGTTCCCCAGACATTCCCTAAGGATACTCGAACTTCACACTGTCCCTAGACACCATAGCTCCTCCAAGATTCAAACCACACCCTTTCCTTTAAGCACAGAAACCGTACATCGCATCCGAATGTACGCCGACATAAATTTAAAGTTCCACCATAAGAAACTTCGACAAGATTATACCAAATTCTCGTAACTTTTTACTCATACTTTTCTATCCCTGTCAAGGGATCGAGCATTCCTTGGCCGAAGTCTTACCTGTTTATCGAATTCGAGAATACCAGAAGCGATCGGACCAACCGCGTTCCTAGCGAACGTCGCTCGTGGAAACGCGTCCCATTTTCTCGTCGTGCATTTCGCGAAGCGGATAAGAGCACGACGCGGCGGAAAGTCTGGAGAGATCCAGGAAGATCGAGGCTGCCGTTTGAAACGAAACTTTGTCGGTTTTTCGCAAGAAGCTTAATGCCACTGGGATCTCTTCTGATTCAAGTTCGTCGTTCAAGAGAAAGAGGAAACAAGAGAAGATGGAAGAATCGAGGCAAAAGCGAAACGGAACACACGGTGAAATATTAAATGAAACGAATAAAAATTCATACAAGCCGGAATGGAATGGGGAGTGCTCCGTCCTAAAAAAAAGGAAACAAACTGAAAAGACAGGGAACTGCAACTACATTACGCATTCCCTTTTCATATTTAATCTCACTCGGTTCGCGGCTCTGATAATTATCTCGAATCGCGCCCGAGTTCATCGTCGATTGTACGCCGACAATCTCACCGAGATTCGAATCTTTCTAAAAGTACAATGTCGGTCATCGATTATCGATACGGTCACGAACGTGTTAATTTATTTAACAAAAGGAATAATAATTATGAAAGTAATTAAAATATTTCCAGAAGGAATTTTATAATTTTTCTTTAAACTTTTTTCTTGCATCTAACTGGCACTGACAGTTCGGAAAATTGCTACGAGTTGAATCGCGAACAAATTGAAACTCGATGAAACAAGTTCAGACATTGAACGATTCAAAACGAATTCTAATGGAATCGTGAGCGGAACATTACCGAGAATTATGATGTAACGAATTACGAAACCAAGAAGCCGCGAGCGGAACGCTACAATTTGTGGAATCCAAAAAACACCGCGTTAGGCGAGACATAAAGCAATATTGCTAGGGTACAGTAATTAATGTACTTGAAAGTTTACAAAATTGTTGAAAAAGAAGCGTCGATTAATACAAACGGCGACCGATCCGAAGTCGCCGTTTGCCGGAACGTCAACGTCACATCGCGCTATTACGTTTAATTCTTGTTTGTGTTTGAACCGCGGTTCCGTGAGTTTCGCACGCCCTGTTTGCTCGATTAAACCAACAAAATCGAAGTATGAACACTGGAAACTTCTAATTGGACGGTTCGGAACAGGAACTTGCAAGCTCCCTCGTAATACCCCTGACATGTTTCAAAGGTATTACAAGCGGAGAAACATAAAGCAAAGTCAAAGACACGAGTCAAATTTTGAAAAACCGGCTACGATCAACTAATCGATTCTGCGCGGACAGGTTGCATGTTTGGACAGACGATATAAATCTACGTTTAATCGTCGAAGTTAGATCAATGTTACAGAAAGCTCGGGTAAACTCGATGGTAAATTGCTTTGGCGTTACTCTTCGTCGTGTTTCTCGCGAACAATTAACCACGGCACGGTAAGTATTAAACAATAAAGCGCTTTCTGTTTGAACGGGCTACCACTTAGAACGAGCCATTAGCGATGCAAACAGGAGCAACTTCACCACGAATTTTCCATACTCTTCGCTTTCTTCGAGTTTCCGCAACTTTCCTTAACGATCGGTTTTCAAAAATCGACCTCTTTGTTAAGAAATCAGTTAAACGATCAATCATACACGAGATTCGATAATCGTGCACTTCCGTAATTATTTGAAATCAATACGGAGATAAGGTAGGCTTAAGATACGTGATGACTAGTTCCAGCGAAAATTAATCATACAAGAAAGTTTAAATGAGTAACATGTATCTGGCCTGCATTTCCTCGTTGTTTACTGATTAAAACTTTTGTAATTCTGGTTTGAAGCAAGCCGTTCGAGTGAACTCGCGAACTTTTCTGATGTTAATGAGCGAGAAGGCAAATAACCATGCACGACTGTTTCGATGTGTTTTGGCGAATCGTGTTTAGGCTGAAGAGTGCATTTAGGAACAACTTTTAATTTTAAAATGTGTAAATTCTCTAAATAAGTTTCGGTTGTTATTATTTTAACAATTCACGCCAGCTCGCTGCGTAATGATCGTGTCATCGACCGATCGAAACAAGCTCATATGCAGTCTGTTCACGGATGAATATGCTCCACTTCGTTCATTTAACACGTTGGCCATTGTAGAGGACCGATGCTGATTGGCACTTCGCGTGTAATCTAATTGAATAATTATTTAAAAAGAGAGAGAGTGCAATTACTATCATTGATATTCAATTGTTTTGGAGGTTAATTAAGTCGGTGTTAGGTTAGGTCATTGACTAAAATTGTAACGACACAATTTTTTATAATACGTTTTCAATGCAATCAACAAAAACAATCGAATTTTGGTGAATTGCAATAATAACATTTTGAACTGCATAACCAAAGCGTTCGACGTGCAAAACTACGTTTACATTAGATAACATTTATTTGATCGATCAGCAGGGTCAACATCGGATTATTTAATCAAGAAATTTATATTGCAATCCCGTGGTCTGACATTTTTATCGTCTTTTTTCAGTCGCGATGATAAATCGAGCGTATTAAATTCATGTTATCTTTCATAAGAACAACTGTTAATCCATCAAAATTTATTCCGTTTTTATTGTTTCCTGTATCACTGTTTGTTTTTAATCGCGATTTTTTTTGCCACTTACATCACTTGCACTGTTTGACAAGCACTCACGTTGCTGATTGATGTATACAAATTTATTCACTCTATTTGCATTTCAATTTCATTTTGATATTCTTTTTTTATTCGGAGCTAGTGTAAAACAATGCGTCTACTGTTCCATCGACTGTCAGATACAATGATTGTTTTCCGGAAACCTGCTCGCTTTGATCGGTTATGTTAATCAAATTTTACTATCCATAAAGAATTCGGACTTTAGAGACACTTTCGAAATATTCACTCTTTTATCTTAAGCAATACTTCACTTTTGAAAGAAATCAGTTAAAAATTAACTTGTGAAGCAGTAAGCTAAGAATTACTTTAATAATATTTTTACTGAAACTAGTTTGAATAATTAATTCATTAAATTAATAATTCAAGCTTCTTTGACGAAAAGCAGACAAAATCTCAATTCAAATAAAAATCCTTCTTAATTGAAATCTTGTGCGTACAACTTTATTTAATTCAGCCTAATATGAACGGTTCTTTAGTATCCAAAGGAAACTTACGCGTTCTGATGCGCATGTTTGACATTCGTATGTAGGAACTCGTTATCCGCGGGACGTTTCAGCGGTTGGTAATGATTATGCCCATTGACACCATCAAAGTCCGCAAAAGGCATGTCTGATGTAACAGATTCTAAACGTATCACCTTAAAACAGACAAAGTACAAGAAGCACAAAAGAGAGAAGAGATCCGTGAATGAACTCGTACAACGTTCCGTGTATCGCTCGTATAAAGAAACTAGTAACGGCTGCAAGCAGAGTTGCTGCTGCTTTATACGGAAACTCGGCCTCCTTGAAAAAAATCCGACCGCCAACGAACTGGCCAATCGTTTTGGACGTTTGCTGGCTCTCCCTCCAATCCTCGTGTTGATTGAGACAGTCAGAAAGTCGCTAGGAGGTAGGGGCACGAGATGATAACCCATTAGAAGTTAAATGCTCCAATTGCCACCGCTGCCTCTGCGTTATTTGTTTCATGTGACAATAAAAAACGCCGTGCCGCGAATAACATCGCTATTGTCTTGTCAAGGCTTTCTTCTAGGAGGATCCTACCTATCAGATCGCGGAGTCAACAAACTTTTCATCAAATATCCCTTGATGAACGACGTGAAAATGCACGCAAGCTAATTTCGAAATTACTGTGAATTTCAATTTGTATTATCAGCACATAAACACTGCTGCAATTTACTAATTGCTACACAAAATTTGAGATCACTGGCTCTATGATACACAGTACCTCTGTAACAGTTTGCTACATGTACAAGTATATCGTACAGTTAATTTCTGTTGGTAACGGCTGTGTAGAATAAGTCTGTCGTTAAAATCGAATTAAAGTACGAATCGTCGACAGTCGGTCAATATATCTTATTAAATATTAATTTCAATGCATAAATATTCAACCGCAACATTCGTCCTTGGAAAACTCGTACACCTTGTTTATAAGCAGGAAGTTCCTGATTTTCTTTGATACACAGTAATTTTCGATTATGATACTTGTTCTCGTTATTACAATCCGAACCTGTTGCTCCGCTGTTGAATTCTTTCTTTCGTCATCGAAGGCTATTTCCGTCATGCTGACAATCTGTTGCATGAATTCGTCCGAATATTAATTACAATTCAATCGTGTTCCCTGCTCGAACGCCTCGGAGGATCCAGTGGCAGATTTATGTCCTGGCGATGACACTTGCAGCAATTTGCGAGGAAGATATTTTGGTCGTGTGTGTCCTATGATAGTGCTCGATCTCCTCTACAAATTACTTCCAGTTTTTACTGGAATAATTATTGTACGTTATTATACTAGTACCTTTATTGTAACACAACTTGCATTTATAATTGTTACTCGATAGTCTACAATTTGTCCCGTTTAAATATATTTTTATAATCTCGCTGTTGTTGCGGCTCCAACAAATACGACATACGTAATATTTTTAATCTGGTATTAATACCAGTCACTGTGTACATTTCCATTTCACAAATATATTTGCGTACTTATCCCTACTTTACACATCCACCCACACAGTACACGACACATACGTATATTGATAATTTTATCATTTTACAATTAATATACTTGTACTTTTACTTTTGCAAAATTTATAAATTAGATGATACATATGGCACTAGAAGCATATGTATGCATATGTATACATATATCACTAAAGACATATGTGTACGTATGTCACTTAGCAATTATGATCACAATCCACATACGTAAATCAAAAGACACAGAATTGCAAGATTTCGTAGACGACGTTGTCTTTAGCTCGATACAAGAACGAATGAACACTGCAAAATGTAAACATTTTGACACGAGAATTTAATCATGCAGTTATCAATAATTGCCAGTGAATTAATCAAGGTACAGACTTTTTCTTGAACACATGTCGGCTTTATCGTTGCCCCCCTGCGATCAACAGCCTTCCCTAGAATTTTTCATCCAATCCTCTCTTTAACGTGATATTACGTTATCGCAGTACGGATGCGCACTCGGGTAGGCTTTCTTTAATTAAGAATAAGGAATAAAGCATCTCCGACATGTATTTTCCTAGGGAGAACATGTTACCATTTTGTACTGGTGTAAAGTGTACGATGTGTAGTAATAAAGACAGATGAATATAGAAATAGTTAATGTAAGATTAATGAATAGTTATAATATAAGAAAAGTAGTGAAATATATTTTGTAAGCAACTTATTTCGAAACCACTCGGTATATGGCCCGCCCCGAAAAAAGTCTACGAATGTACATGTTTAGAGAACGAGAAGTACTCGTTTTCTTGTAGTTGTTCAAGGGGCAGACAACAGATATCGGGTGGAGAAAAATGAGCCGTCTTAACGAGGGTTGAGTTCGTTGAAACCCTTCGTTTTCACGGCCATCATTCTTAGTTATCTGAAACTTCCGGTGTAAAGAGGGTCAGACAACATTTCGACAAAGGTGTTCAAATTATTGGACTAACCAAAAGAATTCTTTTGTATTTCAATTGAAGGGTTCGCGAAAGAACTCGTCAATTTGAAACAGGTGTCCTCCGCAATTTAAAATAATATTACTGATCGAAATTTCTAGTATCTTTTAATAAAAAGAAATCTAGTACCCAGAATAAATTTCTAATTAATTAGTTCTACAATTTGTAGAAGCAAGTCTTGTTTTCGCGAGAAAACTTGATTGCTAATCGGTAAACTATTTACAGTCTTGTTGCAACTTTATTTGTAAACTGTCAAGCGATGTTTCATCGGAAAAACAGTTTTTCTTGCATAACATTGAGTATTACGCAGACTCACGTGATACAATGAACTATCGAGGAAAAAGAATTAGTGGTTAGTTCTTTTGTTACCAGTTGAAACGACACGTTAAAAGAATGCAAGATTTCCAGTAAACAAGGAAAACAAGAACTTTTTAATCTGGTGCTAATTTTAATCGTTGAGCCAGTAATTTTAATCTGAGTTTATTTCAATCCAATTTATTCCGCTACAGAGTAATGACTCTGCTGTATTAATGAACACTCATCCGGATTAGTTCCGAAATAAAAATGATTGTACAATTTTATTTCAGCACTTGCTACAAACGTTACAGTTTCTGAGTTTATAGAGTAAGTTTATCTTCGGAACGACTGATGTAAATAACGATGATGCAAGCTGTTCGTTTTCTTTCACATTATTTCGTTTGCAATTTTAATTCGTGAATGCAAAATTAGTGAAGACCGATAATCGTTATCTTCGTCGAAATTCATGAACTTGAAGGATCGATCTATAAATAAAAGAAAAAGAAGGAAAGTCAGAATTGCGAATTCTTCGCGAACTGAAAAGGTGAAATCAAGCTGCAGCTTGCAAATTACGGTGCAACGATGGTCGAAACCCGCGCAAAAGACCAACGGAAGCTCGAACGGACTCCGAATTCAGTTTTCACCGGTCGTCCCTAGTGGAAGCGGAAGCTACTTTGCGATGCAACGAGTAATGCATAATTTCGCTGATCGTCCACAAAGAACACCTTCCCTTTGGTCGTAAACAAATTCCGACCCGAAATACCAGATTTTCAGCAGCGTCGAACTTTCCTAATTGAAACTTCACAGAATGGAGAATGAAAGAAGTCACTAGAACGAAGAAGGTAAAACCATATTTGATTATTAAGATCCTCTCTTTCAATATAAGTAGAAACATCAAAGTATACATTAAATATTCTAAGTAATCGATTTCCTTGTAAATTTTCAAATTCAAAGTTTATGTGCAAGGCATCCATTTTTGAAAATCACTAATATGTCAGGAGCTTCAAGGCTCTCGGCTTCCAGCGTTCGAGTAAAATTCAAAGCGATTCGAAACTTTTTCCATACATATATTTATATGCGCTTCCATCGCGGTAACTTCGATGAGGAATCGATAGATAGCGATATTGATAATCCTCTAACGCCGTATTGTGACGAATTTTAATTTGTTTACACACAATATTATAATGGAACCGGATCGTTGTCGAACAAACTGAACGGGGAATCGTGCAATTGACTGTTTGCTCTCGAAAACCACTCTACGTGCAACAGTTAACGAATCTACTGTGCACATAGGCAGGAATAGTTGACCGATTATTCTCGAATATTTCATAATTCTTCGCGCCTCCAGGGAATTTGCTCTTCGGCGACCGTCAGCCAACTTTAATCGAGCATCGATAAAAACCGACGATAGATAATTGCTATTCGGGTCACGAAGAACGAATAATCAGACAGTGAATCGTATTCTTTTCTCCTTTCTCCCTTTATCGATTACCGTGATCGATATTTACGGTAGAATTCACTTTGAGCGCTGAAACGAAACTGATTCTCAACGTGTCGATGGAAATATCCACCAGAGAAATGTTTCTTTTCCTACGTTTATTTCCTTTGTTATCGTTTGACGCGACTTCTACGTCAATCGTTTCATCTGCAACAAGTTCCAAAGCTGGTGAAATAACAAGAAAAAGAATGGTGGTTTAAATAGAATTGTGAAAGAGATAGCAAGATGATTATACAACGTTATAATAACACAGAATAGTGTAGCACAATAGAACAACATAATACATGTTTGATCGCTGATTGATTGCAGAGAAAGACAGAAATTCTGGAAAGATTAATCGAAACATCGTACGCGATGCTCGACTTTTCATCGAGCAATGTGTGTTATCGCATCGTATGGCTGACGAAACTTGATTACAAACAAGTTATGTGCGAATAGTTTTTACACAGAAACTGTCGTACAAACTACAACAAGAACACACGATTATAATTTATTACAACCACTTCGACTTGCACTTCGACAATTTTTTATTCGCACTGGTCTCTCCCTTTTCCATTTCATCATCCTAGAAAACTCGAATCTATTAATATGTACAAATCAACTTGCGAGGTACTCAAACCCATTGCTACACATCAAGTTGTGAACATACATTTTTTTCGAACGATAAAATTATCTGGATAAATTGTTTTGTTTCGCGATACAAATATTATTGTACAACTTACGTATTACCGACAGCACTCCCCTCGTAAGCTGTGTGAATTTTCATGAAGCTTTGCTATCGCGTTTCATAATCGATACAAGAATAAAATGAGTATTCGAATAGTGACAAATATTTTCATTTTCTACTGATCGTTAGTTGCGAAGTTTACTGACGATTGTATGTATTATTGCTTTAATCGCGAAAGATAAATATAATAAGCACGGCATTACGAAATTTCTCGACCCTCGCTGGTGTTCGAGAGTGATCCGCTGGGGTTCCCTTTTATCACTGACCTCCAATAAATAACTGGAGAAAAAAATTTAGGAATATAACTGTATGTCAATATCGTAGACCTACTCTTGTACGATCGCTTTTCTATAATATTGCAAACGCGTTTTTCGAAAGTTTATATTTTTATCGACGCAGAAAACAAAAATCGATCACGCTTATGTCGTTTGGTTTAAATGTTTAAGTAGAATGATATAACTACATAATTTGTGTGAGAGTAGTCGATAACATCTTACTATCACGAAGCAATTAATGTTGATTACTGAAAATATTATATAAACTACATTTTTACACGCTTTTTTAATTTCATGATTTGTTTGAAAACAGTATCTTTCGCGCCATCTACTGCGAACGATGAAAGTAATGAAATAAAAAATTATAATTTGTAAGATAAGATTTTAGAATACAAAATAAAATATTTAATATTGTAGAGAATTCATAGATGACGTATAAAAATGTAAATTTTGCTTTCATTCAGAAACTAACTCCTTATCACACGTGACATTATCCAAACTAGAATAAGATAACAGTGCTACGGTAGGAATTATAATTAAGTAGAAATATGTAACCACGGATGATGGGATTATGCTTACCATTTTCATGTCACATCTCATCATATCAATTGAGATGATTTTACATCACTAGAACTTTGAAATTAAAATTAAAGGAATTGACATTCGTTATTTGAAAACAAAATTTTTACTTTAATTTTTAAAATATATTCATACATACAAAATATGTATAAATATATTTTAAATATGAAGAAGTGAAAAATGAAACATAAATGGATGTAATAATAGTAATAATAATTCTCTAAAAAAATAATTGCAAATTAGAAATTATAATAAAAGAAATTTTAATTTAATAATTAATACATATTGTGTAAGATATGCACACATAAAATAAATCATATTAGATTGTACAATTATTACAACATACGCATAGTACATTATTTCTATTATAAATTTAATATATATTATGAAATCTAAATTTTTAACCACTCTTAGACTTTTAATTAGCCTCTTTCCGTGTTATGAGTCGCCATCTAACGGTAGTGTACGGGAACTAATCAAACTACAGTTTTAAAATCGTGTAGTTCATCCTGTTCTCCGGAGAGATGGCGCCACTTGTTCCTTTCTTTTTTTTTTTATTTAATTTAATTTAATTTATATTAATTTTATTGACTTAATTTACTATAATATGCATTTAATATATATGTACATATAACAAAAAGAATATTAAAAAATTTGTATCTTAAAAATTTTGTTTAATTCGCTCATCAATTCCAAAATAGCCAATCGTCAGTAAGGTAGGAAATGACATATGAATGATACAAAATTTTGATGGTCACCAAAAATCGTTTTCACAAATATTTTCTTGTTCGTAAAATTTGGTAAATATCAGAATATGATAGTATTCTAAAGTTTCGCCAATATTATAATTTACATTTAAATAACGAACGTATGCAGAGTGTATTCTACTCTCGGATACGTGTAGCCTTTTTTGATTAAAAAAAAATATAAGTAGTTGCACTATTTGGCTTCAATTTACCAATAACAGATTTCTAAATATTTGCATTTATCGTGATAATATATTATTCATCAGATTTAAAATCACAGTTTATGATAAGTTAAAAATTTGATTCATAACAAGTACCTTACCAATATTTTTTACTGTGTGAAATTGCTATAATTTCCATATTATAATATCAATCTATATAGAGGTAACAGAATATGCAGAATCTTTCCTCGTAAATAACACTTCTATATATTCAGACCAATTGACCGTTAGTTTATCTCTCGTTACGCAAGCCTACGCACTATAGTATAGTCGAAGCTGGACTCCCGTTGATGACAGCTTAGCGAATTAAAGAAAAAATATGGAGTGTTTAGAATTAAGTAATGGATCAACTTCGTAATTACTTCTTTGTGGTATGATCTTGGCAATCGATAATCTTTGCAAAAAGTTCATTGCTTGATCGATAAGGAACTCTGAAATATAAATCAATTTCACGAAACCTTTTCATCGAATGTTTCAACCTTGATAGATTATTTTTTTTCTCGGTAAAAGCAGTGATCTAGCGATTTTACATGGCATGAAACTGTAAATGCATTTGTTCATACAAAAGCTCGTTACCTTACCACTTACACAATAATGAGATAAAAAATATGTATAGATATTGTGAATGTGACTACAGATAAAAGAAACATATGCGTGCTGAAATGAATTTTATTACCTTCATGCTCGATAACGTCTTTATGACTATAGTTACCTAGTAAATTTTAGCTTTTTAAGCAGAATTCAATAACAAGAATTCTTTATTACTGTACAGTGAATATAATTAAATATAAAATAAATAAATCAATAATGAGAAAAATATAAATATTTTTTTGATAAAAGAATCTGATAACGTCTCCATATTAAGATGGTTTCCTCCTACAAAACCTATTCTCAAGAATTTATCATCTACTAATTTACATGAATAAATTACCAACATGAACTACTAAAATTTCTCTCTTAATTTCAATTAACATTATCTATAATGTTGCCACTGTTCCCAGTATTGTGCGGTTTGCATTTCGGAAAGTCGTGATACCGTTCGATCGAAAGCAAAAAGTTCTTCTTCTCCGGTAAAAAGATTGGATTTGTAATCATCCTGTCAACGTTAGAAATTTACAAAATTGCAAGATAACATTTAGAAACAAATTTTCATTATTCCACTTACTGAACCATGCGATATTTTTAGATCATCCATTAGCATTCGTTTTTCATCTGTATATTCGCTGTCACCCTCTGGTATAAAAAGCTGTGTATGTGGTACAGCAGCAGATATAACAACCCTTACCTAACGAATTTGATTCACTTATGTAATATATTTCTATGATATATTAATTTATCAAAACTTTATTGTTAATAACAATCTTACCTTGTTATCATACAATGTATCAATTAATGTAATAAATCTCCTTGTTTGAGATTTAAATCGAAAATCTAATTGTGGTACATCTCTTATAATAATTGTGTGAAATATTTGACTTAATTTTAAATAGTCACTGGCTCCAAGTGGCTATGAAAAATTATATCGAGTTAAAATACCTTATAAATCCTTAACATTACTTATAATGAAATTATGCAAAATAACTTACTCTGTCACATAACTCCTCGAAAGTTGAATCTAGCACTTGACCACAAGTTCTTTCAAAAGTAACATTACGTCCTCTTATAGAAAGAGTACGTGATCTCACAACATCATTTTCCTTTGAACATAAGTATTTAAATACTTTATCTACATCGCTTACAGCATCCTCTCCTTTACTAAAGTTGAATTTCCTTATAAGTAAATACTTTACTGCATAAAGTATCCACAAACATTTTTTACATACATAAAATAGATCTTTTCGTCGCTAAGTCCATTTTTCAACCTGTAGTCTATACCTGAATCCAAAGAATGTACAATGCAATAATTTTTTAATACTTGTATGAATGGAATAAAATTTCCTCTCTGCAATCCATTTTTATATAAATCATCAGGTGCTCTATTACTGGTTGCAATTACTATTACGCCACGATCAAAGAGCTCAGTAAACAACCGTTTTAATATCATCGCATCTGCAATATCAGTTACCTATGATGTACATATATATTTCAATTAATATGTGTCTTATTTAATTTTATATGATTGACTATATGCTTCAAAGTTAAACCTGAAATTCATCGAAACAAAGTAACCAAGCTTCGTCAGTAATAGTTTTGGCAACTGGTGGTATTGGATCAAATGGTTGGAGCTTTGTACTATAAACATCTCTTACAATACTTTTCTTCACCTCATGTACTTTATTGTGTACATCAGCCATAAAGGAATGAAAATGAACTCTTCTCTTTTTCTCGATCTAAAATGATATATCTTTATATTATATCAAATAATTTATAAATCATACGAATTATAAGTACATGTATGATTTTTCATATGAAATAGATGTGGAAATTACGAACCTGACAAGATTCATAAAAAAGATCCATCAACATTGTTTTACCTCCTCCTACTGCTCCATAGAGATATAATCCTTTCGGTGGTTGCTTTCTTTTTCTTCCAAGCCACTTGTCCAAGACACTAAATTCTTCTGGTTTATATCCATTTATTTCTTCATAAATGTTTTGCAATGTTTTAACAACTTTGGTTTGATGTTCATCTTTCATTAATTCTCCTCTTACAATTTTATTATTCAGCCTAACAATTGGCCCATCCTTCATTTGGATAATATCAGCAACATATCCACTATTTTGTATAAAAACCAAAGGTTGAAGTCGCGACAATAGATTTGGAAAATAATTCTGATTAAGAAATTTCTTAGAGAGTAAAGAAGTCATTATGGAAAATGTCCTAAAGAAAAGGTCATAATTTATTACGTACTGATTGCTTAAACAAGCGCGTGTTATTAATCGCCAAACAAAGATATATGCTTACTCTTAGAAATAAACAATTTACATATGTACATTTGATTTATAATGTCAATCTAATAAAACATAGGAATCTTTGTTCATCAATACAGTTGCAACTACCAACATATTTGATTCAATTTTACATTTGTCAGTCATATGCTTTAACCTTTACATGACATATGAAAATGTATTATACGTATCTACCTTAGAATAGGATACGCATGCCAAGAAATTTAGAAAGTATATAGCATAATATTCAGGTGTTAATAACTGTAAAAGTGAATAGTATATTCAAAGAACATTAATTCTCCCGTTAATTTCCTTATTATCACATTGTAACTGATGCTTCTTCATTATTTTGAAACCAATGAAAAGAAATTTTGAAGAAAATTTAATTCAGTTTTTGTAATTTTCATTTACCGCGCGTTAAGCCATGACGTAATTAAAGGAAAACATGGATGGTCATAACTGTTTATAAAAATCGTCATGTGTGCATAAAATCTTATCCACAAAAAGTGTTTTGTTTCATGAAAATTAGAACAAATAAAATATCACTTGTGTTTTTTAATATTTTAACAAGATAAGATAAATATATTACAACATTAACATTTAATTATATAATAAATTCTAGAAATTGTGTTTCAATAATTTAATTTAACCATGTTTTATATGAACTGAAAATTCTATTTACAATTATAATATGAGTAAAACAAATACCCATAGAAATGTTTATAAACATTGGTATGTAGACAAAAAATAAAAAGGAAGAAGCTAGGAAAAATTCAAGTCAAAGAGAATCCTAGAGGCCCTAGGGGAATTCTAGGGACTCTAGATAATTCTGGTCTAGGGGATTCCTAAGAAGATCGTAAGAGAATGCTAGAAAATGCTAGAAGAGCCCTAAAATAATATTAGGGAGAGCCTAGGAAACAGGAAAATCTAACAAGAAGGATATAGAAAGACTTAGGGACATCTTCTAATTTTAATAACCGGATAAATACAGCGCCTGTAGATTACATGCCCGTCATACCCGCGAATATAATTACCCATCACCAATTTAAATTAATAAACGAAAAGTCCAAATTGTAATATTAATTAATTGAAACTTAAGAATTTTCCAAATTTTTTAATCATTATGGAAAATTTTTGTGTTATATGGAGGGTTATACAGTGGCGGTCTTCGTTTGTCTGGACTGATTCCTTCTCTCGACGAATAATAACGACGTTCAATCACTTTATCAAAAAACCTACTTAATTTAACGGAAGAACTGGATCCAGCAGCTAATGATCTTACCTGACGGCAATCCTAGAGATTAGATTTTTACCTGTTAGAGTTAAACAATACCAGCAGATATTAATTAAAAAATAGTAGTTAACATACTAAAAATATTTCATCGGCACCACATTCTTCTGCAATAGTTGAAGATCTTCTATGGACATTTGATCTTACTTCTGCGACTAAATCCAACTTTGTACCGACAACTAAAATTGGTATCTAAAATGACAAATATTATTTGTATAAAATGATACTGTACAGAGTTATATGTTCATGCTGCCTTCATTACCTGGGTAGATCCTACAAATTTTTCAGGATCAAAATCATCGAATGGCTTTGATTTCATATTACTATCTTTACTTAAAACTTCTTCAAGCCATTTCTGAAGATTCTGTTGTGATTTTCTATTTGTTAAATCATGTACTAATATTATACCTGTTACATTATTGATAATTACTTATTATTAATGTTTTTCATTTTACTTTTTAAACTATTTCTACATATTATAGTTATACCATTTGTAGGATTGTAAAAGACAGATCTGGTATTTTTATGATTTTGACTTCCACCAATATCCCACAATTCAATAAAATATCTTCTTTGATTAGGAGTTCCTTGTTTGTATTCATGCAATTTAACTTCCACTGAACAACCTATAGTCCACGAAGGATTACTTATAGGCTGTTGTTGACATATTAAATGTATTAAAGATGTTTTTCCAACACCTAAACATGAGGAATTGTATTTAAAAATATGTCTTTTTAATCATTACATATCTTAAATTTCATAACCTACTATCAATACTTATTTTACAAATAGATCTAAAATAAAATGATGGAAATAAATTAGTACATATTTTTAGAAAATATGTACCAATAATAGATATGCTTTTATATACTTGCTAATGTGTGTCGCTCTTTTCAAAAAGTAAACAACAATGCAGCGATCATAACAATAATAAAAAATCAAAATTGTGCCAATATATTCTTACCAGAATCTCCAACAACAATAATTTTAACTTTATCAATCGCAGCCATTAATAATCTCTAATAGAACATTTAAAAATGTGTACTTATATTTATAATCTCTTATTTCTCTTATTTAAATTTTCATTTGATAATTTCTTGTACAATGAACATATAACCTAGAAATAATTGTAATTGTAAACAAGCATTCAGTGGCATAGTTATCAAGTATTTGTCGTCTTTTGACGAAATAATGAATTTTATCTTTTTGTTTTTTATTTTATTTGTGTGAATATACGTGTGGCATTATGATATGTATTTTAATTCGCTTCTATTGATATTGATACAAGTTATTTTATGATTGAAGGAAATACTATTTATACGATTTTAGAGGTTAGTATATTTTGTTGCAGAACAAATTATTTGTAAACATAGACTTAATATTAATCATTAACTGGTACTGCATATTTTAATTTTTAAAAAAGTCTGACTTATCCATTTAGTTTTTAAATGACATAATAAGTATAACTACAATATTATCTTCCTTTTATTATTTTTAATTATTTGTAAATTTATAAACATTCCTTTGTATTAGTACCAGTTAAGGTTTAATACTTGATAAGACATTAATTTCTAAAATACTGTTGAATCTTATTTTAATCTTTGCTGTTTTTAATCTGTTTTTAAATAACTTTCAGTGATTTGGATAATATTTTAATATATGTAATGACGAACAGAATGAGCGGTGAAGAAAGACTTGTTACGGAAGTTCCAAGTAGTTTGAAACAATTAGCACGTTTAGTAGTACGTGGATTTTATACAATAGAAGATGCATTAATTGTTGATATGTTGGTTAGAAATCCATGTAAGTATTAGACTTATGTATTCATTTATTTTCAAAGGGCTATGTTGTAAATAAAAATGTATCATTGCACTTATGCTAGGTATGAAAGAAGATGACATATGTGAGCTTCTAAAATTTGAACGTAAAATGTTAAGAGCTAGAATATCAACTTTGCGTAATGATAAATTTATACAAGTTAGATTAAAAATGGAAACTGGGTCAGATGGTAAAGCACAAAAAGTTAACTATTACTTTATTAATTATAAGGTAAACTATTATACAGTATTATAAAGGGAATACTTTTATTAATGATGTATTAAGCAAATAATGTTATTTTTGTATTTTAGACTTTTGTAAATGTAGTAAAATATAAGTTAGATTTAATGAAGAAAAGAATGGAAACTGAAGAAAGAGATGCTACTAGTAGGGCTAGTTTTAAATGTACAAATTGTTTAAAAACATTTACTGATCTTGAAGTAAGTAAATTATTCTCGAATATCACAGCAATGTTTCTCAAATATTTGAGTATATAATTGTCACTGTAATATTCAATTATTCCTAGTTACTAAACACTGAAAAGTATAGAAAGATACATGGTAATTTGAGAAACATTGTTTTATCATCTTACATAAAGATGGATTTTAAGATATTTATTAATATGATACAATATAGGCAGATCAGTTATTTGATATGACTACTGGTGAATTTAGATGTACATATTGTCGTGAGATAGTAGAAGAAGATCAGTCTGCCCTTCCAAAAAAAGATTCAAGGCTGTTATTGGCCAAATTTAACGAACAATTAGAACCTCTTTATATTCTATTAAGGGAGGTAGAAGGTATTAAGTTAGCTCCAGAAATACTAGAACCAGAACCAGTTGACATAAACACCATAAGAGGGTAGGTATTTCTCATTAAGCTGGAGTTTATAAAGTTAGATTAATTTTATACGAAAATTTATAATTTTTTATATGCCTATTTTCTTAGTATTGATACAAGGAAACCAAGTAGCTTAAGAGCACCTGGTGAACAATGGTCTGGTGAAGCTACAAGGTCATCAGGTTTCCTAGTAGAAGATACTAGAGTAGATGTTACAATTGGTGATGATGCTGTCGATGACAATGTGGCAAATAGAAGGAAAGAAAGACCAATTTGGATGATGGAAAGTACCGTTATTAATTCTGACTCACAGGTAAATTTTAATTTAGAAATACATTATCAAATTCATTTGAATACCTGTCATTTATAATATTTACTTTTAGCCTGATGGAATTAGTACGCAAGAGAACATTTTGGATAAAGCTGCAGCTACTGCCACTAACACAACTGCAACGAATAACAAGCAAGGCGAAGATATTATGTCTGTCTTATTAGCTCATGAAAAGAAAGGAGGAACAAATTCAACAGCTGCTATAAAATCTGTATTACCTCAAGAATCCAGTGATAGTAGTGATAATGAAGAAGTCGCTGAAATGCAAGCTATTGACACAGGTATGATTTTCATAAACGGGTTTGAATATATCATAGAATGATTGTATGTTTAAAGTATGGTTTTCAAACATTTTTAGGAGAAGTAGAAACTATGGATTCGGAAGATGATGACCTTGTACCGACAGTAACTGTCGCAGGAAAAACTGTTGCTATCGCAGATGTAAATGACGCATTAATTGCGGAAATGACTCCCGTGGAGAAAGAAGCATATATTCAAGCATATCAGGAGTATTATTCTCACATGTATGACTAGACAAAATACAGTCAGTATTGTTAACTGCTTAACAATGCTTTGCAAGACTGAGTGGTTACTGAAATTCTTGTAATATTTTGTATAGTCTTAAAATAAATCATTTTCTCGGTTTGGCAGAAATTTATTTTCTTTCAATTTAAATAGACGTGTATGTATATAATTATTTATAATAAAATATAAAGCAAACAAACCCATAAATTTACATTTTGTAACTTTTATATTTTTTTCTAACATACAGATATTGCTTAACATTGCCAGTTTGTAATAAATAAACATGTACAGACACGTTATAATCATGATAAATAAAAATTAATAGCATACATGTCACTTCTGGTAAGGCGGGAAAACTTTAATCTTAACCAAATATCAGTTATTTATTAAGCTTACTTAAAATCATTTATCATTTTTTTTTGTTCGCCCTTATATGAATTTCTAATCGACCACCACCATCGAATAGAAATTCTAAGACGATATGTACTTTTCATGTAACACTTTTCGCTTTTTTTTTTTTACATTTTTGTAATATTTTTTTAAGATTATTACTTTTAATTTTCACGGACCAATGAATGCATTGCGGATATTTTTACCTTCTGTACCTTTTTATTCTTCTTTCAGTAATTGGACATATCTTACATCAAAAGAATCCTAGAATAAAAATGATATAATACATTCTATACATGTACACGTTACAGTTTATTATCTTTTCACTAATTCCGTTGATAATTCTATTATATTTCAGTAAAATTGTATTGAAGATCCAAGATTCCTTTGAAGTAAATATTTGTCACTTTGATAAATGTTCTTTATTCTGGCTCGTTCAAACGTAAACGAGCAAAGTCTTCAAATACGATATTATCATCGTCGTCATTAGCATAAGAGCTGTCATAACGTGCTCGATCAATGCTCTTATTTTTCTTCAAGGTGGCTCTTTCTTTTTCTGCAGCTCCTATTGAGAATAAAATATGTTTAAATATATAATTATACGTACTTAAGAATATATTATTCCGTTATCGATATTAAAATTTATTTACCAGGAGCAGGATGCATTAATTTAAACGGAACATCCGTTACCAGTTCACCACCCAAAGTGCCACAATTTAGTTTCACTCGCACAGAATAGGAGATAACAATACCCATAGCTTCACCAGGCGTTTTACCTTCGGCAACCATAGTTGAAGATGCAAGATTCACATCATCATCCTAAATATTAGATAATAATTATAAAATTAATCGATTAAATTACAATATACCTTCATAATTTTTTCTATACCTTTAGATGACCATCTAAAGCAATTCCACGACGGTCCTTATTGCTGCTGGCCAGTGGTACAAGATAAAACTCTTTTGTAAAGGAAGCGCCAGGTGTAATTGGGCAACCTTCACGTGTTTCTAAACTAGCCACATGTCGAGAGAACTGAGTATTAACCATTGTCACCTCACAGTGTTGCACCACAAAAAGCTGAAAGATAGTGTATTGAATAATACATCAGCTTTTATCACTACTACCATGTTTAAATACCTTAATATTTTTCACTGCTTTTCGAGAATTATTAGTTATTATAACATTTGCAACTACTTTTTCTCCATGATAATAAATCTCCCTATCAAGTGTGACTTCAAGATTTAGTTTTCCTTGAGAGAATGTAAATCCTTTGGAAACTAAAGAGCTAGGCAATTTACGTCCTCTTGTAGGTGGAGCATATTGTAATTTCTTTATTGCTAATGCAACGGATGATCTTTTGTGTCCCTGAAAATAATAATTTATTATCATATATAAAGTGAATTAACATTTGATTTTGAGCAATAGATTACCTTATCTTCTTCATGTTCACCCACATATACTTTGACAGTATATTCAACTCCTAGTGGTTTTCCTTGATCATCATCACCTGGTTGAAGTGTAACTGAGCTAGGAGAATTTTGTGGAAATTGAAATAAGAATGGATATGCATTTGCTCCAAGTCGTTTCAAAAGACGTTCTTGAATGGGTGTCATGTCCTGCTTTTCCTTTTTTATTGGAACTATCTGTTCACGACAGAGAACAAGTTCCTTGCTGAACTTGACACCCATGACTTCATCCTCTTCTCGACCATAGCGGAAAACTGTTGTTACCTACGTAATATGTTCGTACATTATAGAATATCTTAATTACAAAACATCGCTGAATTTGAATAAAAAATAAAATTTGTACCTGTCCATAAATCTTTCTGCCTTGAAGATAATCATTTTCAACAACCACGATTCCATCAATAGGATCTACACTATCTAAGTGATCAATGAAATCTCTTTTACCAAGGTAGACTGTGACTTTTCCTGTGATAACAGATATAAAGTATTTCTAATTTTGCTTTCTATTCAGTAAAGACATTTCATGCATCATACATTAATACGTACCATTTGGGGTAGTCTTCTTGAATACCTTGATGGCAACAACACAAGCCAAAAACAAGAAAGGAAACATTTGGCACCTTTCTCTAAACAAATGAATTAATAGAAGTTTGTTTCCCGCCCAGAAGTGACAGTCTCTTAACATGAACAGGGAACTTCATATAGTCTTGGAAAGGCTTCTTGTTAGAAGCCATACTACTAATAGCATTATTTTATTACACAAGTTAGTAAATGGGATTAGAAAACATATATAACATTTTTGTTACGTGCATTGTAGGACTGATTTAGTATCCCATACACTTTCAATCAAGAAAGACTAGACGTCTGGAAAGAGTGCAAAACATTATTGCAGTTTTTATAGTGTACAAATAGTAATATTACAAAAAGTTTATAAAAATCATTAACATGTTTATTCTATGTATATTTGTAAAAAATTTATTCAGTTTACATGATAAAGGCTAAAATAAAGAGATACGCGTAATCAGTCTTAAGATTTATATTTATTTCAATAATAAGTGCTTACATAGTATAATATGGAGGTATTTTAATTGAAATCAAATCCTTTGAATGCTTAAGGAATCTCTTATGTATATTTTTACACAAATTTCTCTTAACATAAACAATATTCATTTTTTTCAAGTAGGTATTACTTATTATTGTTAATTAAAATCACTTGTATTTCTTTCTTCTTTCACGTTCAGTAATCAGTTAACACTTGGTATATCATTATATGTTATTGTGCAAACACTAGTATTGTTTCCAAAATGTTCTGGTAACTGAAAGACATCTTTTTTTTTGCAAGTAAGTAAGGCAAATATTAATGCCCGTTTTCAGAATGTAAATTTACAAATGAGGGAACATTTTTTAGTATATTCATATATATGCATCAAATAGTACCAAAATTAATTTTTCAATAAAACTTAGTTGGATAAATGTTTCTTGGTGCCCAATGCTTTCTTAACATGAAAGGACTTCATATTATGCCAAAACCTGCATACAGCAGCCAAGAAAACCTCATTCATATAAAGTGTAATTATTTTGACTGTATATCTGAATTTCTTTTTAAATACAAAAAAGACCAAAACAATACGCAAAAAAAAGATAGATTATAAAAACAAATAATTATAAACTAAAAAATTTAAAAACCGATAACAGTAAGTAATAAGTAGTAGAATTATGATAAATACGTCTAATAATAGGCACGGTTAAAATATAGATATAGTATATTCATTATTTACTGTTTTATTATGCTACAGAAAGTCGTTGCTACCAGGGAACAGAAATATTTGCGAAATTTTATGAAATCTTTATTTCAAATACTTATTTTTGACAATATATTCATACAATGCTATAGACTATATACGTTATCTTGATTTCTTTACAAATTTTCGCATTTGTATTTTAAAACAAAAAATAATTTTTGCTAAGAAAGAATTTGCAACACGTATATAAAAGTTCAATTAGATTTAAGTAATTATAATAAACTAAAAAGTCATCCTATAATAACGGTACTAAGATATCAAGGATTTATTTTTTACTTTTAAACAAAAGAAAATTGTACCTTATGTTTGTTTAAAGCAATCTTGGCAATTTAATTTTATGAATCATGTATGTTATTCAAGTTCGAACACTTCCATTTTGGGGGAAATATTGCTTACATTGAAAGTATATATGTGCACAAATGATACACAAAATAAAAATATTTCATACCCTGATCGTCAAAATAAAGTTTCCTACACATATGAAGTATATTACGTACATTTTGTACAAATAAGATAAAATTCAATGAGAACAATTTTCCCCAACATACTATTCAGTAATTTTTTTGTATGCACAGTGCCTTCTGCCAGAATCTTTAATATACGTTTGTACGCCTGCTTTGCAAGAGTATTTGCATACAATTGAGCAACATTTAATACAATGTACCATTAAATCAACAAAGAGCTTTTTGTATTATTTGATATTATTCTTAACATTTTTTGTTATAACGTGCAAGAAATGAACAGTTATCTAATTTTAATTAATTACGCGATGTTACAGAACCCTGTGCAAGTCAAGCTCTCGATTTCAAGCATAGTCATGCACTGTGTATAACCTTCTGTACGTATTAATATTTGTACATAGCTATGAATTCGGTACAGTTCCCTGATACCAGCGTATTTCTAACATCAGACAGTACAAATATTGTTAGTTTCAATAGTATACACTGTAGATTTTTGTAGTATGCTGTTTAGTGCAAACCTACTAAACTTACATTACTAATTTTTTTTTCGTTTTTTTATCAGACACGTTTTTTTTTTCAATGTAAATCATAGTATGAATTTTTTTAATGATATTTCCTTGAACGAGGTGGTGCTGCATACCATGAATTAATTTCAAGCAAAAATTTATCTCACACAGTAGAAATCTATAATAATAAAAAAAAAAACTAATAGAGGATATAATTATTTTAATAGAAATTTTTTTGTTTGTTTAAAAAATTAACGAAAATATTTACTTATATACTAAAAAACGAGTATGTAATTAGTAGACACCTGTATTCTCACCTAATATTCTTCACAGAAACATGACCTTATAAATAAGAATCTTGTTTTAGGATAGATCTAAAACATAAAAATTATTAAAATGAAATATTCTTAAAAATCAAAAAAATAAAAAAAAAACAAATTTACTTACAACTTGGCGCAGCTTCAGATTCAAATCTTTTTTGTATCTGATCATAGGTGAATTTAACAAAAGCATCATATTGTTCAGAGAGCTTCATATTTAAAATCTGATCATATTCTTCTCGGATCTGTGTTTCTTGTTCCTTAAGCATTCGTTCACAGATCAAACCAACCTATAACATTATTTATTTAACAGTTTTCAACTCGCTAACCATGGACCCTAATATTGTTAACATATATTAATCAACACTATTCAATTAATGTTTTCTAAATGATAAATGACATATACCTGTCTGAATGTGAATAAGGGTTTTTCTTTTCCACTAGGATTATAACTATGTGAATTTGAACCACACGCAGATGGGCTTGAAGGACTAGCAGGACCTTCCATATCCGACGAATCACCACTATTGTTTTGAGGACTAAAATGCAATTGTTTGCGTCGATGCAGTCTCCGAATTTCCTCTCTTATATTGGCAGCCATTTTTTCTAAATACAAAAAATATTATACTTTTCAAAAAAACTGTGACTATAACAATGACATTTTGCCAATAAATAAAAATTTTAGATTATACAAATTCTACAAATTCAATTAATACAATTCTATATACTGCAATATTTAGAATAAATATTATAAATAATTATATTTATCAATAACATATTTTATAAATATTTAAATACAAACTGAAATAACAATACTGTCATTTTTAAATATTTTTTGACAATACATCTTAACAATATTTTATTCAAAACATGAAGTTGTGAATAACTTTGAAAAAAATGCTTTGAAATAATTTTGAAAAGTAAACCAGTAAATTAATAAAAAAAAAAAAAGACAAAAGGAAGGCTCATTCTCAATGTCCGTTACTACATTACCATATGATTTACCCATCTTCCCCTACCGAAACGCCGCACCTTCCCTCCCCCTTTTAAACGTACCGAATTTTAAGTTTTAAATCGCTAGAATGATCTAGCCGTCCTTTCCCTGTCATAACGTGGTAAAAAAGAACGAAAAGGAAAAAAGAAAAATTAAAAATGGCCGTGGTTCATAGCAATTACCAGGGGTAAGTTTATGGGTTACTTCGCCAAAAGGCGATGGATTTTGTGGCCTGGAATTGGCTTGCGTCGATGTACCGGGAGAGACACACATTGGTACACATCTTCGTCGTTTACTAGGACGACCATGACTATGCACCGGGTCGAACTCCAAAGATCTCTTTAATGTGGCGCAGGCCATTTCTCTCGTTTACCGTCCTGTTCACGACTGACACCCAGATTATGGGCTTAGCCCGCGAGTAACGATGATTGTGCCGAAAAATACAGCAAAACCACCGTATACGCGCACTGTCTGAGTAGATTCTCTAACTGCACTCTAGTTCTTCTGACTTCCTTCGTGCTGATCTCGTTGGATTTCTTCGTACTTTGACTGAGCTGCACCAAAACAAACACTGCGGTAAAACAATATGGCTGGCAACCACGGTTTGTCGGCTAGGAACAACCACGGAACGAATGTCTCAACCATCAAAGCACCATCTTTTCACTGGGCACTGCTTGCATTCCGAAATGTATACGTCGCAGACTCGACTAACCCGAAACCCTTCGTTTCTGATTGGTCAATCGATTGCATGGTGGCGTCTCTGCATTTCCTCTTTTTGACGTACTTCAATTGAAATATCAGATTGAAAGATTTCGAAAGTTCTGAACATTATAACTGCTATTTAACTACTACATTTAACATGAATATTCATTCAAATTTTACGACTATCGTAAAATTACTTAGCATTTTAACAAAAATTTATATTTGTGAAAATATAATTTCTTTGTACAAATTTGAAATTATATTCACACAGTGACGAGCATCTTTGACTTCCTCTAGGGAAAATGGCGATATAGGGAAAGAAATTACCTATTGCAATATTCGAGATTTACCATTTGAAAGTCTCGCGATATATTGCCTGGCGCTAATGTAATCTCTCATTATATTGTCTCGTGTTATTATTGTCTTATATTGTTACAACGCAGTACATCGCTTTATGTAATATAGTCATGTGTTATATCATCACACGCTGTACATAAATACATCACCTTGCATTATGGATATTATGCGTTACATTGCTATGACTTTTTGCAAAATTGATGTGCAAAGTAGTCATAACAAATGATGAGTTTTTTTTGCTATACATTCACATTTTTCTTGAAGAAGCCTAATGTACTATCATAGGTTGTTATGTTATTTATGGAACCTTTTTATATTATTTATATATATTGTACATACTTATCTAAAAAATTTCAGATATTCAAGTTTATTAAAGTTAATGTTCATGTCATTAAAAAGCCTTTTATTGAAATTTGAAACGTATGTTTTCTATAACAGTACGTATTGTATTACGTTTGAAACAGTTTACTGATAATTTCAAATAATTAATCAACTTGTCAAAATTAATTGCTAATGTTTAAATGTATCATCTTAGGTTACAATAAGTAATTATGTATTAACAATGGGCAATTTTGCAGGTTTGTTTAATAATTTGAACTTACGTTTGAAAACGATTTTTTGAAGCATGCGCATAACTTCTCTTTACCCCTCTCTATTCACTTTGGGAAATTTTAAGCGGTGTCAGGAAGAACCTTACGCCTTACGCCATTCTATATTTACGATTTTTACTGAATTGTTATACGTTTTATCTATTTTCTTGTAGCCCGTCCAAAAAAGCGACGAATAATGACAACAGTGAGTCCCGTGGTAATAGCAGCTACAGCTAGACATACAGCAACAGTAAGTGGAAAATATCTTCTGAAAATATCTTCTTTTTGGTTATATCTGGAACATTACTTTTAATTGTTCATAAGTTAATTATTGCTGACATAATTTTATCGCATAAACAATCAATGTCTGCAATATTATTTGTTACTGTTGTTCGAATTTTGTATATTTATGTTTTGTTATAAAATGATTCAGTATTAGAAATAGTTTTTTATGACATACTGTTACAAAATATGTCCATAAGGATTAAAGGTAAATAATCACATGTGTGTAAGTAACTTCATTAGTTTTATGTAATACATTATTTATGTTTCAGCTTATATTTTTTCATGGACTAGGTGATACAGGGTAACTATGTTGTTATATAATAAATCTGTAGGAACAAAACTTCATACTTACATTGACTTTATTTTTTTTATAGACATGGTTGGGCTAGTTCAATGGGTGCAGTGAGATCTCCTCATATTAAAGTTATTTGTCCAACTGCGTATGTACATTTGAGTCAAAGATGATGAAGCACAAATAAATGAGAATGTTTATTAACTTTTCTTCTAAATAAATATGTCATTTAGTTTTATCATTTTAGGCCTACAATGCCAGTAACGTTAAATGCAGGATTTAGGATGCCTTCTTGGTAAGTAATGTTTATGTATCATAAATTATGACATAATCTCTATAAGTCATAAGTGTATTAACAGTAATGTATAAGCAAAAGATAAAAAATTATTTTGATATTAATAAATTTAGGTTTGATTTACGATCTTTGGAGCCAAGTGGGCCTGAAGATGAAGAAGGTATTCGTAGAGCTGCTGAAATGGTACATTCCTTAATTGCACAAGAAGTTGCAGCTGGAATACCTACAAAACGCATTGTTTTGGGTGGTTTCAGTCAGGGTGGTGCACTTGCTATATATAGTGCTCTTACATTTCCAGAACCTTTAGCTGGTATCATAGCTTTATCAGCTTGGCTTCCATTGCATCAAAAATTCCCTGCTGTATGTATATCCATACCATGTAAATAAATTAGATGTTACACATACGTTGATGATACTGAATATTTTATAGGAAGCAATAGGAAATAAGAATACTCCATTGCTGCAGTGTCATGGTGATTGTGATCCTATAGTGCCATATAGATGGGGTCAATTAACTGCATCTGTTCTCAAACAATTTATGACTCAAACAGAATTTAAAACATATAGAGGAATGATGCATACATCTTGTGATGAGGTAGGAGAATACACATTCAAACTTATGATAACTACAAAAAATAAAATGATCCTTCATATGATCCATAAGTATTCATACAAATTTTTGTCTTAATTCAATTCATGAATTAATGATAAAATTCTTAATAAGTATTTGATTATCATTGTTACTTTCACAGGAAATGCGCGACATGAAGGAATTCATCGAAAAAGTTTTGAAGCCGTAATAGTTATATTGAATATATATTAATGTTTTAAATATTAATCTTATTACTTTATTGTTCTTTATTAAAAATTCATTACTTCCAATTTTACTGCTACTTAATTCTAGCGCTTGATGAAGTAAAGACAGCAGTAGGTGAAAATGTTTAAAATCCTGAAAAAAAAAAACTGATAATGTTAGTAATGAACTATTCTTTGGGATAAATACTTATTGTTTTCTGTTATCATGTATGTACATTATAATGAATTTTTCCATTTCAAGATACCAAAGCTGCTACTATGATACTTCCAGATTTTACTTTTATAATACATATTAGCATTTTTTGATATTTGTGTACCTTATTCTGACTGCTTTATTATATGGGGAAGGTAATAGTACTAGAAAGTAAGATATTACCTTACATGCATTTTTTTAATAGAATTTTAAGTAGTTACTTTGGTATTATGATTCATAGAGTACAATGAAATAACTATGAATTAATAAGTTAAATAGAATGAATTGTTTAACAAATGACTTATTTTAAACAAAATTATTATTTTGTAATAGACATACTAATTTTGTTTGGACTTCCCGTGAACGTTTTGAATGCTAGTATATTTAAATAAAAATTATTATTTATATATTGTAATTGTTATAAACATTTAAACATTCTTTATAATTTGTATATTTTATATAAGTTATACATCGTGTACAAACTCTGCTACTTAAAAAATAATGACTTTTGTAGAGATGTTGTCTAGAAGACAGTAATATGGTCGTGTAATCTGTGATTACAAAATATTGTTTTAAAAACAACAAACTTGGTACTTTTTGGTAGACAGCATATTGTAAATGCTAGTCGCAAAAATACATGTATATTAAGTATGATATCATTGGCAAGTGTAGAATACAAGAATACTACTCTTGCAGTACTTATTTTAGATTTAATCTAATCAAATGGTACTATTAAGAACAGAAAGAATTATTATCATCTATAAAAAAAAGTATTTAACTGAGAAGCAATACTAGTTATATAATAAAACATAAAGATGATCATTTGTAATATTCATTTGTATTATTAAAACAGAACAAAACATGCTCGGTAAGCACTTTTTTCTTGAATACTTTATAAGGAAATATGCAATAGAAAACTGATTAATCAGGTGATTGTTCTGGAATAGTATTACCAGTCAAACTATCATTTTTTGTTGCATTTGAACTCTAACTAAATGACAGTATGGCTGTGATTTGATGTGGCGACCACCGTATAGGTTTATTATTTATCTATAAAAAATAAATTTTAGTTATTGAAATTCAATTAAATTCTATAGAATATGATGAGATATAAAATGATAATGAATAGTTGGAGAGTATTCATCAATATTTCGATTATTTATTTAAGTCCTTAATTTATTGTACGAAATTATGTTACTGTTCATCCAAATAAATTTTTTGTTATTAACGTCTAAACATTTTGTTTATAATAGCCTTTGTTTAGTATAAGTCTGTAAACAAGATTAACGCGCATGTGCTAAAGAGGGGTAAATGCGTCAAACGCATATACTTGGCGTTCAAAAAATTTCACATATTCACTATTATGTTTATATTATGTTTCTACTTAAGTTTTAGACGCTATGTGAACTGTTTACTGCGTAAGTATGGCAATTTTATTAAAAAAGAAACTTCTTATATTTTTTAAAGGTTTGAACCTTGTGTAAATATAAAACATATTTAACATATTTTTTTTTAATATGAAGTTGCTTTACTGGCAACAAACAGCTGTTAAAATTATTTAAATTATACTAATTTTTAGGAAAATCGATTTAGTGGTTGAAATGTGATTGAGAAATAAACATGTCGTTTTCATATATTCGTAAAATACCTTTTATATCTCCTACATTATCCATGCTATTACGTATCCATATACTTTATCCGCTATGTATATGACGAATAAACGAATATTTTTTATGGAAGATGGGTTGCGAGAATAGTGAAAGAGCTTTCTAATGCAGTTGCAACCAGAATCGTTCTGGTCAAGATCATCAGGTGATCGAAGCGTGAGAAACGATAAAGAACATTTATACTGTTTTGTGTTCCGCTAAATGGAAAATAAGAACAATATGCAATAAAATATAAATTAGCAGTAAGTGTGAATAACGATAAATATTAATTAACAAACACACCTTTAAGTGGAGAATTTATATTTGACAGACACGCTTACAGATTATACTTAAGTTTATTTACATTATTAAAGATAAGCATAAAGCACCTTAAATGATACAAATATAATGCATTTTTTATATTCTGAAAAGTTGTACTGTTTTGTTCATTTTACTATATGAATATACATGTAATATCATTAATGAATAATAAATTTTGAATGTTTATTAATTATGTACGGATTTATCGTGTCCAGCTTTTTGACATGACATACTGTTAATTGTTATCATAGACGACATATTAAGAATATATTTTTTTATTATCTGTGAATATTTTTAACATATTTGTATCATCTGTAAAATAAAAAATAATGGAGGAGGATAATATTCTAACTTCTGCGGAAAATGGAATGTTGAAAATTGTATTAAATCGCCCAGCAAAAAAAAATGCTATTACTATTCTTGTAAGTAATTTGTAAATTATAATTACTATGTATGTACATACATAATTTATACTATTTTAACAAATTTCAAATATTAATTATATACAGATGTATGAAAAATTAATACAAATTCTAAATGACTCTGCTCAAGATAATAGCTTATATGTAGTAACTTTAACTGGTACAGGAAATTTTTTTAGTAGTGGAAACGATTTTATTTTTACATTAAAAGGAACAAGTACCCGTTCTTTTGATACAAGTGATAACATAGGCATTGTCAAGTAAGTGATAGAAAATGTACTTGTTAATTATCTAAATTCTTTCATACATCTACACTTAAATTATTTTTCAGAAAATTTGTAGATACGTTAATTTTATATCCTAAACTTTTAATAGCTATTGTAAATGGTCCAGCAATTGGAATTGCAGTAACAATACTTCCATTATTTGATATAATATATACCTCAGATACGGTAACTTTTATATATAAATCTTGTTTAAGTTAATCTACTTTACAAAAAATGATTTATTATATTTAATAACTCATAAGGTCTTTGTGAGCAATTATATAATATTGCAGGCATACTTTCAAACACCATTCACAAGCTTAGGCCTTAGCGCAGAAGGATGTTCAACATACACGTTTCCAAAAATATTTGGATGGTCTAAAGTATTTAAACATCAGTATTTTATTAACTTATGATTTTTTACTTGTAATTTTTTTTAGGCTGGTGATATGTTATATTTAGGATATAAAATGACAGCTTTTGAAGCTAAACAATATGGTTTTGTTAGCGAAGTATATAAATATGAATGTCTAGAAGATGTTTGGATATATTTGAAGAAATTATCTCAACTTTCATCACAAGTATATTTCTTATTTATTCTTATACAAAATATAAGTGACATAGTATAATTATTTTAAACAAATGAAAATATTTATTGCAGTCAATACTTGCAATTAAATGTTTGGTTAAAAAGTGGAATGAAAAAATATTATTAGAAGTTAATGTTGAAGAAACAAATGAAATTACCAAACGTATGGGGACTACTGATTGGGTAGATAGATTCAACAAGATTATATTGCGCAAAAGCAAAATTTAAAAATTTATTTCATGTAATAATGAAGCATTATATTTCATTTGATGTATAATCTTTTATTTGATTTTATTCATTTGTTTGATTTATTATCGAATTTTTCATTATAAAAGTTATTTTATCAGATATTTCTAATAGCATAGATTCCTAAAATAATATTTAAAAATGGTTATCAATATTTCACTTTAATGTCTAATATTAAGTCATTCTTACTTTAAGTATTTTATCTGGAACTGGCTGCTGATAATGTTCCCATTTTGAAAGCTGGTTAATGGTTAAATTGGAATTTGATACTTCACTTTCTAATAAAAGCTGATATTCTCGATCATTTTCTTCTTGTAATTTTTGAGACACCTTTTCTGTTTTATTACAATCATTGCAAGAACATTGCATTAAATCATGAGTCAAACAATTTGTACTTGTTGTTAATGTAAATAAATCCTACAAATTTTGTAATACTTATTAATATTTTTAAAAAAAGAAAGTACACAAGAATTTAATGAACAAACCTTTAATTCACTCATAGAGAGTTTAAGAGAATCAAAGCAATTTGAATCCACTACAGTTTCACTTAAACCTGCTTTACTAACTTGTCTCTGAAAAATCTTTTCCTCAATAGTTCCTGTTGTTAATAATCTATACATTTTTCACGATATTACGAAAATGTCTATCACTTCTATTTACATTTATTAAAAATTCAAAATAATCTAACCGTAATATATAAACATCTTTTTTTTGACCATCTCTCCAAATTCTTGCCATAGCTTGAGAATCAGAGGCTGGATTCCAATCAGAATCAAAAAGTATGAGTCTAGATGCTCCGAATAAGTTTAGTCCAACTCCACCAGCTTTGGCGCTTAGTAAAAATATTTCTGTAAAAGTGACCAACTTTACTATTATATGAATTGTATTATGAGTTGAATATTAAATGTTGCAAATTGTATTACTAACTGCTGTTATGATTCTTTGAATTGAATTGTTCAATAATTTTAGACCTTGTAGTAGCTGGTGTATTACCATCTAATCTAAGAAAGTGCAAACCTTCTGTGCTGCAAACAGTTTCCAGCAAATCTAGCGTTTGTGTATAGTACGAAATTAATACCAATTTTTCGTCTGTATTTTCTAGATTTCTCATTAATGTCTGTACAACTGAAATTTTTCCATAGTATTGCTCTTTTGAAGTATATTTACATATATTAGTAGGTCCATTTAAATTTATAGCGCTATTGTTCCAAAACTCATTTTTCTCATTATAAAATAATTTTGAATGGTTACAAATTTTTTTTAAAGTCGTTATTACTGTCAAATGTGGAACATTATTATTTGGTAACACACTTTTGTTAAACCATGTATCTGTAACCAGTGAATATAATTTCTCTTGTTCGTCTGACAGACGACAAAATACAACTAATTCGTGTTTGGAAGGTAAATATTTGTTAATTGTATCTTGTGTGCGTCTCAAAATAAAACACTTTGTTTTTTCATGCAATTCAGTAGCCCTTTCAGTTCCTAAAGATGCGACACTATGAGCTGCATGAGGGCATTTTGATGCTACAATAGGATTTTCGTAATAATTCTTAAATTCATTATTATTACCCAAAATACCAGGATTCACAAAATTAACTAAAGCAAAAAATTCTTGTAAATCGTTTTGTATCGGAGTTCCGGTCAGAAGAATTCTTCTTTTGCAATTTATATTACTTAAAAGCTGAAACAGTACAATGTTTTAATTCTACTACTTCTTCTTTCCTAAATAAAAACTAGCGACATTACCTTTGCTGCTTTTATTTCATTATTTTTTAATCTGTGTCCTTCATCACATATAATTAAATCAAAATTTATCAATTCAATTTCCTCTTCACATCTAATAAGCATATCATAACTAATAATTACTACTGAATTTCTTGCCTGTTTTTTAAAGTCTTTCAGCTTGTTTTTGGCATTCACAACATATGGACAGATTCTATGAAAACCCAGCCAATGTTTAAATTCCTTGTTCCAATTATTACACAAACTACTAGGAGTTACTATTAGTACAGTTTTTAATACTGGACTTCCATATGGTCCTTTCTTCAATAATGTCCAGACCAATGTTATACACTGTAATGTTTTGCCAAGACCCATTTCATCAGCCAAAATTGCACCATAATAATCAGATGTCTTTATTCCCATGATACATTCATATAAAAATATTATACCATAACGCTGATGTTGTCTAAGTACATTTACTAGACAAGCATCTACAGATACTTCCTTTTCATCTTTTGATATTTCATTCTCTGCCCAATTTTTTGAAGTGTACATAGGAGGCATTATCAGTGGATTGTGTGTCAATTTCAATCCTTTAATATAGTATTAATATTAATAATTTTTTAAGATATAAATATTTACTTTTATATAAATTTTTTATTAAACTTATTAAACTTCATAGCAAACCTTGTTGTAATGAATTAAATGGAACAAATGGTTTAAGATTTGAAGATTTTAATTTCTTTTTAGGTGGTTCTGGAATGATTTCTTTAGAAGATTCATCCGGTAAAGATTTTTTGCATAACACTCTGTCAACTATCTGCATAAAGTTGTGCATTAATATCACATCTTAGTAATTTATATGTATTTACTTTTACCTCTATTTCCTTATTCCCCATATACATTCTAAAACCTTCTTCAAGAGTTGTTGGATTAACTGCTGCTGTATGAATTACATTACCCTCTGTATCCTATAAATTGACATTGCGAAAATACATAATTTTCTAATCAATTTACTTGATTTGTATGTGTTACCTTTAAAGTTGCACGTTTTCCAATAACTTCCAAAATTCCATCATCTTCCCACTTTTTATGTTTTCTTGTAGATTGTTTAGCAATTACTACATTAAAAATCCTGAATAAAATCATAAATGTATTACAGTTACATTAAATTAGTATTATAACAGATAAGTATTGATGTACATACATTTTTTCAGTAATTGCAACTGAATTATTAACATTAGATACAGTGTCAGTGACTTTGTCTTTGTTTTCATCTGTATTAATCTTATCATACTCTTTCTGTATTCTTTTGTCATTTTCTTTAGGCTTTTTCAATAAATTTAGAATTGATGTAGTACTTCTAAGAGTACTTTCCTCAACATTTTCTGCCAATTTTTGATCATTTTCTATATTTTCATTTGATTTACTACTTGTGGATTGTTGACATTTCAAAATGGATTTAAAATCCCTAATTCGGTTATTTCGATACATAATGAATACGCAAATAATACTGTATTAAAGGTATTCTACGACAGAATTGTATAATAATATAATATCACATGATATATAATGAATATGAATTGATTATTGATACAAATGTTTAAATTTGTTTCGTTTGAAGTGAAACCATTTACTCAAATCGCGCAACTCGGTAAACTTCGGTAGGCTTTTCACTGTTTAGTATTGTCTCGCTATCAAACATTTTGCATTTCGTTTTTGGAAACGCAATGGATAAAAATATATAAATAAGACGAAAAATTAATGTAAATGCAGAATTACAGAGAACATAATATAATAGATTACTGAGTATACATATAAGGAATATACAGTTGGTGTAACGAATTTAAGCGCGCTCGAACCAACATGCGCAAGACGCATAAAAAGCTCGTCGGATGATGAGTATGATCTTTTGTGGAATGAATGATAGTGTTCCCGCGTAAAAAGACGAATTTAAATGTTTATTTCGGTTAATTGTTTGAAACAATTATATTTTGTACTTGGGATTAAACATAAATCAATAAGTACGTATAAAAGTAAAAAGAGGTTCAATTTCATGATGACATAAAATCGTCATATGAAATAATACTTCCGTCATATTTAACGTTGACAACCTAAGGGTTGTCCTCATGAAACACTAATGTGTGCCAGTGTGAATGCATGCTGTATAATCTATCTAATTTGTGAATATATGTATGTGTTACTTACGTATCTCTTATTTGTAAAATTTCATAGTGGAAATGTTTGCGTGAGCATGAGTATGCGTCGTTAAATTGTTTCAAGTTTGAAGGATAAGATGTTTCCAGAAGATTATGGTGCTTTCAAATAAGGTATGAGAAATGTTAGTGCGTACAAACAATAAATTCATAAACAAACAATGAAGGAAAAAAAAATAATTACGTGCTTTTTTCAGAGGTTCTGTCATAGATGAAAGAATTAATTTGACGAAGTTGTAACATCATCTTCAACAACCGAACGAAAAAAAATGTATTGCCTACAGTGGTTAATTCCTGTGTTGCTGATACCAAAGCCAGTAAATCCAGCACTACTGCAAACCTACCTTATGTTTATGACACTTTATTTAATTGGATTCTTCCTAGAGCGAAAACCATGCACCATTTGTAGTTTAGTATTTCTTGTCGCAGTTCTACTGAATTGTTACAGTGGCACTGGTAATTGTATTCTTTGGAGCACAAATTGTGATACAGTGAAATGCGACAATAGTTAAGGTTATTAGAATATTAATTTTAGATTTAACAATTGTTTTTATCATTATTTTTGTTTTAGAAGAATATATCTAACTAATTTAACTATGATAACTATAACTTATTGATAAAATTTATACATTTATGCATATATACACACACATATGCATGTATGAATTTTGTTAGGTGTATATAAATATGACTTGCGATTCAATCATAAATTACAATTTTTGCAAATGATACATGTATTTATACATGTACACACGCTACGTGTACATGTATATTTACATTCATCTCTATTTATATAAAATGTAAGAACACATGAAACTGCTAGGCCATAAAACATTTTGCATGAAACTAAGAAACTTCCTTTAAGATCATTACATTTTAAGTTTAAAAAATTATTAAAATATATTTTTTTGTAGATATATTTAAATGTAATTCCACTTACTTTTATTTTATCTGATTATACAGTGTACATAAATCTATTTTTGATTTAGAAAGTTCGATTTGTTTTATATATTGTATACATTGAAATTAAGATATTTACTAATCACTTAATTAAAATAAATTTTTGCTTAACAAATTATAAGCAATGTTTATTGTTATGCAAATTTAAATTTAATACTACTTGATTTTGTGAATAGTCTTAAAATATAATATTTATGTACTAACGGCCAATATTATTAAATTCAGAATCCAGAATATGCTTAACAACATTTTATTTAATATATTCTGGATAATTAATTGAGCAATATAATTATAAAGTTTATTGATACAATATAAAGATCTAAGAATGTAAAATTAGGATACATTCTGAATGTGACAAGCAATAGAAGAGTACATTGTGCTAAATTGTAAAGATTAAACTAATGAACTCTAAAAGCATACTAATTATATGTTGAGTTCACGAACTTTTACTTTGTTTATAAAATAATTGTACATTTATTTTATTAAGCATAGTAAATAGAAGAAATTAAAGTAATTTAATATATTAGTTAAAAATTTTGTACATAAGTCATTAGTAAATATATCTTCTGATTCAGTAGAGGTACTAATTTCTTATTATATACATAAACAAGAAATATACAAAATGTTGGTACAGCAGTTAATCAGCATATGGTTAAAAAATTTTATGTTTCAACCAAGTATAAAATGAATGCCTATATTGTACTGCCAATACACTTAAATTTATCATTTAAATCAATAGCTAAAAATGTAATGAAAATACTTTCTCAAGGATAGTAAATTAATTAAAAATTACTTTAATATAAATACATATCTGTGATGTTTGGAGTTCCATGCATATATGTCTTGTCAACAACATATGTACGTACAGTAAACTTAGTTTCTCAGTTTTGAACTTGTGAATGAATTGCCTACTTCATACCTGCTTCCATTTATGACTTCAAATAATAGTAATAAATGTAATAATCATAAAATTTGTAAGTAAATATAAATTTTTATAATATTATAGAAAAGTAATTAATTACTGTAGCATGCTTGTTTTAATTTTCTCAATTTATATCCTATAAAGATTCATTGGACAGTAACTGCATACTGTAATATTTGATTAGAGAGTAATAAACGAAACTAGAGGGCGCCAAAGATCACATTTTTTGTTGTAAAATATTTTACTAATTAATAGCATCATTATATGTAAGATTCATAGTTATAATTAATTTATATAACATAAAATGCTACTGCAATTAATTAATTAATTCAGTATTCATATATTGTAAGTGATTCCATTTAAAATGAAATCATGATTGTCTTCTAACAGATTTATGTAACTACCTTTTTTGTTGGTTTTCATAGTTTCGAAATTGGTTGATAATGATGTTTAATTCTGTATAATAACAAATTTTTATGTTATGAGATGAATATGTATAATATGACAAAGGATAAGTGAAATAATAATGCTGTTATGTTAAGAAAGATTTATTTATTTTACATTAAAATATTATTGTGGTTTACCACGACCAAATCCACCACGGAATTCAACGTCACCAGTACCTGCACCAACGTCAGCTTTCTTGTCACCAGGACCAGCTGGTCCTCCAGGTCCTCGTCTATATCCAGCACGATCTTCCGTAGGTTTAGATGCTTCACTTCTTGCGCCCGTTGCAGGTCGCGGCCTTGTTGTTTCTGATCTAGTTTGTCTTTTAAGCGTAGAAGGTACAATTTCAGGAGGTAAATGCAAATATCCACGCAAGTATTCGATGCCTTCATTTGTCAAGTACCAGTAAAAATGTCTCCAGGCAAACTGTTCTTTGACGTATCCTCTAGATTTTAGAGACTATAAAAACAAATAAAAATACAATTTCAATAACAAGATTAATTAAATAATGAATTAAATTATGTATACAAGATTACCTGCATTGCCTTAATGACTTGAAGGTTTGGAATTGATTCCAATTCTGGATGTTTTGGTGCATGATAATCCTTTTTCGCAACCATAACTCCCTCTTTAAAGAGGTATTCATAAATGGCTACACGATTCTTTTTTGGCATCAACATTCTAAAGAAAATAAGATATTAATTTTTATTATTGCGGATATAATGAATTTCTTGGAAGTATAAACAAAGGCAGGTTTTATATACATGCAACAATTTTATAGGTTATAAAATACTTTATAATAAAATACTTAATAATACTAAAATAATCAACATTTTTTACATAAAAATAATATTTTCATGATTATGAGTGAAAGATCTCAATGTAATAAATTGTTATGTCATATATTTCTGTTAACAACTAAAGAACCGCAACCTTTTTCTTGGTTAGGTGTACAATGTCAATGGTTTCATGTATTAATAGTTGAAAATATTAATCATATGAAAGTTCTTCAACTTCGCAGGGATTAAAAAATTTAACAAACCTCCTGCTTTGTTTATAAAATTCAAATATAAAAACGATTAAAACAGATTCTCTGAGAAATCAAACATACTTGACGTTTCAGTGCAAGCCTTTTATCGGAAAGAAACTTTTCGTCCATTCGATAATTCACGTGCACGAATCGATATATCGTTCGAGTTTAACCGGAAGTGTGGATTATGTATTAAAAATGTTACTAAAGTGTATTGAAACGCTTTTGAAGGCATGCACAAAATATTAATTATAAAATAAATTAATTTTTTAGTTGTACAAGTTTTGCTTTTAATAATAAAAAGTTACCTAAACTAATGTCTATTTTAAACTTTTTCGATGTTTTAAAATAGAATTTGTTAGCATGGGCGCTGTGGTGCTTACGAGATTAGAAAATGAAATTATAGAAATGGCAAAAATGAGAAATATTTCAAAATGTGAACAAGCTAAACTACATAGTATGTATATAAAATTATAATGTAAATGTGTTTAATACTTCTTGTTTCAAAAATTATATAACATTAAACCATTTACATAATATTATCATGTTGATAGTAATATTGCTCAAAAAATGCGCCAATTTAAATCATCAGAGTATATACAAATCCCAGTTGCGAGGAATGTGTTTCAGCTATGTTCAGAAGGTTTTTGTAATTTCAGATATTCTTACTAATACTGTGGTCTGAACCACCGTTAGAGTTTTCCCAACCCAGATTAAAAATCAATTATTTTCGACGTTACTGATCGGAGTTGACTCTCATTATATTGCCAGAAATAGATTTATAACAAATGGCAATATAAAAACAGATTTTTTCATGCAGTGTTCAAAAGTTTCAAAGTTTAAGCGCGAGACTGAAGGGAAGTATAGTTTGCCTGCCGTTAACATAATGATATACCCAGTGAACAAAAAAATATGAATAACAGAAGAAAACGATGATGTAGGAGAGTATACTAAATAAAAGATCATTGGATATACACGCCCATCATAAATGTCATTAGAGCGTCTGCGTGTTACCCTTAGCTACAGAGTATATTATAATCAATCGTAGCCGACATGTGCATAATAAAATAAAAAACATGCCATCTAGAAAGTACATTTTCTCATGGCGGGGACTGTAGTTGTTAAGTGGGTGTCAAACGAATACGCCTATTGTCAGTAAAAAATCATGATGAGGTAAACAGACGGTATATATTCCGCACAATTAATAATTATATAATTATCATTAATAAAAATTGAATAACAGTAATATTTTACACTTTCTTCATTTAACATATGTATTTAAATTCAAATTTTTATTTGTAATATGAATTTTAAATAATTTACGATTATTTTGTTTTGTGTTTTAGTGTATTGAGTTTACTACAAAATTAATTATATAAGAAAATTAAATGTTTATTTTTTATTTAAAACTTTAATCATCAGAGATTATTTAGTTTTATGAAAATAGTGTGAATCATAAACAAATAGCATGAATCATTTCTTTTTTTGGATTTATACTATGGGATTTAAGATTAAAAATATTTAAAATTTGAATTCAATTTAATTTTTCACATTTTATCATTGTTTTATTTTTCAGATGGTATAACTTCAAGAAATATGTAGTTACGCATTTGTAAACCAATTCTGTTTTATTCATATACAATATGGAATTTTTTATACAGATATTGTTATTTGTTTTGGATCATTATATGTATTGATTTTATTGAAAGATTTTGTTAAATGACATATACATGCTCACAAAAAGAATTAGCTAGTTCTAATTTATTTTATATTAGTCTAATAATATAGTAGTGTACATATAATGTATTTTTATTATAAATAAAATATAGAACGTTGCTATATTATTTTATAAAAATGCATTTTTCTATACCAGATACACAAGAATTTATTGATTCAGCTGGTAATACATATGTGGTAATTAATTTTATTATATGAGGTATATGTTATGATACATGGATATATATTTATTTTTATTTTAATTTTTAGGGTTACAATATCCACATAAATGGTTTATTTCATTGCACAGTGAGATATAAACAACTGTATAGTCTTCATGAGCAATTAACAAAGGATTTGAATATATGTCTTCCACCATTTCCACCGAAAAAATTTTTTCCTTTAACAGTGAATCAACAAGAGGAACGTCGTTTTTCTTTGGAAAAATATATTCAATCAATTGGGCAAAATGCAGTGGTTAATAATTCAGGGATGTTAAATGGATTTCTATTGAATGCTCAACAAGAAACTGTAGGAGGACCATGCGATGATGAAATAATGGATATTTTTCTCATGAATGGCAGCAAGATAATAGTAAATGTTTCTACAGGAGATCACTCTAGCAATGTTTTAAAGGTATTTTTTATTTAAAAAAATATTTATATGAAAACATAGGATAAATAAAGTTAATTAATGTTTTTTTTTTATAGAAAGTGTGCAAACACTTTAAACTACCAGACCAGTATCATTCTTATTTTGCATTATATATTGTTGCTCAAGACGAAGATAATAGTATTTATTGTGAGTTTATTTTCATATCATTATATTTTAAGATATCATACATAATTGTTGTTAATTTCTCTTATACATGCTATTTTCAGTGTTGAGAAAATTACAAGATTTTGAATCCCCCTTTATAACAAATAAACACATGCGTGTTATAGGAAGCAGAGTTGTACTTGGAAGAAATTACTGGGATGTGGGATATGATCTTAAATTAATGAGTAATGCAGTAGCACTGAATTTGTTATATATTCAAGCAGTTGCAGAAGTTCGAAGAGGATGGATTCTTGTTACAGATGAATTAAAAAATCAATTGACTACATTACAAAATTATGAAAAAAGAAGAGAAGTATGTTTAAATATTTGTTATAGCATAGAATATGTAGATAATAATTATATTGTATTGGTGTTTGTTTTAGTACTTGGATATAGTACGTAGTTCTAAATACTATGGCTATATTCAATTTGCTCCATGTCTTTGCGACTATCCTCGTCCAGATTCAAAAATATTAGTTGCCATAGGTAGGAATGAATTAAATTTACGTATATTATCTGATGAAGGAAAACATGAAAAAGTGTTTAAAGTCTCACGAATGCGTTGTTGGCGTATAACCACATTACAAAATGTATGTAATCACGAGGAAAAATATTTCAAACGTTATTGCATGACTTTATTTATTTTATTCTTTTCAGGGAGCTGAAAGAAGTGAAGAAAATGACGATTTTAGTCTAGAATTATCCTTTGAATATTTAATAGCTGAAAATGACCTGCAATGGATTACAATTATTTCTGAACAAGCTATTTTAATGTCTGTATGTTTGCAAGCTATGATCGATGAATTATTATCGAGAAACGATGGCGGCATTAAAACCCAGGTTAATGAAAAGTACTATTAATTTAACGAATAAAATTATGTCATTTTCTGGGTTGAATATTTAACAATTTTTTTTTAGGAAATCTCCCAAAAATCTTGGACATATATTATGAGAGATGGACAAAGTATTGTTATGGGAGCAAGCTCTGATGAAACTGATGAAAGTAAAAGAGTACGTAATTTCAGTAATACTTACGATTTATTTTATAAATTATTATATGTATATGTATATTTTTCTTAGAATCGTTGCATCAAACAACCATCGAAGTCAGAATCAATTATGAAAAAGCTTGCTGATAAATTATCTCCGGTGAAAATAAAAAAATCTAATGATGGTAAGAGTAATAAACTTCAAGGAAAATATGTATTGGACCATGATATTATGGAAAACAATGCATTTCGTATGATCGGCGATGATGATTTATAAATGTACAGAATAATTTCAAATATTTTGAAAACATTTTAAAACAAAGTATATTCTTTCTAATCTACAATTAAATAATGTAAATTTATAAATTTTTTTACACGAAATGAAGTAAAACAAATTTAATGTTTTACTTATATATTACTATTATACTCATTTTATTTATATAAATTTTTAAAAATTTGTAATTTATTTTTAAGATTTATAAAAATTATGAAATAATATAGAAATTAAGCGTTTAAAAATTTGTAATAATCCCTTTGTATTATATATACACGTGTTGATAATAAAAAATGGCATAACAAACACTTAAATTTCATGCAAAAAAAATATAACATAAATAATGACAGTTTGTTTAAAAAAATTATAACCTTTATGTTTTACATAACTTTTATTTATCATAGTTATGTGAGTTGATGAATGAATCTTAAGCAAAATTAAATTTACACAAAAAGTTTTCAGATGGAATAAATAAAAGAAACTTAAATAACTTAGTTTACATTTTATTACTAAAATCAAATATGCAAAGGCAGTGTTTTTATAATGATTTTATCCATTTTTGTTTGAAATAAAGAATTATGAATATATTTAATTTTACTATTTTTAAACAAGATTAAAATTCGTGTAATTACGCTGTATAATCAATGCATAGCTCTAACTAGATAGGTAATCATTTGTTGGAAAGACGAATTTCTGCCTTCAGTCTGTATATTTTGCCCAAACATATAGAGAATGGTACAATTTATCAGAAAAATGTAAAGATAAAACGACTCCCTAAACAAATAATTGTAAATTGTAATACAAAAGAATAATAATTTTCTAATACGCAAAAATAAAAAACATTCGCTATGGTCCTATGAAATAGACTTCTACACGTGTACATTATACTCATAAATATTATAGATCTCTATTTCATGGACTATCAGAATTTTTATAGAAAAAAATTTTTATCGTACGCCCTTAATGATGGATAATAGGTAATTATATGGAAATGCATAATTATTTTTTTACAACTTCATTTCCGCATGTCTGCATTTTAGTGATACATGTGGAAGATGAACATAGAAAATCTTTTTACTACAAACGTATTTATGCTCTATCGAATGTGTAATTCTGCATAAGTCAAATTTATTCGTTTCTGTTAAGATTATTGCAACAGACGTATATTTTATATATCGCAGTGAATGGTGTGCCCTATTTTTCATCGTACAATAAAGATATCTTTTTCTTAAATATAACTTAATTGTCTGTTGTTTTATCAACAGTAAAATCCAATACTATCGCTTGAATAATGTTAGTATGTCATGGTAGGGCCATATAAAGACTGGATTTAATAATTAATATTTGAATCTCTTTGACCATAATGTGCATATTTTCTATATCAAAAATATGTTGTTATTCTGTATTGTTATTTTCTAAATAAACAAAAGAGTCAGTTCTGGCTATAGCATTTAAGTATTATAAATCTATTTTTGCTACTTATAAAATAGCCCAACGTCAGCAAAGAATTACTCCGGTATGTCGTAATATCCTTTATAGTAGGTACATGCGTTACTGTTTTTGTTTCACAGAACTGGTATAAATATGTATCGAAATCTGTATTAACCTTGAAAGTAATGCTAACGCGTTCGAAGATCTCAAACTGTAAGAATGATTCAAAAAATGTGTTTCAATAGAATAGAAAGTTTTACATAAATCTAAAAATATAAATCTTGCCATTGTTTCATGACGACTATTCTCAACAATTTAAATACTGACTTAACGAATTATTGAAATATTAAAATACGTTCTAATACGGAAGACTAATTTTAGTACATTCATTCGTCAAATATTTTACATTGAGAGATGTTACTCTCATTGTAACGTTGTATACTATAAAGATATTTCAAGAACAATTCGTAGGTTTATGTTTACAAGAAATAAAAATGAAATTGTTTAACGCAAAAACGAATATTCCGTAAACTAATTATATATCTACAGGTAACGCATAACTTATTTATGGCAGTAAAAAAAGGAGTAAGTTTCATAACATTTTCTAAAAATTGCTTCACGAGCAAATAATACATTAGCACACAAAACTATATAAATATGTATATTTTCGGGATGATCTCCATGCATGTGTTTCGTATGAGCAATGATACTGTAATAATATGGATAAAATAAATGGCATAGTAGGTGACTAGCGTAAGATAAAAACCGAATATCAATTTTATATGGACATCCGCCCACTTTAAAAAAAAAGAAAAAAAAATCACAAACCTGACTTACTAATATTTTTTTACTCTCGTTGCATTTAACTCTTTTTCTTAGAAGAGGAATACACTATTTTGGAACACCAATATGGTCCAAATTTCGCACAATTATTACATGCCCCTTTATAATTATACTACATTTGAGTTCTATCGATGTTCTATGTGTTCCTCTCGTTAGTTTTAACTTTTAAAGATCGCTAAATGGACTTCGCATTTCTATAAGCATACATAATAGATGAACATAATGATAAAAAAAAATTAATTATCATGATTGTTTACCTAAATCGCGTAAAATAATTTACATTGGTGACGTGAGGCTATTGGCTAGTATTAGTTACTCGTACTTGATTCACAAAAAGAGAGAACATTGTTATTTAAAAACGGAAGAGAATACTTTTAATTGCTATTACTCGTGTTATAAATGAATGTTTAATTGGATGTGAGCAATGTTCTTCCTTTTGACGAATCTAAGGGCGAGATGAATAAAATCTATTCATTTATACAACTGTACACCCTTTATCTACCGTCATCACACTTATTTGCATGAAAAAAACAACCAAACTGTTAGAAGTTCTGCTGACGTTTCCGCTTAGTATCCATAGCATCAAGAATTGGTTGTCTCTTAGTTTGGTACCTTCTTCTTAATTCGTCAATTTCCCGTTCCATTTCTGCATCCAAATTAGCCATTCGTTGCTGTAGTTCCTCGTACGAGAGAAACTTCAGCTGCAGGATATGGTTGTTTATCTATATTCAAGTGTTTTTTAATGATGCCTAAAGTGGCATTATATCGATCGATTTTAAGTCAAAGAAAGATATTTGAAGAACTAGAAAGCTCCTTTTAATTTATTGCTAATTATCGTAAGTTAAGAGTTTTTAGGTATTTATTACTTACGAAATCGAAATCACGTTCTGTGAAGACATTTTGGAACTTGGATATGTTATTATGCGGCTGTTCTTGTACCGGGTGAGAAATCTGATTAAGTTGTAACTGCAAATGACTCTGAAACCTTTGAGATTCTGTGGGGCTTCGCAGTTCTAACTTATTTTCATTATCTTGATTATGCGCTCCAAGTATCTGTCCATTACCCTAAAAATGGCGAAATCAATATCTTGCATACTTACATATATAATTACTGCATGAACCCTACCTTCCCTATTTCTGGCGCTTCCTTTTTGTCAAAATGATCTAGAAATAACGGTCGATACTTTTTCCCGGATTCAACTGACCCTGTATTATGCCCTATAGATAAATTATATCGGTTCAATTTATATATTCTATTTTGTATCTTAATATCAAATCATTCCTACTAACGTTTCATAGTCGCTTCAGTATCTGTATCACTATTAATAACCATTGTTCCCAAATCCAACATTGCAGAAACAAGTGTTCCTGTATCTGGAAGATCATGAGTTGGTACTAATGTTCCTGTGTCTTCTGGTAAAGGTTTCATCGTTCCACTACAGTCTTCCTCATCCTTATAATAATCAGTATATATTTATTATGAATATTATTGTATATTCAGTACCAAATATCGATCGATCAGTACAATACAAACCGAATCCTCTGTCTGGTTTTGATTTTTTATTGCAACATTATTGATAACATGAGCACGATGTGCACTTTGTTTTTCCCTTATTTCATGTGCTTCTGCAATCATTTGACTGAGAATGCTTGGTTGCTTGGCATTACCTATAACAATATATTGTATTAAATGCACATTGAGAAAGAACATAAAATTCACTTAACTAGTACAATTAAGTTTATCATAGTGTTGACTTTTACCTATAAATTCGTGATTTAGAAGCTCAGTTGCAGTAGCTCTCTCTTCTGGATTTTTAACAAGGCACCCGCTGACAAAATCAATAAATTCAGAACTCCACTGATCAGGTTCCCTAAAGCTAGGTGGTGGTTTAGTTGGTATCATAAATATTGCTCTCATTGGATGTATGTCACCATACGGTGGTTTGCCTTCTGCCATTTCTAAAGCAGTTATACCAAGGGACCATATGTCTGCAACACAATCGTATCCAATTTCTTGTATTACTTCTGGAGCCATCCAAAATGGAGTTCCTATGACAGTGTTACGTTTTGCCATTGTATCCTAGAAAAATTATTCCAAATTACTCTTCACAGTTTACTTTGAGAATATGAAGCTTATATGATAGAACTTACAGTCAACTGTCCTGCTACTCCAAAATCTGCTAATTTTGCATGTCCTTCATTGTTGAGCAGTATATTCCCTGCTTTAATATCTCTATGTATTTTTCTTCTTAAATGAAGATACTCTAAACCTTTCAAAGTATCACTGAGGATTGTTGCTATCTCATCCTCTTGGAGAGTTTTTTTCCTTAACCTCATAATATCGCTAACAGATCCAGCCCCACAATATTCCATTACAATCTATAAAATGACATTACAATAAAAATAACCAAAGAATATGTAAATAAGTTTGATTCTTTGTAATAGTAAAATCTAAAGTTACCCATAAATCAGTGTTTTTAAAGTAGCTTCCATAATATTTAACAACATATGGAGAATCACACTGTTGCATGATAGAAATTTCTTTTATAATTTCTTGTAAATCTGTGTCCACAGGCACTTGTTTAATGGCAAGTACCTGTCCACTTTCTTTGTGCAATGCTTTATAAACTGATCCATAAGATCTAAGAACAAGCATAATTATTAAATTATAAAGGCCAAGAGGATTTGCTGATGCAATCATGTAACATTTCATATGAGTACTCGTCAACTTACCCTTCTCCTAACTTGCATATTATATCAAACACTTCCTCAGGCTGTCTCGTTAAACTTTCTTCTGACAACTTTTTTAATTCACTATAAAATAGGTTATTTCAAATGTTAAATTATATACAATTTCTTATTTACAATTAGCTTGTTTATTTTCATTTTACAAGATTGGATTGTACAAAACATTTGTATGATAAGGGCTCTACAACAAAGCTGTGTCAATATCCTATGATGATTACAATATATAATAAGCTCTAATCATTCTAAAATAAATCAAAAGCTTCCCGGCATTGAATACTTTTTTTATTCATTCGAATAAGCAAAAATAATTGCAAGCATATTATATTGATAACGCAGGTTAACAAAGAAACAAAGAATCGATAGGGTATAGAATTTTCATGTAACAAACGAAATGCGTTAAGGATCGTGAACCGATTGTTTCCAGCTACAAATAACTTCACTCTGCAAATTCATAAAGATCAGCAGGTTCAAAAACACGAAGTAAAAACAATTAAATACCTCTTCGAAGACATTTTCGCTTTTCGCGTCAACGGGTTCTTACTTGAATAAAAACACCTTCAGTATTTACATAAATAACTTAACGTGGATAAAACAGATATCATTCCGGTTGTAAAAACATAGTCAATTTAAAATAGAAGTGTTACATTTTTGTCAATAAATTAAAGTAACCACACAACCGAAATATCGAAACCATCGACCATCGAGCATTGTAGATGGCGGAGTTGACAAAAAAGTTCCAGGATCTAGATTAATTATGCGCATCCACCATCGGTTAATATTCCACGAATCGATAAATAAATATCTCCGTTTTATAAATTTTATCTTCGATTCACCGATAATATTATTTCTAATCGATAGATAAGTAAATTCGTAAAATAACTTGAATTCAATATAAATTTTCTGAAGATCTAGGTCAGTGACGGACAAGTGAAGTGCGCAGGATTTAATCATAGGGTAATCCTAGGGATCCTATAGGGGAATTCTACAGGATCCGTAGAAGAATTCTATGAAAATCTTAGACGAATTCTTCGATAATAATAGGATAATTGTAAGAAAAGCTTAGAGAGAGTCTAGAAGATTTATTAGAAGCTCAATAACTCCTTACATTATATTCTTGCAAATGCAGTTGCTCATCATTGATCCAGATGGTCTCTGACTTACCATGATCTAACAGCTTTCCTAATGTTATTACTTTTACTTATAAGGATACAAAGGTACGATAAAAAGATAAGTGGACAAAATATACATTTATTTATTTGAAAAATTACAGTTTTAAAAGTCCTTTGCCGCTTTCGCAATGATATTGATTCTTTTAGTGATAGCTATAACAATATCATTGTTTCGACTAGTTCAATATTTTCTGTTTACATATAATAGTAATGACGTCATTTCAACTTTCAAAATAATTTTATTTTCAATATAATAATCATCATTGTGGCTGAATGCAAAATATATCGATAAGAAGGGTATCTGGGCTTTAGAGGCAGAATATATTAAGTTAATTATTTTAGAAAGTAACATGTTTACCATTCCAAATTTGTCATATTTTCCGACGATAAAAATGATTACATTCTAAGTTGTAAGTTCGATTTGCAATGTCTCAAAGTTTGAAAAGTAAGACTTAACGCAGTCTGGTTCCAAGCATGAAGTATTTAACGAAACGACTTTTGTATATGCCGCCAAGTCAGTTTAACTAGAACGATGGCCAGCAGATGGTGCCTACACTCGAGCAACAGTCTCACACACGGGAGTTTCTAGGCCCTGTACGTAATCGCGTGTCCACGCACGGTGAACGCTAGCACTCGTTTGCTAGACGGCCGGCTAGCAAAACGAGTCGATTTCTCCTGGTGCGCGATATCGTGGTAAAAGGTGGAGAGGAGACGTAGCTCGTTGAGGAATTCGAGGGTATTGTCGAGGGTACCGGTACGAGGGGAGCTTGTGGTAGTTGCAACGACGGCGGCAGCGACGGCGGTGGCGGCGGCGGCGGCGACGGCATTGTCCTGCTTGTTTTGTTGTCTCGCGCGAAACGCACAGGTGGAAAAGAGAAGAAGCTATCGCGTTGTCGAGGAACCGAGGAGTGACGGAGGCGAGCGAGACGGTGTGTACGAGTCGTATAGAGAAGAGACTGGTGGTGTGTCGTTTACGAATGCCTCTAGGTATACCGTAAAAGCGAACAGCGAACGTCGCGTAAAAGGGAGAAAGAAGGAGATAGGGAGAGGTAGAGAAGAAAAGATTCGGTACGGTGGTGAAAGAGAAAGACGAGAACGAGAGGAGATAGATAGGAGAAGACGGGAAGGTGGGAGAGAAAGAGAGACGGAAATAAAGAAGAACGAAAGGTAGCCAGTGTACAGGACACGAGGAGAGACAACAGAGCTAGAGAGAGAGAAAGACACGAGAAGCGCATTAGAGTGCGTGATCCAAAATGGCGCTGAACCAGGACGTGGACCAGTTGTCGAAGAGTAATCTCGTGGTAAGGATCGATCAAAACTCTGAATCGGATCTACAGGCGCTCTTCGACAGCGTCCTGAAGCCAGACTCGAAGCGTCCGCTGCAAGTACCACTGCGCATGCGCAATCTACCAGATTCCTTCTTCAATCCACCGTCGACGGGTAGCAAGAGTCCCTCAATTTCGCATTCCCGGGAGAATTCGGCGGATTCGGCGTTCGGTACAGCGGCCGTCGCAGCGGTCGGCGGCGGTGGTGCACCCGGTGGAAACGCGACCGGTGCCACACCGGCTACCGGGGCAGCAGGTGCAGCTACCGGTGGAAGTGGAAACAGCGGTGGTAGCGGATCGAACGCCGCAGGTGCGGCTGCGGCTGCTGTCGCGGCCGCGGCCGCGGCTGGCCTCACCGTTGCTCATCCTCGCGCCCACAGCAGCCCGGCCTCTCTTCAGCAAACCTACGCCTCAGCTCAGCAGGCGCCTCAGCACGCGCCCCAGCCGCACGCGCGTCACCACCATCACCCTAAGCAACGCAGCTACGACGTCATCAGTACGGTCGACGACCTGGGTCCCCTGCCACATGGATGGGAACAGGCGCGCACCCCCGAGGGACAAATCTACTTCCTCAAGTGAGTTCTACTTCTTCTACGTCTTCTCTTTCTCGCTCTCGCTGTGTTTTCTTTGCGTCTCTTCTTTTCCCGTTTATTAGAATCGGACCTGTCGCCTTCTACAGTGTACACTATACAATATTCATCAAATCCCTTTCGAAAACACTGGTTTAAACGAATGGACATCGAGTACACTCGGGTGCAACGTAGTCTTCCTTTAGTTATCTGTAGGAAAGGAGCACGTTTACTTTTGATTTTCGGACAAATTAGGAAACGTAATATAGATACAAGTTGATTTAGCGTGATCCTATACAACGCGTGGTAGCATAACTACTGTGGTAGCAACGTGAGGCTGTACAATGTGTGCTAATACGCGAGGCTGTACAACGCGTGGTCATATGATGTGAGATTATACGTGTGGTGATACAACGTGAGATTATACAAGCGTGTTGACATTACACGAGGCTATACAACGCGTGGTAACCATAACGAGACTATGCAATGTGTGGTGATATAACGCGCAGTGATACAACGCGTGGTTATTCGTTCAGCGAATTTTTACTATGCTCGATCAGCAACGTTAAAGAAAGAATGAAATTTCAAGAAAGTAGGATTTAGCAGAAGTGTAAGAGCTCCCTTTAGGAAGTCTTCGTTGCATCTGAATGTACGTTATGTCATAAAAATAAGTTTTATTACATTCGTAATCATTCAAAATGTCGACCTTACGCGGTGAATAACTTGCACGCTTACGCGTGTCGGGCTTGCATTATAACTAATGCTTTATCACGATTAAAGCGAACCGACCGCCTGCCGTTTCTTCGAACCGTACCTCGTCAATGGGATCGTGCTCGACTCGTTAGGATCGACGGAATCCTTCTCGAACGCTCTTAAGGTTTCCTCGTTAAACGTAGTTTCGCGTTCGCTGATCCTCTTAAGGCATTATCTGAACGAAGATACGGAGAGAATACGAAGCGAACGCGGACGTGACATTTTCGAAATCGTTACGAAAACAGGTGATCCTCCCGGTGATTTCTCATGTATACACCGTTAAATTCTCTGAATCGATTCTACGTTAACGATTCCAAAAGCGAGTCGCATTCGATCGGATGGTTTATCAGAGAATTCATTCGTTCGTGCTCTATGACACTGTTTGAACGTATTTTCTCGGTGTGTTGGGGTCCCACATACCTCAAGGCCGTTACTGTCTTTATCGCCACCTCGTACTTACTCATCGTTGTTTCTCCGTTCCTCCATTTCTCGGCCATGTCTTCTCCCCACTTCTTCGCCGTGCATCCCGTTCTCTCTCATCTTTCTCGCTCGTTGTTTCTCCTCGTCGATCCACGAACCGCCTACCCGATACATCCAGCCCTCTCTCCTCCTCTTCCTGCTTCGCGTCCCCTCTTCCATCCCGGCACGTTTAACCTGATCCACCTGCACCGTGACTAGGATTCCCACGTGTCACCTGTCGTGGGAAACGCTCCCTTGTCTGCTTTGTCGCCTCGTTCACCTCCTTTCTTCCTTCCACCCACCTGTCTTTGACCCGGCCACGTCCTTTCTACCACGTTTCTTCGCTTGGGGTGATCATCGCCTCGAACTTTAACCCTGTTGCTTCTTTCTTACGTACAAATTAATATAATTTATAAAATACGATATCTCGCTGTATCGAGAGCTGTTGTTTCTTCCACATGTCAATAATCGAATTTCGAGATAATTTCAAGATCTGTATTATTTTGAAATTCGAAACGTCAATAAGAGATTGAAATATTTCATCGGTTCTCGAACGGTTTTTCCTCCTTGCTCGATGTCTGATTACAATTTCGAGGCAGTAGTGGCTGATGTCACGTCAAGATATACCGGCGATAATCGATACGCTGCTCTCGATAACAGATATACCGAGAAAAGAAAGAAAGTCCGTCGGTTCCATTCAGTCGGTTTTCTGAATATTCATCGTTCTAGCTTTCGGTGTTCCGCCTTTAAAAAGCTGACCGAAGCGAAGACTATTGTTCTTCGCCTCCTTTTTTCTCCTCTCGTTTCTTATTTGCGAACGAGGAGAACGGGGAAGAAAAAACTCGAGAAGAGCCGTTCCTGTCCGCTCTCTTCTTTTCAGAGGAGGCTTTTACCTGAGCTTAAGCGTCCATTTCTGTTTTCACCTGCGAGATATATCCTTACCTGCCGCTAAAAATTCGTGAGAACGAATACGATGGAGGAGGGTCGGTTTTTGAAGAATACCGGGAACTGCGTTTCACCGTTCCGTGAGAACCGACCGGACGGTCCTTTATGCAAAAATTTTTCTTCGCACACTTTCGAATTTAATACCGTGTTCGTTATACTTTAATAATCGAGCTTATCGCTTCCGGTGAGCTTCTGAAGGTTAGAGTTAGATCATCGAGCGTGCCGGTGAATCGTTTCGTCGAAGAACAATTTCTTTCAGGGAAAACGAACGTTTGCTGGCGCGTATCGCGTCTGCTGTGTTTCCGTTCCGATTGCTCGTGCAGGTATCGGTGTTTCGCGATTCCGACGCTCGAAACTCGAAACTCGAAATCGAGTTGGCGGCCATCATCGTAGACCACACGTTAGATAGGTTCAAGTAATTCGAAGGGTAATTTCCTGGATAACTGTTCTTGCTAATTGTTATTTAATTACTGAATGATTAGGTTAGGTAATCAATAATGCAGCTTTAATCGTTTACCTTATAAATCTTATAAAGTAATCTGTATTCAGCAAATTTTACCATCTCTTGATTAATTTATAAGATTTGTTAAACTCGGAAGAAAAGGCGGGAAAGCAAGTAAATTTGAATCACATAAATTAGAGAAATTTAGTGAAAAGTAAATTTGTATATAATATTTATTTTGTGCATAAATAAATTTTCTTATCTCTTGACGACCTTACTTTCACGTTATTTATTTTTGATTCTTAAAATAAAGTTTTGTATACAGACGCGTACGTGATTCGCAGACGATAGTTGATCTTCAGTGACGTATGTATACGCCATTCAAAGCGGAAGGGTTAAATACACGATAGAAGCAAAAACCGTACGCCCGTTACAAATTTAGAAAAGAATTATGAATCAACGTTCGTGTAGATTCTACGAAATTTTTCAGCCGCGTTACGTAGATCCGTGTTTTCCTCGTGAAATGCGGTATATATATATATATATATATATTTTTTTTACATCGGAAGCATCTAACAGCTGTTCGTAACGCGTCCATTTGCAATGCAGGAAGCGGAATGAAGGTAAACGAAAGGAGTTAATAATTACACACGGCTATCGCGTATACGAGTATCGCCAATCGAGATTTCGATCAATTTTATTTTGCCTCCGATCCGATAAATATTATTTAATCGAAAAAAGTGATCAGATATATGTTAAATCGTTTTCTTAAGTTTAATTTTAAACTTAATTTGTTAACATGCTATTATTAGCATAAGACGGTGAATAAAAAAATATATCAGAGTCTAAAGTTAAGTATACATTTTGCACTCGGATTTTTTAGAAAAATATACAAAATGTCTATTAATAGACTTCCAGAGTACCGCTTCAATTTTGTATCTAAAAGAATGTGCTATTGATAGAATTCTATTCTAGAATTGTACTATATACTATAGTCGTACTATACATTGCAACCACTATACAATCACATTACAGTTGTACTGTACCAACTGTATCAACCATATAGTTGACTATATTATGGTCCATATAGTTGATATAGTACATCTGTAATGTGATTGTATAGTGGTTGTAATGTATATATTATTTTATATTATATGTTATATTATTTATACATATAATCATATAAACATAAATACACCCCCACACACACACATGCATACATACATAGATACATATACATGTATGTACACATATGTATATATGTATGTATATTATATAGTTAATACAATACAGTTAACTTTATATAATATGACTATATATACAGTTAACTATATAACGCTCTGAAACAGGAAAAATGAATACTCATAATTTGAACGCAAGTATACTATATTTTTCTAAAGTTAGAACGCCATCGGCTATATCGCCGTTGCATCTGGCTCCTAACTCATTACACGAATGATCGAAACGATTGCGAGTGGGCAGTGTCCATATCAGAAACGTTGAATGGTCGTTCGCGGAGAAGGAAAAAGCATGACGATCCCCGATAAAGACACGTAACAGGAGGCGCGGAGAGTTCCTCGATGTGTAAATGTTTCGATGCAAAAGAAGTGCAACGAAGCGAGAGGCCACGGTTGTGTTGTATTATGGCAGTAATGACTGGCCTGACGGCACCCGGTGTTTTCTCTCTCTCTTATTCCTCGTCTTCTTCGCTCGTTCGTCCAATTACCTCTATGTGGCCGTCACCGCGAGCTTTTGGATCTTATCCAGAAGCGGGACTTATTAGAATCTAATTTGCGTAATTGAAACGTGATTCGAGGGACGAACAAAGTGACTGTTTAAAAAAAAAAGACGACTTCTAGGAAATGCCCTCTTCGATCCCGTTTCTACAGGGTGTTCAACGGGAGACTCGATGCTTCTAGAAACTCCGTTACGTGTAAATTACACTGTTTCCTGATTACAAGTCGGAATAGGTTTCGGGTAATTACGCAGGATAATGCGAAACAAAGAATGTTTGAAATTTCGATATCTAAATTGAATTTGGTAGGAAAGTACCTGAGGATCAGTTTTTTCCTTTAATTCATACCTTCATCCTTAATTTTAAGGCCGAATATTTTGTTCTTCCTGTTTAATAATATTTCTGAAAATCCTCAGGTACTTCCCTAGCAAGTTTCATGTAGATATTAAAATTTGAAACATTTTTTGTTTTAGATGACAATTGCAGTTATTATGGCTTGCATCGCAAAAGTCTGCGTCAAGTGCAGGACTCTGCCATTCTAGTTCCTGAGCTACTATTTTCTCTCTCTTGTTTATATCTTACACTTCAAATTGTAGATAAAGTTTCGTTCTATAAATACATGTATATGTATATCTTTCTTTTATACTAGAATCGTTTTTAAGTTACTATTTGAAGGCCTACAGGGTGGTTCACTCTTTACGGCTCGATATTTAATTATAAATTAGGTAATTACTAATTTTATATAACGTAGGGTAGGGTACAATGTAGGGAAGGAAAGATTGTTAGAAGACGTAGGAAGTTAGCAAACAGTATTTTAATTAATAAACTGATGTATTTTACAAAACGCAATTATCTGAATTTATTCCATCCTGTGTCCTTCATCCAAATCTTTTAATATTCGAAATGTCTAAAATTTGCTCGATGGGAAGCATCAGTAAAATTAGATATATTCTCGTATAAAAATGCATCAATCAAATTTATGTCAGCGAACACGGGTGACCACGGCGTATATTTCGATTAGAAAATAAAGATACCGGGAGAAAGAGGTACGCGAACCGTTTAAAGCGTTTGCTCCTCGTTAAGGAGACGAAACACGTTCTCCTTCCGCCGGTTTCTCTGCCAGCATCGTTCACATCGCGAAATTTCTGCCAGCTTTATCTGTATTATACTTTTATTTTTTCTTCGATTTTTCGTTTCCCCGCGCTTAAGCGGCCAACGCAACCTCACCTCGCCGTGTATAATGTTATACGTTAGTCCCGTTACCTAGCTTCGCGTATTACATACCAGCGAGGAAAGCAACTGTATTCCGACGAAACGAAATGACTTTGGCGAAACACAGGAATCTTCTTTTCTTCTGTTTTCTTTTATCAATTTCGTACACTACGGACATCCTAGGTTTCTCCAGAATAAAATTTCTAAATTCTACAATTTAATTATGAACAATTTAATCATCATTATAGATGATTGTTGGAATGCAATATAAATTTTGGGTGTAGATTACAGACAGTTAGGTTTAATATTAAACTTTTACATTTATTAAGTATATTAAGCGAAGTTGGTCAGGTGATATAATGTACAAAGTCATAACGTGAGTTTCGCGCGTTCAAATCCATCTCTAGAAATTTTTTCATTTTGTAATAAAATCATGGTTGGAATGTAATCTAAATTGTGGGTATAGATTACAGACAGTTAGGTTTAATATTAAACTTCTACATTTATTAAGTGTATTGTAAAAATTTTCAAGATAGCGAAGTTGGTCAGGTGGTATAATGTACAAAGTCATAACGTGAGTTTCGCGCGTTCAAATCCATCGCTAGAAATTTTTGTTTTATTTCGTAATTCTATGCATCAAGTTTCTTAGTATACAAAAAACGTTCTCACGATATTTTTGAGCTTATAGATTTGTTGAGAACGTGACGGAGGGTCATGATATAAATAATACCCGCTATACGATTCTCGATGAATGCGCTACCGTTCGAAAGCACTCCTGTTACTCTTTTCTTCGCAACACCCTATAGACGTGTGCTCGCAAAACGTCTTGGCAGCTCGAGAAACACGTTTCGCCGCCAGGTGAACACACGAGACACGACGAGAAGGCATCCAAGGTTTTCCGTCAACTGTATCATTTGACGAAACATTAGTCACGAGCAGAGTCACACATTTTATCCGTGGAATTCGTGCGACTCTCTCGGTCTCTCCTACGATTCCGCTTTATCGAGCTGCCATTCGGTGTTGTTCATCCGTGTTTCGCATTTCTGGCTCGTGGTCCAGCTTTTTGGCGGTCGCACCCTGTGCTTCGTGTCGAGTCTTCCGAAATTCCTGGAAATGCCGAAAAATCGAACGATACCTAAGCGATTACGAATGAAACTAGCTGAGAATAGGTCTGAATTAATCGGAATAGCACGAAAATTCGCTGTTGCATAAATGCTTCAAGACTCTTATTTCTATGTATTCGTTATTCAATTTTATTATTATTTCCGATGAATACTAAATTTTGATACACTTTAAATTAGATCCTGAGAGCTAGTGAATTCGAAGAATCTAGGGATAGAACCTATTCTCGCACATGAGTCACTATAAAGATATTTCTCATTCTCGTTATATTAAAAATCCGAGACAGGTTTTATAAAACTTTAAATAGATCAGAAATTTAATTACCTGAATTCGATATCCGAGTAATAAATTTTGTCGGCGCATAACTGCTGTCGTAAAAGGTTAATGGCAATTGATTTGTGGTGAATGAGTATCCTTGTGGTCTCGTTACCGCTTCGTAATTATCGCGTAGAAAAACTGATTGACAAGCGGAATCGAACGTAGATCGTTTTACCTGCAAATTCGTTTCGAGGACGTTTAGCGTGCATTTTCGAATGCAGTGAAAGTTGCGTTCATGCGACATCGGCATCCTGTTACGTTCAGGGTCAGTTAGAGCAACGTGGACGCATGTTTTTCCTCCCTGTCCGATATTTAGTATCTATGCCGCATGAAAACTAACGCATCGTGTAAAAATGGTGTCGTTTGAAAAGTCTTTCGTTTGTCTCTTGACAAAAAGTTAAACAAATTTCAGACAATAACGAGCGGAAACTGTTGAATAGCACGTAATAGAAGGAGAATAAAATAAGAAAAAAATTAATGTACGCAAGCATGTGCGCGCGTTTGCGTTAGCTACACATAGTCTTCGCGGTGTGGCGAATGGCGATAATACGGTGGACGACAACGACCGTGCGCGAGAGGTTTTTCCATTCGTGTATCGTCTCTCGAAAGACGTTTCTTTCGATAAGCGAAAGGTAAAACGATAAATAATATCCGTGTGACGCGATGAGAGAATTAAAAACGCGAGATAAACGATACACGGCCAGACTTTATTTTACGCGTACGTCACGTTCGATCTATTTGTATTACAGTGGGACCGCGTGAGCACGCTGTGAATGTGTGCGCATTATAGTAATCGTCGTTTACCTGCGGACGGGAGAGTAGGTCGTGCTCTTTCCCGTAAAGTACGGGGTGTTCGACAAGTCTTTACATTTACTTCTATGAATTTCTTTCTTTATTTCCAATTTTTTACGGTTTTTGGCGATTTTTTGTAAGTTCTAATTCTTCAAGTATTCGAATTCTACAATTTCACAATTTTTGAATTTTTGAATTTCTGAATTTCTGAACTTCTGAATTTCTCAATTCTTTAATTTTTGAATTCTTGAATTTCTGAATTTCTGACCTTCTGAAATTATCAATTCTTGAATTTTTGAATTCTTGTATTACTGAATTTCTGAACCTTTGAACCTCTGAATTTCTCAATTCTTTAATTTTTGAATTTTTGAATTTTTGAATTTTTGAATTTTTGAATTTCTGAATTTCTGACCTTCTGAAATTATCAATTCTTGAATTTTTGAATTCTTGAATTCTTGTATTACTGAATTTCTGAACCTTTGAACCTCTGAATTTCTCAATTTTTGAATTTTGGAATTTCTGAATTTCTGAACTTCTGAATTTCTCAATTCTTTAATTTTTGAATTCTTGAATTACTGAATTTCTGAATCTTTGAAGTTCTGAATTTCTCAATTTTTGAATTTTTGAATTTTTGAATTTCTCAATTTCTCAATTTCTGGATTTCTGAATTTCTGACTTACTAAATTTCTAAATATCTAATTCTCAAGTAGCTTAAGTCCCAAATCCCTAAATTCCTGAATTTCTAAATTATCTATAATTTTTCAAGTCTCTAAATTTCTAAATTCTTAAATCCCTAAATTCACAAGTCTTTAATTCACAAATAATTAAATTCCCAAATCCTTATATTTCCAAGTTTCTAATTTTCTCAATCCCTAAATTTCCAAATACCAAAATTCCTAAATCTCAAAATTCTCAAATCCCAAAATTCCCAAATCCCAAAATTTCCAAAATTTCTAATCTCCCAAATCCCTAGATTCCCAAATCCTTTAGTTCCCAAATCCCTAAGTTTCCAAATTCCAAATTACAAATTTCCCAAAATTCCCAAATTTTCTAAACTCCCATAAATTTCCAAATACCAAAATTCCTAGATGATTGTTGGAATGCAATATAAATTTTGGGTGTAGATTACAGACAATTAGGTTTAATATCAAACTTCTACATTTATTAAGTATATTATAAAAACTTTTAAGGTAGCGAAGTTGGTCAGGTGATATAATGTACAAAGTCATAACGTGAGTTTCGCGCGTTCAAATACATCGCTAGACATTTTTTCATTTTGTAATAAAATGATGGTTGGAATGTAATCTAAATTGTGGGTATAGATTACAGACAGTTAGGTTTAATATTAAAATTTAAATTATTAAAATTTCCAAAATTTCTAATCTCCCAAATCCCTAGATTCCCAAATCCTTTAGTTCCCAAATCCCTAAGTTCCCAAATTCCAAATTCCAAATTCCAAATTCCAAATTTCCCAAAATTCCCAAATTTTCTAAACTCCCATAAATTTCCAAATACCAAAATTCCTAAATCTCAAAATTCTCAAATCTCAAAATTCCCAAATCTCAAAATTCCCAAATCCCAAAATTCCCAAATCCTAAAATTTCCAAAATTTCTAATCTCTCAAATTCCTAGATTCCCAAATCCTTTAGTTCCCAAATCCCTAAGTTCCCAAATTCCAAATTCCAAATTTCCCAAAATTCCCAAATTTTCTAAACTCCCATAAATTTCCAAATCCCAAAATTCCCAAATTTCAAAATTCCCAAATCCCAAAATTTCCAAAATTTCCAAAATCTTCAAATTCTCAAATACCAAAATTACCAAATTTTTGAATTTCCAAACCTCCAACCACTTAAAATTCTAAACTTGAAAGTGTACACCCAAGTGCTCCATTCCTCCAGTTTTAGTGCACATAGGCAGGTAGGAAAAGTTTATTGGGACTTTTCAAACACCGTAGATATTATAATACGTCCGAGAATCGACGTTTTTACTCGGTTAGACGGAGGCTAAAGACCCCGACACACCTGTAGACACTACTGGTAAAGAAGTCTTAGGCAGCAAACGCGAATACCAGATAGGAGGACAAATCCTCATGAATACCTCGAATGTATCGAAAGTTCAAGGCAGCGCGAGTGTCCTCGCTTCTTTGCTTGTCGCTTCGTTCGACTTTACAATTAGCGACACCGTTAAAACATGTTCAAACTTCCACGTATTTCATCCACTATCAAATACAAATTTCCTTTAAACATCATCCGCATACAAATAGAAAAACATCATTTAGAAAATTAATAGAATATTTAGAACATACAGAAAATTAGCTTTAAAGATTCTTCAAGTACAGAAAATTGAAACTGCTATGATTTTGTGATATCAGAAATATTTGCTTGATAAAAATGCTTCAAGAAGATTGTATAATTTCGAGGAACGTTTAAAAGGAGCGCAAAGCTTACTTTTCTTATTAGTAGCTCTAGTATTGGAGCTCGCATTAACGGCATCTGAGGCGGAAGGATTAAAGGCGATTTTAAATAGAGATAAGCTGAAAAGCGAACCTTGTACATTCTTCGAAAATCCATCTATTTTCGGTAACCTTAAAGTAACATAGATTTTGTACAGATAAAGAAAAGAAGTGGTTTTCCGGGTACGGATTAGCTAAGCGGCGCCAAGTCGCATTTAAGTCGAAATTTCATATACCGTTAATGGTTTCGTGTAGATCCATAAATATCGTCTGTGACAACTTAATCGTAGCGCGGATATTTTCTTCTATATCCATATACACATAAGAAAAAGGAGTCCCGAGAAAAAGTTGTTTGGTGCGGAACGACGAATATTGATTTATGATTTCTTTTTCCCTCAAGGTCATTGTATTTCAAGCTTTCAAGGCCACTCACAGTTTTTCAACGCATGTACACACGAATATTAATTATCCACGTGGGCTATTCGTGGATGTTTTATCTCCGTCGCGGTACAAAAACATGTGAGCCTTTGTGAAATTCTGAGTACCAAAAGTATGGGGACTTTTCAACTGATTGGTCCACGTGGCACATGGCACGTGGCTTCATTCAGTTTTCAAATCTTGAGAAACCGAAAGAATTCTAGATGTCTTCACAAAAGAAACAAAGGATCGTACAAAATGGACTCTGTGATTTTTGTAAATTATCCCTTTACGGGACATGTGTATGTTAGAAAAATTGTGACTGATATAGTCTACATGTTCCTGATCAGTTTATTTCTGATTTTACAAGCATGGAATATATCTAAATGAAGGGTTAAGAAACTTGCATGTCCGATAAAAGTCGCTTGTCGCCTCGGCGTCTCGAAGGTAGCTTTTCGAAGGGAGAAAGTAACGAGAGGGAAGCAACTGAAACTGTACAACGAAGACGACGACGACGACGACGACGTCGGGAGAGAAGAGCAAGCAGGCGAAAGAGAGCGTCGGTGCGAGAGTGTCTATTTACGAGTTGTCCGGCGCCGTGATGTCCGGAGTAAAAATACATCGTAGTCCGTATGCTGTGCGCCACACAGAAACCCTCTTGTAATTCTCCGATGCTCTCGAGCTGCCTGCTGCCTGTTCGCCTGCTTGCCTGCTTACTTGCTTTGCCTGCTTACTTGCTTGCTTACTTGCTTACCTTCTCCCTCTCTTTTCTTACTTTCTTTCTATTCTTTACCCTTGCCTACCCGTTGCCTACCCCGCTCCACGTTGACTCTCTTGGAACGCATTCAACCGCTCCCGGAGAGAAGACCCACGACATGCTGGCTTTTGGAACACCATCATCCTTCTTCTCCGTGCTTGTCGATCGAACGATTTATTTTCATCGCTTAATTATCGTCGTTAGTTATTTTTTTAGCCCATTTGCATCATTAGCGTGTGTACGCGGAAATTTCCTCGTCGTTACCGCGAAAGCGCATATGCGAGCACAATTTTTTTAGGCTGTAAGAAGTACGTTTCGAAACATTTTTGTTTTTATGGAATAATTTTGGATGACGAGACGCAATTTTTCGCTTTTCTGCAATGGGTTATTAATTTGTAAGGAATATGTTTTGTTTCGGGATTTACTCTTCATTATTGATTTTTGTAATTTGATGAGATATTTTCTTCGATATCGGAGGTTTGCGTGAATCTCATAATCTACTATAGAGGGGGAGTAGTGTGCAAGTTTGCAATATAACGAGAATTTACTGAAATTTCGGATGTAGATTAAAGTGCACTTTGGATAATTGAGCCAGTCTTTGAATAGCGGAAATTGTGGCAATTATAATGTTAACTTGATTTATATTGCAACGCATAGTATTGTCAGAAATTAGACTTGTATGTATGGTATCGCTATGTGTTATATTACCATGCGTTATATCGCCACACTATATCCGTAAATAAGCATGCGTTATACCACCACACGTTATATCGTCACGCGATATTTTCCAATTCGTGAATTACCACACATTTTATCGCCTCACGTTATATCGCTACGTATTAAATTCCTATGTCTTATATTACCACGCGTTATATCGCCACGCATTAAATTCCTATGTGTTATATTACCACGCGTTATATTGCCACGCATTAAATTGCTATGTGTTATATTACCACGCGTTATATTGCCACGCATTAAATTGCTATATGTTATATTACCACGCGTTGTATCGCCACGCATTAAATTCCTATGTGTTATATTACCACGCGTTATATTGTCACGCATTAAATTGCTACATGTTATATTACCACGCGTTATATCGCCACGCATTAAATTGCTATGTGTTATATTACCACGCGTTATATCGCTACGCATTAAATTCCTATGTGTTATATTACCACGCGTTATATTGCCACGCATTAAATTGCTATATGTTATATTACCACGCATTATATCGCCACGCATTAAATTGCTATGTGTTATATTACCACGCGTTATATCGCCACGCATTAAATTCCTATGTGTTATATTATCACGCGTTATATTACCACGCGTTAAATTCCTATGTGTTATATTATCACGCGTTATATTGCCACGCATTAAATTGCTATATGTTATATTACCACGCGTTATATCGCCACGCATTAAATTCCTATGTGTTATATTACCACGCATTATATTGTCACGCATTAAATTGCTATGTGTTATATTACCACGCGTTATATTGTCACGCATTAAATTGCTATGTGTTATATTACCACGCGTTATATCGCCACGCATTAAATTGCTACATGTTATATTACCACGCGTTATATTGCCACGCATTAAATTGCTATATGTTATATTACCACGCATTATATCGCCACGCATTAAATTCCTATGTGTTATATTACCACGCGTTATATCGCCACGCATTAAATTCCTATGTGTTATATTACCACGCGTTATATCGCCACGCATTAAATTCCTATGTGTTATATTACCACGCGTTATATCGCCACGCATTAAATTGCTATATGTTATATTACCACGCGTTATATTGCCACGCATTAAATTCCTATGTGTTATATAACCACGCGTTATATCGCCACGCATTAAATTGCTATATGTTATATTACCACGCATTAAATTCCTATGTGTTATATAACCACGCGTTATATCGCCACGCATTAAATTCGTATGTGTTATATTACCACGCGTTATATTGCCACTCATTAAATTGCTATGTGTTATATTACCACGCGTTATACTGTCACGCATTAAATTGCTACATGTTATATTACCACGCGTTATATTGCTACACATTAAATTGCTATGTGTTATATTACCACGCGTTATATCGCCACGCATTAAATTCCTATGTGTTATATTACCACGCGTTATATTACCACGCGTTATATCACTACGCATTACATCACCACGTGGTTTATTGCAGATCGTAAATTATCTCGCATTATATCACCAGGCGTTAAATTGTTGTACTATATTACTTTGTGTTTCATTGCCACGCATTATATCACCATGCATTATATTACTACATGTCACAAGTCGCTCTGTACCATAAGTACTATAAGTTCTATAAAATATATCGCCATGTGCCAGACGTACAATATCTAGTGCGCGTTTTGTATCGCCGCATTTTGTATAGCTACACATTAAATTATTACATATATCGCCATGCGACGAAAGAATTGGTTCCTCTAAAAGGGCATAAACGTTTTACAATTTAATTGAAATGCGTGATGAAAGAAAGATCGATGTTGTTACGTCGATCGATAAGGAAATATTCGTTTATCTGACGATCAATAAAAGTAATATTGGTCTCGTTAATTTTTGTTCGACATCATGGCATTAGAGCTTAACGCGTATTGATCAGATATACATTACGATTGGATAATGCTCTTAATGTTAAAGCTGCGTCAAACGTGTTCCGTTCCGCGGGGTATTATTAACCGTGTAAGAAGATTTGTTTCTCGCTCGAAAATACTGGGAATACGTACGATATGTCGATATAGAGAACTTGTTTGTGTCCTCGTCGATGACTTAAGTCTTAAGCGAAACGTATTGACTCATCGATGGATGGAAATATAAATGAGTGACAGTTTTGGCAGAATATTACACTGTTTAACTCTGCGAAATAAAAGAGATAAACGTACCTGTACACCGAATACAACATTCAACGAAACAGATCATGTCGAGTGTTCGAGTGCCTGAATTGTGTCATTGTTCCTTATCTAAAATCAGAAAATTTGTAAAAATTGTGAGATACATACGATTGACACTCGTGTCAAAACATAATCTTTTCAATTTTTCCATTCAAGATCGCCTTCAGAACTAAAGATTTACGTTTGGCTCCATTTCAAAAGAGATCTTCTACACTCAACATTCATATGCGTAGAAGGTTTCGATGAATACGTTCATTCAAGAAACGTATTATAAATTATCAATTTCATGCAGAATAAATTGTTGCAAATTGTATACATGGAAACGATACGATTCGAGATAAGTGTTATTTCGCAGCGCTTTTATGTCATTGAATCGTATCAGATTTTTTCCCGTCCCACAATTCATCAGCTCGATACGGTGAAATAACTATCGTTTTTTAAAGGACCGATCGATAAACACGATGACGTATATCACCATGCGTTTTATCGCCACGAACGGAACTTATCGACATCAAAATTGAATCGCAACATCTGTTCGAGTTCATTGGACTCACCTTGACCGGATAAAGGTTAAGATTTACGTTTGGCTCCGTTTCGAAAGAGGTCTTACACGAGTTTTTTGCGGTAAATTATTCGGGTGCGTTCAATAGGAAAATTTCCTTGTCGAAGCTTATACAGGGTGTCGTATTAAACGTATGTTCGTTGTCTAAAATTTCTTTGGAGTCAGGCGAGGTAGACGGTTCGCAAAGGTATTCGTTTCACGAAGGTAAATAAGAACTCTCCGGTGTAATGTTTTCCACTTCCTCCCGGTTGAAAAATGACACGCGAGTAAGGTAAATACGTTAGGTAGAAGGGAAGAAGACGGGATCGGCAATCACAGCCATTAGCCGCTATTTTTGTCGACCGAGAAACGTAGTGTTTTCGTGCAACTAAAGCCGTTTCGGATGAAACAGCTTCATCCTCCCTACGTGTTAATTTCTACAGATTCAGCTTTTAACCCTTTAACCTCTCTGTCTCGATCAATTATTATTTCGTAAATACATTCTACTTTCTAACCCAGCTATTACTACCAAATTCAATTCTATAATAGTACAATAAAATATTAGTGCAGGATAGCAAGTATAGTAGAGTTTGTAAAACAAACTGATGCTAAACTGAATACCCTATAATTTTACAGAAGTACTCTGTGAAAGAGGACCTAGAAAAAAGTTGTCGAATAGATGTATCAGTTTTATTGAAAAACGTTGAAACCCGTACGCCTAACTACGCTCGCTAGAGGCAGGCGCCTGGCTGTTACTCCTTCGCGTCGTCTTTTGAATGGAACTATTTTTAGAATTCGCCTACTATATGTGGATAACTGTACGTGCCGTGGCGTATTCAGTTTCTGCACGGTGCCACGCTGCTATACGGTACAAAATAGCACGACCGTCTGAACCGTGTTATAATTTTATTTTCCAGCCACCTGACGCGAACTACGACATGGGAGGATCCACGAAAAACAGCAGCAGCGGCAAACGTGGCGGCCGTGGCCGCAGCCGTCGACAACGGGAAATCCACGAGCGCCGCTACAAATTCCCTAGGCCCGTTGCCCGATGGTTGGGAACAGGCGCGTACTCCCGAAGGAGAGATCTACTTCATTAATCATCAGACACGTACCACCTCGTGGTTCGATCCTAGAATCCGTAAGTTTCCAGAAATCCTTGCACCATTGAAGTTCTGTCGGATCTTTCTTATGGATATACGGTGCAGAATTCGTTATTCTATAAACAGTAATGTTAGAAAGTTAGTACACTCTAGTTGGTAAGGCGTCTTTCCTTTCCCGCGCAAATTCAAATCGACGTAACAATGCAATTACAATTCTTTTTGTTTAATGTCCCTACATTTATTTCCTCTAAGATCGCTTAGAAATTGAATACGCGTCAATTTAAAGTACAGAGTTTGTAAATATTATGTAAGCGTCAAATTTTGTTCACACTATTTCGTACGAGCAAAATTACTACATTATGTAATTTGTATACGTAGACCTCAAGTTCGAACACTGAGTCAGTGTGTAAGTTCATTCAAACATCGACGAACCTCCTTGCGACTCGTGTGTAGGATGCTCTTTAAAGGTCGCTCGTACCCCGCGATTTTATTTTCGTACGTGAATTAGTTATTCGTAGAAGCATAGGTTTTGACGAAGTTTTCATTCAGTCTATCGATGCTTTACAGCAACGCATCTGCAAAGGGCCCCGACTTCTGGTGCTATGTTACCTCAGAATTGGCTGCAACAGCAACCCACAGGTGGTGGTATTCAGAGTAATCAAACGTTGCAAGCGTGTCAACAGAAACTTCGTCTTCAGTCGTTACAGATGGAACGTGAACGTCTTAAACAGCGGCAACAGGAAATTATGCGTCAAGTTAGTACCAGTTAATCCATGTTTTTCACGTGGATTTATATCGATTACAATTGGAAGTATTTAACTTTATTGAAAGTATTTGTTTTTAATAAGCTTTGTTTTGTTTTGCAGCAAGAATTGATGCTTCGACAGAGTACCACCGATGCCGCCATGGATCCATTTTTATCAGGAATCAATGAACAACACGTGCGTCAAGAAAGTGCAGACAGTGGCCTGGGTCTTGGTTCAGCTTATTCTCTTCCTCACACTCCGGAAGATTTCCTCGCGAATATCGACGACAACATGGATGGTACAAGTGGTAAGAAAACACATAAGGGATTACACTGTCCAACAAATTGTAACAGTTATCACGAATATGTCTATCACCCCGCTATAAGGACATCTAACCAGTACTTACTGTATTTGGCCGTTTTTTTAGTTGCGTAATTGAATGTTAGATGGCACTGCTTACAAGTTAAAAGAGTAGGCAGACAAATGTATTAAAAATTGTCAAGGATTAATATAGAAATGGATATTTGTAGAGAGATGTACGTAGTAGATCTGTTGGACAGTATTACTAAATAAAAAATAATTTTGTTGTAAAGTATGGTGTAAGTTGAATGTTGTTTTGTTATTGTAGATGGAGGTGCACCAATGGAGACACCAGATCTCTCAACTTTGAGCGACAATATCGATTCCACCGACGATCTTGTCCCATCGTTACAGGTACCTATCAGAAACGGACAACCGTGCCTGATCTACGTTCGGAAGATTTTTGATTTTAATTTCGCCCTTTTTTTGTTTCTTTTTTCCGGTAAATTCGTCACCAGTTGAGCGAGGATTTCAGTAGCGACATTTTGGACGACGTGCAATCGCTGATAAACCCTAACACGACAAAACCTGAAAACGTGCTGACGTGGCTGTAGTGTGCGGAGAGAGGGAATTGTCTATGACAGGCAAGCAATCGATGAAATCGACTCGATAAACAAAAAAGAAAACAAAAAAATAAGAAACAAAACAATATTGCAATTTTGATACGTTTAAACCGAACGGAACGTAAAGAGTAACGACTATTCCATTAAGAAAACAAAAAACAGAAACAGGAACAGAAAAATACTGGAAAAAACGCACGTGAAACGAGAAAATTTTTAAAGTTTAAGTAGAAAAGGAAGGAGAGCCTTAATTGCAACGCGCTATGCTCAACGTATATTACGAATCATGTATACAGGAATATTTCGTAGGGTGTCTTAGAAAACGTTCACGTTAAATCGTAAGATCGTGTTCTGCACAAAGATTTCATTTTTAGCTGCCATGTTAATGAAAGAAAGATGGTAAAAAAAAGAAGAAGAACTATAAAATTCGAAGCCTCAGAAATTTAGTGTTCATGGCAAGCTTGTTTGAGTCTTCCTGAAAAGATGCGTTCGAGAATTTTAAGCAGGCCGTTTAATTAGCATCGAGGCTTTTCGACAATCTGAAACACTTGTCAGCATTTTATCTTTCTCTTCTTTTTTTACCACCTGTTGAAACACGATGATTGAAGCTCTTGGAATCTTAGAACAAAGGAACGCGATCTTCGATATGTAGAATTTCGAGAAGATTGTTTTCTTTCTAGGACACCTTGCATGATGTAAATGACCATTGTATTCGGGTCTTTCTCTTTCTCTCTTAATTATTAGAGCGTTCGAGCGTTTGTATGTTTTCTTTTTTTGTATGCGTGTATGAGTGCATTCGTGTCCCCCTCCCCCGGTCCCCGACATTTTGTATATATATAAGTTTGTATTTCTATTTACTAAAGCATCGTACGAGAGGGAGCGAGAGAGAGGACTGAATATTTTGCCTAATAATATTTAAACGCGCGTTCACGCTCACACGATCATCGAGAAGAAAGAAGAAAAGAGCGCGGCGAACGGTGTGTTAAGCTCGATTTATTATATCTTCCCGATAGTATGGAGATAGGACAAGTTGAATTGTTGTTTAATTATATTTATAATCAACGTTGGTTTATACAATGAGGAGAAATCTGGTATCATGACATATCAGATTTTTTTGAACGGTACACATATAGGATCTCGCGCGTGATTAAGGAAAAAAATGAATTCTTTCTTAACGCTTTGACGGCCGACATCTTTTTATACCTGACAGGAGATTATTCGTATAATTATGTTTCAGAGTTTTTGCAAAATTACTGATTTTTTATTTCTAATTTGTACACGAAGAATAACGGACACCGGCCGTCAAAGCGTTAGGGAACACCATACCTGATGTGTTCACGGGATTTCAAGATATCAATTGAAAATTCGTGAAACGTGTAACGCGTAACGAAAATGCAAAATAAGTGCAATTATTATACGGAAAAAAATACGCTACCGTGTAGAAGGGGAAAAAAATAACGAAAGAGAGGTGATATTTTATTCGTTGATTACATTATAACGGTGATCTTCGCGCGGTGTTTACGGAAGCAAAAAGCAAACGGTGCGACGTCTAAAAGTATCGAAGCATTTTTTAACACACACTCGCGTCTATAACTTCGAAGTTGGCATACGGAGCAAATCGTGTTTACCGTGTGTTGTGTGTATGATTCAGATTCGAAACAGATTTTCTTCGAATCGTCGGTGTCCAAAGTATATACATATATATACACGTACATGTATATATACACACACAATTATATATACACTGCAATCGAGTGTCGATAATGCTCAGACTAATTTTACAAAGCGAATTAATGCTTGAACGAAGTGCCTTTTCATTGCAATCGATTAGTAAAAAAAAAACGACGATCTAATCAAATAATCGTCACCTTTCAAAGCAATAACCGTCCATACGAGATGTTTACGTGAACATGTGGTAATTGTTAAAATAGGCAAACTTTTTTTTTCTTTTTTTTTAAACCCTTTTTAAATACGGTGATTACGTAGAATAGGGGAAACCTTGTCGACTTTAATAACCTCGATGTAGTATTATGAAGATCAGCGATCTAAATGTTTCTTATACACATGAAAGTCGTTCAAAGATATACATAATTCTTTTTTAGCGATCTTGGTAGTTAATTATTGTTACTACTCGTATAGACTATCATGATTTTTGTAATGTATATCAGGATCGTTGAAATTGATCAGTTTTACCTTGTTCTATATAATCACCTTAAATACTTCGAAGAGGGGAACACAAAATATGAATATATATATATATATTTTTTTTATATATAAAGTCTATACTTGTTACGAATTGCAGTTATATTGGTATTTTGAGAAGAAGAAAAGAAAAAACACTTGTTAGATTGTAAAATTCTCTTACGTTTTATACTACATTACAGTTATAATTATGGAGATTACAGAAAGAAAAGGAGAGAGAGAGTATATGATATTTATAGATTATCTTTAAATATCTCTTTTTAGCGTTAAGGATCATTTCGTCTTTAAAACTCGTCCCCCATTTTTTCTTTTCTGGGAAACGCGAAAGAAAGAAAGAAAGAAGAGGCCGTTCTACTAGTGTCTGTTTTGCGTGAAACAAACACGTGTAGTTAATTGTTAATTAAAGTATGCGTATATTTAGTTACATGGCAGCTTGAAAACAAAAACCAGAGGTTGACGTAACTATTTTCTTTTTCTGTACGAATTTGAGGCAACTTAAGTACCAGTGATCAAATGAATTTCTTTTACTTATTCCGACTGAGATTTATTTTCTTATTAAATAGTACTGTTTTATTTTTTGTTAATACAATATTTGTTGTACGAAGATATAGAACTGGAAATTCAAATAACTCTACAGCTCTGATATATAATTATTAACACGTTGATAGCTACAGACTAATAGCACCTCAAACTTAATACGATGAAGCATCTATACAAAATTTTTTAATCAATTGTTATATAGGATTAATGGTATATTAATTCTGTTATCAATCAATGTTGGGATTGAAAAATGTGTTATAAAGATTGCATAATAATAGAAATTTTAATTATACATATAGTGAATACCGAATGATCAATGAATATGGCTAATTTCAATGTGTTAAACAATCAAAATTCTCTGTACATTGAATAGTTACGTCTACACTCAAAATCGTTCATCGATTTGTAATTTCGTTACATAGATGTATAAATAAAATCGTGTAATAAGCTCTTCCGACTTTTCCCGCGTTAAGGAAAAGTTCGCGAAGAAGCTTCTAATTATTAATTAGAATTTCGTTTTCGGTGTTATTGTTCGCGAGCACGGTTTTCACCGATTTTTTCTGTTGCTACGCTAGCCGTGCGAGCGAAGAGAGCGAGTATTCGACCTCTTTCTTTTTTTTTAATTTTTTAAGGGAATAATAAAACGATCATGTAATATCCATTCGATATTTTGTGTTACTATCTGTATTATTCGACTGAGACTTGGAAAGCGATCGCTTTTACAGTTAAGTGTGTCGATACCAAGAGAAATAAATAGTACTTGTTTTATCAATGTTTACGATTGTCGTGAAGTTGAAATAATCGGTTGTTTTATAAAGTTTGCTGGGGTCTTGAATCACAAGTGCATTGAACATGTTTATACAACGATTAATACTGCTCTATAAATGAATTCAAAACACTGATAATTAAGTGTCAAGATTTATTTGTTTGGTTAATTTTGAATTAACAAATAATTCAGGTGTGAAACATTCACATTGTAGGTGCAATTATATTTTTATTAAACTTAAGAATATTTGCTAATACTCGAGTATTTTTCGTTGTTAGAATATTTTTAATAACTGCTATTATAATGAATTTTAAAAGTATTTTCTTTGACCGAATGAAATTTTCTATCCAGAGAAGTGCTTCAGAAGAAAATAAAAATTACTGGTGATTCAAGAAATCCTTCAGTTCTGTTATGTTGACTACCAAACATCAGTTCATTATAAAATTTCCTTTAATATCTTTCATTAAAAATTATTCTATGGTGGTCAGCAATCATTTATTTTAAAAACATGTACGATTACTCAGTTTTCGCGAACGAAAAAATTTTATGATTAATCATGTCGGAAGGCACAAATTTTCAATGCTTAATACCTTATCTACCGGTACATAGTACTCCAACATTCATTTATCACAAAAATTGTCATTTAACATTAGGTATTATACAATAATTACCATTGGTGCAATTTTTATTAAGATAGACCAGATCACCATTTTAGAAGAAAGCCTAACTTCTGGTAGATAAGGTGTACCCAGTATGTTCTTTCTTATCAACTCAGCGAAAACCATTGTTTTACGCGTTGTAAAAAGAAAGAAACCGGGATCTGTGAAAGTTACCCTATCGTAAACGAGAAATTAACAACGAATGTTTAAATCGATGCGTTAACTTTAGTCGCGATAGCTTTCAGGGCGTGTCAGGTCAGATACATTTTAATGTATTATTTTTAATTGCCTAGTTAACGATAATATTAATATTACCATACCGTATCTTGCTTTTAGTCTAAACTCAATTTAGTTGTTACGTTTTCAGGGGGTAACTTTGGGGTTGGGAGGGAGGGTGGGGCGGGTGGGGAACGGAGGTTGTAGAATCGAAAGAAGAAAGGGGAAAAACGAAAAACAGAACCTTTTTTTTTGCGAAGTGCCTTAATTAGGAAAATTATGTAAATGTGAATTTTATGGGAATTGTTTTTTGTTTAATTAGCAATCGAATAACGGAAACAGATTATTGAAAGTCTTATGGAGCTCCTTAATCTTTTTAGGTGGCGCAATAAAGAAAAATTGTAACATCTGAGATTATATAATACCGAGAAGCAATTAGTTGTTTAATATCAGTATTTAAATATGCTCATTGGCAATAATTTGTGACGTACACTTTTTATATCGGTAACAAGTGCCTTAGTAATAACGATAATGATAAATATATTGTTTACTTACGTACTGACAAATGATGTTATACTTTTTTAACCCTTTCCCTTTGATCATTTCTTTCATTCACCTTTAAGGTACCTCGATATTTCATTAAGGTACCTTGATATTTTACTTTTCAAATTTGCAATTAATTTAAAATTTTACCAAATTTAATGGTAATAAATACTAATCGATACACAGATAAAATTAAGTCATCAAGACTCGTAAAATCTTCAAGGTTTCATAAAATATGCGATTGTCAATAGCACATCGATTGTCGATAACAAAGTTACTTAATAAAGTAGTTATTTTAAACAATGAAGTTTTAGATTATCTTTACTAGATAGAAAGTATCGCTTTACACCTACAAGCATCGAAGTCTCCCATGTTTTCCTCGCAACTCGTCCTTGTTGTTCATGGTTCCAACCATTGTTGTTAGTCATCGTCTGTTTCGTAGTTGAATGATCGATCGACTGAACAAGAGAGAGAAAAGTTCGGCGTACGCCTGTGAATGTATCTTTCTCTACGATCGTTTTCAGCCATCGTGGCTGGAACGAGATGGAAGAAGCAGATTTCTGATTTGGCAAGGGGTGGGCTTCGCCAACGATGGGGGAAGAAATGGTAGTTTGCGAGGGTGGCTGTGATCCATACGAACCCCATGACGTCCTGCACGTTTCACGGGTATTTTTATGGATTCTTCCGAATGCGTGTTCGATCGTTCCGAAACGCCAGCCTATTTTTGTATTCTTCCCTCGCCAGTAGACTTTTTAGAAACACTCGTTTTCTCCGCTGTTTCATGAAATTACTTTCAAAATGGAGATTACATCACAATTTTATTATAGGTATATTTCAAGTTTATTTTACAACGATAAAAATTGACAACCCCGTGTCTTACACAGTTAACATAGATTTTATGTCATTTTGCGGAATCTAACACTCTTGTCATAGTTGCTTGGACTTGTGTAACAGTATCATAAGTTCCTTTTACAACTAATTTCAGTTTTGGAAAAAGGAAGTAATCACATGGAAGTCAGGCGAATTTGGAGGATGTTGGAGCACACAGACTTGTTTTTTCGCCAACAATTCACGAATAGACAGTTCTGTGACATGGTGATCATGCAATAGAAACCTACTTCCCGGCGCTCGATATTCGGAACGATCCTCTTTCACAAATGTTTCATAACACCCAGATAATATTCGCCATTAACATTTTGTCCATGTGAAACGAATTCCCGAAGTATAATTCCTTTAAAATTGTAAAAGCAAATTAACATTGCCTTCTCTCGGGACTTCTGGAATCGCAATTTTTTGATTTTGGAGAGCCTGGAGATCTCCACGTAGCACTTTGGTGCTTTGTTTGAGATTCATACCGAAGCACCAAGTCTCATCACTAGTTACAATTGATTCCAAGAATGTGCAGTTTCACCTGGCTGTTTTTATAAGATCCTTGTAATATTCAACGCGAGCAATTTGTTGCGCTGGCCCGTGATTTTGTGACATGGTAACGAAAAGTTCTGTCGCATTAAACGCGATTGTTCTGTTTTGAAGGGGACACTGTATTCAGATAAAATATTGTTTTAAGAAATGGCGTTAGTTTTCCTTAAATTTAAAAGGTTCCGATATACTGTGTAAGTACGGAAAAAGACAATTTCGATTTCCGAAAGCTCCTTTCAAAGCGATCCTTTATGTTTCGTATTGTTTCGACTAGCACATGTTTATTCTTCGGTTATATTACTGTAATTACCATCTTGCGTTCAGTTACTCAACGCAAAAAAGCAATTTTACGACCCATCACAAGTAAAAAGGTTTCCTATAAGAACTGCAATTCGAAAATCCGTGTATCTTTTTTCTCTGAAATGCATTGAAACGAGGAGCAGCGTTTCCTTTTTTCTGAATTCTGGGCAAACAGGTAAAAAAGACTGGCAGGAGATTAGCGACTGGATACCTGGTCTTTTTCAACCCTTTCTTCGTATCCTTTCAGTAATGGAAAGCATTCAAAGCTTTGGATTGTCCCTGGCCACAATTTTTTAACCCTTTGAACGTAAACGCGCGTCCGAGGATTATCAGGCTTCCGGTAGTCTTTCAGATCGCTATTCTAATGTAAGGTTTGAAAGTACATAAAATGTATCAAATCTGGGATCTCAAAAACAAAAAACTCACCTTCGTCCACCAATAAAAATAAAGACCAAAGGGTTAAGCTAACTTTGCAAGCTACGCGACACGCAAGAACTTCCGGATTATCCGCGTACCTTCTTAGTCTCGATAAAAACGACAGCCATTTTTTGTTTTAGAAAAAATTAACAGTTGGAACTTCCCTTTTTTGTTTCGCTCGACTATTCAAAATGCAAAAACTATGGTGGATTGTAATGCGATTGCAGCTTTATTTTTTATGGAAGGTGTGCAAGTGACGATGGTTTTTAAGCGATTAAGAGTTTAAATATTGATCAAATACTTTGACACGTTGCAGACAGTTAGAGTTAAAAATATTTTGTTAACTATAGTTCGTATATCTAGATATTAATTAAACTAAAATACTAAATGAAAAAAATTATTGCATTGATTACAATATATAAGAAGATAGAAGGGGAAGAAGAAAGAAATTATAGGGATGAAATCATGTATCGATATCGTCAGGTCTCACGCAGGTAGTTACACTTGCATTCTCATATAGGGTGGTTTTTTGCTGGCGGTAAAAAACTCGACTCCACGCACCCTTCCCCTATGATTCTAATAGAAGCGAAAAAAACTCCCCTTCCCTCAACAGGTGTACCGCTATTGTGCAAGCGGGTTGTAACGCGAGATCGATGGAGTGGTAAAAAAAAATTAAAACTTCCCTACGTGCAACAGGTGACCTTTTCATAGGTTAGGGGCTTTACAATCGCCCTCCCCTTGGTATCACTCTTACCCTTTTAAATTCCCCTTTCGACTCTATCAAAACACTGTCTATCAAATGTTTCATCATTTATTAACACCCGCTATCTAAGGACGAATTTTTGAACAAACCGAAAAAACTTTTTCGTTCGAATTTCTTTTTAAACGACTCGAGTCGTTTGTTAACGTCAAAGGCGAAAAGTTTTTTTTCCACCCCATTCTTCATGGAGACCGCAAGTTTTTGCAGATCACCTCGAACGAGCAGAGATGCCGTTTTAAATGGAAATCTTCGACAAAGGGATCGAACCGGTGGCCATTAAGAATGCGTTTTAACGCACTGCATCCGGTGTGTCGTTTTTCTGAAAAGTGACGGGGAAAAATGCCGGTAAAAAAAGACGCATCGGTCAGGATCGATCGATCTGCCAACGTCATTCCGTGATCATTGAATGCTCGTTGAGAGGTCAACATATGTTTGATGCACAACGAGCCTCACGTTTCCCCAACGATGTATTGGCCTGTATTATATTGGGTTATATGCTATTGATTATATTGCACTATTTCGAAATTTTAGTCAACATAACCCTTGCAGTATGTCAGGTCAGTTCGGATCTATGAAACAGTGCCATAAAATTTATGACGCTGATAGTCCAATTTACTAATAAAATGAAATGATACGGTTATATTGTTCGGATAATATAAATCACCTGTTAGAGAATTTAGACATTTATTTATTTAAACATTGAGAAGTTTCAAATTTTTAATCGTGAACAATTGAGTTGGAAGATGTATTATGGTTTGTGTAGAAGGGTTTCGATTTTTGATTACGTGTATAAAAGAGAAACGGTTGTCGTCAGTTGATAGACTGCTCCGAGTGTCTAATCCCCGTTGACAACGAGCTTAAGCCAACGATTAACCATAATAAGTGGCAGAAGAGGCTTTGAACATGGTTTCTCGAGTATGTAACCCACGCGTGTCTCCTGTATTCAGGAATCTCCGGGAAATTTAGTGGTAGCCACCTTGACGCGAGCCTGCGCCACGGTTCCGTATTCCTTTTCAAGATCTCTTGGATATATACGTAAAATGGCTCTATAAATAGGGTAAGAGAGCCGCAGCTGAGCCGGAAAGCGGAAATCACGAGGAAAGCACGCGCTTGGGGTCGTATCGTGTGTCGACATGGCGTAACAAAAAAAAAGAAAAAAAAAAGAAGACCGAGAAGGGACAGACGGGGTGGACGCTTTACGAGGAATTTCTACCTTTTGCAGATTTTCTGAGGAACACTTTACACACTTATTTTGTATTTCGTTTGAATTTTATATGAAACACTAATTATTTAGATTGTTGTACAAATTAAATATTTGGAGAGATTTTTGAGTTGGGGTTGGAAGTTACATTTTATTCTTATGTAAATTCATACTTATTAATTGCTTTAAAGAGTTTTTAAATCAGGGGAGAAAGTAACGAATTAAATTTTACTCTTATACAAATTCATGCTTATTAATTACTTAAGGGAGTTTTTAACTCAGGGTTGACAGTAATGAGTTAAATTTTACTCTTATACAAATTTATACTTATTAATTATTTAAATGAGTTTTTAAGCCAGGGTAGAAAGTAACGAGTTAAGTTCTATTTTATTCACTTATTTATGGTAGTAAAAGAATTGTTGAGGTACAGTTACCAATATTTTTGGATTAATGTAGTGTCATACTCGTGACGCACACAGCTCACATATGACGCACCAGACTCGTATTTTCACCACAATTGAATGTTGGTTTTAATTCCAATTATAATCTTCACAATCAAGAATTACTAAACATAAAATATACCTATCTATTCAATTTTCTTTATTTATCTTAACATTGTGGCAATAGTTAGTTAATTGCGAATGACGCAGTTGCCTATGAAATTGTACGTTAAGGGGTTAAGATATGTGTATATAGACCTTTTTAAACTGAGTGAATGGTTAAGAAAATCAACAAACTTTTTGGTATTCTTTTTTTAATCGTGAAGCTTTTTGTTGTAGAATCATGTATCACTTTTAAGAACAGGGTCGATATTTTATTCTTCACAAGAGGCAATTTTGAATAACTCCACCTTTTTTAAAACACGATGTGGTTCAACAAATTCAAGATCGCTCGAATTTCCAAGAGCACCTAATTTTTACTAATTTCACATGAATTTTTTTTCAAACTATCATGTTTCGAAATGTATCTACAGGAAGAAAAAAAAAAGAAGAAGCGTGCACCGGGACGTTTGAAAAGTGGCCAGAATTAACGCGTGCGCTCTGGCCACCCTGCGACCTCCCTTTCTCTCCCGGCTGTCCACCCCAGTGTTACAGGGGTGCTACGAGGGTGCAGTGGACCCATGCTCCGCCCTTTGAGGACCGACTTGCCCCTCGCCAGTCGATACACAAAAAAAGAGAAGAAAAAGCCTATAAATGAAAATGATCGGAGGTTCCACCAACGACGCGGTTTCCTCATTTCGTCGAAACGAAATCCGATTATGTGCCACGAGCGGAAACGTTGTTCGAACGTCATCATTCTAGATCGCAAATCCGTTGTAACGACCCACGGATTACGCGATTAACGTTGCATGCTTGTTAAGCACAATGCCTACCATTTGGTCCGTGATTTTTAATCGAGTGGAGGAATCAACCCTTTCTCGATTTTTATTCTTGAGAAAATATTTGTATATTTTTGTTATTTGCGAGTATTGTTTTAGTAGATTTATTTATTATATTAAACTGTGCAACTAGTTAGAAAATATATATTTTAATTACGTTAAAAATGATGTGAATGGATTCCATTATGAGAGTCATCTTTTGAGAAAGGGGTTAATTTACAGAATAGAGCTCTCTTTACAAGAGTGTATGTCATGTACTTGTTTATGTAGGAAACGTTTCTTTGCAAGCTATTTTATCTTCCGTTCATTCTGATTGCACATGGAATTCTTTTCATCTATAAAATGTGAAACAGTAGGACTATTCTAGTTTGAAATGACTCGAGAGTTTGGGAGTTTAGAAAATACGCTATTGACTGCGAAAGAGGTATACCCCTCACACGCGTATAAAAATATGTACAAGACGTATACATACGATTGTGTATTTTTCTCAATATAACATTCGCTATTTAAACTGATTTAACTGATCTAGATAGGACTGCTCCATCATAGATTTATCATTTCATGTAACACCGCAGCTGCAAACAACTGATTCTCGATAACTGTTCCAACATTTTACAGTCACGAACAATGTATATCGAATATAACATGTGCTTATGATTTCTTGCAAACATAGTATATATTTATTTTACTGTGAAAATACTTAGCAATTAAAGGATTGCCTCCCAAAACATAGTAGCATGCCTTATGTCGACCATACTGTTACACAGCTTGCGAGACGAATCTCGTTCCCAAATTTCTGGTTTCGATTTTCGCGAAGGGTGTGAACACGTTGCATCCTGGAAAACGAAGGAAGCAATGGAAGAGAACCAATGGCAACGACGGGATCGGTTACGAGCGGTGGCGACTCGTAACCTGATAAATAAGGATGCCAAGGGTCACTGTACCACAAGAGGGGTCAACTATTGAACAATACCGGGTGCGCGGCCTTTTCACCCCTGGGTTAATATGCGGGCGACTAAACATCCACACGGTTACAATGCAAGATTTATAGATCGAAGCATACGTGACCATTGTCCAGTCAGATTCTGACCCCAATAACCGGCAGATTTTCGAAAAACGGCTGCTGCAGCCGTCCAGTTTTGTACGCTCGAGCCCGCGACCCGATTGTCGACGCTGAGAAAGACCGGAATCGCATTTTCACCCCGGATCAAGGCTGAACCGGACACCCCCGGTGCGTGTGCTGCCTTAATGACCGAGCCTTAATAACGAACCGTTTCAACGCATTTGCGGGAAAGCTGCGACACTCGGAAAAAATTTCGAACGAGCTTTTCCAACTGTTTTTGCGGGAGAAAGACATTTTTCGAGTCTGTTGCCGAACGTAATTTTGCGATACAAAAGGCAGTTGTATTCTATTTACTTTCTGACGATTTTGCAAAAAATTTAAGGTACCTTAGCATCAGCAGTGTTGAACATTCGTGTACTGCAGACCGTTCAGTTTTTTATAGAATGGTACTTTAGGTGAGTGGAGGGTGTACATGCAAGTGATTTTTGTAAATTAAAAAATTTTAGGAAAGAAATATAGAAATATCGGACTCGTCAGCTTCTGGTAATTTGCTTGATTTTCAAAAAAGAACCTTGAAGCCCTAGAACCTAGATGACCAAAGTATCCTATCATCTCGTATCTAATTCAATAACATGCAAGCTAATATTTCTATTCACGTACACCTTGCGTACCTTCCAAAAAAACGGAAGCAAAAAGCATTCGATCGATTTTAGGGGCGAGTCGAATTTTTTGTAGACCTGTTCCTTCCGTTTAATAATCTACTTCTCTTTTTTCCCCGTCTCGATTCACGATGTCGGCACGCGGCGGAGTTTTGTTCCGTGGCTGACAGCCGACTAACGATCCCTCGAGTGTGTGTTTATTATAAGCGACGCGAGTCGCGACACGCGCACCGAAAAACCGGTAGGAAAAAAATGGGGAGGGTGAGAGAGAAGGACGGCAGTTTTCCCGATTTACGGGAAGCATAAAAAGCCAGGGAGGGGCAGAAAGGAAAGAAAGGACGAGGGCTGAGAAAGACGAGGGGATCGAGGAAAAAAAAGAGGAACGAACACGCGGACTTGTGGGTAGAACTGGCACACGGAGTGGATTCAGCCACTGAATATCGAGAGCCCTTCAATCCGCAGAGGGTTCATGGGGCCACGGAGGGGGATACACAAGGGAGGGGAAACTGAGAGAAAAAAATCTATTTCGAAAAGCGACTGCCACACCGGGCGAAACTGACCGCCAAGTCGTCACTTAGGGATCTCTTTCAGAAGGTAACATATTTTTTTTCCTTTCTTTAGTTCCTTAACAAAATGCTCTCCCTCGATGTCCGGCAAAGTGAGATTAATGTGGAGACGCTGCAGCTTCCTGTTAGAGCCGCTTCAATTTTGTAACTGCTTTTTTTCTGCAGGGGGTTGAAAGAGGACCGAGTTATGCAAATTATATACTGTGTAGATTTTATTCTTGTTCTATAATACTATTATACATATAATATTATGTTGATTTTGAGCTTGAGTATGACACATGTATTTTTCAACATTTATTTCTTTTACCTTGTATTTTTACAATTTCTTCCTCTCCTCTTTATGACGCACTGGTGTGTCATAGGATTGCAATAATATGGGACTGTGTAGTTTTGGAATTTTTCAATTGTTGCAGCACATTGTTAGAGTTGTTTCAATTTTATAACTGCTGTTTTTCTTTAAGAAGGGCTGGAGGTTGTAAAGAGACCGACGGATGTATATGTCTATGTATATCACAATCTATGTATATGTATATGTATATGTATATTACAATGTATGTATATGTATATCATAATGTATGTATATGTATATGTATACATATGACAATATAAAAATATTAAATGTAACATACATCATAACCCGAGTCAAATGAAGATAGCTGCACGACACAGTAAAGAGTTAAAGTTAAAAACAAAAGTTAAAAATAATGCAACCCCGAGATAGAAAGAGAAGTATGGGTGATGTCAGCAGATGAACCATAAGTGTGGGTCAAGCTCGCACGAGCGTGGGTCAGCTGTCAGTTGTTTGTCCTTACAGAAGGGCGGCCATTTGTGCGTTGCAGGCTGTGCTGCAGCCACGATGGACCCACGACATCTTTGGCCACCGTTCTGCTCTTTTTCTATTCATTTCACCGAGTTCTTGGACCCCTGCACCGCTGTCCAGAACAAGGATTCGTGGCACGAGTCTCTTCCGCTTCATTCACCTTTTTTTTGATAAAAAAATGAACTTTCGAACTTTGAAAGATTTTGATGAAAGTTTGCTTACTTTTTTGTTATCTCTATGGGTAGGTTCAAGCTCTGATATTTTTTAATAAACAAATTAACGTTTGCTTATTTATTTGTGTTAACCCTATGGGAAAGTTTAAACTTCAATATTTTTTAATAAATAAACTAACTTTTGCTTATTTTTTGTGTTAACCCTATGGGAAAGTTTAAACTTCGAAATTTTGTAATAAATGAATTAACGTTTTCAAGTTTAGTTACACGTATGTGAATGTTAACCAAAGATCACGTGTGTGAATATGACTATTGTTTTTGTATATTATAAATTCTTTCAACATTTATTTATGCAATTTATTTCTGTAATAATTTATGTAATTACTTGTGTAACCTGAAGAAGTTAAATCAAAGACGATGTTATTTAAATTTTTTGAATTCAGTGATAAAACATATATTTCTGCAAACATTAAAAAGATAGACGCTTATTGTTAAGTATGAATTATGTACTAAATTTGTTTACAGTTTCATTCACTGTAGACAGTTCCACGTAAGAGATTATTCACTCCGATTTCATCGTACACAGATTTTTAAGTTGACAGAAGTTTGTCCGAATCGATTTATCAAGATTCCTTTAAAAAGCAAAATCCACCGATGACTCTATGTTGTTTTCTTTCCGAAAGTTGATGCAGTAAACAGTGACGTACAAACACGATAACAACGAGCCATTGTCTCGTGGGTTTGCGGCTAATCCTGAGAATGGAAAAATAATGGCTCAGGCCAGGGTCTTCAAAGTTGGCGAGCAGAAAAAAGGAAAACACCTTGCGCCCTTAAAAATAGAATGAGTCAATCTGTTTTCGTCGGCGAACAAACAATTTTCAACGCTTTAATTGTACGAACCCCTATGCGGCTCAACCCTTTATGCACAGAGATATCAAACTTGTAATCAACAGGGGCAAATTTATAAAAATTCGGAATTTAAAAAGTTTAATACTTAAAATTTTTAAACGTTTAAATTTATTTCCAGATTTCTAATTTATTTTTAAATTTCTAAACCGATATATATTTTTAACGTTTATCTAAAAAGGGAATTATCCGTAAGTCTTGCGCACACAAGAGATTAACCAAAAGTAATTAACATAAGATAAATCACCTTTTAAGCCGGAAGTGAATCACGACACTTACGTAACAGTTTCAAGAAAAAATATTTTTTGTTTTTCTAAATATGATATAACAAACGCTTGTTTGACGTAAAGAGTCAAAGTTGATACGAGGATGGATTATAAGGAGGAAGTACAAGAGGTCAACGGATCAGCGATAAAAAAGCAAACTGCATTAAGAGTAGGATGAGTCAAGAGCTGTTAAAGAGCGAAGAAACTCGTTATACAATGGTGATAAAGCAAGAACTGGCTCGTTATGCATTTTCAAGCTCGTTTGCTATCCTGTTAAAACTCATTAAAATTGTACACGCGTTAACATTCCTCGAGTTCTTTCACTAATTTACGCTGATTGGAAAATTCCAGGTACTTTTTTCTAGTAAAACATATCGAAGATACGTTTCGTGATGTATGCGTCGACCAAAATCATTTTTATCGATTTCACGAACGCGTTTCCGATCGACCAGAAATTTTCCAGAGAAAGAGGGTAAATGTATTTATCGTGCGGCTGCTGGCGGGGCGGAACAGAACGGGAAAATATTTTTCTGCGAAAATTTCGAGAGTCTCGAGAGGGGTGCGAAAGGGGTTACGGAGCAGCTGTTTAAACGAGCTTCGACACACCCACGTTCAGGTAAGAGATGTGCTTCCTGTCACATTTATACTGAATATTTTGCATAAACTCTCGGAAATTAGCGTAACCTACACTCGACGTTTTTTAACAACCCCTTAAATACAAATTAACAAAAACATTGCTTCGTTGAAATTTAACTTCAATTTATGAATACGCACCTTTAGTCAGCACTATTATACTACTTATAATTTTATTCATGTTTGCATTTCTGTTTAAGTAGGGAAATAGTGTATGAAGTTATGAACAAAATTTAAGTTTTGTAAATTTGCACAAGTCTTGAATAACTTTAGTGTAACATGTTGAACGGTCGTGTTGGAAAAGTCTGAAAGAAGGAAATGTTTTGAGACTCGTGGAAAAAGGAGTGAAAGAAGGGGAGGGGCACGTGTCCGCAACCTCCGCCCCTGCCAGTCATCGCGAATAAACAACAATATAGAAAATTCTCAATAGCGCATGCTGTTCCCTAGGCTCTATACAGTATGTTGGAAAAGTAACGGAACTTTTTAAAAGAATTAGTTATTTTGCCAAAATTAATTTTTCTTATTCAAAATACATCCCTTCATCAATACACCGCTGGACACAATCACACAACGTTAACATATGCAATTACTCAATTTAATATTCGGACACCATGGTATTTGCGAAATTAAAGCTTTATATTTTGATTTGCAATGTGATTATCGCATTTTCAGGAATATTTATTATATGCTTGTCCGAAAGTGCTCCATCCTCCACCACAGTTACCGGAATTTAATCCAACCGAAAATCTATGGGACTTTATGAATCATAATGTTAAAACCACCCTCCTAAAAGACGAATTAAAAAATACGATTGATGGAAGAGTGGAAACGTGTTACTCAAAATTATTTAAATAAAATAATTTAAAACATGCCAACACGTCTGCAACACGTCATCAGACAAAAAAGATGTCCCAAAAAATATGAAATTAACATTAAAAATATCACTTTATTGTTACATGTACTGTAAATAAGAAAAAACTTAATGTAATATTAAGTGTCCGAATATTTTTTCGACATCAATATCGGGTTTAATTTCATTTATAATTTATTATGTGGAAAGCAATAAAAAATAAAGTAAAATAAAGTAAAAAATAAAGTTTGATAAGATCCTCGCAATATTCAACGCGAGTAATTTGTTGCGCTGGCCCGTGATTTTGTGACGCGATGACGAAAAGTTCTGTCGCATTAAACGCTATAAGTTTACGATTCTCGATTCCAATAATGATTGTTGTGTTTTGTAAAAACTGTTTTCAAATAAAATATTGTTTTAATAAATGGCGCTAGTTTTCTTTAAATTTAAAATGCTCCCTTACTTTTCTGACGTATTGCGCCTTTGTCCATAATTTTCACCACGTCGTCATATATGACTTTGTCGGTATCATACACTTTTGTTTTTCAACTGAAAGTAGAAGAAACGACGGTCGAGTAAGTGTACTATTTTCTTGGAAATTAATTTAGTCAGGCATTGAATTTTTTCCTGGAAAACATCTTGTCGATTCAGGTAACGCGTGTCATAAATGTATATTCTAATTGTAATACCCAATTAACACCGAATTTCGAAAATGCGACCTGCAATTGTGTTCGAGCACTGTTAGTCATTGGGGATTTCCCAAAGGAGTTAAATTTTCAAAATTCGGTCTACCATAATAATTTATTGTTTCTACCCGAATTCTCGGAACGAGATTAAATTTCCATTGTTAAACTTTGCTGTAATAATTATAATTCACGGTACTCTGTTGTTGAGGAATTTATAATATTATGATAGTGATAGCCGACAAAAATAGTGAAAAGAAAATAGTGAAAGTTATTCAACCTTTAACCCCATTACCGAAGTAACAGTACATCTTGCCGGGTCCGACAATAAAAACTAGCACCTTCGGATCATAAATTTTCGAAAAATGACCCGGTGTCCTGCAAAGATGCAAGCAAAATGTGTCAAAATCGGTGTAATTTGGCCTGTCCTTTTCCATAACGGGTTCTACAATATTTCTCTTGCTTACAATTTTTCACCCTATTCTCTCAATCCCTTATTTCATGCCTGTGAAAAATGAAATATCGAGGCATATTTCTCAAAATAATTTTTTTATATTTTTCGTAATTGTAGACAAATTTACTTTGTAAAATAAAAGCTCTAATTGGATTCGGTTAATGTTAACTGAGTAGGTAATTACTGTTTGAGTTAACTGTAAGATTACTGATTACTGTAAACCATTACTGATTACTGTAAACCATTACTGTCCTGTAAACCATTGCGGTTTTTTCTCATTGGGAGAATGGCGACAATCCAATTAGATTCACTTAGAACCGTCGCTGGAAGGTGGCACAATAAAAATAATCGTACCTTCCCTTAACGGTTGTACAGACCTGTGTGACCTTTTCGTTTTCTTCGAAGGGTTGCACCCTAGTGCGGTACAATTAACCTTTCTTTGATATGTTCTTTTCATGTTCAAATTTTGGAATTTATAAATTTTATAAATTTTTGGGTGACAAGTTATTTGTTTACTGAATTGTTAAATTATATCATCAAATTATCAAATTGTCAATGTCAAATTTTTATGTTATTTAACTATTAAATTATTAAATTATTTAATTATGCAAATTGTTAAATTAGCAAGTTACTAAATTGTCAAATTATCAAATTATTAAATTATTAAATAGTCAATCTTCTGAATTAAAATATTTGATACTTCAAAATCGTTAAACTTCTTTTAAATTTCAAAAATTAGAAACTGAATGTTCTTAAAATTGGACGATAAGTTAAAAATATTAATTGTTTGACTGAGAAACATTTTCATTCCATCCGATAATCGAAATAACAATTTCGATTATCAAGATAGTTGCGATTGAAAAATATGAAAATACCGATATTCAGCTGCTACATTAAACATAAATTTATTTACGTAAATTTATTATATTAAGAAAGATTTGAGTCGTACATATACGTCGCTTATGTATTGATACACATGTGAAGACGTACATGTACATCTTTCGCAGTCAAGAATAAATATACTAAATTTTGAAATTCTTTTTCTCATTCATTCCAAACTAAAATTACATTTGATATTTTTGAAATAAAAAATGCCACTCATAAACAGTTTGTGCGAATAGAAAATAAAGAAGCTTGCAAACTTTATTAAGTAATTTATTGGTTATATTGGTATATAATCAATAAACAAAATACTACCCTGTAAATTAATTTTCTGCCCTCAAAAAATTATTTCCTCACCATTCAACGAATATAAAAAAATAAAATTAAATAGGTATTTTTTAACTAATTTTGCAGCATCATCAATTCGACGTAAAAACGGTAAAAAAGTTAATAGCGATAATTAATAATATCATACATGTTTCATGTACATATTGGACAGGTAACGGTATGTACCCTTTGTGCTTAATGAGAGCCACGCGAGATACGCCTTTCGTACATTAACAGCCACCCTGACCGTTCTATAATCCGGCCCAATTTCTCGTTTTCCAAATAAGCGGTGTCATTTTTCCAAGAACTCAGCAGTAAAGGGCACAATAAACTAAGTCAAAATTCCCCGAGGTTTTTATCCGTTTCCAGGAAAAGCGGTGAAATTCATCAATTATGCACACCCTAGTACCCCTTCGTTCGACGTCCAGTTCACTGTCCCTATTGTTCTTCCGTGTCCCGTTTCCCGGTCATCGTCATAAATATACACGTAAACATTCGTCCGGATGAAGAGTAAAAGTGGTAATAAATAACGCGATTAGCTTACTACAGCTCTACATTTCTTAACCGGGTTGCCCGCCTCAGGTCAACCACGTATAGTACCCGAACCTGGCCGGGCCACGCTCCATATTCAATCGGTAACTGCCACCCTCTCTGGCACCTCCTAATATTTTTCTCGCATTGTTCTGCAAGCCCTTCCACGCCAAATTGGCCCGTAAGGTTATTATTGAGAACGCGTCGATATAATTGCAAGGGACTGTGCGTTGTTCTACGCGTTGCTCGCAACACTCCTTTATTGTCGTCCGTAATCCTTCTTTTCAGCACAGTGTGCCTTTCATAACTTTGTTATTGGAAACACGTTGAATCTATTATTCCAATTAGTTATACACTTTGTTTATTCCTACGGGTTTAATTTAATTTTACATTCAATTCAATGCTTTAAAATTTTATTGGCGGTGTTCTGGGGTTTAATCCAATTATTGCTATGACCGCTTTTTGAAATGTTCCAAATTCTTAGGAATGTTTCTAGTGTCAAAAAGTACGTAGAAAAAGTTTTTTTCGTGCAACGGTAAAAGGGTTAAATCTTAGAAAATGCAGAAACAGTTAGAAGTCCATGAGTCCTTGTTTCTCCCATTTTTTCCTCTACAGTCAGTGTAGCGTAACTGTAAAAGCATCGTAAACGGTTCCGTTCGTTGGAAAAGAAGATTAGAGAGAAAGGGTTGAAGGGGATTTTTTGATGCAGCCTTTATGGTGGCTTCCAGATTTTTTCCTCCCCCGCCCAACGTTCGAAAGGGTTAAAGGACGATTTATAGTGTCCCCTGTACCTGTTGAAAGGACTTCGAACCTTCCAGGACACGCTTTGCATGTTCTTACACCGAGAATCTGTTAGTCATCAAATTTTAAGCGTTTCTTGTACCTCCTCCCGTTTTCTTTTCCCCCTTGGCTTACTAAAATAGTAAGAAAACCTTGGAAGTTTCTCCTTGATTTTCCGTCATTTCGAACTTAATGGTTTTGCTGGATGTTTTTCAGGGATGAAAGGGTGCGATCTGTCGGCGGAGAGAAAGCAGACTTTCGGTGGAAAAAGGGTGCGCGTTCGGATCGCTCCAATTACTTTTACTATTTTAGTATTTTTAAATTTAGTTTTGACGGAGAATAGTTTATGGAATAATTAATTATGAACGTTTTTGATGATACAAATGTTTGCGATGGACAAACTGCCTGTAAACTGACAGTGAGAGTCCTCAGCATCGGTAAGGTTAAATTACAATACTGATTCTGTTGTCACAATACGAATACTTTTTATATACACCTAATTTTGAAAAATTTACTAATTAATTTATACCGTCGTTAACCCTTAAATACATAATGTTGCAATATAGTTACATTTTTACAATTGTTTCAAAATATATCATGAGTGACGGAAGTGCAACATATTTATATTTTTAGTATGTCTGAGAGATATTTGCTCCGAATTTTACCGACTAATAAAATATGAAACATATTGAAACGAGGTCTCCTTATTTTTCCAAAAAAATTTAAGGGTCAACTCTGTGGCACATGACTTCAAAGTTGCGCAAAATTAAATTATTAAATAAATTGAACAGTTTAAACTACATGTGACTTCAACTTTTTGAGGAGGGATGATCCCACCACTCACAACCCCCCAAAAGAGTTAAACGAGATCTTAATTCCGAAGACGGAATTTCGAGTGTGATCTTAACATTTAAAGCGTAACTATGATTTGCGGAAGGGAATGTTCGCAAGGGTGGGGTAATTCAAAAAGGTTCTATGAATCCCGAGGACGCGGCCTTCGCTGTGATTGGACAAAGCGTGCTGGCTGTAAGGGAGAGGGTAACTGCCCCTCGACTCGATCCACAAATAAAGCCGGTATTTCACTTTGGGTCCTAGGACGTTGTCAGTCGACCTCGGGCATTCATTCGGTTCTGAAGTCCGGGTCAAAGAACACGGGACTATTTCGGTTGTTTCCTTCAATCGTGACGAGCAGTCTGTCAGAATTCGCGCGATCGCGAGTTACTGGACTTGTGTTTTTTTTTGTGGACTGTGGATCATCCTGTTTATGTGTGTGTACTCTGTACGGAACCAGCCGGAAGGAAGTTTGCGAAACTGGAGGACACAGGACATCTCCGTCTCAAGGTTCGTACTGTCTGTAAATACCGAGTGAACTTGACATTCTTAGCAAATTGACAGATTGTAGAATAAGTTTTATCAATTTTTGATAAGTGTAATCTATGCTTCGGTCAACTTTTGGTAAAATTTGTAGATTCTCTTGAATTTAGATAGTGGAGTTGTTAAAAAAAATTCAAGGTTGTTTCTTTTTGTTGTAAGTTACATTGTCAGATAAATTGTGTTTAATTTTTGTGGTTCAGTAATGTTTAATAATATAATAACAGTAATGTTTAATGATATATACTAACAGGAAAATTTAATTGCTTAGTAGTTTTAATTTAATTTTGTTAGCTTGATAAGAGGACGAAATTAAGTAGCAAAGATATTGGTAGAATAACACTTACACAATGTTATACAATTTAAATGAAAATAGAATTTGTTATGAATGTCAAATAGAATATTTGTTATGAAAGTTAAATAGAATTTCTGGTGAAGTTGTAACAGTAGAATAAGCGGTATTATTTCTTTAAGAAAAATAAGTAAACAATGTGTTCTTATTTGCATAAAATTTGACACAAGTTTTGATAAAAGTATCTCAGAATTTTGAATACCAATTGGGCCGCCGGCGATCCGAAAACTTAGACAAAATTTCTAAAATAAATAATAGAAAAATAATGAAAACTATTTCTATTATTTGTACAATTATCTCAGCGACAGTCAAACAAACTTGAACAACAAAATACTTAAAATTTATGTATTTAAACAGATTCTACCGTAAATTGATCAAATTAAGAATCGAAGATCGAGAACGTTGCCGATCGATGATCAGTCTTTTTCTCTTTTTTCCCCCGAATTTCTCTGTGTTTTCACAATTTCGATCATGTGTTTTTTTTACGTTCTTCCTTTGTTTATTTATTGTGAATACATAAAAATTATTAACCGTTGAACTTTTGAGTTTTTATCGAGAAGCAACATCGTTCAAGAATTTATCGACTTTTCTATCGAGGTATATTACTCGAAACTCGATCGTAGTTTAGTTTTCTATCCGCGTGTTTCAAAAAGTGTCAATTGACATCGCTCGCGAATCTACAAAGAAACAAACATGGAAATTTAATATGGCGGTTGCGAGAATATTTTGACGAAAATATACACACAATTTTGTTATTTTTATTTATTAAATATATTTGACTATTCATCTCGATTTGTTAATTTAAATTTTCTTCGTTATTCAATCATCAATATTTTTCGCAAATTTCAATTTTAGCTTATTTAGTTCCAAATATTTGTTCTTCAATTTTGTCAAATCTATGAATGAATTTTTACCATTTTGTCTAATTTTTGCCTCCACATTTTCTCCAAATTTTTGAGGGGTACAATCGATACTTATTCTGTCATTAACGTGTCAGTTATTATTAATTTAGGGAAATATATCTCGATTTTTTGATTTGCTGGTTTTCTATCGTTCTCTTTCCTCCCTTGAGAAGCTAAATTCCCCGGGACAAATTCTCGATATACACATTTCCTCTGCCGTAAGGTTTTCATTATTTACTGTTGTGATTGTGGCTTTGGAATTTCGAAAGACTGGGGCTTCCTTCGACCTTTGCCAAAGTCTTTTTTCTCCTTGCTCGAACGAGCACGGAGTTTCGCTTTAATCGACTCGTAAACGTCCTTACTATGGAATGCGAGCGTTTGTACGTTTACCAAAAGAATTCTTCTACAAATCCTTCTTAGAATATTTCAAACTTCCACCGTTCAAATATTATTGTCTCTACGAGAAAATAAATTGAAAATAGTTGCGCAATTACGGTCACGGAAAATAACAATTTAGATCTCGCAGAAGGGTGCAAAGGAAACATCCTTTGAATAGCTTGTCAAAAACGTCATAAAAGAGGTAAATTCAAGACGGTTAGCGAAGCAAATTTGCATACAGCGTAATTACAGCCTTAGGGATAATAGTTTCCAGGAGGAAGACGCTGTCCGTTGTTACAAGGGTTGTTTCCATCCGATTCCGTAGTAGGACCGTCGCAAAGAGGAAAAATTGTCGTTGAAATTTTATTTATGGCCAGCACCGTGTTCGTTCACCGGCTACGCTAACAATGAGATTATGTCTCAGAAGTCAAAAGCGGGATCTCCCAAAACCCGGTTTGTCAGCAGGACATCAAAACCGTGCTCTACTTGAATAAACGAGTAGACCTTAACCCTTGGTACCATTCCTCTTTCGAACCAGCAATTAGAACAATAAATTTTCCTGCATTCTCTCGGTGGATCCTAATTTCAAATCAGCCCTATACAAATTTTTATTGTTTAATTACCGTTGCCCGGGACATTCTATTGTTCATCATTTTAGAAATAATTTTAACGTTATATAAATTCGTTCGATACAAATTTTAAGAATTAAAAAACTGTAATCGATCTTTTTAGATAGAATGTTGTTGAAATATATCGTTGAACGTCTCAAAAAAAATTCAAAGTAAAGACAAAATGTACCAAATCGATTGTTTTCGCGCAGCAAACGGTGATTGGTGGTTTGATATAAATATTGACGATAACGAAGGACACCCAAGACCTTTTCGATCGAAACAATTACGTAGATAGTTCGTTCTGAGCTTCGAATAAATTAGTAGGGCCATTTTGTGTGTACACTTTGAGCGAGCAGTATGACGGCAGAGAAATTTTGTGGAACCATTTTGGCCGGGATTTGCTTTTAGAATAGTTCGCAGGTTATATTTGTCGCGGCCGAACCCTTGTTCGTGGAAATTCGTATTACCAGTGAATACTTAACCCTTTTTGACCTCGCATTGTTAGGAAAGATTCAAACTTTCCACCTGTTTTTCCCCGGGAAAATTTTCAACCATTCGTGAAGTTTTACGTCTGTTACGAAATGTTTTTATACATTGAGTTAATTCTTGAATTAACTATTTTAATTAATCATGACATGTAAGATGGAGTTAAATTAAGGAGATTTTAAGGGTGTTTTATTCATTGTTTTGTGCATCTTTTGTAGAGTGCCAAGATGAGAGGCAACTGGGATACGGCGGAACCTTTGGTACACGCGCCGAATCAGCAACGGCAGCAGCGACAAACTATCGTTGAAGAGCAGAGGCATCCCCTCCATTCACCAACCACGCCCGCTTGGGGTATCACCGATAGAATCGTGGTGAGTAATCGTTCCAACCCCTCCACGATCTTCTCTTATTCTCCCCCTCTCTCGCTCTTTTAACTTATTCACCCTCTCGTTTTTACCCTACCTTCACCCTGTCCCTTCCTAGTTTTTTCATCCCCCTTCTTTATTTCTTTCACTGTTTCATCCCTTCCCGGTCGACAAAATGTCGTCTCAATGGAGAGACTCTTCCATACATGATTACGATGAAGATTTAAAGAGATGATGAACTACAAAATGATATTAACGTAAACATTTTATTCACAGAAGGAGGAACCGTCAGAGGATAAAAACAACGACTCAGGAGTATCCCCTGATTATTACACCAGCAACTCTGTGTCGCCCAGAAGCAGGAGATCTTCTTCAACGGCAAACTGTAGTTTGTCGCCAGGAAGTGCGACATCGCAGGATTCGAACACTATGCACTGCGGCACGTTCGACTACAGTCCGCAAAGCATGTTCAAGAATTGCGATTCGCCGGTCGATTACAACAGGAATCCATCGATGGACGATCATCAGGCGGAGAGGGCGATGGACGTCGCTTCCAGCACGACGAAACCGCCCAACGGAGATGTCGAGTACGGTCCAGATTCATTCCAGTGTCCCATTTGCGCTTACACTTCGTTAAACAGGTAGGCTTTGTTTTCACGGCTCGAAATAATGTAATACATTCGGCGGGAGGATTTTGAAAGACACTCGATCTCTGGGGACGTTAGACATTTATCTGATAATTTAGTTTCTTGTTTTCGAATACGAGTTATTATTAAGCTAGATTAGCAATCTAATCTATTAATTTTATCTATTTAATTTATTAATACATTTTCTTACACAAACATAACAATCATACTCCACGCGCTATCTTATCACACTAATAATACTAACACATCCTTCCACTTTCTCTAGCAATGTACTGAATCGTATTGTACCATAGGTTAAACTTCTCGGAACACCTAGCAACGCATTGCGGCTCACAATGCGATGCGGCAGAATTCGTAAAAACGGTTCTCAACCAATTGATGCCAGGTGCTCCGCAGGACGAGAACAGGTCCACGCCACCTCAGACTTCGCCACAGGACGAACGATCCGAGCAACTAGAAGAGCTGGAAGAAGCCGACGAGCCAGGGCTTCGAGTCCCCCGAGTGAATTCTCAGGGCAAAGTGAAGACCTTCAGATGCAAGCAGTGTAATTTCGTGGCCATCACCAAACTGGAGTTCTGGGAACACAGTCGTGGCCATATCAAAGCGGAGAAATTGTTGACTTGTCCAAAGTGTCCTTTCGTGACGGAGTACAAACATCACCTGGAGTACCATCTGAGGAACCACTTCGGCTCGAAACCTTTCAAGTGCGACAAGTGTTCGTACTCTTGCGTGAACAAATCGATGCTGAACAGCCACTTGAAATCGCATTCGAACGTCTATCAGTACAGATGCGCCAACTGCTCTTACGCTACCAAGTACTGCCATTCACTGAAGCTGCATTTGCGCAAATACTCCCATCAGCCTGCGATGGTGTTGAACGCCGACGGTTCACCGAATCCGTTGCCCATTATAGACGTGTACGGAACTCGGCGAGGTCCGAAGCAGAAGACTGTTAAGCCCATCCAGGAGGACACCAACCAAAACAGTAACGTCGTTGTCTCGAACAATAACTCGCAGATTTCACTGCCGTCTCCTCACATGGTAGTCACCTCGCAGATCTCTCCAGTCAATTATTGCTTGCCGATCAACTCGATGAATGGCTTGAACGCTACGAACGGTTTGAACGGAGTGGTATCCAATCATCCGGTGATGGCTTTCCCGTACAATCAGATGTTCCCCGGATATCCGATGGCTCACGTGCCCACGTACGACGAGAACAACGTCGAGAAGCACCTGGACAGAATCCGAGCGAACGTTTTGGTGGACTTTTCAAAGATCGACGTCGACAGCGCTATGCCCGTGGAGGTACCGCAGGATCTGGACTCCAAATGTTTCGAATCGATCAAAACATGCGACGAGTCGAACAAACCGGCCAACGACATCTCCAAAGTGAACGATGCTTCAATGACTGTGATGGAGGTCCAGGACGAGCTGACGGACCTGAAAGTGGCGCCACTGGATCTAAGCAAACCCGCTACTCCTACCAACGTTCAGAGCAAACCGATAACGAAATTGACTGGCACTAGCCGACGCAAGGGAAGAGCCGTCAAGTTAGAGCGCCGAGTGATCGAAGAAGATACCGACGATGAACCGCAACTTCCGGAGCCCGAAGAGTTGTACGAGACTACGGTCCTCGCCAGTCCTGGCTCACGGGATGAAAAGGACAATGGCGGACGAAACAGCAGTCTCAGTAACGAGTTCACTTGTCAGTATTGCGAGATCTCCTTCGGCAACGTAGTGATGTACACCGTGCACATGGGGTACCATGGCTATAAGGATCCCTACACCTGCAACATGTGCGGCATTCAGTGCAGCGATAAGGTGTCCTTCTTCTTGCACATCGCCAGGTCAAAACACTCATAAAGACTTAGATTGATCTCAGGTAAATTGAAGTGAATGTCTTTAAGGAACGTACCTTGACAGTGTGTGAATATTTGTAAGGTAGGACTGGAGTTCGAGGGAGAACACGATGGTTGTTGCATGGATGACAACTGGGCTTCTCCTTTTCCTAAGTATGTACTTTAATCACCTGTAAAAATTATTAGTACATAAGCATATATACATAAATATATATAAACATATATATTATATTTTGATAGATATTTAGGTAACGTCTGATATGTGATTTACCGAGGATCTCGATCGAACGTACAAAGAATATTGTGATTTCGCTGAGGCAGCTTTACTGGGACCGAAGAGTAATTTTAGAGCTGAGTGAAATCATTCGCTATGTTGAATATTTTTACACTTTTATAACATTTTGCTATATATACGTACATATATAGATATATTATAAATGAACACGGCGAATGGTATTTTACTCAGCTTCGAATTTATTTTTAATCGAAGGTCCCGGTGTCTTTTCGTTCGAGATTCGATTAAGTTAGTTAATACTTAAGATAGATGTAAGTAAAACACGTCAATTAAGAAGCTCATATTGATAGTTGATTAAGAATGAGACAAAGATTCGGTGGAGAAGATGAGGGGATCGAAGTAGAACTTGTGATGAGAATTTTCTCGATTCTAGTCAAGAAAAAGTACCGAGGCGGGCGCTTTGAGTGTCGTTGGTGCTCGGTGTGCAATTCAAAATTTAAAGATAATTGAAGCTTGGTTATTGTGTCTGAAAGCACTGATATCCCAATAAGTATTTCCATAGTGTTCCACAAGTTCTCAAGGATCATGTTTTCCTTCGTTCGCGTTCGAAAATTGTCGACTTTTAAAACTTTCGAGAGGCCTTAACTTCAACACGTTCTTAATCTAATTTTGCAATTTGACTATGTTCTTAATATTTTTTTTTTTTGGTTTTTCGTTTCTTCCCTTTTTATGTTGGTTTACTCTACATTTTTACAAAGTACTCGAGACTATTTCTGTTTTTATACGTTTACGTTTACTTTTTCTTTTTTTTTTTTGAGAACGAGGTGACGAGAAGTGTGGCCTGTTAAGTCGATCTTTCTTGCAAATTATTCTTTTATTTCTTTTAATTCGAACAATGACAATATTTATTAACACGTTCCATTTGGGGTTGAAATTTGAAATTCTTTTCCGAGTTTGAAATTTCAAAGTTCACGTGTTAATAGAATATTAACCCTATCAGTTAAAAAATTTATTGCATTTACTTTTGCCATCAAAATTTTGACCGAAAAGGCAGTATCAGTATTTCTAGGGTCAATACTTTTGTTCAGTTTTATTTTAAAATCCTTTAATATTGACAGAATCTTATTTAGTACATTTTCAGTTTCTCCAAGTTTTAGCGAGAAAATTTTTTTTTTATCGAACGAAGGAAAACGCTCATTTGTCAATTTTCAAGAAAAACAGGACTCGTCCATATATTTTTAATACGAGAAAAAGAGAATTGAGAGAGTTGATTACGAAGGATCACAGTTTATTTTCGTTGAAAATGTCCGATCAATGATGTACGAAACAAGTATGAGACATTTCTTATGGCGATGTTTTTCTCACGGCTCGTGAAATGATAATAAATCCACGTTTATAGCGGGGAAAAAATCAATATAAGACTGATGATGAAAAGTCTGAGGAGTTTCGTTTGTTCACTGAATTGGGCTAGTAACTGGTTTCGCAATATGATACTTTATTTTACTTCTCTTTTCGATTATTCTCTTTTTTTCTTTCATTTCATAGATCTGTAAATCTTTCGGTTTTCGTAAGAAAGGACGTTCATTTTCTTTTTCCAGTTGTTTACAAATGTAGTATTGCGGACATGTACTCCATGTGAACAGAACGATGTGAAAAAAAAATATGACCTTACGTTTGACTTTCGACTATTATGGCGAACCGACCAAAAAACCTTGTTCCTATTAACTATAGCATAGTTTACTTTAAGTACCGTAATATTCCGACATTCCTCCTTTGCAAGTGTAATCAAAAAAATACATAAGTATTTATGTAATTGGTATTCATTAATTACCCTATACTTTTCCACTTTTCATCAAACTAGAAATAAGAATTTTTTAAATATTATTTCGATTGACGATCGCGTGTTAATATAACTTCGCATACGATGCAATCTTCATACCATGTTGAGAAGGAGACTGAAAGGTAATATAATCGTAATATATTCGTTAACAAATCCATCAAATGTATTCAGATGAAGAGAAAACCGCATGGACGCCAGACATAGTTGGTCCAATATACAAATCCGATAATATCACGTTGAGAGAGGTTAGCAATCCGCAATTTGTCGCGAAATTTCAATAACAGTTAACTAAAATGCAGGTATTAATTTCTCATCGAGACGACAAATGCACTCGAGCGATGGCTACCTTTGTCCCCGATGAACTCATATACGAACCTGACTTGTCTAAAAAGAATTTTCGCAAATTCAATTCTGTCATTGCACTGATTGACGTTACTCGGCTCTTCGGTGTATACGAGAAGTACATCATGGCGAGCTGGGGCGGCAGTATGGCTTTACTTCAATTGCTCAATCGTTATATATCTATTATAATCATTGAAGTCTACTCTACTCACGGAGACGTGATCAAATTCTCTCGTAAGCGAATTTTAGTTAATACGAATAAATTAAGTAGTTATGTAAGTAGAACATATATTAATCAAATACACATATGAGACACATAAATCAAATACACAAATAAGACATAAATTAAACAGATACATAAATAAAATATATTCATATACAAATATAAAAGTCAGATACATATATCAAATACACAAATCAGATATACATTAAATAGTCACATATATAAAATACATAAAACCGAAATAAATTAAACAGGCACATAAATCAAATATACTAATATACAAATATATAAATTAGACGCATATATCAAATATACAAATGAGACAGAAATTAAATAGTCACATAACTCGAATATACAATTATATAAATATATAAATCAGACACATGTATCAAGTACATAAATAAGACATAAATGAAGCAGACACATAAATCAAATATGTAAACATAGAAATATAAAAATCAGATACATATATCAAACATACAAATGAGACAAATTAAACAGTTACATAACTCAAATATACAATCATATAAATATATAAGTCAGACACATATATCAAATACACAAACGAGACAGAAATTAAACAGTTACATAAATTAAATATACAATCATATAAATATATAAATGAGACACATGCACCAAATACATAAATGAGACATAAATGAAGCAGATACATAAATCAAACATACAATCATATAAATATATAAATCAGACATATATCAAATACACAAACGAGACAGAAATTAAATAGATACATAAATCAAATATACTAGTCAAATAAATAAATCAAATACACCATTAAATTACATAAATTATTTAAACATCAAAAGCTTAAAAAAGAAAATTTTAATTATAGAGGATGGATTATTGGTAATATGGAAAGTGAACAGGAATGAATACGTGTCAAGAATGGTGTACAACGTAATATTATGCGGGCAGAGGATTCAAGAGTCCGTTATAGGGTTAGAGGACAAAGCGCTAATTCCAAAGGGTAGGACAAATGTTAGACGCGTACGATCAAATAGTAAATAATTAATTGTGAATGGTAGTGGATATCGCGGTCGCGTGTGGCGAGGTGACGTTCTCTGTAATCGGTAACGAATCTGCTAGACACTACGTGGTCGGTGGTTCGCCGATCGAAGCGCTCCAATATGCCAGAAAAATTTGTTTACCAGGAGATTTAGTGCTATCCTCCAGTGCTTGGGAATTTTGCGCTCCTTCTCAATACGAGTATGTTATCAAGGATTCCAGTAATGTCAAGGTAGTTAGTGTGTCAAAGTACGGTACTCGCGTTATATCACCGGAGTTTTCTCGTACCAAAATCGTTTTGACAGATCATCAAAGTGCTTGGACCGCCTGTGGAAGTTCCAGAGCAACAGGCAGTGATTATAGACGAGCAGCAGGAACCTTCCATCGCGACCGAACGATTGTCAGATATCATCTCGATTTCAGATTCGTCTTTACATTCTAACTTAGAAGGATTGCAATACCGGGGTGATCATTTACTTCTGTCTACGTAGTCTACATCGTATTTAGGCTTTAATCTGATTTTAGATTTTTAGATTTTAATTTATATTTAGCGAGAATTTCTGTGATCGACGCGTATCGACGACGTCTCGGCTCGTTCTTGAGAACTTACATGCTGAAACCGGTGTTGACGGAGGTACGAATTTTCCAAACACCAACGTAAACAAAATTATCGAGAGTTTTGTTTGTAGGTCGACAGCGGAGAGCCTTTAGAATATTTGACGGAAATCAGGAAAATTTCTGCAGTTGCTGTTAATATCATTCCATCTAAGAGTTCCATTTACGAATTGATATCATTGGTCGACGAACTGTTTAAGATCATTATGAGGTATTTTTGATACATGTCTCAAACCTTGTGTACGATTTCAATGTGCCAGACTTTAACACTAAAACTGCCAAACCGGTCAAACGACCGCTCCGCAAGTTTCTGATTTTATAAAATACATATTTTGGTACATTCTTTAAAATCAGCTTTGATTTTCATCAAGGTAAAGAATAAATGTGTGTACTAATTTATGTATCGTCGTTTGTTTATTTATGTTTTAACTTCATTTTTAATTTCAAATTTTGTACACATTATATGTCGGTAGGTTCAGTGTTAAAGATTAAGATAACTGTATTTCATTTGACAGGAACAAATAGTTTTATTTTGTTGCAGCGTGATTGAACAATATTTTGGTTGCATCGCAACCGTAAATTTGTACGATAGGGATATACTGTTTAATTTGATGTACGGCGTGAAGGAGTACAGTACCTGGGCGGAAAATGAGCCGAACGCGGAGTACGCGTTGCACTCTGCTTTGCAGATAATGAACAACGCGAAATGTGTTCCTGGTGTTAAGGCTATTTCGATCGGCGTGTCGACTGGTACATTCTTAGGTTATCTTATTTGATACAGATTAACCCTTTGGATTCCTATGTCGAGTGTGGCTCGACGTCACTTTTGTCTTAGATCTTATAAATAATTCGGATAAATAGATTGGTTAAATATATATACATATATTTTCATTAATTTACTACTTACGTGTTTGTCACATACTCGAACTATTACAACACACTTAATGGAAGAACCCTTTCTTGATCTATTTGGAAAATGAAAGAGTTGGTAGGTAAAAGAAATTAATGAGTGTAAAAAGTTAAAACTTGATTATTTCTGATAGGAATGGCATTTTGTGGTGTGGTTGGCCACGTTGTCAGGAGACAGTACATGATATTCGGTACACCGGTCGACAAAGCCATTTCTTTGATGAAGATTTCGTACGGTAAGGTTTGTATTTTATACAATTTGATGCAGTAAGATTTCATTTTAAATTATTTAATTTCATATTGTTTCAACTACTATTGTTTAGTATTTTTATTAATATTGTTTGTATTGTTAATTTATACAATTTGATGCAGTAAGGTTTCATATTACATTACTAATATTTAAACTATTATTATTTAGTAATTTTACTACTATTATTTGTATTGTTAATTTACTGAATTTGACACAGCAAGAATTTATATTAAATTACTAATATTTCGACTACTATTGTTTAGTATTTTTACTACTATTGTTTCTATTGCTCATTTATAAAGTTTGCAGTAAGATTTCAAATTTTATTATTACTATTTCGACTGCTATTATTTATTATTTGTTCTACTATTATAAACAGAAATATTTCATAGAAATCTTTTACCTAAACTTTAAATATATCTTTCAAAATTGTTCAATTACGATTTTGTCACATTTTTTGTCACATATGTTGTCACATTCTTTCTTACATTCTCAAACCATTACATGAACACATGACAGTCATCGCATCTGCAAAACTTAAATTTACCATTTTAGATATCTTGCGACTACGAAGCCTACGCAGACAGTTCTTTAAGCAAAAACAACTTCCGTTCACGTGGGATGAAAACATTATCCAGATTCGGAAGGTGCTTCGTCTACGAGTATATCGAAGCGTACACGTAATATATTACGTAACTTTCTTTCCAACAATGCTGAATTGTCCTCTTGAAATTATTACTGTATTTAGAAAAGACGAATCCAGATCGAACCTCGAGTATTGTTACCCGATTCTTGATCGATTCCAAGAAATCGAGTACTTCAAGGATATCATGGACGATATTGGTGTGGAAGGACGAAGCTACTCTGGAATGTTGATCGAGGTTTGGCTTGTATTATCAAAAATTAATTATTGATTTAATTAATGTGTACAATGATCTTAGGGTGCTGAGAGGTCCGGTAAATCGAGATTGCTTGATGCATTCGTTACCATCGTTCGGAATAGACAAATTCAGGTTATTGCACTACGTTTGCATCGTTCTTACACGGAAAAAGCGTATGCTGTACTGCACCACGTGTTTCTACAAGTGAGAATAATATGTGTTTTTAATTTTTTGAGGATCAAACCAAAATAGAGATAGCAGAATATTATAATTAGCAGAAAATATTGACAAAAAATATTGGTACAAAATATTAAGAGAAAATATTAGAAAAAAGTATTAACAGAAAATATTAGCAGAAATTATGAAATGATTTTTCTATAAAAAATAATAAGAATACTAATAAATACAAAAAAAAGCATATAAAATTATAAAAGTATATAAAATTGTATGTTTATTTAGTTGTTCGACGCATCGGAATATACAACAATCTACGACCGCGAGAAGGCTATAGGACGCAAATTGTCCGACATTTTGAAACCGGAGGACTTCTGCTACTTAAACTGCATCATGCGGGTTCAGTTTCCTCTTTCCAAAAGTTACTGCGAGGACACGGACTGGAAACGTCACACCAAAACCATTGAAATTTTTGAGAAAGTGTTGCAGAAAGTTAGTTATCGTTTATCCTTACCTATTATAATTAAAGTCTATTCTTAAATAGTCATAGATTACTTTTAGTTAGTACAATTCATCGTTCATTCTTAGCTAGTACAATTCATCGTTTACTTTTAGTTAGTATAATTATCGTTTATTCTTAACTAGTATAATTACCGTTCACTCTTAGTTAATATAATTATTGTTTATTTTTAGCTAGTATAATTATCATTCACTCTTAGCTAGTATAATTATCGTTTATTCTGAGCTAATACAATGTATCATTCATTTTTAACTAGTACAATTATTATTCATTCTTAGCTAGTATTTATAGTTCATTCGTATCTAGTATTCATCGTTTAATTTTATTTGAATTATTATTCAGATCAGCGGGCGAGTATGCATTCTTCTGGACGACGTGCAACACATGGATCTCTTATCCTGGCAGTTTTTCGCAGTCGCTCTAAACAATATAAACGTGGTTCTAGTAATGACATTACAAGAACCACTGTCCTGGGATGATCTAACTCAAGTTGAAGCTGCCATTTGCCAAGATAAGAGACTGATGAACAGAACCCTACTCGGTATGGATGCAAAATACGTCGCTGCGTTCGCTTGCCAGTTCTTGAACGTCCTTGCGATTCCTAAAAGCCTCGAGAGGTAAAGAGTTTCATATTCTGTACTATTATTCTCATATTCTCGTTACATTGCTCTTCTAGGGGAAATTGAAAAATTCAGACGGTTGCAGTATAATAGAGTAAATTTAGAGATTCACAGGGTATCGTAGGGTGAATTTCAAGATTTACGGGGTTCTAATATTGAAGGATAAATCCGAGAATTCAAGGAGTTCCAGTACTACAAAGTTTTGGGGCTCAAGGGGTTTCAGTATCGCAGAGAAAATTTCAAGATTCAGGAGGTTTTAATACAACAGAATAAATTAAAAGATTTAAGAGTTCTCGTACCATAGAATTTTGAGGATTCTGAGGGTTGCAGTATCGTACGATAAATTTCAAGATTCAGGAGGTTTTAATACAGCAGAATAAATTAAAAGATTTAAGAGGTTCTCCTACCACAGAGTTTTGAGGATTCATAGTGTTATATTATCATAGGCTAAATTTGAAGATTCGAAAGCTTTAATATCATACGATAAATTTAAAGATTTAAGAGGACGGGTTTTCCGAAATTTGCGTATACTACAAATGTCGAATACTAACAACATCAAAATTCGTTCAGAGTCCTTCAAAAGCGCGGGAAGACCACAATTGGCTGGTGCGAGACATTCTTGATATCCACCCTTCAAGTCCACGCCCTGACTTTCATGACAATAACTCCAGCGCAAGTTAAAAAGTACGACCTCGTGTTTCCTGAGAGTTCTATGTTGGTTAAAATACCAGCGTATCTGACACCCGAAGAAGTTGCACCACCCTTGCACTGGACGCAGATGAGTTCTTTAAACGTGTGCATAACGTCTGACAGACCGATTGGATTCATCGCCTCGAATCGTGACATCACAGGTAATTTCTTTAATACATCTATCTTGAGAAAAGATAAACGTATAGGTGATGTACCTTAAAAGGTGCCATTAGATACCTTGTATTGTTATTAGATTTAAAAATTAAAGATTACAGATGATTTGGTTAATCTTTTTTCAGGTCTGAGAATCGATATCTACAACAGGATGAATTCGTACGAGCAAGACTTCATCAAATGCGCCTCAGTGATAGGTGCCGTGTTCCTGCGCCACACAGTCGAAAGTGTCATGGTCAATTCTGCTCCGTTGTACACCAGAAAAGGAAGGTATAGCCGATACTTGAAGAGACTAATATGATTATTGTACAAATGCTTCGCATCACAGCCGTGGCAGAGATGATAAGACTGAGGATACTACAGTGCGCTTTGATCCAAAGGAAATACTTCCACTCAGACGATTCGGTGTACTATCTATTCAAAAAGCACAAAACCTTCAGCAACATGCATCATTTGGTGACATGTGATTGCCAATCATCACGTTAGTTGATAATAATTAATTAAACTTAAACGATTAACTCTTTGGGTACATTTAACGAGTGAGACTCTTATCTCTTTACTTGAGCGAAGTTACGGTGGATGAGTCTGACACTTATTTAAGAAGACTTTTACATATTAATCCATATAGCGATAAATTAAATCCGTCCCATGAGAATAATAATCTTCAAATAATTCAGTACTCAAAGGGTTAAAAGTCGTCTTTATGAATTAGGCAGCATGATGGATAAATCCTTGCCACCGTACGCTGATTGCAAGGTATTGGAGTTTACGATAAACTCTTATCGCAAGCTGCTTTACGACATTTTACCACCGCACGAGAAAGGGGATTATCATACGAGAGCTGTAACTTACTTCGAACGAGAAGCTCGGAGGTGCAGCACCTGTGGCGGTGGCAGCTTCTTTTCGCTGTTCGCGACTGAGGAGGCGACTCCGATGGTAAAACTATCTGTTTTAATATTTTATCGAATTGATTCCATTTATATGTTCGTCGAAACTAATTATTACTACGTATTATTAACTATTATTATTGACACGTACTGTATGAAGTATATGTTCCGCGATTTTGGATTTTCATTATAAATGCAAATGCTCGATCACGTGTTCAGTGGTCGTTTAATGCTTGACAATTGAGTTTACATATGAAAAATCTGTTTTAGAGCAAAAAGTCAATTCTGTATGAAGTATACATTCGGCCATTTTGGATTTTCATTATAGACACAAATGCTCGACCACGTGTTCAGTGGTCGTTTAATGCTTAACAGCTGCGTTTACATAGAAAAAATCTGTTTTAGAGCGAAGACTCAATTCCAGCGACCAGCACGATGCTGCACAGAAAAATATCCTCATGGAATCGATCGGAGAGGTTCCGCATAGAATCGCGGCGAAGCATCTTCACAGCAGAAAACGACGCGGATAAGAAGCGTGATAACCGCATTCGAAGGATTTCTATTCTACCTATCCACTCGGATGACGAAGGTAATTTCAATTTTGTGCAGATACTCGCAAGTGTCCTCTAATATTAAGAGTATTTATAATATAATATTATGTTTTCTCTAATGTAATATTATGTCCTGATACTGTCCTCTATTTATTAGATTACATAAGAGACCTGCCTAGCTACACGAAAAAACAGAGACGAGGTCAAAGTTTCCTGAAACCGTCATTCTTCAAATTATGGGAGCGTCGTTTAAAAGACTTCACTTATATAAATTACCGGAACTGTCGTTGCCACGAAGTGGTCAGCTTCGTCTTTTGGAAACTGCAGTACCACGTTGAGCGCAGCAGTAACGTCTCGCGTGTTGACGTAATTGGATACTTGTTAATTACGTTCGTTTCGCAGGAGATATCGATAAATTGACCAAGTGTATGATAGAGTATACGGCTGGTTTGATCCTGACTGCTCAACCGTTGTTCGCGATCAAGTTCCTCACATCCGCCAACGCGAACATCGAAGCCTTGAAGAAAAAGGAGCACCTGGTTCTCGAAGCTCCAAATTGGACCACCGATAGAGGGAAAATTCTGATTCTCATGGGTAACATTATTTTAATATTATTATTACTTCATATTTATCGTCTTCGATGTCCAGGGGACGGGTACCTCGCGTACGGAAATTATTCTCAGGCACGTAAGTTTTATACGGAGGCAGTGTCACTACGGATCCAACCGTTTTATTCGGGCAAAGCAGTTTGCTACAAAACGGTAATAGAATCATTGAAACGCAGAATGCACGGTTTTCCCACCTACAACCTCAGTAAAATCACTGGCAAGCAGGCATTACTCAACTTGGAAGTAGCTGTGTATTTGCATCGATTGTCCGTCGTTTACATGGTTCGTGATCCAGTCATTTAGAAAACAATCTTTAAACGTGTAATTTTTTAATAGTTGGAGAAGGAAGCCAAGGTGGCGAAGGTGACGATTCTGGACAGCATTCGAGCCGCCTTCGAATCTGCGGGCGGTTTCATACAGAAGGGGATCATATACTTGACGGCGTTGCAGATCTTTCGTCAATTCGAGGGCCACGAATTTATCGAGCCACTAGAGAAATTGATGTCGGTCGTTATAGAGGAGATGGCTCAGTGGAGGACTCCGGAGGCGTTTGTCGTTGCAGCTAAAATCTTTGCGACCATGTACAACACAAGGTATCAGCAATTAAGCTAATCACAAATTAATTCTTGAATTACGTAGACTACTTAGATTACAAAGATTTCAATGTTCTTTCCACCAGAAAGCTGCAGGGCAAGATAAAAGAAAGTATACAGATTGGAATTAAAATATGCAAAATATGCACTACCTTGCACGTCACTCACATAAAGCTAAGTGTTCTGCCATCACTGATCGAATTAATGGTAGCCATTTTACTTCATACACTCTTCTTCATGTTCCGTGATCAAGAAGTCAAGTCATCACATCAAGATTCTCTTTCAGCTGTGGGTGAAACGTTTGAACGAAACGGCCGATTTATTGAAGCAACTTTACTACACGGCCAAAGAGGACACCGATTACTCTGCCATAACTTGGTACTATGCCCTCTGTCTGCAATGCAGTTTGGACGCTTCCATGGTTGTGGAATCCTACGAAACTTGTTCCAGATTCTATCAAAGCTTTTTCAGTAAGAATGCTTAAAAAATTTTAATGATGAAATGAAAACTTTTTTTAAATTAGATAGCAAGTCGAGAAGCTGTGTCTTACGCGATCCTCAGAGCTTGCGCCGATTGACTACCTGTTTAGCGATCTGGCAATTAAGGATGTAAGTACATGCCATGGATATTACTGTTATTCAAATATTTATGTATAAATGTATGTAGGAGAATGGTTATCAATGAAATTCTGGTGTTGGATGTCGAAGAGTACACAGAGGGAATTAGCGCTGACAATTTTTCACAGATTGTTAGTTGCGTTAAGGTAAAATTTCGTTGTTGGACAGGTTAAGTGGATGTAATTAATGGTGGTCCAGTTGACATAACTATTAATGATGGTCAAGTGGATATAACTATGTGATCCACATAACTATTAATATCCATAAACGAATTTCCATTTGCTTATTTTATTATAAATGTCACAGGCTCTCGAATGTTACTTGCTAATATTGAAACGTCGAATTACGATAAAAAAGTCAAGTGACCTCTTCGATCGAGTACAGAACGTACAGGCGATCATTAAAACTCTCCAAGATGTAGCCGATCAAGCCAAATTCGTTTACCCTTTCCTGTACTTTATGGAGGGTTACATGGAGCTTTTGCGAGGTCGAAAAGGATCCGCTCAAACTTATTTGAACAAGGCTTATAAATGGGCCTCGCATCAGGAGAACAAATTTATGTTGGCCTGGATCGAACAAAACAGGAGGGTAATCGATTTGAGAACAGGGTTAAATTGAAATATTTGAAATATCTAAGATTTATTAAAGTTACAATTTTCAATACTGCTGGTGTGAACAATATAAGGTTGATGTTGAAATTGTAGACGTGGAAGGAGGCGAGCTATAACAATATGGCGCAGTACTGGGCGGAACACGTGGGTGCAGAGGACGCGATTCGTTGGCAGGAGATCCACAAGTTTGGTGTGAGTGCTTGGTCGAGGATACTGTTCCCTCTTCCAGTTCCAAACTCAAATATTTGAATATTCGAATATTATTCGTAGGATTACGTTGAATAAATATAAGTGGTAGGAGAAAGTAATTTGTAATCGACTAGGGAACTACAGTACATATAAGAACTAATTAGAAATTGTAGCGAAATATTTATTGATTAAAGGCGTATTACAGTTTCACGTTCTAAGAAGTATACACGACGATCCCCTCGTGTGCACGATAGTGCCTCGTTAAATAAAACACTCGATACTTTCGGTTCGTTGTCGTTCTGCTGAACCTCCAGATCGACCTAAGGAAATCTCGCGACCGACGATATGCTTTTGCACACCCACGACAATGATACCTCATATGCTTAATTAAATTCGTCTATCTTCGAATTTGACCGAGTACGCCAAGGATACGTTTCGAGCTAAACGAAGGAAGTAAAAGAAGGAAGGACCGATTCCTCCATCTTGAATACGAAGAATCGATCGATCTCGGTTTCGCGATTAATATATTATTTATCATTTTTTTTTCTCATATAAAATCCGCGTTCTATATTCTCGCATCACGTTCGCTAGGATCGAACGAAACGATGCTCGTCCTTGTTTGATCAATTTGAACCATTTCCGTGTCACACAAAGTTCTGAAAATCCTGACACGTTCATTCCGTGACCGACGTACATTAATATAATATACAATCAGCAGATGCCACACGCGAAACTTCTTTCACCTCAACGCCAATAATTGTCTAATCTGATCCAGCGACAGTTTCATGCTAAACAACCTCGATGACCCACCACGTGGCGATCGTTCCTTCGCAACTCTACTTTTCAAAAGGAAGCAAGATTTCGTGTTAGATTTCGTTGACGTACTCGGCCTGGTTACATTCCGTTCGACGTGGCTAATAATGACGGGGATTTGAATCGAATCGCTCGCGGAAAACGTCTCGTCTCCTTTTGTGGCTGGGTGGGCCTCGATCGCACGGAACGTCGACGTTTCTCGATCATTCGTGCGTGTCGACGTCGTTGTCGATGCGACTGCTTCGTATTCCTGTCTTGCCCGTCCAAGGATAGATGTCCGGACACGTTTGACACGTCTTCATGTACCTTACTCCGCTCTTGTGCCACAGATTACAGACTTTCGGGTTGTTGCATTTCTTTGGCCGGTCCTGTAACAAGGTGTCATTGAAATAAGGTTCATCAATTTTATAACGGATAGCGTACCTGATAATTACACCCGAAGGGTTCGAAGGTGTGCATCAGAGGCAGTGGTGTGGGATTCCTGACCCACTGAATGGCCTGCCAATTCGTTACTATCCACACGTCGTCCATGGCGACTATAGTGTCTAGGAACGAAATGAAACCCTCCTTGTGGTGAGGCTGAGTGAACCAGGCAGCGTGATAGAACAGTCCAAATGGCGCTCTGCAAGGTTAAGTACTAATTCACAATTTGATTCTACAATAATATATCAGAAGTTGTAATATTCCGAACTAACCTGTTGGTCGTGTAATGTCTCTCAAAGTTCTTAATCAGCATTTTATAAACGCCATCAGCGGTCGGCGGGTTGCTGCACGCGTCTCCCATAGAGCATCTACCTCCGTTCAAGTCTTGCCACATCACCATAGGAACCTCCCACAAGCCCGGATAAGACCTGGTTGGACACGGAGGTATCATGCAGTCGTGGAAGAGTTTGTAGTCCAGGGTGTAAGGCCAACTGGGTGGTCGGTTCTCGTAGATCGGCATCGAGGAGTCATACGTGAAGTTCGTGTCCCACAGCATTTTGAACATGTTGTTACCTCCGACCTGTTGATTAACGGATATAGTTCATCGAGATAGACCTGGTTCTTATGGTTTATAAAACGAAAATTACCGATAAGAAGGGAGCTCTCATTCCTCTGACATCCTCCAGCTTCACACCTCCATAGGCCGAGAGGATTTCGCGCTGTCCGGCAACTTCTCGCGCCCATTTTCGCTGAGAGAACTGCTCACCGAAACTGTGCCTGTTTCAATCGTTTGTTCTATCACTTGATCGTTCAATTTGTGCGCGAGAAGCAATCGCGAGGTCAGAACGCAAGAAACAATCACCGGACTGATTCATGCCTTCCATTAGCGGCTATGTGTGTCCGCAACTCGAGAGAAAATTGCAAGAATCTTCTTCGATCAATCACAATGTTTCATAAGAACAGGTTCCAGCGTGAGGCTTGCGTCCTGACCCGTAATGTGCGAAAAGCACTAATGTCTATCTGAATAAGCGGCTGTGGGTCGATCGAATAGCTAATCAAGCTGATATTAGGCGCTAATTGATCGGCGTAATGGCAGAGCGTGAACCACTATGACCGAACCGACGCGATTGCTCAATGGTAATGGAGTTGTGATTGATGGTCGAGAACAGGTGGCGAAGTATGTAATTAGCACGATCAATTGCAGAATTCTGTCAAAGGCATTGACTCTACTAACATAACAATTACAGGGTATGTCTGTTAACCCTTTGCAGTCCGGTTTTAATTATTGGGTTTGATCCTTTTTGTGGAAAGGGTTGGTAGCCTAATTCACGTCTAAAGCTGACATAGAGATTAATTTATTTATTTTGTCCGATCTTGTGGCTTGATTTTATAAGAATAAAAGACTTCATATAAATATGGCTAAGTATGGAATAAATAAATGTGGAGTGCACTAATAACATCAGATGAAGATAAAGACTACAAAGGGTTGAATGAAATATAAAAGTTGTAAACCTCGAAGTCCATGTTCTCTTTGTCGGATGTACTTACGAAACCGTGTGGGAGGCAATTTCGTGCCCTGCGGCATAGAGGTTTTGGACCTGGCTGTAGTCGGTCCACTCGTGGGAGACGTAGAAGGTGGCTGATATGGGACAGCCGTTGGGGTTTTTTCGTCCCTTCTCGAATAGATCAGCGTATAAACCCTTGTTCAGGTCGTTCACGGAATCGTCGAACGTCAGGAGAACGATTTGCGGTATCTCCTCCGGGAGGTAGTCACCTGTTTCAGGACGGAAAGGACCAAAGGACACGTGGACGCGGAGCATGTGTTTGTTTCGTCAGGTACGTTTGTAAATCAAGATGTGTGGTCGACATGTCCGAAAGGAATTCACAATCGTGTCGTGTCGTGTGTGCGTGCGTGTATGTACGTCGACGAGTGTAGCAGCCGTTAAAGTGTGGTGCGTGATGGGAATGCGAGGGATGAAGTGATGCGAAAGAAGAGCGAGAAAAGAGAAAAGTTAGTACGAAAGTCATTAGTATACGGCACATGTGCAAGGCAGGTGAAACTTGTTTCGCGACCCGTGTCGCACACACTGGATCATCTTTGAGCGTTTCACCGGTCGAGCACCGCAATTTACGTTTTATCGCGATCCTCGACGATCCTCCGATCGATGGTACAAGTGCTAACGGAAGCGATTTGTACCGGAAACGCTAGAAACGTCAATAAGACTGACATCTCGCGGATACCATCAGTATCCTTTCTATCCTTATTGGTTCCCAGGCTCGTAGCAGTGAATTTTACTTTTAAATGAGCTCAGCTTTTTCTTGCCGTCATCAAGATACGTTGCTCTAGTTTACGATCTTAGAATAGAAATTGCCCGGTAGCATGTCCTGCACAGCTGGTCGCTCCGGGAGACAACTAACTGAGGGCTACTGTTGGAAACGTGAAAGTTGATCGAATTTGCATCAAAGTTGAATTTAGGTTACTGTATACAAATGTACAGTTGATAATTTGTTGATGTAAAATTGATAATTTGGAGATTTTTTTATAATTTTGGAGTAGGTAAAAAATGACGGCCTGGAGCTGCTGCCCTCTACGAGTGTCCTTTTTACAGTGCCTGGAAGAGGGCGTTGTAAACCTCTTCTTGTACTACTGGCAACCCTATGTTTTAATATTATGTAACACCAAATTATTTCAGCAGAATTACTAGATTATTAAATATTTCCTTAGGTCATGAATATTAGGATAATTATTAGAGTAACCTGAAAACTAGAACAACATAACGTGGCAGTGCTCTTTCTACTTGGTTATGAATACTTCATAATTGTATACATTTCATTTGAACGGTAAACTGTAGCATCTACGGAACTCAGAAGGATTTTGAAGTTCTATTAAATTTGTCAAATTGCGGAGGATCGTCAAAGTAACAAAGCGTTCTCGAATCCTCAGGTTCTTTGATTCTTGAGGATTCGAACACATAGGCGACAGAAAAAATCGTGCGTTAGTCGAAGAGAGGCGTAGGCGATGGCGTTCGATGATCAGAATACAGTAGAATCTGCCTGTGCTCACTTCTCTGTACAACTCGTGTGCCATGACATGTCTCATCACCGATAGAAACTTATTAACTTATCTCTCTGCATCGAATCATCTCTCTGATTATCTCTGACATCAGCAAGCTGTAACGACGTTCAAAATGTTTGCAAAAACAAGTGCATATTGTACATGTATACTAAACAATTTACATGTCATCACTGCAGATGTTCATGCATCTAATACATGTATTATGCATCTAATACATCTAATACATACAATACATCAAAGTGTGCAAAAATGTAAATGATCTAATTTATGAACTCTGTCTATGGATTAACAGTAGACCTACCAGTGTTAAATGCACACATCTAAATTGAAAATAAAATGCAAAAATAAATAAGCTCTGAGGCAACCAACATGTACAATTCTTTATCTCAGCAACATACAATAAGTATTTCGACAAAAATACAGTAACAAAATTTTCTAAAATAAAGAATGAAACTTGAGGTCAGTCAGACAACCAACATGTACAATTCTTATTCTCAACATTGTATGACAAACATTTCAACAAAAATATAGCAACAAAATTTTCTAAAATAAAGGATGAAACTTGATGTCACTCATTTTGACTGGTTGGTAGTTAATGTTAAACACATGTCACGTAAACGCATAAACATCCACATTCTCGTCAGAAGTTAATCAGAAGTTAATCCACTCGATCGTAGGATAACAAGTGCAAAGATCACGGTTTCTATAAAACTTGTAGGATAAGATTGCTCAAGTCGTACCCCCTAAGAAAAAACCTTTAAATATGTAAAAACTATATTTGCTATTCGATTTTAGTGTAAATATTGTTTTTATTAGAACAACTCTGAACAATCTTTAATCCTAATGTGGCGCCATTGCAGCTGTAGTAGCCATAACACTTCAAAAATATAGAACAGGTACGACTTAAGCAACCTTACCCTAATATTATAGTAGGTTCCGAAAGTATTAAGCTTTAGAGCTTTAGATTCTAGAGTACACGATACGTGAGCACAAAGACAAAGTCTGACCATACTCTTATCGAACGAATAGCGTGTAGATGCACGATGCTCGATTGTTTGCCTCCCCTTCAACTTACGAGATCGTGTGCGATGCCAATTCGTGGCCATCAGCGTAAAGGTTTTGCACCTGGCTATAATCGGTCCACTCGTGCGACACATAGAACGTGGCCGTGATCGGACACCCGTTCGGATTCTTACGACCGTTTTCGAACAGATCGCTGTATAACGGTTTGTTTAGATCGTTCACCGCATCGTCGAAAGTGAGCAGCACGATTTGCGGCGTCTGTTCCGCCTGAATTCCACCTGAATACACGACATCAATAATACGGACGTCAAGGTTGCTCCTGTACCCGAGAATTGTTCTCAAAAACGGAATCTCGGGAAAAGAAGCGGACTTGAGACATTGCTTGATTAAAATGAGCGAATATGAACCAGTGACGTAACTAGGACTTGTCGAAACAGAGGATTATGCGGAGAGTTGAAAATTTGGAAGTTGAGAATTGTGGGGTGGAAAATTTGGGAGGGGAAAATTTCGTGGATTTGAATTGGGGAGTTGGGGACTTGAGTATGTGGATGTTGGAATTTGAAAATTTAGAGAGTTAAATTTGTGGGGATTTGGAAATTTGAAGGGGTAGATTATTGGGAATTTAGAAATTTGGGAAATTGGACATTTGAGAAGTTGAAACTTGCAGGTGCTAGAACTTTGAGAATTTGGAAATTTAAGAAATCAGAAATTTGAAAGGTTGGAAATTTGCAGAGCTGAAAATTTGAGAAGTTAAAAATTTGTAGAGGTGGAAGTTTGAGGAGATGAAATTTTGAGAAGTTGGAACTTTAGGAATTTGGAAATTTGGAACAGTAGAAATGTCAAGGGTTAAAAATTTGAAGGGTTGGAAATTTAGAAATTGGGAAATTTGGGGAGTTGGAAATTTGAGGAGATGAAACTTTGAGAAGTTGGAACTTTAGGAATTTGGAAATTTAGAACAGTAGAAATTTCAAGGGTTAAAAATTTGAAGGGTTGGAAATTTAGAAATTGGGAAATTTGAGAAGTTAGAAATTTGGGGAGTTGGAAATTTGAGGAGATGAAACTTTGAGAAGTTGGAACTTTAGGAATTTGGAAATTTAGAACAGTAGAAATTTCAAGGGTTAAAAATTTGAAGGGTTGGAAATTTAGAAATTGGGAAATTTGAGAAGTTAGAAATTTGGGGAGTTGGAAATTTGAGAAGTTGGAACTTTAGGAATTTGGAACTTTAGGAATTTGGAAATTTAGAACAGTAGAAATTTCAAGGGTTAAAAATTTGAAGGGTTGGAAATTTAGAAATTGGGAAATTTGAGAAGTTAGAAATTTGGGGAGTTGGAAATTTGAGAAGTTGGAACTTTAGGAATTTGGAAATTTAGAACAGTAGAAATTTGAAGGGTTAAAAATTTGAAGGGTTGGAAATTTAGAAATTGAAAACTTTGAGAAGTTAGAACTTTGAGGAGTTGGAAATTTGAGAAGTTGGAACTTTAGGAATTTGGAAATTTAGAACAGTAGAAATTTGAAGGGTTAAAAATTTGAAGGGTTGGAAATTTAGAAATTGGGAAATTTGAGAAGTTAGAAATTTGGGGAGTTGGAAATTTGAGAAGTTGGAACTTTAGGAATTTGGAAATTTAGAACAGTAGAAATTTCAAGGGTTAAAAATTTGAAGGGTTGGAAATTTAGAAATTGGAAACTTTGAGAAGTTAGAACTTTGGGGAGTTGGAAATTTGAGAATTTGGAACTTTAGGAATTTGAAAATTTGGAACAGTAGAAATTTCAAGGGTTAAAAATTTGAAGGGTTGGAAATTTAGAAATTGGAAACTTTGAGAAGTTAGAACTTTGGGAAGTTGGAAATTTGAGAAGTTGGAACTTTAGGAATTTGGAAATTTAGAACAGTAGAAATTTCAAGGGTTAAAAATTTGAAGGGTTGGAAATTTAGAAATTGGAAACTTTAAGAAGTTAGAACTTCGTGTCTACTCTGTAGCAGACCAGATCGTACTTAGCAATTGATCAAATACACCCTAGTCCCTAGTTACGCCAATGGACACCCGACTCCGACAGATTCTTCCGGATGATTTACTCTCGGTATGCAGTTGCACAATCTTCAGACGCCGGGTTTTAATCGCTTACAGCTCGCGAGCGCGCCAAGAATATTATCATCGTGGTCCCGAACCCGTTAAGGTTCGTTAAACGCTTCGATACCGTTCGAATTCAACTCACGCGCATGGAGCTTTCGATTTCGAGTAACAACGTGTGCGAAATGGCGACCGGCTAAGCGGATCTGTTTCACTTTCGAGCGGATTGTACGCACGGCAATGCGTAACGTTAGAACCGGAGAAAGTCATGAGTGACTACTAAACCGATCGACTAAACTTAACATTCGCGCCACGAACGCTTGCATCATCCAATGGACAAGCTCGTGTTTCCGATCGATTTTACCATATCGATATTTTTCCGCGTTTAACTTCATATGTTCCTCCGAATGGCACCGTTTGTTAGAGTTTAACTTTAAGTACTCTTATATAGGGAAATTTGTAGAAAGGCATTCGTCAAAATTAGCTCAAACATTTCTGAAGACGTAGGTACTTTCATAAATTTTTCGAGTAGTCAAAAATTTAAGGTCATATTTTAATTTTAATTTAAGATCACTGTACGATCATAGCAATGTTTGTTAAATTTTAACCCTTACTCAGGGAAATTTGTGGAAAAGTCATTCGTGAAAGGTAGCTCAAACATTTCTGAAGCTACAGATACACTTTTATAAATTTTTTGAGTAGTCAATAATTTAAGGTTATATTTTATTTTCAATACAAAGTCATTATACGATCACTCAGGAAATTGTGCAAAATTAACTCCTTGTCGTACAATTTCTTTGTCAGACCTATTCATATCTGTTCAAAACTGTTCATAGCTATAATATTACAACAGACAAGGAAAATTAAAATGTTGTGAGTATTCAGTGATCCTTAAATTATGATTGGATGTAGTTGAAGAGTATTCAAATTCACCTTCAAGTTGCAGAGTATTCAAATTCAACTACAAGTTGAAAAGTATTCAAAATTTGAGTAAAGTCACATTTGACTTGTAATGCATCATACGTGACGCATATGGTTGCGTTGAAGTACAAGTTTTGTATCCACCAATTAATGCCATTCGGAGGAGCAATTTTTAATCAATCAATTAAATAAAAAATCCTAAAAAACTTAAATTATCCTACCTGGGATGTCTGAACCACCGCAGCTGCAATCCGGAAGCAAGCACACGTCTCTGCGACATTTGGCCGCCGGCTTATCAACCTGCGGCGTTGGATAAATCGGTGCTGGCCTCGTCGGCGGATACCTGTAGATGTCCACGAATTCTTGAGCCTTCGACACAATTTCGGTGGAGGGTTTCAAGGTTGGCCGCGACCGCCTGAAAACCAATAATGCAATTAATTTTAAGAGAACCCTTGCGTTCCACTAGTTGGAGTTCTTTGTCTATCATGTGGAGTTATTACTATATTGCAATTTGAGGTATTCAGCAAGTTATAAGTTAGACAAATTGAGTAATAAAGTTTACGACGCAGCCACGTTCGTTCACCTCGGAGGACAATGCGACCCAGTGGCTCTCGAGGTTTACGATCCACCGCATGGGATATCCGTTTTCAACGCACGGTTCGATGGCACCTATCTTTGTTCTATACTTCGATAGAACTTCCGTGTCAACTGTTAATTGACGCCGGTAATTTGATGGGAACATAGCTAACGCCGATGCTGTCTTATTCACAGTATGTTTATTGTTTACGGTATCTATTTATACCTTTATTCGTGGAATTTTCTGTGTGCAAGAAAATGGGACCAATTGATGTTTTTACACGTATCATTAGTTTAATTATTGTGTTAACTTGCTGAGAGATAAAAGTGTAGAAATAAAAATGGAAACTTGTTCTTGTCCGAAGGAAGTCTACATTCAACACTTTGTTTTTATTCATTTACCGTTAGTCTAAATGTTACATATCTTTTGTTACTCGTTTACCTACTTATAACTTGCTGGAAGATTTGAATGTTGAAGAAGATAAGTTACTGGCGCAAATGGTATATTTGCATGTATAATTAGACTACTGTATAATTAGTTGCGAGATAAAGTTGCAGAAACTTGTCCTCGTTTGAAGGAAACGTTGAATTCTAAATGTCATATCTGATATTTTTCCCGTTATTCTTATTGATGTATCTTTTGCGTTTCTTTGGTATTTGTTCTATTTTGTAGATTTTTGTTCTATTTGTAGATAAGTTGTTGGAAGATTAAGATGTTGAAAAAGATAAGTTACCCGTTCGACATATTTACTGTATAATTAGTTTGATGGTAACTATAGGTGTTCTTGTGACTACAAGAATTTTGAAAAGAGACATATCCAATACCTGAATTTTCAAATTCCTAAATTTTTAAATGACTACATTTTTGATATCTAGATCTCCAAATTTTTAAATTGTCAAATGACTACATTCTTGATATCTAGATTTCCAAATTCCTAAATTTTCAAATTTCTACTTTTCTAATACTTAGAAAATATCTAAATCCTCAAGTACCTAAAACTCAAAATACAGAGACCATCAAACACCTAACTTTCCAAATACCTGGATTTATAAATTGTTAAATTTTTAAATTTCTACATTTTTGATACTTAAATTCTCAAATTCCAAAATTATCAAATTTCTAGTGTTCCCAATACCTGGATCCTGAAATACATACAACTACTATGTGGAAACCTACAACTACCTGAACCATAAAATACCTAAATTTCCAAATTTCTAAATTCTCTACAATCATAATATCTGGATCCCAAAGTGCCTGCCTCCTAATTACCTAACATAAATACCAAAATTCTTAGATTCTCAAATTTCGAAATTTTAAAATTCCAAAATTTCTAAATTCTAAAATCTCCAAATTCCAAAACTCACGAATACCAAGATTTCCAAATTCCACAATTTCCAAATTCCACAATTTCCAAATCCCCAAATTTTCAAATCCCAAAATTTCCAAATTCCAAAATTTCCAAATTCCAAAATTTCCAAATTCCAAAATTTCCAAATTCCAAACTTTCCAAATTCCACAATTTCCAAATCTTAAAATTTCCAAATCCCCAAATTTTCAAATCCCAAACTTTCCAAATTCCAAAATTTCCAAATTCCAAAATTTCCAAATTCCAAAATTTCCAAATTCCAAAATTTCAAAATTTCAAAATTTCCAAATTCTAAAATTTCCAAATTCCAAAATTTCCAAATTCCAAAATTTCCAAATCCCGAAATTTCCAAATCCCAAAATTTCCAAATCCCATAATTTCCAAATCCCCAAATTTCCAAATTCCAAAATGTCGAATACCTAAAGTCCCAAACACATAGGTCCCCAAATACCTAAATTCCAAAATTTCTACATATCCAATACCTAAATCCCCAAATTCTTAAATCCTTAAATTCCTCAATTTTCCAATTCCTGAGTTCTCCAATTCCTAGATCCCCAAATACCTAAATCTGCCAATTCGTAAATTCCTAAATTCCTGCATCCTCCAATTCCTAAATTCCCAAATTCCTACATTCCCAAATATCTCCACTCCTATTCCTTAACCTCGAATCTCGACCTTGTCCTCGCCCACAAAAAGTCTACAAAGAATCCCAAACACAATACCATGTACCAATCACAAATACCCCATTTTTATCAATTTTTCCATCACACAATGGTGCTAACGTTCCTTTCCCGTTTCGCTATCTTTCCTCGCCGCTTTCATACGCTGTCATTATAGCGTTGAGCGATGATAGCGCATAATGAAGGGTCTCGGTAATCTCCCCTTGATTAACAGGAAAATTATACAGTAACGTCTTTAGACATTCAATCGTATGCAAATAGATCAATGGAACCGTTCTACTTTCTAACGGGACTCATTCGACAAAACAACTCGTACTGATAAAGTGCAATCTCTGTGACAATTTTGATTAACACTACAACTACCAATATTTAATATATGTATATTTACTTTTAAGTTGAAAATAAAAAAGTAGGAAATAGAAACTGGAAAAGTAGGTAAATAAACAATGAAACATATACTAACATATGCAGAACATATTCATTCTGATAAAAATGGACACACATTTTTATAAAAGCATCTTAACACTAAACCTATCGATATATGAGCCGTTTATTTTGAAAGTGACCTAAGTCCATTTATCTTAAAATCGAGATATTTAAGGGTTTGCGTTTCAATGAATTTAAAAATATACGTATAGGACATTAATGAGTCGTACTGCTTAAGTGTATCTGAGGGTGTTAAATTTATAGTTCCTATTAAAATAGTGGCAATTATTAAGTGAATAATATGCGTTTTCTTATCAAGAATGGAGTTAGGCCACTTTCAAAATTAACAACCAGATTCAATATAAAATTTGAAGGTGCCCAAGTCCATTCAACATAATTTAAGATGCTTGAAATTGAAAAAACCAATACTGAATTTATTTTACATATCTTTAAAACACTTCAGGAACATAATTTATGCGATTCAATTAACTACATAACGTGCAAAATTACAAACATAAATTTATTACAAAACAATTTACTACTCATCTACATTTTGTGTGTGTAAAAGGGATTTGAAGTAATCATGATGTTCCGGTGGTATATATCGTAATAGGTCCATTATGTCCTTGAATTTTGCTGTTGTAATTTGTTGTTTTTGTTGTCCAAAAACTGAGGTTAAATTGTAAATACTAATTAATTAAAATTACCTTCATCACTACTTTCCGACATTATCAATAGTAAATATATTATCTTGATTATTTAAGTATAAATGGAGTTAGGCCACTTTCAAACTACACGGTTCGATTATTAAACTAACTCTGAAAACTTATGTGTCAAGAATTATCGTATTTGCTCGGATTATAAGCAACCTGAAATGCTTTACTGATAAATAACATAAAGTTGTACACGTAACCATGATAACCGGAAAAAATTGAAAAACGGAGTTAGGCCACTTTCAAAATAAACGGCTCATATAATATTTGTATCTAATTTGAAATTCAAAATGAAGTTAAAAAATAAAAAAACTAACGACAAAACATTAATTAGTACACGCGTTTATTCTTTATCTTGATGAAAATCAATGCTGATTTCAAGGGATGTACTTTACCAAAATGTGTATTTTAAAAAATAAGAAGCTTGTGGAGCGGTCATTTGACCGGTTTGTTAGTTTCAGTGTTAATAAATTTTGTGACATAATTTAGAAACTGCTAAATCAGTCATTTTGGCTGGTTAAGTAGTTCTGGCGTTAAACGAAATACAGTACTGCCTCGAAATAACCAGGGATGAGTTACTTATTTCGAAGGTATGCTATTTGGCTTGCTTTTGTTTTTTGAATTACTGTGTGTTAGAGTGAGAAAATAATATACAAGTACTGTCTACTTTTCAATAAATTTTTCGGTCAACCAATAAAATTATTAATTTTGAGATCTCGCACTCGGAGGTCGACTTCGATCAAAGAAGTTGGATCCGAACTTCTTAAAATGGCCGACTTCAATCGAAGAATAAAATTCAAATTTGCTAATTTCGAAGCTCGGAACTGTTACCTGTTTCAAGGCAATATTATATGATTTATACTTTATACGATTTTGTGGTGAATTTTATGAAATCAAAGAAAGGTGGCGAACTTACGGTGGTGCGGTGCCACGGTGGATCTGTTGCGGGCGTCCTCGGCTGCAAAAGAAACGCAAAACAATTGAAGGAAAAACAGAAAAAAGAAGGAGGAAAATGTTAAACGGAGCTGGAGAAAGCGAACGTTTCACGGAATACGGAGAGCAGCGAAATCGGGTCTTGGTCGATGGACACGCTTGCAAGGCCATTTGCTCTTTCGACGCGGAAACTGAGAAGTCGACAAACAAAGAGGATGAAGATCAGAGATGTCAGCTGGAAAGCTATCTCTTGAAGATTATGCGGAGTTCATGGGTCAAGGACCTTTGAACGTCCTTTATGTAACGTGTCTTATGAATAGGATGGGTTCAATGTTCTTTTAGTTTGAAGGTAGGAAGAATGGTCTCATGAAAGAAATGGTCTGATGACATTAAATATGTAAATATATAATATATATAATAAATATAAATATATAAATATATAATATATATAATAAATATAAATATATAAATATATAATAAATATACAAATATATAAGTTGAATAATTAAATACAGTAACAAAGAGCAAATGTTTGTAAAAGTGAAATGAGGTATTAATTTTGGGTTATAAGAATTAGTGTGAATAAATTGAAATGGTTAGGTTAGTATATTTGGTGCAACAGCATTGATTAAAGAATGGAAAATATTCAAATTTCTGAATGTTTAGAAAAGTCAAATAAGGTATTAATTTTGGGTAACAAGAATTAGTATGAATAAGTCAAAATAGTTGTTACATCTTTTGCAACAGCACTAAATAAAAAATGATAAAATTTTTGAATGTTCATAAAAGTAAAATAAAGCCTTAGTTAAAATATCAAAAATTAATATAAATAAGTTTAAGTAGCTATTACATCTTCTGCAATAGCACTAAATAATAAAAATAGAAAATGATCAAACCTTTGACTATTTACAAAAGTAAAATAAAGTCTTAGTTAAAGTAGCAAGATGTAATGTCCGTAACTGGAAATAGCTACTATATCTTCTGCAACAACATTAGATGATGACAAAAATAAACGATTTTCAAGCCTCGTTAATTAACGATGAACTCATTAATACAAGTTATCCAAGATTCAAACAAGATATTCAATAAATTTTACCATAAAATTGTAAGGAATGATAATAAATAGTATAATCGCAACTCTCTTGTAATGAAGGTTTACGACGTGGCTTTTGAACTTAGGTAGCAAATGTTTGGTACAATCTTTAAATGTCACGCGACAGGGAACGCGTTAATCTTCTCCGCGAACATCGAGACGAGCAACAGCGTAACGATTTTCAATCGCAGACGTGAAACCTGGTCCACAGCTGACCGAACAGCTGCTTTTCTACAGGGTGTCATTACTAATTTATCTCTGGATGCGCTCGCTTGCTTGCATTTCTAATAAACCGCAACATTTCACTTTTCTACGTTTCATTATTGTAATGTTCATTTACTTTTGAAGTAACTCATTTTATTGGTGTCGGATGCTGATTATTTTGAGGACTTTCTAAATAGTTGGATTACTGAATATCTAAATTTTTATGTTGTTTTAGATTGAAATGTGCAGATTCTAAAATTACTAGATGCTCGAACTTTTTTCCAAAGATGTAGATTTTAAGATTACTAGATTATAAATCTTTAAATTTTCAAATTTTCAAATTTTCAAATTTCCAATTCCCTAGTTTTCAAAATTCCATAATTCCGAAATATCTGAATCTCAAAATGTCCAAATCTTAAAATTACCAACTTCCAAAATTTCCAAATCTCAAAGTTCACAAATCCCAAAATTTCAAAATTTCAAAATTCCCAAATCTCAAAATTTCCCCAAAATTCGTCAAATTTCCAAAGTTCCAAAAATTCGTCAAATTCCCAAAATTCCCCAAATTTACAAAATACCTCAAATTCCCCCAAATTTCCCAAATTCTCCAAGTTCTCAAAATTCCCCAATTTCCCCGAATTCCCCAAATTCTCCAAATTCTCCAAATTCTCCAAATTCTCCAAATTCTCCAAATTCCCTAAAGTCCTCAAATTTCTCAAAATCCACGAATTCTCCAAATTTCTCAAATTTCCCAAGTTCAAATTAAAAATCTCTCAAAAATCTTAGAATCAAGTTTTCTATTAATAACTTCAATGTCTAAAAATAGCAACAGTGACAAATGAAAAGAGACACTCTGTAGACACGCGTACCGCAGATAGAAGAGGAATTCATGCGTTTGAACGCGTTCGAAGAAAGCGTGAAATAAAGTCGCATTCCCTGTCCGTACAAATCGATCCGCTCGAATAATATCGATCAAAGCACGGTAGCCGCGTGGCGATCCTTCGCGACTCCGTTTCTTGGCTAGTTGGTTGCGTAATTTGAAAAAACTGACCGACGACAATCACCGCTGTCGCGTACGTGGATACCGTACCTGGGTGCATTGACCGTGTAAGACCTGCTGGTGGTGATCGGAGTCTGAGTGGTCGTCGTCAACGGTATAAACGTGTCCACGATGGCGTTTGGTGTCGTCACATGGACCACAGGGTGGCTGAGTACGTTCGGTCTACGAACACGTTATTTATCATCAAATTACAGTATGGTTATATTCCATTTGCTGCACGATTTCTAAATTCTTAAATTCTCTAATCATTGAATTTTCGTTATCTTCCATGTGCATTTGCAAGATTCTGGATTTCTATTTTCAACATGTAAAATAATCGCAACTTCTCTTTATATAAAATTTGTTATACTTTATTAAATTATAGTAAGGTTAAATGCAGTTTCCTGAACCCCCAATCTCTAAATTCTTGATTTTTCTAATCGTCGAATTTTCATTACCTTCCATGTGGATTTGCAAGATTCTGGATTTCTATTTTCAACATGTAAAATAATCGCAACTTCTCTTTATATAAAATTTGTTATACTTTATTAAATTATAGTAAGGTTAAATGCAGTTTCCTGCACCCCCAATCTTTAAATTCCTGATTTTTCTAATCGTCGAATTTTCATTATCTTGCAGGTAGACTTGCAAAATTCTGGATATCTGTTTCCAACGTGAAAATAATCCCAACTTCTCCATATATTAAACTTGTTATACATTATCAAATTCTGATTAAATAGTTTAATATAGTTAAATAAGTATATGGTTAAATGCAATTTCCTGCAGCTCTGAAATTCCTGAATTCTCCAATTATCAAATTCTACCTGTATTTTTATTATCTTACACTTACACATAGACTTGAAAATATTTCAAACCTCCACATTTCTATAAACTAATCTCAATGAAATATAAACCTCAAAATCAAGCCTATGATTAATATCTAGGATCTTGAACTTGTTACATGATTTCATCAGGTCGACAACCGTTTAATATAAACAGTATGAAATGTCATAAAGCTATAATTAATATCGACAGTCTTCTCGGAAACGTAACGCACAAGAATAGTTAAAAGAGCGATCGATGAAAGCCCGAGGCGATGATTGGAACGATTACAGCGGCAATTTTCTTGTCGCTTTACGGTCGAGGAGACAACGAAGGTCTCTTTCTCCTCTCGGAGCATCCGTTTCGATAAAAGAATATCTCACCTGTACGACTGTCCATCGTTAATGCGGAACTTGTTCTTGTTCAGCTGAGCCTGGGATGGAACAGAAAAATGGATATTGACAGTGTTCGTTAAAAATGGCATCTTCGGTGAAACTTTCGTTCTACCTGATTCTCGTAGATATCGTAGTCCTGCACCGTGACGTCCTGATTCAGATTGTACTTATCCGCCTCGTTCACCGCGACCTTCTTGGGCTTTTGATATTGCTTCGTGTTCACGTCGCTGATCTTGACGCTCGATTGAACGGGCACCGATTGGTTCACGGTGTACTGATTGTAATCTAACCAGGGAATCGCGGCAAATCGATTACTCGATGCTGATGAGCACTTTGATCACCGCACGTTTCGAATTTTTTACTATTTTACGTTCTTTGCTATAAAAGTTTTTTGCCGCAAGATTTATACGAGAGGTTCGATTAATAGAAGATGACTAATTGCCAATGTGTAATTGGCATCAGATAAGCGTGGAATAATGACGTAAGAACGCAGAACACGTGACTGCGGCCATCAAAGTATGCTGAATCTTCCTTGGCGACTATCGCGAAGTCTTTTAGAAGAAGCTTTATGGGGCAATAAGTTAATAAGTTACTTACCATCGTCTTTGTAAATGGACACGTCGTCGTCGTAAATCGTGTAATATGGGTAACTCTGGTCGGGATCGTTGTAATAGGACTTTGAGATCACCGGAGCGGCGGTGGATGCCAGGATCTTGGCTACTCGAGGTGACTCGGAAGATGGTACTTGCGTCCTGTTTCATAGAATACTAGTAATTGTACTAATAACCGATTCAAGGATATTGCCTTATATGCTAAAATCTTGCGACATGTGTGTATGATGTAACTTTTTGACATACGTGTATGCTCAATCTTTTTGATGTGTGTGTGTGCTCAAACTTTTTGATGCATGTGTATGTTCAAATTTTGTTACATATGTATATACTCAATCTTTTTGATGCATGTGTACATTCAATCTTTTTGATGTATGTGTACGTTCAGGCTTGTTGATGTATGTGTATACTCAATTTTTTTAACATATGTGTATGCTCAATTTTTTTAACATGTGTTCATACACATACCTTCTGACATATGTGTATCCCCAATGATTCAATGGACACAACTACAGAAATTATCTTCCTTTCTTTGTACATTATTAATGACTTTAAAATTTGTTTATTTATTTAACATTAATTCAATCGTTTTCTCTTTGTAAGTCTATAAAAATCATTTCTGAAAAGGTCAAATAACTAACTCCCTGTGACAACGTTTAACACGATACGTTTAAAATATTTTAAATTCATCGTTTTTCTAAAAGTGTAATATACTATGTGACCACATTATGTATATAAAGTTAACAAAGTACTTTTCCGAAGATGTTATCTACTGAAGACCGTTTTCTAAAAGTGAAGCTAACATAACGAGAAGCACATTAACACCGCGCAAAACGATTTCGCTTAGCAATTTTGTTTTCGCTAAAAAATGCTAACAAGGATCAATTAAGGATTTTCACAGATGATTCAGGTGATTGAACGCATGCGAAAATGACGGTTTAACGCGTTTAACGTTACGTAAACGCGAAACAGTCATCCTAGCGAATTAAAGAGGTCCAAAAGCGAAAGAGAAATCGAAGAAAAAGTTCGGTGGCAGGGCAGGTCTGATTTCGAAGTTGATTTTACGCACCTATAATGGGCTTCCGTTTGGGCACGCGTGCTGACCAAGCTCTCTTTCTCTCTCTCCTGAAACCGACATTGGATTAATTAATTTTAACTGATGATTGAATTTAATTGATTCGAATTACACAATCAAACAGAACATGCTGCACGAAAATACATTTAAAACTTGAAGTTATAAGATTTGTATGATATTATAAAACTACTTAAATATTGTACAGAAATAATTATTTGAAGTTCAAAATGCATGAATAAAAAAGTACATAAAATTAATTTTAAATAATCAACGTAATGGAAGCTGCTTAAACGTAATTTTAAATTATCAATGTAAAGAAATAATATCTAAAGACATGTTGCTGCATGAAATTTTAATAAACATAGGTAGAAAAGTATCTAAGATTAATTTTAGATAATCAATCTAAAAAAAGACACTTAAAATTAATTTTAAATTATCAACATAAAAAATAGTATTTAAAAAAAATACTACTGTTTAAAATTTAAGAAACACGCATAGAAAAATATCTAAAATTAGTTTTAAATTGTCACTATAAAAATAATAATACATAAAGAAATGTTGCTGTCTGAAATATTAGAAAAGCACAAATAGTAAAGTATATAAAATTACTTTTAAAATATTTAAGAAAAAAATACTTATTTATTTAAAAAAATTAACAAAACCAAAAAATATTTAATATCAGTAATTTACTACCAAGTACGTATCAAAGAAACTCCCATTAAAAGCTCACCGAAATCACGTTTCTACGAAGGCCATCCCTGTCCCGCTGCACTTGACCAATGGTAGATGGTTGACCCCTATAAACACGTTGCTGTCTATCACTTTCGATTTCCGTCGCAGGCTCATATTCGTCTTCGTGATAATTTCTAGCCTGCTGTCTCTGTCGAATAGGTTTCTCCGTAATCTGTGGCACAGGAATCGCAGTGGTCGTCGCTATTGGTTGTCTCTGAATAGGGCGTTGCTGCTGTTGTTGCTCGCGTCTCTGCTGCTGCTGTTCTCGTTGCAGTTGATGCTGTTCGCGCTGCAATTGCTGCTGCTGTTGCTCACGTATAGGTTGCGATCGTTGCTGTTGCTCCTGCAGGGTCTCTATCTTTGCTGACCTGGGCAATTTCACGATTGCAATAGATTAATTGCGGGTTTCCGCGTGTTATGGGTCGTTTCGTCGACCTTTTCAAACCCATGGGTTTCGCAAGCTGTTGCGGCTTACTAAGATTCGGTGTGTTATTTGGATGTCTTAATTGGGTGGGTCAAGAATTTTGCAATCTTGCAGATTTCAAAATACATTCATACCAAAATTTGATATCATACATCATAATGTATGTGTATGACACATATGTACATATGTAGGTAGAGCACATGTGGGTAGAATACATGTAGGTAGAGCACATGTGGGTAGAACACACGTAGGTAGAACACATGTAAGTATATCACATGCAGGTATATCACATGTATGTATAACACATGTAGGTATAACACATGTAGGTATAATACATGTGGGTATAACACATGCAGGTACAACACATGTAGACATAACACATGCATGTATAACACATATATGTATACATATGTATACATAACACAAGTATGTGTAGCACATATACATATAAATATGTATGCATTGCACATGTAAATATGTATACACATACATGCATAACGCATATATGTGCAACACCTATTCGTAAGATCTCATGTACCAATAAATTGAGGTAAAAATATTTGAAAAATTTTTCAAACTTTCCTCATCAGAATTTTCACGCAGACACTTACGTAACAGTAATTAATCGAACCCGGAAGGCATACGTTTTATTTGAATAAAACAAGAACGTGTCGTTTTTGGAAGCCGGATCAGTTCGAGAGGACGAATTCGTTGACAGACACGATCGATCTCGTGGTAAACTAGTTCCGTGAAAACACGTTGCCAGTAATGGCAAGGACATCGTACAAGACGTTAAGGAACCGATGTTGAGAAACAACTTCTTTCCCCCGATTATGTTCGCGCACAATACGTTAATGAGCGACCAGCAACGACCGTTCGTTGCTTAACTTCTTACACAAGGGAGCAGCTGCTGAATATAACTCGAAAGAAATGAAAGAGAGAGTGGGAGAGTAGATTCAATTGTAGGCTACGTTATACAACAAATTCGCCGCGTTTCCGTTTAATCCTTTCGGATAGACGCCTGGAGAACGGGAAATTAACTGGGCCACCTTGATGGACTATTTCGTTATTTTTCTTTGTGGCGTGAGTCAAATTGAACGATTACTCACACGAGACAGGCAAATTGAAAGAGTTCTTAAGGTACGACCTTCGAGTTTCTGTTACAATTTTTATTTTTTGTGTTTAACATTTATCGTGCTGTCACAAGAAAAATTTATAATAAAAGCTGCAAGTTTATAAAAGTATTTTGTAGCAAAAATTATAAGTATGCTTACAAGAAAATTTTACAGCAAAAATTGCAAATAAATTTACAAGAAAATTTTACAGTAAAAATTGCAACTAAATTTACAAGAAAATTTTGGAGCAAAAATTACAAGTTTAAAATTAAATTTCAGACTTTAAGTCCTTTCAAAATATTCCAAAACCTGTTTCTGGAACTTTCATAATTTTCCTTATATCTCTAGATTCTCTGTTCGACTAAATTTGTAAATGTCTGCAAAAATCGAAAAGCTGCTACATACACTACGTTTGTAAATGCCTACACTGTACAGCAAATTGCTTACGAATGACACGTAACAGACTCACCTTTCCAGCAGCGGATCTTCTTCGTTTTCCTTACCGGGAGATCCACCTTCGGCACAGCCCACATTACGTGGCCAATCGCATGTCTGCAACTCATGACTGTCAAGAAGAAAACGGGTCTCATAATATTTGTATTTATTGCCAATAGCGTTGTGATTACATCGGAGATGCCGTAATCAAGCGATATGATATCTTGGCAAAATCCAGATCGTTTCGAGTAACGGTCCGATTCGTTAGAAGGATTAGATTCGTTATGGAAGGATTTTCAAAGAGCAATTTACTAGGATTGGAAAATTGGGTGTTTGGAATTCAGAATCGTGTTTCAGGTAAGTTCACGAGCGTCCTTAATTGGACACTCGGTGTTACCGGTCATCGAGGGCCGGTTTTACAACGAACTCGTTTGTACGCACTGTCGTGCACAGAGAGAGAAAGAGAGAGAGGTGTGGCAGGTATTTTTTTCTCCAGGGTTACACGAGCACGGCTACGACCCCCTTTTACCTCGTTAATCCAGATCGAAAGTGTAGCAGTATCGTAATCGCGCGTTACGACGCCCCCGACACCTAAATCCGCCAGATATATCTACGTTTCAAGGTTCCGGAATAATCAGTGATAAAAGCGATCCAAGATTAGAGCTAAAAGGAGGCTTTTGATCTTCTCGTAAATTTCGCTATAAACTTCGAATTCTATCCTGTTCGCCCACTGTGAACGCATTGTTAGGATTTTTGACTTTTTTAGTACCTCAATAGGGAAACAGGTTTCTGCAAAATCGAGACTTGTTCGAAATTCCTCGGCGATACAGGGTGCCCTTTTTTCTGATCGAACGCTAAAAATAAATTCAAGTTTCCTTTCAAACGCTTCTTATTTCATAAATCTTATGAAATTTTTTACATTGTTCCGCATAAAATTCGCGACAGATCAGACACCAAAATGGCGTTTATGTTTTATTCGACACAGCGTCTCATAAAAGTTGCAACGGTTTAGCAGGAATATGCGAGGGAACAAGAAATAGAAATCTCCGTGGAATCTTGTAATTTGCCCCGCGAACACTGGAGTATACATCCATTATGGCTGTCTATATCTGGACGACAATACCCTGCCGCGATTTCGCTTTTGATTAGACGCCTTGTATTATTCGCTCGCGTTTCAATTCAACGTGCTACTAATTTCTATCCGTATTTGTCGAACAGGTTCGAGAGAATTTACGGTTCGCTTTGTGCTTTGCACGTGCACCTGTCCTTTTCGATCAATTTATCCACGTTTCGCGACAGCAATTATGATTACGAAAAGATCGCTTTGATCATCCAACTATTCGTGGTGGTCGATACATTAAAATTCCAACCCTTTTTGAAACGTTGCTCAAATTACCTTTAAGTGTTTCATAGATGTAGTTTAATATTTTCATGAATTTTCATAACTGTAAATTCTAAAATAAATCATTTACTTTTTTTGAGGTAAGAAGGGTAAAGTTTTCCGGAATTTTGGGGAGGAATTTTTTGAGATATCTTGTTAGATGATTATTGAAACATCATGTATATATTATAGTAGAAGATTCAGAAGAGTAAGAATTTTTGAGAACGAATTTTTTGTAACATCTTGTTGCATGATAATCATTGAAACATCATGTGTATATTATAGTAGAAGATCCAGAAAGAGTAAGAATTTTTGAGAAGGAATTTTTTATGACATCTTGTTGCATGATAATCATTGAAACATCATGTGTATATTATAGTAGAAGATCCAGAAAGAGTAAGAATTTTTGAAGGAATTTTTTATGACATCTTGTTGCATGATAATCATTGAAACATCATGTATATATCATAATAAAAGATCCAGAAAAAGAATAAGAATTTTTAAGAAGGAATTTTTTATATGTTACATGATGATTGAAACACCGCATACATGGAACTCGTCAAGTTTCCATGTGATCAACTGATACGAAAAACAAGAATTGTGTTGATGGTTACGGTCCAAGAGAAAATCACCGACACAATTGCGATTGTTACCTGTACATTAATCCTCCTGTGCAAGACTCGAGAAGAGCACCTCCGAATACGCAGACATAATATTGAGTGCAATCACGGGGATGAGGGTAGTAACCGAACTCTTCGGGACACTCGAACTCCAAGGCCGCCTCGTTTCTGCTCGCCCTGGCGCTTCTGGGGATGTTTCTTTGGCATCCTGCAATGCAAAATAGTTTTTTCAATTCCAAATTCTTTACAGAAACAACCTTAATATTACAGTATTATAATATTGAAATAGTACATTTTATTGTTTACACATTTTGTAAAATGCGAAATAAAAATAAGGATCAAAAAAGCACTTTTCAGGTCTAACATTCTGAATATCAAAATGAAATCTCACAGTCTCACAATCCGCATCGTGCTTTGTATCAGCGGTACCGCGACAGTGAAAACGTTAATAGGTAAAACAAACAAAACAGAGAGTATGGGAGAGCTCACTGCACGGTGAATTATCGTACATGCTCATATCGTCGCGTGCTGGAACGTGAACGGTACACGAAACGGCAGATTATGCAATCGAGTGTACATAACCGGATTTTTGGCCGACCTTGCTGTTCGTAGTCATCGAGTCGAGACACTGAAACAGTTGGTAAGAAAAAAGGCGCCTCGAGACGAGGCGAAAGGAGGAAACGAGACACCGGCGCCAAATTTTCGTAATCGACCATCCCCTCCATTTTGTCTGCTCCCGTTTCGAGTTTTGATCTTCGCTTTCGGATTTCTCGGTAAAATTAAATAAGTCAAAAAATCTTAACGTTCATATACTGTGTGAGACGATTGTTACCGCTTCGTTACCTAAATAACATTCTATCGTTGAAAATGGTCTTTCTGCCATTGTCTCGGTGGATTCGATTATCCCACCTTAAGGTTTTCTGGCACAATTTCATCGTGGGACCGCGGCACCGCTGGAACGACGAATTGATTTGTTGGAAACGTGACTTACGCCATTCCTCTTGTACTTTCGACGTGAGAATACGTGTGTCTACGGAATAACGTTCAATCCTGGCTTCTTGTATGTAAATTTTTCTCTTATGTTACCGTTCGTGTAACGGTGCTGTTTCTAGTTGAATCCCCAAACAAATTCGACACGTGATCTCCTTAAGCGCTACGTGCGTATGAGTTATAAGTACAGGGTGATTTAGAAAGAATGTTCAAAAGACACATCGTTATAGTTACAGTAACAGTATACTGTTACAGTTTCTCCATAAAATTAGCACAAACTTTCTTGTCAGCTTAACACGTTGCAGAACATAAGATGAGCTTCAAAAATTCGGAAATGTTTACTTGCCATATGTAGTTTTATTGTCAAACATTTATTTTAAAATGTAACACGAGAATTTCGTCTCTTGCTTTGACCAATTGTAGCTGCACTTTAATTTTCATACAAAAATGTTCTTCATTTATTAATTGTTTCTTAATAATTAAAAGAACCTTCAAACGTCATTTTTGCAAAGGAAAAAGCTTAAAATCAGCTACCACCCTTCTCCAGTTACACTAATTGTGAAACACCCAGTGTATTTATCTATAATCTCTTCAATTGTCAGTGTTTTTATCGTGACATTCGTATCGATTAACTGTCTATAAACTTCTCCGGAGTAAATTTCAGGGACACGAGGGAAGATAATGTCGCGGTACAAGGAGACAAACTCTTCCTGGCGACAATGAAAGTACAGAGTCGAAGGTCGTCGAGAAAAATCGAAATCGAGGAAAGGCGAGGTCTCGAGCGGGATCACGGTCGACCTTGGGCGAATATGGTTCACGAGGAACGAGAAAAACGAGCATTTGGACGAACACATCCTGGTACCGTTCTCTTGGCCGACCTTCCATGGCGACCTTGCCACCGCGGGGTCGACGTACCCACCTTACGATTCTAAAATTCTTTTCTCCTGATTCTCTCGAATTACTTCTGTTGCAACGGGGACTCCCCACAGTGCAAATTGGGTAATCAATAAAATTTTCTGAGAAACGGCACCTTTCAAACTAGCTTAGCCTAATATTCATCCATCTTGTAAGATGTTGCGCTTATAAGAAAACATGCCTTTCATTCGTATTGGAGATTGCTTCTTTATGCGATGTGTATACGCGATTTTATAGGTTACTGCGATGATTTTCTTCGTAAGTATTGACCTTTTGTAATGAACAATAAAATCATTGTAAGTTAAGATGAATACCGCATACTTTTTACTAGATTGCTCATCAGTTACAAAAAGCTTGCATTCACACGGTGCAATTGTGTTTTCCAAATGTAACTGTATTTCCTGTGATTAATAAAGGTCAGTAGACCTCAGGCAAATTAAATACTCCTCATTCGCAACGGCATACCGCACGAAGCAATTACAGAACCACAATCCGAAATCACGTCCACGAGAATGCGAGGCTGCTGTAGCGTAATATCGTAAGCACGAATACGGGATTGCGAAATTAAATTCTGTTCGCATTTCTAATTACCGGCAAAAGTTGCCCTGGATAGCAACGGATCCGTTACATTTGGGAATGACATAACGCTAAGTTGTGAAACTTAAAACCATAAAAAGCTTATTATACATCGAATATCTTAAAATCTTGTCGCGTATTGTAAAAAGAATAATCTTGTCTATTATAAAAAGAATAATCTGTCTTGAATTATAAAAGTCTTGTATTGTACTATAAAAATGTTAAGCTTCATTTCAAATGGCAATAATTTTTTCTCTTGACCATACGTTCAAAGAGTAAGTCAGGTAATTTGATTAATGATTCGAATTGTCTTGCGCTATTATGTCGTTTATACCGTAAGGTTATGCGTTCAATTACGTAAACGAGAAGTAAGATAATCCCTTGACCTACCAACAATAAATCTTTTCTTACCTACACAATTCTTTTGTTCCGATTTTAAGCCTTTTCAAAATATAAAAGTTGCTCAATGAGGTTTTTCAAAACCTTTGGTTTACGATGGCGACAGGATTCAAATACATGTGGCAGGTAGATTGGAATCTGAACACATTGTAACGTAATTATATTCTTCAAGAAAACTGAGTCTAACCTGGGCTCTACTTTTGTTCTCGCTGTAAAGCAAATTTGCCCTAATGTAACCCCTTGGCTTATGGCACTCCGCAGTTCAAATATAACAAAAACAAATTGTACTTGTCTTGCAAAGTTTTTAGTTCAATATGTTATTATTTGTACAATTAAAGATTGCTAAATTCAAAGCAGGTCTTACATTTGAAGTTTTATTATTTTGTTATTTACGACAGATTTTGTAAGAATAGTAAAAACTATTCTCTTATTTATGAACAATATTAAAATAAAACGAAACATTTATTTTCTGAATTTGCTGAAATTTCTGAACAATTAATTTTCTGTACTTAAATCGTGATTCACACTGAATAATTTGAATTTGAACTAAATCTGTAGTGTTACGCAAGGACTAAACAGGGCAAAACAAACAACAGCGGTAACTGACTATAACGTCAGTATTAAAAGAAAGCCTCAAACTTTGCACCCAAGAAAATAAATAATTGTCCAACAGCAAAAGTATCTTCAAATGTAGAGATTTAAATCTCTACTCACAGAATTAAACGCACGAAACGAAATACTGCTTAAAGCCATCACTACTTCTCACAATATCGAGCACAATTTATAAACCGAACCGAGACTAAATTCCGCCATCAGGAAACGGTACAAATCGCAGGCAATTAACAAAATCGTGTGCGTTCGATTTCACCAAGGAAGTCCGATGGTTTGCCTCAATTTCGCGATACAATTTCGACCCGTTCGCAATCTATCAGCTGTTATTCGACCACGAGTGAATTTCTCTTCTCTCAGCTTCCTCCTTGGCCGTTGGATCATTTGAAGCAACGTTTCGCAATCCCGCGAGCAAAAAGGGTTCTCTCGCTAAACGATACCGATACTGCTCGAACACAGGTTTGTTTTCCAGTTTCATTGCCAGACATCGGGCCACCACGTAACACGAGAACCGAGCGATCGGTTAATTTCGAAGGCAACGGGGATTAGAACGCGAACGATTTCGCGCGAGCAGGCTTTGGCGGCTCCGTTGCGAAAGACGTTTCAGACGTCGTTTCCACGTCGATCTCGTAAATCTTGGAAATTTATACGGCTCGTTTAACACGCTTCCGCCTTGTAACCTCTTGGAAAAATAAGGGAGTTCTAACACAAAAGAAGTCTTCGACAGAACTGAGGTTTACTCATCAAGGAAGATGCACCATAAGATCTGTTTAAAATTTTGCATACAGCAAATACCTATCTATTCCCAGAAAACAGGGTCCTGAACTGCCGAATTGTAACCAAATTTCCGTGCAATATGTTCAGCAAAGGAACAAGGTGGACACGCGTTAACGAAATACATGCACGCTTCTTAAACCGTTCAAGCTGTCCGATATTATGCAAGTCGTGTTCCAGTTTTAAAGCCCCGCTTCGGTATTCCAGCTCACTTTCACTCATTCACTTGCCAGCTCTTTTATCATAGCCCCGCTATCTTTGTCTCGCTCTGTCCCTCCCCGTTTCGCGATCTATCCCTCACCAATGTTCGACTAGCTTTTTCTCTCTCGTTGCCATTCGCATGACTTTCACTTCTCTCAACTTCGTAAGCCGCTCGTTCGCGTTGCAAACCTCCACCGTGGAACGCCTTTACGTTAGAAAACCGCAAGTCGCATGATTTATGAACAACCGGACGTTTGTTGCTTCGGAAGTAATTCCTACGATCGAATCGCTTCCCCTTCGGATTTCGCGTGATTTACCATTTTCAATTTCTTGTTATTGCGACGATAAAACCCTAGGACTGAGATCGTCAGAATCTTACTATTACTGTCTTATCTTACAAAATGTAAGTTGGAAACCGCGTTATGCATTGCAAGTTTGTAGACAAAGTTGATAATTGATATTGATAATCAAGTTTTGAAAGATAGTGTCAGCACTCATGAATGCTCAGATTTTGTGAGGAGCCTAAATCTTATTTATTCGAATGACCACTAATTTCCTTTTTATATGTCACAACACGTGAATGGTACCATAAGACCATATTTTCATTGCACATAACATTAAGCGAGTGAAAGTTTCAATTAATAACTAACAATATAATTGTCTACATTAGAGGGGTGGATTTTTAGCCATAACTCGTTTCAGAACATATGAGCTCCACAAAGTATTTCAATTGTACCCTATAAGGCAACTAAATTTTTGTCGCTGACAGTTTCTAATTAGAAACGTTGTTTATTTGAAAGATCTTTCATTAATAGCCGCCATATTTGTGTCCGACGAGAAAAACTACCGATCCTTTCAAACGTAATTACCCAATTTATGAGCCGTTAAGTTTGTTATTCGAACCGTACGGTGTGAATCATTAAGACGACGAATTTGCGGTAATATCTATACCGAGAAACGATTTATTTCTTAAATTTCAACGATTATCCCGGTGTGTTCCGCGAACGTGGTAACCGTGCGATATTAAAGATTGCGCATTTTACGACACGCGTTTAGAATCGCTCGGTGTGTACGTTGACGATCGTTTTATAGTTTCCAAATTGTGTTTGAACGACTGGTTAGCTTATGGTTACGAAAATTACCAGCTGCCGGCGTTAATTGTGCTCGGATAATCGTGCAAGGAGGTCGTTATCTCGGTAATTTTCGGGTGAAATTGCTACTATTGTCTGCTTGTTAAATTGTTTATTTAACAATGTGATTGTGTGATATGATTCGAGTTTGAAATGTACTGTTAGAATTAAGAAATTAAAGAAACATTTATCTACTTCTTATGAAAACAAGTTTCTAAAATATAATAATTGACAAATATATAGAATAATTTAGTTGTACACCAAACGTATTAAATTCTCCATGCAAAATCAAAACGAAAAGTCCTTAACTACTTTGCAATCTGTCATTTCGTTTCCGAAATACAAGTAATTAAAAATTAAATATGTGACATCTGGACTTAAACCTCCCGCGCATGCGCAAACAGCTGTAGCGCGCAAGATTAAAAAATGGCCGAAAGTCGAAATATTTAATTGCCCATATCTCAAAAACGATTTAACCGATCAGAAAACGGTAAAGGACTTTTCGATTCAATTTTCCTCAAAGTATCAGCAGTATGTATACATAATTAAAACAAGTAATAATGATTATAACTTACACGTTAGTTAATTTAATCATATCTCAACGATCTACAACTGTAAGAATGAATCGGGTATCAATAATACACGCAACTGAATGTACTACGTTTCCACGTATCACGGAATAATTACTTGTTTGAAAGTGGCAAAGAACAAAGTGTCACGATCATTACGATAGCGTGATCGTTTCGCAGGCGTCCTGCGGATGGCTTTATTGTGAGCGATAATGAGAGTACGCAGTCTGCTAGGTAATACAGTTCTCACATTTCTGCAACATTCAATAAGGCTGGAATGGTGTAACTTTACATCCACGTCTCGTTTGCCACCCACCCTTGCCTCGCCATGTGAAAATTCAGCGAGTATCTCTCTCACAAAACTTGGCCAAAAACCGCAATACTTGCGAAACTTGCCTCGATTTGTAGACAAGTTTAGTCATTTATCTTCTATCCTGTTAACTCGTTCTTTCATAGGTTAGAATCGGCTGAGAGAATGCATAAGTGGATGAATATCAAAAAAAGAAGAACTCGCATCGAAGGTGGGACCGCGTTTCGTTTGACATTTAATCCTCCGCGCCCGACAAAGTGTTATCCACCTTTCTAGAACGCCAGAAACTTTTCTCGTCATCGGCCGTGACGCTTGGTCGCGTTGCATTTTATACGATCACGGAGCAAATGTCAGCCAACATCCGCGAAGGATCCATTATCCTGCGAAGGTTAGGAATTTCGATTGCAGCTTGTACTGCGATAAAACAACAATACATACTGTTAATCTGTATCGGAGATAAATATTTCTTCGATCCAATCTTTTCAATAGTAATCTGAAATGCAATTGCGTGTACACAAATATTTCGTTTCGATATCGGATCTTCTGTAGAACTCGTTACATACCAGTAATACATAGCAAGCAGTTGTTACGTACACGAAGTTTAGGTTAAAATACTGTAATGAGTCAAGATCACTGCTTTTAGCACCTGCTATCGCCACTATAATTCCGATTTGGAAATGAATGTATAAGAAAACGAGAAACCTTCTGTGAGCTCTCATCTCAAGAATCTACTGGATTTATGGCACAAGAATTTGAATATTGAACTTTGCATGAAATAAGAATTACAGTAGCTTTCTCCGAATCTGAGAAATTTTAGAATATTACATTTGCAAACATTTCGTAACTCCTCACAATTTAGACTTCCATTACTCAATCGCGTTCTCTTTCACCTGTTGATTTATCCTAGTTATCTCTTTATTCTTAAAACGATATCGAGCCTTGGCAGAGTTCACATGGTGAGTCAAAAATTTATCTTCTATCGTCCTTCCACGTTAATCGAACATCTAGACGACTAAGCGTTTACTGATGAGCTTTACCATTAATTAGTCAGTTTTCGAGGACGGATGCATACAATCGTGTACACATCCTTCGAGGACCTCGAGATCCTTTTATCTAGGAAGGATGGGAGATTAAGATCGAACGATTGAGCAAGAGTAGAGAGAGCAGATTTGGTGAAACATCCGTCGACCTTTCTCGTTATTAAACGACGGAGAACGACCTCGAGAGGGAGAAACAGCTGGAAGATAGCCAGTCACAGGCAGATGCTCATCGCGCTGTATCTCCATGCGTGGACGTTGCGTATGCTAATATAATCGGAGGATGCATAATCCTTTACGCAATAGTCCTGTCTAGCGTGTTTAGGCGAGAATTAAGAAATTTTTAAGCAATCATTCTTGATATATACAATATATCGGAAAAGTAATGGAACTCCTTAAGGAAAACTAGCGTTAAGAAAAACTAGCGTCATCTAAGTATTAAAACGATATGTTATCTGAAAAAAGCATACCTCCCGTACAAAACACAACAATCATTATTGTAATCGAGCAACCAATTGTAAACTTACAGCGTTTAATGCGGCAGAACCTTTCGCCACCGTCTCACAAAATAACAGGCAAGCGCAACAAATTGCTCCCGTTGAATATTGCGAGGATCTTATCAAAACACCTAGATAAAACTGTGCATTCCTGTAATCAATTATAACTAGTGATGAGACTTGGTGCTTTAAGTATGAACCTCAAACAAAGCCAAAGTATTACGTGGAAATCTCCAGGCTCTCCAAAATCAAAAAATTGCGATTCCAGAAGTCCTGAGAGAAGACAATGTTTATTTGCTCTTACGATTCTAAAGGAATTATACTTCGGGAATTCGTTTCACAGAGACAAAATATTAATGGCGAATATTATCTGGGTTATGGAACATTTACGGAAGAGCATTGTTCGTGTGGGGTCCGAATATCGAGCGCCGAGAAGTTGGTTTCTGTTGCATGATCACCATGTCATAGAACTGTCCGTTTATGAATTTTTAGCGAAAAAACAAGTCTGTGTGCTCCAACGTCCTCTAAATTCGCCTGACTTCCATGTGTTTATTTCCTTTTTCCAAAACTGAAATTAGCTATAAAAGGAACGTTTTATGACACCATAGTCGTAATTCCACGCATTGTAGTTCGACGCGTCGTAGATCCATGCGTTATTAATTCTACGCGTCGTAATTCCATGCACCGTAATTTCCCGCGCTGTAATTCCACACTCCGTACTTCTACGCGCTATAATTCCATGCACCGTAATTCCACGCGACGTAATTCCACGCGTTATAATTCCACGCGTCAGAATTCCACGCACTGTGATTCCACGCGTTATTAATTCCACGCCTTGTAATTTCACGTGTTATTAATTCCACGCGTCGTAGTTCCACGCGTCATAATTTCACGCCTTATAATTCCACGCGTCGTAATTCCATGCACCGTAATTCTCCGCGCTGTAATACCATGCGCCGTACTTCTACGCGCTTGTAAGTCCACACGCCGTTTTATGACACTGTTAAGTCCAAGCAGCTGTGTCAAGGGTGTTTGATTTCGCAAAACGACATAAAGAAATTTATGTTGTGTGAACGTGTCCAGTAATGTACTGATGCGGAAAGGATGAATACAAAAAATTAATTTTGGCAAAATAACTAATTCTTTTCTTCTTATTTAAAAAGTTCCATTATTTTGTCATACTGTGTAAAAACAAACTTAACCCCTACAGTGGTTCGAGCTCGCGAAAAGAAAATTTCCAACATGATGGCAAATTTGCTTTTCAGAAACTTGCAAATTATTCATTGTTCAACTGACTGTGGAAGTATTTTCTATATCTTCTCAGGGTTAAGTTAGGATTGTCTAAACCTTAAGTGTAATCTTAGGGTTTGTATGGACAGCAATCCACAGTTTGCAATTGTGGCATACGTGACAGAGAACACATGACCCAGTTTCAGCAGTCGCGTGGACCAATTACGTTCACCGAGAAAAACTTTCATGGGGAATTTCTCTGGAAAGCGATACGGTATCGTAACGCTTATGTTTCGATTTACGAACCGTGAATATTTCTTACGATGTCATTTCGCTGCGAAAATAAGCGTTGAGATTTTATTACTGTTATTATATAAGCGGTTTTTAACGATCAAGTTGAAACACCGGTACAAAATTTTTCCTCAGCGACAGATTTTATGATACGTGGATCATGATCCCTTTTCCGGGTGTAACTGCGAAAGTTGTAAAAATGCACAAAAAGGATTCGAGAAAGTTGAGTAAGACAAGTTGTAATTGAGCAGCGATCGAACACAGGTGTTAACAGATTTCGATACGCAAGAGTCGTGCAACGAACAGTCGGCCTCGAGCAGTTGTGCCATCGCGTTCATAGAAACGGTTTTCTAGTCAGATCGAGGGGATTCCCTGTTGGAATCGCCTGCAAGAGAATCCTCCGGTGAAAGAGAGTTTACAAGGCCGCGGCTTCTTGGTCAAGTGAATCGGTGTTTCTAGACTCTTACTTGTTAGGCTCACTGTTTGCGTGTCTGTGTTCGTGGATGCAACCACGTAACGGTTCCTGCCTCGTACACCTGGACGACCTTAACGCTTTGACTACCACGATAAATTCCTCGAAAATCCCGAGAAGCTGTAACTTTACCCTTGATCGACTCATCATTCTTTTCGTGGCATTTAACTTCTTTCTATTGCCTGGAATAAGTTGCACCTTTCACTAAATGCATTGACTCATCATCCTCGATTAGCGGATTAACTCTTGGGTAGGTACACCTTTCTGTATTTATTGTGATAGGGATTTTGAAATTATACTGGATTGTTCTGTGCTATTTGGTAATAATGAGGAGTCTTCTGAATACGAAGGATTTTCTTTCTTTTAGGAATTTGGACATTGAGAAGTTTGATGTTTTAACAGTCTGTAGATAAAAAAATGTTGGTGTTTAGACATTTAAAGGTGTGAAGATTTAAATTCGGTAACTTCATACATTTAAAAATTCTGTAGATTTATAAATTGAGGAATTTCGTACACGGAGGTCAACGACCCCAAATTTGACGATCAACCCACCAGTTAATACAATAAAAGTAATGTCAGGATAAACTCATGAAAGTAAAAGTGATGAACAAGGAGATTACAGGTTACAGCCATACAAGTTATAGGCATTTAGTTGTCTCTCAATTGGCATCGTAATCCATTATCCTTTGATGGAGCGATCTCGAAGTTCCCACACGCGAGTCGGCCAATTAGAACCTCCGTTGCTCGCATTAAAAGTTATTAACCGTGGACGTAACAGCGTGAGTCACCGTGTGGACGGTGGTACGCGTTTGCCAGTGATAGGAAAGCAGATTTTGCGAAAGGAAATTTTACGGCCACGGACGTCTGAACGTGGGATAGGCCGAACGTCGTTCCGCTTACCCTTTTAACCGTGATTAATCGCCAGTTTACAAGAAACACGGCTGAGAGATCGCTAAGCTACCTGCAACTGCGCGCATACACGAGTACGTTACGTTAACCGGTAAACGCCCCATGCTACTTCTGCATCCTATGGATTACCTGGGAACACCCACTCACGATCCACTGGATCCCTGAAGATTGCTGCTAAAGACACATCGACCTCCTCGGTATTCGTACCTCGATCCCACGATCCTCCTAAGCTAGATCCTCTGCTCGGGCAACGAATAAGATCAAGACCTGATTCACAGTGACGAGTCGGATATATTGCCTCCCTAGACAATTTCTACTTCTAGGCTATGTCTCCAGTCATCTCGTTAACGCTGTGACACTTCAATTTTTATGGAAATCTATTATCTGCAACTTGTACTCTTTACAGGTTCTCAGGAATGAACCATTTGACGTTGATGAATGGTCTAATCTAACTAAATTCTTTTGCTACTACAATCCTCAAATGAAGTGGAACATATATTATTTTAATTTTACCCTAATTTAAATAATTCTTTTGCTACTGCAACTCTAAAATGAAGAGTGGAATATATATTTTTATTTCATCACTTGGAGTACGATTCTATTGCTATTTTTATATTACAATTATATTACTATTACCTATCCATTTGCTACCGTAAACCTCAAATGAGGAGTGGAACATATATTATTTAAATTTTACCTTAATTTAAATAATTCTTTTGCTACTGCAACTCTAAAATGAAGAGTGGAATATATATTTTCATTTCATCACTTGAAGTACGATTCTATTGCTATTTTTATGTTACAATTATATTACTGTTACCTATCCATTTGCTACCGCAAACCTCAAATAAGGAGTGGAACATATATTTTTAGTTTTACCCTAATGTAACTAAATTCATTTGCTACTGCATCCTTCAGTTGAGCAGTGGAATATATATTTTTATTTCATCACTTGCAGAGTGATTCTATTGTTATTTTTATGTTACAATTATATTACTGTTACCTATCTAGTTGCTACCACGATCCTCAAATGAGGAGTGGAACATATATTATTTTAATTTTACCCTAATGTAACTAAATTCATTTGCTACTGCATCCTTCAGTTGAGGAGTGGAATATATATTTTTATTTCATCACTTGCAGTGTGATTCTATTGTTATTTTTATGTTACAATTATATTACTGTTACCTATCCAGTTGCTACCATGATCCTCAAATGAGGAGTGGAGCGTGTATTTTTATTTTTACCCTAATGTAACTAAATTCATTTGCTACTGCATCCATCAGTTCAGGAGTGGAATATATATTTTTATTTCATCACTTGCAGAGTGATTCTATTGTTATTTTTATGTTACAATTATATTACTGTTACCTATCCATTTGCTACCGCAAACCTCAAATAAGGAGTGGAACATATATTTTTAGTTTTACCCTAATGTAACTAAATTCATTTGCTACTGCAATCTTCAGATGAGGAGGGAAACATATATTTTTATTTCATTGCTTGAATATGATTATATTAAACAAAATGTGTATAATAATAAATGAACATGTGTTCTTATATTTTAGTTTTCAAAATATTTTTTGTTTCAATATCAAACTTGTAAAAGTACTTCATATAAAATTGATGTGGTAAAATCATCCTCTGATGCAGTTAGATTAGCTTCATCCACACATTTCCAAATTATTTTCCGTTTCAATGTCAAACTTCTAAAAATATTTGATACACAACTCGCACTGTAAAATTACCCTTTGATGCATAAAATCTGGCAGTTAACTTCATCCACACATTTCTCCCAAATTTTATGCAAGCGAATAAAATTTACGGTATAAGCAAAATTTCCACAGGCCGTCCCACCCAGCTCAAAATAGCCATATTCGTCAATTAAAATATCAAAAGCATCAGCTACCGAAATAGAATATGCATGAGACCGCAGAATCTGTACAATAAAAAGAAAGAAGTCATCGGAGACGCTCATCCGACATCGATTAAAGTAACGGAAAACGAGGTAGTCCGTGGGCAGATCCAAGGTTGAAACGGTTGAACAGGTCCTTAACCTTCCGATTTGCAAATTAGGCGAGGCGGATGAAAGTGGGTCTGCAGGATCATCGCACGAGAAAAGGTACGCGAATCGTTAAATGATTCGAAAGGTGTGCCAAGATTTGATTGTTGAATAATAAGGAGCAAAAAAGGTACACGTTACGTGATACACGGAAGGCGTAAGTGAGCATGAAACGTCAGATGATCTTTTGACTTAATTAGTGTCTGAAGGTACCGGTTGTCATTTGGATCATAGTGTTTCGGAAGGAAAGCGATACGTGGTGGAATCGATTGTTTAACCTTGCGGGTTATGCAAAAATCGGGCGAGAAAGCGGTTACTTCGTTAGCCGCGATTATTCCGTTCCGAACGAGCACGCGATTAATTACTGTACCGGGAGATCGGTATCGGGACCACTGCTTGTTGCATCAACCAAAACAATCGGAGTGGAGGAGAGAGTACCAAGAAAGTATCCGCACAAAAGATTACGCGACGATCTACACGCTTCCGCTAATCTGTTTGATGCACTTCGCCTACGGAAATGATCTTTCGCGTTTCATGTTTTCAGACTGGAATGTTTTTTACTTGTTGGAGTTTGGAGTTTTGCGATTTTGTGACTGGGGCAACTTTGGGACTTTGGAGATTTGAAGATTTGAAGATTTGAAGATTTGAAGATTTGAAGATTTGAAGGTTTGAAGGTTTGAAAGTTTGAAGGTTTGAAGGTTTGAGAGTTTAAGAGTTTAAGAGTTTAAGAGTTTGAGTGTTTGAAAATTTGAGAGTTTGAAAGTTTGAGAATTTGAGAGTTTGAGAATTTGAGAGTTTGAGAGTTTGAGAGTTTGAGAGTTTGAGAGTTTGAGAGTTTGAGAGTTTGAGAGTTTGAGAGTTTGAGAGTTTGAGAGTTTGAGAGTTTGAGAGTTTGAGAGTTTAAGTGTTTGAAAGTTTGAAAGTTTGAAAGTTTGAGAATTTGAGAGTTTGAGAGTTTGAGAGTTTGAGAGTTTGAGAGTTTGAGAGCTTGAGAGTTTGAGAGTTTGACGATTTGAAGCTTGAAAGATGTGAAGATTTGAAGGTTTGAAGGTTTGAGAATTGAAGTGTTTCAGAGTTTGAAATGATTGAGAGTTTGAGTGTTTGAAGTGTTTGAGAGTTTGAAGATTTGAAAGTTTGAAGATTTTAAGAATTTGAGAGCTTGACGATTTAAAGTTTGAAGGATGCGAAGATTTGAAAGTTTGAATGTTTGAAGATTTGAAGATTTCAAGAATTTGAACATGCAAGAGTTTGAAGAGTAGAACATATGAAGATTTGAAGATCTAAATATTTGAAAGTTTGGAACATCTAGATTTTAAAAATTGTAGACTTTGAAGTCGTACGAATTTGAAGACATGAAAACATTAATACATTAACATCTCCAAATTTTGATGTTAAGTCCAAGGACTTGCGTCCGACCTTAACACTTAAAATATTAAAACCTTGATATTTCAAAACATGAAACCTGCAAACATTGACACCAAACCGACACTCACAGGTCTTGCCTCGACCTATAAAAGTTTGGAAAATCCGATTTCACGCTTCACACAGACAATCGTCAGAATCGGAAGATCGTTTCCGGTGTGAGATTACGAAACTTGATCAAAGTTCCGACGATAGAACGAAACGCAAAGAGGCGTGGAATTGCACCGATCGACCGTGAAGGTTACGCAGTTGCAAGGGTGTGTGCAACGTGTTTAACCTTTGCTATTTCGTTCCACTATGTGGAAAGGTGCAACACGCTCTCTTAACACGCGGGACATTTCAAAATTTCCTGAAACACATTCCCACCGTGTCCACATCTCAAGACAAAGCGAAACACGCGTGACTCGAGCAAAACACGCGTGACCACACCTCCCACGCTATTTGCATATTTTCGTAATTTTTGTTATCTGCTCGTTAATTTTCGATTGATTCGGCGTGGGTCGTGACTCGAGATCGGAGAATTTGATACGGGCATGTAACTGGTATCTCGGAAATGTGTCACGGAAAGGTTCATAAATTTGACATAGGCAAGCTCGAAACTTCTTTCAGAGTTGCCAAGTTTCGTTTATATTCAGTCGAAGTATTACGAACTGCCATTTCAACGATAATTTGCTATTGCTAATGATCGGATGTTACCGAAGACGCTTTCCCAGTGACGTGATATTTGTTGGTTAATTACTTGCGGTCTATGGGAACCTTAACTGAATCCGAGCAAGTAAATCTCAATTAGAACTTGCGGATTTTAAGGATGTTAGAAACTCCGAGAACTTTTGGAAGAGCTCAGTTTTGGAGGAATGTTAGAAAGAACGTGAGAGGAGTCAGAGGAAAGCGTAACCTAGAACCTCCCGTCTTCGCACGAATGGTCAAATGGTTCTCCAAGACCGAGATTACGTCGGATATTCAACAACTGTGGCAACCAGCGATGCAAAGTGATCATTTCCATTCGTAACATGGAACGATAGATACTCCTCCCCGGTCGCTTTCCATAGAAAGTATTGTTCTTTGTTTTCCACGTCTGGGACACCGAAAGAATCCAAGATCGGGCTGTTATTACGAGTGACGAAACGCGGCGCCACGTAACGACAGTCGCGTTATAGTTATATCCGGGTCAGGAAATGGGATCTATGTTCGTCGTGTTGTCTAAGCGCTCTTCTCCGGTTTCCGTGAAACGAGCCACGGCCCTCCGGCCGTTCGTGGATTGCTAAATGTTAAATCCAGCCTCTGCAACACCCCGCGACTTGTCCCTCCTTTCTCTCGAGGCCGCGTAACAACCCGAGTGAAAAGGAGACACAGTTTACGCGTGTGTTCGTGTCTCCTGAAACCGTTCACCTCATTACGTACCCCGTTCCCGCACAATGCGCGCGCGTGCACGCGTCTTTCAGTCCGGCGAGCGTTTTACGTGGGCGTGCAGCGTACCGTGTCGGACATCGAGCGCGAAAAAGATAACGGTATAGCCGGACTCGTGATACCGACAGCGAGAGCACCAGCTTTCGAAACGGACTACGCAGGAATATTCTCGTGGAAAATGCGCTCGGACATTTCGATCGCCCCAGCCTTGTCCTTTCGCGAGTTTCGAAGGACTTTATATACTGTAAATACGCAATATGTCAGAAAAATAACGGAACTTCTTAAACAGAAAGAAAAGAATTAGCTATTTTGAGAAAATTAATTTTTTTCATCCCATCCGTATTAATATACCGCTAGACTCATACAACGTTAACATAAATTTCTTTGTGTCGTTTTGCGGAAACACCCTTGTTATGGCTGCTTGGACTTAACCTTTGCGCTCGAAAGGTGACTTTCACTTACCACTTTATTTAATACAACAATTTGAAATAATTAGTTTTTAACTGATTCTATAATATAACTCATGTGATGTATGAACATATTAAAAGAAACAGTTCTGGAAATTATTATTAGAGAAATAATAACCTTGAAAGAATTCATTTAACTTTTTAACTACGTTTTAAAGTTGTTGTTTGCAAACAGTTAAATTTCTTTCGAGTGCAAAGGATTAACAGTTTCATAAAGCGGCGTGTGCAATTATAGCACGTAGAAGTACGGCGTATGGTATTGCAGTGCGGGGAATTACGGCGCATGGAATTATGACGCGCGAAACTAATAACGCGTGGAATTATGACGCATGGAACTATGACGCGTGGAATTAATAACGCGTGGAAATGCAAGGCGTGGGGTTATGACGCGTGGAATTATAACGCGTAGAAGTACGGAGTGTGGAATTACAGCGCGTAGAAGTATGGTGCATAGTATTACAGCGCGGGGAATTACGGTACGTAGAATTACAACGCCTGGAATTAATAACGCGTGGAATTATGACGCATGGAACTATGACGAGTGGAATTAATAACACGTGGAATTGCAAGATGTGGGGTTATGACGCGTGGAATTACGATGCATGGAATTATAATGCGTAGAAGTACGGAGTATGGAATTACAGCGTGAAAAAGTACGGTGCATAGAATTACAACGCGGGGAATTACGGCGCATGGAATTACGACGCGCGAAACTAATAACGCGTGGAATTATGACGCATGGAACTATGACGCGTGGAATTAATAACGCGTGGAAATGCAAGGCGTGGGGTTATGACGCGTGGAATTACGATGCATGGAATTATAACGCGTAGAAGTACGGAGTATGGAATTACAGCGTGAAAAAGTACGGTGCATAGAATTACAATGCGGGGAATTACGGTACATGGAATTACGACGCGTGGAATTAATAACGCGTGGATCTATGACGCGTGGAATTACAACATATGATGTCATAAAACGTCCTTCTATCGCATTAAACGCTATAAGTTTACAATTTTCGATTCCACTAATGATTGTTGTGTTTTGTAGGGAAGGTAGGGTAAGGTTGCTTAAGTCGTATCTGTTCTATATTTGAAGTGTTATGGCTACTATAGCTACATTAGGATTAATGTATATGACAACACAAAGATTGTTCAGAGTTGTTCCAATAAATAGAAATAATATTTACACTAGAATCGAATAGCAAATATAGTTTTGAAATATTTGCTAAATAGTCATTGTTTTTTCTTAGGGGGTTCGACTTGAGCAACCTTACCCTATACTGTTTTCAGATAACATATTGTTTTAATAGATAACGCTATTTCCTTAATGTTAGTTTTCTTTAAAAAGTTCCATTTCTTTTCTGACATACAGTGTATTTTGTTCTACACTAAATTACGATTGCTGATCAGTTAAATGAGAGAAATTTCCGTCGAGAAACAGTGCAAAAGTTAGCATTGAATTTGCTCGTTCTGTGCATAATGAAAGAGAATATTTGCTGGAATATTACCTGCTGAAGATTTGACCATTTAAAATGACCCTTTGAGAAAGACAATGCAAAGGATTATGTACCGTAAGGCACTCTCATTGTACGAATTAGGTATATTTGGAACTTGGGTACCTGGTCTTTTCCAAATGACCCTATTTTCCGTAATGTTCCCAGGGTCCTCTCTTTAGGACTAATAAAAATGCAGTAAGGTTACCTGTTCGTTTGCCTTGAATCCCCGCGAGTTAGAAATCAAACGGTATCGCGGCTAAAGATCGGACGTGCACACGTGCTCCTGGCACCTATTTCCCAACAAATACCCCTTGTTCAGATACTCCGATCGATCTATCTACCTATCTCTCGTTCCAATTAATTTTCGGCACGCGCAATGCTCATTGTGCTCGAAAACTGTGAAGGCTACGAAAGTGTTTGTTGGCTAACCGTTAACCAGCCATCCTTGATTTAAGGTGAAGCAATCGATGGTCTGTTAGAATAGATCGTTAGATGCACGCGTCAACGGGAGAGCTATGGCTTATCCGAGTATTCCTTGTCACGCTCCTGCAGTTTCTTCGCGTTCTCCTCGTTCGACCAATAGCACCCACGTAATCGACCAGCACACACACGTTGATCGAGTTTCTGCATGTAACCGGGTGAACGTTTCTACGTGGTAAGGATCTCGATTTCAGCTCGATCAGCTGACCATGGCGGGAGCCGACCGCGGGTCGATTATCGATCAGAAGGTTCGACACTCGCCTAGGGAGACAAGTCGTTTCGCTAATGAGCACGACAGACACGCAGAACGGGGCTTGAACGATTTATAATTTTAAACTTCCACGAACTTGGGGAATTTAAACAAGATTTGCTATAAGAAGGTATAATGAAAAGCAGCTGTCCGAGGGTATCCTTTCCTGCTAAATTGGGACACTTTGGAGGAAAGTTTACTTACGTAAACTTTTTTCTTTGAATTTTTTTATTTGTTATATGGGCAACGTGGTGAAACTTGTAGACTCGTTCCTTGTTTGGAATCTATGAATTTGGAAAGTTAGAAATACGAGAAGTTGGATTTTTGAGGATTTAGAAATATGAAAAGAATAAGAATATGAAGAATGGTTGAGTGGAAGAATCATTTGAAAGTATAAGAATATAAAAATTAAAAAGTTAGATGATCTGAAAATATAAATCTATAAAACTTGAAAAAAATTAATAATTTGATAATATAAAAATGTGAAGCTTGGAAGAGCAATTACGAAATACAAAAATATGAAACTTGGAAAAGCAATGACAAAATATAAAAATATATAACTTGATAGAGCAATAACAAAATATAAAAGTATAAAACTTGCAAAATCAGGAAATTTTCGTCTCCCTGAAAGAATGAAAAAATCTCAAATTTATAAAAAATGACAAAATTGCTCGATTAACAATGTACAAAAACATATTGAACTTGATCCCATCACTAGCAACGAGTATCCACCGTTACGCAATCGAACGCGTCCAGTCGAAGGAGCCCGTTTGTCGAGCGATTAAGCAGAGAGCACGCAGGCGAGCGACGACAACAACGACGACACAAAAGGCTTCGTTGTGACGCAATCGATTCGTGATCGAGAGCTCGATCGTGCGCTGAAAAATAGATCAAAGTCATGTTGAGCGTCATGATCGAGCCGTTTTAACCCGCTTCCAAATCGGTGTCGACCTTCGCGCCGTTTACAGTTCGAACAGTAAAAGTGGATGGCGTCGTGCGTGTAAACGATCGATCCTCGACACCGAAAGTTCATTAACATATCGGTATTGACGAGGGTTACTTAATTGGATCGGAACGACGTGATATGCGATTACGAAACCATTTCAATTCTAAGAGGAACTTGAAAATTTCCTTTGCAAACGAATTCGCTGAGCTATTTTATCTTTTGAAATTTTTAAGTACTTTGTAAAATTTTACCGACATGTGTGTTTCTAGGTCTGTAGCTGCAGTTTGCTTCTATGAATAATAGTACAGCTTCTCTGAATAATAGTACAGTTTATCTGATTAATAGGTTTCAAAAGTATAAGGATTTGAAAGTAGGTTCTAAAGTATTACAAGGATTTTAACTATGTCTCTTTAATAACATTGTTTCTCTTGAACTATAAATTATCTTTTACAGTTCAACAAAATCTAACAGATCATGAAATGTCAGGAAGAAGGCAATTCACTCAGAAAGTGAAGAAGTCGATTTGAACAATACCAAAAACAATTTCCAATAATACAGAAGGGATGCAGGAAATTAATGATCACATACGACATTGATTTAGTTCCGCGTACCCAGGTGACGTCAAGAACACCGAAAAAGGCAGTCAGGGAAAGAGGACGACGATTAATTTATAGTTTGATTCCGAGAGTGAACGTATGCGACACGTTCAACTTGAATAAAAGAAACAGGTAATAAAAGTACAGGTATTCCGGTAGCCTTGAGACAAGCGTTTCCACAGCCTTTCCCCGGGTAGCAAACAACGATTCCGATTGGCGAACGACGCCGAATTCTACCTCTTTTGACCCCGGAGACAGTGAAAGTGAAATCGTTACGAGAACCTTCGACATCGACTTATTACCCGATTTTGTACGCCGTTCGATAGACCTCGTTTCAGGGCTGCCGAAAATATCTCATGGCGTTTTGACCGGTGTTTTCGTTTCGTGAACAATTGTCCCAGTTGCAACGAAGTCGTGGTCAGAATGAAGTTATTGTTTCGTTGACTTGGTATTTCTTGTTATTCTTTTCTTGTCGAAACCCCCGTTGGACTCATTCGTCTCGTTACATAAAATATTACACGGATCAATGCACCAATTGTACTCTCACGATTATTCTCTTGTATCAATCAGCGATTTATATAGATTTAACATCTAAATTTTCGTTGTTGAAATTCTCGTTGCCAAAATTATTTTCGATTGTGGAAAAATAATTGACGGAATTTTATGATTGAAAAATTTGTTTGAGACTGCTTGAGACTCGGTTCATAAAAGACCACTATGTCTTCCTTTTTAACCGACTTCGAAAAAGGAGGAGGTTTCTCAATTCGATCAATATATTTTTTTTTTTTCTATGTATGTTCGCCGATTACTCCTAACTGGGTGGACCAATCGGAACGAAACCTTTTGCATCTGGTAGGGTTTGAGTCCCGATTGGTACCATTATTAAAAAATTTTTCATTTTTTAATTGTATTTAATATACTACCTAACGAGTGAATAGGTTTCATTCATATATACATATTACGTAATTGTATGATTGATTGAAATAGAAATTACTTCATTAGGAAATAGAAATTATTTTATACTTTGTAGTGCATTTCGAAGTCGGTGTATTTTTTTCTTAAAATTATTTTATCAAAGGCAACTTTTCGGGTCTGAAACCACAATGCTCTATTTTTATTAGTAAATAATTAAATGTTTAACTATTGACAGTGTATAAAATCGCAAGATAAATAAATAGTAATCTATGATGAAGTATCAATTAGTATAAGAAACCGTAATAATTCAGTATTTTTCATTAGGGTGAGTGTCCCACGGCGGCCATCTTGCTTGCATACATCAGCGTCTGTCTCACTCATGCACCTTCGAAAACTCGACTTTATTCTATGTAGAGTATTTATTACTATCTAAAGCGACCAGTGCACCCTGTAGAAAAATCCATTGATGTGTGCTGTACTCGTGAAAACTTCACTTTCGTAATATTCGAGCATTAAAATCGAATCTACGAAAATCTAGTCGTCTCTCTCACACCAATGCGATGTGTGAAGGAGACGAGACCAATTCCTAGCCAGAACAACCTTAGACCTTTTAGAACCAGACCCTTAGCCCTTTTTCCTCCTGGAAAACCCACATGACGAAGAAAGTGTTTCAACTTCTCAGATTTGTCGAAGAAATAAATGAGCGTCGATTAAAAAACAGTGGGAAAGTATGTAAAAGAGCAAGTTTCCTTTTCGCGCTAAGAACGATTATTCACGAATGATTTCCCACGTGCTAATGACGACAGTATAGATTCAGGAAAGAAATACGATATGTGTGCTTTCCATTGGTGGTCCGTGGACAAAAAGGAATACGGTAATTGTGGTTTACGAGTTCGAATTGTAGGGACTCGGGTTCCGCTGAACGCGTTAAAAAGCTGCACACTTTCCTATATAGAGAACCGGTCACTCCCGCACGCGTGCCACGCGTCTAATGCTCGGTCGCTTTTTATCATTTTTATGCAATCGTATATCTCCGTATAGATGGTAATGAATGACAAGCTATATACCGCTCGTGGAATCGCTAATAACCATTTTGAAATACATAATGAGGTTCCTTACTAATGAGTTGCAATCTAATTAATCTTGCTAACAAAGGCCGATCACGTATGTGCTAATTTCTGCGTTTATGCTCTACTAGATATAATAATTTCACCTTGAAAAACGATAGCTACTCGAAATGAACACTTCTAAAACTTTAATGAATATTTCGAGATATTTGTGAGAAACGGCGACAGCGACTTTTGCATATCTGGAAGGACGACTTTCGCGAGAAATGTGTTGCAACTGCGGATCGCTAGAGTGCGGAAAACAGTAAATCTACATATGGAACGAGGAAGTTATTCTACGAAATAAATATTATTCTAAGAATAATAAAGAAAGTTATTCATTTTTATCGTCGACTAAAATAGACATGTTCGAGGCGTCATAATGTTGCGTCTAACAGACAGCCCGATCTCCCCGATAAATCCACTATTTCTTTTTGAAAATATTTTTTACACTCGTTCGAGCATGAACGTTACATCACACAATACGCTGCACGAGATTTCCCGATGAATGAAAAAGATTTACACAAGCAAAGATACGTCCGATAAATATAATCGTAATTACTTTCTCCGAGCACGCATTTACTTGCGTGCGCATGTTTCTCCGAGACCGGAAGGATCAACAGCGCCATCGCGAAGGTCTGTCGCGAAAATCGTCTCGATTTCCTCGTTTCGGGCAATGATCGAGCGCCGCGATTCGTGACAGAAATTATGGTTGAAATTTAGCAGAGAAGGCAGCGTTCGCCTTTCGTTCCGTCCAAGTAAGTGCATTATGCAAACGTTTTCGAAGGAACGTCGAGAGTTCGTACGCGATGCGATACGTAATCGAGGTTGGTTTTACGGCGCGCGGAAAGGAAATCGATCGAAGGTGGAGAAAATCGGAGACCGCCAACGCCAGTTAGAAAAACGAGTTAATTTCACGCACGGACACGGCAATTGGGACGCGTCTCATGTGAGAGAAATTATAGTTAGAGAAAATTCTCTGGGAACGGATCCATCGAGTTTTTCTGTTTCAATTTTCCTGTTTCAAGTGTGTTATTATCTACAAAGTGTATTCTGTAGTAGATTGTTAAATTCGCTGAAGCCCCGGACGCGGTTAATTATCGAACCACTAACAACAGTACTTATTTAATTCCACCTAGAATTAACAATTTGAAATCCTTGAAATATGTTACAAATATCTCCACAGTGAATTAAAAATTGCAAAAAATCGACCGACTGTTTTTACCGATGTTTGGATTCATTAAAGAAATAACAGCATCCGTTTCCATTAAGGCAACGTAATTTGCGCGATAAATCCACAGGATTTCATCACAGTGATTTATCCGTATCATTACAATAACCAACAATACGTCCATACTCATTGACGTCAAAGCTCGAATCGGTGTAATCAACGTCAGCGTTGATCATACTTCACAAGCTACCTTTATTGACCCAGTGAGAAAAGAAGGAGCCGGGAAACGAGGCAAAGAGTTGAAGAAAACATCCGTCATCCCCGTTGGTTGGCAGGAAAGTCGTTCTCTCCTGAGCTACCCACGAACATTGCGCAAGTCTCTTACGAAAAACACAAAGCACGACGTTCAAAGACGTGGTTTTGCCGGGAGATCTTATCACGCTGTTAATCGGTCGACAATGGACTCGAGACAACGGTAGAGAGGGTAAAATAGGCGCGAAACGAGAGAAAGAAAGAAAGAAATGGAGGGAGGTTCGTTCCTTTCTCGCGCGGCCGCGATCGGTAACGTAAAACCTTGATCGATCCGTGGGACCGATTCTGAACACTCCCACGGAAATCGGACGGTAACCGTATACAGCATTAAGAAACACGCGTGGCACGTAGCCAACGTGTTAACGCGCACGCAAGACCTTCCACTGATAGAAAGGCGAACTGATAGTCTCGTTATATTGCCGTCGCTAGAAACTGGACCACGTAATAGGGACGTGTGATACCATAACTTGGCCTCGTTTATTTCTGTCGCAATATCATTTTATATAATCGCATATTATTCGTTATTATTACGAATGAAACTTGTTATGAATCGACTTCAGACGTACTACTTTACATTGCCATAATTTAGGTCCTAACCTAAACCTAAACTAAGTTCGATACAATGTCATATCTAATATACAACAAATTTATTTTGCAAGATTAATTTTAAATCCCAAAATTTTTATTTCGGTCCAACACTTTTATAACAGAAAGCGTAAAATAATTTCTGAAACAATTTTTGATACAAGTTGGAACAGCCTTTTGAGAAAATATTTAAGAAAAACAATTTGTATTTAAAATGACAAATACCAGTTTAAGAAAATATATAAAAATAAAATAAGAGAATAGTAGGTAATGAAATTTAATCTAACCCATCCAATTTAACTTTAATGTAACCTAATCTATTTAACATAATGTTTAATATTGCTTAACTTAACTTAATCTACAATGTAACTTTAATGTAATCTAACCTATTCAACATAATGTTCAATCTTACCTAACCTACCCAACTGAACTTTAATTTAACCCAACTTAACTTTGACCTAACCTGACCTATTAAGTAATGACATAATTGAACAATAGAGTAATAGCATAATAAAATAGAAGAGTAACGTAACATGATCTATGACTCTACTTGACCTGCACTTTCAATAGAAATTAAAGTCGAACGACGAAAAACAAGACCTAACCTAAACTTAAACTCTTAAGTTCGATACAATGTAACATCTAAAATCTGATATACAAAAAATTTATTATCTTACACAATTAATTTCAAACCCCAAAATTTTTACTTTCGATCCAACACTTTTATAACAGAAAGTGCAGTAAATAGCCTTGGTATGTTTCTCTGCATCGAGGTTGCAACCTAAATATTACATAAATAGAGTGTCGAAATCTGGCCGAACCTTTCTCAAAAAAAAGCAGTGTCAATTCTGTTGTGCTACGCCCAATCGACGGTCGAGGTCAACAAGGACAAGGCTGATCGTCTGGCAACGATTTAGAGATCGATCTCCGTTGCTCAATCAAAAAATTGCTTATTGCCCGAGGGTATCCGGAAACGAGACCGGTCCTGCAGTTTCGTAAACGAAGGTCACATACTCGAGCAGTTCTTGTTTTGTTTGGGCCGATTTATCGAGGTCGACGAAAATGGTTTCTTCATTTCTCAGCGGGCTCCGGGACAAGTCTTAAACGCGTGGATAAACGTATGCATACCGAGGTTCAAGAACGAGCGAGAATAATTACATATAAAATTCGAGTGAACGTACGGCGAACGGATCGATCGACCAATGAGAAGCAACAGGATGTACTGCGCTCTCGTTATCAGGCCGGAACAGTAACGACGAAGGAAAGCACAAGGACGACTCAAACTCCGGGTTCATGATATTTTTAGGAGACTGTGGAAATCGCGAAGCGTTACTCTTTCCCGTTTACGAGGGACAGGACAAAACCTTGAAAGCCGGACTACCAGCTTTCTTATTTTGTTCACCAAAATGCGAAAGAAAGGAAACGTTTGCGGGTAGAGTCGCACTTTGGTTAAATTCGCCATTTTATTACTGGTTTTGCAAGATGGCGGACGTTGAGGGTAAAGCGTGATGTTCAGATTTATTCTCTAACATGTCATTGTTAATTGACAATACAACTATTACCACCAATGATAATACAATTATTACCACCATTGATAATACAATTATTATTTCATTCTTCTTGATTTAATAAACAAACGAATGTACACTTGATACATACACAGCGTCCTACAAGATGTCTGCGTCCTTAAAGATATCAGCATCCTCTGTATTGAAAAATAAGCGAATTTTGTTTTGTATAAATTCCAAAAGTAAGAATGCGAAGCACGGTTCAAATCCTGGAACACGAGTGTCGAGACGGTCGTAGTTAAAGATTATTTATAGCGGCGCCATCCGAGAGATTAGAGCGCGTAGGATCGACCGATCGGTGAAAAAGTGTGCGGGCTAACGACCGACTATCGTTATTTTCAGCCGTGGCGTGAACAACAAGCCACCACGATCCGGGATCTTTAATTTCCGCGAACAAGGATAAAGAAAAAGATGTATGGTCGTCTACGCGTTTCAAACGCAATCGTCTCGGTTGAATATCTCGGCTGGGAATCTTGCTGAATCCTTTTTCACGGATTCCTTAATTAATTAGTCCACGCGATGATCACACGGTGTCTACGATGAAAATAATCCCACCGCCTATGGAGACCGCATTCTGTTCTCTTCTCCAGACAATCTTTTTCCTCAAATGACACTAACTCTGGCAAAAAAGTACTACATTCTCAATTTAATTTGGTTGTTAATTTTTTCCCTTTTTTTCGCTTTGATACTTGAATACTGTTACTTGAATTATGAAACAACTGTTCACTTTTGTTAATGTATAAACCACACCGTTACTTCTACTAATATATGAACACAGAAATTCGCTATCGTCATTACATCAGAATTCCCAAAACTTGTTAAAGAGCCCACGGTAATTCACCGTTACATGTTATTGTAACGAATTACGGCCAGCCGTGTGACCCATTGTTCTCGTTACGTTAACGCATTATCCGTTTTCACGCGGGGCAAGTTGCGCCAGTTTATTACCCGGCCTGAACCACGTGTTCAGGATATTCTAAACTCGACTCGATTTCGTGAAGAAATCGATGTTGCGGAAGAAGGAAGGTTCACGCAATCGCCGCCAGCGACAAGTCATTAATTTTCATGAGCAGTTTGGCCAGGTTAATTACGCGAATGTCACGAACCAGATAAATTGCACAAGTTCGTCGAAGAAAGTCTCTTTCCAGTGATCCGTTTCGATTTCGTTGTCTGAATCGGTGAAAATCTAGCACGGAGAAGGTGAAACCTCATTTTCTTGGAGGACGAGTTCGAACGTCCTCAGCTTTGATTATGTTTACCGAAGCTTAGGAAATCGACGATCACGTGGGCGACGCGGATGACCGTGAAAGCGATAGAATTCGTTATGCATGCGGGATTTAATTGCGAAGAGCAGGGAAATTGGGTTGTGCGAATTTTGTAACTTTTAGCTACGTATCATGAATATTACCAAGATTGGGAAAATATGTGGTAAACAAACCATTAGGTTACGATAGATCCACCATTTTGATTGCACATTTTCACTTAACCTTCAAACTACCATCGCTTTTACATTTAACAAGTGTAACAAGTATATGCATTTAACGAGTATATTTATTACAAAGTCCGTTTCGACATAAAATCGAAAGGTTAATAAAAGACTGAGATGGAGAAAGACAACCTATAAGTCTTCTATCTAACCTATAAGTCTTTTTCCGTTGCAAGAAAACGTTGAATGTAAACCAACAAAGGACAATCTATCAATGGAGTCATCAATTAATTTCTCCCTAATAATTTTCAGACTAAAAGCAAAATTGATCAGAATTAATAAGCTTCGTAGAAGGAGAATAAAGCTAGAACAGGGCGTATATGCGCGGTGTTTGAAAGGTTAAACAACACCCGTCTGAAAAACAATGGCAAATAACGGTGTATGAAATCGCGCGTCAATATCTTGCAAGACTAATGGAGCAGCCGAGTTGCGCCATTCTGGTCGATTTCGAGATAACGCGTAAGACACTGTGTCTATGCCGAAGGAACAGGATCTCATTTGCGACGTAGGTAGACAATTGTCCGATGTTTAATCATATCGGACATGCGCCGACATCCTTGACGGCCATGCGTGTAACGCGTGGGCGTATTTCTTGCGTGATGCAAAATATGCTTGACCCCGACCACCCTGAAAACCCTTTCATGTTTAAGAAATACTTAGGTTTAACTGTCAGCAAGGAACTATTTTCTTCAGGTATAATACTTGGTAGTCAGTAATTGGTTACATAATAAAAGAATGATTTGATCGATATTAAAAATTGCTTACATAAATCTATAACATCTGTTGCATTAATGAGGATTGATTCTGAAGAATTAATAATCTTTTTTCCTGTGAATACATTTTTTTACGAATATTTTGTCGAATCTCTGAACTGTTTTCTTAGAGCACGTCTTATTCGAATATTTTATTCCATGCTTCTTCCTTGTGCAATCACCTCTGTTATTACGATTATACCACCTTGTGCATTTAACATATTAATAGGAAGAAAGTTTAGCTGATTTAATTACTGAATTGTGAAATGAACTTGAACTTTCTACTTGGTAGACTACTGACTTTGTAAGTGTGTTTCGCTACATTGTCCATTGAGCATCTCACTAAAAGTACATTTCTCTGAATTCTTCGTTGAATTACACGTTCGATTTGACAAGTGTGTTTACGCGAGCATTCACAGAAAAGTTGTCGAACGTTCACCTTCACGAAATCGAATTCTCTTCCGCGAGTAATTGCGAGAATCCACGCGAGCGAAAGTTCCGTGCTTACTCTTCGGATTGGGAACGAAATTTCACGCGAGAATATTTTTAATCGTACTTACGATTGCGATCGAACACGTGCCTTGACTGGCCTTATTTGGCAACGCTAACAACGGAATGGCATAATGACAAAGAGTCCTAGACATCTGACATTTGACCACGATCATTAAACCGACATATTCTTCCTTTTACGAAATTCTAAACTGACACTAATAACTTACGATTCATGTAAATGTTCCGCGAAATAATTACCTCTAAGGGCAACAGAATAAGAAACGGATAACAAGAAAGTACGATGACTGCTCGGGTTGTCGGATAATTTAGAGCCAAGTTCAGTTCATATTGCAAGGTAGAAGTGGCCATTCTGTATGTCATAACTATAATGGTCTCAGTTATTTATGGATCCAAATAAGGATTCGTTTATCGATCGATCGCTTGGAGCTGTTCAGAATGATAGCTGGGTACGCGTTATTATAGCTCTCAACTAACCGTTTTCTTCGCGCATTGTTCCGAGTATTTTACGATGCAGACGCAAGCATTACCGCACTACTCGTAATAGTTAACAGGGCACATTAATACCATCTGCTTTGGAAACCTGAAAAATCCACGACGTGCAGACTCCAACTCAGTAAATCTCTAACTGACAGCCAGACTGTCAGTCTGTTGTCGAATCCACTTTGTCCATTTTTATATAAGATACATTTAAGTGTTCATGTTGGAAGAGTAACAAAAAAGGAACTTCATTAAAAACAGACATGTAAGTGTTCATGTTGGAAGAGTAACAAAAAAGGAATTTCATTAAAAACAGACATGTAAATGTTCATGTTAGAAAAGTAATAAGACAAGATTTTTATAAAAGAATCATATTAGTGTTCACGTTAGTAAAGTAACGAAAAAGGATTTTTATAGAAGACGTACACGAATGTTCATGTTAAAAGAGTAACAAAAAAGGAATTTCACAAAAAAAGACATGTAAGTGTTCACGTTAAAAAAATAATAAGAAAAGATTTTTATAAAAAAAATATATTAGTGTTCACATTAGGAGAGTAACGAAAAGGGATGTAACTCTTACGTTGCACCCTTCTGTACAAAAACATGATTACCTTAAATGGTAATGATTGCACCATTCGTATCTAAAATTTGACATCCCCATACAAATTGAATTATCATATAACATTTGTTACAATAATCGTACAGATTGTACGATTCAAGGTCAGCTATGTACCTTCAAGGTCAGCAGGGTTAAAAAAATATGTCTAAATTATTCATAACCGCGCCTCCATATTTTTATCTGAAGATCGATGTCCATAAAATAAAAAGTATGAAAATAAGAATGTTAATGCTCATTGTACCGGTCACGATTCGATTCGATTTTATTTTCTCACTGTTGTTGTTGGTGCTGTCGCATGGACGACTATGGAACCAGTCGGAGGTCCAAGGATAATGGACACCGGAGTCGAGGAACTGATATCGGTGCATTGGCCACGGTAAATCCTGCGGGTAATTGGCGAGTGAGCAGCAACGAGGAGAGACCCACAGCGCGGACATCGATGGATAACCCAGCGAGAAGAACGTAATAGGCAACACGGCTCGGTGGTTCAAGGCATAACCTACGTACGCCGCGGTAAATTCTCCAGGTAATTGCGAACAAGAGACCAGGGGAGAGTGTGGGTGCTGATGGAATCCCGAGGGAAGGATAATGGCCGTTTTCTACGCGACACAAAGCGGAGAGGAGCTTGCCGCCGGTCTCGACTGGACAGACCCGTTCTACGCGCATGCTAACAAACGGAATTACATGCCTACGGTGTATCGCGATATCCGATATCCAGAGAAGCGCCTGGATCGTAGCCGGAGACTGTCTTCGAAATTTTAGCTCGTCGAATTTTACGATGGAAGGGTTAGATGTTGTCGAAAAACGCAGACAGGTATGTTAAGTACCGTAACGAGATACAAGTCTGACCGACGACATCGATGATATACGAGTGACGTAAAACCACTCATGGAATGTCGAACTAAACGTTTTATGAAAATAGGTACTATCGATGTTTTTCATACAGCTTACCATTTTGTACGGAGATGCAGCCATTTTCCCGAAACCTTAAGTTCCAAACTGATACACAAGTGCTGTTTTGCAATACTTTATGTCATCAAACCATGTCAGACTTTCTATGTTTCGAAATCGATCGTATGATATGCAAGCACGTAATAGCTCTGAAGGCAAAATAATTATACTATCTGATTGGAAGAAAGTCTAACCTGTCATTAGAATGTTAAACTTTTACCGCAAAACTATTATCAAGACAATTTGAACGGAACCCGAGACCTATTATATCAAATATCACCGTTATAAAAGATAATCAAAATATAAATTTTCTTGATACTCTGACAAATTAGGTTATGTTTGCTTTGTCAATTGTCGTTTTATATCCACATGGACATAGAGGAACTAAAACAGATAGAATATATCATAGAACATTCTATGTTACAACGAGAATTTATACAGAAAATCGCATGGATGTAGGAAATCAAGTACTATATCTAAAGAAGCATGACACCCTCTGGTACCGCGCGACCTTTAGAACGCCACAATTACAAAAGAGACAACAAACCAAATTGTTGCGATTGTTGCAAAGCGGAGTACACGGTTGCACTTGGAATCCAAGAGAAGGGATAATAGCCATGAAACGTATCCGGCCACGGTGTGTATCGTGTTTGCCCGACCGGGCTATCGAGGTTTTAATACGCCGCCTGAACATAATTTAACCATCGGACTGTCCACGGATAAAATATCGTTGGCTGAGTTACACGAAAGCTTGTAATCCGGCCTTTTGCGGAACCCAATGAATTAAAGTCGCGAATACACCTATGAGAAGCCGGTTGAAAGGAATATTCTGTTGGCGGAATGATTATTTCTTTCGGTTAGGTACTCACTGTCACTATATTACAAACATTCTTAACCCCTTGATAAATAAGATGGACCGCCATTTTCTCGCTCTTCAAGATAGCTAATACTACGACAAAATGTTTCATGCGAAAATTATTGAATGAACTTTTCTTTGAATTGCGTACGATATTAGTTTCGTTTCTTTAAATAGAACTGGGCATTTTTGTGATCAGGTTTCGTTACGACTTTCAAGGTGGAGTTACGTGTACAGAGAGTATGATTTGCCGGATGTTGTCTTTGAACTTTGGTGATGAGTTATATTTGATCCTAATTTAGGGACTTGGATTGATTTATTTTATAAGGGTTTTGACTGCTATGATCATTAACCCAAGAGACTCGGATGAAGGTCCTAATTTACAGATTTGGATGTTGGTCCTAATTTATAGACTTGGATGTTAATTTCAATTTAAGGACATGGATGTTAATTCGAAAGAGGAGGATCATTTGTAACCTTGATTACAAACTGCCAAAACAGAGTCTACCTAATTTTCCTCAAATTTTCATCAACAACAAAAGAAGACAATCACTGTACTGTTCAGAATTGCCCTCGCGTGTCCGCTACAGTTTCGTTTATCTCACGGAAAACGAATAGAGAGGCTGTCAAAAAGGGCATTTCAAACGGTGTCATAAACCTAGCAGAAAATCAGGCTCAACAGAAAATGCCTAGGTTCAGTAGATGCGGTTTCGCGTAGGCGCCACGTTCCCCGGGTATCGTCTACCACTATCGAGTAATTTACTATCAGGATGCAGTTTACGCCCCGTAATTTATCCGCCCCCGATCTCAACCTCAAGGACTCGAGTAGAAATATTACCGAGATTACGTTTGGGTGGTTCAGGGTGCGGCTTCAAGTCGCTACATTCTTGAAAAAGGAACAAGCATGAATTACCTCGCGGTTCTCTGGATTTTCCATTAACCTTCGGGATGAAGGTAGTGAACGTTTCTTTGTTCAAAATTGCGGTGTAAAATTACCCGCTCGTTTCACGACAGATCCTTTGATCTTTTACACCGGGGGTTGAAGGGTAGAGAAGAAAGTTTTTTTTTCTGCGAGATTGAATTTCTGGGATGTAATCGAGCAATCGTAAGTTGTGACAAAAATTCGCTTTCGAGTGACGGTATTTCGGGTGAAAGAGAAATCGTTAATGGTTCCAATTATCGGAAATAAAAGTTGCCTCGATCAAAGTCCGGATATTTTCACCGTATAGCATGAACGTTTCCTACAGGATGTTTCTAATAATTGGGACTGTTGATTAGAAATATAAAATTATACCTTTTCTGTAATGATGTTTAGCTGACAAAATAAACCGTCAGTCAACGGAACCCATTTGTTCGCTATTTACATCGAGAGAAGCGAGCGGAAGGAGCGTATAAATTTGAATACTCGCAGCACAGGCATGTGGCCAGTCAGCTGTTTTCACGGATAACATCTCTGTCGCCCCATGTAGCGGTGTATTTCTAACAAGAAAAAAAAATATCGAAGGTCGAATTCCACGGATTCGTGCATCCTATTAACGCACTATCGTCCGTGTATCTTACGGGTACTTAACATTTCCTGTTACGCATGTGCAAAATTTTGTACTAGCAGAAGAGCTATCACATCTAAAGTAATTTCTGACACAATTTGGGAAAACTTTTTGAGAACATATTTAAGAAAATATTTTGAGGAAGTTTTAAGAAAAATAATTGACTTGTATTTAAAATACCAAGTACCGATTTAAGAAACTATATAAAAATAAAATAATAAAGTAGTAGGTAATTAAATGCAACCTAACCCATCCAACTGAACTTTAATGTAATCTGATCTATTCAACGTGATGTTTAATCTTACCTAACCTGCCTAACTGAACCTTAATTTAATCTAACCTAATAGACTCAATGTTTAGTCTAACCTAACCTACCCAAATGAACCTTAATGTAACCTAACCCATGCAATTTAACATTGATGTAACTTAACCTTCCACACTGAACCTTAATGTAATCTAACCTAATACACTCAACATTTAATCTAACCTAATCTACCAAACTGAATCTTAATGTAATCTAACCTAATCTATTCAATGTTTAATCTAACCTAACCTACCCAAATGAACCTTAATGTAACCTAACCCATGCAATTTAACATTGATCTAACTTAACCTTCCACACTGAACCTTAATGTAATCTAACCTAATCTACTCAACGTTTAATCCGACCTGAATCTTAATGTAATCTAACCTAATCTACTCAATGTTTAATCCAACCTTACCTACCAAACTGAACCTTAATGTAATCTAATCTATCCAACTTAACTTCAATCTAACTTAACCTACTAGGACATAATTGAACAATAGAGTAATAGTATAATAAAATAGAAGAGCAATATAACTCTATTTGACCTGCACTTTCGATAGAAATTAAAATTAGCGACGAAAGACAAGACCATCTCTACCCCACAAAGTCGTACCGCAATTGAAGGAAGTTCAATTTCAGACTCGACTCGAATTGGATCAAAGACGTAGCAAACGAAACGAAAGGGGAATGTTAACAGCATTGTAATACATTTCGGTAACACGGTTGATAGGTTGTTCGCCGTGGAAACGATCCTTTTGCGAAATCGCTCGTGCTCTCGGTTGAACGGGGCGCCCACTGTGGAACAGAATCAGAAATCTATTCCCATCGGTTGAAGTAGGAACGCGCACGCCGTAACGTACATCCGCCTTGGGCTCTTTTGCCGCCTGTGAACTTTGATAGCCGACACGATATTAAATTACAACGGTTGGGAAATCGACGCTTTTGCAGAAATTAGAAGGAGTGACGTTCGATTCATCGAACTTTTCTCAGAAGCGGGGAAACACCTGGACATCTTTGCGGGTTTACCTATCTCGTTGCAATAATAATGCATACTTCTTTCGTCATCTTTGGAGACTCTTTCATATTCTTTAGTCTTCTTAGTTTACTGGTAGAGTACACTTCTTAGAGTATGTCACAAGGGAACGAGATTTAGGACTTTACGAGTTTGATGTTGTGAGAGTTTCAGAATTTGAAGTATAACTGGAAGATGCTTTTAGAATTTTTAAAGTTTGACATTTTACGTCTTTGAGAATTTAAGATATAATATACTAGATATTAAATATGAATTACAAGAGAAGAAGAAATAGAATTTTGATAATTTGGAATGTTACTATTACTCTACTTTTGCGTAAACATCGCCATAAAGCTAGCCACCCCGTTCTTTAAAACCTTGTAAAGACCTGGTTGAAGTTAACGCTTATTTATCTCGAGAATACGTGTTCAAAAATTAATTATACGATCGATTTCAGGTTTCACAACAGGTTCGTTACAGATGACTTATTCGATCCACGTTCCTCGAGTTCTCGTTTTCTATCTCCCGTAATCTATCGACTGGCAGTTTCTGAAGATTTTTCAACAACCGTAGCTCGATTGCAGTCGGTTTCTGTTGATTGTCCGTTTGGACGATCGACGGAAGAGAAACTGTTGCAATCGAACAACACGGTAGGTGGGTTTCGCATGCGAAACGACCGCTTTGCGAAATACTGCAACAGTGGCCGCAGACCTCGGAGGCGCCTCGGTGATTCAACGGAAAATTAAGAGTCGTGAAATTAGATTGGGCTTTTTAATACCGGTCTACGAAATACCAGAAATTTGCAAAAAGAAGAGAAACACGCTGCCTAAAAAAACACATTTCTCGGTAACTTGCACATCGTTGCATAGCGTTTCTTTTTATGAAGTGCAAATATTAAAAAAAGATCCTCTAATTTGTAATACAAATTTTAAAAGCTTTTAGAACCCGCCTCACTTAACGTTTGGCACGTACCAGCTTCCTATCTTGGCGAAATAAAAACACAGGCACGTGGAGTCTTACATTTAATAAAGGCTAAGCGAGCTATAAACTGCATACCAAATTTTTTATTCTCAGTAACAGATAACGTTCTTTAGAAGCATTTAAAACGTGTCGCCATATTTGGTCCTAGAGTCCTAGAAGGGAGAGTGAAAAAAGAGGTTCTGACACACCCTTGGGGCAGACCCTCAGGGACCAAAAGCACTTTGCTTGATTTCCGCGTGTACCAGTTATCCAACGAGCCGAACATTACGTAAACTGACATTTTCGCGGCTACCTCGAACCGACAAACTATACCTGATTACGAGTTCACAAAAACGAATTTTATATTTTTTTTCTCAAAAAGCTCTTACATAACTCTGACAGCGAATTTAACGAGAGTCGATATGATCGCAATTGTGAAAAATATATTGGAATTGTGTGTGTTCAGAATTTAGAAACTGCTGATTATCGAACATCGAATTCCCATTTTGAATTAATTCGTCATCAAGCCGGAGTAAAGCAAAATATTCCCACAACGTTTAGAAGCATAAATATGTATTTCTTTTTTGTTCAATGACATATTTCCAGCGCAAAGAAGAAATTGCATCGCGAGAAATCGTTTCCAAACGAATCAAGGTTCCGTATCGCACGAAATCTCCGAAGGAATTCGTCGGTTACAATATCCTTTTCACTCGACATTTCTTTTTTTGTCAAGGTTCACACCGAATCAAGTGAAATATCACTTGTTCGTTATGTAACGCGAACCTATTTGAATACGGGTTCGCTTGGTCGCCGTTCACCGGCTGCGGATCGATTTTCCTCATCGACCTTCGGGCGCGAATTTAAAGACACGCTCCCGCGAACTTCAACATTCGGTAAACGCGTCGATTTTTGTTTACGACGAAAACAACGGGACAGAGAAAAAGCAGCAGGAATGCGATATCTACTTGTACGCAACCAACCCAAAAAATCCTGTAATGTAATGAAAAAACAACAACCTCGTTGCGCCAAGCTCGTTACATCATTGTACAATGGTAAAAGGAAAGCGAAAGCTGGGATTAACCCTTCTGTGCTGAATGTAGGGTCATTTATTTTATTTGACAAGATTCTAATTGTGACATGTACGAAAATTTGATCAGTGTTTTATCGAGAGTTCAAAATAATTTATTGGGTTGCAAATGAGATTCCACCCTATCTTGTAATATAAATAATTATATTTAAAGATAGTGTCTCGATAAAAAAAGACTGAAGAAAATTTTGTAGATACTAAAATAAATCTTTAAAAAATTGTGGATCAAAAATGGGACATCCGGGGGTTGAAAAAATTAAATAAATGAGGGAGCACTCACCCACTCTGGACATGACCGCCAGCAGGAGCAACACGCTGCTCACGATGATCATTTTCGTCCCTTGTTAGCTCGAACTTGAAAATTTAATTAAAAGCTGATACACACGCGCGCGACAAAAAGCTCGGTGTTGTCAAACGAGGTGAAACGTAGCGATGTCGCGAGTGGCGGCTCGATCCGCGGCCGATTTCCTTTTTCGTATCTTTCGCGTTTCTTTACAACTCGACACTCGACGCTCTCTCTGGCTGGCTTCTTCTTCGTCTCGTTCGTGAAGAATTGGTTGAAGGAAAATGCGAAGGGGGTGGAAATAAGGATGGAGCGAACGAGAAGCCAGGAAGGAGCAGCAGCTTCGATGTGGCGCCGTTCAAAGCCGCGAGAGCTCCATCGACGTCGCAAAACATATGCTACGGTCACGAAGAGAGAAAGGTGACTGGGTAGACGCAAGGCGTGCTCAATACCTCCTGTCTTCTTGGCATAGTCACCTTTCTAGCAAACCAGCAACAAAGAAGGGAGTGTTGGTGCCGTAGTATCTCGTCGTGGCCCACCACCACCCGTCGCGAAGCTGGTGGTGGTGCTGGCTTGCCTAATGGTGGTGGATGCATGGAGATCGGCTGCTTACGACCAAATCCGCCTTCCGTCCAGCCGATTTTTTACGTTTCTCGTATCGCTAACCCTGAAACCATTCTCGGCTTACGTGACCAGTCCGAGAGAAAAGTTTGACGTCCCTCCCTTCACTGTCAAAGGGTTAGTACCTCTAACGTCGCGTCTACCGATACCGCGTTTATCGTAGTCGAGGAATTTCGAATCGTAGGAAGAGGAATTGTATCTAGGAAGAGTTACATCGAAATGAATAAAGCACCAAATCGTCATCCCCAAAAACACTTTTTATACAATAGAGTATATACAATTGTTTCGACGAGACAACAATCGTAGGTTTGTATAAAAACTTTATTTTTCTCGGCCATATAAAATCACCAATATTTGTTCGGATACACGTTTGATGCAACAAGATTACATCGTCGATTACCTTCGAATTAATTACAGAAAACCATTAATTACCCAATAAAGTAAAGATCAAGTGACTACGTTAATTTGTCAAATATCCGCCATTTAGAAATAAAGATCGCTAACGTTTGATCGACGCAACGATAAAACTTTGCTCGTAACAAAAGCGATTATCATTTTGCACAGTCCCGTGTACGTTAATTAAATTTAACAACGATGGAGCACGCAGTAAAGAAGAAGCAAAATTACAACCATCTATAACCATGATAACAGTCGAAAAGAGAAAAGAGAGCATTTATTTAAAAAAGTGATTCTTCGTTACTGGTGCTCCCTCGAATACTCAAAACTATCGATACCATAAAAAATATAATATTTCTGGTGAACATATATTAACTTTGATCGCGACAAAGAAATGCCATTGGTGGAATTACACAGTCCATTCGTATCTTTTCTTTTCCTTTTGTTCGTTAAATCCTGTCTCCAATAATTATGAATATATCACATGATTATTATGAACGTATCACATATACATATACATACATATATGTACATTTGCTTATTATCCTGAAAAACACAAACACGGTATCGAGTGTCACCTACTTTACGCGAATCACTTTCCCGTTCCTTCATCCGGCGTATCAATGTAAACGAACGTAAACGACTAGACATACTTGCGATTTATATTGGTCACAAGCAATTTCTTACTTCCTTTCAAAGGTTCTCCTGAGAGCGATCGAGCTGTACAGGTATACACAATCATCATTTCGCGCGTGTACACGATTTGTAATCGATACGTAAAATCCTTGAAATACACTTTCTAGGTACGCTGATTACGAGTTATGAATAATCTGTGCTCCGAACACATAGACAAACTACGAACGGTATAGCGATACACGTTAAAAAACGATTGAAATTCCTCTTGTTGAACAGAGGCGAACACCGTTTCAATTCACGAGTACAGCCTCGGGCAACGATACCCTTCCTCGGTAGGAGAAGTTACAAAGTCTGTTGGTACAGTAGAAGGCAGAATATATTAGCGCTAGTATACTGGAGCGGTAGCAGATTAGTAATAAAGTTACTCTGATAGCACCTCTCTCTACTTTACCAACGATTTTAAGACTACCAAAAATATTACTAAAGAGTAATTTGGAATTTTAGGCTTTATAATTTTAAGACATGCATTAAAATGATGGAAGAAGGCTAGCAGTGGAGTTACTGCTGTACAGCGGACTCTACTCTACTAATGACTACTTCAAGTGCCGCCATACCTTTGGTAGTACTACCAATGTCTAATTTAATCGGGGTACTAGCACTAGTAATGGTGTTAGTCCATTCTGTTCTATCAATGACAATTGTACAATAGAGTGGAATAGCACCATAGTAGAATAATTCTAGTAGAGTAATTCTACCATTAGCCTTCTTCCACTACACCAATGTACTATCACGATTATGCTTTACCATCCACCATACCGATAATTTAGAAGAAAACTTTTCTATTTCACCTCCCACTTAAAGAGCATTCGAGAATAACGGGAGGTCCTTGTTGACTTCTCCTTATCGAGACAAGACATCGTTTCCCGTAGCTGTACACCTGATTATACGCAAAAACTTACTCGAAATATAGTCATGCCTTACGCTAACGAATTTAAATTAGTCAATTATTCACGAAGGTAGAAAAGTCGAGATGTAAAAATAAGGAAATTATTTCCAAAAGCTTTCAGATAGTCCACGATCGTAAGCTGCATTTAAATAGATCCATCCCTGAGGCTACTACTCTCGAGGCGCCATCCGGATACAGCTACGTCATTGGCTGGCTTATACAAAATAGCATTTGCACGATCATCATTGTTTTCAACGATAGAGAAGAAAAATGTAAGCGTTTGGTAAATTTGGTTTCGAGCGATCAAATTGACTATGGATTAGAATACTTTGCGCAGCTTCGAAAGGCCGGTTCATAAAGTATCGATGAATTCACCAAATAATATTTTTTCTTCGTTATCAATTGTTTTTTCTTCTTATCTTTTCATTTTTTTTTATTTTTACGTTTTATTAGTAACTATGAAACGATTCGTATGTACATCAATTGAATACGTCAATTACGCAACTGGTTGCGTGCCATGGCCCGATTCGAGTTCGAACAATGTTACAAGGTATATATATCTGATACTTTGTACAAAATTCATTATGTGAATACACAAAAGCGCAGAGTAACGCCATTCCTCGAGAATGAAAGACCTTCTTAATTTGCTGCCCTGATAACCACTGGGGTCACATATAATGATATTAGGGATTAGAATGAGCCTCCCCTCACGCAGAAAATTTAGAAATTTATAAAATTATAAACTTTCAAAATTTTGAATTTCCAAATTCCCAAATTTTTTCATTTTCAATTTTTTAAATTTCTAAAATCCACGTAGCATGCATAGTGTAGAATGTTCATATTGGTAAGACTAGGGAGTTTAACCCACCCCAAAACAATCCTAATTACGCCAATGGTTACGTGACATCCCAATGGTTCGTTACTTACTTACGCAACGATGTAAGTGTTCCCTATATATAAGTTTTCAAATAGCCTCTAGTGCGCATGCGCAAGCGCGCCAATCGCAATAGCAATTCCCGCCGTTATTTCGCCGAAATATTCGAGGCTATATATATATATATTTATGCATACATATACGATGCCCATTTCGAGGGTAGATAACTGCTGTGTAACTGATAAAATATCCTGTATAATTCTAATTACTAACTAATTCAATTTGTCTATATTTCTTGCGCAAATTGCTTACAGAGTCTTTGAACAGAACTGGGTCAAGCCTCATATTTGATCGTAATAACGGCATGTACCCAAAGACGGCTACAAACGTATTCATGCACGTTTGCCGTTGTATAAAGTGATCTGGATCATTCCATGGGGATCTGAAAAATATATCAGATGAACAAACTACAAGAATATCTTTCATAATTATGTTAAACCGCTACACAGGAAAATTTATTCAATGATAAGTGCAGCTCATATTTATTTTATGGATTAGTGCACTTACGTCAAATATACATATTCAGTAACCATTTTATTAGTATATTATTTATTTCTTGCTGTTTTCATTTACTTGGAAATTAGACATGGAGAAATCTGAGATTACAGGAGATAAAAAATTGAAGCGCTGAAGTTAGCCATAAATGAACCGAATTTCCTGTTGAACAGATGATACCTGCGTAGCAAGCGAAATAAAAGATACATACCTGATTCCAGCCACAGTAGTATCTTTATACAATTTCCGTTGAGTAACTTTAATAGGTGGTCTTCGCGTAATATGGCTTACTAAAAAATTCATAAGTATGTCCTCGCAATTTTGCGACTGCTCGACAGTCTTGTGCAACGTCGAACTCAGTAATTCGGTATACAACGTATTATAATAACGATGATAAAAGGCGGCACCAGTTAGAATTATACTATAATCATTTGTCCATTTACTTGTGTAACCCCACGAACGCTTTAAATAATAAACATATATAAACAATATTGTTATGGTTAAGTAGTACGAGCTCGATGCAGAAGCCTACTTACCTTGGAATCGTCCCAATAGTGAGATCTAGCTGGATAACCAACTATTCGATCCGGAAACGATCGCCAAACGGTAAAGGCGAAATCTATTTCGTCTGTATTGAGTGTAGCATCCTCATCTAGAGATAATATGGCACTAGTTTTGATTAAAGGATGTGGATAAAAACGCTGGGATATACCATCAACCGTAACAACATGTATTGATGCTTTGATCCCTTGCCATCGTGGCCTCCTTGGTAACGGAATGTCCGAGTTCCACATTAGAATAATCTACAAACATTTCAGAGTATTATTTAGGCTCGTGATAAATCAAAAATAAAAATTAGAAAGTAGTTCAAGCGGTAAGCCTACCTTATCTAAGTATTTACTTTTCGCGATACTCTTAAGCAAACGATAGAGAACAGCAGTGGATCCCAACTGCGAATAGATGATGGCAGTGAAGGTATTTCCTGGATTACTTTTTGAAAATGGAAGTTCTTGCTGGCTATCAGCAAATTGCGGTAATATTGCTAAAGCTCCAGGGTTAATATTCCAGACAAGTTTCTCCCTGGTACCTTCCCATGGTAAACGTTCGCGAATATTCTGTAAATTTAATTTGTATATAGAAAATCGACAATTTAAATTGCTTAAAATCATTATCGATTTTATAATCTTACCTCGAATACTGTAAATACAATTTTTTCTATCGACGAAAAGTAGCGTTCCCAAAGAAACTGCGTTTGCTGCCGTAATTTAAGGATTTGTACATTGGACACAGACCGTACTATATCTGGAATCTGAATAGATAAAGTTTGATTACATTCCGGTTCGTCTACCTTTCTTATCATAGACTATATTTTCGTTGTACTTACTTGAAGCAACAGTCTTTCATCAGAAAATATAACCGCTTGTGTCCAATCAATACGCTCATGAAATGGAAGTGCCCAGCCATTGCTTAGAATAACTGGAATACAACCAGCCCTTAAAGCTTCTAAGAATCGAAAACTACCAAGTCTTCTTCCTCTTGGTACAAGACAAAATGTAGCGTTCATTAATAAAATTTCATAATCATACCTGAAATTATAAATAACATCGTTAGAGTTTATCTTTCCATCATAAGTGTTCTTCACTTAAAATATTTCATTTTGTTACTAACATATCATACTCCTGATTATCTTGTTGACAATGTTCGTCTTGTAACTCTCTCCACGCTTTGCCGTGACGACAAGTCGTGACAAATACCAAGTCTTTGCCATTGTGTAAATGATAGAGAGCATTTCTAGTTTCAGAACCTATTCCATGGACGTATCTTTTACCCTTGAAAGCTGCGACGTATTTCTTACTGTTAGGAAAATTATTTTCTAAAGCTTGACCTGGCTCCCCACCACGTTCTGGATGTTGTTTTCCAAACAATGGTATAGACACATCAAAGTTTGGTCTGTGCCTGAAGATGGACATGCTTGCCTTCGCAAGCATGGCATATCCTATGTCAAAGGCCAATGACTCCTCTGCATAATCGGGCCATGTTCCAGAATATAAATTAAATATTAAATGATTTCTGCCATTATTCCAGTAAGGTAAACGCATCAACTTTGCAGGAAGATTATGTATGAATTCTGTTGACAATGGATCCCTGTCCAATGTATCAAGAGCTAACACAAATATACATGCTCTAGATGGATCTGAAGTATAATATCTCGACTCGGTAATAACATTTAATATTTTTTGGTATAGTGGGCTTATCACATCCTCCACCGGATACACATAAACTGTAAAACCATGCTTGCACCTAGTAAAGTCGAAACAAGTCTCCATACGGCATTGCCTTGTACGTTGAGACACGAGTGAATTTCCATTTGATGTTCTTAAATCCTTGTCATAGAATTCTTCGTTTAGACTTAAATATGAAGGCAATCGCTCATAAGGCAACTGAGATCTGCCTGACCACTTTTCACTTTTTAATCGATAACCACCAAAGTAACAATAACCAAGAAACGCACAGGTTACGAACAATAATAGATAGCGCTTCTTGGCTTGCATTTTTAATGCAGTCAAGTTTTGATCGAATGTATGTCGATGTTAGACATTATTTTTCACAGGTAAACTTTGTGCATTTAATCATAAATGCATTGTATTAAATCTCTTATTGGTAGGATTTTAAATATACAAATTAAAAATTACTCCAAAATGGAACTGCTTTCATTCCTAAAGTTTACTGAAACAAAATAAGAGAACAATCATTAAGATAAAATTATAATAAAAACGAAGTTAACATACTTGGTACACTATTTTTGTTACATGACAAAATTCACTAAACAGTAATTTAGTTCTTTAGATAAAATTTATGTCATATATTTATATGCGAAATATTAATAAACGAAGTTAGAAATTTAGTTACCTTCGAATTTGCAAGATTCAATATTAGTTATTAACAGGAACGTTTTTAGAGGTTTGATGATTATAAAATACATGGCAAAAGACATACTACTTCCACTAAAACTTTAGATTTAGATTTATATCCGTATATTACATTCCGATTTACAAAATGTCGAGATCCAAATGACAGATTGTAAACGTCGATGGACGCTCGCGAAGGAGTTAACCTATACGTGAATTATTACGGACGTTGCACAGAAGAACGACAACGTCGAACATATCGAAGCCAATGTTCGATGATACGCGAATAAATAACAAATCATGCTTATTTACGATAAACTATTTTTTTTCCTTTTCGATAAAGCTACACAGACAACTTTTTCTTAGGTTAGTTCTGACGTACGTCCAATTCGCAGAACTTGCCGGCGTTATTACGCCCATTCGCATTTTTGGTCGGCGTCACTACACACGCGTGACATCGATCGGAAAACGCCTCCAAGTGCAAAATCATTGCACGCAGCGCATTAAATAATTGGTTTAAAAAGCAACGCGAGTTATGCAATGACGTTCGAACGATTAGACTGGCAAATCGCTTATTGGTTACTTCATGCCGACCTCTCCAAGACGGTTTGATTGTGTGCGAAGCTACTATGAACTATACTTCTACAAATCTAAACAAAACTATACTGATCAAGGTTATTCTGCTACCTGGTGGTCAACCAATAAAGCTTCTCAGCCGTTTTACCCGCTTCGATTAAATTTATTAAAAGCACGTTGGTTTTTTTTTATTGCAAATCAATACTCTTTTTAAAGCGAACGATTAGTCTACTGCAAGGCTTATGGGTTATCAATCGAAGGATACGCGATGAAACACTATTCACATTTTACTAAAATTGAACAATGGGAAAATGATATGAGAATAAATGTTTTTAAAAATAAGCATAATATTTGTTAATCTCCAAAATTGCAAAATTTCTACATTTCTAAATCCCAAAATCTGAAACTGAAATTGGACGGCAATATAACGAGGATCTACTTACACATTTGTGCTAGGTGAAGGGTCAGGGCATCCGGTAATGGGATCGCATACATTTCGGCAGAAAGGGACTTATGCTTATTTCAAATACATTTATTCTAGTTATAGGAAAACAAGAAAATTGTTAAATAAAAAGTTGAATTCATTGACATTTCTTCGACTTACATAATTATGTACAACACTCGTTTAGTGTCAATCAATTTCACAATTCCATAAATATTTATAAACTTATTTCATTCTGCGTTGTAAACAGGACTATGTAAAAAATGTGTTATTTTTGTCAAGAGATTTTATTTCTGTTTTTTTTTTTAATGTACGTAACTCGACGAGAACGACTATTACACTACATTACTCGTTCAAATGATTCACTAAACTGCTTTTAAATCGCGTATTATCCTGACACTTTACATGCAGGACTGAAGATTTCACCTTGATCGTTGACTTTACAGATCGTTTTTTAAGCACGCATATCATTATTGCACGCTTTCCGCGAATAGATACTTTTCAATACGGAATTTGCATACATTCACGCATGTTACAATACAATCTCTTGAAAGTAACCATGTGTATGTTTAAATGCACGATTATTTATAGTATATCGTGAGTTCTCTTGATTATATAAAATGACTCATTTGTCAACTACTGTATCATTTTATTATCAGCCTCGGTTACCTTCACTGTTGCGTAAATAACGTATTTAAAAAGCAAAAAAGAAATTACAAGAAATAAAAATTTTAAAAATTTCTGTTAAAGTATATGAAATGTTTTTTACAATGGATAATATCAAGATTAAAATTACTATTAGAAAAAAATATTATTACTATTGAAATCTTAGTAATACGAATTATAAATTAATGTAATTTGTTTCTGAGAACTTTGCTGCAAATTTCATGTATGTTAAAACAGTTTCCTAATTTTTACTCTGTATGACTTCATTTTTATTTACAAAGTATCTGGCTGTCATTATATACATTGGATATTATATAAATAATGGAATTTAACATATGTAATTGTCAAAGTCATAATAAAACACTCAACTCGGAGTTTTGTTTTCAAGTACAATGTGATCTAAAGGTTTGTTATTTTCCCTTGAAGTGCTTTTCTGCATAGGTATTTCTGTTTCACCATCATAGATTTTAAGTCCTTTTGATTGCTTTTTTCTATGTCTAGTATCAGGATTTATTCTCAATCTACGTTCTCCAACAACCGGCCTACTTCGAATCTTCGTCAGATACTCTGCTGCTGTTCGTGCACTTTCCATTTTAACAATTGCAGCCCTAAATAAAATATAATATACAATATACCTTAAAATTGTATCAACAGCACATCTTAACGTTACATGACAATATGATAAATACTTAGACTTTTTTGAATATGGTTTCAATATTTTCACACTCAGACATCCTGGAATAGCTGCCTTTATTTCTTCAGGTTTTGTTTCGAGATTAATGTTTGAAACAAAAAGGCTATTGAAAAAATATCATGTTTAATATAATTATTGCAAATAAATATTCCATTAAGGATAGAAGTTGAGAAAATACTTACATTCTTGTTACTTTTGGATCAGCTTTTATTTCAGGTATAACAATTTTCTTCTTACTAATTCTATCCTTTTTATGCTTAATAATCGCAGGAGCAACTATAACATGTTTTCCATTTATTACACTGTTTTGTGTTGCTTCTAAATTTCTCAACTTTTCTTCAACATTAGAGAATATAACATAGCAATGCCTGGAACTTTGTCGAGGAATATTAACTCTAAAATCGCCTGTAAATAATTTCGCGACATCTTCTTCTTTACGTATTGTGTGCGGCAGACGAACGTATAAAGCTCTTTCCTTTTCTTGCCGTCGTTTTCCTTCTGATTTCCTCCTTACTCTCATTTCTTAATTCTTTTCAAGTTTTAAATAAATACGTATCAATCACCACGTTGTTATGAGTTTAGGTTATGTTTATGTTTGTAACGTTTTAAAAAGCTAGACATGTAGACATAAGATCCTAGGGAAAACTTAGGAGAATCCTGAGAAAGTGTGGGGGAATCCTAATCTTTGGGAGAATTATAGAAAAATTTTGGACAATTTCGTAATAGAATAAGGACTCATGTGTCCACTATCAAATATAAATGAATACAATTGAGCAATTAATAGGGTTGAGCGGTTGAGATAATATTTAAATAGTAGTAGCTTTTCCCACTATTACAATATCCTGGCGCTAGTATATGCGTCCATTTTAACTTAGACTTTAAGAACACGTTGAAAGCGATTTAACCAATTGTTAGCCGAATCTTTTGGTTAGAAAACTAATGATTGGTTTACATGATATTTTGTAAGGGGGTGCATAATGAAGCGACATCTAACAGGGACTGTGAACTGGTAAAAACGCAGTAAGAAGTCAGATGGCCGTCTCAAATCAACAACCGGTGCAGTGAACGGGTAAAGTGACGCGGTTATGTACGCAAAACAATCGCGTCAGTTGCGTGAAATGTCGTAGGAAAAACATGTAAGGATTTGTAATCTTAAGTGACATCGTGTTGAATTTTACGTTTTTTTTTGTTCGGGGATACCATTAGGAAAACAGTGAAAGTGAAACTTAGCCCGTACGTCGTCGCGTTTACGAATTGGTTTTATCGTTGGTGACGTACGGTTTTGGAACACCGAGGCCAAACACGAATCCGCTGTTCGAGGATGAGCGCGAACAATGTGCAAGCGCTTTTCGCGTGTTCCAGATGCTTTTCGAGGCATCCTTTCGAGGAACTTTCCCCGGGACAACAATTGTGCAAGGTATCGTCACGGGATTTCGTGTCTTTCCCGAATTTCTACGCGCGACAAACGAGCGTCACTTTCCGTGTTCGCGAGATAGGATGCTAATAATAGAACTTTTAATTCAAATGTGCGTTTCTTGTACGATCATGTTGCAAAAGTTTGAAGAAATTAATTTAAATGATTGTATTTAGTATAAAAGATAAATTGTTGTTTCAACCAGTTCCTACCAATTGAATAAATTATTATAAATTTCGAGAAAGCCTTTCTTTTAATGGTAATAAACACTTTTTTCTTACAGTATTGTGTGTTTTGTGCAAAAGCATGAATAGTGCATAAACATTAAAACTGGCTAAATGTAAATATGTACATTATAAATTTGTATCCTTGTATGTGTTTTTTAATCAACTTTTACTACGTTATGTTGCTCATTTAGGAATGCAGAGGTGCATTTCCTGTAGTGAAATGTACATATTGTAGGTCAGAATTCCAACAAACGATGTAAGCATATATATTTCTTCATATTTGATATAGTTTGGACATGTTATATAAAATAATTTTATTCTCTTTTACAGAAAAGGAAATACAAGCACCATATGTAAAAAATGTGAGCAAAATGTGAAAGCTTATGGTAAGCCATCGGCCTGTGAATATTGCAATACCATAGCTGCATTCATTGGCAGCAAATGTCAACGATGTACGAATTCTGAAAAACGTTATGGGCCGCCGGTAACTTGTGAGCAATGCAAACAGAAGTGTGCCTTTGACAGACAGGACGAAGATAAAAAAGTAACAATATATTTTTAACTTTATTTATAAATTACAATTGCTCTTTTATAAGTACTTTAAGATGATACACTGTTATTGAATAATTAAAGGTTGATGGAAAGTTATTATGTTGGCTATGTACACTGTCATACAAACGAGCATTGGCGAAAACAAAACAGTCAGATGCAGAGAGAAGGGCACACTTGAAACTGGCACAGCAACGAGCAGCGAAGCACAAAGAACAAAAGTAATTATTCCAAATACATACTCTCACAAGGTAACTTTGTGCTTAGTAGTTTTAATCGTGTTCATCACAGTTTCAGTAACTTTTCTATATATCATAACATGGTAATGTTTTACAGGTAAATATCTAAAAGAATATTTATACTTATTCCATTTGTTTTGCTTCAGATTGAAAGGCCATAATAAGAGACCTCACAGAGTAGACGTTACAAAGCTGCCACCTCAGTCTGAAAGCGGAGATTCGAATGGTCCTACCCCGGTGAAAGCAGCTCGGATGGTTGGTGTTCACGATCCACATGATCCTAACAGTTCGGATCACGTAGTAGCAGTTACACAACTCAAAGAAAAGATAGCTCATCTCCAAAAACAAATCACCATCAAGGATGGGCAATTGCTAGCTAAAGATAGGCAGGTGTGTACTTATTGCTGCACCAGTTAAATTTTAAAGCATAGAGATGATTCAAGTACAATTGTCTCTGCCTACAGATCACTGAATTAAAGGCGAAAAACTTCACATCGGAGACGGAACTGCGTAACAAGATGAAAGCGACGGAAAAGGAATACGAAGCGAAAATCTCAACGATGCAGCTGAAGATCTCCAGTTTATTGAAAGAAGTTGCATCCTTGTCGAAGAGTTCCAAGCGTGGTGACAGAGTGACCGCAACGAAAACAGAAGCTGGGACCAATAGTGGAAGTGGAACAGACAGTCCTGTACCTTGATAAGGTAGGACATTTCACATCCTCATTATTCTTTGTCAATTAATGTTCAAACGATAATTATTCTAAGTTTACATTTTACTTTGTCGACACAACATATTTACTATTATAAAAATATTGTAATTAATTATGTATTTAGTGTTTGGAATGGTATTTCTGTGTTTGTGATTTAGCGTTTATGGCTTTCTTAAATGTTTCATTTCCAATAAGAGCCAGACGTTACAATGAATTCCATGTTTTTGCGCTTCATTTTAGTTAACAGTTTATTATTTTCCAAGAATAAGAGTGCGTATAAGAGATTGAATTATTTTCGCTACCTCGTTCCTATATTTTCATACAGAAAGATGTCCGAAGTTAGTTTGATGAGTGAGAAATTTTGGAACTGTGATTTTATTCTTTTCTTTTAAATGGTGCGTTATCGTAGTAGAATATTTTTAATACAAGATATACAAACTGCCGCCCTATAATTTGCGTTTGCGTTGATCGTGATTACGAAGCAAACTCTCAAACAATACTGTGCTAGATAACAATTAGAAACGTGTAATTTTTCTAGGAGATGAAAGACTTTTCTTAAAATTGTTTTCAGGGACTTGGTTAGCTGTGACAACATACTCAAATGTCCATACCCGCATTAAACTATGTGGTATACATTATAAATATATATATGTATAGCTAATTGTTTCCATTAACAAGGCAAAAATCTGTATTATTTTTCTAATTAATATAGGAATGTATATTATCTTCGACGTGTACGCGAGACAAAAAAAACATTTTATGCATTCTTCTAAGCCGGAGGAATGACGAGGCAAGTGCAAAACAAAAACAAAGTGTTACTCGTAAGTTAGGTAGCTTACTTCCCTGGTCCCCATATTTTTGTTCCGTTTTCCACAAAAATGAAAAGGCAAAAAAAATACATCCCACGAACGTCGTGTGATACGTCTTTTTTTTGTTGTTTTTACGAAACCACTTCAAATAGGATTGTACAGTAAGATATCAAACAGAGACGTTGAAGTGATGAACTTTTACGAATAACTTGATACTTGCGAGAAATGAAACAGAGTTATATTGCAAACATGTACACATACACACGGACACATACGTACATACACACACACTATGATGATTGAGCAATAGTGCTGTTGTAACGATTTCCTATTTATAACGACGAAGATGTAACGACGATGAACCAGGATATGGTGATTGTAGATCAATTTACAATAAAAGGTTGAAAACGATATACCTCGCCTTATGAGTTGAAACATATCCTTGGACTTCCTTCCTATTTGAAGGAACCTTTTTTCTTATTTTTGATCGTCGTTTAACCAAATTGGACAAATACTGTGAGTTTATTCCTTCAATCTTCTTTTTTTCACATTGTAAACTGGTATTTTTTAATTTACGAAAGTCTATTTGCCGTGTCATGTTCTAGTTCCATTATTGGAGGGTTGATACATGTTCGCGGACGAGCACTATCGCTGTTAAATGACGATAAAACTGTTTATTATAAGTTAAACGATGATATGTACGGAGAAAATGTTGAAATTCTCGTTATATTATTGGTAAAATACATTGTCCATAACTTTTACGGTTTTATGTTCGTTCGAGGAAAATACGAAAAGGTATTAAAATTATTTTTCAGATTCTCTTGTAAATATATTACCACCTTCCGATGACACGGAAATGACCTAAAGAAAAATAAGAAAAGGGAGATGCAAATGACATAGGTAGATGATACGTGCATATAAATATCCAACAGCCATATATTTATTCTTTATTTTAAGAAACAAATGCTAATTGAGCATTACCTATTCAATAATTGTAATGATAATAAATGCGTAACAATTTTACTATATTATACGAAGTGTAAGGATAATTAACATTTAATTTATAGTCGTTTAAATACGTACGAGCCGTGTACACGTGTCTGTTGTGTACAAGTACAGTTGGAGTTATCGTTTCATTTTTTTATTCTTTCATTATTTTTACGAGACGGTAAGAACTAAATATTGCTTGTCTTGTGTTGTCGAGGCGGTTAAGTCGCTTGTTTCCTTCGATCATTCTACTTTCTTAGCGTATTTACACGATCTTCTCTTTAGTTTCTCCATACCGTTTCTCGTCCCTCTTCATCTTCTCTTTCTCTCTTTCTCTCATTTTTTTTATCTTTTTCACAATTTAAATCTTACAATACTAGGTTCGTCACACTCATTCGCTCATTCACTCGTTCACTCTCACTCTTTCGTTTTATCTTTTTCCCTTGTTCACTCCGTTATGTATAATAGTGCGTTTAATGCAGGCAACGCAGGAAATCGAGGCAATACACGGAATAATAATCGACGAAACGCCATTGGAAACCTCCATTACCTACGCTTGTTTTATCTTCTGCTTGAAACTTGTAAGAAAATACACTGGTTCCTTGTTCTATGCGACTGCTTTTGTTCACGAGGTATATTCTGTACAGGCTCTCAGAGCCAAACATGAAGTGAAACAAATGGATGTAAGGTTCGACACAATTCTTTAACTTCATTCACTTCGATGCTGTTCGTATTCGACATGGTTCAATTCGATGAGATTCAAATTTGACGTGGTTCAGTTTAATGAAATTGAAATTTGGTATGGTTCAAATTCGGTACGATTTAAATTTGATGGATTGTAAATTTAATATCGTTCGAATTTGATGTGGTTTAAATTTGATGAGATTTAATTGCGATTTGATTCAAATTTAATATGCTCCGAATTCGATAATATCTAAACTCGATGTGATCCACATTCGACAGAATCTAGAGTTACCACAATCCAAATTCGACAGAACTCAAATTTAACGTTATGAAGATTCAAATCTTTATAACTGTCATCTTTCCATTTACGATCAATCGCTAAAATTAAAATCACGCAATTGTGAGAGCGTGTAAGTGGAGGGACCATTAAGTGATCAACAGCATTCGGTTTTATACAGATTTTTCGTTCCAGACTTTAGAACAACTGGTCCTCAAACGCTGCCCAGGTCAATCATGAGTGAAGTATACAATGATGTTTCGAGCGTTTTAAATTAAATCTGATTCAGTTCTTTCTGAAGAAAAAGATGGTCAAGAGATAGCTGAAATGGAAGTGAAGGATGTTTAATTTTGAAACGATCAACCCACGAAAATATACAGATGTGTTTGATCGAAATTAGACAGCGATTCTTTAAATATAAGGTTGTCTTGTTTATACTATCTGTTTAGATATTTAGCTGTTGACTTTTATTGGACTTTAGAATAGTGTTACTATAAAATTGTAACCCTCGAAGGGTTAATCACTACCTCATTCTTTCAAGAACAAACTCGATTTCGATACAGTTTCTTTCCTGCGTGGAATAATTCAGTTTCTAAAATATAAGCAATTATGTAACCACGGATCTGAGCAAGTGTTAAAAACGTGTTAAAAAGTGTAAACCATAGAGTTGATTACGGACATGCGGGTTCTTCCGCTGTGGACGTGTTTTGAATATGGAAGTATACCAGACAAGAAAGAAAACTTGCATAGAAATCGGAAAATTGGTTCCTGGATAATCGTTGATATAAAAACCTTTTACACTAAAATCAGAGTATTTGGTCTTCCGATGCCTTTTCCATCGCTATTTTACTCTACCTACTCGTAATTGTATATAAAAGAAGGTAATTATGCGTAGTAAAGACACCTAATTTTACTGACCTTGAAATATATTATCAAGAGTATTCTTTGTGCATATTGCTTTTCGTTTTTTTCAGAGGTATTTGGATAAAATTTGTATTGGTAAATTGTTACTTTATATTTACTTTTTTCTTATAAATATCTTTGATGCGATAAACTCGAGTATGCTATATTTCAATGTGATATTTTGTACATTCACCACGAGTAACATGATCAAAACGTGGTATGTTGAAATATAGTATACTTCAGTGTATTGTACAAGGGGTATTAAAAAGAAATAAACCGTATACATAGGTTTAGCATAGCATGACAGTAAAATATGCAATATCCCTACGAGTTTCATAAGAGTTCTAAATTTAACCAAAGTCTTAAAGACAATATACGTAAGCAGAATCAATCAAAATGTAGACTTTGACATAATATTACATTCCTGTGCGTTTTTGCATTTTTTCAAATATCTCTGAAGTTAAAGCCAGTTAAGAAAGATCCTTGATAAAATATTCCAAGGGAATTAAAATGACAAGGTGTTTTCTAATCACCCAAAATAAATTATGCAAAACTAATTTGGCCCCAAATGCAAAGGAAAATATAGAAAATCAAGTTCTCGTTTCCAATGGCGTTTCTCTGCCTAATCACTCGTGCAGGCCTAAATTCGCAACCGGAAGTCAACATCGCGGAATCAAAGGTTAACACCTTCCACGACGTTGACCCACGGTCAGATACATGGTCTTGAGCGTCCTGCGCACATCTCTAATCGACCAATGAATCGCTATTATAGCGTACCTATACTTAAACCGTGAAAATCTTTTGGCCCAATTATTCGGTAGTATGCCCGAGTCCTCCGCGTTGCCTGTTTTCTCTGTCAACGTGTTATCGCGAAAAAACAAACAAATGAGAAGTAAAAAGGCCTTGCGAATCGGTACCTTGTTCGACTTAATTTCCTTTTAAAGCTGCCTTAACGTTACGCGGTCGAAGTATCGATTCAAGGTAAAAATGGCCCCCTGAGAGGGGGATAAAAGGTTCAAAGGAAATCGGAAGAAAACGAACTATAAAGAAAAATCAGTTCCTCTGAAGGATCTTTTACGACGAGCACCATGACGTGTTTGCAGGAACCATCGAACTTGTTACGTTCCAAAGCTAAAACAGATAGATGGATCGGTGGACATGGAACCTTTGGATTTCTGTTTCCTGTATTTTGTTTCAGTTCGAAATTGAAGAGGCGTTGTGAAAGGAGGAAGTTCGGAATGCTAATGTTTCTCGAACGTGCTCTGTGCTTTCCGACCTTTTTTGTTTCTTCTCGTATTCCCGTTTATCCGGATCCTGTTCGCTCTTGGAATCGTATCGCGATGCACGTAATTTTCTTTTGTTGTTTCCGTTTTGTTCTCTGTTTTTATGCTAACCGTGCGTATATCAGTCTGCGATACTTAGCAATGTGCTATCATTATTATCGATTAGCGATCGCAGTCTTGACACGCTCCTTAATGCGTTCGTTGCGGAACACTAGACTTCCTATCATAATTCAGGGTGCAGTACATTCTTCAGTTAATCACACAAGGATTTAATTTTCATTTTCACAGAAATTTAGAATTGTCAAATTCGCAAGGTTAGACGTTGTAATTTTCATCTTATGAATTTTGAAATTAATCAACTTTGTTCTCGGCTTCGAGGTAGATCTTTTGCACAATTTTTCCGTGGTCCATCTAGGGCCATATAGCGAGACTACACTTTGAATACTGGGTTACTTGTCCCATTAGAAAAATCAAGAAAGAAAGAAACTCATAGAGCAACAAACGCATTAAGTGAAAACACTGCAAATCGCTGATCGAATCACGATCTTGTCGTTTCGCATTTTAATGGTAGGCTGCGCTTTCTCATTGTGACAACTCGTCGATACTTAAAACTTAATGGAAGTACCTAGTGAACAAAATTTTGATGGAAGAGATTACGGAATAAAGAAACGAAATCGAGTCAATGGTGTCCCCATTGTCACAGCTCCGATTAGTACGTTCGAATTTTTTGTTCAATTTCTTAATCTATGATGATAGTGATTTTAACCATCATCGATTGGTGATCAGTATTTTTCCCGCACTCGATGAACAAAGGACAGGTGTCGTTGAAAAATTTCACGAATGATCGTTAAATCAGCTCGATAAGAAAACGACCTGTGCCATAAACTTAATATAAGGGTACGATAACGATCGCGTTGAAACGAGGCGCAAATCGAAGGCTCGGGTGGATATTGTAATTAGTATCCTTTTGACTAGATTTATCTCCCTTGTTCTCCCGCGTTCTGATCGAATTCTTTACCCGATGTTCCCGTTGTTAGTGTGCGCTTTTTGATTTGTTCCCAATAAAAATCACGCCTGAGCCTTCACCTTTTTAATTTATACACGGGACGTTGAGAATCGACGCTTCATTCGTTCGAGACCGATATTCCTATCCTCTGTTTCTTTCTTTGAAAACCTTGGTCTTCAAAATTAATTCACTTTAAAGTGACCCGTTTTCTACAATTTAACATTTCTTCGAGTACTGATTGAATTCTTTGTGGGACACACATGGTGCGTCATGTACTCTTTCGTATGAATAGCATATGACGCATATGGTCATGTACTTTTTTATACGAATAACTTGTAACACGTAAGGTACGTCATGTACTTTTTCGTATGAATAGCATATGACACATAAGGTGCGTCCTGTACATTTTCCCTTTTAAGTAACGTATGACGCATGAAGTGCGTCATGTACTCTTCCATATGAATAGCATGTAACACATAAAGTGTGTCATGTACTCTTTCGTATGAATAACATATGACGCATAAGGTGCGTCGTGTACTCCTTCGTATGAACAGCATATGACGCATAAGGTGCGTCCTGTACATTTTCATCTTTAAGTAATATACGACGCATATGGTGTGTCATGTACTTTTTCATATGAATAGCATATAACACATACGGTGCGTCATGTACTCTTTCGTGTAAGCAGTATATGACGCATAAGGTGCGTCGTTCCGTGATGTACTCGGTGTATCATTTCTTCGTACAGATAACAGAAGACGTACAAGATGCTGTTTATGTAAGTGTGTTACGTGCTTATGTTACTTCATGCCGTCGTAGCATATGACGTACGTGACACGTCATGTCTTTTATCATACAGATAATAGAGATAATGAATAGCGAGACGCGGACGATGCGTCATCGGTCTCGACCGTACAAAGCGAATTCTTACAAAAATAGTGCGTTTCCGTCGCGCCACGTTTCACCATCGATCGTTATTGCCATCGATGACACGAAACGATAATTAAACGATTGCACGTTATCATTTAACGTCACGGTGAGTCTTTTTTTGTGCGCGATCGCGATAAGACTTGTTTCTTCGACGCTTCTCGCTGCAACGACGGTTGTAAACGTCTGCAACCGGAGAAAAGAAACCGTAAGTTCGAAACGATCGATAGAAACGAGAAGAATAGCGCCGTGAAAGGGGAGGGGGTCGCTCCAGAACGGTGGAGAAAAGAGAAAATGGAAAATTAAAACGATTCGTTCGCGTGGATCGACAGACTATGCTTTTCCATTTCGAAAATTCCACGGCAAAAGGATGCCTAAAAAATATATATATGTATATTATCTTATATCTATATACGGCGGGGACAGAAAGTGTTCGCACAGTAATCGATTACGAACTCTCATTTTATCAAATTCGTATTGTTGGAAATTTCTATAGCTTTAAACGAAAATTCATGAAATCCAAAAGTTTTAAAAATAAATTCTGGTCACCTGTAAAATTAAAAAATTTATCATTAAGCAATTAAGTTTTTATCAATTTTTACATTTCCACTAATTTCACAAAATCAGATTTTCTACACGGTCACTGTAGAAATTTCCAAAGATACAAGTCCTACAAAAAGTAACAAATTATGATTCTACGCACGAAGATCGATTGCTGTACGAATACTTTTTACGCCCACCATATGTGTGTATACGAACGTGTATAAATATAAATATAGATACTCGATCACCGAAAATTCTTTTTCTCTTCTTGTTCGTAACATTATTATAGTACGCGTATAATAAATCACTCGACTTTCGAAGAAGTCTCGTGTTCTATTAAAAAACAAAAAAAAAATATTACCGTGTAGAGCGCAGCCTACCGTTTTTCTCGCCAATCGACGACGATTTAATTCTTCTTCTTTTTTTTGTTCTTTTTTTCTTGTTTTTATACATATACATATATAAAGATATTCATAAATTAGAGCTCCTTATATATATATTATATATATATACCTTTTAAATTATCGAATAATTAATAGTAATGTTAGTATATACAGGTACAGGTCTCGTATAGTTGCAGTCGTGTCGTCACTGGTTGTTCGTTCGATCGTCGCGTCTTTCTCGTTTTTGTTCTTCGCGCGCGCATTCTCGAATTTGCTGGCGGGTGCCGACAGAGTCCGCCTTGCTATATATTTTTTCTTTATTTATTTTTCACTTTTAACTTCCCAGGCTCGAACGCGTAGAAAATGGTACCGTCATGCGCGAGGAAGAAGCAAACGTGTCTGTTCATTATCATCGGAACAGCGCACTACCGATATTTGTTTTTACTTCTCAAGTATCCGAAATTCAAATTCGATGTTCGATCAGAATTCGAATTTAAACCCTAGACATAATTTTAACCATTCAATGGATAATTTCGCGATGAAAATTTGAAATAGTCTCGTTATATTGCCACGTTTATATTTTGCACCAGTGCTCCATACTCCCTTTACTCTTTTCAAATATTTAAAATTAAGTATTGCTATAGTCTTAAATGACAGGTTGCCATTTTTTAGAGTATCAAGTTATGAAAGGATCGAAGTTTGGAAGTATTTAATGGAAGTATTAATTTGCGATGAAAAGCGACGACGCGTTCGTGCACGGTACCATTTTTCTAAGCATCGTTCCAGGATGAACCGTGGAAGGATAATCGAGAAGCTCGAACGACTTTTCGGTTGCTCGTTTTCTCTCGACTCGATCCGAAAATGACAGCGTGTGACGACTCGAGACACACTAATCCTATTTCGTTTCGTCCCTTTTCCGTTCGTTTAACTCTTCAACGTTTCTCTCGTTTTTTAGATTCGTGTTCGTTGGTGGCGCTACTATTAGAAAAAATATAGAAACGAGTATTTACAAGGAAGGAACTTTTTTCTCTCTTTCTCTCCGTTTTCTGCCTCTTAGCTGGAACCTCGTCGATTCGTCCAACCTCGTAAGAGAAATCGAACTTGTTCGCGTTCACGATCGACGTGTAACGATCAATTAAAAAAATTAGCCAGCTTCCCAAGTTTGTCCATTAAAAAAGCTTGAATTCCTTCGCGTATAACAATAACCAAGCAACAATATCATTTATCAACAACCTCCGAATTTACTTGTTGCACGTAAATCTCACTCACGTTTACGCGATCGTACGATCGCGATCATCGCGTTTCCCTTACTTTATACAATTATCATTTTATACACGCTGCTTGCGACGAATGAAACGAAAAATAGGTTTTTGTCGAAATGATTCCCTCGGTTACCATGAACGGAAGCGCGTTATTACCGGTCGCCACGTTCGCGAGGATTAAAAACACCAGGTCGGTTTCTCGTGTGTCGCGAGCAACTCGTTTACTATTCCACGGCTGGATTTTGCGCTTGAGCAAAAGGGCTCATACCCCCGTTCTTAGGTGCACTCGATTATGTGAGGCTGGGAGGTCTCTATGACGCTTGGCCGTCCCACAGAGTTCTCCAGATTGTGGAGGGACGTGGAGTGCGGACCGTGTGCCGATCCGTGCCTTTCGTAGTTCTCGATGTGTTCCAGCTCGCACTCTTTCTGCATATTCCCTAGAAAAATACGAAAGAACGATCTCCTTTAAGCTTAGACTTTCTCCGTCTTCGCGACGATCGATTACTCGACACCCCTCTATACAGGTTTACTCAAGTAACTCGTGCTATCAGTCTACCCATTTCAAATTTTTTCCATTTCAAATTTAGGTTTGGGGATTTTCAGGTCTGTGATTTTGAAGATCAGGAGACATAGCTCTCTGGGGAGTTGGAGATTTGGAGAGTGGAAATTTTCAGATCTATGGTTTTAGAGATCTGGAAACAGCTACCTGGGGAGTTGGAGATTTGGAAAGCGGAAATTTTCAGATCTGTGGTTCTGGAGATTGAGAGACATAGTTCTTTGGGGAGCTGGAGATTTGGAAAGTGGAAATTTTCAGATCTGTGGTTTTGGAGATTAGGAGACACAGCTCTTTGAGGAGTTGAAGATTTGGAAAGTGGAAATTTTCAGATCTATGGTTCTGAAGATCTGGAGACCTGGGGAATTGAAGATTTGGAAAGTGAAAATTTTCTTGTCTGTGGTTCTAGAAATCAGGAGACCACTCTGAGGAGTTGAAGATTTGGAGATTTAGAAATTTGGGAATTTGAACATTCACCATTTTTGGGTTTTCTAAGTTCAAGGATTTAGAGCCTTAGAATTCTTTGAGGATGTGTGAATTTGAAAATTCGATAATTTGGACTTCTGACAATTTAAGACTATGTCAATTTAGCTCTAGTACATTTGACATCTACAGTTTTGAGCATCTGAAGATTTGAAAAGCAGCTTGGAAATTTGTGCTTTCAATTTACACTGAGGGTTTAAACTAAGGGATGAGATTAGTACATCTTGAAATTTGAAAACTTGCGTGTTTACTATTAGACGCTACATTCATTTGTTTACTTTCAATTCTCTAGATAAACCCATTAAAATTAAATAAGAAGAATATTCAATATTCCAATTACATATTAGACATTGTCAAGTATTAACAACGTTATTAATAAAGAATTGCTAATGCTTACCAACATTCATGTCGGGGCCACCATATTCGTAGTACGTCGGCGAACCCACAGCCGCTGCAAGGGCCAGCTCATCTTCGATGTTATTTGGTCTGCAACTGGTCGTCTTCCAATGAGTTCTAAGGCCACTCGCGCTGATGTACTTCTTGTCGCAGCCCTGACAGGTGTACGGCCTTTCGTTCGTGTGCAGTCTTTTGTGCAACTTCAGATGAACGAATTGTGTGAACTTTGCGGGACAAAGATCACAGGCGTACGGCTTTTGACCGGAGTGCAATCGGAGATGGGTCTTCAAGTTCGACGTCGAGCTGAACCTCTTCTTACAGATCTCGCATTGATGTGGTTTTTCGCCTGGGAATCATTGTTTTTTCGATAAAATTAGGGATCTCTTGTCTATCGATAGAAAGAAATTTTTTAAATTTTGACTTTTGGTGAGTTTTAAGGATAGTCGGTGATCTAGCGTGGTCGTGAAACCAATGAAATATAATATTATATGAAATTGAAATATTGAAAGTGGTGGAGATAAAGATTTAAAGACATTAGGTTTAAAAAAAACACATAACCTTGAGAGATTATGGACCTAGAAAAAATCTAGATTTTAAGGAGATCTAAGCTAAAGTTTGTGAGAGCATGTGTCCTAGAAAGACCTGAGGGTCTTTAATTATAAAGTCTACAGAGAGTCTAAAAAAAATCTAATCTAAATCATTAAACACACATATTTCTATACTTCTAAAAAATCGTCAGTGTATAATATTACACAATCAAAGCGTAAGGTGAACGATTGTAGACATGCGTGCATCAGAAGATGACATCATTTGACACCTTAATTTACGAGCATACTATATCGTTTGCACTAATCGCACCCTGTCCCTAATTCGCTAGGTTTTTATAAACTGGGTAACAAATTGACCCAATTTACTCACCAGTGTGCACGAGGTGATGCTTCTGCAGGTGTGCCAGCTGAGTGAAGCTCTTGGTGCAAACGTTACACTTGAACGGTCTCTCACCGGAATGAGTCCTTAGGTGTACCTTGAGGTTCGACAGCTGGCCAAACGTTTTGCAGCATACGTTGCACTCGTAATGCATTTTCCCGTCTTTCTTCTTCAACGGGTAGGGTAACGACCTGTATCCCCTCGATCCTTGGGAGTTTGGACTGAGGGATCCACTTTGGGAGCAGCCGTGATCGTCCGGGGACAAGGAGCTGGCGGGCGAATATCGATTCAGCGAGGAGGAGTTGGCATGTATGGTCAGACCCGGATGATGACCCAGGTGGAGGTTGTGCGTGCCAGCGATCAACGACTGATTGGTGTCGATCTGCATCGTGGACGATGTGGGTAGTTGATGACTGCTGGTGGCAGCCTCCAGCCTTCTTCCGTCCGTTCTCTCGTAGACCACGTTTCCGCTAGGAGTCGGCGAATAGGCGGTGCAGTTGATGGACAACGGCGCCACATTGTGGTGCAACGATCCGTTCTGATGATAAATCCCGTACGGGTAAGACGAAGGCGATTGAATCGGCGAAATCGGTGACACGCTCTGATTGCTGCTCGCACCGGAGTTCGGATACACCGTGCTCGATTCTATCTGACACGCGGCCGAACCGGAGTACAGAATCGTCGGAGTGGACGCTCCCGTAGGATTGGCGGAGGGCGATGGGCTCTTGGTCTTCCTCTTCGGCGGACAGCTGCTGGTGGACGTGGTCGACGAGTGGAGGTTGCTCGTGGACGTTAATATCGTGCTGGACGATAGAACGTTCGCGCTGGAATGATGATTGCTCGCGTTGCTGGACGAATGGATGGTCCCCGGATGAGATTGCAGAAGGTTGTTGGGACCGGTGCTGGAATGAAGATTGCCCGTACTAGAGTGGAGATTCCCCGTGCTCGAATGCAAATTGCTCGTTGGGCTTTGCATCGGCAGGGCACTGTTCCCGCTCGTGGAATTGACGCAGGTGTCCGCCTGCATGGGCAGATTCGAGCTGGAATCGGGACTGCAGGGCAGGATGTTGCCGTAACGATGGGACTTCTTGTACGAATAGGCCATCTCCGTTGGGCTGGATGGCGGGGGTGTCACGGAGTCCACGTTCGTTTGGTGATGGATCTGATGGTGTTGATGATGTTGTTGGGTCCCATTGTGATGATGATTGTGGCTGTTATTGTTGTTGTTATCGGTGCTGCTGCGGAGGAGAATGTTCTCGAGGATGGAGTTGCTGGGGCTGGTTAGATAGGCTGGTCTGGGCAAATTAGCCTTAACCTCGGACTCGTAGAACGGTTTAGGGTTTTTCTCCACTATTTCTTCCTCATTCACCGTAGACAGAACAGAGTTCTTCTGCAGAATGATGGGAGACACCGGCTTAGGTAGTTCCGGGGTCACCGCTCGGCTTGCCAACTCCTGATCCTTGTCTTTCCCGCTCCCGTCCAGACCCTTCGACGTCTGGAAGTTCCCGTAGGTCTTCGTGATCTTGATCTTCACCTTTCTGTACTCGTTCTTCGCCGCTGCGTTGTCCTGCTTCACCACCTCGTTGCTGCACACGGACGCCTTCGCGTTCTTGCTGAAGTCCAACACGTAGTTGTTCTCCGAGTCCGACTCGCTGCTCTCTTCCGGGGGCGTCAGGATCTCGTCGTGATAGCCGTTCGAGTGGTAGCCTTCGTCCGATCGGACGGAACCGTCGGTCGGGGTCATCTGTGACCGTCTTTCATAGATCGACGAGTCCTTCAGAGGCGATACTGCTTCTACCGTCGCTGGGATTTCGCTTGGCAACGCGGATTGTTGCACTTGTTGTCCTGAAAACAAATTGATTCCTTTCAGTATATTTACATATATGTGGACTTTTATTTCGTTCTTATAATCAACCAAAAATCACATGTGTTATATATTACAAATATTTTTAAAATAACATAAGTGCACATTCTTTCACATATGAGTAAGTGCATGTTTTAAACACAAGCGTGTGTACAAATTGCAACGATTTCAACAAAAGTTACGCAAGAAGCGTAAATTCTATTTTGGAATATCCGTAACCAAAATGGCGCATACTTACGTATTCTTTGTAGCATCAGTTCGCCGGTTAACGGGTAATTGAGCCTCTCCGCGAATTCTCTGCAATACCATACCAACAGTTCTTGGTTCGGTAATATCGTCTTGATCGTGTAAAAATAAATGTTCATCTGAAAGCGAAAGAGATCGAGATGAGGATCCTGATCAAACAGTTAGATAAAAGGGACATACGATTTTTCACTCACTTTATACTGGCATGCTATCAGGTTCTGCGATTCGGACGAGTAAGCCGGGTTTACATAACGCATCCAATTCGATTTCTGTACGTCGTAACCGTCGATGTAATAGAACAGCTCGTTGTTCTTATATACCTATTCGAGAAAACGTGCGGATTTTTAGTTACAACAGTGTATCCTACGCAGAGCGAATCTAAACGATCTAAGATCGAATTCGAAGACGTTCGAACAGGGATATACGGTACACGCGGTGCTAAATCTTCAATATTATTCCGGGCATCGATCGACTAGGAAATAATCGACGATTTAATAGGATGATTCGAAGAGAGAACCCGAGTTCTCTCTATCGTAACTCATCAATTCGTTACGAGGCATCAATGGCTTCGCGGATTTCGCTTTAAGGCTTGCTAGATCGGCTAAAACCAGTTTCTAACCTCCGACTGTGTATACAGCACGTACCATAATATGTGGGCATAACTTCGATAATGGATTCAGCACACATAAATAATATTAATAAAACTTTGCATAGCCATTCGTCTATTCATAGTTTTCGTTTCTTTGATACAAGCAACATGATTTAAGCGAAAAGTATCGTGCAAATTTCTATTATACGATTGAGATGTTGGATTATTGGTAATTATATCAGAACGTTCCTATGTTTTTAGGTTTCGATATTCTTATATCTTTATATTCCTGTATTCCCATATTCTTATATTCTCGTTACATTCGTGTATCTTTATATCTCTATTACCTTGTATCTTTATATCCCTACATCCTTATATATCTTTATACCTACATCCCCATATCTGTATATGTCCATACATCACCCTGTATATCTTCATTTCCTATCATCGATAAGATTAACGTTATCGATATTCAAAAATATCTTACCCTCCAGAAGTATTTTCGATTCGCATCGGCCGGTACCGAGTCCTTGGTGTACACTTGACCCACCAGAGGACCAAATCGTGTTCCCTTGGGAATGTAACTCGTACTCCATACTCCCATAACCTGTGCACACGTACAAGATCGACATTTTAATTACAGATATATTGCGCTCTTTTAGTATCGCGGTTATTCGAGTACGTTCAAAATTTTATCTTCGAGTTCTTGACGTAATCGACGAAACCAAAATGTTTCGCTTCAAATATACGTTGCGTTAAACGATTTTATCCGCGGTGTATTTTCGAACTATTCCAATGGTCTATTTTTGTTGAAGAAAAACGCGAACTTGAATTAGATACGACGTTTATCGTAAAGACAATCATTCGAGAATTATTCAATTATTTTCAATCACATTGAAAGCACCCTTTGTACATTAAGAGGATATTCGAGGACGTTCAGGATTTGATAATATTTACCAGGAATTATACAGAAGGATATTAGATAACATCGAGTATTAGGTAATATCAACAAGGTATCTGAAGATACCTCGAAGATGTCGAAGAGAAAACTTAGTTTACGTTGCAATCAAAATCGAACCACTCTTCCAATCTGTCCGTCTTTTTCCTTTTTCCGATCGATCGATTCGATGTTTTGCGTAGTTCGAACTTGACACGAGCAAAAGAACAGTTTGCACGGTCGTGCAACGACCGAGGCTATTGGTCTCGATTCTTGTCGTCGAGGAAAGTGTAACGATTCGCTTCGACTCTAGGTCATACTCGGTAAGTTAATTAGCTTCGTAGCTCGGTCAAGTTTGATCTAGTATCTTTCACCGAATCGTGTGTGTTCGAGATTACTGCGAATTTCACTCCGTGATCTCTTCAAGGGCAACGAAGATTCAATACTCAGAAGTATAATACTTCTATACTTCAATAGTATAATACTGTATTTTCATGATTTCAAAAAAAGAACAAAGGTATGGAATATTTAGTACAGGCTCTTTGCTGATAAATTGTTTTGGAAGGGTTAGGAGGTTCTGGACGTAACTTGGATGAAAATCGTGATCGTGATCGCGGCTCTCACCAAGGAAGTCTCAAGAAACAATTCTTTGGCTGAAGAACGTACATCGTTGAGGGCCTGAGAAGGTTTGAGGACCAAATTTCTGGGCAGGGAAGCCTCCGCACGATCGGTATTGGTCGGAGACGCCGCCACATCCGGTACCAAATACACGGCATGCTGCTCGAATTCCTCTTCCCTCAAGGTCGCGTGATCCCACTCGCTGGCCTCCATCCTTCACTGCACAGAAATGCGGAAAATATGTTATCTTCACGTACTTGACATTCAATTATGCAACGGAAGGTGTTAATTTATTCACCTTTATTCGTTATCCACAATCTTACACTCTATCATTAGCTTTATATAGCTTATACAGTAGACTCTTCATGTATCGCCCGATGCGTGACGATCTAACGCGTGGGGGTTTAATGCGTTGAAATATAATATCTTGTGATACAACACTTGCTATAAAGCTTCTACAACATGTGGGAAATATTACGCGTGAGAAATACAACGCGTGTGAAATGCAGCGTGTGTATCGTATGGAAATACTTTGTTGCACAACGCGGTGAAAATATGATTTGTCGTACAACGGAAAATATACTTTGTCACACAACATATAGAAAATATAACATTTGATTACGCACGTGGGAAATAGAATACTTAATTACACGTATGATAACATGTCACTTTATCATATAACATATGTGACATACAACGTAAGAAATACACCGCGTGGAAAATGTAACATTTTATCATATAACGCGTGGGGATACAACAGATGATTATACAACGCGTGGTAACATAACACTTGGCTGTACAACGTATGAGAAATGCAGGGCATGAGAAAACAACGCGTGAGAAATACACGCATGCAGCATACATGGCGATGCGTTTGATTATATAATGCGTGGCAATATAGCAGTTGGTCATACTAAACGGTTAAGTAAAGAAACTGCTAATATAACAATAAATTAAGTATATAATATACTTAATTGTAACATAGCAGTATGTAACATATGTGTATGTATGTACGATTTGAAACACACTAAGCATGTACTTCATCAGTATATGTATACTATCTCTGCAATCTCTATAGAATTATGCCTTACTACCCCGTAATTTGTCTATTAAAATTATCTTTTTCATCTTGCATCTTAATATATTTTTAATATCAAATATCTTATCTAGGGAAAAGACGTAATTATCGACTATTAGATTCTAAATAATAATTAAATGTTTGGGAAGACTATAAAAACAGTTGAAACGTTTAAAGTTAAATGAGTTTACTTTTCGTTTTATCTTTCATCAATTCGCTCGGAGGAAGGAGAAGTTATTTAACAAATTTTTTTAGCGAAGTTTCGGTAACAAGGTTCTGCGTGAAGGAATTTAACCCTTTGACTGCGACCCATTGCGCATTGGAACGTAAGAGGCACTCTCTCTGTAATCAAGTTACAGTAGCACTAATTACTCTGTATTAAGCACTCCGTTTAAAAATACTTCTTAAATTACTTAAGTTAATCACCCTTTACAAGACCTCGCTGTTGTAACAGTATAATGTTCTATTCATGTAAGAACGTCTTTGTTAAGGCAATTTCGACGTGCAAATTACACAAATCAATTTGTGTATCGTTGATTATAATAATAATTTAATTATGGAGCTATTATAAATATTCACGTATTTTTTTTTTGTATTTATATCGCTGTCTATAAATTACCAAAGGGAAATATTTATAAAGAAATATCATTGAGATATTTTTGTCAGTCATAATTAAAGAGAAGAAAATCAAAAGTTAGAAAGAGAAATACGCATGGATCATTAATTAAAGAAGCCCTTGACGATTCCCACGTTACGAACATTTCCATTCACGGATAAAAGAGAAAACAAGGAAATCGCGATATTGTTAGAAGATCATGTATAATGACGCCCGACAACGCAGAGAGCGTTATAAATAGTTGAGATTCCGGTAAATCGATATACGATCAATAACTCCAGCCATTAACTTCGAAACGTTTTATAAAAGAGAAGCAGCGCGTGTTGCAGTGTCCCTGCATTCTGTCTTCCAACGTCACTTTCTTCTCTTTCTATTTCTCGGAGGTCAACTTTTTCCAAATTTGTTACTAAAATTCGGTTATAATAAAATCATTCGAAAGTACATTAAAAGTCAGTCTTGAAATCTAACAAAAATCATATGGGGTTGAAACCCGTTGCTTTGAAACAAAAATGAAAATAATATAAGAATTAATGCCATTTAAAGAATTCCATTAAAGAAGGTAAGAAGAAATTTTTCAAAATTTTCTAATTTGATCAAGTATCAATGATGTAATTTAAAAAGTATGTTTTCGAGAATAAAAAGATTTATGTAATTTGTCGAAGAGTATCGATTTTATATTTTTCAGAGTAGTCTAAAAAATCGTGTCAACACCGAATATGCCGTACAACAAGAGGGTTCATCCCCTGTGATTGCGATACGCAAAAATCATGATTCCTTCTTGTTCCACGATCAACGCGATGGTGCAACACTTTAACACCGCGAAAGTGAAACCCGTCCACGCATTGATCGACTGCAGGGGTGGAGAGGGAGGGGGACAGGGCATAAACTCTGAAGTCCAACCCTCCCGCACACCACCCTCTCCCACATCGTCCACCCACCCTGCCACCAGGGGTTTTCGCTACTCGTTGAATTTCCATTTCCGTGGAAATCGCGCACGCTACCTGCTTTCTGCTAGTTCACTTTTCACGTAACTTTTTGATTTTCAACCCCCTCTTCATTTGCATTTTTAGCATTTTTTTTCGTCGCCATTCCTCTCTCCCTATCGATCGTTTTCAATACCTTCCTTGAATCTTACTTATTAAATTTTTAAAAGCGTAACGCGTTTAAGCAGACTCGAATCCCTTTCTGACACCCTTCTCTCAATTTTTGTCATAACCAATTATGGCACGTTGTAAAATTTAAATGATTTATTATTATTAGCATGACGAGTGAATCTATCAGTAAGAATGTTGAATTCATTCATTCTTTTATGGATGAATTATTTGAATGAATTGGTTATATAATAAGAAAGGAATCTCTTATTGATTCTTGAAGGTTAAGTATTAAGAAATAGTCATTATGATTTTAATCTGGACATTGTTTAAATTATTTTGGGATTTTATAAAATTCGGTTCGAAAGGGTTGAGTAATGATCACTAGAAAGTCTTGAACCCTTTAAAATCTCAGAACGCTAGATTAAAGCTTTCTGAAGGACTCTTTAATCTTTGAACGACGATCGTGTCCCAAATCTAAAAATGTATATTAAGACCCTTCAAATAAAACACGCAAATCTGTTAACGAAAAAGTGTCACATAATAGAAAAATGATATTGCAAAAAGTTATTGAAGAATAAAAATTTATTTCTACACATTTACGAGTTATGACATTTATTTATTTTATAGTAAACCAGTAAGAGAATATATTCGGGGAACGACGCTATCAGGGTGAATATGGAAAATGAAAAATGTCGCTGACAGGTCCTCTCAAGGATCGAAGAATCGACAGAACGTTCAATTATTCCCAATTTTGGAAATTGATACTTCAGCTAAAAGGAAGATGAACTTTGAAAATGTTTGAAATCGGAAAGTATATGAGAAATATGATATTGGAAAAAAGGTAGAGAAAAAGAAATATGCAACGAACAAAATATCCTCGAAAACGGAGGACCCACACGGTCGATATTTCAAAGCGAACAAACTACCGAGTCAGCTTTCGTTTTCTCTTTCTTTCTCGCGGATCGTTATGATGCAGTTACTCACGCCTTTTGGTGCATCGAAATCGCAGAGCACCGGTTCGTAGTCTTAGCTTCCGTTCGGCGATCCTAGAAGACGATATTCGAAAAAAGCGGCTGGTTCGCCGGCAGCGTTTTACGTGATCCTGTGATTCCGCAGGGAGATCGGCATCCCGACGAGCCTGCGTGCACCCGGGAGCCACGGTTGGCCTCGCGTTGAGGAACGAAAATCGTCGTCGTTTCTCAACATTTATTTGAAAGTGTCCGTTAGGCAGGAGGGGAAATTTGGACGTCGATAAGGCCGATCGCTGCCGGCCCTAGGCGGTCCTCTGCCACCTATAACCCACGCTTATCGATTATCAGGACATCGGAGAAAAGGAAATTGCTATCTGCGCTGCCGTTGCACCCGAACCGAATCAAACCGCTGACACTCTCTCCCTTCTCTTCGTTGTTTATCAACAACTATATCGCGTAGCCTGGCGAGCGACGCTACCACCCCTTTTTTCTCCTCTGTTTTGATCAACGCCAGAATAAAAAAAACTTCGCGAGGAAGCACTGGTACTCCTTCTCGAACACACCACTTCGACGCACTTCACCTTCTTTCGTCGGAGCACCCTCTTTTTCTTCGCGACAACATTCTACTGGTTTTCACCCTTTCCTCTGTGACATAGTCCAAATAAGCACGCCGTTTAATGAAAAACGAAGGTGCAGCGATTGCAACTCGATCGATTCTCCCTGTATTTTTTAAACAAAATTCAGCGTGGGATAAAAAATCAACCACCACCGGCACACCGTACCACGATTTCGCGTTTCAACCCTTTTCCTCGAGGGTGGTCTCCGCCTTCGGTGGTTCGCTTTGGATGGCACACGCAGACCAGTGTGCGAAACTCGGGTAGACCTGACCTAGCCCAACGCGAGTCGGCTTGGCTCGTTCTCTCCCTGCTTTGGTATTGGTCGCTCAGTTGTCCCTCTCTTTCTGCATCCCTCTGTCTCTGTTCAACCAAGAGGAACGTGGTGGTGTGCCAGCAAAGCTGCCAGACCAGAGCAGAGGTGGTGCATTTCTCTGCGCTGCGCTTTCGATCGACCCGTTGCCAGCAGAGGTTCTCTCCCACCCTCTTTCACCCTGGCTTCTGTCCTCGTTCAACCCTCTCGTTCATCACGCCAACTCGCTCTTTTCTCCTCCTCTTTTGCTCTCGCGTGCATTTCCCTCGTTCGTCCTCCTCGCGCTCTCTTCCTTTCCCTCTTTATCGAACACGCTCTCGTTACACCCCCTTGCAACCCCTCCTCCACGTGCAACCGTGTTTCTTGTTGTCTTTCTTGGATTCTACGCGCTGTCGTCGGTTACTGTCTCTGTTCGTCGATGTACACGATGGACGGGTGCATGCGCCGATCGCTTGCCGAGTTTAATTCTTTCGGTAACTTCTCCGGAAGATAAGGAGCTTATTTTTTAGGGAGGGTGGTGGAACCATAGGGAGTGCGGTAGGTTAGGGTTCGCCGTGTTTCGGAGGGTTGTCTGCTTCATGGGATGCGCTCCGGCAGTTGAAGGAATTCGACGCTGTTTAAGACGATGGTTTCACCGACTGTGGTTTATGTAACGCGAAGAATCGATAGGGGGTGGGCTGAGCGAATGATCTAAGAACAGTAGCTTTTTTACCCTCTTGCACGCTGTCGAGTGCGTGGTGCATGAAGTCGTAGAAACATTTTCGATGCAATTTTATTATTTGTCGCTTCATTATCGATTCGTTCAACTGCCTAACAAACTCGATATTCTTTATTACTTCAATGTTTTATGAATACTTTTTAATAAATTACTAGTTTCTTATTATCGTTGTTCAGCTTTAAATTTTATTGTTCAAATAAATCGAATGTAAAGAACTTTGATAAAATTTCCTCATATTTTATTCAAACTTTTTAAATGCTCAAGTTCCTATACCATGTCCTTGCACAATTATAAATTGAGTTCAGACACGAGACATGCTGCATCAGTAGCAAGTCAATAATAGACAATTGTGGTGTGCATTAAGTTTATAATTTTTGTTTTCTCAATGAAAATAGAATTTGAAAGAACGTTTCTGGAGAAGTAACTACTCGGTCCACGCCTATATGTCAAATTGTGATAAAATGAAATTTGCAAACATTACTATCACAACTACGATACGAAAACGAATACTTAGTCTCGTAAGAGGAAATTTATAAATAACTGTACGTTTATGTTGCAAGAGATCGATGTGGTCTGAAAATAATTAAGTAGTACGACGATCGAAGGACAGTTTCTTCTGGTCTGGTAAATTTTCGAGCCAGACTGGGGTCGCGTCTACAAAAATCCTGCAGTGTTTTTCTCCCCGTCCTTGTTTACACCTCCTTTGAGTATGTGCTTTTTCCACGGTGCGTCCCTCTCACACGATTTTCTCTTCGTCCGTTGTCCTCTCGCAACCCCTTCACGGGGACGTGCATTTAACCCCAACGCCACCCTTTACCTACACTACCACCCTCCTCTTTTCCCATTCACGGCTCGCTGCATACACCGATCACGTACCGAGCGCATGAATGTAAACCGGCCCAAATCGATCCAGACTGGTCTACAATCTAAAGCCTTAATGATTTTCTTTCTTCGACAATTTATTTACCTTCCATTCGCTGCGCATGTGAACGATCTCGAAACAACTTCTCGGAACGACTTTTTGTCGGGGCTTTCGCATCACAGGTGAATCTCAAACCTGTTGTCTTATTGCAACTATCGAAATTTTGAAAATCAAATACATGAAGCAATTTAATGAAACACTGCTTGTGGCAATATATGACGGTGGCAAAATACTGAAAGTCTACTGTGATACAATTGTAAAATAGTAGTGTTATAAAAATAACGAACATGTTCATTAACAATTTATTTCTACTTGTTTTTATTTGTCAAAATGTTTCTATTTGAATTTGTCTTCTCATCAAAAATCTTTTTCGGATTAACGGAATGTCCTGGAAATTGCTCCACGTTGTGAAAGGTATTATAGTTGGAATTCGTGTATCGTTCATGGTCATCCGAGATCGGTAACCCCGTCGTTTTGGCCAAATGAGCGGTTTCGTTTTTTTTCCTAGGAGCTAGCGTATACATGTAACGAGTTAACTCCGAAGACCATCGACACCTCGTAACAGAGTTATACTAGGGGTCGTCGAACCCACTCGGATCCTAATCCTGAAGACCGGTCTCGATTCCATCTGCAAGGTTACGTGAACGAAATCTGCCACGCACAAAAGACTGATTCCCACCGTGAGATAATATACCATCGGTTCTCTTCCGTCGTTGACGGCCGTTCACCGTGAACATTGTTTGCGTACAGGGTGTTTCAAAAGACACCGATCCTTGTTACGAAAATAAAGTTGCAAAGTTAATATTAACCCAGCTGTAAGTTACAATGTATATATTTATCTTGTTTGAAATATTAAAACACGTGATAAACGTTATTTTTGCGCCGCAGTGTATATCAGTACACATTCAGAATCAGGGAGCAATTGGTTCAATCCGTGTCTCCTTGTTATCTGAACTTAAATTTAACTTCTTTATTATATTTCTGTAATTATGAAAAACTTAGTCGTTCGGTAAATAGGAAAGTTGCAGTCTAATCAGGATCGTGGAATGAGCTCGTTAAATTTTAGATCCATGAACGTCATTACTTGGCGCGATAAACAAAATTAAAAGGAGCATGCACTGTTTGAGACTTAAAAAGAATGGAAAGATTAACGAAATGAAATAAACGAGTAATCAAAGGGTGTGTCATAAATGGGGTGTGTGCAAATTGTGTACAATGTACTTGGTGACCCAGGAAAAAGTGTTTACTGCGGGGCATTGCAGTGTATCGACTCGCAATAATTCACTTGGCGCTGTTCCTGAAATTAATAGAATATCGTGCCAGCTGTGATTTATTCGTAATTCGGTGGGAATATCTCTGCGCCGATAGAATTAAATGTATGCCGATAATAGAGGCTTTATCGGTCATCCTTCTCCTCTATTGTCTTTGTTCGGCGCGGTCGTTGTCGTGTTTCCGACCTTACCCCTTCCCCTTTTTCGTCGAAATAAAATATAATTCCGTTTTAATCCCGCGATGCGTGTGAAATTTAACGGCATGCTTTTAATCCGACCGTGTGACCAATGATATCACTACTTTCCACGGAAATTTGAAAATAATTAAATTCGTTCATTCGTGCGGACAGAAATGGCGATTGTTTTCGGCAAAAGTCATCGTGACATTTCCAGTTTTTTTTGTATTTTTTGATCGGCTAAAATTGTAGCGTAACTTATTATGTCGATTGCAGGTTGTGAACAGTTATTGGTTATATCGTGTACAACGCATGGTGATTCGGTTCTTGCAAACACAACGCTTTTGAAATATGATAGGAAGAAATGCTGCGCGTTGCAAATAATCAGTTGGAATACAATACATTGGATATACAATACGAGAGAATACGAAGAGTTGTAATACAACACATTAGAAATATAATAGGTGGAAATATAATGCGAGGTTATATAATTAATGGCTATATAGCGCATGACCTAACACGTAGATATACAATGATTAGAAACTAAATGCGTGGAAATACTATTTATGCTGTTTAATTTAATGTTATTGGAACATGCTATTTAATATGTGGCTATATAGCATGTGCGAACTCAATACATGGGTATATAACAAATTGCAATATAATACGTGACGATCTAAAGTGTAAAAAAAAAAAAAAAATATACAGGTCGAATTGAGTAACCTCCTCCTTTTTCGAAGTCGGTTAAAAATACAATGCGTGGTTGTATAACAAGTGGCAATATAGCACGAGAGTATATAGTGAATGGCAATATAACACGAGGCTATATAATAAGTGACAATACAATGAGAGGTTATATAACAAGTGGCAATATAATGCGAGGTTATATAACAAGTGGCAATATAATGCGAGGTTATATATAACTCGAGTACATTTAACATGGAGCTATAATAGCATATTGCGATCTAACACGTAACACAATAACTTAACTCATGGCCATATAACGCGAGGATCACTACCACCCACAAGTTTTTTACCGAAACGAACAAATAAAAATTGCCAATGCTCTCGCAAACTAAAATTTTAACAAAAAGCACCCTTTTATTCGTTGATTTAAAAACAATAAATTGTTTAACGTGTCTCGATGAGTTCGTCATCGAGGTTGTTTTGCAACACCGTCCGGAGAATGACTACTCGAAGAGGTATGTGGGCGAGGACAATGACCCTCGGCGATGAATTCGTGCGACGAAATTTCGTCGGAGGTAACAGCGTAGCCGTAGTATGGCTCATCCGAAATTTCACTTTTTCGAGGGACATAATCGCGAGTCACCTTGCGAATTTCCACGGGGCCAGATCACCTAGCGAAAGAAGTTTCCGCGTGAATCGCCGTCGACTACTAACCCAGATACGTTCCCGGGTCGTCGATCTTTTCCCTCCTCGGAGGAACGACTGTACCAGATATATTAATTTCCTTCGGTACGAGCCGCTTCTCTCGGGAATCATCGTCGCTCGAGATCGCACGATTTCCGAATTGCTTGCCCTTTTTTTCTCGAGAATTTTCTCGCTCCCTTCTCTCGTACCGATTTTGAGCACCATTTTACGGGAACGATTTTTCCTGAACAGCGATAATTGATATTTTATTAAAAGTTTGAGGTTGAAGCTCCAAGTAAGTGTTGATTTTATGACGAATTGTGTTTCAGGATTATTCGCATAAGTTGCGCATGAATGCATATATTTTTCTTTTGCGTAGATTCCTGGGAACGTTCTACTTACATCGCGGTACAATGACAGAAAGAATTCGAGATGTTTCAAATTTTTTGCACGAAATATCTCCGAGTAATTTTTTCAGAAGAAAGTTATCGAAAGTAACAGACTTTTTAAAGGATAAACGTCGAAAGCAACATTGTTTCCAGGATGCACCGTTACCCTATCGACCGATGTTAGGTACATACCTTTCAGCCTCGATCGAAAGGGAAATTAAAGGTTCCCCGTTGGCTTTGTCCTCGTAAAACGAGTATCGGAAGTTCGGCTCGTCCAGCGTTGGACGTCAAGTTTCTAATCGGCGAATGTGAACCGGAAATGCCGTTTTCCATGGAGTCCATTCGGAATCCAAGCGTTCCATGGTGCAAGGCACCTTTAACTCTCGCAGGCATACTCGTAACTGTTACTTTAGACAGAATAACGGGCCACACGAGCCCGTGCGTGTACACGCAATCGGTGTGATAAACACGCACCGTTTTCCAGGAATAACGGACAGAAATTTGTCTAGAACGAATCGTTCCTCTTTGCTGTTTACGAAATTTTACGTCGACTCATTCCGAATTCGAGAGGAATTCCTTTAAATTCAGCAAACGTTCTTTGCTTTTTTAATGTCGCTCTTTTTAAGGTTTGACTTCTCGCTTAATCAGTTTACTTGGTTTAACAGTTATATTCTATGAGAATTTTGTGGATGATGAATTTAAAGGTTAAATCACGTATGTGTAATTTTTGGAATTTCCGAGTTCTTCAAGTTTTCAAGTTTCAAAGTTTGTGAATTTTTAAATCGTTCACTGTGAAGCTTGTGAATTTGCAAACTGTTCATTATGAAGTTTGTGAGTTTTTAAATTGTTCATTGCAAAATTTAGAAATTTAAAAATGTACACATTTGACAGTTTTAAATTCAATTTGACAATTGGAAAGTGTAGTAACATAAAAATTTTCAAATTTCAAAATAAAATAGTGTATGTATAGAAATTTAAAAATAAAGTAATGATCATTTACAAACGTACAAATCTGAAGATGAAAAAATTAGAACATTTAAAAAATTCAAAAATAAAATGTCACTACAGAAAAATAGAAAATAAAGCAATTAAAATATTTAAGAATTACAAAATGTGAAAATAAAATTAAGATATTGAAAATGTAGGAACTTGAGAATGAAAAATTTAAGAACTCAGCAAATTAATTATAGGTTTTTAATTTCAACGAGAACGTTAAAGTAAATTTAAAAAATTACAAATATAGAAAATGTAATTCCTAATGACACAAATTCGAAGGAATATCTGAATTGTTAGTAAGTAGGAAATTCGCAGAGTCGAATCAAACATTCGTTTCGTGTTCTCGATAGTTAAGAAAGGTCTGGACGTTTGTAAGAAGGTCGATGCTTTGCCAACGCGATGGTGGGGTCGATGACCCTTAAGGCTTTGAACCGGGACATGTTGCGTTTAAGCTTTTTGTAGAAAGTGCTGTTACTCCACTGATCTTACAGTGAACTTTATTTCTTTTGTTATACGACCAGAAACGCCCTTTATCTTAGCCTAAGGTTTCTGACTTACTCTACCCTTATCTCAAGCCTATTCACCGTGGATAGTTCGTTCCTTTTTAGACATTTTTTCAAATCTCTTCAGATTTCTATATTTCTACATTCCTCAAGTATTTTTAGAATTTTGTACATTTTTTTCATTTAAACATTTTGTAATTTGTTTAATTTTGAATTTGGTACTTGAAATTTTTAGAGATATATATTTACAATTTTTTATGTTCATAATTCATAATTCATAATTTTATGTTCATTTATAATTTCTATATTATATCTGTATTATATTATGTTAAATTTTTGCATGATCCTTACAAGTTTCCTAAGTGTTTGTATTGCTATATTTACAAATTTCCGAAACTTCAAAATCTTCGTATTGCTATGTTTAAAAATTTCTAAAATGCTGAGATGTTCATATTGCTACATTTCAAAATTTTCTAAATGCCTAAATGTTGATATTGTTACATGTAAAAATTTTCTAAATGCCTTAATGTTGATATTGTCACACGTACAAATTTTCTAAATCCCTAAATATTCATATTGTTACATGTACAAATTTTCTAAATACTTAAATGTTCATATTGCTACATGTAAAAATTAAGTACCAAAGTGTTCATCAATTAATATTTCCAAACGTTCAAAATCAGCTAAATTTCGAAATTTCTCAAATACCTAATAGTGTTCCGATTTCAATATTTCCAACGAATCCACATCCTTTCGATATGTCAAAACAACCGGATAATTAGAGATCTTAACGAGGACTGAAAGAGGGAATCGTACTATAAAACTTTTTAGTTAACGTTCCATTTATCAGGTTCCATATTTAACGACCTAATATCTCTAATTAAAGTAAGAAGAACGAGTCGATGGTTTGATTAAACGCGAAAATCAAAGTCCCGTTTCCGGCGCGGCTTTAAAAGGCCGACGTACTCTCGGCTGGTAGCAAAATGTAAACCGGAAAAGCAACGAGCAAGTGAATTAGCGAAGTGAGTTCGCGATCGCCCTCCTCTTCCTCCTCCTTTCGCCTCGCTTCTCGTCCTTCTTTCTCCTCGTTCACTGCCACCTTCCATTCTCTCTCGCCACGGATCTGAAAGAAGGTCTCTGCCGGTCGTTGTCCCACTTGGAGGTCTACTTGGACTTGGACTTGGACCACACCATAGGCATGGTGCGCTGAGTAACGAGGTTCCGATACCACCATAGGGGAGGACCTCTTCTCCTCTCTCTTTCCCCTCTTTTACGCCTATATTCCTCTCTATACGCAACACGTATGTTCTTTCACAGACAGGGACGGACCGGGGACAGTGTTCGTAAGGTGAATGAACTTTTAACGCATCGTGCTCTCAGGTATGCGCGAAAATCTTCCTAAACGAGGTATACGTTTCCTCGTTCGAGCTCTTTTTCTTTCCTGCGCAGGTGAAACACTTCCTCAAGTTCGAGGGACACCCGGGACGCTTATCCATGCTTTTACAAGGTTATTTCATACAAAACTTCCACATGATTATTTTGTACAATATATGTTTTACAAGATCCAGTTTTATGAAACATAAATGTGGATTAAAATGATTTGCTTTCGTATAAAAAGTTTCATTCAGACACGTGATATCGATTATTTGAAAATTGTGTATAGGATTGAATTTTGAATGAAAGAAATAATTTGCGAAGTTGGCAAAATGAATGGCAAAGTAGAGGAAGAATCGATCCGTCCGTCCCTGCATATCGCCACGTACCGACGTTGAAACCGAACCGCGTCACTCGCCTAACTGTACATAGGCTTGTGTATAACCGAGGTACCGTACAGGTACGACACGACCAAACGGTCGTAAAACCATGAATACGTGAACACACGTTTACACGTGGACCACTATGCACGGGTCTATGCGTGTACACAGGTGCGTAAAAGCACCGTTGTACGGCCGACGAAGGCGCGGCCAAAAGTAAAACCGAATTCGTTTTCGGTAGGACTTCGACCGGCCGTGATTCCTCTTATCTTCCGCTACTTATCTCTTCATCCTTCACTTTTCCTCCGACCACCTTCTCGCCTACTTTCTGTGTCTCCCTTTTCAACATCGTTCTTTCCTTTTCGTACGTGCCTCTCGGTTTCTTTCTTTGTTCATTCGCTTAGGTAGAATTTTGGATGTTCTGTGGGTTGTATTGTGGGTTGTAATTGCACAAGGTTTATTTTCGTACGTTGTAATTTCACGATGATTTCTATGTGTTGAAATTTTTTAGAGATGTATTCTATAAAGTTTTCCAGCGCTTTGTATTTCTACATCTGGATTATCTTGGTAATTCTACGCGTCGAAATTTACAAGCTTGGTAATTGCACGCGTCGGAATGTCCAAGTTTGGTATTTCCACGCGTTGTAATTTCATGCTTCGTATTTTCACGCGTTCTGTTTCTGCACGTCGTAATTACGCGCGTTGGAATTTCCGTGTCTTGGTATTTCCACGCATCGAAATTTCCATGTTATGGTAATTCCACGCGCCAGAATTTCCATGTCTTGATATTTCCACGCGTCGGAATATCCACTTTTAATATTTCCACGCGTTTTAATTTCTCTGCATTATAATTTCACTCTTTGTACTTCTACGCGTTGTATTTTTGCACGTCATAATTCCACGCGTCGGAATTTCCATGTCTGGGTAATTCCACGCGTCGGAATTTCCACTCTTCATATTTCCATGCGTCGGAATTTCCAAGCTTGGTATTTCCACGCGTTATAATTTCCCTGCGTTGTAATTTCATGCTTTGTATTTTCACGCGTTCTATTTCTGCACGTCATAATTCCACGCGTCGGAATTTCCATGTCTGGATAATTCCACGCATAGGAATTTCCACTCTTCATATTTCCACGCGTTGGAATTTCCAAGCTTGGTATTTCCACGCGTTATAATTTTCCTGCGTTGTAATTTCATGCTTCGTATTTTCACGCGTTCTATTTCTGCACGTCATAATTCCACGCATCGGAATTTCCATGTCTTGGTAATTCCACGCGTCGGAATTTCCACTCTTCATATTTCCACGCATCATAATTTCTCTGCGTTGTAATTTCATTCTTTGTATTTCTACGCGTTGGAGTTCTATACGTTACAATTTTATACATGTTATTTTCACGAGTTAGAATTTCACATATTGGTAATTGCACGCGTTGTATTTCCACGCGTCGTAATTCCTCGGTGTTATAATTTTATGCGGGGTATCTCTACGTATACTAATTGCACGCATTGTATTTCCACGCTTTGAAATTCCATGCGTTGTAATTTCTTAGCATTGTAATGCTACCCATTGAATTTACACGCGTTACTATTTCTACGTCTCAGTAATTGCACGCGTTGTATCGCCACGCGTTATAATTCCCCAGCATTATAATTTCACGCGTTATATCTTTACATGTAATCTCTTGCATTGCATTTTCTTGCATTGGAATTTCTACGTATTTGTGATTCCAAATTCTTAAATATATCACACCAGGTTTCCCTGTGTTATATGACCACGCATTATATCGGCACTTACTATATTTCCTAGGAAACCCTAATAAATTTGTCACTGTATAATTACTATGTCTACAGCATCTACAGCTGTTTAAATACTGCGACATAAAAAATGTTAATCAAATTTTATTCGAATATCAAAACTTCATTTCCCCCAAAATTACATATAACTTGATCCTAGAAAACAAGTATCCTTAAGATTCGAAGATCGCAATTCAAGACTTGAAATATTTAAAGGTTAGGCTATCGAAGTAGTTCTAGTTCCGTCACGATTAGTTCGTGACTTCATCGATAAGAAGTTCAATCGCTTGAAATAACGTTGTCCTGTCAAGATGAAAAGATCCGTAGAATTCAGGGCCGTCCACTTCGATCGGTTAATCACGATCTGCGCAACGTTACATTCGCTCGATGAACTCTTCAAGGTTCAACGAATTGCTCGTGGTTCGAGGTCCTGAACTCGAGAATACAGCCAGGACGATGTCTCTGACCTGGCAACTCGATTCATCTCTCGCCTTTCGATTACGTAACAGCCACAGGATGTCGGCGTTACCTTTTACGGAGTGTACATGGTATACTTGCTCAGTGTTAACTCGTTCGATTAACCAAATTATCAATTATTCGCGCGTTGCCTGGCAATTGACATGTGATAACACGGGAAATTTTAGGATCGAGTGTTCTGGTGTACAGAGGACAATGTTTTGTAAGTGGTATTGAATGGTAGGGGAGAAACGAAGATATGAAGCGGTTGATTTGAAATTTGTGAAGTTTTATGCTTTAAATTTGCAAATTTTCAAATTCTCAAATGCATGAATTTTTAATTTCTCAAATTCTTAAATTTTCAAATTTTTAAAACTTCGAATTCTCAAATTCTTAAATTTTCAAATTTTTAAATTCACAAATTTTCAAAATTTCAAATTCGCAAATTTCTAAATTCTCAAATTCTCAAATTTTCAAAATCTCAAATTTCCAGATTTTTCAATTTTCCAATTCTCAAATTTCCAAATTCTCAAATTTTTCAATTTTCCAATTGCCAATTTGCAAATTCTCAAATTTCTAAATTCCCAATTTCCAAATTCTCACATTTCCAAATTTCTCAATTTTCAAATTCCCCAACACTAAGGTTCCCAAATTCTCAAATTTTTAAATTCTCCAATTACCAAATTCTCAAATTTTCAAATTCCTCAACTTCAAAATTCTCCAATTTCTAAATTGTCAGATTCCCAAATTCCCAAGTTTACAAATCTCCAAATTCTCAAATTCACTAACACTAAGGTTCCCAAATTTTAAAATTCCTAAGTCTTCAAATTCGCAAATCCATATGTCCTCAAATTTCCAAATTTTAACATTTTCAAATTCCTGAGATCTAAAATTCCCAAATTCCAGTATACCTCAAATATATCAACACAATAGTTTTTATTGTCTACAGTTCGACTGTCCGCGATCGGAACTACTGCTAATACATAAATAAATGACACTGAGTGTAACAATCGTGAATGACATTGTCTCCGTGTGAAAATTGTTAAAAATTTGATTATCGAAGCAAGTCAATGTTATTCAGAAAATAGCACCAACGGTCGATCCTGAACTAAGTTCTTTAAATAGTATTCAATCAATTAACGTCTTACAATAGTTCTATGTATTAATAGATAAAATCGTTTGAATTTTGAGAAATGTGGAACTCTTGTTACGTGGAAAATGTTGAGTCTAATTGATGGAAGATGTGGAATCCATGATAGACCCAAACGAAAAAGTCTTAGGATCAAATAAAGAATTGATGCTATGGTAAGAACCACATCGTTAAGGAACCATCTGCAGTTCCTATTCAAACAAACTAATAAAATTAACATGTATTTTATATTCAGTGGTACTTGATTATCCAAACTATAGTGGGTCCTAAATTTCAAGTTGAAGAATACTAAATATTTCAGTAAGATTTGTCACATTTAAGCTGTGAGTCGTCAATCTACAAGGCTTAATCTTTTGCAATCCTATATCGAGTGTCTTGACATCACGTTTCTCTTGGATCTCATAAATAATTCAGATAAATTACTTGAATATAATTATCATTTACTACTCGTAATAAATGAAAAATGTATCACATACCCAGTTGAATTTGAGAATCCTTTTCTTGCACTGTGTTGTAAATTCAAAACTTGGTAGGTGAAAGAGGAGTGCAAGAGTTAATCCATTGACAATGTTCAAACTGTACCAAAGATATTTTTTGGTAGACATATTTTTGATTAGATTCTTTACTTCCTCTGTTCCCTAAGATTAACTGAAGAATGAACCTAAATATGAGCCGTTTATTTTGAAAGTGGCCTAAGTCTATTTATCTTAAAATCGAGATATTTAAGGGTTTGCGTTACAATGAATTTAAAAATATACGTATAGGACATTAATGAGTCGTACTGCTTAAGTGTATCTAAGGGTGTTAAATTTATAGTTCCTATTAAAATAGTGGCAATTATTAAGTGAATAATATGCGTTTTCTTATCAAGAATGGAGTTAGGCCACTTTCAAAATTAACAACCAGATTCAATATAAAATTTGAAGGTGCCCAAGTCCATTCAACATAATTTAAGATGCTTCAAATTGAAAAAACCAATACTGAATTTATTTTACATATCTTTAAAACACTTCAGGAACATAATTTATGCGATTCAATTAACTACATAACGTGCAAAATTACAAACATAAATTTATTACAAAACAATTTACTACTCATCTACATTTTGTGTGTGTAAAAGGGATTTGAAGTAATCATGATGTTCCGGTGGTATATATCGTAATAGGTCCATTATGTCCTTGAATTTTGCTGTTGTAATTTGTTGTTTTTGTTGTCCAAAAACTGAGGTTAAATTGTAAATACTAATTAATTAAAATTACCTTCATCACCACTTTCCGACATTATCAATAGTAAATATATTATCTTGATTATTTAAGTATAAATGGAGTTAGGCCACTTTCAAACTACACGGTTCGATTATTAATCTAACTCTGAAAACTTATGTGTCAAGAATTATCGTATTTGCTCGGATTATAAGCAACCTGAAATGCTTTACTGATAAATAACATAAAGTTGTACACGTAACCATGATAACCGGAAAAAATTGAAAAACGGAGTTAGGCTACTTTCAAAATAAACGGCTCATATATCTGTATTTATGAACTCCATCCGTCTTTACCTTAATTGCATAAAAACTAGATCTTGTTTGGAGCACGATTCGTAATTTAACGAATAGAAAAATTCCCTGAATGAAAGGGTTAAATAAGCAATCGAACGGTATCGTTAAGGCAAAAGTACAAGTGGAAACGGATCGTATGTGGTCAGCCGATGTTTGCAACGCGTGGCGCTGGAAGGTAGAGCACCGCTCTCCAAGTGGTTCCGATCGACGTCAGACCGTACGTGGCCAGCCGCTTTCAATGGGGACACGTGATCGGCAGACTACGGCAGTGGTGGAGGTCGACCGGCTGGTTCGCCGGTCTTCCATCTCTTTCCGTTCGCGATATCGCTTCTCTTCGACGATGGACCTCCTCCACCTCCTCTACGTACACGCCGTGGAGTCACGGACGACCGCTATATCATTTTCGCTACCGGCCTGCGCGTTGCCTCGGTTCACCGTTCTCGTCGGTTGTTGAACCCGACTCTCTTTGCGAGCTGCATAACCCATTTTGTAATAGCACACTTCGAGAGCCGGCGCACCGGTATCCTTCCGAAGAAATCGACCGTCAACCTACCGATTTCTGTCCACTTCTATCCGTTACCTCATTTCACATTCTTACACGCCATTCTCTTTGCCGAACCTTTTACGTTTACGCGATGCTTTTGTCTTTTGACTTTTTGCCGGTTTGTGGGTCTTTACGGAAGCATCAAATCGGTTATAACTGGTCTGCAAGTTTTCTATTGTAAATTAGACAATTTATGCTTTGCAAATTTGATTTTCATTGTGATGTTTGTTTATTTCTTAAATTAGTTTCTATTTCAAATTAAGGACTTAGAGATATTAATTTAACATGTTAAATTAGCAACTTAAACTTCTGCTAGCTAGGATTTTCGTCTGAATTTATTAAATATGAGATTTATGTGAAATTTACGTTATTGTTAACAGTACATGATTTTATAAAAAAATGATGGTACGAATGAGTCAAAGCGACCCACCTATGTCACTTCAACATATGAGACTCCTGCATGACCCACCTGATCCACAGGTGGGTCAGGTCTGAACGTGTTAATTAACCTCCTAATTTGTCATTCTTTCAGTAGTTGCATTAGTGCTAGTTACTAATAAAATATTGAGACAAATAAAATTAAAATATAGATATAGTTTGGTGAATTGTGCAAATTACGATTAGCATTAAACCATGACTCTATCACAGATGAAATATAAATCAAATTTATTGTATTCGAAGTTTAATGTAATTCAATAACCACAGCAGCTAATTTATACAATTTTCAATATTTTTCAAAAATGTACAAATGATGTCTTGATTTTTATTCAACCCCTTTCTGCTGATATAATTAAAAATCATTTGAAGTTTAAATTTTAAATATTCAAAAGAGGTCTGTTTCAAAGAAATTTTTAAAAAGTCTCATGTACAATTAATTGTACATATTTTATTCCAAATTAAACAATCACCCAACAAGATTTACAATAAACCTCTCAATTCATTACGAATTAAAAATCAATTTGTCATATAAACAATTTAACGTGTTTCTTCAATCATGAAAAAAGTCTGAAATAGAATCGTTTCGAATTTTCAATTTTAATTAAGAATATTTTTAACTAGAACTTTTTTTCCATCGTTAGATGGATCAGTCAGAAAATTGTTAGAGCGAAGAATGAAATCGTCGAGATTTTTACGAGCACGAGTGAAATGAATTTGTACTAGGTCGCAGGTTTCCATTCTCGTCGGTTATTGAACTTGACTCTCTTCGCGCGCTGCATAACCCATTTTGTAATAGCACACTTCGAGTTCGTCTCGACTTCCTTTACGATCGTTTCCGTTCGATTTTCGATCGAAGAAATCAGAGAAACGACAGTTATTTCATATTACCATTATGGAGATTTTCGATTCTTTTCATGGAAAATTGTATTTAAAAAATCCTCACAATGAATGTTCATTTACTAATAACCTAATTACTAGATTTCTTAGATCAATTGAAATTTTCACACAGTCGGACAAAATTTTCTGATGTTTGACCTCGCATAAATTTTTACTTCAAAAATCGAATTCTACATAGAAATTTTTAATAAAGTCAATCTGAAATATTTTTAACATTTCAATTTTATAAATTTTGCAATGTAAAAAGTTGGTAATGTGGAACTAAATATTGATTACAAGGATAAAATTACATGAATAAAATTTTATAAAATTACAGGAATAAAATTTGTATAAAAATAAAAGATATCTTGAAGTAGTCGATTTTCCAAAAGCACATGATTTTAATTTCGGAAGATCGTATTTTTCTCGCGGTTCAATGAACAGTAAGTCCACCGTGGCACGCAACCCATTTTGTAATAACAGAAATCGCAACGGGACCCGCACGAGTTCTATTACAAAATGGAGTGCATATCTGTGTCCTTGCTGCGAAAACACAGTTCGCCCGCATTTCTTCCGATAGAGTTAAATTCGAGAACACCAGGGAAATATTCGTGCGCGTGTTTTATTTTAAGATTTAACCTTGGCAAAAAGCAAACGAACGAGCGATCAGTTTGCGCTTTGCGAACCGGAAAAGAAGGCTAGCACCGTTTCGAAAAATTTCCCCTCTGCATTCCTCGGCATCGGTTCTCCTCTCCTTTGTCCACGTAACCCATTTCGCGGGAGCAAAACTACGCGACGAAGAACGCTCGTGCCCCGAAGAAACGAGTTCTTCTTCTTTTTCTTCTTCTATGTATGCAAACTCGAGAGTTTCAGGCGAAACATTTGCACATTTCAGAAACGATTATTCTGATATTAACCTATTTACTCCTTAGTCTCAATTTGTACTACTTTATTAATTTTTAATATATAAGATAATTTTATTTTGTACCTGTTAATGATGTGTGCATTTATGTTATCTATGTGAAGGAATTAAACTTAACCTTTTTAGAAATAATTTTTTTATGTCATTATATTTTAATTATTTAAAATCATTAATAATTAACCTGCAATATTTTTGAGGCACTGATAACGTACAGACAATTGACACCTACATATGAATATGTACATAAGTACATATAAAATGCACATGACAACATGTATGTTATGCACATATATTACTGTACAATTATGTATAATATACACATGACAACATATAAGTTATGTACACATACGAATGCATAGTTACGAACAATATGCACATGACAACATATAAGTCATGAACACATATTGTAAAATTATATACAATGTACACATGACAACATATGTATACATACGTCATATTGTAGAATTGTGTACAATGTGCATATGACAACATATGTACATGTCATATGCGCATATTGTAAAATTACATGCAATGTACATATGACAACATATGTATATGTCATGTACACATATTGTAAAATTACATGCAATGTACATATGACAACATATGTATATGTCATGTACACATATTGTAAAATAATATGCAATGTACATATGACAACATATGTATACATATGTCATATACACATATACATTTACCTGCAGTATGTATCTAACATGCATATTATGTCCACATATTGTATAATTAAATACCATATGTATGTCAATGAGTACATGGTATCTACACATTACATTATTGTAAAATTAAATATAATACGTAAGTAAGAAGTACATATGTGATCAATATAGGTACGCAAACTCATCAAAAATTTTCAGACTACGAATTTAATAATTGTGCTCTACAAAATCTAAAAAAGAAAATGCAGAATTTGTTGCAATAAAATATTAAATTAATATTGTGCACAAAAGTATTATATTCATAAAAATTGTATTGACAAAAAATTCATGAAAATTGTAAATATAAAAATGCGTTGTATCTGTAAATTTAGAACGATGAAAAGTGAAATTGAAGGGTAGTAACAATAGTGCGATAGCGTAGCAATGCTGTTGCAAAATGAAGAGAAAGAGAAACACGTGGAATTATTCGTTTCCGGATTTGAGAGACGAGACTGATAAGAGGTCCCCACGTAACAGGTGAATACTGTGCGAGTATACGTGGTTGGAGAAATTGTCGTAGCCAGATAAGAGCGTTGGTTATTCGGGTATTGTGCTCGAGCTGCGTGGCGTAAGGCAGGTCAGGTATCTCCTATATCTCGTTCGAGCTTCTGCTCTTCAACCCCTTCGTTTTCCACGGTGCACAAAAACTGGCGACTATTAGGTCGGTGGGTCAACAACGATCTTTCGATACAATTTGCAATCTTAACAAGAAAAACTAATAAATTCGATTCACCCTAAATAAGGTTACCTTAAACCTAGAATACAATGGGCTTACAAAGTTTCGCATCGTTATTAAACTTTTCTTTCAAGAAATCTTTCGCCGGAACGAATGAAGCGATCTCGAGAACAACCTTCGAGATACCTTTTCCTCCGCAAATAAAAATAAAGGCAGAAAATAATGTTCCGTAGCACACGAAGAGAAAGGATATAATCGCGATACGCTAAGAGAGAATTCTAGTCGGGTTCGTTCGACGGAACACGTAACGCGCGTTTGTGCTTCCGGTCGATACCTCCGGCCGATAAAGCGTTCCCTCGTAATCGTTGTGAAAGAGATTAAATAACGGAGTTTGTCCGTTTCCGCATTGAATAGCACGAACTTCAATGTCAATGCCAGTCGCCCTTTCACCTTATATAACGAACGACCACGCTCGTTCACTTTATACCTCGTATTACCGACTTAACTATATATCACCAATCAGGTGTTACACAAACGATCTTTACTCTCGAAACTAAAAAATTGATCCGTGTGACTTGATGATTTCTTCAAATTCCACTTATATACATATATCACCCGTTTATATTTTATGAAATTGACCGTGGTCGTTTTGTGGAATAATAGACGTTCCGCAATTTAGGAATTTGAGGAGTTAGAGATGTGGACATCTGGTTATCTGGAGATGTAGGAATATAGGAACGTAGAGGTCTAGGTACGTAGCCATTTAGGGACGTAGAGGTCTAGGTACATAAGTATCTAATAATGTAGACATCTAGGGATGTAGATAATTAGGGATGCATTTCACGAATATAGGGATTTGAAGATGTGGAGGTCTAGAGATGTAGGTATGTAGAAACATCGAATCACAGGAACATAGGAATCTGGGGACGTTGAGATTCTAGATACGTAGTAACCTGGGAACGTATTAATCTAGGGACGTGGAGATCTAGGAGTATGGAGATCCAGGAACGTGGAGATCTAGAAACGTGGTGATCTAGGGACGTAGAAATCTAGGAACGTGAAAATCTAGGAGCGTGGAGATCTAAGGATGTGGAGATCTAGAAACGTGGAGATCTAGGAACGTGAAAATCTAGGGACGTGGTGATCTAAGAACATGGAGATCTAGAAACGTGGAGATCTAAGAACGTGGTGATCTAGGGACGTAGAAATCTAGGAACGTGGAGATCTAGGAACGTGAAAATCTAGGAGCGTGGAGATCTAGGAACGTGGAGATCTAGGGACGTGGAGATCTAGAAACGTGGAGATCTAGGAACGTGGAGATCTAGGAACGTGAAAATCTAGGGACGTGGTGATCTAAGAACATGGAGATCTAGGAACGTGGAAATCTAAATTCATAAAAATGTAGAGACGTAGAGATTTAAAAATGTAGAGATCTCAAAACATACAAATCCAAAAACGTAGAGATCCAATAACCTTGAAATTTAAGAGCAGAGATCTAGGGACGTAGGGATCTAGAACCGTAGAGATTTAAGAACATAAAGAAACTTGAGATCTCCCTAGATCTCCCTAAGTATCTAAAAATACAGGAATCTAAAGATTTTGAGACACTTAGATATAAAATACATATATATTTAAAAACATAAAATTATCTAGAAATAGGAATCTGTAAATCTAAGAATATAAATTATTCAAAGCGGAAGCAAATTTCTTTAAAATATAATAGTCATGCAAGTTTACGGAAGTTGAGTGTTACGAAGAAAGAGAGTCATCAGAAAGACGGACGAAGAATCGAAACAAGTTTTGAATAGCAAATCTTGGCTGCTTGTTCAAAGTCGTTCGCGAGTACTTGAGAAAATGGAAATTCTTCGATGTATCTTTTCTAGGTAAGTGTACCTCTATCGGCTAGATAGTAAAACGCGTTTATTACCGTGGTGAGAGTATAAAGGATAAGCACAGGTTCGAACATACTAAATTTATCCTCGATACGTAATTATGTACCTCGTCAACTGTAGGCGACCCGGAAAAAGTGATCCAGGAAACTGGAGAAAATTGTGTCATCGAACGCTTAAAATATCGATATTCTTCTTAAGAATAATAATCAACGCTCTAATTAGGCGTTTGCAACTGGAACCCCTACAAAATATTGACAAGACTTGTTGACAAAACTCATCACAAACTTAGAACACCAATAAAATTTTGTTCAAACAAACTTTTCATCAAACATATACTACTGTAGACTGAAATAATCATTTCACATTATTTAAAACAATCATTTTTACTTATGCTTATGTAAATCTGACAAACACCAAAATTAATTAAAGAGTAATTTGTACAAATTCCCCGATAGTTGCACAGATTCGAGCGCTGCTCGCGCCCCTTCCTATTTCGCCAACTTCCTGCTTTGCTACCCTCCTTCGATTTTATCCATCAGCTGCCGCCACAAGATCACGCAACCCTTCTTCTCCTTCTTTTTATCTTCCTTACAAAACGTAACCTCCGACGTTCGCTGTGCATAATTTCGCGACCGATTCAGAGCATAACAATGAAGAACATTTATTTATTCGTTGAACTCGATATACAAGGAGAGACATTGACAGTGCTGAGAGGAAGAAAACGATAGTGTGAGGAGAAAGATGTTGAATATGGGGAGGGACATGTTGAATATGTGGAGGAAGAAGGTACTGACAACATGAAGAAGGTTTTGACAGTGTGAGGAAGAAGATATTGGCAATGTGAGGGGGAAGATAGTAGTAGTGTTAGGAAGACATTGATAGTGTGAGAAAGAAGTCATTTACAGTGTGAGGAAGAAGGTATTGACAGTATGAGGAGAAAGGTAGTTGTAGTGGTAGGAAAACATTGCTAGTGTGAGAAAGAAGGCATTGACAATGTGAGAAAGGAGGCATTTGCAACACTGTCAATCTTTCTTATACAAGAAAGAAGGTATTGACAGTGTAAGAAAGAATTGACAATATAAAAAAAGGCTTAGCCACTGTAAGAAAGAAAGCATTTGTGGTGAAAAAAGTGAAGAAGAAATAGCCAGCATGACAATAAACAAATATATAAAAATCTACCAATGAATTTTATCGCCCAGACTGTCACAGTGTGAAGAAGGCACTGACAGAAAGAAACCAAAGTGCAAAGAAGATAATAACATGAAGGTATCACAAAATAATTTGATTGACAGAAAGAAGCGTCGGAAAAGAAAATGGCGCGTTGATCGGACTCTATGTTAGTTCGAGTCTGTCGACAGGTAGAGCAAGGCTATATAGCGAAGGGAGGGAATCTCACGGCTGATGGCTGGCCGTGACTTTACTCAACTCAGCCGGCACTCGGGCCGGCGCAACGCGTCAATGTAGAACGGTCATTGACTCCTGGTGCTCGGCTCGCGAGCCTCCTATATACGTGCAACCTCGACTACTTCTTCCTCCTCTCTCTGTTGCCACCGGTCGTCGTGCTTCTGCGCGATACGGACACCCGGTACGTTTGCCTCTACTACTACGTGTCTCCTCTACTCTCCTCTCCTCATCTCGTCTCGTCGTTTCTCGTCATACTTTGCTCCTTTACCTTCGATCATCGACTTCACTGATTTCTGTTATACACGGTGGGTTTCATTTGTATCCCTTCGGCTATTAACATTGCGGTGAAAAAAATTGTTGGAGTCTTAAATACTTTGGTATAAAGTTATTAAGATCTGTTCATCATTTTTTTCATTCATGTTTGGAGGATTTTATATAATTGATACTTGACTACTTGATATTTTTGTATTTTGTGGTTAAGAAGAAAAAGTGTCAGATATGGGGTGGTAAGTGGTTCATTACAATTTATTTAAGTTCTGGCAAAGATGGTAAAATTGCAAGATAGATTTCAAAGGAATTTATAATGTGTTTACATGGACTTAGGACTCTAGGAATGTAGATACTTGTGGCTTACAAATTTAGGGAGATGAGAAGTTGACGATGTAAGAATTTCAGAGCATATTGGGCCTCTGGGATTTGGTTTGGATATTGGAAAGTGTGGGACCTAGAAATTTAAAGGATTTTGAATTTGACAATTTAAGGATATAATTTAGGAATTTTTTAATCTAGAAATTTAAAAATATAGATGACAATGAGAAGATTACAAAATCAGGAAATGTAAGAACTTGAAACTATAACAATGTGAAATAAGAAGATTTGAAAATTTGTAGATATGATAAAAATTGTCCATCATGTATGCGTCCCTATTGAAGGAAAGCCCGAGCACCAATCACCAAGAGAGTTACGATAATTTCTCCTTTTGAAGCCCCCGGTTCGTATCTGTCTGTTCTGGCCAATCTCCGAGGTGAAAAAAATAAACGATAAAATGTTTCGCGTTAATGGCTTTTCCCCGTATGTACGAAACGTGTTTATTCGTCGCTGGTTGACCTTGGAATCCTCGGAACCGGAGGAATTTTACGATATTTTTACGAAAGATTTACGCCACGGCGAACTTTATCGCGGCGAATACTTGGCGGGGAACAGGGCAAGTGAGAATGAGGAAGCGAGTATAATGGCGTTTATAGCGGGCCGCATCCACAAGGACTCGCGGACCTCACTTTTAACCGGTCCTACGCGCCTTCGCGATAGTAACAACGAGCGATCAAAATAATGACGCGGATAATCGCGATAAGCTGGCCGTTCGATAACGACACGACAGTAACTGCGCGACACTGCGTCACATTGAGGTCCTTGCTAAAGGTGTGCAAATTCATTTTTAAGGGGTGAAAATAATTTATAGAACTATTGTTTTAATATTTGAGATGTTTTAATAGTCAATAGTCAAACACAGTTTATTGTCTGATACTTTTCGAACAAAATTCTGACTTTTTTTAAGGTAAAAAATTGTCTGAAATTTTTTAAATTTGTAAATTTATGGTTTTGTAAATCATACAACTTAAAATGAAGTACAGTCACTGTAATCATAATCTTGTAATCTCTTTTTATTATAGCACTAGTCACTATAATATTAGCAAATGGAGGTCGATTCACCCCGTTCAAGAATTAACAAAAATTTCATTTGAAACCTCCTTCAAATATTTCTCAAAATTTCACCCTTCATCAAATGATTAATTGTTAGACAATCGTAATAACCTCCACCGAAAGATTTCTTGCGTGTAAAAACAGGGAGATAAAAAGTGAAAGAAGGGGGGTGATTTTGATCGTATAATTATCGGATAGAGTCGGTGTCGCTTTCTCCGTCTTTAAATAAAGTAAAGAAGGAAAGAAAAAAGAAACGAAGGGTGGTCGATGACCGTGTCGTTCGTAGGCCTAGCCTAGATTCGTTCGCCGCGGGCGAGCGGCGAGGCTGAAAGTACCGTACCGCCATTTTCCATGCAAAAATTGCGCTTGTCCTGCGATTCCGTGATAATACATACGCCGAACCGTAAAGTATTACGCGCTACCGTAACGATGACCGTCCGGTATATACTCGGTGTCCCGTTTCACGCGCTCTACCTCTCTTCTTATTAATTATCACGCTTTGACACGTTTCGCCGTCACGCTATTTTCTCGACATTTTCTCCGATAATCCAAACGGTTCGAATCAAAATTTCGACGGGTGAAACGTTCCTTCATCATTTGTCTACTGAATAACATTCTGAGTATGTTGATATATGTCTATTACAATATTATTGATTGATAAAATCTCTCTTCACAAATTCTTGCAGACTTTGAAAACTTAACTGAAAATTGTAATGAATTTTTTCAATGTTATTTTTCTATTATATTTTAGTTAAAAAATGCTAATTTCATGTATCGATTAATAATATAATTTTTCGTAATATTTCACCCCTAGAGGGTTAAACATTAATTATAACAGTGAATAGTTTGAAAAATTATATAGTAAATAATTTTATGATATAAAATTGCAAGACGTGAAAGAAATGGAACGAAATGAAAAATAATCGCAGACAGGTGAATTAAGGGCGCCGAGGCAGCGTAAAAGTCGTTGAACAGAAGACTCGGGTCATTTGGTTCCGGGGGAAAGGAAAACGGTTCAGTCACCTCGATTTTCATCTTCTTCGATCGCGCGTCTTTCGACCAACAGCGAGTCGACCCCATCGACGAAGTGGCCCGTTTGAAAAGTGCAACGACCGTTCCAATAAATCGAACGCCCCCGTCCCCCACCTCGAAAATGATTACATACACAGGCGAGTTTGCAATGACCGCGGCTACGAGAACCGCGGTCTGCGGATACCGTTATGTCACATTAGTAGGCACCTGCAAGCGTCATTATCCTCTCCCACGGCGTGCCATTCTCAAAATCGAAAACCATTTATCCTGTAACGCGCCGCGCCAATCGATTCTCTACGCGTCGTTTGCGCTTCATCGTGACGGATGACTGGTAAAATGGAATTCGAGTCAACACCAATCTGTTCGATTCTTCGCTATTATCGCCATTTTGAAATTTGTCCAGTAATGGAGAGATAGAGGGTGAAATAAAGAAATTTTTATGTACCCATGAGGGCATTCGTAGAGTCTACCAGTGGTATAGCGTGGATGTAAAGTCTCTTTGGTGAACGAGTAACGGTTGTGACTGTTATGGAAGGATTTTTTTTAAGTATTCGCACAGTGAATTTGTAACGAATTGAATGGTATTGCTTTTGTGAAGGTTTGGCATTTACTAATTTTTAGTTGTAATACTTTCATGATGGAGAGTTTCTGTTAGGGTTTAAGACTCTCAATAGAAATATGTTTTAAGGTACTAAAGTTCTTGAGTAGGTTTGTATTCTGAAAATTGTGGAATACTGTGATTTTGAAGTTTTGAAGAATTCTGAAGCCTCTAAGTTGTGATTTTGAAGATCCTAGACTTAGAACGTCCAATGTTTTAATAATTCCAAATTACTAAAGTATTGTTAAAAAATTGTTAAATTCCACAACTCCAAAATTGTGAAGTACAAAACTTCGAGTATCAAAAATAAAATTCTGCAACATTAAAATTACAAGACCCCAAAATTTTGGTGTTAAAATTTCAAGATCGTAAAATCTTTAAATTCCAAACTCCCAAAGTTGTAAACTTGAAAAATTCGACAAATCAAAATTACAAAGTCTCAAACATCTAAGACCCACAGATTCTACACTCTGCAAATCCCAAAACCCCAAAACCTCAAGATCCTAAAATCCTGAAATCTCCAAATCTCCAGCTTCCAAAGTCCAAACCCAAAGTCCCAAATTTCTAAAATTACAAATCCAAAATCCCAAACTCCCAGAGTCCCCAAAGTCTCAAAATCTCCTACCCTCAAAGCTGCAAAAATCCCAAAGCACTTCAACAAAATTTTTTTAGGATCGAAAGGTAGATCAACGCTATGCACCGTTATGTCATATTAGGAAATACGGGCGTTTAACGGTGTTTCGGTCAATTCGCTGTTTACCTTCTCAAGATGACCGATCATTTATCAACAAGCCGATAATGAACTCGTGATCTCGAATTGTTTCTTAATTTACGTTTTCGGCACGTGGATCTGTATCGAGATAATTCGTTCTGACCTGTTAAGTGAAAGAAGTCGACCCAATATTTCGCTAAGCAACGTATTTTTAATTATATTACTGTTCGGTTGTAATATGTGGCTGAATGTCTACGATGTTAAATTTTTACTCCATAAATTAAACTACCTGACTTGACTGCCATTCTTAATTAATTGCGATATTAAAAGCGGGATTCTATATGTAGACTCATTGGTAATAACATAATTTACATAACTCTACAGGACGTATCATAATGTGTGGACATATTTTCAATTGTCGATTGAGTATGTATAATAATATAAATATAGTAATAGTGTAGCTGTTAGAATAACATGTGTTCTAGTTGTTAAAATAAGATAACATTAATGAAATTAAATTACTTCTATAACTGTAAACGAAGGCTTTACATGTTATAACAACATAATCCCTGAGCAATTCCATTTATTTTTATCCTTGAATAATCCCCTAAAAAATTAGTTAACAAGGTTGTTACCTTTTATTCAGGTGAACGATATAAAATTTGAAGAATGAGAAAGAGAAACTTCAGATTAAATTTAAAATCCAAGATTGGTTAGCCGCCATCTTTAATGCGGACGTTTGACGAGTCAGAAGAATGGCAAACGATAAGTAAACGAATAAAAATATGGCAATCGACAAATGTATTCGCGATCATTCTGGAGTGTTCTGGAGGCCCTTTTCAGCGTTCTCGTTTTTCCAACCTTAAAGTTTGGTCCCGGTACCGTTAGGGACAAGCGTCTGGAAGAATCGAGCGTGAAGAAACACTTTCTGTATTCGAAGTCTTCTTTCCCGTGACGTAACTCGTTCACCAAAAGGGTATCTCAAGTGTTTGAAACAACATCTTCGTTGCATTTCTCGAGGTTGGCAATCACGCACGGAATTTACTTTGCGTTTATCGAACTTTATGGCGGTCGATTTTGTTTTTGCCGTTAAAATCTTCGATTCCGAAAATAATCGTCGAATAGAGTCGTCATCATCGAAATTCTTCAATCGAACTTTCCACGTAACAATTTTGCGCCGTTTACTATCGAAACTATGTCAGGTCACCGCGTGTTTTACGGAACTCTCCAGAAAATATACTGCGTTCTTTTAAGACTATCCGATGGTTATTTGGATATTCAAGGTTTCGTAGTCAAATTGTTTTCAATACGAGTAATAAACAAATTTTTTTAACGATTTTGTTCAAAACTTTGAACCCAAATCTCCAACAAAAATTTTAAACTAAAATTACAAGAAATTATAATAAACCTAGTTGCTTTAAAAATTAACCTGTAACCGTAAGAAATAAGAGAGAAATTTATGTTAAAATTATTCAAACATGCTTTTAATTGAAAAATGAAATAAAACGCAGTAAAGGGGTTCAACTATGCACTCCTGATTCTTGATTTTAATGGGATTATATCGTAATGCGATTTTAATTTATGTTCACACAGTTATGCACGGACTAGGGAAGTTCTGACCGTGTACTTCTTTCTAAAATAATAAGTTCTGTGGTTTTCTGTAATTGTTTTGAATAATTATGCGCCGTGAGATAACTCGTTAACTCTTTACATCGAAATAAAAATAACAGATGTAGCTTAACGTTTACCTCGATTCATATTTCCTCGCATAACCTCATATAAGCTAAAAAGGCACTTTAGAAATTATTATCCCTTTCGTTTTAAATACGTTCGCGGAAACACAGTTTTTTTAATAGCTTTATAATTGGCAATAAATGAAGAACGCTGTAATTATACTGTAGGTAGCTTCAAAGAAAATCGAATACCTCGCTCGATGCGGAATCTATGACAAATTTGTGCACTCTTTTCTTGTATGGAATTTAGAAAATTCATAGTTGAATTATTTTAGATTAAATTTAAAATTTTAACGCGATTCGACTGTTGGAAACTTGAGATCGAAATTTGAACTGAAGTCATTAGTTCTAGTAAAGAATGCTCGGAATTGAAGTTATATGAATAAAATCCAAACGCTGAAATATCTGAGATTGAATTAATTGTACTCGAATAGAAGTTAATCCAATGTGCTCGAGGTATTTTTGCGACAATATAACTCACCAGAAATGTTAACAAGGTTAACATAAACAATTCCATCGACACCGAACAAGAGGAACATAAAGAAATAAAACTTCACTCACCTTAGTTTCGCTGGAAACCGGCGACTCCTGTACACTAACCCCACGACAAAATCCGTCAAAGTTCACGATTCAAAGTCACTGACATATCCCGCGACGCGGTCCATCATCGATCACTATCGTCCCTGACTAGATATCCTGTCGCGGTCTCATCTGTTCAGCCGTCAAAGATGAACTTCCAAACGTGAGAAACTGTTCCCGCGTGTGTCACTGGTCTTGGTGGCTGCGTGAAAAAAATAGTCCAACAGAAAGAAAACAACAGCGCTGGATCGTGTTTTCCCGGTGTACGTTTTAACCGTGTTCCGCACCGTTTTTCCCGCAGATTCGTCGTGCAAAGAAGGACATACAGAGAAGAGAACCGACTCGATCACGCGCGGAAGGAGTTCTCCTCGCTCTTTGGCGAAGAGGACTGCCCTCGTCCTTGACGTACGGTCGTGTACACCGTGCGAAGCCGCGTGGTTCGAACTGACGAGTAAAGCCGGCTAAGGTGAGTCTAGGTGTCTCTTCTTGTGTGTACGAACAGTGTGTGGTGGTCGCGTGTACGCACTAACGTAACCCACGTTATCGTGGCGTTGTCCGTGTGCCGTCGCCTGGGAGAACTGGCGGTGAAGGGCGGCGAGGAAAGGCAACAGCAGCACCAGAAGAAGAAGAAGAAGAAGAAGACGAAGAAGAAGACGAAGAAGAGGAAGGCACCACCGCTTCGATGCGGTGTGTTCTCGACTCCACCTCTCTCTCTCTTTTTCTCTCCCTCTTCCTTTCTCTCTGTTTGTTTCTTCCTCTTTCAAGCCCCGGAGAAGAATCGGTCCTCCTCGAGGTTCAACCTCTTCTTCGTCTGTTCTTTGCCGCGACCAATGACGACGATGATTCTTTCTTCCTTTTGCACGATCCTTTCCTCGTTCTCTTCCTTTCTTCCTTCGGATTCCCGTGCAAGACGACGGACGGTGCAGCCGGTCGGTACGTTTCGTTCGGTCGCGTCGGTTCAGTATTCCCCATCGACAGAACCAACGGTACCTCGCCCCCACTCTCCTCCGCTCGGCTTCAGTTCTCTATACACACAACACGACTTTGTGTCTATGCTGCTGGACATCTATGTGTTTCGACAAATCAGTTTTCTTTCTATGCACAGAGAACATTCGATATCGCGCTTTGATGGATCGTTCCGCGTATCGGGACATTTTATACCCATTGTTCTTTATCCTGTCAAATACTAATCCGATACAAGAATCGCTCATTTCAACTCTTGTTACCAATTTCAAATCCACAGATTTTATGTATATTTTTTTATTTGCTCCGCTAGAAAATTTTAATAATTCTGAAATTCTCGAGTATAAGACCACAAAGAATAATTGTCGGACATTCTACAAGAGGCATTTTTAAAGACAGCGCAATAAACTGTAAGCTTCAATTACTACCGGACAATACTTCTGTACCTGAGGGCCGGACCCAAGCCCATTTTTGTCCCTTTTTCTATTCCCGCAATTGTCAGAGAAACCCGCGAGAGCTTTTGTTTTTCTACCTTCTGTGGAAAGTCAGAAATGGACTCTCAGGTACCTTTCAATCTCATTTCACGTTTCAAAGTAAAATCTTCAAAGACATTTACTTTATTTGTTCACGTACATTTTTCGATTGAAAATAAAGTAAAAAAGTCAATAAATGAAAGGTGGATTAATAGTAAAATCCGTATGACCTCGAGTTCGATATAAAAAATAGAAAAAGATTTCAAGAATAAAAAAAATGAGCAGAAGAAATTTAGTAGTAAACAGAGGTTCCGAAAGGTTGAAAGGGTCAAATGTCCCGAGTTAATGATGGGGTTTCTATGGCCCCCATTAGCCAAATCTCAAACGAAAACGAGAAAACCCGGTACTATACCTTCCCGTTCTCCCTTTCTAGATTCCTTTCTTCATCCAACGTAGAGCTTCTTCGTTTCTTTTTCTCTTCTTTTCTTTTTTTGTTTCACTGACACTCGCGTTCTCTTTCCCTCTGTTTTTCTCGGCTCACGGGCACGGACTCGCCTTCCATCCCGTACTCGTACACGCGCGTAGGCCTCGCTTCTTCCGTCTTTCCCCTCCTTCTCGGCCGTGTCTTCCTTCTCTTCTGGTTACTGACCTCCGAAAATACGAGTCGAAGGTCTTCTAGTCCGAGTTTTCACTCGACGGGGGTCCAAAAGGGACATCTGTTCCGAAAGAGAAAATACGTTTTCTAGTTTTATGAACTTCTCGTTCTTCGATTCTTGTCTGCACCTTTTCAAAAGTCTGCTTTGTTAGAGGCCAGACATTTTCAGATTCTCTTTCGTTCGGGACTTTAACTCGGAAATTCGACAGGTTAGAGATTCGTTTTCTTTCGAGAGGTTTTAGGGTTGGTAATCGAACTTTTGCTTAGTCAGATTTTGCATATCTTTATCAAGGGATTTTCCGTTGAAAAATTTGCTCAACCTTGAAAGATTTGCTCAAACTTGAAAATTTATTCACAAAACACAAAATTTTCCATTTCTTTCGCAAACAAGGTTTCAGTTTCGAAAATTGAATTTTTGCACATCTTTGTCAGGCAAATTTTCAATTGAAAAATTGGAAATTTACTAAACTTGAAGATCTGTTCATAAAACACAAGATTTTTCATTTCTTTCGCAAACAGGGTTTTAGTGTGAAAAGTTCAATTTTTGCACTTTGTCAGTAAAATTCTCAGATGAAAAATTAAAAGTTTACTCAAACTTGAAGATTTCTTCTTGTACGGAACACAAGATCCACATTTTCTTTCTCTAAAAGTTTCTCGACAAATTAAAATTGTTCCTTGAAAACTGATTCTGCACATTTTCCTTAACGTTTCCTGAAGCTATTTTTCAAGTGATTTGTTTTCACAAATTACGTATCAGACGTATCCCAAATTCAAAAGACTTCATAATATTTTACGCATGAGGTCTTGGAAAGATGGAACAATGATAAACGAAGAGTATGGAATTAAAAAGAATTATGATCGGTTAATTATATAATTTTGATCGATGTCGTTTTTACAGGGCACTCTTCCGGGTTTCTTGTACGTGGTTACTGACCTTCGAGCTATCAACCGGCACTCGATTTCTTTTCGTGTTTCTTCGGCTTCGTTCTCAACGGCCGAGGAACGACGACGGGGAATCTGGTGTCGATAATGGAAAAACTTCTCGGGTCGGTTTCGTCCATTCTTTCCAGATAATTATTCAGCTCCTCATCTTTTAATATCTGCAAAAGTTTAAGTCGAATATTAAACAATCGTTTCGTATTAGGGTCACATTGTTTAAAATATACATATAGTCATTTGATTCAAAGTTTAACAGAAAGAAAATTATCTGAAAAATTTATAAGTACTTAATAAAATAATTAATGTGCTTTGCTTATTAATAATATTATTGTACTTTGAAGTACACACGAAAAATGGTGAAAGGCGTGGAGCGAGGCATCACGGTGAGCCGTCTTTCCGGGCGTTAAAGTCTCCGACGCGTTTCCACCGAGAAATACGAGACCCTGGGACAACCGTGTCGATTTATCGACCTTTAACGCGTTGCGTAAGAGTCGTTCGAAGCTGGCGAATAATACTGGTGCGTCGGTGTGTCCCCGTCGGTATAATCGTAAATTTGAAAGTCGATTGAAAGTAACGTGTCACACGCGTGCACGAGAAAGAGGGAAACAGAGATCATCCCGAGTGAATTTCTATTCTCTGTACAATATATTTTACAAATTCTACATCTAATTAACCTTGAACATCTTTTTGTGGGTAAATAGTAACATATGACACGTATGTTAGTTTTGGAGACGTATGTTAATTTTGGTATGTTAATTTTAGTCCATCTTGAAAGTCATTATGACTTTATTCGGTAAGATGTTATTTATTTACCAAGATGTTAGTATTACTTATTCAAGATATTACTACTATTATTTATTTGTTAAGATGTTACTAGTATTATTTATTTGTCAAGGTGTTACTATTATCAATCATCTTTGATAGTTAGTCTAACCTCTTCAAGAATTTTTCACATATGTGAGCATTTTGGTTTTAAATTCGTCACATATGCGCATATTGCTATTATTTTTGTATACATATATTCTTTTGTATGCATATATATATTCCTTAGGGTTTATTTATGTAAACGTTAGAAATGTAAAAGGAGTAATCGTTCTAACCTTGAAGTCATCCTTGAAGAGGTTTCGTACGCAACAAGCAGAGAAGGTCTTCTTCTCATTGTCCAATTTTTAATTGTACTAACTACTGATATTCTAGGGGTACACTTTTGAGAGCTTCAAAGGGAATAGGACACGGAGAAAGAAGGGTACGATGGGAACAGGAAATCGCGACGATAAGGTAGATGGGATGTGGCCACTTTTACATAATATCGTAGACTCGGAAAACAGGCGGCGCTGAAACTATCCTGAGGATCGATCGAGCGTGTCGCGCCAAATTGATTTCTCACTTTATTTCCGCTGGTATCACTTCCAGAATTTATAACGTAATTATCCTAATAACTCAATATTTACCGAAACCGGTCAGTTTCAAATTCTTCGTAAATTTAAAAAAATCGAGTTTGCTGCGAGTGGAGAATTTCGTAGAAAGAATAGTGTCATTTGCAGAAATTATTGTAGTAACTCGGTGTTCACCAAAATTAGTCAGTTTCAAATTTTTCGTAAATTTAAAAAAATCGAGTTTGCTACGAGTGAAGAATTTCATAGAAAGAATAGTGTCATTTGCAGAAATTATTGTAGTAACTCGGTGTTCACCAAAATTAGTCAGTTTCAAATTTTTCGTAAATTTAAAAAAATCGAGTTTGCTACGAGTGGAGAATTTCGTAGAAAGAATAGTGTCATTTGCAGAAATTATTGTAACATAATTATTGTAGTAACTCGATGTTCATCAAAACCAGTCAGTTTCAAATTTTTCGTAAATATAAAAAAATCGAGTTTGCTACGAGTGGAGAATTTCATAGAAAGAATAGTGTCATTTGCAGATATTATTGTAGTAACTCAACGCTCTTCAAAATCAGTTTCAAATTTTCGTAAGGAAATCAACATTATTTCTGACACTGAAGAATTTTGCAGAAAGACCAATGTCATTTATAGAAATTACAATATGACTATCATAGTAACTCAATGTTTACCGAATTTCAAGGTAGCATTGTAACAAATTTGTAATAAGTCGACCATTAAAGTTTTCAAGGGCAAAGTTTTGCAGGAAGGATAAGAATATCGATTTCTGAAAATTGTGGATAAAAAGAATAGATCGACGATAGCGCTCGAAGGAGGAGAGCGATCGTCCATACCCGTGCTGAGCGGGTAACCGGAACGGAACGGAACAGAACGGAGCGGAGCAGAGCGGAGCGGAGCGTTCGCGAGTGGTTACTGACCTCTAGCATAGAACACTCTTACGCTTGCACTACTTAGCTAGCTCTTGGTTACCGAGCTGCGTACCGAGGCAACCATGATCACGCTAAATCGCCACTTTTCTCCCGTCTATATACCTTCTTCCTCGACGTTACCTTTACCTTCACCTTGCGCTTCTCGCTTACGTCGTTTCCGCTCGCTGAGACGCCGCGCCGGAAGGCCAACGCCACGTTTTCGCGACTCTACCGGAAACGCATTCTACGATCTGTGTCATACACGCTGTTTTAACACCCATCTTTACGCTGTAAATCTAATACGTCCATCTTTACACCGTGAATCTAATACATTCATTATTTTTGCAATTAACTTCGAAACAGATTAAATCAAAATGCTTTATTTTAAGTATTCTCAAGTCATTCCGATAGCTTAATTCAGTTATGATATATTTTTTATAGCATGTATATTTTTATAATAAGAATATTATTTTTAGAAGGCACACAAATGAGAATTAATACTTCAGGTGAAACTTGAATCAGCTTAAAATTATCTAAACTTTTGTGCCGAGATTCAATTAAGAATTAATGGAATTACGGAGTGGAAACTTATAAGATTTTTTCGTCGGCAGAAATTTTCGGTAGCATGGATTTAGAATATTCTTTTTTTATTCACATTTCGGGTCACGTAAATTTTTTTATTCTTAAGACTGACACTTTTTGCGTGAATTCGGCTGCTTTGGTTTATTTTTATGCTGCACTTTTCTTGTCATTATTATTGTATTGAACTTATTGCGCAATTTTTGTAATATTTAGATTGCTTTTAATTTTGTAAAATGATACTGAGAGTTCCATTTCACAAGGGTGAATGTACAAAATATACTATTAATAAATACTAGACATGTAAATGAATTTTACCTTGAAACTTAGTAAAATAACTTCGTAAAGTTTTATTAAATACTGCTGATTCAATAACACACCTCAATTAAATTTCTTTAAAAAATATCCAAAAACGAAGAAAGAAGATGTGTCCATGAAAAGACACATAAACATCACATATGTCAAAAGACATATAAAGGCATACAAATAAAAAATAAATACCTCCATAAAATTTGATAAAAAGATCGCATCGATTTAATAAAACAGCCTCGTCTCCACATTTTATTCAATTCCATAAAAAAACTGACCGGCAGGAAAAAATAATCCGTGAAGCGTTAATATGTCCGCCGCACGAAGGGGTGAATAATTTGGTACAGTTTGAAAAGCAAAAGCTCGAAAGATCCGACAATGGAAGTGGGTATTAAGGCAGACAGACGTTCGACTTTCAAACGGAGCACGAATTAAAATCACGTTCACGGAATCGGGAGAAAAATCGTTGATTTCCCCCCTTCTTGATGATGGTGGCTCGGCAAGCGCAAAGTATGACACGGCCGGCGAGAGATGTCCGCGGCGAGTTCGTTAACCCCTGAAAATACTCTCTTACATCGTGGTTGCGTGCACGGTGTACCGGGATGCACTAGTTTACTTCTTTTGCACGGCGTGGAGGTGGGTTTTGTCCCGATCGGTGTACGTGCACACAACGCGACTTCTTCTTCGACGCCGATCTGCTTCGCATTAGAAACTTTACCTACATCGAGCGGATGCCGATCCGTGAGACGTCTCGCTTCGCTTTTAGCTCGACTTTTTTCCTATCGCCGATTACTCTTCTCTGTAAATCACATTTCGACGTACTACAAAATTACTCTGCAATTATTCATTGCATTTTACAGCCTCAATTTTTTATTTTCTACTGCAAAATGTTTGCTTATTTCCTTCAGGAAAATTTTTTATTCGAGTCAAAACTTTTAAGAAGATCAGAGACTTAGGAACAAAGGAACTGAACCGTCAATCTTGATGTTCAGTCAAAAATTTTCCAAGGAAGTCTCAATGTACTAATTATTTACTTAATTAAACGTATTCCATAAATTACCTAAATTACATCGATAAGAATCATTGAATGCATCGTAAAAGATAAGACGTAGACTAGAAATAATCACGGATGAGCTTAGCTAAATGTATCAGGACGAAGGATGAAATGCATGGAAGAAAGTATTCCTCTCGATTCCGTGCCGTTAGGTGGAAAAGCTACTTCACCTACATCGAGAATACTCGAGGAGTAATTACGGTCACAGTGGTTGCTGTTCTCGAACGCGATAAGAATGGTCGATTATCATGGACACCTTGAAGATTCGCGACTGACACGTGTCTCGGTCACGAAACCTTTCAAGGTACTTTTTTTCGTCGTTCGGGCCCACTCTCGATTTAAACCTTCTAACACATTCTCAGGGAACCAAGGTCCAACAACCTATGGAGTCCTTGAATGGCCAGACAGCTTTATCCTTGAATCATTCTCACGTTTGAACGTTCAATTTCATCACCGTGTAGAGAACCTTCTAACGCGACCTTGGTTAAAAATCGAATTCTGAAACCGTTCTGTCGTAACCACGTTTCTTAAATTTATTTGTGAAATCTTGAAATAGAACCCTTCAGGTCCTCGCGCCTGTGTCAATAACGTTGACCTTAAAACAAAGAGAGGTCAAGGTTAACTTCAGTCCTTTGGCAGAAGGATCTCTTTGGTTTATTTGTAGAATCATAGAAAAGGTCAAACGACCAGACGCTCGAAAAGCAAATGTTTAACCCTCAAACACAGTCTGTTATTACCACATACTATTACTTTATTTCTGAAGTGCCAATGAATTTAATATAATTACCTTATTTAATAGGGATCTCGCTGCGATGAATTCAGACGTCCGCCGAGATAAGTGGTCTGTAGTTAAGGGTTAATCTCTGCGTCTACGTCAATAAAGTTTATCTTGAAAGAAAGGTCGAGGTTAGCCGTTGAAGAAGTTTATCTTCAAAGCTCCTCAAATTATTTGTGGAATCATAGAAAATGTCTAATGAGTTTGAGAAAGCTTGGCGAATCCATGCGATAGTTAACCTTAAATCGAAGCGATCAAGGTTAATTACTTGAATCATTGTATCACTTAGGAATCTGCGATTGATCCGCAAAAAGAATTCGAGCAAATTCTCTACTTTTCATTATAAAAGTTAACTTGTGTCTGTAAACCTAGATCATACAGATGGTGTTAGGCAATCACCATCCGCAAATGACTGTCGATTTCTGAGTATACTATACGAGTGTATTCTAAGAGTATATTCTAAGTATAACTAGATAGTTATAGGTATATACAGAATAGTTTAAAATCGTAGTCAGCGAAATATCCAATGGCCTAATGCGGTCTACTTCTGAACAAGCCCGACGCCATCCGCATACTCCAAGCAGAATATGCATCAAGGTTGAAGTTTGTAGAACATCAAGTAGGTTCTAGAAACTGGAATAAAGTAGGTGGCAGTTGTGGCCGAGCTTCGTTTTCATTTGGGCCCAGAAATTCAAGCGGTACGTCCCTGACGGTCTCAACGTCTGGCTAGGCTAGTCGCGAGAGTACTGTTAGCTTTGGGCGTCGAGCTGAAAGCAGAAACGACGACGAAGAAGAAGCAGAAGAAGAAGCGGAGGAAGAAGTTGAAAGGGAGGAGGCGTTGGTGGACAAGAGAAGGGAACGAAGAGGGGACAGAGAACTGCGTGGAATCCTAGGGTGAGCCATAATGTAACACCGAGTCGGAAACATCGAGGTTCGTCCTCGCTCGCTTCGAGTCCGCTCGCTCGCTCGCTTCGTGACCGCTCAGAAGTGAAGTGGCACACAATGCGTAAGAGTATTTTCAGGGGTCGACGACCGCTCTGCTTCCTCGAGGCTGTCCCTAGCGACGGCTTTGACCGCGAACGGTATCGGCGCTTCGCTCTCGAGAAACCGCGAATCATGATGGAATTTTGCTCATTTTTTTTAAACCTCTTTTTTCGAGACAAATCGAGAGCGAGTGGATAGATTGCTTTTGGATTTTTTTTTACCATCAAAGGCAACGGAAATGAAAAATCTTCCTTTTAGTTTTCCTTTACAGACTGCGAACAAAAGTCAAGTTCCCGATGAAATCATCAATAAATGTTGAAAATATATTTGGAGTTTTACTGTTTTTTCTACTATAGTTCCACTAAGATTTAAAAAATTTATAATTGAAATCTGAAATTCGAAATGTGTCTGAAGGAATAGTATGATTAATTCTGAGCAAAGGTTGAGACACCATTTGACGCGGTCTCGTGTCAGATTAGCAGCCGTATATTTCCGTTCTCCGTTGACATCGATTCTCGCAGTTTCCAGAAGCGCTCGCTCGAAAAAACTGCGGGGTTACGGTTCAGCAATTTTTTTCGCCGTTTTGGCGACCGGTTTATCACATTTTTAGCAACCGGTTCCTCTCGACCGACCGTTGGAATCGCATTACCGATTGTATGCAAAACACACACGCACACAAACAACCGTGCAATGCGGAAGTTTTTGCAGCATGGAAAATCGCGAATAGTAACGAAAAAGTGAAAAAAGAACTCCGTCGCTCAGAGCTACTGCGAAGCGGTCGAAAAATGAATCCGTTCGAGACTATTTTTTGCGTCGGGTTCAATGTTCGAGGTTAAAGTCCCGACCCTGAAACCAACCTGTCGAATTCGTAGGCATCGATTTATCTCGCTATTGCTATTTTGTAACTGCCTTGTTACGATACTCGGCTCCGTCGTGTTCGACGCGCAGGAAACGCGTGGATACGTGACGCAAGATCTAAATCGTCGACAATGGCCGTGCAAGCGCCTTTAACACCTTTGTATATCATCTACCACTGCTATAACGGAAACACCGTGACCCACAAAAATAACAGCGAATCTACTGTAACTTTAACTCTTTCGTTATGCGATCGGACTCATCGCAAAAATTATTAAAACTTTATTATTACTATTACTTAAACTATTTCATTACTACTATCGCGAGTGACGAATTACGTTTATTATATTTTGTATAGGCGCTTTACTAAAAATGTTGTGTATACGTTTTTTTATGTTCGGTGATAAAAACGAGTATGTATGGTTTCTTCAGTAAGACGTCTGCTATGTATGGTAATCTGATAAACATATAACTTTTAAATAGTCAAATTACTAAACTAAACTTATAAATATTCAAATTTCCGAACTTCGTGCTCGCTACATTTCTAACTCTGAATAGTTCTAAATTTCCGCAAATTTTCAAACACTGCAACCCTCTCTAAAATCTTCTTCCCTCTTGTCATATTCCATGTGACAACGAAGTCTCATCTCTCTGAAAAAGTCACATACATATATTAAATCATAGGCCCACTGAGATAAAAATAAAACAGTCTAACCTAAGATCTGAAAGTTGAATCGTCTAACTAAAGATCCGAAAGTTGAACCGTCCAAAACGTACTTTCTTCGCCAAGCGAATTCGGCGATTCCGCAAGCAACCAGAGCCGAAATCGTCGATTACGTAAGGTTGGTCCCCGCAGTCGACTTACGTCGTTTTCGGTGGGCCCGTTAGAAGCGTATTTGTTTACGTACACCTGCGAAATGGTGGCGGTGGTGGTAGCAGCAACAGGCAGCTCGATTGGATAGCCGGCACCGTGTACCGAGTAGGAGGAGGTGGAGGAGGTGGCAAGACGAAACGTGGCGGGTCAATGGCTCGTATACGGAGCAGCTATACGCGAGACTCGCCGACTTTCCGTATATGCCCAGAAACCTCGGCTGAGATTCGTGGCCGAGCCAGATTGCGATAAAAACGAATGTGTCACGGGAGAATTCCCTTTTCAAAGCGGACGAGTTCGCGCCGATACCCGGCTCCTTCTTATTCGCTCGTTCCCGTTCTCAGCCCGGAACGAATCGCCCCGATGCGAACGCCGCCAGGAATTCCGTGTTGTCCGTTGCTAATTTTTATCACCTGGTGCAACTATGTATTACGGTATGAGAGTTGTTTAATTTCTAATGAAATCCAAGGATCTTGTAGATGTGGAGGATATGAGGTGTTCAAGGAAGTTCTAGGAAGTTCTAGGAATGAAGTTTATATGAGTTCCAAGGGGATCTAGGGAAATCGTTAGGAAATTCTAGAGGGTTTCGAGAAGTTTCGGGAGAATTTTACAGACGGAGTTGAGGGACCTGTGGACCTAGGTCAATCAAGTAGGGGAAACATAGGGAGACTCTATAGAATCTAAGGTAATTCTGTAGAGGTAGCTTAAAGGATGCATCAAATTTGCCTCTGGGATGAGTATAGGATCCTGAAGAGTTCTTATGGAAATCTAGTGAAGTTAAAGTTCCTGGAGGAATCATAGGTGGAATCTACAGAATCTAGGGTAATCCTATAGAGAGTCTTCAGGAGGTAATCTTAACTTTAAATTTTAAAGGATGCATCAAGTTTCTTGCTGTGGTGACTGTAGAATCCTAAAGAGTTCCTACGGAAACCTAGTAAAGTTAAAGTTTCTTGAGGACACATAGAAGCAATCTACTGAATCTAAAGTAATTCTGTAGAGGAATCATAAGGAGTTTATCAAGTTTAATTCTGGGGAAAACGTAGATGAAGAAGCAGAGATATCTTCTTCCCGAATATTTTGAAAATCCCTGGAGAAATTCTATGAAGATCCTAAAGAAATCTAGTGAATATAAGGCCCTGGGGAATTCTAGGAAAATCCTCAGAGAATCCTGTGAAGACTTTATGGAGAGCCTAAGGAATCTAGGGAATTTCAGGAAGCTTAATAACCTAATTCTGTAGGAACACGTGACGTATCAAGATTCTGCAGAGAGTCTAGAGAATCTAGGGGAATTTGAGGAAGCTTAATAACCTAATTCTATTGGAGCTCTCACGAAGTCTTAACATTCTATCAAAAATCTAAGGAACCTATAAAAATTTTTAAAAATATAAAAAAACTTAAATTTTAAAAAAATTCCTATAAAGTCCTAAGTGTTTCCTTAGAAGAGTGTAAAGAATCTAGGAAAATTTTCGAAAACTTAATAAGTCTTAAATTATAAGGTTCTTGTAGAATTCTGTAAACACTGTATTGAGAACCTGAGGAATATAGAAAAATTGAAAAAAAAATGAGCGCACCCTTTTCAGTAAAACTCTTATAGAACCCTAAGTAATTTCTATAGAGGCTCTAAGGAATCTAGAAAATTCTGGGAAGGCTAACCTAGAGAATTCTAGAAGAATCCTAAGTAGAACCAAACGAGAACCTCGATCGTAGAATTCAAAGAACCTGTACTGAGAAATGCTAAGGAACCTAGTCATAGAGGACCAAGGAAAACTTAGGGGATTTCCAACATAGAACCTCCTTAACCTATAACTGTACCGTAACATGAACAGTGTGTTGCAACAGAATTTGTTTACCGTCGAATGACTCCTTTACAATGACGTCACATATACTGATACGCATTTGGCAACGTGACATATTCGTATCAATGAATCACGATTTTCACCCAAACATCGCCTATGAATCATTCATTCACGCTTAACATTGGTACTCGAAACATTCTCGAAGGTATCCGGATGTTATCCTAGGAGGATCTCCTTACCGACGAGTTTCCAGATCTCCGGTGAGGTTAGCTGTAACGTTTGAGGAATGTTGGGAAAAACTTCCTCGAGGACACGCTTTACACCCGGAAGCCTCAAACAATGTTAGATGCAACAGTGTTATGTGTGGCAGAGCAGTGCCGTTAAAACCTCGAGACCATCGCTCGAACCATTCATTATTTCATAGCGGTGAACGTTTGATCAGATTAAATTTGCGGGTCTTCCTGACGCGTTACTTCGACGTATTCTTCACGATCCGTAGGTTTTCCGACGGTTCTCGTTTACCTTAGATTATAAAATCGATTATTGATATCCACATTCAATTAGAACGTGTGCATGCATGTTTATAATTTGAAAATGAAGTAGAAAAACATGTAGCATCAACTGACATACAATTTATCTTAACAAAGACATGTTGTCATACAAAATGTGAAAACTGGAATCCGCCATTTTGACTGCTTGCTGTGATGACGAGGTTAATACCTGCGGTTAAATGACGTTTCTTTATTTTCAATTTCAAACTCGAACCTACTGTTATAGCTAGTTACCTACACATAAAACGCAATACTTTATCTTTTTATGACTATTTAAGAAGTGGAATGGTGAAATACGCGAGGCTATTCGCGGACACTCGTAACATCTGCCAAGATTGCAGACTTTCATTGACATCACTATTTTTTGGTTAAAATAAAATCTCTTCTTGTGACTTCTTGTTGGACTTACTTAAAACATGAAGATTTAAATTTATACGAAAAATAATTTAAAACGTGTGGAAGATGTTTAATTATCGTCTTCAAATTATCAGAAGTTTAACATGGCTGCCTCACTGAGGTTGTAGGAAATTTGATCTGATATTTCTCTTGTTTTTAACAAATGTGTCCATCACATTTTGTTATATTTATTATTCACAGTACCAAGTATTTAATATGAATATTTCTGACTAGGTAAATTGAACAATTTTTGAAAATATTTAATAATGCAGGTGATGGTTGAATTCGAACGACATCCATATATGAATGTGGCAGTCAAAGTGTCATGCGAAAGAAATATTTTATAATACAAAGAAAGGTTTCGGTTTGAAGTCTGCGATTGGTCATACGAAATTTCAGTTATAAAGAGTTATAAAGTTTGTCTATAAGGATGGTTCCGGAAGGTACCCGTAAAAATGTGACGCTAGAAATTGTTCGAAAAGCCAAGAGAAGGTGGTTGTCGATGGTGTCCATGACCGGCGACTATCGTCGGCCTCTCTCGTCGCGTATGCGTGCCGCGTACTCGGCTCGATGCAGCACATGCACGTGCACACGTTCGCACACTTAGACGAACGTTCGAGCTGTTCAGGAACTGCGATGCGTGACCTAGTGCCGTTGCAGCGTTCTACCTTCGAACTAGGTCTTCCTCCTCATTCCCAACTAAGTCCGCTCGCGCGAGCGCGCGCACACTCGCGTTACCAACGAGCGTGCAGAATGCACCAGGCGAATCCATCTGGCATGGAACCTAACTTCCGGTCCTTCTACTTCTCTTGTTATATCGCCACTTATGGTGGACAATTCTCGTGATGACTCTTCGCTTTAGAATTTGCAGGAAATTTATTTTATCATTTAAAATGTTTACTCAGAAAGGACAACTCAATGTTGAGGACTTCAACCTTTTCAATTTCTTTTACCTGCAATTTAATTTATGTAACGGACCAAGTCAGTAAAACTGCAACAGTATGTTATGTGACAGTATTTTTTACCCATTGTAACTGAAAATTACATTCTAATTCTAATAAATGAAAATATTCAAGCTTGATTTACTTTTGATGAATTATTTATAGTACAAGAAGAATGTGGAGATACATTTGACATGGGAGTGTAAAGGGTTAATTTTAGAATAATTCTGTCACGATTTTGTTAGTACAATCTATTTACGAAATAGTGTAATTATTTTATTAACAAACTTGATACTTGATATTTTATTAATACACTTGTTTATTGATTTTATTAATAAACTTGATCATTGCGGTTATCAATTTTAAAATTATAACGTTAGTAACAAAGTGGAGCAGACTTCGTGATATCCAAGAGCTAAATACAAATTTAAACCCGATGTCGCCATATTTTTAACAATTTGTTGCCTCATAATTGATGGGTGTAACCATTACGAGTCTGCCGTTTCATTAGAGGATATTCCTGAATATCACATAATAAAATTAGACATGTCTGGAACTTCGTATGCATAAAACAAGCTTATTAAATCAGTTTTCGAACAGTCTGCAAGATTAATTATTAAATACCTTGAATTAAAAGAATTTCATATCGTTGTCCAGAAATAAATAAAAATGCGCCGACATCGCTGTAGGAAATGACTTTTAATCAGACTACGGATGTTCATGCATTTTTGATGCGTCAATATTTGCAAAATAAATATAAGTCTGTAATCTATAGATAAGTAAATGATTTATTTGTATCTTGCAGACTGTGTGGCATAAATAAAGAAACAGTCTGCAGTCTAGTTATGATATTCTGCTATACTGTTATATTTTTTATAATTTTGTAATACTGTTATATTATTATATTTCTATAATATTGTTACATTTTTTATAATTTTATAATATTGTTATATTGTTATATTTTTATAATATTGTTACATTTTTTATAATTTTATAATATTGTTATATTATTATATTTTTATAATATTATTACATTTTTTACAATTTTATAATACTATTATATTGTTATAAATCTTGCAATATTGTCATATTGTTACACTTCCGTAATATAATCATAACCTCATTGATATTTTAATAGAAACAAAAATGAAAAGTTTTATTAGTTGCTTGATAAAAAAGAATCATTTCAATCCATAAAAATTCTTCACTCAAGCTAAAAAGTACATCGAAGAATTAAATCTAAAAATGACGAATTCCTCTAAAAGTTTGATGACCCCAGGATATCCGATTGTACGTCGTTCCATTCATATCGTTCTCATAAGGCCTTTTGCCCTTCTCCGTTGAACTCGGGTGTGAGCCGATCACCGTCAGAACTAACGGTAACCCGGTGTCGTTTCCATCCCGATTGGATTTAAGAAACTTTTCCATTCGCCGTGAACGAAAGTACCAGCGTGGCACGAGCGTGTAGGGACGACACGGCGAGAGAGTGAATTTCGTCACTCGAACCGGACGACGAAATTTACATCGGGGAAAGATGTACTGTTAAACGACCGCACGAAGCGAAGGTGAAACGATCGGTGGCCCGTTCGATGGGTTCAATGAAACCGATCAAACCATCGATTCCATTCGTTTCGAGTCATTGCCACCAGAGCCAACAAAGTATTGATGATCTCAACTATTTGACTTGTTATGTTCTTCTAGGGAAATAATTGTAAATGGAGGACGGTGGAATGATCGCATTTGATGACCGCAAATAATGATGGCATTCTTTTTTTCCTACGATACGAATACTTTAGTCATCAAGTGACTAAAATATTTTAGAATCCTGTAGAAAATTAAACGTGCACTTCTATATGCAAATTTTCTACCTTTTGTAACTTCTAGAAAACGAGTACTCTAGGTTTTGATGCATAATTAAAATATTTTCACTGTAACACCTTGTAAGAAATTAAAAATGTACAAGTGTTACGTTGCTGTACGAGTGTTGCAAAATTACCTTTGTTCTATAACCTAACCTAACCTAGAAAACAAGTATTCTAGGTTTTAGTATTATGGTTTTGATACGTAAAATCTTCACATTACAGTGCTGTAGAAAATTAAAACTTCCAAGTAAATGTTACATTTCTTCACGAGTTTTGCAAATGAATTTTCTTATATTTTCCTAATAATACTTTTCTACAATTCATATTTTTATATGTTTTCCTTGATGGTCGTGTAGTTCTTGGTGGCTCAAAATGGAGCGACAGCTTTAGACAGAAGTGCTAAATAACAGTGTATTAACTAAATACTCATGTACATGTATTAATTAAATTTTGGTAAATGCACGAAGCAAAAGAGTATACATTGTCTGAGTAGAGTTTCTGTTTATAACGAGATGTATAGTTTTGACGAGCAGCAAGGGCGACAGATATCCAAGCTGTCGATGCGTAGGCAGATGGATTTTTCTTGTCTGCCTCAAAGATGGACGCCATGTCACGGCAACAATGCCAACGGGATGAACGTCCTGATCTCGTCACTGTTCCCGGACAACGACCTCTCTGTAAAATTTGACGAATATCGGTCGCTTTCCATATTATACTAAATTAGCAAAATTCACTTGTGAACAATGTACACATTAATGACAAATATCTGAACTTGAAGTGTCTCGAGTCTACATTAAAGAAATTTCTGTTTTAAGTATTTTATTTTTTTTAATAGCTTCAAGATTGTTCAAACGTTTTCCACAATTAAACGTCAAATTCATATAGAAATTAATAATATTTAGACTTCAATTGACAATTCTATTTTATTTTTCTTACATAGATATTTCAAGCTTGTTCCAACGTTTTCTGCAATTCCACGTCAAATTCCTATAAAAATTAATAATATTTAGACTTCAATTGACAATTCTATTTTATTTTTCTTAAATAGATATTTCAAGCTTGTTCAAACGTTTTCTGCAATTCCACATCAAATTCGTATAAAAATTAATAATATTTAGACTTCAATTAACAATATTATTTTATTTTTCTTACATAGATATTTCAAGCTTGTTCAAACGTTTTCTGCAATTCCACATCAAATTCATATAAAAATTAACAATATTGAATTTTAGGTTGATGCGTTTATTGTAATACAACCTTTGTTACAGTCTATTGTAGTACGTGTCATTTCCTGATTCTAAAAGTAAATTGACATATGTATTATGGTACAATGAATTGTTTATTATACATTTTCATTCATCATAAGGGAGCCTTGAGACCAAAAGAAATTGATTGATCAAATTAATTTCAAGCTTTACATTTCGATCGGTCAATTACACCGATCAGAGAACAAGGAAAGTTGTCTCTGAATTTCTAGAATCCTGGTAACGCATGAACATAACGTCATAAGTGGTTATAAGATTATGATGTCATAAATGGTTGTAGCTTATAACATGATGACATATGTGGTCATAATCCTACAAATGATTACAATGAAAGATATGGAGACTAATTCTTTTGTACTCATTCTTAAGATGTAACCTTCATTATTGCATCCCCTATTTGAATTAGCTGTGTAATACATATGACATGGATACACGTGTTTCAATAGATATTGTCCCTCATCGATTATAAACTATTTACACGTGGAATTAACTTTGCTATACTTTGAGAAATCTGACGTCCTGCCAACTTGATGCATTCGCACTTATAACAAATCTTACTCGAATATACACTTCAATTTGAAGTTCAAGTCCAATTATAACCTTCATAGTCAAAGTTTGACATAATACAACTGCATATAAAATTGCCATAAAATTTCACCTAGTTCTACCCATTTTAATATGTAGCTTAGTTACTTCCACCTGACAAATCATAAGTCAACAGACGTCGATTACTTTCCTAAAAAAAGTCTAATCAATTGGAACTAAACGGTTGTTTTGCAGACGAGCTCACGTCGATGCGGATGAATCGAGCAAGTTGGACCCGGACCGAGTTGATCCAAGCGGGGGCACGATTAAAAGTGAAGCCTCTCGACCACGTAGCCGGAGGTCATAGTGGTGTAGGCAGACGTTACTCTCTTCCGTCTGGTCTGCGGGCAAGGTGGAGTGCGAGCGATGGCCGCGAGTGTGACGGGGTCTGCCGCTTCGTCGAGCGGTATGGTAAGTGTGTTAACAACGTAAGCAGGGTGAACGCCCTCGATAGACCTAGACCCAAAAAGCGCTCGTTCCATGGGCAACTGCCACTGGCACTGGGTTAAGGCGAAGTCATGTGACGCGATGCAACCACACATTCGCACACGCACACGCGTCTACCTACGTACATGTAACACTCGTACACCAATGACATGACCATTACTTTCACGCGTATGCGTTCGTTTCTGCTCGCACGGACGCTACGGGGTTCGTCGGCCTGAACGTCTCTCGCGGAATACCTTCGAATTATTTCCACTCCTCTTCGTTTTCTTTGCTCTCTGGGACACGCGCTTTTTCGGCTTTCCACGGTGCTTTTTCTTTCGAGAACGTACGTTGTTTGGATAACATTGTTGGGCAAATTTTTTAATTTCTTTAATTTCTAGATTCAGAGCTGTTTACTGTTTATTTGAAATGAGAGGAATTTGTGTGACAACGAAATTATAGCATCTGTGACGTAGAACATGTATAGTATATAGTATAGGACATATACTAAGGACATAGAGGAACTATAGCTAGTAATTATAGGATCTAGCTAGTAATTATAAGATCAATACATTTAGAATTCTAAATTGCCAATACATTTCGAACAGAAAAGTTTGCAGTTCAGAAAGAAGGAACAAGTAATCGCTATACAACAAAATTGAAAGATGGTCCATCATGACTTTCTTTTGCAACCGAGTTACAGAATGATCCAACGATACTTTCATTTGCACCAGAAATTGAGGATGACCCAATAGTACTTTCGGTTGCAGCAGAAATTAACGACGACTCAATAATTTTCTCGGTGGCAGACATTGAGAACAACCAATGGTACTTTCGGTTGCAACAAAATTTAAGGATGGTTCGACTTTCGAATGATTCAATAATACTTTCGATTGTAACCGAAATTGATGACCCAACGATACATTTGGTTGCAACAGAAGTTAAGTATGGTCCAACGATACTTTCGGTTGCAGCAGAAGTTGAGAATGAGTCATTGGTACTTTCAGTTGCATTGGGAATGAAGAAGGATCCATTGATACTTTTGGTTGCAATGGAGATTAAGAATTAAGCAACGATACTTTTAGTTGCTTCAGAAATAAAGATTGACACAATGACACTTTTTGTTGCGACCAGAAATAAAGGTTGACTTAATGATACTTTTAATTGCTTCAGAAATGAAGATTGACACAATGACACTTTTAGTTACGACCAGAAATGAAGACTGACACAATGATACTTTTGGTTGTAATAAAATTGGAGGTTGACCCAATGATACTTTTGGTTGCAACAGAAATTGAGAATCGCTCAGTAGTACTTTCAGTTGCAACAGAAATAAAGTTTGACTTAATGATACTTTTAACTGCACTAGAAATGAAGGTTGACATAATAATACTTTTGGTTGCAATAAAATTGGAGGTTGATCTAATGATACTTTTAGTTGTGACCAGAAATGAAGATTGACACAATGACACTTTTAGTTGTGACCAGAAATGAAGGTTGACACAATGATACATTTGGTTGTAACAACAATTAAGTTTGAACCTGATGATACTTCTGGTTGCAACAGAGGTTAAGGTTGACCCAATGATACTTCTGGTTGCAACAGAGGTTAAGATTGACCCAATGATACTTCTAGTTGCAACAGAAATTGAGAATCACTCAATAATACTTTTAGTTGCAACAGAAATGAAGTTTGACTTAATGATACTTTTAACCGCACTAGAAATGAAGGTTGACATAATAATACTTTTGATTGTAATAAAATTGGAGGTTGATCTAATGATACTTTTAGTTGCTTCAGAAATGAAGATTGACACAATGATACTTTTAGTTGGACCAGAAGTGAAGGATGACCTAATGCTAACTTTGGTTGCAGCAGAAATTAAGAATGATCCAACGATACTTTCAATTACATCAGAAACTGAGAAAGCCTGAATAATCCATTCAGTTTCCAAAATTGATCCAAAGATACTTTCAATTACATCAGAAATGAATTAAGACTGATACATTTGATCGCATAAGAAACGCAACGTTAGCAAATTTGGAGCGAAGCGAGCGAACGAGCACGGATCGTTGGTCTAAAGATTAAACCGAGAGAATTTCCCTCGTTTTCTACGATTCCTGTTCCACATTTCGACCTGAACACGGCTGGCCGCCTCGTTGACGTCATTATCCGCTTCGGGCGTTCGCCGAAAGAAAACAACAATACTTTTTTCTCGACGGTCATCGAACCCGCCACTCTCGTGTGCTTGTCGTTTCTCTAGCCGATAAACAAATTACAATCGGCATGTGAACCAACCGTACGGTACCAAGGGACCTTCGGGTCGTGCCGCGACACCATCGTGCACCACCGTTTTCAGGTCCAGTGATCTTGGGCTCCTTACCAAACTGTCTTGAAAATAGAAATTAATCCCGCGCGGGGATACAAATATTTCTGCCCTGTTCCGCTCTATATTCCCATCGCGGAACTGCAACGCACGCTATCCAATCGCGTTTCTTTCCAAAATCGCCTTCATTAGAAATGTGAACGATCAAATGTTACCTTATACCGTTCGGCACGAAGTCATTTACTTCCGTATAATACAGTTGTTTCTGGTACAATTCAATAGAGAAAAATAAGGGAAATTTGGAATGAATGACTCATTTTTTAATTTTTCAAATTTGGGAATTTGTCAGAATATTTGTAGCAAAATTTGTTTTACAAGAATGATCATAATCTGATTAACAGATCGGTACATGTGGAAATTTTGATGTGTACTGTGGAGTATAAGAGGATATAGCGATGTGGAGTATGAGGATTTAAAGATTTGGAGGGATTTGGAATATAGAGGTTTGGAAATGCAGGATTTGAGGATACAGAGATTTGGAAATGTAGGATTGAGGTATGATGTTGCATGAATGGCGTAGATATGTAGATGCATAAATTTGAAAATATATAAATTGGAGATTTCAAAATAATGTAGGCAATGATTTCAAGACATAAGTTAGGTATTTGGACACATGAGTTCAGTGCAACTCGATGATGCGGGGATTTGGGGATTTAGGTGTTTGAAGATAGAGATTTGGAAATATAGGAATTCCGACATGTAAGACCTTGCTGATGCAGGGATTTCCGGACATAAGACGAGATATGGATTTACTAACGTATGAACTTGGTAATTCCTAAATTTCAGAATATAGCAAAATATACTCGAAGATTAAGAGGTACTCGAATTTTGGGAATATACCAAATAATGTAAGAAAATTTGGAAATATAGTTTTACAGAAATCCGAAAGTACAAAAATCTATAAATACACAAATTCAAGAGCTGAGAATGAAGACTCAGAGATCTGACACCAGCTACACAGACCTGAGTACACCATAACCTTACAAGATCGAAATTGTAATTAAAATCGAAACTTACGTTTCAACTTGAAATTATAGTTTCAAGAATCTTCTCACAAATGCTAAAAACTCTGCTCTCAATCAGAGCAGACAGTAAGAACACTGAAATGCTACCGGTATCGTAGTATGCGTGATCACGTTCGGGGCACTTAAAGGGTTAAGCAGGATCGGGGCCGTTCGCTACAGGATGATTATCCAGGCTCGCATAACCGTCGAGGAAAGGTATGGATGTGTATAGTGCGTCCCAGCGGTGGATGGAAGTCCATCCTTGATGGAGGTTACTCCGGGCCATCGTCCCACATCTCCTTGGATATGAACTTGTGTCTTCGTTCGACTTGCCTTCGTTCGTTTCCCCCACCCTCTACCCTTCTCTTCGTCCCTTCTTTCTGTCACCTCTACCCTCGTCCTCTTCTATCCAGCCTCGAACGTTTCGTTTCTTTCCCTCTGCCGTGTCCTACCACCTCCACGTTCCTGTCTATTCCCCACCATGGCTTTTCTCCTCCTTTGGTATTCTCATCCCCTTCCGACGTTCTTGGATCGAGCAGTGAGTTATTTGGATTCCTTAAGCCGATTGATTATCGTCGAGTTAACCTACACAATTATTTGCTTAATTCTGTTTGCTTAATTTTGTTTTGGCACCTTTGGGAACTCGCTTTTGGGTCCTGCGAAAGTTGACGTTTCTTTGGACTGTTGACACTTTATATAACCCTTGATAACCCTACATAATCCTTGCTAACCTTCCATAATCCTTGTTAACCCTCCTTGATAACCTTTTACAACCCTTGATAACCCTTCGACCTTAATGCTTGTATAAGAATTCACTGTTCAAACTCCATCAACCTTAAAATACGCATCCATGGTTCATATCTCTCAAACTATCATCCCCCAATTAAATTACAGTACAATCGAATTGTTTAAGACCATTTCACCAGAATTTCTGAAACCTTCCAAAGTTCGTGAGTCACCCAGTTCGTGCAGCGATCGTAGACTTAGGAGGGTTGGAGTTTGAGCACAGTTCTCGAAGGGTTGAAGTTTTCGGAGTAACTCCACTGTTCCTCCTTTTTCTTCTCGTGTATCGGACTCCCTCTCGACTCGCGGAAAGTCGACGGACAAGGTAGCACGACCCGGATTAAACTCACGCCATTGGTTCCTTTCGCACTTTTCCTCGACGCGAAGTCTGTTTCATAGGGTCAAGGTACTCGTCGGTACACGTTCTTCGAGAACTCTTGCAACCTCTCCGAAATGGACCAAAGTTTCGATAGGTACAAGTTGCTGTTTTCATGAGTGTACAACCACTTGGTACTTTTTGAAAATTACGTGTCTTTGTACGTACTTTGGTCTGGATGTGTATAAGATCTTTGAAAGATTGGCACTTGATCAGAAAAATGATGCTTGTAGCGAGATACTGTAAGTTTACTGGTACATTGTTGATAAACAATTTTATACATGAGTTGTCACCGGTTAAATAATTTAAGTCAATAATATATAATAAATAAACTAAACAAACTTCGTTAGTGCATATCAATGTCTTAAATATAAGAGCCGCATTTTATCATCTTGTCCTACAAGTAATTAATTCAACTTAATGTGTGATCATATTCACATATGATCACATGCGAATGTGTTCACATAAGAGTATATTCACATATGAGTATATTCACATATGCCATCCACATAGGAGACCTATCATCTTGTCCTAGAAATAATTAATTTAACTGAATGTGTGATCATATCCACATATGATCACATGTGAATGTATTCACATACGAGCATATTCATATATGCCTTCCACATACGAGACCTACTATCTTGTCCTAGAAGTAATTAATATAACTAAATGTGTGATCATATCCACATATGATCACATGCGAATGTGTTCACATAAGAGTATATTCACATATGAGTATATTCACATATGCCATCCACATAGGAGACCTATCATCTTGTCCTAGAAGTAATTAATATAACTAAATGTGTGATCATATCCACATATGATCACATATGAATGTGTTCACATATGAGCATGTTCACATATACCGTCCACATACGTTCATGACATTCAACATGTTAAGAACAATCATCAAAAATGTAATCTGCTTGTGATCTACTTATGATGGGCATACTGTCCATTTTCAAAAACGTGTCTTACGTGTAAAAAATAAAGTAACAAGTGGATCCGATGTTTGAAAAATTTCGTCGAGCAGCTATAAATATATACTTACGGTCGCGGAAGAAATGGTAATACGCCACATGGCGGAATGTCAATGGCCAACGATTGGACGGTGAAGTGGACGGACGGGCAGGTAAACGGCCCGAACGTTGAACCGACGAACGACCTCCGACAACAACGGCCTCCGTTTTCGGTGTCGAAATCGCCGCAACACCACGGGAATAATACCTCGGCGAACTTTGCGTTTCAGACTTTTACGATCGCTCGTTAAATCCGATCTTCTCCTTTCTCTAACCGAGCTTGCGAGCTTGTTCGGCGTATAATTAAAAAAAAATCCAAGGGAAAAAGAGGAGAGTAACGAAACTACTCGTGTCTCCGGGGTATCTTCAGTGGGCCCTCGAATGTTTGCTGGCCCTTTACGACCAATCAATTTCAAGCCCTTAACCCTCTCGAATGACGTATATATACGTCGTTGAAAAATTATTGCTAATTGCAAACGATCGTCCGAAACGTTGAATTTTTATGTCAGGCCATAACGAGTGACAGATTTGTCGAGTATCGAGACGCAAAGATTGTTCATTTTGCGATTGTTATGCAATCACGATGTTCAGAAGAGTATTTCTGATTTTAGACTCGAGGAGGAATTCGTGGCAGTTCAGGAAGCGGAGTCGCATCATCGGGGAATGATGTATCCTTTTCGAGAATCCCGGTCCACGGACTAAACGTGCGCACAGTCTGCTTAGTCATTGACGGCAAAGCATAAAAAACCCATCGAACGGAAAACAAGTCGAAGGGTGAACAAAAGATGTCGATGGACGAAGAATCACTGTGTCATGTATGGGAATGTGGGATTATGGGGATACCTGAAGTATAGGGACTGGTGGGTATATGGTTATGGGGATATAGGGATACAAGACTATAGAGATCTACGTATCAAGGAATGCAAGATTATGGAGATCTAGGGATATAACGATGCAGGACTATAGAAATCTAGGATTATAGAGATACAAGACTATAGAAATCTAGGAATCCAGGAATGCAAGATTACAGGACCACGAATTTAAATATCAGGGATTTAAGAAGATTTACTGTAATTTATAGTGTTTTAGAAATCCATATTGAGTTAAGTATAGAAACACAGTGCTTAATCGTGTAACTATCGTATTGTATCACCACACCTTGTATATCTAACGCTGCTCATTGTACATCACCGCATATCGTCCCCAATTAAACCCTCACCGCGTTATATCGCCTCACGTTCTCGATTAAGCCACTCATTATATCGCCTCGCATTGCATACCCGCCACGCCTGATCGGTATCATCGATCAGAAACAATTGTAAAAGAGGTGTCTAAAGGAGAAAGGGTGCTGAGCGACATCGACCCAATAAGAACGAGGGATTTTCAGGGACACCGGTCACAGGAAGCACGTCGATGGATCAGGGAGGTCAGGGGCGGTAAGATCGAGAGGAAGGGAGAGAGCGAGAAAGAGAGAGAGAGAGAGAGAGGCTGCCGGGAGAGTCTGGTGTGTTCGGGACGCGGTCGAAGACACGAGACACACAGCGACCGTTCGTTACATAAGTAAGGTAAAGGATCTCCTCTTCTGCTCTCCTTGAACCGATCCACATCCGCGATTATGCCACTTTCCATCGACCTCGCTTCACCTCGACTCGCTGTACGCAGCCAGCACGTGTGAGACGTCCGTGTACGTGAAACTAATTAAGCTCCATTGATCGGATCTAATGAATTTTACAACCTCTTTCTACTTTGTTTCCTTGGTCTTGCGATTATCTTCATTTACCGATTTTGCTGCTGTTAAAATTGTGTAATTTAAGGACTTTTTATTCAATATGAAAATTGTTGCACAGCTAAATAATTTATGATGTTTTTAATGTATATGGACAATCAGGTTTTTAATCTGAAATTAATTTGAATTACATTTCTTTAATGAAGTTTTTAAAATTTAAAAGTTGTTTGAATATTTATGGATTGCACATTTTGACTTTTTGCTTGTTAATTTTACAATTTGTGTAACTAATTTTTTTAGTGTACTTATTTTAGAGATTTTGAGGAATATGTATATACTTATTGTTTGTAAAAAATTATTTAAGAAATAATAATTGTATAATGTCTTGTAACTGACTGATGTACTAATACATTCGACACTCACCGTATGTATATTGATGGTGAATAATTATTTAATAAGTGACAATTGTACCATGTTTTACTTGTAACTGATTGATGTACTAATACATTCTACACTCATCATATGTATATTGGTTGTAAATAATTATTTAATAAATAACAATTGTACAATGTCTTGTAACTGATTGATGTACTAATACTTTCTACACTCATCATATGTATATTGGTTGTAAATAATTATTGAATAAATAACAATTGTACAATGTCTTGTAACTGACTGATGTACTAATACTTTCTACACTCATCATATGTATATTGGTTGTAAATAATTATTGAATAAATAACAATTGTACAATGTCTTGTAACTGACTGATGTACTAATACTTTCTACACTCATCATATGTATATTGGTTGTAAATAATTATTGAATAAATAACAATTGTACAATGTCTTGTAACTGATTGATGTACTAATACTTTCTACACCCACCATATGTGCATCCTTTATAAAAAATCATTTAATAAATAAGAATTGTACAACATCTTCCCCGTAACTGACTGACAATTTTGCACTCACTGATCGAATTTTGCAACATTGTTCATTAGAACTTAGTTTACATTCTGGAACATATGTGACTTCCAAAACGATGAAGCAGATAATTTTCATAAAATCAGACAAGCTGTTATGTAAAACAATTCGCAGTCGTCTCGCTTCGTGTACCAATTTGTTACGTTTGCGGTTTTTACAAAAATGCTAGACCGGCATAGCGACGTAAAGTTAATTGGCGTGGCGTGAACGCTCGATTTATAATGAGTTTTAATTGGACGACTTTCCGTTCGAACCGTGATTCGCGAGATCTTCAAACTGACCGTTAAGCGTTTTACGCCTCGTATATTCCATAATAAATACAAAGTTGCAATACCTTAAGTATAATATGTGCTAGTATATGCTCTCCCTTTTTAACGAACGTATTTTAAACGAACGATTCAGTGAAACTCTCTGTTTACATATTCAAAAGGGAATTTTCATTTAACTTCGTAATGTATTTCTTTTTTAATCAACTTTGTTTCAGCGTATATATGTGGACGTTTCTTTTGCGAAATCTTCATCGAAACGTCTTAATAATCTTCATTGAAATAATATGTATGTATAATTGTAAGAAGTGAACTTTCTTTAGTGAGTTTAAGAAAGGAGTTTGGAGAAGGTTAATATCTTAATAATCTTCATTGAAATAATATGTATGTACAATTGTAAGAAGTAGACTTTTGTGAGTTTAAGGAAGGCGGAGTTTCGAAGGTTAATTTTTTTCTTTTTAGAACTTTCTGTTTCGAAGGGTTACACGGGGTTTCCTCATGGGATCGATGACATTGTCGGGGGGTGGGTCATCGACCTTCTCGAATAACCTTCGACAACGCGACCTTGCTGTCGAGCGATGCTAGTCCGGCTGTAATAACCGGGGGAAAAAATCCTACGGGAAAGTATGCCCCGTTATACGCTCGAGCTCTCGCTTCGAGCGGAAAAGAAAACCGCGAGCGAAACGATTTAAACAGTTACTTCTGTTTTACTTCGTTTTGAACGATTCTTCTATTTCGCAACCGAGTGCATCCGGTTTCATTTGTTCGGATATGCGATGTTTGCTCTCTAAAACATGTCGGAACTCATTATTGAAAATAGTTTTCAGTTTTCAAATTTTGGACTTTCAATTTGCTGCATTGGTAATGTAGCAAACTGCTACATTCATTTACTACTGATAACATTGCAAATATTTGTTTTAATTTTCTACTGGTAATATAGCAACTTGTTACATTAACTTTTTGTATTAATACCATTTAAAATGTATCTTTATATCTTTGTATATTTTAATATATTTGATTTGCAATGCTGATCATTTCTGTTTACAATAATATACTTTTTATCATTAACTGATTATGTGGTTAAAATATTAGGAAAACTGCTGCTGATGAGAGAAGGTCTAAGATCTGTAACTAAAATGTTATACTACATCACCCCTTTATTTACTCCTTGCACCCCAATTGTAAAGCTTTGAATTAATCAAAAGTTTTGCTATACGAATTTACTTTAATCTATCCAACATTTATCTTAGATTTACGTATTAAAATTATTCAATAAATCATTTGTGTTCATCTTCTTCCTAATTGTAACCCCCAGCACAAAGGGGTGCGCTACCCGTTATACCTTGATTAGCATAACCATTTACTTTCGTTTACTACTTTTTTATAACTGAATTATTTTTATTAACCTTGTTGTTCTAAAGTTTCTTATGAAAAAATTTTTCAGTTATTTTGTTTAATTTTATATGAATATTTATTCTGAGAAAAGTACTATGAACGTCATCTGCTGGAAAACAATAAAGTTGCGGCAACAGAAAATTGCACTTTTTCACAAAATAGATAATTGTAGCTTCGTTAGAGAAAATTGAACGTACGGCCACAATATGCTGGAAATAATCAAAATTTGCATAAAGAGTTAATGAAGGTAATTGAAAAATAATGTGTTTTGGAACTAAAATGCTGCAGTCATCTAGTGGTAGATTGTCGAAATTAAATCTTTATTTCAACTTTTTAGCCATCTAGTGGTAGAAGGTGGGAACTAATGAAAGCACTGTTCCAAAAGTGTGTAGTTCACCCTGTTCGCGGGAGAGATGGCGTCACATGTTCTATTTTAGGAAAAATTCAATTTACATTGGTTTTATTAGCTTAATTGACTATAATTTTCGTCAAATTATATCGTAAAGGAAAAATAATTAACTTTAGAATGCTTTTAATCTTATCGAGTTGTTATTAATTTTAAACTATTCAAAAAAGGAAAACTGGAATACCGCCATGTTGCTATTCATAGATGGAACCAGCGGTACAGTTTTCAAAAAGCGCGCGCATAAATATAAAAAATGGCAAGAACCTGTCAAAATATTACCACCCATTTAAATTGCGTATTTTTTCACAAACTATTGTTTTTCGTATCTTGTTTCAATTTAAACTGCAACAATGTTTTAATTACAGTTATAACATTGTATGTAAAATTCTATTATAAAACAATCACTATTTACAATAATTTAATGCATAAAGTAATGTCGCCTTAAAATTGATTCAATGATGAAATGTGAAAATTATACATACCTTGAAAATAGTTGTGTATCTATAAATATGTATACAAATTAGGTTTTACATTAATTTCCACCTAAAAGGAATTTAAAAATTGGAGCCATTTACTGGTTTAGAAACGCGGCTTGAAGCGGGGCGTGACAGAAATAAAATGGCTGAAACTCCAGCGCTAATCGACAATGTCAAGTGATAGAGTGACATACCACTCGAATACCGTTAAATGTATTAATAATTTCTTATAAATTCAAGATTTTAATCGTTTTAATTTAGAAATTCGTCGTATGTAAACATGTTAAACGACGTGCCAAAAAAATTATTACGAAGCTCCGAAACAACTGAGGTACGTTTTCGAAGATAATTAAAGGTTCCGATAAACTAATAAATTACCGGTTATTCATGGGTCAGAAGCAACGAATCTTGACATTTTGTTTATTTATTTCCAATATCGTTTTGATACAAATATGTCAATAACAGCATGTACCACTGAACTTTCCACTGTATGTTCCAGGTTTCATCGTTTCCATTGTCAGTTCCACGTTCCTTGTCTTCTTTTCTTTCACAGTTTACTCTTGTACATTTCTTTCTTTCTCAAAACAAAATATCTCTCGCGTGACGTCAATATTTGCATTGAAATTTATCAACTTTCTATTTACGAGTTGTAATTTTATTTGTTCCGATATACAAGCGATATCAATTACATTTTCAAATCGTTATCGGCCCACTGACGTACATTCCTTACACTGCTCGTAAACGAATGGCGGGAAATTTGATTTGAAATAGAATACGACGTGATTAAAAATGTATTGTAAAATATTTTCAGGCTGATGTGCGCGAAGATGAGGAACAAACGAAAAGGTTTCAAGACATTATTGACCTGCTGTGGGCAGCAGGGTATTTTCGTGCTCGAATAAGAGGTTTATCGAATTTTGATAAGGTACATATTAGGTTGATTTTCGAAAGTTCTAAGCTGTTTTATTTTATATAAAATAAATGATGACAATTTTTATTGCGATTCTATTCTAATTTTGACTTAATCTGTATATATTTTTTTTAATAAACAATTGTGTTAAATTATTAATATTTTTAGGTAATCGGTGGGATGACTTGGTGCATAGAATCCTGTAATTTCGACGTAGATATTGATTTACTCTTCCGTGAAAATCTTACGATAGGTCAAAAAATGTAGGTACACACAATAATTATTTAAAACAATTAATATTCTGTATTAAATATCCGTATTAATGCACACTAATATCTTTAGATCCTTGACAGAAAAAATAGTCGCCATGTTACCTAAAATGAATTGTCCATACCGGATAGAACCGCATCAGATTCAAGGCTTAGACTGCATCCATATCTTTCCTATTATTCAGGTAAATAAATTTTATTTCCAATATTTGATTTCTGCATCCTAACAGGTTTCAATAAATCGATTTCTTTTGGCAATTCTGTGAGAACATTTTTTGAATTCAACATTTTAAAATTATTTAACAAGTATACGTGTCTGAAAATTATTTAAATAATCCTATAAATTTTAGTGGCTGGTGAAACGCTCGATGGAAACGCGAGAAGAAACAGCCGACTTTGTGCGATCGTTCGCTCTAAATCAGTTTCATAAAAAACATTCATTTGTCGAAGACGCAGGTACAGCAAAAGCAGTTAAAGAGAATCTCATAAAAAATATTCAGTTGGTTAAAGTAAGCAGCATTGTTGGAAATAAAATTTTTAAGTAAATATTTCTAACAATTAAAATTTTTTTTTAGAAATCATACGAACCTCGACGCCTTTTTAAGCATAAAGGCGGTTCTACCAGAGATGAATCTACTAGATTTCTTGGAACGGTTTTAGAATATGAAGCACCTTTATATTCTATAAACATTACTGCGTCATCAGCCGAAACTGCATCGGCTGAGGATGCTAAAGAAGATGGTAATAAAGAAGAACTAAAGGAAAAGGTAAAAATAAAATGTAGTCAAATATGTTTTTTAAAATATATTTTTTATGTAATATACAGGATATCCTGTTTGAAGTGAAACGCGTAATTATCTTCCAAACTATTCGATATTGCAAGTATGTTTCAACAAAAATTTATTCTGTTTCAACGAAGAAATAACGCATTTCTAATAGAACACTTTATTATTGCAACTTAATCACAATATACGAATGCAAATTTGAATGCATAATTGTGACTTATTGTTTAATCTTCTTTACACCGTCAGGACAATCGTCCAAACTTAATTTATCTATGTAATTTTAAAAAGAATTATTTTTCCAGGAAAATACTGAACAAGTAGCTGGAAACCTGACTGCCATAGAAGAAAGTTCGGTAAGCAAATATGTTTAATGAACATAAAACATTAACATTACATGAATTTATGCAATTTATATAGGCCCGTTTAAATGTAACGGCAGTAGGCAATATCGTTGGTATCCAAGCGCAAGAGATTGCCAGAGCAGTTGAAAAGTATGCAACAATGTCGATTTCTGAAACAGAGGTAAGTTTATCTTCGAGTCAAAGTTCTATTTATTAAACACGCAACTTTACTTAATAAATTGTTGAACATAGGAAAATAAACCCTCTAGTTCAGCACTAATCGCACTAGAGAAACAAAAGGCAGCGCTGCAAAACAGGATACGGAAGTTGACAAAAGAGAAAGAAGGTTTAGCCGCTAAACTCGCAGAATCGACTGAGAAATTGAATGAATCTCGCGCAAAGCGACAGGCTATAGAGTCTTCGTTAAAGAAGGCACAGGAAATGGGAATCAACGAAAACGACAGGCACTTATTCCTTTACTTTTTTGTGGTATTATAGAAGTCTCGATATTTAAATTAAAATTGTTAATTCTTCGTTAGCATTTACAAACGTTTGAAAGAGCTTCTGTTAGTACACGACGGTTTGAAGGAACAGGAACAGAGTTTTCGAGAACAGTGCAAATCGCACTTAAATCTTCTGCGGGGTAAACTACAAGAAATTGAAAGCGGTACCTCAGAAGAGGAAGAGGACCGTTTAATAGAGTACGAAAAACAGAAAGAGGCTGTTACAAAAGCCAGATTACAACTGGCTAAGAAAAATAGGGCGATTGCTTCTTTAACCAGACAGTTGGACGATGTTCCTGGACGTTCTGAACTTACGCAATATCAAAGACGATTTATGGAGCTGTATAATCAAGGTCCGCTGGATTTTTACTCAACGTTACTTCATTATCTGTTTTAACTAAATTATTATTCAAATTGCAGTTTCGGCAAAACACAAAGAAACGAAACAATATTATACACTATACAATACCCTTGACGACACGAAACTTTATATAAGTAAGGAATTATCGTTATTAAACTCCATACAAGATAATTATAACGAGTAAGAAATTCGTAAACTTTATGTTTATATTTGTTGTTTACCGATAAGACATGTTTGTTATTTTCATGTTTTCTTTCATCAGAGCAATGGCATCGACGAGTGGCAAGGAACAATTTCTCAAACAGTTCGAAGCGATCGTTGCTGGCGTGAAGCGCAACAAAGCAAAGGTAAGAAACGTTCTTTTTGTGCATGTTCTTCTTTGCCACATGGACTAACAATGTACATGCTGTTTCAAAATTAAGCAATCAAAGTTAATATATTTTATTAGCTAATATATTTTATTAGAAAAACAATTAAAATATATTATATACACAAAACTGCGTATGTGCTTTTGAACCTCCTAGGTGTAACATGAAACTTCACAAGAACAAGTTCATTCTCATAATAATTTAATTTAATAAAATTAAAATAATTCAAATCAGTGTGATCATAATTAATAAATATTTGGTACAATGATGTTAGTGCTTTAATTTTGAAGCAACTTGTATAAACGCCAAGAGATTATCCACGTGTCTGAAATACAGTATATTTGTTTTTATAATTGATGAGAGGATTATGTTTCATATAGGTAGAGAAACGATGCGCGGACGAGAAGAATAGAAGAGATGCTCTTAGTCGCCAACTGGTCACACTGATAGAACAACAACGGAAATACGTTGCTGCGGTCAGGCAACTCACTATTGAATGTCGCAAAAATGAGGCCTTGCTCGCACAACTACGTGGTCCGTAAATACATATATACTATTCCCGTTTAGTTGAACAAAAAAGAAACGATGTAACAAATCCTCGTATTTTTGCTTCGGTTACTTGTCCCGTCAATGTTCATCAACGTACAACGTTAAAATGTGTTAAAGGAATGGATGCATCATCTGAGCGGAACAATAGCGCTTAACATTAAGAGCAAGACTACGAGGAACAAACGAGCTAGCGGTAGTTTCTATTTATATTCGTGTTCTGTGTATATATGTATGTTAGTAATACGCATAAAACGTTTCTTGTTTTTTAGATACTTATGCTCGAGGATAACGTGATTTTATGAAATTCAGAAATGTGATGCGAAACGGGAGCTGCTACTTTTTCCTTTATTTATTGTAATGTTTATATCAGAATATCACGCAAATTCACGTTTATTTATCTCTTGCATTTTTCATATATGAAATAAGCCTAATTATAGGAGGTGGAGAAAATATTATCCGTGGAGATCCTACTTGAAAAAAATTGTTAAGGATATATTATGACTCTTTTATTCACACCCTGCATGTACTTCAATCTTTCTGTGAACATTCTTTTGAACGTCATTGAATTCTGTGAACATGCATTTTTTGCAAATATATTAAAACATTTGCATAACTGGAACCAGTCGACTGTAAACAAGGAAGTAGCACGTTTTAAGAGAACCTAGGAAAAACTAATGCCTAGGAAAAAGCCTAGGAAAAAAGTAGTGATAGTGACTATCACATGGCGATATAATGCAAGGCTATATAACGAGCAATTATACAACATATTCCAATAAAAATGAATTTTATAATATTTAGAATCAAACGAAATGCCACCCTTGCGCGGGTGAATAACTTGACACTCGCACAGCAGCCCGAATGCGATTGGATTTATTCGATTTAAAATAGTATCTAAACAGCTAAAGTCACATGATATTCGCGTGAATCGTGAAGTATAGGTGAACTTGCATGATATATGCACACCTTCGGGCAGCAATTTTAGTTTGATAATAGCTTGCTATTTATCGCAGGTCTGTTTTCTCTAACGTGCTCGACGAAGTTCGCGTTTTCCTCGTTCCTCCGTCAGAGTCCTCTTCGTTCGTTATTTTATATTGACTATCGCCATTGTTCCTCTTAGAGGGCTTATGTGTTCACGTGTTTTTTTTTGTCTCCCCGTAGATCTATTGTGGCCATTATCAGGATACGTCGATCAGTGATTTTTTTATCGTTAGTGTTCCTTAGAATGTAGCGGGTGTTTAGCGCGACGATTTGTAACAAAACGTATTATGACGATCGAATCGTGTGAAAATAATACTGCTTGCTCGAATTTGTTCCTTTGAAATTAAAGGAACATGTGCTGTCTGTACGGTGGCTTTTAATGTGATTCAGATGAAAGTATTGCGCGTAAAATGGCAAAAGACGAAGGAGACGACCTCTTGCCGGACAAAGATGCAGCGAAGGGATTTTATGCGAAATACGAACCCAAAGAAATCCTTGGAAGGTTCGTCAGTGATATTTAAAGAAAAAAAGAAACGTAGCGTACTATTTTTATTTGTTCGAAGAATATGCTTCTATGATAGATATGTTCGTGTTTATATTATTAGATCTTGGTGTATTGCAATCACAATGAACGAATCGAGGAATTCATAGCTTTACACATACACAAACTAACCTGTACAATTATATAATTTGATGAAATTAAATATTCGATAGTTCGTTATATATTAATGAAATAAAATCGGAAGAATTTCGAAAGGATAATTTGATATACACAGCAGGTTACATACAGGTTAAGTTGCATTGACGTACAAAAATTGTTATTCAACAAATGTTTATATTTAGCAATAGTCAAACACAAAACCTGTACTGCATATGAATCAACAAACGATGACAATATTCATTGCTGTTTTAAACAATTAATGAATTTAAAACTATTTGACTTTACTAAGGAAATTAGTAATTCTCTAGTTTAATGAATATTGGATTTGTATTTGTCACAAACTAAACAATACTTTGACATTTACAGAGGAATATCTTCCACTGTAAGAAGATGTATAGAAAAAGAAACAGGTATAGAATATGCCGCTAAAATCATAGATATTAGTAACGAAACTAACGAGGATGGTCATACTATGAAAGATGCCACGTTACAAGAAGTGCATATTCTTCGTAGGGTAGCTGGCCATCCTTATATTAGTAAGTTTTGTAATACACCTTTTAATGCATAAAGACTTACATTTATTTACTTTATAAACTGTAATATATTACAATTGCTTGGAGAATAACAAATGTCTTTTGTTTTCTAGTTGAATTACATGACGTCTTTGAGTCCAGTACATTCATATTTTTAATATTTGAAATTTGTAAAAATGGAGAACTGTTTGACTACCTCACGTCTGTTGTTACTCTTTCTGAGAAGAAAACAAGGTATATCATGAGACAAGTTTTTGAAGGAGTTCAACATGTACATAATCAGGGGATAGTTCATAGAGATTTGAAACCAGAAAATATATTACTTGATGATAGTTTAAATGTAAAAATAACTGATTTTGGATTTGCGAGAATGTTGAAAGCAGGAGATAAATTATATGGTTTGTAATTATTTTATTGAAAGAATTGTATATTATATTATATACTAAATCATAATTATTGTTTTGTAGATCTTTGTGGTACTCCAGGATATCTTGCACCGGAAGTACTTAAATGCAACATGTTTGAAAACGCAGAAGGCTATGGCCATGAAGTGGATATGTAAGTTGATAAATTTTAATGTTTATGTTTCCTATATATATATATACATTATTAATACAGCAATGTAAGATTAAAAGTGATTCGCACAAATAATAAATAAATATTAATATTTATTTCTTTTTTAGATGGGCCTGTGGAGTAATTATGTTTACATTGTTAGTTGGTTGTCCCCCTTTTTGGCACAGAAAGCAGATGGTTATGCTTAGGAATATTATGGAAGGAAAGTACTCATTTACATCTCCAGAATGGGCAGATATAACAGGTAATTATCACTTATCATTCAAATAAATGAAAATTATTATGGAAAGTATTAATATCTTAAAGAATAGGAGATACTATTTTTCAGAACATAAACGTATGCTTCATTAATATAATGCATGTTTTAGTATGCATCATTTTCAGAGTTTTGTTGTAATTTCTGTAAGCATTAAATATTATAGTTTGTCAAATAAATATTAAGGAACAAAATAAGTATTTTAAAAAAGTTAAAAATAATTCTGCTTTAATAATAAAAAGCATGTCTAACTTGTTAAATTTTTTGTTACATACTTTTTTCTTCTCTTTTATGTATAATTAAAATCATTATATATGCTATATCATAATACATAAATATAATCATTTTCAAAATAATTAATACTAGTTAAATAATATTCAGTAGCAAAACTTTTGTCAAATTTCCAAGCCTGTGCAAGACACAGACCTAAAATTTTAGGTGGAAGCTTTTGTCATTGAATAGTAGTGATGTACAAGCATGAAATAAAATCCACGGTAAAATCAGAAAAATATTATCATCTTGAACATTCATCTATCAAAGCATCTTGATGCGAGCTGCTTCATATGTGGAAAATATATTGAAGGTAAGAGTTGTCATTAACAAATCTTTGAACATGATGCACATTCTTCTAAATAGATAGGGTATAATTGAGTGTACGTTTTTTTGTCTATTATAAATTTTTCATTTTGTTTCACAAACTTTTATAGGTTTAAGTTTTTTTATAACGTTTAGCTTTTTAATTATATTTTCAGAAGCTCCAAAAGATCTGATACGAAAGTTACTAGTTGTTGATCCCAAGAAAAGAATTACTATTAAAGATGCTCTGGAGCATTCATTTTTCCATACAGTGGTAAGTGTTTTAGTTAATAATTTTAAAATGATAATTAAAGACAGCAACAACAGGAGAACGGCATATCATTGAAACATCCGTTACTTTATGCATTTATAAAAAAAGTGTATTATATTTATAATTTTATGTTTTTTATTTGTTTGCTTTATATGTTCATTTTTTTTATTCTCACAATAAAATATTTTGGCTTTCGCAAAATATCGAACGTTATTTCTCAAATTTCTGTTTAATATCAATTTAAGAAGTTATATGTTACTAATCTGGAAGTGGTTGAAAAGAAAGAAAGAGAGAAGGAGTTGAAGCTGATCATAATATCATGATAATTGAAAAATTGTTGGAATTGCAGCTGTGGGATCAAGACATCGCTCCTCTAAAACGTTCTCTATCGACTAATTCGCGACGTCTGAGTAGGATTTCTCAGTTAGCTTTGGTAAATTGTTTTTACATTTATTTTTATTCTTTTTTTTTATTTTCTGTTAAATGTAAGTTTTTTCACAAAATATGTAACAATTAACAATTTAATTTTTAATAATGTTTTAAATTAATCAGATACGTGTATACTTTGTTTTATGTTTTTAATTTGTATTTTTGTTGAGTATATTACACTACCAAAACCTCTGTTTAAAGAGTAAAGTTTCGAACTTATTCGTACCGGTTATAATTATGCATAACTGATTAATATGTTATTTAAAATTTAAACACTGTTTATAATACTTTTAATAAGCATTAAACTTATTATACAAATAATACAAAGCGCGATACATTAATGTGATGCATGTTAAGACACAAAATCGATGTGAAAGTGCAATGTTTAAAGCTTCATATGTTTTCGTGTTAGCTTCTTGCTCATTGTCTATTTGTAAATAATGTGTATAAAAGTCAATCGCATCAAAATAATTTTAACTTTTTATATTTTGAGTTGCTATTGTTCATATCATTTTTGAAATTTCTTTTTAATCACTCATAGCACATACATTTTGCTACATTTAATAATCTTATTATTGCAGGAAATTATTGAATACAGATATAAGATTATTTGTATTTAAATATTTTTCGAGTTTTTATCTTATGTTATACTTTGTACAGGAATTAAAAGCGAAATCGTTTAATGCAAGGAAAAGATTCCAGTTAGCAATCATTTGTGTTCGTGCAGCAGTTCGTATTAAACGACTGCACATAACACCAGAGCCTCTCTCGACTCAAGTGGCATGTACCGATCCTTACCGAATAAAAATTTTGCGAAAGGTATTATCTAACTTTATTACACAAAATTAATTAAATTAATTTATACGTTAGATATCAGGTAGTACATTATTTTATTTATAGGTTATCGATGGTTGTGCATTCAGAGTTTATGGTCATTGGGTGAAAAAAGGCGAAGGACAAAATCGGGCTGCTCTATTTGAAAACACGCCAAAGACGGAACTCAAGCACCTGTATGTTAGTAATTTAAGCAGATAACCAATGCTTTAATAAAGCATTATTTAGTTAAAATTATTAATTCTTATATTAGTTACGTTTACAGTATCTAAACAAAATATCAAATACGAAAAGATGAAAAAATAATTTATATAAAAGGGTGAAACATATATAGTTCTCTGTTTGTTTTTGATTATAGCACGAATCACTGTTCAAGCGATTTTTACAGGGATTATAAAGTATTCTTCCCTTTTTTGCCAATGAATTGGTGATATCACGACATGATTTTGAAATGTATCCAAAACTGTTGAAGACAAATGTTAAACTATTTAGTTTATAAATTTGTTGCCAATTTTAGGAATTTTTAACGTAGTCTAATTTATTGTTTTAAAGTATAGTAATGCTCAATAAACGTAAGCTAAATCCAACGTTCAAAAAAAAAATGTTCAGAATTGTGAATAATTTTTTTTTTTTCTTTTTTTGTTTTTGTTTTTAGTAGTATGCTGTAAATCATTAGCATCGCACCCTTGGAGTGTACTTTGTGTCTAGATAAAGTATTAAAACAGTAAAGTATCAAAACAGTTTGTGAAACTATTTAAAATTGTTAATGTGTTTCTTTACAGTATTTTTTGCTCTTTTCGTAGCACAATATAAGAAGTAACTTATTTTCAAAACAATAAATATGTTTAAAAATAAACCTTTGCATGTGCTAAAAAAGAAAATAAGACTTACAACAAGTATATACGAAATATAGATGCTGGTGCTAGTACGTACAAACATAACATAATGTGACCTAAATGTAGGAAATTGTTTTGTTCCATGACTCTTATGTTTGTACGTTTCTATAAAATATACTCAAAAGTTGTGTATATAAAAGTCGTATAATTTATTACAAATTAGCAACACAAAAAAAGTTTGTACTAATTATTATTACAATATATTCTTGATGTTCTATCATTTCAATTTGATATTACCAGCAAAGAAAATTTAATGATCTGTAAAAAATGTAACAAAATCGTACAGAAGAAAAAGTTTAATGTGATTTAAAAATAGTTTAATTTATGTAAGAATTGTCAAGACTATATGTACAGTACAAGATCTAAAAAAGTTAGTAGACAAATTGAAAATATTAATTACCTGTAATTATAAATACATTAAAATTTGTATTGTTGAAAAAATGTATTCCATACTAATATTATTTACTAAGATCTGTATGTAGATTGTAGTATACGATTTATGCAAATTCTAGTCATATTTTGTACTGCTGAATTTGTTTTAGATTATAAAATATGAAAACTGTATGGAGCTAATTTTTCTTTAAATAATAAAATAATAATTATATGCTTCCGAATAATTTAAAAAATTTTGATTAAATTCAACTTAATACATTGTTTAAACGGTAATAACGAGTAATTAACACATGTAAACGTTTTAATCAATCTATTTATATACAGTATACATATTTTGTGCATACGCATATACATGTATCAAATATTTTTGTTATCTCTCTGTAAAAAAAAATGATTTTCACTTTTTACAATAAAGCTAAATTTTATTGTCAATTATAAAATATTTATGTTTTGTATACCTTTAATAAATTTGTTATATACAAGGTGCATCATAAATACATTTAAATAATTTTTACGTGTTGTGTAAAGTATTTATGTACTCATGATAAAATCAACCATTAACAACTTGTATATTAAAGTATTAATTTAAAAAAAAATATTTTCAAAATTCTATTTTAAATAAAAGCAAAAATTATTGTTTTCCTTTGTTTGTTTCAAATGTACCATTAATACGAAAAATTTATTTTTGATAAAAGGTCAGAAGTTGTAATAAGTTTTTTTAATTGACAAAATTAAAAGACATCATAAGTTAATTTTTACTATTTAACGGTACAAAATTTTATTTCGTTATGCATAACTACTACGTCCGTTAATGGAAAAATCATTTATTCAATCTCAAAGTTTTTAATTTTTTGTGTTTCTAAATTTCGAACTTACGAATTCTAAAGGTGTCAATTTTTTAAATTTTTAAATTGGAGACCATGGATTTTTAACACCTCGTCGCTGCATATACCACATACATCGGCGCCCGAAAGCTATTCGTCGGGCATTCGATCTGCCCATCACTGGTCTATGAGAACACGTTTAATCGAACCGCGAACAAACCGAATAAAAATACAAGTAATTACCTTTCAAAAAATTGACGGGACGTAGTTTTGGCGCGCGCGCAAAAGTAAACAATGAAATGTACGGTCGTACATCGTAGATGTGGCAACAGCGCAGAGCTCCCGATCCATGTGACAGAGAAGGAACGTGACAAAAGGTGGCAGAGGGTGACGCCGCCGAGATCGGAGTGAGTGTTTGCCCGGGCGAGCCGGGTGTCGGGTGTGCTGTGTACGATTGTCGCGATATTCGTCCGTTCTGGCGTCCACCGGAAGGTAAGCGTACGCGCAAAAGATATTAGTTGGCTCCGGAATCTGAATTCGCTAAATATCTCGTAATGGTACCGATGAAAACTTAAGAAAATCGCGAAAAAAGTGTACCGAGTAACGAGCGATATACAGCAGCTCGACACTTCTCTTACACGCCCAGCGGAGTGCTGCGTCACATGGGCTGCGTTCATTGGTCGATACAGCCAGGTGACGTCACGAGCCGCGCTCCGATTGGTCCATACCTCGGGGCCTAGACACGTGAATCGTGGCCAAGCAAGCATGGCTGTTGATGCGCAGTGGTTAGCACTTGTAAAATGTTTCTGCCACGCGCTAGATCGATCAGGTTATAACCGTCGTGTACTGTGAAACGCCGTGAGATCGTCCGCTGTTGAAAAATTGACGAGTGCTACGTGATTATCCGCGTGTGTCGCGTGTTCGGCAGCGTAAATAAACGGAGAAATTCTCGCGAGAAATTGATTTCCACCGTGGAAGTGGGTTTTCATCGTGTTTTCAGTGTGACCGGGATACAATCGTGGCATACGCGTAAGTCCCTGATTGTTTTCTATGCGTTTGTCGCGTCACCACGCCCGTTTAAAAGTCTTCGGGGAACATTATCTCGTCAGGACTGTCGCCTATTTAATTAACATGTGTATAGGTGGTTGCGTGGCGTGTTTTCCGTGCCATAATAGACCCAGCCAATCGCACGGTACTTCAGCCGATGACGTCACGTTATCGCGACCTCCTATTGGTCAACGATGCGTGCGTCGCCCGTCTAACGTGTGTGTCGCTTTGTCAGTTTAAGGAGCTCGTTCCGTCTACAGCCACGATTCTTCGCTTTTCGTACTGTTACAGCCTCTCTTTCGCTAACTCGCCACAGTGCATCGTTCCTCTTTCCTATTTTTGCATGGTTGCGCGTGCCACGGAATGCAATTGTGCCCCGACTCGCGATCGTTGTACGCTTTCGCGATTACGTTGCCCGGGATATATCTACTTTTCAAATCAGCGGCGGAACCTCGTTTCTCTGCTTCGCCTTTCCCGCCTCTGTCTCGTCAACCTTTTTTCTCCGCTTGCTGATTTCTCGAACACCGCCGGCCGATTTTCTCTACGTTGTACACTCGCGAGTATGGTAGGCTTCCCTAGGGAAAATGGCGAGTAGGGGTACAATGCCCCACCATTCTTTAACTTTTTGTTAGGAAATTTTCAATCATAATAACTTTTCAAGGTAAAGATGTGAAAATTTAAGAATTTAGTAATTTGGAAATATCATTTGAAAATTTGAAAACTCAGCGATTTCTAAATTTGAAAAGTAAAGCATTTGAAAATTCGAAAATTTGGCTATTAGAACATTTGGAAATTAAATTATTAACAAATTTGGAAATTTAAAGATTAATAAATTTGATTTTTTTTAAATTTTTAATTTTACAAATTTTGCAAATAAAATTTTTATCTTTTGAAATGTTGAAGATTTTTAAATTTGGGATTTAAGAATTAAAAATTTTGAAAATTTGAAGATTTTTAAGTAAGCGCATTTAGTTACCCGAAATCGAAGACAAATGGTGGGGGACTTCTCCCTCTACACTTATCCCTATATAGAAGAAGCCTACCTTGCACTGGAGTGTACACGCTTGCATTTGCGAATATGCTCTTGCGCGTACGAACGCCACGTAACGACTCTCGTTCCTGTTTTCGATAATACAAGAACGGTCAAACTAATTCGACGATACCTTATAAATCTTGTATGTAGATTACTTTATATTCCAATATACCGTTTAATTAACTACAGCATACGTATCGCCAATACAAATAACATTTCATTGTTCCTAATTTGAACTTCGCACCTTTTGAATTACTTTCTTAATGTTTTTAATTTTTTCATAATATTTTTATGAACTTTGGTTTTAGTGTTTTAATTAGTATAATAAAAATACATTGTTCACTATAATTAATATATAATCACGTTAATTAAATGAGCAAACTAAATATTTTATTGAATTCAATTTAAAAGCGAACACAATATTAGCATACATATCCGTCGAAATTTGCTTCTTGTAGTTGTTACACTTTGTTCACTGGTAAATCTGTACGAAACGGGAAATGTGTTTTGCAGGTATAAAGAAGATTAGTCGATTTTGTGCTTTACTTTCTTTTTCGACTGTTATGTTAGATCGTTTGCAGTAATCAGAGCTCGAGATGCGTGCTAATGCTCTGCGCTCGAGGAAAGCGCACGTTGCGCCTGCGCATTTCCTCCGTGTGGTATTACGAAGACGTGGTACGTGGAAGGGGATCAAGCTTCCCGCGCGACTGCGTTACGTCACGCGTACGTCACGTGACGTATACTCAAACACCGGTCGTGTCCGTGCCGTCTGCAGTTCTATTCGGCCAAGCTAATAATATTATCGGACAACAAAAAACTTCTAAACATTAAAAGGAACGATCACGTAATCGTACAATTGTTAAATAATCCAAAGTCAACCGTGAAAGATGTGGCATACACCATTTGACCACGGTAACGTTTACGCTTTTCGTGACGTCGATAAGCCGTTATACCATATTCAGTTTCTATAGCGTATTCAGCGTGTATTCGATGTAATACGAACTCGTGAAAAACGGTGCAATTCTATACATATTTACGCGATTTACGACCTTTCTACTCGCCGTTTGCCAAGGTCGACGAATTAAGAACCGACGGTTACTACTTACGTTCCCCCACTTTGTCCACATCGACACCGTGGTCTGGTGCATTTTTAGTATAACAGAATCGTTGGTTTTTTCTTTGGTACACAGATTGCCACCCGCGGCTGGCAGCAGCAGAAAAAGAGGAGGGTTGAGACACGAGAACGGACTCTCGACTTCTTCGTCCTCGGCAGCCGGCGACGGGAATCGACGGTCCGATCGCAGAGTCTCAATCTCCCGAAGGATCTTGAAGAGGAACAAAGTTCGTCGTGGAGCGAACCGGCAACGTCAGGATGAGCCTGGAAACGTTGCTGGAAGCGGCGTGGTTCGTCGAGCAGCAGGAGAAAAAGAGGGAGCGCCTTGCGAGCAGCTCTTCCTCCTCCTCCGATTATCCGCTCGCCGTCGCTCCCCACTCCAACCATCACAACTCCAACGAGCCACGTGGTGAGTACCACGCGCCACTTTTCAGTGATCGTTCGCGATACGTACGAATATACAGTTACTCACAAAATTGAGCGTACGCCGACGGTAGGTTTCCCTAAGGAAAATAGCGATGTAGGAAAAAGAGACCCTATCGTGTAACGCTTAAGATACGTGATAACGTCCTTCGTGTTTGTTTTATCTGTAGAAAAGATAAAATGGAACATTTTTTTTTTTTACATACGAACAAACTTAATCTAACGATGTTTACGGATAATCAATTGTTGGAAAAAAAGAGTTCCGTTGCTACGTGCGAAATGAGAGACACTGCAGTGTACATGCGAATAGCACGCGATGACCCACGCGTTCACCGCCTCCAAATTAGGTATGATTTCCCTCGCAACAGTGATTCTCAGACACGTTGGCAGTCTTTTATGAAACGCTTAGTGGAAAGTTCCATGAAATGTCCAAGCAGTAAACATATACGGACAATTTTTTTTTTATATCCTATTTCAATTTATCGATCACGATAGGAATTTACGTTTAGACTAGTTTCTTTTACGATTGGAGATTTTGTAAGGAAATTCTCGGGTCGGTGGGTTTCGAAAATTTTCGTACTCAGCATGAACGTTTCTACTCGAACGTATATTTCCCAGTGCCAAGTTATACCTCTAGAAAAGAAGTAAACCAAGGAAGGCAACTTTGAAAAATAATATATTGTGTTATATAGCATTGATAAGAAAATTATAATAATAATTCAATTTGAAAATTAAAAACTAAATTTATTTAATTTTGTTTAAACTTAAAATTTAATTCTAACCTAATTGTAAACCTAACCTAACAGTCAAATCCTTTTATTTGTGTTTAAATTTTGGATGTGATCTACACTAATTTAAGGCAAGATTTTGATGATGAAATTGTGTTCCAGATAAAGTTAGGTTTGATTGGACTAGATTAGGTTAGGTTAGAGTAAAATTATGTTACATTAGATAAGATTAGAGTAAATTTATGTTACTTTAGGTTAGATTGGAGTAAAGTTATGTTAGCTTAGAGTATAGCCATATTATATCAGATGAGGTTAGATTAAGTTAAAACGTAAAGTTAGGTTTTACTATATGAAATCACAGTAATTTGTTTATTAGATTAATTATAAATTATGAAAGGTCATTAAGTTAGGTTTACTTGTTTTATTCAAATATATTTTAAATATAACCTAATTTAGAATAAGAATAGTTTTCTATAAATGGTGAGCTTTAATATACGCTTTAAGTGCGTATTATTAGGTTAGATTTTATCACGCAACTGTACAGCGTTAGGTTAAGGTTAGGATTTCAGTTCGAGGTAATTAGGTCACTATATTGGATTAAAATTTAGTTAAATTAGATTACATCGATTTCAATTAGGTAAGATATCATTTAAATCTATCGTTGTTTAAACTTCAAACATTATTTGATCTAATTTAAAAATTGTTCAATGTGAATGGCAAAATTGCACATTCTATGTCAGTCACGTATTCCTCTTAATATCTTATCGATAACATCGATAGCAAATTCTATGCTTGACTGCTTTGAGAAATCGATGTTCGAGATCTTCACATGCAGAAAGTATGAAAATTTTTTGAAATTTGCCGATTTGATCGCCTCTTTGTTAGAAAGGCAACGGGAACGAGCCAAAGGAAACTCGTTGACACGACAATAATCGAAAAACAAACCGATCGATCTGATAGAGAGGATCGTCGTCGTGTTCCTTTGATTCCCGCGTTTTCCCAGGTCAATGACTCAACCGGCCGATCCTGTAAAGCGAGTCTTAACACACGCGAAAGAGTTCACGAGCACGAAACGCAATGACTGCACGCTACTATTCCATCGGTCTCTTTCCCTAAGATTACATTAACTAGTCAACTGATTTCAGCGATAAGTTTTTCTTCTTTTGTTGAATTTGTCACATAAGCGATATTTAATTGCGCAGTGTCGCGATAAAACAATTTCAGGACCCTGCAACTTTGTTCTTAGTTTTGACATGTATGAATAATTCTTTGCTATGACATGTGATATATGTGAAAAGAACTCTTAGTACAGAGAAGAAATTCTACCTCGTTTATGTTTGTTAATTTCGTTACAAATTAAATTATTGTAATTTTACAATGAATGAAGATGAAAATATTTCCACAATGAGTAGATTTAATAATTTTGATTTTTGATGAAATTATTATGTTTGTTTAAAAAAACAATTGTATTTTTTGCAACTTAGAGCTAATTTTGAGTTTGAAAAATTCATCAGTAATAAAAATAAAAGTTTATCAGTTTAACAATTGTTGCTTATGCGAATAAGAATAATAGTGTCAGTTCTTTTTTTTATTATTAAATGAACAAATTTTTCATAAACGTTCTTCTAACATATTCGATATTTCTATAAATAGAGCTGCACAATTTTAGCTGCGAGTCATTTGTTTTTTGAGCCTATCTGCTCTGCAATTAACAAACACGTATATCTCGGATCGTTCCATCAAAAATTGATTAAACTTTATCAGGTCTTCGAATGCGTCGAAGTCGAAGGTTTCGTTCGTGGTAACATCGGTTTGTGAAAGTGTATCGCGATCGACAAGCCGCAACGCGGAGTGTTTACTACTTTCAAGGAGATAGAAGGTTGAAAAGTCAAGAAAAGGTAAAAGGAGAGGGGATAGGAAAGCGAGCGATTTAGTAGTTGGCCGTATGCATCGAGTTTCCCCCCGTCGATCTGACGTGAACGAGTCGTCGGCATTGGCGTAATTAGGATTTTTGTGTGGGGTGGGTCTAAGGAAAATGCTGATGGTGTAGGAATAGGTGAGAAATTGTCTAACACTTGAAAATGGCCATATAAAGAGAGGAGACTTGTGCGAACTTGGGATTACAAATTTTCAAATATTTAGATTTGCAAGTTTATAGGTTTTTAAATCAATAAGATTTGGTCATTGTTCAGTTTTCAAATTTCTACGTATTCAAGTTTGTAAGCTTTCATTTTCCTAGATGTCCAAATTGTTAAGTTTAAAAATCCCTAGATTTCCAAGTTTATAAGTTTTTAAATCAATAGGATTTAGTTATTGTTCAGTTTTCAAATTTCTACGTATTCAAGTTTGTAAGCTTTCATTTTCCTAGATGTCCAAATTGTTAAGTTTAAAAATCCCTAGATTTTCAAGTTTATAAGTTTTTAAATCAATAGGATTTAGTCATTGTCCAGTTTTCAAATTTCTAGATATTCAAGATCATAAGTTCCCAATTCCCTAGACTTTCAAGTTTATAAATTCCAAAATCCCTAGACTTTTGAGTCTTTAAGTCTTTAGTTTCCTTGATATTAAAACTTTTTAATTTTCTAATTTAAAAATTTGACAAATTCAGAAATTGCTAAATTTCTACATTTCTATTAAAAAATTGAATTTTTACATTTTTAAAATTTCTATTCAAAAATTGTTAAATTTTTACATTTTTAAAATTTCGATTAAAAAATTGCTAAATTTTTGCATTTTTAAAATTTCTATTAAAAAACTGCTAAATTTCTACATTTTTAAAATTTCTATTCAAAAATTGTTAAATTTTTACATTTTTAAAATTTCAATTAAAAAATTGCTAAATTTTTGCATTTTTAAAATTTCTATTAAAAAATTGCTAAATTTCTACATTTTTAAAATTTCTTTTTAAAAACTGCTAAATTTCTACGTTTTTAAAATTTCTATTCAAAAACTGCTAAATTTCTACATTTCTAAAATTTCTATTCAAAAACTGTTCAATTTTAATTTTAAAGATTTGTGTATTTTGTAAAAACTTCCAAATGTTCAAATTGCAGAATTAAAAATGAAAAAAAGAGCAATTCTGGCAAACTGAATAACAAGTAGTAACGGCAAAGTAAGGCTACATCGCAGCGGTTCGCTAAAAGTTTGCCAGTGAATGCGCACCTTTACTTGTCAGCAGAGTGGAGAACAGTGGAGGAGATGGAGGAGGATTAGAGTGGCGGTTAGGTGGGGGATACGATATCGCTTTTGGAGGGGTAACGATGGTGACCGTGGTGCTACGGTGACGATGGTAGGAACGAACCTGGATACTAAGGTAGTGGGGAATCAGAGGACCCCCGGTCAGTGACTCTAGAAACTACGACAGCTTTTGTGCTTCATTCACGAGCGCGCCACCTACTCGTGCACGGGCGTTATGTTTGCCAGCGCGTTCTCTTCCTATCTTTCTTTGTCTTTATAATCTTCGTATCCTTTGTAACCGGCGATCGTTTCTCTCTTTTCGGACATCGTTCTTTGTCGACCGGCACTAATGTCGTTTACTCTCGTTATTTCCCTGTACACTCTATTATAAGGTTTTTTCTATCGGGTACGCATCTGACTTGGAACTCGTTTTGAACTGAACCAGAAGCGACTTTTGATATTGGAACAAGTATCGATAATATTATGATATTCATTTAATCCAACCTAACTCGACAATGAACCTGACCTAACCTAGTAACCTCATTTAATCTAACATAGCTTAGTTTGTCTTTAACTTAACTCTGACTACGTTTGGTCCAACAGAATATGATCTTACTCTGATATGTCCCTAACAGATGTAACTTGATCTAGCCTACCTTAAATCTAACTTAACCTTAACCAAACATAACCTAGTTTAATTTAACCTAACCTGACTGAAGTATATAACCTAACTTAGTTTAATTTGATTTATTTTAAATACATTTAACGTATCCCAGTATCTAATTATACTTTCAGTGAATCTGAGAACCCAAATTAATGTAACCTAATCTTTTAATAATAAAATTAACCCAAGCTTGTTATCTAATTCAAATCATTCCTTTTTGAAATAAGGTTCGATTATATCCAAAGTCCACACAAGATAAACTTACGTATCTGTTTAGGTTAGTTTTAAAAATGAATATGTGGGTTACTCATTGCATTCTACACATCTCACAGTTGTTCTTATTAGCTGTACATTAACGGTATCGACGTATCGTTAAATATGAGGAAGATATCGGTAGTGTATTGATAATAATCGACAACAGCACCGTTAGTTTCAAAACTCGATACAGAAGCGGTCAATGGACATCCTTGGTTATTGAGGGGCGGAGGGGAAATGCAATAAAGGGGGAGGGGCACATAGGTAACACGCGAAGTGCATTGTACGTTCGCGGAAGGAAGGTGGCAAAAAAAAAACACGATACAGGTCAGATCGATCTTCCCGTTTCGTGGGTCGTGCGCGTCGATGCGCGGCCAAATGATTCTGCCAGATGGGTCGGAAAACGCGTATCCAATATAGATTAAATTTGCACGGCCACTTTTAAATAGGCTCGTAGCAGTTCATGCGCAGGCCAAATACAGAAGTTCAGGATAGACAATGTGGTTTAGCATGTGGAAGACGAGGTTCCTTTCGGGTCAGTAGCGTAGCTAGAACTCTTGCTCTAGGAGGTGGGTCCTCTAACTGATAACACCGCTAACGTTCGATATGACTAAAATAGTCTTCAGAATTTTGAAGATAAAATAATTTTAAATATTAAAAAACCCGATAATTAGGAATTTGGAAATTTGAGGTTTTGCAATTTACAAATTTAGTAAGAAACAATTGCAAAATTATAAAGTTAACGAGCTTAAAAATGTAGTATTTGAAAATATAAAAATTTGTAAATAATATTCTCTAGGTTGCACTCCCTGTCTTATATCGCCGTTTGGTACTACCACCACTCTGTGTACACGTTTCACATAAACAAGTGACTCATTCGTAATTTAAAAAGACCCAGTCATCACAGTTCAAAGATTACCAAAGAACTATGCATGTAATCTTTACCAACATCAGATCATGTATAGTACTATGTAGACATATGAAATAAATCTAGGGAAAGGGAAATCTTTCCATAGAAAGGGAATGTGAGTGATGCGTTCTTACACGTAGGATTATTTTTTCTGTGGGTGTTGATGAAACCTTAAAGGAAGGTGAATATATACGTACCGAGAGATCGATCGTCCGTTTTCACGGTCACGCACGTCTCTATGCGCACGGTTCAAATGCGACACGAGGTGGGAAAGGCGTCTACGAGATACGCTTCGATTTTGTCCTTACAGTTTAATCTTTTCATCGGTGACGCTACCAGAGAAACCTTTGTTGTTTCATAGCTTGGAAAATACCAATCAAAACTGCTATACGCGTTGATTCAAATAAAATGATCATCAGTTATTATATACCGAAGGCGCGGTACGCGTGTACTAGCTATTTTACTATTTTTAACTTTTTTAAATTTTCCACCATGACAGACACTATTATTATACTACTATCCCACTATTATATTGCTGTGCATGCCTCTTTATTGAAAACTCTGATAAAAACCGGTATTCTTATACTGGTTTTATATTTAAAACCAGCTATAAATACATTCTCAAAAATGAGGTATACACGAAAAAATTCAGCAAGTTTTGTATGATAATGTAGCGATGTTTTAAATAATTACATTATAGCGTACATTTTTATTATTTGTATATCGTTTACTTTCGCACGTATTTTTTGTTACGCCTCGGCAGACAGTACGGAAATTCTAACGTTCGCAAATGGTGCATCTACTGTATTTGTCAGCGTGCACGTAACATACAAGTTTTAGTGGATCAGTAGGAACTTTTAAAGTGGAAAACTCGGTACTGGACTCGCACACAAACTCCGATCGTAATACGGATGATTTAAACGTAATTCGCTCCCTATCTCCGCGCATCCGGTCTGTTACCGCGTTGCGCGTGCTCGCTGGCACGGCGGTGCGTGATATAACCAGGCAATGCGCGTTAAACGATAATTCAAGTCCGTCTATCGTGTACTTAAACGATGCTTTACAGTTCACCTTTACAACATCATAACGTGCGTACCGTTGCGCATGTGTTCGACCACATGACCGTAATTGAAGCGTACAGATAAATCCCGCTAAACAGGCCTTATCCGTCTGGTCGAAAATTTCGTTATTTTTAAGCCGTTTAAACAAACGTTACGTAATCGCATACTCTTTGTTTTCAACAATCTCATTATAATTATTGTATCTAATCCCGGAGCCTTTTGCACGCAACAGTACTTTCGCCGGGCTCTCACTGTGCGCTACAGTCCATTGGCATTGAAACCGGTGTCGCATTGCTTGACTATTCCAGAACTGTAGGTGTGCGATCGACCGCTACCATAGCTAAACCACTCCTACCCACACACAGCATCGATAGCCATGTGTGTGTATTCCTGTATGGCCGTCGTAGGGGCGCTCGTTACCCACTCTCGTCGTTGCTGCCGACACATTCGTCACACCGGTCAAATCCGCGCAGATTAACTGTCTCCGTGTACGAGACGGGAGGGGTACACGCAGAGGACGAAAGTACGGACGAAAGTAGGCGAACGTTGCAAGGCGAATTTTTTTCGTAGAAACGAGACGCCCGGTCACGTATCTCACCCACGAGCGAGAGAAAATCGGTTAGATTGAAGGGAGAATAAAGTGGGTTAGATTAGAACTGGGTAAATCGGAACAAAGTAAAACGGAGCAGAACGCAATGCAACTGTGCGAGGTGCACGCGGGCAAATGAGTCGCTCGAGTGCGCATGCGCCTTGTCCCCGGTAAATCCCCCACCACGCGTGTCCGGCCGCGTGGCGTCCTGATCAATTGCGACGTTGCCGCGTTCTCGGTTGACCCGGAGTGAAAAGGAGCGACAGAGATAAAGCAACGTTTTCATTGCTCTCCCCACCATCGCCGACCACCTATCGTTACCGCTCACCCTGCCGACCTAGGGGAATAACACACTCCGTTCGTTCCCCACTGTCATAGCACGTGGAGACGCGCCTCTTTCAATTTTTCATACCTTATCGACCTGTGGATTCAACCTTCTGTCGGCCGCCGAGATACGCTTAAGAAAATCTAGAAAAGGGTCAGGAGTAGGGACGATAAAAGTGCAACGATGACGTGTTGCGCTTCGATGCCCAACGATGGTCCCTATGTAGTCAACGTTTTGCTGCTCGCGTTTATCACCGATATTATCCTGCATTATGAGAGGAAACGAGGACGTTTTATGACGAACTCGCTGAAATTAAAGAGATTTACGACCGTATTACACTTATATTATTACATTCCTCGTTGCTGTAATGTTTTGAGCGATGCTCACAAATCGTTAAGAAATTATGAAATAACCAGATCGATCAAATATTAGAATGATTTAATAGATCATTTACGAATATTATCTTGTTTATGTCGTTCAATGTGTCATCGATTTTAGAGATAACACCTAATATTCGTTTTGTTTAATGTTTCAGGCGCGAAATTAAAGCGGGAACGTACGGAACAAGATGACTTGTTTTGCGAAGAAAAGTTGCTCATTATCGACGGTAAGTAAACAACGTACTTAACATTGTTCAGAGTTGGAAATTTTTAATCGTTTATGACAGATTAACTCCATTGTCATTGTTTTAATGTCACTCAAAAATGTGAGCTTCGGTATATACGTTGGAGGAAAATACTGACGCGTAAATGGAATAAATGTCACCTGTTGACAAAAATAACATAACTTTTTGGCCAAGCTAATACATAATCATGAGATACTGCTATGTTTTGGACTACTAAATTGAGAGCAAACAATAACTGTTTTTCCACAGTTAAACGGTATATTCGTGATATTCCCTGCAAGCGAACATGCGTATGCTGTTTTAACTATCCAATCGATTGTTCTCCTTATTACGATGGTCATGCATAATTCACCGAGTACAAACGATTTCTAAGCTATCGTCGACAGTCAGCTTCTTTACGTGACGAGGCACTGTATCGTTGTTAATTAAACGCATTGTGTCAACGAACACGTAAAAACGTACGGAAGGGGTCAGAATAGTCCAATTCTTCGAACATGCATAATGGAACGGCTCGATCGACTATCCCTACCTATTTCTCTTACTTTTATCACCGAGCGTGCCGAGAGGCTAACGATTCTCATTTGCGTCGATTGCGTTTCGAAATGCACTCGCAATTTCGCGGTGATCGTATTCAGTTTCAAGGGATTGTAGAAAGAGAAGGGAGATCGGGTCGAGCAGTGATAGGCAGATGCCCGCCGAAGAGCTCACTGCCACTGACGTGCATGATGCGGGCGAGTGGAACGAGAAAAACTATTTTGAATCAGTTTTCAAACTTATTTGCAAATTAAATATATGAAATTTTTTAATTTTCCAATTGACTTTAGACATTTCAAATTTGTAACTGTATTCATGGGGTAGACTGCAGGTATGATTATTGGTTACCGATATCTTATTGATACATTAGCGTTATACATTATTAGGATATATTAATAATATCATTATGATATAATTAATGTAAATAATAGTCGTTGAATTTGAAAATTTTTGGAAAAAATTTGATATCTAGGGAAATTCATAAATTTGTACATTTTAGGATAAAATTTTATGTCTAGGGAAATTCATAAATTTGGAAATTTTTGAAAAAAATTTAACATCTAGGGAAATTCATAAATTTGGAAATTTTTGGAAAAATTTGACGTCTAGAGAAATTCATAAACTTGAACATTTTAGGGTAAAATTTGATATCTAGGGAAATTCACAAATTTGAACATTTTAGGGTAAAATTTGGTATCTAGGGAAATTCACAAATTTGAACATTTTAGGGTAAAATTTGGTATCTAGGGAAATTCACAAATTTGAACATTTTAGGATAAAATTTGCTATCTAGGGAAATTCATAAATTTAAAAATTCGGCAATCTTTTGAAAAAATTTAATATCTAAGGAAATTCATAAATTTGAAAATTTTGAAATTTTAGGATAAAATTTGATGTCTAGGGAAATTCATAAATTTGGAAATTTTTGAAAAAAATTTAACATTTAGGGAAATTCATAAATTTGGAAATTTTTGGAAAAATTTGACGTCTAGGGAAATTCATAAACTTGAACACTTTAGGGTAAAATTTGATATCTAGGCAAATTCACAAATTTGAACATTTTATGATAAAATTTGCTATCTACGGAAATTTATAAATTTGAAAATTTTAGGATAAAATTTGATATCTAGGGAAATGCATAAATTTAAAAATTTGGCAATCTTTTGAAAAAATTTAATATCTAAGGAAATTCATAAATTTGAAAATTTTGAAATTTTTGGAGAAAATTATATGTCTAGAGAAATTCATAAATTTGGAAATTTGCAAATATAAAAATTTGAAACCTAGTTTTGTAATGTGAAAATGTAGAACTAAGAAATTCAAAAATTTTTTAATTCAAACCCAAGAAACTGTGAAATTCAGGAATTTGTAGATAGAAAAATGGTTGAGGTTCATAAATTGCCTATTTCAATCGCTTCTCCCTTTAACGATACCTGAGCGACGTTATCGATAACGATATCGATAGTCGGAGCTCGTGGCTAGACAGTCATCCATCGGACAAGGACAGAGTGTCGCGGGTGACTGGAGGCAACTCTCGCGTGAACGGAGATGTCACGGAAAACGGCGCGGCGCGGCTCGGCGTCGGAGGGTCCCGAGAGGGGGGAGATCGGTCGGCGTCGGTGCCGCCGTCGCCGTCGCCACTGGCGGCGTGCACGGTTTGCCGAGGTGGGGCAAAGGGAGCAGGGGATCGTCATCCTCAGGTTGGAGGCGGTGGCACTTACGTTTAGGCTTCAGTCGGCACCCGCGATTCACGCGGTACTGAGTTTCCTTCGTTTATCGAATATTCCGCGCACGGTCGTTACGAGTGATCGACCATCCCTGATCGATCTCCTTCTGTCAGAGCCGATCGATCGTTTTCGTTACCCGGCTACATTTCGAACCGGCTGTTACTGCGCGTAAAAGGTCGCTGGTCGCGTTGCAGACATGCCTTTATCAGCAACGATTACACAAGTGAGATTCGTCGAAGAAAGCTCGCGTTACGGATAGATCACGCACCTTCCAGAATTCGCCGAAAGGGGAATTCTGTCCAGAGATCACATCTATGAAACTTTGATGATCGATGCCCAATTAAGGATCTCCGTGTCAAAGGGCGAAACCCAGGGAAATATAGATACACGGAGAGTGTTTCGAAAGTTGTGATTTTTTTCCAGCCGGATTAAACGGCGACCTCGTCGTAACCGCTTCCCCTCTCTGTGAAACTGTGACGCAGCCCTCTCTCTTTTCCACGCGCTTCACATTCCCGGTCGTTTCCACTTCTTTTCGACTGGCTGCTCGTTCGACGCGTCCTGGACGACAGTTTTATCGGCGAGCCAGCCACTACATGACGTGTCTATTTAACTTCGACCGCGATCACTCGAAAGGAGCCTTCGCTGTGCCGTGTAAGTTCTACCTCCAGTGCTGGCGAACCCTCCCCGTGTGCACGTGCTAGGAATTTACAAATATTTATCAGGCCGATTACGTGCTAGACGCTTTTTACACACGCATAGTAATTAAGCAGGCATTTTAAAAATAGATCATTAACTCGTGCAAACTTTAATACGAAGTTAGCGGAGACTTTCGTAAAGGTGGATTCACGGCTGGTAACTTGGCAGTTGAATCCTATTGGTCCGCTGAGTAGTACACATACAATTTATTTAATAATTAAATTTTGTAGTGGGATGCTGTATATCTTTTCATTTATGCCACTTTTAATAATCATTTACTGAATTTTTCCGGTTAATGGATATCTTAATTATTTCTTCCCCATAAAACTTAATTTGCATGATGTAAGAATTAGAAAAAAATTGCACAATTTACAAGCATATAAAATACCACCTATAAATAGTTAAGATGTCAGTAAAATTTTTGTGCGTACCATTTCTGGCACGCGTATTATGGCTTGAAGGTGTGACTATCGATTATCGATATTTTTATCGATATTGCTACAGTATATTATACGTCGATTATATCGTTAATGCAGAAAGAATTTATCGATGTTGAAGTAGAATGCAGTGCGTAGTTTATTGGTACACCTTCATACATTGCAAATTTTTTATTTTCAGCGTAAACACACCTTATATGTTATGTTCCTTGAAATAGTTTATATTTTATTAAGCTTCATGATCAGTATATTGCCCATTCTGCATTTTCTTATCAAAATCTGTTCGTGTGCCATTCATAACGTTGTTTATCTATCATCGCTAAGTTAATATTTATCTATTTACATTGTTGAAGTACTGTTATTATTGCATCTGTTTGACTGAAGCGTAAATTATTTTGACTTCACTGCTCTAAGTAGATAAGCTAGAAATTTGATAATTGGAAAAAATTGAAAAAATTTGATAATTTGAAAAGTGGGAGTTGTGAAATTACAAATTTTGGAAATTGAAAAATTGGGAAATTTGATGATAGGGAAAAGTGGAAAATGCAATATGTAAAATAGAAAAATTTAGAAATTGGAAAATGAGAAATTTAAAGATTGAGATACATAGAAAATCATAAAGTTTGAAAATTGAAGAAAAACAATACTGTAAAATTTTGTAAGTGTAAATTTGCAAATTGAAATTGTAACATTAGAATATAAGTAAATGTAGAAGTTGAGAAAGATTGAGTTCCAAAAATGAAAGGAGGAAATCTGCAACTTTAATTACTGAATAATTTCCTGTAGGAAGCAGTCAGTAATCAGTTCCAAGAAAAATACATTTAAGTAACAAAAACATGATTCCTTCTCTCTATTAACGATATAATCGATATTAGCGATAGTCAGCCTGTATGAGGGGTTCGCCATCACTTTCGTAATCGAAGTTCCATCAGTATCGATCACGGTTTCTTGACCAGATCCTGTCACGACCTGCAATTACAGAATCGCAGAGCAGATGGATATAGAAACTGTTCGTTGGACGTGTTGAGACTAGAAGGCGAAGAAGAAGAAGATTCAGTGTGTGTTTGTGTAACGACCAGTGCGAGCGTGTTCGTTCTTTTTTCTGCACGTGTGCGTTGTATGTCAGAGAGCAACGTGCGTATCGGGACTCGTGGTGAACATGGGTGTTCTGTTGGTCGCGGATGGCACGACGCCGATCCAGCCTCATATGAATTTGAACACGGTTAAAGCTGCGGGAGCGCAGCACGCGATCGACGTCGTTAACGAGACGAACAACAATGTAGACGGACTGAGAGACGCGAATAGCCTGATGCCGGCGCAGGTCGTCGGTATAATCGACATGGTCGTCAACGACCAACCGGTACGCAGCTGGATGCCGCCTCCGCCCAAGAAAAAATGGATACGGCATTATCTGCTCGGTGAGATAATCTTCGACTATAACTCCTTTCGCGTAACATCTACGGTCACTTTACGAACCGTCTTTGGACTTTGAAACCACGCCATGATAGAATTACTGCTATCGATAAGTTTTGATCTGATCGAAAGCTCCGTATATCGATAATATCGATAGTTATATACATTAATGGCATTGATAACATCGGTAATTACGTATATTAATTACATAAATAACTACATATATTAACGACATCGATAACTTTGTATATTACTTATATTGATAATATCGATAACATCATATATTAATGATATCGATAACATCGATTATTCCATGCGCTGATGGCATCGTTAATATCGTGGTGATATCTTCATAATATATTATTAAAAACTGTAAAATTGTTTAAATTTAATTTTCTGCAAATCTGCAAATCTTAACTGCAAATTAGGGTATACTTTTAATTTAAGTAACAATAAATACACTTGATTTGTAAAACCTAGCTAATAATCTGACCCTGATAACCTAACCTGAACTAATAATGTAACTTAACATTAATTCCAATTATAACTTGATATAAAGCTCACTGAACATCTTGATCTAATGCAAAGCTAATACATTCAATATAACAATGTAATTCTAACCTAACTCAAAGCTTATCCAATCTAGTAATCTAGCTTAACGTAACTTAATCTTGTCTTACCTAATGTACTAATCTAACATAATTTTCTAACTTGATTTAATAATAAGAAAACTTACCTGCAAAGGTCATTCTAATTTTAATCTAGATTTATTAAATTAACTTTAACCTTTACCTAATCTAACGTAACCTAATCCCAACATAATTTAACTATAACTTGATATAAAATAATCTATATGTTAATCTAATCTTAACCTAATCTGGTACGTCTTAATAACCTAACTTAAACCTAACTTAACTTTAACCTCAAACTTAACCCTAACTTAAATTAAAGCTAACCTACCATAACCTAAATATTTTTCTAACAAATATTAGGATTAAAATTAGAATGTAAAAACCATCTTGATTTTTGCATTTTTTCAAAAATGTAATTTGCCTTATTTTCAAGCAAAGCAATAAGTAATGTAATTCACAATATTACTAACTTTGTTTAATAAAATATTTTTGTTAGTACTTACATAACTTTTATGATGAAATGGCCAATTTATTAATTACGTGTTAATATAAGTTGTTTATAATTGAGTAACTCGAATATTGAGTAACTGAAGCACTTGCTGATTTTGTATGAAAATCTTGGATTATAACTTTGATCAATTCAGTGAACTCTGATCAAACAAGGTTAAGTTCGATGAGTCAGAGAGTTTACTTAGCGGAAATAGTGTTGACAAGAATTGCGGATTTTGATTAATGCAATCAAGAAGCGTGTTGTGTCTGCTTAACCCTTTCGACCCGACATTGATACATCGTAGACAACATAATCCTTGACTGATGAAATTGTTTCATATCTTACCATAATACAACAAATAGTTATTCTGATTTTAATGGAGAGCCATAATGAAATATTCAGATATTTGTTGATCCCTTGAGCTATCAGACTAAACCTAATTTTTGATTGCCATTTAGTGACAATTTGTCACTAAGGGCTAATAAATGTTAAGGTATTCCGTTTCAACATTTGGCAAGTTTCCTAACGATGTGATATATTAGTACGCAGTGAGCCATGTTTAGTTTAAAGATGTGGGATCGTAATTCGAAGAACAATTAATGACGCTCGTTGGAAGTGTCCGTGTGTATCTCGTAATTACTCGGATTTCCTATTTCGTCTTCCTCACGAATGTCCACTTGTCTGCCCGTTATCTTACGGCACGTGGTTGCTCGACTTCGTATCGCGGCCGTGACACTGCACTTAACCATCGACTACTAGTAACGATCCTCTGTGCAATGCAGTTTTCAACACTAGTTGAGATACTGTGAATATACGAGTTTGCGTGACACAGGGCTGTTCCCAAATTTCTAATATGTATGCAGAGTTCAGAATTTCCTACTTTCGTACTTCCATATTTTCTGAATTCTAAAAGTTTTGCATTTCTAAATTTACAAGTGCTTAATTATCAAGTTTCAAATATGATAGTACGTTTTCAAAGTCCAGGATTGTAAATTTCAAAATTTGAAAGATTCTAAATGTGAAGACTATAAAATTCCACAACCTAAATTCAAAAATTTCAGATTTCAAATACTAAGATTCCAAATTTAAAAAATTCCAGAATTCACAATTTCAAATTCTGATATTTTAATTTTCAAAATACCATATTCTAAATTTTCAAATTCTGAAATTACAAAATACCAAATCCACAAATTCCAAACTTTCAAAATCTAAAATAGCAAATCCAAAAATTTCAAAATTCTATGATTCCAAAATCCAAAATTTCAAATCCCAAAATTGCAAATCTAAAAATTTCAAAATTCCAAAATTCCAAGTTCCAAAATTTCAAAATTCAAAAATTTCGAAACCCAAAATTGCAAATCCAAAACTTAAGAAATTCTAAAATTCCAAATTCAAAAATTTCAAGTCCAAATATTTTGAAATTCCAAAATTCCTAAACTCAAAATTGCAAATCCAAAAATTTCAAAATTCTAAAATTCCAAATACACAAAATTTGAAAACCTAAAATTGCAAATCCAAAAATTTCAAAATTCTAAAATTCCAAATACTCAAAATTTGAAAACCCAAAATTGCAAGTCCAAAATGTTAAAAAAATTCAAAAATTCCAAACCTCAGAATTTGAAATTCCAAAATTGCAAATCCAAAAATTTCAAAATTCTAAAATTCCCAAGCCTAAAATCCCAAAAGTCTAAAATTCTAAATCCTAAATCCCAAAATGCCAAATTCCTAAATTCAAAATTCCGAATTGTTAAATATTATTTTCCCAACTTCTCAACGTTCCAAAATTACCACTACACATTTACCAATCTATAACTGTATACGCAAAGCAACCCTGCTATAACCACGAAACATAATTTGCAAATGCCCTGTAAATCAACGTACATTCTAATTATATCAATTACATCATGGGACACCCTGTGTACTGCACTTTTTATTGATCACACCATCGTGACCGGGAAACATTTGCCATACACTTCCCAGCAAAAGCTACTGTTTAGTTGGTGACTTTCAAGCGACGAACACGCAATGCTTACCGATTAACAAGAAGTACTTACACGTGCTAAGTCCTCGAGCAGACTTATTTTAACACCTTCGTTGCGATGTTTGTTGTGTAAGAATCGCTAATCGATCGCTAAAACTTGACAAACAACTTACCGTTTAATCTCGTACCGTTAACAAAAAAATTTATCGGGCGACTTATATTTTCAGTTTGTCCCTTTTTCATTTTTGTTTAGTATGTTAACTGACACGTTATTCATATATGCCACTTTTTCTATGGAAAACTATTAGGGCATTCGTCGAAGCTTTAAATTTTTAATTTTGAAGTTTTCAAACTTAATTTTTAATATTAGCAAGTTTCGAGAAATTTTCATTATTAATATGAGGATAAAGAAATTTTCGAGTTATTTAATTTATGTATTTAAAAATTTTCATATTTCTAGAGTTATTTAGGAATTTTGAAATTTGTGAGATTTGAGAACTGAAAATTTTAAAATTTGGAAACTAAAAATATGCTAAATTGAATATTTAGAATGTTATTATCTTACATGCACGGCAAACCTGACATGTAACAGCTATTTTATCGTTATTATAGAGTAGCGTAGATTCTTATAAGATAATCGCACCTCTTATTTACTCCCACGCATCAGTAAATTCGCCGTGCGTGTATCTCTTTATTTGCACAACGTAATCAAGAGTTCTTGTATGTCACTGATAAGGATAATCGTGGTGATTTTCGAATTGAGAAACGTAGAAATTTGACAGCTTGAGATTCGCTGTTACTTCAATCATTTTTATTCCCATTAAGAATATTATCGGCAACATTTCGATGTTACCAACATTTGTCGATATTGATCCGTACTCCAAAATGGCGTAATCCTATAAGGTCTCTTCGTTAAAACAACAGGAGTTCAGACTTTAAACACAGAAGAGACGAACCGTTAAAAGGAGCGTGTCTTTTTTTCTTCGGCATCGAGGATGCTTCGACTTAAAGTGGTTACGTAGAGCCTATAAATATTCTTTAGCTGGACGTTGGGTTCTCGCGTTACACAGGACCACTGATTGAGCTAGCGAGGTTAGGTTAGGATAGATTAGTTAAAACTTTAAATACTGTACTCCAAAATTGTATATCTATCTTAAATTTTGAAGTTTTAGCACTTTCTGATTGACTTAAACATAATTTTTGCAATCATTGTACTTTTGTTAAGACTAGAATCCTTTTAGAGATGATTCTCAAGTTTGAAAAACGAGAGAATCTTTTTCCTAATTTTAAATCAGTAGCTAAACATACAAAATTTAAAGAGTTATTAATATACTACAAAAAAGATACTGTTTACATAGTGGTCACTGTTGAATTTCGAAAGACAAAAGTAACTTGAAAAAGACTAATTATTTCGAAGAACATTTTGAATAACTGATATAATAAAATAATTCATCATTTTATTAATTTTTAATTGACGTAACAAGAAGTTATTTTCAAATGATTCTGAATATTATTTTCCAGTTCCTGAAGTTATAGAAATAAATTATATATTAGAATTGTTTGAACGTGAATTGTAATTTTGAATTTTCGACGCGAAGTCGAAAAAATAATCGCCACGCGAGGGTATTATATCGAGTGGAGTAGCGTTCGGTTTCGGTATTCGGTCGTAAACGGGCATGCTTACATTTACATCTAGTTACTTTGACCTCCAGTCGAAGGCTGATTTCATGCCGATTTTGCAGATAAAAGAACAGTCACGTTCTTTCGTCTCTTTGCCCATTTTAGCTCATCCTACAGGATTAGCATTCGAACGTCTGTCTAGACCAGTGGTTCTTAACCTTTTTCAACTCACGGAACAAAAAAGCTTCATTATAAACAAATTTTTTGCAATATTTAAATCACTAAAAAATGTGGTTTTCGAAATGAGTAGATCGAATAATAGGTTTGGTAAAGTTACCATTTTCGTGAATACAATTATTGAATTTTTTAATTTGAAGACTTTTGAATTTTGGAATTTAGGGATTTTTTCATTTATTGATTTTTGAATTTTGGAGTTTAGGGGTTTTTGGAAGTTAATAACTATTACAATGTGGGGATTTTTTGAAGTTAGTTATTTTGGAATTTAGGGAGTTTTGGAAGTTAGTGACTTTTAGAATTTATGGATTTTTGGCGGTTAGTGAATTTTGGATTTAGGGATTTTTTGAATTTAGTGATTTTTGGCGGTTAGTGAATTTTGGATTTAGGCATTTTTTGAATTTAGTGATTTTTGGATTTTAGAATTTTTTTATGTTTGGAAGTTAGTGATTTTTTAATTTTGGAATTTAGGGGTTTTTAGAGTTTAACACTTTTTGAATTTCGGACTTTAGGTATTTTTGGAGTTTAGTGATTTTTTGATTTTTGGAATTTAATGATTTTTGAATTTTGGTCTCTGAGGATTTTTGTCTCATATGTTTTCAAGTTTCAAACTTTCAAAATCCACATTATCAATACTCCAAATTTTCAAAATGTCTATTTATCAAGTTACCAAATTTTCAAATCTGAATTTCTATATTTTTAACTTTGTAACTCACCTATATTTACATAAAAATCAAATCACAAGATTAAATAACATTTTACTTTATTTAAGTAACGTGTATTGTCCAAGAAACGCCCTAATTAATAAATATTGTTTTTATGTGAACTTATATGAGCATTGAAAATGAATAAATCAAGTAATTTAATCTGTGACCATCTGAAAGCGTCGAAGCATTGCATCGATGTTTTAGTTGAGGGTTCGAATATAAATCGAGCGAACTTTTTATCGATTCGTTGATTTATCAGTTTTGTTAGAGAAACTTTCTGCGTTCTAAGGATGGGTTCACGCATCGGTTTACCTGAATAATTCAAGACGCGACAGACAAGAGCAATTTTCTTACTTCCACGTGGTGAATGAATAATGCTTAATTTAATAAAACACTGTCGCGCGATTGTGCCGAAGAATTCAAGTTTTTATTAAAGCACATGCGTTCATCTTGCACGGCGGAATGAATAATTTCGACGACTTCTTACTGTTAAGTTTTTCTGCATTTCTCATATTTTATTTTCGCACTAAAATATTCATTGGCTCATTTCTTTTACGTTAGTCAGAAGGTTAGGCAGAAATGTAGAATAATATAACCATAGATTTGTCGGGAAGATAAAATTCGAAGTCTACCGAAAAGATTCAATCTCTCGAATGCGTCAAGTATGTTACGCAAGATGAGACTTCCTGTTCATAGTTTATCGCACCAAGTAGGTCACTCGATAGAGATCGAACGATCTGCAAATGCGAAACTGCGAATCTATCGCTAACTATCGATTGATCGTCGATAAGTTTCGTAATTAAGATTTCTACTACAAAAGTGAAGTGCCTATCAAACTCTAATCAGATGTGTCACTGACACCATTAACAGATTTTTATTAACGAGCGGTACCATTTTGTCAAAGGACATATTACATTTATGAGTCGAATTTCAATTAAATTTATCACAATTGAGAAGTGATTGTAAATAACAAAATTAATATGAAGTTAATTAAATTAAATTAGAATATGGTTATATTAGATTTAAGTTACTCAATTAAGTTTAGGTTACTTAAAACAAAGTTGAGTTTAGGTTAAGTTATGCTAGATTAGCTGAGACTTAGATTTACATTATTAGCTTAAAAAAAAGTGGCTACCTAATTTTATCTTGTTGAACTAACCTAACCCTAGTCTTAATTTAATATAATAACCTAACCTAATCTAATGACATAATATCTAATCTAATTGAACATGTCTAATCCTAACTTAACCTTTACGGTCAAATTACAATTTATCAACCGTCTTTTAACTCTTGTTTGAAGTCCAAATGTAATCTACCGTTTAGCCAGGATTAACCAGACTTGAATGATAAAATCACACAAATATTGATATCGATTTATCAATTTCTCTCTAACATTTAAATATTATTGACATTGACTTATAATCTGTAGGATTATGAGTAGCTCTAATTTTAAGAAAGATAACCGGAGGAAAAACGTTGGAAGGCTAGAAAATCTTATTCCTTGATGGTTGAATTCGCGTTTGCAAGGCACGTTTTAGCTTTATTCGCCGTAGACGACGATGCAGGCGTGCAAGGTATATCCGTCGGTGCTTTCTTGCTTCTTGTTCTCATGCTAACGTACACACGCCGGTCTTTAAGCCTGGAATAGATTTAGGAAGAGCCGAGCTATGCGACGAACCTTTGCCAAGTCGCTTGGTACATGAATGAGTTGGTTGCATGTGCGTACACGTGCTCCGCTAATTTATAGCATCGCGACGAATGGAAATTACGGTTCCCGCAGGATCGTCGTAGCAAAACATTTCGGTCGTTCCTGAGTATGCACTTCCACGATCTTCATTCTTAACTTTATCTTTCATAATATCGAGTTACAAATTATCCGAAACCGTTATAAGGGCCCTGGTATACAAAACAAATATGGCGGATGTAAAAATATCGCTGTATCAACATATCGATAATTTAAAATTATTAACATTTACAGCGACATCGAAAATTTATCGCTAAAGTAGGAAATAAATTTGATTTAAATTAAAATTGAACGTATAATTGTCTAAAGTACTGTTACTTTATTTATTATTATAAGTAAATAGGGTCAAGTTTGTTTATAGCGCCAAAAGTATACGGCGGCCATTTTTATTAGTTCATACGCCGACCGTTAGTGTCGCGCGTCAAATTTCCTGCATCGAAAATTATAGAGCATGTCAGAAATTGACGGGTAAGGACGTCGCACGTGTCGAGAGTGACTTTACTAAAGAAATGTGAAGGGAAATAAATGGTATAGTAGTGTATTTCAATTTAATTAACGGTGGACATCTGAAATGTTCTCATATGAAGACATCTTGTTTATGAAATAAATAAGTTTATTATTCGTATCAATACATAGCCAGGAATACAGTACATGTATCTTTACATGCTTCCGTTAGTTGTATAAGGTAATCGTATTTCTGAATTCATTTATATAAAAATTTCTGAATTCGCAATTCTGATATGAAAACTAAAAAAAATAGATAGCTTTTGGCAAGTGAAGAATTCGTATCGAAACCATCGCCACTCCAGAAAGGCATTTGCTAATCTTAGGCGAGAACACAAGCCATTCAAGTTCGGGCATAGAATAGAATGGGCAAGAATGGAAGCTTTGTCGTCTGCATCGTAGAACGCAAGGAATTGCGGTGCCTCCATGAATGCCATCCAGAATGAAACTTTCGAGATCGTCCAAGTGCTTGGGAATTACCGCTGTAAAATCTTACCTTTACGAACTCTCTTTTCGTGGAAAAGCATTTACCCAGGAATTTCTCAATAGCGACTTTCGTGAATAAATACATACTATGTACACCGAATCGTAAAGTATATGTCAGATTTTACAGAGATTTTAAAATTATTCTCGCGACTTATATAATTTACATAATTATTGTTCAAAGATAGCAGTTTCATTTGTTAGGTTCATTTACAAATTTCAAACATACAGTCAGCTGTATATAGTTGAATTTCTGTTGAGAAAGAAAAAATCTTTCGCTAATTTTATTGAATACTGTACATAAAGTGAACTATAACAAAAATCAGTTACAGACGGTTAATTTTATAGAAAGTATAATATGATTTATATTCAGTTTTGCTATGATTGTATAATTTGGTTGAATATACAGTAAGTCTTTAGGAAAGTTTCGTTTTATGTTTCAGAGGAGGAACCGCCGGAAAACAACAGAACGAACGGGAATCACTCGGCAGGTTCCCGGGGGAGTCCCGTGATCTCAAGCACGCGAGTAACGCCACCCTCAGCGAGCTCAAATTCAAGTCATTTGACAACCCTTCACTCCGCGTCTCATCATCATCTTCCTCATCATCATCAACCACAGCAGCAACAGCAGCAGCAGCAACAACAACAACCACAACAGCAACCGCCTCAGCAACACCAGCATCACCATCATCACCACCATCATCACAATAATCACAACAGCACGCATAATCCATACGTGGAAAATCACAATTCGAATCACTCGCAGCAGAATGCTGGTAATCTCATCGTCGACGTTGAACCGAGCCACGACAATAAGAAGCATCGAAACGGGTAAGGAAATTTCAATTACGTTGGATACTTGCAATAGCAGATACTCTTCATTTTCAAGCGCACGGGATTTTTGAAACTGATAAACTTGCAAATTTTTATTCTTAGGAAGATGTGATGAGTTTTTGGAATTTTTTAATTTTTTAATTTAAAAATTTGTAAGTTTAGCTGGAAAATGCAAGAATTTAAAAATTCGAGAACTTGGAAAATATGAGAAAATTGCAGTCTTATACATGTTAATAATGTTATAATACAGTAAATCATATTTTACATTCAGTTCGAATAAGAAATCTAATAAATTCAAGAATGATAGAATCAAGGGAAATTATTGATTCCGTAAACAAGATATAAGAAATTGCTCCTATTCAGTTCTCTTAACTATTCGCAGTCTTCCATTTAAATCACGAAGAAATGAGGGTTGATTTCTGCTAAACAAGTCAGAAAATTACTCCCTTTATATTCCTGTTCATTATATTAACTACCATGCTTCAGTTCTGTTTTCCTTCTTTTATTATCACGTTTCGTATAACGCAATCTCGTAAGCGTTTATAGCAGTCTCTTACATTATGTAGCATATTACATTGCATGAGTTTATCTATTAATAAACTTCTTTAATTGCATTTTTATTACAACCGTTCAAAACTTTGTTAGTTGTTTTATTGCTGTTTTACTATGTTGCTAAGGTACTATTTACTAGTTTTACGATACGACCATTTTTCTCTATTTTGCTATTTGATTTATGTGCTTCAAATTTTGTTATTTTTTTAATAATTTAAAACTGCTACCTATACATTTTTCACTTAAAGAATCTAAGCAAACTGTTACAAAAATATTCAAATACAAACTGTAATTATATTAATATTGTACTATTTCAGAAATTCATTCCAATTTAGATATTTTTATTTTATTATTTAGAGTATAAAATTAAACTACTACTATGCTATTTACTACCAGCTATTAATAACATAACTCTAAACCTACCCGCATATAACACGCAATTTGAAATTAAAAATAAACAGACTAAATATACACATCGATTCTTTATCCCGATACATGTCAAGAAAAGTATTTTAATACATTTCGTAATTTAAAATAGGAAACTTGTAAATGGGTTAAATGACCCGTTAAATGATCAAAAACTTCTCTACAACGCAATTTTATAAGACAATTACAATACAAAAGTGAAGGTGCTGAATTTTCTGTGGAACGTCCGTTTCTTTTCCGCAAAATTCCCTTTCGATTTTCTTCTTCACTCCTCTTTCTCCCTCTCTCTCTATCTTGGACTCACTTGACCTTTCCCATCTACAGTACTATTTCCATCGCGCCGTCTCTATCTATATTTCTTACCGTTTCTTTTCTCCTCCGTCATTCCCCTTCCTTAACGTCGTTTCTCCGTCTTCCTCCTGCTGTCGATATGTCAGCCTGTTGCTTCGTACGCTCTCCCTCTTCGTCTTCTGTGCTCTCTGTTTTCTCGGTGCACGGCCGAACGTCGAGGCAGTCTGCTATCCATTCACGCGGTGCACGTGTCCAGGGTGAATGGCACGTGCACGCTGCGTCGCTCACCGCGTCGCGTTATGCACCGTTCACACTGCTCCTTGCGAATCATCGAAATACAGTTCTGCCAAAGAACAGGTATACACACGACACTCAGGTAGCCACTTACACGTGAAAAATATTCCTTTAAACTGATGCAAACTAATGGAAAATTTAAATCAAGTAAATCTAATTTCATGTCAACGTTTAACTTGTCGTACATTTTATTGCTTATATTGATTCTCGAAGTACTCACATTAATTTTACAACGTTGAAAAGTTGAAAAAAAGACAAAATGTTAGGAACATATTTACAGAAATTTAAGCGTATATTACAGAAATAGTTAATACAAATGACTTATAAAAAATTGAACTATGTATCACAAGAAGAAGATGGATGTGTTACAGAAAAATGACAAAATATTTATTGCAATTAAATTACTGGTGAAATCATTCTTTGCCGACTACCATATTTGTACACTGCGCGTGCGCATTTTGCGACGAAATGGTACCCTCTCTAAAAAGTAGTTTCCTCGAGGGTTGCCTCTTGTGTTGCTGTTCTTTGGTTTTGCTTCGAAATAAGCAACAAGTTCGGGTCAGTTGCTTATTTCGAATCAGGCATGCTACTGGGCTTGACATTGTTTCTGAGCACGACGAGGGGGAATGTGGAGAAAAAACAAGGGGTTCGATGGAGCGGCAAACTATAAAGTGATCGGTTGAGCAACGTGTACTTCGGACAAGGATAGAACGTGCTTTCTCATTCTAGTATTAATCAGAGTGAGAAAACATCTCGCTTTCACGGACCTCTCACTTCGGATCGTTCACTTGGCGGTGACTTCAAAGAAAAGGAAGGATAGTCGCTTATTTCGAATCATAAAAATGCTGTTTAGTGTAATTTTTAGCTACTCCGTCCTGTTTCTGAATTACTTAGTTTCCATATTTTTAACTTGAAAATATCTTAATCTGTAAATTTCTAAATTTTCTGATTTCCAAATTCTCAAATTTTGTAATTTCCCAAATTTTAAAAATCATCAAATTCTCCAAATTTCTAAGTTTAATAAATCCTCCAGTTGCCCAATTTTTCAAATTCTCAAGTTCACTAATTTTATATGGTTATTTAATTTATTATTGGTTGTTTAAATTTCATCTTGTTTTTTCATGCATTAATTTATAACCGTACTATATGTTCAAGTACATACATCTTTATATTTTCGCATTTTTGTTTCAGACCATGTGTGATCCGATCAGGTACCAGAGAAGTGCACAACAAATTGGAGAAAAATCGAAGGGCGCATCTAAAGGAATGTTTCGAACTATTGAAAAGGCAACTGCCATCGCAAGAGGAGAAGAAGTCTTCGAATCTTTCGATACTCCACGCTGCAATAAAACATATACAGGTATGTGCAGTAACATATAAATATTTCTTTCAGTAATTTATGTACTATATAATATGTAGAAGATGAATTAGTTAAAATATTATCACCCTAAATACCTTTAGTAGAAGTTATTGAAAATACTTCACTTAAAATATAAAAATACTCTTATGTACTGATATTTTTTTCATGTATTTTACTAATTCCATTGTAAAAACTATTATTAATAATTATTAGTTCCAACATAACTATATATTGAGCATTATTCTACTATACTGTTAGTTTTATTATAAAATTATAATTCTATTCTACTACAATAGTGTACTACTAATTATAATGTATAATTATAGTACTGTTCCATTATTATCACATACAATATAATTCTAGTATGTAATTAAAGTACTATTTTGTTACAGTAGTATATTACTACTACACTATAGTTTTTTACTGCTGTTCCATTAACTTTACAAATTGTACAACTATTTAATTATTCCACTATTCCCCTAATTTTAATATACAGGACTTATACTACTGTTTCAATATTTTACAATAATACTATGCTACCATACCACTCTTTTATTACATTGCAATGTTTTCACATTATTACTATTCTACTATTCTATGATTTACAATATACTTTTAGCATTCTAACTTAAAACAACTTCAGTTAGAATTAAAATGGAATTTCATTTTAAGTACCCAGTTATACATAAGTATATATAATTGTGTCCACATTAGCCTTACGAATAATTCACCACATATACAATGAACACTTTCGTGCCACCGAAATGTGTTAATTGCGCTTCCTATTATATTAGAACGGTTTCTAATGTTGTGGGTTGACAAGTATGACCCAGCGTGAACTGGAATTTTCTGCGCGGTAATCGGACACTGCGATATCGCAACACCTGAGCATCTGAGTCACATAATTCTACTTTCGAGTCACGGTCAATATACTCGTAACAGATCATATCGTACTCGAACAATTCTAACGCTCAATTATTGTTCTTTTTTCTTAGGCAATCGGTAGCTCGATTTTAGATACGTTTATTCCGTATTAATAAACTTCTGTACGCGAGATACTGCGTCCAATTAATCTCCATTCTGTTAATCGCTTTGGTTAATATATTGCGCCTCGCAATTCACGTATCAACGGATGATGTAACACGCCATGATTGGTAAATACCAATTAGAGAGTATCGGCACGGAAATAAATCGTATTACTTTATCGCTGGCTATTTTGCGTTTGCTCGTCTGCCGATTTTTGCAATCTATTTTTATCGCCGAAGAACGGAAGATTTTTTAAATCGGCGATATAACAGGAAGTTATACTATTTGAAAGCATGTAAATTTTCATATTTCTAGCGCCTTTAGATATTTCTGAATTTCAAATTTGAGAATTTATACATTAAAAAATAAAAGTAATAATCATTTTTGTTTTTAATTTCTTTTATTATTAATTGTTATATAAACATTTGAAAATGTATTTATTTAATAGACATTTCATGATATTTACATGTATCAAACTTTCCAATTGGAAAATTAATAAATTAACAATTTCGAATTAACAAATGTAAGAACTCAAGTTTTCAAATTTGAAATTCACGCGCTGCCCCGCGTCAGTGCTGTACTCAGAACTGTACTAGAAAAACATCCTTTATATGGCTCATTTAATTTTAACTTTTCCCACAATCACATCTATATAACGATTTCACTACTAAATAAGTAAAAAATGAACTGATAAAATTAATTTGCTACTACCAGAAAGATTCACATGCATACGCGTCCCTGCGAAGGTCGACTACACCTTTTTTCCCTCTTTCGTGATTCGACTGCAACCTTACCACCAGTTTTTTGGTCTCTTCCTCGCGACCCTGCAGTCTTCGTGTACTCTTTCTATGTCCGTCTTTTTCTCTTCTTTCTGTAACTTCTCTCTTCCGCTCCTCTCTCTTCAAACCACTCAGATGCTCTGTCTCTTTCTCGCTGTACGCTTTCGGTCGATCTGCGCATGTTTCTCTTTTTATTTACTTACTGCACGATCTGTTTGTTCCTTTCCCATATGAGCACGGCATACGCGTATCGTTTCCATCGTACGTGCAAAACCAGAGTATCATATTTCTTTTCCTCCTTTCCTTTTTATCTTCTTTTTCTCTTTTCGGTCTCTGCTGTTCACTGGCTGACAATTATTTTTTCCTCTCTTTTATTACTTTTATGATACTGCTATGTATCTTCCTTGCACTCCTCTCGGACTCTAAATTTTTTTTAATCTAGATGACACCAAATTTTGGAACCAAATTTATGATACAAATACGTTATCAAATTTCTAGATTTATTTGATACATAAAATGTGTGATATTCAAAGTGTAGAAGAAAAATACATAAAATTGAAAATTTGATATCTTGTCAGATCTATTTCTCAATTTCCATATCTCTAAATATAAACATGTGAAAATTCAAAAGTTGAAATGTTTAAAAAATGTGAGAATTAGTAAGTAGTATATCTCTATACTTTCAACCTTCCAAGTAACGAAATCTCTGTAGATTATCAAAATTTCAGTCTGGAGATGTTAAGAGTAACGATTCCGAACCCTCATCGTTGCACGCACCATGCACGCGGTTGCCCTCGTGATCTCTTCGGCGGGTAGTTGATCTTGTCCATCACAGTTCCATCTAATATTTTCTGTCTGGTGCATTTCATCTGGGCAGTTGTTCCCCTCGATTCTTCCCGCTGTTCTCCTGGCATTGTCCACGCAGTCTGTCTCGTTCGAATCTCCCCTTTCTCGCTCTAGGTCATCCTCTGCTGTCCCCACCGCGCAAGACGTTCTTTCTCTCTCCTCGTTTCGCCTGTTCGTTTTATATTGCTCTGTTTCTATGCAGTTTTGCGCTTGTGCGTACGCGGCTCCTCTCCACGTAGAAGCTGTACCTATATCGGTTCCACGTGACTTTGCGGCCATCGGTGTCACGCCGCATGGCACGTACGGCACACGCTGCTATCCGAACTTTTATCGTTCGTCACCATTGTCGGCGACTTCTAACTACTAATCCTCCACTGCGTGGGCAAAATAGTAGAACTCGAAGCTAATGTCGTAGGCAAACTCGAGTGCAACGTACGATTCCGTTGGACGCGGCATACTTGAACATTTTTTAACCGGTTAAGTATACTCGTTACGAAGAAATGGCAAAATGAAACTGTTTGTTTGCCAGATTCTTGAACTTTCCTATTTTCGAAATGTCTGAATCATTCAAATGATATTTAGATTATTAAACTCTTGTATTTTCAAATTCTAAATTCCCCAACCCTAGATATTTAAATCCTTAAATTGCTGAACCTACAAATTCATGTATCTTCAAATTTTTAGAGAAATATGTCTGTGTTCCTAAATCTCTATATCCCAAAATGGTTATGTCACTAAATTCCTATATATCAAAATACATACGTCCCTAAATCCATATATCCCAAAATGGTTATGTCACTAAATTCCTATATACCAAAATACATACGTCCTTAAATCCATATATCCCAAAATGATTATGTCACTAAATTCCTACGTCCCAAAATACTTATGTCCCTAAGCCCCTATATTCCAAAATGGCTATATCCTTAAAACCCTATATTCCAAAATGTCTACATCCCTATATTCCAAAATGCAAATATCTCTAAATCCGTAAACCTCTAAATATGTCCCCAAATCCCTAGGTTCGTAAACCTCCAAATATGTCCCCAAATCCCTAGATCTCTAAATGCTTATATATCTAAATTTCTAGACTACCAATCCTTAGATACATAAATTTCTATATCCACAAATTTCCACACTGTTAAATTCGTAAACCTCCAAATTGGAAAGGTCATGTATCGAAAGGTTAACATTAAACAGAGCTTTTCACTGAAGTCATTTTTTAAATCGGTTCTCGAGTTGCGAATAATCTGAAATTTTGCGTAAAACTTCGCGATACGTAAATATACCGTGCGATTACCGATGTAATAATAACTTGGCGAATAGTTGCCAGACTTTCAAGATTGTTGAGTAAGCTGCTGGATTATTTCGAAGCTTAGTACAAGCATTACTGTTGCTAAGTAGCAGTATTTCCTTTACTTCGTATTCAAATGTTACAAAGATATTTGCACACGTTCTGCGGAAACGTTTTGTCGAGCATTATATGTATTAACACGTTACACGCTACAGAAACAACTCAACCGATAAGCGCGTATGAACGAGAAACTCAAGTGTAATGTAATTATTAAACCTTAAGTGCCGTGATAACGAAATGTTCCCTTAACAGCGAACGACCAATAAATATCGCCTAAAAGGGTACTCGAAAATGTAGATATTCTGGGAACGAAGTAGACTACTCATATCGAATGACAAAATACCGATACTCCGGCGGATACTATAGCGTTACAACGACCTTTCAAGTACAGTGGGAAAATGGCGTTGTTGTGGAAAGTGATCTTTGTTATTTATTAATTTTGAATTGTTATATTTTAAAATTTGTTATTATTCAAATTTCAAAATTTAGAAATTTAGGCGAATTTGGAAATTTAGGGATTTTGGGATTTGGGAATTTGGGGATCTGAGAATTGATAATTTAGGGAATTCAAATATGAGAATATGGAGATTTAAAAGTTGGTAATTTGAGGAATTAAAAAATTAGGAATTTGAGGATTTAAGAATTGATAATTTGGGGAATTAAAAATTAGGAAGTTGGGGATTTAAGAATTGATAATTTTGGAAATTAAAATATTGGGAATTTGAGGATTTAAGAATTGATAATTTGGGGAATTAAAAATTAGGAAGTTGGGGATTTAAGAATTGATAATTTGGGGAATTAATAAATTGAGAATTTGAGAATTTGAAAATTGATAATTTGGGGATTTAAGAATTAGGAAGTTGGGGATTTAAGAATTGACAATTTGGAGAATTAATAAATTGAGAATTTGAGAATTTGAAAATTGATAATTTGGGGATTTAAGAAGAATTAGGAAGTTGGGGATTTAAGAATTGATAATTTGGAGAATTAATAAATTGAAAATTTGAGAATTTGAAAATTGATAATTTGGGGATTTAAGAATTGATAATTTGAGGAATTACTAAATTGAGAATTTGGGGATTTAAGAATGGATAATTTGGAGTATTAAAATATTGGGAATTTAGGGATTTAAGAATTGATAATTTGGGGAATTAAAATATTGGGAATTTGGGGATTTCAAAATTGATAAGTTAGGAATTAAAAATTTGAGTATTTAAGGAATTGATAATTTGGAAATTTGAGAATGAGTAATTTGGGAATTTAACAAATAGACATTTTGGATGTTTAGGGAATTAAGAATTTAGAAATTTGAGAAATTCATAATTTCAAAATTTAGGAATTTAGGGAATTAAAAATTGAGAAATTTGAAAACTTAGAAAATTAAGAATCTTGAAATTTATAAACTTAAAAATTTAAATTAAAATATTGCAATTTAAAAATTTGGAAAATATAAAATTTTTCAAGTTCACACAAAATCCCCTAGAACGAAGTGGGAGTTCCTCCCCCCACAGTTGTGCCTACACAAAGAAATCGCACGTTACCTCACGTGCACGAAGAGCGTATTGCGCCGTTTTTACAAACCTTTCTTCGTCAGTTTCGCATGCGCAAGAACATGATAAAGTTTCATGAAGTAAAACGATCTGCGTGGTGCGTGCGACGTGGCAGATAGAGAAAATGTATAAAGCAATGAAAACGCTATTTACGTATACTCGGGCGCGATATTGTATACGAATCCTGTTGGAGGCGGTTTACCCACGTGCTTGCAAACCGCGCGTGCGCTTATTCCTGCAACGGCCTTCGTTCTCCTTCCTCTTCACCCCGTTTTCTCTGACTCTATCTCTTTTTAACCTTACCTCCCTACGTACCATCTGTCTATTTCTGTTTCTGTATGTCTGTCTTTTTTCGCGACACGTACCCCTCCATCTGCTTAATCCCCTCCTTACCTCGTTTGCATTAAGGTGTGTGCACATTAGCAAGGAAACACGGTTATTACTTATCGATTTAAACTAAACTTTTTTGTGCCGGTGTAGATAATAGGTATAACAAGAATAGCGGTGTGCTTCATTCATGCATAATTGCCCTTTAAAACTATGAAAGCTAACCTTATAATTAGATAACCATTATTTCACTTCTGAGTTAATTTTTTAGTTACAAACTTTCGTGTCTGGGAATTTAGAAATTGGAGGTTTGATAGTTAAGGATATTTAGGTCTTTAAACTTAGTTTTCAGTTTTGATTTAGTTTTCAATTTAGGAATATTTAAATTTTGTATACTGATTCTTAAATGGTGATTTTTAAAATTGTATATTTTTTATTTTGTATATAATAGTTATCAAGTTCTCAATTTTTCAAATTTTGAATTTTTTAGTTTATAAAATTTCAAATTTTTAAATACTTATTTTTACAAATTTTCACATCATTAAATTTTTAAATGTCTGAATTTCTAATTACTAAATTTTCAAGTACTCAGTTTTCAAATTTCCATATTTTTAAGTTTTTAAATTCTCATATCCATAAATTTCCATGTTTTCCAATCTGAAAGTTTTCCAATATTTTAACACCTAAATATTCTAGTTCCTAAATTCAATAATTCCTAAAATTTAAATTTAATTTCTAAATTCAAATTCAATAATTTAAAAATTTTCAAAGAAATAAAAATAAATTAAATAAGCGTTGTATTCTTCTGAATTAAATTTGGTGACTCTATATTCACATTAACCGTATCTTGATGTCATTAAATTATATTATGATTAATATTACTGATATATTACCTAGCAAATGAATTATTGAAAATTACCTGTTAAATGAATAATGAATAATCCTCTCAGATAAAATACCAAAAAACGACTGAAATATACGCGCCAAACAAACATTAAAAATGTCCTTCCGCTCGCTCATTCTGAACGCTCCTTCATGTTATTTCATCTTACATCCCTGTCTCTGTCTCCTGCTCTCTCTCCCTCCCTTGTTCTTTCTCCTCTTCAAGGTGTATGCTTCTGTCACTTCCTCTGTCTATTTATCTCTTCGTCTAAGTGGCGATCCCAGTCATCTCTTTTCTCTGTTGCGTTACCTTCTCCCTTCTCTTACCGATAATCCCACCACGTGTACTTATATCAATGTGCGCCGGGAGCGCTAGCACTCGCTGTCACGTGCGTTTCTCCGCAAAACATTTTCTCCGATATCGACCAAAATGCTTATTACATTTTTTCTCTACATTTCTCTTTTCAGGAAGACGTAATTTTTCACGATTTCTTTAGTCGCACGTGTAAGACTGAAATTGTTTTCGCATATTTTCGCGCACGTTTTACGCTCGCTTTGTGTGACAGGGCTGGCCATACAGGGGGTGCTATGGAGCCCCTTTGGGACTTAAAAAAAAAATAAATAAATATTAAGCTTAATTTTAAAGTTTAAATAAATTAAACTTTACTTGTTTAGTTATTTATTTTAATTTACTTTTTGATTTGTTATTAGTATTTCAATATGAAGTACTATTTAATAGTAATTATTAATTAATAATTTAATAAAAAAATTTAGCAACTGTGTTTGGGACATTATTATAGAATATTATTTCAATGTTTTACAATTTTTCAGTTCATTTTAGCTTGCATTTTTATTAAATAAATTTTGCAAAATATTAGTTAATTGTTTGAATTATTCAAATTTCTAAAATATTTGTTAGGCTTAAAATATAATTTAATAATAAGTCAGTACAAATTAAATTAATTTAGATATTCAGTAAACACTTTTGAATACAGGATTTATTTAAAAAAAATTTTAAATATTTAAAGTTTAAACCTGTATGTTACAAAAATTTTCTTGTGTCTAATGGTTTAAGTCCTGAAATAATAGTACATAAAAGTAGTTAAAATTTTAATATAAAAGTCCCCATCCTTTCTATCGTTCGAAGCTCAAGGTGTTCGGCATGTCTATCGCACCTGACGTAAATCGAGCGAGCATAAACAGTCGCGAGGCGCATTTTTGATCAGATTTGAGTTAGCACGTGGTAAGAATTTCGACCTTGCATATTTTCTTCTTTTCTTCTCTGTTGGAGACGTCGTGCCGGAGTGATGTTCGTTGTCACGTGCACGTTCCTTCACGCGTGTTTGTGCTGACGTCAAATGCAAGGCTTATCGTATTTCGAGGGAGAGGTGTCCTGAATCTGCAGGAGTATCATGTGACGTTCGCGTTAAAGTATTCTCGAAAGTATAGCGAAAACATTTGTATCGGCTTTCTCTAGCTTTTCTCACGCGTCCAATCAGCAATTCTCGAAAGGGTCTAGTTATCTAGCAATCTAGGGGAAAGTAGGGGAACGCTTACAAAGGATCACAATTGACCGACTTCGGTTTTAACGGGATTTTGTAAGATGATACCACATGGGTTTCCAATGATACGCGTAAAGCATGCAGCAGGTGTAAATGTTTATTAATTTGTACATAAATATCGATACTTAACATTAAGGGGTGAAAAATTATCTTACAATTTGATATAAGCTAGCGTCTATTTCGACAAATCTTAATTTCTGTAACTTAAAAATAAATTGATATATTATTAATTCTACTCACGTATCGTTATTTTTGTTCGAGCAAAAAATTCTGAAAATAATTAAAATTGGTAATTAATGACTTATTTTTAAAACACTATAACTATAACTAAAAGTTAAATTTGCAAGGTATCAGCAATCTTATGAATATTCAACCATAGATTTACAATGAACAAAAACATTTCTATCAAAAATATAAAGTATAAAAATTCAAAATTATATATTGTATATAATAACTCAGACTTTACACAAAATAAACGTATAATGCTGTGTACAAAGCAGTCGATATATTTTAAAAGTTTCATTAAAATCAGCGATCCAAAGTTAGTGCTCTTCTCATAAACGAAATCTGTACCGAAAACGATGAAAATTACGAAAATTCTACATTATCGATCGTTTCGTTTCATGTTTCTGTTATAGATGTTAGGAAGGAAGGAACGAGATTACGAACATGAAATGGAAAGGCTTGCCAGAGAAAAAATCGCTGCTCAACAGAGATTATTAGCATTAAAGAAGGAACTCGCGGCTACTTGGGATCATATTGATTTTAATACTCTTTTACCGGAACAAAATTCAGCTGCCGACATAACAGCAACGAAGAGTGGTAAATTTTACTGTTATGTTCATTTAACGCTATCAAAATTATAATCCCCTTTTGCTTCTTCTTAAATTTTCTGAAAAGAAAAAAAATGTCCATGGGTTATCAGTTTTCTGAACAAAAAATATCTTTATTCCTTAAAAAAGGTGTCCATGAGTTTCCATAGTCATTTCTCTAAAGAAAATGTTACTTTATATTTTTAATTTCATTCACCACAATATCTGATCTAAGCTGTACATTTCACAGATAGCATAGAGTACGTATTAATTGAATTGTTCGTATTCAAGTGTCGGAAAACATGGACGTTGATGTAACTGGACTTGCTCGGGGTGGCACGAGGTACAGTAGTACCAGTAGCCTGAGCAGTGCAGCCACAGCGAGTTCACCGCAAACTCTTCAAACCACCAGCACGACTTCCAATATTCACAATCAAGTTGCGACTGCGGCTGTTGTTTGTCAAACGCAAGGCATGAACCTTGCGCAAAGTTCCAGGGACAGTCCACCTGCGAGTACGAGTCCTGGAACACCTGTACCTAGCATTCCTACTCCAGCACAGGTAAATTTAAAAGTAACAGAAAACCTACGCATAATGCACATACACAGTTACTCACATTAATGTTATTTTACAGAAAGATGAAGTACTCCACTGTAGATTAAAAATACTACTTTCTGTAGTTTGAACAAAATGTTACTGTATTCTCACGTCTCGTTAATATTTGGACACCGGTAGATTGTTTCCAAGCTAGCAATACTTAGAAGCTATTAGAACCGTGAAATAGGTTTTACAAGCGTCTGGAATGTAATTCTACTTTTAAGGCTGTATTCCGTAAACGAGTAATTTTAACATTCAATGAAAGCGAGTGAATACCAGTTTCGATAAGACAACTTGTAATTTGTCATAGAGAGGAAGGTAATACTTATCGAGAAATAGCACAGTTATTATTAACCAAGAGTACAGCAGTTAAAAGATAAGATCGCATCGAATTTAAAGAGACAAACTCGAATTTTGAACTGAAGAAGAGTCCAAAAAATATGCACTATACTGTACAATTAGCTTCAGAGGTTTCTCACGAAGTTGAAAAAAAATCAATGCCAGAACTACGCACAAAACAAGAAGTATAGTAATCGAATAGAAAAAAGAAACTGTACACTAATGACGTAAACAAAAAAACAGACTGATTTTCGCCAGACTATTTGTTCACAGTCTGAAGATTGATGAAAGCCTGTTATTTTCGCTGACAACAATAAATATTGCATTTTTTGTTCGGGTAGGAAAAGTATAGTGTACCGAAGAGACAATCAATGAATGATTCATGTTCTTGTAAGATAAGCAGTGTGATGTGATATAAATCATACCTTCCTGCAACAACAAATATAGAAGTACTGCAGTGTCCGAATGTTAATGTGAGTAACTGTACATAATACACAGGTGTCGCTACTCGGTAATATATCTTGGTAACGCTGCGCAAATAGAATTGTAAAATAAATTCAAATGTCTACAAGAAAAAAATATGTAACTGAATGAGAAAGGTAAATCTACAAATTCTAAAATTCTTTAGTAAAGTAACAGAAACGTGGTTCTGGTAAAACCGAAATGGTACAGTCGGTTGAGCATTTGACTAGTGATCCGTAGGTCCCGCGTTCGAATCCCTACTCCGGCAAATTTTATCGACAGTTTTTTCCGCTCACGAAATCTCTTTATACAAAATAATTGATTGTGCACCGAATAGCCCGCTTGGGCACAACGTGTGTTTTAGCGTTGTGTGTGAAACCGGTGCAAGAGTAAAATACGCATTTGCACAAGGCTGTTTATAAATTAATGTTAAATAGCGCATAAAAATGCGTACATTATTTTGTTGAAAATCCTCTAATTTTAGTGAAGACATAAAATGTGTACTAAAAAGTATATTTTTATGTTATACAGTAAAAAATTATTCTTATGTGATGTATACGTTTATAGGACATATACAAAAAATTAAAAATATGAAAATTTGGGTTGAATAAAGTAATGTCGCTTATCACAAATAATAATAACTGTTATAATAAAATTTATTTGTAATAATAATATTAAAAATAAAATGTTGCAGGAGAAAGTTAACACATCACCGAGCGGTATAGTACAGCAGCCTCACCAGCTGCACCTACCCATCAGTGCTCAGATGTTGAACACGAGTCAAGGTTTGGCGACGATCGTCCCAACTCTTCAGCACATTGGTCCGAGTTTGCGAGTGATACCGGGTGACACGAGGCAGCTCCTGGTCGCTCATACGGCGGGCAACAACGAGTCCAGGCCTCTGACGTTGGCCGTGCAAAATTCTTCGGATCAATCGAGGCCGCTGATTGCTGTGCAATCGAACACTGGAAGTGAGCCAAGGCCCGTAGCGCTGGTCGTTCACTCGTCCACGGCCAACGACAACAGGGTAACGTTCGTGCATTCTAATCTCTCCAACAACGACAGGCCGTTGGCCCTAGCCGTGCAATCGTCCGCCAATGACGTCAGGCCAGTCACATTTGTGCATTCGGCAAACGAGGGAAGGCCGTTAGTTCTCGCCACGCATTCTCCTGCGCTCAATGTGACGAGTGAGTACCTTCTATAACGTCGTCCACCCGTCTGTTACACCGAGCTGGAGAGTTGGCACTAGGAAGGAACGTGGGTGTGATTACTCGTAGCCTAATAAGCCTCTGGTCTATTTGATCATCATCGTAAAAACGAAGCATACGCAGTTCCGTTATGAAAGAGTAGAGTGTAACTACAAGATTTATGGGTCACTACTGCATTCTATGACGAAGAAAACAAACGAGATGCATGTGAAGGAGATGGAGAAACAGTGGCGTATCTTGAAACGTTAGCGTAGGCTCAAAATGTTAACGCTTAGCTATCATGTCTTGCATAACCGTTGAGTCACCGTTTTTGATCAAACTTTTTCTGAAAAATCTAGAGCAAAACCCATCTTAATTGCTTTTGTCAATAATAATCATTTGAGAAGGTCCATGATATTCAATTTAGCTTTAAGAAGTACCAAATTACTTAATTATATTGACCTATAGAAAAGGTAGTAGAATAGTGTAGATTCTTGAACTAACTCTTTGAAGTTCAAATTAGCACCTGGTCGATAATTTGATTTTTGGTTTCTGGTCAAGTAGTATAAGCCCAACTGCAAACTCTGTTCTAATTTTAAGTAACTTTCCAGCTCTGTACAGATATGATTCTATGATTCTTAAGACTGCTAGGACTGATTATTATTTATCATAGAATACCAAAATGTTTCACATAATAAATTTGCCACTATGACAATTGTATTACAGACGCTCAAACAAGGATAAGAGCGGGAGACGCACAGACCACGCATAAAATGGTCGGTGGTGTGACACTGGTAGGCGGAAATGGATCAGAGCTCACAAGACTTCCCGGTGGCGCAGAGTTGAACATTCTTCCGGCAAATGGTATGCTTTGCACTCTAACAATTTTCTTTTCTATTTTGGGTTTCATTAGTTATAATTACTATATTCTATTGTACATTCTATAAGGGCACCATATTCCAAGGCAGGTCGTCAGTATTGCGATTTTGTAACATAGTGGTGCCAGATTAAAATATCCATTAGCAGAGCGATTCGTATGTTTCTCATATACGTGTTGCTTTGAAAATGGATGACAGATTAGAAAATGTAAATGCATATTGAGATATAAAATGTATAATATATTAATATATCGAACAAAAGACTTATAGGAGTTTGGGTCTACACCAGAAATACAGCAACTCGACCCGTGAATATTAACATCCTAGAGATAAATTACCGTACACTTTATTTTGCAACTGATCTTGTGGGTTACAGGATTAACACTGAGCCACGCAGGAGTGTCTCTTCAGACTACCACAGGTAAACCAGGCTCTACAGTGATGCAGAACGCTCCGTCCACAGAGGGTATAGCTCACATCGTTGGTCCACACACACCTTTATCCGGTCTGACACCGATCGTCACCCCGATGACCGTGGTCTCGCAGGGGAACCAAGTGACAGCTCACATTCTAGCCCCCTCCAGTCTTGCTGGTAAAATGATCACCAACCCGATTCTCAAATCCGTGGCACAAATGCCGATTGTGAACGCTCAGTATATCAACACCACGACCTTGGTGAAGCCAGTTGTTGTTGTAAGTTCGCCGTCAACATCGACGCCGCAGTCGACGACAGCTTCCAGCACGCAACCCTCCTCGACCACCCATTCGACCGTCTGACAGAATCAAAAGCGAATGAAGTCAGTCTGAGAAATGGCTGGGAACAATATCGAGGCATGGGGTAACGGAGGTTATCACCATAGATCGCCGTTTAATCGACACGAATTTACGTTTCGTTGTCATGCAGTAACCTTCGCGTGCATAAACAACTCTGTGTCTGAGGATCACGTTCGGTCAGACACCATCAGAAGAGACTTTCTTCTCCTGTTCATGATACTATTAACAACGTCGAAGAAGAGTTTCTTATTTTCGAACTTCGTGCGTCCCTTCGTTTTAGAGGTGTGACTATCGTTTGTCGATATTTTACCGATAGCTTATTGATACTTAGGGCTATTTTACCGGACCTCGATTAACTTTATTCAATGATTAATTCGATCAGAGTAGCCAGTAACAAATCTTTTAACTACGATGTTCCTAACATAACCTTTTCAGTCTGTACTGTAACATCAAGTAACACATTCAAATATTAAAAACATAGTTTTAAGATGAAATACATCATTAACTTATCGTAATTTGACAAATATGAGGGCTGTTCGTGAAATGATAATGAAAAGATAGGTTAAGAACCATAGATAGTTAAAAATTTTACTGTTGGATGCATTTCAATTAGTCATTGATTATTGTTAATTGAAGTTAGTTGAAGTAGCCCTTAGCGGTATATTGATGATATTGTTAATATATCGGTTAAATACAAAGTTGCTGAACATTAAGGACAAGGTGACGTGACATAAAGCTATATACATTAATTCGATTCGTGCACACCATGCAGCGAATTGTGGGACTAACCCGCGATAACAAATATAAAATTAAATTATTGAATGATAAATTTATTATTATATAATGATACCTTATCACTATTATCAATATATCGACTTATCGATAACATTCCGATATTATCGATAATTATCGATAACGATACCGATAGTCACACCTCTACTTCGTGTTTCAATTCGATGTTTAAGCTCTTCCATATGGCTGAGCGGACTGAGATGACGTTGAGAAACCTTTGCTCAACTCGTACAATTGTGCATGGTACCTGGAATCTAGAGAAGCTTTAGAGAAGTACTTACCACGTGAATCGAACACTAATCATACAACATGGAATTTTTCTTCCTCGGTAGCAAGTGAAAATTGCTGTAGTGAAACATTTCAAATTCTATCTATGCAATGTTTAAAAATGATTGATTCGAATTGTTATCAATTGTATCGGTAATTGTTCGTATTCAATTATCTATCTGAATCTTCTCTCAGAAATTGACTACATACATACACGTGTATGTTTTATTGTATATAATAACACACTATTTGCACGATTTTTAAATTGCTTATGTCGGACAAATTGATATATACGACTATCTCTCTATCTCTCTCTTTGGTACCTTGTTGCAATTGAAGTTCAGCATACGAGATTGAAACGACAGTGGTTCAAGGGTCACGTTAAATACGAGATCGGTTGAAAACGTTTTTTGCAAATCGTTCGAAAAATCTTGAAATCGGATGGATCACGGATACACGCTCGTGCTTTTAAATTATCATTGTAATAGTGGCTGTGGAGATACGATTATATCGAACTTTGTCGTAACGCCTACGGATTACTTTCTAAAATTAGATCGTAAATATTCCGTTCGCGTCGTACACACGGCAAGGAACACGGATATATGTTTGATAAAATATGCTCAAGTATTTATTCGTTTATATTTATTCTACAGAACGCAACCGAGCATCAAGACGTTTGCCTTGGCTCCTTCATTTTGATATCTTTACCGGGTTTATTTCGAGATGGATTATCGCTTCAAAGCATTATGAGAGCTTTATGAAAGATGTGTATACGCGCACGTGCAACTTAGGGTCTCTTTGTTTAAAAAGAGTGTAGAGGTTAGGTATCCTACAATATTACCTGAGTTCAGATTTATTTATTTAATAAATGACTTGTTATGTTGCTACAAATGGATTGTAGCAATAATAAGGTAAAGCTTGGTCAAGTTTCAAACATAAAGATTTCTATGTTTCAAAGTTTCTTGATTTCTCAATTTCAAAATTGAAAAGGTGTTAAATCTCTCTGATGATTGCATTAGTAAAAAAGTTATAGGTTATGTGATCCCTACAATAACCGTTTGTTAAGTGCATGTGACTGGAGCTCTAAAGCGGTTTTTTATGAAAGCGTTCATTTATCGAGCAGCTAATAACACATGTGCCCTTTCTTACATAAGTACAATGTAACATGTAAGAAAGATTGTGTCTATCAATATGTATGAGAGGAAAGCTTTATGCGCATTTAACGAGTATGTATTTATCAAACGGTTGTGCTTTTAAGCAAGAGAAACTTACGTTGCATTTGAGTGTACACGTTTGTTAGTTCTAATCGCAGATACATTTTTGCATAATAACTAAAACTACACGGAAGAACGAACTAAGAAAATCTTCCGTTCGCGTTGCAAAAAATCAGAGAACTATCGTGTACGTGCAAATTGTTTACCGTACTATTTGAAAGAATTCCTTTCTACACGAAAACAAAACGTTTATATTTCATCTCGCGATGTTAATCCTTTGCGGTCCATGTGTCTTCTAGATACAAGCTCAGCTAATTATTATCTAAATTTAACCCTTTCGTGTATGGTGATTACATGCGAGGAAATTTATATAAATTGATATTTTCGATTATTTATCAATTATACATGCAATCAAAATTTTGTTTTTAGAAAAGTAACCAGTTATTTCTGTTGTGGTTAATCAGGGTTTCTAAAATATATTTTGAGTGACGAGTGTAAAGTAAAATCTGTAGATGAGAGGGTTAAGAGATTCACTGTATCAAAAATCATTCTATCATAGGTTTTTTAACCTGTAGTGTTGAATCAAAATAAATCCGATGTACAGAATGAGTGGACCGTAAAAGGTTAAAATTTCGAGTTCTTTTATTTGATATACTCTATGCGAGACCGTTAACGGTGTTTATTAAAACCGCTTGAAATAGCGGCGTGAATGATAATGAACCATCAAGAATACTAATAATCGTGATAATGTATTATTATTAGTTTGTTATAAATGGTTAACTTATGAAATTAAATTACTATCAATCTTTGCTACTGCATGTTCTGGTAGAATTGATAAATTGTACATTAATTTATAAATTATAATTAAATTTCAAACTCTAAATTAATTTGGCATACATGTTTTGTAGGACTTCTTAGTCAGCAAACTGCATCAAATTTCATCTTTCAAAATTAGTCATATTGTATGCAACAATTTAACATTTATTTGAGTTCGTCATGATACATAAGATTCCATTTGTTTATTTGCAATTTGAGAGAAAAAATTTATCACAGAAGTGCACAAAATCAGCTCTCTCTCACGATTACAAGTCTGTATGATGATTTTTATACTTTTACGTGTGTACTTCTGTAATGTGTTACTTTATTTTCTTCTCGCTATAAGGTGAAGAAGAGAATAGAGTATTTATAAATAATCCATGCAGATTCTGTATTTGCATTTCATTACTCTTTACGATCACATTCTTCCTTTTGAAATCAATTTGCTTTATTCATTAGTACCAATTAAATTTCTTGTCCATAAAAATGTAAATAATTATACAAAAAAAATGAATTGAAAAAAGAAACAAAAGTTTAAAACCGGGCCAAACGACGTAATCATTTTTATATGCGTGCGTGTGAGTGTGCATGTGACTGTTAACGGTCTCTTTTCAGATATATCACGATTCGTCAACTAGTATTATTATTACTTCTATTCTGCGTATATATATACACACACGTATACATGTGTATCTTTTCGTTTCATTTTTTTTTTATTTTTTAAATTATTTAATCGAAGGCTTCGTCAGTCAGTTAAGTGCTGATAACATGTAAGTGTTCGTGATACGCGTGACCTCTGTGTCTCTGAATTTATCGACAAAATTCGTTGAAGGATTTATTTAAGTTGGTTAATGGAGAGAGCAATACTTTCAAAAGTGGAAAGGAACCCTCAAAAATGTTGCAAAATGTCACCCTGGTTTTTGGAGTAATTTTGTCAATGTTTTTCAATGAATTTATTGTACCGTAAGATTTTTAATGTTACTGCTCAAAATAATTGAAGGAAATTGAGGAAACGCCTTGGACTCGAAGTGAATACCGTGTATTTATTATAGCAATATTTCTTGTACATTTAGAGTATTTTTGTAGAATATTTAGAAGGTGTTAGATCTTTTCGTTACGAACAGCCAGTGCATTAATGAGATTTGATTGTCTAATGTGAACGTATTCACTAATGGAAAATATCAAATAGTAGTGTGATCTTTTTCCTCTACGTCCGCCATTTTTTCTAGAGAAATCTGCCTTGCTTGTCTCCGTACTTCCAAATATGTTATAGAACATATTCTCTCAAAATTTCAAGTGAACTTGATAGAACTTGACTTGTACAAATTTATAACTGCCATTTTTATAGTAGACTTACAGCTTCACTAGAGCTCCACAGCTCAGCTTTAACTGCACAAAGTCGCAATCTTTAATAAATATTATTTGAATTATACTTTCAAATTTAAGCATCAAAAATTTAGACCAAAATATCTGATGTTTTCTCTTGTTGTGATCTACATAGATGGTTTAACGTTCAAGCTTTGCTGTTTTTTAAAGGAAAAATGGCATTAGAAAGGACTTCGTAACGAAGGAGATATAATTAACAATACTCCACTTTGGAGATAAAAGTATTTGGTGATAAAAGGCGATTCTTCATTACTTTGAGCAGTGAGTCAGGCTATAAGCATATCATTTCCAACGCAAAACTTTTGTTTTGTATACAAAAATGTTGCAATTTAAAATTATGTGTGCTTCCATGGAGTACTGTTTATAAAATGTGTAACATTTGCATCATACACATTAAATTTGATAGCAATAGTAACTTCAGAAGTGTAACGAGCCATAAATCTTAAAATCATTCCAGGAGGTATTACAAAACCATTTTGTAAAACATCATGAAAAGTCACCTTAATGACCACGTTATACTTCTATTCTTCTAAATCATATTCAGGACTTTTTTTGCATGATACCAATAAACAGTGTTCTGTGGAAGCATACTCAAGTAAATTTTGCTGATCTATAATTTATTTAATTTTGTACACTCGAGTGCAACTTAAGCTTTTCTTAGTTAAAACTCCTGTGCAGGGCCATATATCAAGACTATACTCTACGCTTCCAACTTTTAAATTAGTGAAGTTAGAATCTTGGTAATGTGGACATTCGGAAACTTACAAATATAAAAAGTCACACATTCAAATTAACAAATTTAGAAATATAGGACTTTCAGATTTCCAAACGTTTGAAGTTTTTAAATTTAGAACTTTAGGAACTTGGAATTTGGAAATTTAGAAATTCACAAATAAAATGCAATATTCTAAATTTGCACAGTTGAAAATTTAGATATTTAGAACTGTATAAATATTAAATTTTTAAATTTACAATTTTGGCGCCTTTTTCCCGTAATGGAGAAAATTCGTTGCACTTGAGTGTACCTTCATACTTTATACAACCGCGGTGACTTTTTCCTAATCGTACAATGTACGGTTAACAATGTATCTTTTACTATTGTTTTCGGTATACGATATTTAAAAGTTTGTATTTCCTTTTCCTCTTTGTTCATAAAAAATGAACGAGATTATTCTTTTCTCCACTTACCAATATCGCGTTCGTTACTGACGAGGCGCGTTCCGCGCGATATAACGTCGAAGTATTTTTTTCGTAAATTATAAAAAGTCATGTTGTGTCAAATGCATTTCCTTTTTAATTTGTGGCTCGCGATTTTTTGACGTAAAGAAGGAGGAGAGGACACCTTTGTGATTCCTTTTTTTTTTGTTCGATGAATATTTTCGATTCGGCGCGCGCACTAGTCATTTTCGTTCCCTCCTTCGTTTAACGTGACCAACGATAAAAAAGAAGCTCCATCGGGCTTTCGAGCTATACATTCGACACCTCGTTATTTAATCCAATCTCGAATCGTGCAATGGATGTAAATAGATGTATTAGACGTGTTTTGGGGGCATTCTTAACACACTGTACGCAACTGTGAACAATTGAGAGCGCAAAGGGAGGTTAGAAAGATTGTTATTATAACTTGTATTCGTTGAACGCAAACAGGAGTTAATTGTTACCATTCCGTGCATTCAATGTAAAATTATTTATAAGTTATGAATCGTAGGATTATCGGTTACAAATCTCTCGTTATATCTCTACTGATGAGACTATTGCAATTGGCAATATAGGAAAGGATCCATGCAACGCTTTAACGAAATTTGAGTTTGTAAAAATTTACAAAATTGAAAGTTTCTAATTTCGAGAACTCGTGATTTTGACTTCTCGACAAATTCATTTGTATAAAAGCGTTTCAACGGTCCGTTTATATTTACTCCGTTTGCGTTCAGCGAAGGATCAATCGAAAGAGAAGCCGGGTAGCAAAATGAATCAAAGCAAAGTGAAAACAAGAAAAAAAGAACGTGTTTGCTGTTGAATAGCAGGCGCGAGCATCAAGAGAAGAAAACGAAGCGATGCGAAATAAAAGAAGAAAAAGAAACGATATCCTGTTTCTTTTTCTCCGTTTTGTACATAAAAGTCTCGTGGGTGAACGGGAATCTTCGAAAAGGAAGAAACAGAGAGAACAGTCGGACAGGAAGAAAGTACAGAGAACGTGCGGGGAATATTATGTGTACATGAACAATGTGATATAAGTAATTAATGAAATTACTTAGCACTATAGCGTTTAAGCAGAACTGTTAAATCGTTTACAGCGTAGACGTGTATGATGCTAACTATTATTTACTAACATCCTAAAAAAGAACTGTAATAAGGGAATCTAATTGTACATAGAATTACGAATGGGAGAGAGAGCGTGAAAGAATGAGAGCGGAAAGGAATGATCGTGGGATAGAATTATTATTGGAATATCAGAAACGAAAACGACGAAAGGGGGGAAAAAGAGGATGTGAGAATAGACGTGTAAAAAGAAAATTCTCGTAAAAGCTGATAAACGAGTCAAATTTCTTGTATATCCCTCGTGATAGAGCCTGTAGATTATATTTCTTGCGTGAATGCTGCAACGAGATGAGCAAGTGTGGCTGAATGTTGTTGTTGTTGTAGTCTATGTCGAATTTTGTTATATACCATTCGCTGGTATATGAAAAAAAAAACACGGTATATCTCATGAATCTTTTCGAGCGACTTGTTGCGTGTTGAGAGAAAGAAGTGATTGAAAGAAAGGGTGACGAGGGTGAAACACCCAGGCGCGTGCAACACTTTTTGTTTTCAAAAGAGTGCGACAAATTTCAATACAATCTATTATAATAAAAACGTAAGCGTGAATCGTTGCCCAGTCCTCTTTTGTATTTTGTCCTTCATACCTATGGTAAAGAACTTACTAGAATTTACAAACCAAGGTTGTATTAATAAATACAGCAATAGATTCTTTCCAACTTTTTAATGAATTCAAATTCATCAGTAAGTACGATTTTCAATATTTTAATTTATCAAATACTTGATGCAGTATTTTCTTTGGAGTAGAAATGTCGAGCAAATGTTTCTCCAACAAGCAATGGAAATACCAAAGATGCTTCTGCATAAACCTGGAATATTAATTTATTAAACCATGGAATTGATATATAACAACAGAATAAAGTTATTCATACTTTCACGGGGTTTGCATCTATTCGAATTTTGCCCCAGGAGACGGCTTCATCCGGACGAGCACCGCTGTCGCTGCCATCGAATTCTGAAGCTGTGTTTATAAAAACAGCGTAGTCAGCTCCGTTTCTCTGGAATAAGGATGATTATAAATTATTCGTGAAGCTGTATTTAGTTCTTGTTGATTGAAGTTATTAAACAAATAAGAGTCGACTTTACACTGAAGATGTTAATATTTTAATAGGGATCTTCATCAATGACATTATCTTAACATTTCTTTAAAGTCCATAATATTTAATATTAAGTAATGAAGTCTAGTATAATCCATCTCTCATTTAGTTGCTCGAGCTATGTTAAGAATAACAAAGGCAAACTCCTATTTTTTGAGTATTTCTACATTAATTAAATCATTTAGTATTTTTTTCTGAAGTCCTTACCATTAGATTTGCATTACAAATATGATGTTTTACAACGCCACCGCCGATAATAATCATCCCACTTTTTACTGCCTTCATAGCCATCGTATTCAAACGCCTAAGATCTATAATACAGTAAAATAAAGAAATCTATTAGTATCTTTACATGAAATTAATATCAAAATCAAAAACGTTTCGTCTTGTAATAAATCAGAACCTGACACTATGTCTATAACTAAGCCTGGATTTCTAAAAGAATGGAAATACATCATGTCACCAAGGCTGCCATCAGTTAAAGCTGGACTGAAAACTGGAATTTTATTTTTTGCAGCCCAGTAATAAATGGATTCTTCATTATTAATTTCTTCACCAAGTTTTGCTATTACTTTAGATGGTGTCCAAAGAGTACCCTAAACGTTATAGTCAAAGATACTTTTTTTCTAAACAGAAAATGTATTTAATTTATTTTTTCTCAATATATACCTTTTCTTTCTGTTCAGCTAACATTGCATCCAGTCTGGGCATAACCCAGTCTTCAAACTTGCAATAATTGTCATTTGGTACTAGTAAATTTCCTATCCTGTTAAGACCGTGTTCTCTCAGATTCTTTCCTTGTAAATGAAAATCTCCTATGTATGTTGGAGCTAAACATTTTATTAAATCTTCTTCCACACCACCAGCTGTAGTAACAATGCAATCCACCTGTAATATGAAATAATGTTTAATAAAGCTGTGCATTTATATTTTTTAACATTTCTTAACTGACCATTTTGTGTTGCACCAGAAACCTTATAGTGTCTCGAATTCCACAAGAAGCCATATTGGATGTGTATCCTAAAAATATTGTACAAGCAGATTTTCTTTTTATAAAATCATCATCTTCTAACGTATCAAGTTGATCATTTTGAAGAGGAATGTTTCTAGCATTTATCATTTTCTGAATTTCTTCTACTGCTAAACCAAAGTTTCTTGCTTGAAACCCAGAATACTTATACGTTTCAAACAAAGCATGATAATCGATTCCTTTATTCCAGTCATATCCTAAAATAAAGTTTTGATTAATATAATCTCATTATCTATTTAGAAGTAGTTTTCTTTTATTATAGAAGATTTATAATACCTTTGACAACAGGAGTTTCAGCTGGTACAGGAGAACTATGTACTAATACAGCATTTTTAAGATGCTCAGGAACTTGATCGTGTGAATTTTCTTTAACGTTACTCATTTTAAAATAGTACTCTTGTTTTAATTTTAGTTACCTATACCTTATATCTACTTTACATACAATCTTTTGCATAGTACAATATTTACAAACACATATAACCTAAAAAAATAATGCCTATAGTACAGTGCAATTTATTTATGCTAATATGGCGATTAATTCAATATTTGTTGAATTGTTAATTACATACAGATTATGTACCTGTGTTTCTAAAATTTCTATACATTGTTTATCCAGAAAACATAATTATTACAAGTATTTTACATCAGCGCACGTAAGCTCTGACATGCGCGTTTATACATGGTTAGGCTTCACTATTATGAAAATGCTTATTCATATATATCTTTAATACTTATTAAAAATAAAACGCATAGCAGCTGAAGTTGGTATAAAAATCGCCATATATGCATTAAATAATCTTTTATTACGAGTACAGAAAAAAATAAGTTCTTGATTAAAAATCACGCGGCTAAAGTTAAATTTGCCGGCAAAATTAACATTTAATCAGCGCCATCTAGCGTTTGGTGTTTCGAGGCAGCTCCTGGTAGCAGGATCGCAGAAGAGCCAGTAAGTATTCCCTAAAAGAAGAGGAACATACTACCTTATTACCCTCGCAAAAAATTATTAACAATTAGGAGAACATAAGTTATGAAAAGGTATCTATCATGATACTTCTTGGAATTTTGGTAACGCCGAATGCCTGGAATCCTCATTTTCTCTTGATATAAATTCTCTCTTTCGAATATGTCAATTTTTATTCTGTCGGATTTGTTAGGTAATAATAAATACACAATGGTTGTTGATAAATTTTTCTTTATTTTCACCACTTTTCATACAGTGCACAATTTAACTAAACTTATTGTTTAATCAATTAATACTAACTGCGCACTCCCTGCGCAGTATTAAACCGTAGAAAATAGACATGCGCAGAACATTTTTTAGAAAGAAGCTTTACTTAAAAAAGACAAATGGACCACCTTTAATGATGACGTAATTAGTTTTTACGCATCCCTTAAAAAGTGTCTCTTAATAAGGGTTTTACTGTACTATCATTGTAAGAGTACACATATTCGAAATGTTTAATTTAAGAATCTAGCAATCAAGAAATTTGAAAATCTATAAAATTATAAAATTTTCAATTTCAAAACTTCATCCTATGTTAATTTGTAAATCTAAAATATTATAGTGCAGGAAATGATAGGTACAAAAACAAAAGAACAATTCTCAATTTTACAATCCATTTATTAAAAATATGCACTAATTCACATTGCATACGCATGTAGGTCTGTATCTTCGTGTACGTGTGTATGGGTATGTATGTGTGTACGTTATTTATGCGTGTACGTGTGTTCGATTACTTTCAATTAGAATAGAGTATGACACAATCATTAATATTGTCCTCTATCTACGCATTGAGACACTTCTAGCACGTAATTGATTCTCAAAATATACGACACTCTCGTGTCGATCGTTTACAAAAGGCTAGATTCATTTTTTTCTAGATTTAGTTTCGGTAGAATTTGGAATTTCTAACTAGAATCCTGAACGGTTTTATTTCTTCTCATTCTCGCTTTTACGCAGTTTATCTTCTCGCTTTTCCTTTCTTTTTCTTTTCTTTTCTTTATTTTGGTCGATTTCACAGGCATTCACGTCTGCGAAAGAACACCAGGCTTCCATCTTTTGTGTACATATACATTATACATATACATAGAGACTGAGTATATAGCTATGAATTTTGCGAAAATTTACAATTCAAGATCCATGTTGAACGACGGCACATACCACGTGTCCTTTTCGCGACGATATTGTGGCTAAAAATCATGGATACTATTTTTGTATAATAAATTATAATAATTATTAAATATTAAAGGTATGTCATAAACTTCATACTATAATTGTCAATTAATATTTTTGGCTTTTAATCCTTTAACAAGGAAAAGAACCATGGAACACTTTTACATAAACACATATTTGTATTATTTTTCATGAAAACAAAAATATTGTAAAAAAAAGTAAAACATTATTCATTTAATTACTGAAGGATTAAGATTGATCCATGACCTTTAGTCATCGCGATTACACATGATCCATAGTATACCACGTACAAGTAAAAGTAATTAACTTAATTAATTGAAGTTCGCCCGTTAGTGTAACATAAATTACATAATTATTGTTTATATGTCCACATGTATGCATCATGCACGGTCATCACAATTACGAGGTAATTATTACAAACGAAAATACACGAAGTCATCAAATTGAAACAATTATATTAAATATTTTCATAGATAATATTAGAAATTATAAAGTTAATGTAAAATATATATTATTGATCTGTTTTGTAAAGGTACTCTGAATTGCGATTGTATGGCACTCCACACAAACATAGAACCGAATTCTCGAAACTTTCTGCATTCTCTAAAAACAAAAATTGTAACACCTCCATATTTTTATCGCAGTCATTTACAGTTTGATGTTTAATTGTTATGTACATTTTTGTACATATATTTGCGATACACAATTAATAGCAATAAATTGTTTTAAACATTTCTTTCATAATTGCAGTTTTCAATTGCACTTTCTTAAAAAGTTGCAAACTTTTAAAATGTAGTTTAAAAATACACTTTAATGTATTTTTAGGAAACTTTAAGTCACATAATAAAAGGGATAAGGCATTAATAAATTTGTAGAAATCTACAATAATTTCTATGAACACAGTTTTACAATTTATGATCGTGATCCATTATAGATCAAATTGTTAAAACAATAGCATTGTTCATGATTCACATTATTTGACTCAAGGAAGACTATGACAAAGAATACAATTTTAATATCTGCAGAAACTCGAGAATTGGTTCCTTAATAATATTTCAAAAATCCTGTATACAGATTTCGTTCCTGTATATCGAAGATGGCGATTAAAATGCATTAAGAGTAACTTATTAAAACGAATAAAAAACTATCCAATCCTGGAATGTAATGCTTGAGAAAACTTCAGTTGAACCCTTATTAGAAACAAATTCAATCTATATACAATTGTAAATAATATATCTGCACTTATTTGTAAATAACATATGTGCACTTATTTGTAAATATTGCTAAAAATATAACCAAATTTCGCTCTCATTCCTGAAGTTTAAAAAGAATTTTTATTTTAAATTGAACACTGTTTAATTGCAATTGTAATTGTGATTCAATCACAGAATTGATTGCAGATTGTGCGCTAAAGAACATATTTATTGTGCATGTCTGGTAAGTTGGAAAAGATTGATTCGCACTTCCACTAACTAGACATGCACAGTACTATTAATCAAAATTACCTTCCACAGCAATTTGCAGAAGTAATATGTACATAATATAAAATAGAGATACAATAATAAAAAACAAAGCATATAAAACTTAAAACTGTATCGATTAAATGCATCTTCGATATACAATGATCTTTCATTTTCTACTTTTAACATAAAAAAGAAAACAAAAATGCATATGAAACAGTTTTTTTAAACTTAAATATTAGCCAAATAAATTTGTTAAAACTGGCAACAAAGCTCCTGTCCATGTTTAATAAAAATAATTTACTTCATTGGTAAAGCTTTTAAATTATTTTGTATATAATAAATTTGTGAAATGTAATAAATGTATTCAATCATTTCTGTCAAATCATATAGAACATTCAGAACATTGTTGCCAATTTGAACAGAAAGCAATTACGTTTACAACTTTTGACTTAACTATTTTGGATCACAAAAAAAGAATCCGCATATAATTAAAGATCGATTTCATATATTAGTCGGTTAAATAAAAACATTGAGACTTAAATTTCTACGTAAATATTTAAAACGAAACGACGTTTTCATTGTTAATAAAATATTAACATTTGGTTAGTAAAGTATCAATACAGTGCTCCAGTGTGGAACTTGGGAACATTATAATAAATGAAATATTTTATATCGATTAAAGAAAATACACATGCTATCCTTCTCGCAAATCATTTAACCCTGTGCTGGTGTGCTAAGATATCACATGTATATGAATTTACACTAGTTTTCGAGAACAAAAGATACTAGAATGCTTTTATTTCATAGAGATTCACAAAGATTGCCTTAGACTTCGATATTTAGAAATTTTGGAACTTTTGACACTGGGAAAAATTAGGACTTTTATTTTTGAATTTCAAGATTTTGTGTTACTGGAATTTTGTAGTTTTATAGGTTTGGAGTGTTTCAATTTAAAGTCCAATCAGGAGGTTCTGAAGTTTCAAAATTTTAACATTTTAACGTTCCAAAATTTTAAAGGTCCAATGTTTTGGAATTTTTAAGTTGTCAAGCAGAGAAATATTATAGTTTCCAAATTCTATGTCTCCAAAGTTCTTATATACCAAAATTCAAAACATTTTTCAGTCTCAACAGTTTAAAGCACCAAAGTTCGAAAGTTTCAAGTCCAAATTTCCCAAAACTTCAAAGTTGCAAAGTTTTGTAATTCCAAGATAAAGAAATTCGAGAATGTCAACGTCCAAAAGGCCCGAACTTAAAAAATGGTACAAAAAATTCAAAAATTCCACATCACAGCAACACAGGGTCACGTAATCTCTATATGACAAGACATTATTCATCCGCAATCTTTTGTTTCTTTATCACTCGCTACGCAAAGGTAACCTGTAGTGGTCATAGAAGTAATAATTTGATGGAGTTGAAAGAAGACACTTCCGCGTACTGAAAGCTTGAAGAAACTCTTTCGTTACGTGAATAATGTGAATTGTTTGTTAGAAAACAGTCGAAATTGCATTATAAAATCGTCTACACGTTTATGAACGAGAGAAAGAATTTTATAATTCATGTTTTAAGTTACAGAAATCCATCGATAATGAATTTTATAGAACTGCACGAAGAACGTCCACATTTTTTTTGATCATTTTCAATAAAATTCAAAGAACTAGCGATTGCTATTAATCAGTCGTTTTTTCACGTAAAAAGATGATTACTTTTATGACTCACATTTCTTTTGTTTCATGTTGTTATGCTGTGAACCAATAGATTCGATTATAATTAGCCTAATAATTATATTTTGTTTCTCCTTCCTTTTTGTTCTACTTACAAATCACATTTGTCCTATGCAAATAAATTTTGGTAGTACGTTCACAAAATATCATTAAGTTTTACACGCATAGAAGTGAACAAATAAATGAAGATACATTCTGCATAGTGCACTTATAAAATAATGGTTCTCATTCGTTCATTTTTTTAAAGAAAATTATACATTATAGAGTCAAAATCTTTTTAGGACTTTCACAGAACAATGTGCAAGAATTTTTGTCCTCTTAAAATATAGTAAACCCTAAAAAGATTCTTTCTTCTACGTTTTACATTTTTCTTTAAAAATAATTAGTCACACCTATAAAGAGTGTCTGCGTCAGAATGTAACTTTGAAATATCAAATATTCTTCAAAATGAAATGTTTTTAAGAAATTTCAAAATTATTTAGAAGTAATTCACACTGAGTGTATCGCCTCATATATCGAAAGATATTAATTTGACAGAAAAGTTCGAAGAAATCATCGCGTAGACGTTTTTACGACATCGCGAATTTCGAAAGCCCTCGCATTACAGGGTCTACATAATTTATCTACATAACCTCAATTCCTCGACGATGCATAACGACGATTACAATAAATTAATCATTCAATTCATTCATCGTCGAACACGGAATGAAAGTCGAACACACTTTGCGTGAAATTGATTTCGATCGGTATCGGATAATTTGGTGGAACACGTAGACGTCAGTTTTCTTCCCTTTTCTTCTTTCGTAATATCTGAACTTTTGCGGGTCTACCAGGGGGAAAAGAAAGAAATGAAACAACGGAAAAAAGGAGAACGAACATCTTGAGGCTATCTGAATTTTACATGGCGAGTTCTCGCATTGACTACCCATCGGAAAGGGTGCTAACTTTACTAAAAAATAGCTTATATGTATAAAACATCTGCCTTGACAGCGATAGAACTTTTTACTTCTTCTTTTTGTCTTTTTTTATATAATCTGCATTTTTACAGCACTTCTTATTAATAAAAATACTATATAGACGCGGACCTTGCACTTATGGATTACAATTTCTTCCTTTTCTTAACGCTTCACTGTATATAATTTTATTCTCTGTCATCTTGTTTGTACTGTTCTAACTGTACTTACACTTTCCTTTATTTTTTTTTATTTTTCATCTTTTTTTGGAAAGACTTTTGTTAGCTGACAATAGTTCTTGCATCTCTTTTTATACCTCTTAGGTACTTGCATCAGTTTCTTGAAGAAGAGAATGAGAATCTTTTCTTTTTCTTTCAGTTTGAAGATTTCTTGAAGTTTCATATATGACTGTTTTTATGATACACTGATACTTGGTACGTTAATCACATGTCTCAGCAAATTAAGTTACACAAAAATACTTGAATAGCAGTGTATTTACAGCTGAAGTAGATACAAATCACTTCTGATTAATATTTATACAAAGTGCTATTCATGTACTGTGTAAAAGGTACATTTAAAAATAACTATTTGTAAAGGGTGTATCCTCTAAGATTATTTTTAGGCAGTTTCAATAATTTACCAAAAAATGTTTTGCACAAAAATCAGCCTTTGTTCTAACACTTTGCTACACATTTGCATATTATAAATTTTTCTTCTTAATAAAAAGTCAAAGTTAGGACTTTGACTCTCTCTTCAAAAGTCTGTTTTTAGGAGACTTTTATTATATATTATTTTAAATACACACTTATATCAGTATACAAACATATTACCTTAGAAAACACACCCTGTATACATTACAAAAATTTTGTTTAGGTTGACTCTATTCTGACAGTAACCAGGAAAATTGGAGCTTAAAGATATATGTATCTCAAAAGTTACAACAATCTATATGTAACAAAATTTCTGTCTACGCTGAAACACATTATGTCAAAAAGTAGAAGCTAAATATCTCAAATGGCATCAATTATAAAAATGTAAGAAATAAAAACTTTGTGAATTTTACTGAAAATAAACTACTGAATAAAAAAACAACTGATATTAAAGTGTCTTCAAAGTCCAATGAGTCTCTTTCTTTTCTAGGTCTTCTTCAGCAAGTACCAATATATATCAGGACAGGACAACGGAATTTGTACTTGGCGACGCCTGATGCATGATTATTACCTACAATTTTTTCATCATAATCGTGATCTCGAGGTTTTGCGCGATGAAATTGTCAATTTCCGAACAAAATAGTACGGGTCTGAAGGGTAACTTGACAGGAGAGCTACTGCGAATCAAATAAAAGATGCAATACAAGAGAATACTTGTTACGCAATAGAAAATACAATCTGGGCGGTGTGACGATACTGTATGTACAAGTTGGCACTTTTTCTTCATTATGGAGTATACAATAATGGTAAATAGAAAGGAATAGGATTGATTCCGATGCGTGGTCAACCGAGAGAATTTTGAATGTGATCACGACGAACGAAGATATTTGAGCGCTTCTTTTATCGATTATAGTCCATGAACATTCAACATCTGTTCTACAAGTAGAATTAGTATGATATTTATTCAAAGTCAAACATTGAAACGGTTGAAGAATATAGTACTTATAATAAATGCAGTTATCTTCAATAAATGCAAGAGACTTGTCATTTCCTTTATATAACAAAAAATTATACAAATATGTCTCACATCTGTCTGTTTATGCGTAAAAGTATTTGAATAATAAATACTTTGTGAAGTTTTTAATATGGAATCATTTCAATAGCCAACTGGAAGACTTAAATTAAAATACACTGTACAATTAGAAATATTCTGATTGTACACGAAATGAATTGTATACAGAAATGAATTACATAATTCTGGAATATTTCTGCACCCTTTAACAGATCTGAAATATTTCATAAAGTATTCATTCTTCAAATATCTAAGTATATTTCCTACAGACAAAATTAACAGGAACAAAAACCAATTTGTGTAGAGAAAAATAGTAAGCTTTCTAAAACAAATTATATCTTGTATCTTTGAATAAACTTTGAATAAGCTTGATACTGAGGGGAACTATGCACATATCAGTTACGTTAAAAAAATACCTCATTGTAAATATATTTTTATGAACAATTTATCTAATTTATAACATTCAAAATTATGGTCATTTGCTTTCAGAAATAGCCATAACTGAAGACTTTATACCAAAAGAACCAGTCAGTTCCAAAGAACCCATTTATCATTTTTCAAAAGAATACTTTTAATAGCGATGAACATTACAGTTCCATTTTTGGATATTCTTTGCTTCCTTATAGTTTACTTATTGTGTGATTTGTATTTATATTAGACAAATCTTTGAATCACTTTTTAGGTTAACCGACTGGGTCATCTGGATCGTATTATACATATAAAACACTGTAGTTATAGTTATAAAGCACTCTTTCAGCTCGTTCGTCGCGTCTCATTCTAAGCAAGTTAGAAACCTCAGCTGCTATTATACACACGTTACTACGAGTATGTACAACCACCTACGGACAGTTGACTTCCACGTCGGCTACTCCGCACGAACGTTCACCACCTCTCCTCTCCCTTTCGTTAAGTTACTTACTTATGTTGAACACAATGATCGAGAGTTTTCAATCACAATAGACTCGCAAATGTAACGGCATACATTCACTACGAGCTAGATCCCCGGTTCAGGTGAACCAGCGGCGAATCGTTAAATTTTTATACCTTGTCGCTGCTCGTGCCGATTTGCTTTGCCATCCTCTGCATTCGATCTTCCTTTCAAGATGCGTTCCGGGCTGCGTCGTTTAAAGTTCGATCAACGGGAAACGTCGGTTTACCCGAAGAAGAAGACAGGTCGACTTTGTACACTCAAGGTTTCTCGAATAGAAACGTGCACGAATGATCAGGGTCGAAGTTGAAATCGTCGGTGTGCGTTCTTTATGATCGTCGAGGTGGACCGCAATCGCAAATGGTACCGGAGTTTGGACACGATCGATTTTTAAATTCGACGCGCAACCGGCGGAGGCATGACCGATCTGACCATTTGTGTTGAGCGTCACTTCATCTACGTTTGAGGTAGAATAATTCGGGAAAGAGAAAAAAGTGGAGTGTCACCGGAGGATGATGATGAGAGTAGCGGGGAAACCTTTGGCAGTATAGAGTTTTCTTTTTTTCTACAGCCGATTCCTAATGTCCGATCGCCTGGTCGCCGTTCTTCCCTCTTGCATCGTCCACCATTACTTCGCGCCTGGTATCTTTCCTAACACCTGAAAATAATAGCAGTATATAAAAAAACTGAACCCGACAGCAAATACATATTCTCATTCACGTAATCATTTTTAACAATTTCACGGTGGCGTGGATTAACATCAGCTATGACCTTGGTATACATATAAATAAGCATGGTAGAGTTAAATTTAACTTTGTTCAAATTCAATGTACATTTCTTTACTTGTGTATTATATCTGCGTTAAACCTTGTACATTATATTTCTGATCTAGGTAAAGATTAGTGTTTAAGTACATCATCATTAATATTACTAATAAAATTGATATTTTTACTGATTTGATTGAGCCAGTGAATACCCATGCCTCTTGATTCACAATGAAAATGTTAATATAAACAAAACAATTTGTAAGGTATAGTACAGATAAAATCTCGCTTGAGGGGCTACAAAGGCGTGTTTCTCAGAAGTAACATAATGCTGAGAGCAGAACTAGTAGTTATGCAAGTTACTTACAACGTTAGGATATATATTTGATTCGCTTTCTTAAATAAGTTACTGATACTTTAACTGAAATATAGTGCTCGATAATGCTACACATTCTAAAGGCAATATCAGGAATTATCAAGCGTTAGTATGTGTGCATTTTGTACAGCGTATTTTTTTATGTAACAAATATTGAATAATTATTATTTATTGTAATCAATCTCTACACTCCTAACAATTAGAAGAATTGATAGTAATGAGTAGTAGATCAATCACTATGTAAGAAGAAGTGCGCAATATGAAACAGGGAATTATATAGCGGTTAATTAACGAGCGTCTACTGTACACTATCCTTATTTCAGAGTTGTATTCAAATGTACGGCGCTTTCAGCACCAAAATCTAATTGTATACACTTTCTAGGAGGTCGAACACCTCTCCAACATACTTTTGAAAGATCTACACCAGTCAGTGCTTGAACAGCTGGAGGTACTTGCCCCACAAGGCGTGTAATTTCTCCACTAGTCGAATCGTTTCCACCCAGAAGAACAATTTCCTCCGTTCTCGCCAATGGTGCTGCAACTTCCGCGGCAATCTGTAACGAAATAATAGCATGCGTGAATGAGTAATACTCTCTTTAATATTTATTTAGGTTACAGAAACTTTTGAGGGAACTCAATATAAACTTATAAGGTTACATACACTCAACAGATAACTTTAATGATAACAATAATATTTAATTAATTCAGTGATAGTAGTACTGTTTAATTTATGGATAACAGTGATATTTAAATTACTAGCCTTAGTCTTATCTTGAGTGCGCAATTTAATTTACATAAAACCGTGTTATTATTTGCACCAATATAACTTAATTAACAAGTGTAATTATACACTTCTATCACATTCGAAATTGGTGGTATTTAAAAAAATATGATCTTGAAACTTTATCAGTACTGACGTAAATAACTAAAAAATCTTTTAATACAGTAATCAGGGGAAACCCAATAACATTTATTTTTTTCCTGTAACGATGCAAATGTCAAGATAGTAACAGCTAAATAATCCTTGTTCCACTTTTTCCTGGGATTACCACAAATGATACAAAAACGATCGATGCTTTCAGGCTGTACATATTATTGAAATGCAGCTCTATACTTGTTCGTGTACAGATTGTACCATATTGAAAGAGGGACTTTTTTTACCTTTGGCAGAGCGGTCAGAGCGATGTTTAGAATAGCAGCTTCACCATATTTCTTGTACACCATGGCTTTCATCCGCATACGTTCAGCCTCCGACACTCCAACCGCCTCTAAAGCTTGAGCCTCGGCTTCTCCGATCAATCGAATCCTCTCAGCTTCAGCTTCGGCCGCGTTCACGGTCTGCGTCCTAAAAACGATGAAACCAGTTAAAACACGCCGATGCTAGAAATAGCAAAGAAACCAATTGATTTATTCCCGATGCCAGCTAATTCTGGCCTGATTTGCTTTTTCTAAGTGAACACTGCTGGGTGTTCATTCGATAGATTGGCTCTTAACCCATTGACCTTTTATGGTCCTCTCTAGACACGAGAATATAGGGTGACTCAAAAGTTATCTTCTTTCTACTTTTTAAATTACTTTTGCAAACAATACGAGTGCTATTACAATGATAATAATATAATAATAATAGTACTCGTATACAATGTTACTAGTAACAATATATTCTTTTTATACAAATATATTTATATATTCATATATTATTTTTATGTAACATTAAATAAAAGAAGCCGATGTACTTATTCTATCATTAAATTCAACTACTTCAATAAAAAGACGAATTTACATAATTATTTGTAATCTAGTCATTATTCATCTGAATCACCTCTTTCCTTCGGCCACTCTGCCAATTTTGTAATGCTCAGCTTCAGCCGGAAGTCGCACTGTACTCTGCAGCTCGTGTTCCTTTCGGCGAACTTCCTGTTCCTCTACTTCGATCTGTTTACGCCTCTCTACAACCTCGATTTGGATCTCCTCGTTTCGTATCCGTTGTCTGATCTTTGCTGCTTGAAGCTCGTAGGCTAATTGAGCTTCGGCTTTCTAGAAGTCAAACAATTGTTATGCGTTTTAGTTAATTTAACATTGAGTTTCAATATTTTACAGAATGGTGGCAATATAACGAAAGTCTATTTGGTATTTGATGTTGTAGATAAGGAGCGTAATAAAATAATTTTACAATAATTTATACTAATGATTTTATATTAATTTTATAATAATTTTAATTATAAATCATTGTAAAATTATTATAAAATTATATTAAAGGGATGGTGAACTTTCATACAGAAATTTATTAAAAGCAGAGTTGATGAAATCGATTTCTAAGACAGCAAGAATACAAAATATATTGTCGTTAAATATCAGAAAAATTAATGTTATATATAATAAAATATATTATGAAAATATCAATTTACCGCTGTGTTCACTTCTTGATCAAAGTTTGCCTTCTGAAGTTGGAAGAGTCTGGCATTGTCCTCGATTTTTGTGTCGGTGTTGTATTTTATGTCCATCGCTGCCTTCTCGCATTCTGCCTCCTACACACAGATCAATAAAATATATCGATTAATATAAAGAAAAAATTATTACTCGCATACAACAATCTCGAATTTTATCATTTTTAAATTCATTAACAATGCAACAATTCTTCGTTTATATTTAAAGCATCTACAAAACATTTATTAATTCAAATATTCCAGAATTCATAAACCTTCCAATTTTTCAAGTGAAGGTACAAATTTTGGAATTTTTGCATTCACAAATAAACTTATAAATCTCCTAATTTTTGAATTCATAAATTTTCAAGTTTTTAAATTTAGTAACCTTCAAATTTCCAAATCCCAAAACCCACAAATTTTCAAATTCTCAAATTCAAAAATTTTCAAACTGAGTACTTAAAAACTAGTTAAACTCTCAAATTGGTAGAACAGAAAAAATGAAAAAATTTTGTAGTACTTTAAGTTAAAAAATTAACACAACTCGTGTTGGTGAAATTTAAATGATAAAATTCAGTTATGTTGAGTAGATGGCACATTTATTTTGGGAAACACCCCGTAGATTTCTAGGGATTGATTTATTTTGCAGACATTTGCGTAGAAATTACAAACGTACCCGGATTCCGGCGTCGCGGTTCGCCTCGGCGACGCCAACATCGGCGTCTCGTTTCACCGCTGCTGTTTGAGCCTTGCCGAGCGACGCCAAGTATTGAACGTCGTCGTAGACATCTTTTATGGTAAATGACAAGATCTCGATACCCATCCGACCAACATCCGGGGCGGCAACTTCCCTTACGAGCGTTGCAAATTGGTCTCGATCCTTGTACACTTCCTCCACCGAGAGTGTTCCTAAATAGTTTCACCAATTTTATTAGTACAAACTCATTTATCACTAAATTAATTAACTGTGAACCTACAGCTACGTAATTAGTGTTCACCTTGAAATTAAACATCAAGTTAAACACATTTAATTGTATGATATATGTAAAACATATATATAGAAAAGTTTGCTAAAATTTGAATAAAATTACATTAGTTTTAAAATTGAACAAAAAGTATATTTCCCCAAAATTTTAATAGGATTATATTAGTTTGAATAGAATTATATTATTAAAATGGAACAAAAAATAAGTTTCCTTAAAATGCGAGTAAAATTACATAAGTCTTAAAATTGAATATAAAATAAAAATTTTCTCAAAATATCTATAGAATTACATTAGTCTTGAAATTGAACAAAAAGTAAATTTCTCCAAAATTTTAATAGAATTATATTATTAAAATTGAACAAAAAATAAGTTTCCTTAAAATGTGAGTAAAATTACATAAGTCTTAACATTGAATATAAAATAAAAATTTTCTCAAAATATCTATAGAATTACATTAGTCTTGAAATTGAACAAAAAGTAAATTTCCCCAAAATTTTAATAGAATTATATTAGTTTGAATAGAATTATATTATTAAAATGGAACAAAAAATAAGTTTCCTTAAAATGTGAGTAAAATTACATAAGTCTTAAAATTGAATATAAAATACAAATTTTCGCAAAATCTAAATAGAATTATATAACTCTTCAATGAATATAAAATGACGTAAAAATAAAAACATCAAGTTTATATAATTGATTGATAATTTCGTCAATACATTGAAATATACTGGGTGTCCAAGATAAAAGAGGATCGGTATGAATACAGAAGTACAAATACAGAAAAGTAAATTGCTAATGTCCTCTTTTATCTGAGACTCCCTGTAAAAGAATAATTGTACGGTCTGCGTTCTGAAATTCCCACATCAAAAAAATCTAACAAGTTTACCTTCAATAGTAACACAAAATTTAAAAATCTGACACTAACCTAAAATTGCACGGAGATGACCTTCCAAAGTGGATAGGATCGTCGACTTAATTTCGTGAACGCTTTTCCCTAGGAATTGTTCACTGGCAGTGTGTAGAAGCTCGTCAGCCTTCATAATCTTGCATTGCGCCACCCCGGTGACAGTCAGTGGCACACCCTGGGCGGTTTCCACATTTTCGCAAACGGGATTCAAGGTCATCACTTCGAGAGACAGTCGTTGAACATCGGTGACGAACCACCACGTGAATGCGTAACCGCCCACGATGGTTCTCTTTTTCATGGATCCGCAACATCCTCCTGTAATGGCGCAAAAATAATCGAATTTAAAAATCTATAATATATGTATTAGAAATTCAAGCAAGATATGTAGATGAATATTAGATGTCTGAGTTTCTTTGTGACGTAATAATAATTTTTTAATGTATCAGTTACAAAATAAATAAAATTTGTTGAATTTTTAAGAAGCATACATGTATTATGATTCAAGTAAAAAAATTAAATGTGTGTACATTTAATTAGGTACATATATAGAGGATGTATATTAGGATGCATATTACAAATATATAGAGTGGGTGTATATTTTAACATACAAATTGATGCATAAGCTGATGTATATGACCGATAATTAATTGTTTTAATTGAACGATAATTAATTTTGACTATAGTTCAATTTGAGACTGCAAAATCGTTAATATATTTTTAATAAACTCAAATGGAATTGAACGGTTGTTAATCATTTTAACCATAACCAAACTTGAGACTGAACAACCATTAATTATTTTAACCACAACCAGATGAATTTGAACGATCATTAATTACTTAAACCATAATCAAATTTGAGTCTGAACGATCGTCACTTATTTCAAGAATAAATAAATTTGAGATCGTACAATAATTATTTTAACCACAATCAAATTTGAGGCTGAGCGACCATTAATTAATGTAATTTTAATCAAATTTGAAATTAAACGATAATTAATTATTTTAATCACAACCAGATGAATTTGAACCATCATTAATCACTTAAACCATAATCAAATTTGAGTCTGAACGATCGTCACTTATTTTTAGAATAAACAAATTTGAGATCGTACAATAATTAACTATTTTAATCACAATCAAATTTGAGACTGAACGACCATTAATTAATGTAATTTTAACCAAATTTGAAATTAAATGATAATTAATTTGAATCACAACCAGATGAATTTGAACAATCATTAATTACTTAAACCATAATCAAATTTGAGTCTGAACGATCGTCACTTATTTTAAGAATAAATAAATTTGAGATCGTACAATAATTAATTATTTTAACCACAATCAAATTTGAGACTGAGCAACCATTAATTAATGTAATTTTAATCAAATTTGAAATTAAACGATAATTAATTATTTTAACCACAACCAGATGAATTTGAACTATCATTAATCACTTAAACCATAATCAAATTTGAGTCTGAACGATCGTCACTTATTTCAAGAATAAACAAATTTGAGATTGTACAATAATTAATTATTTTAACCACAATCAAATTTGAGACTGAGCGACCATTAATGTAATTTTAACCAAATTTGAAATTAAATGATAATTAATTTGAATCACAACCAGATGAATTTGAACCATCATTAATCACTTAAACCATAATCAAATTTGAGTCTGAACGATCGTCACTTATTTCAAGAATAAACAAATTTGAGATTGTACAATAATTAATTATTTTAACCACAATCAAATTTGAGACTGAGCGACCATTAATGTAATTTTAATCAAATTTGAAATTAAATGATAATTAATTTGAATCACAACCAGATGAATTTGAACAATCATTAATCACTTAAACCATAATCAAATTTGAGTCTGAACGATCGTCACTTATTTCAAGAATAAATAAATTTGAGATCGTACAATAATTAATTATTTTAACCACAAGCAAATTTGAGACTGGAAGATAGCTGATTAATTTTAATTATAACAAAATTTGAGACAGAAATATTTTGAGGACAAGCAAATTTGAGATGGAAGGACTGTTCACATCGATACAAGAGCGCAATGGTGTTGCAACGGTAAGTAGGTCGTTCCCATATAGCGGACAACATGGTTCTTTACCGTAACTCCGTTCGATGACGTCAAAAAGATGATTCTTCGAACACCTGCTTTCGTTCACCATGAACGTGACGCGTCTCACGTAATTCGTGTTCATCGATTTTGAAAGCGATCACGCACATTTTGACGCATTTCAATCGCGATCGAGTCGTCGTACCGACACGGTTCCATTCTGCCAGATAGAACACGAAATTCACAGGGCAAACATGATTAAAGCGCGAAGGAAAAGCATGTCCGAATTTTTCGAATCTTTCGAGAATAATTTGAAACGTGTGGCTATATGAATATTTTGTTGTAGTGATTAATAATAACGATTGGGATAACAGATTAGATAGATTTCCTTTTAAATGTCGAAGTTCTTAAATTTCTAAATATCTTTCTAAACATCTGTGTTTCTTTTCTAAATTTCTATATCAAATAATTCAAGTGAAATTAAAACAATTTCAATTTTAAAGTGCGCAATAATTTCGCAAAATTATTATTTATGAGCTTTCTAGCACACCGTATAAAATCAATAATGCAAAACTTGCATTGCTAACATCAGTACTAAATTTTTGGTATCATAAATTGTAGCTTTGTGATTTTAGGTTCGAAGTCTATTATTAATACTTGATGATATCTTATTGATATAAGTTTCAGTAAACATATGCAAAACTTAAACAAACATCTCTCCTTTCATTACCAAACATTTGCACTCAATTTCTAATAAAATACTCGACACTTTTACTGTCAAGACACAGTAAATAGTAATATACAGTAAACCTCTAACGTCTCTGCAAACACAGTCCCTCTAATACCAATCACCGTTGCGTAAAGGTTCAAGCATTGAATTAATTTGATTGCAGAGCAGTTTTAGTTAGAGAGTGAGTAGAATATCAGAAGAATGTCGTAAACGGTATTTGAATTACCGTAATTCCTGAGCAAAACATTCTTGAATATCATTCACACATTCCGAACACGCTTTATCTACATCACTCGTCTCTACAAAGTTTACGGACAGTTTAACAAACTTTTCGGAGGAATTTAAACTTTTTTTGAGACAATGAAATTTTTAAATTCTTCAGATTTTTTATGGTATTTTTGTTCATTTTTACTCTTTCACTGAAATGGCAATAAAATAGTAAGGAATTTTTAGGTTGATAATATAAATGAAGAAATGTTAATGAATTTTTATGTTGATAATATAAATGAAGAAATGTTAATGAATTTTTATGTTGATAATTTAAATGAAGAAATATTAACGAATTTTTATGTTGATAATATAAATTAAGAAATAGTAATGAATTTTTAGGTTGATAGTATAAATGAAGAAATGTTAATGAATTTTTATGTTGATAATTTAAATGAAGTAATATTAACGAATTTTTATGTTGATAATATAAATTAAGAAATAGTAATGAATTTTTATGTTGATAATATAAATGAAGAAATGTTAATGAATTTTTATGTTGATAATTTAAATGAAGTAATATTAACGAATTTTTATGTTGATAATATAAATTAAGAAATAGTAATGAATTTTTAGGTTGATAATATAAATGAAGAAATAGTAATGAATTTTTAGGTTGATAATATAAATGAAGAAATGTTAATGAATTTTTATATTGATAATATAGATGAAGAAATATTAACGAATTTTTATGTTGATAATATAAATGAAGAAATGTTAATGAATTTTTATATTAATAATATAAATGAAGAAATATTAACGAATTTTTGTGTTGATAATATAAATTAAGAAATAGTAATGAATTTTTAGGTTGATAATATAAATGAAGAAATGTTAATGAATTTTTATATTGATAATATAAATGAAGAAATATTAACGAATTTTTATGTTGATAATATAAATTAAGAAATAGTAATGAATTTTTATATTGATAATATAAATGAAGAAATATTAACGAATTTTTATGTTGATAATATAAATTAAGAAATAGTAATGAATTTTTATGTTGATAATGTGGAGATGAAGGTTGTAGGAATGAGTTAACTACATGGTTACCCTAAAATCAATAGCTGTTAAATAACTGCAGTACAGGACAAAATAGGACGATAGATATATTTGTATATATCGTATAATAAAACAAGATATATATAAATTTTTACAAGTAAAATGAAGTCGATGAAGAAAGACAGAAATGAACATCAAAAGAATAAGTTAATAATTCAAAGTACTCAGCTCCCACAAAATATGTAGCTATCTAATAACTATGTATAGCTACAATTATGTAGTTCATTATAATTATATAATTCGTAACTATAGTAAATGCTGTCATGTAGTCATATGTACCAGTAGTTTAATTTGTATAATACAGTATTCACGGTGACCAAGTTAATGAAGTAAAGGTAGAGATGAACGTCAAAAAAGTAAGCTAACAATTCACAGTATCAGCTCTCACAAAATGTATAGCTATCAAATAACTATGTGTAGCTATAATTATGTAGTTAGGTGTAACTACTGTAACTGGTACCAGTATCTTAATTTTGTATAATACAGTATTTACTGTGACCAAGCTGGCATAACAAACGTGAAGATGAACATCGAAAGGAAGAGCTAACGATTCTCACGAAATGTATAGTTGTCAAATAACACAGGAAGCTACAATTAGCTAGTCACCTCTGATTGTCAATAGTTGCTATAACACAATATTTAGTGCGACCAACTCGATACAGCAAAGACAGAGATGAACATCAAAAGAATAACCTAACAGTTCACACTACACAATTTCCACTGTGCAGTTGTCAAATAGCATAGCTAGTTACCTAGTAGTTAATTAGCTAGTAGTATAGTTACCTAGTCACGTCTAATTGTCAATAGTTTCCATAATACAATATTTAGCGCGACCAACTCGATAAAGGAAAGACAGAGATGAACATCAAAAGAATAACCTAACAGTTCACACTACACAATTTCCACTATGCAGTTATCAAATAATATACGTAGCTATAGTCACATGTTACATAGTACAATATGCATAGTCACACAGTTTAATTGTCAATAGTTTCCATAATACTATAATACAATATTTAGTGTGACCAACTCGATAAACCAAAGGCGGAGATGAAGTCGAAAGAATGAGCACGAGGCAGAAGAGAGGGGCAAATGGTAGACCGTTATGCGGCGTGTTCGAAAGGTTTGTAAACCCGTTCGTTCTCCTCGAATCCCGATGAATCCAGCATGCTGACATTCGTGCCAATAGCAAGGTCATGATCAGTGTTACACCGTCCTTCAGCCGGTTGTTGAATCGTTACATGGAACCACAGTTTTCCTATATGGGGAAAACAGACCGAACAACGGTCCCCATATCTCGTTGACCTCGAATCGACCTTCTCGTTTTCAAGCAAGAACATCTAACGTTTTATCACCTTGCTGTTTATCTCGATTAACTGTACTTCTCAGTGCGTGTTTGTCTAGTGAAATTAGTTGAGTTTTAGATTGGTGACTTTCAGTTACGAGATTGGTGATTTTGTGAACGGATTTGGACCGAATTGACTTTTGGACTTTGTCAACGCCTGGAGAACTGTATGTGAGTTTTGAGGAATTCTTGTTAATATTTGATTAAGTGCATGTGGTTTTTGGTGAGTTATATTAGTAGTTGAACAATTGTATGTGAAGTTTAGGGACGGTAATATTTGGATAACTGTATATATGGGTTTTGGTGAATTCTCTTAGTACTCAAACAACTGTATGTGAAGTTTAGGGGGAGTAATATTTGGATATCTGTATAATATGGGTTTTGGTGAATTCTTTCAGTAGTTGTGAGTTTTAAGGGACTTCTGCCAATATTCAGACAACTGTATGTTTGGAGGATTTTTGTTAATATTAGAATAAGTGTATGTTTGGTTTTGATAAGTCTCATTAGTATTTGAACTTTGTTAGCTGTTTATGATTGAGTTTTGACTCAGATTTAGCTCAGAATTTTGTTAGCATTTAGATAGCTGTGTTTCACTCAGTTTTAGTGAATTCTGTCAGCGTTTCAATAGCTGTATTTCATTCAGATTTACTAAATTCTGTTAGAATTTGGATACCTGAATTTGACTCACTTTTACTGAATTCTGTTAGAAATTGAACAACTCCTTGTGATAAACTCTGATAGAGTTTGTAGAGTCACGTGTAACATTTTGGTGAATCCCAACACTTTAGATAACTACATTTGAGTTTTGGTGAAAGAATCTGTTATTTTTGATCAAACTGCAAGATCCACCAATGTGGAGATATCTTCCTGTTAATAATTCTTAATTTTCCAAAGAAAATATCTGTAATTTTAATGAAGAAATAATAAGGTATGGTGAATAACAGATAACATCACAAAATGAATAAATGAATCACTTTGGAGATTAGTTTAGCAATAGAAGAAAATACCAAGGTGGAGAAAACCAAGTATCCTGAAACATTAAACCACATTTTTTATTCTCTCAGTATTTACCCAACATTTTCTTCCACTCTATTTTACAAGAATTAAAAAGGAAAAGCCTTTGGAAAAAATTCTGAATCCTCATTGCAATATATTTTAGTTCAATGAATAAAATGAATCAATAGATTTCTTCAATGAAAGGAATCCCACAAAATGACTCACACGATTAAAACATCGAACACCAACAGGAAGTAGTAATATTGAAACGAAAAACTTGTACCTGGAAGCAGGGGTTCAAGGAACAACGTTTAAGTACATTGATCGTTTAAAGGAAAAGAAGCTTCTAGACTGCATACTATCTCCGGAGAAGTAGGTGAGCAAGTACAGCTTTCCTTTTCAAATTAAACACTGATCGAAGCATTTATCTTTGACAGTGTACGTGACTTATTTCGAAAGTAAATGAGATTATTATAAAAGTTGCTGCACGAGAGGTTTACTATTCTCTTTGGAAGAATTAGAGTCAACGTTTTGAACTTCCTAGAAATATCTTGAAATCGATCGGGGAAGTACTGAGGACAAATAAAATGCACGTGCTATTTGTGGATACTTAGAAAGTGTGCAGATTAGAAGCTTGTGTAAAAGATTGCAAATATATCGAGTCATAAGATAAATATATCTGTTCATGATTTATAGAGTAATTTGTGTGAGATTGCTTTTATGTGGTTTTTAGAATGATGGATTTTAGGATTGGTGAAAAGGAAGGTTTTGATAATATGCATGTAAAGACAGAAAAAATTCCAAATTCCAAATTGCAAATTCAAAAATTCATAAATTTGGAAATTTTCAAATCCCAAATTTCAAACTTCCAAATTTCCAAATTTTCAAGTTTCCAAATTTTCAAATTCCCAAAATTTCCAAAATTTCCAAAATTTTCAAATTCCCAAAATTTCAAAAATTTTCAAATTTTCAAATTTCCGAATTCCCAAATTTTCAAATCCCAAATTTCCAAATTCCAAATTTTCAAATTCCAAATCTTCAAGTTTCCAAATTTTCAACTTCTAAAAATTCATAGTCTTAAATTCTCAAGATCCCAAAATTCCAAAATTCCCAAAATTTTCAAATTCCTAAATTCTCAAATTTTTAAATTTTCAAATTCCTAAATTCTCAAATTTTTAAATTTTCAAATTCCTAAATTCTCAAATTTTTAAATTTTCAAATTCCTAAATTCTCAAATTTTTAAATTTTCAAATTCCTAAATTCTCAAATTTTTAAATTTTCAAATTTTCAAATTTCCGAATTCCCAAATTTTCAAATCCCAAATTTCCAAATTCCAAATTTTCAAATTCCAAATCTTCAAGTTTCCAAATTTTCAACTTCTAAAAATTCATAGTCTTAAATTCTCAAGATCCCAAAATTCCAAAATTCCCAAAATTTTCAAATTCCTAAATTCTCAAATTTTTAAATTTTCAAATTCCTAAATTCTCAAATTTTTAAATTTTCAAATTTTCAAATTTCCGAATTCCCAAATTTTCAAATCCCAAATTTCCAAATTCCAAATTTTCAAATTCCAAATCTTCAAGTTTCCAAATTTTCAACTTCTAAAAATTCAAAGTCTTAAATTCTCAAGATTCCAAAATTCCCAAAATCCCAAAATTTCTCGAAATTCCGAAAATCCCAAATTGCTAAAATTCCGAAATTCTCAAAATCCCGAAATTTCCAAAATTCCCAAAATCCCCAAAATCCCAAAATTTCAAAACCAAAATCCTAAAATATCTCCCCTCCCGATTATTATACATTTACATTCCTCAAAAACAGTGAAAACCTGCAATGAGTTAAAATATATCGCTTCGTAGAATCTCGCGAAAATTTCTCACTTTCTCGTGAAGTTCCACGCACGACCATAATACTTTCTTCGAAAGGGGTACGTGCGAACAGTCGTGGGCACATTGCCCGCGTTAATAAAGAATTACTTAACAACTGAGAGTTTCACGTGTCATTGATATTCTTCTCGTACACGCGTTTGCTTGACAAACCACTTGTAATTTGTGGCTGGCTTTTCTTCGGCTGATTTCTACACAGCGGTAAATCAGCTACGATTCGGCAGTATCGAAACAAGATTCGACCGACACGGTCCTCGTGTTCATAGTGTGCTACTATGAGAACATTGTGATAATTTGTTAGTAAATTTGTTTTTTATTGTAACGATTTAATTGTGGTGTTTGAATAATTGATTACATAAATTATATTGTTTTAATTTTACATATTGTTATACTGTTATGATTTTGTATATTTTATACATTGTTATATTGTTCTAATTTTATATATATTTTACACTGCCATGTTGTTCTAATTTTATAGATTTGATATTTTGTCATATTGTTATAATTTTACACGCTTTATACATTGCTATACTATTATAACTTCATATATTTTATACGTTGTCATACTGTTCTAATTTTATATATTTTGTATGTTGTCATATTTTTAAAATTCTATACACTTTAAATATTGTTATTTTATGTATTTTACATATTATAATTTCATATATTACAATATACAAGACAGATTTTTAAATACATAAATCGTTTTTATTTGCCAAAAAATCATTTTATCATAAACATTAATTTCTTTTTTTATAAATTAAATTCACCAAAAATGTTGCCAGAGGAAGAGTAACGATAGATCAGCATCGAATGTATAGAAGTGTACGAAAAACGAACTTTAAATGTTATTTTGAAAAACAAAGTTAATATGTGTTGAACAGTGTACTAAATTGCAAACATAAAATCGTAGGAAGATCGATAAAGGAAACGGAAGATGGGTATCGAGAGCGTTTTGACGAGTGGTTTAACCTCGGCATCTAGTGGACTTTCATGGTTCTTTCCGGTGCTAGCGGCAGCGTTAGTTTATTTCCAGTATGAAGTTATGGATAACGAGGCACCACCGATCAACATCCCTTCAGAGGTGTTACTTCCGTCTTATGACTTTATTGTGATAGGAGCTGGATCTGCAGGTAACCATCAAAAAGTAATCTAACATCTTCATTTTCATTCCTACATTCAACATTTCATTATTAACTTTGCACTTTTGGTTGTCTCTTCTGAGGGCATTATTGTTTCTTCTAATGCTACATCAGAAATGGCAAAATAAATCTACCAGTACAAAAGATTAATATTATCCACTAATAATATTAGTATACCTACTATTTGTATGCGCAAGTATACAGGGGGTTTCATAACTGGTGTAACTCCCGGAAAGCGGTGATAGAGGACATAATTCTGAATAAAATTTTCCTTTATGAAAATAGGGTGTGAAACTTCGTTTTTGAATTATTAAACAAAAACACGGACTGATTGGCGTCGAATCCTCGCGCTGTGATTGGTCCGTGTTTTTCTTTAGTGACTCAAAAACGAAGCTTCAAACCCCATTTTTGAAAAGGGAAATCTTGCTTAGAATCGCGTCCTCTACCATCCCACTCCAGGAGCTACACGAGTTATGAGACACCCTGTAGACAAGATTAGATTCTACAAACACATATTAGATGCAAGATTAGATTCCGTGAATTACAGACTTTACAAAATTTCATCTCGACGACATATCATAAATGCATGAACGTCTGCTCATAACAGAAGATAAGGCGTCTATCATTCACTTAACACTCTTCATAGTCAACATTGTTCCAGTATTAAATATTTAATTTCCGCCGCAGGAGCTGTAGTAGCTAGTCGCTTGTCCGAGGTAGAAAACTGGAACGTGCTTCTTCTGGAAGCTGGAGGCGACGAAACAGAGATCTCAGATGTTCCTCTTCTTGCTGGTTATCTTCAGCTCAGTCAGTTAGACTGGCAATATAAAACGGAACCCGACGGTGGTTACTGCTTAGGTAAATAATACATCAATTTTCCAACTACAATGCAATACCTTGACATTTCAGAGAAATTATGACACTTGTAATAGATTCAGTATAGAATCTAAAGATGTTCACATCTTCAGTATAGGATGTAAGACGACAAAATCTATTTATTTGTTTACATAAAATTTATGTAACAAAATAAATTATTGGTTCACGTAGAATCATTTTCTTCCTGAACGAATATCTACACTTGAATGAAATCGATAATTGGGCTTTTACAGTTATTTTCTGAGAGAACTATATACGTCCTCTAAAACTTCTTATCTCGATGAAAAGTTTTAGACGATAGAACAATAAAAAAATTTGATCTTGAAATGCAAGATTACGAAACTTGATTTAAGCACGAAACTTGATTTATGAATCAGCACCATAGTGTTTGTACTTGATCTACATTCTATATATGAACTTATCAGTTTTGATAGTCGATATAATAAAAACTCTAAAATAACCACAAAATTCATTCACACTATTTCAGCAATGGAGCATGGTCGCTGCAACTGGCCCCGCGGCAAAGTCCTCGGAGGCAGCAGTGTATTGAACTACATGCTCTACCTCCGCGGCAACAAAAAAGATTACGACATGTGGGAGCAGCAGGGTAACCCAGGTTGGGGTTCCAGAGACGTGCTATACTACTTCAAGAAGTCCGAGGACAATCAGAACCCTTACCTAGCCCGAACACCGTACCACTCCACAGGTGGTTACCTAACCGTGCAAGAAGCACCTTGGCACACGCCTCTGGCTGCAGTGTTCGTTCAAGCTGGTCAAGAGATGGGCTACGAGAACCGTGATATAAACGGTGAACAGCACACGGGCTTCATGATCGCCCAGGGCACGATCAGAAGAGGAAGCCGATGTTCCACGGCGAAGGCCTTTCTGCGACCTGCACGGCTGCGGAAGAACCTGCACATCGCCATGCACTCGCACGTGACCAAAATCTTGATCGATCCTAAGTCAAAGAGGACTTACGGCGTAGAGTTCGTCAGGGACGAGAAGGTGTTCCGTATCAGGGCCAAGAAGGAAGTGATCGTATCCGGAGGAGCTGTGAACTCTCCCCAGCTGCTGATGCTGTCAGGGATAGGACCTAGGGAGCACCTGCTGCAGCACGGGATCCCGGTGGTCCAGGACCTCAGGGTGGGTCACAACCTGCAGGATCACGTGGGTCTGGGTGGTCTGACCTTCATGGTCAACCAGCACATCTCCGTGGTCGAGAAGAGGTTGCACAACGTGCAGGCGGTGATGCAGTACGCCGTTTTTGGAGACGGTCCTCTGACTGTGTTGGGTGGAGTCGAAGGACTCGCGTTCGTCAACACCAAGTACGTGAACGCCTCCGACGACTTTCCGGACATCGAATTACATTTCATCTCAGGGTCCACGAACTCTGACGGAGGTAGACAGATCAGGAAGGTCCACGGACTCACGAAGAGGTTCTACGACGCCGTTTTTGGGCCTATTAATGACAGGGACGTGTGGAGCGTGATACCCATGCTCCTCAGGCCTAAGAGCAAGGGTGTTATCCAACTACGCAGCAAGAATCCGTACGATCACCCGCTTATCTATCCCAATTACTTCAAGGAGCCTGAAGATTTGGCGACTTTAGTTGAAGGAGTCAAGATAGGAGTCGCTCTCAGTAGAACTGCGGCGTTTAAACGATTTGGCAGTGAGTTGAACTCCAAACAGTTCCCTGGATGTCAGCATATACCTATGTACAGCGATCCTTACTGGGAATGCATGATCAGACACTACTCGGCGACCATTTATCATCCTGTGGGAACCTGCAAAATGGGGCCTTACTGGGACCCGGAGGCTGTGGTGGATCCTCAACTGAGAGTCTACGGAGTTAGTGGACTTAGAGTGATCGATGCGTCGATTATGCCCAACCTTGTTAGTGGGAACACTAATGCACCGATTATTATGATCGGGGAGAAGGGTTCTGATATGATCAAAGAATTCTGGTTGAAGAGACGGGGGAGAGGTTGAGAAAATTCGTGAAGAATTCTGTGACGAACAGTGACATGAAAGTGATTCGACTGAAAGTAGATGTCTGCAGATAGAGTATGTTGTATGAATGATTGAATTTGTAAATATTTGATGAATCTTTTTATAGAAACTAGAATGTAAGGCTGGACAAGTGTCGACGGTGGTATAAAGTAACCATAGAGATTTTTTTATTGTGGTAATGTAGTGATGGGTTAGAACAGTAGAAGCGTGGAGCATGTATGTGGAGTATATTTAGGTTGATGATAGTTAGTGCTGGATAATTTGGATTTTGTATATTTGCAGTTTTGGAGAATTGAAAATGTATAAAAATTTAGAAATATAAGAATTTTCACACTTTCGGGTTCTACCCATCACTTATACGATAACCACAGAGATTTATTATTTGAGTCATTTCAAGTTGATTGCGCCCGACTTTAACTCATTAATAACCAAAGTTGTGTATACGCTTTCTGCTGTATCTTCTACAAATATTTGTTTTTATATGCTAGCTATTTACTGCATGTAAATACTTAAAGTAATGTAGTAATAATTGTAATAGTACTTGTAGTAATACTTGAGTAATCCTTATAGTAATACTTATAGTAATACTAGCACACTTATAGTAATATTTGTAGCAGTACTTATAGTGATGCTATACTATAAATTACTTACAGTAATACTTAAGTAGTACTGATAATAACACTCAAAATCTATTATAAATATTAAGGTATATTTGCTTTAAATATTTGGTTAAATACTTAAAGTAAGTACTTATTTACCGTTCTAAATATGTGCCTTTAATATTGATTTTTTTTTAAGTAGATACTTAAAGTAGCTTGAGTTACTTAATTTTTAAGCATTCACTTAATTCAACTAAAACTTGTTTACTCGAATTAAGTGAACACTTAAAGTATTTAACTAATACTTAATACTTAAGTATTTAGTTATGTAAGTAAATGATTAAAGTACTCGCTGATTTCACTTACAGACTTTTATTATATTGCCATGCACTATAAACACATAAAACTGATTACTATTGTTTTTTAAGCAATTTTCGCAGATCTTTGTACTCCACAATAATTGATTTCTTTGATACTCAACCGGCAATATAATGAGATTCCATTTACATTTACTCTCACTTAAAATAGAAAGTAGTGTATAAAAATGTCCCCAACTTCTTTCAAGATTAATTAATGATTTACAAAATTAAAACTCATTTGTACTTCTAATTGTTTACGTGTAGTATCACATAATTCGTGAAATCAGCGTACAATTTTTTGTGTAAGAAAAATGGACGATCATTTATGTACATCACAAATAAGTCGTAAGTCATCATTAATATTAAAAAACGAAACTTGTTTCTAAACGATGTAAAATAGCATTCGCTTTTTAATTCTCAGTATATATGTATATTTCTTTTTTGATTATTTAGTATACTTTTTGTATGTTTCTTTTTTAATTTCACTCATACTTTGCCATTTAGATTATACTTTGATTATAGTTTGTACAGTCAATAAATCTGTTCCTGTTTTCAGATGCAAAATATTTTAATTTCAAAACCACCCTAAATTAAATAAACTTCATTTTTTAACAAAATTCAGTTTAGAACACCAGAACTTACTCTTTTGAGTACAACGATAAAATATAACCTCTAAGGTCAAGACCAAGTTCAATATTCTCTCACAACTTTCAATGAAACAGATGCAGAATAACGCTGAGTAGCTATGTGCAATTTTCAAACACTTTGTAAGGTAAAGATATATGCAGGAGCAAGATGATAAATGGCCAATTCATCCACGAAAGAGAAGATTCTATTTCTGCTCCGTCGATAATTTCCCTCAATAAATCTTTCCACAGTCACGTTCGATCAACATTTCGCGTTGCCTTTAATCAACGCTGCGTGTGTGCATTGGAACACGTAAAATGGCTGACTCTGCGAAATATAATTAACGCTCCGTTTCGTACGTTCCTGTTAAATCAGTCGGTTCCTGCGATTCTGTGAAACCGTATCCTGCCCAAAGTAACCAGAAACGAAAAGCTATTCTCATAATTACATCTTGTCAAACACAAGAAATTTTTAGTACAGTATAGTACAGTACATTTTATTTATAGACCACCGAATATCGAAAATCAATCGCGTTGTATTTAGGTTTTGAAATACGTAACAGTGATCCTTGAATTGTTGTAATAAATTCAATTAATTCGCGAACAGTGATTATTTGTGATAATTCTTTCGTGCGATCATTTTATGGATTGAGTATTTTTGGCAGATACAAATTCATTGAACAGTTTTCAGAAGTTGAGGTAAATTTTTTGTAAATTATTTTATGGTTTAAAACTTAATATTAATTCATGTAACTAGTATGAATTTTTACAGTGAATTTTTGTAGTTTTAATTCTTACAATAATTACTAATTTTTATAACTAGTCTTAATTCGTATAAAGGGTATCTATTTATGCAAGTAGAAAAATGAATAAAAATAGATAGAAAAAATTACAGAAACATTTAAACATATATAAGGAAAATTAATAACAATAAATTGTAGAAAATTTGTTCTATTAAATTATGAAAAATAAAATAACGAAACGTTAACTGTTTATTTTTTAACTAATTTTTTACTCATAACAACAAATATAAATACAGAACGTGTTATTTTCTTAACTCGTGTTAAATTTTATAAACGTGAGTTTATTTTTCCATGAAATGACATTGTAATTTATGTAATTTATGATTTTGCGGATATTTAGGAAAGTGTTAAAATACTGCATCAAAAGTGGGTCAACTGTTTACGTCACATTGCGGAAAAGTGAATATTTTCAACAATGAAATACATTAAATAATTTCCGATACAATCAATAAAAATGGTAGGAAAAATTATCTGACGGAAAAGGAAACAGACATTTTTATGGAGGTTTATTTCATAACGTAAAAACAACTTGTGAATAATATTGATACAGAATTTGTTTTGGTAAACGAAGGAATGCATACATTGTTAGTATAATTTGTTTCTTTTTGTTTTGAACGACACAGAAATTATCTGTATTTAAATATTTTTTGTGTTACTTTATTGTCACATGTGTAACATGTCATAAACTTATTAATAATTTATTTGGTTACGTTACATAGCGAAAAAATTGTGTATTATTTAACAAAATACTTTTGCATAAGTGTTCTATTAATTTTTTTCATAAAATTTTGTCTGAGAAAGTTAAACTATACACTATTTGATTTATAGTTAATTTATTTATTTTAAATGAGATCCCACAGTTTTATATAAATCTTATATAAATTTAATAGAACGTTAGTAAAACATTTATTCGGTACAATATAAGTGCTATTTTATTATACTTCTATGATACTAAATTATGTAAGAATAATACTTGAATTTCAATGGTTCATTCATGTTCACAATGGCAAATCATGTAACAGTAACAGCAGGTCGGCCATTTTGAATTAAGAATATGAAACATTCATGTATTTACAAAATACAAACTTATAACTTCATATACCAAAAATGTTCTTCCATGATACTCTTATATTATTAAACTCTATAAAAATAATTAAATTTCAATAGTTTACTTATGTTCACAATATTCACCAACTATCAGTGACTGAAGGTCAGCTACTCCGAATTAAAACCACAACTAAAAAAATTTGCAATTTAAGTATATTTTATCACGAAATTACCATAAAACCTTTAAACTAACCTAATTTAAGCATTATTATGCGACATTTTTACCAAATTGCAACATTAATTTTAACTGGTAAACATCCTTCAACTTTCTGTGCTGGAAATGAATTGTCAGAAGCTCGTGACTAATTTCTCTTGCACGAGTTTTTACTTATAAAACCCAAGCTGTAATCTTTAACTTTCAATTAAAGTACTGAAAATATTACATACAAAAAATAAACTCTTGCTATTTAGATAAATATAAACAAGATCTTCAACGTTTATACGCAATGCAACGAGACATTTCTTATACTTTTAGACAGTTTCACTGCGTTTCGTACTTCGAGCGTACCGATGTCAACCCGTGAGTTGGCGCACGTAGTCGACCGAAACTAAAAGAAGCTAAAAGAACACTTTCAACGTTACATTTAGACAACTAAGAGTAATAATGGCACTAAAAACTGTTGAACGCAATCATCTCATTCGAGATGTTGGAGAACTGTCATTTTTAGTTTAATTGGGGTGTGTGGCCGTTTGAGCCAATAGTATCGCTGAAAATATGGATGATAGGCGTCCATTTTTGTATTTTGACCAATTGCAGACGTGGCTGCTTGGGAACGTAGCGATTCGTAGATGTAGAAATTAGGGGACGTAGCGATTTGGGGATGCAGTTATTTAGGGACGTAGCAATTTGGGGATACAGCGAGTTGGGGATGTAAAAATTTGGAAACGTCATGATTTGGGAATATACCAAGTTGGGGATGTAGAAATTTGGGGACGTAGTCATTTAGGGGCGTAGCAATTTGGGGACGTAGCGATTTGGGGATACAGCGAGTTGGAAATGTAAAAATTTGGGGACGTCATGATATGGTGATATACCGATTTGGAGATGTAGAAATTTACCGAGTTGGAGATGTAGCTATTTGGGATCGTCGCGATTTGGAGATAAACCGATTTAGGATTATAGCTATTTCGTAGCGATTTGCAGCTGTAGAGATTTCGGTATGAAAGAATGTGGGGATGTAGAGATTTGGAAGTGTATTCGGGATTGTACAAATTCGGGAATGTAACGATACAGGAATGTAGGGAATTACAAGTGTACATAATAAGTAATATAGGGATTCGAAAGTGTACACATTCAGAAATGTAAAATTCGGGATCGTAAGGACTCAGGAATATTGATATTCGAGTACACAAAAATTTGAAAATAGGAAAACTCAAGAATATCAAGACTCGGGGTTATAAAAATTCGGTAATACAGAAATTTAGTACCAATATAATTTCTTCCAAACACCTGGGTCTTCCAAGCGCCAACTTAAGTGTCAACATCGGTACCGTGCACATTCCCTAAGGCCTCAGTTTATCTTGCATAGTTACAATTCCTTTTGCAACATGTTCCAATTACACGCTCGAATATAGCCTCATTCTAATTTTAACCTATTTATTATGGCGAGAATATTCAGTACATGTCCGCAGCACGACGTTGTCATTTCAGAACCAGACATGAGTCAGACATATCACATTTTTCCAGCGCCAGTTTAATTCCTCAACTCCAGTTCCAAATTTTTACCTTTCAGTTAAAAATTAATTACAGTCCAGTACGAATATCCTACAATAGCACTTTATATAATACTTTAATACTTTTGTTCTTATTTAACTTTTTGTTCATTTTTTGTGCAGATCTAAGAAACAAGAAGAAAGATGGCGGAAACTGGCAGACTGTCGGCAATGCGAATCGCAATGTCCTACGGACCAGAACTCAGCTTCCTTGTGATTTTGAGGATTGTTATAGGTCTATACAGACCGGACATCGTTGATCGCGAACACAGAGTGAGACCAGTCTCTCTGACAAATATTAAAAGCAATTACGATTTCGTGATAATTGGAGCTGGTTCGGCTGGTTCGGTGTTGGCTAATCGTTTATCGGAAAACGGAAATTGGACGGTGCTTTTATTAGAAGCTGGTGCCGATGAACCTGATTTGGCCGATGTGCCTGTGGTATTTCCGGCTTTGCAGATCACTCCGCTGGATTGGCAATATCAAACCGAGCCTTCGGATAAATATTGCAAGGCGATGAATAATAATAGGTGCAACTGGCCTCGTGGCAAGGTATTTCATTTAGAATTATCGAAATTATTGAAAATGTAGATATTCGCAATTTTATTGTGTATTCTTATTTCGAATGTGGGTCAATGTTACATTTCTTTTGGACGTTGTAGATAATTTAGATAGACAGATTGGTTGAATGATTGGATAGAATGAGGACGTGGAGATATGGAGATTATGTGGATTTGGAGATATGGGGATATGGGGGCATATTTAGGGATTTGAAGATTTGAAGATAAGGCAATTTGAGGATATGGGGATTTAAGGGTATGGAGATGTAGCTATTTGGAAATATAGGAATTTGAGGATATAGCGGTTTGGGGACGCAGAAAGTTGGGGATAGAGCAATTTAGGGACGTAGCGATTTGGGGATGTACATATTTGGGTACGTAGCAATTTGGGGACATAACGATTTGGAAATATAGCTATTTGGGGACGTAGCTATTTGAGAACTCAGTGATTTGGCGATATGTTGATTTTGGGGTGTAAGAATTTAGGGATATAGCAATTTGGGGATGTAGCGATTTTGGGATGTAGCGATTTGGGGACATAAAAATTTGGAGCCACAGCAATTTTGGGACGTGGTGATTTGGAGACGTAGTGATTTAGGGCCGTGAGAATTTGGGAATGGTAGGATTTAACGATATGCCGAGTTGAAGATGTAGGGATTTGGGGATATAGCAATTTGAAGACGTAGCTATTTGGGAACGTAGCGATTTGGGGATGTACGAATTTTAAGATACACTACTGTTCATAAGTATCCAGACACAAGCAAAATATGCATTCGCGTTACATGAAAGTTATTCAAGTATCTGCAACAGTAACTAAAACCGTTTTCTTTTCTGCAAAAAAATACTGGAACGTTTTTCGATTGATAATTCTCGTTTGGAATTCGTATCTCGATGAAAAAGAAGCTACAGTCGAACTAAACCGAAACTGTCGAGTGCGTAGCATTACCTCAATTCTTATCTCCATTGAAAGAACCTAAACGTCTACCAACAGTTTACAAACACTTGAAACATATCGAAGAACCCTTTGAATACGTTCTGCATCATACAAATGAAACACAGTAGAAATTAAAATTTTGTTTAGAATCGAAAGTGTATTACATTCACAAATTTGGATTTTGTACTTCTAGACATGAATTTTACTTTCACATTCCCATTGTATAATTTGTACTTAAAAATTAATTCTATTACGTTATGACACCTCAAAAAAGATAATAATAATTATTACAAATGATATGATAATCTTAAACACGTTTCGTGCAAAGTTCAACTATGTTTTATGTAACAAAACCAAGTGTCCGCATACTTATGAACGGTACTGCATATCGATTTGGATATATAAAAATTTAGAAATGAAGGAGTTTGAAGATGTATGAACTTGCAAATATTCAAGATTGTAAGAATTCGAGAATATAGGTAAGTCAGTAGATAGGAATCAATAGGTAAAAAAGATTATGCAAAGGGTTAACTCGTTCTCAGCGTATCCTGTAACAGTCACAAACAGGATAAGGCGTTCAGACTGTTTACTCTACCAAAGATATCTAATTCTATGGCTAGAATATTTGCTTCTTCTGTTGTCTATGATTATTCTAACTGAATGAATGAACCTTGATCTGATTCTAACTGAATGAATGAACTTAGACATTTCTCCATTTAAGATCTTCATCCATATCTTTATCTACATCATCTAACTCAGGGGTCGGCAACCTTTTGATTCGGAAGAGTCAAAAATTACAATTTACAAAATTTCAAAGCTTTTAAAGAGCCACAAAATTTTTTCTTGCCAACAATAAATAGTAATCGTATAAATAAAGTTCTTTGATAAAAAAAAATAATCTATTTTCTCATATATATGTAGTGTTTTTCACAACAAAGTAGATAATATATATATGGCAATGTTAGATAATGAGTTTTTTTTTTTGATAAAATAAATAATACTTGCATATAGAACTGAAGAGCGTGATAATTCGATGCGCTGCGATTCCAGTCCTTGGTAATTCAACGCGTGGTAATTCGATGCGTTGGAATTCCAGCACGTGCTAATTCAATGCATTGTAATCCAGCGCTTGATAATTCAATGCATTGCAATTCCAGCGCGTGGTAATTCGATGCGTTGGAATTCCATCGCGCGGTAATTCGATGCATTGCAATTCCAGCACGTGGTAATTCGATGCGTTGCAATTCCAGCGCTTGGTAATTTGATGCGTTGGAATTCCATCGCGTGGTAATTCAGTGCATTGCAATTCCAGCGCTTGGTAATTCAATGCATTGCAATACCAGCGCGTGGTAATTCGATGCGTTGCAATTCCAGCGCTTGGTAATTTGATGCGTTGGAATTCCATCGCGTGGTAATTCAGTGCATTGCAATTCCAGCGCTTGGTAATTCAATGCATTGCAATACCAGCGCGTGGTAATTCGATGCGTTGGAATTCCAGCGCGTGGTAATTCGATGCGCTGGAATTCCAGCGCGTGGTAATTCAGTGCATTGCAATTCCAGCGCTTGGTAATTCAATGCATTGCAATACCAGCGCGTGGTAATTCGATGCGTTGGAATTCCAGCGCGTGGTAATTCGATGCGCTGGAATTCCAGCGCGTGGTAATTCGATGCGTTGCAATTCCAGCGCGTGGTAATTCGATGCATTGGAATTCCATCGCGTGGTAATTCGATGCATTGGAATTCCATCGCGTGGTAATTCGATGCATTGCAATTCCAGCGCTTAGCAATATTAGATAATGAGTTTTTTTTAATAAAATAAATAATATTTGCGTATGGAACTGAAGAGCCGCAGCTTTACATCCAAAGAGCCGTATGCGGCTCGCGAGCCGCAGATTGCCGATCCCTGATCTAACTAAATACTGTTTGGGCCACGATTCGTAATTTTACTTCACTGCAAAAGGATGATAAACATTGTCATCAAAAAATGAAAATTCTGCAAATATTCCAGGTACTCGGTGGCTGCAGTGTCATAAACGCGATGCTGTACATTCGCGGTAACAGACGAGATTACGACAACTGGGAGAGTCTGGGTAACCCAGAATGGAATTACGAAAGCGTATTACCATATTTCAAAAAATCTGAAGACATAAGAATAAAGGATCTTCAAAATTCTCCTTACCATCGGAAAGGTGGACACTTGACCGTGGAAAACTTTAGGTATACAACGCCTATAGTGCATTATTTGGTCCAAGCGGGAACGGAGATGGGCTACGATATTGTGGACATGAATGGAGAGACGCAAAGTGGGTTTTCGTTATCTCATGGAACCTTGAGAGATGGATTACGATGTAGCACTGCGAAAGCTTTTCTTCGATCAGCTTCGAAGAGAAAGAATCTTGATATTAGTATTCGATCTATGGTGGAGAAGATTTTAGTTCGTAATGGTGAGTTAGGGCAATTTATAAAATTATTTGATTTCTTAATTTTTAATACTTGGAGCCACCGGTGGCTGACATTGAATTTTTCTGCTTAGGAGGCATAAAAAAATGAAAATTTTACATAAAATTTTATATATGAAATGGGAATTTTATATTAAAAATTTGGACATGTAGAAACTTGAAAATTGGGGAATTTGTAAAGCTTTGAAGTTTGGAATTTTGGGAAGGATTTTTAGTAATTTGAAAATTTAGGAATTTGCTAAATTAGAAAATTTGAAAATTTTGATACTTGAGAACTGGAAAATTTTTCAATTTGGATATTTGAGAATTTGAAAATTTAGAAATTTAGGAAATTTGGAAATTTGGAAATTTGAAAATTTGGGAATTAAAAAATATGAAAACTATAAAACTTGAAATTCAAAATTAGAAATTCAGAGAAATTTCAAAAACTCTAAAGCTTGAAACCAAAAATTTTGCAACTCGAAAATTGAGAAATTTGAAAATTTCATAACACGAAAATTTTCTATTATAAAACCTTAATAATAGAAAAATCATAAAATATAAAATTTCACAAATTCAAATACTAAATTTTTAAAAATACCAAATATCAAAAATCCGCAATAAAAAATAAAAATCAGTGAAACCTTATGATTTCCTAAACAGTCATCTTCACCTTACAGATGGAAAGTCAAAAATTGCATACGGCGTACAATTTCGAGTAGGAAGAATACTTCGAACAGTGACAGCAAACCGTGAAGTGATATTATCAGGAGGATCAATCAATTCCCCACAATTATTGATGCTCTCCGGAATCGGTCCAAAAGATCACCTAAGAGAAATGCGAGTCCCTTTGATTCATGATCTGCCTGGTGTAGGTAGAAACCTTCAGGATCATGCCGCAATTGGGGGATTAAATTTTCAAGTCACTAAATCACTTAATCACACTTCATCCGAGAATTTTTGCTTCAATGTACGGAAGTCAATAAACTTCAAAGCCATCAGGGAGTTTGGTATTAACCATAAAGGGGTACTTTACTCGGCGACGATCGCTGAAGGCATGGGTTTTATTAAGACCAAGTGAGTATTTTTTGAAAGTTTACACTTTTCAGAATTTAAGTTGAAAATTTACAGATTTTTTATTCTTTGCATTTTTTGATTTAAAAAATTTTTGCTTTTAACATTTTTTAATAATAAAATGAAGAAATTTAAAAAGTTGTTAGAATTAAACTTTTCAAGTTATTGAATTTCTTCAAATCTTTAAATTAGTAAATTTGAAAAATTTTTAAATTACTAAATTATTAAATTTTTAAATTTTTAAATTGTCAAATTGTCAAATTGTCAAATTGTCAAATTGTCAAATTGTCAAATTGTCAAATTGTCAAATTGTCAAATTGTCAAATTGTCAAATTGTCAAATTGTCAAATTGTCAAATTGTCAAATTGTCAAATTGTCAAATTGTCAAATTGTCAAATTGTCAAATTGTCAAATTGTCAAATTGTCAAATTGTCAAATTGTCAAATTGTCAAATTGTCAAATTGTCAAATTGTCAAATTGTCAAATTGTCAAATTGTCAAATTGTCAAATTGTCAAATTGTCAAATTGTCAAATTGTCAAATTGTCAAATTGTCAAATTGTCAAATTGTCAAATTGTCAAATTGTCAAATTGTCAAATTGTCAAATTGTCAAATTGTCAAATTGTCAAATTGTCAAATTGTCAAATTGTCAAATTGTCAAATTGTCAAATTGTCAAATTGTCAAATTGTCAAATTGTCAAATTGTCAAATTGTCAAATTGTCAAATTGTCAAATTGTCAAATTGTCAAATTGTCAAATTGTCAAATTGTCAAATTGTCAAATTGTCAAATTGTCAAATTGTCAAATTGTCAAATTGTCAAATTGTCAAATTGTCAAATTGTCAAATTGTCAAATTGTCAAATTGTCAAATTGTCAAATTGTCAAATTGTCAAATACTCAATTTGTTAAATTGTCAAATTGTCAAATACCCAATTTGTCAAATTGTCAAATTGTTAAATTACCAAATTGTTAAACTGCCAAATTGTGAAATTGTCGAACATCGAAATTGTCAAATTGTCAAACTATTAAATTTGACAAGTTAAATTTGATCAAGTTAGTTAATTAAATTATTGAGACAAATTACTTCATTTTCGAAATCAAATTTTACAAATTCTTAGTTTCAAATTTTTGTACTTAATTTTTTGAAGGTATTAAATTTCTAAATTGTCAAATTGTCAAATGTCATAATCAAATAGTTATAATAAAAAGTGCATCAAAATGAGTCCGATAAATAAATGGAAACAAACCTATTATACGACTTAAAATCCCCGAAATAATAAAAAACAACTAAAAGTGAAAAGAAGAAAAGTTATTTAAATATTGTAGAATATTTATTACTTCCGATAGTAATAACAATGACGTATCGCAACACAGATGCATAATTCAAGAAACTAATTATGTTTTCAGATATGCAAACCAGTCAGACGATTATCCTGACGTTCAATTTTTCTTATCAGCTGCTGCCGACAATACAGACGGTGGCATAAACGGAAAAAGGGGTAGTAACCTCAAAGACAGTTTCTACTGGAAATTATTCGAAAATATTCTTTATCAAGATTCGTATATGATCATTCCTCTGTTACTGCGACCTCGAAGTAGAGGATACATCAAGCTACGTTCGAAGGATCCGTATACGCACCCCATAATTGTTCCGAATTATTTCGACGATCCTCACGACCTTGAAATTTTGGTAATTTTGTTTTTCACAACTTAATTACGTTACCCTTGCACGATTTCCTCAAACCTTCTCAGAACTGTCATAAATTATATGAAACAAGAAAATAACGATAAGCTTTATCTATGACAATAATTCATTTTAAACGTTTATTCGGAACGTGACATAATGGGCATTTCGAGAAAGTGTAATCAAAAAGTGTAACTATGAAAAACGAGAAATGTTTTCGAAACCATCGATAATTATGAAAATTGAAGTTTGTATTGACGAAAATTTTATGGGGCATTACTTTAGGTGGTGTTTCTGTAAAATAACGTAATTAAGGGATATAGTATTTGTAAAATAATGCAATTAAGGGTTACAGTATTTGTATAACGTTTAATAGTTCATCGTTTGATTATATGTGATGGGACTTTAAGTTCAGAGAGAATATGTACTGGGATTTAATCAAATTAATGAATACTAGCACGTGTTTGTTAATTTCACGTTGTTTCATTATTTAATTCAACTAATGAATTTCATCTTTTGTGCTGTAATTAATAACTTGTATTAAAACATTGTTTTTTACTAATTAGTTGTACTGAAACATGAATTACTAGTAGTTAATTATACTAAAACATAATTTCCAATTAATTTGTTATATTGAAATATCAATTCTTATTAACTGATTATATCAAAACATCAATTTTTACTGATTGATTATATCAAAACATCAATGCTTACTAATTGATTATGTCAACACATCAATTCTTACTAATTGGTTATGCTAAAACATCAATTCTTATTAATCGATTATATCAAAACATCAATTCTTGCTAAATAATTATATTAAAATATTATTTTTACTACGTATCATAAGACATCACTTACACAGACTTTAATTAATTAATTAATTATATTGAAATACCTTTTTTATTAATTAATTACCCTAAAACATCATTTCTTACTAATTATATTAACACATCATTTTTACTGATTAATTACATTAAAACACCATTTCTTACAAATTAATTATATTCAACTATCATTTCTTATTAATTAGTTACATTCAAATATTGTTCCTGACTAACTGATTATATTAAAATCAATCTTTACTAATCAATTATACTAAGACATAACTTCTTAACTTCTACACGACTTCAATATTATTAATTATATTGAAATAGCAATTCTTTTTAATTAGGTATATTAAAGCTTTATAAACTAATTAATTACATTAAAACATCAATTCTCACCAGTTAACTACATTAAACCAGAACTTCCTACAAATTAATTCCATGAAAACATTTCTCACTAAGATCATTATCTTAAAATCATTTCTTCAAAAAGCTTACTACATATTAATTTATCAAAACACCCTAATAAAATATCATAATCATTCTAATAAAAAATCACATCTCTGTCGTCCGTCACCCATACCAATAAGTGTACACTCACTCCACAATTAAAATTACTAAAATTAATTACAGGCAGAAGGAGCACAGTTCGTTTACGACATGATAAATACGCCAACGTTAAAGGCGTTAAAAACTCGACCAAATCCGAACAGGCTTCCCGAATGTGAAAAGTATGGGTATCCATCGATCGAATATTGGAAATGTTTCGCTCGATATTATACCCTCACGATCTACCATCCCGTGGGGACCTGCAAAATGGGGCCCGCCACAGACAAAATGGCGGTGGTGGATCCAAGATTAAAGGTACACGGCATTTCTGGACTGCGAGTGATCGATGCATCGATTATGCCAAAAATCGTTTCTGGAAATACGAATGCACCTACGATTATGATCGCTGAGAAGGCTGCTGACATGATTAAAGAAGACTGGAGAGAGGTCGATGATTCCTGAGTGAAATATCGATATTTCATGTTTTTTTCGTGATGTTCCTTTGAACGTTAATATGATAGACTTTCTTGTGAAGATTATGCATATTTGATAGATGTATTAACAAATGAAGGAGACTAGTTTTTTAAGCGACGCTTTTTGTATAATTTTTGTTGTGTGGAATTTTGAAGACATGGGAGTTTAGGGATATTTGAGAATTTGAATGTTTGGGGATTTGGAAATTTAATAGCTTTGGAAATTTGAGAGTTTAGGGATTTCAAGGTATGGAAATTTAAGGATTCGACTGTTTGAGTACTTTAAGAATTTTTGGACTTTGAGAATTTAGAAATTTGGGACTTTGAGAGTTTAAAGATTTCAGAGTATAGAAATTTAGAAATTCGACAGTTTGAGTATTACGGAAATTTGGAACTTCGAGAGTTTAGGTATTTGAGAATGTGACAGTTTGGCAATTTTAGGATATACAAATTTAGGAATTTGACAATTTGAGTATTTTGAGAATTTTGCGACTTTGAGAATTTATCCATTTGGGAATTTGAAAATTTGAGACCTCGAAAATATAAATATTTAGAAATTTGGGCACTCCAAAAATTTTGACTATTTACGAATTTGAATATATTGGAATTTGTGAATTTATTAACTGTGAGAATTTAGGAACTTGGAAATTTATTAGCTTTGAGAGTTTAGGAATTTGTGTATTTAATAACCTTAAGAATTCAGGGATTTCGTAACTTGGGAAATCGGGTATTAAGAAATTTTATAATTTAGGGACCTGTAGATATAGTAATTTTAAGGACTTTGATAAGTTGAAAATTTAGCAAGAATTTGGAGATTTTAGGATTTGAAAATTTTGGTATTTTAGGGTTTGAAAATTAAGAAATTTAGATACATAATAATGTAATTTAAAAATTTAGCAAAATTATAGAAACTCTAGAAATTTGAGAATTTCGTAATTTAGCAGTTTTAAGAATTTGGAAAGAATTAAAAAATTTGGAAACTTCGAAATTTTGAAAATTTTGAAGTTTAAAAATTTCAAGAATTTCTAGAATTTTGAAAATTTTAAAATTTAGCAATTTTTAAAATTTAAGATTGGGAATCTCAAAATTTCGCAACAAACATTTAGTAATCTAGAGATTTAAGGAATCCTAGAAACTTTGAGCATCTAAGAATTCAGAAAATCAGTAATTTTAAGACTTAAACAAAATCAAAAATTTTTTAATTTTAAGTTTAGTAAATTTGAAATTTGCGAACTTGAAAATCCTCAAGTTTAGGAATACAATACCTAAGCTAGAAAATTTCCTATTAATTAAGTGTCTTACATTTCATAATAAAAAACCTGAAAAGAGAATTAAAAATCTTCTCATCATGCGAATATAGAAACCTGTAAAACTTTGTTACAGTAAAACCAGTATAAACCAAATTAGAACAAAACGCAAATTTCTGAATAAAATGTCTCAACACATAGCTCCCGCAAGAATACATCCCCACCAAAACATCGTCACCCACCAAATAATCCACTACATCTATCCCACTCTGACCCCGCGCTAGAAAGTCAACCACTTAACATCTAATAAAATAATATTTGGAAGATAAACAATGATACCCGCACCATCGAGACATATTTCCACCACTGGTGTGGTATTCCGTCACATACATATTCGAAATGTGGACTGCGATATGCTTCATTTCCCCGGCAAAACTAGCATAAGTTGTTCGGGCAGCTTAAGTGGTGACCGAGCGGAGACCAGTGTTGTAATCACATAATAACACAAGCGGATTGTACCATGGCAGGTAAGAACCGAGATACAACTGAAATATTCCATGTCTTAATAAATTTTATTTTATAAACTACCTTAAACCATGTGTAACATCTATACATCTCATTCAAGAAAATTTAACTGTCTTATTGTTTCTGGTTCAAACTCTTCCAACCTTATTCAGTTATGTAGCTTCGGTTTATCTTGTCATTTTTTAGAAAATTATGCACTGTTTCTGTTATGACTTAATGTCTTCACTTGTTATAACCCGACTTGTTTATTCATGAGCTGATTTTTTTTAATGGCCTTCAATATTACGCTTTCTTATGAAAAGTTGACTTTGGAATTCGTTAGACATAGCTTATTTCATAGCTCCATTTTCGCAAAGGCTTTAAGTAGTTGCGATAGAGTTGCATTAACTTGATAGCGAATTGCATTAAATGATAATTCAAGGCAAGTTAAGTAGCAACTATCAGTTATATCGCTTTGCGAAATTTTGTGGAACTATTTCACGTTTGAACATCATAGATGCTCAGCGATGATTACGAGATTATGATCGATAATACCTTGTACATTAAAGAAATACATTATGCAGTGTGTTGTATAATGTGGTTTCAATTACGTGAAGTAACCGTATCTCAAAAAGGGAGAACTTGCCAATCTGCAAGAGGGAAAGTGTCCCTAGAATTCTGAAGGTTCTTAATTAGATTCTGAAGATGCATTTATCTAATCGGAAGATTCACTCAGGTCTTCGAGTAAACAATGAATCAACGAGAAAGTTTCACAATAGCGAGCTACTTATTTTTATGAAGAGTAGAAAATAGTAGATGTTGTATATATGGTATACTTGATTGCTCTATAAGGTGTAGAAATGATAAACTATCGATGTCTGACCAGTTTTGTATTATGACGGTCAACACGTGACCACCGCGGTGAATTAAAATGCTCCACCACCATGGGGAAAGTAATGGTTCTAGTTTGCGAAGGTGAGTTGTGTTGAGTGGTTGGTTTGGTAGAACTGTGCTTCAAAATGTTTCGAATTGAATACAAAGGAACGGAGAATTGTGTTGAAGATATTTTCTGAAGCAACAATGAGAAAGAAGTATAAAACATTTTTGAACTTCTAAGAGCATGAAATATTTATTGAAACAGTAAGTGAAGAATTTTAATTCGATTAATATTTCTGAAGTCTTCTTTTGTTGGGAGAAAAACTGCAGGGAGATTTGTGTCAATTTAGTTAGAGAAACTATACTCACATTATGTGATTCATATGCATTAGATATATTCATATTATGCGATACACATATATTACATATATTCATATTATATGATATATAATATCATTATGTATACATGGTATGTTGTATTAAGGATATGAAATATGTTATAATGTACATTCAAATGATATGTGATATGCAACATGCATATATATCTTGAAAGGATATTTAGCACATGTGTGATATGCTAGAATATATTACTAAAAGATACCACATATGTGTGACATATTGGAATATATTAACCGATATGAGGAATGAGACATGTAATATGTCTTCAGACGATAAGTGAAATATATGTGCATGTAATAATGTCACATGTTGTAACATATCTTCAGATTATGTGACATATATGTGATAGGTTGCAATGCGTTCTAAATGATAAGTGACATATGTGATATGTTGTATTATATCTTTAAATGATGTGTGACATATATGGTATATTGTAATATATTTTTTAACAATGTTTATCATATGTGTCATATATTATCATATGTCTTAAATGATACATGACACATATGTGCGATATGTTACATTATATCTTTAAATGATATGTAACATATATGGTATATTGTAATATATTTTTTAACAATGTTTATCATATGTGTCATATATTATCATATGTCTTAAATGATACATGACACATATGTGCGATATGTTACATTATATCTTTAAATGATAAATAACATGTATGGTATATTGTAATATATTTTTAATGATGTTTATCGTACGTGTTATATGTCATATTCTCCAATGATATGTGATGTATATGTAATATATCATAATATGTCTTAAGTGATATGTGACACATATGTGTGATATGATATATCATACCTTAAATGTGTGATATCTTTAAATAACATATAACACATCCACAATAAAGTATAACATGACATGTGTTATACATATCATATCTTCAAATCTAACTTTCCATCACTTAATTAATATACACACACCAATCAGCTGTTCACTACTCGCAGTATAATTTAGTATATCACACAAACGAAGAAAGTTAATATATGAACTAAGGAAGTTTCACGATAATTGATGAAAGTGAGCTTCAATGATTAGTTAATTGGCGAAGTAAGCCGACTTTGAGGATACGATTCACTAGAATTTACGTAAGCGGAACTCAAAGTAAAAGTTCCAAAGACGCTACATAAAATTCCTTTAAACGTTGATAAAGTACATAATCGACGTAAAAACACGAAACAATTGTCGGTAATTCATTTTCATTCCTTATTAACAAAATCTCGGATAAATGGGAATGATGTAACGATTAAACGCAACCATCGCTAAAATTTGCTATGCTTGCATGATGTTTAACTATGTTTTAATAGCAGACTGGAGAAAGCCATGTCGGAGATAAAAGTTATTTAACGCTACGGAATTTGGAACGAAATTTCAATTAAAAAAAAAAAAGAAACGCTCCGGACTATCATAAATAATATAACGGGTTGTATAATTATTAGATTGCCGATATTCACAGCTGGCAAACATTTCATAAGTACATAAACATGTTTTGACTGCTTTATTAACGTTTCGATATTGAATATTAAAATCTCATATATAATTCGAAAAAAGAAAATAATTGCAATAAAGAAGATGGAAACGAAGATCCAGTCGATGTAATGTAATCACAATTTTATATATCAAATTTATGAAACAGATTTTACTGAATTTATTAGAAGTATACTTGTAAATAGGAAACTATCATAATTTGTTAGAGACGCGATTATTACAATCTTAATAGTTGTAAAATAATTTTAGAAGACATAATATTAAAATTATGTAAAATTATGTAAATAATGCAAGTATAATTATGTAAATAATTTAAAGTAGAACTATTTTAAGACAAATGACATTAAAATAACTTAAAAATAAATATTGTAATATTGGAATAATTTTAAGGTAGATGATTCTAAAATAATTTTGACATAAATAATAACAGCAATTTAAAAATAAATAATTGCACAATAATTATAACGTAATTTTAAGATAAATAATTTTCAAATAAAAGTATGTAATAATAAAATAAAAATTTTTAAATAGTTGAAAAATGAACAATCCTAAAATAATTCTAAAAGTTTAAAAATAATCTTAAAATAATTTTGAGATAAATAATTCTAGCAATTTAAAAATAAATAATTGTACAGTAATTATAATGTAATAAACAATAGTAAAATAATTCTAAAAGTTTAAAAATAATTAAAAAAATGTTTAAATAAATTATTGTAAAATAATTTTCAAACAGAGGAATGTAATATTAAAATAAATAATTTTTAAAATAATTTAAGGGTAAATAATTAAACAAAATAATTTGAGAATAAATAATGCAAAAATAATTTTTGACTAAATAACTCTAAAGAAATTTTAAAGATTTTTTGCATAAAAGAACACTATATGAATGAATGAAAATGACAAATGTGACGAAAACTTCCCTTAAAACGGAATTCCGTATATACGTAAGAATTTAGGGAATAACCTCAGTCAAAGTTAAAAATACGAACAATGTAAGTAAGAAATTCAGGAAATGTCGGAATAACCAACCACACAGATCTTAAATCGTGACGAATTTCAATTGTTCCTCTCAATAATCAGGATGCTGTATTTTCCATTGTTCGATGAAGTGCAAATTCAAGGAAAATACTACGCTTATTAGATGCAGTCATGCAATTTTTCATATCGTATATATTAATCAAATGATGGATATAAAATCAAAACGATTTTCCTTGCGTTCCTCACAGTTCATCGTCGTGTCTCCTGTATCGTACTTGTGCTCGACCGAAGATAAAAATAAAAAACTTTCAACAGGTAAGAACAGAAATAGATAATGCATCGTATTAGAATCGACATTATCTTCAGTTTTACGTACTTCTCTTATCTTTTATAAACTTTCCTTGTCAGGTTGAAAATTTGGTTAAATTGAAATTTTGTTTTGGTCTCAATAGACAAGTTATAACCGAAAGCATTCTTGAAACGTTAAACAAAAATATTAGAAAAAAATATACGTGCATATTTATATGCATATTGTACAATTTCGTGTACTGTATTTAAATGTATACTTATGTGCATATTTATATGTACAGCATATGATGTATAACGTTCATTTCAGGGATACAATCATATGGAACATTTTATGTGTACATTTATATGCATACTTATACGTGTAATTATATACATATTCATATTTTCTTTTATGAGAAAAATAGAGTGAGCAAGAAATTCGAGGATATAGAAATTTCTATAGAAATTTAGTATAATGGATATTTGATAATATACCTATATAAGATTATTATAGAAGTTGCAAAATTCAGGGATTGGGGAGTGTAATGACCTAGAAATAGAGATTTGAATGTATAGAAATTTGGAAATATAGAGCACTGATTGTAAATATAGCAATTTGGAAAAAAATATAAATTAGAAAAGATAGAGATTTGGATTTATACAAATTAGGAAATACAGAAATTGGAAAATAGAGAGATTTCAATATATAGAAGTTTGAAAACATAGAAATTTAAAAATTGCAAAAATTTGGGAATACAGAAATTTAGAAATATAGAGCTCTGAAAATATAGAAATTAGAAAATATACAGATTTGGATACGTAGAACTTTGCAAATATAGAGCACTGAAAATATGGAAATTTAGAAAATATAGAAATTGAAAAATATAGAGATTTGAATATAGAGATTTATAAATATAGAAATTTGGAAAATACAGAAATTAAGAAATATAGAAATTTGGATATACACAAGTTTGAAAATATAGAAATTTGAAAATTGCAAAAATTTGAGAATATAGTAATTTAGAAATATAGAGCTCTGAAAATATAGAAATTAGAAAATATACAGATTTGGATATGTAGAACTTTGCAAATATAGAGCACTGAAAATATGGAAATTTAGAAAATATAGAAATTGAAAAATATAGAGATTTGAATATAGAGATTTATAAATATAGAAATTTGGAAAATACAGAAATTAAGAAATATAGAAATTTGGATATACACAAGTTTGAAAATATAGAAATTTGAAAATTGCAAAAATTTGAGAATATAGCAATTTAGAAATATAGAGCTCTGAAAATATAGAAATTAGAAAATATACAGATTTGGATATGTAGAACTTTGCAAATATAGAGCACTGAAAATATGAAAATTTAGAAAATATAGAAATTGAAAAATATAGAGATTTGAATATAGAGATCTATAAATATAGAAATTTGGAAAATACAGAAATTAAGAAATATAGAAATTTGGATATACACAAGTTTGAAAATATAGAAATTTGAAAATTGCAAAAATTTGGGAATATAGAAATTTTGAAATATATAGCTCTGAAAGTATAAAAATTGAAAAATATATATAACTTACAAAAATAATAACTAAAAATTAACATTAATAACAATATCAAAATTCAATATTATTCCTAACAATATCAGAGTCAATATCACTTTACTACTTTTTCAGTTTACTTTTCACCTTCGCATCGAACAAAAGAAATTTCACGAACAAAAGCTAAGTACAATGTTAAATAAGATATTTCGCAACAATCGGAACAATAATACATACCCGATGTTTATTGCTGAAATAATACTTTCTCTTTTTACGAAAATAACTTTCGACGAGCGAGTTTTATGCAAGCAATTGCAAAGTGGAAATTCGCTATTATTTTTAGCAAGCTTAAACCATAGCTCGCAAATCCGGTTTAAGCGAACCGCTGCAAAACTTGTGCAAAACTTGTGTAACTTACACGCGAATGCAGGAAGTAAAACTTGACTGTATATATGTTACATTCGTGTATGTACCAGTTTTATGTAATTTTATTACCCGAATAATGGATCGAGATCTATTCTTTCTTTTAAGCAACCCAAGTTCATTGTTGCGAAATTTTATCTTTTGTCGCGAAGGTCAGCTCACGTTTATTTACATACTAATTGTTTATGAATTATTTATTCTGCATACATTTTTTAACTTGTGTGTTTCACTAGGAATTTCCGTTCAAAAATTGTTCTTTTTTATATTTTGTGTTCTTTTTTAAACAGTTTTTTGTTTTGATTGTTTGATGGAGAATCAATTTTTGATGATGAATGTGATTGGTAATCTTGATCTTTATTTCATAGTTCTGAACCTTCTATTATCTATTTGTTTACTTTGTCCATAACAATTCACAATTACACGTGTTTGATCAATGAAGATATAAAATACATGTCGAGTTTTAATCTTTTACCAAGAAGTTTTTATTGGAGACTGAACTTTAATCTTCCATTGAAAAGTCATTCTATTAATAGATACAATTTATATATGAAACATTAATAAAATTAGTCTTACAATTATAACTATAAAATTGCAGGTATTATTAAGTATAATATTAAGAATATAATCATTACAATTATTATATTAATAACGTAGTTATTACAATTACAATATTATAATTATTCATAATTACAATATTAATAATTAATATTTCCAATTCTCAAAAAAATTCTAGTTTGTAATATTTATTAAAATGTCAATTAAAGATTTAATTACCCAGCATAATTTAATCATTTGATAATTAAAAATTACGAAAATTCTTAAAAGATTAGAAAACAAAGTAAAAATAAGCGGAATAGTAAGATTTAATGGACGATGTCGAAAATCTGGTTAAAAACATGTTATTAGTATGTTGGTCTCCCACGATTATTTAGAACACACATGCGTGACACATGTGTGGAACATATGGTGTGACACTGAGATTGTTAAATGTTTCTGATTAATGATACCGACAGATTTCAAATTGTATCAAAATAATTATGTATCGCAAATATAATTATTTCAAAATTAATATTAACATTTTATTTTGAAATTAATATTAACTCTAACAAATTGATTAGTAACATTATTAGCAACGATTTTTAATATGAAATAACAGTAGAAAATAATAATTTGATCATATAAAGATATAAAAATTAATTGAAATTAGATACATATCTTAGACACATATTACATGTTATTATTTTTATTATTCTTAGATATATATTAGTTAGATACATATCTGTAGTATCAGAAATTAGCTTCCTACAATGATAATATCTTCGTCAAATAACAGAAAACATCTAATTAACAAGAAGCGTTACTTGTAAGTGGACGATAATAATTATCTATTTCTGAAAATTGATAAAACACAGGTGTGATAACCTATCTAATTGTAGTACAATATATAATTAACGTCTGAAGATGAATTAAGTTTGTTGTAAATACACAAGTGTGCGGAGTAGAACATTTTACGATTATATTCAGTGAGTATTTATTTGCAAATTAATAATTTTTCGTTGGATTAGATAGAATTTAATTTACTAGATATATTGGTATTTATTTTTGTGTGCTTAATTTTTACTAGTATTTACTACTTGCACTATTAATAATATTTAAAGCAATGTTATTAGTTACGCTGTTCATAATAATTTCGCAAGTACTAGTTACATTACTATAAAAGGATATTAGTAATATTATAAATATTTGTACGGTTATAAAACTATAAATATTGCTAGTAATATTACAAGCATTTTCACTAGTCACGTTAGCACCAAAATATTATTAGTAATATTACAAATAGTTCTACTAGTTGAATTAATGCTAAGAAAACACTAATAACAAACTATTACTTAAACTATTACTTGTACAAATTAACAAAGAACTTTCTAGTTGAAAAATTTTCCGAACTCCATTAAAGCTATTAATTGTCACTATTGTCTACATTGCTGTGTTTATACGTCACACGCATAACATTACAGTTTTAGATAAAAAACATTTACTTCACATTCTAGTATTAAATAGAAAGGTGAGTGTGAGTCACCTTTTGAGTGCAGAATATTAATGACATGAGTTTCACGCAAGCTCTCGTAGCTCACAGTTCCAGGTGATCACAGATTTACTTTTTCACATTCTTTTGACGCTCACATCTCTCGCTTTTTGATAAGAAATCTGTTTCATTGCATTTCTCCGTACGTATCTACTCTTTCACATTCATTGCAGGCTTACATCTTTCGCTATCTAATAAAAAAACTGACTCATCACATTTCTCCGTACACTCTTACACATCTCACATCTTTCGGCATCTCATGAAAAAGAACCTCATCCTACTTCTCTACACACATTCATTTTTTTCACGTTTCAGAGATTCATATCTTCCGCTATTTTATGAAAAAGTGTCTCATCCTACTTCTCTATAAGCATCTACTCTTTCACATTCATTCAGGCCTCACATTTTCCTTCTGCAATAAAAAACTGTCTTATTGTACTTTTTTGTATGCATCTACTTGTTCACATTCAATCGAGGTTCATATCTTTCACTACTTCATGAAGAAGTGTCTCATCCTACTTCTCTATACGAATCTATTTTTTCACATTCATTCAAACCTCACATCTTTCGGTATCATATGAAAAAGCTACCTCATTGCAATTCTTTATATGCATTTACTTTTTCATGTTCATTCAATGTTCATACCTTTGGCAATCTTATGAAAATAACTCTCATTCTACTTCTCTATAAGCATCCACTTTTAACTGTTCATTCAAGGATCACATCTTCGACTATTATATGAAAAATTGTCTTACTGTACTTCTGTATATGTATGCACTTTTACATGTTCATTCAAGGATCACATCTTTGACTATCATATGAAAAATTGTCTTACTGTACTTCTCTATAAGCATCCACTTTTACATGTTCATTCAAGGATCACATCTTTGACTATCATAAGAAAAATTGTCCTATTGTACTTCTCCATATGCATCCACTTTTACATGTTCATTCAAGAATCACATCTTTGACTATCATAAGAAAAATTGTCTTATTATACTTCTCTATAAGCATCTACTTTTACATGTTCATTCAAGGATCACATCTTTGACTATCATATGAAAAATTGTCTTATTATACTTCTCTATGAGCATCTACTTTTACATGTTCATTCAAGGATCACATCTTTGACTATCATATGAAAAATTGTCTTATTGTACTTATCTATAAGCATCTATTTTTACATGTTCGTTTAATGTTTACATCTTTGACTATCATATGAAAAATTGTCTTATTATACTTCTCTATAAGCATCTACTTTTACATGTTCATTCAAGGGTTCACATCTTTGACTATCATAAGAAAAATTGTCTTATCGTACTTCTCTATAAGCATCTACTTTTACATGTTCATTCAAGGTTTACATCTTTGACTATCATATGAAAAATTGTCTTACTGTACTTCTCTATATGTATGCACTTTTAAATGTTCATTCAAGGCTTACATCTTTGGCTCTCATGTTAAAAAGAGTCTTATCCTACTTCTCTACACGCATCTACTTTTTCACGTCCAATCGGAACTCACATCTTTCGCTATCGTATAAAAAACTGTCGCATCCCACTTCTCCGTATGCATCATACCGTTCGAAGAAACCGTGATGCCCGTCTCCGATCCGTCAGCCTCCACCCAAACACGTTTGGCTCGGACCCACGGGATTCATTTCGCACAACGCGTGCCACAGTTGAACACACTGTTCCGTTGGTTTACCAACCGAATGACGTCAAGCCAAGGTTCTTTCTCCGGAAAAGAGTGTTCTCGCATCGCCACATGCTGCGAGCTTCTTAATTAGCGTGGCTAGTGTAACCGTGGCCGCGGAAGTGTGGGTTCACTCGAATGATTCACAGTGAGAAAACCGAGGAATACCGGCTGCGTTCGTTCACACGCGGATTCGTTCGATTGTCTACGATCGGTTTGTGTCGATCTCGTTTAAGAAGAGCATTTGCTCCAGCTACCCGAATGTCGGCTTACTGTCCTCCTGGAATCACCAGCAGCGTTTGCATCGCGCGACGTTCCAGGTAATGTCGGTTCTGATTGTTTTATCTGTCATCATCTATAGTTTTATCTGTCATCGATAGTTTTATACGACACTCCGTTCTGATGTTATTGTGTTGCTTTCGGTTATTATTGTATTGCTTCATTTGAAGTCTTACAAGGGTAAGCTTCTTTTTTTCTGAACTTTTATTAATTTCGTAGCTGGATTCTGGGATGTTTGTGACTTGTGACATTTACGAGAGGTTATTGTTTTTTTGTATTCTTTTTTTGGTGTCTCATAGGAGTTATGTTTACAGGGATGTGGGTGGTGGCTGGAGAGTAAAATTAGAGGGTTGAATTTTGAATTTAGAAATTCAAGAGTTTGGAGACTTAGGGATCTGGAGATTTGGAAAATTGGGGATTGTAGGGGTTCAGGTTTTGGAGATTTTGGAATTTGGGGATTTCAGAATTTAAGAATATGGAAATCTGGGCGTTTCGGAATTTGGGAATTTCAGAATTTAAAGACCTGGAAATTTGGGCATTTTGGAATGTAGGGATTTGAGGATTTGGGGTCTAGGAATCTGAAAACTTGGAATTTGGAGATTTGATGGTTCAGGGACATACAATGATCTACCAATACAATGATCCTCCAAATAACACTGTTTTTACACCAAACACATAGACACACACTACTCAATTAACTAAAAAACACATATTAAACAAATTTGCATTCACAAAGAAAGCTTCACGAACCTTTCCCAATACGTAATATCTTACTTCCCAAATATCAAATATCTATTATCTAACAGCGTATTTTGTCTCAAAACGAATACTTCCGCGAGTAAGTGTAGCTGCTCCAGTGATAGATGATTGTATTAGCAATGATTCAACAGCTTCACATTTTTACGACAAGTAAATGACTTCCTATTCCAAAGCAATGAACAACTCACTTCGAACATTCCCAATCGAATTTTTCATGCTTTTCACAAAAGTGAATCTCAGCAGCAACGTTCGAAAGTGATCGTGCTGCAAAGTTCAGCTCGAATCAAAACGAGCAACCGATTCATTTTTCTCCCCTGATGTCAGAACTTTCACGTTCGGAACATTCCAAGCTGATTCGAGCGTGCAAAAAGTAGAATTATAATTTATGGTGACCCTTATAGGAGACCTTAAATCACAAAATTTGGGACTTATTAAATTTGAACACAGGGAGGTTTAAGAAATTGGAAATTTGGAATTTTCTGAAAATTTTTTGGAATTTTTCTTAGCATTTTGGAACTTGGTGAATTGATAAATTGATAAAGGGAGAATTTGATAAATTGGTAACTGATAAATTGATAACTTGATAAATTGGTAACTTAATAAGTTGATCACTTGATAAATTGATATATTGATAACTTGATAACCTGATGAATTGATAAATGGATAAATTGACAATTTGATGACTTGATACCTTGGTAAATTGATAGCTTGATGAATTGATAAATTGATAAACGGATAACTTGATAAATTGATAACTTAACAAATTGGCAACTTAGTAACCAGAAAATTTGCAAATTTGAAAAAAATTCTTAAGCTTAAAATTTGGAAACTAAAGAAAATAAAAATTTTCAATCTTGAAAACAAGAAAATTTACAACCACAGCAATTCAAAATTCGAAATAAACCAAAACTATCACTGGATAATCTCCCCTAATGTCAGAACTTTCGCGCTCAGAGGCATCCAAGCTTCGAGCGCGCAAGTAGTAGAATTATGATTAATCGCGACCCACACGAGTCTCTTATCTCACAGGAAGAGAGTTCTACAAATCTTTTTGTCTCTTTTATCAAACAACGATAGAGACTCTTCTCGTAGACGATAACTTTCACGTACAAATAAAGAAAGAGTTCGCGTTGTTTTCAATAATCCCGTGTGTTTAGAAGCCGATTTCAGCTTCCTGGTTCCTGAGGTTGAACGATTTATCTTTGTACAGAACGCTCGGCTCGGTTTTCGTTCGATCGGTGAAACTGTAATACGATTCTGCCGGGTTTCACGAGTACATTAACTTTCACGTTGAATGTTATTTCACATCTCGATAGACGCTCGTAATTTCTCCGCTCGTTACGAATGAACGTAACATAATGAGTGCATGCGGTTCGCTATGAATAGAGAGTCAATTTGATACGTTATATCGGACTGACTTTTCTTTCTCTTTTTCAAATAGTATGACGTAACCTTGATGGGTGCGCTTTTTATTATAGGAAGCGAGATTTTACAAATCTTGTTTGAGATTTTTTAAGTTTTGAATTTTAAGATGTTATTTATACACGTTATGCATGTGAAGTATTCATGTAGTAATATTAAATATAATAACATTATATTAGTAGATATACACATGCATTACATATAACATATTATATTACATATTACATATTATAACGTGATACCACAACAATATATGTAATACATATTACATATGCAATATAATAACATACACAATAATGTATGTAACATATACAGCGTGTCTCACAACTGTAGGTCCCTGAAATGGAGGGTAGCTGATGTGATTCTGAATAAGATTTCCCTTTGCAAAAATGGAGTTTGAAGCTTCGTTTTTGAATTATTAAGGAAAAACGCGGACCAATTAGAGCGCGAGGATTACGCGCACTCAGCCACTACGCTCGAAGCTGTTGCTCTCGCGTCTGCGCATGCGTAATCCTCACGATCTGATTGGACCGCGTTTTTCCTTAATAATTCAAAAACGAGACTTCAAACCTCACTTTTGCAAAGGGAAATCTTGCTCAGAATCACGTCAGCTACCAGCCCTTTCAGACAGTTACACGAGTTGTGAGGCACTCTACATAATATTGTAATATGACATCATAATGTATTATATACGTATGTTTTACAATATATAATTTACTGTATTATAATAATATATGATATTATTGTATTCTTGTAACAATTTTAGGATCCTTATGACTTTTTCTTTTTATTTCAATTTAAGAACTTTCACATTATAAATATTCTTGACTAGACATCAAAACCTTTCATTTTATTATTTGAAATGATTATTTTAGCGATGAATTTATAAAACATAAACTAATATCAGTAATATTGATAATACAAACCTTGAAATTTACTGGAAATAATTACAAAAAGCCTTCATAAATTTCATACAAAACGATCGATTTTCAACTGCAACGAGCAATACGTAACTACACAGAATAAAAACATAAGACAATTTGATGACATCACAAAATTTCACTTACGACACACCAATTTGAATCTTAAAGCGTGAAGAAGATGTCTCACGTAAGTCTTTCATTAAAGTTCTTCATACAAGACAGCTGACTGTCAGGTATAGCAAACAATGGATGATAGTGAAATTCATGTACAAGATTATTCCGTTACTGATTTCAATCAAGACAATCTATAGTGAAAGTGAGTGGTAAGTTAATACACTGTTTAGAGAAAGTACTGCTGATTAACGCATAATACGATCTTGCTTTGATGAATCTTGATCACGAGATAGGAGTCTGCAGGGAATTTGATAGTTTGATAGGTTTCAATTAACGTGATCGTTTGAAGTATATAATTTTAATGTCGTCAACTTTCTTAAGGTGGATCAATTTTTATATGGAAGATTGTAAAAGATTGTAGAAGATATGTAATTTAGTTTGAGGACAATTGAGGGGTTAATTTTTCTTGTAAGATATTTTTATGTAAATTTAACGCGATACTGGAAAATTAGTATCCAAAAGCAGGTCTTCTTAAAATTATAATAAATTAAGATTTAGTTTTGAAATTTTACTGAAATCTGAAATGTCAAGGTTTCAAAATTTTAATATTTTATAGATGCAAAGTATCAAAATGAAAAAAATTGGAAATTTCCCAAAATTCTCAAGATTCAATAATAATAATATAAAAATTGGTACAAAATAAATATTAAAATTTGTATCAAAATTAAAACAAAAATTGAAGTAAAATTAATGCAAATGTTGACATAAAAATTAACATAAAAGTAAAAAAATTTGAAATTTCTTAAAATTTCAACAATAAAAATATAAAAATTGATATAAAATAAATATTAAGTTTTGCATTAAAATTAATATAAAATGAATGTAAACACTAAAATACAAATTAACATAAAAATAAATATAAAATGAATATAAAATTAATGTAACGATTAAGATAAAAATAAAAACTTGAAGCTAAATAGTGGCTTACGTGTATGTCACTATTTTTAAAACCATGTTTACGTACATTGACCTAATGAATAATAATCTGTCTCCCGTTACAAAATTAAGTAAAAAATTGCACAGTAGAAAGTTAATTTAAATATCTGCTTTTTGTTCACAGGTGACACTGGCCACGAATTAGATAAAATGAGATTCTACGTTCTCTTTTCACTGCTGTTACAATTGACATTCACATTTCAACATCCATTTCCGGTAAACATAGCTACTATTACATCACGCTTAACCCTTTTATAGCAAACAACGTGTGCACACGTCTTTAAAAATAGATTGTGAACACGAATCGGTGACTAATTATACCATTTTAAAATATGCAAGATGTACATTTTTTAAATTGTTTATTACCAGCGATTCATTCTTTACTTATTTTGCTTTGGGGATTTTTGCATTGCTTTAACATTTTTGCAAAGTTCTTTACTGTGAAGGAAGTGTATGTTATCAATTGTATTCTGATAATAATTTATATATAATTAATAAATTAATTATAATTATATATAATTAATATATATATATATGTATGAATGTGTTTAAATTATATATATATGTTGTGTGTAAATAATTTAATAAATAATTTATATATGTATATATATATACATTATATAGATACATTTATATATGTAAATAATGTATATATATTGTCAAATTTATATTGTAAATAATTTATGATGTGAAACATATACTATAAATAATTCTACGTCGAGTATGCACCATAAAAAGTTTTACTACATCGTACACAGACTATAAATAATTAGGTTACATAAAACAGGTACTATAAACAACTTGATAACTTTAAACGTATACTATAAACAATTTTATGTCGCATACACACCATAAATAATTTTGTAACTTCAACTGTACATATCATAAATAATTTCCTATATTTCATAAATTAATCAGAATCATATTTCATACAATTTCATATGTCATAAATAATTTTGCAACGTCAAATATAGATATCATAAATAATTTCATAACGTTGAATATACATTATAAACAATTTTGCACCCTCAAATGTACGTATCATGACTAATTTCATATTTTCTATAAATTAACAAGAATTATATTTCATATTATTTCATGTATCACAAATAATTTTGTAACGTCAAATATAGATATCATAAATAATTTTATAACGTTGAATATACATTATAAACAATTTTGCACCCTCAAATGTACGTATCATGACTAATTTCATATTTTCTATAAATTAAGAAGAATTATATTTCATGTATCACAAATAATTTTGCAACGTCAAATATAGATATCATAAATAATTTCATAACGTCGAATATACATCATAAACAATTTTGCAACCTCAAATGTGTACATCATAAATAATTTCCCAAAATTAATTAGAATTATATTTCATATAATTTCATAACATAAATATATAGTTTTACAAGTAATTTCAAAACCTCCGTTTAAATTCTTTTACGCTAAACCGTGTAAATTTTACGAAAGCCAAGATGGAGTGTAAACGGCTATTTGTTTTCTTCCTTCATTTTGAAATATCCAGAACGCGAAACGAAATTACGCAATTAAAAAAAGAACAAGGTGAAAGCGATTTAATTGAAGAGCTCGTTAACTAGTTTCAGACTAGTCAGCTGGATACAAACAACGAAACCTCAGGATGTTGTTATTGCGATTTCAAAGACACATCGTATATGGAGTCCAAGTGCGGTGTGAAGACTTCTTTCATGACTTTGGTTGAGAAACTGTTCGAATCGCGATGCGATATATCGAATGCTTGCAACAGGCTCGGAAGTGATCAAGTACCGCAACAATGGTAAGAAATTTATTTTTCATTTTATCAAACTTTAAATTTTTTTCTATTTTTCTATATATTTTTTTAAATTCAGTTATTTAGATTTAATAGTTGTTAAAAAGACATAGTAAAATAATGTACAACTGTATAATTTAGTGTTCAAGTGTCGAACTTTGTTAATATTTTCATTTATATTACACTCTTGTTATATTGCCATTTTTCACGGGCAAGAATACTTTCATAAGATACAGAGATTAACGGAGATGGTGACTCAAAAGAAATTTTCTTTTTTGCTCTCACCCTCCAGAAACTTAGTATCTTGTATAAAAATCTCCTCTCAAATTTTAAGCACAGAAAATTTACATATATTACCAATTCCAATTCTCAAGAGCAGAAGTCTTTTGTTTCTACGGACCTCCTGTGACAATATAACGAGAGTCTACTATATTTATCGTAGATATAGTTTCAATTTACGTGACATCTCTAGTAAATAAAAATTTGTCACATTTGATGTATAACAATTTAACAAAATTATCATAAAACATATACAAAATTATTACAAATCACACAACACAAAATTATTACAAAACATACATAAAATTGTTCTGAAACATAATATTAAATTTTACTGTCAGAATACAATAAATGATTTTTCTGACAAAAATTATGAAAATACAGGTTCGACTTCATAGTAGTGGGTGCCGGTGTAGCAGGGCCTATAATCGCCCGAAGATTAAGCGATAATCCTTGGTGGAGTGTCCTGTTGATCGAAGCAGGACCAGAAGAACCAACCATGACTTCCATTCCAGGTCTCGCTTTCCACGCAGTCAATTCTACTTTAGATTGGAATTATAAAACGGAACCTACTATGCCTCATCCGACAGCATGTCTAGGTACATATCATTTATTAACCTTCGAGCAACGGAGAAGTAGCATCATTAATAACGCAGGTCATTCACTTAATAACGCACAAGAAATATAGAAAGAATGAAAGATATTTGAGACAAAATGAAGAATGATGTGCGATCTGTATAGAGACAAAGTACCATGAACAGATTTAGTAGGTGATTACAATCTAAAAAGTGTAAGAATATAGAAATCATGCTTCCATAAACACCGAAATTACAGAGTTCAAAAATCTGAATCTTCAAAAGCTTAAAAACCATGAACAGATTTAGTAGGTGATTACAATCTAAAAAGTGTAAGAATATCAAAATCATGCTTCCATAAACACCGAAATTACCGAGTTAAAAAATCTGAACCTTCAAAAGCTTAAAAACCATGAACAGATTTAGTAGGTGATTACAATCTAAGAAGTGTAAGAATATCAAAATCATGCTCCCATAAACATCGAAATAACCGAGTTCAAAAATCTGAACCTCCGAAAGCTTAAGAACCATGAACAGATTTAGTAGGTGATTACAATCTAAGAAGTGTAAGAATATCAAAATCATGCTCCCATAAACATCGAAATAACCGAGTTCAAAAATCTGAACCTTCAAAAGCTTAAAAACCATGAACAGATTTAGTAGGTGATTACAATCTAAAAAGTGTAAGAATATCAAAATCATGCTTCCATAAACATCGAAATAACCGAGTTCAAAAATCTGAACCTCCGAAAGCTTAAGAACCTTACCGTTCCCCAAAAATAGAATTATAAAGAGTCTTCTCCTTAGCTCGAATGCAAATCTATCAAAAATTTCATTAAACCTTCGCATAATTTTACTAAATCCTATCAAATAGTTATTAAAATTACAATCCCCAGAAACTGATGGAGTGTGCACCTGGCCTCGAGGAAAGATGGTATCCGGAACGGGCGGCCTCTACGGTATGATGTATGCCCGCGGACACCCCGAGGTGTACAACAGTTGGGCCCGGAACGGTGCGATCGGCTGGTCCTACGATGAAATAGCCCACTACTTCGAACGTGCTGAAAACCCGATCGACCAATCGATAGTGTCCGACAAACCCAGAACTGTTCCCATCCCGGGTCCCATGAAGGTCCAGTATTACCCCCACAAACCCAAATTCGCGGACGAAGTACTGAAAGCCGCGTCCGAGCTGAACTACCGAGTAGGTAAACGGAAGGAATACGATCAGACGGGTTTCATGATTGCCCCCATGGTGACCGAGAATGGTTTACGGGGTACAACGTCTAGGAACTATCTGAGGCCCGTTCATGGTAGACCTAACTTGCGAGTGCTCATAAACGCGCAGGTGACGAAGGTTCTGATGAACCAGTGGGAGAACAGAGCGTACGGCGTGGAGTTGATAGACAAAGATGGCTTCAAGCGAGTCGTGAAGGCCAACAAAGAGGTGATCCTGTCCGCCGGAGCTGTAGGATCCCCACAAATATTGATGAACTCCGGTATAGGTCCTAAGGAACACCTGACCAAGTTAGGTCTGCAGGTCTTCAAGGATCTACCGGTGGGTCAGAACCTGCACAACCACGTGTCAGTCGCTATTCACTGCAGCATCAAGGACACTGCCTACGAGGCCATGACCATGGACAGTGTGAACGAGTACCTGGACACCCGGACTGGTCCTTTAAGCAGCACAGGACTCACCCAGGTGACTGCATTCCTCGAAAGCAGTTTCGCCGTCACGGGTGTACCCGATATTCAGATCTTCTTCGACGGATTTTCTCCGAAATGTCCCAGAACCGGGTTAGAGTTTGAGTGTCTGAACGGGGCGCTAGCTCTGTGTTCCGATAGAAGGGAGATTGTGTTGAGGCCGACTGCAGTCACTGTGGGCAGCAGGGGATTCATGAAACTACGGTCTGCTGATCCTGTTGCGCCACCTTTGATCTACCCGAATTACTTCACTGATATGAAGGATGTGAAGGTGCTGGTCGAGGGGATTAAGAAGGCTATCGACCTGATGAACACGAGGACCATGAAGAAGTGGGACCTGAAGCTGGAATCTGTGGTCCATCCTCTTTGCGCCAAGTAAGTGTTTTTAGTACGGCGATTGGGAAATGCGCGGATTTGGGAGATATAGTGAGATTGTAAATTAACGAATTAGGGTAGAGCGATTTTTGTTGAAATCTGGGCTCTTTATCGTGATTTTGGATTTTAATAATTGAATGCAAATTTAATCTAAACGATTTTGTTAAATAACTTATTATCAGCAATTTACATAATAATTATTTTTTTTTAGCTATCACTTCGCAAGTGACGCATATTGGGAATGCTACGTAAGAGCCGCAACTGGACCCGAAAATCATCAGTCAGGAACGTGCAAAATGGGTGCATACGATGACCCAACAGCTGTTGTGGATCCGGAACTTCGAGTGCGTGGAGTGCCGAACATTCGAGTAGCCGATGCTTCCGTGTTCCCGAGTGTGCCAAATAGTAACCCTATCGCTGGTATAATGATGGTTGCCGAAAAGGCAGCTGACATGATCAGGCATACGTGGACCAAGATGTGAACTCCGACGACGTTGACATACGTTCGGTCTGAGACAGTGCGATTGTAAATTATTTAAATACATGAAATTCGAATAATGAAAGCTTTGGAAAGATACGGAGTTTCATAATTAAACAATTTAAGAATTGAAAAATATCAAGTTCCGTACTTCAAAGATTCTGAAATTAAAATTGAAATATTCAAGTCCAAACTTCGAGAATGTGATAATATTAAAATCACAAAGACCAAAAATTTGATGTTTTTAAACATTCACAGTTCAAAACTCAAGAGATTAAAAAAAATTGGAAGATCAAAAATTATAAAATTTAAGAAACCAAAATTTAAAATAATTTAAAAATGTACAACTTGTTGATTTGCAACCGCACTGTATCTTCCGAACTGATTTTACAGCCAGTGGAAACGATTATAACTGCAGACATGATTAAATATGGAAGTCCAGAGTACTTAAAATATTCGACCAGGTTCACGATAGCGATATGATCCAAATATAGACAACTCTCGCTATATAGACATCATTAATCTTGCCAATTGAATTTTTTTTAACCAGTATTACTACTTTGCTATGGTAGAGTAAATACATTTAATAATAGATATCTAACGCTAATGTCTAATTTTTTAATGAATCTTGAGAGTTATAACACCTCGCGTTATATCGCTGATTTAGTATTATTCTGTAACAGTAATACTACTTTACTATTGTAGTGTAAAAATATCTACTTAAGTAAATATCTAATTTTTCACTGAATCTTGAGAGTTCTATGACCTCGTGTTATATTGCCGGTATAGTGAATTATTCTACACTAGTAATACTACTTTACTATCGTAGTGTACAAATATCTACTTAAGTAAATATCTAATTTTTCACTGAATCTTGAGAGTTATATAACCTCGTGTTATATTGCCGATTTGGTGAATTACTGTGCAAAAGTAATACTACTTTACCATCGTAGTGTAAACGCATGTCGTTACTAAAATCTAATCTAAATATTTCTGGAACTTTAAGAATTAGACACCCTCGCGTTATATCGCTGATTTAGAGAATTCTTTTGCATTAGTATTGCTATTTTACCATTGTATTAAAAACATGTCTATTAATATAAATGTCAAAACGTCCATTAAATTTTAAAAATCACATAGTCTTGCGTTATATCACCTCGTGCTATATAACAGAGCACTATCGTTTCCACTGACACCTGTTTTATAGGATGTTGAATTTAATTATCAAAATGCCAATGTTAAGTCTGTCCAATCTGGTTATCGCTGTCGAATGTATGTATAGTATTTTACATATGTGATATTTTTTGCCTGGTATTAGAATGTTACAGATGAAACCTCTTTGTATATATGTACGTATATAAAAGTTTCAACGGTCACAATTTTCTTTAAAAATAATATTCACTAATCAAAATGTTTTTCAAAAATGTTGTTCATTTTTAACTTCTGATCGAAATTTGTGAAACTAATGCCATATCGTGTGTTCATTAGCTGTATTATATACATAAATATCTAATGAGTCAACTTAACGCTTGACTCGTTTGATATTTCTTTTACCGCATTAAATTTAATAGTGTTATTAAATGCTTTTACCACACGTAATAGATCTGTAAATTTAACTAAAGCTTCGTAATACAAATACGAGTTATTTAATTTTCTTCACGATTGTATATTTCATGTACCTAAGTGAAAATACATGCTGTTTTATAAGAGTAATAGTCACATTATGCGATTACTGTGCTAAACTTCTATATTTACAAATTAATAATTAACAAACCCGCTCATATATTATTAAAAGAAAAAAACGTTATGGAACAGTTTCATTAGGTGACTGATTTTATAATCGACACTTATAAGAGTTCACATAGTAATCGATTACCTACTGCAAACTAAATGCTGTATTTTAAAAACCGAGAACACCATGTATGTTCTTACCATACAAGATTTTAATCTTGTATAGTATAGTGAGCGACACTGCTCTTTTGTACTGTGACAATAATAACCTGGTTCACAGATCGTGATCCAGACACAACTGTTGCAATACTATGAATTCAAATTATGTAGCCTCGTAACCTACAATGTAAAATACTTTGTCCTCCTACATTCTCAAAAATTACTCTCCAAAAAGTAATTATAATAACTGAGCAATATGGTCAAATATTACAAATAAATTACTGGTAATTGTGCAAGGTTAAACCATCTTTGCCGAACGCCATATTTGCACACTATGCGCATGTCAAAATCGTACCTTCTCCTCTGTTTCTCTCAAAAAAAAAAAAATAGTTTCCCTGTCGAGTGTTGTCTCCTATCGTGTTCCTACTCTTTGTTCAAGGGTTCTTCTATAAAATAAATACAAATTGTTCTATAAAATAAATAAAGAAAAAAGTGACTGTCGATATTGACATACTCACAGTTTCAGAATTTCGACTTACAGGGTTTGTCCAATAAGTATCGGGATTGATGTCCTAAAATGAAATTCGTTGAAGATATATGTACATTGAGTTAATAATCTTCAAAGTATGCCCTTTCTTCATCAATACACCGTTGCTAGCGGGTTTTTTATTGTTCATTGGCTCCCTGGAAGTCGGTAAGTGTAAGACTCTTCAATCGTCCCGAAACGATGTCCTTTAAGGCTTTTTTTAATGTGAGGGAACAGAAAAAAATCAAAGGGAGCCATATCTGGACTGTAGGGTGGTTTCAAAATTCAAAATTTCCCGCATTTTGTCGACATTCGTGTCGGATCGGTACGACGTCGGTCATCCAACGCGTTGCTCGTCTTCGACGTCTTCACGACCATCTTTTAACTTTTTGTGCCACTCAAAAACACGCGTTCTGGACCTGAAATCGTCCTTGTAAGCTTGACGAATCATATCAAATGTCTCCGTAGCAGATTTATTTAGCTTAACGCAAAATTTAATGGCACAACGCTGCTCGACGGTTCGTTGCATCTTGAATCTCGACGCGAACGTTAAATGCGCTTCCACTTCAAGCACAATATAAACAAAACAAATATAAATGAACTGAGATTTCTATTATACATAATAAGCCCCTGCATCGATCTAGTCAATAGAAATTGCTCCCTGACGCTTCCAAACTAGTAGAAAAAGATCAGTCTCGATACTTATTGGACAAACCCTGTATTTTCGATTTTGATTAACGTTAATCGATACATCATTTGCTATTTAATATTTACAAGGCTGACAAGAGTTGTACAAACACAAACAGAAATGTTTTTTTACGATATGAGTATCGGATAAAAGATATTGCATTACTGCCACGTTTCGCGTTTCACGCATCACTCGATGGCAAAAGGATAAAGAGAACATATGAAACAGAAAAAAGACTCGATAAAAAATTAATTGAACGTGGTATACTATTTGATACAATTTATTCTTGGAGAAATATTAAATAAATGCTATGTGCATTTGGCTCATAAATTTTTTTATGGAATTATTTATTAACACTAAATGAATAATCTGCGACAAAAAAAAAGCATCGCACCATTTGATATTCTGCAATATTTATAATAATTTCTGGAATATTAAAACTTTCGAATTTTTCAAACTTCCAGTATTCACATTTTCAAATTTAGAAATTTCAATAATTTACTGTTTTAAGTTTAAAAATGTCAACTGTTTACCGTTTATTAAGAAACTTAAACATTTCCAATGTTTCATATTTTCAAATTTTTTAGACCTTAAATACTCAAATTTTGAAATTTCTAAATTTCCAAATATCCAGCAATCAAATTTACAAATTTCCAGATCTTCATTGTTTAAAATTATAAATTTAGAAATTTCAACTGTTTATTCTCTGAAATTAAAAAATTTCCAATATTTAAAATTTCACTCATTAATTCTTTCAAATTAAAAAATTTAATGCCAATGCAGTTTTCTATATTGGCAATAACATTAACATTTTCTGTAAAATAAAATTTTTAGAGCATACGATTATCTATGCTAAAGAAGCGAAGATAAGAGACACGAAAGAAGGAGTGAGACAAGATTACGTAAATAAAGCGCACACGGTATATAAACGTCAAACGCAGTTTGTCTTCTCGTTTGGAGGATATCGATCACCTGGTTTGTTCAATTAATTTAAATTCCCCAACAGAATTTTTTCTTTAACGAAAAAAATTGTCTGTGCTACTTTAGTCTGACAACTTTAGTGATGTGCAAATTTTGTGCAAATATAATGGTGTCTACTGTGTAATTTAACAAATCAAAATTGTGAAAAATTAAACGAAGAAAATTCGTGGAAATTTAGTGACTATTTTTGAAGTTCATAGAAAATAGTGGAAAATGTTTGAACAGATTTATAATATGATAAATTTTCAAATTCAAATTTACAAATTGTAGATTTCTGAATTTTCTAAATTCCCAAATTGTTGAATTCCTAAATTCCTAAATTTTCAAATTGTTAAATATCTAAATTCTTGTATTTTTTTAAATTTTAATCTTCAAATCTTCAAGCTTTTAAATATCATAATCTTCAAATTTTTAAAACTCCACGTTTCAAAATTTGCAAATTCTCAAATTTTCAAACTTCGAAATCTCTAAATCCCTAACTATACAAAGCTGTGTGCGTCCGATAAGATGGCAACCCAAAAGAACATACCTCCTAATTAAAATGCCAACTTATAATAGATCCAACGAACCAATGCCAACGAACAGTACTTAAATTTGAACCTCACTGCCCTCACAAACTTTACTGACCCTCTTTTAAATCTCATTTTGACAGAATATTTTAATCAGTTTCAGGTATAAAAAAAATCTCAAGATGGACTCATGTATGCAAACTGCCTGTAACGCTGCGCAATCACCGATGCCAGGTTCTGTTTTCTCTCAACTGATACATGTGCTGTTAGCGTCCCAATGCAGTTTAGCCAGCCAGGATTATCCTGCGGATCGTACAGAAGAGGTCCTTGCTTCAAATACAGAATTTGATTTCATCATTGCCGGAGCTGGCACAGCGGGATCTGTTTTGGCTCACAGACTGACGGCAATAAAAGACTGGAACATTTTATTGATCGAAGCTGGAGATGATCCTATTCCTGAAAGCGACGTTCCTGGACTCATGTTACTTTTGTTCGGTGAAGCTCAGGATTACGCGTACCAGGTATTAATATCTTCCTGATACAATGATCAAAATTATGATGTTCATTTTTAGGGTCAAGAATGTTAACTTTAAAAAATTAATCATAGTTATTCATGATAAAATATTCCTTCTGTCACACATCATAAATTGTGGGTATTTGTTTATGAGCACTCATCATTTATTTATGGTTAAGAATGGCTCATCATTGACTTAATTATCATTTATGGTTAATAATCGCTTTAAAGCAATCTTTAAAGCAATCCTTCCCAAAATTATTCTTTCCCATTAATCCACATCCAGCTTAAACTAACATTTTCCACAATATTCTTCCAACAGACCGAACCGCAAGAAGGCTTCTGCCAGGGGATCAAAAACAAACGCTGCAGATGGTCAAAAGGGAAAGCCCTAGGTGGCAGTTCAGTGATCAACGCCATGTTGCACGTCTTCGGCAACGATCGCGACTTCAACACCTGGTCCGAGTTAGGTAACCAAGGATGGAGCTACGACGAGGTGTTACCCTACTTCAAAAAGTCTATCAACTGCCCTAGTGACTACATATCCAAATGGGGATCCAAGTACTGCGGGACTGACGGGCCCATGAACGTCAGGCACTACAACTACTCGGCAACGGACATCCAGGACATCGTCCTGCAAAGCGTGCGGGAGTTAGGTGTGGACATTCTGGAACCCTTAATCAACGATCGATATATCGGCTACGGCAGAGCGTTAGGCACAATAGACAATGGGCGACGGATGAACGCTGCTAAAGCTTTCCTGTCGCCCATCAAGGACCGCAAGAATCTGTTCGTGATGAAGTCCAGCCGGGTGGACAAGGTCCTGATGGACGGTGCTCGAGCAACGGGTGTGCGGGTCACGTTGAAAGATGGCCGATCGATCGAGATAAAATCGCGGAAAGAAGTGATACTATCAGCAGGAAGCATCGCTAGCCCACAGCTTCTGATGTTGTCGGGTATCGGACCCAAGGAACACCTGGACCAGATGGGCATCCCTGTGGTGGCTGACCTTCCCGTAGGCAGGAACCTACAGGACCATCTAGCGTGGCTAGGAATCCACATCCTCTACGTGAACGAATCAACCACTCCACCCACGTCCACATACGCCATGGACATCGCTTATGAATATCTAGCGCACAATTCTGGGGAACTGGCTACCGTCGGTGTCGACCTACTAGGCTTCGCTAACGTGAACGACCCTGAGTCCAAATACCCAGATGTGCAGTTCATCTTCACCCACTTCCCGCGCTGGAACGCGCACAAAGCGGCCATCTTGTCGAGTGCCATCAACGCTGATGAGGAGTTGCTGCCGGAGATATACAAAGAAGTCATGCAGGGGGATCTGCTCGTGCCGTGTGTCATTTTGTTGAACCCGAAGAGCATGGGGGTTGTGGAGCTGAGGAGCACGGACCCGGCTGATCCTGTGAAGATCTACGCGAATCACCTGCAGGAAGAGGAGGACCTGAGGACGATGTTGAAGTCTGTGGAGACTGTGAAGAAACTGATCAACACTGAAACCATGAAGAGGCATGGAATGCGAGTGAGTCATTTGGAAGTGCCGGGGTGCAAACATACGACACCGGATTCTGAAGAGTACTGGGAATGCAGTATAAGGAACATTGCGAGTTCGTTGTTTCATCCGGTTGGAACGACAAGAATGGGTCCTAATGGGGACCCCATGGCGGTTGTGGATCCCAGGTTGAGGGTCCATGGAGTCAAGGGACTTCGAGTGATAGATGCGTCCATCATGCCGAATATTGTCAGCGGGAATACTAACGCTGCGACTATGATGATCGCGGAGAAGGGGGCCGATATGGTCAAGGATGACTGGGTGAAGCTTAGGGAGGAACTATGAGGTTTTGGTGAGGAATTTTGATTGTTGCTTATTTGTGTATTTACGGAGATCTCGCTAGAGTTGAATATATTGATGAAATTCGTAGTTCATGATTTCATTATAGCTTACTCATAAGGTTGGGAGCAGCAATTTTGTTTAAACTTGGTATAATTATTGACTGCGTAGAAAGTAATTGTTTTTCAAAACCACAGTGTCTAATTTTTTGAAATAAGGGAGAAGGTAGGGTCAGAAGGTTGACTAAATTAGGTATACCATAATACATCACGTAGAATTATAATACTAAAATTGTCGAATGGAAGTTTGATATATTGATGCAATAATTGAAGATGTACAGTAGACTTTTGTTCTACGGCCATTTTCATGTGACAATTCATGCAGAAAATGTTTATGTATACTTGAAGAAAATGAGCTCAATGCAAATGGCAAAATAATATATTTAAATAGAAATATGGCAGACTCTCGTTATATGGCTATTTTCATAGGGACACTTCCTAAATGAATAATATCGAAAGAAGAAAGTTTTCTTGTTATTCAAGAGTATTTTACTATTTTAGTTAATATAAAAATTTCAAGAATGTTCAACAATCATCTGCAATATATCGCGAGTGTGTTGCACAAAAGGAATATAAACGAATTTTAAATTAAATTTAAACTTGAAATTATAGTTAATGTCGGTTAGGATACTGTTTTACCATTTATGTGATAAAATAAGCGGTGATATATCGAATCATTTCATAACTAATATTTTACTGTATCTAGACACACGATAAATATACAATGCAATGCACCGTAAAATTATGGTTTATTAAATCAGCAAAAATATAAATACGTGTAATGACTGTAGCTAATTGCAAGTTGATAACTATACTTTTAATCGCTGAATATATTTTCATAAATCCTTTCAACGAAAATGTGCACACATTTAATATGTACCCTTGAAATTCAAATAGCTTTTTACAACTACTTTACATAATTTATATTCTGGACTAAATATACATTTTTATATTGCATAATTATTTATTGATGAAGAGAACTTGAACATTTTTTATATTATATAATAAAATAATAAAAACGAAAAAAAAAACTTATGTCAAGAGAAAATCGCTTCTATTGAAAATAAATCTTAATAGATATATTTTCTAATAATTTTATAAAAATAAAATATTTGTTAGCGTATAATCTTCGAAGTAGCACGTGGAACGCAACAAAATATTGGATCGAAAGAATATTTTAGATTTTAGCGACACAAATTATTTTTAATTGCAAGGTGCAAATGAGTTAAGAGACGAGAAACACAGTGCAATGGAATTTCTAATAAATGAAAGTGTGCACTACGAACCACAGTAAAAAGCATTTGAAAGACACAGGAACAAGAAACCAGCGGCACCAGCCACGTTTCGTTCTAGTGTTCCGTTTAAATCGATTCTCGAGGAACCGCGATATTCACGAGACAAGACTCGACGTTGATTCATTTCAATAAGGACCGTTCGTCACAGCTGTACGAAACAGTTTTCTTATTTGGAATAAGAAAAAGTGCTATTGTGTTAATACTGCGATCGAAGAATCAATAATATCGATAGTTTGCTAATATCGATAGAATTTGGTTTTGGATTTAATCATGGTTGCGTTGGTGATGTGCTGCAGTTAAACGGTAAGTGGAGGTTGAATTATACTATGTTAGGATGAATTGGAGAATATAGGGGAGAATACAGAGGTTGCAAAATAGAAGAATTAAAAATTTTTTGATTGTAAGGTTTCTTTCAACGAAATTTAAAAACTCAGAAATTTTTTAATACCTTACAGTCTTTAATTCTTAGGTTGCTACATTAGATTCTTAAATTTCAAATTTACAAATTTTCAAACTCTCAAGTTTCCAAATTCTTAAATTGCTAAACTCTCAAGTTTCCAAATTCTTAAATTGCTAAACTCTCAAGTTTCCAAATTCTTAAACTGCTAAACTCTCAAGTTTCCAAATTCTCAAATTTCTAAACTCTCAAGTTTCCAGCTTCTCAAATTTCTAAACTCTCAAGCTTCAAAGTTCTCAAATTTCTAAACTCTCAAGTTTCTAAGTTCTCAAATTTCTAGACTCTCAAGTTTTCAAACTCTCAAATTACTAAAACTATCAAGTTTTCAAACTCACAAATTTTTAAACTATCAAAATTCCAGGTTCTTAAATTTCTAAAACACTCAAGTTTCTAAATTCTCAAATTACCAAACTGTCAAGTTTACAATTTCTCAAATTTTTAAAACTCTCAATTTTCCAAACTCGCAAATTTCCAAACTCTCAAACTTCTAAATTCTCAAATTGCTAACCTCTCAAGTTTCCAAATTCTCAAATTTCTAAATTTCCAAATACTCAAGGTTCCAAATCACCAAATTATCGTATTTCCTTAATTTTCTAGATTTCTCAAATTTTTCAAATTTTCATCTAAATACTACAATTTCCTTAAAAACCTCCAATCTTTCAACTTCTAAATCCTAAAATTACCCAAACTTCTATAATTCCTCATATATCTCAAATTTTCAAATCCTGAATTCTAAAAATGACTCAAATCATCCACAAATTTCTTAAATTTTCAAATATGAAGTTCCGAAACCATTCTCATGAAGCCTTCATATCCTATTACCTAAGATAATACATTGTATATTGTATAAATATACATTGTATATTTTCTTTGAAAATAATTATATGTTCATTACAAATATTATCATAAATAATATAAATAGTATCGTTATGTTATTATCCTTATCTTATAACAATATGTATTCATTAAGGGGGGAGACCAGTATGACGCGACTTAAAACGGGCCTATGTTTAAAAGATCGTCAGAGTTTTGCTGCTTAAGAAAAATGAAATCTTTTGATGAATTAAATTAAAATGGACCTTTATTTAATTATTTAAAAAAAAAAGTAGTACAAATAAGGACGGTATAGTCACGACCAGAAAAAGATAGATGGTCTGCAATTCGGCGCACTTCCTCACTGTAACCAGGGTACAGGTCAAACGAGTTGTCTAAAATGCATAAAATAAAATTATTTGTAAAGGAAATCGATGCTGTTTTCGGCCTAACCTCCGACCTGAATGGATTATTCAACCCAATGGCTTATAAAAATTATCAAAGTGGCAAAACGCATAATTACACAATTTTTTCATACATTTTATTTTTTTTCTCAAAAACTAGACTTATTTTCTGGGATGTTTTAGGTTAGGCCGATAGCCAGTGATTTGAAATACTAGCACAAAAAATTTCAAGGTGATCTGAACCTCCGTTTAGGCTGTAGGCTGGTTGCAAGGTCCAAAAATGATGTTCCGAGAAAAACGAGGTTAAAGTTTTATGTGCACGCGCGGGCTAGTGTGACGCGGGATGCGGAAACACGTCTAGCGAAAGGAGTTTTTCGAATTTTTAGATCCGGTTTTCGGCATTATACGCAGAAAAGATGGAAGAATTTTTTAAGATAATAAAAAAAAAATCGATTTTTTTAAGGTGTCATACTGGTCTCCCCCCTTAATTCCTTTTGACATACAAGTATTGTCGTTATATTATGATCATGTAAGTATCGTCATTACAAATTAAAAATTTCTTCCAATAGTATTAATTAATTTCCTTTTGACCTACAAGTTCTGTCCTCATATTATCATCACATAAATACCATCATTACAAATTAAAAATTTCTTCTGACAGTATTCGTTAATTCCCTTTTGATTTACAAGTATTGTCGTCACATTATCATCATTACAAATTAAAAATTTTCTACCAACAGTATCATCAAAATCAAGAAGACCAAAAAGCACAGACATCCGACCATGTCGTGGGTGCCACCAGACCTGATAAGTCTCTGTTCACCTCACTCCACAGTTTCAACCTGTCAACCCCCCACGTTAATATTTTTGACATTCATAGCGAATCTGTTCAGCCAGACCAAAGACACCGATTATCCGACACACACGTTTAATAATCCAAGTTTGTGGATGCACGATACGAAAAAACCAAATCCGCCGTACTATGATCGACCCGATCGTTCGGAAAGGCACTCTCCGTTCGCACCGTCTATAAAATTATCGTCGACAGTTTATAATCCGCATGAAGGTGTGTCTAGGAATATTAACGATGGAAACTATGAAAGTGCTGTGAACGTTGAAACGGCAATACCGACCGTGAATTTTGCTCAAGTTTATGGCTTTTATCCTCCACTCGAAATCGCTGCGGTGTCAAACGTTTACGATGGCGTTTCTGCTCTCGAAGGTAAACTATGATTTCAGTAACCATGTTTTCTATTTCACGGTTTCACTGGTTTTTGTGGGATAATGTTTATGTGTCAATTTTTTATTGACCGAGGCTTTTGTTTTGCTGAAATTGTTTAGTGGAAACTTTGTTTAATTATAGGTGTGTTTGATGCAGAAATTTTAGATGGGTTGTTGGATGTGATTTTGTGAATTGTTGTGTGTGTAACAATGAGAGTTACGTACGCGATTTAAATGAGAACAGTATTGTTACAAGAATACAATAGTGCATTATTATAATACAGTAAATTATATATTGTAAAACATATGTATACATATGATGTTGTATTGCAATATTATGCAGGGTGCCTCACAACTCGTGTAACTGTCTGAAAGGGCTGGTAGCTGATGTGATTCTAAGCAAGATTTCCCTTTGCAAAAATGGGGCTTGAAGTTTCGTTTTTGAATTATTAAGGAAAAACGCGGTCCAATCAGATCGCGAGGATTACGCATGCGCAGACGCGAAAACGACAGCTTCGAGCGTAGTGGCTGAGTGCGCGTAATCTTCGCGCTCTAATTGGTCCGCGTTTTTCCTTAATAATTCAAAAACGAAGCTTCAAACCCCATTTTTGCAAAGGGAAATCTTATTCAGAATCACGTCAGCTACCCTTTATTTCAGGGACCTACACTAGTTGCGAGACACCCTGTATATGTTGTATACATTATTGTGTATGTTATTATATTGCACATGTAATATGTACTACATATAACGTTGTGGTATGACGTTATAATATAACATATGTATTATACAATATAATGATATGTTATATGTAATGCATATGTAATATGTACTACATATAGCGTTGTGGTATGACGTTATAATATAACATATGTATTATACAATATAATGATATGTTATATGTAATGCATATGTAATATGTACTACATATAACGTTGTGGTATCACGTTATAATATAACATATATATTATACAATATAATGATATGTTATACGTAATGCATATGTATCTCTACTAATATAATGTTATTATATTACATATTACTACATGAATACTTTACATGCATAACGTGTATAACATCTTAAAATTCAAAACTTAAAAAATCTCAAACAAGATTTGCAAAATCTCGCTTTCTATAATAAAAAGCACATCCATCAAGGTTGTTGCATCGCCCCAGAGTGCGATGCAGCTGTCTTTTCATTTTTACAAGGCAATAGATTAAGCATTTCGAACCGACCGTACAGGCAATAAGTTTATGAAGCCATTGACCATTTTAGCTAGCAAAAATTACCTTCGCGTCGGCAACCCAAGTTTATTGCTTGGGACCAGCATGTTTTAACTCCCTATTCCGTTATTTTTCAATCATCGTCGTCAGGGTCAGAGTGCTTTCTCACCTTATTACCTGCTACGGGTTTTTCCCAAATCGCGGTAACCTTCGCGCGTCACCCCTTGGTCGCGGCTATTTCCAGGGGTGTCCAGCGCTTGTACGAGGGCGGTACCTATATCTTGTACGAAGGTGTCACCTCAGAAAACTACTACCAATGAGAAACCAAACCCCCTTCCGAATTACCGATTCCGAGGTGATGTCAGAGAGTTACTTTGGCGGAAACCGACAGAACACGTCAATCTATCAAAGAACACATTAATATCTCAAAGAACACGTCCATATCTAAACGAACACGTTAGCATTTTCAACATTCAAATCACGAAGCAAAATCACTGTACATCACGAGCATTAAATCATAAATCGAATCTAGTTATAATTTCAACAATAAACATTTAGAGTTACAAACCCACATCAGTTAATATATTAAACTTCCTTCCATACAACACGAATCGAATCGAGTATTACATCACGGACATCATAAAAAATCAGAGTCAGTGTACATTAAATTGTGACTGGCTCAGAATAGTGTCGGGTGCCCGAATCCGCACTGTTCTACGCAACATTTTTTGGTCCTTCGAGCCGGATACCGGTGTGTATTGGTGCCATCGAAGAAGAATTCCGAGCTACTATACCACTGGATCCAACATCACGAGGCAGCAGCCAAGGACAACAGGGTTGCTGCAGATCATCAGGCCACGAGATTCATCGAGCACGAGAGGATCAGCACGAGGCAACGGCGGTGTTTTGGGACAATTCAGCAAGGAGTTTCATCCACCGGCTGTGAACGAGTCCACAACGTGTTCAGCAACGTAATTCGTGAGTCAGACATAATCACTTAACTCGTCAATTTCCGTATTCTTTCCCATCCTTCCTCTTACATCGCAATGGCTCAAGAAGCGAATACGCAAACCCTCCGCGAACTTATTAGGAAACGCGCAACGATAAAATCTAAGTTAACGGCCTTTGCGAAATTTTTAGACTCGTGTCGCGATACAGAATCGATTCCTCTTAGCGAGTTAAAGCTTAGGACCGCGCGTCTCGAGAAAGAGCTCGACACTTTCGAAACAGTTCAAAGTGCATTAGAGTCGGCAGCGTCTGACGACGAGTACGAAGTCAGATTAAACGAGCGTACCGATTTTGAAGATCACTATTACGGAATTACCGCCGTCGCGAAAGACATAATAGAGAAGCATGACAAAATCAGTGGTCATGTGGATGGTTCGCCACACGCCCTACAACCTTCGGGTTTGGCTGAGGCAGCCAATTTGCAATCACCTTTAACAATTCTATCTGAAACACAAATTAAGCTGCCTACTATGCATTTACCCAAGTTCAGCGGAACTTATGAAGCATGGCCCGGTTTCGCGGATGCATTTAAATCGGCTGTCCATGAGAATCCAAGCTTTCGCGACGCGCAGAAACTCATTTACCTAAAATCGTGTTTAACGGGAAAAGCTGCGGAAAAGGTTGAATCGTTGGAGACCACCGCAGCCAATTATTCGGTAGCATGGGATATTTTGGAAAAATATTACAATGATCCGAGCGTGGTAATTAATAATCGCGTTCAAGCATTTTTTGATTTGCCGGCATGTTCGCGATACAATTCCACCGCTTTGGGAGAACTAACAGACACGGCCATGAAGCACTATAATGCGCTGAAGGCACTCAACAAGCCGTTTTTAGAAGCTTTCCCCATTTACGCAATTACTAGCAAGCTAGACGACCAAACGCGGTTACGGTGGAAGGAAAAAACGCAGGGAACCGATCTTCCGACGATGGACGATTTGTTAAATTTCTTACATAATAGGCGTAGGGTTTTAGAAACTACTAGGGTAGAACCCGCGAAACAACCAACAACACGAATTAATAACACGACTCCAACAACACGTACACGACCAGGTCCCGTTACTAGAAATCGTGCATCTCCGAATACTATCGTACCAGCTCAAGTATATCCCGTACAACAAGCGCGTTGTTATCTGTGCAAGGCAAATCACTTTACGCAATATTGCCAAAAGCTAACGTCCGCGAACGTCGACGAACGATCGACAATGATTCGGAAAGCTGGCTTATGCATTAATTGCTTAAGACCAAACCACGAGATCAAAGACTGTATTGCTGGATGCTGCAAGCAGTGTAATGGAAAGCATCATACACTGCTGCACAAGGAGCAAAAACCGGTACAAGCGAATGTATCGGCGTTAAGCGCTAATTGCCCAAGTGAGACCATCTTATCTACCGCAATCGTCTATGTCCGCGACAATCATAATCAACCACAACCCTGTCGAGTCCTCCTGGACTCAGGGTCTCAATCTCATTTTCTAACACAAAAATTTGCCGATAAACTTTCGCTACCTTTAAATAAAATAGACGTTCCAGTAGTGGGAATCAACCACACAACTTCTCAGATACGAAATTCGCTGCGTACCTCTGTTCGATCAAGAGTCAACAACTTTACCACAGATTTAACATTCCTTATACTACCACGCATTACAGAAATATTACCTTCCCGTCCAATCTCAAAAACAGAATTGAATATCCCAGCCAACATCCCATTAGCCGATCCCGAATTTTACTCTCCTTCTGAAATCGACGGCTTGATCGGTGCAGAGGTATTTCTCAAGTTACTCTGTATCGGGCAAATCTCAATTGTAAACAATTCAATCACACTGCAAAAAACGAAACTCGGTTGGATACTCGCGGGTAAATTACCATCTAAAGAGTCAATAGGTGCCACTCATTGTCACGTTGCGTGCAATGCGTTGGACACTTGCATTACGAAATTCTGGGAATTAGAGGAACCTCTTCAAAAATCCATTTTATCTAACGAGGAACGTACCTGCGAAAATCACTTCACGAATACAACAACTCGCGATTCAATTTCCGGTAGATACGTTGTAAAACTACCATTTAAAGCACGACCGCCGACGTTAGGCAATTCTTACTCTACCGCACTTCGTCGATTCCATGCGTTAGAGCGAACATTAAACAAAAATCCAAATCTAAAACACGAATACGTAAAATTCTTACATGAATATCACAGTTTAGGGCACATGGATGTATTACACAATCCAAATACACAAACCGGGTATTATCTTCCTCATCACGCGGTATTAAAACACGATAGCTTAACGACAAAATTACGCGTTGTCTTTGACGCGTCTGCTAAGACATCGAATGGCATATCACTGAACGATGCTCTCTTAACCGGTCCTACCATCCAAGAGGAACTTTATACATTATTAATTCGGTTCCGATCATACGCATACGTACTTACCGCTGACATTGAAAAAATGTATCGGCAAGTTCTGGTACATCCAGAAGACAGGATATACCAGAAAATTCTATGGCGCGAGAATTCAGATCAACCAATAAAAACTTATACTCTAAATACAGTTACCTACGGAACCTCCGCTGCACCTTTTTTATCGACTCGCGCAATGTACCAATTGGCCATTGATGAGGGCGAACATTATCCTCATGCCGCCAGGGTATTACGCGAAGATTTTTACGTAGACGACCTGCTGACGGGTGCCGATACGTACTCGGAAGCGGCCGCGATTGTAAGTGAAATTACAGCTCTTTGTTCTAAGGGAGGTTTCAGGTTGCGACAATGGGCAACAAATAACGAATCACTAATCGACGAATTACAACACGACAAGACTGACGCTACTTGTTTGCGACTAGACTTGGACAAAACAATCAAAACCCTAGGCGTGCACTGGAACGCAAAAGAGGATTCGCTCACGTACTCGTTATCTACGTGTGCAACCTCTGATCGTGTTACAAAACGAACGATTTTATCAAAAATAGCGACACTTTTCGATCCTCTTGGACTGTTAGGTCCGATTATCATACGAGCGAAGCTGATAATGCAATCTCTCTGGAAAATACAAGTAGATTGGGACGAATCAGTGCCCATTGATCTACACACCGAATGGTGTACGTATTGGGAGGAATTGCGGTTATTAAGTGAATTTAAAGTTAAAAGACACATTACACAACACAATTGCACATCTCTGCAACTTCACGGGTTCTGCGACGCGAGCGAACGGGCGTACGGCGCTTGTTTGTACGTACGATCGGTCAATGAACATGGAGAAATCGCATCCTGCTTGATAACGTCAAAATCACGAGTAGCACCCTTAAAAGTAGTTACACTACCGCGACTGGAGCTTTGTGCCGCTCACTTGCTCGCGAAGTTATACGCGACTACAAAACACGCTTTGAGACATCTCAATTTTGATAAAACTATATTTTGGTCCGATTCCACAATCACGTTACATTGGCTCAACTCAGAACCGCACATGCTTAAAACATTCGTCGCTCATCGCGTGGCGAGTGTGCAAAGCATAACGGGAAATCACGAATGGCAACATATCAATTCTAAGGACAATCCCGCGGAGTTGATATCACGGGGAATGCATACCACGGATTGCATTCGAAGTAATCTGTGGCATTGCGGCCCATCGTGGTTAGTTCTTTCGGAAGAACAATGGCCACTTTCAATTATTCAACCCACAGAAGTCCCTGAAATGCGTCCGATCGTCGCATTACCAATACAATTAGATTCCAGTTTTATAGAAAGATTTTCTTCCTTCCATCGTCTTAAACGTGTTACTTCATACATTTTTCGCTTCATTCAAAATAGTGCAAAACGAGATCAGTTGAAGGGTCCACTTTCTGTAGCGGAATTGCATAAGGCCGAACTTCGAATTATTTGGTTAGCTCAACAGTCATCATATCAAAGCGAATTGCATGACCTCAAATCGAAAAATCACGTAACCCATTTATCATCGTTAAGTCCATTCTTAGATTCTGACGGAATACTTCGAGTAGGTGGACGATTAACACATGCGGATCTTCCTTATAACGAGAAGCATCCCATGCTATTGCATAAGAACTCTCATTTATCGAAATTAATTGTTCGCGAGGCGCATTTGGAAAATTTTCACGCAGGAGCGCAAGCGACATTAAATGCGGTCCGTCGGAAGTTTTGGATTCCTCATGGTAAGGGATTAGTACGACAAACAATACATGAATGCGTCATTTGCCGTCGCGCTAAACCCAAGGTAGTTAATTATCCCATGGGTGATCTACCTAAAAATCGTATCGCACATTCAAAACCGTTTTGCCATACCGGAGTCGATTTTTGTGGTCCTTTCTTTATAAAGGAGAAAATTCATAGAAATCGCGGGAAAATTAAGGTCTATCTTTCTATTTTTGTTTGTTTTTCAACGCGCGCGGTACATATTGAAATCGTTTCAGACCTAACAACGAACGCATTTTTAGCTGCGTTACGACGTTTTTTCTCGAGGCGTGGCAGACCAAGCGACATATACTCGGATAACGCGACGAATTTCGTAGGCGCGAAACGCGAATTGTCCGAGCTTCATGCGTATATCAACGACCCTAACAATAGCAACAAAATAGTCGAGTCATTAGCTAACGAACAAATAAATTGGCACTTCATTCCCCCCAGATCGCCACATTTTGGTGGTATTTGGGAAGCGGCCGTAAAGTCTGCAAAACACCACATGATACGCGTAATAGGGAACGCGTTATTATCATTCGAGGGCCTTCTAACCTTTACAACTCAAATAGAAGCTATCTTAAACTCCCGACCCCTCACTCCAATATTCTCTGATCCAAACGATCTGACTGCCATCACTCCTAGCCACTTCCTAATTGGCGAGTCATTGATGAGCGTGCCTGACCACGATTACGCGAACATACCGGACGGACGACTTTCGTCTTGGCAGCATATACAACAACTCCGCCAACACTTCTGGAAGCGGTGGCGTTCTGAATATTTGCAGGAATTGATATCCCGTAAAAAATGGCACACTGGCGAAACTCAACATCTAGCAGTCGGAACTATGGTCGTGGTCCAAGATGACAACACCCCTCCGATGCAGTGGCCGTTAGGTCGAATTACGTCAATCCACCCTGGCGCAGACGGGATCATTCGTGTAGTGACAGTGCGCACCAGCCGTGGAGAATATAAACGAACAGTTAAACGCATAGCTCCGTTACCGATTGAACAATGAAATCGGGTGTATACAGGTTTTGTTAATATTGTATATAGTTAACGTTAGTATTGTATACTTTATCAGAATGTGAGTGTGAAATGCGTGTATGTATAATTGTAAAAAGGGTATGAATGTGAGTGTGTATAACCGTTAGAATTAAGTAGTTAAGTAATTATCGTAATGCGTTAGTATGTATATACATTGCTATACTCGCGCTTCTATCGTACATCAAACACAACACGAATTATTTTAACATTATCAAACATAACACGGACTATTGTAACCTCAATAAGCGTACACAAACTTTAATTGATCATTGAACGAAGCCGTTCAAGGGGGGCGGTATGTTGCATCGCCCCAGAGTGCGATGCAGCTGTCTTTTCATTTTTACAAGGCAATAGATTAAGCATTTCGAACCGACCGTACAGGCAATAAGTTTATGAAGCCATTGACCATTTTAGCTAGCAAAAATTACCTTCGCGTCGGCAACCCAAGTTTATTGCTTGGGACCAGCATGTTTTAACTCCCTATTCCGTTATTTTTCAATCATCGTCGTCAGGGTCAGAGTGCTTTCTCACCTTATTACCTGCTACGGGTTTTTCCCAAATCGCGGTAACCTTCGCGCGTCACCCCTTGGTCGCGGCTATTTCCAGGGGTGTCCAGCGCTTGTACGAGGGCGGTACCTATATCTTGTACGAAGGTGTCACCTCAGAAAACTACTACCAATGAGAAACCAAACCCCCTTCCGAATTACCGATTCCGAGGTGATGTCAGAGAGTTACTTTGGCGGAAACCGACAGAACACGTCAATCTATCAAAGAACACATTAATATCTCAAAGAACACGTCCATATCTAAACGAACACGTTAGCATTTTCAACATTCAAATCACGAAGCAAAATCACTGTACATCACGAGCATTAAATCATAAATCGAATCTAGTTATAATTTCAACAATAAACATTTAGAGTTACAAACCCACATCAGTTAATATATTAAACTTCCTTCCATACAACACGAATCGAATCGAGTATTACATCACGGACATCATAAAAAATCAGAGTCAGTGTACATTAAATTGTGACTGGCTCAGAATAGTGTCGGGTGCCCGAATCCGCACTGTTCTACGCAACAAAGGTTATATCATAATTGACCAATTTAAAAAAGAAAAAGAAAAGTCAGGGAATACAACGTTTCACTAGTTGTGAAATGCCCTGTACACATATTTCAGTTAATAATAACTTATTAACAGATACATTTAAAGAGTATAATTTATTACTAACATTATTATTAATATCAATTAATACAATTTATTACTATTACTATTACTATAATTTTACATATTTTCAATTAATATTATTTCAACCCACAAATACTTTCAATTAATATATACTTACAGACTACACCAGACCCCAAAGAATATTACACCAAAGTACAAAAATTTTCCCCCGTTCGTCAAGATATGATAAACTGGGATATCCAAACGAAGATTGGCGATATATGGACAAGGAATACGACGAACTACTTGAAAGACTCACCAGAAGAGCGTTACATAATCCCAATTACCTGAAACAAATGAATTACTTCAATAATTATGGTAATAAGGATCCAATGCAAACGATGGGAACGAGAAGTTCGATCAAATTTCCGCGCGCATCAAAAGCAATGAAAAAAGAGTACGATTTTATTATAATAGGAGGTGGATCTGCAGGATGCGTTCTTGCTAACAGATTGAGCGAAGTAAAACACTGGAAGGTAATCAACTATTTCATTTTCTCGGATTTCTTTTCTCTAACGCAATGATAAATTCGATAATGTCGCAGTTTTTACTGGTAGCGTATTTTAACACTTGAACAAACAGCGTTGAAAGGATTTGTAAGCTTGATTTGAGAATAGTTGTGAAGAGTAGGGATACAAGAGGCGACACTTGACAGGGAAGTTACTTTTTAGAGAGAAACAGAGAACGCAGTCAATTTAAATAACCAAGCCATATGAAAGAGCGGTGGGGACGCGGTATTTCGAAATGCGCATGCGCGAAGCATGCAAATATGGCGGTCACAAAGAATGATTTCAATTTGCACATTTTCCAGTAATTTGTTTGCAATATTTTGCCATTTCTCTGTAACACATTCATCTTTTTCTTGTAATACATAGTTTGTCAACTCTTTATAAGTTTATAGTAATTTTTTCTGTAATACATATACTTAAAATATATTGTTTGAAGGAATTTTAGCATGTCTTCCTTTCTCAACTTTTTAATGTAAATACTTCAAAAAACAATATAAACTATACAGAGAAAATTCAAAACAAACAGTTTTTTTAATTATTAGAGGTTCATACAAAATTCAATTGATTTAAATTAGTGATAATAATAAAGAATACAATACAATTTATTTTTGCTAAAATTGGATCGTTTGAGGTTTTCTCTACATGTTATTGATATGTATTCTTACTAAATTATTTGAATTTTCAAAATTAATTTTTATAAAAGATTTCGTTTTAACAATTCTATTTGAACAATGATAATTCTTGCCAACAAATCTGTATGTTTTTGAAAGTAGAATTTTAATTAGAAGTTTGCAATGTTTTTCTTGGTAAACAAGTATCATAAACTTACACCGGAAAGGAGAACGTAAAGACAATCCGATAAGCAGTAAAAATTATGGTTTGGAAGGAATGTGTTTTACGACGCATGGAAATGGGACCAAAAACAGAGTTTCACTGGTTTGGCATAGTAAGTTATGGACAGATGACTAATATTTCCACAATGCAACTGTTTCTGGTTGCAAACAGAAACAGTTTAGACAGTAACAAGTATAACGTTTCAGTATCAATTTCAAGCGTTTACTTTAAAAAAATATAGTAATATCATATTAATATATACAACAATATTATTAAAATATTAAATATTTCAATACATAGGAATATTAAATATTTCAATACATAAGAATATTAAATATTTCAATACATAAGAATATTAAATATTTCAATAAATAAAAATGTTAAATATTCCAGTGCATAAAAATATTAAATATTTCAATAAACAAAAATATTAAATACTTCAATAAATAAAAATGTTAAATATTTCAACGTATAAAAATATTAATTTTAAATGAAACATGAATAAGTAAATGACAATATTTCATTTAATATTAATATTTCAAGCAAAATTAATTAAGACAAACATTTAAAATTCGCGGTAAGGTAAAAAAAATATATATAATCCTCCGGTGAAAAGTCAGGGCTTCCCTGAAACGGGTCACAGAACAGAAGATTGTCGATGATTATGTTGCGACTATTTTGTGGCTTCGCGGCGATTAAACACGCTTTCAAACGTACAATACTGCGAATTCACATATTGGATTATTCCGTGTTGACAACGATAAAATCAGTATATACGGTGTTCTACATGTTCTACTTAATTATCTGCCTATTAATTCAAAATACACGCGTTATATCGCCACGCGTCATACAACCACGCGTTACATCAGTCACGCATAATATCACTACGTGTCGAATTATCACGCGTTCTATTGTAACGTGTTGAATTTCTACGCGTTATATCGCCACGCATTGTATTGCCACGTGTTATACTACCATGCGTTACATCAGTCACGTATAATATCACCACACGTCGAATTACCACGCGTTCTATTGTAACGCGCTGAATTTCCACGCGTTATATCGCCACGCGTTGTATTGCCACGTGTTATACTACCACGCGTTACATCAGTCACGCATAATATCACCACGCGTCGAATTATCACGCGTTCAATTGTAATATGCTGAATTTCCACGCGTTATATCGTCATGCATTGTATTGCCACGTGTTATACTACCACGCGTTACATCAGTCACGCATAATATCACCACGCGTCGTATAGCTACGCGTGGTACTGCTATGCACCGAATTTCCACGCATTATATTGCCACGCGCTATACTGTCACGCATCGTTTTCCCAAGCGCTACATATCAAGTGTGTAGGTATCATCACGTGTCGAATTATCGCACGCTGTATCATCACGCATCGTATTGCTACACATTATACCGCAACGCGTTTAATCATCATGCGTTATATTGCCACGCGTCATACAACCACCCGTTACATCGCCACAGATCAAATGATCACATGTTGTATCGTCACGCGCCACATACATACAGCACATACGTACACGCGAAACGATACATACAGAAAATAACTAAAATTTGAATTTCAATCAGTAGTACTTATTATTCAGTTTGAACAGCTTTCCAACTACACCGTTGCTTCAGCCACACACTGTACATAGAAGAAATGGGACACTGAATTCTATCAAGTTATTTGTCAATTTTTAGGTGCTTTTATTGGAAGCTGGTATAGAAGAACCACTGGTAGCTGATGTTCCAGCATTCGCCTCTATGTTGCAAGCTAGCAATATCGATTGGATGTATCGTACACAACCAGAACAACACTCTTGTCGATCGAGAAGGGGGAGAAGCTGTGCATGGGCAAGGGGAAAAGTACGCTTCGAAAACTAAATCTAGTGCAAACAGAAATATGCTTGGAAATTAACTTCAGTAGTAATATAAGTTTGTGTTTATTATTAAAAGTAATGAATAATTTTTTATAGGTATTGGGTGGTTCTAGTACAATCAATTATATGATTTATATACGGGGCAATCCTAGAGATTACGACGAATGGGCTGAACAAGGCAATTATGGATGGAGTTATGAGGAAGTTTTGCCATATTTTCTCAAGTCAGAAAATAACGAGGACTCTGAGGTGATTTTCTAAATTCATTAACGATGAAGTAATTAAATAAGAATTTAATGACTGTTTAATTTTTTTGCACTAGTACCTAATTATAATTTAATTTTCCAATAATCTGTGAATTGCAAATTATCAAACTTTTGCATACGTAGATTTCTAAACTGATAAGTTGTTTAACTATCAAATTTTTCAAATTTTCACATTACAAAATTAAAAATTTTCAAATTTATGTGGTTCCAAATTTAGAAATCTCAAACTTTGTAAATGTACAATATTCCCAAATTTCGCAAGTCTCAAAATCTCAAGCTTTTCTAACCAAAATCCCAAACTCCTACATTCCTAAATATCTAACATTTCAAATAAAATAACCCAAAAACATCCTTAAAATCCCAAACTTAAAAATCTCAAATTTTTCTCTAAAAAATATTCCAGATCGTGAAAGAGAACCCCTACTACCACAACCAAGGCGGCTACCAGACAGTAGAGCGATTTCCCTACAGCGATCCAAACACCGACATCTTGTTGAGCGCGTGGCAGGAACTGGGTCTGGTTCCTGTGGATGCCAACACGGACCAACAACTAGGTGTGATGAGACTGCAAATGACTTCTCTCCACGGCACACGTCAGAGCACGAACAGTGCTTTCATCAGACCTATTCGACGCAAGCGAAAGAACCTAACCGTTCAAACGCAGTCCCACGTGACGCGACTCCTGACCGACAGCGTAACCAAACGAATAACGGGAGTGGAGTACACTTCAACGGTGACAGGATTCAGCGAGCGGGTCTCGGCAAGGAAGGAGGTGATTTTATCGGCGGGGGCAATCAATTCGCCTAAAATCCTGATGCTGTCGGGCATAGGACCCACAGAGGAGTTAAAGAGGCACGGAATCCACGTAGTCAGCGATCTACCTGTGGGCAGGAACCTGCAGGACCACGTGACAATGGATGGTTTGGTAATCGCATTAAATGCGACAATGACCACCAAAGATAACGAGGAGAAGAAGCAGGACGTCTTCTACTATTTGGACACTCATCATGGTCCGTTGTCCGCCACTGGGACCTTAACGTGCGGGGTATTTCTGAAGACTGCCTTTGAGCACGAGCATCTGCCCGATATCCAGTACGCTTTCGATGCCAGCAACAGGATGGACTTCCTGAAGGACCCTGCGGAGTTTGGGGAAACTGCGGTTGAACCTCTGGCTTATTACGATGCCATAAATATTAGACCCATCCTGCTGTCTCCTAAGAGCAGAGGATACCTACTGCTGAACGACACGGACCCTTTATGGGGTCCACCGCTTATTTATCCTAGGTATTTCACTGCTCAGCCCGATGCGGACGCCATGGTGGAGGGCATACGGGCGGCCCAGGAACTGTTTCGTACGAAATCCTTTATGGAGCATGGACTTAGCTTTGTGGATACACCTGTGCCGGCTTGTGGGCATTTGGGCTTCGATAGCAGACGGTATTGGAAGTGCGTGATGATGGAGTATACTGCGACCATTTTTCACCCGGTTGGTACTTGCAAGATGGGGCCTATGTGGGATACTGAGGCTGTGGTGGATCCGAAGCTGAGGGTGTATGGGGTGCATGGGCTTAGGGTGGTGGATGCTTCTGTGATGCCGAAGATCGTTAGGGGGAACACGAATGCGCCGACAATTATGATCGCTGAGAAGGCAGCGGATTTGATTAAGGAGGAGTGGTTGTATAGAGAAGATGAGTGGTGACTGAAATGTGGATGGTGCGTTGAAATTAATAATTAGGGATCTCTAAATCTCTATATTTCTATATTTTTAAATTTCTAAGCCCCTACATTCCTATATTTTTAAATTTCTAAGTCCCCAAATTCTATATTTCTAAATTTCTAATTTTCCACATCCCTACATTTCTAAATCCTTAAATCACTGTATTTCTAAATTGCTAACACCTCACATTCCTACATTCCTAAATTTCTAACTTCACACATTCCTACATTCCTAAATTCCTAACTTCCCACATCCCTATTTCCCTAACGCATGTCTGCATTTCTTCCTGGATCCGTATATTTCTACATCCCTCGAATTTTAAATTGCATCCATATATTTCTCTAGTTTTATAACATATCTCAGATTCCTGACATATCCAAATTCCTTATATCCCAATAATAAAATATCCTTACAAAATTGAGAAATTTTAAGAAATTCTTCATATCAATAGTATAAAAAGCTGCTCCAAATATATATGTATAAATAAATTGTTATAAATAAATTTGTTTCTACTGAAGATCGTCGTTGCTTATTTTTCATTAGCAATAGAATTATGAAGTGATTGATCACGAAAATTGGACATTAACTATATATATATTTTAATATAATACAGTTATTGGTATGAATGTACTACGTTTAGTGTTGATAGTATAATCTATCTAGGCTACCGAATGTATAAGTTGGTAGAAATGTAATTTGACGAATGTCTTTTGTTTAATTCTTCCTTCTTGCTGTGTTTGGCTACCGGCGATGCACGCACAATGTGCACCAACGCGTTCTCAAGTTGTATCTATTAATTATACATCCTTTCATTTTAATAAACTATTTATATTTAATATTAACCAGCGTTAAACTCTGTCATTTAGAATAGCTTTTTACAATTTTTTATAATTTTATTATGAAACACAAGTATGTACCAAATTTAATAAATATATAATTACAGATGTATACATTATTTATAAAAATACAGTGTTCTCGATAGACATGTTAAAGTACCACTTTACCTCAATTTTTTGCGCCATATTTCTTTTCGTTCTGACCCAATTGTGGCACGCAGTTACACGTGAATACTGTAGAATACAAATTTATCAATTTGTAAGATATTCCAGTAACATTCATAGAATATTGTATGTGTTTATTTTGAAGAATAAACTACGACGAGCCGCCACGGCACCGTGGCCATTCAGGAACGAAGAAAACTTTCACACGAAGGATTCTTCCCGATTTTCGAAATACACTGGTCACCGGACACGATGTTATGGAATTAGAGTGAAAAGTCGGGCCTTGCGATTTCAAAATCACCCGGGCGAAAGTGAAGTGCTTTTATCGGGCGCGGAACACAAATGCGACGAGAAACTAAGGATATCTAACTAAAAAGAATGTAGGGAAAGCGAATAAGACATTTTGCAAGGACATTGTGTTCAACCTTGGAATAGTTTGTTTCAATCCATTTTCTTTTGAACTATGATCATAATTATCGATGTCTAGTGTTACCTAGACAGACGTTACATTGTATAAATCATGAAACAAATTGTAACTTGATAACACTTTATTCAACTTTAATAGAAAGAACTAAAGTTTTAGCTGAACATTCTTGAAATATAATAGTGAGGAAAAAATAGTAAAAATATCAGGGTTTCAAACAGAGTATTTATCCAGATTTTTAGAATATAAAGTCACTAAAATTGAAGGTAAATTGACCGGGGTCGTTTCATACACAATGTGACTCTCAAGGGTGAACACATTCATTACATCATCGCCAGTGAAACAAAGGAATATTAATAATTAATAAGGAAATTATTTAACTTAAAATAACAGACTTAGCAAAGTTTACACTATTCGTTAAACAAGTTCGCCAGTCATTTTAAGTTATGTCTTTCATCCGAATACTTTCTTATTTTCTACCGTCACCTCATGCACTTATACAACAAATGATTTCGTGAACGAAACCACGTATACCATAGCAGCCACAAAAGTGCGTTCCGCTGTAAATCGACTGTGAAATCAAGAATCAGGATCATCGGTAACCTTGAGGATCTTAATGGAATCTTTATCCTGTAATTATTTGCGAAGCGTAATATCGAGACATCGATTCGTGAATATAAAACGATATTCCATTAACAGTCGGATTTTTATTTAACTTCATTTCAAAGTTCATATTGTGACATATTTCGGAAAAGGTTCACTATGAAGTTGAAACTGAAAGCTATTTTTTGAAATGCAGTTTCTAATTTAATTAATTAATCTGATATTATAAATTTATTCATTGTGTATTGAAATATTTTATTAATAGTGGTTACTGAAACATTTTAGAAATTATTGCACGTAATGACGCACCGTATGTGTCACATACTGATATACTATGTAATCGATGACGCACCATATGCGTCTCACATCACTACTCATATGTCAATTTCGATATTTTACGATAGTTGTTGAATGTAAGTAATAACGTACCAGATGTGTCATGTACTGATATTCTGTGCAATACATGACGCATCGTATGCGTCATAAACTGTGTAACAGGTGGCGCACCTTATGCGTCTGATATCTTCAATCATACGTAAATTTTAACATATACATCCTACGATACTAATGACGCACCGGGTGTGTCACAGACCAGTCTAATGCAAGACATGACGCACCATGTGCGTCCTATACTGTACAGATGACACATCACATGCATCTTTCAGCAGTAATGTGTCAATTGTGGTAAACGATATAAATTATACAATAGTCATTGTACTAATGACGCACCATGTATGTCTATGCAACATACGACGCACCATGTGCGTCATATATGTTACATCCAGCAAAAAACGTATCATTATTTCTATTTTCTGAATGTACATTTTGACTACATTTGTATTAATAATAATATGAGTGCCTTTGTACTAAATAAAACAGTATAATAAAACATGATATGAATATTATCTCTTATTTCCACAGATACTAAAATAACAGTATTATTAAGGCTTCCAAGTTATTATCAAAAAGACCCATCTTCCACATAATTACAACGTCTCTTTCAATACTCATCTCCTTCAACTTCTCCCCTATCTTAACATTTCTCGCGAATTAATTAGAGCCTCAAGTGCGGTAATAACTGTAAAGCGAGCGAAGTTGAAAGTAAAACCATGTAAAACTTGAACATGGTTAACTTCATCGCAGAAAAAGTGTGCAAATTATAAGCGGCACCGGAAGTAGACCACATAGTTGCTTAAAAATAAAAGTGAAATGATTAAAGAGAATTGCAAAATGCAAGAAGGTTATTAGCCTTTTACCGATCTGGAATTCTGTGCCATTCTATAGACTGTACTCAACTCAACACTGACGTGATGACAAATTACAGAACGATTAGATAAAACTAGTGTCGCAGTATGCTCGATAAAATGTAGAAAAACCTTCCAAAGAAACTATTTATTAGTTACAACGTATGCAACTTTAAAGAGAGTGAGATATATTTATGTGATGGAAACATTGAGTGAAAAAATCTAGGTCTCATTATTATGAGAAAATAAAAAGTACAATCATTTTAAAAAATGAGTGTATGTAGAATAATTTTAAAAGTACAACTGGAATTGATTAACATGGATGTGCTATCAGTTTTATTGATAAAAAAACTGAGGATTGCAAGAATTGAGTAACAATTTTCAAATTTTAGAGCTGAAGAACTTGAAAATTTTGAAACAACAAATCAATACGTTCTCATACTAAATTTACTAAAAAATAAGTTTCAAAATGTGGCACATTAAGAATTTATAAGTAAAACCTAGATAAAAAAAGCAATTTCAATTTTCAAATTTAAGAATGTAAACATTTGATGATTCAACAAGTGAAAAATTTTCAGAAAAATCTTCAGAATCACAAGTTTACTGATTATCAAATTTTTACTTAAAAAAATGTTAAACTTGATAGTTTAACAAATGAAAAATTCGCAAACTGCAATTTTCAGAATCACAAGTTTTTCAAGTTCCAAATGATAAAATTTAAAATGTAAATATTTAGAAGTTTTAACCAGTGTAAAAGAATATAAAAATGTAAAAATTTCAACCACAGCAAAAAAAAAAAGAAATGTAGAAATTTTGATCACGGTAAAAAAATATAAAAATTTGTATAACAGCAAAAAATGTATAAGTACAGAAACAGCAAAACCTGTAGAAATATGCAAACTTTCGTAAAAATAAAAAATGTAGAAATTTTAACCACAATAATAATAATTATTGTAATAATAATAATAATAATAATTAATAATAATAATAATAATAATTAAAATGTAATAATTTTTACCACAATAAAAAATGCAGAGATATACAAATTTTCTCAAGAACAAAAAACCTGAAAATACACAAATTTTTACAGTTATCACAAGAGTACTTAACTGGACTTTTTACCACAAAAAAAAATTTTTAAACCAGAAATAGCAAATCTTGAAGCACACAAATTCCCAACTTTCACTTAAAAAATTTTCAAAATTAGCCACTCATTTCTTACCCATCACCAAATTACAAATCAGCCATAAATCTAAAAATGCCTTAACATTTAAGTTTTTCAAAGCCTCAAGCAGAAACGAGAAGAAATAACCTAAATGATGAAAAACGCATAATTGACTTATTGCTTTCTTCGATTCTTTCAACATCCTTGTATAGAATATTTCTACGGGCGATAAGGTTATTGTCACAAGGGCAAACAGGTGGCCAAAAGGTGGTGGCACTACTGTATGGTTTATACGTGGAACGTAATGTTCGAACATTCAGTCTTTCGCTTTCTCTGGGTCCGCGAACTGCTCGATCGGTCACTCGATTCACGTGCTTTCGAGCGTGGTCCACGTTAGTGTCCTTTTTGGGATCAGAGACGAATCATCACGGTACGGATCACCATTTACAGTGAAACTCGAATAGATGTATGGTATAATTACAAGCAATTGCAATTGTGAGAATTATTTTATTATTGGTTAAACCGCAAACTGAACTCACATGTTTAAATTTGGTAAACATGCTAATAAACAGTAATTGTACTCTCAACCAGCTTGGCTTACTTTTCTGACACTTATGCTCTTAACACTAAAATTACCAAATCAGTTAAATGATAGTCATGAGTTTCTTAAGTTAGATTTTTTGGGGTATTTTTGAAGTTTGTGGTGAGTTTTAGCTGAGAATAAAGAATTAATATCAATATGAATTTTATCCTATACGTACTTCTATACCTATCCTATATGTACATTAAACATAATTTTCTATGTTTTGTTTACTATATTTTGAATTTTGTGGCAAGTGTGCATTGTGTGCTGATAGGCTTAGTGTTAACGTTTTGAACTCCCATGTTTGAATACCTTAAATAACTGAATTAACTGAAATAACATTTCAATTACCATATGTGGGTAATGTTCAAATGTGTCACCTATGTATGGGTAATGTTCAACTGTGTCACTCATATATGGGTAATGTTCAAATTTTCATTTGAATCTATTAACAATTTGTTCACTTGCCTAATTGATAATACTTGTATTAATTATTAGGAACTTTGGATGAATACAACAAAATATTTGGTGACATTTTTTAAAAATATAAGTACTATGAGTACTATAAAAGTACTACTTCATAGTATAATACATTATAGTACTACTTTTATAATATAGTATAGTACAGTATAGTATAACAGTACTACGCTTATAATACTAGTAGTATTTAAATTTTCAATTGTTTCAACGTGAAAATCAACGTGTGAATAATAATTTTATTCTGAACAAAGCTAAACAACTTCTCTGACAGTATTCATTACACTCTTTTACTAATTAACGATTAGATAAATGCAAACGCTCTAATACTTTGAACTCCTATGAAGGTGTTAAAAATGCAAATTAATAGTAATTTTATTCTCGACAAACTTGATCAACTGCTCTGGCAATATTCTTTTTTGTATTATCGGCGTTTAGATGAAATGCAAATGCTTTCTCATGTTTCAGTTTGTAAAAATGCAAATTAATAGTAATTTTATTCTTTATAAATCAGATCGATTGCACTGATAGTATATAATTATTTTTGTCGGATATATGGGACTGTATTTAATGATATCATTTCTTAATAGATGATAGAAAAACGTTCTTCGTGAGATGAGTAGTTCACTAAAAAAATTTGTCATTTAAATATGGATGATGTGGCGATAATATGTTAATTTTTGTTTCAGAAAAATGAATGAAAGAAGAGTATAATAGTATAATGACATTGTAGTAGTGTAAAACTGTGAACCAGTAGTATAATGTAGAAAAATGAATAGAAGCTTAGATTAGTAGTGTAGTAGAAGAATAGTATGAAAGTATAGTGAGGCAACAGTATAGTGAAATAGTAGTATAGTAAAATAATGAACAAGTAGTATAGGCTAAAAGAATTAACAGAATAGTTGAACAGTAGTGTAGTAGAATAACAGCAAAAAAGTATAGTGAAACAATAATATAGTACAATAGTAGTATAGTAAAATAGTGAACCAATAGTCTAACACAGAAGAATTAATAGAAGAATAGAACAGTAGTGCAGTAGAATAATAGTATAGAATTATAGTGAAACAATAGTACAGTGGAATAGTAGAATAGTAGTATAATGAACCAATAATACAGTGAAATAGTAATATAGTAAAATAGTGAACCAATAGTCTAACGTAGAAGAATAGAACAGTAGTGCAATAGAATAATAGTATAGAATTACAGTGAAACAATAGTACAGTGGAATAGTGGAATAGTAGTATAATGAACCAATAATACAGTGAAATAGTAATATAGTAAAATAGTGAACCAATAGTCTAACGTAGAAGAATAGAACAGTAGTGCAGTAGAGTAATAATATAGAATTACAGTGAAACAATAGTACAGTGGAATAGTAGAATAGTAGTATAGTGAAACAATAATATAGTACAATAGTAGTAGAGTAAAATAGTGAACCAATAGTCTAACGTACAAGAATTAATAGAAGAATAGAACAGTAGTGCATTAGAATAATAGTATAGAATTATAGTGAAACAATAGTACACTGGAATAGTAGAATAGTAGTATAATGAACCAATAATACAGTGAAATAGTAGTATAGTAAAATAGTGAACCAATAGTCTAACGTAGAAGAATAGAACAGTAGTGCAGTAGAATAATAGTATAGAATTATAGTGAAACAATAGTACAGTGGAATAGTAGAATAGTAGCATAATGAACCAATAATACAGTGAAATAGTAGTATAGTAAAATAGTGAACCAATAGTCTAACGTAGAAGAATAGAACAGTAGTGTAGTAGAATAACAGTATAGAATTACAGTGAAACAATAGTACAGTAAAATAGCAGTATAGTAAAACAATGAACCAACAGTATAACGTACGAAAATGAATAGAAAATTATAACCTTTGAGTACCAAAATAGTTGCAATACACATGTTAATGTCACGTTTAAAATAACAGTCAACGCCTTTTAACTAATGAAAGACTCAAAGAAATGAAGAATGAACGAAAGAAAGTCGAAATCGGTTCCGAAAAGGTCGATCGGTGACACGGTGCCCGTGAATGCCGATGTCACTGGACTGCATTGTTAAAAGAAGAAAGTTATGCAAACGTTTCGCTTGTATGTCTTATCGTAAGCGGGAAGCAACCTATACAATTTTTTACGATAGTCAATGGTCCTCATTAACGTGCATACCAAGAAATCCCATTTACCGAAATTATCGTTCAATGTTTCCTCTCCAAATGAGTCATTCAATTCATGTTGGAAATTATACGGTTTAAGCAGGTATAACAATCGGATAATAAAACAAGTTTTTGTCTATCAAAATTGCACAGCGCTTGTGAAATGCATTGTTGATAGAAAAATTTGAATTGGAAATTGCTTGTTGGTTGTGACGTACAAATTACTCTTTGAGAGATAGTAAAAATGGTAATTGATGTATGTGGACATAACATAATTTCTTGCACAGACTTTATTTCATTTCAAAAAAAGAAATTGGAAAATTTATGTGTAATATAGAAATTGTTTACTGTATATAAAAATTGCAATGAAAACTGAATTGTTGTATTAAAATGCGTATCTCATATCATTGTTATTAATCTCATTATTATTTTTAAAAAGTGCGAATAGTAAAAGTAACAAATAATAAAATGATAACAATTGGTATAATAGATATAGTATAATAGTTAAGGCAGAATATACTAATTTCCTGTGCAGAATTTATTTCAGAAAAAAAAATGTTAAATGTAAAAAAAAATCTAGATATAAAACAGAACTTGTTTATATACAAAATACTGTTTCTATGAAAATAATAATTGTTAAAAAAAATAGTAATTAAAAAGTTATATTTAAGTATATATCAAGTATAATTATTATCAATCGTTGATAATTAAGAATACTCGCTAAATTCAAACTTGTACTAAACACCTCATCTCCAACAAAGTTCAAAAAGGTCTACTAAAATAAATTTAGCAAGTCACTCAATAAACTAGTAAACGAAAGTTGTTTCTTAGTAACTATCAAAATTTTACGGAGAAATCCTTTCTAATCGGACCAAGGTTAATTTAGTAACATGTTACTGAATGAGAAAAATGTTTCGTAATAATCAGCATCCGACTCAGAATTCTATTTCGAAATTTTACTGTGTCAATGTCAGAATCACTCTATTAAAAGACTGATCTACAGGTGAAATGTGAAATATCTCGAAATCGATGAATATGAAAAAAGTATGTCGTCACGTGTTAAATTTGTAATTTTTCAAAATGAAATGTCATCTACTCACAGATGTTCAGATAATTTAGTAATTTGAAAATTTGAGAGTTTTTCAATTTACATCTTTTTAATTTTTGTTTAGCATGACAATTTTCTTTATATGCAATTTTAAATAAAGAAAAATTTTGAAATGTAATGTTTAAAAATGACAATTTTCTTTGCATGCAATTTTAAATAAAAAATTTTCAAATGTAAAGTTTAAAAATTTTAATTTGTATATTTGCATATGTGTAAATAGCTGACTTCTGTGACTTAAAAATTTTTAATTGTCAAATTTTAAAAGTGTAGTAATACGTTTGCAAAGTTGATAATTTAATAAAGCCTAAGAAAGGCAAATTTTAAAAACTTTCTTCATATAATAGTAATAATAATAATTCATGTAATAATACATTTATGTTAATGTTTAAAAAAATGTATAACCGAATGCTATCTTATATTTTCAGATACGATCGAGAAACCACGAGATCTAACGATTAAAATCAAGGAATTCAAAACTCGTCGCATAACGACGATCCAAGGACACCAATAAAATTTCACAAAATTTCCCTCTGCAGAGAAAAATTTACCAGAGACAATAAAAGTTTGTCATAAAACATTGCAAGCTAACGATAATGCCACCTCTTCATATCGCAATCATACAAGTTCATATAAATCTCCATGAAATCTGGTATCATTACAGATAACGTCACCTTATTAAAATTTAGTATTAAGCATAAAGAGTAATTGACCATAAGCAATTAAAGATAATAACAAGCAACTAAAAATCTTTTCAAAAGAGTACTACAACTGTCTTAAAAAAAAGAGAGAAATAAAAAATTGAAATAAATAAATAAAATTTCATTAATAAATGAAGATTTATTAGAAATAAATTTATTCAAGATAAATGAAGAATTTTATTTAGACAATTTTTGATTGAAATGCAAAAATGGTACTTTTATTAATGACTGTAGTGACGGTAAAAGGAACCAAAAACTTTTCAAATTAATAAGCGAATTACTCAATAAAGTTAAGTCAACTTAAATTAAATAAAGATGAATAAGTCTGATAAGAAAAATATTTGACAACAATTGAAATATAAAAGTGATACCTGTAATGGCTAGAGGGGCAATAAAATAAAACAGAAATTTCACAAATTTATTTTGAATCAGTATAGGAAAATTTTTTTGCAAAAACTTCAAAATAATTGAAATGCAAAAACAATGATTGTGTTAGTAACTACAGTGATGACAAAATAAAACAAAAATTTGCTAAATTTGTTGTCAATTAATAAATGGAGATTTTCTTTCCAAATCTTCAAATTAACTGAAAAACAAAAATAATGATTGTGTCAGTAATTACAGTGACAGCAAAATAAAACAAAAGTTTACTAAATTTGTTGTCAATTAAACAAATTAAACAAAAACTACAAATTAACTGAAATACAAAAATAATGATTGTGTCAGTAATTACAGTGACAGCAAAATAAAACAAAAATTTACTAAATTTGTTGTCAATTAAACAAATTAAACAAAAACTACAAATTAAGTGAAATACAAAAATAATGATTTCGTCAGTAATTACAGTGACAGAAAAATAAAACAAAAATTTACTAAATTTGTTGTCAATTAAACAAATTAAACAAAAACTACAAATTAACTGAAATACAAAAATGATTGTATCAGTGACTACAGTGACAACAAAATAAAACAACAATTTACCATAGTGATTCTCAATTAATAAACGAAGATTTTCGTCCCAAAAATTGAAGAATTAAAAAACGAAAATGGCAATAGCCACAGTGACTGCATTGGCCATAAAGAGCGCCACTATTCTGCTTGGTAAATTGGCGATTATTCCAGTTCTGATAGCAGCACTTGCCTACTTCAATTACGACTTGATGGATCCTGAGAATCAACCGAAGGTGACGAAGCAATTAAGGAAAGAGTATGATTTCGTGGTTGTGGGTGGAGGATCGGCTGGAAGCGTGGTCGTAAATAGATTGACAGAAAATCCACACTGGAGCGTGTTGTTGTTAGAAGCTGGAGGACACGAGACAGAAATAACCGATGTTCCGATTTTATCGATCTATTTGCATAAGAGCAAATTAGATTGGAAATACAGGACGCAGCCACAGGATTCGGCCTGTCAAGCTATGACGGATCGAAGATGTTGCTGGACTAGGGGAAAGGTGAGATTTGGCGGAGAATATGATAGTGGATATGAGAATTTGGGGATTTGGGAAAGTTTGAGGAGTTGGAGAAATGAAAATTTTTAGATTTGACAATTTGAGGGATTGATAATTTAAAAATAGTGAGGTTTAAGGATTTGAGGATTAGAGGATTTGAAAATTTAAGGATTTGAGAGTTTGAGAATTTGAGCACTTGAGGATTTAAGCATTTGAAGATTTGAGAATTTGAGGATTCGAGGATTTGAGAATTTGAGAATTTGAGAATTTCAGAGTTTGAGAAGTTAAGAATTTGAGTTTTTGAGGATTCGAGAATTTGGGAGTTTTGGAATTTGAGAATTTGAGTTTTTGAGGATTCGAGAATTTTGGAGTTTTGGAATTTGAGCATTTAAGAGTTTGAGAATTTGGGAGTTTTTGAATTTGAGCATTTGAGAGTTTGAGAATTTGGAAGTTTTGGAATTTGAGTATTTGAGAGTTTGAGAATTTGAGCATTTGAGCATTTGAGGATTTGAGAATTTGAGCATTTGAGAATTTGAGAATTTGAGAATTTGAGAATTTGAGAATTTGAGAATTTGAGAATTTCAGAGTTTGAGAAGTTAGGAATTTGAGTTTCTGAGGATTCGAGAATTTGGGAGTTTTGGAATTTGAGCATTTGAGAGTTTGAGAATTTGAGTTTTTGAGGATTCGAGAATTTTGGAGTTTTGGAATTTGAGCATTTAAGAGTTTGAGAATTTGAGTTTTTGAGGATTCGAGAATTTGGGAGTTTTGGAATTTGAGCATTTGAGAGTTTGAGAATTTGGAAGTTTTGGAATTTGAGTATTTGAGAGTTTGAGAATTTGAGCATTTGAGGATTTGAGAATTTGAGAATTTGAGAATTTGAGAATTTCAGAGTTTGAGAAGTTAGGAATTTGAGTTTTTGAGGATTCGAGAATTTTGGAGTTTTGGAATTTGAGCATTTAAGAGTTTGAGAATTTGAGTTTTTGAGGATTCGAGAATTTGGGAGTTTTGGAATTTGAGCATTTGAGAGTTTGAGAATTTGGAAGTTTTGGAATTTGAGTATTTGAGAGTTTGAGAATTTGAGCATTTGAGGATTTGAGAATTTGAGCATTTGAGCATTTGAGCATTTGAGAATTTGAGCATTTAAGGATTTGAGGATTTGAAGATTTGAGCACTTCAGAGTGTGTGAATTTAAGAACTTAAGCATTTGAAAATTTGAAACTTTGGGCAGTTCAGAGTTTGAAAGTTTAAGAATTTAACCATTTGGGAGAGTAAGAATTTTAGCATTTGAGCATTTGAGAGATTAAGAATTTCAGAATTTGAGCACATGATCATCTGAGAATTTGAGACTTTGACCATTTAGAAAAGTGAAAATTACAGACCTTCAGCATTTGCAACTTAGTATTTGGTATCCACAAAATTTATGAATTTCAAAATTTAAGAACATGAAAATTAAAAATTCCTAATTCGGATATTTAAATTTGAAATTGTGTTTTGCCTAAAAAGACACTCTCAATTTCCCAAATTAATTAATCTGAACAAATTTTAGGTTCTTGGAGGATCCAGCGTCCTGAACACGATGCTGTACATCCGTGGAAATCGTCGAGATTTTGACCAATGGGAGAGTTTTGGAAATCCAGGTTGGGGTTATAAGGATGTTCTTCCTTATTTCATTAAGTCTGAGGACCAAAGAAACCCGTACCTTGCTCGCAACAAATATCATGGCGTCGGTAAGATATAAGAACTACACTTCAACATCCACTCATGAACCTCTTACTATATTTGAAAGCTCTTACAACTATTATGAGTTGTTAGTTCTCCATCAATGATTTTATTGTTTTATTTCATGAAAAACATAGTCATTTAATTTTACAAAAATTGTATAATAAATGCATTGCACAAATGACATTGCTATTACGTTCCATAAATTATATAATCGACACATTTTACAAATGATGTAGTTAATTAATTTCATACATGATATACTAAATATATTTTACAAATGATGATAACCGTTGACTCCACAAATTATGTAATGAACTCATCTTACAAATGATATAGTAATTTCATTCAAAAATTGATATAATCATTTGACTCCACAAATGATATAGCGAATTCATCCACATCTTTCCACAAGAAAGAAATTTTCATAACTTCATTGCATAAAAAGTATAATCCCTAACCCACAATGATCGCTTCAAGGTGGCTACCTAACGGTCCAGGACTCCCCATACAACACTCCCCTTGGAGTAGCCTTTCTACAAGCCGGTGAAGAAATGGGATACGACATCCTCGACGTGAACGGCGAGCAGCAAACAGGTTTCGGTTTCTTCCAGTACACCATGCGAAGAGGAACCCGATGCAGCGCAGCGAAAGCGTTCGTCAGGCCCATCCAACTGCGACCAAACTTTCATTTGTCCCTCTGGAGCCACGTTACTAAGATCCTGATAGACCCTCAAACCCGCAGAGCGTACGGTGTCGAATTCATCAGAGAGGGTCGCAAAGAAGTAGTCTACGCCCGTAAAGAGGTGATCCTCTCTGCAGGTGCCATAAATTCTCCTCAGCTCCTAATGCTCTCAGGTATTGGACCCAAGGAGCACCTGCAAGAAGTGGGCATCCCTGTGATCCAGGACCTGCCGGGTGTCGGACAGAACTTGCAAGACCACATAGCGGTTGGAGGTCTGGTCTTCTTGATAGACTACGAGGTCAGCACGGTGATGCACCGTCTGGTGAACCTAAATTCCGCCTTGCGTTACGCCATCACCGAAGACGGTCCCCTGACATCGAACATCGGCCTGGAGGCTGTTGGGTTCATCTCCACGAAGTACGCGAACCAGTCCGACGACTGGCCGGACATAGAGTTCATGTTGACCTCCTCGTCTACCAGCTCGGACGGCGGCACCCAGGTGAAAAGCGCGCACGGACTGGCTGACGATTTTTACAACAATGTCTTCGGCAAAATAGGCAGTCATGACTTGTTCGGAGTGTTTCCCATGATGCTCAGACCCAAGTCCCGCGGCTTCATCAAACTGAAATCCAAGAATCCTCTGGACTACCCGCTGATGTTCCACAACTATCTGACCCATCCCGACGATGTGAACGTGTTGAGGGAGGGGGTCAAGGCAGCCATCGCTTTTGGCGAAACCAGCAGCATGAAACGGTTCGGTGCCAGGTTCCACAGTAAGCCTCTCCCCAACTGCAAGCACTTGCCCATGTTCACCGACGAGTACTGGAACTGCGCCATCAGGCAGTACACCATGACGATTTATCACATGAGCTGCACGGCGAAGATGGGGCCTCCGAGCGACCCCATGGCTGTGGTGGACCCTGAGCTCAGGGTGTACGGTGTTGCGGGGTTGAGGGTCATCGATGCGTCGATCATGCCGACAATCACTAATGGTAATATCAACGCGCCGGTGATTATGATCGGGGAGAAGGCGTCAGATATGATCAAGAAGCAGTGGCTCTCCAGACGGAAAAGGGACAATGTGACCACGTCCTGATGTAGAATTTCGAGATGAGGTTCGATGTATACGCTTGTATCGTAAGCTGAATGTTACGTGTTATAAAGGAACGTTATATAATCAGATATGTGGCAATCGATGAACATTCTGGGACATTGAACTCGGTGAAAATGGGATATGAAAGTCCTGCCGAAAGTTTGTGTTACATTTAGGTTGGTACTTTAATGTACTTTCGAATTTGCGAATGATGAGGAAAAGAGAAAATTAAGAGTGCAAACCCGTTTCTCTTAAAATCCGGTGGTTACCGTACAATCGATACGCACGATTGCAACACACTTGATCGTCCACTTTGATTGTGACCTATATTCCGCTCACCGAGAAAATTTCAAGAAAATTAGCTCAACGTTCTGATCCTCTAAACACGATTTGCCGGTTTCTAGATGGCTGATAAAAGATATGCAACTTGACTGTCTACAGATTGTTGAATGTGACGAAATAATTTATTTGTGCAATTTTATGTGATTTGTTGATTTTTAGTCATAGGGAGATTGCAAAGCAACAATCATGACAAATATGAATTTTAGGATCTAGTGTGAAGATGTTACGTAATATTTATTATAATGGAAATTTTTATTTTTGATAAATGTTTTAAGATAGTGTAAATTTTTATGACTTAGGGAAAATATTTCTTTCAAAGATAGAAAGTTCTGCCTTTAAATAGATATTAGTTGCAATACATTAACACTTCGGTGCCATGTTAAGTAGATATACAAATAGAAAATGTAAGAATTCATTAGGTGTTGAAACAATTTTTTTTTTACAACTGCAGTTGGAAAAGATTGAGATTATAAGACAAGTATTCTAAAAATAATATAAGAAACTTGGATTTTAGTGAGATATTAAACGAGTTAATTTTGATAAATGAAAAACAATGTATGTTTAATTAAAATTATCTTTTCTGCAAGATTTGTCTGCGAATGTGTTCAAATAGTTGCACAATTAGTATGAACGTAAAAAATAATTTAAAAGAGGACAGAATAATTGTAGAAATGAAATAAATGATTTAATATTAACTTAATATTGAAATTAAACAGAGGGTTTAATATTAACACACCTGGAAAAGAGTTAGCTCAGGTAAACGTTTCATTGTAATTATGTTATATTTCATTAAAAATATCGCATACGTAGGGGGCTGTGCAAATCATTTATTATCATTAATTTTATGAAGAATAAAATCTAATGAACTTAAAAAAAATATATTTTGATCGATGATTTCAAATTTTTTTTTAATTGATTAATAATTAAGCAATTAAATTAATATTGATAAGTGAATATTTTTTGACCGGGAATTAAAATGTAGTTTTTAGTTGAACGATTTTTTAATTAAACACAAAATGAATTAATTTCCTCAAATCAAATATTAAAAATTAATTTTAATTAATTTGTATTAACAAATTTTATTGGATAGGAATTATAGTAATTTTCAATAATTGCAATTCAAATAATAATTAAAAAATCATGCAATTAAAAATTACAATTTATTTCTTAATCAAGAAAAACTAATTATGAGTTAAATACTAGTGGTTAATTAATTATGAAAAGTATAAATAGTACGTAATAAATACAGAAGATGTGCGAAGATGTTAGAAACCCTCGTTGCACGGTAAATATTGTGATAGATAGTTAACTTTGTAGTTACCGCAATACACAGAAAGTTCAAACAATTTATAAATAATTCATAGATAACATTGCACGATGATCGTACAATAAAGAACAGTAATTTGCAAGTGGTCAGAGTATAATTCTACCATTATGTTGCAAACTAGAATTATTACGAAACTGAAATTCTGACACGTATTTGAACTGCGAAATAGTTCAATTGAATTATTGGAATATTCAATACAATTCTTTTTAGAATAATTCGACTTAATGGAAAATTGGTATATTTTAAGTGTTTGGTATATTTCGATGTTTAAGTATCGTCAATTTATTTAAATAATTGAATTATTCAAGTTTTTTGAAATATTTAACATAGATCGAAATGAAGTTTGATATTTGATGAGATAGAAATTTAATTTTGAATTGAATTTAATTGAAATTTGATAGTTTAAATAGATTGGAATTGAGTAGTTTTAATAGATTAAAGTTAAATACTTAAAAAAACTTGCACTTGAATATTTTAAATAACGCAAACTTAAATATTTTAAATAACTTAAACTTGAATATTTGAAACAACTCAAACTTGAATTTTTTAAATAATTTAAACTTGAATATTTGGAACAACTCAAACTTGAATATTTTAAATAACTTAAACTTGAATGTTTTAAACAACTCAAACTTGAATTTTTTAAATAACTTAAACTAGAATATTTGAAACCTCTTAAACTTGAATATTTTAAATAACTTAAACTTGAATATTTTGAACAACACAAACTTGAATTTTTTAAATAACTTAATCTTGAATAGTTTTGAAACAACTCAAGCTTGAATATTTTAAATAACTTAAACTAGAATATTTGAAACCTCTTAAACTTGAATATTTTAAATAACTTAAACTTGAATATTTTGAACAACACAAACTTGAATTTTTTAAATAACTTAATCTTGAATAGTTTTGAAACAACTCAAGCTTGAATATTTTAAATAACTTAAACTAGAATATTTGAAACCTCTTAAACTTGAATATTTTAAATAACTTAAACTTGAATATTTGAAACAACTCAAACTTGAATATTTTAAATAACTTAAACTGGAATATTTTAAAGAACTTAAAATTGTACGCTTGAAAAAACCTAAAACACCTTAACCATAAATATTTTAAATACCCAAAACTAAACGGAAATTATTTACATTACTCCATTAGTACAATCATTTGATATTTCATAATTCCATTACAAATAACATGACGGAAATAATGATTTATTACGACACAATTACTCATTCCACGATGGAATAATATTTTTACGCTTTCTGAGGAGGGACTATTTTTAATACTGTTGTTCCATGCTGCGTAGTTTTCTAGGTTAACCCGTTTCAATTTGTATGTTATGTTAGTACCACAGAAACCAGGTCATATTTTCCTTTCCTCTTTAATATTTATCACCGACAAAAATTGTAAACAAAACGAACAATATTGCGATGGTAAATCATCTGTTTCGAACAAAAAGGTCAGGGCAATAAAAATCTAAAAATAGGGACATCAATTTTTATTGTCAGGCAGTAGGGGATATCGTTAAATTTTCGCGCTCGAAAAAATACTCTGAAGTCCATAAAAATTCGTTAATCTTTTTTGTTGCATGAAAGATTACTTTCCGTTTTTTGTTCTATTTTGGAATTCATAGGTTAATAATTACAGAAATTTACCATTTTCAAATTTGTTTATTTCTAAAGCTGTAATTTTCAAAAACTTTACATTTTTAAATCACTATAATTAAAATTTTGTAAGACTGAAAATCAGAAATTAATGAACTAATTCTAACAAAAATTGATGACAGAAAAGTATCCCCAAGTAACACTTATGTTATATCAATTTGAAGCTTGGTGTTCCTTAAAAATGACTACGCAAGCATTTTGTTGATACTCTTTATTTAAAATTATTAACTGTTAAATAAACTAGTTATTATATGATGCATAGAGTAATATATGAAACGATTCTTTGATAAAGAACTATTTTGTGTTATACAAAAATATTTATGAAAAATTTGTGCAGTTATTTTCAACAAACATCAAGCTTTAATTTAACATATTACAAGTACTATTCAATAACAATTTTGTGACATAAAAATGCATTCGTTTTTTGATGCTTGAAAACGATTATTCAACAATCTAATTATTTTAATACAAAACATTCGATAGAATCTTTAGGCAAATATGAGAGTTTATTTTACAAAAAAGAAAAATAAACATATGACACACATGACACATATTGGAATTAAAATTGTATCAAATTAAAAGGTAACCGACAGAAAGAGCAAGTATAAACGAATATGTGCAGATAAATATAACAAAAATATGCAGACAAAAATTTGTATTATTTGCAATCATAGTTATTACTTTCACCGCATCCTAAAAAAAAGGTACAAAAAGTGTTCGCAGTGGTCTGCTTGCACAACGTCAATATACAAACAGAAATTTGTACATAAAAAAGAAACCAGGTGAAAAGGAAAGATGCGAAAGTCAAATTCCAATATCGGCTACTTGAGAAACTTTTGAACGTCCTTGAACACATCACGTTGATTCGTTCGAACAAATGAAAGTACATTTCACTTGCAACAGGTTGCATAACTCAGCAGCCACTAACAAGAAATTGCCGATCTTTCGGATATACAGAATCACTGGTGTAAGCAGGCAAGAGTATGATAAAAAAAAGCACAGTGTGGACCATACTTAGAATGATACCATTACCACACGTAGTGCATTTCCAGAATCAGATAACTATTATTAGAGCGTTGTATTGCTAAAATTATGAGAGCATTGTATTACTAAAATTATGAGAGCTAAATTGTACTGCAATGTAAGTGGATGTAGAAAATAATTAAAGGTCAATAGTTAATGGACTAAAACGATTTTAGTCAACGAATAAACTGAGACAATAATAATACTACTAAATGTGGACTACATTTACAAGGATACCATAATCCCACATACTCCATTTTTAGAATTCATACATCTTGCTTTAGAGTATTGTCAGTACTAAAACTTACCACAGCTAAATTGCATAGTAATGTAAATGTATGTAGGAAATAATTAAAGATTAGGTAAGTTGGGTAAGATTGGGTTTTTATTGGAGTTGCCCAATTAGATTGGGTAAGTTAGGTTAGGTTGGACGTACAGAATCACAGGTGTAAGCAGACAAGAGCTGAAGTAGTCAAAAAAACCTCACTGTCTAAATGTGAACTACGTTTACAATGATACCACAATTCCATGTACTCCATTTTCGGAATCCACATAGCTTCTGTAGAGCACTGTTGGTATCACTAAAATTTACCACAACTAAATTGTACTGTAATGTAAATGTATGTAGGAAATAATTAAGGGTTAATATTTAATAAACGATTTTAGTCAACGACTAAACCGAAACGATAATGATACCACAAAGTAAACAAATCGACTTTGAACGCAATTTAACATACTTTTAACTTCACATCGTGCACCCATCCACATGTACTATGTTGGGCGAAAGTCTTGCACCACTTTCAAAATAAACATTTTACTGTTAATTACACAAGCTTCCACCGGCGAAATATTAGGGAATTTATATTATTTTCACTATAGATTGTCCAGAGATGAAATATCACATTAACGTTTATGAGAAGTCTATAAAACCCCATTTGACTACTCACTCACGAATACAGATGTACAGGTCAAACCTGGTCAGATATCAAATTTTATCAAAGAATCAAACTTTCTTATTACAGTATTCTCTCCGTAAATGCAACTGCCGGTCTTGATTGTAACATTTGAGCCATTTATTTTGAAAGTGGCCTAAGTCCATTTATCTTAAAATCGAGATATTTAATTGTTTGCGTTTCAATGAATTTAAAAATATACGTATAGGACATTAATGAGTCGTACTGCTTAAGTGTATCTAAGAGTGTTAAATTTATAGTTCCTATTAAAGTAGTGGCAATTATTAAGTGAATAATATGCGTTTTCTTATCAAGAATGGAATTAGGCCACTTTCAAAATTAACAACCAGATTCAATATAAAATTTGAAGGTGCCCAAGTCCATTCAACATAATTTAAGATGCTTCAAATTGAAAAAACCAATACTGAATTTATTTTACATATCTTTAAAACACTTCAGGAACATAATTTATGCGATTCAATTAACTACGTAACGTGTAAAATTACAAACATAAATTTATTACAAAACAATTTACTACTCATCTACATTTTGTGTGTGTAAAAGGGATTTGAAGTAATCATGATGTTCCGGTGGTATATATCGTAATAGGTCCATTATGTCCTTGAATTTTGCTGTTGTAATTTGTTGTTTTTGTTGTCCAAAAACTGAGGTTAAATTGTAAATACTAATTAATTAAAATTACCTTCATCACTACTTTCCGACATTATCAATAGTAAATATATTATCTTGATTATTTAAGTATAAATGGAGTTAGGCCACTGTCAAACTACACGGTTCGATTATTAAACTAACTCTGAAAACTTATGTGTCAAGAATTATCGTATTTGCTCGGATTATAAGCAACCTGAAATGCTTTACTTGAATACTATAAATATTAAAACCCGAAGAAAAATGATTAAAATTACAGAAAAGTGAATAACAAAGAGTTATAGCCCTTGAAGAGACCTTCAACAACCGAAAGCGAGTCTATCGAAATTAAAACAATTTTCAAAGATTGCTTACAATTTTTGTCTAGTTAAAATAATGAGTAGCTTTGTAAGAACTATTTTGAGTGACTAGGATTATAAATGTCTTAGTGTACAAGATTTCTGATAAAGTGTTAAGATTTGAAAAAAAAATTCTGTAGTTGAAAATTTCCTTGGTTTTCATTTTCTTTAAAATCATATGCTTATATTTCCATATTAATCCACGTTATACATAATATTTCAAATATGCTGAACTTCATCTGCATATTAAAATAAGGTAAATAATGATACTATCAAAACATATAATCAAGGTGTTCCATGTAAGTGGGTCAAGTTAACACCGAAGTGATAGGAAACAGAAAAAGTTTAATTAAGGGTAATGGAATGGTGTCTAAAGTGCCACGCGATTGCCGACACGGGAAGTAAAGGTGTTTCGTTAGATTTCAAGGTCATGTGTACTTATACAAATAAGGGTACATATTACAATTTTTACTTCAGTGATCAGTTTAATCCCTCAACTGTGAGTACTGTTTATAAACTGAAAAGTTATTTCAATTTGAACATCTGTGAAAAATTTAACCCTTTAACTAGTACTTAGTATAAAATGAAAATGAGCTTTAATTTAATTTTAATCTAATCTTATTACTGAAGTTATATTCTATTTTAAAAGATTTTTTCTTGTATTTGTTGTTTTTCGTGGTATATAAAGTACATCTACTATTTCACCCTTACCGCTCTGACTTTTAATTGTGAAGATCGGAAAGTTACTCTCATCATCACTTTCAAGTTTTTAACTTCAGATTTTAAATGCTACGATGACGTGTAAATAACAATATTAAAGTCAAGGAATCTGTAATTATCTGAAAAGTAATATAATTTTGATTACAATATTTATGTTAATTGTAATTGAATAATGCAACGTCGCAGATCGGTGGTGCCTGAGAGGCACACTTGGAGCGTTAAGGGTTAATATTAGCACAAATTAGCTTGTTGTTTATATACCACATATACATGTAGCTATAATGTTATTATATGGTAACCTATACTTTTAACATGTGATTTATAAACCAATCCTACAATGAAAGGATTAAAATAATAGAATTAAAAGGGCTGAAATAAATTTCTGTGTGAAATATATTATTATATGGTAACCTATAATTTTAGCATGTGATTTATAAACCAATCCTACAATGAAAGGGTTAAAATAATAGGATTAAAAGGGCTGAAATAAATTTCTGCGTGAAATATATTATTATATGGTAACCTATAATTTCAGTATATCATTTATAAACCAATCCCACAATTAAAAGATTAAAATAAATTCTGTGCAAAATATATTAGAACACGAAACAAAAATTGAAGAAATATTTCATTCTCAACAAATCAACGATGTATGAAATGCTTCAACCTGACTTTCAAGTTTAAAATATTCAAAGATATTCATAAGATCGTTTAAATGCTTTATTGATTAAACGGTTTGTAATTACTAGGTATCTTAAGACTTGTAATTGATATGATAAGATAATAAATTATAATGAATGAATGCACAGAGCGCAGCGAACTCTAATGGCGGAATAAATATCTTTCTCTGCAATTTTCACGATATTCTTGATCGATAAAGAAGTTTCGTGATCCAGTGAGGAGGTGAACGTGATTGGGAATTTCTGGTTACTTGAATTTCAAATTTTTGGGGTTCTTTATTTTGAGTTTTGGAAATTTGAGAACGTTGGAAATTTAGAAATTTAGCAATTGGAAAATTTGGAAAATGTGGAAAATTAGGAAATCTAGAAATTTGATAATTTGAAGAATTTGAAAAATTTGAAAAATTTAGAAAACTTAGAAAATGTGGAAAATTAGAAAATTTAGAAATTTTGAAAAATATGGAAAATTAGGAAATTTGGTAATTTGAAAAATTTGGAAAATGAAAATTAAGAAACGTGAAAATTTGGAAAATGTGGAAAATTAGGAAATCTAGAAATTTGGTAATTTGAAGAATTTGAAAAATTTGAAAAATTTAGAAAACTTAGAAAATGTGGAAAATTAGGAAATTTAGAAATTTTGAAAAATATGGGAAATTAGGAAATTTGGTAATTTGAAAAATTTGGAAAATGTAGAAAATTAAGAAACGTGAAAATTTGAAAAATTTGGAAAATGTGGAAAATTAGGAAATCTAGAAATTTGGTAATTTGAAGAATTTGAAAAATTCGAAAAATTTAGAAAACTTAGAAAATGTAGAAAATTAGAAAATTTGAAAAATTTGGAAAAGGTAGAAAATTTAAAAACATGGAAATTTGAAAAATATAGAAAATGTGGAAAATATGAAAAATTCGGGAATTCAACAACTTTACAATTTGAAAATCCATATTTCCATATTTCAAGTTTCCAAATTTCCAATTTCTCAGTCAACACATATAGCACCTTTCTCCACGAACAACAAAACACAATTTACAAATTTAAGACACAGTTATTACTGTAAATTTTTCGAACACGAAACTGTTCACTTTCTCGAATAAGATATACGAGACACGTACCCTAAATTGAACTTTTCTTGAAAGAGAAAGAGGAGAGATCTGATATTGTCGTCGAAATGTATCGCCAACATTAATATTAAATAAAAACAAGTTTTGATATCTGACACACTCGATTTGGCAATCGAATAGGATTGTTACGACGACGATTTCTAAAGATAAAAATTTGCCGATCATCGTTAAGCTTCTCTCACATTAGACTCATTTCAGAAACGGGCACATAACTGTATTTTAATGTCCTGCTTGACTAATTCGTGAGAATCATCGTCGTTCATTTTAAAACCGCAACACCAATTTTTAATACTAAACCTACTGGTCTAGAATGTATAGTTATTCTGAAATTGTAAACAAGGTCAAATAAATAAATAAATAAATAAATGGTATAATGTAAATTAATGTACACATAAAGTTCTTGTTTTGATAAAAATGAGCATGCATTTTGAGAAAAATTTAATAAATTTTGTAAATTAAATTGTGAAACTTGCAAAACTTGTGAAACAGTCATGTGATTATTATGTATACTCACATTCATAATTATAAATATTATTTATATATAAATCAAGTATAATAGTGTTTTTAATTAACATTTAAATTATACGTATAAATAATAAAGTAACTAATCAATTAATTAACTAAAAATTAACCCTCTTACATATAAGTAATATTTATGTTTATAAAAGTAGATTTATATTTAATTATAGAGAGCTTGCTTTTAGAGAAGAGAAAATTATTAATAAATAACTAATAATTAATAATTATTTCTTTCCGTGAAAACTAGCCTTCTATAATTAAATATAAATCGTAACTTAAAAATATAAATACAATTTATACAATTTGAGAAGGCTACATTAAATGTATTTAATAATAAATAATAAAATAAATGTATATATTAATGAATATGTATAACTAATTAAATTAGAATATTATTAATAATTGTACTCGAAGAAACGAATTGATCACCAATTTCTATTCGAATAAATAAATATAAATGTATTGGAACACATGAATAATTTATATCGATTTCGATAATTATCAGTGAGAGACACTTGCTATGATTAAAAGATTTTTGTCTTTTTAAGATCCGTGTTCGGTTTCTGTTCTATTCTTGGACTGAATATATTAGAAAATTTCAGAAGACATCTTCTCATGATGATGTAACTGAATCTCTTTTATGTAACACATTTTCACTTTCGTAAGAAATTATGACAAGATGCAATGCAGTGGATTACAATGTAGTCTTGTGGGACTATTATTTTAAATGAGAAGTATTACGAATATTTAAATAATAATTAGTTAACGTTCATTAAATCTGGAAGGGATTCAGGAACAAAATTCGACAGATATTTGGAAAATTCATTTAGAAAATGACCTATATTAAATTATTGTTTCTTACAACTATATGGCTTTTTAATAAAACCGGCTATTTTTAAAATTCGACCCCACCCTGATATTTTGATGGATGGTCATTTGAAGGTCACGTCATCTTCAGATTCTTGAATGAAACCCTCACAAAGTATCACATGTACACACATGACATATGAAAGGAACCATGGGGGTACATTAACCAGTTAAGTGTGTTTGATAACTATATCCGTTATGGAGATGTGACAGAATGTTGTGCCCTGACGTCTATATCTGTCATGCGTAAAATTTTGTTACAATTTGATATTTAAATTGTAATTTTAGCGAAAACTAAATTATACACGTAAATTGTAATATGTTTAAAATGTTTAGAGGTCAACACGAAATAAAATAAACAAATGAAGAATGTAAATGATTTGAGACGGATTCATAAATTCTTAAGATCTAACTCGTCATCGGCTGATTAACGCGACACAGTTAACTGGTTAAGGAACTTGTTTACGTACCACGGCTACCGCAATCCTTAGTCGAGCTTAACGCATCAACGCTGCAGTGCAAACAATTGCCATTATGCTACAAAATGCATGGAATGAGCTCAATTATGAACATGTGTGTCGTGTCACAGTGACACATACAGAACAGTCGTAGAGGGTATATAACTTGATAAGTTTGCAGTTCTTTTCATATATGCGTCTACGCGTAATACTTCTGAACATGTACCCCTTTCAAAACAAAATGAATCATTCATATTTGCCCTGTATTTAATCGCCACTAAATCTGAAACACCCACTATATTTCAAACTTCTTCCTATCAAGACTACTATGGTGTTGGACACAATTATAATGGCGTTAGTGTCGCGAAAGAAGGTCAACCTAACGAAAACTACAAAGATCGTTGACTCTTTTACCGTAAGGCCAAGGTTAATGAAGCAAACAAGGCACGTAGAAAGGATGCAAAACGTTTGAATTTGATGCACAATGGTCTGCAGGTTAAGCCGTGACTCGTGCACAGACTGTAGACTGCTAACTGTAGACCATAGATGACGAGAGAAAGTATGCGATCAGATATGGGGTCTTTCGACTCCATGAAAGCAAAGAGAAAGAGGAGTCGCATGAAGACTTTTAATTCGCACGCATGGTATGAGACAATGCTTTCGGGGGATTTTACATCCTTTTAGATTTGGGACTCGTGATGCAACTGTGTGGATGTTTTTGTGAAACTTCGTGGGTACAGTTTATGCAACTTTATATGATGTTTATATGGAACTTGATGGGGAGGTTATATGGAACTTTATATGGAGGTTATATAGACTTCCAAGTGTGGGTCATATGGAACTTCATGTGTAATTTATATGGAACTTTATATAGAGATTATATGGATTTCAAAGTGTGTGTCATATGGAACTTAATGTATACTTTATATTAAATTCCATATATAGATCATGTATAACTTCATGAGTGGTTTATATGTAATTTCACCTGTTTATATGAAGTTATGTGAAGTCTACATACATATGAAATTTCATGTGTACCCCATATAGAACTTCATATGTAACTTACATGAAACTTCATATATACTTCATATGCAAATACATGTACTTTACATATAACTTATAAACAATATAAACTTCTGCAAATTTCTCAATCTTTGAAAATTCTTCAGTCTCTGATTGAAATTTCTCATTTCGGTGCGTAACGACCGTATTAGCGAAAAGAGAGCATCAGGTGCTAAAGGAAGGACGTAAGAACGGAAGAGAGCACGTAGTCGAAGCGACGAACGGTATACGGGGTCACGACGTGGTTTTGTTTCGTGGTCTCCGAAGCTGGCATTGAAAGGAGTTACCTGGTGAGCCTCTCTCGACTGGTTTTCACTCTCGGCACTCGTTGCAAAGCGATAGGATGAAGCCGGTGTCTGCGTTCCTCGCATCTGTTGCCATTTTACCGGTTTTATTCGACATCCAGGATCTGCACGCGGTCGTAGAGCTTGAAAGATCATCGCGACGAAAAGCTCGTGATACGTGCTGTTCGTTCCTCGTGTGAAAGTACAGTAAGTAGGATAAGCGTGACAAATAAAAAAAAAAAAAATGAGCTTCGTTGTGAAAATTTTGCTCGAACGACACATTTTGGCGATCTGTGTGAGTTTAGAAATCGTGAGAATCGGACTATGTGTTGGATAACAGATGATGGTTCTTGGTGAAATAGTTGTGAATTATTGTGAGATGGTGATTATTGTGACTGATGTTCGTAATTATTTATTATACTGAATTTGATAGTGAGTTATAGCTAAGGGTATTGGTTATTGTTTATAATAAATAATATTGATAATTCATTAGCATACATCATTTTGACAGTGACTTATAGCTAATGATATTAATTATTGTTTAGAATAAATAATACTGATAATTCATTAGCACAAACAATTTTGAAAATCCGTTACAATAAATAACCTTGATAATTTATTATAATAAATTTTTTTGAAAATTCACTATTACAAATAGTCTAGATAATTCATTACAACAAACAATTTTCATAGAAATCATCGAATCACAGACTAATCAGACGAATCACAAACTAATAAACCAAGAAATATAAAAATATATGATAACAAATTTAAAAAATTGTTAGAACGACCACAAGCCTATAATAAAAAATTATTTGTAATTTTCAAATCATTTAACTTAATCACAATTTTTATAATAAAATTAAAAGAATAATAAAAATGAAACAAAAATTGTTAATTTCTCTGTGATAAAAAATAATAAAAATGCCAATGATTTTTACAATTTTTAAAAATTTCTTGAATAACAGAAAAAAAGAAGTTAGTATAGTATTATAAAAATTAAATTTATTGAAAATAAATAAATTTTTATTGAATTATTGAGTTAATAAAAATAGTATATTAAACTGCTATACACAATAAATGTTAAAAGTTCACACTGTTCAAATGATGAATGATGTAAATGTCAAAATGAGCAGACACGTGATACCCCTTTTTCTTGCAATTTTCATTTTTAACACTTACAACATCATCTGGAATGTTGACTTTTCAATTGTCTGTGAAATGTCAGACTTGTTCCTAATTATTTCTTATCTGTGATGCTTTCTAAAGAACCATCGGTATTTCTACGACCTGGAGTGAAACAGTGCGTGGCTTTGTACTGAGCGATACTGTACAGTTTTAAAATCTTTGCATTTTTATTTATAGTCCGAATATCGGTGTCAGTAGTGGTCAACGATTATTTTTTTTAAATAGTAGAGTTATTGCAAAATTGAAAATGGGTAAAAAACAGTCCATAGACAGATATTTGTTTTTAATTCTTACAATTTTAGGCAGACATTTGTTTTCAGTTATAACAATTTTGAAGTTTTTGAAATATTTAAAATTGTGTGAAAATTCTGCTTTTTTTAAAATTTGAGGCTATATAACAATTTTGGCATTTTTGTAAATTTGAGGTTGTATGATAATTTTGAAAATTTGTTGAAATTTGAAATTATACGACAATTTTGAAGATTTATTGAAATTTGGGGTTGTATGACAATTTTGAAAATTTGTTAAAATTTGAGGTTATATGACAATTTTGAAATATTTTTTAAATTTGAGGATGTATGACAATTTTTTTATTTTGTTTTAAATTTGAAGTTGTATGGCAATTTTGAAAATTTGTTGAAATTTGAGGTTGTATGACAATTTTGAAATATTTTCTAATTTGAGGTTATGCGACAATTTTGAAAATTTATTGAAATTTGCAGTGGTATGACAATTTTGAAATATTCTTTAAATTTGAGGATATATGACAATTTTTTAATTTTGTTTTAAATTTGAGGGTGTATGACAATTTTTTAATTTTGTTTTAAATTTGAAGTTGTATGGCAATTTTGAAAATTTGTTGAAATTTGAGGTTGTATAGCAATTTTGAAATATTTTTGAAGTTTGAGGTTATACGACAATTTTGAAAATTAGTTGAAAATTGTGGTAGTATGACAATTTAAAAATATTATTTAAATTTGAGGATGTATGACAATATTTTAATTTTGGTTTAAATTTGAAATTGTATGACAATTTTTCAATTTTGTTTTAAATTTGAGGTTGTATGGCAATATTGAAATATTTTCTAATTTGAGGTTATACGACAATTCTGAAATTGTGTTAAAATTTGTGTTTGTACGACAATTTTGAAATTGTTATTATTACATTATTACTATTGATGAATATTTCGATAAATTGCAGTTGAACGCTGGCTTTCACAAAATTCGAGCCGCAAATTCACCTCCTCGAATGGCACGCAAATTGGAAGTGGCTGTAGCGGGGTGGAATTGAACGGAAATGGCAATTGGTCTGACTACTTTACTCAGTACAACTTCCGTCCTCGGATTTAGCCTGATTCCACTATTAGCAATCGGCTTGACCGTATTCCGATACAATCAAGCGGATCCAGAATCTCATCCGTCCGATGCTCGTCAGGTTTGTTAAAAATTCTCTTTTTTCATATTTTTTAAAAGTGTACATCTAACAAAAATATGAGGACCTGCTACCTGGATGATATATGTATACAATTTACCTGAATAATCTTATCTGAATGATACATACAATTTTTATCTGAATAATTTTATCTGGATATGTACAATGTTTGCCTGAATAATTTTACCTCGATGACATATACAACTTTCTACTTTTGTACATCTTATTAAAAAAAAACATAATTATGAAACTTTTAGTTTCTTGCACATTTAGGTATGCGGACTTTAGGATATTTTGTTATCGATGAGTTGTAACAGTTATAAAAATTTTCTAATTGAAACATTCAACAAATTTGTCTGAAGTTATTGTTTCTCTACTTTTAATCGCAACTACTGTTTGAGTCATCATGTCTATACACCACATTACAGATTTAGAACACTATATACTTACAATTAGTTAAAAAATATTTCAGTCAAATTGTAATAAGTGAATGGTTAGTGTGAGTCATCTTATTACTGTCTCTACATGATATAATTTCAATTGGAAATATTTCATTCATCTCATTTGCATTTTCAGAAATTAAACACTCTGTATTTATGTACTTAACGGGTTAAGCTTCCTGAATTATAATAATTATGATAAGAAAAAGTAGAACATTCACTTCAGTAAATACTGGAACGTGCTCTTATGCAATGGAACGCAATTTCCGCTTCAGAAAGTAGCGCGAACCATCAACAATGTCGGTAAAATCACTACACTCATTCAAGAGTGGACATGGTATAGGCAATCTAGTTATCCTTGAAAAGTTCAAGCGGTCCTTTTTATTTGGGCTGAAACGTGTTTGCGAATCTAGTTGCGTAATGTGTGTTACAAAAAAAATATAATATCTGAAAATGAATTTATTAAATCATAAAAAAATATAATTTGTAATTTTAAGTATCGTGCTATTTATTAGAAATATTTGTGGGATTATTTTTTTGTTATTTGTAATTAGAAATTGAAGAGGTGAATGTCTTTCGAAAGATTTATTTAGTGAACGTATGCAAATAAGTGTATGTAAATCGACTGTTACCTACTGTCGATACAACAGTTTACAGGTCAATGGTGATTTAATAGTATTCGATATTTGACAATCAAAAATGCAAACAGACAATTTAAGATTTAAAAATTTGAAGATTTGGAGTTTTAGAAATGTTGAAATTTGGGAATTTGGAAATTTAAAAATTTGATAATTTTGCAATTTGGAAGTTTAGAAATTTGAGAAATTAGCAATTTGGAAAGTTTAGAAAATAGAAAAGTAGAAATTTGGTGATTTAGTAATTTGGTGATTTGGTAATTTGGAAATTTAGTAATTTGGTGATTTGGTAATTTGGAAATTTGAGAATTTGGGAATTTGGATATCTGGAAATCTAGAAATTTAGGGATTTGGAAATTTAAGTATCTGAAAATTTAGAAATCTGTGGAATTTGGTAATTTGTGGAATTTGGAAATTTGGAAATTTGGAAACTTGAGAATTTGGTACTTTGGAAATCTACAAATTCGGAAATTCTAAAATCTGAGAAAATGAAAATTTAGAATTTGAGAATATGAAAATTTCCAAATTGTCAATTTCCCAAATTGCCAAACTTCCAAAATGCAAAATTATCAAATTTGCAAATTATAATGCAACAAAATCTTCGAATTACAAAAAATACAAATAAAAAAAAATACACAATTTTCAAGAACGCACTAAACTTTGTGTTCCAGCTCCTGCGAATGTACGATTTCATAGTGATCGGCGGTGGAAGTGCCGGTGCTGTGATCGCATCAAGATTATCCGAGGTGTCAAATTGGACCGTGTTACTTGTGGAAGCCGGCGGTGACGAAAATGAAATTTCAGATGTGCCTTTATTGGCTGGATACACCCAGCTGTCAGAATTCGACTGGAAATATCAAACGTCACCACCGACGTTATCAGCTTATTGTCTCGCCATGATCGGCGATAGATGCAACTGGCCCCGTGGAAAAGTTCTTGGTGGCAGCAGTGTGTTAAACGCCATGATTTATGTTCGTGGTAATCGGTAATTCAAAATTAATTGATAGTATGTTCATACAATTAATCGTCTTAAAGTAAAAATTTTAGAAATGAAAAAAAATTTCGTATCTGTCTTTGGTCACTTATAATACTAACAAGATATATGTACACATATGTAGACATATACATACATAATACTTATTACATAACTTAAACATAATACTTATTAGTATTATGAGTAACAAGATATGAGTAACAATACTAACAAGACATATGTAGACATATGTAAACATATGTACATAATGCTTAATACGTAACTTAAACATAATACTTATTAGTATTATGAGTGACCAAAGATGGATACCAAATTTTTGTTCACTTCTAAGATTTTTATTTTACACATATGTATACATACGTATATGTAATTATAAAACTATGTATAAGACTATGTATGTATATACTTATAAGTACTCATAAGCCTAATAGTTACTTAATTATACTATATACAAATGTCTATATAAGTATCTATTATATGAATAATTATTATATGTTATACATATAATTATTTCAGTATAGCTTTAATTATACAACATAAATTATAAAATCTCCCTAATTTCAGCCGAGACTACGACACGTGGGAAAGTCTGGGCAACGTGGGCTGGAGCTACAACGACGTGTTCCCATATTTCCTGAAATCCGAGGACAACCGCAACCCCTATTTAGCTCGGACCCCGTATCACAGCACAGGTGGTTACCTAACAGTGCAGGAGTCCCCATGGCGAACCCCCTTATCGATCGCGTTCCTCCAAGCCGGCCAAGAGCTGGGGTACGAGAACCGCGACATCAACGGAGCTAACCAGACCGGTTTCATGCTGACTCAGGCTACGATCCGTCGAGGAAGTCGTTGCTCCACGGCGAAGGCCTTCCTGAGGCCCGTGAAGAACAGGGAGAACCTGCACATAGCGATGCACTCACAAGCCCTGAGGGTGTTGTTCAACGACGACAAGAGAGCCACAGGCGTGGAGATTCTCCGCGATGGCCGCCAACAAGTGATCAGAGTCAGAAGAGAGATCGTGTTATCAGCTGGAGCGATCAATTCCCCTCAGCTGCTGATGTTATCTGGGATAGGGCCTAGGGAGCACTTGGAGGAGTTCAACATCCCGGTGATATCGGACTTAAGGGTTGGAGATAACCTCCAGGACCACGTCGGTCTCGGTGGGTTCACGTTTGTGGTCAATGAACCCATCAGTCTGAAGAAGGACCGCTTTCAAACCATGTCCGTGATGATGGAGTATGTACTCAACGAGAGGGGACCCATGACCAGTCCAGGTGTCGAAGGTTTGGCCTTCGTCAACACCAAGTACGCGGACAAGTCCGGCGACTATCCCGACATGCAGTTTCATTTTGCACCCAGCTCCATCAACTCGGACGGAGGGGATCAGATCAAGAAGATTCTAGGTCTGAGGGACAGGGTGTACAACACCATGTACAAGCCTCTGAACCAAGCGGAGACCTGGTCCATACTGCCGTTATTGCTCAGACCTAAGAGCTCTGGATGGGTGCGTCTGAAGAGTAGGAATCCATTGGTGTACCCAGATATTAATCCCAACTATTTCACGCATAAGGAGGACATTGATGTGCTCGTGGACGGGATTAGAATAGCTCTGCAGCTGTCGAACACCACTGCTTTCCAGAGATTCGGATCCAGACCACATACCATAAGGATGCCGGGATGCCACCGATACGCGTTCGATACTTATGATTACTGGGAGTGTGCGATTCGACATTTTACGTTTACTATCTATCATCCAGCTGGGACTTGTAAAATGGGTCCTAGGTATGATCCTACAGCGGTGGTAGATCCTAGGCTAAGGGTTTATGGCGTGAAAGGACTGAGAGTGGCGGATGCGTCCATTATGCCTGTGATCGTTAGTGGCAACCCTAATGCTCCGACGATTATGATAGGGGAAAAGGCAAGTGACATGATCAAGGAGGACTGGAGAGTGAAGAAAAAGAGATTCGTGGGAAGATGATGAATGGGAGAATTGTGAGATTACTGAAATGTGTGTTGTGAAACTGGGGTCGGAGAATAATTGTTAGGTTCGGAGGTCTCTGAGTTGACATGAAATGGTGGGTGAAAGTGTGAAGAGAATATGGATGGAAGCGGGAACGGGATGACGTGGGATTTGGATTTTGGTAGTTAGCTGTGTCTGGATTATCGAATTTTCGAGTTGATCAATCTTCAAAATTCTAAATTTGTAAATTCTTCAAATTTCTGAATTGATTCTCTAATTTTTAAATTTGAAAATCCTCAAATTTCTAAATTTTTACACTGCCTAATATTGATATCTGTAAATGGGTAAATTCTTAAATTCCCTAGTATGGAAGTTGGTAAATCACCAGATTTCAGAAATTTTTAGATTCTTCAATTTTCATGTTCCTACATTCCTAAATCCCTAAAATCCCCAATATCCCCAGGATCCCCTAAACCCTTAAATCCCTAGAATACCCAAATCCTTAATATCCTTAAAATCTCTAAATCCCCTAAATCCTTAAATTCTTTAAAATCTCTAAATCCCTGAATTCCCAAATCCTTAATATCCTTAATATCCTTAAAATCTCTAAATCCCCTAAATCCTTAAATTCTTTAAAATCTCTAAATCCCTGAATTCCCAAATCCTTAATATCCTTAATATCCTTAAAATCTCTAAATCCCCTAAATCCTTAAAATCCTTAAAAACCTTGAAATCTCTAAATCCCTGAATTCTCTAAATCTTTTAAAATCTTCAAAATCTTTAAATTCCCTAAATCCTTAAAATCCTTAAAATCCTTAAAATCTCTAAATTCCTAAAATTCCAAATCCCTAATAAATCTCTAAATCTCCAAATTCCTAACCATCAAACACCCAAATCCAAAATTCCCTAGGATCACAAAAACCGTTTCTCAACGTGAAACTTTCTCAGGCATATTTCTGACGCTACAAAGAAAGTATTATTCGTCTAGCGTTTTATCTTCCAAACACGATTTGCAAGGAGGTGCCAAATGCAGTGACTTCCGTGTTAATCGATAAACAGTGAAAGCCTGCAACGGACTATATTTTGTAACTGAACCGTTTTGTATACCTCAAATCGAAGAGGAATCACAATCGTCTTCGATCAGACCAAACACGACGTACCTTATTATTTTATGCTCACTATGAATCTTCAACTTTCTTTTATTTATTAATAGAATTCTATTTAATTGTCAATAGCGATGGGATCGACATAAATGTGGGTCAATTATGACAAGCTATGGAAGATATTAACTCCTTGCAGTATTTTGAGTCAGACTTATGACGTACTTACGGTTCAAATGTAACACCTCTAACTTGACTATTAAATACGTTTAAATTTGAAGTTTAAGTCTAACTATTTGTATAGTCAAAGACCTAGATTCGTGCTGTATTCTGTTGTATACAGATTAGTCACGATATTTTAATTTTCTTTATTGATTTTAATACTATTGCGGTTAATAGTTACTTCTGACGCATTTGACGAACTAATCATACAGCAAGGTGTTAATGATGCACGTTCGATACTACAGTAATAGATGCACGTAGAATCGCACCTTTAGAACGTGTAATATTACACACTCAAGTTTGAGAGTGTTACGAGTGCAAGAAGTGAATTTCCAATTATTTAGGAAAAAATCTAGGTTCCGGAATTGTAGGAAAAATTATTGTCTTAGTTTTGTACGAAGTAGTATGTTATGTTTGATACACTCGCAGACATCTGTAAAGATGTCTCCACATTGTAATTAAAAATTTTAATTTACACTTTCGTATATTTGAAGACACAGTTAAAAATTTATGAAAATGATAATGAAGTATTTACACATGGTTTACAAGTTCACAGAAAGTTAAAATGTTTTCGCTTTAAAATTAAGATTAAATTGTGTCTGACTCATAAAGGAAATACTTGATATTCAGAATACTGATTTGAGGAAAACGTGATTAATTATACATGGGAGAACCTGAAAGTATGTTGCAAAATTATACATGTTTCCTTGAAATGAAGGAGAAATTCACATTGAAAATATTTTATTTTCTACTTATATAAAAGACAACGGAACAAATAATCGGTGAAAACAAATAGTGGAAAATATAGAAAGTAAATAGTGTAAGACGTGAGAATCAATTTTAATAGAAACAGCTAAAATTTTAGTTGAACATTCTTGAAATATAATAGTGAGGAAAAAAATAGTAAAAATATCAGGGTTTCAAAAAGAGTATTTATCCAGATTTTCAGGATATAAAGTCACTAAAATTGAAGGTAAATTGACTGGGGTCGTTTCATACACAGTGTGATCCTCAAGGGTGAACGCATTCGTTACATTATCGCCAGTGAAACAAAGGAATATTAATAATTAATAAGGAAATTATTTAACTTAAAATAACAGACTTAGCAAAGTTTACACTATTCGTTAAACAAGTTCGCCAGTCATTTTAAGTTATGTCTTTCATCCGAATACTTTCTTATTTTCTACCGTCACCTCATGCACTTACACAACAAATGATTTCGTGAACGAAACCTCGTATACCATAGCAGCCACAAAAGTGCGTTCCGCTGTAAATCGACTGTGAAATCAAGAATCAGGATCATCGGTAACCTTGAGAATCTTAATGGAATCTTTATCCTGTAACCATTTGCGAAGCGGGATATCGAGACATCGATTCGTGAATATAAAACGATATTCCATTAACAATCGGATTTTTATTTAACTTCATTTCAAAGTTCATATTGTGACATATTTCGGGAAAGGTTCACTATGAAGTCGAAACTGAAAGCTATTTTTTGAAATGCAGTTTCTAATTTAATTAATTAATCTGATATTATAAATTTATTCATTGTGTATTGAAATATTTTATTAATAGTGGTTACTGAAACATTTTAGAAATTATTGCACGTAATGACGCACCGTATGTGTCACATACTGACATACTATGTAATCGATGACGCAGCATATGCGTCTCACATCATTACTCATATGTCAATTTTGATATTTTACGATAGTTGTTGAATGTAAGTAATAACGTACCAGATGTGTCATGTACTGATATTCTGTGCAATACATGACGCATCGTATGCGTCATAAACTGTATAACAGGTGGCGCACCTTATGCGTCTGATATCTTCAATCATACGTAAATTTTAACATACACATCCACACATATACACTCATTGTACGCAACTAATGACGCACCGGGTGTGTCACAGACTAGTCTTTAATGCAAGACATGACGCACCATGTGCGTCCTATACTGTACAGATGACACATCACATGCATCTTACAGCAGTAATGTGTCAATTGTGGTAAACGATATAAATTGGAATCGTTTATCGAAGGAATGATTCACAATGATTACGATAGTGATACATAGTAATGAATACATAGTACTAGATCATTTGCAATCACTATGTTATAAGTCTCTAATTATCTACTTAGTTGAAAATTACGAGGAAATAGTCAATCCCATCGCTAAATTATCTGTAAATAGAGTTTTAGATCGTTATGCAAGCAATAAAGGTAATCAAACTGAATGATGAACCAAAAAGTGTCCGTAACGTGTCACCGTGCCATGGTTTAAAAAAATGTATGTATATTTGTACCAAATTATGTGACTGTAAATAAAAATTTCTGTCTAGAATTTGTGAAGTGATTATTATTATCCCAAATGTTGAGTACTATTCACATAAACAAACATTTAATTTTATTATTTTTCTTTCAATTTTTGTTATTCTTTAAGAAAGCAGAGGAAAATTTGTAGATTTGCAGATATGTAAGTTATAAGATTTGTAAATATGAAAATACGGACATTATATCATTTTTAAGTACGAAGGTTTATAAATTATGGAATTTCTGGATGTGAAACTATAAATTTCATAAATATATAAATTATAAAATTGAAACTTTAAAAATGATAAACTTACTGAATATGAAACTACGTAATTTGTACAGTTTCTAAATATAAATATATATGAATTATAATATTGGTAAACAAGGAAGTATGTTAATTGCAAAATTTCGAAATATGGAACTATGTAAATTATAAAACTCGTAGGCATGAAAGTATGTTAATTACAAAATTTCTGAATATGCAAGTATATAACTTTGAACTTTTACAATGTCTCAACCTTTAGACTTCAAAATTACAAATCTAAAATTGACGAATTTAGAAATCAACTTTATCAGTTAAAGAACCCACAATTTCTCACATTTACCTATTAATAATTTTTCAACTTCTCAAATTCACTAATTCACAAATTTTCCAAAATTTAACAAATTCAAATTTTTGCATTTTCAGATTCCCTCTCTTCTCATATGCCAAACTCTAAATAATGAACCAAAAACACCGAATTAAGGAATCCCCAAATTCTCACTAATTGATTAATCTCCAAATTTACAAATTCATCAATTCATAAATCTCCAAGGTCACGAACTTGCAATTCCCCACATTTTCAAGTGGCCAATCTCCCCATACCCCAAACTCTAAACTAAAACATAAAACTTAAACTAAAATACCTAATTTCCAAACTTCCATTATAAAATACATTAACTAATCCAATATAGGAATCCCTAAATTGTCAAATTCACCCCTAAACAAATTTCAAAATTATCGAATTTCCCTTATTTTCCCTAAACGCCCACCGTTTCTGTACCACGCGGTAGATTTTCACCCGATCCGTGCTTATCTCACTCGATCTCGCTGATTTCAATCTCGTATAAAAAAAACCGAAGCCTAACTCTCGCATCGTGAGGCACGCGAGGCCAACAGTTCGAGGTCGATGGATCAAGATGGAAGGCAGACGATCTCGACTTTCGTTTCGCGGGCAAACAACGTTTACGTAAGAGATTCCGTGCTAAAAGCCTCGTTACAGGATGTGACGATTCTCACGTACACTTTTTAAGCCGCGTTTCCGCTTCCTTGTCCCGTCTATTATACCGGCGGTGATTTCATCGTGATCGCGGCTATTTTCACGGAATTTATTGTTGTCACGCTGAACGACCGTGTCCTTAATTAAAATAATTACCGATACGCGTTTCTCTCCTTTGATAACATCTTTTATTCGCGGATGATTAAAGAAGTAATTGAGGAAGATTAGTTCCTCAATTAGTATTTCTTTCGTCAGGCGTGTATGAAATCTTGTTACGTGTGGAAAATGTGCATCGATAATTATATTAATTAGTGTCCTCAAGATGGATCAGGTGTAAAATTGATTTTATTGGAGGAAGTCAAACTAAGAATTTAGTATTTTATGGTTAATTATTTTATAGACTTTTTAACGGTGTTGTTAACACTAGAATTACCAACCAGTCAAAATGACTCGTTTCAGATTTCTCATTTTATGTTACAAAATTTTATTGCCGTGATTTTATCGAAATATCTCTCATATTTACTTGATGCTTTAGTATTTATCTTCCTTTTCATTTTATTTTTCATTCTTCTACGAACAGCATTCAGTGTTGGTAGTTCTAGTGTCAATTTTGTTGTTTGGTTACTTTAATAAATTTGGGAATCTTTTATTCGTGATATTTTTTTTAGGTGATTGAGATAATGACGTAAATTAGTGAAGAACTTTAGTGACAATAATATTTATTGTTATTAATTTATAGGATTAATTAATTCTTAAGTTAGTGAACAATATAAAATTATTTATTTACTTGTTTATTTATTATTTTTCTTGCTTCAAATCAATTTTCATATTAGATATTTTCAAAGTTCAATATCAAATTCATATTATTATTTAATAATATTTATATATTAATATTAAACACGTTTATTTAATAATCTTATTCGTTTATAAGTTTATAAGACTATCATTTTTACAATTTGTTTAATTTCATTAATTTAACTAATTTGATTAACTTCATTAATTTAATTACTTTGATTAATTTGATGAATTTAATTACTTGATTTAATTTGCTTATTTTATTATTTGATTAAGATGATTAATTCAATTATTTCATTGTTAATATGGTTTTCCATATCAACATTTCTAATAATTAAATCCAACATTTTTAATTAAAATTTAACACTTCAAATCATAACCCTACTTTATGAATAAAATTAGTATAATCCAAATTATCATTCCTATAAAAAGCGAACAAATCAAATACATCAGCTATGTAATCAACTGCTCGATAAATGATTGTTACCTAAGACAACCTCTGCAGCCCCTAAACCATGCACTTATCTAACAAACGTATCAGCACAAATTCAAATGTGACTTGCAGATCATTCTTACTTCGAGTAACAATACATTCATACTTCCTAATTAATGAACAAGGATATTGAAAAGAATACAAAAAAATACAAACAACACAAAAGTCGAGTGTGCTTCAAAAATTCGCAGACACATCGTGCGAAGAAAAGTGGACAGTGAAAGTTGTAGGTTGTTGGTGTTGCGTTTGCACGAGTCGAGTTCATTTGTATTTTCGATTCACGTCAGCACGAGGATATTTTGCAAGGAATATAACTAATGAAAGAAAGTGTTACGGTCAAGAACGGAGTAGGTGTTCGCCATAGACCTCTGTTAGGTTTGCACTTTCCTCGAGACTTGCACTTTCCTTGCGATGCAATTTGTAATATCTTTTGCGAGTATAACATTCTATTTGCTTGGTCAAGTTGTCTTTCTGTCGGTGGATGATGTTTATTAAATTCATGCGTGATGATGTTCTTTCTTTTATTTGGGGCCATATTTGTTTTTGTATGGAAATTAGGGAAATTGGGTATTGGGTGCATGTATTTATATTTTCAAATTCTCAAATTTGCTAAATTTCAAAATTTCTAAATTATGGAATTATTAACTTTCTAAATTCTACGTTCCCGAATTTCTAAATTAGGGAATTACTAAATTTCCAAATTACCAAATTCTCAAATTCACAAATTATGGAATTACTAATATTCTAAATCTTAAATTTGTAAATTCCCAAATTCCTAAATTCCTAAATTCCTAAATTCCAAAAATCCCGAATTCCAAAAATCCCGAATTCCAAAAATCCCGAATTCCAAAAATCCCGAATTCCAAAAATCCTAAATTCCAAAAATCCCAAATTCCAAAAATCCCAAATTCCAAAAATTCCAAATTCCAAAAATCCCAAATTCCAAAAATCCCGAATTCCAAAACTCTCAAATTCCAAAAATCCCAAATTCCAAAAATCCCGAATTCCAAAAATCCCGAATTCCAAAAATCCCAAATTCCAAATTCCAAATTCCCCAATTCCCTAATTTCAAAATCTCAAAATATGCAAATACCTAAGACTTTCCTAGCTTTATTCACAATAAATGTGCGTTTCCCGTTTCTAAGAATAACAAAGCTAATAAAACTTTTCCCAAAATAATTCGATTGCGAAACTGCACGACGGATATTAGATCCGTATAAAGAGAAGAGAAACGAGACAATCTTGCGGTAGAAAAGATTTGTGAAATCCACGTGCTTAGAATAGTGTTATTGTACCGCCTGGCATTGTTACCGAGATTCGATTAGATCAAGAATATATAATTTTTTACGCAGACAAATTTCAGACGGCGCGGTGAAAGTAAAGTGGCCATAGAATAACAAACGCGTTTGCAAAAATTTGCATTTCTTCAAATCTCTTCCTACTTTACGGCGGAACTAAAGTGAGCCAATTTCCGTTATCTACGTCACAATAAATGGTATTATGTTTTATTTGTGCTAATTTATTCGTAGATACAATCTATAACTTGATAGGTTAATATTTTATGCAATTAATTTTATCGTTTTCTGTAAATTGTTCTTCGTTTATTCAGTATAAGAATAATTTTAAATAAATTATTATTAGGAGTCTTCTTTTGTGTTAAAAGAGTGGTATTTTTAGATACCTTTAGGTTTGAAAAATTGAAATATTTATATAGTGAGAAAGAGAACGATTTAAATTTCGCGTTGCAAATTTAAACAGAATTACTTGTGATAAGAGAATAAATGTGTTATTTTACTTTTATTTCATTTATTATTAAAAGAAAGTTTACTTTATAAACTATTTACACTTCAAAATTTTAAATATTAATATAGTTGAAAAATATATGTTTGAATTTCGCGCGGTAAGTTTAAATTGATTTATTTATACGTGACAATACGATAAGTATAATAATTTAAACTTACTTTAAATCTAACATTGTTTATTGCTTAAAACTCTTTAACTTTTGAAATTATTTATATTAAAAAGTTTAAAATATCGAGGGAATCGATAAGTACACGATTTGTACATCGCGCGGTAAATTTAAACTGAATTACTTTTATACGCGCCAAGAAAATGAATAAACAGTTTAAATTTGATTGAATTTATTACCAAAAGTGTATTAATTTGTAAGACTATTTAATATTCAAAATTTAAAACATTAATACAGTGGAAAAGCACACGATTGAAATTTTGCGCGGTAAATTTAAATTTGATTATTTAACAATCTCTTCTATGATTAATTTTATATTCACGTACTAATTTAATATACTGATTTTATTTACTAATATAATATAACTTATACTAATTTAATATACTAAGTTACACTAATTTTAATCATAAATTGGTCCAAAAGCACTTAGAACACTAATTTTAAGACTTCAGGTTCATTTCACAATTTTCTTCGTACTCTCCTAACAATCAAAGTACCCTAACAGTTTAATCGAAGAGAAAATTAGAGATAATGTTTGATAACCAAATATGGAATGAATACATAAAAATGTATAGTCTGTTCATAAGAGTTGTTCCTGTTTCTGTCGGAGAAACCGCATAATCCCTGACGGAGAGCCATGCAAACTAGTTTGTGATCTGACACCTGTTACCTGTGACACAAAGCACGTAACAGACACTAAACAAACCAAACCAACCAGCTTCCGAGCGACTAGCGTTGTAATAATTGATAATTGATCAGTGACGTGTAATACTTACGAATGGTTAGAAAGCAACACTGTAGTTCTATCGATACATAGAGGGTGTCTCTAATAGGAATCGCGATTTTTCCATTTGTAACATGATATTTTTATCAAAATATTACTCGACTTATAGAAGAGGAAATGTGAAGTACCTTCTGACTTTGGTAGTGCAACCATTATTTGATTCCGAAGAGATTACTGAATGTAAACACTCGACTAGAATGTAAGAAAAATACACTTTATTGTCTGAGCGTTAGCGAAGAAAATAAGATGAAAAATGTAGGAAAATTACCCACGTTAGGGCCAAAACTACTGGGCCAATCTCAACCAAATTTTGAACTTAGCATCCTCATGGCATGAGGCATTGCAGATGAAAATTTGGTTGAGATTGGCCCATTTTCACAAAATTAGTTCTTTTTTTGCCTAAAAAAAAAGCTCGAGGCTAATGCTATTTATATCTTTTCAAATCATAGAATGAACGATTGATTTTTATTGGTGTAGCACAGGGATCGGCAACCTGCGGCTCGCGAGCCACATACGGCTCTTTGGATGTAAAGCTGCGGCTCTTCAGTTCCATACGCAAATATTATTTATTTTATCAAAAAAAAACTCATTATCTAATATTGCCAAGCGCTGGAATTGCAATGCATCGAATTACCACGCGCTGGAATTCCAACGCATCGAATTACCACGCGCTGGAATTGCAATGCATTGAATTACCACGCGCTGGAATTCCAACGCATCGAATTACTACGCGCTGGAATTGCAATGCATTCGATTACCAAGCGCTGGAATTCCAACGCATTGAATTACCAAGCGCTGGAATCGCAACGCATCGAATTACCACGCGCTGGAATTGCAATGCATTGAATTACCACGCGCTGGAATCGCAACGCATCCAATTACCACGCGCTGGAATTCCAACGCATCGAATTACCACGCGCTGGAATTGCAATGCATTGAATTGCCAAGCGCTGGAATCGCAACGCATCGAATTACCACGCGCTGGAATTGCAATGCATTGAATTACCAAGCGCTGGAATCGCAATGCATCCAACTACCACGCGGTGAATTACCAAGCGCTGGAATCGCAACGCATCCAATTACCACGCGCTGGAATTGCAATGCATTGAATTACCAAGCGCTGGAATCGCAGCGCATCGAATTACCACGCGTCGAATTACCAAGCGCTGGAATCGCAACGCATCGAATTACCACGCTCTTCAGTTGCATACGCAAATATTATTTATTTTAACAAAATAAAACTCATTATCTAACATTGCCATATATATATTATCTACTTTGTTGTGAAAAACACTACTTATATATGTAAAAATAGATTATTTTTTTTTATCAAAAAACTTTATCTGTGCGAGTACTATTTATTGTTGGCAAGACAAAATTCTGTGGCTCTTTAAAAGCTTTGAAATTTTGTAAATTGTAATTTTTGACTCTTCCGATTCAAAAGGTTGCCGATCCCTGGTGTAGCACAATCAATCTATATACGCACGCTCAGACTTCACTGTTATCAACAGTAGTCTAGTTTAATTATATGTTCAAAATGTATGCTGCCTTCCATCACGTAATATTCCGGTCTTCCACTTCACATTTCCACTCCTCTAAATCGAGTAATATATTAATAAAAATATCATGTAATGTTTTGAATTCGTTTCCATGTCTTCTAATGCTATGAATAAAAAAAATGATTCCACTTAAAAACCTAAAGTGACCTTGACTTTGCCAAAAGAACAAATCGTTTTCAAAATTTGCTTCACTATCTATTGTGCACTTCATACCCTAAATTGTTATAAACTTATTTTCATAAGGTGGCTGCAAGTGGAAGAAAAATTGCGAGTAGCGTTACAGGTAACACCCTGTGCAAAAGTTTCAAAATTGTTTATGGTTCATGTTCTTTTAGTTAGTAAACAATAAAAATTCCTCTCTCTCATTTTGTAATTTGTTGAGAAAGAGAGCAATATTGACGTTTAAAAATTGTCCGTTCTTGGCGCGGACGCTGATGACGTCACGAGTCATCATCTTCGTTTGTTTCTCATTCTTTCCTGTTCTGTTCGTCCTGAGAAAATGTGATTTACGCCACGTGTTCCTTTCTTTTTATATATTAAACTATTAATTTAATAAATGCAAAAGTGCGTCCACATTTATTTAAACCCATAATTCTAACAGGTTATGGGCCCAGTGTGGTGAGAAAAGGAAAGTGAAAAAACAAATTGGGTTGACCACGTGCGTTGTGTATAATAAGAAAAAGAATTCGCGTAAAGAGGTTACGTTAACCACGTGCGTCGCGCATAACGATGAGTTTAAATTTGGCGAGGGTTGAAGCTTTAAATAAAAGCAATTATGATACGTGGCGATTGCAAGCTGAGGCATTATTGGTTAAAAATGATTATTGGCAGTATGTATCCGGTGAAAGAGTTAAGCCGGAGATTGTACAGGGCGATGCAAATTCGGTAGCAGCATATAATAGATGGGTAATAGAGGACAGAAAAGCAAAATCTGATTTAATACTTAGTATTTCGCCAAGTGAATTGAAACAATTAAAGGGATGTGAGACAGCTCGTGATACATGGTTAAAGCTTGAATCAATATATGCTTCAAAGGGGCCTGCTAGAAAGGCCACATTATTAAAACAATTAACATTGCAAAAGATGCAAGAAGGGGATGATGTGAGAGAGCACATCAACAAGTTTTTCGATGCAGTTGATAAGTTGGAAGAAATGAGCGTTGATATTAATCCTGATTTGTTATCAATAATGTTACTATATAGTTTGCCTGCAAGCTATGAGAACTTCAGGTGTGCAATCGAATCTCGAGACAACTTGCCTGGTGTTGAAGCATTAAAAGTTAAAATCTTAGAAGAGAGTGATGCAAGGAAGCAGAGTTGCAGCACAAATGCAGTTTCAAATGCAATGTTGGTAGCGATGAAAAAGAACCAGTCTAGTAGACAAAATTTCCAGAAGAGGAAAGATGATGAAAGCAGAATCAAACATGAGAATAAAGGTATGTTGAGAGGAAGTAACTCAAACTATAACATTACATGTTTCAGATGTAACAAAAAAGGGCATGTTGCTGCAAAATGTTATGCGAGAGTCCCACCAAGAGGAAATAAACCCTTCACTGGCGATGAAGGGAATGCAAAAATGGTAGAGGAAACGTTCCTTGCATTGGCTGCAAGTAAAAATATACCTGAGGAACTGGAAGAGAAGTGGTGTCTAGATAGTGGATGTACCACTCATTTATGTAAAAATGAAGAGTTGTTTCAAGAGATGAGGCCAATAAATGAAAATCTGCATTTAGCCGATGAAAACTCTGCACGTGTTAAAGGCAAAGGAAAAGTCAGAATAAAGGTTGGGGATGAAAATACTGAAAGATTTATAAATTTTGAAAATACTCTCCTGGTGCCAACTTTGAGGACAAATTTAGTATCGGTTGCAAGAATAGTTGATAGGGATTGTGAAGTAATTTTTAACAGGTATGCTGCCACTGTGAGAGACAATGAAGGCAATGTAAAGTTGGTAGCAAACAGAGTTGGTAATCTATATTTTATAAAGCAACCAGGAATACAAATGGCACAAAAGATTAGTGAAGATGATAGTAAGTTAAAAATATGGCATGAACGTTTGGGTCACTTAAATGGAAAGGATTTAATAAGGGTATTGAAACATATAAATATAAGTATAGGAGCTGGCAGCGCAATTTCAGAATGCGGGATATGTGCCTTGGGCAAACAAACAGTATTACCTTTTAAATCGTCACATGAAAGGGCCAAGAATAAATTAGAAATAATTCATAGTGACGTTTGTGGGCCATTCAGGCAACAATCTATGGGGGGTGCAAGGTATTATTGTACTTTTGTTGATGATTATTCTCGGTATTGTAAAGTGTACATATTGAAGGACAAAAGTGAGGTATTTGAAAAGTTCCAAGAATATAAAAAGATTGCAGAGAACGTATGTGAGAGAAGGATAAAGTACCTGCAAACGGATAATGGGAAGGAATTTTGTAATGCTAGATTTGATAAATTTTTAAAGGATTGTGGGATACAGAGAAGGTTATCTGCACCATATACACCCCAACAGAATGGAGTCGCTGAAAGAAAGAATAGAACATTATTAGATGCAGCCAGATGTATGATGATCAGATCGGGATTGGCGGCTGGTTTCTGGGCAGAGGCTGTAATGACGGCAAATTACGTAAGGAATAGGTGCCCAACGAGTTCGCTGGACGGTAGAATACCTTATGAGCTCTGGTCTGATCGAAAGGTAAACATAAATCATTTACGAGTTTTCGGAACAAAGGCCTTTATTGTCGATAAAACTATAACTAGAGGAAAATTAGAAGAAAGGTCAATAGAAGGTGTTATGGTGGGGTACTCTGAACAAACGAAAGGGTACAGATTATATGTTCCAAAAATGAGAAAGGTCATCGTATCGAGAGACGTAAAATTCATGAATGAAGCAGAAGAATGCACAGACTTAAGTCAAAATGAGATGACCATTGAAGAAGAAAGGGATATGGATGTTGATCCATCAGAGTTTTTGGTTCCAATTAATGAAGAAGAACAAACTAATACTGAAGAAGAAGAGAGTGTATGCCTCGAAAGAAGATTATGTGGGAGGCCAAAATTAATTCGTACAGGTAGGCCAGGGAGGCCAGCGAAATCATATAGGATGGCTCCAGATAACCGGTGTATAGAAAATCAGCAAATAGATAGAGATGAAGCAAGAAGCGACGATGAAGATGGATTATTCGAGGATGCAATAGCAAACTACGCGGAGATAGACCTACATGAAGCAATCACAGGTGAAAATAAAGAAGAATGGTTATATGCAATGAGCACTGAGATAAAGTCAATCATAGAGAAGGAGACGTGGGAATTGGTAGAGCGGCCAAGAAACAAAAATGTTATAGGCAGTCGTTTCGTGTTGAGTGTAAAGAGAAACATTGACGGCCAATTTAAGAAAAATAAGGCACGCTTGGTTGCGAAGGGATTTGCGCAGCGACCAGGCATTGACTTCACTGAGACATTCTCCCAGGTAACTAGAATGAGTTCCATCAGATTGATGGCGTCTTTGGCATCAAGATATAATATGATAATTGAACAAGTAGATGTAACTACTGCCTACTTAAACGGTGTGCTCGAAGAGGATATTTTTATGGAAATCCCACAACTTTTTGAAGAGGGTTTGAAATTCTTAATTAATAATGAGCCGCGAAATAGTGAAGTAAGAAAGATAGGAATAAAAATGTTAAATGATTTAGAAAAAGGAAATCGAGTTTGTCATTTGAAAAAGGCATTATACGGACTCAAACAAAGCGGAAGACAATGGTTTGCCAAATTAAGGAGCAAATTTCGAGAGTTTGGTCTAAGTCAATCGAAGCTTGATCCGTGTATATTCTATTCTGGAAAGAAGGAAGAGTTATTAATGATTTGCGTATATGTTGATGACATGCTGATCTGCTGTAAAAGTAAAAAACGGATTGATGAGTTGAAGCAGTATCTACAAAAGAATTTTGAAATTAAATCTCTCGGAGAGGCATCTCATTGTCTGGGAATCGAATTCGTTAGAAAAGGTAATAAAATTGTACTTTGTCAGTCGGGTTATGTTTCAGACTTACTGGAGAAATATGGGATGACCGAGGCAAATCCAAGTCCGACACCCATGATTGAAGGATCAAAGCTGCAAAGAAGTGCCAAACCAGATAATAAACCATACAGGGAGTTGGTTGGAAGCCTCATGTATTTGGCGATATGCACGCGCCCGGATATTGCTCACGCAGTCAGCGTATTGGGCCAGTTCAACGATTATCATAGTGAAGAACACTGGCAAGCAGCAAAAAGGGTATTACGATATTTAAAGGGGACTCGTGAAGTCGGTTTAGTTTACAATACTAATGACGAGAAACTGCTTGGCTACGTGGATGCTGATTGGGGAAGTGACCTGACGGATCGGAAGTCTTACACAGGACTGGTATTTACGTTAGGTGGTACAGCGATTACTTGGGAATCCCGCAAGCAGCGTACCGTCGCAATGTCTTCAGCTGAGGCGGAATACATTGGCTTAGCTGAAGCAGCTAAAGAATTGCAATATTTGAACAGTCTGTTATCGGAGCTTGGTTGTGAGGAGATAGTCAGCAAAGTTGTATTTAATGATAGTCGAAGTGCTCACTTCATGGTCAGAAATTCAGGGTATCATGCCAGGACCAAGCATATCGATATTCGATACCATTTTATCAGAGAGATGGCCCAAAAAGGAGATATTATAATCGAGTATATGCCCACCAAGGAGATGGTGGCCGACGCATTGACCAAATGCGTTTCACGGGAGAAACACCTTGTTTTGTGTCGACATACAGGATTGATGAATACGTCAACATTGAGGGGGAGTGTTGAGAAAGAGAGCAATATTGACGTTTAAAAATTGTCCGTTCTTGGCGCGGACGCTGATGACGTCACGAGTCATCATCTTCGTTTGTTTCTCATTCTTTCCTGTTCTGTTCGTCCTGAGAAAATGTGATTTACGCCACGTGTTCCTTTCTTTTTATATATTAAACTATTAATTTAATAAATGCAAAAGTGCGTCCACATTTATTTAAACCCATAATTCTAACATAATTAAATTCAATAAACTCAAGATTCTTTCCCATACAATTCAGTTTATTGTTTTAAGTAGGTACTAAATGACGCAAGTGGTGCGTAGTCAATTTTGAATAAATTAAAATTTACAATTAACGTCATATAATCGTGGGAATTGTGTCTTTGAATGCTTAATGTTCAATATTCTAAAATTTATGGTATAATTTTAAAATTATAAAGTTGTTTACAGTACACATTTGAGGCTGTTTTTTTATGACACATGTTTGACATTATAAAACTGTTTATAACATATGTTTAACATTACAGAGACACACCCAGTTTATTTTTACGAAGACTAACAAGCCGCAATTACCACACACACCTTTCTCAATTCCATTAATAGTAACAACGGAAGTGCACAAATTTTATTTATTCTCATCGTGTACCTGCAAATTCGTATTGGCGAATTGTCAAGCCACGTTTCGTCATCAGTCAATTCCATTACTCAATCAATTATGTAAATTCAAGTAGCAGATATTTACATAATTGAAAATTCGGTAATAACATTTCCTTTTTTTGAGTAAAAGTATCCGGATAGATTATGTCGATTTAATTTACATTTACATAATGTAACGGAAGCCTGTATGTACTCACTTTGTGGTAGAAAGCGAGGTGTTACGAGAACAGTTTAGATTGAAAAATAGAACGATCGTATTTTAAATACTTGTAAGAGTATATGCGGGTGCAATTTTGTAGAACTGATACGTTTGGATAACTTGGGGACAGTTATTACAGAGAGCAGGAAACTGATGTTAGAATTCCAGTTTGGGAAAATGTATATGCAGATAAGAACATTTATACATTGATAGATAGTGCAATTTTCTGATTCTTCATTTAATATATTCAGAAATCTTCAAAACATTACGTAGGTTATCAAATTTATAAATTATCTAAAGCAAATTTATTAATTTTTGTTTTGTAATTTTGTTTTGAGTCATAGTCATTTGTTTTAGGAAATCTGTATTAAATTTGAAAGTTTAGAAATTTAGAAAGTAAAAAGTGTTCAGAAATTTAAAAAACTTTTATATTTCTAAATTTCCTCATTTCAAAATTTCAAATCTTGAAAATTATAAGTCCTGAAAACTAAATGCCAAGATATTTGCTTTTAAAAATTTGTAATTTTGTAAATTTATAAGATTATAAATTGATAAATGTTTTAATTTACGAATGTAGAACACAGAATAAGCTTATTATATGTGACAATTTGTGAATTTAAAAACTCTTAAATTTGAAAAGTTTTAAAATTGAAAATTGTGATGTTGCAGATTTGTAAATTTATAAAATTTCCAAATTTCAAACTCTGTGAATTTAGAAACTTAAAAGGTCTTATTAAATTTGAAAATTTCTAAATTCTGAAATTTGCAGTTTTGGAAAATTCCAAATTTCAAAGCTTGCAATTTCGAAAAATTTCGTAATTCCAAAATGTGCAGTTTTGGAAAATTACCAAATTTCATAAGTTTGCTATTTTGAAAAATTTCCATATTCCAAAATTTTCAGTTTTGAAAAATTCCCAAATTTCATAAATTTTGCAATTCTGAAAAATTTCCAAATTCCAAAATTTGTAGTTTTGGAAAGTTCCAAATTTCAGAGCTTGCAACTAAAAGATTTCCAAATTCTAAAATTTGCAGTTTGGAAAATTCCAAATTTCAAAGCTTGCAATTCTGAAAAATTTCCCAATTCCAAAATGTGTAGTTTTTGAAAATTTCGAAATTTCAAAGCTTGCAATTTAAAAAATTTTCAGTTTTGGAAAATTTCCCAATTTCATAAATTTTGCAATTCTGAAAAATTTCCAAATTCTAAAATTTGCAGGTTTGAAAAATTTTCAAATTTGACAAGGTAGCAATTTTGGAAAATATCCAAATTTCATAAATTTGTAATTTTGGAAAATTTTCAATTTTCAAACTTATCAATTCTGAAAATTTGTAATTACAACTTATTTTGAGAAATTGGAAAATTTGCAGTTTTGGAAAATTTCAAATTTCAAAGCTTGCAATTTTGAAAAATTTCCCAATTCCAAAATGTACAGTTTTGGAAAATTTCCAAATTTCAAAGCTTGCAATTTAAAAAAATTTTCAGTTTTGGAAAATTCCCCAATTTCATAAATTTTGTAATTCTGAAAAATTTTCAAATTTGATAAGGTAGCAATTTTGGAAAATATCCAAATTTCATAAACTTGTAATTTTTGAAAACATCAAAATTTCGTAAATTTGTAATTTTGGAAAATTTTCAATTTTCAAGCTTACCAATTCTGAAAATTTGTAATTACAACTTGTTATTTTGAGAAATTGGAAAATTTGCAGTTTTGGAAAATTTCAAATTTCAAAGTTAACAATTTTGAAAATTTTCAAATTTGAAGTTCCTACTTCGAATATTTATAACTTCGCATATTTATAAATATAAATATTACCAAAATTTCTAACTGTATAAATGTGTAAACTAAAAAATTTCCAAATCAAAAAATGTGCAAAGTCTATGATACGTCTAAAAACGTAAGAAATACGAGCAATCATCGAAAATCGATGCAATCATCGTATGCTCATTGTACACTAGCACATGTGCCATATATGCTGTCCACATATTGACATATACATACATGAACTTGTGAATGCTCATTGTAAGCTGTCGTGCAAACCGGATGTAATCGAAGCTAGAAAACACGATTAAATAGCAGAAGAACGTGGACGACCAGCTGGTCGTTACTTCACCGTATTTCCAGACCGTTGACCCGCTCCCGCACTCGACAACAGATTTTCAACGCACGATTTAACTTTTCCGGTTAATTACATTGCATCGCGTGTGTGGAGCTGCCTGTAAAACACGACTCCTTCGTTTCAATAGCAGCACTTTGTTCCTACGAATCGGATAAACGCTTATTCGAATGTGCTTATACACACGCTTACATTCTACCGATACAATCGCTGATTGTGAGAGAAACAACCTTTCAACAACTTGTACACGTCGCTCTGAATGGATTGTCAATTGTACTACATACTTACAAACGACGTGTCTCGGGAACGATTGTTTCTCTCACTTTTATGCGCTTTTGTTACGTGGATTTATGTTTTTATTCAGGAATGATTAATTGTACATTTAAGCTTGGATAATTAACTCTTTCGTTATATGATCACTTCTCTATTGCATTCAATTCAATTAGAATCGTTATTTTTTAATTACTTATAATTGTTTTATGTTATCTGCATGGATGTTTAAAAATAGGAGTTCTATTGTTGAAGACTTTGTTTGCTGGTTTTTTAATTATGACGGGTAATCGCGCTTTTAATTAGAAATTTTTTGCTATAAATTATTTGTTGCTTATAATTGTACTAAATCGTGTAATCAATCATTTGTGCCTTTTAGTAGTTGTTTTTCTTACTTGTAATTAATTATTTCAGACAATGTTTCACCCTACAGTACAAATTTGCATTTATAATATAAATAAAATAAGTATATAAATATTAACATAGTGAATACAAATAAATATGTAAGATAATATGATCTGACAACACTGATGATATTATTCAAAAGCGAGTTAATAAAAACGTGGTAAAAACACAAAATAAAAAATTAATTCATTTTCGATATTTAAATATTTAAATACTTAGTTTATTGAAGTCAAATGAATTCAATGAAAGCTAAAATATAAACACAAATTTTTCTGTTAATGTAACATACTTGAACGTTATCTCGAAAGTATGTTGACAATAAATATTGAACTTGCCAGATAAATAGTTTGGTAGTAAATATTAACAGTGTTAACAATGTTGCATAACAGTGACACACTGTCTATTGCTTATCTGAACCTAAGAATCCCTTTATATCAATCTTCTAAAACACTGATGATAGTTTGAAACTAAATGATGTTACATATTCCAAGTCATAGTCGTTTTACGTGCTCGGTGTACAACGTGGACGTCGCTCGATATCGAAATGACGAAATATGTTTGAATAACGAGTTGGGTTATTTGTAAGAACTTTCTTTTTCTGAACGTACTTGAAATTCATACATAATACTTCACTATTACTAGTATTCCGATCTCTACGTGACAGCGGTCACGTAGTATGTAGGAAACTCGCTATTACTTCATTTTGTTAGAAATTTTAATCCCAGATATATTGTTTCGAAATTTACAAATTTACCAGACTGAACACAATAAATTTAAAATTTGCTTAAAATATTGTACCCTTTTAGATTATTTATATTTTAGAATTTAAAATATGAGTGCAGTGGAAAGATACACGATTTGAATTTGGCGCGGAAAATTTAAATTGATTTGTTTATACGTGAGTAGACAATTTCATTTTGTTTCATGTCAAAAGCTTGGCAGTTTTATAGAATAATTAATACTTCAAAGATTACAACATCGATTCAATAGAAAATTACACTATTTGAATTTGGCGCGGAAATTTGAATAGATTTATGCGTAATAAATAAATATACAATTTAAATTTGATTATGTTTTACTCTAAAAGCTTGACAATTTGATGGAATAATTGATAGTTAAAATTTTAAAACGTTAATAGAATCGAAAATTGCACAATTTGAATTTGGCGCGATAAATTTGAATAGATTTATTTATGCGTGACAAATAAATAAATATACTATTTAAATTTGATTTTATTTCATGTTAAAAGTTTAACAATTGTATAGAATAATTGACAGTTCAAATCTTAAAACATGGATACAATCGAAAATTACGCAACGTAAATTTTGCGCGGTAAATTTAAATAATCCATACCTGATATACGTACACAACATAAATTTCATTTTATATCCTACTAAAAGTCTACCAATGGTGGAAACTAATTAAAATTACTAATAATACTGAAGAATTAAATAAATTTCACGAAGATCTTAAGCTTGTAATCAATCTTTAAATATTATCAAGAGAAACGGTATTAACACAAATGTAATTTTTACACAGAAATCTTTTCATTTTAAAAATGAATAATAACAAGTCAAAAAATTATTATTTACAACGGTTATAATTTACGTAGAACGAATTTTCAATCACAATTTTTAAAACGCAACTTTTTCTGTACATAAAAACGTCTTGTATTACAATTCCATAAATTAATCTTTGTTCAACATAGAACCGCAACCTGAAGTGCGATAAATTAATGAAAAAGAAACTTTCAAATAAGTAAATTAGTTACACGGCCGCTTTTCTCATCGGACGTCAAAAATATTACTTCCCTATAGTATCTTAATGAAAACGTTCTAAGCAATATCACAGCTCGAGCTAGCTACATAGATTATCTATAAAGGAAATAATTTGAAACTGGGTTAGCTTGTCCGTTTTATATCGCCGCCATATATCATTGCATTCGAGCCACTCCTTCAACTTAGTGATTAAAGGATTTGCAAGAATAGATAATCCTCCTATCACTCGAATACCAATTTTTATTGTCGCAAAAATTCATGTGATACTTTAAACTTTTAATTTGGGAAGTCGCAAATATTAGGATCGTAATGTGATACATGTAGTACTTACAGTAATGAGTCTACGGATGGATAAATTATTTACTGCATAGTGGTTTCTGTTATAATTTACGGAGGAGATAATACTCGCAAATTATGAATAGGTAATAGGTACTGTTTTGGATTATAGTAATTACAACATAAAATTTTTACTCTTCGCTTAAACTTTTATTTCAAAAGGTAAATAGAGGATTTTTATAAAATAATGATTTTACATACTGAAACTTCCTACAATAAAAATTTCAAATATTCAAACTCTCCTGAATGACAATTTCGAGTACTGAAACTTGTGAAAATACAAAATTTCAAATACTGAAGCTTTCTGAAATAAATATTCCAAATATTTAAACTTGAATAAAAATTTCAAGTACTGAACTTGTCGAAAAAACAATGTCAAATACTGAAACTTCCTAAGAAAAGATTTCAAATATTCAAATTTCCCAAAATAAAAATTTCAATGATTCAAATTTCCCAAAATAAAAATTTTAAAGATTCAAATTTCCGAATATAACAATTTCAAGTTCTAAAACATTCCAAACTAAAAATTTCAAGCAGAGAAATTTCCCAAAACAAGACTTGATTATACTGTTACTTTCTAAACCAAAAATTGTACAGATTGAAACTTTCCAGAATTAATATCTTAATTAACATTTCACCTCAGCGTCATCCAGCTGCCGCGAGCTGAGCTCAGAGCCACTATTGAGAAGCGTGTCTGCAATCATTTGAGGTTGAAAGTGTATTCTACACACAACACGTCAGTTAATTAAGTTTATCAGTCACACACAGTAACAGTCACAATGAGACCAGACAACAAGGAAGGACCTACTTCTCTAAATTTCCAAATCTCATCTTGTGGTTGCATAGTACACGATTTCACAGTGGAGAGTTCTTACCATTCGGTTTTGTACAATTTAAAGTAAGTCGCATTCAATCCAGACTTACGGTATTAAAACAGGCAACAATGAAAAATAAGAATTTCATAAAAATTCAACCTTTCATTAAAAATGTCTTAGAGCTACCAATAAAGTACCTTCATAACCTTCGTATAAAGGTACGAATGTGTTTTGTATTCTGCAAATATTTGTCCACAAAGAGAAGAATCAGAATCCCAGAAGGAAATGATCAAATGAGACTTGAAGTCATGTTTAATCCAAACCTACAGTCTCAAAGCAGACAACAGCGAAAAATAATAATTTCATAAAAATTCAACTTTGCAATCAAAGTATCTTAGTACTACCATTTATGTATCTTCATAACCTTCACATAAAGACACGAACGTGTTTTGTATTCTTGAAATATTTGTCCGCAGAGAAAAGAATCCCAGAAGTTAATGATCACGTGGTGCACATCTCCGAGCATAACCGAGTACTTTAAACGATCAAATTGAGAAAAAAGGAGGAGAAAAATGCCGTTGAGGAAGCGGCACGTCGATCATCGTAACACACAGGTAATGGACTACGTTAGTGTAAGCACCGGCTGTTACCACATAGTCAGGGTGGGATAGGTGTGCGTAGGTACCCACAGGAAGAGAATACTTTCACTGCCAAAGTATGGTTGGGAGCCTTCGGGAAGGACGAAGAAACTCAGTCACCGACCAGACGGACAAGGAAGGTGAGAGTGAAATGAGTAGGAGAATGTGGTATCGGTACAGTACCGTATCGTTCTTCCGAGTGTCATTACCGATCCTCTGACCAATTGCTTGCTGGCCGATTGTCTGTCGGGGTGTTAGACCCTGTGAACGTTACCCTTGAAAATTAGTGCATCTTCGAAGACACTTTTTGTGGACGCGTTGAGGACAGTGGTTCAGGAAGTGGACTGATGAAAAATGTTCCGGGAACAAAAGATCGTCGGGGAAATAGAAGGTTGGTAACTTGAAGTTCGGAAAGAGATTCGACTCTATTTGGTTTTATGTACAGTCTTTAGATAGTTAATGAGCTTTCACGGCGTATTAAGCCAGAATTTGTTACGTGGAAATAGGAGAGTGTGACTTAGAATTTATGTGTGTACAGACAAGAGTGTGACTCAGAATTTATACAGAAGACAGGAATTTAAATGTTGTTGTGTAGTAGACTGCAATTCAGAAATGTTTGCATTTATACATTTTGAAATTTTTAATTTAGACTTTAAATTTGAAATTTTCATGTGTATACAGTAGATAAGTTAAAATTTTGTATGTATGCACAAGATTAATTTAAAAATTTTTATGAGTTCACGACAGACTGTAATTCATAAGTTTTAATATAGGTCACAGAAGATTCTGACTTCAAAATTTTATACATGTGCAGTAGACTTTCAGAAATATTTACCAATATACAGTAGACTGTATTTCAGAAGTTTTGCTATTTAAATACATTATAGTTTAATAGTTGTCGTATATGCAGTAAGTGCTACCTTGAAATCCTTTTTGTTTAACAATTTTTATATACAGTAGATACCTGTTATATTCTTACTGAACATTTTTGAAATTGGCAACATATTAAATTTTTCTACATTGAATAATGTAATCTAGTGGAGCCTCAGCTTGAAACACGTTGTGTATTGAATACATTTGTTAGCAAATATTTATTTAAACATGGCACCAGTATTTTATACAAATATAAAAATGATACTTGTCATAAATGAATAACCTTATTAATTAAGTTTAATTGAATAACCTTAAATTCAAACATCTTGTATATTGTATAAATCCAACATAAAATATTTATTTAAAAAATGTACCTGCATTTTAATGAAAGATATCAAAATAATATTTAACGTAATTAAATAACCTAACCTAACCTCAAATCAAACTATCTCGAATTTGGAAAAATCAACAATAAAATATTTATTAAAAAAATGTGCTAGTATTTAAACGAAAATATCAAAATAATATTTAACTTAATTAAATAAACTAATCTAACCTCAAATTAAACCATCTCGTACATTGCATAAATCTAAAATAAGATATTTATTTAAAAAAGTCACTAATACTTTAAACAAATATAAACAGTTTCTTTTACAGTTTCAACATATGCTAAAGTATAAACTAGCACACACAGTTCTTACAATGTCTCAGAAAATCAGGCCAAAATAGAAAAAAAGTGTTAATTTGAATACAGAATTGTACCATTAAGACTTGAAGTTATTAAGGTCACCAGTTCTTCGTAATATCGTAAATTGATTCAGAGAATGCAATCGATTGCGTAATAATGGATTGTGTGTGGGTTACACACGAGGATCGATAGTATAATCGCGTTTAAACGTAAAGAAAATGTCGACTCGAGAGATTAAATATTCATAATGAAAAACAGAGGCGCAAGGTTGGAAATGTCGACATAGTATTGCAATTAGTGTGCTTGTTCACGGGATATAAAAGGCAATAATATAGCTAGTACGTGTGTGTACGCTTTTTTGCACGATGACATACAATTCTAAATATTCTATCATCTGATCGTTTCATAAATTTTCATTTCATTAACACTAAAACTACCAAACCGGTCAAATGACCGCTCCACAAGTTTCTTATAATATGACAACGGATTTTGTTAAAATACATTCCTTAAAATCAGAACTGATTTTCATCAAGATAAAGAATAAATGTGTGTACTAATTTATGTTTCGTTTGTTTTTAACTTCATTTTTATTTTCAAATTAAATACACATTATATACCGGTAGGTTTAGTGATAAATGAAAATATGTTTGAGCTTTGACTTTGTGTTATGAATGGACATTTTAATATGTCTATATGTATATTTACTTATATGCTTATACATATCAAGGAATTTTTAATACTCCTCATTAGCAGGTTGCTACATAAATTATCAAGTTTGTTAAGAATTTGTGTATTGAACAGGAATTGTAGGAATGAATAGGAATTTGTGGAATGATTCAATTTCTGTTTAGAAGTCAAAGGCTTTCATGTGTGAAGTCAATATTTATGATATATTGAATAGAAAATTACACATATGCACAAAAAATTAAAAGTGTTTTAAATTTGTACACAAATACTTATTACATCAATATTCACTATTAATATTAAATATAATGTTGAATTGCTTAATAATAACATGCGCTCACTATGTAAATATTGATATTATTAATATTGACATATGATTTGGGACATTATAAAGATGTCATTTGATCATTACAGAAATGATACTCTCACGAAATTTCTAATTTCACTAGATGAGAAAAATAAATTAAACAGCTGTCAAAAATGAATAATTTATAGTTAATAGCAATGGAGACATCGAGAAAGTGCTGTGCTGGATAGTGAAGAATACATTTTCATTTATAAATCGAACGCAATTTTTAGGTTGGGTTATTTTAGTCCTTGACGACGATAGCAGATAGCTACAGATGTTGTAACACGTGGTGTAAATTTAGAAATTTAAAAGTTTGAGATTCTTATATTTCAAAATTCTGCCCTTTTTACATTTGTAAATTTTTCAGTTTATTAATTTTCTAATTTTTATATTACTAATTTTTTTAGTTCTATAAAAAACAATTTTCCAATTTTCCAATTTTCACTTTTCTAAATTATTAAATTTTCCAAATTCCACATTCCCGAATTTTTTAATTTTCCAATTTCCAACTTTCATATTAAAAAATTTGTTAACTTTCCAACTTTCACATATACAGATTACCAAATTTACAATTTTCAAATTCAGGAATTAAAAAATTAAGGACTTCAAAGGTTCAGAAATTTAGTAATTTAATAATCTGGAAATTTAAAAATACAGAAGCTTAATAATTTGGAAATTTGGAAATTTATGTATCTAAAAATTTGAGAATTTGAATACTCGATAAATTGGGACTTAAACGCTCCAAAAATAAAAAATCTAGAATATCCACAAACTTAGTAATTTGCATGTTTGAAAATACAGAAAATTCAATAATTACAAACTTTAGAAATATACCTACGCGCAAAGTGAAAAATTTGATAAATTGCAACTCATCAAATTTACGAATATCAATTGTCAAATTCTTTCCAATTCTTAAGATTTAAACAATAGCAGCTTTAATAAAAACAAACATCTAAAAAACAACCTATAAAAAAGTTTAAGAATTTCCTTGAATATTTTAAGAATACCGTTCGCGTTCAAATAAAAAGTCCACTGTAAAGAACAAATAACAAACATTGTTTTATAAATGTTTATGTACATATAATTTTCCGATTGCATATAATTATTCATAATAACATTTTCTTCGGTTAATAGGTTGATAGCTGTACGATGAGTATTACATCTGCCATTTCACTTGAAATATTTCAGACCGGTTTTATAGGATGTTACACAACTTACGAAATTCACGCAAAAACCTGTTTAACTTCACTTTCCATGCCATTTCTTTTACTCTTCTTGTTTATTCCCAAAACAATAATACGCATTTAATATTATTTTATTTTGCATTTTATTCTGCGAAACCATCATATAAAAAACATTATATCAATTTTAAATTTTTAATAAATGACAAAACTATTTATTTTTTTTAAATTTCTTCATTTCAAATATAAAGATCTTTGAAGGATTATATTTAATAAAAAATATCCAGTATTTAAACAAACAACTTTTTAGATTTATTTAAACAAAAAAAAAACAAGTTCAAATTTTATAAATTCATAATTTTTCTTTCACTTTGATATTTCAATATTTTCTTTTCTTTTTTATTTAAAAAAAGTATTTTTATGTACAAAGTAAAGCGTAGTAAATCACTATTGACTTCTTGGAAATAATTCAACTTGATCTTGCGTCAATTCTGCTTGTTGGTAATTATCTCATTTACTTTCCTTTGTCGTCGAAAGTTGCATAAAGAAAGAAAGAAAGTCTCACGAATTGTTACGCAATTCTAATTCTACGAACAATTTCATAGACCTGAAAACGTGTTTTCTCACTTAAATGTCAATATCATTTCCCGGTGCTTCGGAAGTATGAAAGAGTGGAAATCAACTAATCAAAAGTTTATTAAACACTTGAGTTTATAAGTTTATACTTTTACAAGTATACAAATGTGAGAATTTGAGTTAAAAATTTTCCAATTTTCGAATGCTCAAATTTTCAATTTTTCAATTGGCAAACTTTCAAATCTACAAGTCATCAAGTTCCCAATTCGCAAATTTGCAAATTTACAGTTTCCAAATCTATAAAATTGGAATCTTCTGCTTTGCAAATTTTCCACTTTGCAAGTTTGCAATTCCACAATTCCTAAATTATTAAATTCATGATTATCCACCTAGAAAATTTTCAAATTTACAAGCTTGCAATTTCTTAATTTTCAAGCTACAAATTATCCAACTTGCAAATTTACAAATTTAAAATTTGATAAATATTCAAACTACCAAATCTTCGAATTTACAGTTTTAGAATTGTCAAACAGTCAAATTTGCAAATTGCAAGCCTGAAAACATAAACGTTTCAAATATTTTACACTACAAACTTCACGATTCAGATCTTCCTTTTTCAATAAATTGCGATTATGTTCATAAAACATTATATTTTCACTCATCACGTAAACAACGTCTTTGACGTTTAAAACTTTCCTAAAAATCTCATTAACATAATAAAAATAAAATCATATCATAACAAAAGTAAAAACACTGAAATGTACATAAAACACAATAAAAACTTAAATATGAAATAGCTAGCCACAGCCCTCTTCGGAGGGTTAATCGATATCACTTGCAAGATTCAATAAGCGAATAAAACATGCATGAAACCTGCGTTTTATTTTTGAAGAGATAATATCAATAATCAGATTTATCCTTTGTAACTATTGGAATATTAGAAAAACTGTTGCCAAATTACAATATTAAGCAATAAAATTTCACAGCCAATTAATTCTTGAATAACTTCTAACTATCGCAAAGCTCTTTGCTAAACTATATTCTTTGTGCGTTCGTCGTAACAGAAAACGTGCAAGTCGTATGGAACCATCGTGATGTAACACGATGACGCCATTTTTGCCGCCAAAATGCACGCGTAATTGAGGTTAAGGTGACTTTCGTGGTACGTTTTCAGTTTTGATTACCACAAAACCTGCTCTAAAACCGTCTAGAGTCTAGACTATCGGATTTATCTCTGCGCAAAATTTCGTGCAAAAATATTCAGCAGTTTTTGTGCGAAGACACGACGTACGTAAAATCGAACTGAGATTCTGATGCATAATCTTTGCGCTGGAAGGAGTGACTCTCACTATTTTAAATTATTTCATACAATTTATTTTATAAATTATTTTATACAATTTATTTTATAAATTATTTTATATAACAATTTAAAATGAGCATTTTTTAACTGACTATATAAAATTTTTAACTTTCTATAATATGACACGTGTGGTGTATAAACATAGTGAAACCAACAATAGTGAAAATTATTAGTAGAGAAATAATAACCTCAAAAGAATTTAACTAATAAGTTTTAACTAGCAAGTTTTAATTTTTAACTAGTAAGTTTTAAAATTTGCTGTTTGCAAACAAATTATCGAGTGCAAAAGTATTATGTATAGATTATTGATAAAAATTACTCTTGGTCTACTGTTCCATATATTGAATATTGAATGTATATAATATTAGTAGTTTATAAGACATGGAGGGTAGTTAATAAGACGTACCGTTAATTTCAGGAATTTGTAAAATTTGTGAATATGGACATTCTGACAATTCGTGAATTTATAAAAATGAAAGTGTAGAAATTGAAATTGATATATGACTAAAATACCAATTCCTAAATTCAGTAGAATGTATACTAATATGTATTATTTTAACAACACAAAAAGTCATAAAGAATCTGACTTGTTACCTGTCCGCAGCGAAATATTAGCCATAAACGGAAAAGTAGAAGTAATTAACTGAATATCCACGTGGTGAGCCTGGCTTTTACTACGAAACTCTTACCTGAAACAAGAAAACGGAACTGTTTAAAAATACATACTTGCGTACATCGTCTGATCGATAAGAACGTTATGCGAGCTGTTACTTTTTACTACGAATTTTTTTTTTAATGTACACTTCGGTGGAAAGCGTTTCAAAGAAACATGGAGAAACACGCAATAATTGTGATCAGTTGCACGTGTTATTGCCTCTGACCATGAAATTATAACCACTCGATATCTTATACAGTTTTCACGATTTTAGTGAAACTGAAGGATATGTGCGGACTTTCATTTGAACAATGAACAATATGTATATTGTTGATATAGTAGTGAGACGTAGAGACACAATGAGATGTACATTTTTAAAAGATAATAATAAGATAAAATTTAGAAATTCCTAAATACTGGAAAGTTCATATTTTTTTAAATTTTCTAATTCTGAAATTCCTAAATTTTCAAAGTTGAAGATAAAATTAATAATTCAAATTAATACTGAAATTTAGAATTCTACGAGTTGATAAAAATCAACTAGTAAATCAGGTAGATAATTCCTCCTCCAAGGGATTTCACATTGCAAGTTCTCTAAAAAATCTCAGCATGCTTACTAATTGAAATAGAAGCAAGATGATATTTGAAGAATTCCAAAAAATAAGGCAATCCATAAAAATAGAGAAGACTTAGAAAAAAGTAGGAAAATCCTAGAAAAAATACAAAAATTTTAAAAAGAAACTACAAATTCTTCCCCACCCACCTTCTCAAAAAAGGACAGGGAAATTCTATAAAAATAGCAAAACCGTAGAAACTATAGAAAATCTAAAAAAATTTGTAGATCAAAAAAATTCTAAGAAATAAAAATCCTAAAAATAAAATCCCATAAAATGCCAAGTAAAATCCTAAAAAATAAAATCCCACAAAATACCAAATAAAATCCCACAAAATACCAAATAAAAACATAAAAAATAAAATCCCACAAAATACCAAATAAAATCTTAATAAAAAAAAATTTTTAAAAAAGAAATAGATCCTCATAGAATTGCACGTGTATGTCTTTAACGCGACACTCCCTCTCAAAGCACCTACTTATACAACCGATTATCATTCGCCTACGCTCCAAGCTATATAAGCAAATTATTCTGACAAGATGTTCGGGATAAAAAGAGAGAAGAATTAGCGTGTCAGAGGCTCCTTCCGTAGTTCTTTCGATGCAACGCGTAATTTGAAGAAAGAAACGTTCAATCAGTTTCCGCGTTACGTTTTTCTTTTTTCACAGAAATTGCACGGCACTGCATTGCCGTGATTTTTCCACGTTCGTGTTCTCCGTTTGTCGGAGCATCGACCGGAAACGACTTTATTTATTACGCTCCCGTTTCGCGAACGCAGGTATTGATAGCCCTATGTACATTAAAATCGTTCGCGGATTTCTCCTTTTCCATTAAAAGTCATTACCGAACGTTTCTTCTCAAACCTAGAAACTTTACTCGAACTAAAAGTTTACTAGTTTTAGAACCGTTGGTTTTTGTCTGTGAAAGAAAATATTTTTTCGAATGGAATTTGTCTCGTACTATTATTTGGAAGTTTCAAAAAAATATGGATGTAGTTGTATTGTAAATATTTATTGTGAAATTCTTTGTGAAATAGATTATATTATATTTGATAAAAGACATTTTTTAGATACAGAAGAATACAAGTGTATAAAACTGTACGTATATTCGCAAAGCGTGTTTTTATTATTTGTGGCTTTGATAAGAACAGTTTATAAGAAAAGTTTGCTTTTTACGATATTTGGAATGTTGGAATTTCGAAATGAACTCCACGACTTGTATACAATAATTTATTAACTAATTACACGTGTTTTTTTAAATCTACCGCGTGTTAACCTTCGCGAACCGGCAATTAGCGCCGTAAGTTACCGAACACTGCCGAATCGTTCCGATTGGACACATACCATCGAAAACACGCAGTTATTCCTTCTTAACGTTTCTTTCTAACAAAGATGATGAAAATAGAAAGAAGAAAGTATTGTAGACCTTAGAAAAGGTTCGATTATTCGGTAAATTGATGCAATAGAAATGAATTGAGAACGAATTGATGCAATTTCCTTTTTCATCCGGCCGATCGCTCGTTCTTAAATTAACTGCCATGCTTCTGTCGTGCCCTCCTCTTTCTCCCACACATTCTCTCATGAAACAGCTGTTCGAAAGACTTGATTTAACGTACTAAAAAATTAAGAAATGAGAGATGACTTCCTTGAAGTTCCTCGTTTTCCCAAATTTGACCAATAATCTTCATTTAAATATAAAACTGTCTTCGTGAAATTTTCCTTTCGCAAAGTTTCATCGAAGACCCCTCATATATTCTGACATTTGAAAATTTTCACGGATACTGGAGTATTTACGACGTAATAAATTCAGTCACAATTATTCACAATCTCGAAAACGCGCTTTTTGCGGCTGTTAAGTAGGGAGACAGCTAAATGGCATTTCAAGGCAGACAACAAATTAACGAAGTTATGTCGCTGTCAGTGAAGAGGCAAGATGGTGATCTCATAACGGGGAAAGGAGAAAGTGTTTCGCCAACGTAAACCTTCTTCCACGCTCGTTTCCTTCTACGAAACTTTCGTGGTTACGTTACGTGGCCTTTCTCTGTCTTGTTCTTCGGCTTCGTTATGGATCCGCAAGACTCTTCCTGGCCCTGATAGCTCTAATGCGCGGTTACTCACTGCTTCGGCTAAATACTCGGCTTTCCCCATTATTCCTGTCCAAATTAATTTTATGCAATTCTATTAGACAATTTTCATCTAGATCTCTGTTAATCTCTCATCTCGGAATTAGAAATTCGTTCACGGTGAGCAACATAACTGCAAAGTTATCTCTTGTATTACATTGTGTTATCTGTCTTCTGATTACGAATATTTTGACCAACTTTTACTTTGGAAATGATGTGAATTGCACTGTAATGTACGTGTAAATGTAGGCGGAATATGTAGAACTTTTTACGAATTTATGAATGAATAATGCAAAAGTTTTTGGGTAATATTCTTGGTGAAATTTAGCGGCAATGGTGAACAGAACTCTGTCCCTGAACGGATTAAGCCACTGCCATGCTTCCGACCTTAATTACCAGGTCAAGGTATCTTTATTGACGAGACCCTTAATTTAATAAAATATAACGATTCTCTTTCGCAAATCCCATTATCTAGTAGAATTAGAAATACTATTTCATATAAAACCACTACTATCATATAAAAATATTAACTACATAAATTAGAAAGAAAAAAACGCCCATCATAAGAAAAAAATTGAACGATGACCTTGACAAAATATTTCAAGGTCATTGAAACCGCAAGAGTAACGATAATTTCTCATAATTACAATAAGAATGATTCTCATTAAATAGGTGGATAGAAGTGTAAATCAACATCCTGATGTAGTGAACAAGTCCTAATTGTTATAAGTCCTAATACATTTCTTAAATTACAGGAAGACGAACCCCATGAACGAGCTAGCATCATCTCCGACCGCACAATGAAGAGAAGAAGCTCCCACGAGTCGTTCTCAGTGCATCGGATAGAAAGAATCGGCACCCGACCACCGGACATCCCTTCACGGTGAAACTTCAACTCACGTGATGTCATACGAACCATCCAAATCACTCGAAGATCCAAAATTTCCTTTGACCAAGTTCGCAAGACCTCAATCGAAAAAGAATGGTATTCAGCGCGATCGTGGTCACATCGGCGTTGAAGGGTGCCCTAGGTTTGATGGGCACCAGTTTGTGGCTGATCCCTCTACTCATAGCCGGCTTATCTTACTACCGTTACGATCAACTAGACCCCGAAAGTCGACCTATCGATCGATACCCTCTATACGCAGAATACGACTTCGTGGTGGTAGGTGGAGGATCAGCAGGAGCGGTGGTCGCCAGCAGACTGTCAGAGATACCCAACTGGAACGTGTTGTTGTTAGAAGCTGGCCCTGACGAGAACGAAATAACCGACGTGCCATCGTTAGCAGCGTACCTTCAGCTGACAAAACTGGACTGGAAGTACAAAACGGAGCCAACAGGAAGAGCCTGCTTGGGCATGAAGGCAGGGCGGTGCAATTGGCCTCGAGGCAAGGTGTTAGGAGGCTCCAGTGTTCTCAACTACATGTTATACGTCCGAGGGAACAAACACGACTACGATTACTGGGAGTCCCTGGGTAATCCTGGATGGGGATACGATCAGGCACTCTATTACTTCAAGAAATCCGAGGACAACCGAAACCCGTACCTCCAGAAGAGTCCCTACCACTCCACAGGTGGTTACCTCACTGTACAGGAGTCTCCCTGGAAGACACCTCTGGTGGTTGCGTTTGTACAAGCCGGTACCGAGATAGGCTACGAGAACAGAGACATAAACGGTGCACGACAGACGGGCTTCATGATTGCTCAGGGCACGATTCGCAGAGGTAGCAGGTGCTCCACTGCGAAGGCGTTCCTCAGACCGATTCGTCTGCGCCGGAACATCCACACAGCCATGAACTCCCACGTTACCAAAATTCTGATCGACCCGATAACCCTGAGGGCCACGGGTGTAGAGTTCTTCAGGGACGGTCGTAGACAGATCGTCCGTGCAAGGAAGGAAGTGATTCTGTCGGCGGGAGCCATCAACAGTCCCCAGATTCTGATGCTGTCAGGAATAGGGCCTAAGGAACATCTGCGCCAGATGGGAATCCGCGTGATCAAAGACTTGAAAGTGGGTGACAATCTTCAGGATCACGTTGGAATGGGTGGTCTAACGTTTTTGATCGATAAACCAGTAGCCATTGTCCAGGATCGTTTTCAAGCTGCTCCCGTGACGATGCACTATGTGGCCAACGGCAGGGGACCAATGACCACCCTCGGTGGTGTGGAAGGATACGCCTTCGTCAACACCAAATTCGCGAATCTGTCTATGGACTATCCAGATATCCAGCTGCATATGGCGCCCGCGTCCATTAACTCGGACAACGGTATCCAGGTGAAGAAGGTGCTGGGGATAACCGACGAGGTTTACAACACAGTGTACAGACCCATCGCGAACAAGGACGCCTGGACTATCATGCCTCTTCTTCTTAGGCCCAGATCTCGCGGGACAGTCAGACTACGGAGTTCCAACCCGTTTCACAGTCCGGTGATAGACGCGAACTACTTTTCCGATCCCAACGACATCGCCACACTGGTCGAGGGTGCCAAAATCGCGGTCAGAGTCAGCGAGGCTAAGGTCTTCAAGCAGTTCGGTTCGAGGATTCACAGGATCAAGTTGCCGAATTGCAAGCACTTGAAGTTCGCATCGGACGCTTACTGGGAATGCCACATTCGACATATCACCATGACGATTTATCATCCGGTTGGGACGGCCAAAATGGGGCCATCGAGTGATCCTGACGCCGTCGTGGACGCCAGGTTGAGAGTCTACGGTGTGAAAGGGCTGAGGGTGATCGATGCGTCGATCATGCCGACGATATGCAGCGGAAACACGAATGCACCGATTATCATGATCGGAGAAAAGGGTGCAGATCTGATCAAAAGTGACTGGCTGTCAATTGAGACTAGCAGCTGATATTTTATTTTCTAGTGAAATATTAAGGCAACAGGACATTTTATGCAATTTGCGTCGACTTTAACACCTTATCTTTGCAGAACATCTTGGTGATATGCGCTGACCTCGTTGCATGTCGAATACTGCGGAGGCTTAGTAGGCTTAAAGTGGCGTTTACATTAAGCGACTTTTCTTTGAACTAAGTTTTTCTTTGAAACTAAATGGCTTACTAATTGTAAGACTTCGTTGTCCGATATTATTATCGTTTCAAATAACTGGCTGAGTACAGAGATCACGCGTGTGATGTGCAAACATGCGGTTCACATGCAAGTGACGTATCTCTGAAGACTTTTAGAATTGGCAATATAAAGAAATGTCTTCTATGTAATGTTAAAAGCTTGCGATATTAAAAAGGAAGTTAAATTTGTAAATTAGAAATATGTTAATTCGTACGATACAAAATATGAAAATTTGAAACATTACGAAAATTTTCTATAAATTATAAAATCTGAAAGTTTGAAATTATGTGTTGTAAGGTTACGACAAATTATAGCTAGTGAATTTATTTGTTGATAAGGTGTTCATATCAAAAAAAGATTGTTGTGTTTATATCGTATGGATAAAGTCAATGTACATAGAGTTGTTGAACTCTGAACATGTATAAAAAATTTGTTATAGTATATTTGTTGGATACATGTATTACGCATGTATATTATGTACATAGCTAGTTTTGTTGATTTAATTATATCGTGATTGTTAATTCATAATGAATTCAAAATCAATTAATTTTTTTAAACATGTTTAAAACATTCTGAAGTTTTTGCTATTTACGACGTTAATGAATATGGACATACTGAAGCATTATACAAAAGGTTGATATTAAATATAAAAACGTAGAAAAGTACTTCAAGAGTACTCGTTAGAATAATCAAAACATTACATGCAAATAATAGAGAAGCTGTAATATATGTTTGTTAAAATAGTTTAATAAAAAGAATTACGACATTTGCTAATTTAAATTGTGATACTCATTTTTGAATAAGTTTTCATTTATGTGTTTGTATAGGTAATATGACTGCGTCTGAGAGATATTTTTGTATTCACAATTATAAAATTACGAAATTAGTGAATTTTTTAATTTCTGAATTTCCAAACTTCTAAATACCCAGACTCCTAAATTTCTGAATTCCTGAACTTCTAAATTTCTGCATTTTTAAATCTCTGGATGCATCGCTTAGAAAGCGTACTCTTCGTCTTTTTTCCACAAACAGTCTTTCGAGGAAAACGATTCAGTCATGAATAATAATATTTCAATTATAAAATATAATAAATACTTACTAATGGAAAAATAATGTCAAACGTGTTGTTTAATCATGAATGATTTTTACATGACTGAATATTTATTCCACGATTGAAACTAGGTTACAGAATGGAGGATCATCTGAAGATTTGAGTATAACCAAGTAAGTACGTTTTTAAGTTTCTCTGACATGAAACCCTTAAAAACATTTGTAAGCACTATTAATGTTAATTTTTTAACTGTCTTTTTTATTATTACACCGTGACACCTTTTTATACATAATTTAAAGGGAAAAAATACAACTGCGCAATGAAATAAGTTACATTAGCATATCAATACACAAGGATAAAATATTCTTTAAATAAACGTCCAAAACTTGTACGAGTATGAACGTGACTAAACAAACAATTCAATGTTTTCCTTTTCCGATTTACTGTGGTTAAAACTAAACCTGTCCATACACCACTTTTTCCGTATGAAGGAAGACAGTTAGCCAATATTCGCAATGGTTTAATTCGAATATGTGATTAGTGATGCAGAACGGCTATAAATAGCTGCCAGATTTATGCACAAATATTTGTCGATTCAATGACGTATTAATTTTTAAGTTATATTAAAGGAAGGAATGCTAATATCAATGTTCGATTACCAGAATTGTTTTTGAAATTTTGGAGGAGAAATAATTAAATTTTGCAAGAAAATTATATTTCATATTAAGTTCATATTGGTCTTAAATTGAAGACTATAAAAATTATTATTCAACAATTTAAGGGAGTTCGAGGTCTCTGGTCGATGTCACCTATGCACTATTATAATTCCTCGCCATCAAATCACCACTATAAATTTTCAGCATTTTACTCGTTTTCTATAAAATTAAAAGGCCAGTTGAAAGTGTAATATTTATTAGCTACTAATATAACTACTACTGTACATAACATTATTAATACGTGTTAATATCTTGTATTTCCTTTGCTTTGGTCACAGCGGCATGCACTGTATACATCATATGCTTTATATCTTCATTTTCCCAAATATCTGCAATTCTTTTCAACTCAGATAATGTTGGAGAGTTGTAAACTAGTCTTTTGAGTAGACAGACATTTTCTATGGCATTCAAATTTCACCTGTCGCGCTAGTGATACCCGAGCCTAACATAAACGCTCGCACGGCCCTTAATCGCTCATCACACACACAATTTATTATTACGATAGTAGCAAATTGCTACGTATACATCGTTATCAACGTATTTAGTAATAATTTTGTGTGACCTCGGACAATTTTCCATTTGTAACATAATGTTATAATCATAAAAATGAAATTTTCGTGGTACTATGTCGATGGCTAAAGACCGTATTCGACTCGTGCGGCAGATGTATCAAATTATTATCTGCTACGATATAAAAATCAAAAAAGAAAATTAAAATCCCATATCAGACTCTATGACGATTTCAGCAATTTCAAAATCTGAATATTTACGGAAATCAATAACTTCAAAACTTATGAAATTTGTAGAAGTCAAATCTTGAAAGTAAGAAAATTTGACAATCCAGAGATAAAAAAAGTTAGAAAATCAGACAACTGTAAAATTGGAGAGGTTGAAAATTGTGAAAACTAAAAACTTTAAAATCTAGCCCAATCAAAAATACTCAAATTGAACCTATGAATGTCTTCGAATGCAAGTCGCTTACATCCACCTGTCCTTGACTCAACACACTTCTTCAAAGAAAATTTCCGAACAACCTCACAAAATTCCCTTCCCGGTAAAAATCTATAAAAACATTCTCCAATCAAATTAACTTACACGTCGTACACCGCGTTTCCTCGTACGATCCAGCCGCAAAAAAAGAAGCAATGATTGCCTCGTTATATAGTCCGCGTTCGATCGGAACATGTCATTCCCTCCACCAAGACTATCCACAATGAACACGAACGCCAGCTTCATTTCCATCATCTCGCGAGTCGTTTACCTGTTACTGATGACTCTGGTCATGTTCCCGAATCAGTATAAATCCAACGCCGAACGACGATACGCTAACCTATACGGCGAGCGTTTCAATTCGTCGATACTAGAGAACATGTTCGGTGCCGCGATAGGTGGTCTAAACTTCCTGTTCGCCAACCAACAATTTCTAGCAGACGCCCAGCCGGACACGACACCTCCATCTAACTCCATCTACGACTTCATCGTCGTGGGTGCAGGAACAGCGGGTGCTACAGTAGCTTCCAGACTCAGCGAGATCGACAATTTCAGGGTGCTGCTGATAGAAGGAGGGCCGGAGGAGACCCTGTTCATGGACGTACCCGTAGCGGCCAATTTTAATCAGCGCATCAACGAGATAGACTGGAGCTACGAGACAGAGCCATCGAACAAGTACTGCAAGGGTATGAAAGGTCACAGGTGCAAGTGGCCCAGGGGCAAGGTGATGGGCGGCAGTAGCGTTCTGAATTACATGATCGCCACCAGAGGTAACCCGAAGGACTATGACGAATGGGCTCAACGGGGGAACAAGGGATGGGCGTACAAGGACGTGCTGAAGTACTTCAAGAAGTTGGAGAACATGCAGATACCAGAATTGCGAAACGACAGAAAATACCACTACACCGATGGTCCTGTGAGCATAAGCTACCCCCCATACAGGTCACCCTTGCTGAACGCGTTCCTGGAGGCCGGCCAGGAACTGGGATATCCGCTGGTGGATTACGACGGAGAGAAACAGATTGGTTTTTCGCAAACGAAATCCACCACGTTGGACGGATACCGCATGAGCAGCAACAGGGCTTATCTGCACAACAGACGGCGCAGGAATTTGCACGTGACGAAAATGAGCATGGTGCATAGGATACTGATCGACAAGAAGAGGAAGCGAGCTGTCGGGGTGCAGTTCGTGAAGTACAATCGTCGTATAACAGTGTATGCGAGGAAGGAGGTGGTTTTGTGCGCCGGTGCCATTGGGTCGCCTCAGTTGTTGATGTTGTCTGGCATAGGACCTGCTAAACATTTGAGGAAGCTCGGTATCGACGTGGTGAAGGATTCCAGGGTCGGGGATAATCTAATGGACCACATAGCGTATGGGGGAATCATATTCACCCTTGACGAACCTGTCAGTGCTGTGGTGTACACTCTGGCGGACATCACGCAACCTTACATGAAAGATTTTCTCATGGATCGCAAAGGACCGTGGACGATAAGCGGTGGTGTTGAAGGGCTCGGGTTCGTGAATGTGGATGATCCGAAGGATCACGACGGACTACCGAACGTAGAGTTCTTATCGCTTACGGGATCTGCTTATACGACCAGATCTCAGGTAGAGAATTTTGGATTCAATCAGGAGATAACTGATAAGTTCGCGTCGTTTCAAAGCACATATACTTGGAGTACGTTTCCGATGCTGCTGAAACCGAACAGTCGAGGATGGATAAGGCTGAAGTCCAAAAACGCGAACGTTAAACCAAGTATTGTTGCTAACTATTTAGACGACCCCGAGGATATCAGGATCATGCTGAAAAGCATCAGAATGGCACTGCGAATCGGTGAAACGAAAGCTATGAAGAAACTCGGTGCAAAGTTTTATAATAAAACGGTGGCTGAGTGCGAGAAATATCCCTTTGACTCGGATGATTACTGGCTGTGTAACACCAGAATGGAGACCCTGACTATTTATCACCATTGCGGAACCTGCAAAATGGGTCCCATCAGCGATAAGACGGCGGTCGTCGATCCAACTCTGAAGGTATGTGAAGATCTCCTTCAAAGATACCGACACATATATGCAGCTTTAAGTCCGATGACAAATGGTCACATAAGTGAACATTCTGTTTTTCGTATTTCTTTTCAAAATTATTTAAAATATATGTCAAAGTTAAATCATTTCTTTACAGAACTTTGAGAAGGTCCTTAACCTTTAAGAAGGTTAACTGTTTTTTTCACACCTTCATATATGACTCATATTTGACACACTTCAAGCCATATAATATTCATTTTATTATGAACACTTTGACTCATGCAATGATAAATAATTTTATAAACTGTATGGAGAGAAAGTAGGTAATTATTGTCAGAATACTGTTGCAGGACATTCTGACTGTAGAGTACGATTTATATTACACAAACATACAGAATTATTTTAATGAGTGAATTTACTTAAAACGTGTAAATTAAAAATTCATTGAATTTTTGAAGACAGCCAAAAAACCCACTATAATTTTTTAAATTAACTCTGATAATTTATATAATATTGCAGGTGATTGGAGTTAAAGGACTCAGAGTAGCAGATGCATCCATAATGCCAGACATTCCGAGAGGCCACACGAATATCCCAGTATTCATGATCGCCGAAAAGTGCTCAGACATGATAAAAACAGAGTGGGGTTATCCCAGCAATGACGCAGTATAATACAAGTCATCCTTCCAACCTTGTACATAAAACCTAAAGACCTTTTTTAAACCGAAATAAATTGTCGTAGAACTAAAAAACTGTGCCCATAATTACGTGAGTAGTAATTTAAATTCGAGAATGAAGGTGCATCAATCTGCTCCATCCTCGTACACAGAAGTATAAGGTGAACGAGACGAAAACAAATGTACAATAAGTATGGAAAACGATACGAGTAGGGGTCGACCAAGTCCAAGTTAACGTTACTCAAGCTGGGTAAGTATTACGTGAACGACACGAGAAAGCGCAGTTCTCTAGTGGATCTTGAAGTGGAAAGTGAACACCAAGTCTTCAGAAGTAGTTTTGGCAGCCGGGCGACATCATCAGAGACTTTAGTGAAGTAAGTCATTGCAGTACTGTTCAAAATTGTTTACGTGTACAAACTTTTGTATAGAATATTAATTGTTCAATGTTTCTGAGTTTCTGAACGATCCTCCTATGGTTGATGATCTCTCTAACATTCTAAGCGATCTCTTTAAGTTTGTAGAGTTTCAAATTTCTATATGATCTCCCTAAGACTCTAAGTGGGTTCTTTAAATTTCTGCATGATTTCTTTCAGATTTTAAACGATCTCTATGTAATCTCTTTAACATTCTATATGATCCCTCTTTCTAATGAAGAGCTCCAAATTTCTATATGATCTCTCTGAGATACTAAATGATCCCCTAGGTTTCTAAATCAACCTTCGAAATTTCTACATAATCTCTCTAAGACCCTAAACGAGCCCTGTAAATTTCTACATAATCCCTCCAAGACTCTAAACGATCTCTCTAAGCTTCTACATGATCTCGTTAACATTTTAAATGATCCCCTAAGTTTTTAACGGAGTCCTTCAAATTTCTACACGATTTCTCTAAAATTCAAAATGATCCTCCTAGGTTTCTAAATAATCTCTAAGATCTTAAAGAACATCCCTAAATTCTTAATCGACACCTTCAAATGTCTGAGTGACGTCCACAAAGTTTTAAATGATCTCTTTCAAATTTTAAATGAAATAAGTTTCTGAATGATTCCTCCAAATTTCTAAACGAGTCCCATACATTTTTAGATGAAATTGAAGAATAAATTTGGAAATGTCCCTCCAAATTTCTAAATTAGTTCTCTAAGATTCTAAGTAATCCTTCTAGGTCTCTAAATGATCTCCCTAAGATTCGAAATAATTTCTGTACATTTCTGATCCCTCTAAATTTCTAAACGAGTCTCCTAAATTTTCAGATAAAAGTCAGCGAAATAAATTTGAAAGTGTCGATTCTCATAATTTCTAAATTAACTTTCTAAGATTCTGAATGATCTCCCTAATTTCTAAATTTAGAATTTAGGTTTCTGAGTTATCTCCTTAAGATTAAAAATAATTCCTCTAAATTTCTGATCCCCCTTTAAAAATCAGTTTCCTAAACTTCTAGATGAAATTCAGACTGTTGAAAATCAGAATAAATTCTTAAATATCGATCCTTTAAAATGCATCGCTTTTCAAAAAAAAAAAAAATTATTGATGAAAATAACGTTTGGTTTAATGTCCTCTACTGATTACATCTATGCATCTGTAATATTAAAAAGGAATAGCAGTACTTATGTAAATAAGAAAGCATAAAAGTGAATGTATACACGCAATACGTGCCAAATTTACACACTTTTTGGTAACAAGTAAGAAATGAAAGTAAAACTTGGTCACGCTACAAGATTTCGTTGTTTTATTGTTTCCTTACACATGTGTGCAAATATAGAACCAAATTTCACATAATTAATAAAAGTTGAATCATACGAATATAGTGAATATTTATTACAGGAAACAATATGTATCAATTGTTATCAATTCATGAATTTTAATGTTGCATAACGTTGTTACATGAATGAAACACAAAGTAATTCGTGTGTGACCTACATAGTTACACACATTAGGTATACAGTGAAAGCGCACGTGTTTGTTTCAATGAAAGCGAAGTTGAAATGTCAACAAGCAGATCGTGAATTATTTATGCAAAGATCCTCTATATTTTATATAGCGATCTCTATTATGTAAACAGGCATGTGATGTTAACAAATGCGAATGTGAAAATCTCAACTTTCTAACGATATCAATATACAATATAATACAACTCACAATACAGGGTGTCTCACAACTCGTGTAGGACCCGGAAATGGGGGGTAGCTGACGCAATTCTAAGCAAGATTTCCCTTTGCAAAAATTGGATTTGAAGCGTCGTTTTCGAGTTATTAACGAAAAACACGGACCAATCAGAGCGCCGGGATTTGGCGCGCCGAGAAGCGAGAGCGAAAGCTTCGAGCCGGTCGCCGGGGCTCGAGCGCGATCAACTGAGTTTTTCTCGGAACTCTCTTAACGTCTACTAAGAAGTCTTTACATCGAAACTCAGTTAAATAACGAACAGAATAATTAAAATTAATGTTCATTTATTCATTCCTCATGAAGGAGGATCGAAATTAGTTATGTGTAATTGACATAAAGTACGCAAATGGAATTTATTGAATACTGCAATTCGTTATCGACAAGGAATGTGACATTAAATATTAAAATTTTTTTGTTTTATCTCCGACAGCAATATTGGCCAACGAATTTACGTATTTTAATATGAAATACTTATTCCGTTTGTAAAAAAAAGAGTTTCAATGTGAGATCTGACAAATGTAATAACGTCTCTACTATTTTATAGGAAATTTTTTAAAATAAGACTCACCCATTCTTTGAATATAATCCTGTTTGTTAATAATCCGACAGTGAAAGTGATGGGGTAATTGCCACTGGGTCAACCTGCCGATGTTGACCTGTCGCAGACATTGGCACCGTATAACACAGCTGGTGGCACTCACAGGTCACTGCACTGTCTGCACTTCAAAACACTTTTGTTTTCACTTTCACTTTCTGAAAAATCTCAGGTAAAAGGTATTGTCCCTTCCGATGCCTCCGAGGGTGTCCGAAAGGGGCCGATTATTTTAACGTTATCCTGGTCTGCTCCTATGATTAATAATAATCCTCCAAGATCCGTGTTGAAAATTGCAGGCGCTATGAAAAGTCCTCAGAATTTAAATTATGCGCTCGTATAAACTTATACGAGTGTATCTGGTTCCCTTGAAGAATTCGATGTATCGCGGAGCGATGCATACTGAAATAAAATACAGAAATGTATTAATAAATGAAGAAGGATACTTTAATATTAACGTTTGAATATTATTAACATTACTTACCCTAAGCGGCGGGCGACGTCTCGTATGCTTAACGTTCCATCTTCATGAAACTGTTCGAGTGCCTCGCGTTCCTTTTGTACTCCACATAAATATACAAAATATTATAAAATTATGTGTTAGAGATTTGCAGAGACATTTCGATGGTTACTGTCCGACGGCTCTCACGAAACTGCTCACGGGTCAAACATAGCTTTCTTTCCAAAAAACACTTTGCCTTTCCCTACCCCATGGCTAAATATTTTAACAAAAGTATGAATATTGTTTGAACGATTTTCCCGAGTCTAATTGCCCTTTTTGAATGTCGCCAGGGTTTTTTTCTAAACAATCAATCCTACAACAGCCGATACCTGCGAGACTCGAATTTACCTAGATTGTCCATTGTCCCGTTTGGTCTTGACCGTGCAATAAATTGTGCGAAGGCAAACTAACGAAAAGCTAATTACCCTAGGTGATCCTTTTTAACAGACGTTTAATATCTTGGTATAGCACACGGTTTTCTGTCCGCTGATCACATACCGTTCGTCAATACCTGGCCAGATAGCACGAAAATACAAAGCAGACCGTACGAGAAATGGACTGTTTTACGGTTCCGAACTTTGTTTTGTAAAACGGCTGCTGGTACGTGCTATACCAGAATGTTAAATGTCTGTTAAAAAGGGGCATCTAAGGTAATTAGCTTTTCGTTAGTTTGCCTTCGCACAATTTATTGCACGGTCAAGACCAAACGGGACAATGGACAATCTAGGTGAATTCGAGTCTCGCAGGTATCGGCTGTTATAGGATTGATTGTTTAGAAAAAAACCCTGGCGACATTCAAAAAGGGCAATTAGACTCGGGAAAATCGTTCAAACAATATTCATACTTTTGTTAAAATATTTAGCCATGGGGTAGGGAAAGGCAAAGTGTTTTTTGGAAAGAAAGCTATGTTTGACCCGTGAGCAGTTTCGTGAGAGCCGTCGGACAGTAACCATCGAAATGTCTCTGCAAATCTCTAACACATAATTTTATAATATTTTGTATATTTATGTGGAGTACAAAAGGAACGCGAGGCACTCGAACAGTTTCATGAAGATGGAACGTTAAGCATACGAGACGTCGCCCGCCGCTTAGGGTAAGTAATGTTAATAATATTCAAACGTTAATATTAAAGTATCCTTCTTCATTTATTAATACATTTCTGTATTTTATTTCAGTATGCATCGCTCCGCGATACATCGAATTCTTCAAGAGAACCAGATACACTCGTATAAGTTTATACGGGCGCAAAATTTAAATTCTGAGGACATTTTCATAGCGCCTGCAATTTTCAACACGGACCTTGGAGGATTATTATTAATCATAGGAGCAGTCCAGGATAACGTTAAAATAATCGGCCCCTTTCGGACACCCTCGGAGGCATCGGAAAGGACAATACCTTTTACCTGAGATTTTTCAGAAAGTGAAAGTGAAAACAAAAGTGTTTTGAAGTGCAGACAGTGCAGTGACCTGTGAGTGCCACCAGCTGTGTTATACGGGGCCAATGTCTGCGACAGGTCAACATCGGCAGGTTGACGCAGTGGCAATTACCCCATCACTTTCACTGTCGGATTATTAACAAACAGGATTATTTTCAAAGAATGGGTAAGTCTTATTTTAATAAATTTCCTATAAAACAGTAGAGACGTTATTACATTTGTTAGATCTCACATTGAAACTCTTTTTTTTACAAACGGAATAAGTATTTCTTATTAAAATACGTAAATTCGTTGGCCAATATTGCTGTCAGAGATAAAACAAAACAATTTCAATATTTAATGTCACATTCCTTGTCGATAACGAATTACAGTATTCAATAAATTCCATTTGCATACTTTATGTCAATTACACATAGCTAATTTCGATCCTCCTTCATGAGGAATGAATAAATAAACATTAATTTTAATTATTCTGTTCGTTATTTAACTGAGTTTTGATGTAAAGACTTCTTAGTAGACGTTAAGAGAGTTCCGAGAAAAACTCAGTTGATCGCGCTCGAGCCCCGGCGACCGGCTCGAAGCTTTCGCTCTCGCTTCTCGGCGCGCCGAATCCCGGCGCTCTGATTGGTCCGTGTTTTTCATTAATAACTCGAAAACGACGCTTCAAATCCAATTTTTGCAAAGGGAAATCTTGCTCAGAATTGCGTCAGCTACCCCCCATTTCCGGGTCCTACACGAGTTGTGAGACACCCTGTATATAAAATAAATATAAGTATAATATACATATAGGTATGTGCAAGGACTAGAGTTTAATTGCAATGTTGAAAGTTGGGTGAATTACGGATTTTAGGATTACAAGGAATTGGAATTTTCAGAACTGGGAAATTTCGAGAATTTTAAAAACTTTAAGAATTTGGGGAATTCGGGAATTTAAAAATTTAGAAATCAGAACATATTTAAATTTCTAATTTTGAAATTTTTGAACTATCAAATTTACCAAGTTCAAGGTTTACAAGTTGGAAAATTTGGGGAATTTGAAGATTTTCAGAATTAGGAAATTTTGAGAATTCTAAAAACTTTAAAAATTTGGGAAATTTGGAATTTTCAAAATTTTGAAATTGGAAGATTTAAAATTTTTTTAAGTTTTTAATTTCGAAATTTGTGAACCATCAAATTCACTAAAATCAAGGTCTTCAAGTTGGAAAATTTGGAAATTTGCAGAGTTTGAGAATTTTTAAGTTTTGTCATCTCACATTTGAGAATTTAGAAATATTGAAAATTAGTAATTTATGAAATTGAAGAACTTGAAAATTTGGGGATTTGAAAATTTGAGGCAATTGAGAAATCTTAGAAATTTGGAAATTCCGACGCTTTGAAAATTTCAAAAATTCAGGAATTTTTAAATTTACGAAATTTAAAAGGAGGAAAAAAGGGTACATGTGAGAAATTTGTGGATTTGGAAATTTTTTAAATACAGAAAATTTAAGTTGAATTTGTTAGTATAATTTATAACCTCAAAAACTTCTATAATTTGAAAGAGTAAAAAATGTCAAAGTTTAAAAACTTGCAATTTTAGAAATTTAACAAGTTGAACAAATTATTGCAATTGTAAAATCTGCCTGAGATAACGGTTCAATGCTAGCATACAAAAGTCGGCGGAAAATTACTACATTTCAGTCAGTGCCGGAACCTGGAACGCCATCACTGTACTGTAGACCCCCTTGGCTAATTTTGCGACTACATAACTTCCGCAGTGTAAGAAAAATAACAAATATTAATTACTACTTGTGTCAATTATATAATACTCCGACGAATTCAATAAAACCTACAACAGTGATTCTCAATTTATGGCATATAAAAAACAATAATTTTCATGAAAAATAGCTTACATTTTAATTAAAAAATCTGTACATTTGGGATCATGAACACCTAAAAATTGAAAATCTTAACAGTATAGAAAAAATAGTAGAGTAAACTATTTTACTAAAAATCTGAACACTGCAACCAAAAAATAGTAAACTAAACTATCTTATTAAAAAATCCTGCGTTGCACTTTAAACTAGTAAATTATTACTAGTAAACTAATAGACTAAAAATAGTAACAATCTCTAAAATTTCTTTCACAACAATATCCACTAAAACCGCCTCTTTTACAGCACTATGACCAGCCTCACCGTAGTGCTGTTACTGGCCCTCATATCCCTTAGCCAATGCGAAACGTTTCTGAACGCGATAAAAAATTACGGACCCTCGCCGGAGGTTTTAAATCGAGTCGATCCCAACAACAAGAAATACGATTTCATCGTGGTGGGTGCTGGATCGGCAGGTTCGGTGTTGGCTAATCGTCTGTCGGAGAACAAGAAATGGAATATTTTGTTGCTGGAAGCCGGAGGACCCGAGAGTGTTCTTCATCAAGTGCCGATACTCGTGGGCTATTTTCAGTTGTCCAGCTTCAATTGGGGCTACAAGGTCGAGCCCCAGAAGAACGCTTGTTTAGGAATGATCAATCGACAGTGTTCCTGGCCACGTGGCAAAGCCCTCGGTGGAACGAGCACTCTTAATTACATGATACACACTCGGGGAAACAAATTGGATTACGATATCTGGGCTGCACTGGGAAACGAGGGGTGGTCTTATAACGATGTGTTGCACTATTTCAAGAAGAGCGAGAAGTTTGATGTCCCAGGTAAGAGAGTACGATAATTTTTCACATTTATTATGTAAAATTGGAATTTTTATATTTTTGGAACTTTTTAGGGTGTTGGGATTTTGGTACTGTTTGGGAAATTTTAGGTATTAGGGTTTTGGAACTGCTGGGAAATTTAAGGTGTTAGGATTTTGGAACTATTGGGGAAATTTGGGGTGTTAGAATTTTTAGAACTGTTTGGAAAATTTGGGGTGTTAGGATTTTGGGACTCTTATGGAGATCTGAGACACTAGACTTTTTGAATTTTAGAATTATTATGGAATGTTAGAATTTTTTTTTGGATTTCTGGAGATTTAAAATATCAGAATTTTGGTTCTTTGAAATTTTTAATCTTGTAATTGTGAATTTTTCAACATTTGAGTAATTGTACATTTGAACATTTGAACATATGAACATTTGAACATATGAACATATGAACATATGAACATATGAACATATGAACATATGAACATATGAACATATAAACATATGAACATATGAACATATGAACATATGAACATATGAACATATGAACATATGAACATATAAACATATGAAACATGAACATATGAACATATGAAGATATGAACACGTGAACATATGAATATTTGAACACTAAAAATTTGCAAACTTCTTAATTCAATAATTTAGAAATTTGAAAATTAACTCGATAATTTCAACTTCATAAAACTTGTCCTCCATTTTGTATAACTAAATGACATACACGAAAGGCACAAAAACCCTACAGCTCCGCATCAAAATCATGTAAAAATATTCACGTGAATCTCCAGATCCCCACACGCTGATGATCAACATCTCAAATCCATATTCAACAGTTACAATTAAGCCACATATTCATGTCCAGGCATCAAGAACTCCTCATATCACGGTTACAACGGTTACCTCTGTGTGGAGAACGTACCCTACCACACAGAACTAGCGAAGGCGTTCCTGAAAGCTGGGAAACATCTGGGCTACAAGATCGTGGACTACAACGGCGAGGATCAAATAGGGTTCTCGTACATCCAGGCGAACTTGGACAAAGGAACCAGATGCAGCGCCTCGAAAGCGTACCTTCGCGTAAACAGACCGAACCTGAACATCGTCACAGGAGCACAGGTCACGAAGGTGTTAATCGACGAGAATAACCGAACATACGGTGTCGAATTCTCTCAAAACCAGCAGTCTAAGCGAGTGTTTTGTTCCAAAGAGGTGATCCTCTCTGCCGGTACCATAGACACCCCAAAACTGTTGATGCTATCAGGAATAGGACCGAGGGAGCACCTGGAGGAGCTTGGGATCGAGGTGATCCAGGATTCCAAAGTAGGGTACAGCATGTACGAGCACGTAGGGTTCCTGGGTCTAACTTTCTTGGTCAATCAGCCGGTGTCCCTGTTGCAAAGCAGACTGGCCAGACCCAGTGTCTTCGTGGAGTACCTGCTGCACAGAGACGGTCTGATGTCGCTTCCTGGAGGAGCGGAAGCCTTGGCGTTCATGAGGACCAAGTATGCTCCCGATAGTAGGCCAGACGTGGAGCTCCTGTTCGCTTCTGGATCTCTACACTCGGACGGAGGTCTACCTCTGAAGAAGGCGCTGAGGATATCCGATGAATTGTACGACACCGTTTACAAACCCATCGAGAACAGGGACGCTTGGTCCATTTGGCCCATAGTGCAGAATCCGAGGAGCGTTGGTAGGCTCACGCTTAGGTCAAAGGACCCATTCGAGCCGCCCAGAATGGAGCCCAACTTCTTCACCCACCCTGCGGATGTGGAGATCATCCTGGAGGGCGTGAAACACGCCATCAACATCTCGAAGACACCTCCGTTCCAGAAATATGGCAGCAGGTTGCACGATATTAAGATTCCTGGCTGTAGGTTGTTCGAGTTTGCGAGCGACGATTATTGGAGGTGCGCCATTAAGCATCTGCCTTCCATGATGAATCATGAGATAGGCACCGCGAAAATGGGACCGAGGTACGATCCGTTCGCGGTCGTGGATTCACAGTTGAGGGTGTACGGTGTTCGGGGGTTGAGAGTTGCGGATGCGTCGGTAATGCCCTCTATGCCCACGGGGCATGTGAACGCGGGCATTTATATGATAGGAGAGAAAGCGGCTGATATGATTAAGAATGACTGGCAATGAGGTATTTGATTTGGTGGTTTGTTGATCTGGGTAAATATCTTTGTAAGATGTGTGAATTATCTGAATATTTTTATCAGATAGTTAGGTTATCTCAATAAATATTTCCGTGGGATAAATACGTTATCTGAATAAGTATTTCCATGGGATAAGTAGGTTATCTGAATAAGTACTTTTATGAAATATGTGATTTATCTGAGCATTTTCATGAAATATGTAGGTTACCTTAATAAGTATTTTTATGGGATAGGTTATCTGAGTAAATACTCTGCAAGATATGTGAATTATCTGATTAAGTATCTTTATTACATATGTGAATTATCTAAGCAAGTATCATCATGATGCATATGAATCATCTCAGGAAGTATCTTCATGGAATATATGAGTTATCTCAGTATGTATTTTTATGAAGCGTGAGTTATCTGTATAAGTATTGTAATGAAATATGTAAGTTATTTAAATAAGTATTTTTATGATGTATGTGATTTATCTGAACGCATATTTCTACAAGATACTTGTATATTCTTAAATAATGAGTTTCATACTATGACTCTCTCGTTATATTGCCGATTTGGGAATTCGACAATTGAAAATGTAAAAATCTAGTAATTACAAATATGAATTTTCAGCAATCTGAATATTTGTAAATTTAGATAGACTTAGATTTAGTAGACTCTCGCTATATTGCCGAATTGGAAATTTAACAATTGGAAGTGTAGAAATTTGGTAATTGAAAATATGAAAGTTTAACAATTTGAATATTTGTAAATTTAGATAAATTTAGTAGACTCTCGTTATATTGCCGAATTGGAAATTGGACAATTAGAAATGTAGAAATTTAGCAATTGAAAATATGAAAGTTTGATAATTTGAACGTTTGTAAATTTAAATATATTTAAATTTGTTTCCTATTTTTTTATCACCCTGTAGAAATTTTGTAAATATACAATATAACTTTTTTATTAACAAATAATGCATGTTTAAACATTTATACATAATACCATTAAATGATATTTTAAAAATAATTAAAAATTATTCTGATAAATTTATTTAATTTATTAAGAAAAGATTACAACGTGAAAGTTTCAAAAATTGAATTCTACTTGATTAGTCTTTATAACGTCAATATAACGTAGCAATTGATGAATTACTGCGTGTTTATCTCATGAGGAAAGTCTCCCGAAAATTGTGACTCATCAAGTTGATGTACACAAGGTTATAAGGACAAACGTTAATTACGTGATGTACTGTTTTATTAAAGCTGTTCCATTTAAAAACCTCGTTGTATGGTGCTAGGAGCGATGAAAGTAATTTTACTTCATTAATTACGTAAGAGATCACAAATTATTTGCGTGCAGAATGCATCGCGGAATAAACGAAGGTCCTATATATACCGCTGTTCATTCGACTAAAAGGAAATTTTATGCGCAAAAGCATGCAACAAGTTCGTCAATGACGATAAATGAGGGATGAATCATATGTACATTCTATCTCTTGATATACTTCTGTATGAAATTCGATAAAAATATATTTTCAGTAATGACTAATATACTGACATTTATGAGATAAACAGTAATTGATATTAAATTCAATTGACAATTGTAGTTGAACTTGAAAGAAACTGATAATATTAATCATTTTGTAGATAAGAATATACTGATAGTCATATTATCTGCAATAATTTAAATAAGGCTATTTACTAGAAATGTTTGTACATATTTTTATCTGACAGTTTATCAAATGTCAAGTATGATATATGTGAATGATTTAGTAAAATTATATACAACTTGTTAATGAGATTTAAATATGAAAATGTAAATTATTTGATTGCATATATGTATAATTTAGCATGCGGAACAGATTCAATCAATGTTTGGATATATATGTAATGCGTGTGTTTCACAGAGTAGGATATTGGTAAATTAATTCTATTACTTAAAGAATTATTTCAACAGGAATAGAAACAGGAGATCACAAATATTTTCCAGCAAAAATTATACACAAATAATTTTTAATGTGAATTTCTTAATACTTTAATATTATATGGAATTATAACTATATACCCAAATGTTAAATTCAAAATAACTATATATTTAAAACAGAAATCAAAACTTTCAATTCAACCTGTAATTTAATGAAGATGTGAAACGATCAATATGTATGGCCAATATCACAAAATGTTTAATATTTACCCATTCTGAAATATTGCCGATATACATTGAACACCTGAGTTTTTAATGAAATATTTAATGATTAATAAATGAATAGCAGATACAACTTTAAACGTTTTCAAAGTAAATTATTTTCTTTATAATCCTATAAATCTTAATACGATTCTTAAACCTGACACTTAAACGTTTTGCTATATAATTAAGAATACAAATCAATATTTATGTGTATTTTTAGCTGCAATTTAGAAAATATGTTCATAGATTTGGTATAAGGAAAACAATATAACGGTAAAAGTTTTTGTTGAAGTACTACATTAATGATCTGTGCAATGACACATAGATACAGAAGTTTTTAACCCTATGATCTTGTGTTCAATTGACTGAATTGAACTACAAACGTAAATGGAACTTATCAATTTCACCTTGAGATTATTCAGTCCAAATTCATAATCTTTTCACCAATATATTGTAAAAAAATTATTATATTACTTTTTAATAGTTAAAGCTACTAACAGTCAATGTACTTATTTTTTAGTAGAAAATAATGTAATTATTCCTCATCTGTATAAAAGTAAATACATTTTGAGAAAAGCATTTTCAAAAAGTAATATAATTGAAGATAATAAGTTTGAGGTGAAACATATTGATCCCTTTAGTATTTAATATTATTATATAATATTTTTGACATTCTATATATATGTTGTCAATCATTTCCTTAGGCAAAATATATACATATAGTTAATTGCGTTGTTATTTCCTACCTTTTCTTATTAATATTCTAACATTATATATAATCAATTCATGACTCACTCATTTTTTATGATAATAGAGACACTTTTCTACTTTTGTAATAAACAAGTTATTATTAGCTAAAGTATTATCTAAATAACACACATCAAAACTGATTATTTGCATAACATATTATTTTATTTGGCTAAATATTATTGGAAATAATAGTGCATTATTTTATTTCAACAAAATTATTTCCATATCTTGTATTTAAATAACTTCTCAAATGCTTGCTTATTCGTTTACATCAACATTATCAACTGCGTCAGTATTATAAAATTTCTTTAAAATGCATGCACAACACAGACATGTCATTCAAGAATAAATATGTACATAAATGCTATGTGTACATATATTTAGAGTCAAATAAAAGTAAATTCATTCAGTTGAAATAATATGCAATCTTATTATTCCTCACAACTTCCTGTATTGAATTATGTATTATTTTATTTCAATAATTTAATTAATGCAAATAATAATTTATTTAAATCTTAAACAAAATAAATTTTTTTTGTATTATTTATAAATTACATTTGACGAAATAATTTATAATTTCAAATCGTTATTTTTTACTTTATTGCGAACAAAAAGTGCCTAAGCCTACATAACACATTTACACCTAATGAGTTCTGTTTACACATGCACAAACTGAGCAATGTAAATAACTGCATGTGTGAAGCTGAACTCAAAACACATTGATGCTGACAAGGTCAGTAGCTAATCATGTTGTTTAAGGAAATCTTTGAAAGTAAAAATATTTATGAACGAATTATTAATGAATGATAATCTTTTAAAATGCAAGATGTTTCATGATCAGTATTATATCGAGAAAACCGGTAACGAGTTTGGTAATGGATCAAGCGTGGCAGCTCTAGATTAATATATTGCAACGCTCGATTAAAATATTAAAAATGACAGGTTCTTCATTTATTTACATACCTGATACAACGAGAGCTTCGTTTGGACCACAAGTGTGAACGTTTCCCATTGTCAAGCTTTATCTCGACGACGGTGTAACAACAAACCGGCACCAGTAATCCGCACTAACACAGTTTTATCACTAACACACTAATTTTTACAACAAATTGGCAGTGATAAAATATACGAATTATTTCAAAAACCCCGGTAAATCATTAATTACACGTAATAACCCGTGTTCGTCACGCGTCGTAAGGTTACGATGTCACTCAAAGCCACTACCCAAAATTATTTGTAGCTTTTGCAAAACCCTAGCTTGCGACGCTACCAACCTACGAACTACTGCGCATTTTGCGAATAATTGCGAAGGATTGGCATTCGTGAAACACCTGCGCATGCTTCTTGAAATGTGCGGGAAATTCAAACTACTTACATTTCTCGAAAGCCTAAAATCTTCATTCAAACAACAGGCATACATTACAGATTTTCATACAAATATATATTAGGCGTTTTCATAAACTAGTTTTTGTCTCAAAAAAGTTGAAAACATTGTTTAAAATCACCTATTTTACATGTTTTACAAATTCTGACATGGTTTTTTGGAGACGTATGGTAGTACTGTATAGACAGTATCAACTGAACATAGCTCAGTTTGATGAGAATGTGACTCAATATAACCTCAAATATTTGATATTAGTATTATTGTTTTGGTTTATACGTAAATATCGTATACGGTATAATATTTTATTTTGTACAAAGTATTATTACATATCGGCATGATGTCGGAGGACGAAGTAGAAAGCTTTGAAATTACGGATTACGATCTCGAAAATGAATTCAATATCAATCGTCCCAGACGTAAATTATCAAAGAAGCAACAAATGCTTGGTAAACATTTCATTTGTACAACATCTGCGTGACTTAAGTTTCTTAATTAAATTCTTTATTTTAATTTTAATATTAATTTTAAATGTACTATAATGACTTTTTATAGGTATTTGGGCCGATGATAGTGATGAAGAAGAATTATCTACTAGACCGTCATTTAAAACTTTTGATAAAGGGCCAAAAAACTATACTGCGCCAGTAAATTTTGTAGCGGGAGGTATTCAACAAAGTGGAAAGCCAAAAGAAGAATCAGAAAAAAAGGATGATAATGAAAGCGATAATGAAAGCGAAGGCAAATCTCAAAGAGAGTTTCCAAACAGTTCAAGGTAATGAAATTGGAGGAGCTTATTTGAATATCTTTATAAAAATAATAATAATTACATTATCGTTCTTTTGTAGTTCTGAAGATGAACGGCCAAGTAATATTCAACAGCGTCCATCCTTTTCGTTAAATACAGATGGTGATATTGCTGGTTTACGTAAAAAGAAGGCCAAAGTAAATCCGTTGTTAATACAAAGTGGAATGGGTAGTTGGGAAGTTCATACAAAAGGTATTGGAGCTAAATTGTTGCTACAGGTATGTATGAAACATTCATTTATGTATCAATATCATTATTATGTGATTGTACTTATTTGTTTATATTGGTTTAGATGGGTTTTGAACCTGGAAAAGGATTGGGTAAACAGTTGCAAGGTATAAGTGCTCCAGTAGAAGCACATTTGAGGAAAGGTAGAGGAGCAATTGGTGCTTATGGGCCAGAAAAGTGTCCAAAAGTTCCAGAAAAGAAAAAAGAGGAAGATGCAGAGGATGGAAAAGAACCCAAAGCTAAATTATCACAATGGCGGAAGGGAGATGGAAATGCTGCTAAAAAGAAAGTAAAATATGTTTATCGCAGCGTTGATCAAGTTATAGAAGATGGAAAGTTGAAACCTAACAAAAAAGTGAGAATCTCAAGTGAAATGAGCAGGGTTAAAGTTATAGATATGACTGGTCCAGAACAAAGAATTCTCAGTGGATATCATGCAATAGCTGGGGGTCAACAACGACCCGATGACAATATCATTATCACTGACAAGAAATCTAAGGTTAATTTTGCATTGCCAGAACTTCAGTATAATTTGAATATACTTGTAGATATGTGCGAACAAGATATTATACAAAATGATAGGAGAACAAGGCACTTGAGTGACAGAGTAGTTGCACTAGAAGCAGAAAAGAAAAACTTAGCCAAAGTCGTGGATCAACACGACCATCTTATTAATACTTTAGAAAATGTCCTCGCAATTGTAGATAGATTAATGGACGAAACAAACCAAATGTCCTTACAAGAAACTGCAGAAGCTTTCAAAGATTTACAAGACAAATATTATGAAGAATATAAAATGTATGAACTTGGTGAATTAGCTAGCAGTTTTGTTGGGCCAAAAATAAAAGACTGTTTAGTTAGTTGGAATCCGTTAATACAACCTAAACAACCCATTAAGTTATTTGAGCAATGGAAGTGTATTCTGGAAAGTGGCATTACTACCCTTCAAACGAGAACAATGCATCCATATGATCACCTAGTTTGGAATTCGTGGATGCCATCGATTAGAGGGGCTATACAGTATGTATTTATTTTGGAAATTGATAAAAAGACATTGATATAATCGTGAAAGAAAATTCTTATTTTAATAATTTGTTGCAGGCAGTGGACTTGTAGGGAGCCAGTACCACTTATTGAATTAATAGAATATTGGATGCCATTGCTCCCAGCGTGGATATTAGAAAATATTTTAGATCTATTAATTCTCCCCAAACTTACCTTGGAAGTAGAGGAATGGAATCCCCTTACTGATACAGTACCTATTCACACATGGATCCATCCGTGGTTACCACTGTTGCGTTAGTATAATTTATTATATTATTTAAGTAAGCAATATTGGTTTAACTGCGTATACTCTAATACGGGCAGGTGTTATCCTATTCTTATCATTATGCTCCTATACTACTGTTTTATCATTCTACGATTTACAGTATACTTTTAACACTAAGAGCTCCAGGTAAATTCAGTTGGGTTTCAACTGGAATGCCACTCACCGTATCCGGTGGTATACTGAACGGGTACCAAAATGCTCGTTATCTGTAAAATTATGTATGTCAATTGATAACCTTGATGTTTTATTATTACAGGAAGTCGTTTAGATACGTCAATATATCCAATAATACGACGTAAATTAGGATCGGCGTTAGGAGGTTGGCATCCGTCCGACAGATCTGCTAGATTAATGTTGCAGCCGTGGTCCAATGTGTTCGCGAAAGGAGACATGGAAGCCTTCTTAGTGAAAAATATTATACCGAAGTTGCAAATAGCGTTGTCAGAGTTTGTTATAAATCCGCATCAGCAACATTTAGATCAATGGAATTGGGTTTACGAATGGAAAGAATTGATTCCGTCTCACATAATGGCAGGATTGCTTGACAAATTCTTCTTCCCCAAGTGGTTGCAAGTTCTGGCGCTTTGGTTGAATCATTCCCCTAATTATGATCAGGTTACAAACTGGTACATGGGTTGGAAAGGCATGTTAAGTGAAAAAATGTTAGCTGAACCTTTAGTGAAAGGTAAGTCTATAAAGTCTGTATAAAATAATTGTAATCAGTGTTATTTTAATTTTATTCATTTAATTATGATAGAAAGTGCAGAGTTGTTTATTAAAATTTAATCTGCGTTATTAAACTGATTCGTATATTTGTTAATTTACAGAACACTTTAAGAAAGCGTTGGATATGATGAACAGAGCAGTTTCCACACCGCAGAGTCATCAACCCGGGGCGATGGAGCAAGTTTCGTATTTAACGAGCTTAGAAAGGACTCAACCTACCATGTCACAAATGCCACCGACCGCCCAGCCAAGAATGGAAGTGCGTTTATTCTTTAAATTTATGCAACAGTTTCTTCCATAACATGTCGTTTTGACGTTATTCGTAATAAAATATCTTTTCCCTTTTCAGAGACTCGCCGAAGCGGTACGGACAGCGTCGCAAATACCTCAAGGTTTCAAAGACCTTGTCCAAAAGAAATGCGAAGAAAGAGGCATTCTGTTTATGCCTATACCGAATCGGTATAGAGAAGCAAAACAAGTTTATAAAGTGGGTAATGTCCAGGCTTATATAGACGGAAATGTCTTGTTCGTCTGTCACAACGGCATGAATTGGGTGCCGACGCATTTGAATGCTTTATTGGACATGTCAGAACTTTAAGTGTAACAATAATCTTGATTTATGATGCGAGTTCAATTATATGTAACTTATCTTGTACATATGTATACTGTAAAATAGTATTGTGATAAACGATGTTGAATAATTGCATTGTATAGAGTGAATGATTACAAAAAAATTAATTATTGTCTTTTGTACAATTTGATGTATGATATTTTATTGTTAACGATTACTTGACAATTAAGACAGAATTTATCAGATCAATGTCTACCATTCTTGGGTAAGTCAGTACACCTTGTTTCGTCATCGTTGGACACCCTGTACATCCTTGCTTTACGCATTATACTTGCAGCGTATATCGTGGAACTCCATCTGAAGCTCTACGTGTTTCTCGCGATACAGAGAACATCTCTTTCCTTCGACGATACTCCTGGCATTCACGTTTCACGAATGCAGTCTCGGTTTCATGGATGTTTGTCTTATTGACCACTTCTGTTCGAGCCAGTCGAAGTCGAACGCGTGTAGGCGCCCCTGGTTATCCCACTACCGAGACGTAGCTATAAAACTCCTCGATATGGAAAGTTGTACGTGATCCTGCGGAGTGGTACGTATGTACCTACAGAGTCGCCCAATAGGCACCGTGTATCAACCACCACGATGTGTGCCGGTCCTGTGTATCAGCCATGGGCGCCACCATGCTACCATTGATGCATCTTATCAACCTTATCATGCAATTTCTAGATCACTAATTAATTCTACAAGAACATATTATAGCGTCTGATCAGGGTTACGATAATTAGTAATGAATTTTTTCAAGGGGTGGTAAGACTAACGCTTTGAGTTATGCGGTTGGGGTATCTTTATACTTTGAAAATTATTTTATATTTTCAAAACCAAAATAATAAAATAAGTTTGAATAACGTGAAGGTAATTTTTAAATTTGTAAACAGATTTATATATAAATTACATATATTCTGAAGAAATCGAAAAGAAGGGATGTAAAGGAAAATTATACTCTATGTTCATTTTGTGTTGTCAAATTTCTACATTTTTAAATTCATAAGTTTCTAAATCTCAATATTCAAATTTCAAAAATTCCGGAATTTCCAAATCCCTGAATCTTCGCTGAAACTTTTAAATCCTCAAATTTCGAAACTGCTCTTTCCCAAATTCGTCAACAATAAATTTTTAAATTCCCCATTTTCGAATACTCAAAGTTTAACCAATTAAGGACAAACGCCTTCATCCATGATTAGCATCGAAACAATAATGACAATGATAATCCGAGTGAATCCACGCGAATATGCAACGATTCCATCCTTATAAGAAAAGGAGCTATTTTTGCATTCCATCGTGAAACGAGTCGGATACTAGGTGACGCCTATGGCACCAACACCAACGACGCCATGTCTGGTACAAGTGGAGGACTGGTCCTGTAAGAGGATGGACATCTCTCGCCTACACGCCTAGCAGATCTCTACTCTCGGGTGTCGAGAAAATTTGCATCGTATCCGAGTGTCTGCCTAGTAACTGGCTGCCTTTGCTGCAACAGACTCGAGACGGACCCTGCACACTCTTTCTCCCTTTTTCTTTTGCACGAACGAAAGTGTGCGTGCAATATGCAGACACGCGAGCCGAGCACTTGTCGAACCTGACCAGATCTTAACTTCTATCGTATTCTGAGACACTCGTCGAGAGAAGTTGTCGCCCCGAGAATGGGGAAATATTGGGCCGACGACCGCGTCGTTGGAAAAATAAAATGGCGTCGAGATTCTTGGAGGTTCTTGCGCTCCGTAATAACTAGACTGCGGATATTTATGCATTTACGATATATCAGTTTCGAGATAAATCATTTATAGCGGATCTTATATATTACGCGATTTATTTGTATTTCGCAGAGATTAGCGTTAATGCGTAAATGTCTGATACACTGTTTGAGACCACCCGAAGGACTCGTTTGTAAAACTATGCGAAATTATTAAAATATTTTGAAATTACCATGGCTTTAAATTTGTCAGTTCTGAAGTTCCTAAACTTCTGGCTTTCTAAATTTTTCAATTGTCAAGTTTATAGAGTTCTATCTTTTGAAATTTCCGAAATTCCCAAATTCTCAGATTCTAAAATTCTCATATTTTTTAAATTTAATTTCTCAAATTTTAAGCCATAAAAAATTCTCAAAATATCCAAAGTTCCCACATCTTTCAAATGTTCAAAGTTTCAAATTCTAAAAAAAACTTAATTAATTCTTGGTCTCGTAACCTCCTACATATGCATATAGATTAAAAATTATACTTCCTTTACTTTTTATTTTCCACCAAGTTAAACTAAAATGGCAAAAACGTGTGCAGCAAATTGCGCAATAAGGTAAAATGAGTCCATAACAGTTTTTTTTTCATGCAATTTTGTTGAAATTGTGGTGTCGTTTTATCATACATAAGTGGAACGCCATTACCCTCTTCCAGGAAACGTCGATTCGAGAATCGTGCGAAAGAGTCGCAGTCAAAATGAAGGTTCCTCTCTTTCACCTGTTATCAACAGGATTTCATTCACCCGAGGATGATGGCGCAATCTCGATGGACCTGTCAATAAGTATACCTGACTCATGCTCATACTTATAATAATTTCTATAATATGTCGGGTATCGTAAAAGTCATTGGTGATCCGTGATATAAATTTCATATAATCGAAAAAGTAAAAGAACATCAAGATTTGAATTATATCAAGGTTTTATTAAACTTGATTTTTCAAGATTTTAATTTTTGAATTATCAGTTTGACATTTCGTATTATTAATATTAAACGTTTGATTATATATCTTATTGTTATAATTCAGTTTCAAATCTATTTTATATAAAATGGAAACTATAATGTTTAGGGGCTGTTTCAGAGTTATAATTATATGTATAACAATTTTAAGGAAAATATATGTTTATATAAATTATATGCATATATATATTCTGTTGTTCAAATTTCTGTACTATAATGAATTTTTTCTTCCAAAGAAACTAATTAATAATTGTAAGTATTTATGAGATATTGAAAAATTAATAGTAATATCTACATATGTGATTTGTGGTTGATGAGTTTAAAAATCAATATTAATACCCACATATGTGATCTGTAGCTGATGAGTTTAAAAATCAATATTAATACCCACATATGTGACTTATGGTTGATGAGTTTAAAAATCAATAGCAACGTGATCTATGGTTCACATGTGTATGTGGTAGCATCCATACATGTGATCTCTGACTAATGAATTTAAAAGCAACAATAATATCTACATGTGTGATCTTTGATTAATGAATTTAGAAACATAGTAGTAACGTTCACATATATGTGATCTCATATGTGATCTCCGGCTAATGAATTTAAAAGCAACAATAAATCCACATACGGTTTCTGACTGATGAATCTAATAACAATAGCAAAATCCACATATGTGAACTTATGACTATGTGAACATATGTAAATTGATTACTAACTATAAAAAGAACTACTATAAGTAGTTTTAAGCATAACATCCATAACCGCTGCTAAATTTAAAAACAAACTAAATGTTTACGTATACGTAAATATCCTTGAAGAAGTTCATCCACTTATCTCCACGTTCCTAACTCCTCCTTCGGATACACACAAGTGTCACCGTAGCAAACGGGTTAAACATTTAATCGGTAATGTAAATAGTTGATTAGAGAGTTCTATGGCCTGGAATAGACAGAACGTTCGTGGACATATGTTTTCAGCAAAACGTGATCGCGCCCAAACATTCCAATCCCACGCAAATTTCTGTCCCTAAGTTCCTCCACGAAATGCCAACTACTCATACAAGCGTCAGAACGCTTTATCGATCGGCGGCCATTAATCGGTGATCGCGTTCCTAAATAAGTAGAAAGTTATTTACTATCCGGAAATTATGTTATCGCCACGATTAATGAAAGGTAATCGCTTCCGTACTGAAGACATTAACTGAATATTAATACTGGGGTAAAGTATGTTATTACTGTTCATTTAAATTTACACCTTACGTTTTACTCATAATACACTCTTTCGAAACTTATGTTACAATTTATAAGAAAATTGTAATATAACATTAACTACTTAATAATGTTCAAAGTATATCTGTGAGTAATAAAATATTGTTTATCAATAAGAGTTAATGTAAAATATCGAAAATTATTGTACTTATATTCTGTATTATATTTACAAAATTAATTGTACATTAGCTTCAATTTAAGTGAAACTATAAACTTTTTTTCTTTAAATGTATATCATATTTTTATTAATATTAAGAGGTAGTCAAGTACATTTGAGTTTTACTTTATTTTTAAATAAACTTAATAATACATGTTTAATCTATATCTACCTGTATTATAAAATATTGAATTAATATAAAATAACGAAAATAATCGTAAATTGAAAACAATTTCATTGTGAATTAATTTTATACATATAATATTTTTATTTCGTTATAGAAAGAGTACTCGATTTGAGTGTTTCAAGAAAGTGGTTTGACTACGATGAAGTTATTGAAATATTTGAAAGAGAGAGTATCGAACGGTTGTACGTAAGAAATCGATGACAAGGGACGACCTGGAACGTGTCAGAAACGTTGCGAAAGGAATTTCAGCTTTCCTGATTAATCCTGTTTTTTTGCGATTCGTTGCGGAAATATAAATTGTAACTTTCGTTGACCGGTGCGTGGAATTAGCTGCGGTAATGGTATTCGTAGGTTATGCAACATTTATGAAATTATATTTTGAAAGGTTAATGTTTGATTTTATCTTGCCGTAGACTTTAGGTGACCGTTTGTACCGTTACTTTATACGTTAGGTGTGTTAGTACGATTATTGAAAACTGGATTCGAAGAAACGAATCAGTTTAACTTCAGTAAATTTTTCATGTTTCAAAATATTTAATTAAGCATTGAGAAGTAACAATAAAAATTAACTTGTATATACAGAAGAAACGAGAGTTTCAAAATAATATAAATTATTGTAACGTCTTTTTTAATTAATTTATAATTCAATCATTGATTGAGTTCATTTTAAAACTACATTTATTTTTCTTGCTAAAGTTGATTTTTGTCACACAATTGTGGAATATAGCTGCAATTATAGCTGTTCATTTTATGTGTATAGCTAATAATAAATGACAAATCTTAAAAATTGAATAAAAGCAAAAAAATCAAATTGTATGACATTGTCGTGCAGAAAATAGCTGAACTTGTATAGTGACATGGGCTGCAAGATGTTTAATGCGAGCAACGTATAATGCATATCTGTACAAGATATGGTCGACAGGCTTCCCTTAGCCTCGATCGTTATTTTGTTCCTCTTTCCGTATTATCTGAAAGGCCTCCCAGGTCGTGGCTCCTGCTATAATGCACTGAACTATATTGCAGTGTTCCTCGGACTCGATTATGCGCTCCGCATTGTGCACAAGTGTCGTTTATATTTACACGCTGTATCGGTATATTATGGAAAATCAAAAACAGAACGCGATGCATAAGATACGTTATACATAAATTATAAGTTAGTACATAAGTTAATACATATTATATATACGTTATATATATTGTTAATATGTATGTGTAAAGATAATGATGTTGGTTATATAATATTATCTACATAATTATATGTACAGTGTAGTAATTATGGGTACCGACAAGTAGTCAAAATTTTGTTTGCTGGCGAAAAACATTTATTTATTACAGAAATCTTAAAGGCTAATCAACAAAATAATTTCCATCATTTTCTAACACTTTTTGCTAGCTTGAAGGCAATTCCCTTCGTAAAAAAAGTCCTTCGATTTTTCGTTAAAGAACTTTGAAGTCATTGAAGAAATTTTGAATACTTTTCGGTACCCCTAATACAAAATTTAGTTACTAAGTTTTCAAGTTACTAACTTTCCAAATTATTGACTTACCAAATTAACAGAGCATATCATAGAATTATTAAATCGCAAAGTTACTAAATTGCCAAGTTACCAAGTAGTCAATTTACTAATTTAACATACAAACAAATTATCAAATTATCAAATTATTAATTTACCAAATTCCTAAACTATGAAATAACAAAAAGTACCAAACTAAATACAATAATTGCAAAATAACCAAATTATCAAATTTTCACACCACGCAACCTATCCAACTATCCACACCAAAAATACAAATAACTAAAAATACCAAACTACTAAATAAAATAATTGCAAAATGACCAAATTACCAAATATCCACAACAAAAATAAAACTAACTAAAAATACCAAACTAAATAAAATAATTGCAAAAAGACCAAATTTCCATACACCCTAACCTAACCTATCAAAATATCCATACTCCCCTAACCTATCAAAAATACCCCCAAGTGCAAAGAACTAATATTACAATTCCCCAATGACAGAATTTTCAGTTCGACCAAATCTCTTCACGACTCTTATTTAAAATCGCATTCCTGGTGGGTCGATTGATCAAGTTTCGCGTCTACGAATGACGCGATATCGCGGCCAGAAATCTGCAAAACTGCATTCTACTTGGCCCAATAGATCGAACGGCGATCCAGTGAAACGGTAATGAAACGGTATCGCATTCTCCGATCATTTGCGTTACTTTTCCACCGACACATCTATAAACAGGACACGATTACGTACACCTGCCAACGAATCGGCCAGTCAGATTATTCGCGTAAGTACTCGGTCGAGATACACGAAAGTCACACCTGTTGCTCGGATACGATACACTGGGTGTTCTCTTCGTGTTCGTTCACCCGTAGCAGCGTTTCCCCTCTGACTCATTACAAAAAGGCAAAAAATTCTGCAGGATATCGTCGATGTTTCGCTGAAACTAGCACGATGGCGAATTATCTCACGGGATTCCAAGATCGTGATGCAGCGAACGATGCTGCGGAAGTGGAAGATAAAAACTTTGAATAATGCATTGGCTGCTTTCGAGAAATGAATAGTTTCTTTGTATTTTGTTCATTTAATTCTTGTTATCGTCAATTTACTGTATGAAAAATTTGTTTGGTGGACAAATATTGAGTTATATTTTTAATCACAGATATACTGTGTTGGAAGAAATGAAATTTTTTTAACTTTGAAATTTTAAGATTTTAAAGTTTTTGCATTCAGAGATATTTCAATTTAAGATACTAGTAAATAAGTCTTGAAACTTATAAATAAATTTCGAGTACAACTTAAAATGTTTAGATTTTGAAACTTGAAAATTTAGAAATTTACCTTGCAAATTTACAAACATCTTAATCTTAGATTTTTGAAGATTTTACTAAAACTAAAAAAATGTAACAATTCAGGAATTTTTTAATTTAAGGATCTCTAAAAATACCCAAAGACTTCTTATTATACTATTTTCACACTGTAATTGAATTTAAATAACCTAAAATTTGTATACAAATTTACAAAACTAAATAAAACGTTTTAAATTTAAATTCATTTATATCTACTAACAGAAACTAATTCTTTCTATTTCTAATTAATTTCAAATTTGTAGTTATTAAAAGTGTATTTAGTAAGAATAAATCACTATATTATTGTCATAATTTTGTCGAATATAAAATTTACAAATGAAAAGTGTAAAAATAAAAATAACTCGTTGAAAACTAGTATGTTGAGATTTCGATTGGCAAAGCAGTGGAACTAATTAAAATTCCAGCGAATAAACCGTAGATCGTTGTCGATACACGATCGCGAAGTGGAAGTGAAATACGCGGGGAAAAAAGAAGGAGATGATGTTCGACCAAACAATTTCCTCTGGCCCTTTAATCAAGAAGGAGGAACCCGTAACGACATAGACCGTAATGAATAATGACATCTGCTCGGTACAGTCAACAGCAAATCTGCTGTCTCTGGTAAAAACTGTAGAAGGCGATGAGATCCGTGATCGAATAAAGTGTCGTAATAAATTATATACTGAACGAGTAAAATATTTATTCAAAAACGATTGCAAAATGCACAATCAAATTACGGTGAGGAAAATCAGAAAACAAAATTGAAACGAAACATACGAATGTAAGAAAAAAATATTAAGGGTGATTAATTTTGTAAGACGGAGATAAATGTAAAAGCTAATTGGTGTATCGTTTTATCACCAATAAAAACATGGTAAGTAGATAAAGATTCTTTAGAGATGGATATTACTTCAAGGGTTATGATCAGATTTTAATGGGAAACGAAGATATTTATGGATTTCGAAAAAATTATTTGATAGAATTATATTTTGCTTTTGGATGAGTGAAGTGATGAAGAATTTAGGATGATGGTAACTGTAGGGATTGAGTTATATAATTTTACATTTTGAGGTTTTCACATTTTATTATTTTTTCATTTTTAGAGTTCTAAATTTTTTCGCGTACAAATTTGCAAATTTTTCACTCTTAGAAGGTTCCATTTTTCAATTTTGCCATTTTTTGCCTTTCCATTTGTTCATCTTTTCAATTTTTCCAATTTTTCCAATTTTTCAATTTTTTCCAATTTTTCCACATTTTCCCATTTTTCCATTTTTCCAATATTCCAATGTCCCAAATTTTAACATTTCTCATTTTCCAATTTTTCAATTTTTCAAAATTTTAATCTTCCCATTTTCCAACTTCCCGACTTTTCAATTTTCTAAATTTTCAATTTGCTAATTTTGTCAAATTCTCAAGCTTCTAAATATTGAAATCTTCAAATCCATAAATCTTTCAATATTCAAATTTCTAAATTCACCCACCCTCTAAAATCCCGAGATTCCCAAATGCTGAAATCTCAAAATTTTACGTCCAAAAATATCACAAACCCTTAAATCCCTACATTCCAAAATTCATAAGTCCTAAAATCTCTAGTTTTTCAAATGTCCACCACTCCATATCTCAAAATACCGAAATCTCTGTCTTCAAATTTAAAAATTTCGAAATATCTTCGTCCCTAAATCAAAAAATTCCCAAGTTCCCATGTTCCGTAACTTCTACATTCTTAAATACCTACGTCTCTGAATTCTTAAGTGCAACATTTTGAAAGCATAAAAAATAAATAACAAAAAAATTTGAAATGTTAAAATCTAAAAATTGAAGCCTAAAAAATGTTAAACCTTGAAAATATCAAAATATCCAACTTTCTCTGCTCAAACATCTCGGAATCTTACAATCCAAAAAAGGAAAAATTGTTGAACTTGCACATATACCCTTAACACTAAGCAAAATTTTGAAAATATAAACATTAAAAAATTATAAAATTGAAATATGTAAATATTGAAAATTTTCCATACATTAAAAATTTTCCCAAATTCGAAAATTTGCATATTTACCCTTATCCCTAAGGAAACCCGTTGCACCCGAGTGTACAGGGCGGGTCTAACAGGTCCCACGCGATCGTTGTGCTTATGCGTGCACAACTTCTATGTCCACGCACACTATCTTCTCGTTTCTGCTCGTTTAACTCTTACGGACTTGATTTAAACGACCTCCATCCGTGCGAATGCTTCTTATCCAGAACTGTCCGAGTAAATATTCGTTCGGATTTATGTACGATTCCACTTATTTATGTTACATTCGACTAGAAATCGTAAAAATTAATTTTCATTTAATCCTTATCTCAAAATTGAACATGTTCACTGCCATATATTTTATAGGAACCAATGGTTCTTGTCATTCTACATTTCTTATATCTATTTTTATGGACTCTAGTATTGTCGTCCTTATAGGGAGTTTTATGTGCTATAGTGTCAGTTCATGCAGGGTATGTAAAATGACGATTTTTATGAGGCTGTCGAGTATAATTGGAAGGTATTTTAAGAGTTAGGGAAGCTAGAAATTTCAAATTGTTAGTTTTATAATAATTATTTGAAAATTCATAAGTTATGGCTTTATAAATTTGTTGATTTTTAAGTTTTAATTACTTCAAGTTTTGAGGTTAGGAAATTAGAAGTCTTGCAGTTTTCAAGGTTTTAGGATTTGAAGAGAAATTTATGAATTTGTTAATTTTTTAATTTGCAATTTTCCAGGTTTTAAATCTTAAAAATAACAAACCATAAAAATTAGAAATTTACAAGTTTTTAGAATTAGCATTCATAAGTTTCAAAATTAAACAATTTTTGATCCTTGGAATTTAAATACCGAAACTTAGAAATTTTATAATTTTTAAGTTTTTAAATTCTCTAGACACTCGTTTAGTGATTAAAAAATTTGCATTATTGAAAAACAAAATTTATTAAATTTTTAAAAATAATGAATATCTACATTTTTAAATACACAAATTAAAGCTAAAATTTCCAAATTTGCAATACCAGAAGAGCTATCAACTTCTCACGTAAATTTTCAAATTCTCGAATTTTTAACTCAGCGACCCTTAAGTTCACGAATTTTCATATCTCAAATGTCTCATCCCTATATCATATCTCGACCCCATATACATGTAATCCCTTCCAATATCCCAATACATAAAAGACACGAATGTAAATACAAAATCATTTTAATTACCAAAAGCTGTGTACCGTTTGTTTGCAAACTCGTATAAACCCCCGATAAATTTGTCGATCGTCGGATTTAACGATAATCGGGTTCAAAAGTGCTGAATGTATTTCGTAAATAACGCTCGTAATCGCGCTTAATCCTCGAAATACGATCATTACTTTCATTTTCGCGATAAAAAGTCGTCCGGCACCACCTTCCTTTTAGAATTTACGCATTTTCAATCGCAGCATTCTTACGGTGTCTGATAAACGAGCGACACACGCGCCCCCATGAACTTTACGCTCCTTCCACGTTACAAAAACCCGAGAGAGAAAAAGAAAAGCAACAAAAATACGCGAGATACCGAAGCACACATTTTCATAAAGTTTGCCGGTTAACGTTGCGTAGTTGCATAACGCTAGAAACGTGTAAACTGCGATTATAAATCCATTTCATAACGCGAGGCATTCGTGCCAGGATACAGACGTATACACGCGTATATATTGAAAGTGCAATATGTTCGCGTTAAAGCATCCGCCTGCTAAATATGGTATAAGCATTTCTTAAGCCCGATTCAGATTATAGGTAAGATCAAGCCTAGTACACAGTTGGATACAATGTTTTAATGCGATCGTTTGAATAATTTATAAGAGGTTCAAATTGGTCGCTGACTTTATCGGAAGTATAAAGTGGTATTGAATAGTATTTGTGGGAGGGTGAGTATCAGAGAAGCATCTTGGAGTAATAGTATGCATTTGTATATGAAGCTTTAATGTGATGATTAGAATCATTTTTAAGAGATTTAAATTGTTCGACAATTTTATTGGAATAATACTGATTATTGGGGTAGCACTCATAGAGGGATAAGTATTATGGTAGTATTTTGAAGTCATAGTACACATTTGGATATAATATTTTAACGCGATTTTTTGAATAATTTATGAGAGGTTCAAATTGGTTGCTGACTTTATTGGAAGTATAAAGTGGTATTGAATCCCACTTTGTGGGAGGGTGAGTATTAGAGAAACATCTTGGAGTAATAGTATGCATTTGGATATGAAGCTTTAATGTGATGATTAGAATCATTTTTAAGAGATTTAAATTGTTCGACAATTTTATTGGAATAATACTGATGAAGTATTGGGGTAGCACTCATAGAGGGATAAGTATTATGGTAGTATTTTGAAGTCATAGTACACATTTGGATATAATATTTTAACGCGATTTTTTGAATAATTTATGAGAGGTTCAAATTGGTCGCTGACTTTATTGGAAGTATAAAGTGGTATTGAATAGTATTTGTGGGAGGGTGAATATTAGAGAAGCATCTTGGAGTAATAGTATGCATTTGGATATGAAGCTTTAATGTGATGATTAGAATCATTTTTAAGAGATTTAAATTGTTCGACAATTTTATTGGAATAATACTGATGAAGTATTGGGGTAGCACTCATAGAGGGATAAGTATTATGGTAGTATTTTGAAGTCATTGTACACATTTGGATATAATATTTTAACGCGATTTTTTGAATAATTTATGAGAGGTTCAAATTGGTCGCTGACTTTATTGGAAGTATAAAGTGGTATTGAATAGTATTTGTGGAAGAGTGAGTATTAGAGAAGCATCTTGGAGTAATAGTATGCATTTGGATATGAAGCTTTAATGCGATGGACAGAATCATTGTCCACATTTATATTTCTACATATCTACATTTGGATATCATGTCTTAACGCGATTTTTTGAATAATTTTTAAGTGAAACAAATTGTTTATCAGTTTCATTGAGACAATGTTAAGATAGTAGAGGAATAAGTATTAGGGTAGTATTTTGGAGCATTAGTACACACTTGTATGTTATGTTCTAATACAATTCTTTGAACCACTTCTAATGTGTATAAACATTTAGTTTGTCAACCTCATTGACGTAATATTGAGAAAGCATTGCTTCAGTATTAGCCTCACTAATAGGGTAGTATTTTGGAGCAATATAACACTGGTTATAGAAACACTTTTCGAAGGTCTATTTTTGAAAAATTAAACAAAAGTTAGAAACATATTATGTTTCTCAATAACTGAATTACATAAAAATTTCAAATAATTTTATGACACACCAAGTACCATACGTCGAGGTCATTTGATTTTGGCATTAGATTACAATTTAACTAGTCAGCAATTTAGAAAGTTAGAAATATACTATGTTTCTTAATAAATGAATTATATTAAAATTTCAACTAATTTTGTCACGCATCAAATACCATAAGTCAAGGTCATTTGATCTTGCCATTAAGTTACAATGTAATTAGCCACCAATTTCTAAAGAATATTCCCTAATAAATTAATTTAATAGACATAATTTAACAGATCAATCTTAATCTTCAAGGAAATTAGTTTCTGACCCAAAAGAATATTTAATAATATTTAAGATTTATCTTCTAAGTTATTTAAATTCTAATTTTGTTGAATTCTTCCAGAGAACTAGTTCCCTCTTTTCATACTCGCCTACACTGGAAAATGGAACGTGATATCATGTGAGGGAAACAAAGAGCATAATTTTTATGTCAAACTTGTTGTGACATATTGTCGATACATTCTAACAATGTGTCTCCTTTGTTTCGAAATTCTGTCTCAATTCACTGTGTATCTCGACGTGTACTATATGTAAATGTGGACAATAGAACTTTTATTATTAGGACACTTCTTATCGAGATGCTCTATTAATCAAATGCAGAATAACATTATTATGTATAATATTATTATATAAAATTGTTCCACGTGTTTTAGAAGTGAATTCAGAAGTGAAATTTTTTTTATGTCGATATATGTATACATGTATACATTTGTACCATATGTAGATAGATCTATAGATAAAATATATAAGATAAATAAAGGTTTATAAATAAATATATAAATACATAAACGTGTGTGTTATACTTTTGTGTATAATATAACATCATATGATCCAATATACTATAAAATACGTCATATAATATTACATAATAAAAAATATAGTGCAGTATAACATATTGCCGTGTAATATAATATAATATACGTATATCTACACATATGACATACATATAAGATGTACCACAAATACATACAATATATTATATAATATAAATAATTATTTTCCTATGCAGATATCAAGTTAAAACCTCTTCACCGTAAATGTTAAAGTATCACACAGCATCGACTCTTAATTGAAAAATAAAAATTTCAGATTTCTTAACAAGTAATAAGTAGAAAGTCTCCGTCCTTCATTAAGCAAAAGTACCGAGCGAAAGTGTGAAAATGAAGGAGTCGTAGAATGAATTAACCTTTACAATCGTTCGAGCGATATCATTGAAGGTTCCAGCATTGTCGTCGTGGATATAGGAATAGTAATTGCACGGAATACATAATATGTATTCTACTAGACACAGAAGGATTTCCTAATACGATAATGCCATGTACGGTAAGATAAACTACTCTACATTACGATGTCTAACATCCTCTGTAATATCTACAGAAATGAGTGAGTTGTGTAACGGTTTAACAGCAAGAACTATATTATCAGCGGGAAACTGTGAGAATGTGTAATTGTCTTCAATTTTTTTTTTGTTTGAAATAAAGAACACTTTGTACAAATTAGAAATTGTACAGAGAAATATTGGGAGTCGTTTTTGATGTTCTTTTATACTCATCTAAATTCGCAATTGTCCAAATAAATAGTTAGAAAATTTGTTAGTAACTGTGGAAGATGGAACTTTTTTATGTTAGTTTTAATATTCCCTAGTTCAGAAACTTAGACTCTCAAATTGTATTTTTACATTAGTAGATCTATAAATTCCAGGGTACACAAGTACCTGATCATCCCAAATTACTAGGTCCACAAGTACCTCATGATCACAAATTCCTACGTTTACAAGTATCTAATAATCCCAAATTCCTAAGTCCACAAGTACCCAATGATCCCAAATTACTAGGTCCACAAGTACTTATCCCAAATTCCTAAGGGCACAAATCTCTATGTTTTCAAATTTATTGCACCTTAAATTCGTACATCTCCAAATTTCTACATCCCTAAATCGGTAAATTTACAAACTCCTCCTTTTCCAAATTCCTACATCCCCAAATCGGTTCATCTGCAAATCGTTACGTTCCTAAATCGCTACGTCTCCAAATTGCTATATCCCCAAATTCCTTCATCTCCAAATCAGTATATTCCCAAATTTCTACATTGCAAAATTCCAAAGTCATCAAATCTCTATGTTGCTATATTCTTAGAGCTCCAAATCCCAAGATCCACAAGTACCCTATGACCAATTCCTGGCTCCTCGAATTCCTGTGTCCCCAATTTTACAGACCACCAAATACTTAGGTTCATTCCCAAATGTCTATGACCCAAATTCCTAGTGAACCCAAACCCCAAAGCTTCCAAATCTCCGGTCCCCTTTGTTATCTCCAACCCCCACGTTTCCCATATTCATCGGCTTCAGAATCTTAAAATCCCGACATCTCAATGTCCCTGAATCACCAAATCTATAAATTACCTTGAATACCACAACTCCTAGAAACTCACCATCTAACCTCTTCCGCATCATCCACCGTTTCCACCATGCAATCAGATTTGCCAACGACTGTACATTAGTCCATAAAACAGTCGGAGTCATACGTTTCTCCATATTTTTACTTCGTAGAAATGATTCGAACATTACAGCCGATATCTCTATGTCGGTTAAAAAGGATACGCCGGAGAGAAGGGTGAGAAAGTGGTCATTACAAGCGAGCAACAGCCTCGTCGAAGCGTTGCGAGAACCATGTGACGCTGTTATTAAAGAAAAATACTGCACCGTTTTCAGAGCATTAACGAACAAGTTTTCCAGGGAACGTAAACCGCGGCCAGGCTCGTATATTAAGTCGGTCTGAATGCTCTATGAACGAACACGACAAATCCGTGCTCGCTTTGGTTCTGACCTTCTTTGGCGAGACAGTGTGGGCGCGTTTACTTCAGACGGAATTACAGTCTGCACTTACTCCATCTTACCTCAGTCATTTCAGTATAAGTAACTGCAATCGTGAACCGTGACCGCCGTATCATCTGGTTTACGTAATTACACATGGATACATACGAGTACAAGTATTGATTCTAGTTTAGAGGGTAACACGCCCGGAAGTAATTCGTACCTTCGAAGGACCAATGGTATCAGGGCCAGTCGTGTTCATGCAGCGACACGTGGCTTTGCGACACGTATGCGTGTGGTGGCAAGGACTTGGGGGAGGGAAAAGTTACAGGATTATTTTATTGCGTTCGACGTGTATATGTTACGGTGAAAGACTGAAATTGGCGAATGTCGATGTTCACCGGTGAATGTCGACATACACCAAATACGTCGGTGAAAGACCGAATATTTTACTACATTCTTGTACATTCGGACCTTCACCGGTGTATGTCGACAATCACAGATATGCTCTGGTGAAGATCCGAAAGAGAGGAGCCGACAAAGAAACGACTGGCTCTCTCCCGCCAAATCCTTTGGTCTACTGGAACTCAGTTAGATTTCAGTTTAATGCAAGCTTTGATGATGCGAGTAACGTTTCCTTAATTTTTTTTCCGATACCATAACTAATACTGAATGGAAACTGCAATAAATCGTGATCTTTTTTTTGAAAAATTAAATGCATTAATTGCGGGTAAGCGAGAAGACAATTTGTTGAATTTTCATAATTGAGTGGCAAAAATAAATGTGAATCGATAACTTATAAAACGTCGGTAATTAGATGTCGATAAATATGAATATTAAATTATCGACTATTAACTCGATGCCACTCGATTCAATTTTAGATTCTCAAATATTAAAATAAAATAATTGTAATATTGCTGTATGTGTTTGTTTTCTTCATGAAATTTCTATATTACATTCTGTTATCGTGTGTCGTGTTGATCTGATATTTCTTCCCATCTTTTATAATTACAAATATAAAGAGTTTAAAAGTTATAAGCGTTTATTTTAATTGTTTAATATTTAGTATATTCCATTACAATTGTTTTTATTTTTCTCAAAGAAAGTACTCTAAAATACTTTTTGAAGTGGTTAGGTTAAATCTACGACATGTTCAACATTCACCATTAGTGCATGGTGAATGTCGACATTCATCGGTGTAAGTCCGAAATAAGGGTATTGAGCAAATATTTCGGACATACACCAAGCGACTTTCACCGGTGAATGTCGACATTTACCAGATTTCGGTGTTTCACTGTAACATATACATATCAATGCAAAAGTTCTTGTTAAAACTGTATTCTTTTGCATACAAGTTTCGTGGACTTCCGACCATAACCTTATTTCCGTAAACTGGTCAACAGTCGCTAATAACCTGGGTAGTTGATGCGACTTTAAACCACTATCTAAAAAAAATAAAATTTTGTGGAAAAGGTTATTACTGACTAACAAAATTGGAAATTGTAATAAGAGGAAATCGAAATGTCATTTGGTTGTTTCTTTCACATGACCAATAGTTTTATAAAGAAGAAATTGATTTTTTGGTAAATTGGATATTTGTAATGTATTACTTTTTATAAAGTGAGTTGTTAATTACCGTATAATTTTAATTACGATTTCAGTGAGAGATTTTTGAAACTGGTTAAATGTTATAAATAAATTGAAATGTGATTTGATCTTTCTATGATGAAATACTGTGTAACGGTAGGTGTTATACGGTAGTGTGCGATCAATAGGCATATATCATTGATATTTCGCCATTCATAATATTTATTGAGAATGGTGTATTGATAGTGTGTGTAAATCGAGAACTGGGAGTAGAGACGTAGAAATTTGATAATGTCCGATTGGGATAATTAGGATTTTTAGAATTTTTAAATTTTGCGATTTGGAAATTTTGGAATTTGGAATTTGGAATTTGGAATTTGGAAATTTGGAATTCTGGAATTTTTCAATTTGAAAATTCGGAATTTGGAAATTTGGAAATTTAGAAATTTAGAAATTTAGAAATTTGGAAATTTGGAAATTTGGAATTTGGAAATTTGGAAATTTGGAAATTTGGAAATTTGGAAATTTGGAAATTGGAAATTTGGAATTTAAAAATTTTGCGATTTGGAAATTAGAAGTTAGGGAATTTGGGGATTTTGGAATATTGGAATTTGAAAATTTCGGAATTTGGAAATGTTGAAATTCGGAATTTGAAATTTGGAAGTTGGAAATTGGTAATTTTGGAATTGGCAAATTTGGATTTTTGATATCTTGTAATTTAGAAATTTGGAAATTTGGAATTTGGAATTTTTGAATTTTGGTATTTTGGTATTTTGATATTTTGAAATTTTGGAATTTGGTAATTTGAGAAGGTAATCATTCTAAAATAGTAGAATAATTGTCAAAAAACCCAAACCCAAATTTTTAAAAAATTAAATTTCCTAAATTTGCAAAATTAAGAAATCTGAAATATTGAAAACGAGCTACAAAACCCTTGGTTTCTACAAATTCGTGAATATTGAAATTTTCTAATTTTCTAATTCTTCCATTTAAGAACACAGTAACTTAATTAATAAATTCCAAAATATGAGTTAAGTTATATAACAAGGGTGGTAAAATTCGTAGTTGCGACCCTGTCCCTACGATCATGCTTCGAATTGATAACTGGTTTTACTTGAGTCATTTCGCGGGAAAATAGATCGCACATTAGCCCGAACGCAGCTGGAAGCTGGAACATTATCCTCGAACGTTATGTCGACATCTTCGAAAGCAATAATCGCATGGCCGCGCGTTAGAGATGTTTAAGAGAGGAATTTAGAACGATCCGCAACCTATTCCGGGCTGACTCTTATGGTTCTACTTAAGTAAACGTAGATTCTTGTATTTCACAAATTTTTATTTCATGTTATAGGTTGATAGAGCAATAGAAACAAACGAGATAATTAAGCGCAATATATTTAAGCTCGTTATCTCAATGGAAAAGGAAAAATGTCTAAACATATTGCATGCCGGGTAAAGCAAGCCTGTTTTACACATAATGATACCGAGATTTTTGCGAAATCACAAAAATATTGTGTACAGGCTGTTAAAAAACACTTTCGATATTTATGTGGTACCTACACTGATAAGAAGAGTTCACTACTTTGGAAACACCGATTCCGTTCAAACTTTCCACATTCATGGAGTACATGAAACGTAATAATTTTGCAGAATTATGGCGTACGACTTTCTAAAATACTGGAGAAATTTACGTTCAAAGTTCTTGTAACTATCAGAGATTAAGATAAACTAAGAAATGTATTGTCGGTTGACGCGAAAGAAATTTTTTCCGTAGAAATAGAATATAATCTCACAATTAGCCCTATAGTTCTACTATATCCATAAGTATGTGGTACTGCTGGTACCACGAGAGTGGTATTCTTCGCGCGAGGAGCTTTGATATGTAGATATCGGAATAGCGATTAATAGCAACATATCGCAATAAGAAGTAAAGTCGCAGTTTTGTTAGTTGTTCGATACAAACCGTATCGTTGTAAATTTACCGGGAGTAAAAGTACAGATGCATGAACCTTATCGTTTATCAACTGATTTAGCTTTTAGACGGTGAAAGAACTGCGCAACGTATACGCTTCCGCATATAGAGCACCGCTTATCGCTTATCGAAGACCTGACATAAACCACATCTCATTCGCGAAACTCTAAACTTATCGTTTGCATGGTTACAAGTATGTATTTTTATAATGGCCAACGGCAGCATTGATATCAGCTCGGATAAATGATATCTGCATTTCCACGACCTGAATAGAGATCATTTCCTGTTTGCACGCCAAATAAACGGACAACATTTTTACCGCGTTACAACGCTTTATAAATATATTTTGTTTCTTCATCTGCTTGGCACTGGCCACAATCTGAAATCCGATACGGGATTTAACACAATTTCGGCAACAGTTTATTAGTTCGGATTCTATATTCGTGTTGTTCGATATATCCGACTGTTTCGCAAATTACGAGCGAGGTATGACAAGATTATGCTCGTAATTTATTCATCCATATTCTAGTTATGAATACTAATTTAGTTGCTGACTAGTTTTAGCTGAGTTGAAAATACGTTTATTAGATACAGTAGACTCTCGATATATTGCCGCTGGAGTGAAAGATGACTAAAATTGGTTACAGAATAATTTGGCTGAATAGATTTCTTTCACACTATATTTATTAACAGGGAACGGTATTATTGTACGAAAACGGCGATATAACGAGAGTTTGCCAGATTTTTACCAAAACCATGAAACCGTCTTTAATTTAATTGTTTAAGTTAGGTAAGTAGGATAGTTTAAGTAAGTAAGGAAATTTAAGGAAAAATGGCAATATATCGAGAGACTACTACAACCACATTCGAATTATATATTTCTCTTTCAAATTTAAGTATTCAGCACATTATTGGAAGAGTGCTATTACAGCGCATAGAAATGTGTATAAAAGCGGCAATATAACGAGAGTTTACTAATCTATGAATTATATTTCTAAATCTCTAAATTCCTAGGTTCTCAAGTTTTCCTAAATTTCCTAATTACCAAATTTTAATCCATAATAAATATAGAAGACGATCAGACGTACAAATTTTATTAAATTAATGTAAGCGAATCGTTTAAATCCATAAAATTTGAAAATTACAATAAATCAGAATCGCTATCAAAAGCAGTTTGTAAATCACGAATAACGTCGTTATTCGTAAATGTACTTAATACATCTTCGTTCAACCGGTCCTTCAGATTTCCCTGAAAATACCAAACTACCAAACCGGAATCACGTTGCTTTCATTGACAGAGAAATCCGAATGAACGTTTCGAATTGTCTCCCCTGATCAACGGCGATCCGCGCTTTGCGGGGAGCAGGCTGCGCGCGGTTTAGGGGGAGCTCCGAGGTTGGCCGAGGTTGTCCGAAGTGGTACGAACAGTTCTTTCGAATCGTGGTGCCGCGACGCATCGGTTCGAATGCGCGACGGGCTGGCTGTCTCGCTTGTCTCCCTGCTGCGTCGCGTCGTTGGAGATTCGTCCTCTTTCGTTCACGCGAATCGCGAACGGCGGCCGCATTTTCGAAAATACGCGCGCTACCGCGACACGCAGCCGATCTTCTAATCGACCGTCGTCGGCCGTCGTCGTGACGTTTCGGCCCGTCGCCGAAGCCGCGAACATTTCCGCGAGTGATTCCGATGAACTCGTCGAGCGTCGTCGGCCGTCGTCGTGACGTTTCGGCCCGTTGCCGAAGCCGCGAACATTTGCGCGAGTGATTCCGATGAACTCGTCGGCCGCGTGACACTTGAATGCGACACGCGGTTCGTTTGTCGCTCGTGTGTCACACAGCTTTCCGTTACGATATCTGCAAACATTTTCAATTACCGGTCCGTGTGAAATGTTAGTTAGTGACAGACATTATTGAGAGCAGGACTAAAGTGTGATGTGCATTGACAACTAACCTTCACGCGTGTGTACGCGCGTGTCGCGTGCCTCTTTCGGCCTGAAGTTTCCGCGGTTCCACGGAGCACGCGCCAATTTCTGACACGAGGAAACTTTTTGACGAGAGAAGCTGCCGGTTTCTTGGACAAAGTGGCAAACATTCAGAGCAGACCCGTTATGGATTCCTATCCGATGGTGAGTCTTCTTCTTTTTTCTTCGATACTCTTTCGCTTCTTCCGCGGATGCGTTAATGCGCTGACATCATCGCATTTTTTCTCGAACGCGTTCAAATTGACTGCATTGTCACTGCTGTGTTGACATATTGAAAAACTTGAAATTCTCATTCATTTCGTTGATTCGTTTAAATGATTTGTTGTTTGAAGTTTAATACGTGGAATGAAAGAATGAGAATGGTTATGTAAGGGCTGTTTTTTGAAGTGGAGTTTCTATGGCGTGATTCAGGACGGAAGAGTTATCGACATATCTGAGCGTCATAAATAATGCAATTCTTAATTTTCAAATCTGTAAATCATCGAGTTTTCAGGTTTCTAGATGTATGATTTATGAAATTAATAAATTTTCAGATGTACAAATTTTCTAATAACCATATGGTTAAAATAATTTAGAAACTCGTCATAACATATCGTACGCCGCTTTCTAGTAGTGTTGAAAACTATGAATAATTGTAATATGACTTTCACCCATATTTATTGATATTAGTGTTCGCATAAACATTCTTCTTATTGAAAACCATGTGAAGTTGCAATACATCATTGTATTTTGTATAACTATACGTTATTTCGCCATTTGTTACAGTATAAGTTATAACATCATTTTTTATATTACCACTCGTTATATTGCCATTATTAAATTTCTGCTTGTTATATTACCATTTGTTATATCACCAAGCATTGTGGTACCATTTATTATATTATCACACGTTATATCGCCTTATATTATAACTACTTGTTATATTACCATTTGTTATATTATCAAGCATTGTAGCACCACTCGTTATATTGTCACTTATTATATCTCCAAGCATTATATCATAATTTGTAATATCACCACGTGTTAAATCATCATTTCTTATATCAGCACTTGTTACATCACCAAGCTTTATAATTCCACTTAATATATTACCACAGGATATATCACTACGTGTTATATCACCACTTGTTATATCACCATTTATTATATCACGACTTGTGATATCACCACATGTTATATTGTCATTTGTTACATTGCCACGTGATATATTACCGTATGTCACATTACCACTTGTTATATCACCATTTATTATATCACGACTTGTGATATCACCACATGTTATATTGTCATTTGTTACATTGCCACGTGATATATCACCGTATGTTACATTACCACTTGTTATATCACCATTTATTATATCACGACATGTTATATTGTCATTTGTTACATTGCCACGTGATATATTACCGTATGTTACATTACCACTTGTTATATCACCATTTATTATATCACGATTTGTGATATCACCACATGTTATATTGTCATTTGTTACATTACCACGCGATATAACACCGTATGTTACATTACCACTTTGTTATATCGTCACGTGATACATCTCCGTATGTTACATTGCCACTTGTTATATCACCTCGTATCATATCTCCATACATTAAATCGTTGTTGCATTACCACTTATATAGCTAAATTCAGAAAAGAAAGTTCGGAGACACCTAGTTTAATTCTATCAAAGTTTCTTTCAGCGATTATTTGCTACATTAAATTGTTAACTTCATAATTAATTTTCATACACTCATGGTAATTAACCCCAAATTATGTATATTCTTTTATTTTTCTCACAAGTCACTTTAAAATTCTACAAAGTACATTTAAATCAATCTGTACCAGCTCACAACATTTGCTAGGGATTTATTGTACTTACCAAAGGAAACCCGTGTTATATGAGGATTTACCGCATTTATTTACCGCAAAGTGCATTAACGCGAATACCTATCGATTTATCAAAGAGAATCCCTTATAGTATTCGCTATAGCTTATTATTTTAAGGCCAACTAAAATTTGCCCAGCTTTGCTATGTACTTACTCGTTAACCGCAAATAGAGACATTTGTTGTTATTGCTAGAACAATTCGATCGATACTGCAGCGCTATTATGTCATCAAGCGCAGTACGCACAATGGATACAGAAGGATCTGGTCGGATATTTTCATAATCGTGTACAGAATAGTAATAATAATGGCAGGCGTAATTTATGATACCTGGAAATGGCTATTAGCGAGCCGTGCAAATGTAGCAATTCGCGCGTTGCCGTAAAAACAAGTTGTCGTTCGGGAAACCGCGATTCATCGTGCTTAACGATCGTGTTTCGTTCCTCTCGTTTATTAGTTTTTGCAACAAAGCTCTTCTCCGTGCAACCACTGTCTTTTTACGCAATCTGCACGAATATTAAAAATTTTCAATTAACGACTTACGTCCGCTACGTTTCTAGCAGACATACGCCGAACACCCATTTTGTTTTTTGGTCTAAATTACGGAATTACTGTAACTATTTTGTCTCTCATTTATAATCACGAAAAATAAAATTTTTACTGACAAGTATTTTTTACATGCACTAACAAGAATTTTTTTATTGTTACACTAATAAGAAATTTTTGAATGTTTCATTAATAAGAAATTTTGTGAATGTTGCAGTAGTAAGAGATTTTTTAAATATTACACTAATAAAAATTTTGTGAATGTTGTACTAATGAGAGATTTTTTAAATATTGCACTAATAAGAATTTTTTGAATGTTGCACTAATAAGAATTTTTTAAATATTGCACTAATAAGAATTTTCGAATGTTGTATTAACAGAAATGCCTTGAGCGCTGTATTAAAAACTTTTTACATATTTTATCATTTTTAAGCATGGTTTGATTGATTATGTAGTATAATAATAAGATTAATTTTCTTGTACTTATAAGATATAGAAAGTAACTCTAGCAGAAGTTACTATTTAAAGAGATCTACGTAAAAATTCAAAACAAACGGTGTTTCATAGAAACAGTGTGAAAGTACTTAAAATAAACGTTAATATTGCAAAATTATTTGGAACGTTTAAAATATTTTGTAAGTCGATAAACAGCACGTGTAACTGGTTCGCGATAAAAATCACCGTGAAAATAGTTTATGCGCAAAATTGGTGCTCGGAGATATTCTTCCGAGCAGATCGTTGAGATCAAGATAACGTTTCTTAAGATCGTTATCTTCATGCTCGATCCAGAGACCTCATCTCCAACGATTGCAGCAAACCAGCAACGCGATTTTACCTACCATTCTATTCCGTCGATTTATGCACCTTATTAAGAACAACATTGCGAAGATTCCGAGATAATTTTGCAATTAATTACACTGTTCTTGCTGTGCTTTCATTGTGAGCATACATCAGCTTTATTTTGTACGTTCAAGGATTTACATGAAATGGAAATTCTTCAGCGACTTGGGTACTTGAAGGAATGAAACAAGGGTATTTGTATCTTTGTGTTGAGGTTTTGCTGTTTTTTAATTTGGATTTATTTTGTTTCGATGTGAGGAATAATTTTTGTCGATTGTGGTTTAATGGAGGCAATTTCTAAATTGTGATTGTACACGGTTTTGATATTCAAATTTATACGCCATATTTATAAGTTACTGTCACTTAAGTTACTTTATAAATATTTATTTTACAAAATTCTGTTTTCCTGTTATTAAATCACTTGTGTTACAACCCTCTGATAAAAGATATCACTTAAGTATATAATAAATAGTATACGCAAATAAATCATGCTCAATAACACAACAAATGATCCAATAAATTTAATGAAATACTCAAATCGTTTAGTTTCAAAGAAGACAGTGATCACTAAAAAAAACTAATATACTTTCCCCATAAAATACCTCAATATTTGAAACGCCCTATATCTCGACCACCTCGAGGACAAAGTTCTGCGCCGAATAAAAACGAAGCCGTTGATTGCCGAGGACCGTTAAAGAGTTATTTGGCTTAAGCGTAAAGATAACGATCTTCCCCGTGGTTTTATCTTGATCTTCACGAATCTCGGGAAGAATACTTTCGACGCTCTGATTTTAATGCAAACTACCGGCGTCCAGGTGCATGTTTTGTCAGAAATACGAGCTACGCGTTTCTTGACTTTCTAAAGGATAACTTACGTACGTACATATGTATGCACGTATGCATGTAAGTACATTGAACAGGAACACGGTTGTAAGTTTGTTCAGTCATGTTCGTGGCGAGAAACCGAACGCAAAAATCGCATTCTAACGTTTGATTACAATGAATTCAACGTTTCGTTGCATTTATCACCTTTACATTTTCCTTTCTTATAATGTATTCAGATTACTTGGTTCTGTATATTGAGGTAGAACTGTGCTTTTGATGATAAAACTATGAAACTGGTCGAATAGTAGCTGTAATAGTAGCGATTCTAGTACTAGAACTGTATAAGTTCCCTAGTACAGGGGTCGGCAACCTTTTGAGTCGGAAGAGTCAAAAATTACAATTTACAAAATTTCAAAGCTTTTAAAGAGCCACAAAATTTTGTCTTGCCAACAATAAATAGTGCTCGCATAAATAAAGTTCTTTAATAAAAAAAAATAATCTATTTTTACATATATAAGTAGTGTTTTTCACAACAAAGTAGATAATATATATATGGCAATGTTAGATAATGAGTTTTTTTTTGTTAAAATAAATAATATTTCCGTATGCAATTGAAGAGCCTGGTAATTCGATGCGTTGCGATTCCCAGCACTTGGTAATTCGACGCGTGGTAATTCGATGCGCTGCGATTCCAGCGCTTGGTAATTCAATGCATTGCAATTCCAGCGCGTGGTAATTCAATGCATTGCAATTCCAGCGCGTGGTAATTCGATGCGTTGGAATTTCAGCGCTTGGTAATTCAATGCGTTGCAATTCCAGCGCGTGGTAATTCGATGCGTTGGAATTCCAGCGCTTGGTAATTCAATGCGTTGCAATTCCAGCGGGTGGTAATTAAATACGTTGGAATTCCAGCGCGTGGTAATTCGATGCGTCGCGATTCCAGCGCTTGGTAATTCGATGCATTGCAATTCCAGCGCTTGGTAATTCAATGCACTGCAATTCCAGCGTTTAGCAATATTAGATAAGGAGTTTTTTTTTGATAAAATAAATAATATTTGCGTATGGAACTGAAGAGCCGCAGCTTTACATCCAAAGAGCTGTTTGTGGCTCGTGAGCCGCAGTTTGCCGATCCCTGTCCTAGTATAATTTCCACTCGTTAAAGTATTCTTGAAATTTAAATTCATTTTGACTGAGGCGAATTTATGATTATGATTTATTAATTTATGTTTTGTCGTTTAGGTAGTTATTATTTAACTTCATTGTTAATTTTGTAGTATGACTTATTAACTTAGCGTTATTATTTATGTTAACGAAGATTGTAGATCAGTGGTTGCTTAAGACATGGCTGGACGCATGCGCAATCGATGTAGTAGATTGCGCTTACTATTAGAAGTATTTATCTTTGTACAGGGTGTTTTGAAAATGAGGATGCTATAATAGAGGATTATTCTATGTAAAATTATTTGTTTAATATCAGTTTAAGTAGCATGTTTGTGTATGTTGTTTTGAAAATGTGGATACTATAGTAGAGGATTATTCTAAATAAAATTATTGGTTTAATATCAGTTTAAATAGGATTAAAATATTGTTCGCAGCTCTGTTTTGTGAAGAAGTTGAAGTGAAAGATTTTTTAGAATTCTTGTAAGAAAATTTTACAAGTGTTAGTGCACTTTTTTTTAATATTAAATCAAATTTTCTATTCTTGCTTATAGTAAAAGTGATTTTATTCTAAATTTTGTTCTCTAGTTTTAATGTGAAGATGGTAGATTATTGACGCAGATTTGTTGCACTGTTTCTATATACATTATGTTAATACTTTTACAAATTTGATTTGTACAATTGACTATCAATTCCTTAAATACTTTTCACATTTATTTTGTTCGTTTTAGTAAAGTTTACTGATTATTTAATGAATTTACTAATACCTTAAAGTCCCAATAAAATTGAGAATAACATTGCATGACGCATATTTATCATAATATTTAGGCAAATGAAAACTGCGTGTAGTTTTTAAGTTCGTTACACATCCATTATGTAATAGTATTGCAATATGCATTTAGTTCATATCACAGTATGTATTTAATTCAAACAGGGACAGAAAACTTGTAACATTACAATAATATAGCCACAAAGGCTACAGGGTGTTTTAATATGTATAATCTTCCAAATTGTTAATATTATTTTTTGTTTGACAACCTGAAACTATTACAGTATATTTTGCAATTCAAATTTGTAGCACTCGAAATCAGTTTCCTTAGTGTTTTATTATACCCTGTTTTTTGTATTATCTCCTGATATAAAGTTCTAAACTGCTGCAATATATTTTACAATTAAACTTTGTAGCAGTAGAAATCTGTCTCGTTAGTGTTTTACTGTTCAATGTCTTCCGTACTATATTTTATATAACAACCTCAAACTATTGCAACATATTATATAATTAACATTTTTAACAACAAAAATGTCTCTTTAATGTTCAATAATTCTATGTCTATTTCATTACTGTATTTTACACAACGGACCCAAACTACTGTAAAACATTATGTAATTAAAATTTGTAATAATAAAAATGTGTCTGCTTAATGTTCAATTAGTTTATGTCCACATCATTATTATATTTTACACAGCAATCCTAAACTAGTGTAAAATATTATGTTATTAAAATTTGTAGTTGTAAAACTGCGTCTGCTTGATGTTCAACTAGTCTATGTCCACACCATCACTATATTTCGCACAGCAACTCTAAACTATTGCAATATATTACATAATTAAAATTTGAAGCAATAAAAATGTATCCCTTTAATTAGTGTCCTATTATTCCACGTTCACGTGATTACTATATTTTATACAACAACCTATAACTCTTGCAATATATTAAATAATTAAAATTTGTAGTAACCAAAATATGTGCCCTTAATGTTCAGAACAACTCATAATTATTGCAGTATATTATATAATAAAAATTTGAAGCGACAAAAATATGTCTCCTTAATATTCAGCTATTCTACGTCTACATCATTATTATTGTACTTTGCACTACAAATTACTATAATATACCTATAACTAAATTTGAACCAACAGAATTATCTCTCCTTAATATTCTACTAATCCACATCATCATCATTATTACTGTAACAACCTTAAGTTATCATAAAATATAAAAATCTGAAGTATCAAAAATGTATCTCTATCCAACAATGTCATATTCATACCACATTTCTAACTACCCTACCGCAGTACATTACACAATGAACGATCTAAACCTTCATTAGAAAGCGGAAACGTTAATCGTGTAATTAATTCAAGGAACACAGCAGGGTTAATCGCGACGTTCCCGGAAGAATCCGTGATAAACCGGCAGAAATAAAACCGGTGGAATTTGACGCGATACGGCTTGTTATTAGTCAGCTTGAACTTCTGAGGCAGTTAGGCTCGCGCGAGTTCATCGAGCTTATCCTCTCGTATCAGCCTCGCGACTCGTCTTTGTGCCACGATGGCTATTATTTCGACCTTCCTGCGCATTCCTCGTCGTGATTGCTACCTGCTTTTTGCTTCCTTCCACGAACGAAATCCTTGGAATCGTCCGTGGATGAAGTCATTTTGAAGGAAAGAAACCGAACGCAACCTTGCGATCTTTCCCAAGTGTCAACCTTGCCGGATTATTTCTCCTTTTATTTTCGGATGGTTTATCGCGATTCACTGTATTCCTTCTCTTTTGTTGCCACGAAATTATGTCTCCATGGAGATGATAAATCTTGAGGTACAAGGAATATTTGCCGGGGTACAGTACCGTGCAGAAGTTTGACAATTTGCCGGGACGCAAGTAGTTCGAGGTAATCGGAGTGTCAATGGTTTGTAGAATCGGGGATGCGTACTGTCATAATATTATTAAAAACTCCATCAATTTAGGGATTTGAGAGATTGGGAATTGGGGTATTTAGAAATCTGGAAAATTAGTAATCCAAAATTTCCAAATTGGAGAATTTAGAAATTTAGACACTTAGAAATCTGGAAATTTGAGAATTTTAACGCTGGGAAATTTGGAAATTTAGAAACTGGGGAATTTAGGGATTTGATAGATTGGGAATTGAGTATTTAGAAATCTGGAAAATTAGGAATCCAAAATTTCCAAATTGGAGGATTTAGAAATTTAGAAACTTAGAAATCTGGAAATTTATGAATTTTAACGCTGGGAAATTTGGAAATTTAGAAACTGGGGAATTTAGGGATTTGATAGATTGGAAATTGGGGTATTTAGAAATCTGGAAAATTAGGAATCCAAAATTTCCAAATTGGGGGATTTAGAAATTTAGAAATCTGGAAATCTCGAAATTTAGGAATTTTCACGTTTGGAAATTTGGAAATTTAGAGATTTGAGAGATTGGGAATCGTGGTATTTAGAAATCTGGAAAATTAGAAACTTAAAAATTTCCAAATTGGAAAATTTAGGTATTTGAAAGATTGGGGACTGGAATATTTAGGAAATTGGGGGGTTGAGAATTTGGAAACTTAAAAAATTTAAAAACTTGTCGATCAAATTTCCCAGTAAAAAAAATGAAAACTCAAAAGTTAACAAATGTGCGACACTACAAAATTAATAAATCCGCAATGTTTCGACGATTCGTGTTGGGTAATCCGTGCGTGTGGTACAAAATTTATTACATTGTAGCAAGGAAGACACGGTAAGACAATTTAATTTAATGGACCTCCGTGCAATTTGTCAGACGGTTCGAAAATGTCCAAGAACGGATGAACATGTTGGAGAAATTTAAATTTCTACCTCTACATTGATTTTTTTTCGTTCGATCTGTAAAAGTCCGCGGACGTTGCAGATCCTCCACAGCGAAATAAGCACGAAACACGATACAAGATTGCAATTTTACGTATCGCCAGGCAAGTCGGAGAAAATCGAGTGTGCTTTATAAGGTGCTTGTTAAATTTTACAACCGGTCATTATACCCTCGATTCTGTTCAAACTTAAGGAAAATAATAATAACGCGTGGTGAATCGTTGCTGACTCGACGCGTTCTTGATCGCACATTTTTTCCTTTCCACGCGTGCTCGATTTCGCACGCAAAAGTGCCCGCTCTTTTCGATTAATCCAAACCCTTTCGTTACGTCGTTATAATATAACGTGATACGGTAATCATCGGTAACGAGTGCAATTATATTCCTCAAACGTTACCGTAGTATGCCGATTACCATATTTGTTTCGGCAGACAAAGTTTGGAATATTGTATTGTGGTTAAGTTATGTTTTTATCAGATATTTGACTTAATTTGGTGTTCAAGATTTTAAATGTTTGATCTTGAGGCAGTCGAAAGGTGACACTATTAATCTCAATTCCTCTTTTAATAGTGAAGTTTGATGGGTCTTAAAAAATGAAAATAATTCATTTATTAACTGAATTTATAGGGACTGTATAGTACATTCAATGTTTCCCCTTTTCGATTTACTGTGGTTAAAACTAAACCTGTTCATACATCATTTTTTCCGTATGAAGGAAGAAAGTTAGCCAATGTTCGCAATGGTTTAATTCGAATATGTGATTAGTGATGCAGAACGGCTATAAATAGCTGCCAGATTTATGCACAAATATTTGTCGATTCAATGGCGTATTAATTTTTAAGTTATATTAAAGGAAGGAATACTAATATCAATGTTCGATTACCAGAATTGTTTTTGAAATTTTGGAGGAGAAATAATGAAATTTTGCAAGAAAATTATATTTCATATTAAGTTTATATTGGTCTTAAATTGAAGACTATAAAAATTATTATTCAACAATTTAAGGGAGTCGAAGTCTCTGGTCGATATCACCTTTGCACTATAACAATTCCTGGCCATCGAATTACCACTATAAATTTTCAGCATTTTACTCGTTTTCCATAAAATTAAAAGGCCAGTTCAAAGTGTAATATTTATTAGCTACTAATATAACTACTACTGTACATAACATTATTAATACGTGTTAATATCTTGTATTTCCTTTGCTTTGGTCACAGCGGCATGTTCTGTATACATCATATGCTTCATATCTTCATTTTCCCAAATATCTGCAATTCTTTTCAACTCAGATAATGTTGGAGAGTTGTAAACTAGTCTTTTGAGTAGACAGACATTTTCTATGGCATTCAAATTTCACCTGTCGCGCTATTGATACCCGAGCCTAACGTAAACGCTCGCACGGCCCTTAATCGCTCATCACACACACAATTTATTATCACGATAGTAACAAATTGCTATGTATATATCGTTATCAACGTATTTAGTAATAATTTTGCGTGACCTTACACAATTTTCCATGTATGACATAATATTATAGTTGTAAAAGTAAAATTTTTGTAGGTGGTTCTAATTCGATGATTAGCGGTTTAGCAGGGGGATAATAACTTCAAAAGAATTCATTAAGGACTATAATCAAGATGACTAAATTTTTTGGTCTAATATTATTCTTATGTTAATATGATACTATATTTTTTATATTATAGCTACTCTATATTTACTATAGTATTTATTATTAATTCTCGAGAGGTGACTCATACTCTTATTGTACATATTTAATACAATAATTTTAAATAAGCATTTCTTAACTGATTCTGCAACTTGATACGTGATGTATAAACATAGTGAAACAAACAATAGTGGAAATTATTAGTAAAGAAATAATAACTTCAAGAAAATTCATTTAACTTTTTAACTAAGCTTTAAAGTTGCTGTTTGTAAACAATCAAATTACCTTCGAGTGCAAAGGGTTAATATTGTATATCACTTACACATGTAATATTCTTTACAGTTTTTGTGTTATAGATTTCATGATTAATATCAATATCATATATTATTCATACAGTACTAAAAGCATGTTACTAAAAAGTAAGCTTGTTACTAAAAATGTTGGACAGAAGAGGTATTTTTGTGACTTGGAAATAAAGAAGGAATGAAATATACATATGTACATATATTCTTTGAAGCAACCGAGGTGGTCTACCCCCTCGGAGAATAACCGACTGCCAGATGATGATTCTATTACGCTCGCGTCATCAAGATTTCCTTATTTGGAGTTGGTCGCTAACATATGGATTAGAATACTTTTAGAAAGTTTCAGACCACCGCGGAGGTATAGTTTTTTCCCACGAAGAAATAGAATATGTAGCGTGAGAGATGAACTGAAATGAAAACTGTGGAGTTTCAACTTTTTTCTTCGCTTTTGTTCGTGAATCTTAGTTCATTTTTTAATTTAGGAATTTGCAAATTTGGTCATTTAGAAATTGGAGATTATAGAAATTTACAAATTCTCGTACTTAGAAATTTCAAACATTGCTAATTTGTATATACAGGAATTTAGTATATTAGGAATTTTTACATATAAAATTGTAAAATATTGCAAGTTTTTATACATAGAAATTTAGCAGTTTATAGTAGTTCTTCTTTATTCACTAACACTCTTACCACAAAATAAAAAACAAGTAAACCAACGATACACATATTGAATCTTTATCTTAATGAACGCAGACTTCAAGAAAGCCACATCAACAAATTTCATAAATTAAAATAAGCTAATAAAATCCTTTAACTACTCCGTTTCCTCTTAAAATCGAATAAAAATGACCCAATCATCACGAAATGGTTTTATCTTCGTGGCACGGTTTCCCGAGAAAATGGCGGCTTCGACAATAAACGGTGTCTCCCGTTGCCCCGTCATCTTGACACACATAATAACGCGGTTATCCGCGCATAATTCCTCCATAAATTATATATTCTAATTCCGTGGCGTGGGTAAACGGTTATTATTGCAGCTTGAGACCGGCGAGTCGTGAATTGACTCGAAACGACTCGAGTCGTTCGCAGCATCGCGCTCCCCGTTGTTCGTGGCTCGGAAACTTATGATGCCATATGGGACACGTCCGAGCACGGAATAATTTATGATAGCTTTCTTAAAACGATGCTGGGATTCCAGTTGGTGAAGCGTGCGTATAAACGAGGATTGATTGCATCCTCTCGCTCTGTTGCGCGCGTGTTCGTACACGCAGCAGATTGTTTAAAACGAAGGCACGATGATTACGGGGCCCGATCGACTCTTGGAACGTGCGAAACGATTATTTAAATGTCGCGTATACAAGTTCAGACTTCGATTATCAACCTGCTTCGAGGTAAGCGCTCGTAATTGCTTGCTTTTTATCTTTCAATGGGGCGTCTAGCGGAAAACGCCGCACAGAGGACGCCACTAGGAAATTAAAATGGTGGCATAGTTGCGTTTCTTCGTTGATAGTTGATAGGCTCTTATATTTATATATAGTATTGTTTACAAGGTTTTAGACTTAAGAGGGTTCACGAAATTTTGACATTAACTTTGCATCCCAACTTTTCGTTTTTACTTAACTCGTTTAATAAAAATTCTACATTAAGACTTTTTGTATCTGTTGTTACTTAACTAGTTATTAATATAAATAAGAATTAATAAAAATTTAATCATGGCGTCCGCAACATTGTGTTTTGACTTTTCAGATTGCACAAGTTTAACTTAATTTTAAATTAAAATTGAAACTAAAAAATAAATAAACGAATATAAATTAGTGTATTAATTCTTCATCTTGAGAAACACATATTTTAACAAACGCGTCTTAATAAATTTTATAATTTAAAATAAAGAAATACAGTGTGTTGCCTGTAACGCTACTCACGATTTTTCTCCCACTTGCAGCCACCTTACGAAAAAGTTTAGAGCTTTATTTGCAGAGTATGAAGTGCACAATTAGTGAAGCAAATTTTGGAAACAGTTTGTTCTTTTGATAAAGTTACGGTCACCTTGAGCTTTTTAAATAAGAACATACATTTTTTGTATACCTACATAAAATTATAAATTCTGTACTAATTCGACATCAAGTATCGATCGTTAATTTGTTCACATAATTTCCTAGATCGTCTTACCTTCGATCCACGATTCCAGTTCTTGTATCCATGAAATAATTGCCATCGTCGTGTGATTAATAACTCAACTAGGTCCGTAAAGCGCCATTTTCACGTCCGAGTACACGAGGACCTATTTAGTATTAGCCGTGGATCATGGAACGCGTGGGTTTATCTAGATTGTCGTTTCCATTCAGAACGGAGTCACAATGGTGTTGAACGATCTCTGCAATCAATTAAATATCCCTCGAATAAATATGAGTTAACGAAGTCTCGGGACCGGCCGAATCGATACACGATCCAGATCGATAAATCGCACGGGTGTCCCGTTCATAATGGCGAATTGATCACTTTCGAAAGCGCCGTCTCGTTTCCGACGAGTCCGCACCGAAAGTACGCCTCCAATATAATTGGTCCTGATAAATTACATTTCGCCGACCATCGCACATTATTACGGCTAACTTCTTTATTTACGATCTTTATTTAAGCGACAGTGCCCGCATAAAATCCGATCCAACGGAAAGAGGCTTTCACTTCTTTTTGACGCGGGTTTCATTCTACTTATTCGAACGGATCGGTCTTTTCCGAATTAATATTCATTAAATATCTAAATTAGAATAATATTAATCCTAACGATTATGATTTAAATCTGTAACTCAGCAACAAAGGGTTAAGAGACAGTATTACACAATTTTATTTGATCGTCTAAAGAACGCGTTTCTATTAGTACCGTGATGGTGGTTGTCGTTCATTAAGCGGACAAGATCGTCCCTTCTTCATGCCGTCGCTTATGACATTCTTGCGTTACTCTTTTGACGAGGAAGAAGAAACGTGTTCTTCGTTTCCCATTGGGACTCTACCAGTCTTTACTGGCGACGTTCTTACTGTACTTAAAATCCGACGATCCTAGATCCCCGTCAAGCGTGACGGGACTACGATGAATGGGACAAGGCTCTTCTTCCTCGTACTCGATGAATGAGACAACAGTCTTACTTTTCTGCCTCGAGTTCTCGGGAACTGGTCGGACGTTGCTACTCGTTAACTTCCTCTACGTTACAAAGTACTCGGGATAAATGGGGAACTGCATCATATCCTATCTCTCTCGTATGTCATGTAAGATTGTGCTAGTATATCACGTGCCTTACACGAAAATTTCGAGTACTGTAAACATTGAGGTAGGACAAGAACGAAATTTTAATTTAAAGAAATAATATTTGAATTTAAATAAGTGACTAACTACACTATTTGCAAAGACAATTTGAATTTAGATAATGAAGTATGTATTCATAACAAAAATTTGAATTTAAATAACTAACTATTGTAAGAACAAGTGATGGGGTTAATGGCCGATCTGGTAGTGATAGGCACTTTCGACAGCTCCGTCAGTAGTTGTTATATCGCGACCAGAATGGTAACGGAACCATTTAACGAATTCTTTCGAAGTTATTATTTTTTATTATATGAAGTTATGTTTCCACTCTCTGTTTCGTTGTGTTTATACATCACATGTAGTGCACTCTAGATTTAATTAAAAAATACTTATTTAATGTTGTCGAGTTAAACCAAGTCGCAAAGGGTTAAAATTACATAAATAAGTAACTGAACAAAATAAAGAAGAAACAATTCCCAAAAGAATGTAAATTCCGTAACAAAAAGCTCTGAGAAAAGTGCAGAAAAATGGCGCGTTAGTACCAGAAGAAACAGTCCTCGAAGAGTTCCGTTCTCCGTAATGAGAAGAGGTCGTCGGCAGCATCATTAGCTGCGAAAAACATCGGCGCCAAACACGCCTAATCTCGGTTACGTGACCGAACGTATGAATGAGCTCGGTGGCGGTATGGTTGTTCTGGAGGCTAGCACTTAGAAGACGGGGAACGAGTATGCTATCAGTGTCCTGTTGTTAAGAAAAAAAGCCGGGAATAACGCGGTAGACCGGCGCTGCCGGTGCGCCAGCTTCTTCGCCAGCGATCAACAATGGCGATCACGTGTGTCGCGGCGCTTCGTTTTGCGCCGGTATGCGTGTGTCCCCATAGTCTTGTTGTTCGTGCACGACAACATCCCATAGACGGTGCGACGGGGGTTGAAGGAAGGGGTTAAAGCCACGCATGAATGGGAGCTTCATTCATGTGCCCGCCTTTGCTCGTACACGCGACCAGAGACTACCTCCGCCTCCCGCTTTTGTTTCTATCCCGGGATCCGCCACCCATCTTATGCACCTTCTCTCAGCAGAAACAATCGCCTCGATTAAAACGCGGCTGCTGCGAATCGCTTTGTTCGACCAGTACAATTGTTTAATCCTTCGTGTAGACGGGTAATGTATACGCGTATGTTAGACCGCTTTTCAGCTGGCGGGACCGAGTCGGCAGAGTTGGACCTGGTATATTTAGTACTTATTTTGTACTAATTTGTACGGACTATGTGGTACCTTGTATCACTTTCAAAAATATCGTGGTGGTAGCTGAATATTAACACGTTCAACAAGGATCGGTGGTCCACAGGCACTGCGTTCATCTGGTACCACCGGTGGTTCATATGTAGTTTTTATTCAAATTATTATTGTTTCTGTTATTATTAGCAGTAATTCAAACAAGTGCCGCCAGAAGAATAAACAAACTTTCTGTGGTAAACTAAACGCAACTAATAACGAAAACAAACCGTGAGACAAGAATAGACTTCAAAAAACTGCGCCGGGTTGAACGAGTTAAGTTAGCGGTTTATTTGAAAATGAACATCTTGATTCATTCGACACTTGACAAAGTAATTCTACAGAATGTCTCTTATTATTTAGGGTTCATTGGTGAATGGCTTAGTACTTATTAAATTGTTAAGAGTTTTAAAATAGTACTCATTCTTCATGAACCCAATTTTGAAACATGCAACACACTCTGAAGTATACATCCATCCTGTACAAGAATTAACTTTAGAACTGTTCTTGCATCAGTACAAAAAGAATTAGATTCCTAGCCGTAAAGTTTCTTTCTCTCATAAGCAACAGCAGATTCAAAGTAGGAATTTATCTCCAAGTCGTAAACCTACTTTGTGACGCAATCCTGATCAGTTTTGTTGGCTGGAGAATCGGGTTTTTCCCGTCACATTTGCATAGCAGCTGGAGAAGGTGAGAAAATCTTTCATGGTTAACCTGTATCCGTTTCAAATTCAAATTCTACCAGAACCAGTATCGGTGTTGACCAAAGATCGCATGAAGTTTCTTGTACGTATGAGATTATTTCTTAAATTACAGATTTGCGTCTTTTAGGAATTTAATTATGCGAACTGGTGATGTGAGATCAGCGTCTGGTTTGGATTCATGTTCTTCGCTTTTGTGATTCTAATTTGCTGCGCTCATTATAATAGTGGATTGCTCTTTGATTGTGACGAGAATTGCGAGGTGGATCTGTTTTCTTTCTTTTTCTGTTGGGTATTCCTGTATGATTGTGCTGTAGGCGTATGTTGATAGAAACAAGTATAGTCTACTTATCATATCTACTTCTCATATTTTTTTATTTTAAAATTGTATTTTATGGATTTTATTACATAACTGCACCACCTTGCTGTGCTAGTATTTTATTATTGTTGTACTTTCTGTTATTTTACTATTTTACTGTTTTACTGTTTGTTGTACATTTATTTTATTATTTTACTATTTACTATTTTATTTATTGTTACTACTTTATTAGTTCATTATCTTACTTCATTATTGCCACTATTTTACTATTGTTAATATTTTATTATTATTACTATTTTACTAATGTTATTATTTTATCATTGTTACTATTCTCCTAATGTTACTATTTTATTATTGTTTTTCTTTTTCAAGTATTACCACTTTACTATTATACTAACTCACAATTTTATTTAAACGAATAACTGTTCGGACTTGATAATGCAAGAAAACTTCATCCTATTTCACTAAAAATACTTTGAAGTATTATTAAAAATTACACATTGCTTATAAATAAAAACTGGTCATAAATCTTGGAAAAAGTGATTTATTCATATCAATTAATTTATCATAATTTAATTCAGAAGTTATAACTCATATATCAGCATAAAGAAGTCCAGAAAAATACTCGTGAATCAAATGATACGCAATATGATTGATTTGCCTTGAACAATTTATTAAACTTCGGTCTCTATTGCTTATGTAAATGATTGCTACCTAATCATTTTCTGAATGATATCTACTCCTCTACTTGATAAATGTTAGGTAACTGGTATCTTGATAACCGATTGCTACTCAATCATTTGGTGAATGCTGTCTAACCCTCTACTTGATAAATGTCTGTCAGATTAGCGGTCACTTGATAACTGTACACCAAATAATCATCCGTCACATAAATGTCTATCGGATAACTGTTCATCGACAGATAGATAATTGTAATATATACATAATATTGTAATATGTACATAATATTTAAGCAAATATTTACACAAAAGTAATATGTACCATTTAAAACGACATTTAGATAAACATACATAATATATCACTATATAGTAATATACTATAGTATATATGTATAGTACTATATATTACTATATTATATTTTAAATGTTTGTTGCAATATTACGTATTGCGTTTATGCAAATATTTGTTTAAATATTGTGACAATTGCCTGTCTGTTGACAGACAATTATCTGATAGACATTTATGTGACGGCTAACTATTCGGCGCACAGTTATTAAGCGGCCAGTAATCTGGCCAACATTTATCAAGTAGAGATTTAGATATTCAACAAATGATTAATAAATCGATCATAATCGAAACGAAACTGCTTATGTTAACATTTTTCCGATCAACTTGTCTTTATGCACCAGCAGAAGAAAATATGCACTCGTTTTCGCAGCTTTCTCTCGAACGAATAAACCAAAACATTACACCGGCGATCGTACATCAACGTAGAACGAGCCGAAAGAGAAATTCTTAGCAAACTAATAACTTTGCTGTGCTTAGTTGAAGCCCGATGTTATGGAAGTCCACGCACGAACAGTCAATCACCATAAATTATCACTTTCTACTCGGTCCAGCATCTATAGCTGTATACACACGGGTATCGAGACGCATGCAAATTAGATGCTTCATTCCCGAAGCGCAATTAAGCGCAAATCGAGTGCGTTACAGATAAAACGAGCACCGTGAGAAACGAAACTATTTCGCCGCTCGGTTATCATCGTTCGAATCGTGCTGCTTTACAAGCGAAGCAATTTATTGGACTGTTTTATAGAACGATCAAAAGACGATTTTATTGAGCGTATAAACCGAGTAATTGACACCATCGATAGAGCTATCGACTTTCTGCTGAAATTGCTTTACGATTTCGAGCATACCGGTGCTCTTAGATTATTACGTTTTGTTTTCTATAGAGTGAAAATTGCGGATGTTGGTCTTTGGATTATGAGTGCGACGGGTTCTTGTTATATAACCGCATAGGGTTATTTATTGATTATGAAGGTTGGATGTTTGAAAAGTTAATTGGGTACTTCGGATATGTGCGCATTTGTGCATTTCACAAAATTTGTAAGTTTTAGGATGCGAATTTAAACATTTGGCAATTTGACAATGTTGGGGGTTGAAATTTTTAAGAGTGGAGATTAGGGAATTAGGAAAATTTTGGAAATTAGGGAAATTATGAAAAGTATGAAAATTATGAAAACTATGAAAATGAGGAAAATGGTACAAATTAGAAAAATGAAGAAAACGGGAAAAATGAAAGAAATTAAGGAAATGAGGACAATTGGGTAAATTAAGAAAATTATGGAAATTAGGAAAATTGGGAAAATTAGAAAAATTAGAGTAACTACAACAATGAGGAAAATTAGGAAAAATAGGAAAACTAGAAAAATGAAGGAAATTAGGATAATTGGGAAAATAAGAGAAATGTGGAAAATTGAGAAAAATAATGAAATGAAAAAAATTATGAAAACTACCAAAAAGGAGGAAAGTTTCACAAATTATAAAAATTATGAAAATACGGAATATTAAGAAAATAGGTAAAGGGTATAGCCGGATAAGGTAGTCAAATGTGCCCTTGAGTCGATTTAGAAACCCAACTCGTCAGTCGGTAGCATATCCAAAAAAAAACATCTCACACCAAGTTTCAACCCCCTACCTCATTCGTGGGGGTAGTAAAAGGGAAAAAACGAAATTCCGGTTTTTGGTCCTTTTTGCCTATTTAATGTCGTTCAAAAATTCTGAAAAAATTCTAAAACATGGAGGACCATATAGCGCATATTATAGAATTTTTTCAGATATTTTGATTATAAATTGTAGTCGTGAAAAATCAAAAACCGAAAAAAAATCCGAAAAATTGCGATTTTTTAGTGAAGATGTCGGAGCACTACTTTTATATTAATATGGTAGTTAGGTATTAGTATAACTAGTATTCTCTAATTTTTTCAGATTTTTCGGTGAGGTGCGCCGTAGTTAAAAAAATCAAAAACCGATTTTTTCGCGCGAAAAACCAACTTCTGCTTCGAATTTTTATGTCAATTTCCCATAAAAGATGCATTAGGCTATTTTAAGAGGATTCACGTTCGCACAATTGATTTATGAATTACAACAATACAATTAACATAATTAATTAGTTTTATGCTATGTTCTTTATATACCTAAATGTTTAACGGTCTTCCAACGAGATCGGTAGCGCAGTGGTTGAAGCGCCTGACTGGTAAACTGCTGCATGCTCTTTTTAGTGCAGGTTCGATCCCGTCTGAACTTATATATTTTTTTTTCCTTCAATTATTAATTTTTTTCATTCTAATTATATAGCAATGGATACTACTTATTTAAAAACATTTTTAATACATTTTAAGAATATTTCAAGGTTTGTTTTTTTTTCAGTGGGGGAAAGGCATTTCGACACAGTCTTTATGTTCTTAGACTAGTGTGGGACTCCTACGTTAATCGCAAACTACCCACTAAAACCCCCATTGCCTGTTGAAATAAAAATAATTTTGAGTTAACTTAAGTAATTATAATTTTTAATTACGTGTCTTAATTGTGTTACCATTTTATATATTTTTATTTTCAAACATTTTATTTTTCATAACTTATCACTTTCCATTGTTGAAGAAATACTATGTTGAGTGTATCAATCGTCATTGCTGTCTTCATTTGTAACAGATATCACTTGCTCCGTTTGAAATATTTTGCTTAATACTGTACATTGCAATTATTTCAAGGATGAACTGAATTAACCATTTTTCAAACATTAAGTCGAATACCTGAATAGGGAAAAGCCAATCTTCAACTAATTAAGATTAACAAAATACCTATAACAATAAGTAGTCGACAGATCTCTACTACTTAGTGACCAGAAATGAAGTATTTAAAAATTGGACTAAGAAATGTACTTGACTGAAAAAATAAAGATCGTAGCGCAATTAAGCTATGTGGTCAAAATGTCCCGTAATTATTTCAATATGAATTTAAAGTTGTCGTAGTTTTTCAAGTTAAAAAAAAAAAAACCTTGAAATATTCTTAAAATGTATTAAAAATGTTTTTAAATAAGTAGTATCCATTGCTATATAATTAGAATGAAAAAATTAATAATTAAAAGAAAAAAAAGAAAAAAAAAAGAGAAAAAAAGAATATTAGTTCGGACGGGATCGAACCTGTGCCAAAAAGAGTACGCAGCGGTTTACCAGTCAGGCGCTTCAACCACTGCGCTACCGATCTCGTTGGAAGACCGTTCAACATTTAAGTATATAAAGAACATAGCATAAAACTAATTAATTATGTTAATTGTATTGTTGTAATTCATAAATCAATTGTGCGAACGTGAATCCTCTTAAAATAGCCTAATGCATCTTTTATGGGAAATTGACATAAAAATTCGAAGCAGAAGTTGGTTTTTCGCACGAAAAAATCGGTTTTTGATTTTTTTAACTACGGCGCACCTCACCGAAAAATCTGAAAAAATTAGAGAATACTAGTTATACTAATACCTAACTACCATATTAATATAAAAGTAGTGCTCTGACATCTTCTCTAAAAAATCGCAATTTTTCGGATTTTTTTTCGGTTTCTGATTTTTCACGACTACAATTTATAATCGAAAAATCTCAAAAAATTCTATAATATGCGCTATATGGTCCTCCATGTTTTAGAATTTTTTCAGAATTTTTGAACGACATTAAATAGGCAAAAAGGACCAAAAACCGGAATTTCGTTTTTTCCCTTTTACTACCCCCACGAATGAGATAGGGGGTTGAAACTTGGTGTGAGATGTTTTTTTTGGATATGCTACCGACTGACGAGTTGGGTTTCTAAATCGACTCAAGGGCACATTTGACTACCTTATCCGGCTATACCCTTTAGAAAATTTAGAAAACTGGGAAAATTTAAAAAAGTCAGAAAATTTGAGGGTTTGAGAATTTGTTTGGGAAAAGAAAATCGTACTATAATTTCCAAATTCAAATTCATAAATTGCTCATGACACCTTACATCATTGATGCAACTATGCCTTTTACTGTCTTTCCCCAAAAAGTCATTCTATTTTAATACAGCTATTTATATAATTAAGATTGAAATATCTACAAAAACTCTATTCATTTTATTCCTATTCGACAATGTCCATGAGCCTCTCTTAATCCAATAAATCGTCACATACGATTCGTACAATTAAAATTCACTTCTGAAACTCGAGGGATCGATGGTGGTGCGACCTCTGTCACGAATCACTGTCTGTTACCAGTATCTTCCCCATGGAAATAGCCGCGTGACAAACGGAGTTCTTCAGCAGTGACAATCGAAAGGTAGGGAGCCGTAAATCAAGGCTCGATCATGCGGTCAGATAAAATCGTTGTGCCTTGTGACGCTAAAGATAAGCCTGTGTGCGTTCCTCTACATGCACCTACAGAGTGATTCTTTTCGAGCGTTTCGTTCAATTGTTTGCAAAATCAGATTGGACACTTTAACCACTGATATTTATCGCTTACGTATAAAACGGATTATCTCTGAATAACTTACAAGGGAAGTTTCGCTACTCGAAAATTCCAGTGAAAAAGAATACTGCGACTTTGTAGCCAGTGCAAACACTGATTACCATATGGATGATACTTACATTTTTATACGGATTTAATTTCTATATTATTATTCAAAATTTCTTCACTTATATTTACTAACTTTACGAATTTCTTGGATCACTCAAATTGCTCAAAGTTGTAAATGTTCTCAAATTTTTTTAATTTCTTAAATATCTCTTAAATTTCTTAAATTTCTCAGATTTCTCAGATTTCTCAAATTTTTCAAATGTTAAAAAAATTCTCAAATTTCCTTCCTTAAATTCCATATTACTATTCGATTATATCATGTTCACAATCCAAATTTTCAAAATCTCAAATTCCCAAATTCCCTGCTGTCCTCAAAATAAATTCATATCTCCTCATGATTTCAGAAAAGTATATTAAATCTTCCTCCCCCATTTTTTCTCATTTTTTGTCCTTTACAAAAAAAACGTTGGATAGTAAATCTATGAACACCCTATATGTAGAGTGTTCGAGAGGGAATAAATGAATGCTGGGTCGGATCGTTTTATATCGAGCTGCTATCTCGACCTTTCTTTCTCGACGGAACGACTGGTAGAGGAAGCCTTGTCTTATAAGGAATAAGGGCTGCTTATGTGCAGCCTTCGCGTACGTATTCATATAAGTTCGTTTCCACGTGGGGACTGAAACGCGTCTATCTTTCCTCGGTTACGAGCGAAACTTAAGTACTCGCGCGGTTTGATGAATGGACCATGGGACAAACCATGCACGTGGGTGGAATTACAGACGATTCGATGGTTCGAGTTCGAGTGGTTGGGTTATTGGAAACTCGGGACGATCTACGATTCATGATCGTTCATGCGATAGAGCCGTTCAAACGGTAAAGTCCGAGTGTCTCGTAAAGTCTCCGTTGGGAATATGTTTAACATTCGAACAACCAAATCCATCAAAATGATTGACTTTAGAGTTGTTGCTTTTAGAAGGAGTTGATAGCTTTCAAATTCTCACATTTTGCAAATTTCTCGAACTACTCAAGTTTCTCAAACTGCTCTAACTTCACAAATTTAGTAAACTTATAAAAATTGTCAAAATTCTGGAACTTTTCATATTACTTAAATTTCTCAAAATGACCACAGTACTCAAATTTCTTAAACTTCTCAAGCTTTTTAAGTTTCTCAAATTTAGTAAATTTCTCAAAATCATCCAACTTCTTTAATCACTCAAATATTTCAAAATTATTAAACCTCTCAAGTTTATCAAACTTCTCAAAATTGTTAAAATTCCGAAAATTCTCAAATCACTCAAATATTTAAAAATTATTAAATTTCTCAAGTTTCTTAAAGTTCTCAAATTTAGAAAATTTCTCAAAATCATCCTACTTCTTTATTCACTCGAATATTTCAAAATTATTAAACCTCTCAAGTTTCTCAAACTTCTCAAAATTGTTAAAATTTCGAAAATTCTCAAATCACTGAAATATTTAAAAATTATTAAATTTCTCAAGTTTCTTAAAGTTCTCAAATTTAGAAAATTTCTCAAAATCCTCCAACTTCTCGTAACACTTGAATATTTCAAAATTATTAAACTTCTAAAGTTTCTCAAACTTCTTAAAATTGTAAAATTTTGGAACTCTTCAAATTATTAAAGTCTTAAAATTATTAAATTTCTCAAGTTTCTCAAACTTCTCAAAATTGATAAAATACTCAAATTTTGGAATTGAACAACCCTCTCAAGCTGCTGTAATTTCTCAAGATACTCTAACTTCTCAAAATTAATAAAATACTCAAATCTTTCAAATTCTCTAATTTCTCAAAATACTCAAACTTCTCAAATATCTACAAATTATCAAATTTCTTGCAATTGGCAAAATGTTACAACTTATCAAATTTCGCAAATATCATGATTTTTGTGAACTTCTCAAATTTCTCAAACTCTTCAAACTTCATTAACTTCTCAAATTTCTTAAATTTCTCAAAATTGTACAAATTTTCAAATTTCTCAATCTAATCGATATTCTCAAACTTCTCTAACTTCTCACAATACTCAAATTTCTTAAATCTCTCAAATTACTCAAATTTTTAAAAATGATAAAAATTGGAAAAATTGTAAGAATTATAAAATTTCTCAAATTTCTCATGCTTCTGAAAGTTCTAAAAATTCTCAAAATACTCAAACTTCTTAAACCTCTCAAACAGCAATAAATTCCAAAAATTCGGAAAGTTCTCAAAGTTCTTAGATCTCTCAAATTCTCAAATACTTAAATTTCCATTCCCAAATTCTCAAAGTTCTTAGATCTCTCAAATTCTCAAATACTTAAATTTCCATTCCCAAATTCTCAAAGTTCTTAGATTTCTCAAATTCTCAAATACTTAAATTTCCATTCCCAAATTCTCAAACTCTTAAATTCTATATTTCACAATTCCACGATCCCATAATTCCCTTCTGCTGATACTCTGAGACCTACCCACGAACCAAATACCAATTACCCGGCCAAAAACGCATGAAAATAACGCACAACCCAAAAAAATTTCAAAATAACCTTAAAGCACCTCAAATAGTAATCCCCTAAAGTCTCAAATTACGGCGGACAGTATCGTGTGTCGGTCCGACTTTTCGTACGCGACGAAAGAAAAAAGGGGCAGCGAAGGCATCGAGGTGATGGCAAAGAGAAGAATAAAAATACTGGGTGACTCGATTCGTTGGCCAGCCATATATGGAGAAAACGAGCGAACGAATTATCAGAGGCTAACGACGCGGGATGGAGCTTTAAAAAAGAACGAGCGCGGACTCGTCCCATTGAGAGGAAGTCAGCCAGAGCCCGTTCGTCTGGTTGCTTCTTCGGCTTCATTCATCAAACATCGTATTCCAGCAGCCAACAGCACACCGTCAACCATCGGGACATTATTCAGCCGCGTTTTTCGAAGATAATAGCCAGCTCTACAAATAAGATCGTCCACGGGAAAATCGCTCTCGTACATTCCTAGAAGAGACGCACACCGGCGTTACTGAACCTCGTAAACATTCCTGGTTTCTTTCGCGATCGACCGACGCGTGTTTCCATCGGCAAAGAAGTTTGTTATATATCGGACTTTGAGTATCGGACGGGTCTCTTCTTTCGAAACTTCGAACTGTTCGGTTGGAACGCGTCGAATGTATCGAAACCGTAATCTGAAGAAACGAGAAATTTATTGTGAAGACTAGTGTAAAACTTGTTGTTAGGGTAAATTGGTAGGGTAGATAGGAATGGAGGAGGAGTTTGTGGATTTTGGGAGGAGAGTTTGAATAGTTATTTGATACTTTTGAGTGTGAGAATATAAAGACTTGCAATTGTGGGAATTTGCGAAATTTGGGAATTAGAGGAATTTTAGAATTTTGTATGTCTGAGAAGCTTGACAGATTTGAGAAATTTTAAAAAACTAAGAAATCTGAAAGATAAGGTTAATTTGAGAAACTTGAGAAATTCGTGAAAATTCAGAAACTTGAGAAATATGACAATTTGGAATTTTAGCAACATAGGAGAACTGTGAAATTTGGGAATTATATACTTTCTCAAATTTCCCAGATTCCAAATTCCCTAGATTCCAAATTCCCCAGATTCCAAATTTTCCATATTCTAAATTCCCAGATTCCAAATTCCAAATCTCCAGAATTCCCAAGATTCCAAATTCCAAATTTCTAGATTCGAAATTCCCTAGATTCCAAATCCCCAAATTCCAAATTTCGTAGATTCCAAATTCCCCAGATTCCAAATTTTCCATATTCCAAATTACCAGATTCTAAATTCCAAATCTCCCGAATTCCCCAGATTTCAAGTTCCAAATCCCTAGATTCGAAATCCCCAAATTCCAAATTTCGTAGATTCCAAATTCTCCAAATTCCCTAGATTCCAAATTCTCTAAATTCCCTAGATTCCAAATTCCCCAGATTCCACATTCCAAATCTCCCGAATTCCCAAGATTCCAAATTCCAAATTTCTAGATTCGAAATTCCCTACATTCCAAATCCCCACATTCCAAATTTCGTAGATTCCAAATTCCCTAGATTCCAAATTCCCCAGATTCCAAATTTTCCATATTCTAAATTCCCAGATTCTAAATTCCAAATCTCCCGAATTCCCCAGATTTCAAATTCCAAATCCCTAGATTCCAAATTCCCTAGATTCGAAATCCCCAAATTCCAAATTTCGTAGATTCCAAATTCTCCAAATTCCCTAGATTCCAAATTCTCCAAATTCTCTAAATTCCCTAGATTCCAAATTCCCCAGATTCCAAATTCCCCAGATTCCAAATTTTCCATATTCTAAATTCCCAGATTCTAAATTCCAAATCTCCCGAATTCCCCAGATTTCAAATTCCAAATCCCTAGATTCCAAATTCCCTAGATTCGAAATCCCCAAATTCCAAATTTCGTAGATTCCAAATTCTCCAAATTCCCTAGATTCCAAATTCTCCAAATTCTCTAAATTCCCTAGATTCCAAATTCCCCAGATTCCAAATTCCCCAGATTCTAAATTTTCCATATTCCAAATTCCAAATCTCCCGAATTCCCCAGATTCCAAATTTCAAATCTCTAGATTCCAAATCCCCAAATTCCAAATTCTGCAAATTCCCTAGATTCCAAATTCTCTAAATTCCCTAGATTCCAAATTCCCCGGATTCAAAATTCCCTAGATTACAAACTCCAAATCTCCCAAATTCCCCAGATTTTAAATTTTCAGATTCCAAATTCCAAATCCCCCAAATCCCCCAGATTCCAAATTCCAGATTCCGTAGATTCCAAATCTCCCAAATTCCAAATTCCCTAGATTCAAAATCCCTCAGATTCCAAATTCTCCATATTCTAAATTCCTAGATTCCAAATTCCAAATCCCCCAAATTCCAAATCCCCTATATTCCAAATCCCCCACATTCCAAACTCCCCAGTTTCCTAATTTCAAAGATTCCTACTTCCCCAGATCCCAAATCCCCTAAATAAAATTTGAAAATATGGAAATGTACAAAATTGGGAATTTGTACATTCTTTCAAACTTCTAAATTTCTTAACTTCCAACTTTCCAAGTTTTCAAATTCCTTGAATCTTCAAAATTTCCCAGCTTCCACGTTCCACTCCCAACTTTTTAAACTCTCATATCATCAAATCTAAAAATTTGCAAAATTTAGTACGCACAAACAAACACGATACATTAAATACTGCAAATTCTTTATTGAACCCCATCGATCATTCAATCGCTTATCTACAGTCAGAAGTAAAAAACGTCAAAACCGTCGAAGACATTTCACACCGGCATCGCTTAACGTGGCATATTAAGGGTGTTTCGTATTTTGACACGAATGTGCGTCTTAATTAATAAATGGATCGTACAAGAAGATAGTGTACCGGATTGACAAACAAACGGTCTCGCGAAATTCGTAAACGTCGGACAGGAGAAAGTTTCTGATACTCTAAGATGACAGTTAAAAAGAAAATGGAAGGTAAAATGAAATGCGAACACGGGATACACGGATGTCGAGCAAACTCTGATAAGATTCGTGCCGCAATCATTCAATCGGGATAATTCTATATTGGATTGCGTACAGTCAAGTGCAAATCTGGGAAAATTCCTTATTTATACTTGTTTAGGTAGTGCAATAATTAAGGAAAGAACTGGCATTTTCACTAATTGATTTTTAGAAAATTGTTGTATGCCAACCTAAACCAATATAGATATCCTACTCAACTATCCGGTGACCTTATCCTTAACTGCGAATCATACTGCCAATAGTCAGCCCTACATCATCCTCAACCTTACCCTATGAATCATTTTTGAACCCTGTCCTTACCAATTCGAACTCCCTCCACTACTCTTCCAAATATATATATATTCCTGTATTTTCTAAAACTAGAGTACAGTTAAATCTATATCTTAGACCGAACTCTTGCACGTCTGCACGACAAAATATCAGCTAGTATTACTGTACGCGTTAAATAAAACTAGCCCAAAATTCTTGGAATTTTGGAAAATGCTTGGAATCAAAGTCTATTTAATATAATAAACCTGATCCCTACGGAATACAACAAAATTTTGAGGATTTGATAACTATGGGATAAGTTAACATTAGGGGACCCCAGAATTTGGGGACGTAGGAATATTAAGACCTAGGGATGTTAGGATCTAGGAATATTAGACTGTAGTAATAATGAGATCTAGGGATATTGGCATCTACGAATATCTAGATTTAGAAATATTGGGACATAGGGATTTTGGGATCTAGAAATATTGGGACTTAGGGATATTAGATCATAAATTCCAAATTCGCCAAATCCTAAATACCCCATGTTCCAAATTCCAAATTCCCTATATCACAAATTAGGGATATTGGGCTATTGCGATCTAGGGATATTGGGATCTAGGGATATTGGGATCTAGGGATATTGGGATCTAGGGATATTGGGATCTAGGGATATTGGGATCTAGGGATATTGGGATCTAGGGATATTGGGATCTAGGGATATTGGGATCTAGGGATATTGGGATCTAGGGATATTGGGATCTAGGGATATTGGGATCTAGGGATATTGGGATCTAGGGATATTGGGATCTAGGGATATCGGGATCTAGGGATATCGGGATCTAGGGATTTTGCGACCTAGGGATCTAGGAATATTGAGATCTAGGGATCTAGGGATCTAGGGATCTAGGGATCTAGGGATCTAGGGATATCTGGATCTAGGGATTTTGCGACCTAGGGATTTTGGAACCTATTAATATTGAGACCTAAAGATATATATGCACTTAGGGATATTGGAATTTAAAGATATTACAATCTAGGGACATTGACATCTATAGATATTATAATCAATGAGTATTGTTGGGTTTTAGTTATATTTGGTCTTACGACTCTTGAAATCCTGGAATTTTGGGATTCTGGACTATCGCTTTTGAAAATAGGGATTTAGGGATTGTTTGATTAATAATTTGAGAATTTGGGTATTTAGAAGTCTAAGAATTTAGAGATGAGGTACTTTGAGAATTTGCATATTTAAAAAATTCAAGAATAAGAAAATTGAGAAATTAGAAAAATTGGACGAAATTCCAAAATTTAAACATACAGAAATTTGTATAGGTGCATATAAATTTAGGAATTCAGTAACGGTCGAGTTTGCTCAGAAGTCTTTATCCAAAGGAATTCTAATGTTGCCCCGAATGTACACCTCGCGTTACTTGGCAAGTATCTGGTTTTGGGAGAACAACGCAGAAACGATGCAACCTGGCCATGACTATCTGTGGAATATCCGGATTCTAAATGGCCACAACTACTCGATATCTTCCATCTGTTGTGCAGCTTTTCTACGTAGAGCGTTATTAAATAAAGCCAGCCGTGCCGTTAATCATCGCGTGTCATCTTGGAATAGTTGAAAGCCATGTGGGAGTAAGAGCAGGGTCAATAAATGGTTGTTAATCGTTGCGGGAGTAACTACGTAACAGTAGAAATTTATACGAGTTGTTTTAAAAATGACTGTACAATAGAACTTATTTCATAAAAATTATTTTCATGCATCGTAAAATTGTAGCTTTCTAAATTTCCTCGTTCGTGATATAATAATATACAAGTAAATACTTACGTTCTTTTTACGTCATTCTTTTGAAACATACCGTTTTCGCTACTGTACAATGTTGGTAGTTCCCTTATTGAAAATGGCGATATAGCGAAAGGTTTGGCCATCGTCGCATCTCAGAATTAGCATGCATTGCATCTATCATGTAACAAATATTTTCGGTTTTAATTTCTATTTAGTAATTTTTCTTATTGAAATTTTGTTATTGGAAACGGCAATATAGCAAAATGTTTTACTATTATAGCATGCCAGAATTTATATGCACTGTATTAATTAGATACCAGATATGTTTGATTTACATTTAGTAGTTTTACTCGTTGAAATTATGTTATTGAAAACGGCCATATAGTAAGAGGACTTATCACTGTAGCATATCAGAATTAATATGGACTGTATCTATCGTATACTAGGTATTTTCATATTTGATATATATTTAGCAAATTTTCTTATTGAAACTTTACTATTGAAAACGGCGAAATATCAAGAGGTCCTATCATTATAACATTCCAGAATTTGTATGTATTGTATCTATCACGTAACAAATGTTTTTATACTTGATTTATAATTAATAGTTTTTCTTATTGAAATTTTGATACTGAAGGCGGCGATATAACAAAAGGTCCTACCACTACAGCATACCCGAATTGATATGTACTGTATTGATCACATACCAAATATATTCGTATTCAATTTACATTTAGTATTGTTAAAATTATGTTATTGAAAACGGCAATATAGTGAGAGGACTCACCACAATAGCATTTTAGAATTAATTTGCACTCTACATATTTATCATACATCAGATATTTTCATATTTGATATATATTTAGCAAATTTTCTTATTTAAACTTTACTATTGAAAACGGCGAAATATCAAAAGGTCCTATCATTATAACATTCCAGAATTTGTATGTATTGTATCTACCATGTAACAAATGTTTTTATACTTGATTTATAATTAATAGTTTTTCTTATTGAAATTTTGATACTGAAGGCGGCGATATAACAAAAGGTCCTACCACTACAGCATACCCGAATTGATATGCACTGTATTGATCACATATCAAATATATTCGTATTCAAATTACATTTAGTAGTTTCACTTGTTGAAATTATGTTATTGAAAACGGCAATATAGTGAGAGGACTCACCACAATAGCATTTTAGAATTAATTTGCACTCTACATATTTATCATACATCAGATATTTTCATATTTGATATATATTTAGCAAATTTTCTTATTTAAACTTTACTATTGAAAACGGCGAAATATCAAAAGGTCCTATCATTATAACATTCCAGAATTTGTATGTATTGTATCTACCATGTAACAAATGTTTTTATACTTGATTTATAATTAATAGTTTTTCTTATTGAAATTTTGATACTGAAGGCGGCGATATAACAAAAGGTCCTACCACTACAGCATACCCGAATTGATATGCACTGTATTGATCACATATCAAATATATTCGTATTCAAATTACATTTAGTAGTTTCACTTGTTGAAATTATGTTATTGAAAACGGCAATATAGTGAGAGGACTCACCACAATAGCATTTTAGAATTAATTTGCACTCTACATATTTATCATACATCAGATATTTTCATATTTGATATATATTTAGCAAATTTTCTTATTTAAACTTTACTATTGAAAACGGCGAAATATCAAAAGGTCCTATCATTATAACATTCCAGAATTTGTATGTATTGTATCTATCATGTAACAAATGTTTTTATACTTGATTTATAATTAATAGTTTTTCTTATTGAAATTTTGATATTGAAGGCGGCGATATAACAAAAGGTCCTACCACTACAGCATACCCGAATTGATATGCACTGTATTGATCATATACCAAATATATTCGTATTCAATTTACATTTAGTAGTTTTACTTGTTGAAATTATGTTATTGAAAACGGCAATATAGTGAGAGGACTCACCACAATAGCATTTTAGAATTAATTTGCACTCTACATATTTATCATACATCAGATATTTTCATATTTGATATATATTTAGCAAATTTTCTTACTGAAATTTTGCTATTGAAAACGGCGATATAGTAAGAGATCTTACCATCATATCACAATACCTTATGATTTTCGTAAAATCAGCACAATCAAATCAGCACAATGTGGCATATACAATCACGTTTTACATATGTGTATTTTTAATTTGAAAGCGTATCACACACTAGTTCACTCAGTCAAAGAGATAATTTCCAGGAATGAACGATTTTTGTAGATTCAGTAGAAATTGATTTATCAATGCTAAGAAGTAGAACTGTCCGGTCTACGTGATCATAGACAAGCTACGTCAAAAACTGAAAATACATTCGAGACAGGTGTGGTCGTCCTGTAAATAGAATAGGCGAGTTTAGCAGATTGGCGTGAGAGAAGGAATGATTTCGTCACCTCGGGCCACGGTTTCTACGAAAAAAGAAAACATCTTTACGCAATCGGTGCCTGTCTTTTCGACATTTCGTGCCGAAACAATGCTCAGCGTTCAGACGATGTAGAACGATCGACGACGAGGACGAATTGGCCACGGGTGGGCGAACTTGTTACGACGTCTCATTAGTCAGTGTTCAGTAGGCTCGTAATATAAAACGAAATTCCTGTTCCGACGCAAGGTTACGGTGAAATAATGGATCGCGCGAGAAAGAACACGGGAATGGAAGGATCGAGTTGTTTTTAGGAACATTGATGGTATAGCTAGAAATTATAGGAAGTATAATTTTAGAGAGTTGAACGTAGAAATTGATGATTGTGAAGTACGAGGTAACTGTAGTTAATTTTGATTCTTGAGATTCTGTTCTGAAGTTCGACAGTAGTTCAAATATCTAGGTAAATTCCTATATTCCCAATTTTGCAATTAGTTATCAAATTTTATACAAATTTTCCTAATTCTCTAAATTTCCAAGATGTTATGAATTTTTCAGATCCCAAATTACCTAGATCTCAAATTCTCCAGATCGCAAAATCCCCCAATTACAAATTTTTCAAATCACAAATTTCCTAGATCCCAAATTCCCTGGATTCCGAATTCCTTAGATGCCGAATCTCCCAAATTCCAAATTGCCCAAATTTCAAATTCTCCAAATTCCAAATTGCCCAAATTTCAAATTCTCCAAATTCCAAATGCCCCAAATTTCAAATTCCCCAAATTCCAAATTCCCCAAATTCTAAATTCCCTAAATTTCAAATTCCCCAAATTCCAAATTCTCCAAATTCCAAATTCCGCAAATTCCAAATTCCCCAAATCACAAATTCTCCAGATCTCAAATTCCCCAAATTCCAAATTTCTCAAATTCCAAATTCCTCAAATTACAAATTCTCCAGATCTCAAATTCCCCAAATTCCAAATGCCCCAAATTCCAAATTCCCCAAATTTCAAATTCCCCAAATTTCAAATTCTCCAAATTCCAAATTTCTCAAATTCCAAATTCTCCAAATCCCAAATTCCCCAAATCACAAATTCTCCAGATCTCAAATTCCCCAAATTCCAAATGCCCCAAATTCCAAATTCCCCAAATTCCAAATTTCTCAAATTCCAAATTCCCCAAATTCCAAATTCCCTAAATCCCAAATTCCCCAAATCCCAAATTCCCCAAATCACAAATTCCCTAGATCACAAATTCCCCAGATTGCAAACTCCAAATTCTCCAAATCCTAAATACCCCATGTTCCAAATTCCAAATTCCCTAGATCACAAATTCCCCAGATTCCAAATTCCAAATTCTCCAAATCCCAAATCCAAAATCCTAAATTGCATAAACCTCGAATTCGCTATGCTTGAAATTCCCTAATTCCAGTTTTCCCCAAATCTCAAATTCGATCATAATTAATTTGCCGCGTTAATTACTTGCTTTCTTTAAATTAATAAATATTAACACTCCAATATTTATTAAGTATTGACTACCACCAAAAAATAAGATATTAATCCACCGAATAAATAATTGACCAAACCTCTCTAACCGATTAAAAATATAAATAATTTTCTACAAAAAAAAAAAAAATGTATATGATTGACTCACTTGTGCTCGTAATTGTAGCTGCATCTTAAATCGTTCCTGTTTGGGTTTGATTAATGGCACGGTAGTCCCCCTTAGCCCACTTCTAATTGCGGCCTTTCTTTTAACATGCAGCAACAGTTTGCATAGGTAAAACCTTGTTACGGATCGAGAATAATGAGATACAGCCAACGAGATGGCCATTTACGATCGCCAGTGATCGATGCCATTGGCACGTACACATATTTATCTCGGGACCTGTCTCGAAAACTTCGCTCCATCATTTTTAATTAAGAGAACTCGTCCCACCGATCTCATTTGCTTATCAATGCAGAGATCGCCGTGTAATTACCTCGGCGAAGATAGTTTTATATTCGTAGCAGCTTCAAAGTATTTCGTGAACGCCTTTTATGGAGATCCACCTCGATTTTCAGTTTTTTCCGCGGACGTACTGAATGCGGCGTAAATCAAATCGATTTCTTGTGCTTAGGTAAGACGTTTTGTAATATTACTTGAGGTACTTGGAATTCGATATGCAAAGTAATTGTTTATAACTGCAATTGGGTATTTGGGATTATTGTTACGTGTAATTGGTTCTTTTTTTAAATATTTTGTAGAATTCGAAATGATTGTTTTTCTTATACTTCTTGTTTTTAGTTTTGGCAGATGAAATGTGTGAAACAGAAGTTTTTACTGTTCTAAGTTGTTAATTTAACTTTTCAAGTTTCTACTTTGTACAAATTTTGTATTTTTCCAATTTCCCATTTGTTCGGATTTTTAAATTTTCAAGTTTCTCAATTATCCAAATAATTGAATTTAGAAATGTTTCAGTTGTTCAAAATATAGTTCAGTTGAAAATTTATTAATTTTCATGGTTCTAAATTTTCAAATTTGTAAATTTACAAATTTTTGTATTCTCAAGTTTCTAAATTTTAAATTCATGGGTAACACTCTAATCATTAATTATCTCTAGTAACTAATATCAATATTAGTCCAGTAATATATCCTAAAAATAAACAAGTATATATTCTCTCCCTGATTCTTACATTTAGCCTTGATGCACGCAAATGATTATTGATATTCTCAAAACATATCCTTTCACCTATTATTACATATAATTGTTTACGAAAAACGTTTTCTCAAACGATATCCATTATCCGAACTTTTTTGTGTTTTTTAAAGATCACCTTTGCGGCTTCTGTATATTTTAAGAAAAACGCAGAGATTGTTACGTGATTCTAAAAAATACACACGTGATTCTAAAAAAAAAGGCTGAAATATACTCAGAAGCGGTAACAGTTTGGTGCGTCAGTTGCAGAAATCAATTTTGAAAGCAATGAAATCATTCTGATGTTAGAGAAAGTGGTCTACATAATATGGTCTAACTGAAGTATATAGTCTTACTAGGTCTTTCTAGTGAAATTAGTGGAAAAGTATGATTCGAAGAGAAATAATTTCGAGAAAAGCAGATAGTTGTTTATTTTTGTTGTCTTGTCGCTGTCAATGTGTTCTTTTGTAACATTTATTCATTTTCATTTCATTTATTTCGTTGTATTAAAATGGTGTCCACATATAGGTTAATTGAAGCATATATAAATTCTTTTAATATCACAATTAAATTTCTAATGTATAACAATGTTCTCTTTTAAAATAACCAGTCTTAATTTCTACCAATAACGATCATTCTCAACCGTCCAGTATTCCAAGATGTATCGGAAAAGAAATTACAAGAATTTAGCGACAAAGAAACGCCAACAACGCGTAGGGACGCGAAAATGGCGTGCGTGGGTGCTAGTATTTTCGTTCTAACCTAATTCAGTAGTTCTAGAGTTACACGGTGGCTTCCTAAATATAAAATCTAGCGCGCGGTTCGCTGTAAAACGCCCGTACGATCTTCGTGTGGCTGTTTTTTGCGCGAAACAATGCGCGTTTACGAGACGAGCGTTTTCTTAATCGCCTCGTTACGCGTCTTCCCAATGAATTCCGTGGAAAACTTGTTGTGCTTCGATCACGAGACATGGTGTTTTTCGTCTCGGCATCGTTACGGACATTAAGGTTGTTGTATTACAGACGTACTTTATGAATTGTCCGAGAAACGCTTACCATTCCGGGCAGACGCTACATTGCAATTTAAATTTGCCGCGCAATTAATGCCTGCCTCATATAGTGTAACGCCATTGATTTTTAATACGTTTAATATAGTTGTTACATGAGAAAATATTTAAGTATTTACACAATTCTTATAGTTATAATATTTATTTACATAATTCTTAAAGTTATAGTATTTATTTATATAATTCTTTTTTAAGTCAATTTAATATTTAAGTTCTTTAAGTTTGGTGATTAAGTACTAAGTTTAATACCTCTCTTCTATGATTGAATTTTATAACTAAGTATTAAGTTTTAAAATGAAGTATTAAATTTAATACTAAAGTTTAATTATTAAGGTTAAGTATGAAGTTCATCTAATACTCTTTGAACAAATTTTATAATTAAGGATTATAATTGATAAAATTTTACAAGTGTGTTATTAGACATTAAAACTGTGTAAATGTGGTAGTTTATATATTGAAATTTTGTGAATGTAGTAATGTAAATATCAGAATAACTTTGCACACGTGTCTCGATGCAAACTCTTGTAGCATCCACAGCCATATTTTCTGGAATTAGCGAGTATGGCGATCGGAAGGAGGGTTCGCAGTATCTGCCAACGATCGTTCGCCTCTTTAGAATGGCAGGGACACGATCGAGAGGAACCCAAGGAAGGTGGGCATGGAGAACAAGGGTGGGAGAATTTCCACATCGAGTGAGCTGCCAATCGCGATCCACGGGTTTTACCTGGCGGCCACTATTGCCCATGCATCCAGAAGACAGATTGCAACGTTCGAAATAATAGCGGACCATTTTGCTTCGATCTCTCCCTTTTCGTTCTGTCTCCCTCTTCTCGTTCTCCTTTATCCGCTCGCTCGCGATATTTACATTCGGACATACCAGCCAGGAAAACTTTTACAACCGGCGTTTCTCGATCGTCCAATCAAAGTTCCTGACGGTGACTTGTGCAAGTGACACCGACCGGTATATGCGCCACCTTCGTTCGTTGGGACGCTTTTTGCCTGGCTTCTTTCAGGGAGATCGTTACCACCGCTGCTCTCTTATGCGAAAACACCGCTTCGAGGACTGTTTCTTTCGCTGATGGTATAATAAGCTTCGATTAAAATTGAAATCATGACGAAATAAAATTGCTTTACTAGTTGGCTGATGTAAGCTACCTAAATGATCTCATTATCGACCAAGAATGTGGTCCTTTCAAAACTGTCATTTTTATTTGGCTTTTTTATAGGATAGTGTATTGGTTCTTTTAGCTTTCTGAATGTGTTCTCAAGTTGTAGTTCGTAGTTGTAATTATTAATGACGAAGATTGCATCTTTAATTTTAGTGAGCTACCTAAATAATCTCATCATCGGTCGAATGTCTTTTCAAAACAGTCATTTTTATAATAACTTGTAATATTGTATATCAATCTATGTTGGTTTTTCTAGCTTTTTGAGGGAATATGTCCTCAAGCGTAATAGTTTAGAAATTATTGACGGTGTCATCTTCTACAGTTCTATGTAATTAATACCAAGTATTATTTTCTGATAGAATCAATTTTCTCCTTTCATCACCAAATTTTTTTCCATTTATTGCATACTCAAAACAGTTCTTCAATCTACTTTTTCTCCCACATACCAAACTAATAAATTATTTTTGGAAGGTTCATAACAACTTAAAAAACTCTCTACTAGAACATACAAGTAAACATAAAAATGTACATACATGTAATAATTCATATAAAAACATAAAATTACTGTGATCTGTAAAACCGTGACTGACCACAACTTTCACTGCAGGCACTGAGCGAATTAAAAAATAAAACGATCAATAATTGTAATTATAACGTGTCCGTTGTTGTACACGGTTATTCTCATGGTGCTAGTCGACGTGTTAAGGCGATAGTGATCGCCAAACATGGTGTTAGTTTAACACGCGTAATGGAAAACGCCTACACGAAGTACATATTAGAACGTGTTCGAGTTGCGTCATTGCCAAATTAAAAGCGGTACGCCTTGAATAGTTTCTCGCAGGAAAAGCTACGAGCAATTTAACGGTATTGGTAGTTGTGACTCGATATTCCTTTCACAGATTTCTACCGTGTGTGGGCGATCCAATTGGCCTAACTGTAAAGCATCGTCTGTGTACGGGAAACACTCGTTTTCTACTCTTTGGTAGTCCTGAGGCGGATTTAGAAATTTTGTTAATGGGTCACGAAAAGTGCAAGCGAACTTTAGTGTTTACTGTTCTTCAAGCTTTTTTATTCTCGATAGGTTTAGAATTATTGTATTTTCAAATTTAGAAATTTGAGGAAATCTGAAATTTGGAATTATATTTTCGAATTTTCAATATTATCATATCTTAATTTTTAAACTTTGAAATCAGCTAATTTCTAAATTTCTTGAATTCCAAAATTCCATATTTTCCAAATTTTTGTTAAACTTTAAAATCTTTTGATTTTTTAATTTTTTAAATGATTAAACCTCTAGTTTACAGACTTCTTAAATTTCAAACTCCTCCAAATTCCAAAATCTCCAAATTTCCAAACTTTTGTTAAATTTTAAAATCTTCCAATTTTTAAATTTTTTAAATACTGAAACCTCTAATCTCCAAACTTCTTAAATCTCAAACTTTTCCAAATTTCTTTAATTTTGAAATCTGATTTCTAAATTTCTTAATCTGTAAAACTCTTAACCTCCAAATTTCTTTAATTTCTCCCTCAGTCCTCAAATTTTCAAATTTCTCTCCATCTGAATTTTCAACCCCAAATATTTCCTTGGACTATATACAAAATTTTGTCTTCCAATACACATCAAATCTCCTTTCCTACAATTTACTTTCTCTAATAAAAACATCAAATCTCTTATTCACCTAAAAAATGACCATTCATCGAACCAATCTCACCTTCAAACGTTACACACCATTGTTTTCATTTCTGACTCATCGAATTCCCCGAAATCCCGTTGTTCCCGCATGAAAAATCGCAACGTGTTGCATGTTGCAAACGTTATGTGTTACGCGAAAGAACAGAGATAAATAAACCGTGGAAGAAAGTAGAAAAATCGCGTCGCAAAGTGAAAGCTGTATTCTCTTTTGATGGAAATCGGCATCTGTTTCCTGTGTCAAAACGAAGAAATATTCTCTTGTACCGGTAATAATTTACTGTGTCGTTGCGTTGTATGCCGTACCTGACCATAATATACTAGCTAGATGCATGATATTCGATTTTTTGCTTCTTGTATAATGAACCTTGTACGACGCGGAGAAAATACGACGTGTTATTCACGCTATGGAAATTATAATTTCTAGTTCATTCTTTGTGGAAGAAAATTGATGGTCTACGATTGGTTTCTTAGATTTCGGTTGATATGCAAATTATTATTCTACGGTCACTTTTATTACGAATCGAAATATAGTATTTTGGATATTGAAATTTTTTGTAAAATATTAGAAATATTTTAGTGTATATCATGTATCAGATATTTGAATATTTAACTTAACATGTGTATTAAATTTCAATATCCAAATTACCATGTTTCCGTTGATGATAAAATTGATTGTAGAGTAATAATATTAGAAATATTTTAATGTATACATTATCATGTATCAGATATTTGAATGTTTAACTTAACATGTGTATAAAATTTTAATATCCAAATGACCGTGTTTCCATTGATGATAAAATTGATTGTAGAGTAATAATATTAGAAATATTTTAATATTAGATTGTTGCAAATGTAGCAATTCAAATATTGAAGTCTTAAAAACATAATAATTTTCTTTTTAAAATATTAGAATTTGTGTATTGAAATTTTAGAAATATGATGATCCCAAAATCATCCAAAATATCCACAAAAATCATGTACTATAATACAATCAAAATCATATAAGTACTTTGTTACCAGAACCATGTTGCTAAAACCACATTACTACATACAAAATACTCAACTCCATTTAATAACCTCCAAAATCAAGTACCTCGTTCATTAAAGAAAAAGCGAGCCTTAATAAATTGAATAAATGTATTTAAAAACCGTTTGCAGTAATTATCTCACAAAACCTCTGATATCCATCGAGATCTAATTTATTAAACGACACTTCTTTGAATAACTTAAAATATCACGTACACGCCATTTTTCAAACGGATAAAAGTAACACGAAAATAAACGTTCTCACAATAAATTACAATTTCAGCGATACAATATTCTTATTTCCATAGAAGGCCCGTTATAATGCTCGTCGCATCACTTCCAATTAAGTTGGATTCGACCCGTAAATTGGATTGGATCGTAAAGCGTTAACACCTGCCCGCACATGGAAGTGTTAACATAAGGGGAATAAGGAACCAAGAAAAATTACGATGGGTTATAGCGTCGTATAGCACCTCCCATGATACTTAATCCTCCTGTGGACCATAATAATTAATTTGTTCCGCGAAAAAAGCTGTTCAGAAGATGATACAACCATTGCGAGGACAGTCTACTGATGAGTTGAGAAATTTGCATGCAATTTACTAGCCATTTAAATAAAATCGATTCATTATGTGCGGGTTTTCGATGAGTGTACATGAATTTTCAAACGGATCGCGATCGATGATATATTACCGCTAATTGGCCGATGGTTTAAGGATTTTTAGGTTATTTAAGGATATACATAGTGCTAGGAGAATATGTAGATTTGTTTGTAGGTCTTGCTTGGCTGAGAATTAGTGTGGATCATTTAATTTGGGGGATTTTATGAATGTGCAAATTTCAAAATTTTTTTAATTACTTTTACTTTGTATTTGTTTATTTATTACTTTCAGTTTTTAAATTTTTGAGTTATTACATTTTCAAACTCTGAGGTTTTGCAGATTCCTCATTTTGACATTTTCTACGTTGTAACGAGTCTTTGATTTCAAGATTTTTTCACTTGTAAATTTCAACCTTTTAAAAAGTTTCAAGTCCAAATTATTATGTTTTCAGGTTTAAAAAGTCGTATATTTTTCAAGTCACTTGAATTTCTCAAATTACCAAGCTTTTTTAAATTTACCAAATCACAAAATGTCATATTCCTAAATTTTCCAAATCACAAAATTTCACATTCTGAAACACAAATCTTCAATTTCCTAATTTTCCTAAAATACCCAGTATCCCACAAAACATCATCATCACTCTAAATCAACATCGATAAAACCCCCGATTAAAGACGAGTACGTTAATTCTCCGATTAAATGGTAAAATCTGCTTATCGAACAAAATCGATCGTGCGACAATGATTTGCCCTTTCCCGCTCCAGCAGGCATTTAAAAGCGTAATCGTACGTTAAAATGGCAGCTTGTCAGGTTGTTGTACTTAGGCTGCGTGGCTGTCGCCATAGCCGAGAGTAGTCGGCGATAAAAGCTGGTGCCAGGACACGAAGTGGAAAGTAGCTGTTGACATATCGCTGCCAGGTATTGGGACACGTCGAACAAGTAGGCGGGCTGGCATAACCTATACGGGATATAATGTACGCCTCCGCCATATCGAACAAAGTCGCCTTATCTCTCCACGTATCGTCGTTTCAACGGTTTCGCGTTTATCTATCAACAGTAGCTTCGATCGGGATCACTGATTACGATAGTCTACCTATTGGCGCCTGAGGAGGTCGACAGTCACTGGACTTAGGACCGCTATAAATTTTCAGAATTTTTCTTGTTTTCCGTAAAATTAGGCCTGTTCAAATTGTAATGATATTTATTAACTGCTAACATAACTACTGCTGTACATAACATTATTAACACGTGTTAATATCTTGTGTTTTCTTTGCTTTGGTCACAGCGGCATGCTCTGTATACATCATATGCTTTATATCTTCATTTCCTCAGACGTCTGTAATTTTTTTCAAGTCAGATAATGTTGGAGAGTTGTAAACTAGTCTTTTGAGTAGGCAGACATTTTCTATGGCATTCAAATTTCATCTGACGCGCTATCGATACTCGAGCCTAATGTGAACGCTCGCACAACCCTTAATTGCTCATCACACACACAATTTAGTATCACGATAGTAAAAAATTATATAGAAATTATATCACGATAGTATATATCGTTATCAACGTATTTAGTAATAATTTTGCGTGATCTAAGATGAAGAAGCTACTTTGGAATTAGAAGTTTAAGGGTTTGAGAATGTGAGGAATTAGGAAGGTTTGAAGGTTTTGGAGATTTAATTTGGAATTTGAGAATTTGGGAAATTGGGAGATTGGATATTTGGATATGGGAGAGTTTGGTGCATTTGGAGAACTGTGGGAACTGGAAATTTCAGAATTATGGACTTCGGGAAATATGGGGTTGGAAATTTGAGAATTAGAGAATTTGAGGAATTAGGGAATTTGGAAATTAGGAAGTTAGGGAATTTGAGGGTCAGGGAATTGGGGAATTAGCTAATTATGGAATTAGCGAATTAGGGGATTAGAGAATTAGGAGATTAGGGAATTAAAGAATAACGGAATTAGAAAATTAGGGAATTAGGGAATTAGGGAATTGGGGAATTGGGGAATTTGAAGTTTGAGAATTTGGTAAATTAGAAACTATTAGGATTTGAGGTATTGGGAATTTGGAGATTTAGAAATCTAGGAATTTGAAAATTTCAAAATTTTGGAATTTGAGAAATTATGGAATTTGGCTTAACTAAAAATTGGAGATTTGAGAATTTAAAAATATGAAACTTTGAGAATTTGAAAATTTCAAAAGTTCGATTTCGAAATTTGACTATATGAAAATTCACCATTTTCCAAATTTAGAAATAACATTTTAAATTTTCACACCTAAACATTCATTCAATATAAAAAGTTTTTAATTTTCAAAGTTAATTTTGAAAAATGCATATTTTTAATGTACAATACGCACATATACTCACGGTCCCGTTATTCCGAGTACATTTTCACAATATATTCATTCAAGAATTACAGGTAAAGTTTCATACATTAATCACAGTCGTGGAGAGCGTATACAAAACTTCATTCACAATTTCTTACAACGCCGATCACATTAGAATATCAGCAACAAGTCGCATTCTCCTACGCTCGCTATTCGAATAGTGTGGGTGGCAGCTGTTTTCGAATATCAACTTTAAGAGAAAATAAAAAAGAGAAAAAAATAATCTATCGATAACCTATATCACCTAATCGATACTGCAATCTCTTATTAGATACAGTAGCAGGTTCGTTTCTGATTACCGTTTCCCACGATGTTGGTATACTCATTTGCATAATAGATTCCACGCATTCAAAGACACAATTTCCACGATTATATGACTCTAATTGTAAGTTTTAATGTATTCAAAACCGACCACGCACCACGTGCGTCATTTAGTACCTACTTAAAACAATAAACTGAATTGTATGGGAAAGAATCTTGAGTTTATTGAATTTAATTACAAAATGAGAGAGGAATTTTTATTGTTTACTAACTAAAAGAACATGAACCATAAACAATTTTGAAACTTTTGCACAGGGTGTTACCTGTAACGCTACTCGCGATTTTTCTCCTACTTGCAGCCACCTTACGAAAATAAGTTTAGAACAATGCAGGATAAGTGCACAATAGATAGTGAATCGCATTTTGAAAACGATTTGTTCTCTTGGCAAAGTCAAGGTCACCTTAGGTTTTTAAATAAGAACATTTTTTTTATTCATAGCATTAGAGGACATGGAGACGAATTCAAAACATGTATTACATGATATTTTTATTAATATATTACTCGATTTAGAGGAGTGAAAATGTGAAGTGTAAGACTGGAATATTACGTGATGGAAGGCAGCATACACTTTGAACATGTAATTAAATAAAGTGTATTTTTCTTATATTCTACTCGAGTACATTCAGTAATCTCTTCGGAATCAAATAATGGTTACAAAAGTCAAAAGTTAAGAACTTATATTTCCATACTTCATGCTGAAACTCTTATCCTAAGCTTTTTTTGTGAGACAAATGGGTGGAAATCGTGGGTTGAAGCATCTAGACACCCTGTATAAAAAATTGCTTGGGTCACTGATCTGTGTGACGTATCTTAAGATCATTGAAATCTGCGCGGTATTAATACCTAATCCTACGTAGATGCAGGTTATAATCAATATTTACAAATGTACTGACTGTATGTATCGAAAGTACATACAATTTCGTGCTCATTGGCACGGTGCTCTTTGTTGATACTTCGAAAATGGAGCTTCAAACATTATTTTTACGAAGGAGAAAATTATTCAGAATTATTTGAGGTACTGCACATTAGGAGGTGTACTACTTGTGAGACGCCCTGTGTATTTAAGGTACTTTCTACATCAAAGATGAAACCAAAGAAGAAATCAGATAAGAAATATCGATTTTTAAACATTACTTAATACTCTAAGAAGTCGATATGCAATTTCATTTTAAAAGACAGAACCTTTGTATTATTGTCACGTTTATACGCCATTATACGTCATAAATAAGAAGTCTTACAAAAATGGACGTCCTAACCATTTCCAAACACATAAAAATAAATATAGTTTGACGTGTATCTAACTATCGATAAAAACTGTATATTCAGCTTGATTTCTAAGAAATCTTCGAACACCCTCGGAACAATTAATTATTCTAAACGAAGCAGAACAACGTCGGTGAACGCTGAGCGAAGAATCAGATATTATTTTCGCCCGATGTTATTTCGGTTTTATAGGCAGTAATGGTATAAGGTTTCCAGATATATTCGAGTTTTCGGGGCTACTATTTTCGATTCCCGTTCATTTCGTAAACACATCTACCCCACATAGGCAAAACCGTGTGTCACGGTGACGCTCAGCATGGCTGATTTGTTGGCAACACTCAACATGGTCGATTTTTCGCTCTAATTTATCCGGTTTCTCGCTGCCGAGATTTTACAACCAAGCCAAAAAAGTGTTACAATGTTTCTTGGTATTTGTAGATTTGCTTCTTCGCTGCGATACATGTTCCAACGTATTTCAACGACCACTTCAAATTTCTTGTTCTCCTGATATTGTGTAACTGTAACGTAACTCTTTCGCTTTCGTTTGAATACTCGTTTTGCATTCGCGGGCTTTACATTTTACGATTTTATAGGCGGCGAATGTGAATCACGTTTTGAAGTGAAAAATAGCAAGATTAAATGTATTTTACTAGATCAAAATGGAAAAATAACAAGCTTAAGTAAATGTTGGTAATGTTTTGTTATGAATGTTGTTGGTAATATTTAATAATATTTTATTTTTCATTTTAGTAACATGTTAATATTCTGTTATGAAGGTTACTAATATTTTATTGCGACAAATAATATTTAACATCATTCAAAATTTAAGAATATTTTATTGTTCATCTTTGTAACATGTTAGTAATACTTTGTTATGAATGTTATTAATATCATATTGCACTTAATAATATTTTATTTTACATTTTAATAACATGTTAATATTCTGTTATGAAGGTTAGTAATATTTCATTATGAGATCTAACAATATTTTATTTCTCGTATCAGTAATATCTCATTTTATATTTCATAATAAAATTCATTATAAAATTACTTATTTTACTACAAGAATTTAAAATCAGGTATGTAATGTTCACTACCTTCGTTAGACATATTTTCATCAGAAACAGTATAATTTGGTACTTTCATTGCTTTACCTTCATTAAAAATAATATTATTGTGATACAAATTTGGACTAGTTTCAGTACAAATATCTTCGTCAAAAATATTAGTTCCACCATTAACGTGGAAATCTGTAGTCAGAAAATCGTCTAAACATGTCGAAGAGGAGGTTGAGACGTCTGCTATTATAGTGCACCTCCTCGGTCACGGCGCACAGCCCAATATGGAGCAATCTCAGATTTCCATTCTCCCATATCAAGAAACTTTAACTAGTTTTGACAGAAACATCTTCTTCAAAAAGAATATAATTTCAGTACAAACTTCCACTAAAATAGTGGAGGAACATCGTCTATAATAATACAATTGTCATCCAAAATTTGAATTAGTCTTGTTAGAAACTTTGCCTAAAACGATACAAAAGCTTCACCTAAAATTATACAGTTCTCCTAAAAATTTCTACTAGTTTTAGCAAAAAATTTCTTAGCCAATAACATAATTTTGATAGAAATTTCAGTCAAAACAGTAGAGAAACATCGTCTATAATTATACAGATTCCACCCAAAATTTGGACTAGTTTTGTTAGACACTTTGCCTAAAGCAGTACAAAGACATCATCTAATAAAAGAATGGTCTTCCTAAAAATTTCGACTAGTTTTGGTAAAAACATCTTAGCCAACAATATGATTTTGCTACAAAATTCGACTAAAATAGTGGAAAAACATCTGTAATAATACAGTTTGCTCCAAGATTTGGAGTAATCTTGTCAGAAACTTTAACTAAAACAACACAGTTTTCCCAGAAAATTTCGGCTAGCCCCAGTAAATTAGCCAATATAATTTTGACAGAAATGTCAACTAAAATAATAGAGAAACACAGTCTGAAGCACCATAGTTCGCACACAAAATCCTTAAAAATGCTACTAAAAGTATCCATCGTAAATGAACGCAATTAGCGCAGGGTGTCCTCAGAGCGTCAAAAAGAGCGACTCATTGCAAGGAAGTCAGCAGACGGAAAATCGGGCGAAGAGGAGGTTGAGACGTCTGCTATTACAGGGCACCTCCTCGGTCACGGCGCACAGCCCGATATGGAGCAATCTCAGATTTCCATCCGCCCAAATCAAGAATATACGCCCTCGCCTCCGCTCGCTCTTCTCCCTCTAAGGGGCAGCTCTGTTCATCTTGTTCGCCACCGTCGCTGTCGTCGTCTTCGTCTTCTTCGTGGCGGAGGTGGAGGCGCTCTCTTCGGGGTTGCTCGTCCGTGCTGGTAACAGTGCCAAAACTGCCTCAAAACGGACCGCAACACGCTCCTTCTTTCTCTCTTCAGCATCCCCTCTTTCTTCGCGTTCTTCCTTCTCCTCGTTCCGCGAACACGTGCCCTCCGTCCACCTTCCGTCGACCACCGTCTCCATTCTGCTGCCTCGTCGTTTTCCAACGCTTTTCCGGTCCATACGAGTGACATACGTTGCACGAGACAACAAGTGGCAGCAGTCGCGTGATACGCGAACAGTTCCGAGATTTGCGAGTGTGTTCACGCCTTGTAGCGCGAGTGAGAGGGAGGCGAGTTGAAGGGTGTCCTGAAGGTTTTACGGGAATACGGAGCAAGCAGAGAGCGTTCATGTTGCCAGAAAGCAAGTTTCCCGTGACAGGTAAATTTCGTTACCTGAAGACATTTTGTGATTTAGGGCAAGTGGAATTGGATGGCTTTGTAAGGGAGGTGATTTGTGTTTGACGAGGTTTGGAGGATGTGGATGAAGTTGATGGAGAGTTCAACGTAGGTCTGAAAGTTCGGAGAGGGAACTCTCTGTATGGAGACTGCGATGGGGGGATGTATCATTTGGAGTTTATAGAATGCAAGTTGATTTGTCGTTTTAGGAAATGAAATTTTGCATCGAGTTTTGTAAGTGGAGGAAATTGGAAATGGATACTTTGAACTACTGAATTTTCATATTTAGAAAGTTTGAGATATTCAAAATTGCGTTTACTATTGTGCAATGTGTGAGAGGAGGATTTCAGATTTAGTAATTTGGAAATTTGACAAATTGAGAAGTTAAAAATTGAAAAATTGATGATGTAGGGACAGAAATATAAAAGTACAAAAGTATACAAATATACAAATACGATAATATGGAAATATGTAAAAATATGGAATATAGAAATAAAAATATAAAAATGTTGAAATATAGAAATATATAAGTATGGCAATATAGAAATATCAAATTATACAAGATTCCAAATTTAGCAATTTTCCAATGTAAGTTTACAAATGTATAAACCTAGGATTACAGAAATATTAATTATCCAATTATTCCCAATATGTCAATCAATTTCAAAAATTTGAAAATTTCAGTAGTTAGAAATATAAAAATATGAAAACTTAAACTGTTTAGATTCACAAGCTTTTAATTTATCAATATTTTTAAATTAATAAATATAGAATTTTTTGAACAGTTGCAAAATAATTCAATAAAGAAATATTGGAAAATATTTATTTCATGAGAGACAAATTTTTGTATAAATAGTTTAATTCTTCAGCTATCGAAGTAGAATGACCCTTCAGTTATAGTCGAAGCATTCTGGTACACATTTCATAGGACTGAGTCACGAATGACCCGGCCTCCGTAGTTGGGCGATTAAAGGATTAAGATGAAATAATCCCAGATGTACTTCCGGAAGAACGGCGGAACTGAACCTAGCTTAACCTACAATGTAATGTTTAACATAACATAACCTATAACGTACGTTTTGATTTAACATAACCTACAACATATTCTTTAATATAAAATAATTTAGAACATTTTCTTGAAATAACGAGTTCTTGCTATAATTTATAATAATATGCTGCAGGGAGTTTCTACTTATGTATCTATACATATAACTCGATATACACATGTATAATTATTATACAGTAAAAGGTAGTAAAGGGGCTAATCTAACATTTATATAGCATATGTAGCATGAGAGAGATGAGACATTTCACTCTTTAATTAATTAGTTTCTGGAGATTTGAGAATTTGGACATTGTGAGTTGGAGGATCGATGGATATTGCAATGTAACGATTTGGATGCCTTGGAATGTAGGGACATATTTCGTAGCCTAGGATTTGGGAAAATAGGAATTTGGAAAATTGAGATTTTGCGGATTTAGGGATTTGGGGACGTAGGTTTTTGAGGACTTTGGAATTAAGAGATATAGAGATTTGGGGACATAGGAATTTGGGAGATAAAGAATTTAGGAACGTGGAAATTTGGATAAGCAGCAATTTGGGAACCTAAGAATTTATGCATCAAGAGATTTGTGAAAAGAGGAATTTGGAGATTTAAGATTTTGAAGATATAGACATTTGGGAATGTAGGTTTTGATGTCTTGGAAATTTAGGGATGAAGGAATTTGAGAACCATCGAATTTAGGAATGTAAGGATTTTGGTAGATAAGTATTTGTAAATCAAGGAATATAAGTACCAAGACCTTTGAGAAAATAGAAATTTAGAAACACAGTTATTTGGAAATTTCATAATTTTGGGATAAGCGAAAGCTTTGTGGAAATCTAGGAACTTGTTACATTTTAGTAATGGTGGAAATTGTTCAGTTAAAAATTTGGAAAAATTAGAAGAAAACTTAAAAATTTGTAAATTAGAAAATTTTTAAAAACAGAAATTTGGATACATAACGAAATAGATAAATTTATGAATTTGGGGGTTTAGTAAGAAATTTGAAAGTATAAAAATTGTCAAGTCTATTAGCGTCCTATATTACAATAAAATCTGATATATCAATATTACAAAACCTGTGAAGTAAATATTTATATGCCTGCACCGATAACAGCATCCATACACATAAAAATTTGATAACAATCTCGGTAAAATATGTTGATAGTCGACTTCAAGGTTTCCCTAGGATTAGAAATAACAATTGCTCATAATTTCTCCGAATTTCTCCCTTTTTAATCGTGTCATCTTGACATATTCCTGAGCATCGTGGCTGACTTACCGTTTTTAACCTACTTGCACTGCTGCCAATTGAGAGTGAACACATGCTCGTCCGCGTGCGGGCACTCCTTTCTAAACATCGTCCACTTGTTGCCCGTAATCACATGGATTGTGCATCACTCAAATGCAGTCCTCTATTTTAATCTATAAGTATGATACAAATTGTCTCTTTAAAATCTCTTTATAGTATCTTATATCTTACATGTGTTTGTACATAACCTAAGTGAATTATTTTTTAACCCTTAACTTCCTTAGAAAAACTGCGATGTTCAATAGTCTTTTACGAATTGTTTTACTTGTTATTTATTTGGGAATTATTTTTTAATTTATTTATTTAATGTATTAGTATTAGCTTTGTGCTTTTGTCTACCACATTTTGAGGTATTGTTATATTCTTACATCTTGTGTTTGAGTGCAATATCTTTAATACAGTAGTAGTAAGTCACTCACTAAACTAATTACATCGTAGACATTTTCAATTATTTTAATTTTCGTTGTTAAATAAATACTTTATTATTTTATTTTGGAATTATGTATTTTGTGTTTCATTTAATTAGTATTTAGAAATTATGTATTTCGTGTTTCACGTCATTATTTATTTAGAAACGATGTATTATGAATTTCACATCATTGTTTATTTAAAAACAATGTATTTCATATTTCACGCCATTTATTTATTTAAAAATGCTGTATTTCGTGTTTCATGTCATTCAGAAATCATTTACATAGTTATCGTAAAATTTATATTCATATGCTTACTTTCTGTTATTTGATAAAAGGTTAATTAATAAAAGTTGATGTTGCGTATACACACGTTATATATAGTAATTGCAATATTAATAATAATCTAAATTTGCACTAGTGATTTTGAGTGAATAGGTCATTAGTGTATGAACAAGAGGAAAAATACACAGAAGAGTAAAAAAAGAAGTTATGTTTATTTGTATAAAAAGCAGACAACATAAGCATTCAGCGTTCTACACGCATATAGATATGTGTATGCGATGATTTTGATTTTCCATATGAGATTAAAATTAATTGTTTGAGATGGGCAAAAGTCAAGGTCTAATCTTAAAAAAAATGTTATTTTAATTTAATTTAAATTTGAAACAATTAAATACATATAGTAAATAATACAATATAATAAAATAGTAAAATAGAATTAAAAATAATACAATGTAATATTTAATCTTAAATATAATATAATTGTATATAATACATATAATAAATATGTACTTAATATAATACAAATTGAAGAACAGTACTAATCATCTCTTGTAGTTAACATATAATTTGAAAAGTGCTAATGACAAGATGAATATTTTATACCCAAATTGCAATACCGAAGAAGTTAGATGACAGTAATAATACTGAAATTAATTGTTTTTCTTTTATTTAGATTAACAATTTTGTTACAGAATCATACATTTTGGTAAAGTATTTAATACTACAAGCATTTGATACAGTTTTAATAAGGCATTTAATATTATTTTGTATGATAGACATACTGCTATTCAATTCATGGAATATTGTGTTTACTCAGATCAAAGCAGTCGTTTTATAAAACAAACTATAAATGATGGTAATTTGAATCTTAAGTATGTTATTCGTTTTTGTTAATTAAGAAGATTAATAGATTTCCGTCGACGTTTACTGTAGATTATTAATTCAATATGAAAATTAATGTATTGTATTTGATATTAGCTTGAGAAAATTAAAGACCATAGGTCAAATCATTAATTCAATAATTCTAAATTAACTGAGAATGCATATGACCGTCATTATATATGGATGACCTTATTAACTGTTAATTGACTTATAATGCATGCAGAAATTGTTGACTATACTTTAAGCATTCATTAATTGTTAACCGTTCTAAGATGAATTCATTAATTATTCATTATTTAACGACGAATTAATTCATTGAGTTTTAACCCATTAACGCCGTATTCGTTAAATATGAAATCAATAATAACTTCATTAATTCATTCATCGTTATTCATCCATAACAAATCCATCAAAATCAACAAAATGAAAAATACTTCTTTTTATCAAAAATTAACAATTTATACAAAAAGTTATTTAGTTATCGAATATTATCAATAAGATATGGTAGAAATTTAATATCAACAAAATAACAATGATATTTCATTGGTAGAGGTAACCGTTTAACTAAAACAATAACATTAAGCTGTCAGCGGTATCGCCAACATTTGACTTCAAATTACACGCATGATCGAGCATAGATCTAGCATATTGTATGTCTTGGCACGTTAAAGAGAACCTATTATTGAACCTCATACATTAACTTCTGTTTTATCAAGAACTTCAACTAAAATTAATCAATTGACTGGTGTCATGTATCATACTGCGTTATTGGTTCAGGTTCAACCCTTTGACGAAGTACATTTGTTCAATATTATTCAGTTATGGGAGTTTGGGAAATTTTAGAAATTTGGGAAACTTGGGAAATTTAGAAAATTTGCAAAGCTTGGAAATTTGGGAAATTAGGAATTTGTGAATTTGGAGGCGTTTGGGGGAATTCAAAAGATTATGGAAAAATTTAGAGAAACTTGAGAAATTAGGAAATTGGGGAAATTTAGAAAATTGAGGAAATCTGGGAAATTAAAAATTTGGGAAATTTGGGAAATTTGGGAAATTTGAGAAATTTGGGGATTTTGTGAACTTGGGAATTTGGAAATTTGGAAATTTGAAAATTTGGGAGTTTGGAAATTTGAAAATTTGGGAGTTTAAAAATTTGGGAAATTTGGAAAGTTTGGGAAATTAGGGATTTGGGAAATTTGGAAAGTTTGGGAAATTAGAGATTCGGAAATTTGGAAAGTTTGGGAAATTAGAGATTCGGAAATTTGGAAATTTTGGGAAATTTGGAAATTTTGGGAAATTTGGAAAGTTTGGGAAATTTGGGAATTTTGTGAACTTGGGAATTTGGGAATTTGGGAGTTTGGAAATTTGAAAATTTGGGAGTTTAAAAATTTGGAACGTTTGGGAAATTAGGGATTTGGGAAATTTGGAAAGTTTGGGAAATTAGAGATTTGGGAAATTTGAGGATTTTGGAAATTCAGAATGTGGTCTTTGGGATTTGGGAAATTAGGAAATTCAGAATTAAAGTTTGCGAATTTGGAAAATTTGAGAATTTGGTAATTTGTGAATTTTTAAATTTTGAATTTGTAGATTTAGTGATTTTAGAACTACGAAATTTAGGAAATTTGAGAAGTCACAAATTTCCAAATTTTTAACCTATATATCTTTTAAAAATTTGTATTCAACAATTAAAAATACAAAGATCAAAAATTTAATAACTATTCAGATTTCTAAACAGTTACTTCTCTAAAAATTGTCACATATCTCCTAAAAATGTAAAAATTCGAAAATGTCAATTTCCTCTACACAATCCTCCAAAACCGAAGGCAAACGAATGAAAGTGGGGGGTGTCCTCCCCTAGCGTGGTGGTTGCTCAAAAAGCTACATTGCACCCGTGTGTACCATGAGATGCAGAGGCAACGAAAGTGTCTCAACGGGCGTAGTCGTAAAGATACACCGCTCCGCGGGTCCCGTCATCCATAATCCCAAATATGGAGTGAGAAATTTGAGAGAACCGAAAATAGTGGCGCTACGCCAACCGCTAAAAATAGCCAAAAAATAAATTGTAGTTACGCGGCCGGCTGCATCATTCTATAACTGGTCTTCAATGAATCGGGCCACCTCCCGCACACCGTCGTTATTAATACACCGTCACACACAGACTTACACTCGGGTAAGCTATATTGCTCCCGTTTTTGGCATGTGCTTTAACCAGTTAACTGCCGGCGACGTCTATACACGTCATTCCAAAACTCTATTCCGGATCGACGTGTATATACGTCTTTTAATACAGAAAATTGCGCTATGAAGATTTGGAATTTTAATTAGATGCAATTCAAGTATTTTTTATATTACTAGTTTAAAAATTCACTCTGGTGTCGAGGCCGTATATACTCGTCTTGTAAGGTAGAAAATTATACTGCAAAAATTTTTAATTTAAGACAGGATGAAATTCAAATTGATATGTCAGTTTAGAATTCTTGTCAAGTGTAGTCGACGTATATACTCGCCTTGTAAAGTAGAAAATTATATTGCAAAAATTTTTAATTTAAGGGAGGATGAAATTCAAATTGATATGTCAGTTTAGAATTCTTGTCAAGTGTAGTCGACGTATATACTCGCCTTGTAAAGTAGAAAATTATATTGCAAAAATTTTTAATTTAAGGGAGGATGAAATTCAAATTGATATGTCAGTTGAGAATTTTTGTCAAGTGTAGTCGACGTATATACTCGCCTTGTAAAGTAGAAAATTATATTGCAAAAATTTTAAATTTAAGGGAGGATGAAATTCAAATTGATATGTCAGTTGAGAATTCTTGTCAAGTGTAGTCGACGTATATACTCGCCTTGTAAAGTAGAAAATTATACTGCAAAAATTTTAAATTTAAGGTAGGATGAAATTCAAGTTGATATGTTAGTTGAGAATTCTTGTAAAGTGTAGTCGACGTATATATTCGTCTTATAAAATAGAAAATTGCGCCACAAAAACTTGGAACTTTAATTAGATGAAATTTGAACGTTTGGTGGTGTACATGTTAGTTTAAAAATTTACTCTAGTGTGGTCGACGTATATACTCGTCTTGTAGAGTAGAAAATTATACTGCAAAAATTTTTAATTTAAAATAAAAGAATATTCAAATTGATTATATACACGTTTGTCAGAAATTGTTGCCCCATGTAGTCGACGTATATACTCGTCTTGTAACCTAAAAAAGCTTGAAATTACCATACGATGAAATTGAAATGTTTGGTAGCGTTTCTCAAGAAACCTTAAAATATAATAAAAATATATTTTCTCTTTTTACAGTGCTTCAGAAGTTCAATTGCAAATATGTATCTGTAAAAATATACGAATGATATTTTTAAAAAAAAGTCTAAAGAAATGTTTCGTTGTTTCTGAAATTGCTGTCCTTGTCTCTCTCACGCAGAGAAACGTTGGAAAGACAAGGATAGCTGAAGTTTCTCAGTTTCGACGCCAGAGGTCTTTAAAGTTAATTCTAAAATGGCTGCTCGTTTTATTGAACCCTAAACGCGAAAGCCAAACCTAATTTTCGGCTAAATTTACATAGAAATTCACATTTATTTCTGTAACCATTGTCGTCGCGATGAAGCGTTTCAAATATAGTTTAAGAAAATTATTTCTTAAATTTAAGTGACACACCGTATATATTTTATCACATTATCTTCAAATATTTTACATTCTCACTGTATAATTTTAGTCCCATTAGTATTTTTATGCAAGACATATAAGTTATTTAATCTTGCTGTGCACAATCTAATTACAGTACGTTTTGATTGTAACAGAAATATATATATGCAATAAAAAAATGGCTGCATCAGAAATGCATATATGCATTCAAAAAATGGCTACATCAAAATTATACATGTGTAATATAGGAACAGTAATATCAAAAATGTACATATACAATATAAAAATGGCTGTATCAAAAATGCACATATGCAATTAAAAAATGGCTACGTCCAAATTATACATATGTAGTATAAAAAATGACATGCACAATATAAAAATGACTGTATACTTGTGTAACAAAAACAGTATACGTAACAAAAGTATTAACAAAAGTACACATATGTATACTTTGATAAAATGCACTAGTATTTTATATCTCTCTAATTAGTCACCTAAACATTGAATTTGAATTTATAAAACTTGCAATCACTTTTTCGATCGAATCAAATTTTTTGCATTGTTATTAAATAACGTGCATTTCGATTGTGTTCGAGTATTACCTGGCGAGTCCGCTTCGATTAATCGCTGGTCTCGTGTGAACGTGTCCGGTTAATTTTAAATGACACGTGCACGGTGTTATTAGAACCCTGTCGCACGTGCCGCCAAGAAGAGTATAGTACATACTTAGTGTACTTCTCTCGACTTGTTCCATAAGTTTTCGCTAAACATTGTTAACGAAATAATAATATGAACGAAAATATTAATTGCAAGATGAAAAATTGATTATTTTTAATTTTGAGTTTCTCAAGACAATTTAAATTTTCTTAAGATTAACATATGTGGCGTATGTTACATATTGCATGCATTAATAGGTGTTAATATTATTGTATATTACATACATATTAATATTAATTAATTTATAACATATTAATATGTGACATATGCATATGTGATGTAATCTCAATTTTTGGTTTAATTAGTCAGATTTAAAATTGCAATTAAATATGAAAAAATATGATTAATAGATGAACATGTAGTTGACGTATGACAATTTTATGATACCATCATATAAAATATGATAATTAGTTTTTATGGTATCCTTATGTTGCAGACGAAAAGAGTTGATCTTTATTTCAATATCAAGCGTTATTTATAACTCTATTCATAATTTTTTAGATATATATAGCAACATGATTATTAAAATTCATGAGTGTTAAATAATCAATGCATTTATATTTCAAGGCAAAATGTTATATCGAGACTGTGCGAAGGACATAAAAAACAGTTAGGTTGTTCTTTAAATTTTTTAATGATTTTTTTTCGAAATTTGTTTTTTTATATCAGGATTGTGGTTATTTTCTTTGCTTTTTTATTTCAAGAGTAAATGCGCTACTAGCTGTTTTACACCTACAATACTGAAAGAAAACGGTATAGTTCAATGAAAACGAATTGAATAAGTAGTCTAATACGTATTGAACTGATCGTAAAACACGTTTGAAATAAACTGACGATATGATAATTTCACATTTTTGAGGAGAAATTGAAATAATTATAAAGATTTATAGTGAGATATTTTACACGTGTATTAATACAGTGAGTGTTCATTTGTCCACTATGGAGTAATAAGGAAGCTTGCAAATTTGAAAATATAAAAATTAAGAAACTTGCACATTTAGAAAGTACAAAGAGATTTGAAGATCTAAGTATTTGGATGTTTCAAAATTTGGATCTTTAAGAATTTAAAAGGATAGGAATTTGGGTATTTAGAAATGTGGATCTTTATGTATTTCAGAAATTTTTGCAATTTGAGAAGTTGGAAATGTAGAAACTTGATAAAATATTCAAATTTGGAAATTTGGAAAATTTTGAAGATTTGAGAATTTTAAGAAATTTCAAAATTTAGGAATTTGAGAAATTTCAAAATTTGGGAATTTGAGAATTTTTAAAAATCCGATAAAAATCTAAAAATTTGGAAAACTTGAAAAGTACAAAAATCTTTGTTAACTATAATATTTTTAATACTGACATTGCAAAAGTTTAAAATTATTATATTTAACCCCTCAATTCAAATAAAACCTGACCCTGTTTCGAACAATTTACAAATAAGTTTGGCAACCAATAAATATTCGAAACGCTAAAATCAAACATCAACGTTTGTACCATTACGTTCGTATAAATCAAATTTCGTTGTATCTGAAAAATCCATCGACGTTCATTTATAACTGGAATCAATCAACGCGTTGGTCGATGATTTAAAAAGAAAAGGTATCTCCGTACCGTGGCAACACCATAATCGGCCTCGTGTACGAAACACATCAATCTCGAACGATCTCGCTGGACTTCAAAGAGAGATAAATTTAACGGAAGACGATAATGATTAATTGATCGTACGGTTCTGAGAAACGGAATTAAATCAACCGGTCACAGAGTGGAACAACGATATCGTGTCTGATCGCATCCGATTGGCGAACCGGCAGAAATAACGGCTAGAAAAAGAGAGAAAAAAAATCGAGAAGAAAACGTGGAAGCGAAGATGAAGAAGCCGTTATTGTACATGCTGACTTTGCAGCACTGTGGGATAAAAATATTCGCGTTCGAAAATAGAAACGGACACACGAACACCCGCAATTCCTGGCCCGTACTTGGCCTTAGTCGATCGGGTTTCACTCCTTCTATTACTATTCGCCTTTTCGAATAACAATAGGCTGGTTTGTTATATAATAGGAAGGACGAGATAAATTTTTGCGGTTTTTATAGAATTTGCGGTTTTTTATTTTTATTATTTTTGGTGGAATTGTTTATTTGGAAGTTGAGGGAAATATGGGGTGAGGTATGGAGTAAAATATAAGCGTAAAATAAAATACTGAGTAAAATATAAAGAGAAGCATAGTGTAATAAATGTAGAACTAAATATACAGTAACATTCTGAGTAAAATACAGTAAAATATTAAGTGAAATATGCAGTAAAATATGGAGTAAAATATGAAATACAATAAAGATCAAAATATACAGTAAAATGTACAATAAAATACTGAGTAAAATATATAATAAAATATAGGGTGTAGAATGATATTTGCAAAAATAAGTCGAGAAAAACTACTGTCGCCATGCGTTCATTTTGTATCAAAGCCGCCATGTTTTTACAATTGATCGCGAATTTCAAGCAAAGATTTGAATACATCATACAAAAATAATAAAATCTATGTTATTTCAAATACTCTACTGTATACAATGTATAAAAATTGACACAACTTATTGTCAACTGTTAAGAATATACATTATCTGTCGAAAGAAAGTTCAGAATTATAACAATCTGAAATGAAATTGCAGAAATATCTAATAAAACACAGCCACAGTAGTTTCATTTACTTTCTGATGGGTTATATTTAAAGTACAACAAACTTATAAAATATAGCAAACAAATTAAACTTGTAAAGTATAGCAAACAAATTAGACTGGAAAATATAGCAAACAAATTAGCAAAGTTGTAAAGTATAACAACGTTACAAAAATTATGTACACATAAAAGCAGTAATTCAATAAACTATTCAAACTTAAATTACTAGTCTGCAATAATTATTTACATAACCAGAAATAGCAAGATAATACAAAATTTACGTCGTTAATTTCAAGCACAATTTTTTAAGCGTTAAAATTTCAAATTTAACTTTGAATACGCGAATTACGAAGATTGTTTACAAGGCATCGCAATAGAATGTATACACCTTTTATAATTATGCAAATCAACAAACGAACGAATGAAAGATAAGTTAAAGTTGTCCATCTTAAAATTGTAATTGTTCAAAATTACCACTATTAATTTTACGTTTGATATTAATATTACTGGAAATTTTGAGGGTAGACACCCTAAATTTGCTGTATACATGGCGGCGATCTGACGACACCTGTCACCGATGTCGATCTTTGAATCGATAAGAACCGTATCGGTATCGTTTCCTATAATTTTTGACACAGAAGCGCCTGAAAGTACGTTAAAAGCTCTATGAATCATCGTCGACGACACTACTTGGTCCGTCATTGACGTCAGTTGTGAAACCAACAATATGCTTGGTATCGTTTTGCATAGTTTCAGACGCGTTTAATCGTTTGTAACGACTTTAACATCTCTGCATCTCTTGTTCTACTTATATGACTACTCATTTGAAACGCACATGCATTACTCATACTGAAATGCTCATTCATTTAAAATACATATTTGAATTTGCATGCACCTAGCATCACTAGTTACCTAAGGTTATATAAAATTAAATAAATAATTCTTACAAATATTCATTATAATACAAAAAGATATGAATCTATGTTCACGTTTGCATACGAGTTAATTATAGAATGTATTCAACGAAATTATAAATAATGTAGGTGGGTTATTTGAACAGGTGAGAAGCTTCGACGAAAAGATACCAGGTCTGTCGCGCCACTATCGTGAAAGATTTTATCGATTTTTTTCGATGATTTCCATAATGTCACTTACGACCCTCTTCTCGTGCAACTACCCCGTCGCGTTTATTATTACGCGCGAAGAACGCGGAGCGTCGAGACCGACTATTTATATATCGAGGATCGACGGGTTTCGATGAGCTTAAAAGAGCATCACGAGAAATTATACGTGACAGGTGTGTAGAGGCGAGCTGAAAAGCATTCCTTCGACGATACGTCGCGTAATACACGGCCACGTATTGCTTTTCGACGATCTCGAGCCCACGGGCACTTAAGTGTTTAACACTTATGGGACGGCTGGTTTTTCCTCTGCCTCCTCAGTTTCCGGACATTTTGTAACAATAGACTACTCGATTATATTATAAGAATAGGGTGGTGAATGTTGAGACAGTTTAGTGTTTTAGGGATTGGGAATTTAGGGATTTGAAGGTTTGGGAATTTGAGAATTTTGGAATTTAGGGATTTGGGAATTTGGGAATTTGGGAATTTGGGAATTTGAGAATTTGAAAATTTGAGAATTTGAGAATTTGGAAATTTGGGAATTTGGGGATTTGGGAATTTGGGAATTTAGGGATTTGGGAATTTGAGAATTTGAGAATTTGAGAATTTGAGAATTTGGAAATTTGGAAATTTGGAAATTCGGGAATTTGGGAATTTGCGAATTTGAGAATTTGGAAATTTGGGAATTCGGGAATTTGGGAATTTGGAAATTTGGGAATTCGGGAATTTGGGAATTTGGAAATTTGGGGATTTGGGGATTTGGGGATTTGGGAATTTAGGAATTTGAGAATTTGGTATTTGGGATTTGGGAATTTGGGAAATTGGGAATTTGGGAATTTGGGAATTTGGGTATTTGAGAATTTGGGACCTTGGAAATTTGGGACCTTGGGAATTTGGGACCTTAGGAATTTGGGACCTTGGATATTTGGGACCTTGGAAATTTGGAAATTTCGGAATTTGGGAATTTAGGAATTTGGAGATTTAGAAATTTGGAAAAATACAATTTGCAAATATGCAGAAACTGAAAAACTAAAGTACCATATACTGCACTCAAGTATAATTTCAAAACTCTGACACAATTCTACAATATTCACACATCCAACTGTAACATCATTACACATCTTAACAACTTTCCACCTCATATCGGAACATTACCATTTAAGATCACCTGACAAAAAAAAAAAAAACAAAAAGAAAATACTCTTCATCGAACATTCCCTTAGAAAGTGGTTCGCCCCACTGAATTTCGACTTTCCGTTTCGTCGCTAAACATATGTAAATAGGTCCTAAGGAAAGGTTACGCGTGGGCAGCCGTCTTGCCCGAGTGTAATTCTCGGTGCAACCTGGATATTGCGGAATATTCATAACCTTCTTGTTAATAAAACACATTGTCGGCATAATTTCCAATCGGTACGGGCGTGAGAAATGGAAGAAGCTAGACAAATGGCTGCATGCAAATCGCGAAATAAACGCGTTACACCATCGGCGATTCGCATGTGGGCACGTGATATCTATATGCACGTACTAACGCTTAATATGTATTTAACATTGATACCACATTTTTATGGTCTTAAATCTTCAATTCTTTAGAGCTCTAAATTTATAAGTTTCTGCATTCTTAAATTTTCGAATTCGGTATTTGTCAAACTTGCAGATTTTCAAGTTTTGGAATTCTTAAAATTTCTATTTTTTTGAGGTAGGAAGCGATGTCTCCAAATTTCCAAATTTCCAAATTCTTAAATTCTTAAATTACCAAGTTCGCAAGTTCCCAAATTCACAAATTTCCGAATTTCAAAATTTCCAAGGTTCCAAATTCCCAAGCTCCCGAATTCCCAAGGGCCCAAATTCCCAGTGTCCCAAATTTTCAACGTCCCAAATTCCCAAACTCCTAAAATCCCAAGATTCCAAATTTCCAAGATCCCAAATTCCCAAGTTACCTAATTCCCAAGGTCCCAAATTCCCAAGCTGCTAAAATTCCAAGATCCCAAATTTCCAAGTTCCCTAATTTCCAAGGTCCCAAATTCCCAAGCTCCTAAAATCCCAAGATTCCAAATTCCCAAGGTCCCAAATTTCCAAGTTCTCAAATTCCAAAGCTCCCAAATTCCCAAGGTTCCAAATTCCCAAGGTCCTAAATTCCAAAGCTCCCTAATTCCCAAGATTCCAAATTCCTAAGGTTCCAAATTTCCAAGTTCCAAATTCCAAAGCTCCCTAATTCCCGAGGTTCCAAATTTCCAATGTCCCAAATTTCCAACGTCTCAAATTCCCAAGCATCTAAAATCCCAAGGTCCCAAAATCCTAAGCTCCCTAATTCCCAAGGTCCCAAATTCTCAAGCTCCTAAAATTCTCAAGTCTCCAAATTCCCAAGGTCCCAAATTCCTAAGGTTCCAAATTTCCAAGGTCCCAAATTCCAAAGCTCTCTAATTCCTAAGGTTCCAAATTTCCAACGTCCCAAATTCCCAAGCATCTAAAATCCCAAGGTCCCAAAATCCTAAGCTCCCTAATTCCCATGGTCCCAAATTCTCAAGCTCCTAAAACTCTCAAGGCTCCAAATTCCCAACGTTCCAAATTCCTAAGGTTCCAAATTCCCAAGGTCCCAAATTCCTAAGCTCCCTAATTTCCAAGGTCCCAAATTCCCAATATCTCAAATTTTCAACGTCTCAAATTTCCAAGCTCCTAAAATTCTCAAGGCTCCAAATTCCCAAGGTCCCAAATTCCTAATTCGCAAAGTCCCCATTTCCCAAGGTCTCAAATTCCCAAATTCCTAAATTCCCAATGTCCCAAATTCTCAAATTCCTAACTTCTCAAATTTCCAAATTTCCAAATCTTCGACATACCCCACTTAAAAACTGAAGATTATCTCTCAACAAATAACGCAAACTGAAAACCTGAATATGAGTCATCATTCCTAGTAAAATATACCAATTCTTCCTCTTCCTTTTTTTTTATATACCAAAAGTGGAACTAGACTTCTCCGCGAACATCACCTACATTTGAACGAATATATTCAGTGGTTCAATAAAATGATTATTTTATATACAACAACACTTGAAAACGCTGTACTTAAACACCGACAACTGTTGAACATTTACAAACAAATGAACACTGTACCAAACATTTACAAATAGCATAACACTTATGGAAGGAGATGTATACTACTCCGGGTAACTTAATACCAGTGAACGAAACTTTGTACCAAAGCCAGGAAACAATTATTTTCGATCATCTTCCTGCAAATTGTTTAAACACGAAGAAATAAACGATAAAGTTTGTCAGAAATGACGATCAGTTAATAACAAGTCTCAGAGTAATGAGATCAAACGTTATTATGTAAAATTAGGCAAACTAAAATTAGGATAACCAAAGTTGTTGTTGGATCGTTAATCTCCCTGGTGCGAAACTAAGAAGTATCTAAATGTTTATTTAAATTCGTTTGTTCCATTGTTAGCCTCTGATGTGCGAAGGTAGTAATAATAATGTAACTGTTTATTTAGTTTTGTTTGATTGTTCCGAGGTTCATAGGACCAGTCTGCTAAGTCCAATGATGTTCAAAATATTTTTAATATCTGAACATAAATGAAACACTAATAATAGTTGAATAACTACATGGTTAGATTTCATTGATTAATTACAAACCGTCTACCAATATTCAGAATATAATATTCAGTAGTTTCAATATGTATATTCAGAATATGATATTCTTAACATTTGAAATTTGGAGTTCAAGTACAATTATTAGAGATACCGAAAAGTAATCAAAATTTTATTTATTAAAGAAATCTTAAATGCTAATCAACAAAATAATTTCCATCATTTTTTAACGTTCTTTGCCAGCGTAAAGGCAATTGTTTGATTTCCTTTTTGAAAAACTCGTTCGATTTTTCATTGAAAAACTTTGAAGTCATCAGAGAAAAGTACTCTTCGATACCCCTAATATAATTTGCAGAGTCAACACATAAATATTAAATTGACACATTTGAACTTTCCTTGTCTTACCAAGAAACTTTGTTTTATACCTACCGATATATATGTACTTAATTTGAAATTAAAAATAAAGTTAAAAAATAAATAAACAAACGAGAAAACAAATTAGTACATACATTTATACCTTGATGAAAATTAATGCTGATTTCAAGGAATGTGCTTTAACAAACTGTGCACCTTATAAGAAGAAACTTGTGGAGCGACCATTTGGCCGGTTTGGTAGTTTTAATATGGTATATTAAACTTTGTAGTTTGTAGTTATAGTACCAAATTTTATAGTGTTAATATTGTAGCTATGATGAGTTCTGACTGATACATCTGAAAAATAATCATGTCCCAAATTCCCAAGGTCCCAAATTCCTAAGGTCTCAAATTCCCAAAGTCCCAAATTCTTAAATACCCAAATTTCCAAATTCCCAATTTCCCAATTTCCCAAATTCCCAAATTCCCAATTTCCCAATTTCCCAATTTCCCAATTTCCCAATTTCCCAATTTCCCAAATTCCCAAATTCCCAAATTCCCAAATTCCCAATGTCCCAAATTTCCAAGGTCCCAAATTCCCAAGCTCCTAAAATCCCAAGATTCCAAATTTCCAAGGTCCCAAATTCCAAAGCTCTCTAATTCCCAATGTCCCAAATTTCCAACGTCCCAAATTCCCAAGGTCCCAAATTCCCAAGCATCTAAAATCCCAATGTCTCAAAATCCTAAGCTCCCTAATTCCCAAGGTCCCAAATTCTCAAGCTCCTAAAACTCTCAAGGCTCCAAATTTCCAAGGTCCCAAATTCCCAACGTTCCAAATTCCCACGGTTCCAAATTCCCAAGGTCCAAAATTCCTAAGCTCCCTAATTTCCAAGGTCCCAAATTCCCAAATTCCCAAATTCCCAATTTCCCAATTTCCCAATTTCCCCAATTCCCAAATTCCCAAATCTTCAAATCCCTAATAATAATCATGAGTTAAGGGGTTAAAATAATTAAAAATTTGAAGTTTTGGAGGTGATTGAAAGTTTAAAGGGAAATTTGTTATTTTTCAGGGGGCACTATGCAGACCGAGGAAGTCGTGCCTCGTGCACAATCTACTGGGATAGACAGTGGCCCCACAGACAGCACCACTCTGCAGCATCATCTGCATCATTCGTCGCACATAAAGTGTCCGTTGCCACCTCTGCTCCACATGGCGGTCAAACAGGAGCCACAGGAGGAGGAGGAGCGAAGTCGTGACACGAATGCGTTGAGGTGAGTTTGTGATGTGGATTACAATTTGGTATATTGACTGATTGGGGATTTGCGAATTTAGGTTTCTTTTAGGCACTTAGGAATTTAGGAATTTAAAGATTTGGAAATTTAGAGCTTTGCATTTGAGAATTAGGACATGTGGGAATGTTAGTATGAGGGAATATAATTTACATTTCTAAAATTCTAAAAGTTCAAGACTTCTAACCTTCTAAAATCTCAAAAAGTCCCTCAAGTCGCAGAAATCCCAAAAAGCTCAAAAGTTGATCTTTTAATATCCCCAAAATGTTCAAAGGCTGTTTGAACATGTCCAAAATGCTGAAACTTTCAATGTCCAAGGATCGCAAAATCTCCAAATCCCAAATGTGAACCTTTCATAAGATAAAGAATCTCAATATCCCACAAATGCTAAAAATCCTAAAAATCCTAGAAACCCTAGAAATCCTAGAAATCCTAAAAATCCTAAAAATCCTAGAAATCCTAGAAATCCTAAAAATCTTAATAATCCTAAAAATCCTAGAAATCCTAGAAATCCTAGAAATCCTAAAAATCCTAAAAATCCTAGAAATCCTAAAAATCCTAAAAATCCTAGAAACCCTAGTAATCCTAAAAATCCTAGAAATCCTCGAAATCCTAGAAATCCTAGAAATCCTAGAAATCCTAGAAATCCTAAAAATCCTAGTAACCTTAGTGATCCTAAAAATCCTAAAAATCCTAAAAATCCTAAAAATCCTAAAAATCCTAGAAATCCTAGAAATTCTAAAAATCCTAGAAATCCTAGAAATCCTAAAGATCCTAGAAACCCTAGTTATCCTAAAATTCCTAAAAATCCTAAAAATCCTAGAAATCCTAGAAATCCTAAAAATCCTAGAAACCCTAGTTATCCTAAAATTCCTAAAAATCCTAAAAATCCTAGAAATCCTAGAAATCCTAGAAATCCTAGAAATCCTAGAAATCCTAAAAATCCTAGAAACCCTAGTAATCCTAAAAATCCTAGAAATCCTAGAAATCCTAGAAATCCTAGAAATCCTAGAAATCCTAGAAACCCTAGAAATCCTAAAAATCCTAAAAATCCCAAAAATTTAAAACATCCAACAGCTCAAAATCCCAAGACCTCCAAAGTCTCAACTTTTCAAAACCCCCAAATCTCTACAACACCCCAGAAACCACTTCCCCTGCACACTCGATCAACAAACGAAAGCATTGTTCTCGCTGAAACATGAACATGTTATTATCTTATCACAGATAAATCTCGTTTGGAATATGAATTATATTATTATCTGGTGTTGTGCATTGTAACAAGGTAAATGTAACTTGTCAGAGAAACGAACTAATACGTTATTAACGAAAGGATAAACCACGTGAAACCTATACGCCCACGTACTTTGAGTAGATGGACGTTCTGCTGGCGTTTACGAGCCGGAGATTATTTTTTGAAGAGCATAGTATACTACGACCACTTCGTGCTGCATAAAAGTAATTTATGTACTTACTTATGAGGTATAGTTCCGAAATCGTGTGCTGAGTAATGCTAACGTGTGTATATTCGAGCTTCAACACGTGTTGGTCACGTGAAATCTCAACGTTAGACGTTGTTAGATCTCTTGTCGAGATATGAGTATCGAGGTTGCGGAACTTTTCTTATTTGGAAATTAAACTGAAATTTTTTGTGGTATTTTTCAATTTTTCTCACACTGTTACACACTTTCTTGTACTCTTTAAAGAGTATAAAATTATATGGAGACGTATGGAGACATTTTCGAGCAATATGTCAACTATTGTGATTTATTAGATTCAGAGACAACCTAAAATCCCGACAGCTACAATTTCAAAACCCATAATCCACAATCTTGAATCCCCATATTTTTTAAGAATAATCCTCTCAAAAATTCAGTTAAGTCACTCAAAGCAATATAAAAATTCACAAAATAAAAGTAGAATTGAAGTTCTTTATTCATTTTTTATTTTGTTTATATATATGAACATTTAATTGAGTTTTTTCGTTATTACGGTAGATAGCTAATGGTAAATTTGACAGTCCACAAGTAGATGCAGACACGTCACTGACGTCTGTTGACGGCAAACATGGCCACGGACACGAAACGGATTCGATTCAGGAGCTGGAGGAAAATTCAGGGCAAACGGTTTCAGATCTCACCAACAGAGGAAGACCAAGGTAATTAACTGTTTTGACATCCTTTCATTTTTCTTTCATTTATACATATAGTATCTATGAAAATCGTAATTTATGTAGTGTGCTTGTAACTGCTGTTTACGGTGAAATTCTCGTTATATTGCCATTTTTACATGTTCTTTAGATACATAGACTATTGTTACTCACTTATTTATAAAATAAAATATTATAGTAGAATATTTGTATTTATAATTTTCAATGGATATTAAGTTAGTCGGGTTTTGAAGATTTGGTATCATTTTTTCAGTTTTTGAAACTTAAATATATATCAAACTTAAAAAATTCCAGTATATAAAATATACAAATTCATTGCAAAAATTTAATCTATCTCTTTGAATTAATAAATACATAATTCCACACATATAAAAGCCAAACGCAGTATGTAATAAATCAAAGTTATCTATCTTCACGCAAATCTACAAGTTCCACAAGCTATGTACGATAGCAAAAATGTAGCCCCGTAATCTTGATTTCCATTTCGCTTGTACGTTGCTAATTAATTCGTAATTAATATCTCGTTACGCATTCCGTAACACGGCTAGCATTGCAATGCTCTTTATGTACGGTTAATTCGAATCCTAACAATTACACGGTCGACACGGGTCTATGGTTAATGTTGTTTTCCACCTAGCTGCATTCCAAACCACGCCTCGGCACCGATTTATACAACGCAACGCGGCCATATGCATAGAACTAGTGTCTCGTCTCCTCTTCCAGCACCGGTTCTAACACCGCGTTTAATGAAATTCAATAACGGTAATCGAGTCGCGGCATTTCAGCCTTAAGACGAACCTTAAGAAACGATTTTTTGCCGAAACGAGTCGATGTACACGAGACGAACCAGTTTCGCCTGGCGCTTGTCTTTCTTGCTGTCTGTCTAAACTGCTCTTTCGAACGACGCCAGTTTTACATCGAAAGGATCGTTAGAGAAGTTAAACGTGTTGGCCGACACCGTGGTACAACGCCATATCTAGCGAAAACACTCCACGAAAAATAAATCCTTGCCGAACACACTTTGAGGTTAATTAAAATTCTAGATTGAACTTAAGGAGGTAGATGTAGAAAAATTCTAGGCAATGGTCATATTTTACTGTCAAAGTTTGACAACAGAATCTCTGAGACATGAGACTTAGGTTACCTCAGATCAGATGAAAGTAGATTATATTAGGGTTAAGTCAAATCAGGTATGACTCAGTATGATATGAGTCAGTGATATGATTTTCAGTCGAAGATTCCAAGTAATAAAAACATAGGGGATTGGTTTAATGCAAAGCAGTGCTGTCAGCTAGAAATGATGAAGGACCTATCTCATGCATCTGGTTTAACCAGACATATAATTAACATCTGCTTGAAATTTGAAAACAGGTTTTTATGCTGTTACAACTATCACACAATTACTATTCAATGTCTCTTGATGCAAGTGATCAAAGTTGAATCATCCTTAAACAAGCAGATCCTCATCTGTTTCAGTCGTGGTCGCAGAAAGTCGCGATGGAAGTTGAAGTTCCACCACCAGGCGTTGCCTCCGGAGTATCTGGACCACTACGAGGCGTCGTTAGCCCAGGAAGCTTTAAACGCATCCCCGACGCACGTTGTGGAGCCCACGATCCCGAGTCCAGCTCCGACCAACTCGACCTCGATCCCGAGTCCCATCGCCGACGTGCACGGTTGGTTGCAGCGAATCGCCGCGATGCAACAGGAGCTCTGTCCCCAGATTCCGTCCCCACAGTGTCCCCAAGGCAACTCGAATCAGCCATCGGGCTCCAGGAGGTCCGTGATCACCTCCACCTCGTCCCACGCGTTCAACGCGACCCACAACCACAATCAGCAGCACTCGCAGACATCCGGCAGGCCACCGATGAAATACTCGGACTTGCCATACATGGGCGAGATCACGCTGGACAACAGCAAACCCAGAAGAGGCAGGAAACCGAAGAAGGCAGACATTTGCCATCTGATTTACAAGAACTACGGCACCATACTTCCTGGGACACCTGGTCACGAGGAGAAGAGGCTGTCCCCCAGGGACAAGCTCGACTGTCGCGAGAGAATTTCGCCTCAGATACCGTTCCAGAGAACGGATGTCCAGAACAGGATCAGCAGCCTGTTGGAGAAGAGACTGACCCAGGAGTCCCGTCGGACGTTCGGGCTGATGGAGAACTCGAAGGAGCAGGACGAGCCTCTGAATCTCTGCATCAGAGACCTGAACCAGCTGAAGATCAGGTTGCTGCGAAAACACGGCAACGTGTACGAGTCGGGCCAGGTGAAGAGCGACACTTCCAGCGACGGTGAAGAGGTGGAGTGCATAGGAACGACGTACCCGTCGGAGTCGGCCTACCACTCGCTGGACCCTCTCGGTCGCAACAGCAACAACGTGAACCACAATAACAACATTATCGACCCAATGTTGAGCGCTAATCCCGGATTTGTCTACTGGCCAAACGCCGGAGTGTTCATTCACCCTATGGCGCTGCAGTCGCAGCTACTCTACTACCAGAAAATGGCTCAGAACAAGTGTTATCCCAGGACGATAGACCAAGCTCCAAAGGAGCAGAAGATCGTTCCTAAATCCATCTACTCGATGCTAGAGACGAAGAGTCCTCCTTTGGTCACTCCATCGTCCCAGCCGGCGCCACAAACGGTTCCTGTACCGCCTCCCGTCTCACCCAGACCCAAAAGGAACGCGCCTATTGGCCAGTCTCAGGGCCAGCCGACGAAACGAAAACGTTCCGCTATATTCATACCCCCGATGCCCACGGAGAACAATAACAACCCCGCAACGGAGGTGAGCATATGCAAGTTCAAGTTCACCGGAGGAGCGAAACCGAGTCTTCAGGAGAAGAAGAGTCTGTCGGTGGACTCTGGTGGCAACTTCAGGTACTACAGCGGCACCGGTGACAAAAGCATGAGAGGTTACGAGTTCTTCCCCAGGGAAGCTTTACAGCAGTCCGCCGGGCAGTCCGGCTCGTCAACCGGGGCGTTTCTAAACGCAGCCGGTGAGCGGATCCAGTCGACACCCTGTCAGAGGAGCAGCAACCAAGAAGAGGGTCGTCGCAAGAGGAAGACGAGGAAGTCCCTGCAGAGGGAGAAACTCGAGCAGACGTTTAAGGAAAAGGGTTTCCTCATCCAAACGCAACAGCTGGAGTCCGCCGAAGGAGCCACCTACTGCAAGTTCCGGCAACTCCGCAAGTTCACCAGGTATCTGTTCAGAAGTTGGAAGGACTATCTTCCGGGTAACGTGCGGGAGCTAACGGGTGCCACGGACGCTGGGGTCGACCCTGACGCTGATGTCGAAAGCGACACCAACGTGTTACCCTCGCCGGTGCCTCATCCTAACATGGTCGACGTGTCCACCGGGTTCGTCGACGAACACCGAGCCCTACCGCTCACGTGAAACCTGCAAATTGCTCCCCGAGGCGATCGGTCGACTTTAACTTGACGTTGCTGTTGATGGCTTCGTGCGCTGGCTATGGGGAGGATTCGAGAATGCACGTAGTCAGGTTGAGAGGTGGTTTAACTCTGGGTTAGGATTACTAGGGATACACAGACGTCTTTTTGGTACTTGATGTTTGGAAGAATACTGAAAGCATTACAGATGTGTGTCAAGATTGATTATATCTTGTCCAGATTGGTTACATGTTTCATTTGGAACAGGAATTGGATTCTTGGAGAATTATTTATTTCACTGAAAAATTGAGGGGTTTCTGGCTGTCAGAAGTCTAGAGCTCATCTTGTGCTTGTGTATGTACGAAGGTTGCACATGGTTTGTCTGAGTTATGTATTAAATGGCTAAAAGGAGAGATGATTCATATCTTACATTTTATATTCAGCTAATTATTATGCAACAACCAGTCCATTCATTATCATATTTAACCACAACTTCCGTTTGAAAATTAGCAATATCTTGCCATAATATATTGACGAAAGTGATGGAAACTTTTGCGTATCCCTAATATTTCGTATTCCCTGGTTAAGAACCAACAACGACTTATTGGTTATGCGAGGATCATAAGGAATTTATAAAATATATCATATGCGTTTATAGTCCTCCTGAATTGTGGACTGCATATATGTGTTCATAGTATAAAGAAGAAAGTATGGTCAGAAGACTTGTGGACCATACATGGTTTATCTGACGACTGATATCGCGACGATTTTATGGGGTTCGAAATTCTGTAAATGATATTACCCGTCTGACGCATGGATCTTATCGCGTTGGAAGATGTGATTTAGAATGATTTACAACGAACAATGATCGATTGAAATTCTGTGAGTTAAAATATAGTAAAGACAGGTATTTAACTGGAATTCTAAAAATCAGGGTAACAGGATAAAGCAATCTGATATTTTTGTAATGAAATTTTTTAATCGCGTACAATGGTAGTCTCCGTAAAAATCCAAAGGTAGCAGTGTAACTGCAAAACTATTAAATGGTTAACAATCGAAGGCGAAAGACAATCGCGTAACTTTCACTATACATTCGTGAAATAAATAGGTGACCATTAATGTCATAACAGCTAAATATCAGCGTGTCACATAGCATGTAAAGTGCGCCCACGTGAATCACGTGTACAGGGTGCTCGCTAAAACGTTTATTAGGTTGGCAATTAAATTTGCAATTTTTTGCATATCTTGGTTGAACGTCTTCAAGGATGCTGCCATATACGTTTCTCTTACAGAAGTATTTAAGAATGGAAATGGCCGTACAAGGAGACGTCTTTCATTTTTAGTTATAACATATTTTACAAATGTTATGTTAGGTAGTTTTGAAATTTATTTTGAGTATTTAAGAACTGTCAATTTGGAATGAGTGAAATAGAACACTAATGTGATTGTTAATTACTATGTAATTGTAATATGAATTATGGTATGTATTACAGTATAAATTATTATAAAAATTGCAATATAAGTTGCAGTGGAAGTTGCAATAAAAATTATAATATAAATTGTAATAAAAATTACAGTAAAAATTAAGTAAAAACTATAATAAAAATTGCAGTGAAAATTACAATAATTGTCACACAAAAAATATACAATTTTTTTTAAGAACAAGTTTGTTAAAACTAAAAAAAGTTATTCTCTGAAAAGGACCACAAATATTATTGATTCAAAGGATATTTAATTAAAAATTACCTATCGAATTTGAATCAATAATTACGTAAAAATGATCAAATTTGTTGCCAACATAATACTTAGACCGGTTATAAATTGTTACACGTGTGAAGTGATTTTAAACAGAAGTTGTGCTCGCGTGCTGATTTACGAAAGACATTGAACGGAAACAACTCGTGAAAAATAATCGCGTTTCAATTGGTACTTGAATAAATTTTATCGATGATCGCATGTAGCACAAGGATTTCATCGTCATCTAGTTTATTAATATTCTTCGCGGGCGTGTTATATGCTGTCTATAAATGGATAAAAAATCTATAGCATAAGCATGACAATTTAATCATGGAAATATAACGAGATTGATCGTATTTTTAAAAGCGTCGTTTTTTTTTAGTAAAAGAAATAAAAAAGTATTCTTATTCGTTGATTGAAAGAATACAATGTTGCATTCTTTAAATAAATATTTATTAAATCTAGTAGACTTTATCATATTTTCTTTATAATATTTATTGTATTCAATAATTATGGTATTGTGCTTTTTTGGGGGCAAAAATGATAAGAAATGTTTAATTATTTACATTAGCGAAAAAACGTAAAAAGTCACATTTAAAAAATTAATATAAATATTTATTGAAAATTATCAATTTTGTCAGATACTTTTTATAATATTTATTATATTTAATCATTATTATGTTGTCCTTTTTTGGTACAAAAACCATAAGAAATGTTCAATTATTTATATTAGTAAAAAGAACATACAATGTCACATTTATTAGGTCGATATAAATATTTATTATATCTGATCCATTTTATCAGATCTTCAGTGTAGTATTACATTTATTAAATCAATATAATTATTTATCGAATATGATCAGTTCTATCACGTCCTCTTTTGAAGCGTTATACTCAATGAGTGTATATTTGTGCTGAAATAATTAAAAATATTTATTTATCGAATTTAATAATTCAGTACATAATTTCCAAATATTTTTTGCTTAAAAAAGCCAACTGAAAAATTTTGATAAAATCATAATAATTTTTAAAATACGCTTGTCTGCTTTATCTACTGAATGATTTAAAATTCATTTTGTCATTGCATCACACATAAAACCATAAAAATTTGAAAAAGGAAAAATGGAAAAAAGGACACAGCTATAGTTGATCGATTAATCATTATGGATCTGTATAAAGAAACAGTTTATTCTTACGCAATGAGAATGAAATGTTACGCGATTTGTAGTTAACCTTCGTTTAACAAGAAATAACCCTGCTCGATATTGTAAATAATCATGAACATTTGAAGTATGTAATTATTGGCAGATTTTTTAATTTACGAATTTTCGAGTTTTTAAATGTTTAAGGTTATACGTATTCAAATCTTCAAGTTTAGGAATTTGGAATTTTAGGAACTTGGAAATTTGGAAATGTTGTGAGTTTTAGAGAATTTTGGAAAATTTGTGAAATTTTGGAAATTTGGAAAATTAGAAATTTTTGAGGATTTGGAGAAATTTGGGAAATTAGAGAAATTAGAGAAATTTTAGAAACTTTGAAAGTTAGAAATTTGTGAAATTTGGAAAATTAGAGAATATAAGAAATTTCTGAAATTTGGTCAAATGAAAAAACTTTGAGAAATTTTGTAAAATTTTAAAAGAAAATTTAAAAGTTTAAGAATTTAAGGAATGTCGAAAATTAACACATTATTCGTAAATCAGCAAGTGAACCCTAGACACGTTGATGACACGTTGCATCAGTATAGTTAAGAATTCGATTCAAACAATTTTAAATTGTTTGTTATACAAATATTTTATCTTAAAATTGACTGAATTTTACTACGAATTTTCCTAACGATCTATATACAAAAATTCTGAAAACGTTGTCAGAATAATTTCGATATATCAATCGATCATTCAGTTTGTTCATTGTGTTGTTGTCAACCCTTTCAAACCCTACGTAATCTCTAGTAAGGGTATTTTAATTTGAGAATTTTAGAACCCAATATTTTTGAAATTCAAGGATTTTGAAGGTATGAAATTCAGAAATTTAGGGAAGATAATTGAACGCTGAGAGTTTGAATGGGCTCTCCAAATTTAATTTGGAAGTTTGAAAATTAGAAAAATTCTGGAATTGTGGAAAATTGAGAATTTAAAAAATTTGAGAACTTGAAAATTAGAAACCTATAAATTTGAAAACATGAAGAAATTTCTAACTTTCAATATCTGTAAACTTTCCAGTTCGCAAATTGCACTCTGGTCTTCATCCAGAACATGCTAAACTGCCAGTATACAATTACTCGACCGCAATAATCTCAGCGATCTGAAATTCATTACTATTAATCTGCCCGTGATAAGAGTAATTTAACGACTGGTTTTAATTACAAAACACGTCGGGTCTGAAAGGGTTAAGTTCGTAGATGGTAGAACGCAAAGGGGAAGAGGAGGAAGAGTGAAACAGGTGCCGATCGACGTCGACGTTATCGTTTTAATAATAATGTAAATTCGATCGTAGCTCCGTGCCAAAGATGGGAGACTGGAATGTACATAGCGCTGAAAGAACCGTGTTAACCAAAGAGTGGTTTCGTGCTCGCCGATTAGAAGCGGATGCAACGATAATCTGCTTGAAGGGGCGTGAGCCGATAAATTCAGCTTTCTATCGGCTCGAGTTGTTCCTCGAGCCGATTTTGCAATGCATTTCGTAGAGGGAAGAGGGAAACAAGCGTCGAACAGAATGAAACTCTAAACAAAGGTTAAATTGTCAATACCTGTCGTTATCATTATAATTATCATTACTTCTTTTTAATTTTAACACTTTGACGACCGCTGTTACTTGTACGTGCTCCGTCAAGATTTTTATTTAAAATCGAATTTTTTAGAATTTTAACTCTTTTTTGCAATTTTCTTTTGGTAAACTGCAAATTTCGTAATGAAATTATTGCAGGTTCTTTTAATCCGTTGTATCTTTTCAATGCAAATTAATTTTGCAGTATATTTCTTAAATTTGTTTGATATTGTCTCTTAATTATAATTTTTGTGATTATTAAGTTACAAATTTGCAACATTGTAAATGTTTTGATGATTTTTTTTAAGAGAAGTTTCTTTCGAAATTGTCTGTCGTATCTTGGCGGTAAATTCAAACTTAAGTTGCATTATACAACGTTTGAGAAAGTATATTGTATTTAAAATTGCAAAAATATTGCGTTACAGAGTTACTTTAACATTTGAGACATATTTTACAACTTTTTGTGATAAAAATTATGCCATTCAAGTGTTTCGACTTAATTATCTCGTTCCTTTCGAAATTTTCTACCACTTTGTTCGCTACTATTTAATATTATAAAAATCTTGCATTAAAGAGTTTAATGAACATTTGAAATATGTTTTAGAATTGTAACTATCAAAAATTATTATATTCAAATGTTACAATTCAATTTTTTAATTTCTTTCGAAATTTTCTGCCATATCCTTCGAAAGTGGCAGCAAATTCAAACGTAAAGAGTACAAAATATTTGAAAGTGCATTTCGTATCTAACTTTGTAAAAGTCTTGCAATGAAGAGTTAAACAGACATTTGAAACATATTTCAGAACTTAAAAAATTATTGTATTAGAATATTTAATTAATGCTCTTGTTTCAAAGCACTGCCTTATTCAAAAGTGGCGGTAAATTCAAACGTAGATACACTGCGTACTTTAAAAAGTACTCCGTAATTTTCGAATAATATTTTAAACAAGGAAGAAAAGAAAAGTAGATATAAAATCATCAGTAATCGATTTTAAATAAAAAAAAAGAAAGTAATATAAATTGTACAAAACATGCGCGTCGTCAAAGTGTAAAGTTACACGCGAATGTTATTCAATAACGCCTAACGAAATCTAGTCTTATTTATACTCTTTGTTATGTAAATCAAAAGCCGTGTTTTTCTTTTTTTATTATCATTATACACATAGCGATTTATTTATGTATGTACATAATTGTCGGTGCGTGACGTTTAACGAAAAAAAGGCGCGAGTACGTGCTATTGATAAATCGAATCGATTAAATCGATTAAGTGTAACGAAGGTTGGAACGAACGATGGAAACGTGAATGAAACGATCGTACCTGAGGCTCGTGACGTGTCTTTAAGACACGCATCTGCTGATTTCTTGTTTTCAACGTCGTTCGTTTTCTAAATCGATCGCGTTTCGTCGATGACAAACGCGGTTCTCGATAAGAGATATGGAAAACGCTCAAAGGATATTTAGCGATAAAGGATAATGCAACAGGAACCGTCCTATGTCTGTATCGTTTATTGTCCTGTGCAGCAACACGTAGAACTATTTTGTACGTATTGCCGATTGTAAAGAGATCAATTCTTATAGTCTGTAATAATAAAACGTAATTGTTACTGATACTTTCTTTCGTGTGTTTTATTATTTCCAGGAACAAGGTGATTAGTGACAAAGATTATCTGTTAATATATAAAGTATCTATTAAGATATAAAGTAGTAGATTTATTTTAAGGTATTTACATATAATCTTTTTTCAGAAATGAGGTTTGTGATGATAAATATGATGTTTCACTGTATGAACAATTTTTATTTATTTCTTTTGCCAATTTTCATTTTTATAAATATTCTATTTATTCACTATTAATATTCTAGTTAAGTATAGTTGAAGAGAAAAGACATTTGATAATTTCATAACTAAGAAAAGATGACTTAGTAATTTGGTTGAAAATTCAAAAATTTGAATGTGTGAGGATTTGAAAATCCCAGAATCCATCTTTATTGTTTAAAATTGTTTTAAATGCCTTCCTCCCAATTTCCAGTATCTTATAAGAAATTAAACGTTACCGAACGCTTCATTGATACACGTGCATCGCGTTCACGTCACAGCATGGTTGGACAGGTACACACGCGTGAAGGTAAGCACAGAAAGGGGATAAGGATGCGTGTGCACGCACTTCAGGCCAGCCATTCATGCATACGCCCATTCATACGTCTCTCCGGCTCACCTTGAAGACTTTTTATCGTCGGTCAAGATGTGGTCGTGGCCGTGGAGCCTCTTCTTCGAGACTCGTATCTTTCAGAAGGGGGAATCTTCAGTGGATTTTCGTCGAAGCTTCTCACCTGTTCAAATAACCCGCCTACATTATTTATAATTTCGTTGAATACATTCTATAATTAACTCGTATGCAAACGTGAACATAGATTCATATCTTTTTGTATTATAATGAATATTTGTAAGAATTATTTATTTAATTTTATATAACCTTAGGTAACTAGTGATACCAGGTGCACGCGAATTCAAATATGTATTTTAAATGAATGAGCATTTCAGTATGAGTAATGCATGTGCGTTTCAAATGAGTAGTCATATAAGTAGAACAAGAGATGCAGAGATGTTAAAGTCGTTACAAACGATTAAACGCGTCTGAAACTATGCAAAACGATACCAAGCATATTGTTGGTTTCACAACTGACGTCAATGACGACCAAGTAGTGTCGTCGACGATGAGTCATAGAGCTTTTAACGTGCTTTCAGGCGCTTCTGTGTCAAAAATTATAGGAAACGATACCGACACGGTTCTTATCGATTCGACGATCGACGTCAGTGACAGGTGTCGTCAGATCGCCGCCATGTATACAGCAAATTTAGGGTGTCTACCCTCAAAATTTCCAGTAATATTAATATCAAACGTAAAATTAATAGTGGTAATTTTGAACAATTGCAATTTTAAGATAGACAACGTTAACTTATCTTTCATTCGTTCGTTTGTTGATTTGCATAATTATGAAAGGTGTATACATTCTATTGCGACGTCTTGTAAACAATCTTCGTAATTCGCGTATTCAAAGTTAAATTTGAAATTTTAACGTTTAAAAAATTGTGCTTGAAATTAACGACGTAAATTTTGTATTATCTTGCTATTTCTGATTATGTTAATAATTATTGCAGACTAGTAATTTAAGTTTGAATAGTTTATTGAATTACTGCTTTTATGTGTACATAATTTGTGTAACGTTGTTATACTTTACAACTTTGCTAATTTGTTTGCTATATTTTGCAAGTCTAATTTGTGTGCCATATTTTACAAGTTTAATTTGTTTGCCATACTTTACAAGTTTAATTTGTTTGATATACTTTACAAGTTTAATTTGTTTGATATATTTTATAAATTTGTTGTATTTTAAATATAACTCATTAGTAAGAAAATGAAACTATCGTGACTGTGTTTTATTAGATATTTCTGCAATCTCATTTCAGATTGTTAATGTTTAATTTTGAACCTTCTTCCGGCAGATAATGTATATTTCTTACACTTGATATTGAATTATTTAAATTTTTATGTATTGTACTCAGTAGATTACTATAGAGTAACGTGGATTTTACGATTTTTCCACACTGTGATCAGATCTTTGTTTGAAATTCGCGGTCAATTATAAAAACATCGCAGCGTGATTTGTTACAAAATGAACACCCGGTGACATTGATTTTTCACAATTTATCTTCGTAAATCTCATTGTATCTTTCCAAAATTTGCACATATATCTACAAATAGTGAATTGACATATTAATAAAAAATTGTTTTATAATAAAGCTTTCAATTTATAGTAACAGATGGCCTATAATTACTGCTATTAATAAAAATGCTGTTGCAATCTCAGCATTTCAAGTTGAAGTCTAATTATGATTTACTCAACCAAGTTCTCAAAATACAAAGCAGGAACAAACATTTCATCTTCTTTATTTTTTTCAACGTTACAGTAACGAATATTTAATTATGTCTGACATATTTGTCAACTAAGTCACAGCACAGTATGTTAAATAATATAAAATTGAATCTACTATCAAAAGTACAGATGATCCCAATACCAAATCCGCAATAGAAACCAAATTGAAACGAACAAATGAACCTAGTACCATATATGGATAAAAGATAATAAGTAGTAATCATTTTTGAGATTCTTTTCATGTCCTTTTTTTCTGGAAGGTATACGATGTCTAAAGACAAAGAGCAATCGAATTTGACGCGAAAGAAAGGTGAGTACGATTTTTCCAGGCGTCGTCGCCGGCGACGTTGTTGAGCGTGGCGCGCACAATGACTGCAGGTTTCCTAATACGGCCTCGTCTTGGACCCCGATGAAAAAAAGAGGAATTTTGGCCCATCAGCAAGGGCCTGGGAAGGAACGTCCCGTGTTAGAGACGCTGCTGGTGCAGAAATTTAATAATCGAGCACTGCTTTCTTTTGTGCGTTTCATTTCCTTTGGAGAAACGCCGTCAATTTGGTGCCACTGAAACGATTTAGACAAATTTTGTTAGCAATTTAAATAATTCATTGTTCAGTCTTAGGGTAGTGGAATCATTTCCTAGGATCTTAATTTATTTCATATATGGCAGGAAAATGTTTAATTTAATGAATCTGTAAAATACTTAATAAGTTATGTGATGGTATCATATATGCTAGTATGTGAAGTCATGAATTTAAGATATATTAAATACGTAATAAGTTTGGAATATGTGAAATGATTTATATTTAATAACTTTATAATATCTGAAATATCATGGATTTGTTATACAATATCATAGTTATAAAATATGTCACATGTTTACAATATGTGAAATACTTGACAAGTGTGTAATATGTCAAATACTTAATAATTTTACAATATGAGCATATGGGTTTACACTGTGATTTTACATATGATTTTATATATGATCTTACAATATGAACATGTGGGTTTACAATGTGATTTTATATATGATCTTGAAATATGAATATGTGGGTTTATAATGTGATTTTACATATGATTCTACAATATGAACATGTGGGTTTACAATGTGATTTTACATATGATTCTACAATATGAACATGTGGGTTTACAATGTGATTTTACATACAATTTTACAATATGAACATATGGGTTTATAATATGATTTTATACATGATTTTACAATATGAACATATGAGTTTATAATGTGATTTTACATATGATTTTACAATATGAATATATGGGTTTATCATGTCATTTCACATATGACTTTACAATATGAACATATGGGTTTACAATGTGATTTTACATATAATTTTACAATATGAACATATGGGTTTATAATATGATTTTATACATGATTTTACAATATGAACATATGAGTTTATAATGTGATTTTACATATGATTCTACAATATGAACATGTGTGTTTACAATGTGATTTTACATATAATTTTACAATATGAACATATGGGTTTATAATATGATTTTATACATGATTTTACAATATGAACATATGAGTTTATAACGTGATTTTACATATGATTTTACAATATGAATAAATGGGTTTATCATGTGATTTCACATATGACTTTACATATGATTTTACAAACAAACATATTAAACCAAATCAACAAATTTTTCAATAAAACTAAGGAATGTATAAAACAGTCCTTCGACCGTTTTGGTAGTTTGAACGTTAACGAATCCCAGTAAAAATCGCGTCCAGAAGCAGAGGGTTGCTCGGTCGGGCTCGTCGAGTGCCATATAAGGTGTAAAGATAAGGTAAGTTCGCGCGAGAGTCGAGTAAATCGGCGATTTAAGGTGCGTTGGCCGTTGGTGTGAGACGAGAAGATAGCAGACGCGGAATTGAATCGAGCGTGAAGCGTGAAGCCGAGCGGGTAAGCGAGCGAGCGAGCAGGATCGGATAGAACGGAGTGCCATGGCCGGTTCAGCCGAAGGAAGACAGGTTCGCGGCCCACGGACAGGTTCGTTCGCGAAAAACTTCAATTTGTCTCGCGTGTTTCTTGTCCCGGCAGGATATCTTTGCAGGATAATGCGCAGGGAAATAAGAGACCGCGTGCGTTGCTTGAAATATTTCGAATCATCTTTCCGGTAAACGTTCCGCCTCTGCTGCTATTTAATTTTGTATTCAATTACTGCGGGTGATCAAATTGTACAGACTTTTTAACCGTTTGTAATGATCTCTCATTTTTCTTACTTTAACTCTCTTATATTTTATTCTTTTACTGTAATATATTTACATAATTATGTAGAATTATTTTATTTAATATATTGACTGTAAACAGTTATCGAAGGATTCACTGTATATATTGAGTAACTTTATACTTAAGTACAAAAATATTATTGATCATTGGGAGAGTCTCAATTTTTCTTACTATAATACTCATTCTTATTGTAATAGATTTACTTCAGACCACGCTACAGCCGCCATTTTGGGTCCCGCCGTGAAGCAAACAAATTAAACTTGTAAAGTACGGCAAACAAATTAGACTTGCAAAATATAGCAAACAAGTTAGCAAAGTTGTAAAGTGTAACAACGTTACACAAATTATGTACACATAAAAGCAGTAATTCAATAAACTATACAAACTTAAATTACTAGTCTGCAATAATTATTTAAATAATCAGAAATAGCAAGATAATACAAAATTTACGTCGTTAATTTCAAGCACAATTTTTTAAACGTTAAAATTTCAAATTTAACTTTGAATACGCGAATTACGAAGATTGTTTACAAGACGTCGCAATAGAATGTATACATCTTTCATAATTATGCAAATCAACAAACGAACGAATGAAAGATAAGTTAACGTTGTCTATCTTAAAATTGCAATTGTTCAAAATTACCACTATTAATTTTACGTTTGATATTAATATTACTGGAAATTTTGAGGGTAGACACCCTAAATTTGCTGTATACATGGCGGCGATCTGACGACACCTGTCACCGACGTCGATCGTCGAATCGATAAAAACCGTGTCGGTATCGTTTCCTATAATTTTTGACACAGAACCGCCTGAAAGCACGTTAAAAGCTCTATGACTCATCGTCGACGACACTACTTGGTCGTCATTGACGTCAGTCGTGAAACTCACAATAATCATGTTTGGTGTCGTTTTCGATAATTTCAGACGCGTTTAATCGCTTGTAACGACTTTAAAATCTCTGCATCTCTGTTCTATTTATATGACTACTAATTTGAAATGCACATTAGAATTTACTTGAGGTACCAGTTCTGTAGAGCCACTAGTGTTAATATATAATATATATACAATAAAGTGAATGTGTGAAGACAATTTTAGAATTGAAAATAGACGCGGATCTAAGGTTACGTTTAACATTTTATTTCACGAAACCAAAACTTCAACTTCATTTTAAACATCACTGTACTGAGTCAGTAATGCATTTATACATATAAGATTGTAGATTTGTATTTAGAATTCAGTATATGTTAGTTTTGACAGTAAAAAATAGACACCCTGTATATCCAGTCAGAAGCATACACGACACAGAACGTGGGTGTAGCCACGATTTTAAAGAACCGTCTGTACGCATTAATTAAATCGGTTTGAAGCTCGCGATCCTCATGGATGCACACCATAGAAGGTGGTCAGTCTTAATTTGGCATTGGCGAAATAGCATAACACTGGTGTAGCTTAACACGACCATTGTTCTGTCCCCGTGTGTTCCGATCGACGTTGCCCGATCGATAATTAATTAACCGTATCTCATTGAACGCTCTCATTTAAGTACGGTGGAGTACTAGTATAATTTACACAAGAGATCTGGACTTCCTTAGGCAGGGTTGGTAGAGTATGGCAAACAGGAGGAAATTGTCTCTCACTTGTTTCGTTTTGAAATTTTTTGAAATTCTGATGATTTGTGCATAGGTTAATTTTGAAGATGTGAAGTTTTCGAAAATTTGGAATTTGGAGATTTGCAGAATTTGGAATTTTTTGGGTAGAAATATGGAGATCTAGGAATTTGGGGATGTAGAAATATGGAGATCTAGGAATTTGGGGATGGAGGTGTATGGAAATTTATAAGATTGAAGATTTCAAAATTTGGTAGTGCAAAAATTTGAATATTTAGAAATTCAAAAGATTATGGATTTCAAAATTTGGCAATGTAAGAATTTGGATATTTCGAAATTTATAAGTTTGAAGATTTCAAAATTTGCCAGTGTAAAAATTTGAATATTTAGAAATTTTAAAGTTTGGAAATTTCAAAATTTGGCAATGTAAGAATTTCGATATTTCAAAATTAAAAGTTTGAAGATTTCAAAATTTGCCAGTGTAAAAATTTAAACATTTAGCAATTCAAAAGTTTGTGGATTTCAAAATTTCACATTTAATTTACATTTAACTCAATCTAGATATTTAGTTTCATTTATAATTTTTAGTGGAATTTAACTTACTTTATGTTGCACGTGTAACTTAATTTACAAACACTGTTAATATTTTCTTACCGAAGTAATAAAGCAAGACTATAAAAGCGTATGTACAATAAATGACTGGTAGCCTTATACAATCATTGGTGATCTTCGAGTTCTACAAAAAAGAAGTACTTACCGATCATTTATGGTACGACCAGATAAATCACGTTGTGTGATTCGTTGCGCCAACAGCTATAGTTGTAGTACTCTTTTAATAACCAACAGATTTCGAAGAAGCTGCATCAAAGGAAGAGAATAATTACAGCAATAATAGTTCCAGGTACACTCGAGTGCATTGTAGACTTCCTTTCAATATGTACATATATGTAAACTCGAAACTTTTTAAATTATTTCATTTTTTTAATTGTAAATTCTTGACTCTTCGAGTTTACAAATTTTGCAATTTAAAAAATTTTTAAATTCAACATTCAATATTCCTATATTGCTAAATTTTAGAATCCTTAAATTTCTGAATTTCTAAATATTCAAATTCTTACAGTGTCAAATTTTTTAAATCCCCAAACTTTAAAATTTCTGAATATCCAAATTCTTACACTGTCAAATTTTGAAATCCCTAAACTTCTAAATTTCTAAATATTCAAATTTTTATAATGCCAAATTCTGAAATCTCCAAACTAAGTTCTAAAATATCTAAATTTTCATACAACTCCATCCTCAAATTTCTAGACCCCTATATTTCTATATTCCCAAATTTCAGTCTTCATATCTATACCTAAAATTCCAAATTCTGCAAATCTCCATATCCCAAATTCCAAATCGTAGAAAACTTCACAACCCCAAATTAACCTATTCGCAAATCTTCAGAATTTAAAAAATTCCCAAACTAAACAAGTGTAAAACCATTTCCTCAATGTCCAAATAAAACTCAGACTCACCTACCCAAACTTGCAAACTCAAAAGCAATACAAAAAATCGTCTCGAAAAAAATTACTCAACAGAATGGCTACCCTCGCTACAAGTTCAACCAAAATCCTTGCACCCCCATAAAACCGCTTTACCTCTTTGAAAAAAGCTAAAATAAAATAAACCCGCGATCAACTTGACCTTCCTCAATACATTATCGTTCGGTTCTCGTTGTCTCGTTGACACGTGATAATTCAGTTCGATTAAGATGCACCATGTCGCTGTGTGCTCGCGCAATTCACGTAATTCGTGCAATTAACCCTTTAGAGCCGCATTCCCGTCCGTTCGTCGGCATATCTGTACGCTCGTTCATCGTGGTTTCGCTGAGGAACGGGTTCATGAATGAACTCGGCCGCTGTTCGACAAAAAGCCCGCTTGCTCCCCTCTGCCCTCTGGCTACTCCTTCTTGTCGCGTTTGTGCACGGTATCGAGGAGAAAGAGACGCTGCGAACGTAGAGAAACTGGTATCGGCACAATGCTGTCGGAATACGTTATCGGATTCCCTCTATCTTGGCCGCTATTTCAGCCCGGTCTCGTTGCTGGGACAAGAAACAGACGCCACCGGAAATCATCATTCTCCCTGGGTAGGCTTAATCGAAGGGAAAACCGGAATACGCCGCGAACTGACTGACAACGAGACCGACCTGTCCCGCTTGCCAGGATTCCACCTTGCGTATTTTTCTTATTTCGCGGTGTCGTTTTCCTTCTTCTTCTTATCCGCAAATTAATCCTTAGTTAGGAAAACTGTACGTGAATTGAGTCACTATAAATTAGTGCCTACGTTTCTTTTCGCTGCGTTATTATATGGCCGGTTAATCAGATACTTGGGTGGAAATTGAGATGTCTTGATCGTTTAGATGGAAGGAGTTCATTTTAATTAGATATTTAGTGTTATTAATTCTGGTATCAAGTGTCGATTAATTCGTTAATTTGCACTTGTGTTAGTCAACTCTTAAACTTCTTCCTTGGCGTCGAAATTATTTAATATTTTATTTGTTAATGTTTGTTTACTGTTTTTTGGTAATGTGGTACAATTAGGATCATAGGAATTCGATGAAATTAATATTTTAATTAGGAAGTGAGCTCTCGCGGAAGTGAAGAAAATTTCGTGTCGCTACAAGACAATATGGCGGAACAGTGTATTGCAGAGGTAAAGTTAGATAATTAAACTCTTTAGTAACATTTATTGTATGAATAGTAAAGTTATAATGACATTGTTTGTATAGTTAGTATTAGTACATTTTAACTATATTTCTAGTATTAGTATATTTTAATACTATTATTTATAAAGTTAGGTTACTTCTAATACTATTACTTGGACAGTAAGTATAATTTATACAGTTAATATTACTACTAGTTTTAACTTTTACTTGTGTACATAGTTCTAACAATAATAATTGTACTTTTAATGTTATTAATAGTTCTAATAATATTAAATGAACAGTTAGTACTTTTTTAGTAATATTACATTTATAGTCAGTATAATTGTACTAATATCACTTGTGTAGTATAGTCGTGTTAATAATAACTGTATATTTAATATTATTAACAATTTTAATAATATTAATTGTACAATTAATACAGTCTAATAATATTAAATCACTAGTTAGTTCCTTTTTAGTAATGTTATATTTATAGTCAGTATAGTTGTATTAATATTACTTGTACAGTTAGTGTAGTCCTATTAATAATAATTGTACATATAATATTTACAATAATTCTAATAATATTAATTGTACAATTGATACAGTCTAATAATATTAAATCACTAGTTAGTTCCTTTTTAGTAATGTTATATTTATAGTCAGTATAGTTGTATTAATATTACTTGTACAGTTAGTGTAGTCCTATTAATAATAATTGTACATATAATATTTACAATAATTCTAATAATATTAATTGTACAATTGATACAGTCTAATAATATTAAATCACTAGTTAGTTCCTTTTTAGTAATGTTACATTTATAGTCAGTATAGTTGTATTAATATTACTTGTACAGTTAGTGTAGTCCTATTAATAATAATTGTACATACAATATTTACAATAATTCTAATAATGTTAATTGTACAATTAATAGAGTTCTAATAATATCACTTGTAAAATTCATATACATAGTTCTAACAATAATAACAGTCCATCTAATAGTATTAATAATTTAAATAATATTATCTATGCTCTTAGAACAGTTACATTAATAGTAACATAATTAACATAGTTCTACTAATATTCTACTAATATATGTGGTTAGTCCTAATTAACCGATAGTCCTCACAAAGTGAATTTCAAGTTTTCTACATCGTTTCATGTTTCACATAAATAAATAAAAACGTCGTAAAAACAAAAATAAAGAAAAACTCTTTCACCTCTGTGCATTGCATGTTTTTTTACCTGAACGAATATCGGACGATCGCAATATCTAGAGAGATACAAGTCCCTAAGTTTTACCACGATGCAACGATATAGTGAGCAGCACGTACACCAGCTGGTCCAACTTCTTGTCCAGCGTCGACAGCTGCAACGAAAACGAAAAATCGGAATCGGAATCGGCGGGAGCAAGAACCCCCCGACTCTCGAGAGGGGGGTGCCCATGACTGTTGGGGGAATCTGAGGACCTAGTGGGGAAATGTAAGAGCAAAAGAGGGGAGGATGTTGGTGGATATTCGATGCTGTTTCTCTCAAATTTTTTAATCTTTCGATTAAATCACCTCTTTTTTCTCTCTTAAATTACTATGACTAAAGTGTGTATCACCCTTGTAGTCTTTATAACTGATAACAGTCTAAAAGATAATCTTGGAAATTTTTGATAAACTGAAATTGTTGACATCTCTTTTCTTTTAAAAAAATGGTGACTAGATATGGACATATGTGATGCATTTAATTTCTTACACACTTAAAATAGCATATATGTTTAATTACTAAATATGTAATTATACATGTAACATAAAATGCGTACATACAAGATATGAAAAGTTATAACTAATTTTATACACATTTATTCATTTGTATGGACATTCAAAGATTTTATATTCATTATGTATACATATTTATTGCAATATACATATATACATAATAATATAATATACAATTTAGTGCGATTAATATAGATAACAGCCATAAAATTAATAAGCGCAAGAGTAATGTAATATAACGGTAATGCAATTAATAAAAAGTAATGTTGAGAAATAACATATTCCCATTTAAAATGTAATGTAATTACATTTAACGATTGCAAATAAAGGTGTCGATTATTGCGATTCATTATTATAATAAATTGATGCGTGATATTAATTACCTATTAAAGCACACGTTTAACTGAATGATAAGTTACGCTGTGATCAACATATAAATATGGTTAAAAAGATATATCATGCGCGGAAAAGGATACGAGCTATAATCAATATGCGAGATAATACAAATTAATATGTATGTGGTACTTAAATAGTTAATTCGTGAACAGTTTACTCCATTTTCTGAATAAATTAAACATAATTTAATTTTCTAAACTAATTTAAGTTTAACTTAACTTAACTTAATTTTCTTAATAAGTTTAAATTATTAATATTGTCGGTTCTTTTAATTCCATTAAAAAGTGTGAGAGCTGTTATAAATATAAATCAAGAAGAAATAAATGTATCAAAGATTTAAATGTTCAGTTAAGTATACATAAATAAGTTAACTGATCTCTAATTAATAATACATAATTAATAATACATGCAATTTTTTTTTTTGTGTTATCTTTATTAAATACATATATAAAAACTTTTGAGAGAATAACAAAAGATAACAAAGTACAAATTATTACATAATATAGGAACTTTTGGTTATACACAGAAAATTCTCATCTATCTTAACTTAAGCCTAACAAAATACATATTACTAATACATGCAATAATAAACGTTAAAATAAAACCACCCTCTAGCGTTTGAATGTGTCAACTAGTCGAACTAAATCTTACCACAATTTTTGAGTTTATCGAATTTTCATCCCTATGAATACTATTAACACGTTCCGAAATTAATTATTTGTGTTCAACAATATAATTTCTTGCATGTTATAATAAATTAAGCCAGTAAAATCAATTATAATTAAATTTTCCCAAAAATAGCTCCGGTAGCGTCATCACTCGGGCGAACAGGGTGAACTACACGCTTTTGAAGCAGCAGTTTTGTTAGTTTCCATCTTTTACTAGATAGCACCACATATATCGTTTCGGTTTAATTCAATAAATATAGTTGATTTTATTAGCTTAATTAACTATAGTATGAATGGAAGTACATCAGAGTGCAAAACCAATTGGCAACTTCGATTTGTTTTGACTTCACCAAAATATTATCAACTTTTAATCTTTCTTAGGCTGATCTATATTACTCTAAGAGTTTGTGGTGATCATCGGAGTCGTCGGTCAAGAAGAGTTCTATTTTCAAGCGATTGATAAAGAAGAATTTTATTTGTACTTCATATTGAATTTTATTTTAAAATATAAAACGTTCATTATTCATTCCTTGATCATATCTGAACTCGAAAGCACATATTTAAATTCAATCCAAAATTAATTTCAATAAATTAGTTAATTCTGAGAAGTTTTAACTTTTTGACAATTTCTACTACACTATATAAATACAAAAGTTATATTTCGGTGTGTGTCTGTGTGAAGCCTCTCCATATCTACTACGCTATATAAATATTTTTATAAACTAAATTGTAAAATTTAAAAATCTCTGAACACTTCAGTTTTTAATGTTAGGTTAGGTAAGTTAGGTAGGTTAAGTTAGGTAAGTTAGGTGTGTTAGGTATGCTAGGTTAGGTTAAGTAGGTTAGGTATGCTATATTAATAAGAGTAATAAGGATAATTGTTATAATTTTAGCGATAATGACAATGTAATATGCGTAATAATCTACGTTATATTCATAATAACAAGAGTGGTAAGGATACTTATTCTAGTAAAATGTAAAAAGCAAACTCTATATTTCTGTCTTTTATACCGCCATCTAGCCATAGAAGATGAGAAGTAATAAAACTAGTGTTTCAAAAGTGCGTAGTTCACCTAGTTCGCCGTAGAGATGGTGCCACTAGTTCCATTTTCTTAAAAATTCAATTAATATCGATTTTAAGACAAATATGAAACATTCAAAATTACTACAATACAAAAAGCCCTAAATGTGCCTTTTCTTCTAAAATTAGAACAAAAGGCACTTACAATTTGCGCAAGCTTTTCGTCACATATCGTGACGAAAAACCTGCGCTCGAGTCCACCCTTCCTCCCACACCTCGGAATTAATGCAATTAACATATGAGTTTGAGAAGTTGTAATCGTAGCTCTTAGCTCGATATGGTTTTCTAATGTTAATGTGGTGAAAAATATTTAGAAAATGACATCGATTACCGGGTCACACCACGTGGAGGTGGCTACAATAGTGACCCACCCTAACTCCAAATCCCTTCCACCCTTCAAATGCAACCTCATTTATCAGAAGGATAAACGAGTTCTGACTCTACTTAGCTCCTAAACTCGCATATACAAGTTCTTTACCACAATCCAGTAAAAAACTTGTATCACACGCACGCACACATACATTAACTTAATACTAATCGCACACATACGCTTAACTTAATCTAAACGCCGCACAGTACCTCTAATTCTAAAATTGCGCTCAAATAATCTAACGAAACGAATTCAAAAAGCAAAGGGAAGAAAGTTAGAAGAACTTTCTGTCAAAAAAGGGGATCAGTATTTTTCGCCAAGAGACCTCGCCTTCCATGGGTCAAAGGGTAGTCCACAGTGGCTTACGTGAACCACGGAGGTAAAGATGAACCGAAAGTACTTTTGGCAAGTTCGAGTGACACTCCCGAAATGGCGGAGGGTATCCATTTTGCCCCACTTGTCTTTCCCGTGTTCCTGCAGGGGGATACCCTTACCGTAATGCCCTTTGGCAGGATGGCGACAGATCAGCGAGCACATCGTTGAAGATTGGTACTACCCCGATCGGCCCCGCCGAGATGTGTCGTTCGCGCTATACCAGTACTTCCAACTCATCTCTACCGCGTGTTCACAGCACTATGAACCCCCAATGATCCACTTGGGTTCGGAACAATTGACAAAAAATAACGGGGTATAAGGTAAGTTGCCCAATACCTGACACTCCACCAATAACTGACACTTTTAACTTTGTAATTAATTAATAAAGACTCTATAAATAATATCTGTTTCTCATTGTGTGTATAATGAAGTGTGTATTATGCAACGCCATATCTGATTTATGAGAATCGTTATGCGTGAACTTATTCAAATTTTGCAATTATTGTTTACAAGTCGGCACATAATTTTCATTAGCGGTTCGATTCTTCTATCACTTAAGGTTAGAAACACGTCATGATATTTTGCTTTGTATTTATTTTATTAAATTATTTTGAGAGCAACCTTATATTTCCCTATTCTAATTAAAGATTGTAGTGTTGTTTTTTTTTTTTGAAGACTTTAAATGAACCGTCTAATTTGATGGATGTCAAGGTTGTCAGTTTTTGGAATGCGAACATAAGCCTGCCGACCAATATCTGACATCCGTGTCAGATTGGTTGAAAAGGTCAACCAACAACTTTTGGAGTCAACTTTTGGACTCTGTAGAAATGTTGATGAAAAATTTAAATAGACCTAACAATTTTATTAATAATCGGCCTGCAAATAAATGGTATTCCTGTTTTTTTTTTATAATATTTTTTTTTTTTAAATGAAGGCAGCAGAAAAATCGAATTAGAAAAAGAAAACTGCAAAGAAATACAAACGACTTATTATAGAAAGTGATACTTCTACATCATCTGAGGAACTTTAAGTTCAAATTTCAATGTATTTTGAATAAATTAACGTTATATTTTGTTATTTTATTGTGGAAATAAATTTTGTTATTTAAATGAATAATTTCTGTTTACATTTATAAAAGTGTCAGCTATTGGAGTATCTAGATGTCAGATATTGGATATACTACATTTCGGCCATGTCAGTTATTGGTGTAATTACCATAACCTTGTTTATTTAATTTTCTTAACATTAACAACATTTAAATAGCTTTTGGTTACGTCAATTTAAAGATAAAGGATCAATCAATTTTGATAAAATATTAGCGACTGTTTTTATTGATTTTAAATATTTTTTTATTTAAATTGTTTGAATTCTTTCTCTTAAACTGTCAGCTATTGGGCAACTTACCTTACTACAAGCTAACGCGTATAAAGTTTGAGAACTGTGAAGATAAGTGCAAGTTAGAATGAGAGGTACTTACTGGGCCCACAAGAACACAACTTAAAACTAACGCACGCAAAAAATTAGTTTATAAATAACGCACGCATCCCTCGATGATCCCTCGATGAAATACAATATGTTACGATAAACGCAACTTAAAATTAACGCAAAATAAACTTAAAACTTGCGCATAAGTTGATGGAATCCCTCAAAGGAAGTCTTCAATGATGACCTATTATTACCTATAGAATAATCAAGTATAATAATAAAAAGAAGAAATAGAGAAGCAAATACAAGATTAGTAACATTATAATATATAGGCATGCACAATTCATGGTAACATACATTCATTATAAAATACGCATATAAAATGTACAATATAATTGAGAAATATTAAATTACTTAATTAGAATAAAATTCTAGAACATCTAAAGGAAATCAAGACGAACAGGAATCATTAAAATACGAACCTGAAACATACAAATACAATTAAGACAAATACGAATAAATAAATTACTTATATAAAATTAGAACCTGAAACAGATAACAATGATTAAAACAAATATGCAAAATTAAAAATTAGTTGCATAAAATTAAAACCTGAAACATAGAAAAGTTATTAAGACAAGTATAAAACATTAAAAGTCGCTTGCACTAAATTAAAACCTGAAACAGATAAAAATGATTAACACAAATATGAAACATTAACAATGAGTTTCATAAAATCAAAACCTGAAACATACAAATAATATTAAGACAAGTATAAAACACTAGAAGTCGCTTACAGTAAATTAAAACCTGAAACAGATAAAAAATAATTTTAAGAAAAAAAATACAGTGACTTCGAAATGCACTAAAAAGTATAAAATAATTTCTATTTCATTCAATCATACAATTACGTAACATATATGAATGAAACCTATTTACTTGTTAGGTAGTATATTAAATACATTTCAACCTTTTCGGAGGCGGCGCAAATTTGGTAAACAAATTTGGTATTTAAACAAAAGCCTTATTTACAAAATTTGGTCGATTTGGAATATGACGGTTTTCTAAAATTTTCCCAAACTTACCAAATTCCGTCACATTTGTATGTAATAGTACCATTCTCCGCTAAATGGCGCGAGCTGAACCTTTTTCGTATTGATTTATGATTCACTGAATTTCTCACTTTGATAAACAATAATATACTCCAAAATGTGTCATTAGAGTGTTTCACAAGTATTTTATACGTTATGACAGTTAGGGAATGCAAAAATTATTTTCGAACTTTTCTTCGAATAGTTGCCAGCTTCTACCGCTAGATGCTACTAAGAAAATTAACAGGCTTTCAACAAAATTTTGTCAAATTACTATACTTGTATTTATACTTTGTGGAGTGCAGTTTTTGTCACCGTATGGTGACTCATGTTCCTAATACTAATAAGTTAAATAAAAAAGAAAACACAATTTGTAATAATAAGTTGCAGTCATTGTCAAAATTACGGATAATAGGTCTGTTTTACATGACAAAACTTGTTAAGAAATTTTTGTAAAAATGTCAACTTTTATCAACTTTCAGCAAAAGAATCAGTGTTTTAGGTATCATCTGCAATTTATTTATTTTCCTACTTTAGTTAAAATTTAAATATAAGTGACCATCAAACGTCCGTAAATCTGTTAACTTAACTGCACCAATTTTCAAATGAATACACGTAAGAGAAAATCCGCCGTATAATATCTTTCACAGTCCACAAATTTTCCTCAACAATCTCCAGTTAGAAGCTTTGTCAAAGACGCAGTAAGCTTGATCATCTTCGTTCACACAATTTCACATGCAACTGGCTGTTTCATACACTTTAAACAAGTTGTAAATGGTCGAACTCCCAACATCACGCATTATTCTCTAAACTTGTTTAACAGTAGACTCCGAGAAGATAAGTTACCGAAGTTCTTGCAGAAGTTACACCTTTTCTACTAAAAGTTGGGGGTGACTTTCTTGTGATAACATTATTTTGGTAGAATTTATCCTTGAATCTTAATTGGCGACATTTTTCAGTGTTAGGTATCATTTGCGAGCACTTTGTAAAAGGATTATGCTTCCCGAAGCGTGAAATTATTGATCAAAGGTGAAGGAGTTTTTAAACGAGAGTGATGGAAGATATTTCATAACTATTATTAGAACAGTATCTAGAAGATTACTGTAAATTATTATAGAGATTATGGCAATTAACAGAAAATATCAGAATTTTTGTTTCAAAATTTCTTTACAATGACTTTTTCAATACATAATTTTTTTAAGGTTAGAACCAAATTTTTGTGTATTCACAAGTTTTTAAACTTGCAAAATAAGAAACAAATATTTTCTACTAAACCAAAAAAAAAAAAATAAGAATATTTTGTTCTAAGAAAATGGCAAGAACGTAACAAATTATGGTTACACGAAATAAGAAATAATTTAAAAAATTTTCTGTTGCAAAAAGAATTGCACACCGTATTTCACGAATGTAATAAAGGATATACGAACGTAATGAACGGTTCAAAGTTTCATTTCGCCGCGCGAATTTCTGAGTCGAATCACTCGATATTCTAGTATTCGGGTAATGACAGACTGCAGCTGGTCATGTTGAACGTCCGATTGTTTCTAACAGGATACATTATCAATTACTCCAGCCAATCAGCCAGTTCGTCGATGGAGATAGTCGTCGGTCTCTAAAACTATATTAGAGGCAGATGTAGCTGGTGCCAATCAACCCACTGAATCCGAAATACAACGGTTCCGATTGTAATTGTGCGACGCTTCGATATTGCAATCCGTGTCGGTGTTGCTTTGAACGGTGAGTCTGATTTCAACGCGGTAATGTATGCCCTGCTACCAGCTGGAGCAATTCATTATTAAAGTTTCGTGAGAGTATAATCGATCAGGGTATTATACAATAGAATATCGATTATCCCGGAACCATTACCGGAAAAATCAATTATCGGAACTGAGGGAAGTTACGTATTCAAGGAGTTGTGACCGGTGTCGCCATTTTGTTACAATCATATTTTCGTTATAATCACTTTCTACTATTTTTGGTACGAAATAGTCTCGCAATTATATTTTTATTTCGATTACTTTCGATAATTTTTGTTACGAAAAATACCGCCATTTTGCCTTGAATTATATTTTCGTCTCAATCACTGTTGACAGTTTTATTACATAATAGTGTCGCCATTTTGTTACAATTATATTTTCGTTTCATTACTCTTGATAATTTTTTTACGCAACTGCGCCACCATTTTGTTTGCAACTATACTTGTCTTTCATTCGCTTCTGAGGTTCTTTTATGTAAAAAAGGTTGCAAATAAATTTACAAAAAACAAATATACAAAGTTCACTCGCAAGATTGTTAAAACAGCTAATTCGAGAAGTTTGAAACACGAAACGTTAAGGACATCAACGATCCTGAGTGATACGCTCCTGGCGCAGCGCGCGAACAATTTATGACCAGGCAATAAATCATAATTGATAATAAATCATCCCCCCGGTGAAGTTTTATCATTCGAAGGATTAAAACCGTCGTTGCATAAATCATGTCGGGCATTAAAAGGTCCGTAAACACGTGTTAAATACACGCGAACTTATCACAAACGATCCTGTGTTCAGGTTTTATCTATGGCCGACCGTTTGAAACGAAACTTCTGTATTCCAATCTTACGAAGAAACTTGCTTGGTAAATGTATCGAGCCAACGATTCGCAAGATGACGACACTGACCTATATTCCCTCATCGTGTTCAGCCTTTTAGGGTTAATGGCGCTTTTAGTCCCACTTAACGGAATATTTATAATATATGATGGCCAGGCACAAAAAGCCTGATAAAGCATCTTGGTCATATTGTTCCCCATGCTAACTATGGCTTGTACAATTTTGAATAATGAATGCTGTTAGGTCTTAGAATGCATATTACGGGGGACTAGACCTTGGTAAGTTTCTAGTGATAGGTTTAACAGTTTTTTGTTCATATTAGTAGTTACATATTAGATACAGCTCGTTCTTTATCTGTAGTAATAAGACTCAAGGAGTCAGTACATATTAGTCAGTATTGTTTCGTTTATTGATATCACCTTTGTCTTAGTACGTATATTATAGCTAGACCTCGATACAAGTTTCCAGTGATGGGTTTAACAGTTTTTTCTTCAGACACATCCGCAGTTTCATATCGTTCTTTATCAGTAGCAGCAATACGTCTCAAGAAGTCATTACGTATTGGTCAGTATTTTTTCGTTTATTGTTAACACCTTAGTCTTAGAATGTATATTATAGCTAGAGGATTGGACCTCGTTACAAGTTTCTAGTGATGGGTTTGACAGTTTTTTCCTTAGACACATCTGTAGTTTCATATCGTTCTTTATCAGTAGCAGCAATACGTCTCAAGAAGTCATTACGTATTGGTCAGAATTTTTTCGTTTATTGTTAACACCTTATTCTTAGAATGTATATTATAGCTAGAGGATTGGACCTCATTACAAGTTTCTAGTGATGGGTTTAACAGTTTTTTCTTCAGACACATCTGTAGTTTCATGTCGTTCTTTATCTGTAGCAGTAATCAGTCACAAGAAGTCATTACATATTGGTCAGTATTTTTTTATTTGTTGATATCATCTTAGTCTTAGAATGTATATTATAGCTAAATGATCAGATCTTTGTACATGTTTCTAGTGATGGGTTTAACAGTTTTTTCTTCAGAGACATCTGTAGTTCCACATCAATAGCTCTTTAGCCACAGCAATAATATGATCTAAAGAGTGTTACACACTAGCCATTATTTTTATTGATACCTTCTTCAAAATGTGATCCTAACCTATGTAATTTAGCCTACTTCTCAATCACATCTTAAAAGTACAGAAATCAGAATAAAAAAAGAGTTCCACCGTTACTCCACATCTTCATTAAGTGTAACTTGAAATGTCTCCAGACTCTCATAGAATTATGTTACTAAAGGGAGAACGTAATAAATTGAAGCTTGGTATAAATAGAAATAAAGAAAATTTCATGAAATTCAATGAGTCTCCCCCGGCTTAACAGACCATTTCCATCAGGTTATATACTGCAGAATAAAAATTGCAGACGTAATTTCCTTAAACGTATGTAAACGTTTTCTTCTTTATTTTGCAGTCGCGAGTTATTTGGGACGTGAGCGTTGTTCAGAAAATTGGTCCCGTAAGAGATGTTGGATGGGTAACATGTAACGGAGTTAAGGTATGAGTATAAAATATGTCGCGACGTCGAGTAACATCGTCGCAATCAAACTTGATAACGGCGACGCGTAATTCCGATCAGATTTCATCAGTTCGGATCGGTTTCAATCTTGTCTGACGATTCCGGAAATGTTCACGCTTCGTTGTACGAGTCCGAGGTCAACGACATGAAATTTCATGACCCTTGGGACCTAGATACCCATGGCTCACGAGTTCGAGGTCATCCTTATTGCTTCACCATGGATCCAGGGGCTCAGAAATCTTGTCCCACATATTGGAATTCTAGATATTACGTCCTGATTCTTTGGTACGCTGACTTCGTGCAATCCTTCCGTGAATCTACTTTGAAATTCCTCCGGTATTCAATACTGTCGGTTTCATAAAAATCGGTATTGTATCGTAACGCCTTGGTTGTATACGCAACTTTGAGGGTGATTAGGAGAATGATACTAGGTTTTTAATTAACGAGAAGCAATTTTTGTGGAAAAATGATAGATGGTGCGATATTATATAGAAGTCATGTGAGAAAGGTATATGTGCATATAAAAATTATACAAAATTATATGAAATCTGCTGACACAATTTTATTGAAATTATATGTAAGCTACATGATATACAAGTTATATGACAAACTTTAACATTAAAATTATACAAAAAATACTAAGTGTATGTAATAAAATTTGACATAAAAATTATGCAAGAATTATACAAGATTTCATACAAAAATTTTACAAATTACACAATTACAAATTAACAAAAGTATCTCGTAAAAATTATACAAAATTTAATACTAAAAATGTGTACATTACTTAATAACTAGTATTAGTTTACTAATTATTATATCAAAAATAGTTTAAAAGAGATTCCAGAAAATTTCTTCAAACCAAATATTAAAAATTCGTGTTCAACTAAAATTTGTTACATACCTAAAAAAAATTACTAAACTTTGATCATCAAATGTAAAACCCTGTTAAATAAATTAACCGATAAAAGTCCGACTAACTAAACTTTGTAAAATGGACACAAATTTCGCAGATAATCCCGAACACAGTTATTCGACTCGGTGTTCCCTTTCTTTTTTTTCCCTTCAAAAAAAAATTACGAAAGAAAATTTCTACTTGCAGCGAACACATTCGTATCGTTCACAGATAACCGTGAAACGATCGCGTGGGATTAATTTTCCAACGAAGAAAAATCCAAGCGAGCTAGTAAAGTCTACCTGGACCGCTTATCTCGATTGTAAACCCGGCATTAACCGTCCGGAACATCATGGCTTGCAGTTGCAAGAAAGCGGACGAGGTGAAACGGCTACTCCCTATCTTCAGAGGGTCATTATCACTAGAAATATTCATAGGGGGTGAAACGGTGAAAAGGATCGATCTGAAGAAATTCGAATGCTTAGGAACGAGTGGAATATTGATTCTTCTGAGAAAATATCTTTTTGCATTTTTTGGGAAATTTATTATTCTGTGGGATGATTTTTAAATCCTGCTAAACCATATGCTAAAATTATTTCCAGAGGTGTATAAACAAGGTGATTTTTGCTACGGTGTATGAGTCGGACTTGTAGATCGATAAACACAATTGAAAGTTCGGGCGCTAAGGGTTGAAACACAATATCAGTTTAGGAATAAAATTGAATTAAAATTAGTTAAGGTTAAATTCGAGCTTATTACAAAAAGGAAAAAATGCAGTTAAATTTCTAATTGTATTGTTAATTACTTGTTTTGATATTTTGGTATGCAAAGTGATCATTTTGTGCAGATATCAAATTCTCTTCTTTGACTAACATAACCTATAATTTTATCTAGAATATATCTACTTTAACTACCTACTTTAAAAAACCTATTTTTGCAACGTATTCCAAAATATCAACGTATATAAATCATCAAAGTTATCAACACGAAAAACGTTTAAAGCATTTGTCACAATTTTCACGTGCCGCGTCAAACTTAAGAGACATGCAATTATACTTCAGTACGAAAACTCCACATACACAAGAAAGTGAAAATAAAGAAAATTAAAATAGCGCATTGTGTCGAAACATACACACAGAAGGATAATCGGTACACACCGTACGATTAATGCATTTGGTGAAATTAGGTCGAACTCCGACGACAATTACGAATAACGATCAGACAATTTTCGCTGGTGCTGTTTTCAGAACAGCAGATTACCTGCAAGCTTTTACGACTAGCGATTATGCCATCTGAGTGGAGGTAATCAGACGAGTTAACGAGCAAAGAAGGTAAAAAAGGAAGGAAAGTAGCTGCGATTACTAATATCGCCGAAGCATCAACCGACGAGCTCGTTAATGTTTTAATAAAAATAACACGTACAGACTCTTTCACGGTTTATGTTGGAGTTACGATTGGAAGAAATGTTTAAGCGGTTCTTTCTGTGATAATATTGTACTATTTTACTATTGCGTGCCAGTGCACGTGATTGAGATTAATTAGGGCGATGGTTAATATTGCACGTGTGCGGACTAATCATGTTTCTACATAATGCTGTGCTGTTACTATTGGTTTAGGGAGCGTTCATATTATGCTAGTAACTGGTAGCCTTGCTAGTAGAAGCTTGCTGTCAAATTTGAGAGTTTCCTGCTTTGTCTGTGTCAGATATATTGTTGGACAAAGAAAGAAAGAATTTTCGTATCTAAAACTTGAAATATTTACATCTCTGAATTCCTACATTTCCAAATCTTTATACATCCAAATTTCTGTGTTTTTAAATCCATGCATTTCCATATTGCTAAATTTCCAAATAGTTTTATGCTCGAATCTCTGCATTTTCAAATTCTTATATCTTCAAGTTTTTATACTCCTTGATCTTTATATTTGTCACTTGCCAAATTCCCAAATTCTTACATACTTAATTCGTATATTCCTAAATCCCTTCATTCCCCAATTCCTTCAAATTTTTATCTCTTCAAACTTCTATACTCTCCAAGCTCTATTATTCGTCAATTGCTAAATTCCCAAATTCCTACACATCCAATCCCTATATTTCCAAATTTTGTCATTATCCAATTCCTACATTTCCAATTACCTACATATCCTAATTCCGACATTCCCAAATCTCTACATTCCCTGATCCCTACATTTCCAAATCTCTACATTCCTAAATCTCTGTATTCCTGAATCACTACGTCCCTCAATACCTACATCTTCAGATTTCTAAATCCCCATATTTGCAAATTTCCATATCTCCAAATCCACAAATCCCCCTATCCCTCTATCCCTCCATCCCCAAATCTCCAAATCCCCAAATCCTCAAATCGCCATATTCCCAAACCCCCATATCCCTAAATTCCAACATCCCCAAATCCCTAAATCCCCAAATCCTTAAATCTCCAAATCCCTAAATCCTAAATTATGAAATCTCAAAGTTGCCAAATTTCCAAATCCCAAATTCCTAAATACCCAAATTCCCAAATCTCCCTATCCCTAAATCCATATATTCCCAAATCTCAAAATCTCCTAACCCTCAAATCCTAAATTATGAAATCTCAAACTTGCCAAATTACCAAATCCCAAATTCCCATATTCCCAAATCCCCCTATTCCTAAATCCCTAAATCCCCAAATCCCCAAATCCCCAAAATTCCAATTAATCCTCCAGTATTTCATTTATATATTAAATATCCTAGGATCAGATTTTACCTATCCAATTGCGAACGACTCTTAAATATTTATTAAAGTGAAACGTTAAACTCGGACGTCGCTGGTATCGGCACCTGAGAAAAATAGGAAGAGGAAGATTTAATGCGAGTTTAAGAGTACTTTTGATTGAAAAAGTATCAGCTCCAGTGCGACTTTCAAAATCGAGATACGATGCTATGAATAGCGACAGGATGAAGTTCAATTACTAGTGGACGTGAACTGATTTGCACGGCGAGATTAAATTTAGAAATTATTCATTTTCCTTTCGTTGATAAACTTGTCGACACTGTGCAGGGGGATAACTGATAAATGTAATAAGAAATATAATGATATTACAAGAAAAGGACGTTTCGTGAATAACAAGAGAATGTGTAATGAAATAGAGCCTTGGACTTTCTTCTTTGTTATTCCTTACGAATAATTATCGACTTTCGTATTTTGTTTAATAACTTTTAATAATGCACTCAAGAGCCTGCGATCGATATAAGTGTACGATACATACCGTAGTCTACTCATTGACGCCTGAGGTCAACAGCTCCTCTCCAACGAATTATCACTATAATTCAGCATTTCTCACGTGTTTTATAAAATTAAAAAGCCTGTTCCAGTTGTAATGATATTTCTTAGCTAATAATATAACTACTACTGCACATAACATAATTAACACGTGTTAATATCTGGTATTTCCTTCGCTTTCGCCACAGCTTGCATGTTCCGTATACATCATATGCTTTATATCATCATTTTTCCAAATATCTGTAATTATTTTCAACTCAGATAATGTTGGAGAGTTGCAAACTAGTCTTTTGAGTAGGCAGACATTTTCTATGGCATTCAAATTTCACCTAACGTGCTATCGATACTCGAGCCTAACGTGAACGCTCGCACAACCCTTAATCACTCATCACACACACAATTTATTATCACGATAGTAACAAAGCGCCATGTATATGACGTTATTAACATATTTAGTAATAATTTTGCGTGACCTAACACTATTTTCCATATATGACATAACGTTATACAGGGTTTGTCCAATAAGTATTGGGATTGATGTCCTAAAATGAAATTCGTTGAAAATATAATATGCACATTGAGTTAATAATCTTCAAAGTATGCCCTTCCGTCATCAATACACCATTGTCAGCGGGTTTTCCATTGTTTATACGTTCCCTGGAAGTCGGTAAGCGTAAGTCTCTTCAGGCACTCCGTCGAAGCCGCTTGAACCGCCCAATCGTCCCGAAACGATGTCTTTTAAGGCTTTTTTTAATGCGAGGGAACAGAAAACAATCAAAGGGAACCATATCTGGACTGTAGGGTGGTTTCAAAATTCAAAATTTCCCGCACTTTGTCGACATTCATATCGGATCGGTACGACGACGGTCGTCCAACGCGTTGCTCGTCTTCGACGTCTTCACGACCATCTTTTAACTTTTTGTGCCACTCAAAAACATGCGTTCTGGACCTGAAATCGTCCCTGTAAGCTTGACGAATCATATCAAATGTCTCCCTAGCAGATTTATTTAGCTTAACGCAAAATTTAATGGCACAACGCTGCTCCGCGGTTCGTTGCATCTTGAATCTCGACGCGAACGTTAAATACGCTTCCACTTCAAGCACAATATAAACAAAACAAATGAACTTAGATTTCTATTATACATAATAACTCCCTGCATCGATCTAGTCAATAGAGATTTCTCCCTGACCTTCCAAACTAGTAGAAAAAAATCAGTCCCAATGCTTATTGGACAAACCATGTAGTTGTAAAAGTGAAATTGTCGTATGTGGTCCTAATTCAATGGCCAGAAACATTCTGTATGTAGGGTCCGTATGTAGATCGACTTTCGTAATCAATGTTTTTGTTGGTTGCTAAACGTTACCAGTATGAAATTCTCATTAACCTCGGTAAAAGCTGCACGTGAAAAAGCTGACGCTGCAAATCTACTTTCTTTGGAAGCGCTGAAAAATGAAGTTTATCGCGAGACACTAACGACCGTCCAAGATATAAGATTCTATAGCTGCTTATATGTGCAAAAGTACCTCCATGCGCATAATATACATATATGTAGACTGGCGAACCGTAACAAGCTTTTTGTTTAAGGAATATGATAGTGTCGTCGATTTTTAGGTGGAAGATTTTTGTATTTTGCATTTTTGGGATACAGGAACGTGAAAATTGGCAGTTGGGGATTTGAGGGGATTGAAATTGGGGAATTTGGGGATTTGAGAGGATTGATATTGAGGAATTTGGGAATTTGGGAATTTGAGAAGAGTTTGGGAATTGAGAAATTAGGGATTTTGAGAAATTAGGAATCGAGAAATTAGGGATTATAAGAATTTGGGAATTAAGAGTCTGAAGGATTTGGAAATTTGGAAATTTAGAATATTGATAATTGCTGAATTTGGAAAATAGGTAATTTGGAAATCTGGACATTTATTAACTGGATAAATTTGGAAATTTAGCGAATCTGAAAATTTAGAAATTTGAAAAATTGAGTGGTTTAGGAATTAAGAAATTAGGAATTATGAGAATTTGAGAATTTGGGAATTAAGAGACTAAGGAGTTTGGAAATTTGGAAGTTTAGAATATTGATAATTTCTGAATTTGGAAAATAGGTAATTTGGAAATCTGAACATTTATGAACTCGATAAATTTGGAAATATAACGAATCTGCAAATTTAGAAATTTGAAAAATTCTGAATTTGAGAATTCAGTGGTTTGAGAACTTGAGAAGTTGCAGCCTTGCCTCCCTCACGAACTGAGGAATTTGTATATTTAAAAATTTAGGAATTCAGGAAATTCAAAATTTTTTAATTCAACAATGCGTCATCGGAACTTGCGAATTTATTAACAATGTAAATTCATAAACCATAAAATTTCAAAAATTGCAACCTAAATTCACAAGTACACATATTCAAAAACTATATACTCTACATACTATAGAATATTTCTATATTCTATTGAAATATATTCTATATTCTATATTCTATTTGAAACTGTATAATTTACCAACGTGGCAATTATGTCTCCTCGATGCAAGAGTAATTATTCGAAAATTTGTGTACGACAGCAATTTATCAAGTAAATCGAAGAGCCCCTATATCTAATACGAATTAGAGCAGGTATCTTGATATAGAACTTTCTATGGTAATCGTTTGCATCGGCAATGCGCGTTCGATAATTGAATCTCAATCGTCTATCAGTAGGATGAAATGGCTCAATCGGTGGAAAAGGCATGGAACGGGAAACGAAGTGAAATTAGGAATCCGTGGAATGGCGTTTCATAGGGAATGAACTAAAACAGACTCGGTTAAAACACTTACGCCATCCTCTTACGAACGTTCAACGAGGCCATTTTCCAACGATCCTGTTCGACGGATGCTCGGTAATTGAATTTTAAATTGTTTATCGTTATTCATTGTTTGATTGGATATTGTTTGAACGGATGAATCGGTACACTGAATATTTGCTTTAGTTTGCGAATAAAAAAAAATACTATCAGAACGATACAGATCTTTTGTTGCTGAAGGGATTACGTTTTAATTTATACCTTTGATTTCTATCGGAAAATGTAAACGCAGTTTTATATTGCGATTCGTTACATTTTTTCCGGGGTTCGATTTAGGATATTGCGAAATTATTTCTAATTTTAATTCGTTTGAAATCTTTGTTGAGGGTTCTTCTCACTTTTCAATTTTAATTTGATTAAAGTTCAATCTCTTTTGAGGGTTATAGTCACTTTTCAGTTTTATTTCAATTACAGTGATTTTCTTTAAAAATTTTTGTGATTTTTTAGTGTAAGTTTCATTAAAATTTAATTCGATTTGAAGATTGTAGTCGTTTTTAGTGTAAACTTCATTGAAGTTTGATCTTTGTTGAGGATTCTTCTCACTTTTCAATTTTAATTTGATTAAAGTTTAATCTTTTTTGAGGGTTATAGTCACTTTTTAGTTTTATTTCAATTACAGTTTGATTTTCTTTAAAAATTGTTGTGATTTTTTAGTGTAAGTTTCATTAAAATTTAATTCGATTTGAAGATTGTTTGTCGTTTTTAGTGTAAACTTCATTGAAGTTTGATCTTTGTTGAGGGTTCTTCTCACTTTTCAATTTTAATTTGATTAAAGTTTAATCTTTTTTGAGGGTTATAGTCACTTTTCAGTTTTATTTCAATTACAGTGATTTTCTTTAAAAATTTTTGTGATTTTTTAGTGTAAATTTCCTTAATGTGTAATCGTATTTAAGAATTGTCATTTTTAACCTAAACTCGATTAAAGTTTAATCTAATCTAACCATGCTTGAACATTGTCGTAATGTTTTAACGTCAAATCGATTAAATGATTTTTATATGTACTTCACGCAGAAAATACACTGTAAAAACCTAAAATATTGCAAAATTTATTTTTAACTTTTTAATCAAGTTTGAGTGTCGTCTCCGATCCACTCTGTGATATACTACCATTTATTATAGCTTATTGATAATAAATTTGGAGGTTTACACGAAATAGATTTTCGTTACACCATTAATTGCACATTTAAATTCGTTTTATCTTCGAAACCGGGAATTACAAGGAACATTGCTCGGTGCCAAATATATCACAGAACGTTTATTCTCACTAAATATATTTAGCCCATCAACGAAGAGATACTGCAGTCTCATGAGTGCAATCGAACACCAGAGCCGTTCATTTGAATACGCACTGCGTGAATGCACTGGTATTCCAGGAAATGAAATGTGCTACTTGGGGATTTCGTAGGAAATAACGGGTTTAAAGATAGAAATATCTTTCGAGATACTTATTTTATTATTTTGAACCTCAGAATAAAATATTAATAACACGAAGACAATAATTTCTTGTATTAGTCTGATATATGTGAACTAACATATTTTACATGTATAACATACCACATATGGTTCTTACATTACTGTCAAAAATGTTTTAGTTAAATTTACTCGGATCAATTTTGTTACAGATGTCGACTGTATTAGAACGTTTAAATTTTCGTTATAACAATTATGATGTGTCATAACTTTTAAACTTGACGTACTCATATAAGGACATATTAGATAAATTATCGATGTATCGAAATTCAGTAAATTTTACTGTCTAACACTGTTTTCACACTGTCACAAATACTGATTCTATTTTTAATTGATATCTCAGAGATTTTGTTCATCTGAAAAATTATAATTTAGTTCAAAGAAATTCTTAACACATGGTTTTTCCTCCAATATTAGGAATAAATAATTCATTCCTAGAAGAGTTAAATAAAAACATAAATATTGCATATTGTCTCAAAGAATTATTAGTTATAAAAAACATCAAATATGAGTAATTTTGCTTTTGTCCTAGATTCATAAAAAAATCTTGTTTAAAATGAATCACTGTAAGATCTCAATTTAAGTATTATTTTAACATCAACATGTTTGCAGTTAACATCATATATTAAATATACGTTACATATTATATTAAATATATTCAACATATGTGATACACAAATACAGTTACATACATTAAAGTCATACATTACATATAATTTTTTTTTTTCACAATATTAATGTTATAATTTCGATACTTCTAAAAATTCATGTAAACCACATCAAAGACAGGTTCGTCGAATTAAAGTTATGCAGATTTATACAGATTTATACAGAGTTCACCAGAAGTGTTCAACATCCCCTGAGAATTATCTAACGTTTTACACGTAAACATTTCGTTGAACAAATATTATCGTATCTTACACGGAAACAGAATCAACTGGAACAAGAGGGTGCATATACTTGTAACGAAGGAAGACCGCAATTACTATACACCGCACCTCGGGGAGTAATTGACCCTACAATTCCGCTTAGTGTGGACCGTGTTCCTCGAATACGTTGTAAACATGATCCATCGACATAAATGAAGTCTGTGAAATCCTGCTTGTACAATGTAATTATTATTCGTTTCGTTTAAACAATTTTTTGTAACGTATTAAAAGATTTCAAGTTGTGTACTGACGTAGCAAATGGCAATATCACATATGGCAGCAAAGTCACAGCATACCACCTATAGCAAATAAATTGGGTTTACTGTTAATATTAATAGTTATTATAATGTGATATATTATTAATTAAAAGAAAACTATATAAAAGTATTACGAATTATATTGAATTGTAAATTGACACGGATTAATATGTGAATCACACGTGACTCATATGTGAAATACATATGGCAAATTAATTTTCTTTGTTGTTACTATTAATAAATATCCTAATATTATAAATTATTGTTGAATATTTTATAAATTGTTGTAGCATATTTCATGCAGATGTAAACCAGTCACAAATGAAACACATGTAACAAATAAATTTTGTTTACTGTTAACACTAATGCTGAACACAATATTATAGATTATTGGTTAAAACAGAAATGTACGAAACTTACTTTGTAATATTAAAAATTAACATTATGGATTATTAATTACTTGTATATGTCGTTTATAACAAAGCAAGATATTTCTTGAGAAAATTTGATTTGCATGAAATGCAAAATAATATAAAATGAATAGGAAAATGTAAAAATAATAATAGGGATGAAAAATATAAACAAATTTTTTCAAATGGACTTTACATTTATTGTTAATGACCCATCTATGTCACAATGTTATAATTAATTAATAATAATGTACATTAAAGTTATTAATACCATGGGCAGTTATTAATTATTCATATGTTCAACAGGTATTATGCTGCTTATCACAGCAGTAATTAGAGAAGATTTTGTTGAAGACGTTTTTGCCCTCGCTGTTAAGAGGAAAACCCACTTTAACAGACAAAAGAAAGTAAACAAGCTGTGTGTACGCGAAACAAGAAATCTTATTAGCAACGAGTGCAGTTATACACCGGTGATACTTAACAGAGCAAAAGGTCAGAATTTCGCTGCTGTACACTCCGCTGCAAAATGAACTTCTTTGAACAAACTTCCGAAACTTTCAATTCTGGAGATATTCTTATGAAATTTTACGTACAACTTTCTGAATTTTTGAAATTTTAAATTTACAAATTTACAAATCAAATCCTTAAATCGCAAAATTTTATACTTTTCAAATTTTTTAGTATTTCAAGTTTATAGGTATTCAAATTCTTAGATTTATTGCTATGTTCAGAAATTCCTAGATTCAAAGATTTCTCCCCAAATCCCTAGATTTATAAAGTGCTAAAATTCGACATTTAAATCTCTAGATCTTCAAAATCTAACGTCCTCAAGTTTCTAGTTTCCCAAATTTATAGATTCACAAATTTGTACGTCCGAATTCCCTAGATTTAGAGATTTCTATATCTCTAGATTCCTAGATTTACAAATTGTTCGACTTCTAAATCCCCAAATTCTCAAACCTCTAGATCCTTAAATTCCAACATCTTCAAATTTCTCGTTTCCCAAATTTATAGATTCACAAATTACAAAATCCTAGGTTTTCAAATTGTTCGACTCCTAAGATTCCACCTTCCCAAATCCCTAGATCGTCAAATCCCTCGAGCCCTGTAGACTTCACGGTGATCCACATGTCCATATCAAATAATCCCCAAATCCTAATGTCCCAAAAATCCTCCACCCTACAAATATTAAATCTCGCTGGGAGTTCGTAAAATCCGTGAAAGTGCGAGACCTCTTTCGGTCTGTTTGCCATATTCTCCCTAAGAGAGTTATATTTGCTGTTGACTGTACAGCATGATACCGCATCCGCATTGGGATTATCGCATGACTGCCTGGATTTTCGTCTTTTCCGCGGTTACCACCGATTATTTCGCTAATATCTGCGGGACGAAGAACTCCAGCGTTACAAACCACTGCACGATTCGTGAATTCAGGTCGACAGCGTTTTGCTGTTGTGTTAATTGAACCCGAGCTCTGATGAAGTCTGCGATAACTAATAACGGATGATCATCCGACAGCCGTTTCTCATTAGCGAAACGTACGTACGCAGGCTTGTGACAAATTTTCCAGAAAAACGCGGCTCTAGATGATCCTACAGCGAAATCGTTGACGACCGGAAAGAATTACCGCATTATCTACGTGTAGCGATGAAAGGTAAGAAGATTATGAGCAATGCGATTGCAGTGATAGCGTGAATTGGGGATTTGTTTGGCGCGAAACGTCGATTACGGATTAATCTCTTAGGCGCCGTTATAGTGGCTTTCGCGGACACCATCTCACTGTACGATCCACTGTAATTTCGCAAATGTATTGGCGCATCGTTAACTTGTTTGGTTGAATGCGCCAATTTGACTGACAATTGGTATACGTGCGAGTCATTATTTCCCTATTGTAACCTTGCTGATTTATCACGCCTCTCACGCATTTATAAATGAATATTGATAAAAAGAGACCAAATCACTATTCGATATTGTGACGTTGAGATGCAGGTTTGGAGATCTAAAAGGATATTAGATTTTAAGATCTAGATCTAGAGACTGTAGGATTTAGTGAAGAGGTATTTAGTGAATTGTAGGATTCTGTGGAAACAGGTATTTAGGAATATGAATCTACGAATTAGAGACTTGAACTCAAGAATATTGAAATGTTAACCTTTTAAACACAATGCACCACTCTAATGCCTTACGCGGATACTATCTCTCTGTGTGACCACTATACTGGCTCTCGCGGATACCATCTCACTATACAACGCTCCACTATAGTTAGTGAATATCATCGTAATGCATTGTTAACTTGTTTGGTTGAATGCGAAAATTTGACTGAAAGTATACGTGCGAATCATTATTACCCTATTCTAACCTTGCTGCTTTATCACGCCCCTCTTGCTATTATAAATGAATATTGATAAAAAGGGATTCAATCACTTTGACCTTGACATGTACTACTAAGAACGTGTTCCTAACTTCACCCTATAACTTAACCTCTTAAGTACGACGTGCCACTATAGTGGCTTTCGCGGATACCGTCTCTCTGTACGACGTTCCACTATAGTTTCGCAAATGTCATCGTACATTACATAGCGCCACTATAGTGATTCACTCTACTGGTTCACTCGCTCACCGTTTCAAGCGAATGATCTTTTTCATATATTTTGATTCGCACTTTTTTACCTTCACCACATTTTATAAGAGTATTAACAAATCCTACAAAAGTACATTACATGTAAATAAAAAGTACCGAGTAGTTTAGACACCTTGGTAGCACCTCTTTGCACTAATACAATATTGGTAACATTTGGAAATTATATGTTTTGTGAATTTTCTAAGAAAGTTAATTATCAAAGTTAAAGCATATCTTTGATGAAAAATATGATTGAATACGAGTGAATGAATGAATGAAAAATATCATTCAAAATACAACAAACATTATAAATAAATCTATATAAGAAATTGTGAAGGAGTGCATATAAGAATTAAGTGTATGAATTGTATAAATAATTTGATATGGAATATCAATATACATGGAGTGTCACGAAACAACTTTTTGCATGTGATATTTTGTAGCCAGTACGTATCGAGTAGTTTAGGCACCTTGGTATGTAGCACCTCTTTGCACTAATACGATGTTGGAAACGTTTAGAAATTACATGTTTTGTGAATTTTCTAAGAAAGTAAATTATCAAGGTTAAAGCATATCTTTGGGAAAAATTATAATCATAGAAAATTTGACTTTAACGTCCTGGCGTGCGACATTGTCATACATTGTAGTGTTTAAAGTTCAATCGTTCCTAAGAGGTTAAGTTAAGTTAATTCGTTAAATTAAATATAGATGCAAGATACACTCACATTAAAAATGAACGGGACTTATAAAAAAATTTCTGTAAACACGAAAGAACGGAACTAGAGTCCGTACTAATTATTACGTCGCATTCAGCAAGAAAAATTCTTCATTGAAAGAAACGTCTAATTTTCTTTTTAAGAGCATGAGTGGGCGTTTAAAAATTGTTTCAACCAGGTTCTCGTTTAACCCTTTACTGAGAAGTTTTATAAAACCCTCATGGTATGATATTCATTTAAAAATAACGTACATTCTAATTACAGAATTAATAAACTAGTTCTGTATACATTAGTTCTCTGTAATATATAAGAGCAATTATTACCGACATTTCTTACCGATTTCTTATCCAACTCACCAAGAATTTTGAAAAATAAATTTTGGAAATAAAATTTTGGATCTTCAATGTTAATAAATTGTTAAAACTATTATATGTACACATATTACAGTAATTTGTAATCATACGTGGATGACAATGTAAATATACATATGTCTTTAATACACAGCAATGTACCACAGTGTAAAACCATACGGTGCTTTTATACAAAACAGAAAACACGTGTCACATATGACCCGTATATTGTACCTTACATTCCTTTACGTCAAAGGCTTTGATTCCCAATTGATACCAGCACATTTTTCTGAAATTTCTATGGTAGTTAAATTGAAAACCCATTGTTTTTCTCCCGAATTCCAACCATTCCTTCGACTACCGAAAATTCGCCTTCACCACCGTACAAATCGTACGATTCATCGCGTTTGAAAAGTTTCAGCAATTTTCGGTGTTTTTTATTCGCAGCTCGATGTTTCATCTCTCGTTTCATTTCGCAAGATACAATTGAAAACTTTCCTTTGTACGATAACACAATGCTGGCGGTGGAGAGTGGCAATTTGTTCGTTTTAATTTCGTCCGAAATTTCCTTGAAATTCTTTTCATTCATCTCCGATGCCTTTGCAATGGAACACATTAACACCGTACGGTTCTTCGCGCAAATGGAATCGAAAATTGCTGTTGTTTGCTAATGTTTCGTCGTCGCAGCAGTTTTGTTGTAGAAATGATTGCGCTGGCGCTGCGATAATTACTCCTAATTGAAGCAATAACATTACTGGAGACAATAAGGCCATTCGAACGTTATCGCGATCCGCGAATATGCTTTTCTCGTTTGGGTAATTAAATCTCAATAATCTTACGTCGCGCTTCATCTCCTTCGTTTAACGTTCAAGCTATTATTCTGGAACCATTTATTGGAGGACGCCTTCACGAATATCTGTGATATGCTATTTTCGTTTCCTAAGTTTACTGATATTAATTCAACGTACGAAATGTATATATGACCTGATGATGTGATGTGATGATGTAATGTAATTATATGATGACTTGATATGACAATGCAAAGTATGTGACGATATGATAATATAATGGTATGACACTGTGATAGTATGATAGTATGATAGTATGATAGTATGATAGTATGGTGGTGTGGTGGTATGATAGTGTGATAATGTGATAATATCGTTGTATAGTAATATGAGAATACATTTGCATACATGTGAGTAATATGCTAACATAATAGTATTGTCATGTATCATATGTCATTTAGGTATAGTATCGTGTTATGGTATCATTGTGGTATCTAATATATGATCTATAACATCATACATTTCAAGGTTTAAAAAATTCGAAAATTCAGAAAATTGCAAAATTACATATTTAGAAGTTTGCAAAAGCGAAAGATTTGGAAATTTCAATCTATTCTGAAGTTCACATATGTATCCTTATCTAAATGTGGCGTACACTGCAGCCAAGTGTACACACTCAAAGCACCCTCCTTGTTAACAACGAGCTCCTAATGCACTGCTGCGTACAACCATAATCGCGAAATGGATTTGAAACCATGCATCTTACCTCGTACATACCAATTTGTCAAGCCATTATCGGTAAAATAAATAACAGATAATTGCGCAGCAAATGATAGATGTCGAAACCTATTTCGCATACTAAGTCGAATACGTTTTGACAATGTAGAAGCATTATGTTCACAAATAGTAGTCCATTAACTTGAAGTTTGAAATTTGATGAAACCGACTAAATGAATTACGTAAATTATGGTATAAATTCTACAAATTGACTGATCTACAATTATGGTGAACGAGTAATAATTTCATCATAATGTCTGAAGAATGCAAAATTCAACACGAGAGCCATGTACATTTTTTTTTAACTAAACTTACAAATACATTAATATAAATTTTTTAATATTTTAATAGTAGTCATCAACGAGTCTATCTTGTTATTCCACTATTTTTCCTTTTATTCCATTATTTTTCATTTAATTTTATCATCGTTCCTTTTATCCCAACATTACAGAAAGAACGTAGTCGCAAGAACATTTTCTCGTGTTTTATGAAGATTTGTAAGGTACTGAAAAAATGTTGCTATAAAACAACTCATATTTTTCATTCGACTCGTCGTTAGTCTTTCTAGCAGCAAGAAAGTGTTAGCCAATAAATTTCCCATCGTGTTTTAGTGACATACATTGTACGTCATGTAACGACCCGATTTAGAGAAGCTGGCGATAAAGTACGTCCTGCATGATGCACGTGTTATGCGATTTAACGACAAACGATTTTTTTTTCTAAACCAAAGGACATTTATATCACAATACTTATTTATTGTATAATATTTACAATCTACATTACAATTATAAATTATTCACATCTACTATTCATAAGTAATAATTTGTCATTTATTATAATGCAAAATGAGTGAAATTCTATTTCGTTAGGAAAATATACATTTAACAAAGTCGATCAATTTTATGTTAATCACACATTACAGAATATATTGTGTACATAATATTTTTTATATTAATAGTTCATATTATTGACGTCATACTATTTATACTATTAACATCTTTTAAGACTACTTTTATACTATTAATCAATAGTATAAAATTAAAATGTAAATAAATATGTTACGTAGCATAGTCTATAACCTATGCAAAGTACAATGAATTAGAATTAATTCGCTGTTTAGCCTAACCTCTACCCAAGTGATTAAAGTCAATACATTATTCAGCGTCTTATACAAAATACAGTAATTAGAATTAACACGTCATTCAATATATACAAAATACAGTAATTAAAAATAACACCCGATGTACTCTTTCCTGAAAAGTAATTAGTGTTAACACATTATTCAACGCCCTGTACAAAATTGTTTGATCACAGTTGCAGCAATTTTATCCCATTCCTGCGCAGTTGATCGAACGATGCCGCGAAGGAGACAGCAAAGGCGTAGACAGTTGCGAAGGTGAAAAGGGTATGAAGAGGGTTGGAGACCGCTGTAGGTTGCAGAAGGGATGTGCAGCCGGTGGTTTGCGGGTAACCAGCAATTAGCCGAGATATTATCGCGATCGGTGATGTGCTTCGGTAAAATCTATCTATTATCGTTAGCCCCACGGCCACCTATCATACAAGTTCTCCCACATGTACATACACACACGCGCAGAACTGCGAAATCAATTGCCTTTCGTTCGAATTAACCGATCATCCGTGACTTTCGCTGTCTTCTTCGAGTAATTACCGTTCGAGATGGTCGATCCAGGTCGATCCGATTCGATCTAAACCTACTTCGATTGTTACTGTTGGACGATAAATTAGGAATTGAGAGCAGAGTATAGTGGAAAATTGACATTGAAACTGTTTTATTGTTAACACATTTGTCGATGTTTACATTTGCTCGAAAAATATATTCAATACTATTTTTACCAACCAAAAGACACCTTTCCAATTTTAACTTAAAATTCTCTAAGTTGAATAATTTCTCCACGATTAATTTTTCGACTTTCATACAATAGTTATTAAAATTGATTCAGCGATATTCACCGATTCAGTAGTATATTGTAAAAATGTGCATGTGATATATTTATTTCTGCCATGAGGTCTTTTGATACCTTCAGGATCTTATTTTCTGTCATTAGTGGAATTTTCTATCAATTGGAAATTGAATCTCGATAGGTTCCATCACTGTCACCTCACACGTGATGTGCGACCGCAGCGTCACGTGACAAGTAACTTGCAACCGATAACTTCTATACCTTCAAATGTCTCATATTTATTTAGAACATACCGATAAAGTATGGTGGTAAATAATTAGAACACCCTGTACAGTTTAACCGTTGGTCTCCGATTTGTGCTACATCGCAACAATTTACCCTCTCGGGCGTGAACTGTTCATTTCATTGCGACACACCTAAGTACAAGGGCTATTTACTTTGATAGCGGGAACATGCAGCATCCTAAACGCTGCTAGCCCTTTGTACTCAGTCAGAAACAAAGCGTCCCTTTGACAGGCTCGTTGCAAAAGCAACGGCAGAGTCGGAAAACGCTCACCGGGCGATGTTTTCGTATGCGTGATACGCCGTTAAAGTGGAAGCCTGAAAAATGACAGCTCATAAAACTTAAGACAAAAGGTGCCGCTGGCGATTGCGTCCTTTTCTCTGCCGCTGAATGACGAGCGTGTGCTAGAAACGGATGCAAAGCATCAGTGCTGGATTAACTGCATTGAGGGCCCTGAGCACTTCCAATATTTTCAAATTTTATTATAAAGCGTGTTCACTGTGATACAATTAATGATTTTGCAAAATGATGCATTTCTGAATATTATTTTACTTATATTATTTTTGAAGACATTAATTTTGTATAAAAGTGGGGGACAGTTTATATCGTATATAATTGTTAAGATTAACAAACGATATGTAATTGATATAGTAAAGAAATATAATACACGTCTAGTTCGTAACAGATATTTATCAAGTGATCACTTATCGAGCCTGCACTCTATCCAATCCATATGTAACGGTCATTAAAGAATAATAACGATTATTACAGCAACGAAACAACCAATAACGTTTATTATTCCACTTTCATATATATTATACCAATTTCCCGCCATCTTTTTATCGAAACTCGTTACACAGATAAAGTTTGCTATTATAGCGGAAGAGAGACGACTCCTAGGTTATGTTTACGTAGTGGAAAAGTAGGTTTGTCGTGTGGTCATGGCCGTTTATGAGGACTGTTCGTACAGGTTGTCGTTTACAGAATTTCACTTGTTAGTTCTCCGCTGACGGCTCAGAACGCTTTGTGGTTTATAACTCGAAGCGAGTGTTGAGAAATATGCGTGGACTCTACATCTGTTCGCTTAGTTACACTACAATGCTGCGGCTGCTGTTCACGAGCGTGAAATTCGAGGGACAGAAATTGCTTCAAAGTGCTTTTTATCTGATTTGCGTTTGGTGTAGTTGTGACCTTCTAGTACGAATTCCGATAGCACAAGTACGGAACTGTACTTGTACTGTGATGATACAAGGTTTATCAAAGTACTATAAAACCTTATATCGCCTATTCACTCACGTATATAAATGTACAGGTCAAATCGTAGCAGGATTTGAGTATAAATTTTACGCAGTTACGAAAGTATTTTACGCAGTCTTTGATAAATATCTACAATACTGTAACATTCCAAAATTGTCTTTCGTTTTATATTTCATTCGTCAACACAGAGTTTGTATATGCTTATTATACGCATATATTTATGGATAAAGACTCCGTAAGCGAAGTGGATTGACAGGATAAATAAAATGTAATGAAACTCGTCAGTCGGAAGATTGAAACAATTAAGCACTGTCTAGGTCGTGACCAGATCATATTTACGTGTGGTTTTATAAATCTTGAGTATATTTCTGTGTGGCTAGACTTCTGATTATTTCATGACGCGAAAGCTCGGAGAAACGAGACACATTTGCGACAATGTTATATTTATGCGGCGGTTTCATTCTTACGCTTTGCCACTAGATGGCGTATGAGACGGAGACTGATTTTCTCGCTAGTACTCGACTTCCGATTCCTACAAATAGTCTATCTAGACTACTTTAAACTATGTTTAGATTATCTGGAATAATAAAGATATAAATAATATGAACGCAATATAATAAAAACCAAAGTAAGTTCTAACTTATAAGTGTTGCAGGGTCATTCCTCGTCAGATCTATCAGTTTTAGACTTCACCATTTTGCTCTAATCAAAATATGGTGTAGTCCATGTGAAATTAGGAGTTTAAGTCATCATTCTCCCGGTTTCGAATTTGTTAAAGAATAACAAGGCTTCAAAGTTTGCAATTTTTGCGAAAATAGGCTTCACTTACAAATTCTTTTCTCAGAAACTACCCAACTGATTAAGCTAAATTTTCTTTTGTTGTATTCATAAAGGATTGGGCTACTTTAAAATATTTTTTTAATTCCGTTAATTTGATATAAAATGTTGCAAAATTTAAACAAATTCTTCTTTTGCGTTTTTTAAAATAAATTTGCGTAAATTTAAAAAAATATAGTCATATCCTTTTTTAAACGTTTCATTTTATTTGCTATAATATGTAGTATTATATTTTATAGGATACTTTATAAAATCGTAATAGAATATTCGATAAAATACATGCAAGCAGTATGAAACATCATAAATTCTTGATGTATAAGTATATGAGTTTAAAAATATCGATATTGCATCTTAAGTTTCGATTAGGAATAAATATTCTTACTGTTTAATCAACTTCGGTGGAGTTTAATTTCAAAATTAAAAGGATTTCGTCGTACTTTCTGTACTTTCAATACACATAACTTTTAGTTCCTGTGAGGCAAACGTCGAATATGCTCTTCCAGCTGTCATTTAGTGTCAATTTACCGTTGCTAGAAATACTGCATACAATTATACTTTCAATGCATAAGAACTTTCACATAAACAACAATTAATAGCAACAAGGAGTAACACAAACGGGCGGCTATTAATTACAAATATATTCACTATACTTGTACCGACTGACGCCATCATGATTTTCATCTATCCATTAATCAGCGTAGAACTCTGAATATTCAATCAATCAATCAATTTTGAATAGTTTCATACATAAACGTGAAACGTTACAAATTATGCATCGTCTTTATGGTTCGTCGAAATTCTTTACGTTACAAATTATGAGTTTAAACATTGTTAAATTAATCAATTTTCAAATCTTCAAATTTTTTTAAGTTAGATATTCTTACTTTCAAATGATCAAATTTAAATTTTTAAATTTCTCAAGTCATTTTCTGTATTTTCCACTGTTACGTACGCCAATGATTTTTGCTCCTTGGAGATGAATATTCGAGAATAGTCAAAGACCACCGCGAAGCGAGAGTTTAGCCTTGCCTAGTTTCCCAGCTACCGAGGTTTCCTTATTAGGCTTCGCTCAAGATTTTTCTAACGTCTTCGGACCAACGCGACGAAATTCGTTAGACGAAACCGTCGCGCTGGTTCATTCCCTCTGTCTCCGCCACTACCCGTTTTACCCATGTTTTGGGGTATATAAGGGGTTGTGGAGAAGACACTGTGGACCCAGTTGATTTTAAAACGTTGAGTAACACGGAACCTCTGTCCGTGGACCCAGTCAATTTCTAAACGTCGACTAATACGGAACCTCTGTCCGTTTACCTAGTTAACTTGTAACTATTGAGTAACACGGAACCTTTGTCTGTGTTTAGTTAGAGCAAGATCGGGTTAGAGTCCCCTTCGAGCAACTCTAGATAACCATACAGTACGTATAGTTTTACTGTTAGGCATTTTTTCTAAAGTATTTTCGGGTCCCCGTTTCGCTTGTTTTTCGTTAAAACTAGGCAGGATTAGATTCTCGCTTTGTCGGAGTCGAAACATTTTAAACTCAAGTTAATTCGAGTCAAGAGCACTTCTTGTAATTATCACCTTAACCGACAAATACACATAAACATTTGTAATTCCGGTTTTGGAAACAGAATATATTATCAACTCTTTATTTTAAACTTAATCATTGTCTCTAATCAATTGCAACCTAGAGTCCTAACAAACCCACCAGTCGGTATATCTTAGCCGCTCGAGGTATACTGGCATATCTTTGTTACGAGCACAAAATACTAACAAATCCTGTGACACCCGGCGTTAGCCATACGTCGGTTCGTTCACCATAGCCAACCTCCTGGGGCTCCCGGCGTTAGCCATACGTCGGTTCGTCCCCGCGTCTATTTCCTTTGGCGCTCAGGTTGATTAACAAACCTGAGTCAGCCTAGTAACACTACCTTGACCAAAAATACAGCCCCCAGCCACGCGGCTGTGACCCCTCCGGCTCGTAACAAAAGAAAACTGGTGGCAGCGATGGGATAGGATATCAGTCTGATAGGGCTTGATATATTCATAATCGAATTCAGCAGAATACGCTGTTGATTGTGAATACTTTAGGACTTTTTGCTGTTGTTTTGTTTGAGGTTTTGACGTCAAAATGAATCAGTCACAAGCTAGAGCTTCGTCTGATGACGTTTCAAATTTAACTTTATCTTTGGCCAATTCTATGGCTTTGTTAACGCAACGGAATTGCGTACAGTTTGCTTCAGCTTCGATTCCTACCTTTGATGGCGAGAATCCAACTCTGTCGGTTTTCGCGCAAAGCGTAGAGAACGGGCTCGCGTTAGTACCGGAAGGGTCAGAATCGGAGTATCTGGCCATCGTGTTGACGAAACTTACCGGACCGGCGCGTATTAACGTTCAGGATAAAAGTTTCTTGAACGTAGCAGAGTTACTAGCGTTCTTGAAGAAACGTTACGCTCCTGGGAAGAACTTAGCGTACTTCCAAGGCGAGGTTTCACGATTACGAATTCGTGACGACGAGTCGCTCAGAAGATACATCGACAGAACGAGTCTTCTGGCACATGGGGCTCGTGCTGCTATCAGGGATAGATACAGCAGCAACACCGAGCAGATCATCAAGGAAATGGAGAAGGACATCCTGGAAAACTTCCTTGAGGGACTGCCGGAAAGGGTAGCCTGGAGGATTGCTACCTTGGATCGCAAATTGAAGTCTTTGGAGGAGGCCTACGAAGCCGTGTTGGAGATCGAACGCCGCTTGAAGAATCGACGTCGAATTCGGGAAGAAGAATCACCGCGACGTTTTAAAGAGGATTCTCACAGCTGGAGATCGCCGCGAGACACTTACCGCCGGAATGTGTACCCTCGTTCACCGTCGCCTCATCGTAGGATTTACACTCGGGACAGGAACACATCTGGTTCGGAGTCGGAGTACGGGGAGAGCCCTACGCGCGCAACGGCTATGACCTTGCGTAAACAACGTTATTCACGCTCTCCGGGACACTCTTCAGAGGTGTCAGAATTCGAGGAGGACCCTCGAAAAGAAGTAATAGATATCTACCGATATTATTGCAGAAACTGTAGTACAATCGGGCACAACAGCGATAATTGCAGCAAACCACGACGGAGCGAAGACTACCAGCCACGTCGACGCGCCGAGGGATCGAAGAAGTCTTCATCACCAAAACCGATGAAGAAGCATTTAAACTCGCATCGCGCTCATCAAACCGGCGATACGATGAGCGGTCAGGACAACAATCGCCGAAGGACCGTCCGTTTCTCGGAGGAAACACGGAACGTCGAGTCAAAGAAGCACCAACCCCGCGAATTAGGATCAAGGTACCAGAACTGGAAAAAGGAGAAGGAGAATTCCTAATCGATGGAGGAGCTTCAGTCAACGTAATTGTCCTGGATACTCTAGGAGAAGGGGCAATTATTACCTCAAGAGAGAAAATCACTATAGCGGGACTAGCGTCAAGTACTATTCAAACCTTAGGTACTACCACTCTACAGATCCACGGAGCACGCACTGAATTCTACGTGGTCAAGGATCTACCCATTCCTGTGGATGGACTCATAGGGAGCCCATTTCTTCTTCAAGAACAGGCTGAAATCTCATATTATCATAAAACTTTAGTTACGCGTAATCGTCCCACTAAACCGATTTTCTTCAGTAATATCGCAGACATGGAGATACGTCCTCGATCACCGATCAGGTACTGTCTTCCAGGTCGAACGATACAGCAAGTTTCCATACCGATCGCAAATCCGGATGTCGAGGAAGGATATCTGCCGCGGTTAAAGACACCAAAAGGAGTTTTCATCGGCGAGGCAGCAGTCTGCAATCGCGATGGGAATTGCTACGTACTTGCTACGAACACCGGAGAAGAAGACATCGAGATGGACATCGAACCACAATTCATACAACCCTACGAAATCTTCGAATCATCGGATGAAGATCCAGTCACATCATATTTAACTGGAGGACCACCCGAAGATCGAATATCTCAAATTCAGAAGACTTTGAGGACCGACCATCTCAACACGGAAGAACGTCAACATGTATTCCGTATTATTGAAGAATTTTCGGACAGATTCTACCTGCCCGGAGATAAATTAAACAAAGTACCCAATTTTTATCATTCCATTCATGTAACAGATGAAATTCCGATCAACACCCGACAGTACCGCTATCCACCTGTACATCAAGAGGAGATACAGCGACAGGTAGAAGCTTTACTCTCCCAGGGAATCATCCAACCATCAACCTCACCATACAACTCTCCTTTATGGATTGTTCCAAAGAAGTCAGACGCCGAAGGTAATAAACGTTGGCGTATGGTAATTGATTTTCGTGCACTGAACGAAAAGACAGTGAGCGATAAATATCCATTACCGCAAATCATCGAACTTTTGGACAAGCTAGGAGGAGCCAAATACTTTTCCGTATTCGATTTGGCGAATGGTTTTCACCAGATCGAGATGGATCCAAAGGATAGGCAGAAGACTGCTTTCACCACACCGCATGGACACTTCGAATTTGTACGGATGCCATTCGGTCTGAAGAATGCACCACCAACTTTTCAACGCCTCATGGATCAAGTATTAACTGGCATGCAGGGAACAGATGTCCTCGTATACCTGGATGACATGATTGTCGTCTCTTCATCGTTACGAGAACACGAAATTAAAATTAAAAAATTATTTAATCGCCTCAGAGAATTTGGACTTACTCTACAAACCAGTAAGTGCGAATTTCTGAGAAAGGAAGTCGTCTATTTAGGACACATACTTTCTGCTGACGGTGTTAAACCTGATCCTCGAAAACTTCAAGCTGTAAAAAATTTTCCTATTCCAAAAACACAGAAGAATATTCAGCAATTTCTGGGATTAACTGGCTATTATCGTCGTTTCATCAAAGATTATTCTTTGAAGGCAAAACCACTAACTCAACTTTTGGGTAAGGGAATTCGTTTCAAGTGGACCGAAGAACAACAAAGGAGCTTTGAAAATCTACGAGACGAACTCTGCACTCAACCAATTCTGCAGTATCCGGATTTCAACCGACCTTTCATCATCACCACGGACGCATCTGATTACGCAATTGGAGCAGTTTTGAGCCAAGGAGAAATCGGACGCGACCTACCAATCGCATACGCATCTCGCAGCTTGAACTCAGCCGAAAGAAATTACTCAGCGACAGAAAAAGAATGTCTAGCCATGGTCTACGCCGCACAATATTTCCGACCTTATGTTTACGGTCGCAAGTTTACACTTGTCACTGATCATCGACCCTTAGTATGGTTGCACTCAGTGAAAGACCCCACTTCACGTTTGGTAAAGTGGAAATTGAAACTCTTAGAATACGAATACGAAGTTGTACACAAGCCAGGGAAGATAAACATGAACGCCGACGCACTGTCTAGGAACCCTACAACCATCTGTCTTCCATTAATTCCTCGAGAAGATAAAGAATACAAGAAGCCAATTCCAACCCTAGAACCTACAGTGGACACCATCGGTCATCGTATTCGCGAATTGCGACGGGATCGAGAAAGAAGACCAACATATGTGGAATCAAGTAGCAGCTCAGACGAATCACCTAATACACCACAGCACCTTTCAATTAGAAGAGGAAGGATTCGCCGAAGTCAAACATCAGATACAACTGTTGTTACACCGGAACCACAGTTACCTCAGCCAATCATTGAAAGTAATCCCAATTCCAATAGCTCTTTTACACCAATCGCACATTCTACTCAAACCTACTATAATGCCATACCTAGTCCGAGCATTCCCAATACTTCCGCAACTGCCGAAGACTTAATATCCTTTAAAGAAGAGGAAATTGGACAACCAGTCATCATACTGGCAGAAGAAGTACATTCCCCTGTCAACATTCAGCAGAACCTTGAATCAACAAGCAGCCAGGTAGAAGAACCTTCAGTTCCAGTGTTACCACCACCTTTGTTGCCTGTACGATTACCATTTCCATTGATTATACAACCACAAGGAAATTCTCCGAGACAACTCAGCACCGCCGTACTTCCTGAAGACGATTCGGACATCAGCTCATCATCACCTCTAACGGATGAATCTTCTGCCGAGGATGTTGAAGAACACAACCACGGATTCAAGCTAACCACATCACAGGACACGATCATCGCTTTAAAAAGCAATTATGCACACCTCACATCGGCCGATTGTCAACTCACCGATCCTGGAGGAAGAATCCTTGCCGATATTGGTTACCTGGACAGGAATAACTTGATGAGTAAGGAGCCGAAGAAAGGACACACCGTTATTACTACCGTGGAACAGTTCAAAATCTTTACTGCTTTTGTGACACAACACTCATTTGAAGAGCCAAAAGAAGAAGACATCATTGCAGCATTACACAGTTTAAAAATAGCACTTCAAGAAACCGGAACTACAGCCATCCGTTTAACAATAGCCAACAAGCAAGACCAACCTTCTATTCAACGGTACCAAACTCTCATAGGAAGCGTATTCGGAAGAAGCAACCTGGAAATTACACTTTGTCTGGGAACAACAAGATTACCACCTGAAGACAACCGCACCCAAATCATTGAAGAAGCCCATAGCAGCCTAATAGGAGGACACAAAGGCGTATCCAAAACCTACAAACGTTTAAGAGCAAGGTATTCATGGCCAGGAATGAGGAACGACATCCAGGAATTCATCAGAAAATGCAAGAGCTGTCAAGAACAAAAGCTTGTAAGAGCGAAGACCCGGCAACCGATGATCATCACGGACACTCCATTGGACGCTTTTGACAAAATTTCTCTGGACACGGTTGGACCTCTACCAACAACGCCCAGCGGAAACCGCCACATCTTAACCATACAGGATAATTTGACGAAATATTGCGTAGCAACACCAATACCGGACATCAGAGCTACAACCATAGCCGACGCTTTCTCAAAACATTTCATTTCTATTTTTGGAGCACCCCGAGTAATTCTAACCGACCGAGGAACCAGTTTCATGGGAAAGGTTATGAAGCATCTATCGGAAATTTTCAAGATCAAGCAAGTTTCAACATCAGGGTACAGACCTCAATCCAACGGATCTTTGGAAAGGAGTCACCATGTACTCATCGAATACCTGAAGCACTACATGGAATCATATGAAGATTGGGACACCTACATACCATACGCAACCTTGTCATACAACACCTCAGTACACGAAGCGACAAATTTCACACCACATGAACTTATCTTTGGAAAACCAGCACGTCTACCCAGCGCATTCCCGGAAGGAACATCCCTGGAAACTTATGGAACTTACCTCACCAACCTGATCACAACAATGACTAATATCCGCAATTTGGCAGCAGACAACCTCATCAACGCAAAAGAACGCTCTAAACGCTATTATGACAGACACGCAAGACCATTTAAATTCAAAATAGGAGATTATGCTTACGTTCTCAAAGAACCAAGGCATAAATTAGACCCTCACTACACCGGACCGTATGAAATAGTAGACGTAACGGACTTAAACAACGTCGCTTTAAGGACGGACAACAACAAAATAATACGCAAGCATCAAGATAAATTGAAAACAGCTTATATACAATAGCCGTAGCTTTTGCCCTTGCTGGCCACGGAACAGTTTGTCGCAGGATGTCGGGGGATTCACTGGAGAAAAGGAGGAAGTGCCACACCAGCATCCAGCCAACATCTCCACCGGACAGCCAACCGTCCAAGGTCCGATGAGCAGCCCTATCCTGATTGCTGAGCAGATGACCGGACAGCCTATGGTCACTACCAGACAGACGCCAACCAGCCACCTTATAACGGAATACTATCTTCGGGAAGACACCCCCACACTTAAGTTAAGCTTACCTACACGTACACTCAAACAACAGCACACTACAGCGCGATAAAATCTCTTCCAGCCATATACTTTTTATAAATAGTTTTCTTTTGCTTGAATATTCACCTCCAGGGAATCGAAAGCATCGGTTACCGCGATGTTTCCTCTGAGGGGGGAGATGTTACGTACGCCAATGATTTTTGCTCCTTGGAGATGAATATTCGAGAATAGTCAAAGACCACCGCGAAGCGAGAGTTTAGCCTTGCCTAGTTTCCCAGCTACCGAGGTTTCCTTATTAGGCTTCGCTCAAGATTTTTCTAACGTCTTCGGACCAACGCGACGAAATTCGTTAGACGAAACCGTCGCGCTGGTTCATTCCCTCTGTCTCCGCCACTACCCGTTTTACCCATGTTTTGGGGTATATAAGGGGTTGTGGAGAAGACACTGTGGACCCAGTTGATTTTAAAACGTTGAGTAACACGGAACCTCTGTCCGTGGACCCAGTCAATTTCTAAACGTCGACTAATACGGAACCTCTGTCCGTTTACCTAGTTAACTTGTAACTATTGAGTAACACGGAACCTTTGTCTGTGTTTAGTTAGAGCAAGATCGGGTTAGAGTCCCCTTCGAGCAACTCTAGATAACCATACAGTACGTATAGTTTTACTGTTAGGCATTTTTTCTAAAGTATTTTCGGGTCCCCGTTTCGCTTGTTTTTCGTTAAAACTAGGCAGGATTAGATTCTCGCTTTGTCGGAGTCGAAACATTTTAAACTCAAGTTAATTCGAGTCAAGAGCACTTCTTGTAATTATCACCTTAACCGACAAATACACATAAACATTTGTAATTCCGGTTTTGGAAACAGAATATATTATCAACTCTTTATTTTAAACTTAATCATTGTCTCTAATCAATTGCAACCTAGAGTCCTAACAAACCCACCAGTCGGTATATCTTAGCCGCTCGAGGTATACTGGCATATCTTTGTTACGAGCACAAAATACTAACAAATCCTGTGACACCCGGCGTTAGCCATACGTCGGTTCGTTCACATATCATTTTCCTGAGGCTCCCGGCGTTAGCCATACGTCGGTTCGTCCTCACGTCTTGACCTTTCCTGTGACACCCGGCGTTAGCCATACGTCGGTTCGTTCACCATAGCCAACCTCCTGGGGCTCCCGGCGTTAGCCATACGTCGGTTCGTCCCCGCGTCTATTTCCTTTGGCGCTCAGGTTGATTAACAAACCTGAGTCAGCCTAGTAACACTACCTTGACCAAAAATACAGCCCCCAGCCACGCGGCTGTGACCCCTCCGGCTCGTAACACCACATTATAAAATTTCAAGTTTCCGAATTTCCAAAATTACAAAATTTTAAGTTCCTGAATTTTACATATTAAAAAATTTCAAATTCCTAAATTACCCAAATGGCAAAAATTTCAATTTCTCAGTTTGCCAAATTATAAATTTCCTAATTACAAAATTTCTCTAATTACAAATTTTTATATTTCTAAATTTCCCAAATTACAAATTTTCAAATTTCTAAATTTCCCAAATCACAAATTTTCAAATTTCTAAATTACTCAAATGCTAAAATTTTAATTCCTCATTTTTCCAAATTATAAATTTTCAAATTCCTAACTTTCCCGAATTACAAAATTTTTAATTCTTGACTTTCCCAAACTACAACAATTTCAATTTTTCAGTTTTTCAAATAATAAATTTTCAAATTGCTAAATTTCTCAAATTACGAATTTTCAAGTTCCTATATTTCCCAAATTACAAAATTTCACAGACCTAAATTTTCCAAGTTACAATATTTCCCAAAATGTAAAATTTTAAACTCCTAAATTCCGCAAACTGCAAAATTTCTCATAACACAAACTTTCAAATTAAAAAAATGAATAGTTTAAAAGTGTCTACAATTAATGCATTAACTTTCTGAAATTCATTAAGAGTCAAAGAACACTAAGTACACATAGCCCTGTCCCCAACTTATTATTTTTGGAGTTAATGTACGTGAAGAACTTTAAACCCACGAATTCGATCATAACTCTCCTTGATGAGAGTTCTATATTCGCGCCAGTGAATCGCAAGTTGCAAAGTGAGAATGTTTCTCGAGAACAAGGTGCACCGCTAAGGGGAAAAGCGGTGCAATTAAAAATTTGTACGACAAAAGGTATCCGCTTGTTAACGGATCAATGAAATCGCGTTAATTAAAAAAGTAGCTGCGAGTTATAAGCACGACTCAACTTTCGAGCCGCGAGCGACAATGTATCCCTGTGCAGTCGAGAGTGAATCTCGAATATTCCTAGGGGAAATGAAGTGACCAAAGTGGAAGTATTAATTATAAACCGAAGTCTTAATCCTTGATTAGTTGCAGACGATTTTTGTGTGACGTGACGAGAATTTGTGGGGTATAGGATTTGGGATGTTTAGAGTTTAAAGATGTATGGAGGGAGTATTTAGAGAATTGGAGGTTTCAGGGATTTTTGGAGAATTGAAGATTTGGAAATCAATTCAAGCTTTGAGATTTTGGGATTTGAGGAGTTTTGGGATTTGGAGAGTTTGGGATTTGGAGAGTTTGGAATTTTTAGAGATTGGGATCTGGGGTGTTTTGGGATTTGGAGAGATTGGAGTTTGAAGAGTTTAAGATTTGAGGAGTTTTAGGATTCAGAGAGTTTGGAATTTGGAGAGATTGGAGTTTGAAGAGTTTAGGATTTGAGGAGTTCTGGAATTTAGAGAGTTTGGGATTTACAGAGATTGGGATTTTGAGAGATTGGGATTTGAAGAGTTTAAGATTTGAGGAGTTTTGGGATTTGGGGAGATTAGGATTTCAGGAGTTTTGGGATTTGGAGAGTTTGGAATTTTTAGAGATTGGGATCTGGGGAGTTTTGGGATTTGGCGAGATTGGAGTTTGAAGAGTTTGGGATTTGCGGAGTTTTGGGATTTAGAGAGTTTGGGATTTGGAGAGATTGGAGTTTGAAGAGTTTAGGATTTGAGGAGTTCTGGAATTTAGAGAGTTTGGGATTTTGAGAGATTGGGATTTGAAGAGTTTAAGATTTGAGGAGTTTTGGGATTTGGGGAGATTGGGATTTCAGGAGTTTTGGGATTTGGAGAGTTTGGAATTTTTTGAGATTGGGATCTGGGAGTTTTGGGATTTGGAGAGATTGGAGTTTGAAGAGTTTGGGATTTGAGGAGTTTTAGAATTCAGAGAGTTTGGAATTTGGAGAGATTGGAGTTCGAAGAGTTTAGGATTTGAGGAGTTCTGGAATTTAGAGAGTTTGGGATTTTGAGAGATTGGGATTTGGAGAGTTTAAGATTTGAGGAGTTTTGGGATTTGAAGAGTTTGGGATTTAAAGACCGAGAGTTGATGAACTTGAACCTAAAAATGTCATAACCCAACAAATCCCAAATTCTAAAATCAAAACAAGTTCTAAAAGCCCAAACTTTTCAAAATGAAACCACGAAACTTATAAATACAACAATACTAAACATAAGCTCAGTTAAGTTCACATACGTGTCCTTCGAAAGTCGAGTGTGGCTAGCGAGTGTACAGCCATTGTGCTCCATTCTAGATAAATTAATTTTGTTTTCGAGTCCCCGAAGCGGCCAACGCTTTGTTAGACTTCGTTTACTCTGGAAAATTACAACGTTCTCTATGCAGTTACCGAGTGCACGTCCTTTAGTAGAAGTTCATGTCCCGTTAGTGGTACGAGCACGTGTTTGCTGCGGCTACGAAATACCAGCTATCAACCAGCTTCGAGCTCCACAAGTTTATTTCCTTGACCCTGCATCCTGCTCTCTCTCTTTCTCCGACAGATTCTAGCTCGCTGTCTGACAAATGGACCGTTCTTCAAGTTTCCTTCGGTACCTTGGTGCCCTAAATTTCTCACGGAGCTGCGTTACCGAGAACGCTTTCGTACGGATCGCTTGAAATCGAGAAACCTGGAAATACCGTTGCAGAATCTTGTACTCGATTGCGTCTTAAAAGGTACCATTTTAGGTTGGTAATGGAAGACGTAATTTCGATCTCAGAAGTTTCATAAATACGATCTAAATTGGGTTTTATTATGTAGGTTACGGCAGAATTTGCAAATTAATTGATAATATTTGGTAGTTTGAGATGGCAGAACATGTAGGATTTATCGATATTTGTGTAGAGAGGTCTTTAGTTTATGGAGCTCGTAAGGCGAGTTTGCATGAAGTTTGATGCTAATGGCGCCATCTGTCACGTAGCTACAGGGGCAATTGTATTATAACCTAACTAAATTATAGCAAATTGCAAATTTGAATATTGCAACCTGACAAATTCAATGATTACAAAATTTAATTACTGCAAAATTCAAAAACTTGACAAAATTTTGTAATTAAATTACAAAATTTATGTACCAGAAACCCCAGAAACTTAATGACTACAAAATATAAATACTGCAAAACTTAAGAAGTTGAACACCTAGAAACTTGATGATTATAAAATGTATTATAAATGTTGGTGCACTTAAAAATTAGATAATTATGTATTAAATGTCTCAGAAATTTGATGAATACAAAATGTGACTATTAGAAGACTCAAACATAATAACTACAAAATAAAATTATTTGAAAATGAAAACATCAGGAAAATTTAAAACCGTGTGAATAGTATACATATACTTGAAGATATTACAATGTGAGAATACGCTAAAAAAGAATTACAAAAATTGTACCAATGATGTAGATAAATAAACAACACACACATCAGCCGAATACTCAAGCTATAAAAAATGTTTCTTTTCTCCTTCCAATTGCCCAAAAGTTTGAAAGCATAGAACAATAGTTACATTTCCTTAAATTTTCGACCGGCACATAATTTATCCGTGACAGCAAGAAACGACATTTTTACGGCTAGTGCCCCACACTGTTTTCACGGGAACGATCCGACGGATAAAGTTGGCGAACACGATTTTACGGTTGGTCGATGTTCTTTATTGCGTGGTCACGTACTTCAGCGACTAGCTTTGAGGCTGCGTTGTGGTTTTACCTGGTTTCAGTTCATGCATTGTACCAAAAAGTCTCCTTTCCACCACCTGCTCGTGGGACTCTGCGATACCATCATACGATGGTTAACCATACGTTGTTCTAACAAGTACCAAACGTACGCTTGCACAACTTTGGGTTAAATTTAAGGTTGTCCCCATTTTCGCTTTTAAACATTAATGTGTGATAGAATTTTTAAGTTGATAGATTTGGGACTCTTAAGTTGCTATGTTATGAAGTTCATAAATCACCAAATATCTCTGTATTTCAAATTCATATTTGAATGTTCAGAAGTTATCAAGTTCTCAAATCCTCACCTTGCAAATTTATGAAGAATTCGAATTTGCAAATTATACATTCTATAAATTCCCAACCTTTCAGATCTGCATATTCTATCATCCTTATGTCTTTTTATAATCCAAAATTCACACACTTCTACATTCTCAAATTTTCAAGTGCTTAAATCCACACACTTCAAATTGCTGAAGACGCGAAATTCTCAAGCGATAAATTAGCAAGAAGTGTTGTCTTTCCACATATAGTTCTAGCAGGTACATCAACGTATTGCCAGAGCAGTGATAGCTCACCGAAGTGGCTGGCGTAAAGTGATTAAAACCCAGGTGGCAGATCGAAATCACGATTTTCCAGCGCAGTGAAACGGATTTAATCACCGGATCATTATTCCCGCGTACGATTAAACTCCGGTATCACGTTGAAAAGATCACACGGTTAATTATACGATCTCAGCTGGACTGCGAAAAAGGCCTGGTTCACTCGGTGTATTACGTGCGCTGGTACTTCTGCCTTGTAATCCTCATCGTGTGAATTATCTTCGACAAAGCGTGTAACGCTCACGGTGCCTGGCAACGTAATTGCAGACTGGCGTTGATTAACGTTGCCGATCGATCGTACGTCACTGATCGATTGTACAGGTGATCAGTACCGCGCACGTCGATCAGTCGCTGCGCTCAATCTTCCTTTAAACTAACGCAATTTGCAGTCCCTCTTCCGTTCCCGCTTATTCACCACGTGGCCACCGTTTCGCGACACGCTAATCCGACGAGCCGAAATCTCGATGCGAAAGAAACGCCGCGGAGATTAACACCTTGATTGACTACCCTCAGCGAACGTCGTTAAAGGGTTACGGTTGAGAGACGATTAATGCTTCTGCTGGGGTGCAGATTTTGGGAAGCTTTTAAGGGCAAGGATGGTAATTGTAGGTTTTTATGTGGAGTGCTAAATTTGGAAATTCAGGGATTTTGGGATTTTGGAAATTTGAGAATTTGGGAATTTGGGAATTTGGAAATTTGACAATTTGGCAATTTGGCAATTTGGCAATTTGAGGATTTGGGAGTTTGGGATTTTGGGATTTTGGGATTTTCAGATTTTGGAAATTTGGGGAATTTGGAATTTGGGAAATTTGGAATTTTGGAATTTTGGAAATTTGGAATTTTGGAAATTTGGAATTTTGGAAATTTGGAATTTTGGAAATTTGAAATTTTGGAAATTTGGAATTTTGGAAATTTGGAATTTGGAGAATTTTGAATTGAGGGAATTTGGAATTTGGGGAATTTTGCATTTAGGGAATTTGGAATTTGGGCAATTTGGAATTTGAAGAATTTGGAAATTTGACAATTTGGCAATTTGAGGATTTGGGATTTTGGGATTTTGGGATTTTGGGATTTTGGGATTTTGGGATTTTGGGATTTTGGGATTTTGGAAATTTGGGATTTTGGAAATTTGGGGAATTTGGAATTTGGGGAATTTGGAATTTGGGAAATTTGGAATTTGAGAAATTTGGAAATTTGGAAATTTGGAAATTTGGAATTTTGGAATTTTGGAAATTTTGAATTTTGGAAATTTGGAATTTTGGAAATTTGGAATTTTGGAATTTTGGAAATTTGGAATTTTGGAAATTTGGAAATTTGGAAATTTGGAATTTTGGAAATTTGGAATTTTGGAAATTTCAAATTTCGAAATTTCGAAATTTGGAATTTTAGAAATTTGGAATTTTGGAATTTTGGAAATTTGGAATGTTGGAACTTTGGAATTTGGAGAATTTTGAATTGAGGGAACTTGGAATCTGGGGAATTTTTAATTTAGGGAATTTGGAATTTGGGCAATTTGGAATTTGAAGAATTTGGAAATTTGACAATTTGGCAATTTGAGGATTTGGGATTTTGGGATTTTGGGATTTTGGGATTTTGGGATTTTGGGATTTTGGGATTTTGGGATTTTGGAAATTTGGGGAATTTGGAATTTGGGGAATTTGGAATTTGGAAAATTTGGAATTTGAGAAATTTGGAAATTTGGAAGTTTGGAAATTTGGAATTTTGGAAATTTGGAAATTTGGAATTTTGGAATTTTGGAAATTTTGAATTTTGGAAATTTGGAATTTTGGAAATTTGGAATTTTGGAAATTTGGAATTTTGGAATTTTGGAAATTTGGAATTTTGGAAATTTGGAATTTTGGAAATTTGGAATTTTGGAATTTTGGAATTTTGGAAATTTGGAATTTTGGAAATTTGGAATTTTGGAAATTTGAAATTTCGAAATTTCGAAATTTGGAATTTTGGAATTTTGGAAATTTGGAATGTTGGAAATTTGGAATTTGGAGAATTTTGAATTGAGGGAACTTGGAATTTGGGGAATTTTTAATTTAGGGAATTTGGAATTTGGGCAATTTGGAATTTGAAGAATTTGGAAATTTGGAAATTTAGGAATTTGGGAATTTAATAATGTGGGAATTTGGAAATTTGAGAATCTGGAAATTTGAAAATATTAAGAACTTAAAAGTTCAAAAATTTGATAATTTCTCTATTCGTCAATTTTTCATAATGTCACCAAATCACATGAAAATCACCAATCAATAAAAGTCGATAGTAAATTATTCACAGTACTTCAGACGTTATACTTGAACAATGTTAGACTTGATATACAATATCTAGATTCAGTGTTATGCGGAGGAATAATTAGTTTTATAAGTGAATTCTGTTTAGTTCGCTTGATGCTCCTGGTATTATTTGGTTGTCAACTTAATTACGGGGAACTGTTCTGCGGTCTATACGCAATAGTCTTCAGGATGTATGCAATTTACAGAAGTATTAGCTTAACTTTAGGCAGAGTCTAATTTGGAAGATGCTTAGGTACTCGTAAGTTAGAGTAACGTCGTGTCTCACTATTTCAGCAACGAGCAAAGATAGTTGCATCTGAAGGTACAATATAAATGCTAATCACTTCTGATGTAAGCGTTGGTATCCGAAATTGAGATGTTCACGTACTGGCTACAAAATATCACATGCAAAAAGTTGTTTTGTGATACTCCATGTATATTAATATTTCATATCAAATTATTTATACAATTCATACACTTAATTCTTATATCCACTCCTTCACAATTTCTTATATAGATTTATTTATAATGTTTGTTGTATTTTGAATGATATTTTTCATTAATTCATTCACTCGTATTCAATCATATTTTTCATCAAAGATATGCTTTAACTTTGATAATTAACTTTCTTAGAAAATTCACAAAACATATAATTTCCAAATGTTACCAATATTGTATTAGTGCAAAGAGGTGCTACCAAGGTGTCTAAACTACTCGGTACTTTTTATTTACATGTAATGTACTTTTGTAGGATTTGTTAATACTCTTATAAAATGTGGTGAAGGTAAAAAAGTGCGAATCAAAATATATGAAAAAGATCATTCGCTTGAAACGGTGAGCGAGTGAACCAGTAGAGTGAATCACTATAGTGGCGCTATGTAATGTGCGATGACATTTGCGAAACTATAGTGGAACGTCGTACAGAGAGACGGTATCCGCGAAAGCCACTATAGTGGCACGTCGTACTTAAGAGGTTAAGGTACAGGGTGAAGTTAGGAACACGTTCTCAGTAGTATATGTCAAAGTCAAAGTGATTTGGTCCCTTTTTATCAATATTCATTTATAATAGCGTGAGAGGCGTGATAAAGCAGCAAGGTTACAATAGGGTAATAATGACTCGCACGTATACTTTCAGTCAAATTTTCGCATTCAACCAAACAAGTTAACAATGCATTACGATGATATTCACTAACTATAGTGGAGCGTTGTATAGTGAGATGGTATCCGCGAGAGCCAGTATAGTGGTCATACAGAGAGACAGTATCCGCGTAAGGCACTAGAGTGGTGCATTGTGTTTAAAAGGTTAACATTTCAATATTCTTGAGTTCAAGTCTCTAATTCGTAGATTCATATTCCTAAATACCTGTTTCCACAGAATCCTACAATTCACTAAATACCTCTTCACTAAATCCTACAGTCTCTAGATCTAGATCTTAAAATCTAATATCCTTTTAGTTCTCCAAACCTGCATCTCAACGTCACAATATCGAATAGTGATTTGGTCCCTTTTTATCAATATTCATTTATAATAGCGTGAGAGGCGTGATAAAGCAGCAAGGTTACAATGGGGTAACAATGACTCGCACGTATACCGATTGTCAGTCAAATTGGCGCATTCAACCAAACAAGTTAACGATGCGCCAGTATAAGCGTATGGTCTCGCGCAGATTCATTTGCGCGTCCTGTAATTTAAATGGAACATCGGACTTCCTATTGAACGCGATACCAACGTGTCGGCTCTCTTGTTTGTCAATCAACGGCTGCGTGCCGCTATGCCGGAAATCGAATGCAAATTTGATAATTTAGCTTGGTACGCGCCGCCCGCTTCTGTCGTGCTCGTTTTCCATCGGCCATGTCGTCAGGGTTGCGCTTCATCGCTCACGAATAGACTGTGTCTCACCTTAGCTGTCGTGTCAGAATAGTTTTACTAACCTGTCCCGAATAACTTCGTTTCATAATTACGAATCTGTCGAGTCTTGCAGCGAATACTTTTCAATAAAACTTGCTGTGGTTCGATATCGCTTTGGGTTAATTAACATTTTTATGTTTATTGCTTGGTACTGCTTTTATGGAAACAGTGAATTTACCAAATTACAAAATAATTGAATTATCAAATGATCAAATTACTATATTATGGAATTACTAAATGCACACATTTATAAGCTTCGAAATTTCTAAAACCTTATATTTATACATTTTGAAAAATCTTAAATGATACTGAATTTCCACGTTCCAGCATTGGTATATCCCTAATCCCTACGTCCCCAAATCGGTATACTCCCAAATTACTACGTCCTCAAATCAGAATATTCCCAAATCCCTACGTCCCAAAATCGCTACATCCCTAAAATCCTTATATATTGATTCCTTGTATCCCGAATCTCCGTATCCCAAATCCCCGTATTCCAAGTACCTAAATCTCCATCTCCCTAACATTTTAAATTCAGATATCCCTGAATATAAAATGCAAGACCGTGAAAACCAGCAATCTAATATAATATATTCCACACCAGATAGCGAATAATCATCCCAAATATGTTAAAACATTACCGTTTCAAATGATTGTTGTCGCAATTAAAAATTTTCACTCATTAAACGCTTCATACAAGGTTGCGTAACCGATATCAGTTTAATGGAATTCAATCAATTAATTACCAATCAAGATATCAAAAATGGACAAACGTAACCGTAAACCGATTACGTGGTACACGTTTGCGTGCACTTCATAGCAGCAGCCGAACAAGAATTGCAAGAATTTTGGTGGTATGTCGTATCAAAGAAACATATACACGCATGAACAACGTTGCCGTGCTGGTTCGGGTGCCGTGACGTTGATATTGCCTCTGCAATATTTCGATCAGAAGCGCTATTTCTGAAAATTTATACGGGACTCAATGGTGAACGGCACCCAATTCTCGGGTACAAATATTATGTTTCCTTTCACTTCACCGGGATACGGATTCCTACCGGAACAGAAATGGATCTACAATAATAGTTTGAACGTTTTTGGAATCCGAACCGTTTCGTGGATGAAACCCTTATTATCATAACCTTTGTCGGTTTACTCTTGTGAAAGTAATAATAAAAATATACATATGCGATCGTGCTAGGGTGAAAGAGGGTTAACCTACCAAACAATCGATCTTCGAGTTTTCTTCTGTTTTCGATGGCAGTTCATAATCTTTTTCATTGGATATTTATTTCATATTCTACTGTTTCTTTATTTTATTTTTCATGATTCTTATATGGTTACTTGATTGTATATTTTATAATTATTTTATGACAACTAAATGGATTTGGCAAGATTTGTGGATTCTTTATAATATTTTTATGATTCATAAGTATTTCATCGTTTCTTCATGGTAAATTTATTTTATAATTATTCTGTGGCAACTAAATAAATTATATTGCAGACGTGTCACATTTTTGCAAGGTTTATAAATTCTTGATATAATATTTAGAATTTATAATTATTCCACGATTTCTTCACTCTATATTTATTTTATAATTTTTCTGTAGCAACTAAATAAATTATATTGCAGACGTGTAACATTTTAGCAAAATTTATAAATTCTTGATATAATATTTAGAATTCATAATTATCTCACCATTTCTTCACTCTATATTTATTTTATAATTTTTCTGTGGCAACTAAATAAATTATATTGCAGACCTGTAACATTTTAGCAAAATTTATATATTCTTGATATAATATTTAGAATTCATAATTATTCCACCATTTCTTCATTCTATATTTATTTTATAATTTTTCTGTGGCAACTAAATAAATTATATTGCAGATGTGTAACATTTTAGCAAAATTTATAAATTCTTTATTTCATATTTAGAATTCATAATTATTCCACCATTTCTTCATTGTAAATTTATTTTATAATTTTTCTATGTTAACTTCACAAATTATATTGCAGATGTATAACACTTCAACAAGATTTATAAATTCTTTATTTTGTTTTTATTCCATACTTATTCTATACCACCTAAACACATCATAATGCACATATGTAATGGCCCAACAACATTTATACAGCAAATTGCAATTGTAGAATTGACTCGGTTAATTGTTAACTTAAACACCTTCATTCTACGAATTAACTGCAAACGGATGTTAAAGCAAACCATGTATATTCTACTTAACTTCAAGGCGTTCTTTTCATTGAAAACAAAGGGCTTTCTTGAATTAAATGTAAACCACAGGCAAGAATAACATGAATGCAAATGCGGGGTGCAAGCTTATGCGTGGGTTAAACTCGTTACATGCCGAACACGTTATGGCAACAACTGTTTGTAATTCATTCAGCAAAACTTTGAGTGAGCTTCCGTTCACTCGCAATACATTTGTTGCTTTTAAATATGATTAACAATAGAAATTTCAGAGATAATTTTCGTACAACTTGCGTTTTATTTAATTTCTTAAGGGATGATTCTTTTCAGGTTAGAAAAAGACATTATTTTGAGGTTAGAAAATATTTTTGCAATCTCTTATAATTTCGTGTACTTTATTTTCTTTAAAGCTTTAATTATATGAAATAGATCTTGAAACAATTTGTAGTGTACAAGAATAATTATATCTAGATATGTGACGTTTAATGAATTCAAAAAGAAATTAATGTGTGAAGTTGACACATGTGGAAGATTCAGTAAATAATCCTATTTTAACTCCATAATTTCCATTTTATTTATCATCAATAAAATTTATAATATTATTAAAAATTAGTTGATAACGTTACATGATAATATTAATTAATTAATTACATTTAACTAATACTTCATGAAAGTCATTCTTACAATTAGCCTAACAATCAGACCCAACATAATAATTTTCCAAATTTTAAATATTTTCAAAAACTACCACCAGTTTCGCAATTTTGTCACGAAACAGAAACAGTTTTCGTCGGGTCCCAAGAGTTTATTGTCGCTTCTGTGAGATCGAACGAGGTCATCCCTATCGCTTCCCTTTAATCTAGGACCTTCGTACCGGCTCCTTTGAGTCCGATTCGATTCAATCTATATTGTCTTTCAGCCTAGACAGTTCCATTGTCATCAATATGGGATCCTTTATTTCGTAAGTTTAATACTTTGATCGTCACATTACCCCCATGTTTCTACGATGGAAAAATTATAACCTCACAGGGGGTGTTATTGGATGTTAATCATAAGAATCTCCTGATTTGCGAATTTGAAAATTTGGGAGTTTAAGAATTTAATTTGCATTTAGAAGTTTCTAATTTGTATTTAGAAGTTTTGACTTTCGATGATATTTTTATTGATGGGGGAGAAAACTTAAAAGTCTTTCAGTTGAAAAGTTTGACAAATACTTTTAGTTATTATTCTTTACTTATTAATTTAGGAATAATTAGCCTTAACTTTGTAACAATATTAATTTAATTGTGAATGACGCACCTAGAAAATTATGGGTTAGAATGTTGAGAAATAAAATGGACGTCCAAAACGAACGTAAAAAGTTAAAAAAAATCCGCAACACAGCTACAAATGAGCAACTATACTTTGAGACTACTTTAATTTACTTTGTTGCACAATGAAACATCTTACACAATTTACCCTAATGCAGCATTGACGTTTATACAGAAGATAATTTGATGAACTACTATTCGGCAAAGAGCATGCTCCCCTCGCATCGCTTTGAAACGTCGAACTGTCTCGCTTTCAGCCGATAATATGCATTGTGGAAATTCCCTTCAATGAACCATAACGCGGTCAGGATATTGCTACACAAACCATACAATAATGCTAATTAGCTGAACGATAAGCACGCGTAAAGAGAGAATCGACAGTACTTATTGTCAGTACGTGTTATAAATGAACAACGGTGCATGACACCAGTGGTTTTAATAAACAAACGATTAATATTGATTATGAGCGTAATATGTTTGTTAACAAACGTGTTAACAGGTTTATAGTTAGTGTTGTAGAGTAGATTCTCGTTACATTGTGACTTCTGTATGGATTTTTGTGTACGACAGGGAATTGGTATTATAGGGGGAAATGGTTTTAGAGTGATTTAGTAGCTAGTTGCAAGAATTATTTCGTGATAGAGTTATGTTTAAGGTAATATATTGAGGGTTTTCTGTAGTCAAGTTGTGATGATTTTATATTCAATTTGAAGCTTCGTAGTTGGTTATAGAATTAACATGATAGTATTATTATTAATTTTGAAAAATTGTAAAATGACAAAATGACAATGTGACAAAATGACAATGTGACAAAATGACAATGTGACAAAATGACAATGTGACAAAATGACAATGTGACAAAATGACAATGTGACAAAATGACAATGTGACAAAATGACAATGTGACAAAATGACAATGTGACAAAATGACAATGTGACAAAATGACAATGTGACAAAATGACAATGTGACAAAATGACAATGTGACAAAATGACAATGTGACAAAATGACAATGTGACAAAATGACAATGTGACAAAATGACAATGTGACAAAATGACAATGTGACAAAATGACAATGTGACAAAATGACAATGTGACAAAATGACAATGTGACAAAATGACAATGTGACAAAATGACAAAGTGACAAAATGACAAAATGACAAAATGACAAAATGACAAAATGACAAAATGACAAAATGATAAAATGAAAAATTGACAAGATTACAAGACTACAAAATTACAAAACTACAAAACTACAAAACTACAGAACTACAAAATTACAAAATTACAAAACTACAAAACTACAAAACTACAAAACTACAGAACTATAAAAATTCGAAATTACAAAACTACAAAACTAAAAAATTACAAAGTTACAAAATGAGAATTTAACAGCATTTCAAATATAATTTCCATCGATACAAAAATCTTATAACCTTAGAATACAAACCCTAACCGTAGAATACAATACTCTTTTAACCCTCTTATTGTTAGATATAATATATACACACTTGTTATATACTTTTTCCAGAAGATGATGAAAGAAGGATCACATATTTCCATCTCTAACGCGAATACACTCTTCAATGAAGTAGGTGGTGTGATCTGTGATCACAGAGTCATTAAGAAGATTAGCTCGCCCTACAAGTTCTTCTAAGCATGAATATTTATCGACGACCCTCTGTTCGGTTGCAAATAAGGGTTTCACCTTCCTTCTAAACACTGGTTCTTTAATTCAGTCGTTAATCAAGTATCCGTCGGTAAAATTAAGCAATTATTTCTCCAGTAACTAATGCAAACTTTTCAGGATGCTCTAATAAAATTTTTAGAAATCTGTAAAATATGTTATGATATATTTAATAATCTAATGAAATACAAACTAACTTTCGTGCAATTTTTCATTGTAATATTGCAACATTTGCTTTTTCTTGAATGAACTTCTTAATTTTAATTGTCATGCGTATTTAAATGTGTAAATCTTTGTTAAGTGAATACAAGTTACTTTTTTTTAAACAAAATACGTGCTTTAGTTCTGTATAAGAACTATTCAAAATCAACTTGAAACCTACTGAAAATCTACATAATACATAACTTACTTAAAAGTTATATATTAGCTAGGTAAAAGCCTAGTTACAACTTATTCAAAATTTAACCAAATTCATAGTCAAGATTTAGTTGAAACGTATTCAAACCCTAGTGTAAACCTAATCAAAATTTAACGAAAGCCTCCTCAAAACCTAGCCATGACGTATTCAAAATCTACTGAAAATCTAGTTACAGCCCACTCAAAATTTAGTCCAAAACCTAGTTCAAGCTCAATCACAATTTACTCAAAATACAGTCTCTAATTGAAAACATAGTCAAAACTTACCCACGCTTCAACTAGACAAATGAAAAATAATTTTCTTATACTGCAGTTACATATAACAATAGTCTACAACAATAGATAACTGACATTGTTGCAGTCTTTGTCCTCATTTCTCGCTCCTGTTCTGTATTCCTGTTTACCCGATAGACTAGCAAAGTTACATCAAAATCGGGAAGAGAGTTCAATAACCGCCTTTATAAATCTACAATGTAGACATAGCAGTTCATCATTTTTGAAATATTGGAAAACTTTCGTGGCTAATTAAAATGCACGGCTTTGTAATCCAATAACAATTGACGTATCGTGTTTTATAGACGACATGAGCATCGCCATTTTGTGGAAAAAAGTGGGATACCTACGGCTGACTTCGGAGTCCCTTCTGCGAGTATTTATTGAGCGTATTTTTAATATTACTTCATAAATTGATTAATTTAAGGATCTAGTTAAATATGTATGTAGGATGGGAGCAAGAAGATTAGATAACGGATTAAAGTAATAGTAATTTAATAATTTGGAAGGAATAATACACAAAATTAAAGTTAACGTTTTCACGGTTCGGACAAGACTCTCCCGCTTTCGACGCTGTCGCGCTTTTATATTCACATTCGCACTCTTTTGTTTCACACACTCATACCACGCAAAAATTAATCGCCCTTTACCGAATCCCACATGTGTTAAAAATCTTGATAGAATTCTATAATTAATTGTGTCGAGTTTCGAATTGTCACCTTTCAAGTGTAGAAGTTTAATTTGAATCTTCAGAAATATGACAATTTTGAAAATAAAATTTTGAGATTTCTGATATTTCACTGAATGTGAAATATCGACGCTGGAAATTTTTATTTCAAACAATTTGAGATTTGAACAATTGTGAGTTTGGAATTAGGAAATTCAAAAATTACATGATAATTACACAAAATTAAGATGACAATTTTAAAAGTAAAATTATGTACTGGAAATTAGGTACTGCGAATGTGAAGGTATTTAAAATGTGAAATTTCGAAGTTGGAAATTTTTACTTCGAACAGTTTGGGAAAATTCAAAGTTTGGAATTGGAATTCGTATTTACATGATTTTGTTATCGAATCACGTCACAATTTCTGCGTTTCAGAATACATGATTTGATATGCAATAACCTAATAGTTCAACGTATAATTTATAGGAATATTCATTAAGCACGTTCGTGCAATATCCTATTTCTATTGCGGAAACTCTTCGGTGTAATGCGTTACACAGTTACAACAATGTTACATAATCCTTGCAATGACATTGATTATAGAGAACGTTAGAACGCTCCGGGGCAAATTTGTGGCTTAATGTTTATCGAGCGACATTCCGGGAATTTATAATTTCGACGGAAACATTCGGAAATGATGAATGTGCGTTGAATTCGTGAAGTATTACCCATTCGTGTAACTAAACAAAGACTATGTAAAAATAATTAATTTCGTAATTCAAGTCTAGTCTTTTTTGTTACAAGAAGAAAGAAATTGTGGTAGAAAAATAAAAATTATAATGCAAATATGACAAAAGTTTATTCATAATAATTCAAATAATATTTAATTAAAAGTTGACAATACAAATAAAAATTAAAAATTATGACTTATGGAATTTTAGTAAATGTCTGTTGAGGTCAACCAATTAAAAAATAATTTTGTAAAAAATAGATGGAATTTATTTACGAAAGAAGTGACAAGTTTAGCTTATAGTATTACTCTTTTTATTATTTTTAATTTACGTAAATTGAATGTTACTATGGACATACTTTCAGCATACACAATTTGAGGGTTAATATCTACCGTATTTTGAAAATAATTATTTTGATCAATTAACGAGTATTAAAGCTATCACTGATTTGAACAAATTAGAAAATTAAGAAATGTTTTATTTTTATCAAAAAGTCTTTACAGTCGAAAATTTTGAAATCTCAAAATATTACAGTATTATATCAAATTTATTATAACAAATAGATATCAAGCTAAAAATACTTGAATACTAAAACATACGTTTAATGATAATGTAGCAATATAATACAAGATTTAGTCAGCTGAGTAATTACAAAATTTCTATAATATCTACATAAATACAGTACAATTCTATTCACTCAACTAATTCTGTAATTAATTTCATTGTCACTGTTTTCACAGTGAATGCGTTATTATTTATTGACGTGTAATATTACTATGATTACAATTAATTATAGTACATACATTTATCTTAACTGAACAATTATCGATTAGTAATTTCAACACCATATCGGCTAACGAGCTTCGAAACCAGAAATAATTATCGTTACAAGAGATTTAAACTTGATAATAACCAAAACACAATTATCATTTTATTTTAATTAATATTATATTCCGGGGGTTTTCACTAATTACAAATAAAGTTAAATATATGGTAACGTTCATTTACGTACATATCGACTGATATGAATAATGCAATTAATTTATACCAGATTAAAGGGTTTTTTTCTTTCATGTTGTTGAGGTGAAAATTGTCTGGTATCTAATATATGAGGGATGAGAGGGATAAACTTGCGAATCACTATTCAAAGAAAACTTTATTGCTTACAAACGATCACGTGCTAACGGCGACTGGGAGACACGTTGTATAAAAATAAAAGAGTATTAATTAAACGAAAAAAATCGCAATTTCGAAAAAAGCGCGAAAAACAAATATCCTTAACACATGTTATTACGTTTGTTGGCTACTGTAAAAATATTACGTATAATTTCTTCAACGTAACATTCTTAAAAACAATTACACTTATACAAATTGCCGACTCCCAAAATTTTTGACACTCAAGATTCCTAACTCTCAAAATTGCTGACTCTCAAGATTGTTAATTTACAAGATTGCTAACTCTCAAGATTGCTAATTCTCAAGATGGCCAACTCTCAAGATTGTTAACTCTCAAGATTGCTAACTCTCAAAATTTCTAACTCTCAAAATTTCTACCTCTCAATATTGCTAACTCTCAAGATTGTTAATTTACAAGATTGCTAACTCTAAAAATTGCTAACTCTCAAGATTGCTAATTCTCAAGATGGCTAACTCTCAAGATTGCTGACTCTCAAAATTTCTAACTCTCAAAATTTCTACCTCTCAATATTGCTAACTCTCAAGATTGTTAATTTACAAGATTGCTAACTCTCAAGATTGCTAATTCTTAAGATGGCTAACTCTCAAGATTGCTAACTCTCAAGATTGCTAACTCTCAAAATTTCTAATTCTCGAAATTTCTACCTCTCAATATTGCTAACTCTCAAAACTGCTAATTTTTGCAATACAACCTTCTATTTGTGTAAAGGTACTATTAAATCATAGTAGGTTGCTTTTTTTAAACAATCGAAAGACAGTTTTTATTTAAATTACCAAAGTTGAAAAATTATACAACATTGCAAATGATTGTTACAATGGTGAGTTGGTGTTCCTTATAAAAATACGAGTCAAAATAGTTATAATAAACATTATAACATTTTAAAGATACCGTTGCGTAAGGGTAGACTGAATATTATACCATCAATATTCGCAAATAAGAAAATAGACCTGTGTTTCAGCTTCATAATCAGTGCTTTATCTACATAAAAAATTTTGTATAGAATTTGTATAAACATTCAATATTCAATTATTTCACACTTCATCCGACAAAAACCTTACCGTTTCGTATTGTACAGCTCTCATAACAATTCAATTTTCACGTTCGATGCATCTAATTAAGCGCTTTCCGATCGTTCTCGCGAGACGACTTTTAACCCGATAAACACATGGCCGGAAGATCGTCGATGCAGAAACTGTCGGAGAAAATGGGGAACGGTCTGGCCGGATCGAACCACTATACTCCGAGGATAAACCTTTTCATCGCTTTAACGAGCTTTCCTTCCTTTCTGAAGTTTATCGAATTCGTTGTCGCCCATCGTCAAAGAAAAACGCCCCCGATAGAAAGTTATTTCGAGCGTGCGATTAAGTACGCCGGGCGTAGTAGGGGGTGGTTTTTCACTATGACGCTCGACCAGGGTGTACGATCGACTAAGAATTTTCATTAACTTTCTTTAATTTCCAGCGACCGTGGAGGACTAGCAGCAAAAGACAATTCATCGAGGTCCGAACTTTTAAACGATGTTTCGCATTTAGTGTCGTTAACTTGAGCTTAAGCGTTCGTCGACCTTTATCAATTCTCCATTAATCTTTAACTAACTAGTAATCTCCGTTACCATTTCATTTTAACCGAAGGATTTTACACAATTTGTGGTAACCACGCTATCAAATTGAAACTAATCCGTGAAACCTAATTTTCAATCACACTCCCCTGGAAACCGTTACGATCCCCTATTCAGACCTTTAACCCCTCGTGTGAGATACTCGCAGTTCAAGTATGGTAAACCTCTTATACTTTTACTGGGGTGTAATTTAATTCTGAGTACAATTTGCATAGTTGCTGTTTTTGACTTAATTTTTTCAAGTTTTAATTTAATGTTAACATTGTAAGAGTTAAAGATTTTGTACTTCAGTTGTAGCAGTGAATTTATGTTTACAAAATAAATTGAGGAGGAGGTTAAAGTAGAATGACAAAATTTCAAAAGTGTAAAATTGTAAAATTAGTATGGTTGTAAAGAAATGTACAGGGTGAGTCAGTAATTAAATAGCATGGGGTTTCGTCAGCTGATTAAATAATTATTCACATCATAAGTAATATTATTAAGTAATAATATTATTATAATATAAGTATTAATTATATGTCTTTTGTAAATATTGTATGATATATCATGTATGGTGTCATATGTGATATATGCGTTTTGCAAATATTGTGTGATATATTATGTATGATATCATGTGTGACATACGTGTTTTGTAAATATTTTATGATGTATTATATATTGTATTATGTGTGACATATGTGCTTTGTAAATATTGTATGTATCATGTATGATATCATGTGTGACATATGTACTTTGTAAATATTGTATGATGTATTATATATGGTATCATGTGTGACATATGTACTTTGTAAATATTGTATGATGTATCATGTATGATATCATGTGTGACATACGTGTTTTGTAAATATTTTATGATATATCATGTATGGTATCATGCGTGACATATGTGCTTTGTAAATGTATAACATATCAATACATTCCTTATTGTACGATATGTTCCCTATACTGGATATTTTTAATCACATACGAATTTTACATATTTTTAATGCATATTTGTTTGTTGTATGTATGTATGTATACAAATGTATAGTTGCATATGCGTACGTGTACGTTCTACATACACATATGTACAGTTCCATATGTGTACATGTATATCATTTCCTCATAAATATTTTACATGCATGTTCGTTACATGTTCTTCACATATTCATTACGTATAAATATTCAAAATTTCATGTCAGCCAGTCAACGAAAAAAGAATAAAGGAAAAATACATCTGAAACAAGTGCAATTTTTTAAAGCAATCTAACGCAATGTAATTTTATAGTCACGCGTGCAGACGTATTTTTTCAGTTCCATTTTACTTTTTCGCTGCGAGGCAGTGTGGTGTTTTATTATAGCAACACTACATAACCGAGAATCTTGCTTACGACGAGTTTCAGTTTTTGCTTTTTATCTGAAATTTATTGTCAAATTTTAAGAATTATTATTGCTTCTTCCATTTTTTCTTATATTTTTAGTAAACGAAAAATTGTCATATAATTATTATAAATGTCCGAACAATTATTTGATGAATTGCGAAAAGTAATAATTAAATTATATAAGGAATGCAGAGTACACCAACAAAATGTGTTATATACAATTTTTTTGTGTCAATATCAAAAAGTATTAAAAACTGAAAAATAATTTAGGTTCAAGATTTCAAAATTTTGTTACAATTAAACATTAAAATTTTAGTCGATAATTAAATAAATTCGAGTCTAATGTTCAATTAAAAATTATCATGCTAAATATTAAAAGTTAATTTCAATTCAAATTAAAGATTCCAACTTAATTTTAGTTCAAAGTCACCAAATTAAAGATTCAAAGCCAATTTTCGCTCAAAATTACCACATTAAAGATTCAGAACTAATTCTAGTCCAAAGCAGCCATATTGAAGATTCAAAGCTATTTTTAATTCCACGGTTCATAGCAAAAACTTCCAGACAACGTTCGACAGTTAATCGTAATTAAAAAAGACCTCGGCTAAAAATGAAAAAACTTAACTTTTAATTTGAAATGTTGAATTAAAAGTTAATCTTTAATTTCCAATTACGGAACCATACTCTTAACTACAATGAAACCCTTAATTAAAGGAAATTCAATTGTGAAGCGAAGGTTAATTTTTAACCGACTTCGAAAAAGGAGGAGGTTACTCAATTCGATCAATATATTTTTTTTTTTTTTTCTATGTATGCCCGCCGATTACGCCTAGCTGGATGGACCGATCGCAATGAAACCTTTTGCACCTTGTAGGTTCTGCCTCCCCATTGGTACCATTATAAAAAAATTTTTCATTTTTTAATTGCAAAGTATTGTTATTGCAAAAAAACCGGCAACTTTGCGCCGCCTCCGAAAAGGTTGGAATATATTTAATATACTACCTAACGAGTAAATAGGTTTTATTCATATCTGTTACGTAATTGTATGATTGAATGAAATAGAAATTACTTCATTAGAAAATAGAAATTATTTTATACTTTTTAGTACATTTCGAAGTCGGTGTATTTTTTTTCTTAAAATTATTTTATTATATTTGCCTTCCTGGTTACTGTAGACGTAATATGTGAGGGCTGAAAATACATTTTTTGCAAAGTAATTTGTTCAACTAAATATCACAGCAAAAAGGAGCTGTTGAATTTTTAATCTATAATGAATGTTTCATGTAAAATAAGTAATGTAACTAAATTAATTAAGAATTAAGAAGCTGTTGTATTTTTAAGATACAATGAATGTTTCTTGTAAAATAAGTAATATAACTAAATTAGTTAAAAATTAAGAAGCTGTTGCATTTTTAATGTACTGTTACTGTTTTTTGTAAAATAAGTAATATATCAAAAATAAATTTTCTCATACAAAACAACCGCAGAATGACTTAATATTAATACGAGTAGCTGTAGCTAATACCAGAAGTAAGGGAGACCAAGTGAATTAATTACCGATATCTAGAGACTTCTAATTAAAGTTCTAGGTACTGTTTATGACACGAACTGCATAGTCGAGCATGCGTTAAGTTGCAGGCCGTGTGCGTGTGAACAGAGCTTTGCAAGAGGGCGTTTAACAGGCGTGTCTCGTTTCGGTTCGGGAAACTAACGCGATAGCTTGAAGCGCTGATAGCGCGGGTGTTGCTCTTTTGATGCCAACCTGTTAGCTTTGACAAGCTTAGGGGAGTACGTATATTGATTATGTATAACGATAAAACATAACAGATTCTATATAGCCTACTATTTGATGTATTCGCGTTAAGAAATATCGGAATTGTTGATAAAAACATTCATTTTTATTTGCGGTTTATTGCTATAATTATTACATTAACGTAACTAACTCTCAACTTTGTAACGTTATAAATTTTCAGATCTTAATATTCGAAGTTCTGTAGAATCTAAACTTTACATTCTTAAATTTTCAAATTTTTGGATTTTTAAATTCAAATTTCTAATCTTCTAAATTTGTAATTTCAAATTTTACAGATTTCCTAAATTTACAAATTTTTTAATTTTTAGGTCCCTAAATTTCTAAATTTCTAACTCTTGAGATTGCTGACTCTCAAAATTGCTAAATTTCAAGATTGCTAACTCTCGAAACTGCTCAATCTTAAGATTGCTAACACTAAAAAATTGTTAATTCTCAAAATTGCTAATTCTCAAAATTGCTAGCTCTCAAGATTGCTAACTCTCAAAATTGCTATCTTTCAAGATTGCTAACTCTCAAGATAGCTAGTTGTCAAGATTGTTAACTCTCAAAATTTCCACCTTTCAAAGTTGCCAATTCTCAAGATTGCTAACTCTCAAAATTTCCACCTTTCAAAGTTGCCAATTCTCAAGATTGCTAACTCACAAAATTTCCACCTTTCAAAGTTGCCAATTCTCAAAATTGCTAACTCTCAAAATTCTTAAATCTCAAAATTGCTAACTCCAAATTTCTAAATTTCTTAGATTTTCCAAATTTCTTTAAAGTCTTAATTTTCCAAATACTCAAAAATCCATATTTCTATGTTTTTGAATTCCTAAACATGCAACTATTAAACTTGCCAAATTTTCACGTTCTTGAAATTAAAAATTTCAAGTCTCCGATTCTTAAATTTCTAAATTTCTAACCTTCCAATCAAACCACTCATCCTTCGACGGTTATATCATAACGTGCACGGAGCATCTCTCCGATTTTTCGCCAAGATTCTCTGGCTAGGGGCAGCAATAACCCTTTCGCCTAGCAAACCTTGCACCTGCCGTCGATCACCGAGGGAATGGGTTTCGCTTGCCGGCTAATCTAACCGGCTCTAGGCCGAGGAAAATCCGATAGCTATATAACCGGAGAAGCTTATCGATCGTTCTAATGTCCGTTCGTCTGGACTCGACGCGACTCACAAGCCGGTAATTCTGCCACGCCAATCCGTGGTTAATCGCGGTTATCCTCGGTTGGAAGATTCGTCTCACTTAAATCCAGCACTTTACGAAAAGACCTTGTGAACCGGCCTATTTCAAGATTCGATCATCGTTCCTGAATCTGCTGCGAAAGCTGCCTGAGCTCCAGAAAATATTGGACGCCATGATGAAGAGGAAAGAAAAGAAAAAATATGTAATTTTGAAACGATGAGGTTAGGTTAACTCGAGATTTTTTGGAACCATCTTGCAATAGGTTAGGTCTTAAAATACTTATTACAGAAGATAGATGCTTGTACAAGTTTTTAGTGATGGGTTTAATAGAGTTCCTTTTGTGGTTTTACATTTGTAGTTTCAAATAAATAATTCTTCACAACAATAATGCTTGATTATTTTTCAGTATTAGTGTTTTTAATATTTATGTTATTATATAAGTTTGTAATATTTTATATGGAGGTTTTATGATGAATATTATAAATCTTCTGATTTTATCAGAACAAATTTTTTATTACAAATTTTTAATTTTATTTTTATTACAATGTTTTATTACAATTTATTACAAAATTGTTTATTATATTAATATTGTTTATGAAAAAAATATAGTCACTGCATTACATAGGCATACATATGCAATATACTTAATCAAAATTCTCAAATATTCTACATAAATAGCAGTAATAATTCATAACTTGAATAAGCTCTGGTTCAAATTAGTACAATATTTCAAATTAAAATTGGAATTATAAGCCTCACAGTTATAATTTGTATAAGACATTCAAATTCAAATAATTTGAATAAGAAGTTCAAATGGTCGTTCAGTTAATGTCCGCCGTATTACTTGAAACTCATAGTTTCCCTATACTGACTTGTTGTTTCACCAGATTGTTGTACAGTTAATACTTACCACAGTGATGGTACTTACTGTGTTTGTTAATAGAAGGACAACCGCAACAAGTTTCTTGCAAGTCCTTCCTAAACTGTTCATTCTATATAAGGTGACTCAAAATAAATATTTGACTTGAGAACTGTAAAATCTCTACAATGAGACGTAAGTCTGCATTTTTAGTATTTAGAATTATGTATTATAGGAACTTATGCAATATACATAATACAATTATGTATTTAATAGAAGATACATTGTAGAGTATTGTATGTTATGACTGGTATATCATACGTGCTAAGATATTAGAATGATATTACATATTTGCACTTAGTTGCTAGCTGATAGTCACATTTGAAGATACTATTCGAAAATCATGTTAAAAGTTACTATTTGAAAATCGTATTCAAGGTTGCTATTTAGCAGTCACATTTGTAGATACAATTGAAAAGTCATGTTAAAAGTTACTATTTGAAAGTCATGTTGCATGTTGAAAGTTGGTATTCAAAATTCATATTTAAAATTGCTATTTAAAAGTGATATACGACAATAGATAATATAAGGAGATTATACAAAACAGTAGATAACATAAGGAAATCGTATACAACAATAGATGACATAAGAAAGTCATATAGAACAATAGATCATATAAGAAATCCATATACAACAATAGAGACCATAAGAAAGTCACATATAATGATAAATAGCAAAAAAAAATCATATACAGAATATTATTTAGATTGATATAAATAGTCATATGTGACCAAAAAACTAAACAAAACAAAACGAATTGCAAAAACACAAAATAATCCAAAAATCCAAAAACTCTCACAAATATTTGAAAATGTGAATCGTTAACATTTGAAGTATATCAAGCATGTAGGTATCCTATTACACCAGTAGGTTAGCGTGCGCCATTTCGGAAACATCAAATGTTGGATTAGGCTAGGCGAACAGATTAACCTTCTTGTACCTATGTTATGTCGTATGCTAGCTTTCCAGCTCTGCACTGTATTAGGGCAACATGGTATACGACTGTTTCACTGCAGCAGCAATGTGCACTTTGCTTCAATAAGCAACCCGACAGTTGCAGCAAATGCCTAACGATGATGATCACGAGAAGACGTTTGGACGACTCATCAGGAAATGATGAGTCATCAGGGGCGAGAAGGTAATATGGCGATATTTATCTCGTTCGTTGCTAGGAGACGTAATGAACTTTGTCTAAAAGACTTCTAATCATTAAATTGCTCAGTAATTACTTACAATTAGTTTGTTATTATTGCAGTTATTAGTGGAGTTTCTTTATATGGCCTTAATATTGTTAATTCTTTTTTAGTGCATTTATAAACGTACAAATTAAATTATTAAACTTGTTTCAATATTTCAAAGTTGTAACTTCAATATGTAACTTTAGTAATATTACTAGCTTTGTTACTGCAGGTATGTTTAAAAACATCGAATATAAAATTATTAAATAACTTGTCCTAGCACTTACTAGTTATTACTTTAGTCTCATAGCAATGATAATATTGTTAATCTTTTAACTGCTACAAATATTAGCTATATGACTCTAGTTACACTGCTAACCTCTTTGCCACTATGCATTTAAAAAAAATTAAAAATAAAATTATTCAACAACTTGTCCCAGTATTTAACTATTACTATTTCAGTCTTAGCCTCTGCTTTGGTAATATTAATATTCTAGTAATAACTGCTGCAAATATTCGCTGTATGGCTCTAGTTACACTGCTAACCTCTTTGCCAGTATACATTTAAAAAAAATCAAAAATAAAATTGTTAAGCAACTTGTCCCAGTATCTGAAAGTACTCTGAAGTTTTATCACATGGTTCTAATAAAATTCTCAATCCTTCTGCCAGCATAGCTATATCTACAAGGACCAGAAATAAAATTGTTCAATACCATGTACGATAAAATAAATCTCTTCAACAAATCCAGATAGTAAAGTAGACGATATCCCGTCATAGCGTAATGTGACAAGAGAAAATTTTTGTCATTCTTTCCCAACGATACACCATACTATCCATCACTTCAGAAACTGACCGTAAGGAAGATAGGTTCAGTGGCAGAATTTCAGCCCGCCAACGGGACGAGAATTTAGTCGTCGAGGAAAGGTCGCAGACACGGCAATTCGCTGACGACGGACGTCGCGGCAATAATCCACGAATCCCCACGGAAGTCGCGTAATTTCACCATAACTCCCGCGTGGTGTACCTTATAATTACGGTACCGGGCAGCTGCGATATCGAGATTTACGATCGTCGGCCGGCTGAAGTCTCGTTAACGAGTTAAGGTTAGATCGAAGGCGGTGGGGTGAATCGGAAAACTCGTTATTACCAGTCAAGGATAGAGAAAATCATTCCGGCGAAATTCTGCACAGCTGAACTTACGCCGTTATGGGTTATTTGATAACGAATGGTGGTCTGCAGTCTAACATTTGAACTAGCAGAGTTAAATGTACACTTACTCAATGTGTGAAACTCAAGATCTAATTTTGACTAGTTTGTAGTTTTAGTATGTAGTTGCGGATATAGTTGTTAGTAATTCATGGAGGTGATAGTATGTTTACAGTTGCAGGTATGTTATGGATGTGATAAGTCGTTTTGGATGAAAAGGGAGGAGAGAGTATCAAATATCAGTGATATTGATTTGTATATTTCGGAATTCTTAGGTTCTCAAGTTCTCAAGGTTTCAAGATTTCAGTTTCCCAAATTCCCAAATACCGAAATATACAAGTTCCCAAATCCATAAATCTCCAAATCATCAGTTCATGCTTAAATCCCTAAACTTGCAAGTACCTACGTTCCCAAATCCCTGACACCCCAAAAATCTTAGAATACCCAATTTCTTCGGTTTCTAAATACCTAGGTCTCCAAATACCTATGACCCTAACTCCCTAAATCACTAAGTCCCCAAATCTCTAGAATCTGATATTCCTAAGTGTCCCAATACTTAAGTTCTTAAATTTCTGAACCTCCAAATCTCCAAATCCCTAAATATTTCTAAACATTCCTAAATCTCTGTATCTCTAAACTTCCAAATTCCTATATCTCTAAATTCCAAACTCCTCCATCTCCACATCTTCAAATTCCATAACACCTCCTCCCCGAATAAAATAAATATTTCATCACATCTTTCGCGCTTCCAAATGTTGATACGATAATAAAAAATCTTTAAAGCCACCGTTGGAAAAATATTGGCAGAAGAACGAAGCGCAATGGTGAATTCTGTGACTTCGAAATACCTTTAGTCGAACAATCGACCAATATATTCCGCAGCGCTATGGTTTTACGAAACGTTGCCAGTCGTTTCCTGCGAAAAAGAACAACGAGTTCCCTACGGAAATAAGGGAACGGGTAGCTGGACCATGGTAGACGGATACTGTGGTACGAACAGTCAATATACCATAGCTATTCCATGAGATTTCATCGCTGGCAAGCATGGAACAGTTGTCTCCCACGGGGCAACATTTTGTCCAGGTTCCGCGATGCGGCGAAACTCACTGCCCGATGGAGATTTGCGGAAATCGACGCTGAGGAATAATAAGTTAAACTTATCACACGGATGGAATAACGTAAGAAACTGTTGGTTGTGTCAAATTAATTAAAGTTACTTTTAAAACAATAGTGCGATGTACTTGATATGATTGTTGCAGAGATAGTTTTTTAGAGTTAAATTTGAAGAGAAAATAAATTCACTGAATAAATATGAGTTGAATCAATTTGTAGTTTGTTGCATTTCTTTCTAATTGCTTTTCGTAAAAATTCACTATGGATTTTCTTTATAAGAACGCATCGAAGTTGATTAGGTACGAAATTAAGTGGGTAACGACAGTTGGTGCGTTAACCTATGTTTATTGGACGGCTGTTTATCGAGCGGTCACCGCAAGTCTTATTGTCAGCGAGCAGTTACGTAATGGATTTGGTATTAGACAAACGTAAGAAACTTCAGGCCGTGTTAGATTGATTACAGTTGTTATTTCATTCAGATAAATAATGGTATCTGTGCTTGTATGAAATTTTGTGATACATTATGAAGCACTGATCGCTGAACTACGATATTTTACAGAGTTATGACAACTAAAAAGGATGTATAACTGTAGCGTTAAACAGACAGAAACATTTGGTGCTAACTTATGTATATCAGACGGTTATTTATTGAGCGTATTACTAATAACTAAAAAGGATGTATAAACTAACCAAACTTAATGAATATAATTTGAAGTAATTCGGAGTTTATCGCACTTCTTTATAATTCTTTCTCAAAAAATATAAAACTATTCTTTCATGGGAACGTATCAAAGTTGATCTGTGTGAGTTGAGCGGGCGACAACATTCGGTGCAAATATATATTTATCAGACGGTTACTTATCGAGCGATCGTATTATTATTAACAAAGCTTTTTAAAGAAATGGATTCTGTATTAGGATATTCGACCGTTATCTACTCGCATTCCAGTCGTCGAGAGGACAGAAATTTCGTTGGGAACGTAACACGAGCTTGTACGGAATTCCAAACAACTGCCGGCAGCAGACTGCGAGGTCAGTGGTTCAGAAAAATCGTGGTCGAATTCAAACGGGTTTCGTCGAGACGATGTTTCATTCTTTCTTCCTCTCTCGATCTCTCAATTTCTCTCCCTCGGAATTTCCCTCTTCATTTTCGCCTCTCTTTCTCCGTCGCTTTTCATCCTCCTTCCTCTTTTTTTCACCACCACTCTTAAACGTGCTCTTCACCCTTTACCCACTTTTCCATCGAGCTTCTTTCCCGTTCTCTTTGCGCAGCGTCGCTTTAAACTGCACCGCTTCACCGTTTCAGCTCGCGCCTTTATTGCACCCGCTTATGCCCTGATAGCCTGCTGCACTCGTTTAAGATCGTATCGCGGAATTAAGTTCGATTCAAGCATATGTACTTAGCGCTTCTCTGGCCAACGATAAGATCCGTGTACCTTTCTTGTCGTCCTCGTGTTCGCTCTTCCTTTTTCCATTTTTCTGCCACGGGGCGAGATTAAAAATCCTAACCGGAAATCTTTTCGTCGGGCTATCTGCGTGTACGGGTTAAATTGCGGTTGCAGTGTCCGGTATTTTTTATTCGAGAATACGTAGTTCTTCAAAGTGTCTGAAAAATTTTTACAAATAACACCGTGTCGACAAAAATCTGCATTGTACTATACTGAATGTTTAAAGTTATTCTTTACAAAGATCGCTCGAAGGTGACATCTTTTAACGTTCTTTGTAATCCGTGTTTATCTGAAAACCTGTACACAGATCCGTCCAGTGTTCTTTGATTAACTACGCCTTTAGCCACGTTGTACAATGGTCTAAGGTCGAAACAAGTTGCAGCCGCTGGATGACAAAACGAAGTTCCCTTTGTGCGGCTGTAGAACAAGATCTTTCTTGTCGTTGTAAGCACTGCCACTCAGAAAGTTGTACGTGTTCCAGCGGTTGTAGTTCTTCTTTAAGGCGAGCGTCCATGCATGTCAACATTTCCGCCACGACCTGTAACCCCTGCGAGATTCAAGACCGATATAAAGCGAACCACGGAGCCATTGTGCTTTTGAATTAAGGGTATACAATGGGTGCGCGCGGTCACGTATAGTTAATAGATTTCGTGCAATCAGATCGTAAAAGAAAAGCTGATTTCGAGGATTTCGTTGTTTCGTTTTATGGTGGGATTAAATGTAACTCTTGGGTTGTATCGGGTTGTTGTACTTTCTCAGCTTTCATTCGGATAGCCTTCGGTGACGTTACATGCTATACATTTGTATAAAAGACTGTTTGTTATTTGACTGTAAATAAAGAGAGACACAAATTCGATAAATTGTAATACAAATAATTTAAGTAAAGTATACTATGAATTTTTATATGTATACATAATTTAAGTAGTTTGGTATGTGTTTAATAACACATGTAATGAGTACATATTACATTACATTACAATAACATGTGTGACAAATACATATCTTGTCAATAACATATGTTATAATTATACATGCAAGGAATTGGCATGCTATGATGATAACATATGCGACAAATGTGTTATGGTAGTAAAATTTGTATGAAATTAATGTATTATGATAGCAACATATGTAACAAATGCACATATCGTAACATATGTAACATATAGATATGTTACAACAGTTACAAATGTAATGTATGCATATGTCATAGTAATAACATATGTAACAAATGCATATGTGACAATAGTAAAAAGTGCACATGTTATAATAACACTATGTGTGAAATACATATGTTGTAAGAATAACACGTATTATCAATGCAAGCATTATGAAAACAACATATGCAACAAATGCATCTAATATTGTATAATAGCAAATTGTGCAGGAAATATACATTTTCTAATGACACTATATGTAACAAACACATGTATTTACATATTATAATAATAAGATATGCAATACTTGCTTTATGACAAGAACACATATGGCAAATGCATATCAATGACATATACATACTATACGTATACATATGTTACGTATATAAAGCATATGTTACCTAACATATATGCATAAAATGTACATATTGTAAGAATAACATATGCAAGAAGCATATCAAGTCTGAAAATAACAATGAACTGTTGTATTGCAACACGAAAATAAAATTATACAAGTTGCATTTGATCCAAAATAAAAATTTATAAAAAATCACAGATTAAACCTTAGCTATACTCAGATGGATGGTGCAATGTACATAGTGTAATGAACTAAAGGCGTCCAGAAAAATACACCGTTTTTCTACAGCCAACAAAAATTGTCTTAATGAAAAACTCTTTCATCGTCGGCTATTACTGTAATTTCCGGTTGACGTCTCTTTCCCGATGTCACCGGCAATACTCGTGTCACACACTTGCGTAAGAATAATATCGCGGGCCAAGGTTCCACGGTTTGACCGCGGTAAATTCAATTACAGTTGAATTCGTGCCAGAATTTGAATTGCGCAGTCCAGTTTTAAACCATGGCCTGGACATCGCTTTCACAGCGAGATATTACGTTCTTCGGTACGGTTAACCCGGTTATTTATTACCTGCAGAACACATTGCGTCGAGGTATGAAACTGTATCGAACTTTTTCCACTGCGATGCTTCAGTGAAAACACACTTTCGATTGTGTCGTTTCTACTGAAATACAGTGGCAGAAATATAATCCCGTTTTTTTCAATAACCTTTCGTTAGCGAATCAACATCTCTTAACCAATGCTGCGCAAACAATTTTTTCAAACAAAAGGTTAGGAGGAAAAAATAATTGTGGAGGAGAAAGTAATTTCTCGTAAGAAATAATGAAAATAACTATGTAAATAATTACATAATTCATTTAATTCCTTAACCTATTATTTCAGCAGTTAGAGTTAATTATTGCAATGTTAAGACAAATGAGGAAAATTAAAATGTTAGTTTGAAATACCAAATTATAATTAGTGTTAACAGGCTCAATCATACTGTGAATATAATTTTTATTTGTTGTATCTGAAGTGTAGTGTACGTTATGAGATAAGTCAAAGGGTTAACGAATACAAGAATCCTGTAGGGTACTTTATAAACTTTCGGAAAGAGTTTATGAACAGATCTTTATATCTTTATGAGAAGTATCTGATAGTGACACTAGGTGGTTAAAGTTTGCTAAGGTATCTCAGTTATATGAACGTGGATGGTCCGAAAAGGCTAGCTAACCGCGTGCAGTTTGTTTTCGGTGGACTTTGACAAATGCGCAGTCAAGTTTAGATTTACAAGTATCAACCTTCAGCTGAAAGTAAACAGCCATAGTGCTTGTTAAGGAGCGCGACAGGTCCGATGACAATTTGAAGATGAACGTTAGTTGTTTAAGGACCAACACTTGCGGACTAGGATGTATTGCAGTTGTAGTTGAAAGGATTTAAACTGGACGCAGTATTAAATCTTTGTTACTGATTACCCGAGGATTGTGGCTTATTTAAAAAGTTTCAAGTAACAGATAAAATAATTGAAATTCGAAATGTATCGACATTTGATGAGAAAAGTTCAGCTCGTTAAAAGTTGGTCAGTAAATTTTCTTTAGCTATGCATAGTAACGAGCATTCGCATAAAGCTCGAAGAACTCGCAATTTTAGCTACGGTCTGCAACTAATCGTGTGATGGATAAGGCCACGTATGTGTGAATACGTAACTGAGTGTCGAGTGAGAAGGGTGAATAAAGTGTCGGATGAGAGTTCTTTAGAATACCAGAGAGGAAATTGTGCCAGAGGGAGCTACAAAGAATGCAGGTAGTAAAGGTTTAAGGTAAGAAAGTCTTATACAGAGTTGCAGAAGCACAGGCTGCAAAGCGTCAAAGAGATTGCTGCGCTCCAATTATGTGCTTTTTTTACGTGTCACGTGTGCTCCGCATCTCCATGAATATGTGAGATTTCATTAAAGATCGTTTCGAAAAATTCACACTTTTCAAGCGTTTCAAACCTTATTCTGTTAGGTGGAACCCACTTGAATGTAATGCAATAAATTGTACTTCAAACTTTATTAATCTTCACGAATTTGTAACATAACCTCTACTGCTGTTCGGTGCTAATGGAAGGTTTTTAAATTCTTATCTAAACTTATATTTTATATATTTGTATATTGTAAATATAATATAAACTTATTTTACATATTTAATACAAATTTGTACAAATTTTATATATTTTATATGTCTACATTTTTATGTATATTTTTGCATAAATTTTGTACATTGACATACTCTATACATTCATATAAATTTCACACATAATACATATCTGTATATACACTTTTATAAAAATTCAGCATAAACTCATTTTATGAGTAATTTCGAAACAGTCATATAAAATGATATTCTCTAAAGAAAGTAAATATTTTTACACAATTTTATAGAAACTGTAATATACAAAATTTGTATATTATCATGAATAAACTTATGCCAATTCATCTTGAATGTCGAGCCCATTAGTATACGTGTCAACTTAAAAAGCAGTGTATTGAAGAACCTTTGTACCAAGAAGAAAAACTTGTTCTTACATTTTCAGTCCATAAATGATTGATGTTTCAGTAAAATAAGCAGTATTTCTCCTGGAATATAAAGTACTGCAGTACGCGATTATTGATGCGAGTAATTGTACAGCGAAATATTCGTTAAAATCTGTGGCGGTGAAAATATCGAGTCGATTGTCGACGATTTCAATGTAACCTTTCACCTGTTGTACTTTGTTATTTCTGTAGAATCGTAGAGCGTTGCAGCAAGTTGCAATTCAATCACCATTTATCACGTTCAATTTAAGAACGTCGTTTTCACGATTGTCCACGGTGGGACACTGAATTTATTGCCGTACGCGATCGCAGCATTGCAATCGAAGTAAAAATGAAAGGGAACGATAACGACGCTTCTTGTTGAACGGACAGAACTTTCGCCGTCGATGGTGTATCGCATTTAGAACACACCGTAATGTCGTCTTCTAGGTCTCGTCGTAAATCTAAAGGGTCGTATGTGAGTCGAAACGTAAACAGCATGTACGACTGATCGTAAATCCGGGAAAATTGACTTAATATCTTCCTCGATCGTGATGGCGGATACATGTATGAACTCCATAGTTTTTTAAGGAAAAATTTTTATATTCACACTTCTTTTCAAGTTTTAATTTTGCAATGTTGGAGTCTTTAAGTTCTTAGATTTATAAATCTAAGTTTCTAAATTTTCTAATTTATTTTGAATTTGCAAATATTAAAAATAACAAGTTGTTTTAATTTCTGAAGACTAAAATTTACATTCTTAAATTTTCTAATTTTGCAACTTTTACTTTGAGAAATTTCTGAAATTTGAAAGTTTTGAAATTTATAGATTCCTCAAATCTTTAACTTTCTAGCTTAGAAAATTCTTGTGTTTCTAATCTCTACTTTACTAAATTTGTGTACTCTTAAATCTCTAAATTGCTAACTTTCTATACTAAATTTCTAAATCTTTGCGTCCCAAACTAGCTTTATCCAAAATTCCTTCATCCCAAAATCCCTACGTCCAAAAATCCTAAATTATCCAAACTCCCGCCTTTCAAAATTTCTACATCCCCGAAAGTTTAATTCCATCCACCAATTTCTGACTGCTCAGAAATCCCCAAAAATCGTACGTTTGCATAAGATCCCTTTATCCACATCCAAAACGTGGAAGTTGGCGCGCGAAACGAACGACAGCTTCCAGCGAAAAGGAAACGTTTCTTTGTGTTTCGAAACGAGTTCGTGTCTTTATAGTGCCTTAAGCTGTTCATCAGGAACACTCTTGTTTGAACGAGGGAGCTTTACTCCAGTGCTGAGAAAAAGCTGCTTCGTTTGAGAACCTCTTTCGGAAGTGTATTGTAGATAAACCATAAGTCACTTCCGAATGATATTTTGGAGATTATGTCAAGTCCCATTGCATTAAACAAGTTTCCACAATTAAATTTTGCATTAAACATATAATTTATATCGAACACGGGCAAACAATTCCATAAAGATATTTAATTATAAGTATGTTTATAATAGTTTTCAATAAATTGTTTATTTAGTTGCAAATGTTCGACAGTCAGATTTAATATTTATGCTAGAGATTATGTGTTATTTTTGATAATTTCTGTAAAATCCAATAAACCTCTCCACTATGTTAAAAAATTGTCAGGTTAGGTTTGGTTAATAACAACAAAAATTCCTTCTGACCTAAACGATTAATTAACAACCTATTAATTACACAATCCAATTTAATACATGTACTGCTCCCAAACCGTTAAAAATTATATAAACTAGTATTTTTATTTTTATTACACCAAGTATCACAATATCTTGTTAAATTTATTTTCCCCCTTTTTAGAGATTTAACACAAGTATTTTCATTAGGAACAAATTCTTCTTGTATAGCAATTTGAGGGGTCACGTATGAGTGGCATGGCAGTCAAAGCCACCATAATTGGGACATATAACCTATTTAGCGGATAACGGAGAAAAAACAATGATATATTTCCCCGTTTTATCGCAATGTGCGGCGTTTTATGGAACAACCAGGTCGCCTCCTCGTTGACGAGGACGTTAATCGTTCCTGCAAACTGCTCGACGTCGTTGTTACAAACCGGACGGCCTCGTGCATCGGCGAAGACGGCGATAATCTTCCTTAAAATTCGCCAACGTCGACGGCCATTAAGTATGTTCGAGTTTGCGCGTCGGCCTCTTTACCGTGGAACGTGCTGGCTGAGGATAAGGGAAAATGAAAGAGTCGGTAAGGGTGACAGAAGCAAAGTCACACTGGCTTTGTGCCAAACAACCCTCTTGGGAGCCTCGAGATCGAAAAACTCATCTGTCACGACCTTCGACCTTCTCGAATAAAGTTTATCTCGCTAACTCACGGAAATTATGCGCTGCCTGTGATCGGGAACATAGGACCTTGTAAAATGGGCCTTCTATAATGTTAGAAATTTTGTGTAATTGAACGAATTTAAAGTCAGGTGAACTTGGAAGGATTGCTTTTTGGAATGTGGAGTTTAGGGATTTGGGATTTTGGGAATTTTTGGGATTTTTGAGATCTTTGGGATTTAGGGGTTTTTGGGATTTGAGAGATTTTAGGGATTTTGGGGATTTTGGGGATTTTTGGGATTTTTGGGATTTTAGGGATTTTAGGGATTTTAGGGATTTCAGGGATTTTAGGGATTTGGGATTTTAAGGATTTGGGATTTTAGGTATTTTAAGATTATAGACAGAATTTTGGGATTTTGAAAGTTTGCAAATTCTGAAATTTTAGGTCCTTGAAGTGTTAGAATTTTCGGCCCTAAAGGTTGTGGAATTTTTATAATTTTTTAACTTTGAGATTTCAGAGCTATACAATTTTACAATTTAAGAATCTTACAATATGTAATTTTAAGATTTTTAATATTACAAATTTCGGAGCAATAAGACTAGAACTTCAAGATCTACATTAGGACCTCGTATTTCAAAATTTCTATTTGAGACTTAAAAATGTCAAAATGGTTGAATTTGTCGACACCTTGCATAGTTAGAACCACGTCCTAACTTTCAGCTTCGTACGATCAGAAATTATATCGAAGAACAATTACAAAGAACATGTGAGACACCATTATACTACATGTGAGGCACCATACCACATGTGTAAAATAAGATATACCACAATAATCTAAATGTTGATCACGTAAAACAGTCATTGCTTATTCCTATATACGACAGGAGAGATCGGTACAGAAAAAGCATTAATGGTTGCCATATAACACAAGCAATGGAAGGATGAATTGAACAAAAACGTATCTTTTTTGGATAAGCTTATAAGATCTCGAGATTGGCCCAGTTCAGCCTCAGCCATTCTGTTTCGCACGCTAAATATTCATGACACGAGACCGCATATCTCGGCCATTGTTCCAGGTTGCGGCATGGAAATACCATGAAACCAGAAAAGGGTCGAATAGAACCCCTTGGTCTTTCTTAGTTTCTTTGTACGACATGCCTCACTTATACCACTCCACCATTTATGCATCTCTGCACGTGGATCCTATGGTCAAGTGTACTTTAGTTTTATTCTATTGACGGCTATTGTTTATCGCTCATTCAGGCATAATTACAGCTTTATTTTATTATACATTACAATATATATAACAATATGTACATTACATTGTGTACAGGGTGTCTCACAATTAGTGTAGGTCCCTGAAATAGGGGGTAGCTGACATAATTCTGAGCAAGGTTTCCCTGTGCAAAAATGGAGTTTGAAGCTTTGTATTTGAATTATTAAGGAAAAACACTGGGCAATCAGAGTCAAACATACACCCTGTATATGTATGATATGTTGCATAGCAAGTTTCAGATTTGCAGATTATATGTTTAACTTATATTAAGTATATTTTACGTATTACATAGAATATATTATGTTTCAAAATTGCATCAAATTGTTAAATATATTTCCTTTCCAAACTTGATAAAATATTGTATAACTTGAACGTTCACCTCACTTATAATTCTTTCAGCTATCATCACTTGCTGTAACATTCGGGTAAATAAAAGCAGTTCAACTGTCAGGTATTTTTTCTATTTAGCAATCCCTACTTATAAAAATTATAATTAGTATTAAACTGAAAATTAAAAAATTATATAAATATAATTAGTAATTGTCCTATTTGAGTCAAAATGTGACTTGTCAATGTGAATCGAGAGATCATATACAATTTGTGCACAATTAAAGTGCTCAATCATTTGTATTGTTAGCACTTAAGTTAGTTTGCGCACGTGAAATATACCATTGACACTCTATGTACTTTTTCGATACGCGACAAATGATCCTTCCTTCCGTCTCAAATATTTGTTCCTTTTATTCGGAGTTTTCGAACTACCTCTCGACAAGCATTGTAGCTACCATTATCGCTGGGACTGTTTTGTAATTTAGACCGTGCTAAGCTGACAAGCTTTCATAATCGATTACGCCATCACACAGTTGTTTACATTTCCACACCCTTGTTGTACAGAGATGAGTACGTACCCGAGATACATAAACGTGTACTCGAGCCACAATGCGAAGCAATTAATTGAACAAGATCCTATTATCACTATGTCAAGCGGACTCCATTCTTCAACTACTGATGAATCTTAGGAAATAGTCGACTTCGGTTTTCATAAATCGTGATTTATTGTTGTTTTCACTGATATTTTATATTGTTTGTAATTACTAATTTTACTTATTTCACTAGTTAGTAAAACTCAATTTCATTGATCAAGCTCATTAAATAAATTTTGGTCACTATACTGGTCAAATTTAATTCAGTAAATAATCTTTACTGATTATTTTTCTGGTCAAGTGTAAGTAAATAATTTTTACTCGTTATTTTGCTGGTCAAATTTCATTAAGTAATTAATTTTTATTAAATGTTTCATTAATCAGATTTCAGTATGCGCCCTGCATGCCTATAGTACACACTGTATGTAATATGTCTGCTATATAATACGTGTTTCATATAATACACCCTGTGTTTATACACATTGTATATAATGCATCTTGTTACATGCTGCATGTAATATATCCTCCATATGATGCACCCTATATGTAGTACACCCTGTATATAACACAACCAGTACATAATACTCGCTATATAGTGCACCATGTATAAACACACCCTATCTATAACACAAAAAGTTGTATTTGTTATCGTTTCTTTTGATACAAAAGAACTATCTAACCAGACTGTACCCAGTCCTGTTATTAGCCCCGTAAAGCTCAATCTATATTACCCTCGCGATCGACCACATAAACCATGTAAAAAATGAAGCAGAGTCACGGTGGTTTCGAAAGAGCATTGAGGAGATTCATGGAAAATGTATCTATTGTCCCGGTAAAAATTGATGCGTGGTTGGAACGGAAGTAGCCGAAGTTTAGAATATTTAACGGGCTGAATGTTTGAACGTGGTCGGTGCACGTCTTCAGCCGAATGACTCGAGAGACCAACTGGTTTTAATTAACAATTGTCCCGTTGCTTTTCCAGTTAAGCACGCACTTGTAACTTCGAATTTGTTTCCGGTCGATCGTGAGATCTGGGAAAGATACAGGTGCGCTAATTAGCGGCGACCTCGTGAAATTCGTTAATGAGAACAAGTCACGACTGGAAGGGAAAGTCGTTCACGCGAACTAATCATTTTCCGATAATGTCGTTATTTTGGTAATTAGTTGACGCATTCGATCGCGTGCACGCGTCGATTTTCAAATTAATGGCCTTCGAATGATGAGACGGAATCAACGAAAGTGACTGATCCATGAAACATTTGATTCGAAGAGGGACACTTTTTCCTGTTATTAGAATAGTTTAATATGTACAGGGAGATTTGTGTAATCCTTTAAACTCAAATATAAATTACTAAATAAATTCGTATAAATTTGTTATTAATAGGTTTTAAAATTAATAACGTATATGTTGTATGATTATAAGACATCAAAATTGAGTAAGAAGTGAATGATCTTAAGGGGTAACACCACTCTAGAGCCCGAAAAAGAGGCCTAATTTTGACAATTTTTTTTGGAAGAACGATACACAGATAAGAATTTCTTTTCAGAGGGTTTATTTAACACATATTGAACTACGACAAAATAATTTTCTATTGTCATTTTCGTACAAAATGGAGGTGACAAAGCCGATCGGCGGAAACATGTTTTGTAAAAACACTCCTACGGGAGGACGGATTTCTCGTTATGTATAAGTCGTGGGATAAAAAATCAAAAGAATTTATAATCTATATACTATTGGCTTTGGAAGTACGTAGGGGTTTTTTGATTAATCAACTTTTGTGGAAGTTATGCGTTTTTTAAGGAATGAATCGACTTTTTGCACGAAAAATGAGCACTAAATTGTTTATAAAAAAAAAGTTTACATTCAATCAATTGAATGTAATCAATTTGAGGCAAGAGTGATTGATGCTTATGCATTTCTTTTAAATAACTGAACTATGAGTATTCATAAATTTATGGTATATTAAAATGTGCAAAGTGAACATAAACAATGTAATCTATGAGCAATTCTGACACAATTTATTTAAACTATACAGTCTCCGGTATATTATAAATACATACCACACTCTACTTACGATCTTTTAATACCACATATTACTAATTCACCTAGCAATTTTAGTTTCCTCACATCTTTCTTACCTCAGCTGCCCTATATTTCGTTAATCTAATTGTCCGAAAGCAACTTTCCAACTCAATAAAATAATCTTAACTGCTTCATAATAAAAGAGAACTTCCCTTAAAAAACCATTATAGTTATTTTTATTGTGCCCGCACATATCCGCGCAGGAAGTCGCAAGAAAATTTCCTGCCAACTCCAGAAAGTAATTCTGTGCACTCGTTTTAGCCGTAAGGTTTAGAGAAAAATTCGCCGACACTTTTATTCGAAATAAGCGGTCCGTCCGCGAAATACCGAGTACAAATATGCGCTGGTCTAACTTGTTCCCATTACGTGTCGTGAAAAGTTCGAAAGATCGTTCGGTTTTCTTTTTCTCCCCTCGCGGAAAGAACACACCCGGTGAAAACAAACTCACAGAGTCAAAGTTTAATCCCTTCGGAAGATTATGGGGGTCTTCGGTAGTTTTGGTATCACGTAACGAGTATCTTATTCTGAATCCCGACGTCGTTGCGGCTAGGCTTATCGGTGCCGCCATGAAACTTTTCTCGCCGCCATCTTGTCGAACTGTCTCTTGCGCGGAACGTATTTCGCGACTGATTTCTTTAACAATTCTTCAATTTCGGTGATTCTTTATGAACTTACTTCGATTCATCAGTCTTTCTTCGATTAATCTTCGCGATAAATTAATAGGTATGACCAGGAAAAATGAAAAAGTTGTTTGGAGTCCATTATTGTCTGCAACTGCATTCCGTCATTGACGCGTGAAATTGAACTTGAGAAACTATTCTGCGATCTTGTAAAATTTAATCTTTTGTAGAAACAAATTACTAGCTTGGTTACGAGGCTGAACATTATAAACGTTTCTGGTATGCTCTTACAATGTAACAGTCGTTTAATTTCAATGAGATTTTATACTCCATTGAATGTTTATTTGAGTGAGTCAATTCTTTGTTCTTTGCGGGAACATGAATAAATGTAATGTACAGTATATACATATAGCGTATAATATGTAACATACAATATATTTTACAGTTATAATAATACATATATTGCAAAACGACGTACTGTAAAAACATGCAATGTTATGAATATACAGTATACAAAATATTTCATAATATATTCTACAAATTGTACAATTAATATACTGCAAAAAATACATTTAATATACTGCAAAATTGCAACAAAAATCCTTCTCCTAAAAATTACAAAATAACAAATTCTTGTTCGAGTGAATATAAGAAGACACGTGAACATTTTCAATTAATAACAAGGAAATCTAATTGGTCAAAGTAACACGAAACAGTGAACCAACTAATAGTACCTAACGGAGTTGTCCAGCACTTGGTGTCAAATAATTTCCCGTCCGCGGGTTTCGGTAGTTGGAGTCTCGAAGGAAGAAGAAGAAGAAGGAGGGCAGCTCGTGGGGCGAGTGTTGGTCGGTTGTGTGAGTTTGCCGTTGGCTGGTTGTCACCACGGGAACCTGGGACCGAGAAGACATTAATTACTCTTATCTGTGCAAACAGTAGGTCCGTTACAGGCAACCGAGGTCGGCTCCGGAGACTCGGCAACTCGTCCGGTTAGTTGCGGCCTGCCCTCGTTCCGCAAGCTCTAAAACCGCGTCGTCGCTTTCAATCGCAATACACCCTAGCCCGAAGATACCAGCCTTTCGACCCTGTGCCCTGCCCACCCCTGCAAGCTTCTCCATTCACCGGCATCGGGCTTTCGTGCCACGAAATACGAGGCTTGCCGCAGTTTAACGAGCCGTAGCTTGTAGGCGAGAAAAGCTGCAAGCGAAGAGGACAACTATACGTCGACACGCGGAAGGATTAATCCTCTGATCTTCTGCTCTAGACCTTGGACTCTTATTTTCAGGGATGCCTTTCGAGATGGAGCTCATTCAAGTGTAAGATAGTTTTAAGAAAATTGCACGATTCGTATATTGCTGTGTTTCGAATTGTGTAATGAGAAAAACGCTACATGTGTTTATTTTACATATAATAGGACTCGGATTAAGAGACACATGCCTACTTACATGATTTAAATCTGGAAATTTTGAATTTGAAATTTGAGAATTTGAAGATATACGTAAATTTCTTGGAAATTTCGAAATAGGGAATTCTATAATTTGGAATACTTACCCAATTTCGAAATTTACAATTTTGAAATCGGAATTTTGGAATTCGGATATTTGGAATTTGGAAATTTGGAATTTGGAATTTGGAATTCAGAATTTTGGACTTGGAGAATTTGAAACTCAGAATTTTGGAATTCAAAACTTTGGAATTCGAAGATATGGAATTTGTACTTTTTGGAATTCGGAAATTTAGAATTCACAATTTGAGGAATTGAAAAATTTACAATTTACAATTTTTGGAATTCGGATATTTGGAATTCACAATTTTGGAATTCGGAAATATGGAATTCACAATTTTGAAATTTCAAAATTTGGAATTTACAACTTTGGAATTCAGAAAGTTGGAATTTAAAAGTTTGGAATTCAGAAAGTTGGAATTTAAAATTCTGGAATTCGGATATTTGGAATTCACAATTTTGGAATTCGGAAATATGGAATTCACAATTTTAGAATTTTTCAAAATTTGGAATTTACAACTTTGGAATTCAGAAAGTTGGAATTTAAAATTTTGGAATTCGAAAATTTGGAATTCACAATTTTAGAATTTGGAATGTTGGAATTCACAATTTTGGAATTCGGAAATTTGGAATTCAGAATTTTGGAATTCAAAAATTTAGAAATTACAATTTTGGAATTCAGAATCTTGGAATTCAAAACTTTGGAATTCGGAAATTTGGAATTCAAAAATTTAGAGTTTACAATTTTGGAATTCGAAAATTTGGAATTTACAATTTTGGAATTCAGAAAGTTGGAATTCAAAAGTTTGGAAGTCGGAAATTTGGAATTCGAAAATTTGAAATTTAGAATTTAGGAATTCAAAAGCTTGGAATTTGCAATTTCAATATTCGGAAATTTAGAATTCAATATTTTAGAATTCGGAAATTTGGAAATCACAATTTTGAAATTCGAAAATTTAATATTTCAAAATTTTGAATTACCACATTTAATTTTTATTCCAAACTTCCAACTTTTTAAATTCTCGAATTACCAAAGACTCAAATCTCAATTTCACAAACCATACTTCTGCCCGAATTTTCAAGATTTAAAAGCTCCTAAATTGATGTTACAAAATCAGTCTCACCTTAATGATACAATAGTACCACACTATTATGTCTATATCAGTTTAAAACCCACAATGTAATTAAAACGTTTATAAAAATGTTTCATCGATATTCATATTACAAAATGGCTTGTTACCAGTTACAGCAAGCAATGTTTAATTTAAAACTGCACAAATCCGATACGATTTACCGAAACAAAAGTACCGTAAAATAAATAACGTTCGTGCTACATATATCAATTTAAAGCTTAGCATTTGATGAAACTGTACAAATTTTTTACCGATATTACTCGTGGAAGTAAAAAATCAATTTAGCGATCAATTTGGAGCTTACTACTGTCCATTAACGAGCAGGCATTTTTTAATCGTTTATATAGTACATCCATGGATATTTCAATTTGTTCACTTTCTGTGCAATTTAAATGTATCTGTATATTTTATATGAAGTTGTAAAAGAGGACCTTTACAAATAGAAACCTTTAAAAATTTTAGAACTCGATTTTTTGAAATTTTGGAGATTAGTGGATTTATAAATTCATAAATTTAATAATATATGAATTTGAATATATGGAAATTTAATGATTGTGAAATTGCTTAGCAAATATTTTCTGATTTGAAGATGTGAAAATTTGACATTACATCTTTCTTACTAGACATTTTTTCAAACACTAATTTAAAATACAGATCGAGTACAAAGGTAAAACGATCGAGTAATTGTATCTCGATGTACAGGAAGTAGCTCTATAATCATTATACGCCAGTGACAATTTGAAAACGTCGTAAACGTCTGATTGCTCTATTCTCCAGATTATATCTGTTACTTACGGTAAATGTGTCGTCCGATGACAATTAAGGGACGTGAAATGAACGACCGTATAAAAGAAGCAATTGTCACGTTGAACGAACGGCAGAGTTTAAATCGAACCACCGAACTTACCATTTTTCCAGCGGTGTCGGAAATAAATCCCCGGACAATTCTAGCAGGGTGAAAATTACTTTCACGTATTAAATTCGCAAGCTAATTGCGACCGCAAATTTTCCAGCAGCAAAGTGCGTCAAGAGCACGTGTCCCGTGTTGCGGTTCTTCCGCAGTGCTGATCCGCAACTGTGTGGCAGAATAACAGGCTGGAGTAATCCTCCAACCCGCGAGACGATTATATGCTTGGAAAAAAGATGAACAAAAAGCTGCGGGACGTTGAACTGTCGGTGTACGAAACTTTTGATCAATTATACTTCACGACACTCTTCGTTCGAGCGAATTGCATAAAATATGTTGTGTATTCTGCGTTCTGTGTATAGAAAAACTGATATTATGTTATGTTTATAGAATATTATATTCTTTACTATACATATTTTACAATTTTGTATATACAATTTATACATAAAATAACAATTTATATTATTTTATAATATACAATTTTATATGTGCACACTATATGTATACATTATAAAGTATATGTTGTGAAGTTATGAATAGGTGAATTGATGAATTAAAGGATTGATAAATTGATGAATTGGCGATCTAATAAAGTAACGAATTGTCGAATTGACGAATGACAGAATTGAAGGATTGAAGAATTGAAGAATTGAAGAATTGAAGAATTGAAGAATTGAAGAATTGAAGAATTGAAGAATTGAAGAATTGAAGAATTGAAGAATTGAAGAATTGAAGAATTGAAGAATTGAAGAATTGAAGAATTGAAGAATTGAAGAATTGCAAAATGGAAGAATGGACGAACTGAGAAATTGAAGAATTTAAGAAATGAAGAATTGAAGCATTGAAGATTTGAAGAATTAACGAATCGACGAATTCATAAATCAAAGAAATGGAGAATTGATGATTTGACGAATTGGCAAATTGAAGAATTTATGATTTGACGAATTAACGAATTGACAAATTGAAGAATTGAAGAATTGAAGAATTGAAGAATTGAAGAACTGAAGAATTGAAGAATTGAAGAATTGAAGAATGGAAAAATTGGAGAATTGAAGAATTGAAGAATTGAAGAATTGAAGAATGGAAGAATTGGAGAATGGAAGAATGGACGAATTGAGAAATTGAAGAATTTAAGAAATGAAGAATTGAAGAATTGAAGCATTGAAGATTTGAAGAATTAACGAATCGACGTATTCATAAATCAAAGAAGTGGAGAATTGATGATTTGACGAATTGGCAAATTGAAGAATTTATGATTTGACGAATTAATGAATTGACAAATTGAAGAATTGAAGAATTGACGAATAACAGAATTGAAGAATTGAAGGATTGAGGCATTGACGAGTTCATAAATTAAAGAAGTGGAGAATTGATGAATGGATGAATTTGAAAATTTCTCAATTGATGGATAAGTGTATTGGTGGACTAGCGGAGCTTGTAATTTGGAGTTGTGAATTTTTAAATTGAACAAGCGATGAATTAATGATTGAGTGTTTTTATTAATTTCTGATTTTCTGAAGTTGTGAATTAGTAAATTCGTCAATTCATGATCTCGTGAACTTATGAATTCCTAAATTTATTAATTTGTTACCTTGTCAATTTATAAACTTAAAAATTGTAGAATTTATAAACGTGACAATCAAGAAATTTACAAATTTGAAAATTTTTATTTCTCCTGCCCAAATCTGCTCAAACCTACTGTGAAGTTCTGTATCGGCTAACATGCACATAATATATCCCACTAGAAATCTTTAAATCTTGCTTATACTTCCGTTCTGCAAATAGTCACTGATAGGAGCGGAACGAAAGCTGGTGGTTGTGTCGTTTCCCGACGATGGCGAATAGCTTAACCTCTTTCATTCGAAACCCCGTTGTCTGTACACTGGTAGCATGGCCACCAGTTGACCCATTTGGCTGGAGTTTCTACGGTGTGATATCGCTTAAGCTCAATTTACGTAATATTGACGTAGCTGAGGCTGGCTGAAATGGAATTAAGATCAGACAACTGTATGGGAACAGAGACGGTACAAGAACGGGGAGGAAAAGACGAAGATAAAAAAGAAATGAAACGAATTTCTTGAAATTTCTTCGACAACTTTCTTATAGAACGAAACTTGAAATGATCCGAAGAAGTTTCAACGGGTTTGCACGTTCAGCACCTTATACTTTTTTTATGTAGAACGTTCTTAAGAATCAATCTAGGTAAAATGAACATTATACATTTGTTTGATTGCATGTATTTTTATTTGTTAGACTGGATTATTTGACAGGCAATTATAATAGTTAACACAGACAATTATATGACAGATAATTATGTGGCAGACAATTCTTCGACAAACAATTAGTTGGCAGACAATTACATAGCAGACAAGTATTTGGCAGTCAATTGTCTGGTAGACAATTATATAGCAGTCAAGTCAAGTAGACATCTATTTATTAAACTTTACTCATCTAGGTGACAGTTACTTAATTGACAGTTGTCTAGTGAACATTTATCTGTATGGTTTGAAAATAGATTATCTTATAGTAATAACTGAGCAGACAGTTATGTAACGAACATTTATCTATAGGATTTGATAGGTGATGTTACAGTAATGATCTTTTACGTGACCTTCTTACATAAACAGTTACACTATTTAAATTCTGATCATTATAATTTTGTTTTATATTTCTTTTAAAATACATAAAAATCTTTCGTTTAGAAATTTAATTATTGAATTTCAGTCAAAGGATTCACTAGACACAGGAGTAAGAAAATTACTAAACTTGCTTCTTTTTCTTCGGTACAAGTGCTGAAATTAAAAGTTCGTTCCTGTAAAGCATAAACCAAGAAAAGTGGCTTGAATGAGAAAACAAGGGAAGAACACTTGAACAAGCAAGAATATAGGATACAAAGGACGGAAAATGTAGAAAAGTAGAAGCAACAACACGAATTCCCGTAAAAATATTTACGTTCTAGGATATAAAGAAAGTAGTAGAGGGTTGAAAAGCATAGAGCAGCAAACCGAAGAACAACGGGATTTAAAAAGAGGAGGACCGCGGTGAATCAGAATTGTAGCGAACAAAAATACAAGCGAAATACGGTAAATGAAACACGATGAACGAGAAAGATGGTGACAAAGGCATTCTGGAATCTAGAAAATTCAAAGACGACGTTGATGTGGCACGTCGTCTAACACGAGAAGTCTCGGGAAGCTCGTGAGTCTTTACTCGTTACGATGCTAGCAGGGTTAAATGAATATTTCACCATACTTTTGAGCGTCACTGTCGCCTAGTGTCAAACGGCGGCAGCTGTACGTACAGGGTGTTCGAAAAGTAATCATTGCACTACCGCAATGGAATTTTGGAATTTTGAGACATTAGGATTTTAGAATCTATAAAGGTACAAGTTTGAGAATTTGGACAATTGAGAATCAAAGAATTAGGGACTGGTTACTCAATTTTTAAGTTTTTATCTTTCTTCATTTTTTAATTTTTGGAAGTTTTCTAAATTTCCAAATACGTACATTTCTAAATTTTCCGAATTTTTCAAAATCATGCATTCTCTAAATTTCCAAACTCTTAAACCTCAAATTGTTAAATCTCTACATCCCCAGAAGCTCAAATTTCTCAATTTCCGAATCATAAAATACGAAATCCGCAAGTTAGCCACGTTCCATAATTTTCAGAATATTCGAACCGAAAACGGCGGTCGAATAAAATGGCGTATATGTGGCGAAAGCTTGAGAGAGTTTAAAGTAAAATTTCGCCATCGATATGCATCGATATTGCTTCAATAACCAATAATCGTTATTTACCTACCACCCCGTACGCAACTATACGACGGCATACAGGTTCGCCGTATCTCGAGGATCACTTTTGTCGACGAAAGCTCCTCGAGCAGGAAGCTCCCTCTTTTTTTTCCGTGCTTTCTCGTCACGGAGTTGCGGTGTTTACGCCGAACCTCTTGTCTCGTATCTCGGCTCGTTCCGACGCCAACGTCGTTTGTGACGAGCCGAGCGGCTCACCTGCGAAAGCTTCACGAATTTACGAGACGTTCTCGTGATTCGGAAAAATCCCTCGTCCCTCCCTCAAGTGCCACTTACCGGGTTTACTACTCGAAACCGCACGAATTGAGCCATTTCGAGCGAGGGAGGAGCCGCGTCTCTCGTGCTCGCGTATCTGAATGTCTCGGAACACGAACGGCCTCTTTACGTTCTCTAAGCTGATACCTTTTAACCCGCGACAGCTACGAAATGGGATGAAGAATATTGAAACAGCGAAAGGTTTATCGTGGCCAATACTCGTAACTGCGTATCCGTTTTAAACGAGAACAACGGCGAATAAGAACGAGCCAGGGATTTAGAAGGACTTTCGTTTTACGAATCTCGTTATTCGCCTGTCTATAGTAGAATTGAATTTACTTCTTATTGCGGATTCCTTATTCAGTATGCTCGATTTTGGATCGACTCTTTGATTATGAAAATGATCGTGTTAGGGACTAACATATGTAGGATAAAAACATATGGTGGGAAATAAAGACGTAAGACTCACAAGAAAGTAACTTTCATACTGAAAATTTGTTTATTTACATATTTGGTTAGATTCTTTTGGTTATGCTGTATCTGCTGATGCGTTTTGTGTATGCTTGAATTTTAGTCTTGAAAAGTGAATTTTTTCGCGCAGTGAATTATTATATTTTTTGAAATAAAAGTTATTTTCAAGTGTTCGAAATGATAAGGAATTATTATAGTTTCAGTTTTAACTGTTTAAGAGTTAAATAATACTAAAATGAAAAGAAGAAAAAAGTGTTTTCTTCAATACAGTAAAAGGAATGTTTCTCAATGCGCATGCGTACTATGCACCTCTACCGAAAGATATCCTTCAAATATACTTTTGGGCTTAAAATCATTATTTCATGAAATATTAAATAATTGAAATGATTCCAACGGTTGAATTTATTTAAGGAATATATATTTTAATTAAAAAGAGTGTGATAATTTATTTGCAGACTGCACAATGAAATAGAACATTATTAATAATAAAAGAAGATTACAAACGATAATCAAAATGTTATAAATCTGAACAAATAAGAAGTCCTCAATCATAACGTTTTAGCTAAGAAATATATTAATGTAATTCGTATAAACCTTAATTAAATGTCTCTAAATGTAGTCCTAACATTTTTATACCTTTTCGACGTTTTCCAAATCAGTTTAAAAATTGTATCTTTTCGTAACAATTATCAATAATAAAAAAGGTATGTGTGAAACATTGTATCAAACTCAAAATCACATCGAAGTCTGATTAAAATTCAGAGCAGAGGGGATGCACAACTTTTCTTGTTACAATTAAGTGCTTGTTTAAGAGTTCACTAATTAAATTCTGACGAAACTACTTCATTAAGAAGCGACTGTACATTTTCTGCCTACCTGTATGGTCATCGTGAACATAATGCAGAATTCCCGACAAATTTTTTTCTCTACATCGCTAAAACTGCCGAGAAGAGTTTCGAGTGCTCTTTAGGGCGTATTGAAGTGAATCTCCGAGAAGAAGTCGCGTTAATTATTATCCATTAATGAAACAGCAGCTCGAGCTGAATTCAGAATCGTGGATTACGCCGGGTAAAAGTTCTGACGGTGATTTTAGATTTTAGACTTCGTGACATACTGAGTGTTTCATGTAAATGTCGTCTATTTTAAGAATTTATAGATTAAAATTTAAAGCAGTTTCGCTTGGAGAAAAAACGTAGAACACATCCAGCAAATTGTGTTCAATAAATTCGTGTGAAAATTTTTTACAGAAATTAAACAACGAAAATAGAAAATTTTAGTTTCAATTGTCTTTATCTATTTTTACGTTATTATTTAATTATGCACTGAGTTATATGAAAAACACTTTAATATATATGTATTATATATGAATAGACTTTCATTTAAATACTCATTGTACATTTTCAAAATTTCGAAAGATACAAAAACTTGAAAGTTTTTACTAACAAGAGGCATTGTGGCGACGAGTGCAGTTATGGAGTTGTAAGTGTAAACTTTTCGACGTTCTCATTTGTGAAATTTTTTTCATTCTCGCCAAAGAATCTTCTATCTCGGATAAAGACGTCGGGGACTGGAGTTTCTACATCCGGTTCCCAACTTCCTGTCACAGTATACGGCGCATGCTGCGGCGAAACAGGACATCGGATGGAAAGATGGAAAAATACAGCGGGTCTATGAACTGGGATAATGTATAGAGACTGTAAAAGCAACGGAACTTTCTTCCGAACGTAAAAATTTGAAAAGAAAAATTTTATCCGTCAATGATATGTACATTATGCGTTTAGGCACAAAATTGATTTATTGCTGATAAACATATCATCATTTTCCTGGGGTATTATTGTATTGCATTGTTGATTTTTTATGTTTAAAGTTAGTGGACTTTTGCAATAATATCGTCTTCGACTTTTTGTTAGTTAAAATTTGTTGAAATATAGATTTGATTTATTGAAATTTATTCAGAATTAAGGGATGTTCTATTGATATCAATTACACTTTAATAAATATGTGAGATGTCTGAAAATGTGATAAATGGGATTTCTTAAGGATTTTTAACGTAATACACAAATCAAATTTAATTTTGCATAAATGTAATTGTTTATTGTTCTAATACATTAAATTGATACACAGATTCTCAAGTATTGTTTTCAGTAACACTTCAACAAAATTTTCCATTTGTTTGAATAATTTTACATTTATATGTACAGAGTTCAACATATTCCTCCTTTCTCACGGACAGTTTTAAACCGCTGAAAAGGTCGAATCATATCTCGAAATACATAGATTAGTTTGTCACGTAATTAATAAATTCTGGTACGTGTCATAACTTAAAATTCCAAATTTGTTGAAACATGCAATACCACAAATATGTGCACTCGTGTCACAGCGCATTATATTAAAACATCAGACTCGTAAACGGTGTTAAAAATAAATCACATAAAATCCTAACAAACATAATTACCCCTATAATCAACCCCAAATCACGTATTCAAGCCATTTCTTACAATCAAGATATTCAAACCAGCTGTGCCACATTCGTAAGACCAATTAATCTTGGTGCTGTTAATCTATGCGACTTTAAATCATTCAAGTGTTATCCGCGATATTTACGAGAAAAAACAACGGTGTTCGAAAGCAAGAAAGGTTTTAAATTTTATTTGGAATTAGTAAAGTTGGTAGAAGGGAATTAACGCAGTGGGAGTTTTCAGAAGCAACTGTCTCCAACTGTCAACAACTATTATATTATGGTGTCCAGGAACCACAGGAGACCCACCACTGACCTATTCATGATCCTTTCAAAGGATTAAACTTTAACGTGTCCATGGTAAGCGCTTTCTCAAATATCCAGCAACAGTGTTTCTCTTAAAGCGCTTAGCTTACACGTTTGCATTACGAACGTACAATTGTTTGCGACACAAAAAGCCTTATTAAAATATGGTGAAGAGGGAAATTACAGCGTTTAAAGTTGTAACAGCCGCCCGGGTGTGTTTACACGGGGCAAACTGCCTAAATTGCACTCCGTCCAAAACTTGCGCAACGTGATTTCGCTTTTAAATAGTCTGTTAGGACGGCGGAAATAAAATTTTAGCTCAAGAACTTTAACTTTATAATTATGAAGGGTTCTGGGAAAGTTTCGGTATTTGCTTCTGTGTTTTAGTATTTTCGGATCTTGGGATTTTCAGATGAGCAGTTGTTTTAGTTTTTAACTTTCCATAGTTTTTCATTTTTTAATGTGTTATATTCGAGTTTTATATTTGTTAATTTTCCAATAATCCATATATTCACTCTTTCAATTTTCTAAATTTCTGATGTTGAAATTTTTCACTTTCACAATTTCCAGCTTTACAATTTTTCCATTTTTTCCTTCTTCCATTTTTCCAATTTTCCATTTTTCGTTTTCAAATTTTTCAATTTTCCAATTTTCCAATTTTCCAATTTTCTATTTTCCCAATCTCCCACCTTCTCGATTTTCCAACTCCCCAATTTCACAATTACCCAATTTCCCAATCTCCTACCTTCTCGATTTTTCAACTCCCCAATTTCCCAATTTCCCACTTTTCCAATTTTCCATTTTCCGAATCTCCCATCTTCTTGATTTTCCAACTCCCCAATTCCACAATTCCCCAATTTTCCACTTTCCTGATCTCCCACCTTCTCGATTTTCCAACTTCCCAATTTTCCAGTTCCCCAATTTTTCAATTTTCCATTTTCCCAATTTTCCAATTTCTCCATTTTGCATTTCTCCACTTTCTAACTTACAAATTTTCTGAATCTCCAATCTTCCAATTTTTTAAATTTCTAACTTTCCAGTTCAATTTAATTTAATTTTTCAAGTTTGCAGTTTTCCAATTCAATATTCTAATCCCTAATTTAAAAATTTTACAAATCATTAAATTTTTAAATTTTCAAATTCTCATAGATAAATATTAACTTTATTATTAATCCAGAAATGAGATGAATCTTTACGCCAATAATAGAATTATAATTAAAATCATTAGAAAGTTCCCGGTCGTAAATCACCTTTCCTCGTACGACAGCTGAAAATTTTGGACCGGTTCTTGCTAATAGATCTAATTCGCGATAAGGTTGCTGAGCGTAATTGAGATTTATCCTCGATCGAGAAGAAGTTTCGAGAGGCCTAAGTCGAGTCCTAATTCGTTGGAAAAACTTTCTAGTGAAACTGAAGATTTATCGTCGGCCAGAATTGCTGCAACTTTAAAACCAAACCAACTTTACGAACAAAACTTTTCCACCGAGCTAAATATACTTCCTTCGTCCATGCTTCGTTGATACATGATCTTGTTAGATAAAAATGTACTTGAATCGTTGAGAAATCAACTAATTATCTGAGGTACATCAGATAAATGCACTCATTAGTGATCATTTAATTAGTCGTTAACTGTTCGTTAGCTGTGTATTTTGTGTTATCAAACGTGTTACTTAAAGTGATCAATCGATCAAAGTTAGCAGTCTACTAGATAAAATAGATAAACTTATCAGATCATCTGATGAGATACTAATGAGTACAATGTTTCGAATTAGTCATTTCAATTAACATGTTTGGTAAAGTACGATAATCATCTGATAAGATAATTCTATATTTCGTCGAGTATAATTACAAGCTTTTATAAGATAAATATACAAATATACATATAAGGGAAGTGTGGACAAAAGTATACATTCTTTAAAACTGATACATATTTTATTTTGCTCGAAAGATAACTTTGATTCTGTGTCTTGAGATAATCTTCAGATAAGCATGAGAATCTTCAGATAATTCTGAGATAATATTGAGATAATCTTTAAATAATATTCAGATAATCTTGAGATAATCTTGAGATAATCTAGAGATAATCTTGAGATAATCTTGAAATAACATTGAGATAATCTTGAAATGAGTTTTACACGTCTTTCAAAGTGAATACATTTTTCTCAAATTTTTCTTCTTCTTCCACTATTAATTTAATGAAAGAATTATTTAACCAGTTAAGCGTGTTTGACGACTATATCCGTCATGGAGATGTGGCAGACTTTTGTGTCATGACGACTATATCCGTCATGCGCAAAAATTTTGTTACAATTTGATATTTAAATTGTAATTTTGACAGAAACTCATATTCGTAAATTGTAATATGTTTAAAATGTTTAAAGGTCAACACGAAATGGAATAAACAAATAAGAAGTGTAAATGATTTGAGACAGATTCATAAATTCTTGAGAGCTAACTCGTCATCGTTTGATTGTCGCTACGTTTGACTGGTTAACAAAAAATTGTCTTCAGAAATGTTTAACGAGGCATTTTCTCTCCTATTTATCGAACGTCTTGAAGAACGAATGTTTAGAAACTAATTATCCTTGAAAACGTGTAACAGGGTGTTTTCTCGTCTAATTGTTAATCGCCTCACTTCCGCGCGACTGTGATATCTGTAGCCATTACGATAGAACAGCTGCTTTTGGACAAACAGATAAGTTTACCGTGACTAGACGCAGTACGAGCAAACACGATGATTGGCGTCGCTAGAGCAATTATTAGCGTTGAACACGTCGGTGCTAATAGACTGGTATGGGCATAAACATCTCTCAGAGGGTTGTCAGAACCAACCCCCGTCGACACACAGCCCTCTCGCAAGTTAATAGCTCGTACTTTCGGCCCGTGGCTTCAACGGCGATCTAGATGAAGCTGCTTTATGAAGCCAGAGTGTACACAGTTTCCTCTTTCGTAGTTACTCGCACGTCGCGACGTCATGCGTCGCGGACTAACGTGACGGCGCGTCTTTCTTTGCGAGTCTCCTCTTGATATCGCTGTGAACGCTGTGTACACTCCGCTGCGATGAAGCTTTGCTTTACATGGAGACACGTACGTAAATTTGATCATTTTTGAATTTATGGATTTTTGTGTTTGACAATTTTTAAGTTTTCAAGATTTTAAGATTTTGTGCTTTCAGATCTTCTAATTTTTAAAGTTCCAAACCTCCAAATTTCTAAATTTCCAAAGTCCTAAATCTAGAAATCCTAAATACGGAAATTTCAAACTTGGAAAATTACTAAATCTCAAATTCCAAAATCCTAATTTCTCAAATTTTGAATCCCCAAATTTTAAATCGCCAAATTATAAATTCACAAATCGCAAACTTGACAAATTTTCAAATTCCCAAATCCCCTAATCTACAAGCCTCCGAATCCTAAAGTAGCAAATCTCAAATTTGCCAAATTCTCAAAATTCCAAAAATTTCAAAAATTCCAAAAATTTCCAAATTTCCCAAATCTCCAAATCCCCAAATTCACAAATCCTCAAATCCCCAAATCTCCAAATTCCCAAATCCCAAAATTCCCAAGTCTCCAAAATTCCCAAGTCTCCAAATTCCCAAGTCTCCAAATTCCCAAATCCCCAAATTCCAAAATTCCCAAATCCCAAAATTCCCAAATCCCAAAATTCCCAAATCCCAAAATTCCCAAATCCCAAAATTCCCAAAATTCCCAAATCCCAAAATTCCCAAATCCCAAAATTCCCAAATCCCAAAATTCCCAAATCCCAAAATTCCCAAATCCCAAAATTCCCAAGTCTCCAAATTCCCAAATCCCAAAATTCCCAAATCCCAAAATTCCCAAATCCCCAAATCCCCAAATCCCCAAATCCCCAAATCCCCAAATCTCCAAATTCCCAAATCCCAAAATTCCCAAATCCCAAAATTCCCAAATCCCAAAATTCCCAAATCCCAAAATTCCCAAATCCCAAAATTCCCAAATCCCAAAATTCCCAAATCCCAAAATTCCCAAATCCCAAAATTCCCAAATCCCAAAATTCCCAAATCCCAAAATTCCCAAATCCCAAAATTCCCAAATCCCAAAATTCCCAAATCCCAAAATTCCCAAATCCCAAAATTCCCAAATCCCAAAATTCCCAAATCCCAAAATTCCCAAATCCCAAAATTCCCAAATCCCAAAATTCCCAAATCCCAAAATTCCCAAATCCCAAAATTCCCAAATCCCAAAATTCCCAAATCCCCAAATTCCCAAATCCTAAAATTCCCAAATCCCGAAACTCCCAAATCCCAAAACTCCCAAATCCCAAAATTCCCAAATCCCCAAATTCCCAAATCCTAAAACTCCCAAATCCTAAAACTCCCAAATCCCAAAACTCCCAAATCCCAAAATTCCCAAATCCCAAAATTCCCAAATCCCAAAATTCCCAAATCCCAATTTCGCAAAGTTCAAAATCTGAAAACCATCTCCAATATTCTCCAAAAAATTCATCCACTTTCGAATTCGTAAAGGAGTAAATAACGTTAACACATCTCCAGACTATTTTTCGCCTTCCAAGCCTGTTCGTATTCCACTCGAATACGAGCACTCCAAATTATTTGCATACTTTCGTGTCGTATACAGCAACCACACGACACAAAGAGCTATCAAAATGTTTAGTCGCTTCCCTTCTAGGCTCCTATAAATTTTCTCTGCATGCCTGCTTCGTTCTGCCGACTGAATGATGAATGAATTTTTTTCACCTCAACTAAAATAACAGTTGGAATGCGTGTGTACGATGACAGAAACCGAAACGTGTTGTTACGCGGATGACAATACGCGATATCCTGTATTAAATAAATTTTCTAACAGACGAAGTTTGTTGCGAAATGAGAAATTTTATTGCGTTCGTTAATCAAGCGATGCTCGATAATGATCGCATGTTTCTGTTCAAGTAGCGAGAATAAATATTCCGTTGCTTTCTCTAGCATATGTGCTTACGTTCAGAATGGGGTGAAAAGGTCCGGTATAAACCATTGTAAAACAATGTACGGTATATTTCATGTGGTTATTTGTTAAACTTTAATAGAATTTCATGATAAATTCAATTGCAGCACTCATATTGTGGGGTTTTATATAACGGGTGTGCATACAGTAACAATTTATGTTTTTATTATTCATTTATGGCGATTCGGTAATTTATTGTTGTAAAACGGATGGTGTGCAGTTAATGTACTGCGAAATTAATATTTTGCTGTAATAAAACGAACAATGCTAAAATGTTGAATAACGATGTGAAATTACTTTATGCAACTGTATTCTTGTAGAGGAAACAAGGTTAAATTCTATTGTAAAGTACTGCGAAATTATTGTAAAACAGACAATTCATTATTGTAAAATAATCGACATACAATTCAATCGCTTCAAACGGCCTTGTTACATCTGCTTGGACTTGTGTAACAGTGTCATAAAACGTTCCTTTTATAGCTATTTTCAGTTTTGGAAAAGGAAGTAATCGCATGGAGAGTCAGACGAATTTGGAGGATGTTGGAGTACACAAACTTGTTTTTTCGCCAAAAATTCACAAACAGCGATAGTTCCGTGACATGGTGCGATATTTGGGCCTCACTCGAACGATCCTCTTCCACAAATGTTCCATAACACTCACAAGGGAACATATCCAACTGACACACGCTGATTTTGATGAAACTTACGTGAGATATAGTTCTCAAAAAAATATTTGACACGTATTTTTTTTTGTCGGCAATCGTGCATATTGAAGGGGTGAAAATAGCCCTCGAAGTTGGGGGTGAAAACCATATTTTTGGGAATATCTCCGGAATTAAAGAAGATAATTGGATTCTTTTTTCTGTAAATTGTTGGTCTTTAAATAGGCAATTTTTGTGCGAAAAAAATTTCAAGAAACTTTATTTGTTTAAATAATATTTGGAAAATTTACAATTTTTGTTTAAATTTTTGCACTAAATGTTAATCTATTTTTTTTTGCAACTTCGTGTACGTAATCTATAGACAAAAATAGGGGATACGTGTTTTTGGAATTTGTTGTTTTTTGCCATGTTTATTAGATATATAATTTAAAATCACCTCCTGTGAAGAGAGGTAATCAGCATTTTTATTAAAAATATCATTATTTTTACAATCTTTTACAATATATTAGACATTTTATACCTCTACGTATGCCGTTAATTGATTTCTGAATAATTATTGTAAGCGTCACAGGTATGAGCGTGACACGGTTATGATCAACGCTGTAAGGAACATAGGCTTTTATGGCCAATATTGTAAAAATTAATTTAATTTAATTCCATTTTCTTAGTTTCTTAAAAAATCACAATGTTTTCAAAAGTTCTAAATATTTTATTTAGATTGAAGACTTTACGCCTGTAAAGGTATAAAAGCAGAAGTGGACACGTTGACAAAAGGTTCTGTCGCATTAAACGCTATAAGTTTACAATTCGTTGCTCAAAACCAATAATGATTCTTGTATTTCATGGAGGAGATATACTGTTTTCAGATAAGATATTGTTTTAATAGATGGCGCTAGTAGTTTCACTTCAAAATAGTTACTTTTCCGACATACTGTGTAGGAATACTGAATTCTTAAACTGAGTTTTGTTATTATAGAACAGATAATGTACTCATATAAACAATGCGAAATTTTATTAATAGGAATTAGACATAAATTTTAACACAACTACTAAAAGAATTTAATACATAAAACCCTAAATGTTCCTCAATAAATGCTTTCACAATTACGTCGCAAATACTGACATCAGGTAAATTAGTACACGAAGGTATAAAATGTACATTGTACACATCTGCCAACTTACGAGGCGCTTAGAACAACTCTAAAGACGAGTTCTAAAGATTGTTTCATAAATTGAAACACCGTTCAACTTCCAGCACGAAGATCTTGAGAATTGCAGCAAATTTGCAGCAATTATCAAAATTGTGCAAACTTCCTTTGGGTCGTCGCGTTTCAGATTCGAAAGCGGAAACTAAACTAAGAATTGAATACAGATTTCGTAGCTAAGAACATTGAACGCGTTCTTCTTACATATTCATGTGTTCTCAAGCAGAGTCGAGTAGGAAAGGAGGAGTATGAAAATACGCTTACTTGCAATAAATTACACGTCTCTTCCGCCTGGCTACGGCGTCTTAGTCGTAAACGAGATTAAGGTGGGTTAAATTCAGGACAGAAATGTCGATCCGTCCGAGGTTAGATGAGAATTCATTATTGTTCAATTCTGGATGATTAAAACGAAATCATATTGTGATTATTTATATTTCTGAAACTGACATCTTACAGAACTATTTTTAATGCTAAAAATGTCTCCGTTACTGGACTATCAATGATTGCAAACTTCAATATTTTATTCTAAATATTTGGACACTTGGTTTCGTTACATAAAACATAGTTAAACTTTGTACGAAAGGTATTTAGAGTTATCATACCATTTGTAATAATTACTATTATCTTTTTCGAGGTGTCATAACGTAATTTTTAAGTACAAATTATACAATGGGACTGTGAAAGTAAAATTCATGTCCAGAAGTACAAAGTCCAAAGTGAATCTAATGGAACGCTTTCGATTGTAAAAAAAATTGTAATTTCTACTGTGTTTCATTTATGTGGTGCAGAACGTATTCAGAGGGTTCTTCGATATGTTTCAAGTGTTTGTAAACTGTTGGTAGACGTTTAGGTTCCCTCAATGGAGATAAGAATGGAGGTAACGCTACGCACTCGGCAGTTTCGGTTTAGTTCGTCTGTAGCTTCTTTTCCATCGAGATATGAGTTCCAAACGAGAATTATCAATCGAAAAACGTTCCAGTATTCTGACCTTCGCAGAAAAAAATCGATTTTAGTTACTGTTGCAGATACTTGAATAACTTTCATGCAACGCGAATGCATATTTCGCTTGTGGATACTTATGAACGGTAGTGTATATGTTGCGGTGAAAGACTGAAATTGGCGAATGTCGACGTTCACCGGTGAATGTCGACATACACCAAATACGTCGGTGAAAGACCGAATATTTTACTACATTCTTGTACATTCGGACCTTCGCCGGTGTATGTCGACAATCACAGATATGCTCTGGTGAAGGTCCGAACGAGAGGAGCCGACAAAGAAACGACTGGCTCTCTCCCGCCAAATCCTTTGGTCTGCTGGAACTCAGATAGATTTCAGTTTAATGCAAGCTTTGATGATACGAGAAACGTTTTCTTAATTTTTTTTCCGATACCATAACTAATACTGAATGGAAACTGCAATAAATCGTGATCTTTTTCTTGAAAAATTAAATGCATTAATTGCGGGCAAGCGAGAAGACAATTTGTTGAATTTTCATAATTGAGTGGCAAAAATAAATCTGAATCGATAACTTATAAAACGTCGGTAATAGGATGTCGATAAATATGAACATTAAATTATCGACTATTAACTCGATGCCACTCGATTCAATTTTAGATTCTCAAATATTAAAATAAAATAATTGTAATATTGCTTTATGTGTTTGTTTTCTTCATGAAATTTCTATATTACATTCTGTTATCGTGTGTCGTGTTGATCTGATATTTCTTCCCATCTTTTATAATTACAAATATAAAGAGTTTAAAAGTTATAAGTGTTTATTTTAATTGTTTAATATTTAGTATATTCCATTACAATTGTTTTTATTCTTCTCAAAGAAAGTACTCTAAAATACTTTCTGAAGTGGTTAGGTTAAATCTACGACATGTTCAACATTCACCATTAGCGCATGGTGAATGTCGACATTCACCGGTTTAAGTCCGAAATAAGGGTATTGAGCAAATATTTCGGACATACACCAAGCGACTATGTGAATGTCGACATTCACCGGTGAATGTCGACATTTACCAGATTTCGGTGTTTCACCGCAACATATATACATATGCAAATTTAATATAATTATAGTATATGTTATAATGTAATTACGATCATTTACTTCAGTACAATTTACAATACTTATATATTAATAAATTAAACACGTAAAACTAATGAGAGAATTTAATTTTGATCAATTTGCTATTTAGCTCGCAGCAGTGATCATTAATCAAAAACATCAAAATATTTTTGCAAGTGTAATTTTTGCCAAAAGCTATATAAAAATCGCTGGAATTATTATTTTTTTAAAATAATTTTCCAAATCACGTATCTCATTAATTTCCTCCGAACATACGAATTCATAATTAATGCGCGGTGAAATTTTCTATGCCCGCAACACTTGTCATAATAAACGTAACGTATTTATCTTAAATGAACGCAGAAAGTGATTAGCGCATTCAGCAATTTTATATAAAATATGCGTGACGAGTTGCGCTTTGAATTCGAAATTAAACGAAACTCGAAAATGAACGCGAACACAACTCTAATTATGCTACGCCAAGGCAACGTGACTCCAAATTATCGGAACACGTCGTGGAATAACATGCGTTTTAATGCCGTCGACTAATTTCATGAAACATAATTGAAACGTGCGAGAAAATGTCATAATCTGTCCAGAAAATTACGTGACCACGGCTGTTACGGGAATTAAATTTCTTTACTAGAATTATAACATCGTGCTTTGCGGAAAAAACGTACGTGCTCCACACTTTCGTGCTTCAAGATTGTGTTCTCTGACGTTAATTGGACAATTTTAACCACTATTTTACCACAACAATTTTACTTAAGTTTGCTGCTGTAGTAGAAATACCAATTATGGAAGGATCGGCGTAAAATTGATTGGAAGTTGCAATTAGTTTTACTTTGAACGGATGCTTTGAATGTTTCAGAAATACTTTACTACTCAATCCTTGAGAACTATTTAATTATTATAATTCAGTTATTTCGTTTATTAGTTTTCTTCAATCCAAGATGAATTTGAGTCACGCAAATGCATAAAGTAGGGATATAAGAGACATGCAAGTGGGCGGGAAATTTAAATCAAGGGAGTCTAACTTCGTGTCAAGCTCTAATAAGTAGAAGTTTAGTTGTCGCAAATTTTCTCTGTACTTCCAATATTAGCTTTCGAAATATATACGTCAATTTTAAAAATTGAATCAATTAATAAAATTGAAAATTTGACAAAGAAAGTTACATACTGAAATAGTTACGCTGCACAATATTTTAACCGTATAAAATGATTATTACAAATAACTTATAAAGAAATGAATGATATATTATAAGAAAAAAGTGAATGTATTACAGAGAAATGACAGAATATTTATTACAAATAAACTACTTGAGTATGTGCAGATTTAAGCTGTTTGTCAGCCGCCATTTGCATGCGCACTTCGAAGTACTGTCATATCGTATGCGCACACCCCATTCATTAATGTTGCAAATTTAAATTGTCCTCTTCTTCACTTCAAAAAATAGTTTGCTTATTAAGTGTCGTTTGCATCTCTATTTTCTGAGCAAGGTTCCTTATGCACAAGGAACAATTCAATTACTTTATAATTGTCGAAAATCAGCCTTTTTGTAAGAACGCTGCTCTTCTCTCCGTCGTCGTCTGTGCTTTCGCGGTCTTGTTAATTAATGATTCGGATGGAGATGTTACAGTCGCCTCGTGTATGTGCACTCTAAGTTAAAGTTTAGTACTTATGTCAGTTATTCGACACTAATAAATTAGCCATTTGTGTTAGCTCTTAAATGGTTTAATGCAGTTTCGCACTTGTGTCGTTAAACAATTACGAAATTCGTAGATTCACTAGGCTCGAGAGGGAAGTTAGAATGGACTCGAAGTCCGAAATATTCAGCATTGAATTGCACGCACGCCGTTCTGGAAGGTTAATGCGCGGGAATTGCTATGAAAGTGAGAACGCGTTATGGGAAAATGAAATAAATGGAGTCCGACTGAAACGGAACTGTTTAAACGACTGCTCTCCTATCCGTTCGCGGTTAGTCGGCGAAACTTTCCAGCGTCTGTTGGGCAAATTAACAACTGATTTTCGTGGGAATTTGTTGATCTGCTAACTCGTGATTAATTATCGTGCTCGACGGAATGAACAGTTGCACGGAAATTCCGGCGGAGCCCGTTGTTCCTTTTGAATTTCATCCGTTAATTCTTTCGAAATTAAACGTGCCGTGCACGCGATTCTATCTGAAATTTAATTGAAAAATTTATAAAAAGCCCACGTTCTGTCATGGTTTAATTATTGCGGGGATGGGGAGGCCGTAAATAACGTTCAGTTTGACGCGTCAAATTTGACCTTGCAATAAAGTGGATACAGTTTTTTAATTTCCACGGAAACATTTCATCCGTTGGGGAATTAAAAAGTGGCCGTCGTACGGACTTGTTAAGTGTTAGATAAAATATAACGACGGCTTCGCGCGAAACTTCTCCTCGTTTGCATTTCGCTATATTTCCCTGGTAATTTGCATTTTAGTCGCATTATTCGAGTCTGACGGGTGAATTTTCTGTTTCGCTAGGGAACCGACGTGGCTCACTTCCACAGGACGTTGTCACTTGTTATCGGCGAAAATGACACTGTCGTTAGCTTGTGTTTGACTTTGAATAAAGAATACTTGAGAAAATATACGGAACGGGGTCGGAACAGGCTGTATAACCTGATATAATTGCGCGAAAACCTTGAAATAACCTTGCGCGAAAATAAAAAAGAATGTTGAATAATAGTTTCACGTTTTTACCGCCATTCGGAAGGAAATCGAGTTTCAACATTTTTCTTGCACGAACTTTTCATTTTTAGAAAAGTTCTGTGTGAATTTTATTTTACAATTATGGAGAAAAATTTGATGGATAAGATTAATAAAACATAAAATTAACGAAAGAGATAAAATGAATAAAACAAATAACACTGATAAAAAGAAGATTTGTAAAATGAATAAAATAAGTACATATAAAAACATTGATCAAAATTAATGAGATTTAAATAAATAGTAAAATCAGTGCTATTAATAATATTGATTAAATTAACGAGATTTGAAAAAATAGAAAAATCAGTGCAATTAATAATATTGATTAAATTAACGAGATTTGAAAAAATAGTAAAATCAGTGCAATTAATAATATTGATTGAATGAACAAGAATTAAAAAATTAGTAGACTTAATGCAGTTAATAATTATGATTAAATTAGTGAGTCTCACAAAATTAATAAAATCAAAAGAGTTAATAACATTGATAAAATTAATCAAATTTATAAAATAAATGAAATCAATGTGATTATTGAAATTATTGAAATTATTTGAAATTATTAATATTAATATATCAAGCTAAGTTACTTAAATTGATCAAGTTAATCAAATCAATTAAACTAACTAAATTTATCAAATTAACAAAACTGACTAAAATAGTAAAATTAGCCAAATTAACCAAATTAATTAAATTAATAAAATGATTCAAACTAATCAAAGTAATTAAGTTTATCAAATTATTTAAATTGATCAAATTAATCAAGTGAATGAAATTAATTAAATTAATGAAATTTATCAAATTAACCAAATTGTTTAAAATAATAAAATTAGCCAAATTAATCAAATTCACCAAATTGTCTAAAATAATAAAATTTATAAAATTAACCTAATTAATAAAATCCATCAAATTGTCTAAAATAATAATATTACTCAAATTACTCAAATTACTCAAATTACTCAAATTACTCAAATTACTCAAATTACTCAAATTATTCAAATTACTCAAATTAAACAAATTAAACAAATTACTCAAATTACTCAATTTACTCAAATTAATAAAATTAATGAAATGAATGAAATTCACCAAATTAATAAAATCCATCAAATTGTCTAAAATAATAAAATTATCCGAATTAACCAAATTAATAAAATTACCCAAATTAATGCAAATTAATAAAATGACCCAAACTAATCAAAGTAGTAGAATAAATATACTATCTAAAATTTATACAATCCTCAGAACGAACAGAACTGATTGAGGGGATTGAGTACAAAATTAACAAAGAAATTAAGGTAAACGGAATCACATTACGATAATTGGCCAGTTTTAAATTAATGAATATTTGCGGCTCTGGATAGTTAGACGTAATTGTAAGTTAATGACGGTAGTTTTATGAGAGAATGATTGCTTAATGAGTTTATTGACGCTGAAAATATAATCGGATTGATGCACCAGCTGGTGGGTGCTAGTAATTAGGTAATTTGGTGAATGGAAACGTGCCATAAACCCACATCGGTAATGAGTTTTTGAAATCATGGTTGGCGCACCGAAACTGCGCACATAATCCTCCGTTTGAACGATGCTCAAATTGTATCTACGATTCTGTTTGTACAATCACGGAACGATATCGATTTCACATGAGTTTGTAAAGAAGAGAATTTATTTGAAAAATAGGTTTGGTTGTGGCAAGCCTGAAATTTAATATTTACCATGTTTTTCTACGATGAATTCGATAAAAATAAAAGAATAACTAAATTAGTTTATGTAGTTCGTTGTAATATGTTTAATATTAATCTTGTTAATAATATTTTATCAATTTAAGATAATAAAATCTTTGTATTGACAATTCGTATTATTTATAATTTGTAATTACATTCTAATATTTAAAGTTGTATTATTTGCAATTTTTATTACATTTCAATATTTAATTTTTTTTATTTACAATTTGTAATTATATTTTATATTTGTTAATTTATATTATCATTTATATTTTATATTTGTTAATTTATATTATAATTTATATTTTATATAATTAAATTTATATTTCTATTACTTGCAATGTGTAGTTACATTTTATTATTTAAACTTGTATTATTTACACTATGCAATTACATCGTAATATACAAAATTATAAATAAAAGTAAATAAATAGAAATAAATAAAATAAAACTAACACTTTATTTTAATGACACCTAAAAATATCTTTCCGTTAATTTATTCGAATATCAATGTGCCGACTTGCAGACAAAATTTCACTTCACAAATGTCCGTAAAGATATCTTCCTTATCTTTGATGCTTTTCAAGAAACTCGTAATTAAACTTACTTATTATTTTGAAACCTCGAAAGTGTTCTTACCCCAGAAGAAGGAATTAAATTAAACATTGAACGATATGTACAGTACGAAGCTCGGGTAGGTTTCCCTAGGGAAAACGACGATGTAATGAAAGGAAGCCACACCATTCGCCATACATAAAAATATTAGAGGTTTAAATAATGTAATTAATGTGAAAATTCTCGAAATCCTACAGTAGGCGATATTAATCTCGTCAAATTTAATGTGGAGGAAATTAACATAATTTTAAGCAATGAATATGAAATATACATATATGATACCCCTGACTGAAGAGTTTCAACTATTTATCATTCTTAATTAATATTTTAGAGGTTCTTTGATCATTTTGCTACTTTACTGTTTTAGTTTCAAATTTTTATTATTTTATCAATTTATTTATTTTACCTCTGACTGAAGAGTTTGAACCTTTCATTATTTTCAATTATTATTCTAGAGGTTATTTGATCATTTTCTTATTTTACTGTTTTAGTTTCTGTTATTCTTAATATTCCGATTTTTATTATTTTAGCAATTTGTCAGTTTAGTATTTTAGTATTTTAATATTTTAGCACTTTATTACTTGATCATTTGATCATTTTATTGTTTTATCAAATTCCTATAGTCCCAAATTCTCAAACTTCTAATCACTAAATCTCCAAATTTAAAGATCACGAATTCTTCAAATATTTAAGTTCCCATATTTGCAAATCTATAAACGCTTAAATTTCAGAGTCCTTAAATCCCTAAGTCCCTAAGCTTTTAGGTCCCTAAATTCTTAGATTACCAAATTCGTAAACTATTACGTCTCTAAATTCATAAATTCTCAAATTTCGAAATTTTCAAGTTATTAAATTCCTAAATCCCTAATTCCTCAAACTTAAAAATCTCGAATTCCCCAAATACCCAAAGCTTCATATTCTCAAGCTTCCAAATCCATAAATGCTTAAATCTCTAAATACTAGAATCCGTAAATTGCTAATTCTCTAAATTGCTACGTCCCTAAGTTCCTAAATTCCCAAATTCTCAATTCGAAAATACCTAAACTTTCACATACATAAATCCCCAAATCCCTAAGCCCCAAAATCTCCAAATTGCTACGTCCCTAAATTCCTAAATCCCTAAGCTGCTACGTCTCGAAATTCCTAAATTCCCAAATTCTGAAATTTACAAATATCTAAATCCCTAATTCCCCAAATACTCACTTCGCAACTACCCCAACTTCCAAATCCCTAAATCCCAAATTCCCTAAACTCCTGTACCCTTAAAATCCTAAATGTCTAACCTTCCAAATCCGCAAACCCCAAAAAGAACACCTACATTACCCGCACAATTTCGCAACAAAATTAAAATAATAATTCGAGCGTCATTCCATATCGAGGTTACACAGCATTCTCTGATTAATTATGCAATACCGATGCTCGCGAAACTTTTGCTGTCTACTTTTTATCCCGCGAGGAGAAGGATGGAAAAGTAAGTCCCTTAAAGTACGCTCACTGAATCCATTCGATGCACTTAGGAAATTTTGAGAGCGTAATACGTCCGCACGTGTGTGTGCAACGACTACGGACTTTCGGAACTTTCGAATAAAGTTTAGCCGTCCGTGCTAGCTACGGTAAATAAATGCAAATGCTTCGTGAAACAGAGGATTAGGAGTCTCTCGATTTTATGTCGTCCCAACTAGCCCTACAAATTTGTCGGCGAGAGTGTTAACTACGGTCATGGAGTAATGTAATTAAGAAAGCCGTGGAAAAAAATGGAAATGTAGCATTGAGAATTCTAAGTAATTAAGCAGAAACTTAAATGCAGTAATGTGTACAAGAATTGATAAGATATTCCCAGATGTTATTTTTAAAAAATTTAGAAAACGCAATAAAATTATTTTATAGGACTTTGTTTGAAAATTTATACAAAATTTAATTATTTGAAAATTTGGAAATTTGTGAGTATCTGAACTTTGAAATTGAGACATTTTGAAATTCAGAATTTGGTAATTTTTCATTAAGAATGTTATCAACACCTCAAACAATATACTCCTCTGAAACCACTTCAAGTTCCAATTACCTCGTTCCTACACTCACAGTATAAATCTTCGCCCTTCTCCTGAAAACTTCCGATCGACCCAGCCTCCACAAAGGCCACAAACTCGACAAAACACACGACAAGTGTATTTGGGAAATCAGTGTGTCCCCGTAAACCGCAAGGTAATTAATTAATTGCATGGAAGGCTGTTACCGATGCTCGACTTAAGCGAATCATTACTCATTCAAAAAGGGATGAACCGTAGGAGGCTTAACGACGTCGACATGACAATTTTCTTCTTCCCCGATAACGACGGTGAAACGATGCTCTTAAGGACATTGTTCACCGACATGTAACAAATGCTTCCCTTTTTCCGAGCTCTTCACTCTGTCTTTTCCCCGAACGCGTTTTCCACTCTTTTCCTACCAAGTTTCGCAGTTAAGCAGAGATTTACAAGTCGCGGTTAAAATCAATTAAGCGTCCGAAGTTTAATTCGACGCCTTCGTAGAAGGATATTCGAGCTGAAATTTTTACGGATACTTTATTCCTATCGTTACTTAATGAACGTGTGATTCATGATGGCGGAATTAGAGCTGGATTTTTTTCGGAAAACGGCTACTTTCGGGAGATGTGGAGTTTATTTTTGGAGGGAGGTATTTAGGAATTTTTGTGAATATTGATTTAGGTGTTTGAAAATTTAGATCTTGAGGATTTAGGTGTTTGACAATTTAGCTCTTGAGAATTTAGGTATTTAACAATTTAGGTCTTAAGAATTTAGATATTTGAAGATTTTATGGATGTGGAAGTGTAACAATTTAAAACACACAAATTTTGAAAATGAAAAATCTGGAGTTCTCAAAACTAGCAAATACCAATATTCAAATAACCAATACCAATATCAAATACTAATACCAATTAATCCAAATAATATTCTCCAAATTCCCAAAACCCAAAAATGTAAATACGTGAAACACAAAAATTTGTAACTAAATTTTTGTAGAGGTCTTATCCCAAAGATTCGTACATCGCAGCGAAATGTACAGCAACGGGTCACAGAATGTGAGGAGTTTCAGGAAGACTAAGTTGATGTGACATTAGCGAATGCATTAATCCGCTTTGCATCAGCGTAACAACGGTTCGCTGCGAATATACATAGAGCTAGGGCCTGCTTCATTCTACAACTTCCGTCGTAATTGTTATGCCGGGGTAGACGTTTACGAGACGTTGCTTATCAAAACACACATACTTTCATCGTTCCGGAGTTCCATGGTAATGAGATATCAACACTTGAGACGCTGTGTCAGCCACCGGAGGTAATACTTACACACGGTTTTGCCAGTCTCCACGTGAACGGAAGTGGCTGTTCAAAACCTGCATATTGCTTTCATTCCATTATTCGCTGCCGCCACGTTCTTGCCCTTTTCCCTTCGTTTCATCTTGAACGCTTGTTAAACCTTCTACCTTACGGCGGTGGGTATTTGGAAAATGCAACAGTTGCTTACTTTGCTCTTTTGCGGGTATAGTGGTTCACGCGATATAACGGGGTTGTAAATTCATTTTAGACTACTAATGTGGATCTCGGACATATTTGTTAAGTTATAAATTTACTAGGGTGTCTGTAGGTTAGGTGCTTTCCGCGAATTGCAATGTGTATTTTGTTGGGGAAATCGAAGACTTCTTTTGGTACAATATTTAATAATTGATAGATATATTAGCAATATTTAATTCGTTTTACTTAATATATCAATGGGGCATACTTCTCATTCAAAGTATACTCGGTTCAATCTCGGCAATCCCCAATTTTCGCTTCTTTTAGCATTCATACCAACCTGTAAAATATCTCACTCATACCAACTTCATTCATTCAGCGCTCTTATTATTTGTATAATACTCTTACCAAGCCATTATGTTGCAAAAACAACCTCACATATTTGAAATGAGTACCTACTTATAGAGATAGAAGAAGATGGAGAGATTTTTAAGTTGATCCAAACAATCGATATGAAACTTATACTTGCAAATTCAGATGTTTTTAAATTAGAAAATTTAAGGAATATATTCGGAAACTTGAGAATTTTTAGAAGATTCTGAAGTTTGAATACTTGGAAATTTAGAAATATAATGTGGACGTTCTCAGATTTGAAAATTGACGAATTTAAAAGTTCGAAAACTTGGGATTCCTCAAATTTATATTAGATATTTAGAAATTTCAGAAATTGGTAACTGAGAGCTTGAAAAGTGGATAATTGGCAAAATGGGAATTTTGAAAATTCGAACATCTAGAGATTTGGCAATATAGAAACTTTAAATTTACACATTTGCAAATTCTTATCATTTCACAAATTTTCAAAAATTCACAAATTCTAAAAAATGTACGAATTCTCACAAATTCACAAATTCTCAAAAATTCATACAAATAAAAATATTTTAATATCTTATACTGGATAATTACTACAGTTAATCAGTCTTACGAACATCTACATTTTGTATTTACTAAAATGTTGCTAAATCCGTCCAAGAAAGGCAAGCTATAATCCTTCATTCAATTATTCAACCATTACTCCAATCTTTAAAATGTTAATGCAGAGAAAACTTAAGTATAATGCAGAATAAACTCCACTGTTGAGATGAGTGCTTTTACCTCATTTTTCCACTTCCTCTTTTCTCTTAGATAAGGTTATAGTGCCTAACGATGTACAGTATTTCAATATTCATACACTCTTGCCAACGTTGTTGATTATTATCATTCTTTATTAAATACAGCTATATTTGGTTATTTTGCAAAACTATTTTTTCAATTTAGTAGTATATGTATAGTAAGAAAATTCGAATCATTCGAAACATTATTTACTATGAATAATAATAATGACGCAAATCTAGATAGTAAAATGTGGTGAGCCACCTTGTCTATGTTTTCAACAAATATAAAAACGATACCTACGGTTACTTTATTTTATTTCTATTTTTAGGGTTGCTTCTATTAAAAGCTAAGTTACATTTTAAGGAAAAATACGATTAATTAAAATTAATGAACCCATTGTATTTCAATATAATTCAGTATAATATTATGTAATAATATGTTTTAAACATGCAAACATTAAATATTTATTAGTTACAAACAAAAAGTTTCCACTAAATCAAGCTCTAATAACGTAATATTTTATTTTCTTAAAAAAGAACATTTTTACATTTCTTTCAAAATAAATAGTGCATTTATCCAAAATAAGATATGAAGTAGAAAGAAGTTGGTCGGACGATGCGATCGGTAGAGACAGTCCTTCGATTCGACTTAATATCGTGATACGTTCGGATGAAACATAGGTTGAACTAGATGTGATCGATGTAGAAAGGTCGTTAACGGATCCGCTGATCCGCTTCGGCCTCATTTCGGTTCCATCCCTGACACACAACGGTATAAAATTGAACCAGCGAACCGCGTCACAGCACTCGCGGATGCGTTTCACGATATTAAAAGTAAATCCGTTTTAGACGGTGATTCGACGCAAATCTACAATCGATTGCTTGATTAATATCTTCGGTGGCTACGAAAAAGATCGGTTTTTTCGGTATTCCCGATGTGTAGCGATCTACTTTCGACTTGAGCGCGTGTGAAACACGAGAAACGTTTACATTCCCATTTTTTTCTCCTTTACTATTTCCCGCGGGATTATTGAAAGCCCGGGAGCTTGCGAGATTATTCCGACGGGACGATATTTGCAAGGAATAATTTAAGCAACCGCGAGACTAACAGAATCGAATTAAATTAATTAGAGTACGGGATGACGTAACTGAACGATTAGTAGTATTGGGTTTACGGGCGCAAATATTTCGCCTGGGGGTTGCGATGATTTTAATTAATTCACTTAGAATTAACTGAAATTGTAATGGGTACTTCATTAAGAATTAAACAGTCATTGTTATATTGGATTATTATGTTGGATGTGAAAACTAAAAAAACTGTAATTTAAAATAGTTATTGTTATATTGAATGTTATATTAGATTATTATATTGGATCTGCAAATTAAAAAAAAATGTGAACAATGATTTGAAATAGTTATTGTTATATTGCATGTTATCTTGGATTATTATATCGGATCTGAAAATTAAAAAAGATGTAAAAAATGATTTTAAATATTTATGATTGTATTGGATATTGTAATGGATTATTATATTTCATCTCAAAGTTAAAAAAAATGTAAAAAACGATTTTCTAATTCAAAACTAAAGTTTCATTTTTAATTCTGACTTGTCGAATTGAAGACTGATAATTTTAATTTAGGACCTTTTTAACGCATGATTAATTTTCACTCGTTAATTAAAGTTCCTCATTAGGAATACAAATTTAATTCTCCATTTAATCACATCTACAGAATATAATTTATTTTTTAATTAAATCACATCTACAAAATAAAATTTATTTCTTAATTAAATGACATCTACAGAATAAATTTTATTTTTTAGTTAAATCATGTCTACAGAATGAAATTTGTTTTTTTTTTTATACAATAAAAAATTGCAATTTGATTATTGTTAAATTTCTATTCAATTGTGTTTGATGTTAAGAACAATTATTTCGTTCGTATCATATAATTAATTCTTCAATAAATTTATAATACCTAATTAATTAAATTGTTATTCGTAATTAAATTAACTATCGGTTAGCTAATTTAAAAATTTAAGAAACTATTTGAAATTTTGAAAAAGTTTCATAACTCTAAAATAATAAAATAGTTTTATATTTCTTGAGCTATTTATTCAAGTGTTTTAATTGTTAAATAAATAAGTAAAAAAAGTTAATATCTGAATGTAGAAACTAAACTTTTCCGTTTTACAGATAATTTAATATTTTTTTTTTGTTCTACGTTTCTCAATGTTTTTAGTATGCTATGTTTTACATATTTAAAATATGTCTTGTATTCTGATATTCTTTTACACATTGTTTTAGTAGTCTGTCTTTTAGGTGTCAAATAATTCTTTTCCTACTCTCATTTACGATCCATTACCTCCATTTTGCTCTCCCGTAGCAGATCTTTCCGACTCGAATATGCGAATGCGTGACGGATTATATTACTATTATTGTTATGTAACCTAAAATACTCTTTGAATCACTTGTTACTTGTCAAATGATGTTTGATATTTTATTTCTTGCTTTTGAGACAGTGACGTATTTCAAAAAATGTAATTTTCGAGATGTTAGTGTAAGAATGTTGCAAAAGTACTTCTAACAATAAGTTACGAATCTAAACCTCAAATTTTTGGGCTAATGATTTCTGAACTGAACAATTTTGTTGGAGGTCCCAACTATACATATGTTTTGCTAAATATTTTCTTCACCATGCTATTTCTATTTTTTTGTCTTTAAGCTTGGATCCCTTTCTGTTATCAATCCTAGTCCACTCAAGTATCCATAAATTTCCACTTCCTAAAATCCACTTTCTTTCAATATTTTACTCAATCCCTGTTTTCCTCCTCCACCCGCGTTAAATAATTTCTACCAATGAGAATTTTATTAAGAGGTTTCTTTTTCAAGACTCCTGACCCGTCTCGTTAGATTTCTTTTGTAACTCAACCGTGCTGGTTCATTTACTTGTTATTGAACTAGTGTAAGATCTTTTGTGTAGAAATAAATTAACTGTGTAAAGTTAATCCCGATTAATCTGAAACCAGTTTTCCAACAATTTTGAAATTTAATAACTTTCTTATTTATAAAATTTGAGATTCTTTTCATTTGAAGACTTACAAAATGTCGAAATTAACATTTTTAAATAAATGTATTTTCAAATTTACAGAATGTCAAAATTAATATTTTTAAATTAGTGGATTTTCAAGTACACAGGATGTCTAAATAATATTTTTAAATTAATGAGTTTTAAAATTTACTAAATGTACAACTTCGTTAATTTACAAGTTTACAAATTAGCAGAAGTTTGCAAATTTACAAAGTTAGAAATATACAAGTTGACCAATGTGCAAAATTAAATGTTTATAAGTCTACGACTTTATAAAATTGAAAATGTGCTAGTTTACACATCTAGAAAATTGAGAATTTACAAGTTTATCAATGTGCAAAATTAAATATTTACAAGTTTACAAATTTGCAAAATTTAAAATGTGCAAGTTTATTCATTTACAAAATTGTTAATTAACAAATTTACCAATATACAAAATTACATATGTACAAGTTAAAAAATTTGCAAAATTGAAAATTTACAAAATTCAGAATTTTCAAGTAGACAAAACATAATTATGTAACAAAATTTGCAAGTTTCTGAAGCAGACGTGTTTCAGAATCCATACAATTAAATTCACACTAAAGTACCATTAAATGTATTTCGTTAATGTAGATTACGATTGGCACAGCTTTGCGGTTCAAATGTTAATACATTACGGCAGTATGTCAACGTTATTTATTACTGTATTTTAAAGCAAAGACTCCAGGTACTTCCGCAAATGAAAATCCAGCGGATTTAAGTCCAGCCATCAAGGTGACCTGTTGATTGATCGCCCACAACCGATCCATTTATTCGGAAACCGCTCATTTAAAAACTGTCTCGCTAGTCGACTGAAATTAGGTGCAGCGTCATGGTATTTAAACCAAAAACGACGTACAATTTCGAGTACATCTTCTAATTATCAAAGTTTATATTTAAAACTAAATTTGGGCATAATTCACTATATAACTTTTTAGAAATTCTTAAAAATTATTTGCTTGATGAGTTTAATAAAGTTTTGTGAATTTTAAGTATTTTAGTGTTCAGATTTCGAGAACTGAAATTTTTTGTGTTTCAAATATGCAAATTGTCAATTTTCCAATTTTTGGAATTTTGAAATTTTGAAATACTTGAAGCTTCGTATCTGTAAATTTATTGAGTGTCAGATTTTTAAAAGTATTTAGGTTTACAAATTTGTAAATAACGAAGTTAGAAAATTGACAAATTTTTCAAGTTCGAGGTAACTAAATTTTAAAGTTTAAAATTTTCAAATTTCTAAGTTTCAGATTTCCAAATTTTCCACTCTCTAGTTATGCAAACTCGAAGTTACTAAATTTTCAGATTTCTCAATTTCCAAGTACCTAATTTTCCAAATTTCTAAGTTTCAGATTTCTAAATTTTCCAGTTTCTAATTATCCAAATCCACAACATTCCAAATTACTAAATTTCCAAAATTCTCAATTTCTAAATACCCAAATTTCCAAGTTTCAGATTTCTAAATTTTCCATTTTCTAATTATTCAAATTTACAAAATTCCAAATTATTAAATTTTCAAATTTCTTAATTTCAAAATACCTAAATTTCCAAATTTCTAAGTTTCAGATTTCTAAATTTTCCAATTTCTAATTATCCAAATCCACAAAATTCCAAATTATTAAATTTTCAAATCTCTTAATTTCCAGATTGAAATTTCTTTATTTCCAACCACCTACATATGCAAATAAACAAATTTCCACATCAAAGAACTTGAAAATTAAAAATTGCCTTACTTTAATAATAAACTCCACTAAAAATCAATCCAGTCAATTGCAATGCAATCAACCTCATTCAAAAGAAAGACAACCCAAAGTCTAACCTAACTCAAAACAATTTCCAAAACAAACAAACATTTTGTCCATACATTAGACACACCCTGTAACAAATCTAATCAACATCTGTGGTTTAAGAATCGTTCGTACTTTCCGAGTGAACTTGTAAACCTCTGTTCCACTGTTGCACTTTAAATTTACCACGCAACATATTGCCTCATCAGTATTTCTACAGTTTCGCGTTCCATTACCCTGTGTTTTAGTAAATTGCTTGTACTTGATTACTAGTCTAGAGCATAGCATGAATATAAGGACAAGAATCACGACTCGAGAAAAAGAAAAACAGTATTCGTGGCGAGTATGCGAAATCTGAAGATGAACAGCGGAGAGGCACGGAAGAAAAACTGGCAAGCAGTCGATTCTGCTTTTTAGAGAAACGTTCTAAAATTCAATAAGTCTCTGGAGCACTTGATCGAGTTTGATTTGGGCTGAGTGCAACGAACCAAGTCGAGGTTTTAAGGACAACAATGGCTCAAGATGCGGGTCCGTTAAAATGCACACTCTTGAGCCAAGTGAAACGTAGCAAACATACGTACCGATGTCAACCCGTGAGTTGGTGCATGAGGCTGACACATGTGTTTGTAGGAACACGTATTGAAATTTTACTGGTTCTAAATTTTTATATTTTTGAATTGTTATAACCTTGAATTTTCATATTTTTGAGTTGTATCTCTTTTTTATATGGTTGATTGATGAGTGCTTATGTTGCAGAATTACTATATTTTCTAATATAAATGTATACTTCTGATTTGCTAAATTACTGAATCCTCATATTCCTGAATTCCAACAATCTCCAGTATCTATAGTTTCAAATTCTTATATTCTCAATTTCCTCCATTTCCAAATTTCTACATCTCCAAATCGGTACGTTCCCAAATCACTATGTCCACATGTCCCTGCATCCCCAAATTCCAAGAGTCCTAAATCCCATTTGTTCCGAATTTCCACATCTCCATATCTTTACATCGTCATATACCAACATTCACATATCTTTTCATCCCCAAATCCTTACATCTTCAAGTTCCTCCATTTCCAAATTCCTACATCTCCAAATCGGTACGTTCCCAAAACACTACGTCCACATGTCCCTGCATCCCCAAATCTCAAGAGTCCAAAATTCCAATTATCCCACATCTCCACATCTCCGTATCTCTACATCGTCAAATTCTTACATCCATATATTCTTTCGTCCCCAAATCCCTACATCCACATATCCCTTCATCCCCACATGAAGGAGAAAGAGTAACTGTAATGGGACCGCTAAGTAATCGTCTTATGTCCCACGACCGTATACTCAAAGCCAGCTGTAATAATTCATATCTATAAGTGATTATTACTACATTCTCATAAACTCTGTTTCGGATTGAGTCTATAAATAATGAATATACTAATACAAATGTTGAATTGCAGCTAGAAAAGTATACACGAATTTTTCTTTGAATAGTAAAGTCAGATGTTATGCGCCATATCGTGTGAAAGAATAGTAAAAGAAAACGGCGACTTTTTGATCTGAAGTCGAACCTACGTCCGGTATTTTCGAAAAAGAGTAATGTTTGTCGAAATCACCGCAGAAAGCATTTGTATTCCAGAGATAGATACTTCAAAAGCAACGGTGACTACAAAGAGAAACGTATGATGATTTACACCACATCCCCAAGGAGATTGAGCTCAAAGCCTCAAGAACGTTCTTCCCTTACAGGAATTTGTTTCGTGAATTCGATGCAATAAGAAGAAATACATATTGGATGTACAAAGGCGGCGCTTCGTTCCTTTCGCTGTTCATTCTTTCCTTTGATTGAATTATTTTGCTGTGTACAGGTTATTTGTATAGTAAACAAGGAATACTTTTTAACCAAAACCAAACCAAACGTTACCAAAACTATTATGGCATTAAAAATAATTTTTGCTGTATGGGGTTGAAAATTTATGCGTTAAATTCTTTTATAAAGTGACATTCGAACAAAAAATAATTTTTAAAGGTAAAATGTGAGAATACTCATATTATACATATATATTTTATTTAATATAAGCAAGTGGTGAAAGTGACCGCACATAATAAAATAAAATGAATATTCAAATCCTTATTTGGGACCGCAGCAAATAAATTAATGTGAATGTTATGTGGATATACATTTTGTGTGATTTATGTTAATTGATGTTTTTATATAATATGCATTATTTTTACGTGAATCCGTGTCTGTACAGAATATACATATATTTATGATAATTGACAATTTTACTGAAAATTTGTATTTATACTGAATATTCGTATTTATTTCAAGTGATGTTTTTCCGCAATATTTGTTTTTATGTTGATAATTGATATTTTTGCACAATGCTTATATTTATGTGAATTCGTATTTTTATACAATATTTGTATTCATGTTACTTGATGTTCCCGCAGAATATTTATGCTTATGTCAAAATATTAAAATGAATAAAATTTGTATTTAATTTTGAAGACTAATAACTTTAGTATAAGAAATAGAATTAATGTAAGTTTTAAATAAACTTCTATACGTTCTGAACCTTAATTTATTTCAATTTTGATTATTAAAAATATTTATTTTGTATTCAATACCAATTTATTCCAGATATAATAATTTTAGAATGAACCTACAGTTACGAATCGAACAAATTATATAAATTAAATAAAACAATATCACAAAGATAAAATTAATATTAAACCAATCAAAAATAAATTACAAAACACTAAAGAATATTTAATTCGAGTTTGAATTGCAATAAATACACGTATATCTTTCTTCCTAAAAATATTTATTAAATTTAAAATGTTTCCAAAAAAAGTAAAGAAAAAAAGGGTGTATTTAACTTCATTGCTTGATTATCGATACCTCGTTTACCGGAAAGGATAATCGAATCCGATCATCGAAACGGAACACATAAATCCGATCGGAACTGGCCGGGTTTAAACAACGCCGTCCAAACCTCTTTTATTTTCCTCCGTTTTCGTTTATGCGATGCTGTTTCAAGAGGGATCCAATATACCAGGCGTTATATTATCCACCATGCCGTGGAAAGTTATGGGAAATCGTGCAAAGGTATACGAGTACGACCTGTGTTATTAGTATCGTGAAGCTTCCATCTTTGCTTGCCCGAACCATGAAACCGGAAATCATACGAATCCTGTTCCATTCTTCTTTCTTCGCTGCTTATGATCATCGAATTGACGATGCGATCGATTCCGACTGATTCCCTTCGATTTCGCGATATCGGACACAAGAAGATTGCAGTAGATTCTTCTGGAATCGTACGGGGCAAATTTCTCTTGGAATACTTCCTTTCTTCTGAATTTTATGGCCATCGATATTTCCTTTTGTTACCTTTTTCTTCTACGTTTGCAGGCTGTATTAGACTGTAACGTTTGCCTCAGAGTTCAAGTACTCCATTGTTACGAAATGTTCCGGGAATTAACGTGGTGCTTTGTAAAAGGAATTTGATACAATACGTTTAAGCGTAACATAACCTATAAATTTTTCCACATTCAGAAGTCGGAAAAAATTTTGAATAATGAAAATTTACTTTGTCACTCAAGTTTGAATTAAAAAACTGAACTTTTCAGTGCTCATTCGCTATCCAAATTTTGACAGACATTTTTCTGTCAATCACAGTTAAATTTCAGCGCGGGATGTCAGAATTGTTTTCGTAAAATTACACATTGGTAAAATACTGTTAATAACGATGATCATAATTGATTTCACATAACTTATTAAAAATTTATTCATTTGAATTTAAAATAATGTTTAAACGATTTTACTCTCTCTAAGTTGCTGAGGATTTCTTTGATTAACTTTCAAACCGGTAGAAAAAAAGAAGAGTGTAACTGCAAGTATCGCTGGTAAGAGAAATTTGTCCACTTTGCAATTTAATACCGTCGAAACTTACGTGAGATTCTTAGTCATTGTATTTTCCCCAACGTCTAGAAGGGAAACTCAAAACGAGAGGGACACATCATTGGAAGTTTCACCGGGTGGAAAGATGCCACGAAGTTTAGCCGATAAAAAGGCAAACTTGTCGCGAGAAAGTTCGCCACCAGGGAAGGAAACATGATTTCGTTATGCTCTATAACGAGTTTAAATTTTACACTGCATTGTTATGCTGATGAGCCGGCGTTTAACGAGCCGTCTGTGCGTTTCATTTCCGCGTCAATTGTGACGATGAAACGTTTCGTACAAGAGTTTGCGCTCGTTTTACTTCGATTTTTGTCGTCGCTTCTTATTTTCCTTTCCACTGTTGCGCGGATTACGGAGAACGAGTGCAACGAAAGTGAAACAAAATGGAATCGGTGCGAAGGGGGAGATCAGGACAGTTATTTAATGTGCGGGTTTAACTTTATACTTATAAGTGCATGGGTTTATTTTGAAATGAAAAATGAAGTCGAAAGGTTAACAAGCGATGAAATGTAAAATGATTACATTAATTTTTTGTTAATAATCGAATATTAACATAATCTTCAATAAACTTAACAACTTTGTAACATGAAAATTATAAAGAACAAAATATATTGACAAACTAAGAAGGTTAAGAGTTAAATGAAATATAAATCAATTTTATATATTGAATATTAATGTTGACATTCAGGAAACAACTTAACAAATTTTATAATTTAAATGTTGCAAAAAGCAAACATTTTAAGAATATTAAATCAAAGTTAAAAAATATGTCAAACATAATTTAAGACATACATTAATTCTTTATCTTGAAAAGCAAGAAAAACTGGTTTCACGAAAACTTAACCTAAAATTTTTCACAAGGAAACATTTTAATAAATTTTACAATTTGTAAATTGCAAGAAACAAATGTCGTAACAATCTTAAATCGAAGCTGAAAAATATGTAAAACATAATTAATTTTTTATCTTGAAATAGGTTTCAAGAACTTTTAACCGAGAATAAGAAACTTCTAAAATAATCATTTACTTCTCTGATATTATTATTGTTAAAAAATAATCGTTCGATATTTCTGTTTAAATAAAACCATTTAATGTTCTCAAATAGTGTGACAGATATATAATTTTTTAAATAATTTGCAATTCTATGAAATGAATATGTAAAATACATGCAGAACATATGTATCGAAGAATGATGTGATATCGAAAAATTGATATCATATAAGTACTGTATTGGTTTACCTTCAAAATCCTATATTTATTTTTGGAAAGAGGAATTATCATTACTGGTCAGAGGAAAATCTTCAATCCACCGGAAGATTAACTCATTTTTTACCGTACTCTCCATTTAAGGATTTAAGTATTAGCAATATACTGTTTAAGGGATTAGGAAGAAGATTAACTGCAGAGTCCACGGTTCTCAATTTTAGATCTATAATTCTTTAAAAGGAACGTACCGTATAACGTAGTATTACTGAGGGATGATTCTACGAGCAAAGATACGTCGGAAATGTAGAATAATATATTTTGGTACACTCTTTCGTTTTCTGAAAAATTCTATTGGAAAATTTGTCAAAATGAAGATTTATAGCAAAAAAATGACAATTTCAATAATAATGGTTGTTATAAATGACTAAATATTAATTAAATAAATGACTAAATTATTAATTAAATAAAAATACGTATAAGCGTTAAATAAACGTAATAACACTCGTCATTTGAACAGCAATGCACACACAAAATAAACGTAATAAACATAATTGCCAATTAAGAATAAGTATACAATTTGAACCTAATTAAATACAAATACTCATACAAAATAAAAGCAATAAATGTAATCAAGATAAGCGTAATTGATGTAGTTATTAATTAAATATAAATACATACAAAAAATGAACGAATCGCAATTTCTAATTAAATACGGTTAAATATACCAACTAATAAATTTGTTCATCAATATTGGCTCAGAAAAATCAACTATAGCAACAGGTGCTACTTTATGACTTCGCTATGTCGTAACGAACACTATACTTACACTTTCAACTAAATCCGTTGCAGTATGCATTAACATGTCAACAATGTCATGGAAAATAATGATTAATAATATATGTATAATGATCATTTTACAGTATTTATAATTACACTGATTAAGTTAGTCATTTTTGTTTAATTATATGGATAGTTATATTCAGTAATTAATAATTTGTATTTTACAGTATTACTAATTATATTTAATATTTGTTAATTTATCATTTTTATTTAATATTTATTAACTTGTCGTTTTTATATGACATTTATTAATTTGTCACTTTTATTTAAAACTTATAAATTTTTCTTTTTTATGTCACATGTGTTAAATTACCACTTTTATTTAATACTTATTATTTTGTCTTCTTAATGTGACACTTATGAATTTATTACTTTTATTTAATACTTATTAATTTGTCTTTTCTATGTGACATTTATTAATGTATCACTTTTATTTAATATTTGTTGAAATATCATTTTTATCTAACATTTATTAATTTATTATTTTTATTTAACATTCATTAACTTATCATTTTTATTTGATATTTATTAATTATTCACATTTATTTAACATTATAAATATTCACATATGTAGATCTACAATTTTAACTAACTTCTTAATTATTTTATGAATAGTACTCAATTTCTAGTATACAAATTTTGACAAATTTTCAAGCTTACCTCAAAATCAAAATCATACATAAAATTAAATTTTACACATCATTCTTCATACATTAAATAGTATCATTTAACTAAACTGTCACCTAACCTCTCAAACCAAGGCTGAATAAAAGCTGTATCTTCAATGACTTTAAAAGAAGAATACATGACGAGAAAGTAACGATTTAAAGAAACAGAGATTTCTTAAAACACCCTGATGGTGTCATTACCCATTCTCGAACATCGTTTACCAAAGAAACATTTCCAGTCCTCCCACTTTGGCAACGATATCTGAATCACAATGAATCCAGATTACTTTTCACATCAAGAAAGAAACTGCTTGAGGTTGAGAAACAGATTCGATCGTGACCGAAACTTTCAGATTTTCCTCTTATTTCGAAAACTGTATTGATAAATACGACAGCGAAATTTGAACAAGATCAAAAAACATATCGTCGAAGATATTGAAATGTCGTGTAACTATACCGCAGACGATCGTGAAAAATAGCAACGTTTTATCGTCTCGGAAAGAATAACATTTTGAGAAGCGACAGATTTATTCGCGTTTCTCACGACAGATACCATTGATTTCTTCGACAGATATATATCGACTTTTTCATTATAGGTTAAAGAAAATAAAACACCCGACGAATGCCAGATCTTCGTGAAAGTATTTTAGAGATAAATATTGAAGACGGAGGAAAGTTTCTCTTATTCAATCTTCGTAAAGATGCAGACATAAGATAATACAGAAATCCTATTAACTCTTACGTTTTTTGTTACTTATTACACATACAAATTTTCGAATTTTCTACGTCTGGAAATTTAAAAAAAACGTCGACTGCAGTTTTTAATATTACAAATAAAAATTAATACTACAATTTTTATTATAAGGTCTTTTAATTTTTATTTAAAGGTCTTCGAATTTTTTTTATCAAAATCTTCCACTTTTACATTTTAAACTCCAATATTTTGCACTTTTACATCTTCTAAAAATTAAGAAATATTTTCTGGAATTCGTAGAGTATAAATTTTATTTTTATGATAGTTTTCATTCGGATGGCCATAAAAACCAATCTTCATTTTTTCTATTTCACAGCCACCCAAAAATACCTTTTCAATGCACACATCTCGTATTTCACTTATTTCACGCGAAGCAATAAACGCCATCAGTGTCGTATATCACAAAATGGCGGACTATTACCTTCATCAAAAGCACCATGATAAAGCATTTTTTATCAACACGTTGCGTTCCCACGACCCGTAGACATTATTCGAAATTACTTTCTTTAAGGCTGACGCTAAAGATCAACTTCTCAGAGAGTTCTTTATAAATTCAACATTTTTAATTCTCTTTTATTCTACGGTGGGCATCATGAAAAGAATAAAGCGCTGATAAACACCTCTGACTGGTCAATAAAACATGAAAACGTAGCAGCCTAGTTTCACGCTTCTGGGCGCGTAAAATATTTTTCGCGGAGAACACGAAGCGCGGATTAAACCACCCTTTAGCCTTATTAAAACTAATCCCACTAAAGTTCGCAGCCCCGAAGCGAACATCTTCGTGCACTGGGTACTTCTAGGTAGTTAAGACAAGCAATGATTTTATTCGTCTGGGGAACGTTGATTTAAAAGAAGTACAAGTCCTTAAAGTTCTCGACCCTTCGTTTTCTACGTGAGGTACTTGAACAACCATTTTAACGTGGAACTATTGCTTATTGCGGTGGAGAATCATTTTTTAGTAAATTTTCCAGTGAAATTTTTTAATTAAACTTAAGCATTCAATTTAGTAAATCTCTTTTGTTAGATTAAGTAAATTAAGTCTTATTAGATAGGCAAATTGACTGTATTTACAGGTTATCTTTGTGTGGACTGAATTGAGGTTATGTTCGCTAAAGTGGTTCATAAGTACTTCACTGAAGTAGTTGTCTAAATTACAAGAAAGATGATTTTATGTGTTAGAAAGATAAATGTTTCAAATAGGTTCACACAAAATGAATAGTAACAGTTTAAATACTTTTATGTTGAATTAAATACGTTGTGTAAAAATTTGTTTGAATACATCTTTCTAACTGTACCTGAATTTCCATGACGATGCACGTAAGTTTAACAGTAATTAGTACGAAATTAGCTAATAAAAAATGATACACAAGTTCTTTGATATCATTGCTCCACACATTCCACAGCGAATAAGGTCAATCTAATGGATGTAGCTCAAGCTCGAAAGAAATATCGTTCACGAACGTGGCAGCAATTTAATTTCCATTCTCATTTCATCGTATGGAAGTTACATTTTAATCTGCAAAGAAACCCAATTTTTCGTGGTCCAGTAATGTTCTTACCGTCTTATTTCTCTCCGGTGCACCTCTCATCCAGAAGCCATCTCGGACTTGCACGTGTGTGCTCACGTACACTGTAGCTTGAAAGTATTATGATTGCTGTCAATTTACCACTTTCGGTAACTTCGACTTCTCGAAGATTTTTATGGATACGAATTTTTAGATTGCTTCTTCTTTGAAATTTTACGTTACTGCAAGTAAATATATTAAATAGATGACGATGTACATGAAGATCGATTAAATGAAGTGGATGCAATTTTGTTGTCAAGTTTGGTATTATTATTTTTAGTATAGTTTCTTCAATTTTTAAATTTTATTCTCTATATTAAATGGTAACACGTATACATTCATCAATTACAGTTATATGTATGTTAAATTAATTACAACTGCAATTAAAACATTTTCTGACAAATTATATGCACACATTATCTAATGTATAATTTCTAATAAATCATTCATTCATACATATATGTGCATGTATTTTTGTGAAACATTTATGTACTCCTGATAAATCTGAACATTTCTGTAAAATATTTATATATTTCTCCCAAAATATTTTTTAAAACAGTTACTTCTGTTATTTTTACTGTGCTTCACTTTCTCTCAAAGAATTGCCCTTATGACGTATATACTCGTTATTAAATCTTTTACACACATTCCATTACAAATTTGTAAATCTAAATTTCTTTAAATTTCTTTAGTTAACTTAAGATTGAACTTAAGAACGAAATCCTAAGAATTACAAGAGAATTTAGAGTGCTACGTAAAATTCAGTGTACAAAGACTTTTTACCAATAGCGTAGTTGGTGGTTGTATGTGTGTCAGATTCACGGACGAACGATAGATACGGTTATATCGGGAACACTGGTCGTGTTGTAGAACGTAGCAACCAACCTATATACCTGTTACCTCCAATATCCGCACAGGAACGACATTAAGGTGGGTGCAATGTCGGAAATTTGAGGCAAACCGACCAACCTCTCTCGACCGCACCTACTCCAGTTACCCGACGTTAGGATACGACTTGTGGCCTCGATCGAACTTGAATGATTTTCCTCGCACTGTACTTAGAATTAGAAAACTTCGCAAGTTTCTCTTGTTCGAAGGCTTCACAAACAATTGATACCTATTTGATTGCTACTTCTGTAATCGATTACGTTTCATTTAACATCCATTTTGTTGTGAACGCATTTGGTACATTTAACATCCATTTTGTCATGGATGAATTTTGGTACTGATTTATTAGAAGGAGGGAGTTAAACTGAAAACATTTAAAAATATAGGAATTTGTATAATGAAGATTGAATTTGTATAATTCCCGTACATTAAAAAATGTTCTTTGTTTTAAACAGTCCTATAATTGCGAAACATCACAACAAAAGTTACAAGTACACGAAACAAATTTGATGTAATCTATAAATAAAATAAAATCTTTCCACAATAATCATTTAATGAACATCACTAAACAGCAACGACAAAAATTATCCGACCATTTCACACGTCAGACAAAGAATAAATCAGGAAAAAACGGACTCTCCTCTAATAACACCTCTCTGCTTTATAAATACCGTCCTTCCTGGGGACACCGGATACCATATCCTATTATGGTTTAAAAAACTCTACCCACAGTATCGTCAGAAAGTAGATCATTTATCCGCTCTTTCTTTCTTTTCTCTCTTTTCCCAACTTTCCTTTAAAACCGCACCGTAAATGAGGAGTCCCTCCACCTCCATAAAGAGAATGATTTACCACTCTCAACGGTAAAGATGGGAACGTAGAGCACGAGCTTAAAACGTGAACCTGTTAATCATTCAACCGTTTTATTAATACCGACTCGGTTGCATCGAATCAGGTCAATTTTAATCCCTCGACGTATTGTTTGCATTTCCAATTTCATGCTGTCAAGTTGAATATGTTCCCCTATAATAATACCAATATGCGGACACTAGATTTAACGAATTATTTGGGGAATTTTTACTAGCATTTTGTGGTTGTACGATTTTAATATTTTTAGCAAGGATTTTGTCTATTTTGGAATCAATGCTAGTAGCTAATTCAATTATTCAGAGTTTTTTTAACGTTAGATTAGGTTTCAGAGGTTTTTCTAATGTTAGGTTAGGTTTTAGAGGTTCTTCTAATGTTAGGTTAGGCTTCAGAGGTTTCTTTAATGTTAGATTAGGTTTCAGAGGTTCTTCTAATATTAAATTAGGTTTCAGAGGTTCTTCTAATGTTAAATTAGGTTTCAGAGGGTTTTGCAATGTCAGGTTAGGCTTCAGAGGTTTCTTTAATGTTAGATTAGGTTTCAGAGGTTCTTCTAATGTTAAATTAGGTTTCAGAGGGTTTTGCAATGTCAGGTTAGGCTTCAGAGGTTTTTCTAATGTTAAATTAGGTTTCAGAGGGTTTTTCAATGTTAGACTAGGCTTCAGAGGGTTTTCGAATATTATATTAGGTTCCAAAAGTTTTCCTAATGTTAGGAATCTCTATTTAAGTTGTTCTAATGTTAAAAAGTTATACATTCACGTCAATATGGACCCTCTTGACAGACTCAGCTGCTGATTGCCCCGCCATGTTGGATTTTACCCATACTCCACTGGTTAGCTAAAGAATGCCATTAAAATGGTGAAACATATTTTTCCGATCACCAATCATAAACAGATATCAGTTCTTTCTTAATAAATAATATTATACTATCACTTTAACACTCACAAACGTAGTCCAATTAAACTATAAGTAGAAATCAATATGGCATCACACGTGCCAAATAACCTAAAGCTGTTCAACTTTATTACGCGTAACTTTTTAACGACTGTGTCCTTAATATAAAACTTGCATTCTTATATTGTATATATAAAAAACTAATAATTGATAAAAAAAGAAGTCAACTTTACCTGAAGTTATAAAAATTAATCGAGTAATTAACATTGACCGAGTAGACTTTTATTATTATTAAAAGTATTTCATTCCTCATAGTTAGATATTAAGATTAAAAATTGTAGGAATAGACGAAAATATATAGAATTTTGTCAGGATTTAAACATATGGTGTCAGTATATATTTGCTTTAATTTAACCTCAAAGGTCACTGACTAAATTGTCCTCGGCATCCAAGAATATTTATCTTTCAACCCAGATGCGTTGGGGAACTTCTATCTAGCAAACATACATATTTGAACCGTGCATAAAGCTTTACGAAGGAAATTATTTTATCTGCATAAATATTAGAACTTCGTTGACATCAGGATGGAAGGAAGAAGACGAAGAATGAATGTGTTAGTTTGCCTTACAACGTGTGGCCAGAGTCATCTAATGGCGACATTTTGACGTGTGTGAACACGCCACTTGCAGAACCGCAAGAAATATCTGTCTATTGACAGCCTGTCGAAACTACGAGAGCTCTTATGTCACGTCATATTCCGGAAGCTTAAATATTTTCTGCCGTCCGCGGTTAAATCGATGATTTCAGCGCGAACCTGTCAGAGCTTTCGAAAGCTTTCGGAAAAATCTAACTGCACAAAGGGGCGGAACGATAGTCTAAATGATGGACTCGTAAAGAAATCGTGCTTCGAATATGAACAATGTTAAGACAAACATGAGAGAGAGTAAAATAATCTAAACAGAAAATGTTGGGTATTTGCAATATAGAGACATAACAAAATTAATAAGGAAGAATTTTTAAATTATAAAATTTCTAAGTTTCGAAACATTTAGGTTCAGATATACTGAAATTACTAAATTTAAAATTTTCCAAATTTGCAAATTATCAGATCAGCCTCCCAAATTGGTAAATTTTCAAGCTCCAAAATTTCCAAGTTTCTAAATCTATAGATTGTTAAATTGTCATAATATGAAATTTACAAATTCAATTCACATTTATTCAACTCTCCAATTTTTCACATTTCCAAATTTTCAAATTTCTAAATTCCAAATGTTGAAATTCCTAAATTATTAAATTGTCAAATTTTCAATTTGTCAAATAGTCAAATTTGTTAATTCTAAAATTTCTAAAATCAACAAAAATAATCTGTCTTCCAACTCTCCCATCATCATCAACATACAAAAACTATTATTCCCACAAGCTTCTGAAACCTAATTCGCAGATATCAAGGAGGAATAAATACGTCGTCAATTCCCGTCGAAATCAGGGCAAAGTTCCTCGAAAAGAATTTCGAACGCAGTTGCATAAAACCGCAAGTGTATCTCTCCGTTTTCGTTCGGCGAAAAGGGATGATATAAAGGCATGAAATTTACGGGTCGAGCCATCGTAGCGATCTCCCTTGTCGTTTGGGCGCATAAAATATTTATATAGGCGTAGCTGGTTGCAACGTGACGAAATTTGAAATTTTACCGAACATGTCGAGGGACTCTGCTATTTGCTTCTCAACAGACGAGGTGGATTGTGCTCGACGTTCGATTGCAAAACAAGCAGGCTTGACATGTTCGAGATACTCTGCGTTTCTATTCCTGTGTCCATTCTGCTCGGTTTCGTTGGTCAACGATCTCTGGACAATTCATGCTATGAAGCTTCTTTGTTTAGGACTAGTAATGTCAGATTACGAGAAAGTATAAATATTACTGTACCATACAATATTACAGATCAAAAATCTAATGAAATAAAATCTGATCGAAAAAGAGTGAAGTGAAGTCTAATTGTAAGAAGAGTAAAATAAAATCTGTCTGAGTAAAGGACAAAATAAAGTCTAATTAGAAAAAGAACAAAATAAAATTTAATTAAATAAAGGTTGAAATAAAACCTAATCAAAAAAAGAGTGCAGTGAAATCCAATTGTGAGAAAAATAAAATAAAATTTATTTGAGTAAAGGACAAAGTAAAATCTAATTAAAAGAAGAACAAAGTAAAATTTAGCTAAACAAAGAATGAAGTAAAATCTAACTATAAAAGGAGCAAAGTAAAATTTAAAAAAAAAAAAAAAAAAAAAATATACTGATCGAATTGAGTAACCTCCTCCTTTTTCGAAGTCGGTTAATAAGGGTTAAAATAAAAACTAATTGCAAAAGGAACAAAGTAAGAAAAAGGACAAATTAGAAAGAGAATAAAGTAAAATCCAACTGAAAAAAAAATAAACGAGATTCTAATCGATAAGAGAACAAAGATAAATTTAACTAAATAAAGAACAAAGTAAACTTTAACTAAAGATAGAATAAAGCGAAATCTAATAGAAAAAAGAACAAGGTAAAATCTAATCGAAAAACGAACAAAATAAAATGCAGCTAGAGAGCGAACAAATGAAAATCTATTGAAAAAGAACAAAACAAAATCCACCTGCAAAATGAATAAAAGCTATCTAAAGCCCTAGCAATATCTATTGATCCTCTCACCTGTTCACAATTTTCAGACAATTAATTTTCATTCAGTGGGTCAAATCTAGTGACAGAATACTCCGGGTATGATTTTGTACCGGTTCTGATGAAAAATTGATAATCTATCTTTGTCTACCTTATGGTGTAGTGAGGAGAATCAAGGACGATAGATTTGGTTTTCAGAAATATGCAAAATTGCAAGAGTTAGAAAATTTGAAAGTTTTAAGACTTCAAAGCGGAGAAGCAATATTTTGTTATATTTTCTTTGTGTTATGAAGTGCGTTCATAATTCGCGCCTTGATGCAGCGACATCTGGACGGGCACTAAGAATTCCATAGGAAAATGGCGGAACGTCTTAATGCAACATCGCGTGCTGTTTACTAAAAATTCCAGTGCTGCAATGTTTTTATATTCATTATTTCTAAATATTAATTCTACTAGATTTTAACAATTTAATAATTTAATAACAATTAACATATAGAGATCATAGATTTCTATATGTCTGAATCTTTACTTTTAAAAATCGCTAAATTCTATAGTCTGGATCTATAAATTTTAAATTTCTGATGTCTTAGTTTCTCTAAATGTCGATACTCTATTCTGTATAAATACCAATGTGATTGAATGTTAACATTTGAATATCCCTAGATTCCAACATTTCAAGATTATGGATCACATTTCTAAACAGCTGCCATTCAAAAATCGTTAAATTCTATTATCTTTAGATCTCTAAATCTCGATTATCTGATACTCTAATGTTTCTAACTTTCAATACTTCGTTATCCTTAAATGACCACTGCGGTTGGATTTAATATTTCAATATTGATTCAAACATCTCTGGATTATAGATTCCCACATTCCTAAATTCCTATTTCCAAAAATCGCTAAATTATACAATCTCTAGACCTCCACATCTCGATTATCTGGTATCCTAATAACGCTAGATGCTAATACTCCATTATTCCTAAATACCATTGCGATTGGATCTTAACATTTCAATATTGATTCAAACGTTTCTGCATTATAGATACCCACATTCCTGAATCCCTATTTCCAAAAATTGCTAAATCCTCGAGACCTCTAAATCTAAATTATCCGATACTCTAATATACCCAGATATCAAAGCATTATTATCTTTAAATACCCCTGTAATATCCCTGTAATGCCTAGATTATTCTTACATTTCCAAATCCTTATGTCCCAAAAGTCGCTAAATCCTACAATCTCTAATCCCGAAATCTCACTTTTAAAATACCTTAATCTCCCCAAATACGAATGCATCCCTAAACACCAACGCGATTTTAACATCTGAATACCTCTCGATCCTTAACGCAATTAATTTCATTCCCTATCAACACAACGAGGTCGCAATGTCCCGCCTAATATTCTTTATAGAGCACGGTTGTCGGAAGGCAAATCATCATGACACCTCGTGACCAGCAGTAAACGTCGATACACGTACCAGCACCATCATCGCAATGAAAATAGGACGTGATTGAACCTTTAACGTAAATCAAGTCTCGCCATTACAAGCTGTCGAGGGTATAATCGTCGTATAACGTGTTATGCAGCGTTTTAGTCGTTACAGGAGTACCGTCGCGGTACAAGCGTAATCGGCGGTGATTTAAACAGCACTCGATCATCGAACGCTAGATCGAAATACAACCGGGAAACGGTCGTCGTACGATGGCTAATCTGCTTTTCGCGCAAATTAATTTTCAAACTCGGCAGACGAACAGATTAAGTTTTTCAGTCCCAAACGACATCTCTGCATCGATCGCGGACGCTTAACCGAATCTCCCTTTGATCTGGCTACGACGGCCAATAAAATGCCATCGAATGTTGGCCTTTATTGATATCGTCGCAGTAAGCACCGTTCTAGAAGAGCGATCGTTGTTCAAGAGCTTAAACTGATCGCTCGCGTGATTTTTTCAAACGTTTTCGAAGCACTTTTGCTGGTAGCTTGTTGGACGGACGCAACGATCGTTCGAGTGGTATATATGATCGAAGCCTCGCAAATTGCGAGTGCTAGTGTTTTTACCGGTTTCTAGATAGTTTCTCTGTCGGTTCATTAGTCGACGATATTTGGAAACCACTGTATGAGTGCTTTTCTTTTGTTTGACGTATGGGACATGATTTTTCTGTTTCGAAAGGGGTTGGTGAACTGGAGAGTTTAAAGCTTTTATATTTACAGATTTTTGGGGTTTTAGTAGTGGAATTTTGTGGCGTCAATTTTGAAATTTTTTAATGAATTTCAAAATTGTCAAATTAATTTCTAAATTTTAAAATTGAGGTTTCCAACAATAAGTAAATATTCAAATATTGTATTTTTAAGTTTTGGAAACTTCAAATCCCTAAATTTCTAAATTTCTAAATACATATATCAAAATTCATTTTCCATTATATTTATCTATTTACAAATCTTTAACCACAAAATAAAATTATAATAGTAACAGTCTCCATATTCCCCAGATGGTAATAACCTACAGATTCCTATAACCTCTTTACTCTAAAAGATTGTCACTTTTATACCATGAAAAAAAAGTATTCAAAAGCTCTTGACCATCCGAGTGAATGTTTCAAAGTACGAAAACATTCAACTTGAAGGAATGGGAAAAACATCTCCATCGGCGTATCACTCCTCGAGGGAGCAACTTTAAAAGAGATCACTTTGATTTTTAAAAATTTAACGCGGAAAAAACTTTTATAAACATAGTCTCATTACTTTTGGATCAGACCACGTATAAAAGTTAAAACAGAAACGAAGAAGAGCAGATAAATGTCAAAGGTTTGTAAAACTGATAGTAAAAAGGAGGATACATTATTGAACAGTCTCCAAAGCTGAGATGTTTTTCAAGTACTTAGCTTTTTAGTTCTTTTACAAGCGATAGAGCACTGCAATGAAAACTGGACGTTTCTCGATACAGACTTATCAGCTTCCTAATTAGATTTTAATCTAAATACTTAAGGTTGTACACAGTTTTCATATTTCGAATTTTAAAGATAATTATTGAGTTTTAGTTTTATTTAATTTATGTGTTTTTTATATGTGAAACTAGAGATGCATTCACTTTGAAAGAGAAATATTTTTAATATTTTACTTTGTTACTTTTTTATTATTAATACGTTGACAGTCATGTCATATGTGGATGGCATTTAAGTTTCCATACTGAACATGTGTTATTAAAAATTTGTTTGCGTTCCTAATGGACCTAGGAAAGTAAGTATAACAAGATGTTGTGAAAATATTTGGAAAAAATTAAGTTTTTATACTGATCTAACATGTGTACTATTAATAATTTCACTTTCCTAGTGGATCTATGGAAAGTAAATATAATAAGATATTGTGAAAATATTTGGTGAAGTTAAGTTTCTATACTGATCTGACATGTGTATTATTAATTTGTTCACTTTCCTAACGGATCTATGGAAAGTAAATATAGAAAGATATTATGGAAATATTTGGTAAAATTGATTAAAAGTTAAAAGTTAAAAATACTGGATGCAATTTTTAATTGCTTCAGTGTTGCAGTCAATGTGTTAAAGATTACCTTTATAATTGTGTTTACAGTGTTAAGAGCACAAATGTGGCGGACATATTTATTAGTTCATGAAACGACCACTAGTGCTGCATTTTTACAATTCTTATATTTGCTCTAATTACTAAGATACAGAAGGAGTTATGGCAGAAAGTATGTTTCTCGGTCTATTTGACCCAAACTGTGATAAGAAAAGAATTATGACTTTTTTCCGTAATTACTGTCACTGTCACTTTCCTGACCCATCAAAAGGAACGTAGCATCTGTCATTTTGTACAGAATTACGTAGAAGCACTTTTTCTGACGTAGAATAGGAGTATTATTAAAAAGAAATTTAATTTAAGTAACCTAAAAATAATACACACGCTTCTAAATTCATACATTTTAAATAGAATGGATATTTCAGAAGAAAAAAAGTATTCGATTTTTCGATGTTTAATTTTTTATCAGAAGAATTTTAAAAATATTCTAAAAATAAATTGATCGTTCAAAATGCACATATGTTTCATAAAATGTACTAAGATATTTTTATACCTTATAAAGTAAACAAAGAAAAAAACATGTAGAAATTGCGTTCAATTATAGAAGCCATTCCGGTATTTCATGCAGCAGCTATTTAATATGTGTATATATTATTATAGTATATAATATTATTCAAAGCGCAGATTGCTGAGTGTTTGTAAGCGGTATCCTCGCCTTTTGTCTGCCATTGTAATGGAAATTCGACGGAATAAATGCAAATTCGGTGTCTGTGCATTTTAATTCGACAATTGGTATTTAAAACAGGAGAACTTTATGAGAAACGGTTACTCCTCTCAAGTTATTCTTCTTATTTCGTATTCCACGATTGTATCCGTGATCTCTGCTTCCAATTTATTCGTACGAAAAATCCAACATTTTCAATTGCACGATCTATATGTGCCATATAACACTTTTAACAAATGTTAACTATTCTATCTTCTGTGAAAATAATTTTATATTATTTACGTCATATTTAAAAAGTTATTAAATGTTTAAAATATAGTTGCATAATATATCTAGATAGTTTTTATACATATTATTTTATAGTCATGTAATATATTTAAATAATATGTGAGTAGTGTTTGAAATACAGTCATATAATACATCCAGATAGTGTTTAAAATATGGTTAGGTTAGGTTAGGTTAGCATATAAAATATGGTATATCATGTGTAGATAATATTTTCTAAATTATGACATAACATTCAGATATTCCAAAATTACAATAAATTCAAATAATCAGTTTTCAATATAACAGTTAACTTACTAATAATAACTATATTATAATTGTCTATATTATATGTATAATATTCCTTGTATTACTATATACCATTCAGATACTTAAAAGTAAAAAAAATCAATAACATCACTGAATTAGCAATATCGCAAAACTAAATAATATATGCACCTTTACACATAAAAAATCGTGTGATAAAAAGTTCGTACAATTTCAATTTATTTATTTAATTTTGCAGAAACCAAAAGCCAAACGACAATAATGAAACCAATTAAACTGGGTAAAAAAGTAAAACATTCGCGACAGAAGATCATGTTTTTCGTGTTTCATAACCTCAAAACCGTTGCGCCGGTAAAATTGACCCTTCAATTAAACATTAAACATGTCGCGTATATGTTCAAACATGAATTAACTGCTTGTTAACAAAAAAAGCAATTTATTCGTTTTTCGTCGACCATTTACGGTTTTTTTATTTAAACATACTCTGCGGTAGGCATCGTTCCCGCTATTGAAAATATCAGATTATTAAATGTCAAAAGGCAGATTACGGAACAGTGAAATTTCAGTTTAAACGTTTCACACTCTTTTATGATATAAAGGTACCGCGATAAATATTTTTTATTTACAATCAAAAGTTTCGTGTAATTTCTCATTTTTCGTCGCGTGGGAAGAGAAATTCGTTTTTAGGCAACAGAGAGATCATTTTCAAAACATTTTTATTGTAATGGAAATACAAATATTCTGTCTGAAAAATAACTAAAAGGACGTGGAAAATATTTAAATGCAGCGACAGTTAAAATTTGATATCATGTATTTTTTATTTATTTTTAAAAATTGAAATTTGCGGTATTGCTTTGTGACACAGTTTTTAATATTACTGTATTTGCCTCCTACGTGAAAAATTAAATTTTTTGAAATATAAGGGCGTTTATTATAATTTTTACTTGTATTTAATAGTTTACTGTTATTACTTATAATTATTATTATGCAAAAATTATTATTACTTAGATTAATATTGTGCAAAATTTGTTATTACTTAAATTAATATTCTGCAGAAGTTATTATTACTTAAATTAATATTATGTAAAAGTTATTATTACTTAAATTAACATTCTGTAAAATATTTATTTAAATCAGTTTAAGAATTATATTACACAAATATTTATATACATCAGTACAATTATATTATATAAATATATAAACAAATCAATATAGGAATTATATTATAAAGATATTTAGACAAATCACTATAAAAATTCTTACATAAATATTTCAACAAAGCATAAAAATTATATGACAAAAATTTTTATCCAGAGTCAGTGAAATATCTACACGAATATCTTTAAACTACAAGCTTTAAATTGATATGTCATACTATGTTACATGTGGCATTACATGCACGTCGCATTACATTTCCCACGTTTCGAAATCCATTATTTAATATTTCCAATGGCATACTTCTACAAAACACGTCTCTTATTTTATCGGAAATCAATAGCACTATAAATTATGAATAATTTACTTACGCGTATAAAAGCGTGCACAACAAATCGAGTAAATATCTAACCTCACAGAATAAGGTTAAATATATGAAAATTTGCTCCTAAAAACGTGGCTAAATACATGAAAATTTGCGCAACAAAACCTGGTTAGTTGAAAGCTTCCTCGACAAAAAATGATTAAATATATGAAAGCTTTTTTTGATAAAAAATATGTGAAGGCTTTCGCAAAAAAGTATATGAAGCTTGCTCGACAAAAAATGAAAAATATATGAAAGCTTGATAAACATGTTTAAATTACTGAGGTTATCCGTGATTTTATAGAAACAGTACTCAAAGGCACTCAAGGTATTGATTACGCAATTTGATACGTAATTACAACGGCAAGATTTTGCGGTGAAATGAACTGGAACGAAATCGTGTTAATAAATAAAAGACAATTACGAACATCGATCAACTAGTCACCGAACATCTTGATAATAATACCCCATATAGGAATACTTGGAAGTCTCAACAAGCTCGATGATGCTTGATATATCGGTTTTCTCGCTCGTACGAGTTCAGAAGTATAGACACTCACCACTTCCGTGACACGTGCTCGAAGAAATCGATTTAAGGGATGATTAACCTGTCAAGATGCATTATAAAGCGAAGTATCGGTGTTATTTTTCATTCCGGCTCAAGTTACACAGCTGCAATAACTCGGTGGCATATTTTACCTGCATACTTTTATATTTTATGAAATAATCGGAGAAATTAAATGAAGAGCTAATATAAAATTGGAGGAAGGGGATTTAGTTTTTTTTGTTAGTGTAATAATTATTTATGTTAAGTAGATTTTATTAATTGTATAATGATTTCTGAGATGTTTCTAAATAAACTATAATTGTTGATTGATGGAAATTTGCGTTTTTTATTGAGTTATATTTGTTTTTCGTAAGAAACTGAAATTTCTAAAATATAATCAAATGTGGTCACTAATAACCTAAGAAGGTTCATGACATCGTAAGTATACAATTACAAAAAAATATATAAAGTACAAAATTCTCAAATTTTAAATTTGTAGGCCATCAACCTGAACTAACTATTTTAATACCTTTTTATCCTTTCTTAAATATTTACCTTTAACAACTCAATAATTTATGTTGAAACATTTCTACTCTTATCTGTTCATTTATGTATAACTTACTGTCAAAGTTATTCCAACATTTTATGATCTCTGCACAAGTATACTGCGCAAGTATTATACTTTCAATCAACCACTGTTACATTCCACTATTTATTGTACAAATGTAACCTAAGTCCAAAGCTAGACGTTGGTAGAATACATTGACGTCGAATTGCACCAGTTACAGGTCAATTAATCGGTCAGATTAGTCTATTTTCTCAGACCCAGTGTCAGTAATATTCAGTGCCTGTTCAAGTGCAGTACAGAGCACTCTAGTATTCCCTAGGGAACAGGGCAGACGAAGATGGCCCCACAACTCGTCTTAATACTCTGCAGTTGCTTCGTATTTTCTCTAAGCATGGTATACCGTGGCTGCTTGATAAATGAGCGTTACATATGAGTCATCGAATATTTTACTCGGTGCTAAATTAACTGATTAATTTTGAAAAGAATAGTGCATGGTGGTATTTATATGAAAATTGTAATATAAAGAGAGGATTCGTTTGAATGTTGTAGATTTATTATGCATTTTACGTAAGCATGGTATACGGTGGCTGCTTGATAAATGACTGTTACATATGAGTCATCGAATATTTTACTCGGTGCTAAATTAACTGATTAATTTTGAAAAGAGTAGTGCATGGTGGTATTTATATGAAAATTGTAATATAAAGAGAGGATTCATTTGAATATTGTAGATTTGTTATCCATTTTACGTAAGTATGGTATACGGTGGCTGCTTGATAAATGCCTGTTACATATGAGTCATCGAATATTTTACTCGCTGCTAAATTAACTGATCAATTTTAAAATATACTGTGAAGCATAGTATTTTTTAAAGAGAATGGCGATATAAAGGGGGAATTTATTTTAATATTGCATATTTGCAGCGCATTTTATGTAAGCATGGTATACGATGGCTGCTTGATAAATGACTGTTACATATGAGTCATCGAATATTTTACTCGCTGCTAAATTAACTAATTAATTTTTAAATGAATAGTGAATGCTAGTATTGTAGAAACTGGCAATATAAAGAGAAGCTTTGATTTAATATAATAGATTTGCTACGCATCTTACATAAATATGGTTGCTCGATAAATGAATTCTAAATTTAACAAATGGGTCTATAGTCTATAATATTCTGAAAATGTTAGTTGTTTAAATTGTTCAATGACTTCATTACTCACCAATCAAATTTTAAGCTTCCAAATTTTTCAATTGCAAAAAACAAGCCAATATAAATACCATCACCTTTACTTTCCATAAAAAAACCATACTTACCCATTATTTAAATACTATGTTAATATCAATTCATATCAGTACCATAGCTATCTAAACAATTTCCTATATCACCATGCCATCACCTTATCTCCAGCAACCCACCAACCCTAACATTATCTCCCGCGTCGTATCTTCAGCCCCAGGTTGAAACGAAACGAAACAAATCCTCAACACCCTACTTTCTTCTCTGGAAATTCTCCAAACCCCATAGAATGAACGCTCGCGCGATAACCAGGCATTCACCCCGGAAGTCACGTGGATGCACCGGCGTTATCCGAGCGACAACTGTGACACCCGAAGAATGACGTTCAGAAACGTCGGTCCCCTGAAAAACGCCGAGTACATGAAGCAACAACAACAATAACAGAAAGGACACAACGAGACAGAAGAAGGCCTCGCTTGCTATTATAAACACGTTGACAATGGCCGGGGTAGAGAGGTGCAAATGACACGCAGGAAAAGAAGAACAGGAAGTAAAACTCGTCTGGAAGAGAGACAGTATTGGTTGAGGGATCAGGTGAGAAGGGGTTGGTATGGGGGTCACCGAGAAATATGCTCGCGCATCGGGGCAAAAGAAAAGCGGGACGATGGATAGCGAGAAAACGAAAGGGTAGAAAAAAAGAGGGTCGAAAGAAGGGACAGTACCGAAACGGAGAAAGGGCGAACAAGCGAAGAGGAATGGGGGATGTTTCGGCGGATAAAAGAGGGACAGCGTCTGCGTGACAGAGAGGGTCCAAGCGCGACAGAGAGAGTAGAAAGAGAGGAGAGAGAGAGAGAAGAGGTGGGCTGGTTAGTCGAGCTCAGTTACGCCGCGCCCCTTGCGAAGAGCGCTGCGCCTCGCGAGCGAGATTACGCTATCTTCGTGGTTCAAAAAACGCTTTTTGTCACCACGCTTTCGGCGTGTTACATCCCTAGTTTTCCCCCTGTGGAAAAGTCCTTTTACGCGCTGACAGGTCCTCCGACGAGTACCTCTGGTGAAAAGTGCAGTGAAATTTGATTGTTTTGTGATCGGACGAAAATTATTCGTACCGTGTTGTCGAACTAGTGTGTGAAGTGTTGCCCTGACTTCGGGAACTGGATTGTAAGTCGGCGAAGAGACGCGGATCGAATTAAAGAGAGGGTGGCGAAGGTGTTGACAAACGAACGTGCTCGCATTGTGAAGTAAATAGAGTTAGAGGACTCGAATAACTTCGTTGGTTTCTTTCGACACGAAGAATGTACCGAGAACTTTCGACGATGGATAATGGACTTTGCTGAAGGTTTTGCCTGCGGTTCCTCCTGAGGCTTCTATCTGGTCACGTACGAGAAAAGATCGAGCATCGGCAGGTACTCCGCCACGGACGCGACGAGAAGAAACTCCTCAGAGATGGATCAACCGGGAGCTTGCATTAGGTCCAGTGTTTTCGTACCTTGAGATCATCCATCAGAAGGTAAGCACCCTTTGTATGTATGCTCGAACGTTTGATCGCGACATCCATTTGCACCTTGCTCTTCGGTCTCGACAAATTCGATAAACTTTTTACAACTGTGTAACACACGACATGATTTCTTAGATGTTTTTTGTAATTCTTCATCAATTCACTTTGACAATATTACTTTGGTAATTTCACTTTGATAATATTATTGTTCAACCGTTTGCACTCTTATGTCGGACAGTGCACTCTGTGGTCATCAGTGTACTCGACATCACGATCTTATATACTTATAAGGTTCTCACAATCTGTATTACTATGCAGATAAGTAGTTGGTTAAATATTTTCATTTATTCACTATTTATAATATATTTCGTACATACTTCGTACTGTTGCAATATATTTTATTCAAAATCTTTTTTGATCAATCTTGTAAATTAAGAGGTGGATAACCGGAAGGGACCTCAAAAAATTAACACTATATTCACAGAACCCGTCATTTTGACGGATGTTACATTTCTTATTTCCAAGTATGAAAGGTATTGAGAAGTTTCTGTCAAAGAGTATGTCAACCCTCGTCAAGATAACGAATCACATACGTTAGTTGACGTGTTATTTATTTATTCTTGTAACGAAGTTTCAAATTAAATATAAGTGGTCCTTCAATTTCCGCAAATGTAGGGTTAATTATTAGGGGTAACTATTGTTTGACCACAGTTAATTCAAGAATTAATATTCTGGTGAGATTTTACACTGAAATTGAACGTTTTGCTTCGATACTTGTTTGGCCAAGAATAGTTCAATGAACTCGTGCAGCTAATATTAACCTTGTAGATCATGCATCTAAACGAACGGATAATTTTTCAAAGAGAACTACGAAATTTTAATGAAAGTTTGTCAAATATGATAAGAGTACAGAGTTGTTGGAAATTCATCTTGGAAGTAAACAATATCAAAACCAAGTATTAATCTACTGTAAAGACGTATAATTGTTTGCGTTACATTAATAACCCATTTCGATTAGGTTAAATAAAAAATCAGGTTAGGTCAAATAGTCTGCCACTTTAAATAGAGTCTTACATTCTTTCATCTGGTATTTTAAATCTTGTCTGGTATTTACCCTTATCTAGTATTTAACCCTCTCTAGACGTGGGTCGTGACACAAGTAAAATTCGATTTTCCTTCAAACTTTTATCAGGTTTAAACCAGTTGTTATTTATGGTAACAAATGATTAATTGTTTAAAAATTCTTTTTTAAGTTTTTGAAAAACCCAAAACAGTAAAATGTCACAAACCCAGTTTACACGATATAAAAAAAATAATTGTCGTTAAGTGATATTAATGAAAAATTTAGTGGTACCAAATAAAAGTAGCCTTTTTTAATAAATTTGTAAATGTAAGCTGTAAATGTAGCTACAAGTGCAGTTAAGTTTGAAGTTTAGTAGAACTTTGTGTTATGGAAGGCAACGTGTAATTTAAGTACTTGTTAGGTGTTCAATAATAACAAGATTATGCAGCATCGATTGGAGATCGAATCTGTGTTACATTCAGTTACAAAGTGAATTATTTACACTCGGTTACAAAATATTATTGGATTATGGTAACTTTCAATTGTGAACGTGTTAACCTTTAGCTGCAGCGTGCTCTCAAGGGAAACTATCATTTTTGGCGGTATGACGTTTCTAAAAAATTGAAATGTACATAATTGAGAATATTTAAGAATACGTTATAAGAATATGACTCTTATTAAACAGATGAGAATACTTTTGTCTTTTGTTGAGAAGAAAAATATTTTAATAATTCAGTTTAGTGTACACTGGTTGCTGATTGCATTTATGTTGAAAATATAGTAACTTATTGAATAAGTAGCAAGTATATACAAATATTATAATCGATAATTATATTATTTTTACCTAACTTGTTAATTGTTTATCTGTGATTAATAGTGTATTTGATCATTGTTAATATAAATTGTTAATTCATAGAAAAAGTGAAAGGGATGTTCTTTAACTCTTTTATAACAAAATTAGTCACTCTTGACCCAAATTCGTAAAATATGTAAAATGCTACTTTAAGTGCAATTACGCTCATCAATTTTTACACGAAAATTGTGACATAATGGAATGTAACATGCAAGGATCATAAAATTTTAAATACGAAAATGATATAATAAAATTTAAAGGGAAAGACTCTCTTTTAATACACGCGTTCATTTTCACTGTGACTGTCAACGTGTTAATTAAACATTAATGGGGAATTTCAGTAACCAAGCAGAGAAATTTGAATTTAATTTGTTAATTATCATTATGTCAATCTGATTTAATTAAATAATTTCAGAAAATTATAAACGTGATTGATGTCGCTGCAAGAATGTAAAATAGGGAGGCCTGATTGATAATTTAGATAATGATATTCTGTTTAATTAATTATATTTCATTCAGATGATGATATTCGATTTAAATAATGGTACTTCATTTAGATAATAGTGTTTCATTTACATAATGACATTTTACTTGGGTAATGACATTTGATTTAAGTAATATTACATTTAAATAATATTTTGTGTTAATTCCTATGAATATTATTTGACGAGTGATATAAATTTAATTAAGAAACAAAATTTATTAAGTTGATAAGCATGATGAATTTTGATTAATAAATGAAAGGATAAATGTTTACACGGATATTACGTAGATTATTAATTTTATTTGTTTTACGTATCAAACTTAAATTTTGAGATTGAAACTGTATATCATTATAATGTTATTATTTCTGTTGGTCAAAATGATCATCAACACTGAAAGTAATATTTTTTAAATACATTTATTATTGCTCACATATTAGATCTTAAGATATATATTTTACTAGTGAATCATTTAGAGTGCCTCATGTAGGTACAACAAAAATGAGATGCAGAGATTTTAAAGTCGTTAATTCTGAAATTTCCAAACTCTCAAATTTCCAAATTTTCAAATTTCCAAATTCTCAAGTTTCCAAATTCTCAAGTTTCCAAATTCTCAAATTTCCAAACTCTCAAATTTCTAAATTCTCAAGGTTCCCAACTCTCAAATTTCCAAATTTTCAAATTTCCAAATTCTCAAATTTCCAAATTCTCAAATTTCCAAATTCTCAAATTTCCAAATTCTCAAATTTCCAAATTCTCAAATTTCCAAATTCTCAAATTTCCAAATTCTCAAGTTTCCAAACTCCCACGGAAAGTGGGAAAGTTAAATACGGCGCACCTCACCGAAAAATCTGAAAAAATTAGAGAATAATAGTTATACTAATACCTAACTACCATATTAATATAAAAGTAGTGCTCTGACATCTTCACTAAAAAATCGCATTTTTTCGGATTTTTTTTCGGTTTTTGATTTTTCACGACTACAATTTGCGATCAAAAAATCTCAAAAAATTCTATAATATGCGCTATGTGGACCTCAATGATTTAGAATTTTTTCAGAATTTTTGTACGAAATTAAATAGGCAAAAAGGGCCAAAAACCGGAATTTGGTTTTTTCCCTTTTACTACCCCCACGAATGAGATAGGCAGTTGAAACTTGGTGTGAGATGTTTTTTTTGGATATGCTATCGACTGACGAATTGGGTTTCTAATTCGACTCAAGGGCACATTTGACTACCTTATCCGGCTATACCCTTTGACAATTTAGTTTATAAAAATATTTATATAGTGTAGTAGATATACATAGAGATACTGTATTGTATTATCTTCTTATTTTTGATTAGGTAAATAATTATTGGAAATTATTAATTTAAGTTTGAAAAGTTTATTGAATTACTGCTTTTATATACATAAATAATTTTGTGTAATCTCCAAATTTATGCAGTAAATGTATAATGTCGAGTCTACCCTAAGAATTTCAAGTTAAAACACCAAAAATGGCGACTTGTACAAACGAACAAATGATCGAGTCGCTTGAAAAGCCTACGTTCCATAAAAACGATAAACGCTTCGTGGTATTATGCACTTATTAGGCTATTAAAATATTTACTAATATGATCGATGAACGAAGGATCGTTCATAATGTACATTACGTGACTGTAGCTCGTTAAAAGAATTTGTGCAAACTCGTCGGCAACTGCAGAGTAAATATCGTTATTATGGATGCGCCGGTTTCAACGTTTCGTATTAATGCGACACTTGAAAATCTTTGTTAAATGAGACTTTAAAATTCAAATCAAGACGACCTACCTGAGACGAAGGTTACAGTTCGTTTACATTCCCAATTATTACAGACGACTGCGTTGTTTCGCGATCCGTCATTTCACGAAGCTTTTATTTGCTTCCGATTATATCTGAGCGAGCTAGCGCGCGGCGCTATCACGACTATGTCAAAAGTCGATTTGTATAATTTTATTCGGAACGAAAATCTGAAAGATAATTGCAATTTCAAGGGATTTTCATGTTTCTACAGTTATATGGCAATTATTTTCGAAATTCAAATTTTGATTTTCTGGATGTTGATTTTTTGATATTTTGGGTTATGAATTTTCAAGTTTGGAAATTTGGGGATTTGGAGATTTGGGAATTTGGGGATTTGGGGATTTGGGGATTTGGAGATTTGGAGATTTGGAGATTTGGGGATTTGGAGATTTGGAGATTTGGAGATTTGGAGATTTGGAGATTTGGAGATTTGGAGATTTGGAGATTTGGAGATTTGAAGAATCGGTGATTTGGAGATTTGGAGATTTGGAGATTTTGAGATTTTGAGATTTTGAGATTTTGAGATTTTGAGATTTGGAGATTTGGAGATTTGGAGATTTGGAGATTTGGAGATTTGGAGATTTGAAGATTTGGAGATTTGGAGATTTGGAGATTTGAAGATTCGGAGATTTGGAGATTTGGAGATTTGGAGATTCGGAGATTTGGAGATTTGGAAATCTGACAATTTGGAGAGGTAGAACCTCAGAGGTTTCCATGTTCTGGAAATTTGAAAATTTCGAATTTTAGAGATCTGTAAATTTAGTAAATTGTAAATTTAGAGATCAAGAAATTTGTATATTTGAAAATCTACTGATTTGAAAATTTAGAGACTTAGAAATACAAAAATTTGGAAATTTAGAAATCTAAAAGCATAGAAATGTTCGAATTTCAAAACTGAAATTCAGAAGTTCTCGAATTATCAAACTTCCACTTTCACAAATTAAAAAAACCTAAAATCCACATTTTCAAATTTATAAACACAGTAATTTAAAAATTCAACATAGTCATTCATTTTTATGAAGTTCTTGATCACGCATATTCAATACCGAGATTGTCACGCTATAAAAAGCCATACTTAGCAAGGCAAAGCAAAACGTAGGTTATGCTCATAATAAGATTATAATAATAAGATTATGGGATTTATTTATAATCTGCGTTTTATAAGCACTGTTTATAGTGTGGTATTGCGTTAACGATGCAGCCATTTAATATTACTAGCTTTATTTCTGCAGTGAAAATGGACGTAGAATACAACTAAAAAATTCGTACAGTTCTACTTCTTTATATTCACAAAATTTATATGTGATAAAAGTCATATATACAAATGTCAAATCATGAGTTGGCACGGGAAGATGCTGACCCAGGTGTTTAGATAAGCTACGGCTCGAATTGGTCAGAATAGAAAAATGGATGTTTCACACGTATTTTCAGCGGTAGAATTGGAAGCATAAAGACATCTGTAGATTTGTATTCATTAATGTATGTAAAACTTCGTATAAAAGTGGCATTATAACAAAAACCTGTCGTGTCAACGCCAGGAATGTTTTTCTCAATTTCACAAATGTAAATTGCGTTTTAAATAAACTTAGTTTCTGCGAAGAATATAATAAAAATCCACGAAGAGTAGTCTAATTTACTTATTAAAATTTTATTAGTTACTTTTCACTTCAGGTTTTTACTTTTCTTCTTACTTTTCAACTTACTTTCTCTTTTCTTAGATGCTCAATTTAATTTTCATGAAGTAATCTAATAAAATTAACACCTCTCTCACCAACTTTAATTTATCAGTCATTTATCTTTTATAACGCAATAAACATTTATCTGCACATTTTCTCCTTCATTATTATAATCCGCGCAAAATGTAATAAATACATTTTGCTGTTCACGTATCGTACGCAATTAAATAAATAATCAGTATTATACGCAGCTGAACTTCGTATTCTACATTATTACGAGATAATTAGCGTATGCTCTGTTATCATACTAAATACATCTTTGTTTCAACGTAACGAGAACTGTGGTAAATCGTTAATATCGAAACTATCCGTGTTACGTATTTACTTGGCAAGTGGTGTCTGTAAACTATCCAACTCTCAAAATCAGCAGGAACATTTAGATCAATATTAATTTCTAACTTCATTTCTGATATTCCATGAAAACGGTTTTGTTTATATTTCAACCTTTAAAATGATATAACTGTTAATACTTTCATCACTTTCTTAATATTTTCAGTTAAATACTTTAATACTTTCAAATTGTATCATCGTTTTTATTTTCGATAAGTGAAAATTAAAGGAATTGAAATATTTTAACAAATGTAAAATATAATGAGCAGTAAAATTAGTAGGAACGTTTGGATTAATAAGTTTTAATTCTATGTATAGTTAATATTTTGTTGGAATGTTTGAATTAGTTTCATTCTGCTTTCATTTTTAAATTGATGTGACGCGAACGCCAGTTGGTAGTACTGTATGAGACTCCTCAGTCTTGATAAGTAAATTAAAGAAACTGGAATAGTTAGCTTAATAAATAACTTAAAATTTCTAATTTTAATTTTGAAACAATAATTTCTAACTTTACAGTCAATATTTTGTGAAAACATTTCAATTGTTTTCAGCGTGTATTCATTTTTAAATTAATATGAGGTGAGCGCCATTTTGTAGCACTGTATAAGAATGTTCAATCTTGATAAATGTTAAAATTAAAAAAACTGGAATAGTTAGCTTAATAAATAACCTAAAATTTCTAATTTTAATTTTGAAATAATAATTTCCAACTTTACAGTTAATATTTTGTGAAAACATTTCAATTGTTTTCAGCGTGTATTCACTTTAAAATTAATACAAGGTGAGCGCCATTTTGTAGCACTGTATGAGAATGTTCAATCTTGATAAATGTTAAAATTAAAGAAACTGGAATAGTTAGTTTAATAAACAACCTAAAATTTCTAATTTTAATTTTGAAACAATAATTACTAACTTTACGGTTAATATTTTATGAAACTATTTCAATTATTTTCAACGTGCTCTCATTTTTAATTTGATGTGACGCGAACGCCATTTTGCGTCACTTTTATGTCATCAAATAAGAATCCTTGTTTTCGATATCTGATAAAATTATAGAAACTAAAATACTTTAACAAGTAACGCAAATGATACAAACATTTGGATAAATCAAAATTTCTAACTTTACAGTTTATATCTTAGGAAAAATTTGATTATCATGTTCATCATGTTTCAAAACTAAAAGTGATGTATGCGCCATTTTGTGCTACTTTCATGTCATTAAATTAAAATCCTTATTTTCAAGTCATTGTATAGTTTAATAACGTAGAATTTAACACATGCGATAAAATTAGTAGAAGCATTTAAATCAATAACAATTTCTAACCTCACAGTTAATATTGTGTGAAAATTAAACTCTGACATGCATTATGCTATAAGCTTCAAACTGACGTGACGTGAGCGCCATTATGCAGCACCTTTGTCATCAAATCAAAATCCCTATTTCCGACAAGTGACACAGTTTAACAAAGTTAATTTAACAAATTTAATATCCTTCTTATCAATATTCTTCAAATCTTGCTATTATTAAATTAACATCTACCTATTTTACATCAAACGAATTAGCTAAAAAGTCTACCAGAAAACAAATCTACAATTCCGTAACGGTCCTACAAACATTCCAAAAGTTTTCCCGGTGAGTGCATCCTTCACCCCAAAACTTCGTGCACATTTAACTTGACACGCGGTGCGCCGAAAGCCCATAACCGGTCCTTGGAAAGTTTGCCAAGAATCTTGCACCTGATCGGCAAAACCACAAGATTGGATGTTAACAACAACATCAGTGCGAGATTTGTTGGAAACATTAGTCCCATCGGAAGTACGATGCTCGAACAGCGGATACGAAAGTGGAAACAGAATGGAATGGAGGCTTTAACCGTCCAGGCGGAAACTTGAAGAGGGCGCAGTAGGTCTCGCGGAAGGACGACGAACTCTCGTCGATTTCGGCTGGTGTAAGAACTTTTAAAAGTCGAGCTTAAGTTTCCAGGGGAAGTCGTGTCACAACTGTTGGCATGCTTTTCTGGCTGAGAATGTGGCCTGTTGACGAATCGACTGCGTCAAACCGCCGATGAAGGAACTTCGACCCTTATCGTTGACTTTGTCCTCGGTCGATTTGCGATAGTTTAACGTCACAACTACGACGTCGGACAGAATAACAGACACGGAAACTCTGACTACTCGAAACGGAGGCTAATATCGTCTCTGTTCAGAACTTGATAGTTCTGGATCGGTGATATGACATTTTTGTTTAAATACCGATGTTCATTACATTTCTGAAATTTTTCATTTATATATATTACGTAGATGAAAAAGTTTCGGATATTAAATACCTGGTAGAATTATTTGGAATTGCAGAGATTTTATTGTACGGGTAGAACTCTTTTTTAGGGTTCTATTGAATATAGGTATTTTGAAATAGGGGAGATACTGAATTTTAGGCTAAAATGGGGAATTATGAATTATTTATTATAGCTTGGAATAATTGTGGAATTATTATAGTTTGGAATAATGATAGAATTATTATGAATATTCTGTAATGCAATTTTGGCGGGAAATATTCCCAGCGACCATAGTCATATTTGGCGGGAAATTTGAATTTCCTTTGACATTCAATTGAGTGACCTTTCAAAAATTCTTTTTAAATATTCAAAAATTACTATAAAATTGGAAAGAATTCTATTATTATCAAATCCTATGTAAACAAATTATTTCGCAGAAAAAAGTTTAAATCATCAAAATTGACTATTTAGAAAATATCTAAAATAAAGCAAAATCGTTCCATGATTTCGACATAGTTCACGCGATGTATCATCGTTTCCCGTTTGAATCACAAACTCCGTCGCGCCCCGCATTAAATTCGCGATGTCACTCACTAATATGACTAATCCGATGTCTGCGCATTAATTCTCGCAGCGTTTCTACAACTTTGCAGTAACATATCAAATGTTGCAAATTCAAAACTTTTCCGCTGCACAACATTATGATTTACACGTACCGTTGCAAATTAATTACAAAGTAATAAATCAAACATTACACCTTGCTCACTCATAATTATGCAAAACTTCTGTGCTCGTCTCGTACGTCGACACGTGTGAACATATAGGATTCTGGGTGCATTCGCTGCATTTCTGTGCTTCGTACTTGTTTAAACTATCATTTCATTTATAATAAACGTCGGGTTATAAATTATTTCTCAAAATGAAACTTAATGCTAGGTCATAATTCATTTTATAATTTATTTATTTATTCTTTAATATAATTTATTTTACAAAATATTTTATTTATTTCAAAGTGAGCTGTAAAGCTGTTTTATCATTCATCTACAAAATGAACCTTAACATTAGTCTGTAATTTATTTTAAATCGAACATGAAAGCTATTTGGTCATGTATTTAATAAATTTGTTTTAGACACCTTCTATAATTCATTAAATCATTTCATTATTTATTTTAAAATAAAACTGAGAACTATTTTATCAGTTATTTCAAAATGAACCTTGAAGCTGATTTGTTAGTCATTTTATTAACAAACATTAAAGCTATTTTATTATATATTTTTAACTAAATTTTAATATTATTTTATCATTTATTTTCTAAATGAGCCACGAAATTATTTTACCCTTTATTTTAAAATAATCACAAAAGCTACTTCATCAGTCATTTTAAAATAAGCTTTAGGTCAATTTCATTTATTTTAAAATGCACAAAGCTATTTCATCAACGACACCTTTTAATATCAAGCTAACACACACTTCAAAAGATACAATTGCGGGGAAAAAAATGATATCGATATCCATATTTCATGTTTCTCATTTCAAGCTAAATGATCCAATTCCGTTCAGGCGGAATTGTTCTCCAAAAATTCACCGGGAAATCGATAGAAAAACGATACAATAAATTTTCCATCACTCGGCCAGTAATTTGTAGAATAACAAAATTTCGGTTTCCATGCAGAGAAAAAGTGTTCCATTTATAAGAATGTCGAGCGAATTCGGGGAAACGTGAGGTCATTATTTTGGCATCAGAGAAATAGAGGTACCAGGATAATTCGTTTGAAATCTCGAAGGCAGCGTGCAAATTCTTTAATTCCATTCGAAGCCGAGTTTTTAGCCGACAGCTGTGCAGCAGGAAACACCTTCGTTGCGAAAATCCACCGGGCTTTCCGGCCTTTGTCAAAGGATTGGATGATTAATCACTCTGGCCGTGTTTCCATGCTGCTGTTGCGTCTGCGGGGCACACATGCATACTTCACCGCAGATGGGAATTCGTCAACGTCGAAAATTGCAGTAAAAGCTCGACTACCGATCGAACTGTTCGGACTTTGTCGTTCGATGTTGTTTCTGTTCGAGTTTCTTTTCCATCGGTGCCGTTTCCGTTGAACATATTTGCACGTCGCTGAATAGCGGTGTCCATTTTGCCTCGATTCGTGCACCGCGACAGATGAAAGGATACCACGTTGATATTCTACAGGATGATTCCGACAACTGGGTCAGCTTCGTTTAGAGAGTTAGAAATGTACAGACAAATTTTGTACTATATTTGGACGCAGAGGATTGTTTCGAGTGTATGTAAACTGGGATAGGTTTTAAGTAGGGGTTAACTTAATTATTTAAGTGGGGGATTTGAAGATTTAAAGATTGTCCACTTTTTGAATTTCTGATTTTTTGAGGTTTTTTGTAGATTTTTCGAAATGGTGAATTTTTAAGTTTGAGAGATTGTGAATTGGCATATTTTGAAATTCGCAAGGTCTCAAATTTTAGAATTCTCAAGTTTCCCAACTCTCAAATTTTCAAATTCTCAAGGTTCCAAACTCCCAAATTTCCAAATTCTCAAGGTTCCCAACTCTCAAATTTCCAAATTCTCAAGGTTCCCAACTCTTAAATTTCCAAATTCTCAAGTTTTTCATCTCTCAAATTTCCAAATTCTCAAGGTTCCAAACTCCCAAATTTTCAAATTCTCAAATTTCCAAACTCTCAAATTTCCAAATTCTCAAGTTTCCCAACTCTTAAATCTCCAAATTCTCAAGTTTTTCATCTCTCAAATTTCCAAATTCTCAAATTTTCAAATTCTCAAGCTTCCAAATTTTCAAGTTTCCAAACTCTCAAATTTCCAATTTCTCAAATTTCTAAATTCTCAAGTTTCCCAACTCTCAAATTTCCAAATTCTCAAGTTTCCCAACTCTCAAATTTCTAAAGTCTTAAATTTCCAAATTCTCAAGTTTCCCAACTCTCAAATTTCCAAATTCTCAAGGTTCCCAACTCTCAAATTTCCAAACTCTCAAGTTTCCCAACTCTCAAATTTCTAAACTCTTAAATTTCCAAACTCTCAAATTTCCAAATTCTCAAGTTTCCCAACCCTCAAATTTCCAAATTCCCAAATTCCCAAATTCCCAAATTCCCAAATTCCCAAATTCCCAAATTCCGAAATTCCCAAATTCCCAAATTCTCAAATTTCCCAACTTCATAACAATAAATGCACTTGCAAACTGCATAAAATGATCAAAATATAAATTCTCCTCCTTCGCCGCACAAATTGTGTGATTATCTCATTTGACATACAAAAAGATATCAGATAAAATTACAGATAATATAATACATCGTCGTTGATGAATCGATCCATGAGATCAAATATTAATATGTATAATTGCAATGGAACGTCGTTTATGCCGCGTCAGTGTGGATTATACGTTGGATTGATTATTTGAATACAAAATTGGTCACGTATTTAAACTAGGGAATGGTACCTATATTTTAAAGGACGTATCTCCGTGATTACATATGTATAAATACCTGAATTTAGAGCGTACTATGTGTCGGTGTTGAGAAGATTTTAGTTGAAATATGATGATAGTAATTATTTAAAATAATTAATTCTTTTAAGTATTTGACTATTTAATTTGGAGAAATTATTTGTTAATAGTTTTTTAGTTTCGTTAAAATGTAATGAAATGATATTTTTTTGTTAGTATGATGGAGTAGCAAATAATTGGACGTAACAGGTTATTGAACAAAATTAGTTATTCATAGCACTTCAGATGTTTGATTTGCTTAAATAAAATTTGTAAATTTCAAGTATTTTAATATTTAAATTCAAGGAATTCAAGAAATTCAAGAAATTCAAGAAATTCAAGAGATTCAAGAAATTCAAGAGATTCAAGAAATTCAAGAGATTCAAGAAATTCAAGAGATTCAAGAAATTCAAGAGATTCAAGAAATTCAAGAGATTCAAGAAATTCAAGAGATTCAAGAAATTCAAGAGATTCAAGAAATTCAAGAGATTCAAGAAATTCAAGAGATTCAAGAAATTCAAGAGATTCAAGAAATTCAAGAGATTCAAGAAATTCAAGAGATTCAAGAAATTCAAGAGATTCAAGAAATTCAAGAGATTCAAGAAATTCAAGAGATTCAAGAAATTCAAGAGATTCAAGAAATTCAAGAGATTCAAGAAATTCAAGAAATTCAAGAAATTCAAGAAATTCAAGAAATTCAAGAAATTTAAGAAATTCAAGAAATTCAAGAAATTCAAGAAATTCAAGAAATTCAAGAAATTCAAGAAATTTAAGAAATTCAAAAAACTCAAGAAATTCAACAAATTCAAAAATTTTAAAAAGCTCAAGATATTCAAGAAATTCGTGGAAATTCAAATGTCCTACATTCTTCTAATTAATTCACGAAATTAAAATTGCAATATTTGCAGAATAACAGCAGTCATTTTATAATGTATGAATTATAGTACCCTTTTATTCGTCCTGAATAAATATTCAAATATGCAAATTGAAGAAATTAAGAAACATTCAAATATTCCACCTTCGTTTTCTAACTATTTCACAATATTAAAATTGTAGTATTTACAATATCATAACAATAATTTTACAATGCATGTGCAATAGTATAATATGTCTTCATTCGTCTCTAATAAATATTCGAAATATACACTGCTTCTACTTCATCCAGAAAGATGTCGACTTCCTCCGAAGCACTCTACATCGAAGATATACGATGCTGTTTCCGAAGCTTCCGATCATTCATTTTAATTTATAAACGTCTGCTATACGAGTCGGTTTGGCTAGGATTTGTCAAAACATTTCCTACAGCAAAGTTTTCCAATCGTATCCTCTGAATAGTAATTGACACATAGTAGACCCAGCGAAGAAGTTAATTTATTGCACCGTCTCATGAAGACTTATTGTTTGATTCCCATTTTCTTCGAAGTACGCCTTGATATAATTTAACAGAAACGAGGAACATATCGGTTTATTTGCAACATCAATTTATTTACTATATTTCAAAGCTTGCACGGTGATCCAGAAATTAGACTTTGTTTTCATTCATTATTTAATTTAATTTTTTAGGGTAGTTTAGTCTTTTATTTTTGAAGATGTTTATACATTGTTATTGATATGTGTTCATTTAATTTGGTCGATTTGTGATTTACTTATGGTCTGATAAATAAGCAAATAGGTAGTTAGTGTGATTTATTTACGATCTAATAAATGAGTAGTTAGTGTGACTTATTTATGATCTAATAATTAAGTAGTTAGTGTGATCTATTTATAACCTAATAATTATTTACTATCTAATTCCATTTGATAATTCACATTGCAAATAAAATTAGATTAATTTGGACAAATCTGAAATTGACATTTGCATTGTATATTTATACGATAATTATTAATTAATCTATGGAACCCTATTAAAGTTATAATTCCACCTAATTAGTGTCAATGTGATTACGTAATCGCATTGATTATTTATTTTGTGTACGTTTCTGTTTCTCTACACATATTTTGTTTCAATATAATTGAATATGTAGATTATGTTTAGTATGAGATTGACACATTTACTGAAACAGAATTAATTAATTTATCGTTGGTCTTAACAATTATAGTTAGAATTCAGTTATTGTGATTATACAGTTATTCTAATTATTGTTACATTTATTTCAGTATAATTATTTTGCATACATATGTAACTTAATTTTAAACTTAATTAGATATGCCAAATTAAATTTATTTTAAACTTAACTACATGTGTTCAATTCATTTTAATTTTAAACTTAACTACATGTGTTTAATTCATTTTAATTTTAAACTCAACTACATATGTTAAATTAATTTTAATTTTAAACGGGACTACATATGCCAAATTAATCTTAATTTTAAACAAGTATACAACTTAATCTAAATTTTTAAATCCACATATAACCTAATTTTAATTTTAAATATATACCACACGCTGAAGCTATTAAATTTATGACCTAAACACAGAATTAAATTCTTTTATATAAAATTGTATCTATTATGTACATAACTTAATTTTAATTTTGACATCAAGTTAATGTATTTCTTTCATCGAAGATCAATGAAATTTGCACAAATAAAAAATTAACTTCGTTCAACAAATTAAGGAATATTCGTCAAAAAATTACTACAAACCATAATTCATCAGTAATTCAAACCACATTAAAACATCTTCATACCCATACATACACCTTCAAGCAAAAAATCTTCATACCCACATATTTATACTTTCATCCAATAATTCTTGCATCAATAGTTTTAATAAAAATCATTTTACTACTCCAAAAACCATAACAAATTGGCATCAATCTCCCGTATATCCAAACATCTGCTAATAAAACTTCGATAAAACAAATTTCGAAGCCAGAACGAATCAATCAATCAGCGATTGAACCGAGAAAGAACCGTTCAAAACTGAGTAACAGCATAGCCATAAATACCCGTCAATGTATTGAAATTATCCTTTTCATTTCAGAACCAATTTTCTTGCTACAAACGGCGCTTTGTCTCTCGTCTCGTTTCAATTTTCTTAGCTCTTTCTTTTTCATTAAGCTACCGTCACGATCATCCGTCTTCGTCACTCTGCCCAGGTCCCTCTGGATTTTTGCTCGTATTTTCTCGCTTCTTATTTCCCCGGTTTTCAGACGCGCCACGAGAGTGGCTAGAGAAAATTGTCTGCAACTTATGACAGCCTTCCAGGAAGTCAGTTTCTTGCATCGCGGTGCACACGCAGCGAAACAGAGAAAACGCAAAGGAAACATTCTGAACGTTTCGTTAAACCTTCGTTTCTTTCGGCAACGAGGACTGTTTATTGACGTTAAGGAAGTGGAAAGAATTTGGCGAATGGTTTTCCAAATGTTCGGACGAGCTGATATTTCCGGTTGTTGATCATTCCTTCGCCAACTACTATTAATACTTATCTACCCTTACTAAGTGATATTACTATTGCTGATTTGTTATTTATCAATCAGATCACTTTTAGTTAAAAATTCCTGAACTCAAATATTCTGATATTTGTCAGGACTTAGGTAGGTTTTTAGGTAGTCTGGTACAGTCAGATCCATATCGCTTTTCATACCATTTTACAGACAATTCCTATATTTCATATTTTACATCCCTATATTTTTTATTCTCTATATTAACAGATCTTTACATTTTTAATTATTTACACTTCCGAATTTCTATATTTCCGAATTTCTATAGCCCTCAAATAGGTTTATCGCTAAATTGGTACATCCCTAAATCGAATCATACCTAAATCGTTACGTTCCCATATCGCTATGTTTCCTAATTCCTACTTTGCCAAATCTCTACATTCCCGAATTTCTACGCTTCCGAAACCTTACATTCCCAAATTTCTGCAGTCGCGAGTATCTACATTTCCAAATTCGACTATTCCCAAATTCCTACATACTCAAATCGCTGCGTTCCTAAATTGCGATGTCCTCAAATTCCTACATCCTCAAATCGCTACGTCCCCAAATCGCTACATCCTCAAATTCCTACATTCCCAAATCACTACGTCCCTAAATTGCGATCTCCTCAAATTCCTACACCCCCAAATCGCTATATTCCCAAATATCTACATACCCAAACTGCTGCGTCCCCATACATCTACATCCCTAAGTCCCTATTTCCCCAAATCGCAATCTCTCTTTACTAAAGTTTATTCAAAATTTTGCATTTAACAATTTAAACCAAAACTACAGAAATATATGTGGGAGTGTATTGTATTTAACAATGTTTATCCAATAAGTATCGGGATTGATGTCCTAAAATGAAATTCATTGAAGATATATGTTTTTCATTGTTCATACGCTCCCTGGAAATCGGTAAGCATATGTAGTTGAGTTTACAATTAAAATGAATTGAACACATGTAGTTAAGTTTAAAATTAAAATTAATTTGGCATATCTAATTAAGTTTAAAATTAAGTTACATATGTATGCAAAATAATTATACTGAAATAAATATAAAAATAATTAGAATAACTGTATAATCACAATAAGTGAATTCTAACTATAATTGTTAAGACCAACGATAAATTAATTAATTCTGTTTCAATAAATGTGTCAATCTCATACTAAACATAATTTAGGTATTCAATTATGTTGAAACAAAATACGTGTAGAGAAACAGAAACGTACACAAAATAAATAATCAATGCGATTACGTAATCACATTGACACTGATTAGGTGGAATTATAACTTTAATAGGGTTCCATAGATTAATTAATAATTATCGTATAAATATACAGTGCAAATGTCAATTTCAGATTTGTCCAAATTAATCTAATTTTATTTGCAATGTGAATTATCAAATGGAATTAGATAGTAAATAATTAATTACTTATTTATTAGATCACAAATTAATTATGTTAATTATGTATTTATTAAATTGTAAATACAGGCTTTGTCCAATAAGTATCGGGATTGATGTCCTAAAATGAAATTCGTTGAAGATATATGTACATTGAGTTAATAATCTTCAAAGTATGCCTTTGCTTCATCAATACACCATTGCCAGCGGGTTTTCCATTGTTCATACGCTCCCTGGAAGTCAATAAGCGTAAGACTCTTCAGACACACCGTCGAAGCCGCTTGAACCGCCTCAATCGTCCCGAAACAATGTCCTTTAAGGCTTTTTTTATTGCGAGGGAACAGAAAAAATCAAAGAGAGCCATATCTGGACTGTAGGGTGGTTTCAAAATTCATAATTTCCCGCACTTTGTCGACATTCGTATCGGATCGGTACGACGGCGGTCATCCAATGCGTTGCTCGTCTTCGACGTCTTCACGACCATCTTTGAACTTTTTGTGCCACTCAAAAACACGCGTTTTGGACATGAAATCGTCCTTGTAAGCTTGACGAATCATATCAAATGTCTCCGTAGCAGATTTATTTAACTTAACGCAAAATTTAATGGCACAACGCTGCTCCACGGTTCGTTGCATCTTGAATCTCGACGCGAACGTTAAATACGCTTCCACTTCAAGCACAATATAAACAAAACAAATATAAATGAACTTAGATTTCTATTATACATAATAACCCCCTGCATCGATCTAGTCAATAGAAATTGCTCCCTGACGCTTTCAAACTAGTAGAAAAAGATCAGTCCCGATACTTATTGGACAAACCCTGTATATTTGGTTTGATATAGAATGAATGTATAATTTGGCAACTACTGTGAAATTGTTTGTATGATTGTAAGTGTGAATGATGATTTATGAAAGGAACAGTGTGAAATGTCATGCGAAAGTGATTGCCAGCGTTTAGAAAAAGTGTTGTTGTTAGTTTAGTTAAGAAACGGAAGTCACATGGTTTTGATGTGCGCCACGAATTACGAATTCAAATTATAAAACGTTTACAATTTCATTATATTTAATAGTTCATTATGTTATTGTGTTAATTGTTGTTATGTTCTCTTAAATAAAAGGATAGTTCTTAAAACTCTATTCCTACATATATTGTTTATAAATTTAATTAGTTATACAATTAATTTTTACATAGAAATCATGCTATAATTCCACTGAATAAATAATGAAGGTTGCGATCGCATTCCCCAAAATTCAGCTTATATTGACCTAATTTTCATTTGCTCGAATTTAAAAATATTTATATTTATTATGAATTTACTGCGTTTGTTTTTAATTAAATTCGGTAAAAAAGATCGATGAAAAAAATTCATATGCATTACGAACTTTTGAACTCGAGACTCTTGGTTTGATAGAATGAACATTTTTCTGTTGGACAAAAAATCATATTGCATTCAAATATTGATTAAAATTTTAATCGGAAACAGTTAAATACAAATTACAACAAATGTAAAAATACAGATTTTTCTTTTACTCTGCAATGTTAGGTTCAATAATTTCATAAAATTTTCAGAGTACTTTATTATAATCTTTGAATAAAATATTTCAAAATTACCACAACCTTTCCATATTAAAATTGTGTTCAGGTTTAATTTCAGTGGAATAAAAAGAGTACATATTTAAACTTTATAATATAAGGAGATAATACAAAATATAATTAACACCGACTGATATAATAATATGAAAGAAAAATTATCTAAGCTGCTAATGCACATCTTCTAACGGTCGCAACGTAAGTGGAAGGAACGGTAGAAAAGTACAACCAAAAATCGCGTCGAACATATGAAACTAAACATCCCTATATTCGTTCTATTGCCAATCTAATATCTAAATGGAACGAACAACTATCTTCAAATTGTATATCTTCAAAACGTGTACCACTATGATCAATAAGAAAAAAGAATATAACGCAGATCAAAACGAAAATACAAAAATATCGTACCGGATTAAGAACCTGATTTATTAAAAGACAGAGCATGCAGTTCATTGCACCACGATCGATGTCTGCGCAAATACGACTCGAGTAAATTCTCGAATCTTCTCGTGTCCAAGACACTGGAGAAGCCATTGAATTCCGTACCATTATATTTATCCCCAAAACTCTAGAGAACAACGCCGTATGATGGATGTCAGGTTATTAAAGCAGAAATGCATCGTAAAGATGACTGTTACGGGTTTGGTAAAAGCAACGCAGACGGCTGGACAAGTTATAGTGGTCGCCTAACCGTGTGATACTTTGGCAAAGAGCGTTGGCAAGCAACCACTCATCGAAAGTTAAATCGACTGTCGACTCTGTCGAATATTTAGACGCCTTCACCGCCGTGGAAATAACAAAACGACACGCGTTTGCCAACTGGAGTATGTTTAATTGTCCCTCGTGTTCCATTCTTTGATGTCTGTCTTCTGATTAGTTGTCTTTTTTTGTTTAGTTACTCATAATGCAATCTATTTTGCGGTAAAATGTAATTGTTGTGTACATAGTGTGTATGTTGTTATTTTGTAATATTTAATGTGATGTTGATATGTGGACACATGTGTTTCTGTTTTATCTACTGTAGGTAACAAAAGTGGGCAAATATAGGGATTTTATAGCAAAGTTAGTTACATCAATGAAGAAAGTTATATGTGTGTTTGAAACACATGAAATATTCATAAAATCAAACCTGATAATTAAGTTAATATGATTTGAAATTTTTTAGCAACCACGTCCATAGATTCTGAAGTATTTATTCTTCCATATTTTTCGAATCCCTAGTTTTATAAATTCTAATTTTTTCAAATACATCAAAAAAGGATACAAATTCTCATTTCTTTGAATGCATAGACCGTAAAATCCTCAGATTCTCAAATTAAAAGATTCACAATTTGCTACGTCCTCAAATTCCCACATTCACAAATAACCTCCAAACTCCTAAATCACCAAATCCTCAGAGTTGCACATCTCCAAACGCCCAAATCTGAAGATACCAATCCTCCTAAATTTCAACATCCTTAAAAATTCTTAAATTTCCCTGCCCAAAATTCTTAACCCATAGCACTATTTTTATATCCCAATTCTCTCTAAAAATAAACCAGTGAAGACCTTATCCCCTTGCCTACCCTAAGAAGGTCAAATTTGCCAGCGATTTTACGATATTTTCATGTCATCAAATCACATCAGTATCCGGTAAACAGCAGTAGGGTACAGCTGTCGGACACCCTCCGAATTGCTAAGCAGCCCCAGCGGTTTTACGAGAACATTGTCCTTCGACGCAACCAACAAACAAGCATTTCGAAAATCCCGTGCAGTGACACGCACGACCGCCAGAGGATCGCGTGATTTCAAACGCAAAGGCTATTTACAACGTCGGTTGTATCGCGGATCGAAAATCCGGGGAAAAAAAGGAAGTCTGCTACGTGGACGCGATTACGGCCTCGTACTCTGGAATGATGACGCAATTTATGGCTTCGAGAACATAGGCGTGCTCGACTCTCTGACCCCGTTCGATCGTTTAATCCGTCCCAGATAGGTACGTACGATTAGACGATTCGACGGAAGCGGAGAACCATTCAGTATTCCATCCCTTTTGGCCCTACGTCCCTTCTCCATGTCGTGTTCTACCCTCCCGTTGGATCAGACGGCGCTCATACAGTTTCAGCTTGCAATCCGGAAACACTCTGTCCCTCTTGCGCTTCCGCTCTCTTCGGACTTATGAGCTTTTCCACGCTCGGAGAGATACTCGTGTATGGAGTGTTCGGATGGCGGGGGAACATTTTTTACGGTTGGTCTATTTGCCTGTCAAGTTTTAAAGGTGTACAAAGAACTATCAGTTATTTCACTCACCTCGATGTAACCAAATTGACTCATAAGTAATCTTGTCTTTTGATGACTCTCACTAAGAACTTGCAGCTCAAATGTGACCTTACTCGAATTTTGAATACACAACTTAAAATGTAGGTACTGTAATTTGCATTGTCAAGGATCCCTGAATATAATATACTTACAACATTTTAATTTTGTTTTGACTTTTGAATTTTCAAGGGATAGTTTTGACTGACCAATCTGATAAAGAAATGGTATTCACTCAGTCATGAAAATAGGCACTTCTTGATGTTCTAGAGTAGTGACGACTCACAGACTATATTTACAATTTATGTTAACAATAATATATATCAAATAAATTTTCTTCTTATACAATTTTAAAACGAAGGCTATTTTCTGGAGTAGCACCTCTTAGCTGTGAACCACAGTGATAGTAATAACTGCTAACGTAAAAACTATTAAATGTGTAAGTTTTTTACTACGACAAAAATTATGAGGAAAAAACGCTTCAGAAAGTATATAAAATCGTAAGGAAACCGTGGCTGAGAGCCCCGTTCAAACGAGGATCTGGAGCCTCCAACGAACAAGGAGAGTTTGTATTCTAAATAGGTTATAAAAGAACAGTCACATTTACTGTTCCTGTCATTGTTATTTATTGATTAGAATGAAAGTGATCATCGAGGAAACTGGGAAAAAATACTTTCTTCAATGCAGAATAGGATTATTCTCTTATAAGAAAAACTTCAGTAAACTTGTCGCTTATTATATATAATTTTCATTGTCATAACTGTATTTTCAGTAATGAAGGAAATAATATTCATACATTTAATAAAAAGGACGCATAACTTTGAATATTTCCTTGGTATTGCATATGATTTATTTATTCCCAATAACAGTGGTAACATCAGCCTTGATAGTTACTTTTGTCCTAGTAATTTAATATTTTTAAAAAATAAACATGATCTACTAATTCTTGCATGTGGAATATAAGGGCTCTAACAACTAGATATGTCTAATAAAAAAACCAAAAAGTACTCCCTAAAACGACTTCCTGTGTCCTTATTGCTGAGAATAAAGAATTAACTTGAAACTACAAATGTGAACATACGAAACACTTAAACCCATCACTAGAAATATATCTTGAGCTCTAATCCTGTGGTATGCATACTAAAACCTAACAAACTATGTTCCTTCTAACAATTCCTCCTTGTAAGATTTAATTCTGAGTGCAGTAGTGACTTACACCTCTCAGTCTGCTGATCACAGTGTGCAATCAGACAAGTGAATGATGTTCAAACGTGTCTACCTTGTTAGCTTACATTTGAAGCAGTTGAACACTCAGAAGTGGAATAGCAATCAAATGTTAACTAGCTCTTGTAAGTTTCAATATGCACCATTCAACTATTCAGTAATTGTACTCAAATATGACACGATTCGAACGAGATGTATGAAATTATCAACGATACCAATTAGTATGATCCTTGTTTCTTCAAGAGGGAATGTAATTAAAATGTCCAACTCGAATAACAATGATGTGATAAAAGTTGGAGTCCAAATGAAAAGATTTAATGAGAATATGAAGATAAATACCTGCAGCAAATGGTGACATCTCATGAATATATCATATATTCATGTGTGTATACATCTGTTTGAAATTACACGGCGAGAAGGGAAGAAATATTCTACGTTTTATGATCTCCCGAGATGAATGTTCTACTATAGCAGATACGAGATCTTGTTTATACATCGTTCTTCTTTTATTGTACGTGTATACAAAAGCATCGCGTTGCGCACGCGAATAATGCATAACAATACTGGGAATAAACGTGGTTGCAAGGATTACGTTTAAAGATGATACTCTGACCTATTTGATATTCATAACGTAAATAATACTGAGGAGTAAGCTGTAATTTATATCCTGATCGAGTTTTATTGTGTGGAGAGTACCCGTGCAACGAGAGAAATAAATTGGTCGGATTGTAGAGGAGTTTGATGCTCATGTTTGCGCGGGAATTTCAAATTTATTTAGTTTTAAATTCTTAATTTCTTATTTGGGGGGTATATTCGAAATCGAAATTGCGAAATTCTAATGTTCCCTACATTTCAAATTTTAAAATTTTCCTAATTTCTAAATTTCCAAATTTTTAAATTTTTAAATTTCCTAATTTCCAAATTTTTAAATTTACAAATTGTCAAAGTTCCAAATTTCCAAATTTTCAAATTTCCAAATTCCTAAATTTCACAAATTCCCAAATTTCTAAATTTTCAAACTACAAAATTCCCAAATTCCCAAATTCCCAAATTCCCAAATTCCCAAATTCCCAAATTCCCAAATTCCCAAATTCCCAAATTCCCAAATTCCCAAATTTCCAAACTTCCAAATTCTCAAATTTCCAATTTTTCCAATTTCCAAATTCCCAAATTCCCAAATTTCCAAATTTCCAAGTTTCCAAAATTCCAAGTTTCCAAATTTCCAAATTTCCAAATTTTCAAATCTTCAAATTCCTAAATTGTCAAATTCCCAAATTCCCAAATTCCCAAATTTCCAAACTTCCAAATTCTCAAATTTCCAATTTTTCCAATTTCCAAATTTTCAAATTTTCAAATTTTCAAATTTCCAAATTTTCAAATTCCTAAATTTCCCAATTCTCAAAGTTCCAAATTCTCCAATTTCCAAATTTCCAAGTTTCCATATTACCAAATTTCGAATTTTATAAATTCTTAAATTTCTAAATTCCCAAATTCTTCCAAGTTCCTACTTTTTGAAATTTTCAAGTTCTCAAATTCCCAAAATCCCCCAGATTCCCCTAAATTCCTCCAAATCCCATCAAATTCTCCTAGATTCTTCAAAATACCCAAATTTTCATATTCCCAACTTTCTAAATACCCAAAATCCACCAAATTCTTCAAAATTCCTCCAAATTCCCCCAAAATTCCTCAAATTTCACCAAATTCCTCCAAGATCCCTCAAATGTCACCAAATTCCCTCAAATTTCTCCAATTCCCAAATTTAAACGTTCTCAAATTCTCAAATTCTCAAATTCCTAAATTTCCAAATGTCCAACTTCCCAAATTTCCCTAAAGGTCCAAACATCCAAATTCCCAAAATTCTAAAATCCCGAAATGTCCAGCGACCAAAACCTCCTGTACATAAAAATTTCTAAATTTTCAATTTCCCATTTTTCAAATCCAAAACTTACCATTTTCAAACTTTTAATATTCCAAATACTTACATTTACAAATTTCCATTTTCAAGCTACTCAAACTCTCAAATTAAAAAATTTCAAAATTCTTTTTAACACATCCCTATACTCATAAATCCTCCCTCAAAATTTCAAATATCCATGTCTCAAAGCTTTTAAACAAAAACCGGCACAAAAACTTTATCGCTCGTGGTGTAAGCCTAAAATATGGAAGTACCCAGTTTTCCTGACACACGTGTAAGCGAGAATCCTTGAAACCGCGATATGTAGCTTTAACGCGTTCAAACAAATTCTTCAAATCCGCTTCGTGAAAATGGTTCATCGTGCTGACCTATTCGTCACGGCAACTTATAAACCTGATAAATGGTTATCCCGACATGTAAATCTACGTGCTTCCGTGCACGAACAGTAGTTGCCTGGTTTTGATTTCGCCAGTGACAGATTTGTTGATATTACAGATTTCACGGGGTGTTCCAGAAATATCTACACCGTTCCGTAAAGCTGGATAAATTTTATATACATTTTTTCAGCGACACAAATACGGGCGACAAATAAAAAAATAAGCAACGTGTTGAAATCCTGTAGCGATTATTTTTCGCTCGTTGTCATACGTAGGACAATCCATTTTTCATTTTCCGTAAATCGTTTTTTATATTCACTTTTGATACTGCTATTTTTTTTTGGAGTGTGATAGAAGGTAGCGGGAGATTTGAAATTATTTTTGCGTTCATCTGGTTTGGTAGCTGTTTTTGAATTTCTTTTTTATTCTCATATGTGGAGGAAGATGAAATTGGCGGGAGATTTAAAATTATACTTGCATTTACCGTATTTGGTGGCTCTTTTTGAATTTCTCTTTTGTTTTCACTTGTGGTGGAAAATGAAAGTAGCGGGAGATTTGAAATTATACGTGGGTTCATGTTTAGTGGCACTTTTCGAGTTTCATAAAACTTTGTTCATTTAGTTGGTTGTTTCTTTTCCATTTATAGTAAATCAGTAATACATTCTGGGTTGATTAACATAAATCTAATATCTCTAGTTTAGTAATAAAATTTAAGAATATTTTGAGCTTCAGATATTTCTTTAAAATACAAATGTAAAATATTTTACGAATTTTAGATTTAAATGTGAAATATTTTACACAAAAGGTTTGAAGAATTGTTAGTCTTTTTTATGTTATAAATTTTTTGTTTAGAACATTCAAGAAAACAATCTTCATAAAAATGTCCAATTAACATAATTTCGAAATACAAACATAACATATTAACATAATTTAAAATATATTTTTCAATTAACATAATTGAAATGCAATTACAAAAGTGTTACATATTAAATTTTTTAATATTTTGCACGCGTAAATGCTTGAAAAAATGCAACGTGTGGTATTTTAATTTTTTTAACATCCATTAAACGATTTAAATGTCATTTATTTAAATATAATAAGGTTATTGTATATCAATTAATTCTTGATACAAACGATTTTAATTTTTGTTCAAACCGTATCATTGTTTATCTACTTCACTACTTTTATTGAAATTTTCATGTTTCACTAAAAATCAATAATCAAAAGCGTTTAATCACATTTGATGCTTTTACAAGACTTTTACTTAACATTTTTATAAAACTTGCACTTGATACTTTTACAAAAATTACATTTGATATTTTCACAACAATTACATTTGATATTTTCACAAAAATTGAAACAATTGTTCCATTTTTTATTCGACTAATTGTTTGTACAACTATATCTCCATTATAAGAAAATAAAAATTCCTGTACAATTATTGCAAAAGCATCCTCTAGACGAGATACGTATCCGTAAATAAAATATTCTTCTTGTAAAATTCGTCGAGAAGTGAATAATTCGGAAGATACTGCGATGACATATTAAAATCTGACACTCCGTATAACCAACTCTACATATTCTTCTTCCGATGGAAAAATTTCATCGATTTTGTGTCATGAAATTTCAAACACGAAATGAAAGTAGGACATTCAATCAGAAGCTCCTTTTCTGAAACAGCAATTCAGTTTTAATTTATAATCTCCTAGTGAGAATTAACGTTAGGATTTATAACGTGAATGACACGGGCTATTGGAATTATTTATGTCGTGCAATATTAAACAAGTTTTCACATAACAGAAGAGACGAATAAATAAATTCGGGGAATTAAATTGAATTGTAAGAAATTGTTTCTGGAGCTGCTTCGACAAATTTTTAATGTTGAAAGCAACGAGGAAGACCAATTATTAGTTGAAGTAAGTAGTTTTTTATGTTAGGAATTTTCAAGGCGGTATTTTTAAAGTCTATGTTGAAAGTTAATGCGTATATTAAATACATAACAAAATTATATTTTATGTTAAAATACGAACATGGTTAAAATATGGTCAAAACCAATTTCTTTCTAAGAAATAATAATGTAAATACGTAAATATATATCCATTTGTCATAAATGCGTAATACTCAACTTGATTACTAAACAAAGAAATTATAACAGAAGCAAATTTTTTGAAAGTATACTCAAATTTATAGGAGTAAATTTAACACCCAATATTCCGAGTGAGGAAGCTGAAACTTGAAGGTAGCACTAGGGTAGTTAGTACACGAGGCAGAAGCATTTGAACCGGTTGAACTTTCAAACCTTCCACTTGTCGAACTTTCAAAGTACCCGAACTTTTAGAGATGAAACTTTGGAACTTTGAATTTCAAGATTGCATCTTATTGCCTTATGGACTCAACTGAGCTTCGATTTTCTGGAATTACGAAACGATAACAGATGATACAATGAATCCGGTAACTATTGTAGGTAGTGGAATTATTATAGCCAACGAAAAATTTTGTTTTTGTAAAAGTTGGTGGCATTTTATGCTATATTCTTTTTGTAATATAATATGTATTATTTTACAATTATAATATATATCATTTTTTATTTAATTATATTATTAATATGTGCAAATTTGAGAACCTCAAGAATTAAGCAATTTCAGAATTCGAACATTTGAGCATTTAATTATTCCATAATTTCATTACTTGGTAATTCGATAATTTGACAATTTGATAATTAGATAATTTGGTCGTTTAATTATTTCATAATTTGATTATTTGGTAATTTAATAATTTGACGATTTAATAATTAGATAATTTGATAATTTCTAAATCCTCTATTAACAGTGTATTAACAACATATCTTGATTTCTCTACATGCACAACCTCTTCTAATACAAAATGTAATAACAAAATTTCGCCAAATAAAAAACAAATCTACACAAATATTTTAGATAAAAATATATACTTGATAAAAGAAAACAAATACTAGTAATTTTATTGGTGTAACATTACCTAAAAATATACAGGCAATATGTATTTAATGAATTCCTTTACATTTATTTTGTTAGTAATTACTTGCCCGATGTTCCTCATCGATATAAAATTAATATCATTAATACCTCTCTCAGAAGTACATTATAGTATTTCTACAAATTAATGAAGCATTTATAAGCCAGCATTTATGTAACGGCTCCCGTTTATCCTCGCTAACACAATACAATGATGTAATTATACTGGAAACCATACGATGAGATATTTGTTATGGTAAATATGTTGAGTATAATTAAATAGTACATTGTAATTGATATTGAAATGTGATTATTATATGCAATATAATGAAAGACTGCAATTTTCTATATCTTTAAATTCTTAAATTCTAAGTCCTCAAATTTCTAAATTTCTATAACCTTAAATTCTTAAAACCCTAAGACCTGAAATATTTCAAATCTAGAATTAGATTTTTAAATATTTGAATGTTTGCTTTTCAAGTTCCCTACATTTTCAATGTACCGAATTCCCCAATTCTCTAAATTCTCTAAATTCCCTACATCTTCAAATTCCCATGTCTCAAAATTAATGTTCCAAACTCCCTAATTCCAAAATTAATGTCCCAAATCCTCAATTTCCCAATTCCCTAAATCTCTAAATTCCCTAGTCCTAAAATTAATGTTCCAAATTCCCCAGTTCCCTAAATTCCTAATTCCCCAAATTTCCAAGTTATTTAGTGACAAAATTAATGTTCCAAAATCCTCAATTCCTTAAATTCCTAATTCCATAAATCTCCAAATTCCCTAGTCCCAAAATTAATGTTCTAAACTTCCCAATTCCATAAATCTCCAAATTCTCTAATCTCAAAATCAATGATCCAAACTTCTCAATTCCTTAAATTTCCAAATTCCCTAATTCCAAAATTAATGTCCCAAATCCCCAATTCCCCAAATCCTTAATTTCCTAAATCTCTAAATTCCCTAGTCCTAAAATTAATGTTCCAAATCCCCAATTCCCCAAATCCTTAATTTCCTAAATCTCTAAACTTCCTAGTCCTAAAATTAATGTTCCAAAATACCTAATTCCCCAAATCCCAAATTCCCTAAATCTCTAAATTCACTAGTCCCAAAATTAGTGTTCCAAATTCCCCAAATTTCCAAATTCCCTAGTTCCAAAATTAATGTTCTAAATTCCACAAATCCCTAATTCCATAAATCTCCAAATTCTCTAGTCCCAAAATTAATGTTCTAAATTTCCCAATTCTCCGAATTCTGATTCTCTACATCTCTAAATTCCCTAGTCCCAGAATTCCAACTATTCTTCAACATTCAAAGTTCCTAAATCTCCAACTCCAAAAGTTTCCAAATTTCCAAATCTCCATATTGCCTAATCTCAAAATAAAAAGTATCACACTTCCTTTCCCTCATCTCTTTTCTCCTAAATCGCCATTTTTTCTATTAAAACTCATCATAAGTAAATATTATACTTCTATAAATAATTTATTGCCACGTCAAATGATTTCAATAATCTGTATTCCTCATTATCACGATTTACCATTATAAATAAAGTTAACGAAACTCGTTGAAAATTCCGAAATTTATCAATGCAATTTCCAACACTCTCGATGACACGTTTTCGCATAAAACATCGCGTTAACAATGCGTCAAATAATTGCGAATGTAATACACGTGGACAGGAAACGAGAAACATGCACGCGAATACTTTAAATAATATTTAATTCGCGGGATACGCGCTGTCGAACAAAACTCGACTCGACTGTGATCAATTATGTGAACCGGGAATCCTCGTAAATCGTTTTTCTACCCTCGTAAATATAATCGACGTCGTTTGATTTCAATTTTCACGTGCCGTGCACATGTCGGATTTTCCATCAGTGATTTTTTTTGTGTTTCGTTAACGTGGCAAGAAAAAACTGCGCACAAATCTTCGTAACTTTGCAGAGTTATTATACCGGTGGTTTGAAAGTAATTTACAAGTAAATTACGGAAGTGTCAGCTGCTGGTTTCTTGATATTTATATCTGTTTTGAAGGTGTAGCTTAACATTTATTATTAGATGTTGTTAGAAGCGTGTTTCATAATTATCCAAATATTTATAATTTTTATAAAGTTGAAAAAAATTGATGGAATTGATGAAATTGATGAAGTTGATGAAATTGATGAAATTGATGAAATTGATGAAATTGACGAAATTGACGAAACTGACAAAACTGACAAAATTGACAAAATTGACAAAATTGACAAAATTGACAAAATTGACAAAATTGACAAAATTAACAAAATTGACAAAATTCACAAAATTCACAAAATTCACAAAATTCACAAAATTCACAAAATTCACAAAATTGACAAAACTGACAAAATTGACAAAATTGACAAAATTGACAAAACTGACAAAATTGGCAAAACTGACAAAATTGGCAAAATTAACAAAATTATCCCATCCCCCAAATGAACAAAGTAATAAAATTAGCTGAAATAATAAAGTTAATAAAACCTACAACATGAAGAGAATGACATCTTTAAAATGAACAGAATAACTAAAATTACAAAATTCCCAAAGATGCAAATTCAAAAAGTTACTAAACGCCCAAACTTCCAGGTTAACTTTTCGAATTCCTAAAATTTTCCAAAATCGTCTAATTTCCCAAATGTCTTCAATTCTTACGATTCCTAAAATTCCCGAATTTTGAACTTTCTAAAGTTTTTATACCTTTAAACCCCAATTTCACAAGTTTCCAATTTTTGAAATTTCCAAAATTTTCAACATTCTAAAAATTTCTAAAATTCCCAATTTATTAAAACTTTCACAAATTTCTAGAATTGCGGAACTATCAGAATGCTCTTTTTCGAACGAACTATATTATTTCGCACGTTTCACATTTTCAGAGTTGTGTCATAGACGACTTCATCAAATACGAAGGATCGCACAAAAAAAAACTTTGTTCCACGCTTTTGTTTCGTTTGCTCACGTAGAATTTCCATTTTTTTCGGTTACACACAGTTACGTGATATCTCGATGAAAACTGAAACGTTACCGTAAACCTACAAGAGAAGTTCGTTAAACAACGCTCCTCGATTTTTCGGTAACTGTATACAAATGTTTATTGATGCAACTTTTACGTTTTAAGAGAAATTGTTTGTTTTGGCCAAGTTTTCTTTTTCAGAAACATACGTATACAAGAGTAGCGAAAAAATCTGACTGTAATTCTACAACATTTCACCACAGTCTGTAAAAAATATTTTTCAAAGTATAATTTTGTTGAGGCAAAATAAGTTGTTACTCTTTCTTCTCTATCAGAAATATTTAGTTCAGTAATAACTGTAATTACTGCATTTACTGATTATTTAATTATTGTTCTAACTTTGTGTATTTCGGTATTAATTATTGCGCGATTAATCGTTGATCAGTTAGTTTATAATTTCGCAGAGCTTTTAAACAAATTACATAGTATTATTAAAGATCGTGTTCTATAAGTTATTCTTTTGTCAACAGAGGACTGATTTTAAAGCTACGGACATTTTGATTTAAGAACAATGTTTTAAAGCTACTTCCAGTAACAGAATTATAGAAAAACAAGGAGCTATTCGCTGAAACAGAATTTTCCCGCGTATTTGCACGCATGCGCAGAGCAGCGAATGCCACCTCGCCAGCACGGCGTCATACGAAATTACTGGCGGAGAATCATTAATCACGTGTTTTCTGTGTACTATTTACACACTTTCACGATTAAAGAATGATCTATGATTCGTTATCTATTTTCTCATATAACATTTATTATGATTTTTGTTGAAAGTAAATTGTTAATTCTTCGATCAATAAAACATGTCTACGGTGCTCCATTAATATTTTATTTCTGAGTTATATCTTACGAAACCCTTATTTTACCGTCCTTTCTGAAAGATATACAATAATTGTTCTGTTACGGATAATTCATTTATTACGCATTTCGTATGTTATTAATATTCCTTGATGTACATGTATTTTACATGTTAAAGTGACCGCGTTTAAAAATATTGAGTAATGTTTTTTAAAATGAAATATTAGTAAAACAAGAGAGTTGAATTAAGTTTCATTTTGCAGTTATGAAATTGACTAAATGATTAGTAGATAATTAGTAATAAATTTTGCTCGTCTTGTTTATATGGAGAAGTCGTACTTCTACTACTGCTGCGCATGCGCATATCTCTATTCTACATGCGCATGCGCGTACTCTCTGCCGCGCATGCATGCAAATGCGCGGTAAACATATTTCGCCGAATACTTCTTCACATTTTTGCAATCCTGTACCACAAGCAATTTTAAAACACCGTAAACTAGATGGAGCAGTTTGAAAATTTAATTTTAACGACATATTTTGCAGGAATGAATAAGTAAAAGAAGAAGTATCAATACTTACAGAAACGTGATTAACTTTCAACTAAAAACTCATCAAATACTGCAGAAGAAAATGGAGGAGAAATCACAAATCACTCTTTAATTACAAAAGTACATAAACTGTAGCTAGAAAAGGAGCGATTAATCATTCTTCACCGTTAATTTCATTTGTCTCGTGCTGAAAGTAATTAATTATTCTTAACTAGAATTTTGACAAATGTTACATGCAAAAATAGGTAGTAAATCACAGATCCTTTTCTAATCGTAAAAGCGTATAAAATGTACTCAGAAAACGAGTGATTAATGAGCCTTCTCGGTTAATTTTATTTTGTTTCGTGCGATGCCATGTGAGAAAGACGGCACTAAGTACTTTACTTCTACGCAAGCGCGCGAAAATTGTAATTCAGCGAATATAGTTTCGCTTTTCAAGAATGTATAATTAATTATTTTTTTTTTTATGTAATAATCAGTAAATAATTAACAAAAGTATAGATAAGAAAATGAAATGAATTCCACTTTACAGTATGCGGTATGTAAATATTAAATAAGATAAATAACGTTGTACTGTAATAATTATATTATATATTAAACGCACTACATACATTAATTACGTAACAGTTAGAAAGAAAAATTTTAATAAGAAAATTGATATAAATATTTAAAATCTTTTGCTAATATACTTAAGAAACCATGAATGCATAAATAACAAACATTAACCAAATACAAGCAAAGTTGTTTCTGAAGTCACCAATCATTTTGCAAAGTTGTACACAAATCGACGACAGTAAGCAATCCGTATTAATTATTCTAAATTCCCGTCTCAATTAAGTTAATTAGTAATACGCAAAGTAAATGCTTCTACGACAGATTTCAAGTAATCAGGATTCACAAAGTTTCGCAATAGATTGCACAAAGTAATTTCCAGGAATGAAACGACACGTACAGAGCTGTTTAATGCATGTGTTCTCTGCTAGTTCCGTGTAAAGCTAGTCTGAAATTGATTTAAGATTACGGGAATCTACGATTCAAGCGTGACGGTATAAATCAAGTGTCTCGCGACGTTTATTAGAGGCGGCCATTTGCATCAACCTTTTCTTGGTCTTTCAAGAATCAGGAAAGAGTTGACTAATATGCCGGTCACCTAATCGCAGGAAGTGGTCTAAATGTGCTAGGCACTTTTCAGTGCCTTCCACGCCTGTTAAATATTCATAATACGCTACAATTCTAATATATGTTTCACATAGCGTAAACCATAAAAATTTGAACGCGATTCCGGCAATCAATCACAAGATTTCAAGCCTCTGCACCGATAGTCATTTATCATAATCTCCGATGAAAATGGCTCGACCTTCTGAACAAATATTCGAAACGTCAGAAATATTTGTCCGAATAAAAGTGTCCGTAATTAGCGCCGGTCAAATTTCCGAGGAAAAAAAATGTCCAATCACAGTTGGTCGCAATTATTGTTTCTTCGACTACATCGGTGAGAACTCACAGATTTGCATAGTGTGCCAGCGGGTTCAATCAAATAGCTACGTTTTATGAAGCTTTGTTCTTCGATGAAATTGCTGAAAGTCAAATGGGAAAACTCAGACGCTCGAAGCCATGATGAAACAACGGAGGGGCGTTCAATTACGAAATTGTACGGCCCCGCGCAGTCTGGATACGATTACGCAGTGCTTCGAAACGGTGTTAATTAATGGATGATACGCTGCGTGCCCGGAACTGCCAAGTAGTATAAATTCGTGCAGTGTGCACGGAACAAATAAGACATTCATATCTACGTGATCAGGGTGGCTAAAACTGGTCATTAGTGCCCAGATCATTATTTTGATGTATTATTATGTAGGTTCCGTAGGATGGTGTAGCAAACAGGAGGGGGAGTCACTTGGTTTTTTGAGATTTTTAGGAATTCAAATATTTGAGGTTTTGTTTCTTACGAATTTCTATTTAAAATTTAATTTCTACAGTTTAGAAATTCGAATATTTACGGATTAATTTAGAAGTTCACGAATTTGGGAAACTCCCGAAAATTAAATTAATAGTAGGTAAATTATTTTTGGGGCTATGGGTATTTGAAACTAGGAACGCGATAATTTAGCACTGCAATTTTGTGAATTTAGCACTTTAACGGTTTAGGAACTTAAAATAGGAATTTTTCAAATTTTGAAATTTGGGAATTTCGAAATTTAGAAATGTAAAAAATTAAAGTTATAAGCATTCTATCAGCATCAAATTTGAAAGTATTTGACTTCGAGGATATAGAAACTTTGATAACCATTGAGCTACCATTTGGTAACGAAATGGTAGCTGACGTGATTCTGAATAAGATTCCCTTTTGCAAAAATGGGATATGAAGCTTCGTTTCTGAATTATTAAAGAAAAACGCGGACCAATCAGAGCACGAGGATTACGCGCGCTCAGCCGCTCGAAGGGGGGTGTCTCACTTGGACGTCGACCGATTCGACGCGTCGCGATTGGACGGTCCCGATTCGACGCGTTCCAATCGCTCTCGCGTCTGCGCATGCGTAATCCACACGCTCTGATTGGTCCGTGTTTTTCCTTAATAATTAAAAAACGAAGCTTCCAATCCCATTTTTGCAAAGGGAAATTTTATTCAGAATCACGTCAGCTACCCTCCATTTCAGGGACCTACATTAATTGTGAGATATCCTGTATTTAATCATACAACCATGTAACATTAGAATTATAGTATTTAAACACAGAGTTACCTATTACTATAATCACATTATTACTTAATCAAATAATCGTACGTATATAATTATATAATTAATTTAATCATTTGTAATCACATTTATTTCAATCACATAATTTATACGACCACTTAAAGTCCTCGTTTTAATAGGAACGTGCATCAAAACGAATTAAAGTTTCAAAAAAGGATTTCACTGTCCGAACGTTAAAACGAAATGTACACATCGTTAAGCATTTTTTCAACACACTTTTTTAATCACGAGAGTCACCAGTGTTTCGCAACGTGTCTGTCGGGAGCATAGTTTTAATTAAGCGGGGAAAAATACTCTTTGATTTAACTTTGAAGTAAAACGGAGATAAAACGAAATGAAAGCATGATGAGTCTGACACGTATAACTGTGATGTTTCTTGTGACAAAGCATTATGAAATCATTTTTAGACGTATCTAATTTTCATGCGGCGTGGGATGTGTTAAAACAATGAGAAATATTATATAATAATATTAAAGCAGGTGAAATGTGCAATGACATCTTTCACGAGCAAAATAAATTAAATTACGTTGAAATGGATAAGCGTGTAACTGAAACATTGATGTATGACGGATTAAAATTTGTTAATTTGGAACTTGAAAATTAAAAAATTTGGTGGTTGGAAATTTGTATGTCAAATTTCATGTACGTTCTTTTAATTATTCCTCGATTTCTAAATTTCAAAGTTTCTGCATGTTTAAGTATTTAAATTTTCAAGTTGCTATATTTCAAAATTACAAAATTTTTGCTGTATTTGCAAAAATTGGTATTTTTAAATTTTAACATTTTCTAGTTTCAAAACTTTTATGATCCTAAGCTCTATATTTAAAAATGTCTACATCTCCAGTTTTATAAATTTTCTAATTTCTACATTTCAAAATTTCTATATTTTCTAATTTCTACATTCTCAAATTTCTAGACTTCTTAACTTCTGTATATCCAAATTTCTGAATTTAAAATATTTTACATTTGTAAACTTCTTCACTCACAAGTGGTCATATTGGTAAATTAAGACATTTGCAAATGTCTCAGTTTATTAATGTCTGAATTTCCTAATCTCTTCATTTCCTCTTTTTCAAGTTTCTTCAATTTTCTTCAAGGTTCCAAATTTCCATACTTTCGAAAATATCACATTCCAAGTAACATCTCCTCACTCCCAAATGATTTAATACCAAAATTAAAATTTGCTTTCGAAACGTGTTCTTATAAATGCTTATATTTGCATTTAAATGTTCATATCATCACAATTTACATTCTCCGCCGAAAAAAAGTTGTATATCAATTTTTTTCGCCGAATTTTCATTTTTGTCGGCTGCAGAGGTGCATCCACGTTCAGTTCTTCTTTGTGAAGTTTTTTGCGTGCTACACAGCGATACCGGCACACGGTTTATTTATTGTATTTACATTGAAGGTAGAATACTCACGGATATAGCGTAATGGATGCTTTTATTTACTCGGCCATCTCTCTCCCTGTCTATCTGTTTCTGCCTCTCTCCAGCAATTATATGGACATAACGTTCGTACGAGGAGTAACGAACCGTGTTCCTAAAACGCTCGAATCGCAGTGAAATCAATGATACAAGCAGAGGGGTCAAGAGAAGGATAAAAGAGGAGACACGGTGTTCAAATTCTGTGGTAGAAATGATTTCACGTTGAAAACCACCGGATGCGATTACCATAATCGCGGTGGTCCACGATCGAACTTCGAAATGGTATTTCTCCAAAAACACATATACCTCCATAAGTTTCGACGCCATTTGCATGTTTTGCTGTGAAAACGTTGCGAATGGCATACGAATTTCTTTCGCTTGTATACCCTGTTTTGTTTTGATACATCCACGAAAACATCACACCGGTCTTTTTATATTTTTTCGAGTTATTGTAGTTTATGTTATTGGATAAAGATTACAGAGAAGTTTGATAAACAATATTGAACGATCTGAGACTTTTTTACATTAGTTCTAAAAATTTATAGATACATAACATTATTAATAGTTTTGCAAATGAATGATATTGAATAGTTTAATATATGATAAGATGAGGATAACTTAATGAAAATTGACATGATGTTTGAATAAATAAACAACATTATGTTTTAACATTTTAATATATGATTCAATATTATTTTTGCCAAAGTACATATATATTTTATAAAATACTAAACTTCATAAAAATACTTCAAACTTACATATATCACAGAAATACATCAAACTTAAATATCAATAACATGAATGAAGTTTATAGTACCGTTAAATGGAAGTGTATTATTTTTCCACATATGTACACAAACATATACGTACATTTTACCAAAATTAAAACATACATATTTTACCAACAACTGAATTTGACAAAAATATTTCCAAGCTATATTTCCACAAAAATACATCAAACTTAAATATCATTAACATGAATGAAGTTCACAGTACCGTTAAGTGGAAGTATATTATTCTTCTACATATGTAAACAAACATATATGTATATTTTACCTCAGTAAAAGCATATTTTACCAAAAACTGAATTTCACAAAAATACTTCAAACCTGCATATTTCACAAAAATACATCAAACGTAAATAACACCAAAATAAATGAAGGTCACAGTACCGTTAAATGGCAGTCTATTTGTCCACACACGTCAGTTTTGCATTCTACGCAAAGAGAAGTATTGGAAAGGTCAACGGTCCGTCAGATATTTCAAATTTTTTACATGAAATATGTCTCTTCCGAATTTAAATGTAACATCGGTGATGGATGCTATGACCTTGCGCGTACAACGAATCGACATCATACCTCATGAGGATCCATTCTACGTTGTTTATTATTCATAGAAAAATGGCTCCAATAATTATAGCTGCACGCATTATTATTCTCCATTCGTTCTGCGCATTTCCTATAAGCATAAATGACTACAGAAGTTCTATTCTCTTTTTTTCTCGTCGTAAATCTATCCATTTCTCTGCTCTTTCTCACCTCCATCGCAGTTGTTCATTCCTCCGGAGGGATGTAATTTTCATGCAATTTCGCGTAAACGCTGCAGTCGAAGTTGCCTGCCATTTGCAAAAATAAAAGGATGGAACTCTTTCCTCGCTATTGCTATGCGACTAGTTTCGCTTCCATTTTAGTTTTTTTTGAGACGATATGTAGATGTTTATGTGTATGTTGTTTGATGTGTGCTGACAGCGTCATGCATTGAAATCTTTGGAGAATGAAAATTTCTCAATTTCTCAATTTTTCAGTTTTTCAGTTTTTCAGTTTTTTAATTTTTCAATTTTTCAATTTTTCAATTTTTCAGTTTTTCAGTTTTTCAGTTTTTCAATTTTTCAATTTTTCAATTTTTCAATTTTTCAATTTTTCAATTTTTCAATTTTTCAATTTTTCAATTTTTCAATTTTTCAATTTTTCAGTTTTTCAATTTCTCAATTTTTCAATTTTTCAATTTTTCAATTTTTCAATTTGTTAATTTCTCAATTTGTCAATTTCTTAATTTCTCAATTTCTCAATTTCTCAATTTCTCAATTTCTCAATTTTTCAATTTTTCAATCTTCCAATTTTCCAATTTTCCAATTTTCCAGTTTTCCAGTTTTTCAATTTTTCAATTTCTCAATTTTTCAATTTTTCAATTTTTCAATTTGTTAATTTCTCAACTTGTCAATTTCTTAATTTCTCAATTTCTCAATTTCTCAATTTTTCAATTTTTCAATTTTTAAATTCCCAAAATTTCCAATTCCCAATTACCCAATTTCTCTATCCTCCACTTTCAATATATCGATATAACGTTAAGCATGAGCAATCTCCCGATCACATATCGATAATCGATAGTCCTTTATCGCGAACCCATTTTAGTTTCGAATATTTTCGCCGAGCATAGAATGTCTGTTTCCTGCAATAGAAATAACTGAATTCACGTTGTTCGCTGTGATTTCGTTAAGTCAATCATTGTCAGAAAATTTTGATATCAAAGGTAAAAGGTTTACAATGGAAAAGTATTTTTAGTAAATAAATGATTCTACTTTTCTCAAATGTAAAATTATTATATTGAATGTTTAATTTAATACCATTCTATAACAAATACAAAATTTCTAGATTTCTTTATGCGCAGTTGTGTTTGAATTTTTCGGTTTTTAGGTTAGGTTTCAAACATAAAAGTATTATGTTCAATGCTTAATTTAAATAACTATTTAATTGTTTTAATATTTTACTGTTTCATTGTTTCATTATTTAACTATTTTAATATTTTATTATTTTATTACTTCACTATTTTAATATTTTAATACTGTATTAATTTACTGTTTCACTATCTTACTCTCTTACTGTTTTACTATTTTACTATCTTACTATCTTATTATTTTATTGTTTTACTGGTTTACTATTTTAATATTTCACTATTTCACTATTTCACTATTTCACTATTTCGCTATTTCACTATCTCACTATCTCATTATTTTACTATTTCACTATCTCACTATCTCATTATTTCACTATTTCACTACTTTATCATTATCTAACAAATATCAAACTTCTAATATTCCTTATACACAATCCCATCCGAATCCTACAATCGTAAAGTTAGGTTACGTTATGTTCAAACAAATTAGGCGTTCCAGAACTAACAACCTGCTCGCAATTCTGTTTAAATCACAGCAATTATTAGATCACATTGTAAACGAGGTACACAAATCTCATTTCGATTCATTAGCAACGTTTCAAACACTCTAATGATGTCAAAGTTCGTACATATTTGCTAATACAAGCGTGCAAATGTATTTACTAAACATACCATCATTTCTACATTTTGCTGTAGATAATAAACATTTATGATAATGAAGTGACAGATTACCCTACATTGTTGTTCAAAACATTGGGAAACATTATGGTTACTATAAAAATAATATCTTCCTTTGAATTTTAGAATACCTACACTGTATTCTATGATGGTATATCTTTCGTTATGTTGTAATTAAGTAGAGTTGTACTTAATTTTAGTATTTGCTATTTTTACACTTTTCATCCTTTTTTTGTAACGGAATAAAAATAGCGAATGAGAATTTGAAAATTTCGAAACTTAAGGACCAAGAAATTTAACGACCTTAAATTCTGAAATACTAAAATTCTAAAATTACAACACTGCAAGCTTACAAAGCTTGAAAGTTCTTCAAATAAAAAATTCCGAAATTGAAAAACATAGAAAATAGAAAATATGAAGTTTTCGAAAGTTATGAATTTTCAAGTTTCCACACATATTCTTATGTAAGATGCGTATCACCGATATAGAGCAAAACTTCGTCCTCGAGAAGATCCCAACGGTGAAGTTCATAACGATTGCGCGACTTCTTCCATATAGGTTTGAAGAAACTATTTTCTTCAGATTCTTTGACGAAAGAATTTCACAAAAGCGATATGGTAGTTCGATGCGAAATATCCGTAGGTGAATCGTTGCGAACTATCTCTTCCTTATCGTTCGCTCCAGCATGTTCGAGCTACTCCTCGGAGAATATTTCCCAACACGAAGTTGCAAGATGGACCGCCGATTTTCCTACGAATCTATGCTGAAAATCTAGACACGAATATATACGAATCCCCGAAGATTCAGAGCGTTTGATGCTGGTATTGAAAGAAACGATATAGTTATCAACTTCCAGAATTCTGTTGTGTGGAGATCTAGGTTAGGGTCTGCAATCAAACACATTGCTTCGTGTGTGAAATGTATTTGCATGGCTATTCTTAAATTGCTAGATCAAAGTTTCGATATATTTCCATGTTTGCACGTGCCTAGAGATTATTAGTACATCTGTAAGTCTCTGTCACTAGTTCAGATATTTCTATATCTTCAGATTTGTAAATAGGTACAACTATAACTTTTCAGGTATTCAAATTAGTAGATTCTTAAATTTATAGTTACCTATGACCCTGAGTTACCCAAAGAGTACTTCGTACGCTATAGTCAAGTTCCTAACCTGTCAAATTTGTGAATCCCTAAATTCCTAGAATTAATTCCTAGGTTTCCATGTACTTTAATCCCCAACTCGGTACATCTTCAAATCGCTACGTCCCTAAATAGCTACGACCCCCAAAAAAATCGTCACCTCTTCAAATTGCCACGTCCCAAAATCGCCACCTCCTCAAATCGTTACATCCCCAAATGAATATGAAGTTAACTACTCACACCAACATTGTTGGAGTTGAATATTGAAGTGCTAACATTCGATATACAAATATTGCAGGGATACTTACACTCCAACTTCTAAGTTGTTCAGTACAATACACTAATCCATACATGATTGCGGCTATAGACATCACATCATCGTCTCCGAAAAATCGAAAAACCATAACTGCACGCGAATTTTCAAAGCATTCAATTAGGAGATCAAGGATCAATTGCGTTCAAGGCGCATGTAGATAATTCAAATCGTACGATAGGAGAATCGGCGATTTCGATCACGTTTGTCCAGGGAATAAATTTCATTCAGTCCATTCATTGACTTCCATTCGGCATGAAATTCGAAGCATTTCTCGATTTAACCGAACGATACGATTCGTTTGCCAAGCGTTTTTCGTTGAGAATGTCAATTATTGCGCGCCTACCAGCGACTGATGTTCATTAGTAATCTGCGATCGAGCACACAAGTGATCAGTACAATTACCGACGTTAATTGAATTCCATTATATCGTTGAAATTTATTTAATCCGATGCTTTGCTTGGGGAGGAACGTGAAATGTGTGATAACAATCTGAGTGGGTACGTTTTGATAAGTTGCGGCTGGGAAATGAAATCGTTCAGTGTTATGGGACTGGTTATCAAATTTTGATGTTTGAATACAAATCTTGAGTGTTTAAGAGCAATCTTAATGTGCTAATTTGGTTTTTAGTGCTTAGAGAGAATTATTAGTGATCAAGATTTTTATTTGATCGTGTTGGAATGGTTAGGGTGAGTTTTGCCGCCATGTTGTTAACAAAGCGCGATAAATTTGAATATTCGCTACTAATGTAAGTGGATGTAAATTTCCTGAGTGCAGAAGGTATTAACGATTATAACCTCACTTATACATTAACTAAAATAACTTCAAAATTAGTTATATTAAATTATCAATTTATTACATTATTGGCTATGTTAAATTATCAGTTTATTAAATTATTTGCTAAATTAAATTATCAATATATTAAATTCTTGTGTCTATTCAATTATCAATTCATCAAATTATTGTTTATTAAATTATCAAATTATCAATTTATTATTGACATGAAATTATCAATTCATTATACTATTACTTTCAGAAGCTGAAAGCTTTTTTCACATTGTGTTTTATGGTTTGAAAGCAACAAAATAAATATTATGCAACTCATTTATATTAAGTTTTCATTTGTACCATATTGAAAGCAGTAACAATGCACACGATTGACAATGATATTATTTTATAGATAGATAATATGCGAATCGGGTACGAGAAATTGCACAGTGATAAAGGATTTTAATTTACATTGTAGAATACAATTATTTGGAGAGTAATACCTGTATGAATTGCGTGATGAACTTTCGCGTCGAATCCGACATAAATGCTGTACATTCAAATAAGGTTTACAGATAATACAGGATTATTATTATTCATAAGATTATATTTTGTTAGAAACACCGATACAAATTCCGGATGAATAACTTTACGAACAATTGAATAAATCTCATTTAACTATAAATGCGTTAATTCTTGCAGAAAATTAATTATGAATCACGAATTGCGTTATTGATTTGCCAAAAAGTATTTACTTTCTTCTGCAAAATAAATTTTTATTCTTGTTGTGGGAGAAAATTATTTAGTAATAATAAAACGGGTTTCACGTATGCTTGTAGAAAAAAATACAAATCATGAAAATAATGTGTAAAAATTGTATTTAAGTGCACTGTCTGTGATTTTGTAAAAATTGGCTATTGTTTATTTATTAAAATATTATTGTTTTAGGAACGGAATTTTATTTATTCATTGAAATATTACTATTTTAAATTGTAATATAATTATTGTTAAATGCCATATCTTTTATTGAGTGTTTACAATATTACGATTTTAAACACAAATAAATCGAATTGTACAAATGTCTCAAAATTAATGATTTTTAAGATAAGTTATTTTTTCAACAAAAATCGGTATAACTCGTGTTGCGGTATTTCATAAATACAAAGTGCAATAAATGGATATTCTTCTGCAATGTTATTTCCGAAAGCAGATATAAAAAACAACTAATGGAAATCAATAATATTGATGCACATAAAGTGGAGTGTAATCATTTTTAAATAACTGCGTTTTGCATAATATTGAATTCCAGAAAAATACGATATCACAGAAGATCGATATGTCTGATAAATTATACATTGTGGTAGGTACAGACAAATATTATCTTTTCCCCAAAAAGATTAACGAAATATTTCTTAAAAATTATTAAAAAATTTCCTTTAATAATATTTCATTTTTCATTTGAATTTAAATTCATTTTTAAAAATATTTAGTTTTTCGTACTGGATGTTCTCGTGAGGGATTAACTATTCAAAAATATAATTCATGAGAGCAACGCCATAAACCTCGCACGTAAAATGATAAATTTACGGTCTTCTTTTATAACAGATCTTTAAATATAGATATTTGTTTAAACGATGCCGCAACTTCAGCTCGGAACAGTAATCCCTTGAGTGCAGTAAACTTGCTAGAAATCTGCTTGATTTATCATTCACGTTTTTCTACATCTTCACATTTCCTCCATTATCTCCCCTGGATATTTTTACGACTAATAATCTTCGTTCATTAAACTTTCCTTAATTTAATTTGTTCCTTTCCGTTTCCGTAACTTGAATCAATTTAAATTAAATATTTCCTCCATTTAACCAGAGACATTTCTACGACTAATAATCTTTAAAATTTTAATTCAATTCGTTTCTTCTTGCTTTAATGAAATCGTAAAATCTAGTTGAATGTTCAGGACGTGCCTTTTTAATTTTCATTACGATCAGGTAGAATTTATACTTCAGTTGCGTTGTTTTCCGGAGATCGAAATTTCTTCAAAATGGTGGGTGCCATCTGCTGAACTATCAAACTTTCGTAGTTTCTCAAAGAAACTTAAATCACTTATTTTAGTTTTAAAGTTATTTTAAAGGTGTTCAAATATTTCTAAACTTTTAATAAATTTTATTCCAATTATAAGTTATTTTGACATCGGATTAGGAATACAAATTTTTTCGCTGCTTTACAAGTACGGTGTGTTTTTATTTCGAATATTTTTATTTTCCATTTTTTTAACACTTATTTTACATTAATAATACATGAAATTTGATATAAAAGTTAAATGAAATTTGACACGGAAGTCAAATAAAATTTTATATGAAATTTAAATGAAATCTGTTTGTAACGTAAATAAATATATTTTATTTAAAATTTGACATGAAAATTGACATGTAATTTGACATGAAATTTTACATGAAATTTTACTTAAAATTTGACATGAAAGTTAAATGAAATTTTACATGAAATTTGAATGAAATCTGACATGTAACGTAAATAAAGTTTAAAATAAAAAGAATTAATTTTTACTCGAAAAAAATCAAGAACATTACAGAATGCTAAAATAAATAAGAGATTACACTCAAACTACGCTTTTGTATAAAAAGTGTACCCATACATCTTTTCAAAGGAAACATTTTACCATTAACCGTATAATTATCTCATAAATAATTGATCGAGCAGCGTGGTATCAATATTCGATATCCTTAGTCCAGAATATTTTTCCGCACAAAAAAAAAGGAACAGTCCCCAATTGTTTCAAACTATTTGTTCTCGGCAACTTTGAAAATATCCACCGCAACGTTCATTATTACGGCGAAACCGCATGAAAATTTATCGCATAAAGTTTTACGCTGAAAAGCATTCCGAATAAACTCTAAAATAAAAGCTCGTGGAGCTTCAGAAACAACCTCGTCTATTGATATCCGATATTTCCTTCAGCACGTATAAGCTTCGGTTAAACTCTTTCAGCTATCAATAAAACTTCAACGTAAAATAAACTTTCATGAAAGCGAAACATCGTTACCAATCGACGCTAATCAGCGACAATGTTGCTGATAATAATTTCGTCAAGTTGTATGGTTCGTTTAACGACTTTAGAAAACATTCGAGTATTTTCATAATAATAATAATCATTATTATTTTAAATTATAATTATTAAGACATCGTAAAGAATAATTATTTGTATAATTATTTACTGTAGAAACTTTTGACTGAAATGTTGTACATTAATTAAGGGAACAATATTTTAAACATTTAATTAAGTTACAAAGGAAATTATACACGTTCTTATCACTTCAAGGTAACATAAGACTGACAGAAAATTAAATGAACATTCACTGCAATTGATGCGTTTTTCAACGAAAACACGACACCACTTGCAACCCCTATTCGCTCTGCTCACATTTCAAAGAATATCTACAATCATTAACGGGTCACACAAATACGGAACCAATAAATTCCTGCATTATATAACAATTGAACTTTCACGTTTATATTACACTAGTAGGCCAGTTGACTGAAGTCAACGACGATTAGGTTTAAAAAGACTCTGTTTTTAATTATTAAATAATAATAAGGTAAGTTGCCCAATATCTGACACTCCACCAATAACTGACACTTTTAACTTTGTAATTAATTAATAAAGACTCTATAAATAATATCTGTTTCTCATTGTGTGTATAATGAAGTGTGTATTATGCAACGCCATCTCTGATTTATGAAAATCGTTATGCGTGAACTTATTCAAATTTTACAATTATTGTTTACAAATCGGCACGTAATTTTCATTAGCGGCTCGATTCTTCTATCACTTAAGGTTAGAAACACGTCATGATATTTTGCTTTGTATTTATTTTATTAAATTATTTTGAGAGCAACCTTATATTTCCCTATTCTAATTAAAGATTATAGTGTTGTTTTTTCTTTGAAGACTTTAAATAAACCGTCTAATTTGATGGATGTCAAGGGTGTCAGTTTTTGGGATACGAACATAAGCCTGCCGACCAATATCTGACATCCGTGTCAGATATTGGTTGAAAAGGTCAATCAACAACTTTTGGAGTCAACTTTTGGACTCTGTAGAAATGTTGATGAAAAATTTAAATAGACCTAACAATTTTATTAATAATCGGCCTGCAAATAAATGGTATTCCTGTTTTTTTTTATAATATTTTTTTTTTAAATGAAGGCAGCAGAAAAACCGAATTAGAAAAAGAAAACTGCAAAGAAATACAAACGACTTATTATAGAAAGTGATACTTCTACATCATCTGAGGAACTTTAAATTCAAATTTCAATGTATTTTGAATAAATTAACGTTATATTTTGTTATTTTATTGTGGAAATAAATTTTGTTATTTAAATGAATAATTTCTGTTTACATTTATAAAAGTGTCAGCTATTGGAGTATCTAGATGTCAGATATTGGATATACTACATTTCGGCCATTTCAGTTATTGGTATAATTACCATAACCTTGTTTATTTAATTTTCTTAACATTAACAAAATTTAAATAGCTTTTGGTTACGTCAATTTAAAGATAAAGGATCGATCAATTTTGATAAAATATTAGCGACTGTTTTTATTGATTTTAAATATTTTTTTATTTAAATTGTTTGAATTCTTTCTCTTAAACTGTCAGCTATTGGGCAACTTACCTTATTGGATTTGGAGGAATATTATAAAAATGTGTGTGGTGGTGTTATTATGTAGTTGTTTGTTAACATTATTATTGTTGTTGTGGTGAAGCAGAAGAAAAAACAAAAGGTAAACAAAAGTCAAGAAGGGGATCTCACCACGTTTGCCGCAGGCAGCTTCTTGCCTTTATTATTATATAGAAATTATATTATATTCGTATAAAGAGTATAGCCGAATAACGTAGTCAAATGTGCCCTTGAGTCGAATCAGAAATCCAATTCGTCAGTCGGTAGCATATCCAAAGAAAAACATCTCACACCAAGTTTCAACCCCCTATTTCATCCGTGGGGACAGTAAAAGGGAAAAATGAAATTCCAGTTTTTGGCTCATTTTGCCTATTCAATTTCGTATAAAATATCTGAAAAAATGATGAAATTTAGTGTGAGATGTTTTTTTTGGAATTGGGTGTCTAACTCGACTTAAGAGCACGTTTGACTACTTTATCCGGCTATATCCTTTAACAAATGACCAAACCGTATAACAAGCTCTAATAATGTATTCTCCGAGTCGCTAATAACCCTTAGCGGTTGATGCGACTTTAAACAAATAAAGAAAAAAAAAAAAAAAACTTCTAAAATTCTGAGAATGAACAAATTTTCAAGTTGCTATAACCTAATTATCCAACGGAAACTGTATCTAACAGTGATACACTCTATATGTCCTGAAGCACTCCACATAGAATGAGACTATACAAAATTTGACTTATTATATTTTCCTAACAAATATTTCAACAAATTTTCGTTATGTAACGTACGTTATGGAGACTCATGTCTAATATGCATCACCAAATGAATGATAATTATGTACCCAAATCGATGCAGCCTTAGGTTATGTTTGTTACATCTTCAAATCACTGCGTTCCCAAATCCCTGCTTTGCCAAATATTTATATTTTCAAATTCCCAAATTCCTAAATTCCTACATCCCCAAATCGGTGCATCTCCAAATCGCTATATTCCCAAATTCCTGCTTTGCCAAGTCCCTACATTCCCAAATTCCCAAATTGCCAAAATCCCAAAATCCCAAACTCCTACAATTCCTAAATCGGTTCATCCTCAAATTGGATCAATCCCAAATCGGTTCATCCTCAAATCGGATCATTCCCAAATCGGTTCATCCTCAAATCGGATCATTCCCAAATCGGTTCATCCTCAAATCGGATCATTCCCAAATCGGTACATCTTCAAATCGCAACGTCCCCAAATAGCTATATTCCCAAATCCCTGCTTTGCCAAATTTCTACATTCCCAAATTCCCAAATTCCTAAATTCCTACATCCCCAAATCGGTGCATCTCCAAATCACTACTTTTGCAAATAGCTACATTCCCAAATTCCTGTTTTTCCAAGTCGCTACATTCCTAAATCAGTTCATCCTCAAATCGGATCATTTCCAAATCGGTTCATCCTCAAATCGGATCATTCCCAAATCGATACATCTTCAAATCGCAACGTCCCAAAATCGCTACATTCCCAAATTCCTACTTTGCTAAATCCTTACATTCCAGAATCTCTATACCTCAGAGTTCCTAGATTCCCAAATTCCTATAATCTACAAATTGGTTCATCTCCAATTCGAATCATTACCAAATTGATACATCCTCAAATCGTTACGTCCTCAAATACCCACGTTCCTAAATCACTACGTTCAAAAAATCACTATGACCTTAAATAGCTACATCTCCAATAACTACGTTTCCCAATCGCTACGTCCCTAAATTGTTACGCTTCCAAATCACTACGTCCCTAAATTATTACGTCTCCCTATCGCTGCGTCCCCAAATACCCACGTTCCTAAATCATTACGTTCCAAAAATCACTATGAGCCTAAATAGCTATATATCCAATAGCACGTTCCCCAATCGATACGTCCCTAAATTGTTACGTTTCCGATGCACTACGTCCCTAAATTGTTATGTACCCAAATCGCTACGTCCCTAATTTGTTACGTCTCCAAATTACTATGTCCTCAAATAGCCACGTCTCTAAATCGCAACGTTCCAAAAATCACTATGACCTTAAATAGCTACATCTTCAATAACTGCGTTCCCCAATCGTTACGTCCCTAAATTGTTACGTTTCCAAATCACTATGCCCCTAAATTGTTACGTTCCCAAATATCCACGTTCCTAAATCACTACGTCCCAAAAACCCCTATGACCCTAAATAGCTACATCTCCAATAACTACGTTTCCCAATCGCTACGTCCCTAAATTGTTACGTCTCCCAATTGCTGCATTCCCAAATACCCACGTTCCTAAATCACTACGTTCCAAAAATCACTATGAGCCTAAATAGCTATATATCCAATAGCACGTTCCCCAATCGATACGTCCCTAAATTGTTACGTTTCCGATGCACTACGTCCCTGAATTGTTATGTACCCAAATCGCTACGTCCCTAATTTGTTACGTTTCCAAATCACTATATCCCCAAATAGCCACGTCCCAAATCGCTACATCTCCAAATTGCTAAGTCCCCAAATCTCCACATCCCTAAATTGTCCTATTTCTCTAACAAGTTGCCATCACATAACGTACATTACACAGACACAGTGACCAAAATCGATTGATTCATATCTAACATAGATCACCAAATGAATGCCAATTAAGAGTTTGGCGAAGTTGAACGAGCAGTCGCCGCCAAAAAGGCCGGGCGCTATTCCGAGCACTCGAAAGGCATTATCTGCAAACCAGAACGGAATGATAAATATGTCGATCGAGAGGTGATTATCGGCCGGTATGCTAATCAAGGAAGTCGAAGCTGCCACGAACATCCTCGGGCTCGAGTTTGCATCCGACCGTCCGAGAACATCTACTGAATTGCTAACCGTACGACGAGAGTCCAAAGGAACTTTCGTGACGAATCCCGTTTCGTCCGTTCTCGCATAATTTTGCCATTGAACATCAGCGAATTTCACCGTGTCCCGTATTCTACGGTGCCTCCGTACCGATCCACGTCGCGTGTAATTTCTTCTTTTCACCTTGTCACACCTTTTTGTGCAATTCTCTGCCTTTTCGTTCGAGCCTCTTCTTCCTCCACTTCACTTCGTCGCGTTCCACTTTCCGCGCCTCTTTGTGTTGTGCCTTGTTCCATTTTGTCTCTCCTTTCACGTTTGTTTCGTGAACATACAACGCATCGTTTTGTAGAACCGGTTGTGTCTATAACGATTTCTACTATGTTTATGGAATTTGATTGTGCAGGCTTGAGAGGAATCATTCCGTTCCTCGTTTCTTTTGTAACGAGGGCCATTATTCTTCGTCTTTTATCTTGCATCGTGGCCTGTTTTTATTCATAATACGGAGATGATGTCTTGTTAAGAGGAAGTGTAGAATTGATGATGATTTTCAAGTCATGAACAGAGGGAAAGACGAGGGTTGAAAGTGGAGTATTGTGAAGCTGCACTGTTTAAGGGAGTGCAGTTGAAACGAATGTGATTGAACATGTCTTGTATTAAATTAAGTGATTGTTCGCAGAAAATGCGATGAATTTTCTGATTTATTCTAAACTATTTTACAGCTATGGTAGTTGTAGAGAAAGTAGTGATGTATTTAACCTTCACATGAAAAATATACATATAAATAATTACTATCGTACTATGCAAATTATATTAGAAAATACTCATACAAAATTGGAATAAAATATGTTTAAAAGTAATCGAAAATGTATTTAATAAATTGCATGCAAAATTATTTCAAATAAATTATACTTGAATGTATGTGTAATAAATAATATTTGGAAATTCTTGAAAATATTTTAAACACATCCTACTTGAAAATGTTCGAAATGGGTTATGTTTCAAAATACCTGAAATAGGTTAGGTTTGAAAATACTTGAAATAGACTATGTTTGAAAATTTTTAAAATAGGTTATGTTTGAAGATATTTTAAATAGGTTATGTTTGAAAATACTTGAAATAGACTATGTTTGAAAATTTTTAAAATAGGTTATGTTTGAAGATATTTTAAATAGGTTGTGTTTGAAAATACTTGAAATAGACTATGTTTGAAATTTTTTAAAATAGGTTATGTTTGAAAATTTTTAAAATACGTTATGTTTGAAAATATTTAAAATAGGTTATGTTTGAAAATATTTAAAATAGGTTATGTTTGAAAATATTTAAAATAGATTATGTTTGAAAATATTTAAAATAGGTTAGGTTTGAAAATACTTGAAATAGGTTATGTTTGAAAAATTTTAAATAGGTTATGTTTGAAAATACTTGAAATAGACTATGTTTGAAAATTTTTAAAATAGGTTATGTTTGAAAATATTTAAAATAGGTCATGTTTGAAAATATTTGAAATAAGTTGCATTTGAAGTTACTTGAAATAAATTATGCCTGAATATATTAAAATAAATATTGTGTTTCATTTTAAAAGTTCAATAAGACAAAATACGATTAAAAATGAAAATTAGATTTAAACCTAATTATGGTTGTCTATAATTATCTTTGATTAGTTCATTATTTAATTGTAAACTATTCATTCGGAATTAGATATGCTTAAAAGCTGGTATTTCATTAAAATTTCATTACGGAACATGCGTTATACGTACAACCCACGTACGATGCGGCGGGTTAATAAAATTTCATTTAGCAGACCCTTTTAAACGTTATGAGAAAAGCTTTTCATACGGTCCTGAGGGATATAAAATATTCTGAGCTACAATCACATGCATGGTAGAAAGTTTAACAGATGACTGCACACGACAAAATTACATTTTTGTGGTAAGACAAACGATAGAACTTTGAAATTGGTGAACTAATCTCTCTTTAGGTTATTCGGTTAGGTTTTTCGGAAGTGTCTCTCGTGCGAAACTTTGAAAATAGGTTGCGTTCAAATGCACGAAACCTTGCATGAGAAATAAAAGTTTCATAAAATGTTTAACTTTTAAATTACCAAAAAATTTTCATTTAATAATAATTCCATTTCTAATTTTTATTTATAAAGATTTTCACGATTATAATGGTGATAAATTAATATAAAAATTTAACTAAAAGATTAAAAATGATATTAAAATTACATTATTTAAAATGATAATTATAATTATAATTAGGGTGCCATAATAACTATTTTAAATTAGAGAATATATTACATTCAGAATTGATTTCATGAAATCAAAATTCATAATATTTTCTTATTTACCTTTGATATTTTCCTGTGCATTAATATCCTCATAATTTATATTTACATTTGTAGTGAACATGATTTTATATTCATACTAAATTTTGTGTTAATCAACACCTTCATAATTTATTTTTATATTCATAATAAACCTGATTTTACATTCATAACAAATTTTCATTTATTAATTTATATTATCCTTATTTACTTATTATAAATAATTTTGTTTTCGTAAAACAATAATTTGTAATCTGTAAAAAGTTATTTAGCTACAATTAATAAAATCACAATTTAATTTATGATAAAATGAAATGTGTACATAATGCGATAAAGAGAACTCGAAAATTAACTTTCATTCAATGCCACTGAAATTCGATAATTAATTCTGATTTTGGTTAGTTATACGCAGAATGTTGTTGTCATACTTCTTGTTGAACCGAAGTTGGTTCTGATAACGAGTGCGGAAACAACAAACAACATTAATAATCCACGGCCACAAATCACGTGGAAAAGTTAAATTGAATTCCAACGAGCCAGCTAAGGAACGAAGGTGAAATATTAAACACTCGACTTTTTCTGCAGTAGGATTTCTTTCATAGTTATCGACACTCGTGCTTTTACTTCCTGAAGAAATGTTGCCACCTCTTACGAAAGCAAATTACATATTTCTTTAGCAAACGAAAAACCGAACCCCAAAGACAAAAATATAAATTAAGGCCGGATACTGTCCTCACAACCAAAGACCACATAAGAAACACTATAAACTTCCTGAAAGAAACCAAGATGTACAACAAATTATAGTTCCTAAGGATACAGCCGTCGCCAATGACCATGCAGTCGACGCGACGTTAAACACCTATGAAGAAGAAGAAGAAGAAGAAGAAAATAGTTTTACCCATTCGAAATAATTAGTGAATAAAAAGTAGTGTAAAATAAATCGCCTCAAATTTTGAAACTTTCAAATTTAAAAAATCTTTTCTCAGTGTCATTGAAATAGTTAACAGAACAGTGAAAGAGTTTTTCTCTGAATATTGTCAATGTCGAGTGCAGAAATTTTGGGAGCAGGACATTCGAAATTTCCCTTTTGTGCTCACAAATTCTCCTAAATAGTAATTTTGGTAGTACGTGAATTTCTGTCGCAGCAGTGTCTTTGAACACATGTTAATGATCGTTTTTGGGACAAAGCGTGTCCGTGCAACGAAACGAGCGGCGTTGATGCAGCGTCGCCACGTTAAAATCTAATTAATGCAACTTTCATGGTGCCGGTTTATTGTTCGCTATAATGCGTGAGCGTCGTAACTTTCCGGCTTGGTCGCTAATTATTATCGTAGCCATGGTGCGTTACACCACGGAATTCTGAATGCAGATGCGCCGCTAATATTTAACTCGATGTCAGTCCGTGTCGATTCGCTGCTGTAACTTCGCGTGTAATTTAAAATGTGAATGGAGAACGCGGCCAGACAGCCACGGAATAATTCGATTGTGAATTACGGCGTTAACTATTGTAACGATCTAAATGCAATCACGGGCTCAAGAAAGGTTGAAATACATTGTACTCGAGAACGCCGCAACGTTTAACTGTGCGGCTTAAATGGAAAAAGTTCGAACGGTTTAACGTTTCTTTTGTTGGTTAAAACTTTAATGCCGGCCGACATTTAACGGTGGACTTTGTTCAACGCCTCGAATGAAATTTTTACCACCTTTGACATTTATTGTGTGTCGGCCACCGGCCGGAAATGAGATGAAGGAGAGTTTCGCTTTGCGTTGGAGGATTTTCAATATGGCTACCTAACGGGATCTTTTTATCTCTAACGAACGTTGTATTGTTATTCTGGTTATGGAATGTAAATAGTACAATTTAATGAACGGTTATGTTCACTGAAAAGCTTTTTTATCTTGATCAATTTCTTACTGCAGGATTTTCAATATGGCGAAATAATGGGATCTTTTTGTCTCAAACGAATGTTGCATTGTTATTTAAACAGAGTACAATGGATGATTATATACTGGGAGTTATGTGACTATATTCGTGAAAGGTTCCTTTTTTTTATGTAGATGAAGTTTTTATTCAACGTACTTTACAACGGTATGAACTTTTATTAAGTAGAAGTATAAGAGGAATTAACTACATTTTTTAAGTTTTAAAAAAGTATGCTAAGGGTAGAATTATAAGCTCTTCAGAATAAGAAAATATTAGTACTGTATTTAGGAAATTTAATTTAGTACTATGTTAGTAATATTGACCCTTTACACTAGAACGTATTTTTGTTCTTGTCAAATATTAGCCTTGAAACGTTTCAGTTAATAAGTTTATTCAATTTCTTACCATTATTAATTTCTATTATTATACTATAGATTTGTTCACATTAATTTGTTTTACAAATTGAAATTTTCACTGGTGAAATTTTATTTTTATAAATTTAATTTTTTTTTGTAAAATTCATTTATTTAACTTTTGTGATGGTATTCATTTAAATATACCTATTTTAAAGGACACAATTACAATTATTTAAAAAAATTGTTAAATAATAAATAGTATAAACATAAATTTTGTAAATATTTAAATGTAAATTTATTCTTAACAATACATTTATAAAATTAAATATTAAATATTCTAACTTATTACTAATAAAAATAAATAAGAACAATAAAATTATTGCGGAATAAATCATTATATGTTCAAATTTGAAATAATTTATTTTTGATTTTTCGTAATTAGTAAAACAATTAAATTAAGTGTATTTAATACTACTTATTAAAAAATATTTATGTCCTTTTGTATTAAACCGAATAATGAATGTGAATGACCTTTCGAATGTAAAAGGATAAAAAACTTAATGGTACTTGATACAAAAGAATTATTGGACGAATGAAATTTTGTCTTCAAAGATAATAATTGTTCATTATCCAATTCCATTTCAAAGCCTTGCGTTGACAATTGTCCAGGGAATATCCACCGAGGTATTAATTCTTTTTAATCTGCTATTACTCACGCCATTTTTTGAAACGTCAGCACCCACGGGGTGATATAATCTCTCCAGGTGACCCAGCTGAATTTCTGTGAATTTTGTAATTATGCGAGTAAACATAAATTAAATTTATGTTAATCCTGAGTATTTTAAGAGACTTATGCAAAACATATGATATAAGCATCTATTGTTTGTTTTTAACATGAGATATAATATAGGTTACTTATTTAGTTAGTTGAAATTAGAAAAGTTTAGAATTAAAAATTTTGAAATTTACTTTCAAAATTTACTTTTAAATTTAATTTTGAAGTTTAAGGGAATGGTAGTTTGATAGTTGAAAATTTAGGAATTACAAAGGTTCAAGTTTATAAGTTTAGACATGTGACAATTCAGTATTTAAAAATTTCAGAACTCACAAATTTAAAATTCAAAATTTTTAATTTTTACTTAGAAATGTGCGGTTTAAGATTTGATAATTTAAGTTACAAAAATTGATATATTAATGAGTCAATGCTTAAGTTCTTTTAATGTAAAAACTTAATTTGACAATTTCCACAATTTAATGATATGGAAATTGTCACTACATTGCCACTTAATAACTCGTCTTATCGTCATCACTATATCAACACTATATTTTTATCACTAGATTATTGTATCGTCATTGCTATACTGTCGTCCCTATATTGACACCCCTATATCGTCATCATTGACACCCCTATATCGTCATCCCTATATCATCATTACTATCTCGTCATTGCTATATCTTCATCCCCATATTAACACTCCTATATCATCAACATTATTTCGTCATCGCTATATCGTCATCCTTCCCTCATCATCACTATATCGTCATCCGTATATTATTACTTCTATATCGTAGCTCCTGTACTTCATTATCGTCACTACCATATCATCATCCCTATATCGTCAACACTAGATCTTCATCCCTACCTTGTCATCACTAGACCTTCATTTCTACCTTACGATCACTATATCGTCATCCCTACCTCAGTATCCCTATATCGTCATAATTATATTCTCATTATTGTCTCGTCATCGTTATATCGTCAACTATCTCATCACCACAGTACCATAATTTAAAAATGCAATTCCTCCCCCTAATAGTACGTTCATCAACTGTCTCGTCATCACAGTACTATAATTTAAAAATGCGACCCCCTTTTCCCAATAATACCACTTTCATCGACTATCTCGTCACTTCAGCACTATAATTTAAAAACGTAACCCCTAATAATACCACCATCGTCTAATATGTCCTCACTACACTACCATAACTTAAAAATGCAACCGCCTTCTCCTAAAAGTACCACCTCCGTCTCCCCCAACTTATTCCCATAAACTCCACCCGAAATACCTCGAACATCATTTCTCCAATCCGTTAAACGCTCCAACGTATCGTCCGTTTCAAAATAAATACGCAATGCAATACCGAACGCCGCGCATTCTTATCGTTCGATATCAAAAGGCAACCATCCCTGGTCGAGATGTTAATAATTCCAGGAGCGATGGAACGTTGGCCGGCAAAAGCCTCGATTCCGTGCGCAAATATTAAAACTTTCCGCGCAGGGATTCGACCAGTTCTCTGCACGCATCGCACCAGCTGGAATATGCGGTTCACGAATACGTGCTTCGAACTCATTGTAGGATTGCACACGGCGAGAATGGAAATAGGAAGATTGGGCGTGGTTCGAGAGCATTGATACTGCACATAGGTCTGAACATTGGCATGCGTCCAGTTCTAATGGGGTTTAATATTTTTGTTCAACGAGTGTCGTTTTATGGGATTACCGTTCCAGTTTTCGTTAATTGGATGGCGAGCCTCTGAACCGCATCTGTCTTTCCTTTTCGATTTCTGTGTCGAATTTTGTTGCAATTCTTGTGTTCAACATGTTTGTATATGTTTTTTACGATTTATTTGTCAAATGGCGCGCTTACTCTTCGCTGCTATAACAAATAAAAGAAATTAAATTGTTATTTCAATTTTGTATTCAATGATCCTTGACTATACCAATAATTTGACTAAAACCTGAAATTAAAGAATATTGAACATTGGAATGAGATTTCTCACATTTGGACTGTGAGTGCGTCACGTGTCAGACTCGTCAAAGTATGGCAAGGGGTTAAATATGCATTGCTGGAGGAATGTGTCTTATTACTGCGTTGTAGAAATTTAATGTTAGGAATTTGGACATATGGGTACTTGGGTGCCACAAAATTTGGGGTCTTAAGAGTTTAGAAGTTTATAGAGCTAAGGTTTTCTGTGATTTTAAAATTCAATATTTCTGTCTTCAGCTTAACTTCTACTTCCTGCCTCATTGCATATTTTCGCTATCTTCATACATATACAAGCTATTGTGTATCTTGCCAAACGAGTATTGCCTGTTCAAACTATTTTATTACTGGGTTATAAAAATGTGAGGACATAGGTATTCAAGGTTTGAGGGATTTGGAGATCTAGAATATGTAAGAGTTCAGAGCTTTAGGGATATTAGAAAGTGGACCTAAAAATTTTTGTGGTTCTAACATTCAATATTTCTAACTTCATGTTCATCTTTACTTGCTGCTTCATTGCACATGTTTGCTATATTCACATATGTTTTAATCAAGTATTGCTGGTTCGAAGTAGTTTATTACTGAGTTGTAGAAACTTAGGAGCATTGGTACTCTGGGATTGTGGGATTTGGACATATAGAAAATTTCAGAGTTTGGCAATTTAGATGTCTAGAAGTTTGTGAAAGTAAGGATTCTTAGGGTTCTAAAATTCAATATTTCAATGTTGAATTTTAATGTTCAATTTTCTTTTTTTAAATGTTCAACTTTAATGCTTTTTAATATGAAATTTTTTATATTTTCTCAATTTCTATCATTTTGAAGTTTCATATTTCTTCTAAATTTCTGTAATTTCAAATATAAATGTAACTTTCTTTAATTCTCAAAATAAAAAGAAATGAATATGTAATGTTCCTTATATAAAGATTTTTAAAAATAGTTTTGTAATAATGATCTCATAACGAAATAGGCACATTAATTGACTATATGTATGGGCACAACTTCTTCACTAGTTTAATATTCGATACTATATAATGCACAATTTTTACTTTTTCTGTTTATAGTTATGAAGCTTCAAATTCTGTTAGAATTAAAAAAATGTTCTTTAATTATGTAACATGACTGCTATACTTACCATTATTACTATAGTACTATTATTGCTATTAATGACTATAGTTACTGTTATTACAAAAATTTGTCTGTTTACCAAATTAATACATATAAACAATATAACAATATAATGGAAAATAATTCCTGAAGTCATATATTTTGATATATGAACCATAACTCAAAGTTACCATCAACATCACCGTACCATGAAAAACACAAAAAATACTTTTCCCGTACCTACATAGTTTCGAACTTTTTTTCGTAAAAGTCTTCCGTTGTTTCCGCGAATAATTACGTCGTAAAATTATTAACACTGAAACTACTTTTCTGTCAATTTTGCTCGACCTTCATAAAACGATAAACTGCACTTTCTCTAAAGCCTGAACTCATAACCTGAATGTAAAACATTGTGAGTCTAAACCTTTAAAGCTCACTCTTATGTTCTTGCATGTTTCACTTGACGACGCGGAGTGCCATGAAAAAGCACTTGTTCTGTACAAATTCGAAGTTTGCACGGTATGCGTAACATTTGCATTTATCATAAACAAAAACGATTCATTCGAGGTATTTTCATTTCATCACTTGTATAACACATATTGCTTACTTTTGTTTTCTTTTTACTCGTTTTTGTTTTTTACTATTTTTAGTTTTTGTTCTTTTTATTTTGTACTTTCTATTGCTTTTACTTTCAAGTTTTTTCACATTTTACTCTTTTTACTTTTTTTATTTGTGGCTCTTTTTACTTTTCATTCTTTCGATTTTATACCCCTTTTATTTTTCACATTTGCTACTTTCTACTCCTTTACTTTTTACTCTTTTTATTTTATACTCGTTTTATTATTTATTCTTTGTACTTTTTACTTTTTTCACTTGTTACTATTTTTTAATCTTTACTTTCTTTACCTTTTACTTCTCTTACTTTTCACATTTTCCATTTTTTACTCTTTTTACTTTTCACTCATCTTATTTTGCACGCTTTTTACATTTTACTCTTTATATACTTTTTGCTATCTTTACTTTTCACGTTTCACTCTTTACTTTATTCACTCTTTATTATCAACCAATCACTGTTAATTTTATTTATTTCATTCAGTAAGAGTTACTGTGTCAAAAGGTTAATACTTCACTCAAACTAAAATCGAATCACTATCATCATTAAATATATTATTTATAATATTCCATAACTCCATGTCCATCTATAAAAATAAAAATCATTGTCATGGTTAAATATATTCTTTATAATATTCCATAACTACATGTCCATCCATAAAAATAAAAATCATTGTCATGGTTAAATATACCCTTTATAATATTCCATAACTACATATTCATCTATAAAAATAAAAATCATTGTCATGGTTAAATATACTCTTTAAAATATTCCATAACTACATGTCCATCTATAAAAATAAAAATCATTGTCATGGTTAAATATATTCTTTATAATATTCCATAACTACATGTCCATCTATAAAAATAAAAATCATTGTCATGGTTAAATATACTGTTTATAATATTCCATAACTCCATGTCCATCTATAAAAATAAAAATCATTGTCATGGTTAAATATACTGTTTAAAATATTCCATAACTCCATGTCCATCCATAAAAATAAAAATCATTGTCATGGTTAAATATACTCTTTAAAATATTCCATAACTACATATTCATCTATAAAACTAGAAATCATTGTCATGGTTAAATATACTGTTTATAATATTCCATAACTCCATGTCCATCTATAAAAATAAAAATCATTGTCATGGTTAAATATATTCTTTATAATATTCCATAACTACATATTCATCTATAAAAATAAAAATCATTGTCATGGTTAAATATACTCTTTATAACATTGCATAACTACACGTTCATCTATAAAAATTTGTACGATTAATAACCTCTCCATTTCTCCAAACATAAAACGTTAATAATGCATTTCACCGTGAGCTCGCAATTCAAAAGAGAGATGTCGCGTCGATCGCAGCGACCAACAATCGACAACAAAGACCGAGATCCTGATTGAACCTCCCAGGCAAATTAAACTCTTCTGCAATGCTTCGCAGAAAAACCATTTCAAAGTTAACAGAATTTTCTTAGCCACAATAACCAAGCGTGTATTAGATTCCTTTGATAAGCGACCTGAGCACGTGCTGTTTGATATTCAAACGGTATTTGCAGTAATGTCGGTGTTCGCGCTACCAATATTCCAAAGACTCTGTTTAATTTTACTGGACGTTTGCCATCGTTGAACAAGTCAGAACGAAACGGTATCAAATTAAGCAGCCCAGCTCGTTTGTGCAACATGCGTCGCGTGTAAATTCCGACCGCCACAAAAGCCCTGTGTGCTCGTTGCTGTGCACGCAACTGTGACAACTTCCTTTATTTCTGTTTCATCCGCGTGTCTATATGAGTAACCGAGAGAAATGGCTGTGTCAACGTCGCTTTAATTTGCTTCAATTGCATGGAGAACGTTGTCTTTGTACCGCCAGTTACTCCCCTAACGAATAATCTGCTTTGCGCTGAAAAATTACGTAACACATACGACGATATGTGATTAGAGAACTCGATCGCTCAAAAAGTACATTTTTCACTCAATGAAATTTTCTGCTAAGAATTGTTCGTGCAATCATTTTTATTACATATTGAATTAGAATATTTTATAGCAGGTCAATATCGACTGAATTTAATTTGGACTAAAAATACATTTTGTAAAATCTTTAGCAAGACAGAAGTGTAATCGAATTTCCCAGCGGATTACAGTATTACATGAAACTGTACGATAATGGTGTTCGTTTCGTTTCCAAAAAACAATGACAGTAATCAACGATAATGTCCGGCAGCGTTTAAAATCCAATCAGAATTCGCGGGACAATTTCCATGCTAAGCGACGGGCACGTAGTTTTTAAAAAATTTCGCAGATAAACCGGTTATTCCGTGTCGCGACGTGAACACCGATAACGACACGGCTTCTTCCTGTTATTTTCAAGCTGAATTGTATTTCGAGCCACGAGAATGAGAACAGAAAAGGAAGAGATAATCAGCAGGCCGTGCATTGGCGTATTTCATGCGCTATCGAGATCTTGTGACGGTTCAGCTTTAATTCGAATAAAAATGGCGGAGGAACGGAGACGCAAAAATAGATGAAAAGGCAGGACAAACTGTCGATAATGAACGATGTAGATTAACTTTCTTTCGGAGAACTCTTTGGGTGATGTTGGGAGGACAATAAGGACGAGTAATTGAAAGGTATTTTAGCGGAAATTAAACTGATGAAAGAATCAATTTTGTTAATGATGGATGTCGTTTGAGGAAATGAGGGGATTAAAGTAATAGAAAGGCATTTTCACTTCTTATGTGAATAATCCTAACCCTTAGATATAGGGTTAGGTATAGGGTTGAGAATAGTGTGATATTTTTTGTCATGTGTGAAGTACATTTGTGCCCATAATTATGAAAGTGGTCTAAGTCATATATTTTTTGTTTCGAGCTATTTAATGAATCGCATTTGAATAAATTAAAAAATATTTTTATATTATGCGACATTTAAATTTACAATTTTGTTAGTCTTGATTAATGGAAATTTATTATAAATATGAAATTTTGTGTGAATTTCATAGGAAAATGTTGTTTTTAAACCTTGAATTGACTTAGACCATTTTCACAATTAACTGAATGTCCTATAATTGACTTAAAGTTATAAAAAATTGTGATTTTTATTTGAAACAACAACTTTAACGAAATAATTCATAAACATTTATTAATCATTTTTAAAAAGTAATCCATTTTTATCATAATTTCGAGGTTTTAAGATTTTTAAAATGTTCCTGAAAAACTGGAGGGATGTATGGTAATAAACGCATAAGATCCTTATGTTTTTCTTCCGTTACTGGTCTAGCGGTGTTGTATAATGGAAGTAATTGAATATTTTCGTATTTTTTTTATTTTATCGATTTATTATGTAATTCAGAAACGCGACAAAGAGGGCCACGTGGTATTTTCAAGTTACGTTTATATATTAAATTGTTGACTTAGACCACTTTCATAATTATGGGCACATTTGTAGTTAGGATTGTTTTATGTTACTTTATATTTAAATTCTTTTCGCCCGTATGAGAAGATATATTTATTGTAACTTATATAAGATAATTATTCATATGATTTAATATGAAGCATGTATCTAATATGAAATATTATAATATTTCAGAAAATGATTTTGTTGCGAATGAAATATAATTGTGTTCACATTCTATAGAAAACGAAAATTAATGAATTTAAAAAAAGATATGAAGATATGAAAAATTAGTGATTATAGGATCTTTGATATAGAAATCTCTCACTTTAGGAATTTGGAATTTGGAAATATAGAAATTTATAAGTTTGTTAATTAGTAATTTTGTGACTTCGTAAATTATTGAAATCGTGAAATTGTGAATTGATCAAATTGTGAATTTTTGAACTACTGAACTACTGAGTTAGTAAATTAGTGAATTAGTAAATAATTGAATTAGTAAACTAGTGAATTAGTAAATTAGTGAATTAGTAAATCATTGAATTAGTAAACTAGTGAATTAGTAAATTAGTGAATTAGTAAATCATTGAACTAGTAAACTACTGAATTAGTAAATTAGTGAATTAGTAAATCATTGAATTAGTAAACTAGTGAATTAGTAAATCACTGAACTAATAAACAAGTGAATAAGTAAACTAGTAAATTAGTAAACCATAGAATTAGTAAACTAGTAAATTAGTAAATCATGGAATTAGTAAACTAGTGAATTAGTAAACCACTGAATTAGTAAACTAGTGAATTCGTAAATCATTGAATTAGTAGACTAGTGAATTAGTAAACCATGGAATTAGTAAACTTGTAAATTAGTAAACCATTAAATTAGTAAATTAGTGAATTAGTAAATCATTGAATTAGTAAACTAGTGAATTAATAAAAATAATTGAACTAGTAAATTAGTGAATTAGTAAATCATTAAACTAGTAAATTAGTGAATTAGTAACTCATTAACTTACTCAAATAAAAATCAAACAAATTTATTAATTCATAAACCTAAAAATTAAAAAATTCATAAACCCTTGACTACAAAACCTAAAAAAAGCTTCCAACAAAATATGACATATAACTGATTTCCCTTAAACTTGCATGAATTTGTAAAAAGTGATCTTTCACAAAAAATGGCATAACAAAAGAGTGCGAAATGTCAGATCGTAAATAAACATGCTGAAAATCAAACAAAACACGAGAATCGTTTTTTAGTACACATGATATATCATGTATACGAAAGAATATAACAAAAATCCATTTGCCAAAATTGAGTAGATGTAAAATATTCCATAAAATATTGATCCTTCAATGTCCTCGTTCAACACCTTTCATATGCAAAGTAACTTGAAAAATCGACGTTCGAAAAAGAAGTCTATACAATGCACTTTCAAAAAAAGCGGATCGAAAGAAACGAAACGTGAAACAATGGAAATTGTAATACCATGTCACTTTTTATTACGTTCTTTACAACTCTGTACGAAATAAACCGTGCAATTCGTTTCACTCAACGAAAACTTTGATGACTTCCAAGCATTAAATTTTATTACAAATATTTTATTTATTATAGAAATATAAGGAAAGACTGTGAATTTGTATTATTATAGTCAGTATTTCTAATTCATGTTAGTTTCGTCATATTAGACATGGAGATGTAGGAAACATTGTATTAAATATTTATTGCATTTTTAATACTTTCTATTTCAATAGTTTTTGTAATATTTGTAAATAAGAATTATATTGCCGATGTGAAAATTATTTATCAAAGATAAACACAGTTTAACATACGTACAACATTATTACTTGTTTTACAAAATTATTTATTATACACATTTATTACCTAGTTTATAAATTATTCATCATACGTGTTACTATTACCTATTTCATTAATTATTTGTTATACACACATCAGTATTACCCAATTTATAAAATTATTTATTATACATACATCACTATTATCTATTTTAGGAAATTAGTTATTATACATACATCACTATTATACATTCTATAAAATTGTTTATCAAACATACGTTATCACTACATATTTCATAAAATTATTTATTACACATGCATCATTATTGTCTATTTTATAAAATGATTTATTGTACAGAGATGTTTGTTATCTATTTTAGAAAATTAGTTATTATGCATACGTCACTATTATACATTCTATAAAATAATTTATCAAACATACGTTATCACTACATATTTTATAAAATTATTTATTACACATGCATCATTATTATCTATTTTATAAAATGATTTATTGTACAGAGATGTTTGTTATCTATTTTGGAAAATTAGTTATTGTGCATACATCATTATTATTCATTTTATAAAATCATTTATTACAAGTACGTCATTATTGTTCATTCTATAAAATCATGTATACAAATACAACATTATTGTTCATTTTATAAAATCATTTATACAAATACAACGTTATTGTTCATTTTATAAAATCACTTTTTACAAATACATTATTCTGGTTTATTTTATAAAATCATTTATACAAATACATCATTCTTGTTCATTTTATGAAACTATTTATACAAACACATTATTCTTGTTCATTTTATAAAATCATTTTTCACAAATACATTATTCTGGTTTATTTTATAAAATCAGTTATACAAATACATCATTCTTGTTCATTTTGGAAAATCATTTATACAAATACATCATTATTGTTTATTTTATAAAATAATTTATACAAATACATCATTCTTGTTAATTTTATAAAATTATTTAAGGCAAACACGTCATCATTATCGATTTCATAAAATTATTCCCCGACAATAAAAAAATGTGTTTCATAAAATGACTGAAAACATCAAACGAAAATATCCCGCAACACGAATGAACCGAAAACGCGTTAATGTTCACCGAAGCCCGCAAAATCCCCACTCGTCAGAGATCCCGTTCGCTTCACGCATCGAAACATTTACGTTAAAAAAATCCCCAAAAAGCAGAAGAACGTGCAAACGTCCGATTTTCGTATCCGAAGAGTCAATTTCAAGCATTTCAATAACGCCAACCATAAACGCTGACGGAATACCTTGTCCCGAATAGAAACGAGATTTTCGAATGTCTGACACGCGGGCGTCCGTTCGATAAAAGTGTACGAGGCGATAACCCGAGGTGTTGTGCACAGGTGGTCTTATCGTTAACTCGATTCGCGTATCACGAAACCGAAAAGAGAAGCAGAACATGTCAGATAAAGCAGAGGGAACAAGTGGCGATTGGGTCAGTCGTGTGAATTCATCGTATGCGGTCTAGTTGCATGTTTTCTGATCCGATGCCGACGTGGCTGTTCGATGCGAATAAATCGCTGAGAAGAGCGATACCGAATCGCTGAATCGCGAATGCAGTCAGAATGCATCGATAACTGCAAATAGCGATAGATCGGACGACCCATGATTCCGAAGGCCCGATACGTGATCGGAGGTTGCAGGTTGGGTGGAAGATAACATTGCTACATGGTGTTATTGTTTACGGTGAGCTGGGATAGTGATGGGTTTGATCCTGTTAATTTGAGTTAGTTCAATAGTGAAGTGTTTACATTTTAGGTATCTATCTTCAATTTCAATCTATACCACTGTTTTGAATAAAAATTGGTTAGATACAAATGTACTTATGATGATGGTATTATTCGATTCAATTTGATACTAAATTGCTCGGCAGAAATAAATCCTCAAATCTACTTCCACATTTTCAAATTTCAAAATGCAATTTCACATTTACCAAACACCCAATTGCTCAATATACAGATACCTCTAATACCAGACTTGTCAGAAACTGAACCTTGCTAAAACCTCAAATTGTAAGTGTTCCTACAGAAACTTAATTTGAGAAACTTGAATTCTTAAAAAATAGCAAAAACATAAGTACCAAGATGAATCCTGAAATTCGATGATCTCTTAGACAACGAAAAATAAAATCAGTTAAAAAACGTGAGAGTCCCTATTTGAATTCATGTGACGTCATCAGAGAAATTAGCAAAAGTGCATTCGACTCTCAGAAACTCTCAAAAACAGCAAAAACACGAATATCTGAAACCCTGAAATTCTATGATCTCCAAAATAAGGAAGAAGCAAATCAGTAAAGAAATATGAAGGTTCTTATTTGAATTCATGTGACGTCATCAGAGAAATTAGCAAAAGTGCATTCGACTCTCAGAAACTCTCAAAAATAGCAAAAACACGAATATCTGAAACCCTGAAATTCTATGATCTCCAAAATAAGGAAGAAGCAAATCAGTAAAGAAATGTGAAAGTTCCTATTTGAATTCATGTGACGTCATCAGAGAAATTAGCAAAAGTGCATTCAACTCTCAGAAACTCTCAAAAACACAAATACCCACACGAATCCTAAAATTCCATGATTTCCAAAACACCACAGAAGAAAATCATTGAAAAAATTAGAGGGTCCTTATCCGAAGTCACGTGACGCCATGAGAAGTTAGCAAGGTTCCATCGGAAACTCTCAAAGATCGAAGCGAATCTCGAACGAGGAAAATAGTTGTCTGGGTAAACGTTGCTCAGCTCGAGTGGGCCTCCGTTTCCGGCTGGTGGTCGAATGAATGTTTGATGCAAGCTTGCTTGCGGATCCTGTGCTGTCTTGTCACAGGAACGACAAGCACGAGTTGACGCAAGATGCAAGGAAGCTAGAGTTTGCAAGCTTTCAACGGGTTCCAGCAGTTCCTGTCCCCAAATACCATTCATTGTCCCACGGGAAGTCGGCTAAATTTTTCACCCATGTGTGTGTGTGATACGTTGCTTATCGTCCGGTACCTTTTACGAGGGGATTATCACGCACCGGCTAGCTATAAAGGGATTATAGTGATTGCGGTGAAAACAAGGAATTCGCATCGTACACCCCAGGGCAATTTCGCGCCTGTGCACGCGTGCGTACCTCTGTTGTCACGATCGCATTGCGATGAGTGTTAATTGTAGGCTACATCCACTGTGTGTTTACCGAGAAACACAGTTTCCAGCGAATGCCGAGCGAGGGAGAATTAATTCTGCTCTGTAAAGGGGACACTTGATTCTGCCTTCAACGTATCCACGCTGTTATTAGTTTGTTACGTCCCTCGGGAATAACAACGGGCATTAGGACGGGAACGTTGTAACATAAATAAACTGGTAAAGCAGATATACTGCTTTAATCGTTTTCACGGCTGGACGTTGTAACTGCTAGAAGTAGCGAATTTAGATTAGCTACGAGGAATTAGGGGTTATGAACAAACCTTTACTATCAAATTATTAAGTTCTGTGATTAGGAGAGTGTGGAATTATGTCTAATTATGTTTAAGATCTTAAGATTAAAATCTTAATCTTAAGGTGAAACTGATAGGTTGCGAAATTATACAATTATAAGATTTTGAAGTTAGAAGAATATGAAATTATAAAATTACACGTTGTACGTATACTGTAATAGATAATTTGTAATAGCTAAAAGTGATCAGAACACGAATGTAATCGATAAACGCATTTCAATACGTTATAAACGCACAAACATCTGTCTCTTCTTTTTCCATCTTTTATGTTTAATTATTCGATTCTAAATTGAGTTGTATGGAACAGTTTCACGAAGACTGAACAGATTTTATTTCCATGTTTCACTCGGATGAACGTTCGATCGCCGAATTTCGAATAATTGCCATCATGTTTTCTCGTCAGCATGGCACGCAGCTCGCGTTTGTTTGCCTTTTTGCAAAAATATCAGCCGCGCATTGTTCGTCGGACGAACAGAATTAATGCGGAAACGGTATTTTATTACAAGCATTTCCCTGCGAAATGATAAAGAAGAAAAAAGAGAGGTCCATACAGGTCGGAAATGCTTCGTTAACGCTTTCTATTTTATCCCGATACAAAAGAAGGTAAATATTTTTGCAATATGTATGTAACGGTATGTGATTAATGCATTCTACGCGAGCCAGTGTTCTATGGAAAATTCAATAGCACACCTCGTTAAATGAAAATCTATCGCTCCGTCCCGTTTTTCGCAACCCCGCATTTTATCTATGTGTGAAACAAATGAAATATGAACAAAATGTATTTGTCTTGTACTCGATATGTACGTACACAGTTTATTGCGCGTGTGGAAATGATTTTAGACAAAAATTGCAATTGTCAGGTGCGATAGTATTGTTCGTGAAATTTTTTGTTTATTATTTGTTCATTGCATCAATTTTAGGAAAACCTTGCCCAATAATTTTAGACAGAAATTGCTTCTGCGATTTCGTATCAAAGCGAAATTCTTTATTGTCATTTATTGATTGCAACTTTATAAAAAGCACGATGAAATGATCTTCCGTGCGAAGAAAAATATTGCATTTGCGAGAACGACAGTATGAGAACGCTCGTGAAATGCTTTATTGCTCATTGTTTGTTATTTGCTCGATTTTTATGAAAGCCTTGTTTAAATAATTTTTCATGCGAAGGAAAAATTGCGAAATGCAATCATACTGAAGCGTCCATGAAATATTTTATTGTCAATTGTTTGTTAATTTTATAAATTTTATGAAAGCCTTGTCGAAATAATTTTCAGTGTGAAGAAAAACATCGTATTTATGAGATATGATAGTGTTGACACGTTTATGATATGTTTTATTATTTATTATTTATTAGTTGCGCCAATTTTATGGAAGCCTTGTTCAAATAATTTTTTGTGCGAAGAAAAAAATTGCGATTTACGAGATACAATATTATTGAAGCGTTCATGAAATACTTTATTGTCTATTGTTTTTTAATTTTATGAATTTTATGAAAACCATGTTGGAATAATTTCCAGTGTGAAGGAAAACAATGTATTTATGAAATACAACAGTATTGAACGTTTATGATATGATTTTCTATTTATTATTTATTAATTGCAATTTCATGGAAGCCTTGTTGAAATGATCTTTATACGAAGAAAAAAATTGCATTTACGAGATGCAATAATATTGAAGCGTTCATGAAATACTTTATTGTATTTTGATTTTTAATTTTATGAATTTTATAACGACCTTGTTGGAATAATTTCCAGTGTGAAGAAAAACAATGTATTTATGAGATACAACAGTATTGAACGTTTATGATATGTTTTTCTATTTATTATTTATTAATTGCAATTTTATAAAAGCCTTGTTGAAATGATCTTTATACGAAGAAAAAAATTGCATTTACGAGATGCAATAATATTGAAGCGTTCATGAAATGCTTTATTGTCTATTATTTATTAATTTTATGAATTTTATAAAAACATTGTTGGAATAATTTCCAGTGTGAAGAAAAACAATGTATTTATGAGATACAACAGTATTGAACGTTTATGATATGTTTTTCTATTTATTATTTATTAATTGCAATTTTATAAAAGCCTTGTTGAAATGATCTTTATACGAAGAAAAAAATTGCATTTACGAGATGCAATAATATTGAAGCGTTCATGAAATGCTTTATTGTCTATTATTTATTAATTTTATGAATTTTATAAAAACATTGTTGGAATAATTTCCAGTGTGAAGAAAAACAATGTATTTATGAGATACAACAGTATTGAACGTTTATGATATGTTTTTCTATTTATTATTTATTAATTGCAATTTTATAAAAGCCTTGTTGAAATGATCTTTATACGAAGAAAAAAATTGCATTTACGAGATGCAATAATATTGAAGCGTTCATGAAATACTTTATTGTCTATTGTTTTTTAATTTTATGAATTTTATAAAAACATTGTTGGAATAATTTCCAGTGTGAAGAAAAACAATGTATTTATGAAATACAACAGTATTGAACGTTTATGATATGTTTTTCTATTTATTATTTATTAATTGCAATTTCATGGAAGTCTTGTCAAAATGATTTTCCGTTCGAAGAAAAAAATTGCATTTACGAGATGCAATAATATCGAATTGTTCGTGAAATGTTTCATTCTTCATTATTTACTAATTGCGCCAATTTTATTGTAGCAAATGAAATAAATAAGAAAAATTCATTGGTTCATATTTTCTTAAAACATTTCTAAAGACAATTCCTGAATTCATTTTGGCGCGTTAAACCTCAAAATGAGGTATGACATAACCTCAAAAACAGAAGAAGTAATGCAATATCGTCAAACCACATGATTTTGAGGATCAATCAACATTGCAATATACGTATTATGAGACAGTTTTATAAAATTTTCCGTATGACTCAAGAAAAGATATCAAGTTTAAACTATAAATTGCGTTCATAGTTTAACTATAAACTAGTTTAACTGTCGTGTAACTATGCTTCAAATTGAGGTAGCGGTTTGACACTTGCTAAAAATGATTTCCTTCGAACGGTCTATTAACTGTTCATTTATTGAAAATGAATCTATAAAATAATTCTTTATACAATAGTGAACTTAATTGTGTAAAACGTTTCCTTTGTTTCTGATTAGCACAAGGAAGATCTGACCTCTGGAAAATTGACACTAAATAAAAAACTGGGCACAATATAAAAATCTCTGTATAGAAATATCTCCGTTCCTTAGCTTGGTTAAAAACTATTTATATTCTCTTATCAAATTTTGATTGGTTTTTGTTAAACACATAATCCAATATCACTGTTGTCTAAAAATTTTCTCGTGATTTAATCATTTGTTGATCCTCTCATCCAGTTATACCCTTTCTAACACAGTACAATTTGCATTTCTTAACGGCAACTGTTAGAAACGTCAGTTATAACTAAATAAAATCATCTGGTTGGACCGGTTAACTGACAGAACCGAAATTGACGTGACAAAATGTCTTCTATTATAGAAATTTTGTGACTATCGCGTTTGATTCTCCGGAAACAGCCTTCGCCGGTGCGACTGAAAGGGTTGCACATTTGGAATTGAGAATTCGACAAGGCGAGGACAGCACGAAAGTTTCTGCGTACATTTACCAGTTAGTTACCGACCTCGAAATCAAAGCTATCAATAGAACTGAGAGAAGCGACGAGATCTCCAGCAGAAGTTTGTATGCCAAAGCGTGAAACTCGAGGACGCTGTACCGAACTGCACTTCGATTGGTCCCCATCGAGAACCTGATTGGTTTCGTACAGTCGAGTGCAAATCTGACTATCGTGGGAAGAATATGATGGTGAAATGGTGGTGATAGACTTGGAGGAAAGAATTAATTTCTTATGCAATTAATTTTAAGGAAATTTTACTGAAATTTGGAAACTTGGAGAGTGGGGGAGAATTTGAGGGTATGGAAGGATTTAGGGATGTAGGGAGACGGAAATTTAGGGATTTAGGGATCTAGAGACATGGGAATTTAGGAATTTAGGGATATTGGGATATAGGGATACAGGTGTTTAAACATTTAGAAATTTAGGAATTTAGGAATTTTGCAATTTTGCAATTTTGCAATTTTGGAATCTGCGAATCTTGCAAGTTTCGGAATTTTGGAATTTTAAAGACTTTGGAAATTTTAAGAAATTTGGGATTTTTTGTATTTTGGGGATTCGGGGAATTTGTGGAATTTGTGGAATTTGTGGAATTTCTGAAATATTAGGATATAGGCATATCGGGACATAGGAATTCAAGAATCCTAAATAGGAATTTTGCAATTATGGAATCTTGGAATCTTGAAATCTTGGAATCTTGGAGTCTTGGAGTCTTGGAGTCTTGGAGTCTTGGAGTCTTGGAGTCTTGGAGTCTTGGAATCTTGGAAGCTTGGAATCTTGGAATTTTAGAATCTTGGAATTTTAGAATCTTAGAATCTTGGAATTTTATAATCTTGGAACCTTGGAATTTTAGAATCTTGGAATTTTAGAATCTTGCAATCTTGGAATTCTGGAATCTTGCAATCTTGGAATCTTGGAATCTTGGAAGCTTGGAATCTTGGAATTTTAGAATCTTGGAATCTTGGAATCTTGGAATCTTGGAATCTTGAAATCTTGGAATTTAGGAATCTTGGAATTCTGGAATCTTGCAATCTTGGAATCTTGGAAGCTTGGAATCTTGGAATTTTAGAATCTTGGAATCTTGGAATCTTGGAATCTTGGAATCTTGGAATCTTGGAATCTTGGAATTTTAGAATCTTGGAATCTTGGAATCTTGGAATCTTGGAATCTTGGAATCTTGGAATTTTAGAATCTTGGAATCTTCGAATTCTGAAATCTTGGAATTCTGGAATCTTGGAATTCTGGAATCTTGGAATTCTAGAATCTTGGAATTCTGGAATCTTGAAATTCTAGAATCTTGGCATTCTGGAATCTTAGAATTCTGGAATATTGGAATTCTGGAATCTTGGAATTTTGAAGGTTAGGAATATAGGAATATAGGAATTTGGCAATTTGTGAATTTGGGAGTTTAGAAATTTAAGAATTCTAAATTTGAGAACTTGTGGCTTAAAAAATTGAAGGATTAAAAATTTCGAAATTTGTGGATGGAAAGTTAAAAAATTGAATTAGAATCTGAAGAAATTTTGGAGGAAATTTAGGGACATTGAAATTTAAAAAGTAGAAAATTCGCAACCACAAAGTTCACTAAACCATAATAAAATATATTAATTTGAGAACACAACATTTTGAAGATTTACAAGTTTTCAAGTTTATATATGTCCTCATCTAACGAAAGTCAACGCTGCGCCAGAGTGTACATCTCGAGTCACATAGCTGCTTCCAAGTATGCTCACTTCGTCAACTATCCGTTCCATATTGAACCTTAAAATACGCTCGTTTTGCTTGTCACATTTGACCTCTGAAAACATAGTGAAACTTGCAAGTCTGTTAATACCATGGCCCGCATTTCGAATAACCGCACTTCGAAATATAGAACGGTCATTTTATTTGATCACGTAAATGCGTCGGAATACTTAATGACATATTCGAAGTTAAAATAACTCTCAAAATCTTTCAAACTAGGACCATCTTCAAATGGGTTAAATATTTTAAGAGTGCATTAAAACCTTTTCAAATTAAGATACATTTCAAAATTATTTAAACGAAGATATACTTAAAAATTATTTCAATTAAGATGTATTTAAAAATTTCTTCAATTAAGACATATTTTAACATTTTTCAGATTAGGATACATTTTAAAATTCTTTTTAATTAAGGCAGATTTCAACATTTCTTAAATTAGGATAAATTTCAAAATTTTTGTAAATAGAATACATTTCAAAAATATTTAAATTGGGATACATTTTAAAATTTGTTCAGTTAAGAAAAATTTCAACATTTTTTATATCAGGATATATTTCAAAATTTTTTTAATTAGAATACACTTTAAAATTATTTAAACTAGGATGCATTTAAAAATTTCTTCAATTGAGATTAATTTTAACATATTTTTAAATTAAGATATATTTCAAAATTATTTAAATTACAATATATTTAAAAATTTGTTCAATTAAGACATATTTCAACATTTTTCATAGTAGAGTATATTTCAAAATTTTTAAAACTGCGATAGATTTCAACATGTTTCAATTACATTTACAAAATGTTAAAATGCTTTTATTGCCAAAATTTTTTTCATTACAGTACATT